>CM077673.1:417555402-420137069 GCA_039707655.1 Elymus sibiricus
ACGAGCTGGCTGACGTGTTTGGTCTTAATGACCACGTCGTCCACGTATGCCTCGACTGTTTTCCCGACTTGTTTTTCGAGTCAAGTCTGAATCATATGCTGGTATGTGGCACCTGCGTTTTTTAGCCCGAAAGGCATCGTGTTAAAGCAGAATGGCCCGTAGGGGGTGATGAATGCAGTTGCAGCTTGATCGGATTCCTTCATTTTGATCTGATGGTATCCGGAATAAGCGTCGAGGAAGCACAATGAGTCGTGTCCGGCCATGGCATCAATAATCTGGTCTATGCGTGGCAAGGGGAAAGGGTCCTTGGGGCAAGCTTTATTAAGGTCTTTGAAATCAACGCACAGCTGATACGTCTCCAACGTATCTATAATTTTTGATTGTTCCATGCTATTATATTATCTGTTTTGGATGTTTTATATGCATTAATATGCTATTTTATATTATTTTTGGGACTAACCTATTAACCTAGAGCCCAGTGCCAGTTTCTGTTTTTTCCTTGTTTTTGAGTATTGCAGATAAGGAATATCAAACGGAGTCCAAACGGAATAAAATCTTCGCGATGATTTTTCTTGGACCAGAAGAAACCTACCAGACTTGGAGAGGGGGTCAGGAGACCTGCCGGGAGACGACAAGCCTGCAGGGCGCGCCCTAGGGGGGGGCGCCCCCTGGCTTGTGGCCCCCCTACAGGCCTCCTAACCCTAATCCTCCTATAAATTACCAAATATTCCCCCAATACCAGAGAGAGCCACGAAAATACTTTTCCGCCGCCGGAAGCCTCTGTCCCCGTGAGATCCCATCTTGGAGCCTTTTCCGGTAATCTGCCGGAGGGGGATTCGATCACGGAGGGCATCTACATCAACTCCATTGCCCCTCCGATGATGCGTGAGTAGTTCACCTCAGACCTTCGGGTCCATAGCTAGTAGCTAGATGGCTTCTTCTCTCTCTATGTTCTTCAATACCATGTTCTCCATGATCTTCATGGGGATCTATCCGATGTAATACTCTTTTGCGGTGTGTTTGTCGAGATCCGATGAATTGTGGGTTTATGATTAGATTATCTATGAATATTATTTGAATCTTCTCTGAATTCTTATATGCATGATTTCATATCTTTGCAAGTCTCTTTGAGTTATTGGTTCGGTTTGGCCAACTAGATTGGTAATTCTTGCAATGGGAGAAGTGCTTAGTTTTGGGTTCAATCTTGCGGTGTCCTCACCCAGTGACAAAGTAGGGGTAGCGAGGCACGTATTTGTATTGTTGCCATCAAGGGTAAAAAGATGGGGTTTTCATCATATTGCTTGAGTTTATCCCTCTACATCATGTCATCTTACCTAATGCGTTACTCTGTTCTTCATGAACTTAATACTCTAGATGCAGGCATGAGTCGGTCGATGTGTGGAGTAATAGTAGTAGATGCAGAATCGTTTCAGTCTACTTGACACGGACGTGATGCCTGTATGCATAATCATTGCTTTGGATATCGTCATAACTATGCGCTTTTCTATCAATTGCTCAACAGTAATTTGTTCACCCACCGTATTATTTTCCTTCAAGAGAGAAGCCTCTAGTGAAACCTATGCCCCCCGGGTCTATTTTCCATATTATATTTTCAGATCTATAAACCAAAAATACCAAAAATACTTTGCTGCAATCTTTTTACTTTTGTTTTACTTTTCGTTTTAGTAATCTTTTATATCTATCTCTATCAGATCTCATCCTTGCAAGTAACCGTGAAGGGATTGACAACCCCTTTATAGCGTTGGGTGCAAGTGTTTGATTGTTTGTGTAGGTGCAAAGATTGGGGCCTTGCTTGTACCTCCTACTGGATTGATACCTTGGTTCTCAACAACTGAGGGAAATACTTATCTACTTTGCTGCATCACCCTTTCCTCTTCAAGGAAAAACCAACGCAAGCTCAAGAAGTAGCAACAGCCGCCAGGACTTATCTTTCTTCGGTACCATCACCAGGTTTTCCAGCCACTCGGGGTGTTTGATTTCCCTTATGAATCCGGCCTCCAGCAATTTTGCTAGCTCCTCGCCCATGGCTTGCCGCTTGGGTTCGGAAAATCGGCGTAGAGCCTATTTGACGGGCTTGAAGCCTGCGATTATGTTCAGGCTGTGCTATGCTAGCCGTCGTGGGATTCCTGGCATATCTGAAGGATGCCAGGCAAAGATATCCCAGTTTTCTCGCAAGAATGTTCGCAGTGCTTCGTCCACAAGGGGGTCCAACTAAGCTCCGATGGACGCTGTTTTGTTGGGGCCCGTTGGGTGTACCTGAAATTCGACGATTTCGTCTGCAGGTTTAAAGGACATGGATTTGGGCCTCTTGCTAAGGACCACATCATCCTTGTCCACAGTTGACCGGAGTGCGGTCAGTTCCTCTGCTGCAAAGGTCTCGGCTAGTGCCTCGAGGGCGAGCGCTGCTGTTCTGTTTTCGGCTCGAAGGGCTGTATGCGGGTCACTTGTGACTGTGATCACCCCGTTTGGGCCCGTCATTTTGAGCTTCATATACCCGTAATGTGGTATAGCTTGAAATTTTGTGAAGGCGTCACGCCCCAACAGAGCGTGGTAGCCACTGTGAAAGGGCACGATATGAAAGAGAAGTTCTTCGGATCTGTAGTTCTCGGGCATGCCGAATACCACGTCGAGGGTAACGCGTCCAGAACAACGTGCCTCTTTCTCAGGGATAATCCCGCGGAAGGTTGTGTTGCTATGTTCGATGCGGGATCGGTCGAACTGCATTTTTCCAAGGTATCCTCGTAAATGAGGTTTAAACCACTGCCACCGTCCATTAGCACCTTTTGTAACCTGAAACCATCAACGATAGGGTTGAGGATCAGTGCAGCGGGTGTTCGGCCGGGGCGGGTGATTGGTTGATCAGCTTCTCCAAAGGTGATTGGTGTGTCTGTCCATGAATTTGTTACTGCCACCTGATAGATTTGTTCGAGTTCTCGAAGAGCTATCTTCCTCTTATTCCTGAAGGAAAACGTTTCATAGATCGTCAGGATCTCGTCGTTGTATTCGGGTGGTGCTGTTGAACGTCTGACTGGAGGTAGGGCCTCAAGGATGGCCTCTCCGCTTTTTGCCACCTGCCTGACGACCCAGCAAGCTCTAAGGCTGTGAGTCGGGTTTGTGTTTAGTAACACAGAGTGTATAGGGCATGGCTTGTCTAATAGTCCGTTAAGGACAGTTTTGTCTCCCGTGGGGGATCTATTCTTTTTCTCGGCGGGTTCATATTTGGCCGGCCGTTGCGGAGGTATTCGCTTTTTCCGAGCTCCTCTAAGGTGTTCGGAGGGGGCCGGCTCCGAAAACAAACGTTCGGCTTGCCAGGTGCTTTCCATGGCGCAACATTTTTGCACTAGGTCCGATAGCTCGGTGAAATCACAGATGTTTCGACGGGCTAGGGCATTAAGGATTCCTTCATTGTGGCAATTGCGCCTGAAGGTTGCTATTATCTCCTGGCCACTAGTGTCTGGTACTTTGTCTTTAAAAAGGAGGAGTCTAGCCCAGAAGTGATGGACTGATTCCCCTGGCTGTTGTTTAGCTTCCCATAAGCCCGATAACTTGGGTTGTCCTGCGCTGCCTGAGGAGCGCTCGACTTGGGTGGTGGGCGGGGAAATTGTTGGTTTCTCGCCAGGATCGGAGCCTGGGATCACGGCGTTTGCCTCCCGTGCCATCGCGGAGTTCGGCGTGGTTGGTCTGGATCCCACATCACCAACAGGACCCCTCTGCGCGGGTTCTAGGTCGCGCGCCGGATCGGCGGCCGATTCCGAACTATTTCCGGTCAGGGTTCTGGGTTCCGGATTGTAGGAGAAATCCCGACGGTCTGAGACCGGGATATAAACTGTTTTTAATTCCGACAGCTGAGAGGATGAGCCTTCGGCCGGACACTCGACGGTGGCGACCAGGTGAGTGATCGGTGGGACACGAATCTCCCTATCATTGGGTTTAGACCCGATCCGGTCATAGACCGAGGTTTGGCCGTCGGTAACGTCCAGGGTTTGAATCCGACCAAATAACTCGTTTAAAGACGAGATGTCGGCGGGATCTAAGTCGTTGGAGCGCATGGGGTCGACCCGCAGCGCCGTTGTCCCAGGGTCGCTCGACGGCGGACCTGGGTTGTATTCGGCCGTGGCAGTTCCGGGCATATCAGACGGGTCGGGCGTTATGGCCGACCCAGGAATAGAGGCTACTTCCACGGCGGGACCTGTTGCCTCCGGCGTTAAGGCGTCCGGGCCTGCAGGCTCCTCCATGAGGGTTGAGAATTTTCTTAAGACAAGATCTCCCCGGGAGTCGGTGACGAACTCAAGGTTCCCGAACCTGACTTCCTGATCGGGGACGAAGCTTCCGACCTGCCTTAGATGGCCGGTCGGATCGGCATGCGATACGATGCTGCCGAACGCGAAAATCTGACCAGGGACGAAAACGTCCCTGTTGCGGACTTCATCGCTAATGATGAGGTGAGCCATCGATCCCTCTTGTGATCACACAGCGGAACTCTCAACGAAAGCACCAATGTCGGTGTCAAAACCGGCGGATCTCAGGTAGGGGGTCCCGAGCTGTGAGATTAGGATCGATGGGTAACAGGAGACGATGGAGATGGTGTTTACCCAGGTTCGGGCCATCCTATGGAGGTAAAACCCTACGTCCTGCTTGATTGTATTGATGTGTACGAATATTACAGAGTTGATCTACCACGAGATCGAATGACTAAACCCTAGATGAGTTCACCTGCCTCCTACGAACTAAACCCTCTGGCTTATATAGACACCAGGGGTCCCTAGGGTTACACATAGTCGGTTGCTTGTCGAAGGAGTAAACATGCCTATTCTACCATCTCAAGCTTGAAGGGCACGCCACGGCTCCTTAGGTTTCCTCCCTAGTCACGGGGTATTTGGTCAGTCCGATCTTCCAATGAGTGGCCCACGAGTCCGGCCCATAAGGAACAGGCCGGCAGTCCGAGGACCCCTTAATCCCGGACTCCCTCACCCGCTCCTGTTCATAGCAGCCTGTCCTCCGTCTCCGGCGTGCTCTGCGGGGCTTCATCTTTGGCTGAGCTCGACACCCTCACGATAATTATGCGTCACACCCTCTTCACCAACATATCTATAGTCTTCCGTTTCAGTTGCCTTTTGGATGTCTGACGTTGAAGACATGTCTTCGCAGGCCGACGAAACCCCATGCACCATACTGTACGACATCAACGGCCAGAAGGTGGACGTGGGAAAGGCAACGATCATGAAGCCGAAGGACTGCATGTTGCACAACCGACAGATGCCCGATGGCGTCTTCAAGGTTTGCGTGGCCAGTGTCAAAGCGGGCTTCAAGAATTTGCCTCCTCCGGTACCACTCAAGGCAGACGACGAGACCCCTATAAATGGATTGTCGCATGCAGGAGTTGGTTTCTGCCTTGGCCGAAGACTCTTCTTCGTGTGGAGGCGCCCGAGAGCACACCAATGACAACGCCTCAACAAGGTATGAACACCACCCCACCTACCCAATTACCTGCACCTGTCATGCCGAGTGATAGCGGACGACGCGAGGGAGAGCCTCCATTAGTGCCTGACGACGTCGCCCCCGTCGAAGAAGCAAATGCTGATGATGTCATGGAGGAGGATGATGATGACCCTCTCAAGTATATCAATACTGGCTATGACGATGGAGGATTGATGGATCGGGACTATGACTCAGCCTATGAGCGTGGAGATGACTTGATGCTGCCTGATTTGTCGGAGCCGGAACGTCCTAAGGCTGATTGCAAGAAGTCTCTCTTCATGCGATCCTCGCAGGAGACGCCTCCAGATGCTGCCTCTACCCAACAACAACAACGCGAGGGTCGTGCACTGCTGAGCCCGACGACAATAGGGGCAGTGGTCAGGGAAGGTATGGTGACCTCACTACCGCCACCCTCCAAGAAGCAAAGGAGGAAACCGAACAGGAAAGGCTCTAAAGGCGCCAGAGCTGCTTCAAGCAGCCAGCCGCCTCTGCAGCCCCGGAAGGTAGACATAATACCTGTCAAAGGTGCGGAGCAGTTCCATGTCGCCGGCCACCCGATCCTACCTCGGAAAGCGCTAGAGGACATACTGAACAATGATCTAAGGAGACTTCATGAAGATGTGCTGGCGAGAGAGAAAAGCCTTCTCGTCTCGAAAAATCCAGGATACCCGGTTTACGCGGCTCATGTGCCGGGTGGGAAGTTGTACGTCGAGAGATGGCCCGTGGATATGTTCATCCTGCGATTTGACTACATCTACGACATGTTCCACATGACCAAGCTGGATTTTCAGTTCATCCACATGTATGCGCTGTATCTGAACTACATCATCAGGCGCGAGAACATAAAATATATCTGCGTCGCGGACCCGTACTATATGCACGAGAGCTTCTTGGCAGTCTGCAAAGAGCCCCGTGACTATGCGAGCAAGTACATTGGCGAGTTCATGGTCGCCAATAAGGACAAGGAAACGATTCTCCTGCCTTATCATCCCACGTAAGTTATCCGCGGATATCCTTTTGTAAGTTTTAATCATTCCTTTGCACGCATGGAGGCTAATTTGAGGTGTACTTATTTTGCGCAGCGGGGGGGGGGGGGGGGGGGGTGGCACCGTCCTCATCATTCTGTACCCAGAATACTCCCATGCTCTGTACTTGGACTCATCGAGGAACATCAAGAAAAAGGATTACATGCACATAAGGAGTGTTCTCGATAGTGCCATGATAACCTTCAGCCTGTCTGGTGGATATATCAAGGTGAAAAAGCACAGGAAGAAGGGGCTGGGTTTCGTCCATAAGACCGACTTCTATTGCATCCAGCAACTGAAGGATAGTAAGGCTGATGGATTCTACCTCATGCATCACATGCTGGACTACAGAAGGGATAATCAACGCCTTCGCATGTCACCTACTTCCAACGATGCCGTGATTGTCAACTAAGCCACAAGCATAGGAAGGACACCGGATCATCGAATCCAAGCTGAGTTTTATCACGTACAGTGTGAACTTGCCCAAGTGATCATGAAGGAGGTCCTCGAACAAATAGGGATGTTCTACCATGGGCCAATGACGCGGGTGATGTCCGAGCACTACTAGTCACTCAGTGTCTGGACCTGAACCCTTTTACGAAGCTTGGGTGCTTCCTCCCTGACTATGAAGATTGGAGCGCCGACATGGAGGAGTGATTGACGATGACAATGTGTCTGTTTAGTCACTACTGTTTTCCTACGACAAAACTTTGAATTTATGCACGACGAAACTCTATGATGTAATTAAACCGTCCTCGTGAACTAGCGTAGATCGCTCTAGTTAATTAGTTTGGGTACGAGGAACTTCGTTATTTATGTTTACTATAGGTTGCTTGTATTTTGCTAACTCTGTCTCTTCGTGTTTCTCAAGTACATTATGTTGCATATTATCGATGAATTCATCAACTGACGATGCATGTACATAGATTAGAGATGGAGAAGGACTGCTACGCTGTATTCATTGGGAGGGTTCCAGGAGTGTACGACCACTGGCCAGACGCTCAGGCCTAGGTGGACAGGTACCCGGGCGCTAGCCACAGAGGGTTCGACAGCAGAGCCGAAGCGGAAAATAGTAACTTGAGGTGGACGCTCCGGCAATAGAGGGAGCGAAACCGGCGCCTCAAGAAGTACTACATAGTCGCGCTCTTGCTCATACTGATCGCTCTTCTCTTCTACATCATGGTTTAAATAGAGATAATGAAACTTGTGTGTGTGCCATGACCATGCAGTTGCATTTATTCGAGACATGACTTGTGTATCGCTATTTTCGAGATGATGATATTTGTGTTGGATGATGATGATGATATGACGAGACTACTGTATGTGTATGATATGATGAGAATATTATATGTTTATTATGATATGATGAAACTACTATATAGAGCATGCACAAATACAACACAAATACGTAGAGGGGAAATAAATACGCGAAAGGAGGAATCTTAGCAGTAGCGCTGGTGGGCGTCTAGCAACAGCGTTTGTTGTGGTGCAGCGCTATAGATAGTTAGTAGTAGCGCTGTTCTCTACAACGCTACTGCTAATTGTACTTACCAGTAGCGTTGGTTGAAACAGCGCTACTGCTAAAACTTAGCTGTAGCGCCTTATCAGTAGCGCTGCCGCCAACGCTACTGGTATGGGTTTTTCCAGCGCTACTACTAGGATTTTCCCTAGTGGTGTCTACTCCTTTATATAGATGTGGGTCATCCCAAAAGTAATGTCTTAAATCAAAGAAGAACTTTTTCTTTTGTGTGTATGTGAAGCTAGGTGGTATGTATTTAGCAACAATGTAATTAGCATAATCTGCATACCAAGGAGTATTACGGGAAGCATTTATAACAATTAATTGCTCATCAGGAAAACTATCATCAATAGGTAGTGGGTCATCAAGAGCATTTTCCATCCTAGACAAATTATCTGCTACATGATTCTCACCTCCCATTCTATCAACAATATGCAAATCAAATTCTCGAAGTTAAAGAACCCACCTAATTAGTCTAGGCTTAGCATCTTTCTTTTCCATCAGGTATTTAATAGCAGCATGATCGGTGTGAATAGTAACTTTGGAATCAATAATATAAGGTCTAAACTTATCACATGCAAACACAACTGATAAAAATTCCTTCTCAGTAGTAGCATAGTTTCTTTGAGCACTCTCTAGAGTCTTACTAGCATAATGAATAACATTCAATTTCCTGTCTACTCTTTTCCCTAGAACAACATGAACATCATAATCACTAGCATCACACATTATTTCAAATGGTACGTTCCAATTAGGTGGTTGAACAATATGTGCAGAAATTAAAGCTTTCTTAAGTATCTCGAAGGCCTCTACACAATCATCATAAAAAACAAATGGAATATCCTTTTGAAGAAGATTAGTTAGTGGCCTATAAATCTTTAACGAATCTTCTATAGAAACCAGCATGACGAAGGAAACTCCTTATACCTTTTACATCTTTAGGACACAACATTTTTTCAATAGCATCAATTTTAGCTTTGTCTACCTCAATACCTCGTTCAGAGATCTTATGCCCAAGTACCTTCATTCACCATAAACTGGCACTTCTCCCAATTCAAGAATAGATTGGTTTCCTCGCATCTCTGCAAACCTCAATCAAGATTGCTTAAGCAATCATCAAAAGAAGTCTCATAAACAGAAAAAGCATCCATGAATACCTCAACAATCTTTTCACAAAAGTCAGAGAATATAGCAGTCATCCATCTTTGAAAGGTAGCAGGTGCATTACATAACCCAAAAGGCATACGTCTATAAGCATAAGTTCCAAACGGGCATGTAAAAGTAGTTTTCTCTTGATCTTCTTTTGACACATGTATTTGAGAAAAACTAGAATATCCATCAAGGAAACAAAAGTGTGTATGCTTAGATAATCTTTGTAACATTTGATCAATAAAAGGCAAGGGGTAAGGTATTTTCATTGAAAGTATGGTTATCACGAAACACATACCTCATCATATAGTCCTCATTGTATAAAATTTCATCTATCACCGGATGTTCACGACTCATATTATAGAAATCAAAGATCTCTAGAGCCTCTTGCACTATATAATCAAATTCATTCATGAGGATATGAGTGGCTATCTTCTTAACCCTAGGGTTATTTAAAACCGGTAATTCATAGAAAAGCCTTTGCAAGGTAGGATGAGTGCACATAAATCTACTTCCAACTTTAAGAACAAGTGGGGAAATAGCATCGGCATAGCTATTGGTTCTTGTAAGAATAGGTGTGTTATTGCAAACCAAAGTACCTGTACAATTAAAGAATTCTTGGATAATGCTTTTCCCTATGATATTTCCCTTCCCCGCAATAAAAACTTTTACATCTCAATTTGGGGGAGTTTCCTCTTTGGAGTTTTTACCATCCTCACTTTTCTCAATGATAAAATCAGACATGATAGCAACTCCAAGCAAGCAAACTAATAAGCAAACGAGTAAACTAGACAACTAAGAAAACAAGCAAATAGAAATATTTTTGTAATTTTGATTTTTTAAGCAAAATATAACAACAAATAAAAAGTAAAATATAACAACAAATAAAAAGTAGAACAAGTGAATGATAATTTGTGCGAAGGTACTTGATAAGAATTTGGTCACACTCCCCGACAACGACCCAAGAAATTCTTCCTGCTACTTGTAAACTGCGTTGGATTTTCCCCGAAGAGGAGGGGAGATGCAACACAATAGAGATAAGTATTTCCCTCAGCGGGAACCAAGGTTATCGAACCAATAGGAGGACCACACAAATTCCCGTCTTCAGCGCCTACACATAAAAGAGCACGCACTTGCACCCAAAGCGGGCAAGAGGGTTGTTAAGCCCCTTGAACTCGTTACTTGCAAGCGATAAGTAGTGATAGATATATAATATAAATATAAAATAAAATAATAGTAAATAAATGGCAGCAATATTTTTGGTGTTTTTGTAATAATATATTTTGTGAAGACCCTGGGCCATAGTGTTCGCTAGAGGCTTCTCTCTCGAAGAAAGCATACGATGGGTAAACAAATTACTATTGGTCGATTGATAGAAAAGTGCATAGTTATGAAATATTTATGCACGACAATGACCATGTATATAGGCATCACGTCCATAAACAAGTAGATCGACTCCTGCCTGCATCTACTACTATTACTCCATCCATCGACCGGTATCCAGCATGCACCTAGAGTATTAAGTAAAAACAGAGTAATGCTTGGAGCAAAATGACATGATGTAGACAAAGTAAATCCAATCAATATGAATAAACACCATGGTTTTCCCCTTAATGGAAGTAATACAATACGTGTCATGTCCCTTTCTGTCACTGGGATTGAGCACCGCAAGATTAAACCCATCACAACGCACCACTCCCACTGAAGATCAACCAATCTAGTTGTCCAAACCAAACCGATAGATCGGAGAGCAATACGAAGCTATAATAATCATGCATATAATAATTCAGAAACGACTCAAATATTATTCATGAATAATCTGAACAAAACCCACAATTCATCGGATTCCAACAAACACACCGCAAAGAAGGATTACATCGGATAGATCACCGTGGGAATCGCGATGAACTTTGTATTGAAGATCAGAGAGAGAGAGATAGAGAGAGAGAGAGGGAGAGAGAGACATCTAGGTACTAGCTATGGATCAGTAGGTCTGTGGTAAACTACTCACACATCATCATGGAGGCAGCAAGGTTGATGTAGAGGCCCTCCGTGATCGATCCCCCCTCTGGCAGGGCACCGGAACAGGGCTCCAGATGGCCTCCCATCGGAACAGAGACTTGTAGCGGCGGAAAAAGTATTTTAGCTGGCTCTCGGGTATTTTCCCGATTTTAGAGAATATATAGAGGCAGAATTAGGTCAGGAGGCTGCATGAGGTGGTCCCAAGCCATCAGGGCGCGACCACCCCCTGGGCGCGCCCTGTTGGCTTGATGCCACCCCGTGTGGCCTCCGGTGTCTCTCTGAAGCTTCCAGGTCTTTTTTTTGTCCATAAAAAATCATCAAAAAGTTTCAGGGCAATTGGACTTCGTTTGGTACAGTATTCCCGAAAGGCCAAAAACAAGCAAAAAACAGCAACTGACACTGGGCACTAGGTTAATAAGTTAGTTCACAAAAATGATATAAAATAGCATATAAATGCATGTAAAGTATCCAAGAATGATAATATAGTAGCATGGAATAATAAAAAATTATAGATACGTTGGAGACGTATCAGGTTGCACACAATTTATCTCAACTATTCGGGAGGGCTTCACCATCCAGAACTAGGCCCTACTGAAGACTAGATAACCTTTTGGCGTACAGAACTATTTGGTGGGGAGAGAGATTGAAAGCAAGATCATCGCATGGCATGTGTATGAGAGAACTTGTGTGAACTGGAGAGCTGTCTCCACCCCTATTTGTAGTGAGAGGCAAGGGGTAGGGTGGCACTTGAAAATACCAAAACACCCATGTGATATGTCCTTCATAAGGGAAAAAGGGAAGGCAAGTGGAGCTCCATGGAGGATCTCCTCCCTAGGCCGGCCACCATGAGTGCCTCCCCCCGCCCCCCCCCCCCGCCCCCAAAAGGGAGGCCCCACCACTTCATTCCACCCCCATTGATTCTAGGACAAATCCCCAAAAGGTGGCTTTCCTAAAAGCCACCAAAAGGGGTTGTACCCTAATAGTGTACCACTATACACAACAATATTCATGACAACTTTTCTTGAAATATTTTCAGTGCCTGAAAAATCTGAAAAAATTGCAAAACATTTTTGGCACCCCTTAAAATAATTAGGGACGCATTCCGGAACATTAGCGTTATGTAGTTTGTCTCCGAAACATTTCCGGTTTTCTTTGTGAAACTTTTCTGCCGTCTCCAAAAACTTTTCCAAAAACAATCTCTCGGACCCACTGTCTGTTACAGTATTACTTAGCAGATAGCTGACCCTTAAGTGTGTGACCTTGTAGGTTCTGTAAAGTATAGACATGTGTGGAACATTTTCCGATCAGTGATCAATAGTGGGACCGAGGACATCCATATTGATCCCTATACCCATACAAATAAATATTTGAGCGAACCTCTAGTTACCGAATGTTGTTCCCGCTGCTTCAAGATATGGTACAAATACCCGATCGAGGTGAGATTTAAGGGCATGCCCGTGAATCAACAACTTGTTCACTATGCCAGTTTCCTCATTACCGTTTTTTTTTCATTTTCTCGTTCCTGCGTTCCGGAATCCTTGTGATCAAATCACACTATGTCTAGCCAACCGAAGATCGATACCGTAACACTAAGAGGGCCCAAATAATATATGTCAATCGTCGGAGGATAAAATCCCAACCTTGAGCTAACAAGTCCCTTGTCATACTTTTTCATGAACCCGTAAGCCGCCATAATAGCCACCCAGTTACGGATGACGTTTAACAAACCCAAAAGTTCATGAAGCAAGCATGAATGAACTCGATACTCTCATTGTCTAAGGAATTATGCTAACATTATCTTTCTCTGTGTTATAAAACTATTAACTCGTGACGAATGTATCTCATAGCTTAACATCAATCTGGACAATTCAACACAAGGGTTCTTCTAACATTGTGTCCTCAAAGTTGCTGGCATAGTCATGCCCATGATCAGGAAAATGTGACCATCATGCAGCACTTGAGCTAGTATTAGAGGCACGACTAGGAATACATTTTACCGTTCATTATCCCACACGTGCATATGGGTTTCCCTATGAGACTTCATGGATGTACGGACTCAGGGACCATTGCAATTATAGCACAGAATATAAACATAATCACGAACTGTGAGATAAATAATAGCTGTTTATTATAGCCTCTAAGGCATATCTCCTACAGACTCTCACCTGCACTAGAGTCAGTACTCTAGTTAATGCTAATGCACTTTACAACTATGGCATACCGGTGTAAATTTTTTGGTTCGCTTGTGGTATAGCCTACGTCCAATGGATCTGACAACTTCAGGTCCATGTGTATCTTCGCACATCCTCGCATTTTCATGCTTTCAAAAAATTCATAATTTGTGTGGACTTGGCTTTGTATATATGCGAATCACTGGTTAAACTTTGATTCTTCTGACTGCGCTGTGGATCAACTATCTACAATAGTGTTTCACTAACCAAAGGCTTCTCGGAACCATACCAAGTTTATGAATGAACTATATGATCCAATACCCTATTTTGTCTCTTCCCAAGCGACAACTTACTCAGCTTTGTATGTAGAATTGGCCATAGTTACTTGTTTAGAACAATTCCAACTTACTGTGCGACCATTTTTTGTATTAGATAAAATCCTTAAAAAACCGCTTTGAGCATTGATGAAGACTGTATCGATGTAACTCTTTACAGCATGGTCATCGATGTAATTCCTTACAACGAACTCTTCATAGTCTCTACTTGTGAGAAAACATGTCATCAATCCTATTATAGTACTCAACGGTATTTTTCACTATTATCCCATGATCAACACTTTGATCAAGTTGGTATGTTACTCACAACTAGTTTGGAGTACTGAGCACACCTGGTTGTTTTACATACCATGGAATACATGATTGATTCAAACACAAGAGTGTGTGGATCCTCAGCCATGTACTTTGCTCATCAGTATTTTAGGACACCGAGTCTTGCCAAAAATTCTTTCCATGTGACTTCGGCAAGAAACTTCTTGGTGTTCTCATACTAAATCATTTTAGCATTTTGTCAATATGTATTTGGGCTTAGCCCCATTAGGTAGGTTTTATCTCCATAGATAATTATGCCTAATATGGAGGATACCTAGCCCTTGGTACTGTCATTGAAAACTATTTTCAGTCAAGTCCTAATTTGTGTCAACAAATTTATATTATCCCACACATGCATATGGGTTTCCCTTTGAGACTTTATGTATATACTGACTCAGGACCATTACATATATATCACAGAATATAAACATAATCACAAGCTTGGACATAAATAATAGTTGTTCATTTTTGTCTCTAGGGCATATCTCCTACAATTTCCTGGTGGCATATAGTGTTTCGGTTAATTATGCACTGGATGCAACGACCATTTGAAACAATTACCATCAGGCGAGGTTGGGATCTTGCTAATGAAGTTGGATCCAGCCGGATAATCATCCAATCTGAATTCTTGGTGGTCGTCGAAACACTACAAATGAGAGGTTTTTCCTCTATGACAACTGCTGCTTATTATGTTGATATTTGTGTCCGCGAAACTTCGGGCTCTCGGGTGGAGTATAGTTATTGTAATAGCGATGCCAGCACTGCAGCTTATACCTTAGCTAGGGAGGCTTTGCCACAACCACGTGTTTGGATTAATGAGCCTCCTAGTTTTATCATCTCTAGTCTTATAAATGATGTATCAATTATATGATGATTAATGAAATTAGCCATGATGGCATTCCCTCAAAAAATGCGATCTGGTTCTTTTTTTTAAGATTTAGTTGATTCTAAAGCGTGCACTTTGTATGATAAAAAGTACAAGTTGCACTTTTCATATATTAAAGTTGCACTCTTTTTAGAATTTGACAGAGACAAAAAAGATCGTCATATGAGATTTAACAAACCGAATAAATTTCTCTTATATCTGTTGGAAAGACAATCTCTTAAGATCAGATCATTGCCAACCTTACTAGATGAGACGAGTCTCTAGGAATAGTTGGACCCATCATCTCATCGAAGACCACAACAAAAGATATAAGAAAGTACCTTGTGCATCACGACATATGACGTTTGTTGCTCCAAATAGTCCGGAACTTGTGACCCGATTGCTGGTGACTAAGTGTTGATCTTTGTCATGCCCTTTGCTGGGGAGAGCCATATGTGTTGTCGTCTTGTCGATAAGGATCACAATGTCGCTTTTGTCCTATTGCACAATTTTCTAACCAAATGAATGACCCTAGTTAGCACCTACAACTTGCCTTACCTTGAACTTTATTTCTCTTCTACCGCGGGTTGGCACTATAGCCACTCGTGCCTTGAATACATGTGACAATTCCGTTGTCATTCCAACAATTGATTTTGAATGGTTAACTCCCATCAGTCTCTCGGCGTCGACTATGGTTGGCACCTGGATATTTCGTGTCTACGGCCCCAAGCGCCATATATGCTTTGATTAATTTGAGGCATATGGTGTTATTTTGCTACTCATACCCTGGCGTAAAGACTCTTAAAGTTTAGTTGATTCACCGAATGGATCTTGCAACATTACTATGATGTCGGGGCCAACATCATGGTTCTAAAAAGATCCATTCCCTCCCCTATTTTCATATCGAGTAGCACTATCTTTCTCGTCGGGGTACACCTCTACTTCTACTTGGTGGTTGTGGAAACTATGGGCACAATGGCGGTTGTATTGCCAGTTTTGTGATTACTTATCTTATGCCACCTACAAAGAGTTGTACCATACAATTATCAAATGGAAAAGAGAGCAATTGTGCCAGAGTTTCGAGCTGCTACTCTCGATTGAGCTACAAAGTCGACTATGGCAAACGTGGTGGATCATCCCTGTCCCGAAGAGGAGGAGGCCCCAACACCAAAATATACCACTATACTATTGTTCATGATAACCAAAGACAATTGAATGTCTAAATAAAAAATAAAAAAAATGATCAATTGACTGTGCAAGAGCAATTCCACACCCCACATAGGGGCAAACTAGGTTCATTGGGGGCTACCGTGTTAAATAGGGACCTAGCTTCTCTGACGAGCGCCCCATAAGTCGTACTGAAAGCAATGTTAACTTGATTTCCCTGTTTAATTTTATGCCTGACCTTTTATCTGACAAACTATTGGGAGCACATATATTAACCAAATGGTATTAAGCGCATTGTGGGAAGCATATAAAAAAATGTTTGTAGAAGTAGTAGAACACACATCATTGTTAATGAACATATATGCTGTAATTCCTTAAAAAGCGAACATTTGTCGGAAGGCAAAAGAAAAAAAGGACCTCACAATGACCACGCTAACCGCACACAAGAAAAATGATCTCATGACGTTTACGAACCTACCCCTCCACCCTTGTAGCCCCGGCTCTGTCCCTGCGCGGGCACGTCTCGACCTGGAGGGCATTCCGGTACAATGACATGAGTCAACAGAGAAGTGGTGAGAGCAGCCACCTGCCCGGAATGTCAAAAACACGGTGGACGCGGCTCTCCTCGAAACTGAATTGAATTGGAAACAAAAAAGGTAAGAAGCTAGGGTGAGCGAGCGAGGGGGAAACGCGGCCCGACAAGGGCAAGGGAGAGGGAGAAACCCCTCCCTTGCTGGATCCCACCGCCGCGCCGGATCAAGGTAAGCAGTTCCTCCCTCCCTCCCGACCTCGGTCTCCGGGTTCTCCCCTTCCCGTCCGGTTCGCAGGCAGGATCACGGTCCCTGCGCGCGCGCGCGAGTGTCGAGCGTCGGTGTTCGGTTCGTTGGGTGGGATCCTAGGAGCGAGCGAGGAGAAGCAGCAGGGCGGGGTCGTGGGGAAAGAGACGGGGAGGCGCCGTGCCGGGGAAGGCGCCGTTCGCGATCCACTTGGCTCGAGCGGGTTCGAGTTCGGATGGATGGGTCTTCGGCGAGAGCGATCCTGATCCGGAGCTTGCAGTTTGTGCGCGGAACTGGGACGTGGATTTTTGAAGCTCAGGCTTCTGGACACCCCTTATCCTCACCTACCAATATTAATTTAAGATCTGTGCTAGACAACTAAGTTACTACATCAGATTTTCTCTTTTTTGTTTCTCCCACATAAAACAACATTTGAACTTTAAACTTTGCAGCACAACTAAACATTCTAACTAGAATGTGGGAAAAAACTTTCAGATTTTTCGGTCCAACATAAATTTACGAAATCAGATTTTTTGGATTAAAAAATGTTATTTTTAGTATTTAGGATGCACGAAAAAATCTGAAAGTTTTTTCCCACATTCTTGTTAGAATGTTTTGTTGTGTTGCAAAGTTTGAAGTTCAAATGTTGTATTATTTGGGAGAAACAAAAAAGAAAAATATGTTCGCACGAATCGCGATGCATAAATGAGTGGATGGATAAGGGGTGTCCTGAAGCCTATGCTCTATAATATGTTTACCCGCGGAACTGGGGTTCCGTGTGCCTGATAGTTTCAGTGTTCAAGTTTGCGCAGGGGAGATTAGGATCAGTGATAGTAGTAGCGGCGTTCAGTCGTGTGCATTTCTGCTCGATTTTGCGTAGTATAACACGGTGGTTTTCTGTTTTGGTGGGTGGGGGAATCGATCCTGCTGCTTGATGCTTGATGGATGGGGAGTGTTGGGTTAGCTTTACTTTTACCCATGGAGTTTGCTATCGTCTTCTTCTTCTTCCGAATGAACTGTCTCTATGTATGGAGATGATAGATTGATGCTCTTATCCTTAAGTCCTAGGGGGGATAGAGGTAACTTTGCTGCAGTCTGCGGCAATATCACGATTTATATTTTCAGCAGGTACAGAAGATCAATTACACTCATCATTTCATTCTGTTATGTAGGCTCACTGAGTTCGGTGTCGTCAGAAATGAGCGCCAAGATAACGGTAACCTACAAGAGGAAGCGTGGCACGTCGCGCGCTCAGGGGGCCGATGGCGCCACTCTGGAGCCTCCTCCTGTTTCTAGCAGTGATGTCACCGGCAGCGAAGCCATGAAAGACCGAGCCGATGCCGATGATGATGTGTTGAATGGATATGGTCATGTAAAGAAGGTTGACTCTATCTCCTTATGGTCGTTGTAGAATTTTTGATATTTTATGTTATTGCTGTTGAATTTGGCCGTCCACGTTAGTACCGCCGTTACTGATTTTCCCGCCATCTAAGATGGTAATGTTCCACGCCTTTACAAAGGAGGGCTCAAAAGTTGCTACGCGTGGAATAGTACAGTATGAGCCATGTGTCTGTACCCTGTACAACTCTACCATTTGTGTCTTTGGAAATTGTGTGATACCAATATGATACAAAGACACTTGTATCTAAAGCAAGGTTTTCCATTTCAGTTTCAGAAAAAAAAATCAGTGAATTTCAGCGATTTCAGTTTGCGTTTCGGTCAAAAGGTCGAAATATTCACTTGAATTCAATTAAATATTTGAATTTTTTGAAATTAATTTCAAAAAATATTTGTATTCATGTGTACTGCTGAAAGTACTGAAATATTTTGGCTGAAAGGTATATATTTCAGTGACTGCTGAAATTAATGAAATTCAGTGAATTTCATCGAAAGCTCACTAAAAGTGAAAACCATGATCTAAAGACGTCAATAGCTGCATGTTCTCAGAACACTATATTTGTTTGATGTTTGATATGAGCCACGTGTTTTTAGAACTCTATCATTGTGTCTTTGGAAATCGGTGATGTTCAATGTTATTTCTCTTGAATCAGGCCGACTACGTTAGTTCTGTAGTTACTGATTTTCCCGCCGTCTAAGATGGTATTTTTTTGTGCCTTTTTAAGGAGGGCACAAAAGTTGTTGCGCCGAATAGTACAATATGATTCACGTGTTTGTAGAGCTCTATATCATTCGTGTCTTTGAAAATTGTGTGATACCAATATGATGTAGACATTTGTATCTAAAGATGTCAATAGCCGGATGTTCCCAGAGTATTATATTTTTATGCTAAGCAGATATAAGTATATTCTCTTGTCTATATTATGCCATAATAGAGTCCTCTCTGCATGATAGATTGAGGCTCTTATCCTTATGTCCTAGTGTTGACGGAGTTCTGCGGCAAAATCCCGATCTGTATTTCCAGCAAGTCTCGGGAGAATACTTATCACCATTGATTTGTAATGTTATCTAGGCTTGCTCGAGTGATGTTTTGGCGCGGTTCGACAAGAGCGCCAAGATCACAGTAACCCACAAGAGGAAGCGTGGCACGTCACTCGCTGAGACGGCCGATGGAGCGACTCTAGAGCCTCCTCTTGTTTCTAGCGGTGGGGTTGCTGACAGCGAAGCCCCGGAAGACGGGGCGGACATTGATAACGACATGGTGAAAGGATATGATCATGTAAGAAACCTTGAGTTCTCTCTTTCCTTCTTGTTGTAGGATTGTTGATGTTTGATATTATTTCTATTGCATCTTTCTGTCCACGTTGCACTGTTACTGATTTTCCTGCCTTTTGAGAATTTCACGGCTTTTTTAAGGAGGGCACAGAAGTTGCTAAACCAACCGGTACAACATGAGCTACATGTTTTTAAGAACTCTATCATCTTTTTCTTCTGAAAATTGTATGATGCCAATATGACACAGACGTTGGTATCTAAAATTTCAATAGCCGCATGTTCAAGATGGTAAATTTCCGCGTCATTTTCATGGAGGGCAAATAAGTCGCTGCATCAACTAGTACAATATGAGCCATATGTTTTAAGAGATCTTATCATTTGTGTCTTTGGAAATATATGATACCAATGTTGGGACAAACCCTCCTCGGCAACGAACGCCGAGCAGCCTCCCGGCGCCACCGCTGCGCCGGACGAAGGTAGACGAAGGAGACACCATGTTTTTTCCGGCGACGAACGCCGCGGCGCACCAACGCCTGTATCTTGGCTTTATTTCTCTCAACGACTCGAACACACACATGTGAGGTACACACGCACGCACGCGGCACAACCCGGAAGAACTCTCACGTCGACCGGGCACACACCACGGTCCCGACGGAGACTACATCTTCTAGGCCCCTCACACTTGGCTCGGCACACCCCGTCGCTCGACAACATAGGAGCACGGCTACACACCGGCACCATACATCAGTACACAGTGAGAGGTATTTATACCCGGTGCACAGACACACGACTAACTACCACGCACGCACGCACTAGTCAGCTAACCCCACGCACTAACAAACTTGCCTAGCCTGCTGCATGCATCAACTGCATGCACGCACACGGCACCGGCCACTACCAGATGACCCGGCCACCTCGCCCAGCTGCGCGCACGACGTGCAGGACGCACACGACGCGGCCTGAGCTCAACAGATCGCCAACAGCCGACCCTACGCGATGGACTCGAACGTGGCTCATGCGCCATCGTGACACACACGCTACGCACATACACATTGCCATGGCTTATTCCTAACATTCTCCTCCTAAGCCATGACCTTGCTGTCGCCAGAGTTGTCGCAGCTGCCGTCGCCGTCATCGTCGTCGTCACGATCACGTACTCGACCTGGCGCACTAACGCCGGTCACCACCGCCACGGACACGACCTGGCGCGCTGACACCGGTCGTCACCGCTGCGGACTCACCGCGGGTCGTTGTCGTCACGCGCTCGCCGCACACGTCCACCTCCACCGTGCTCGTCGCGGACTCACCGCGCGCCGCCTCCGCGTCTGCCATGACAGCCGCAACGCCGCACACCTCCATGGGCCGACACACGGCCCGGAGCTTCCCGCAGCCGCCGACGAACGCCGCCATCGCCGGCACGCCTCCGGCATGGCGAACCACGCCCAAGCCAACCAAGCTCATGATACCAAATGTTGGGACAAACCCTCCTCGGCGACGAACGCCGAGCAGCCTCCCGGCGCCACCGCTGCGCCGGACGAAGGTAGACGAAGGAGACACCATGTTTTTTCCGGCGACGAACGCCGCGGCGCACCAACGCCTGTATCTTGGCTTTATTTCTCTCAACGACTCGAACACACACATGTGAGGTACACACGCACGCACGTGGCACAACCCGGAAGAACTCTCACGTCGACCGGGCACACACCACGATCCCGATGGAGACTACATCTTCTAGGCCCCTCACACTTGGCTCGGCACACCCCGTCGCTCGGCAACACACCGGAGCACGGCTACACACCGGCACCATACATCAGTACACGGTGAGAGGTATTTATACCCGGTGCACAGACACACGACTAACTACCACGCACGCACGCACTAGTCAGCTAACCCCATGCACTAACAAACTTGCCTAGCCTGCTGCATGCATCAACTGCATGCACGCACACCGCACCCGGCCACTACCAGATGACCCGGCCACCTCGCCCAGCTGCGCGCACGACGCGCAGGACGCACACGACGCGGCCTGAGCTCAACAGATCGCCAACAGCCGACCCTACGCGATGGACTCGAACGTGGCTCATGCGCCATCGTGACACACACGCTACGCACATACACATTGCCATGGCTTATTCCTAACAACCAATATGATGCATACATTTGTATCTAAAAATATCAATAGTTGGATGTTCTCATTATATTATATTATTTTATGATAAGAAGGATATAGCATATTTCATGAATAATTATTGTGCCATAGGTTCAATGTCATATGACATTTTAATTCTATATCCATATGCCAATCGCCTACCTTGTTTTGCAACTTATACCTTTTCTCCTTTGGAAAATTGACAACGTACCTCTACACAGCAACAGGATGCCTGCAAGCCAATGCAAGAAAACACCATAGAAGAAACAACTAAGCCATGTGTGCATGCATCGAAGAAAGAACAAACGGAAATTCCATTATGTGAACCATTGCCATGGATGGAGCAACCTGAGAATTGTTCTGTCACCACTCTCCCAATAGCGGAGGTGTGGAATGATAAATTACATTACACCAATGATGCAGTTAATCCAATCCCCGCTTCCAGTTCTGTATGGGATCTCAGACATGCTGACAGGACAACTAATCAAGCTGAGGCTTCTAATAACTCTGCTCATGCGGCAATAAATTTTCATCAAGGGCCAGAAGATACTACCAGACGTAATAAATGTAAGAACAGATTTAGTCCTCAGTTGATCTTCCGGAGGCGTGTTAAAAGGAAAATTAATTTGGACGAGCCAGCAGAGAGAACTTATACTAATGATAATAACAAAGAATACTCAACACTGGCATGTAACCCACAAAGTTTACCATTTAGTGCTACACCCTTGCTCAATGTAGCCGATGTCGATTCTTTGGATACTGCAGATACGGTATGTTTTCTGACTCGTCTTACCACACTCGTTTACTGTGCTCCAAAAATGACATGTTTTAACTCTTTACTCATATTTATGGTGCAATGGTTTTCCCTCTTACATGGTTTGTTGCTTAAAAACTTGGATTTGGATATATAGTAAGTTAATATCAAGGCAAATATTGAAGTTCAAAATGAGTGGGAGTTAATTCAGTTGCCTTTGTACCAAACTATAATGTTGTCCTTACTTATTGCTGGTTTTTATTTATTTTATTTGAAATATGACATTTTGATAATTTTGAAAGCACATATATTCTCTACCTCGTTTATGCTGATTATGAGCATGATTGGTTCGATGCCAAAAGTTGGCATGCCAATATGTGGCAAATGGCAAATGTTGGCTAGTGATTAGTTGCTTAATTACCAACTTTATTTGCCAACCTTAATTGTTTTGGCAACTTTTGATTTTGCTGCTATGAGTAAACAAGTTAATAATGCCGTATTTATCTCTCTGTATATGGTAAACTCATCAGTAAATGGTGCACGCCGTGATGGCTAAAGGTGCCAAAATTATAATGTAGCATTAACTCTTTACATTTTGTGTGCAGGTAGCTACAGAAGGAACAATTACTGGACTAACCGTATCAGCTGAACACTTGCTTGAACAAAAAAGGTATAACAAAATTGTTTTTGTTAAGCGCTGGGATCTGACATTGGAGTGATGTTATTACTAGACTTACATGTTCGAAGGACTAATTTGACGCTTCTTTTGTAGTTCAAGCATGCTAAAATCTACAGTGCAGCATACAGTTTCCACACAGCATATTCAAGATGTAAGAGCGAAGGACTGGAGCAGAACTCTTGGTCGTGTTGTTGAAGGAGCAGAAGAAACTGTTGAAATGAAGGAATTACATGGTAACGGGCCCCTTCACAGTTAACTAGGCAAAACAAATAAATTTAAATAGGTTGAAATTAACCAGTATATTTGTGGGCAGATGATCCTCCAGAATCCCAAGGTTCAACAAAACATATTCCAATTATTGTCTTGGACGGTGATAATGATGAGACGGCCAGGGGTAAACTGCCGGAAAATTCAAAGGTGGTTCAGGAGGAAAACAAAAGCAGACTTAATTTAGGGAAGATCAACCTGAATTGTGTTGAATTACCTCAAGTGAGGCTTCTCGGTCTGGATGACTCATCTGTTCAAAGGCTGCCAGATCAGGTGCGCATGACAAAAATGTATAATTAGCCCATCTTTAGGAAGTGCTTCATTGGTAGTTTTGCTTGCGCCGAGAATCCATCTGCCTCACCCACTTAGAGGATTATTTTTTCAGTCAAGTCAAACCATTTTTCCTTTTCTAAATCATACCATAGCTGTACTCTTCATTTCAAATGCGATTGTTTTTTTTCTTGGCATTTAATCAATATGTGGGTGGTTTACTGAACTATATTTTATTCTGTCTTAGTTTTCCCATCACCTTCTTGTTTACAAGCTTGAGACATGTATTATACCACCTTATATATATCCATGCTTTATACATTTTGTACTGCTTACAGGATCATTTTGTTACTGGCCAAAAACAAGTTTCTCAACCAATTGAAAGGCTATTTTTTACAAAAGAGAAAGACGCTGTACATGGTAAAGAACAACATCAAGAGGGAACATCAACATTGCATACCTTATACTCAAATTTGTATGATCCGACTCTGTCATGGAAAGCTGGGAGTTCAAAGGAACCAAAGAGCATGCCTTCAGAACTGAAATACAGAATATTGGATAAGGCTCCTGAGTCCAGTTTAGAACGCCGCTTGGATAGTTTCCAATACAGTGGCAAGTCCAGTGGCATTCATTTGCTGACAGAAAGGATCAGCACATACTCCAACAAAAGACACCAGGTTCCCTGGTCGGAAGAAGAGTTAGATTTTCTGTGGATTGGAGTGAGGAGATATGGAACGAGTAAATGGAATGCAATGCTGAGGGATACACAGCTACGTTTCTCAAGCTCAAGAATGTCTGAGGATCTTTCTGAACAATGGAGCAAGGAGCAAAAGAAACTTCTCGGCATAGATCTTCAATCAATCAGAGCATCTTCTCTAGGTTCTACACCGCCTCCACATATAGCAGAAGGTTATGCTGGAAGCAGTTCGTGCACTGTTATGCAAAAGTCTCCATTTCTTGCAGCCCAATCAGACCTTTCCTTGGGCGAGGTGCACCTTCGGAATTCTCATGCTTTGGATAGAGGCCAGCATTATTTGTCAAGCCTTGGAAGGTTTAACCTTCATGGAATTGACAATGGTCCGAGAAATTTGCCTCGATCGGGGAGGCTTCCCTGGAGCTTCTTCCTCACAGGGGAGAACTGGGAGCAGGGGTAGGAAGACAACCAAGCTTCAAAAGTCATACTACGACAACAGGTCACACTCGTGCCAAGAACTACCACAGAGGATGACGTCTCAGCTCATTCCCATCAACCAACAACCAATCAACAACCTTCCTCAGTCGCTTACAAAGGGTGCTGAGACCGGTGAAAGCTGGCTCAACCCGGAGATGTGGTCGAGTGCGTCGCAGGCGCCAGGCCACTCTGTCGTAGATCCACTGAATGACAGCCTGAGAACTGCCGCATTTCTCTTCCCCGTCGACAAGAAACCACATGCCATGCCCGATGCGTCTTTGAAGCTCGCGCTGAAGAGGAAAGCGGAGTGGCGCGGTCTAGGCAAGAAGCTTTTTCGGACCAGCGGTGACACCTTGGATCTAAACCAGAGGGCCGCTGCCCAGAGCAGCGCCACCCCGAGCGATACCGGCGCGTCATCTGAGGAGACGGTGTCAGATAACTGAGCTCCGTGTGGCAAGTGTCATTATCGTGCGGATGGTAGTCCCTTCCGTTGTGCCAGTTAACAAACTTGTTGTCTTTGATGCTGAAGTGGGTGGAACACTAGTTTGAGTAGCAGGGAATGTTTTGCTGCATTTGCCTTTAAAAAAAATCTAGCATAACTGGAAATGATTTATTGATGGTCAATGAACGTAGTAATACAAGCTATCTACATCCCCAAGTGTCGTGTCGTTTTTTTGCTAAAGGAATGAGCTCCGGGATGGCCATTGGGTTAGGCTCGTCTAAATCTAAGGCGCTCTGGTTCTTTTTCTGTGGATTGGAGTAAGGAGGTACATACTCCAACAAAATACACCAGGTTCCCTGGTCGGAAGAAGAGCTAGATTTTCTGTGGATTGGAGTAAGGAGGTATGGAACGAGTAACTGGAATGCAATGCTGAGGGATACACGGCTACGTTTCTCAAGCTCAAGAATGTCTGAGGATCTTTCTGAACAATGGAGCAAGGAGCAAAAGAAACTTCTGGGCATAGATCTTCAATCAATCAGAGCGTCTGCTCTAGGTTCTATACCGCCTCCCCATATAGCAGAAGGTTATGCTGGAAGCAGTTCATTCATTGGATGCTCAAAGTCTCCATTTCTTGCCGCCCAATCAGACCTTTCCTTGGGCAAGGTACACCTTCGGATTGCTCATACTTTGGATAGAGGCCAGCAGTATTTGTCAACCCTTGGCAGGTTTAATCTTCATGGAATTGACAATGTTCCGAGAAATTTGCCTCGGGTAGGCTTCCCTGGAGCTTCTTCCTCACAAGGGAGAACTGGGAGCAGGGGTAGGAAGACAACCAAGCTTCAAAAGTCATACTATGACAACAGGTCACACTCGTGCCAAGAACTACCACAGAGGATGTCGTCTCAGCTCCTTCCCATCAACCAACAACCAATCAACAGCCTTCCTCAGGGGTTTACAAAGGCCACTCAGACCGGCAAAAGCTGGCTCAACACGAAGGTGTGGTCGAGCGCCTCGGAGGCGCCAAGCCATTCCACTGCAGATCCACTGAATGACAGCCTGAGAGCTGCCACCTTTCTATTCCCTGACGACAAGAAACCACATGCCATGCCTGACGTCTTTGAGGCTGGCGCTGAAATGGAAAGCGGACTAGCGCAGTCTAGCAAGAAGCTTTTCTGGGCCAGCAGTGACACCTTGGATCTAAACAAGAGGGCCGCTGCTATGGCGGCAGGGCCAAATGGCGTCACCCCGAGCAACACCGGCGCGTCGTCTGAAGAGACGGTGTCAGATAGCTGAGTTCCGTGTGCCAAGTTTCATGATATTGCCAATGTTAGTTCCTTCCGTTGTGTCACTTAACAAACTTGTTGTCTTTGATGCTGAAGCTGGTGGAACACTAGTCGAGTAGCAGGGAATGTTTTGCTGCATCTGCCTTTTTTTAATTCTAGCATAACCGGAAATGATTTATTGATGTTCACTGTTCATGGTTATACTCCTCTGTTCCATAATGCCTATAGAGTTTACAAAAAGTTAAATTTGATTAACTTTGAACAAGTTTATAGAGAAAAGTATTTACATCTACAATACCAAATATATACAGTATGAAAGAACATCTCATGGTGTATCAGATGTCGATGTTTTTCTGTACAAATTTGATCAAAGTTTGACTTAAAAGTCTATGGGCACTACATTATGGAATAGAGGGAATACAAGTTATCTACATCTACTCTGCTAGAAATATGTTCGAATAGGCAGATGCATGAATAAAATTGTTCAAATAGGCAGGAGGCCCGCCCTCTCTCACCCAGCCGGCCACGATCGTCACCGGCCAGAGGAGCAACGTCGCTCTCACGTGGGGCGGTGGCTGAGGGCTGTGGGCAGGAGGCCCACCAGCTCTCACCCATCAGGCCCGCGTCGCGGAATGGAGGAGCTGCGTCACCCACCAGAGAGGCTGGGGCCGAGAGCTACGGGCAGGTGGCTCGTCAGCTTTCGCCTACTCGACAGAGCATCGCGGCCGCCGGCGAGGTGGGGAACGAGGGATGCGGGCAGGAGGTTCGTTCGCTCTCAGTTCTACCGATTTCTCCACCTCGGCCGTCGATGGATGGACTTCATCAATAGATTGGGGAGCCGGAGGTTGTCACGGCGGACTACACGGTAGTTCAGACAACTCCGGCTCTTAACACACTCGCTGGCGGCAACGAGGCTGAAGGCCGAAACCCGACAGAGATATTCATGGACGATGTGATCAGCTTTGGAGGGATACCAGATCCCATGTCTGCTGAACGGCGATTCATTCACCGTATCCAGGGACAACCGGACGCTGGCGATATTCAGCTGGGGCGTGCTATGAGGGCCGCCAAGCTTCGTGATGTCGAAGGAACTTCAGGTATGTCTGTTAATACTCGTTGTTCCATCCTGCATTTTACTGAGAATGAAATAGTAGAAAATGCCAGCAACATAGGAATTTCACTTGGTAGTAATGCAAAAGAGATTGCTAAATGTATTAATGATATTCTTGACCTAGAAGCGGATAGAGCCATCGAAATAATCCAAAACTTAGCGGCAGTAAAACCCATGAATGACACGGAGATTAATAAGTTGGGAATCACAACACTCCAAAGTTTATGTGAGGATTTAGTACCCGAAGACGGGTGGAGAGGGATGAGGAAGAGGAGGGATCGGAGGGGTATATGGCTCCTCTGATGCCCGAGAGTCTTCCTAATGGAACACATAATACCGACGAATCAGAGGGGATGCAGGAGAAACCTAAGAGACCTTGGAAGAGGAAGGTTTATCCCGTCTCAACGGTGAGGAGGAGTGCGAGAGTAAAGCAAAAGAAAAAATTCCACGACGATTTATGAAAGGAATATTTTGGAACAGCAGAGGTCTTACGGACTGGCTAAAAGAAGATTCCTTAGAGAAACATCAGTAGAACAGAAACTTGATTTCATGGCCTTGCAAGAGACGGGTCGAGATAACTTTACACCACAATTTCTCAATACCATTTCGGGTGGGGTGGATTTTGATTGGCATTGCTTACCACCAAGGGGAAGATCTGGAGGGATCTTACTGGGGGTTAAGTGTGAAACATTAGAGGTGTTGAATGTGGTATACGGTGAGTTTGCTGTCAAATTTTGTGTGAGATCGAAAGATGATGGTTTTAGGTGGGCTTTGTTCGCTGTATATGGGGCGGCGCAACCTGAGCTTAAGCCTGACTTTCTCGCGGATCTAGTGAGAACTTGCGGGGATGAGAGGTTACCCATTTTGATTGGGGGAGACTTCAATATAATAAGGCGACAGGAAGAAAAAAAATAATGACAACTTCGATGGAAGATGGTCATTCATGTTTAACGCGATTATTGAGAGCCTTGATTTGAAGGAAATTGAACTCACCGGTACACAATTCACATGGGCCAATTTACTCCCGATACCAACATATGAGAAGTTGGATCGTGTCCTGACCAACGTTGAGTGGGAATAGAAATTCCCGTTGGTCACGGTGCACGTCTTACAAAGGGCCATTTCAGATCATACCCCACTACTGGTTGACTCTGGAGAAGCAAACCATGTGGGTAATCGAAATATTTTCTCCTTCGAATTGAGTTGGTTCGAGAGAGAAGGTTTTATGGATCTCATTGCTATAGAGTGGGCAAGAGAAACTGGGGGGATATCTAGTATGGATAGGTGGCAGAACAAGATTAGACACTTGCGTCAGTTCTTGAGAGGCTGGGCCAAGAACCAAAGTGGCATTTACAAAGTGGAAAAAGAGAGGCTTATCCAGCTCATCAATGAGTTGGATGTCAAAGCTGAATCCACAATTCTTAATATGTCAGATAGGAATATTAAGATTGAAGCTAAAAAGAAATTACAAACTCTTCTGAGAGAGGAGGAAATGAAATGGGCACTTCAGGCAAAAGTGACGAAGGTGGTCCAAGGAGATGATAATACTCAATTCTTTCACATGATTGCAAATGGCAAGCATAGGAAGAAAAAAATATTTCAGCTTGAATAGGATGAGGGTACAATAGTAGGGCATGAAAACATAAAATTATACATAACGGAGTATTACAAAAAACTTTTTGGTGCACCTCAAGAGAATTATGTTTCTCTCGATGAAAGCATCACGACCGATATACCTCAGCTTAGCCAAGATGAGAATGAGGTACTTGCTGCTCCGTTCACTGAAAAAGAGGTCTTTGACGCAATAGCACAAATGAAACAAAACAAGGCACCGGGACCAGATGGGTTTCCGGCGAAATTTTATAAAAAGTGCTGGCACATCATTAAAGGTGATATTTTGCCTTTGTTCCAGGATTTGTTCAATGGGCAGCTACATCTATTTCACCTTAACTTTGGAGCAATAACGTTGTTGCCAAACAAGGTGGAGGCTATTCACATTGAGCAGTTTAGACCGATATGTCTGCTCAATGTCAGCTTCAAAATCTTTACAAAGGTTGGCACGAATAGACTGACACAGATTGCACCTTCGGTAGTCCAACCATCTCAGACAACTTTTATGCCTGGAAGACACATCCTTGAAGGGGTGGTCGTCTTACATGAAACTTTATTCACACGAAGAAACTTGATGGGTTTATCTTTAAAGTGGATTTCGAGAAGGCATATGATAAGGTTAAATGGCCATTTCTCCAACAAGCCTTGCGCATGAAGGGGTTTACTGACTCCTGGAGGGAGCAGGTGGATGCCTTCATTCAGAAAGGTAGTGTGGGAATTAAAGTTAACGATGACATAGGTCATTATTTTCAGACACATAAAGGACTGAGACAAGACGATTCCATGTCTCCCATTTTGTTCAACATAGTTGCGGACATGTTGGCGTTCCTAATCGGTCGTGCTAAAGAGAATGGCCAAGTAGGTGGACTAGTCCCACACCTGGTAGAGGGGGGAGTATCCATACTACAATATGCAGATGACACAATTTTATTCATGGAACACGATTTAGCAAAAGCTAGAAATATGAAGCTTGTGCTCTGCCTATTTGAACAATTGTCTAGAGTAAAGATAAATTTTAACAAAAGCGAATTGTTCTGCTTTGGAAGAGCCAAGGAAGAACAAGACGCTTACAGGAAACTCTTCGGTTGTGAAATGGGATCACTGCCGTTCAGTTACCTAGGGATTCCTATTCATCATAGACGATTAACGAATAGGGAGTGGAAAGGCATTGAAGATAGATTCGAAAAAAGACTAGGATGCTGGAAGGGCAAGCTTATGTCTTATGGAGGTCGACTTGTTTTGATAAACTCGGTATTAACAAGCCTGCCAATGTTTCTTTTATCTTTCTTTGAAGTACCTATCGGAGTACGGAAAAGATTGGATTTTTATCGATCACGTTTCTTCTGGCAAAGTGATGAGGCTAAGAAGAAATATAGATTAACAAAATGGGGTATAATATGCAGACCTAAAGATCAAGGGGGGTTAGGAATTGAAAATTTGAGGTCAAGAATAGATGCCTACTTAGCAAGTGGCTTTATAGGCTATCTACAGAGACAGATGGAATGTGGATACACATTTTGAAAAATAAGTATTTACAGTCCAAGACACTAGCGCAGGTTATAGCTAGACCGAATGACTCACTTTTCTGGAAAGGGTTAATGAAGAATAGATGCCTACTTAGCAAGTGGCTTTATAGGCTATCTACAGAGACAAATGGAATGTGGATACAAATTTTGAAAAATAAGTATTTACAGTCCAAGACACTAGCGCAGGTTACAGCTAGACCGAATGAAAGTAACCTTCTTCCAGCGGGTCAAGTTTTTGGTTGGTAATGGTACCAATACCAGATTCTGGGAGGACACGTGGCTGGGTGAGACGCCGCTAGCTCTACAATATCCTTCTCTTTATAATATTGCACAATGTAAGGAAGATTATGTTGCCACAGTATTACAGTCGGTACCTCTCCATGTCCAATTCAGGCGATCTCTAGTGGGAGAACGCTGGAATTCATGGTTACATCTGGTCAGACGGTTGATGGATGTTCATCTCTCTGATCAGCCAGATCGAATTCACTGGAAATTAGCCACGAGTGGAACCTTCTCAGTGAAGTTGATGTATTTGGATCTAATTAACTCTGGAACCCTGTCGAGGTCTTTTATTTGGAAGATTAAAGTTCCGCTCAGAATTAAAATTTTCATGTGGTTTGTACACAAGGGAGTGATACTAACCAAAGATAATCTGATAAGACGGAACTTGGTCGGAAGTGCCAAATGTTGCTATTGCGATCAAAACGAAACAATCAGTCACCTCTTTTTAGAATGCCCACTAGCAAAACTTCTATGGCGCACCGTTCATATAGCTTTCAACATTCACCCACCAATGAACATTAACATGCTATTCGAGGTAGTGTGAACTTCTATGGCGCACCGTTCATATAGCTTTCAACATTCACCCACCAACGATCTCCCTCATCCCCTCCCTCCGCCGCCGTCGGGGGACGCCGTCGGTCTAAGCCCGGGGGCCGACGGAGGTGGCGGACACTAGTAGAAAATAGGGCTTTGGTCCAGGCCAGAATATTGCATTAGTCCCGGTCGTGTTACGGACCGGGACTAATGGGTGCATTAGTCCCGGTTCATGAGGCCAGGACGCCGGCCGGGCCTCGGCGGGCACCAGTCCCGGTTCGTCTGACCCCTTTAGTACCAGTTCCAGACACGGACCGGGACTAAAGGTCCTCGCTCCTGGCGCAGCCCCTTTAGTCCCGGTTGGTGGCTGGAACCGGGATTAAAGGGCAGTCTTCTGTCCCGGTTCTAGCCACCAACCGGGACTAAAGAGATGCCTATATATATGCTTGCCCCTGCCTGCTCACTCCTCTGTTTTTTGGCCGGCCGGCGTGTGGGAGGTGTGTGCTGCTCTGCTCTCACCTCCTATGCCCACGAGGTGTTCGATGAAATGCCCGAGCCACGCTGAAGCTTTCTCCTCTCCAAGCTCGAGCTCCAAGCTCCATTTTCCCCAAGATTTGTCTAGGTTTGGCGCTCCGTCACATCCCGTCCCCTTCCTCACCGTCGTCGATCGCCCGCACCGATCTCGTCGCCGGCACCACCGTGGTGAGCCTCTTGTTCTTATCTTCTTTTTCAAAGAAAAAAATTCTTACTTGTATGATTTACATAGATACTTGTATAAATTTCTTACTTTTATTATTGTTTGTTATTATATAGTTCCATGGTTATGGTATCCGCCCACGTCGGCCCTCGTCCGGTCTATGATTCGGATGTGGTATATTATCTTTTATAACTATTTGTTTCATTTAGTGTTTATGACAATTATGCCGACCAACGTGACATAGATGTGTTTATCTAGGAGGTATGTGAACCGGAAATTCCAACCGACCCTCTTGTCGAGAGGTTAAATTTATTTGAAAAAGAAAACGACTATTTGAAAGAAAAATTGAAAAGAATTGAGGAGGAGAAGATGAAATTGGAGTTGCATGTTGCCGATGTCGTCGATGACCACAAGATCAAGATGGATGCAATGCGCTTGAAGATTAGAAAGATAAGAAAATATGCCATTGATAATGAGGCTTGGTATCATTATGCTGTTGGATCAATTGTTACCTTAGTTGCGATTATGATCGCATTTGTTGTTGCATTTAAATGTTTTACATAGTTGTATGTTAGTTTCAATTTATGTTTTAATTAGATGCTCTAGAGAGTTGTGTGTTGTTCTATGAGAACTATGTATGAACTTTATGTATTTATTTTTTCAGTAATAACATTTGATCACTACTGTACTTTGGTTTTAATGTGATGATGAACTTGTATTAATTTGGTCACTTCTCTATTCATGATGTTCTGTAATGGTTTTTGATACACTTAATGGTATAATGCACGCAGATGAACCGGCAATGGATGTACGGTGACCGACGCACCTCCAAGTACATTGAGGGCCTGCATAAATTTCTCGAAGTGGCTAAGGCAAACAAGCAGAATGGTTTTATGTATTGTTCATGTACTGTCTGTGAGAATACGAAGGATTACTCTAACTCGAAAACCCTTCACTCCCACCTGCTTGAGAAGGGTTTCATGCCACACTATAATGTTTGGACCAGGCACGGAGAAAGAGGGGGATGATGACAGCTATCCTATGTTCCCTGAATACGGTGATACTGCAACGGGGGAAGCTAAAGATCAAGAGGCACCAGACGATGTGCCCGATGATGATCTTCGCCGGGTCATTGTTGATGCACAGAGAGAATGCGAAAGTGAAAGGGAGAAGTTGAAGTTCGATCGCATGTTAGAGGGTCACAAAAAAGGTTTGTACCCAAACTGCGAAGATGACAACACAAAGCTCGGTACCACACTGGAATTGATGCAATGGAAGGAAGACAATGGTGTATCTGACAAGGGATTTGGTTCGCTACTGAAAATAATGAAGAACAAGCTTCCAAAGGATAACGAATTCCCCGACAGTACGTACGAAGCAAAGAAGGTTCTCTGCCCTCTAGGATTGGAGGTGTAGAAGATACATGCATGCCCTAATGACTGCATCCTCTACCGCGGTGAGTACGAGGAATTGAACGCATGCCCGGTATGTGGTGCATTGCGGTATAAGATCAGACGAGATGACCCTGGTGATGTTGAGGGCGAGCGTCCCAAGAAGAGGGTTCCTGCCAAGGTGATGTGGTATGCTCCTATAATACCACGGTTGAAACATCTATTCAGAAACAAAGAGCATGCCAAGTTGTTGCGATGGCACAAAGAAGACCGTAAGAAAGACGGGAAGTTGAGAGCACCCGCTGACGGGTCGTAGTGGAGAAAAATCGAGAGAAAATGGGGGGACTTTGCAGGCGACGCAAGGAACGTATGGTTTGGTTTAAGTGTAGATGGCATTAATCCTTTTGGGGAGCAGAGCAGCAAGCATAGCACATGGCACGTGACTCTATGTATCTATAACCTTCCTCCTTGGTTGTGCATGAAGCGGAAGTTCATTATGATGCCAGTGCTCATCCAAGGCCCTAAGCAACCTGGCAATGACATTGATGTGTACCTAAGGCCATTAGTTGAAGAGCTTTTACAGCTGTGGACTGGAAAAGGTGTACGTGTGTGGGATGAGCATGAACAAGAGGATATTTGACCTACGAGCGTTGTTGTTTGTAACCATCAATGATTGGCCTGCTCTTAGTAACCTTTCAGGACAGACAAACAAGGGATACAATGCATGCACGCACTATTTAGATGATACCCAAAGTATATATTTGGACAAATGCAAGAAGAATGTGTACCTGGGACATCGTCGATTTCTTCCGACCAAGCATGCCTTAAGAAAGAAAGGCAAGCATTTCAAAGGTGAGGCAGATCACCAGAAGAAGCCCGTCCTCCGTACTGGTGATGATATACTTGATATGGTCAAGGATTTACAAGTAATCTTTGGAAAGGGTCCTGGCGGACAATCTGTTCCGAATGACGCTGAGGGACACGCACCCATGTGGAAGAAGAAATCTATATTTTGGGACCTACCCTATTGGAAAGACCTACAGGTCCGCTCTGCAATCGACGTGATGCACGTGACGAAGAATGTTTGCGTGAACGTGCTAGGCTTCTTGGGTGTGTATGGGAAGACAAAAGATACACCGGAGGCACGGGAGGACCAACAACGTGTGAACGAAAAAGACGGCATGCATCCAAAGCACTATCAAGGTCCTGCCAGCTACGCTCTAACCAAAGTGGAGAAGGAAATCTTCTTTGAATGCCTGCTCTATATGAAGGTCCTGTCTAGCTTCTCGTCGAATATAAAGGGAATAATAAACATGGCAGAGAAAAAATTTCCAGAACCTAAAGTCTCATGACTGCCACGTGATTATGACGCAACTGCTTCCGGTTGCATTGAGGGGGCTTCTACCAGAAAATGTTCGATTAGCCATTGTGAAGTTATGTGCATTTCTCAATGCAATTTCTCAGAAGGTAATTGATCCATAAATCCTACCAAGGTTACAGAATGATTTGGTCCAATGTCTTGTCAGCTTCGAGTTGGTGTTCCCACCATCCTTCTTCAATATTATGAAGCATGTCCTAGTTCACCTAGTCGACGAGATTGCCATTCTGGGTCCTGTATTTCTACACAATATGTTCCCGTTTGATAGGTTCATGGGAGTCTTGAAGAAATATGTTTGTAATCGTGCTAGGCCAGAAGGAAGCATCTCCACAGGCCATCAAACAGAGGAGGTCATTGGGTTTTGTGTTGACTTTTTTCCTGACCTTAAGCCGATTGGTGTCCCTAAATCGCGGTATGAGGGGAGACTGAGTGGAAAAGGCACGCTAGGAGCGGATTCAATAATATGTAGGGACGGGCATTCCTGGGCGCAAGCACACTACACAGTTCTACATAATTCTACCTTGGTGGCCCCGTATATCAATGAACACAAGAATATTCTACGCTACAAACACCCGGAGCAGTCTGACGACTGGATTACACGTGAACACATCGGGACTTTCGACGGTTGGTTGCAAATGCATCTCATGCGTAACAACACAGTTAGAGATGACCTGTACTTGTTGGCCAGGACACCATCTTCGACTGTATTGACTTACCAAGGGTACGAGATAAATGGTAATACGTTTTACACGATCGCCCAAGATAAAAAGAGCACCAACAAAAACAGTGGTGTCCGCTTTGATGCAGCAATCACCAATAGGGCAAAGGACACATATTACGGTTACATAGAGGAGATATGGGAACTTGAATATGGACTGTTGGAAATATGCCCTAGAGGCAATAATAAATTAGTTATTATCATATTTCCTTGTTCATGATAATCGTTTATTATCCATGCTATAATTGTATTGATTGGAAACTCAAATACATGTGTGGGTACATAGACAACACTGTGTCCCTAGTATGCCTCTAATAAGACTAGCTCGTTGATCAAAGATGGTTAAGGTTTGTCATTTGATAACGGGATCACATCATTAGGAGAATGATGTGATGGACAAGACCCAAACTGTGAACGTAGCATATGATCGTGTCACTTTATTGCTATTGTTTTCTGCATGTCAAGTATCTGTTCCTATGACCATGAGATCATGCAACTCGCTGACACCGGAGGAATACCTTGTGTGTATCAAACGTCACAACGTAACTGGGTGACTATAAAGATGCTCTACAGGTATCTTCGAAGGTGTCTGTTGAGTTGGCATGGATCAAGACTAGGATTTGTTACTCCGTGTGACGGAGAGGTATCTCAGGGCCCACTCGGTAATACAATATCATAATGAGCCTTGCCGGTAACGAGATTGAACTAGGTATGGAGATACCGACGATCGAATCTCGGGCAAGTAACATACCGATGAACAAAGGGAACATCGTACGGGATTAACTGAATCCTTGACATAGAGGTTCAACCGATAAAGATCTTCGTAGAATATATAGGAACCAATATGGGCATCTAGGTCCCGCTATTGGTTATTGACCGTAGAGGTGTCTCGGTCATGTCTACATAGTTCTCGAACCCGCAGGGTCTGCACACTTAACGTTCGGTGACGTTTCGATAGTATTGAGTTATGCATGGTGGTGACCGAAGGTTGTTCGGAGTCCCGGATGAGATCTCGGATGTCACGAGGAGCGCCAGAATGTTCCGGAGGTAAAGATTTATATGTGGTAAGTCATATTTTGGCGACCGGAAAAGTTTCGGGTTTTTCCGGTATTGTACCGGGAAGCTTCTAGAAGGTTCCGGAAACTTCCGGAGGAGTACGGAAGTCCACCAAGGGTTCCACCACGTCCCAAGGGTTTGCATGGGCTGAGAGGAGGCACCCTGGCCTTATTGGGCCAGACGCACAAGTCCCTCAAGGCCCATGTGGCTTGGGAGAGGTGGAAAGTCCACCTGTTTATGGAAAGGGAGAGAATTGGACTAGGAGTCCAACTCCTCCCACTTGGTTGCGCCCTAGGGCTTGGAGGGGCTGATCTCCACGCCCCTCCACCTATATATAGAGGGGAGGGGGCGCCCCAAGGGTACACACGAAGCCCTTGGCGCCCCTCTCTCTCCCTAGATCGTTTTCTCCTCCGTTCGCGGTTTCGGTAGCGCTAGGCGTAGCCCTGCCGGGATAGCACCACCACCACCGCCACCACGCCGTCGTGTTGCCGGAGAACTCATCTACCTCTCTGCTCTCCCTTGCTGGATCAAGGAGGCAGAGATCGTCATCGAGCTATACGTGTGCTGAGCGCGGAGGTGCCGTCCGTTTGCCGCTAGATCGGAAGGACCGTGATTGGATCGCGGGACGGATCGTGATTGGATCGCGGGACGGCTTGCGATTTGGATCGTGAAGACGTTTGACTGCCTCAACCGCGTTTCTTAACGCTTCCCGCTTAGCGATCTACAAGGGTACGTAGATCCACTCTCCCTCTCGTAGATGCTCATCACCATGGGTAGATCTTGCGTGTGCGTAGGAAATTTTTTGTTTCCCATGCAACGTTCCCCAACAGTGGTATCAGAGCCAGGTCTATGAGTAGATGAGATCACGAGTAGAACACAAAGGAGTTTGTGGGCGTTGATATTTAGATTGCTTCCTCCCTTGGTCTTTTCTTGATTCAGCGGTATTGTGGGATGAAGCGGCCCAGACCAACCTTACTCGTACGCTTACGAGAGACCGGTTCCATCAACTGACATGTAACTTTGTTGCATAAAGATGGCTGGCGGGTGTCTGTCTCTCCCACTTTAGTTGGATCGGATTTGACAAAGGCGGTCCTTGAGAAGGTTGAATAGCAATTTGTGTATCATCGTTTTGGTTTATGCATAGGTAAGAATCGTTCTTGCTAGATACCCGTAGCAGCCACGTAAAACATGCAACAACAATTAGAGGACGTCTAACTTGTTTTTGCAGTGTATGTTGTGATGTGATATGGCCAATTACATGATGAGATATATGTGATGTATGAGATGATCATGTATTGTATAGAATATCACGACTTGCATGTCGATGAGTACGGCAACCGGCAAGAGCCATAGGGTTGTCTTTAATTTATTTTCGCCGTTTTGCTTTACATTATCGCTATGAGTTAGCAATAGTCGTAGAAGCAACAGTTGGCGCGACAACCTCATGGCGACACGTTGATGGAGATTAAGATGATGGAGATCATGGTGTCATGCCGGTGACGATGGAGATCATGCCGGTGCTTTGGAGATGGAGATCAAAAGCACAAGTTCATGGCCATATCATGTCACTTATGATTTGCATGTGATGTTAATCCTTTTATGCATCTTATTTTGCTTAGGACGACGGTAGCATTATAAGGTGATCCCTCACTGAAATTTCAAGATAAAATTGTGTTCTCCCCGAGTGTGCACCGTTGCGAAAGTTCGTCGTTTCGAGACACCACGTGATGATCGGGTGTGATAGACTCTACGTTCGCATACAACGAGTGCAAGCCAGTGTTGCACATGCGGAACACTCGGGTTAAACTTGACGAGCCTAGCATGTACAGACATGGCCTCAGAACACAAGAGACCGAAAGGTCGAGCATGAGTCATATAGTAGATATGATCAACATGGAGATGTTCACCGTTGAAACCACCTCATCTCACGTGATGATCGGACTTGGGTTGGTGGATTTGGATCATGTCACACTTAGACAACCTGAGGGATGTTGATTTGAGTGGGAGTTCTTAAGTAATATGATTAATTGAACTCATTATTATGAACATAGTCAAAATGTCTTTGCAAATTATGTTGTAGATCACTAGCTCGCGCTGTAGCTCCCTTGAATTTTTATATGTTCCTAGAGAAATAGATTTGAAAGATGATGGTAGCAATAATACGGACTGGGTCCGTGATCTGAGGATTGTCCTCATTGCTGCACAGAAGGCTTATGTCCTTAATGCACCGCTCGGTGCGCCACCCCCCTCAAGCGTCGTCTGTAGATGTTGTGAGCATCTGACATGCACGTTCTTATGACTACTTGATAGTTTAGTGCGTCATGCATTACGGCTTAGAATTGAGGCCCCAAAATGTTTTGAACGTCACATAACATATGAGATGTTCTAAGAGCTGAAATTGGAATTTCAGGCTCGTGCCCGTGTTGAGAGGTATGAGACCTCCAACAAGATTCTTTGCTTGCAAGATGAAGGAGAATAGCTCAGTCGGTGAGCATGTGCTCAGATTGTGTGGGTGCTACAATCGCTTGAATCGAGTGGGAGTTGATCTTCCAGATAAGATAGTGATTGATATAGTTCTCCAAGTCACTGCCACAAAGCTACTAGAACTTCGTGATGAACTATGAAATGCCAGGGATGGAAATAATGATCCCCGAGCTATTCGCGATGTTTGACACCGCGAAGGTAGAAATCAAGAAGGAGCATCAAGTGTTGATGGTTAGTAAAACCACTAGTTTCGAGAAGGGCAAGGGCAAGGAGGGAAACGTCATGGATGGCAAGCCAGTTGCTGCTCCAGTGAAGAAACCCAAGGTTGAACCCAAACCTGAGACTAAGTGCTTCTATTATGAGGAGAACGGTCACTGAAGCGGAACTGCCCTAGATACTTGGTAGATAAGTAGGCTGGCAACGTCAACAGAAGTATATTTGATATACGTTTTATTCATGTGTACCTTGCTAGTACACCTAGTAGCACCTGGGTATTAGATACTGGTTCAGTTGCTAAATGTTGGTAACTCAAAATAAAAGCTACGGAATAAACGGAGACTAGCTAAGGGCGAGGTGACGATGTGTGTTGGAAGTGTTTCCAAGGTTGATGTGATCACCATCGCACGCTCTCTCTACCTTCGGGATTAGTGATGAACCTAAATAAATGTTATTTGGTGTTTGCGTTGAGCATAAACATGATTAGATCGTGTTTATTGCAATACGGTTATTCATTTAAGTTAGAGAATAATGGTTATTCTGTTTACATGAATAATACCTTCAATGGTCATGCAGCCAATGTGAATGGTTCATTGAATCTCGATCGTAGTAATACACATGTTCATTGATGCCAAAAAGATGCAAAGTTAATAATGATAGTACCACATACTTGTGGCACTGCCGCTAAAGGTCATATTGGTGTAAAACGCATGCAGATACTCCATGCTGATGGATCTTTGGACTCACTCGATTTCGAATCGGTTGACACATGCAGACCATGCCTCATGGGCAAGATGACTAAAACCCCGTTTTCCGGCTTGATGGAGCGGGCAAGTGACTTATTGGAAATGATACATGTTGATGTATGCGGTCCAATGAGTGTTGAAGCGTGCGGTGGATATCGCTATTTTCTTACCTTCACTGATGATTTGAGTAGATATGGGGATATTTACTTAATGAAACACAACTCTGAAACGTTTGAAAAGTTCAAACAAATTTAGAGTGAAGTTTGAGATCATCGTGACAAGAAGATAAAATGTCTACGATGTGATTGTGGAGGTAAATATCTGAGTTACGAGTTTGGTATGCAACTCAAGACAATGTGGAAGTTGTTTCACAACTCACGCCACCTGGAACACCATAGTGTGATGGTTTATCCGAACGTCGTAGTCGTGCTCTATTGGATATGGTGCGTACTATGATGTCTCTTATCGATTTGCCACTATCGTTTCGGTTATGCATTAGAGACAACCACATTCACTTTAAAATAGGGCACCATCTAAGTCCGTTGAGATGACACCGTATGATTTTTGGTTTGGCAGAAACCTAACTGTCATTTCTCAGAGATTGGGACGCTTATGTCTGATAAGCTCAAACCCAAAGCGGAAAAGTGCATCTTCATAAGATACCCTGAGGAAACAGTCAGGTATACCTTCTATCTCGGATCCAAGGGCAAAGTGTTTGTTGCTTAAAACGGGTCCTTTCTTGAGAATAAGTTTCTCTCGAAAGAATTGAGTGGGAGGAAAGTAGAACTTGATGAGGTTGTTGAACCGTCACTTCAGTTGGATAGTAGCACGACGCAGAAAGATGTTTCTGTGGCGCCTACACAGAATGAAGAGGAAGTTAATGATGATGATCATGACACTTCGGATCAAGTTACTACCGAACCTCGTAGGCCGACAAGAACTCGCACCGCCTTTGAGTGGTACGTCAATCCTGTCTTGGAGGTCGTGTTGTTAGACAACAGTGAACCTACGAGCTATGAAGAAGCGATGGTGGGCCCGGATTCCAACAAATGGCTAGGAGCCATGAAATCCGAGAAAGGATCCATGTATGAAAACCAAGTATGGACTTTGGTAGACTTGCCCGTTGAACGGCAGGCCGTTGAGTACAAATGGACCTTTAAGAAGAAGACAGACGCTGATGGTAAATGTCACCATTTATAAAGCTCGACTTGTCGCAAAGAAGTTTTCGACAAGTTCAAGAAGTTGACTACGATGAGACTTTCTCACCCGTAGCGATGCTAAAAGTCTGTTGGAATTATGTTAGCAGTTGCTGCATTTTTCAATTATGAAATCTGGCAGATGGATGTCAAAACATCGTTTCCTTAACGGTTTGTTTGAGGAAAGGTTGTATGTGATACAACCAGAAGATTTTGTCAGTCCTAAGGATGCTAAAATATATGCAAGCTTCAGCTATCCTTTTATGGACTGGAGCAAGCATCTCGGAGTTGGAATATACGCTTTGATGAGGTGATCAACGTTTTTGGGTCTATACAAAGTTTATGAGAAAGTTGTATTTACAATAAAGTGAGTGGGAGCACTATAGAATTTCTCATAAGTATATGTGGATGGCATATTGTTGATCGGAAATGATGTAGAATTTCTGGAAAGCATAAAGGGTTGTTTGAAAGGAGTTTTTCAAAGGAAGACCTGGAATGAAGATACTTAAATATTGGGCATCAGGATCTATAGAGATAGATCAAGACGTCTGATAAGACTTTCAATGAGTACATACCTTGACAAGATTTTGAAAGAGTCAAAATGGATCAGTCAAAGAAAGAGTTCTTGCCTGATTTGTAAGGTGTGGAGTTGAGTGAGACTCAAAGCTCGACCACGGCAGAAGAAAGAGAAAGGACGAAGGTCATCCCCTATGCCGTATCCATAGGCTTTGTATAGTATGCCATGCTGTGTACCGCACCTGGTGTGTGCCTTGCCATGAGTCTGTCAAGGGGTACAAGAGTGGTCCAGGAGTGGATCACTGGACAGTGGTCAAAATTATCTTTAGTAACTAGGGGACTAAGGAAATGTTTCTCGATTATGGAGGTCATAAAGAGTTCGTCGTAAAGGGTTACGTTGATGCAAGCTTTAAAACCAATCCGGATGACTCTTAGTAGCAATCCGGATACGTAGAGTGGACCAGCCATTTGGAAATGGCTCCAAGTGGAGCGTGGTAGCAGTATCTATAGTATGACATAAATATTTGCAAAGTACACACGGATCTGAATGTCGCAGACCCGTTGACTAAAACCTCTTTCACATGCAAAACATCATCGAACCCCAAAACTCATTGGGTGTGAGATTCATAACAATGTAAATCACATAGCGATGTGAGATAGATTATTGACACGAGTGCAAGTGGGAGACTGTTGGAAACATGCCCTTGAGGCAATAATAAATTAGTTATTATCATATTTCCTTGTTCATGATAATCGTTTATTATCTATGCTATAATTGTATTGATTGGAAACTCAAATACATGTGTGGGTACATAGACAACACTGTGTCCCCAGTATGCCTCTAATAAGACTAGCTCGTTGATCAAAGATTGTTAAGGTTTCCTAGCCATAGACATGAGATGTCATTTGATAACGGGATCACATAATTAGGAGAATGATGTGATGGACAAGACCCAAACTGTGAACGTAGCATATGATCGTGTCAGTTTATTGCTATTGTTTTCTGCATGTCAAGTATATGTTCCTATGACCATGAGATCATGCAACTCACTGACACCGGAGGAATACCTTGTGTGTATCAAACGTCACAACGTAACTGGGTGACTATAAAGAAGCTCTATAGGTATCTCCGAATGTGTCTGTTGAGTTGGCATGGATCAAGACTGGGATTTGTTACTCCGTGTGACGGAGAGGTATCTCAGGGTCCACTCTGTAATACAATATCATAATGAGCCTTTCAAGCAAAGTGACTAAAGTGTTGGCCACGGGATCTTGTATTACGGAACGAGTAAAGAGACTTGCCGGTAACGAGATTGAACTAGGTATGGAGATACCGACGATCGAATCTCGGGCAAGTAACATACCGATGAACAAAGGGAACATCGTACGGGATTACCTGAATCCTTGACATAGAGGTTCAACCGATAAAGATCTTCGTAGAATATGTAGGAACCAATATGGGCATCGAGGTCCCGCTATTGGTTATTGACCGTAGAGGTGTCTCGGTCATGTCTACATAGTTCTCGAACCCGCAGGGTCTGCACACTTAACGTTCGGTGACGTTTCGGTAGTATTGAGTTATGCATGGTGGTGACCGAAGGTTGTTCGGAGTCCCGGATGAGATCCCGGACGTCACGAGGAGCTCCAGAATGGTCCGAAGGTAAATATTTATATATGGGAAGTCATATTTTGGCGACCGGAAAAGTTTCGGGTTTTTCCGGAATTGTACCGGGAAGCTTCTAGAAGGTTCCAGAAACTTCCGGAGGAGTCCGGAAGTCCACCAAGGGTTCCACTACGTCCCAAGGGTTTGCATGGGCTGAGGGGAGGCGCCCTGGCTTTATTGGGCCAGGCACACAAGTCCCTCAAGGCCCATGTGGCTTGGGAGAGGTGGAAAGTCCACCTGTTTATGGAAAGGGAGGGAATTGGACTAGGAGTCCAACTCCTCCCCCTTGGCTGCGCCCTAGGGCTTGGAGGGATTGATCTCCACGCCCCTCCACCTATATATAGAGGGGAGGGGGAGCCCCAAGAGTACACATGAAGCCCTTGGCGCCCCTCTCTCTCCCTAGATCGTTTTCTCCTCCGTTCGCGGTTTCGGTAGCGCTAGGCGTAGCCCTGCCGGGATAGCACCACCACCACCGCCACCACGCCCTCGTGTTGCCGGAGAACTCATCTACCTCTCCGCTCTCCCTTGCTGGATCAAGGAGGCAGAGATTGTCATCGAGCTGTACGTGTGCTGAACGCGAAGGTGCCGTCCGTTCGGCGCTAGATCGGAAGGACCGTGATTGGATCGCGGGACGGATCGTGATTGGATCGCGGGACGGCTTGCGATTTGGATCGCGAAGACGTTCGACTACATCAACCGTGTTTCTTAACGCTTCCAGCTTAGCGATCTACAAGGGTACGTAGATCCACTCTCCCTCTCATAGATGCTCATCACCATGGGTAGATCTTGTGTGTGCGTAGGAAATTTTTTGTTTCCCATGCAACGTACCCCAACATGGACATGAATTTAAGGTCCCTTTGTTTCGGTGCAAATGGGTCAATCTGTCAGGAGGCGGGGTACAGTTTGACCCGCAGTACGGAATGACAACAGTGGATCTCAACAATCTTGGGTACACAGACGAACCATTCGTCCTAGCCAATGATGTGGCACAGGTTTTCTATGTGAAGGAAATGTCTACCAAACTGAGAAAAAAAAGATAACTAAGCGAATACATCAAACGATGAGCCAAAGCGCCACATAGTTCTTTCAGGGAAAAGAAACATCGTGGGAGTGGAGGACAAGACAGACATGTCTGAAGATTATGAAAAGTTTCATGAAATTCCTCCCTTCAAAGTGAAGGCTGACCCAAGCATCCTGTTAAACGATGAAGATTATCCATGGTTACGGCACAATAAGCAAGGGACACACGCGAAGAAAAAGTGAAGACTTTCTCTCCACAACTATTCTGATGATGGCTTTTATCTTGAATATCACTGCAGTTACATGTCAAGAAATGAAATCCCTTTTGTAATAGATGAGTTTTCGTCCGAAACCCTGTTACTTTGAAAGAGATTGTCCAGTTTGTACACGAAGTGCATCCAGCTTTTCCCGTAACCCTCTCAACTTTTTAGCACATGCTATGTGGGTGAAATTATGATACCATGCCAAGTTTCAACATTTTCAGAGTTCATTTGCAGTCCTTGTCAATTTCAGGGTCATTTAGCTCAAAATAAATTATGAAATCCATGAAAAATAGCAAATGAAGTCAGAAAAGGGTTGAAAATTGATGATGTGGTTTTGAATATTGCATATTGAATGCAGAAAAAGTCTAGAGTTAAAATATGTTAAAAAAAATGAAATCCCTTTTGTAATAGATGAGTTTTCGTCCGAAACCCTGTTACTTTGAAATAGATTGTCCAGCTTGTACACGAAGTGCATCCAGTTTTTCCCGTAACCCTCTCAACTTTTTAGCACATGCTATGTGGGTGAAATTATGATACCATTCCAAGTTTCAACCTTTTCAGAGTTCATTTGTAGTGCTTGTCAATTTCAGGGTCATTTAACTCAAAATAAATCATGAAATGCATGAAAAATAGCAAATGAAGTCAGAAAAGGGTTGAAAATTGATGATGTGGCTTTGAATGGTGCATATTTAATGCAGAAAGAGTCTGGAGTTAAAATACGTTTAAAAAATGAAATCTCTTTTGTAATAGATGAGTTTTCGTCTGAAACCCTGTTACTTTGAAAGATATTGTCCAGTTTGTACACGAAGTGCATCCAGTTTTTCCCGTAACCCTCTCAATTTTTTAGCACATGCTATGTGGGTGAAATTATGATACCATGGCAAGTTTCAACCTTTTCAGAGTTCATTTGCAGTGCTTGTCAATTTCAGGGTCATTCAGCTCAAAATAAATCATGAAATCCATGAAAAATAGCAAATGAAGTCGGAAAAGGATTGAAAATTGATGATGTGGCTTTGAATGGTGCATATTGAATGCCAAAAAAGTCTGGAGTTAAAATATGTTAAAAAAATGAAATCCGTTTTGTAATAGATGAGTTTTCGTCCGAAACCCTGTTACTTTGAAATAGATTGTCCAGTTTATACACAAAGTGCATCCAGTTTTTCCCGTAACCCTCTCAACTTTTTAGCACATGCTATGTGGGTGAAATTATTATACCATTCCAAGTTTCAACATTTTCAGAGTTCATTTGCAGTGCTTGTCAATTTCAGGGTCATTTAGCTCAAAATAAATCATGAAATGCATGAAAAATAGCAAATGAAGTCAGAAAAGGGTTGAAAATTGATGATGTGGGTTTGAATGGTGCATATTGAATGCAGAAAAAGTCTAGAGTTAAAATATGTTTAAAAAATGAAATCCCTTTTGTAATAGATGAGTTTTCGTGCGAAACCCTGTTACATTGAAAGAGATTGTCCAGTTTGTACACGAAGTGCATCCAGTTTTTCCCGTAACCCTCTCAACTTTTTAGCACATGCTATGTGGGTGAAATTATGATACCATGCCAAGTTTCAACCTTTTCAGAGTTCATTTGCAGTGCTTGTCAATTTCAGGGTCATTTAGCTCAAAATAAATCATGAAATGCATGAAAAATAGCAAATGAAGTCAGAAAAGGGTTGAAAATTGATGATGTGGCTTTGAATGGTGCATATTGAATGTAGAAAAAGTCTGGAGTTAAAATATGTTAAAAAATGAAATCCCTTTTGTAATAGATGAGTTTTCGTCCGAAACCCTGTTACTTCGAAAGATATTGTCCAGTTTGTACACGAAGTGCATCCAGTTTTTCTCGTAACCCTCTCAACTTTTTAGCACATGCTATGTGGGTGAAATTATGAAACCATGCCAAGTTTCAACTTTTTCAGAGTTCATTTGCAGTGCTTGTCAATTTCAGGGTCATTTAGCTCAAAGAATGAACTAATAGCAAAAAGAATGACCTAAAAAGCTTTTATAAAACTCTAATAGCAAAAAGAATGAACTAAAAATATTTTATAAAACTCTAATAGCAAAAAGAATGAACTAAAAAGATTTTATAAAACTCTAATAGCAAAAAGAATCAACTAAAAAGAATCAAAATAATATTAACTAAAATTATCAAAGTATTTATTTGTTAAAAACTTTAATAGTAAAAAGAATTTTCATAAAGTATATTTTGTTACAAGCTTTAATAGAAAACTAAAAAGCTTTTATAAAACTCTAATAGCAAAAGGAATCAACTAAAAAGAATCAGTAAAAAGTAAAACTTATGAAACTAAAATTATATAAAATTTATGCAACTAAAATTATATAACTAAAAATAACATATGCAAAAAATAACATTAAAAATTTAAAAACATAAAATATGCAAAAAAAAAAGGGCCCGCCTACTAGGCACCACAGCCTGCATACGACTAGAAACCCTAGAAATGGGCTAGGATGCAGGCCCGCAGTGCTAGTAGGCCCATCAGGGCGTTTGATAGGCATGTACTGCCTGCATTAGAGAGGAGCTCGAGAGGTCAGCGGCAGCAGCGCTTATAAACCACTCCGAAGCCCTCTCGACTAGCGAGGTGGGACTAAATTTTGGCTACGGAAAGCACAGACCTTTAGTCCCGGTTGGTGGCGCCAACCGGGACTAATGCCCCCCTTTAGTCCCGGTTGGTGGTCTCTGCTTCCCTCCCTTTGGGCTGCTGAAAATTGACCTTTAGTCCCGGTTGGTGGCACCAACCGGGAATAAAGGGGGGGGGGGGCTATATAAGCGGGACTTAGCAGTTTTTCCAATCCCCAATCAGTTTCTTCTCTCCTCTCCCCCCACGGCGCCGACGACGACCTCGACGCCGCCAGGCTACCGGATTTTGTCGTTGCCCTCGCCGACACCCTGCCGTCCCCGAGCCCGCTGACCGTCGCCGTCGCCGGACCTCCTCGCGCGCCCTCCTCCCCGTCGCCGCGTGCCCCCGAGCCGGCCCGTTCCTCGTCGCCGGCCTCCAGCTCCATCGCCGCGCCCCCAGTGAGCTCCCCCCTTTCCCAAGGCCTCCGCCGCCCCTGCCCTGCGCTGCCGCCGCCGCCACAGCCCCTGCCCTGCGCTGCTGCCGCCGCCGTCGCCCCTGCCCTGCATTTTTTTATGTTCATGTATATGTATGTATGTTCATGTATGTATGTATGTTCATGTATGTATGTATATGTTCATGTATGTATGGCATTATATTTTTTATGTTCACCGAATTTTCATATGTTGATGGTGATCTATCGTGTGCACTTGGGAAAAGCTCATCAACAAACATGATCATTTCTTACATACAAAAACAGATAAAAGATTCAAATGAATAATGCTCAAGTTAAATAACATACACATTATATAAAATTGTGTTTCTTAGGTTGCAATAAGGCATGTATGTATGTATAGATTGATGTATATAGGGATGGGGTTGCATTCACGTCATCAAATTGATAGAGAAATTCATAGACCTTGGGTCGATAAGCTAATTTATAAAGTGTTAATTGCATTTTCTTACGTTTGACAACTGCTTGGGCTTATTAGGGACCATGAGGCGTAAGATCTGCAAGGTCTGCCAAAATTCATGTATGGACAGTCTTGGAACTGCAGTGCAGTTCGGGGTATTTTTGAGAAAGGGATTTAAAAAATCAGTGGTAACGGTCTTTAACTTGAATTTGTATTGAATTATGATCATTTGTTTAACTATTTTACTGACTTTATTGTTGATTATTAACTGCTGCATAGTGTGTTCCATGCAACATAAGAGAGGACTTCAACAATTCATATGGTAACGTGTTGTACTTTGAGGATGATGACGAGCGCGAATTCAAATTGGATCTGCGCAAAGGAAATAATAAAACCATCATATATGGTGATGGATGGGAGCAGTACATTGCAGTGAACAATTTTAAAGGAGGAGAACTCGTAGCTTTTTCCTTAATAGGAGAGGTGAATAGGTTAAGGACATTATATGTCCAAAGCGATGATGATGACGATGACCAAGATGACATCGTCAGCCAAGATGACCAAGATGACATCGACAGCCAAGATGAAGATGAGGACATCCAAGATGAAGATGAGGACAACCAAGATGAAGAGGAGGACATCGAAGATGAAGATGATGGTCCTATCCTTTCTGCAATTTTTTCTCAAAGGATGAAGAAGCTTACTCGGGATGATAAAGCTAGTGTGAAAGAAATGTTACCTTCCTCTTCGGCGTTCTTGGAGAAGCCCTTTGTGCACTGTCTAACAAAAACAAACATGGTCAAAAAAGTTATGGTGAGATGTTTTATATTCTTTCATCTCTTTTTGGTCATAACCAAGTATGGTGAGGTGTCTAACATTCTGTGATCTCTATTTTCTCTTAATGATGGGGTCTTCAGAAGTTACCTTTGAAGATTTTTTCCGAAGTGGACATCCCCGCCGTCAGCACTGCTGGAGTAATCCATGGACCAAGAGGGCCTGTCACGAACGTCCAATACAAGACAGAGAATGACGGGCGCATATCATTCCACAAGGCCGGCTGGCAGGAGTTCATCAAGGAAAAGAGAGAACTAAGGGTGGACACCCTTGTGGTAATCACTATAAGGAAGAGCAACCGAAGGACTATGAGACGATGGTTGTTGTTGACCATGTTTAGAACTAAGTCATGAATATATCAGCTGGAGAACTGTTAGTTAATTAATTAGTATGTTAAGATGAATGTGACACATTGATGTTTGTTTCTTAAGTTGAACAACTTTCAAGTGATACTGATGGTTCTTTCTATATATTGATCATGACGATGTTGTATAATGGTTCTTTCATTGCTATATGTAGTAGCTAGCATCGAGTTGAATGAAAAGCATAAAATAAAAATGGTAAACACAAAAATAAAAGGGGGACACACAATATGAAAACCCCTAAACCCTTCAAAACCCCTAAACCCCTCCTTTAAAAAAAAACCCAGAGCCTGGCAACTGCTGACACGTGGTTGCCTTTTAGTCCCGGTCGGTGTTACCAACCGGGACTAAAGGTCCTCCTGCCAGGCGCCCCACGGCGGCCACGTGGAGCTCGTTTAGTCCCGGTTCGTAAGCCAACCGGGACTAAAAGTGATCGGCATTAGTCCCGATCGTTTTGTCCCGGTTGTAGAACCGGGACTAAAGGCCCTCTGGAACCGGGACTGATGCCCTGTTTTCTACTAGTGGGAGGACATTACCTCTCTCCCGCAGATCTGGGGTTGCACGGGGCCCCGATTCATCTGGAGGCGCGCCCGATCCGGTCGGCAACGGTGATGGCTGTGGTGCAGCGGCGGCGGAGGCGGCGCGGGCTGCGGGCGCGGCGGCCAGCCCTTCGGGCGACGGCGGTGGCGGCACGCCATCTGTCTTTGGATCGGCGGTGGCGACATGGAGGGCCTGGTGGTCTCGTCGGCGGCACCATCGGTCAGATCTGACCGGTGCAGTTGGCGATGGTGGTCATCTTTTTCGTCAGAGGTGGTCGGCCTGCGGCTGGGTGGTCGGATCTCGAGATTCGGCATCTAGTCCCGGCTACAAGTCGGGGAGACATAGTTGTCGGTGAAAACTGGGCCGTTGGCGGGCGATGACGGCGTTTTGCGCCGTTACCTTGATGAAGGCATCGTCGTGTAACTGTTGTCGACCCACTCGTGCTGCTCCGGGGGAAACCCTAAGATCTGTCTTCCAGATCGGACGATGGCGGTACTATGAAGCCGTTTCTTTCTTGGGAGCATCGTTTGTGGAGCAGCGCTGGAAGACAGAGGCAGGAGGTGGAGCGGCTTCGTCTTGCACGAAGCTTCGGTGGAGCTGTCAACTCATGCCTGACCGACAGGTTCTACGCTGAGTCATGCCTGGTTGGCAGGTGCTACGCACGACAGATCTTCTAGAGTCTTCGCGTCTTGGGCGGATGAGCGCAGGGCGGTGGCGCCGTTGGGCGCCGTGGTGGCGTCGACGGATGTTCGGTCTGGCAAGGATGATGCAGATATCTCTACTGAAGATGGGTCAGTGGTCCGATGATGAGGGCGGCTTTAGGTAGGCTGCACCGGTTGTTGGTCCCGATACGTTATGTGGATGGATTGGCGACGACACCGGATTTAGATATGAGGAGTGAGAGCACTCCACATTATCAAGTTTGTAGGTGTGAGTGGTGGCTTCGGGTAGATTGATGTATGTTCTTGTCAGACCTTTGTGGAATAATTAATAAAGATGGCTGCATGCATCGATTGATGCAGAGGCCGAGCGTTCAACCTCCTTTTCCAAAAACTAGCTTTCCATGTTCGATTTTATGCATGAATTCTTATACAACGAACTGTTGGGAGCACATGTATGCACCAACTGATCTTAAGCGCATTGTGAGAAGCATACCAAATAAAATATAAACATATGAATGTAAGAATAGTAGAATGTACATCATTTTTATGTTCTCGCGGTTTGCTACATGTGATGATATTTCAATACCAAGTATACAAAACATGTACATCGTTAGCTTACTACGGAAATCATTATAATCTGTAAGATACACTTGACTCACGTATTACTAAAATCACTGTAACCCGTAAGACAAATTTGACCCAGAACACCCAGTGTAGAGTCATGTCAACATTTTGATTTATACTCTAAAAGTTCTATAAATTTCCTCTACTCCTAAAGAGGAGTAGGTAGTCTCGCCTCACTCCCATCAACACTATGTTACGCCCACGAGCGTCTTGTAGCCGGCCCATTTGACGCGTGCATTAACTCAATCAAATTGACACTTTCCTAAAAACAATGTCATGCATTAACTCATTCAAATCAAATCTTAAGAAAATCTCAACAGAATCCAAACTTTCCTTGTCTTTCACTACTGGTCAATAGTGGTCATGACCAAGTCACTCTGGTCGTTGGCCCAGGGCTTTCTCTTTTGCTCGTGAGGAAGATATCTCGGTTAAACAACTTCTTTCCTCTGAATCACTTGGGCATTTGTTTCATCTCCCGCTATCCATTGAAGCTAGAGAAGAGGTCAGCGATTTGCAGCGTGAGACCGTGGATCTTAGAACTGGACACTATTATCCAAGACTCCCGGAGTTGTATTTGTGAATTTCGGATTTCAAGGCAAGCAAGTTATAAGCGTATTGTTTCAGTGAGATGCAATGGACGAGGCTTTTACATGGACCTGGAAATGAAAATGTACAACGCAATGGAAGATGTTTCTCTATCTAGTAGTTGATCGCCTAAACACCAGGAACATGCTTTAAAGACGACATTACAAAATAATCTAACGACGACTACGGTTGTCTTCTATGTGTTGCTTCCCCAGAAGAAACCCTGGTTTACTCATTCTTCTATTGCCGCTTCAACAAGGACTGCTGGCCCACCCTTGCAGTGGTTTGGCCGAATGATAACTGCATACTACGATTGGTGCACTTTGGTAGAGAGGTTTGGGGACAACCAATGTTCATGGAGATGCTTGCCGTGGCGGTGTGGGGGATCTGGAAAGAACGCAATGACAAACTATTCAGAGGTGTGTCCCCCTCGCATGGGTCTTGGCTGACTAGGTTTAAAAGAGACTTTGCTCTCCTACTTCACAGAGTGAACCCTAGACTAGAGACATTCATCCTCTCTCTTGTACAATCTTTATAACATGCCCCCACTTTCCTCTAACTAGTGCAACCTAACATAAGCTAGACCACTCAACTTCATCTGACTCTGACTCCTCATGTAAATACAAAAACCCCCCTCTCCCCCTCTTACTTTGTATTTCTTTTCTTTCTAAAAATAATAATATAAAGGTAAGTGTGAGCCTTTCCCATGTTGTTCATCTTCAAACAAAAAGATGAATAGATTGGAAAATTTTCCGCAAAAAGCAGAATACCCGCAATGATCAAAGTGTTGAAACGTCTCATGTTGCCCTTCCAAAAGTTCCTCCTTTCCCTCAAACACCACTCCAAGGTTGTGTCCATTGGATGAGGCCCTTGCATATTCATGCCAAGTTGGTCCCAGATATTGTACCAGGTTCAATTCTATTGGAATTAATCGTTTTTTTATCATTGAGGGGGTTGAGACAAGGGGGCCCTATGTACCTTTATCTATTCTTGTTGTGCGCGGAAGGATTGTCAAGAATGTTACTATTTGCTGAAAAGGAAGGGGCTTTACCCGGGGTAAGAATTTGCAGAGATATTCCATGTGTCTCATCTTCTATTCCCCGACAACTCTCTCCTATTAATGAAGGAGGATATGATGAATGCCATTTTTCTAAAAAACATCATAAATTCTTATTCGGTTTCATCGGGAAACGAGTAAGTATAGCTAAATCTACCATATATTTTAGCCCAAACACTGTTATCGAAGTCAGAGTGGATGCTTGTACTGTTTTGGTTATACTCACGCAGGCCCTATCGGATATTATTTTTTGATTACCTCTATTGGTTGGGGTGGATTGGAGTGAATGTTTTGAACATTTGGTGGAAAAGATCATTAAAAGAATTAATGGGTATAAGGAGAAGATATTATCTGCTAGAGGTAAAGAAGTGCTTCTAAAAGCCATGACACAAGCCATCCCGGCATATGCGATGTTTATATTTAATCTTCCGAACAGATGCAATATCACAATATTGGTGGGGTGATGATGCTACTGGAGGGAAGATACATTGGTTTGCCTGGTGGAAGCTTTGTCTTCCAAAAAAGAGAGGTGGTTTTGGGTTTTCGTGATCCTCATAGATTTAATTGGAAATGCTTGCAAAACAAGTTTGGCGGCTTTTGTGCAACGTTTTCAGGAGACTATGTGCCCAAAAGTGTTCAGAGCGAAGTATTACCCAGATGGCAAACAGTTGAAAGCAAAAATTAAGAGCAGTGCATTCTTTACTTTGAAAAGTATACTAGGTGGAGTTGCTACTTTTAATAGAGGATGTATATGGGGAGTGGGATACGGGACTGAGATAAATATTTGGGAGGACAACTAGGTTCCTAACAGCCCCGATGCTAAGATCCTGACAGCGCGTGGTGTATGTTTACTAAGTTCAGTGTCAGAATTAATTGACCCCTTAACTGGTGTGTGGGATGAGATCTTGGTAAGGGATATCTTATGGCCAGTGGATGCAAATAAGATCCTAGCGATCCCGCTATCTTCTACTGGACTTTGTTGCGTGCGGTTTACAAAGACGGGTATGTTTGTAGTTGATCAACATACAATTATGATGAACACACTAATTTGGGGAGAATGAAAGGAATTTTTCTTTCGCAAGAAGATCAACTATTAACCCTGTTTGGAACACATTGTGGTGCTACTCTGTTGCTGCGATTTTTTACGTTTTTTAGTTGGAAGGCTTTGCAGGGAGTTTTACCATGTGTTGATGTTTTAGCAAATAGACATGTTCCACTATCGAGCCAATGCCTTGGTGTATAACCCATTGGAAGAATATCAAGAATACTTTGTTTGAATGTAGCCATGCGAAGGAGGTTTGGGGGAAGATTGGGCTACTGGATATCATCGAGAAGGCGTTGTGTGTTGACCGTTCGCGAAGTGTGGTGCTAGAAGAGCTTTTGCATGCACATTAAATAATTGCACCACATATTGAGGCTACATACTGTAAGGATATTATTTTGACTGCGGCGTGGTACATCTGGTGGTGCAGGCGACGTCTAGTTCAGGGAGAAGGTGTTCCACTGACTACACAAGCTGCAATAATATCAATACAAGTTCTTACGTCTAATAATATTAGAGAAATGAGAAAACAATTTATAACCAAGAAGAGTGGTTTGGAGATTTTTTTTTGAAAAGGAGGAACATACACTAGTAGAAAACAGACCTTTTGTGCCGGTTCGTAAGGGCCTTTAGTGCCGGTTCTCCAACCGGCACTAAAGGGTGGGGACTAAAGCCCCCCCCCCCCCCCCCCCTAGTCCCGGTTCAACACGGCCCGGCACTAAAGGCCCACCACGTGGCACCTGCCGGCGCCGTGGGCTGGGGGACCTTTAGTCCCGGTTGGTAACACCAACCGGGACACCAACCGGGACTAAAAGTATTTAATTCTTTTAATTTTGGTTTATTTTTCCTTTTAATCCTTTAGGGGTTTATGAATTAATTATGGTTTATTTTTCCTTTTAATTTTGTGTTTTCCATTTAATTATTTTTCATTTCAAACATATATTACGCTACTACATACTGTACACATTGTGCATATATATATAAATAGAATTTCTCGTAGAACCGATCATATATATATATCATCGAATTTCTCGTACGACGACCATTCACATACATATATATATATATATACAATTTGGTATATACAATTTCTCCTACAATTTGCGGATCATTACATATGCAGGCATTACTGCTTGATCTTGTAATGGTATTCTCCTTTGGGATCTATGACCTGGTCGAGCAGAAATCCAGCTATTTCCTCTTGAATTGCTCGTACGCGAGCCGTTGGTAGGAGCTGGCCCCGCATCTCCGTCAGCTATAAGAAGGAGATCAAGATGAATATATTAGTTGTGTGTATATATACTAGCTAGATCATGATAAAAAAAATTATGGATAGTGTTCTGGCAAACGTACCCAAAGATTTCTTTCGTTTCTGCTCCTTTCAGACGTGATCATGCGAATGTTCTCGCAAACGTAGTATGCGCATAAACTATTCCCCTGCTCCTGCCTCATGCACTTTACGAGAATAAAATTCAATCAGGTAATAATTAATCAAGCATGATAATGGTATTGAAACTAGAATTAAAGAGATGCACGGATGTAGCTAGCTAGTACTACTTAATTACCTTGGGTCGCACCCATGTCAGCTTTTGTTCCCAGTCGCCTGGGACCAGTTTGACGAACTTGGCCCAAGCCCTGCCCGCCGGCAAAGAAAATGAATAAAAGAGTTATTAACTAGTTGATATCAGGAAATGAAGTAAAGAGGCCGACATAGTGCGATAATGATTGAAATTACCTGTCGACCATCCCCCTCACGGTTGCGTATTCGGATGGATTCTTATATAGTGAGTCCAGTACTTCAACTTTTCCCTTGTCAACTTCAATGATTAACAAGATCCAGTGGTAACTGCATGCGCACACGTTTTGTATATTTAAGCGGGCATGTGCATAACTCATCAACTACACTTATTAACATCTAGTAAGCAAAAAATAGAATTTGTAGTACAAGATATAGTAACACTCACCCGAAGTTGTAAGGAAGTAGTATTTCTGGTTGGGTGTTTAGTTGCTTCAAAAACTCTAGCAGGAATCTCTCTGTGTCTTTTCTCGAATATTCAGTTTCCCATATCTTTTGATTAACCGTATTTGGGTCAATGAACCCAATGCCATAGCGTCCAGCTTTTTTCATTTCATACATCTTCATTCTGCATAATACCACAGAAAAGAATATAGTGAGGATAATTACAGGTAATGAACGAGAGCACAGCTAGCTAGCTAGAGACTTAAATTACAGAAAGAAATCACTTACAGACAATAGCAACTGACGATAGATTTGTCGAGTGCGTCTTGATTGAATAACTGAAACAACTCTGAATAATGAATCCACAAATCTTTTTTATGGAAGTAATGTTTTTTCTTGACTTTCACCATGAGGGACTCTTGATTGGTATTTGCTGTTTCTTGCATGTACCACGTATGCAAATTGTACAATCTCGTTGGTAGAAGCTTGACATCGTCAGGCTTGACTAGAGGTTTGCCGCGGACATATTGGTATTTTACTTCCTCCTCTGTAATCCCGGGGATTTCCTCAAGGCCTAGGAGTTGTTCAACAGTGACACCGGCCTCTTTAGCCTGCCTTTTATGATTGTCGGTTATTACCAGCCGATCGGCGGTACTCACAGGTGTTTGTACAATGAGCGGGGGGGTCGATTGCACTGCCTGTTCTCCCAGCTGGGGAACAGTTTTCCCGCTTTTTTTGCCAACTGCTTGGCTCGAGCTCGAGCTCGACTCCTTTTGTCCTGCAAAATATGACTTCTTGATAGACCGCACATAGTCGGAGTCCTTCTGATTGTCAGCCGGTCGAGCCATATCAATCCATATCAATAAAGTGTTGTGAGACATGCTCAGGTACTTTCTCCTTTGGCGGCGGGGGCGGTTTCGGTCCAAAATGGGCCTTCAATTGGGCATTCACTACGGTGTTGAGTTCCTCCTCAGTCAGGTGGTAAGACAACTTCGGAAGAGGCTTGAGGTTTGGACCATATTTGAATTTCTTGCTTGTTGTACCGCTAGCCGTCGTAGCTGCGGCCTCTCTCTTCCGCTGTTGCTTAGGCGACGGAGCACGCTGAGTCGGCCGAGACGGCAGACGCGGTGCCAGACTTGGACGAGGAGGAGTCGGCTGATGCCGTGCCGGACTTGGAGGAGGAGTCGGCTGACGCGGTGCCGGACTTGGAGGAGGAGGAGTTGGCTGACGCCGTGCCGGACTTGGAGGAGTCGGCTGACGCGGTGCCGGACTTGGAGGAGGAGGAGTCGACTGACGCGGTGGCGGACTTGGAGGAGGAGGAGTCGGTGGCCTTGGAAAGACGATGCAATCCTTTTTCCATAGAATGATACGATGTATGGCCTCTCCCAGTGTTCTCTCCTCGTCACCTCCAAGAATGTCAAGTTGTAGCTCGTGATATCCTGACATCACTTCATCAACCCCGACACGAGCATAGCCAGCTGGAATGGGATTTCAATGGAAGGTTGCTTCAGGGGGATTTGCTAAAGCATAGCCGTCCGCCACCTTCATGGATAAGTTCTTCACTTTCATGTGTAGCTCACAGTTAGTCCTGTCTTTGATATCATCCACAGGGTAGCTAGCTAGAAGTGCATCATCGATATCGGCCGGGGCAGAACCCACGCTGCTTCTCGGCATAGATGGGACGGTGCTATCCAATGCTGGATCGATCTGCTCATGCTGCCGCTGAGACGCCCTTTCTTGGCTGAGTGAGTCGATCTGCTCCTGCTGCCGCCTGAAAGCGCGTTCCAACTCCAGGTGCTTTGATTCTATGCCTTCAAGGCGGAGTGCTTCCTCCTTCTTCTTCTGCTCCTCCTGCTTCTTCTTTCTCGCACGGCTTCTGTAGTCGTCGTTCCAATCCGCAAACCCCTCAAACCACGGAACAACGCTTTTGCCTCGTGTTCTTCCCGGGTGTTCAGGATTCTTCAGGGCGCGCGTAAGCTCGTCGTTCTCTCTGTTGGGCGTGAACACCCCCGTTCGAGCTTCTTCTATTGCAATAAGTATTTCGTCTGTCGCTTCTTTAAGACTTGCCTTCACCATAACCAGCCCTGTCTCTGGGTCCAACTTCCCCCCATGCGCATAAAACCATGTCCTGCACCTGGGGGGCCATGTCAATGTAACTGGAGTGACCCCTGCACTAATCATCTCTTGCTCAGATTGATCCCACTTAGGCAGGGCCACCTGGTAGCCACCTGGCCCCAGAGTATGGTGCCACTTCTTTTTCGCAGCATTAATCTTGTTTTTTCTCGACCGTTCCTTAGCTTCTTCCGATTCCTTGAACTTCACGAAAGCGTCCCAGTGATCTTTTGCCTTCACCAGTGGTCCCTTGAATTCTGGAGTCTTCTTTTTTGATTTGACGTACTTAGTCCATGTATTTTTCTTGAAGGTGTTGAATGCGATCGCCATCTTTTTAAGAGCATAGTTTCTGACTTTCTTCAGATCTGCATCTGTCAAATTATCTGGTAGGGTGAAATGTGACATGATCGATGTCCAAAGCACATCTTTTGCTCTTTCGTCGACAAAAGTAACTCCTGCTCGATCTCCCTTTGCTGGCTTTTTCCATTCTTGAACAGAGATCGGGATTTGGTCCCTGACAATAACTCCGCATTGATTCTTGAACTTGGTCGCATTTTTCCTAGGTTCAAGCGGTTCGCCATTTGATGTTTTGATGGAATCGATGTTGAACTTTACGCCAGGATCCAACTTTCTGGCCGGGCCTCGAACTACCCTGTCGCTTGTAGAAGATTTGCTCGATCCGGAGGCCTAAAAGAAGAAAGATCAATTCGTTAATACATACAAATCAATTAAGACATGTAATGATCACCGGATGGCTTATGTAATAAATATACCTCGCCGGTCTTTGTTATTTGAAGAACATTTTCTTCGTCAACATCGTTCTCGTTGCCTTCATCTATTCGTTCGTCTTCATCAAATATCATACAACCCTCACCGGAATTGTTCAGATATTGCGAGCCGTCATCATCTTCAGGTTCATGCTCTGGGCTCGGGGAGCGTATGATGTCGAACAGAGCCTCTTCTCCTTCTCTGCCGGTATTGTCCATAGCTTTTATTTAACTAATCCAGAAGAAAGATAAAACAATTTAGTATTCAAATTAGAATGCATGTAATCAATAAGGAAAAACTGAATCATAGTAAATAATATGCATCTCGAATAATTCATATAATATGCATCATCGAATATAATCTCGAATAAATCGTCTCGAATATTATCGAATATAATCTCGAATACATCTCGAGTATTATCACTAATACATCTCGAATATTATCATATATATAACATCACTAGCTAATACAGATCGAATATTATCGAAGAATCTAGTTCACTCGCGGTTCCTGAGGCATAGGCGGTGGACACCCAAAGAGAAGGAACCATCACAGGATCATAGCTCGGGTGAGATCCCTGAAGAACCTGCCAGGTATTGGAGAACCTGACGTCCAACGCATCCATGTAGCGACGGACGTGCTCGTCCTCCTCCCTGACACGGCGACGTACCACCTCCGGCGGGGCCGGCTGCATCCGCACCGAAAGTGGCCCACGCGAACGCCACCAAAGAAGCTCCGGGTCGACGACGGGACCCGGGGCCGGGTTCCTCACCAAGCTGCGCGCCCCTGAAGGTAGCACCTCCCAGTGCCAGCCCGGCGGAGCCCAGTCCCGAACGTTGCCCCTCTGAAGCAGGACGTCGTCGCGAATGAGTCGACGACGAGGATGCGGGCCGGGCATCGTTGACTCCGAGAAGAAATTCTTATGAAAAAAATTTCCTATATATACAATGTCATTTTATTAGGAAATTTTGAGCAAAATATCCTCTTTTCAATTATAATGTCCCATTCCTAGGTTATAACTACCCTAATAATATTCCTTTCTCAAAAAATTCCGAAACTTTTCCCACTTATATATAGTCCTTCTAACAAATATATATATTGTCAACTTTTTCCTATGCAACTTTTTTATATGCAAATTTTTTCTATACTATGATATACAACATTATATAAAATTAAAAAATAGAAAAAGAAACACTAATTAAGCATACTTCTATACATCCATTAAAAAACAGAAAAACAACATTATAAAAAAAAATCTATACTAATTAAACACTAATTATATCTATCTAACATGCATTCATACATACATATATACTAGTGAAAAACAACTAAAACATCTAAATAGAAAATGTGTGTGTATGTGTGTGTGTTCATGCATGTGTGTGTGTGGGGGGGGGGGGGGCTCGGGGCCGGAGGGGCGGCCATGGCAGTAGGGGGCGAGGGAGAGGGGGGAGAGGGAGGAACTGAGCTCACAGCGGGGCGATGGCGAGGCGAGGCGAGTCGGGGGCAGCGACGGCGTCGGGGCAGGCGGCGCAGCGAGGAGCGGGCGCGGGCGGCGCCTTCGGGGATCGGCGAGGAGGGCGCGTCCGGAGTAGGGGTCGACGAGGAGGCACGGGCGGCCGGCGTCGGGGGCGGCGACGGCGTCGATCGGGGCAGGCGGCGGCGCGCAGCAGCCTGGCGGCGTCGTCTGTGTTTGGCGTCGAGAGAATGGAGAGGGGGATTTTTCGTAAGTGGCGCTATATATATGAGAGCCTTTAGTCGCGGTTGGTGGCTCCAACCGCGACTAAAGGCCACCTTTAGTCGCGGTTGGAGCCACCAACCGCGACTAAAGGTATTTTTCGCCAGGCGAAGCGGCGGGAAGCGCAGACCTTTAGTCGCGGTTGGTGGCACCAACCGCGACTAAAGGTTACCTTTAGTCGTGGTTGCAGCCACCAACCGCGACTAAAGGTCTCGTGCTGTCACAGCCGCGGTGCAGAAAGTTTAGTCCCACTTCGCCCAGCGAAGGGCAGCCGCACTGGTTTATAAGCCCCGCTGCGGCTGCTCCCTCGAGCTCCTCTCTAAGCAGGCCTATGTGGGCCTATCGAACCTGTGCTGCCCTGTTGGGCCTACTGGGCCTTGTGAGCCTGCGGTTGGGGCCCAGTAGGCGGGCTTTTTTTTTTACTTTTCAGTTTTTTTAATTTCTGTTTTATTTATTTTCTTTTGTTTCTTAGTTTTTTTTTGCTTTATTTAGAGTTAATGAGTGAATATTTTTGCGTTAGGTCAAAAAAATTATAAACTTTCTGTTAGTGGCAGTAGTTTTCAAATTTGAATAGTTTAAATTCGAATTATTGGAAATTTGTCTACATCACTAATTTGTGAATAACTTTACTTTAAAAATAGATTTTGCAGTGATTCTTTTTTCTGTTGTTTAATATTAGCGTGTTTTATCATTATATTCAATTTGGTAATTCTTAGGTTATTTAAAAAATGAAATGTCTTTGTAACAGACGAGTTTTCGTCTGCAACCCTTATACTTCGAAAGAGATTGTCCATTTTGTACACGAAGTGCATCCAGTTTTTGCCGTAACCCTCTCAACTTTTTAGCACATGCTATGTGGGTGAAATGATGATACCATGCCAACTTTCAACCTTTTCAGAGTTCATTTGTAGTGCTTTTCAATTCCAGGGTCATTTAGCTCAAAAAAATCAGTAAATGCATGAAAAATAGCAAATGAAGTCAGAAAGGGTTGAAAATTGATGACGTGGCTCTGGACATAATATTTCGACGCATTTCAAATGCCAAAACACATAATTACACTACTATTACAAAGATTCCCTCCGGTTTGTCCGAAGTGGGACTTTCCAGATATATAAGTCCGGAAACTAACTAGAGAAGCCGGTCACATCCCAGAGTGGGATCTTTGGGTATAAAACTTTTTCTTCGCGTGTGTCCCTTTGCGTCGTAACCATGGACAATCTTCATCGTTTAACTTGATGCTCGGGTCAACATTCACTCTTAAGGGAGCAATTTCATGAAACTTTTCATAATCTTCTGACATGTCTGTCTTGTCCTCCACTCCCACGATGTTTCTTTTCCCTGAAAGAACTATGTGGCGCTTTGGCTCATCGTATGATGTATTCGCTTCCTTATCTTTTCTTTTTCTCGGCTTGGTAGACATGTCCTTCACATAGAAAACCTGCGCCACATCATTGGCTAGGACGAATGGTTCGTCTGCGTACCCAAGATTGTTGAGATCCACTGTTGTCATTCCGTACTGCGGGTCTTCCTTTACCCCGCCTCCTGTCAGATTGACCCATTTGCACCGAAACAAAGGGACCTTCAAACCAAGTCCATAGTCAAGTTCCCATATCTCCTCTATGTAACCATAATATGTGTCCTTTGGCCTATTGATGTTTGCTGCATTAAAGCGGACACCACTGTTTTGGTTGGCGCTCTTTTTATCTTGGGCGATCGTGTAAAATGTATTCCCATTTATCTCGTACCCTTTGAAAGTCAATATAGTCGAAGATGGTAACTTGGACAGCAAGTACAGGTCATCTGCAACAGTGTCGTCATGCATGAGACGTGTCTGCAATCAACCGGCGAAAGTCACCGTTTGTTCATGTGTAATCCAGTCGTCAGACTGCTCCGGGTGTTTGGAGGGTAGAATATTCTTGTGTTGCTCGATATACGGAGCCACCAAGGCGGAACTTTGTAGAACTGTGTAGTGTGCTTGCGCCAAAGAATGCCCGTCCTGGCATATTACTAAATTCTTTCCTAGCGTGCCTTTTCCACCCAGTCTGCCCTCATGCCGCGATTCAGGAACACCAATCGGCTTAATGTCAGGAATAAAGTCAACACAAAACTCAATGACCTCCTCTGTTTCATTGCCCTTGGAGATGCTTCCTTCTGGCCTAGCACGATTATGAACATATTTCTTTAAGACTCCCATGAACCTCTCAAAGGGGAACATATTGTGTAGAAATACAAGACCCAGAATGGCAATCTCCTCGACTAGGTGAACTAGGACGTGCGTCATGATATTGAAGAAGGATGGTGGGAACACCAACTCGAAACTGACAAGACATTGCACCAAATCATTCTCTAACCTTGGTAGGATTTCTGGATCGATTACCTTATGAGAGATTGCATTGAGGAATGCACATAGCTTCACAATGGCTAATCGAACGTTTTCCGGTAGAAGCCCCCTCAATGCAACCGGAAGCAGTTGCGTCATAATCACGTGGCAGTCATGAGACTTTAGGTTCTGAAACTTTTTCTCTGCCATATTTATTATTCCCTTTATATTCGACGAGAAGCCAGACGGGACCTTCATACTGAGTAGGCATTCGAAGAAGATTTCCTTCTCTTCTTTGGTAAGAGCGTAGCTGGCATGACCCTGAAACTGCTTTGGATCCATGCCGTCTTCTCCATGCATACGTTGCTGGTCCTCCCGTGCCTCCGGTGTATATTTTGTCTTCCCATACACGCCCAAGAAGCCTAGCAGGTTCACGCAAAGATTCTTCGTCACATGCATCACGTCGATTGCAGAGCGGACCTCTAGGTCTTTCCAATAGGGTAGGTCGCAAAATATAGATTTTTTCTTCCACATGGGTGCGCGTTCGTCAGCGTCATTCGGAACAGATTGTCCGCCATGACCCTTTCCAAAAATTACTTTTAAATCCTTGACCATTTAGGACAGTAAAACTGGACCAAATGCGAGCCCTCTCACGCCTCCGTTACTTTGGCCGTCCGATCACGCATCTGTGTCATCTCTCGCCGTCCAAGTTTTGTCCTCTCCCGCATGGGCTACTTCTGGGCCGGGTGTCCTGGGGCTGCTGTTCCCGTGGCAAAATCCAAGGCTTCTCGTTCCTTGACATGGCTTAACGTCGGATCCCGTATGGACGACTGTGATTCTTCTCTGTCGACCTCCCACCACACTGCCCTTCCCACACCCAACCTGGCCAGACCTAGGTGCGCCGCCGCTTTTGTCGTAACCGTGGAGAGAGGGAGATGGCGTGAAAGGGACAACTCCGGATACATGTGGCGGGCACAGGCGATCTCTGTAGCCACGTCGGTGCGGGTCTCATCGGCGTGCATGATGTTGTCTACTCACCGGCGGCCGTGGCTAAGTTGGTGGCTGCCGCCACGCACGTCAACCTCAGCCTCGCGCTGGAGTCGCTCAGGGACGTGGCCAGCGACTAACGCCGTTGTCGAGTCCCCGACCACGCCTTCCCTCCCTCCCCAGGGCCATCCGCCTCCGCTTCCAGTCCAGGTGAGTTCAGTACAGGACCCCCCCGGTTCTTGGTGTGACTTCGGTTCGCCGGTTCTTGCTGTGATTTCAGGCATATGATCGTGTTCGTCGAGCTCTCCAAGAGTCTGGCAGCGAGGGACCATGCAATCGTGTTCCTCTCCACACAGTGAACGGTCTTCCAGAGGTTGCCGCTCAAAGAAAGCCTTCGACGACTCCGGACGACGTCCACTCCTCCGTGACCGTGAGCCATGCCACACGCGCGCTCCGATCTGGTGAGATCTTGCTCCCGCTCTCTCCCCGTCACCAGATCCACGTCGACGTCGCCGTGACGTGGCTGGGCGCCTCTCGTCCACCGTCGGAGATCTGCCTACTGAGGCACCAAAATTGTGCATGTTTCGTCTGTGCGCGGCCGTGTGGGTGGTGTGGGTTACAGCATGGTTTTGGCGTGCATGTGAATCAGGCGAAGATAGAGAGAACTTTTGCGATAGTTACGGTAGACGAGACAGTGGTTGATCCATAGTGATCGTCCTGAATTTGCGAGTTCTGTTACATAGAATGGTGAATTTCATGTTGCGTGGAAGGGTCACGCAGCGGTTTTTGTTCTGAACTTGAGAAACATGTTGTTCTTAGTGAGACCCCTGTGCAATTTCGTTGTGAGCAGGGATTGGATGATGCGCCAACAGAGTCAGCTCCGGTTCTTTCCCTGGAATGAAGCGTACAAACTGGTCTGACAGGGAATCGCTTGATTGTTCCGCGTCAGCTTGCGATGGTGCACGTGTGAACTTGCTTGATAGGTAAGACCTTCAGTTCATCCTCTCTGTTTGTTCGTCACATTATTATTTCCTTCCTTTTTCTTCCTAAAATTAAAGCTGGAGCTGATTGGCGGACTCTGATTGACCAGGTGTTCGGAGAGGCGTCAGATTTCCTTTAGTAGCGACCAACCGCAGAGCTCAGGCATGTTTGTTGCCATGTAGGGAAATGTTTGTCCCGTCAATAACGGTGGTGGGACATATTCACCGTTTGGCATTGGGCTATTCAAATGGTCAAAATGGGACATACACTGCATATCCGCAACATCATCCCTTGGAAGACTGTTTGTATGTGAATCAGCACGGGCAGATGTGTGGGCCTTACCCCCCCCCCCCCCCCCCCCCCCCCGCGCGCCCCCTAGATGTGTGGGTCTAGAAATGTTGTAGGAAAAGATCTTAGAGCATCTACAGCCGGACATAGCAAATATGACCCCCTAAACGCCCGCGGACGCGCCCGGTCAGTGACCGGGCGTGTCCCCTATTTGTCCGTCCGCACAGCCACACTCCTCATTTTCTTCCTCATATGTCCGGTCACTTGCACGTGATTGGTGGAGAGGAAGAGAGAGAAAGAAAAGAATGAATAATGAAAAAGAAAAGGTGGTCCGGGGTGGGGTCGCGTCCTACGTGGCGGACAGCCCGGGCGTATAGGGATGATATGAGGGATCCGGTTGGGTCACTTTTTTCCTTCTCTCTCCTGTCCGGTCACTGACCGGGCGCGTCCGCGGGCGTATGAGGGGTCGTTTGAGGCATCCGGCTGTAGATGCTCTTAGGAACACATATTTGGGAACACCGGCAAGTGCATTTTTGTTTCTTGATGCTAGGGATCTAATTAACTATATAACTTCATTACCCCCGCCCCCTCATTTTTTCCTTTTATGATGGGTCAACAGTTGCTCCACCAATGCATTGGATATAACTTCAGAGTTTAGATACGTTAGACTTGAATTGCTCTTTTGCAACATTCCTTTTGTTTTTACTCTTTTCTTTATGAATTCCTAAAAAGTGTATGATGAAAATGTTTCTGCCTCAACAATTAATTGCTTGCGCTCAACATTTACTTGTAAAGAATTATGTGTTACTGTGTGCTTCTTTCCCATATTGAGACTTTCCTAATATATTGGTACCGTCCACCAATCATGTGCACACTGAACCAAAACTTGTAGATTTTGGTACATCTTGGGATTGTAGTGCTGAATCATGTTTACCAATTCTGAGACACTCACTGCATAATTATTTGGTGTGTCCATGCACAACTCTTTGTTGTTGTGTCCGATCATCTTTATAATGATCAACGCCGGAAGTTTGATTAGGCTTTGTACATAGGCGTACTAGCAAATTAACTGAGTTTTAGCATGTGCAACCTTTTCTTTTCACGGAAATCTCATTTTTCCATGTATTTGCAGTTTTGCAGGTCCTGTTTCCTTAGTGATGTGATGGGTCAGGTGACGGGTAAAAATATGTTGAAAAAAGTATCATTCACAAGTTTTATTCAGTGGTATAATAATTGTCGTTGGTAGAAACTAAGAATGCTCTTTTAAATGATAAGCTTGTGCCTTTTTATCCGGCCTACCTCATGGTCTCTTTTTTTTTTTTTTTTTTTTTGAGAACCAGGCAAAGCCTAATTAAAGTGCCCCCGAAGGGAGGTTACAATCCTCATGGAGGATAGTCTTAAGTGCATCAGGCACAAACGCCACACAGGACACATTACCATTTCTTCTGGTATAAGCCGCCAATTCATGTGCTAGTTTGTTCCTGTTCCGCTTGACTGAACTGATTGATACCTTTCTGAAGCTGCTAAGCAAGGTTTTCACGTCAGCAATCATGGGAAACAGAGCTGATTGATTTTTGGCCTTACTGTTCAGCGACGCAGCCACGGCTGCACAGTCAGTCTCCACGCAGATTGGACCATTGTACTTCTTTCTTAATTCAGACAGACCGCACAGGATGGCCGCTAGCTCGGCCTCTTCAGGTGAATTACATGCAGACATCCGTTGGCCCGTTGCCAGGGCAACTTGTCCGCTGCTGTCTCTGGTAACGGCTCCAATATTAGTCTCTCCCGTACTAGCTATAAAGGATGCATCACAATTCATTTTCCATGTTCCCGGTATTGGAGGCTCCCACTTCTCTGAAACATCTATGTTTTTCGACAGGGCTACAGGATTTGGTGCTTCACTGAATCCGTTTACGTACCCATCAGACCCGTGGGTATCACTCCCCAGGTCGATCTTCTCCTTTCCTTTTGCAATCGCCGCCAGTACCTGGTCGCTGGCACTGTTTCTTGCTCCATCAGTACGTAGGGTAGTGCCATCATAGCTGCTGCTGGCTGTGTGTGCCTCACTGATTTCCTCTGCGTACTTAGTCAAAAACTGAACTGACGCATCAATCGTTGCTCTGCCTTTTGCATGGATGCAATCCTCTCGTAGCCACCAGGCACGCCATAGTAGGAGCAGTATTTTCTGTCGCATGTCTATATTGCATGAGCTGAGGAGAATCTGCAGCCAGTCCTTTCCTGTATAAGCGAATTTTTCCTCTGCAGGAAGGTTCCACTGCTTCCTCATCTCCATACGAAGTGCCTTTGCCTTGGTGCAGAGTACCGTTGCATGATACTCATCCTCCGCTTCCCTTCCACAGATACTGCATATGTTGTCTAGTTCCAATGTTCTTTTCCACTTATTCTTCTTTGTGGCTAGAGTCTCAGTGGCCACTCGCCAGGCAAAGATACGAACTTTCTCCGGGGTCCTAGATTTCCATATAAGATCCCAAATACTTCTGTTGTCCGCGTCACTTACAGAAGTTGAGGCTGCAGCCCCTACTTGCTGTTTGAGTTGTGTTCCTAGTTTGTAAGCACTCCGAACAGTGAAAATGCCGCTTTTCTCACTATGCCAGGCCACACAATCCTCAATGTCAGTGCTAGGCAACCTCATTTTACATATCTCCTCAGCATCAAAATCATGAAACAATTGTTCCACCAAGCTGACATTCCACTCCTTGCGACCTGGTACCAGCAGTTGATTTACCCATCTTAGTCTCGCCCTTCTCTTGAATGTAGCAACTTTGAGACCACTTTTCCTGGGAATCCATTGATCCCTCTGGATCTGAATTGACTTTCCATTCCCCACTCTCCAGATGATCCCCTTCTTTAGGAGTTCAAGACCATGCTCAATTCCTCTCCAGACCTGAGAAGCCTCCGTCGCAAAGACCGTATCGAGGAGATCACCTTTGGGGTAGTATTTTGATTTAAGTACTCTTGCACAAAGGCTCTCCGGCCGTTGCAGCAATCTCCACCCCTGCCTCGCTAGGAGGGCTTGATTAAAAATCTGCATGTCACGGAACCCCATTCCGCCTGCTCTCTTGGGTTTAACCAATTGGTCCCAGGCGGTCCAGTGTACTTTCCTTCTGCCTTCCTCTTCACCCTACCAAAACTCCCTGATCAAGCGTTCATATTTCTCACAGAAACCAGCTGAGAGCTTAAAGACACCCATGGTATAGACCGGGAGAGCCTGCACAATAGCCTTAATATGCACCTCTTTCGCTGCGAAGGACATGAGTCTACCCGAGCAGTCGTTGCATCTCTTAAGGAATCTGTCCATTATAGGCTGGAAATTAGCATCCTTCATTCTGCCTTCTGGAGTAGGTAGCCCAAGGTACTTACTCTCAAATGTGGAAGTTTCAATTTCCAAGATGCTTTTAATTTCATTTTGCACATCTAGGGGACAGTGTTCGCTGAACAAAATTGAGCATTTGCTACTACTGAGAAGTTGTCCCGTACATCTCTGAAACAGAGTGAGTGCATTCCTAGCAGCCAAGGCTTGCTCTCTTGACGCTTTAAAGAACAAAAGGCTATCATCAGCGAACAGGAGGTTTGAGATACCTGGGCTGTTCCGAGCAACCTTAACCGGAGTGATGCTGCCTCCCAAGACCTCTCTTTTGAAGATATTTGCTAACCCATCCGCAACAAAAAGAAATAGGTAAGGGCTTAAAGGGTCACCTTGCCGTAGCCCCTTTGATGGCGTAAAGGGTTCCAGAATTTCACCATTTAACTTAACAGAGAAACGGACCGAACGCACACATTTCATAATCCAACATATCCATAACGAGCAGAAGCCTGCTTTCTCTAGTGCCCCTTGGAGGAAGTCCCAATCGACTCTGTCATAGGCCTTCGCTAAGTCCAACTTATATGCACAGTGAGTATTATTAGGATTCTTACTATGCTGAATTTTGTGGAAGCACTCGAAAGCGATGATGGCATTATCAGTGATTAGTCTCCCTGGAATGAAGGCACTTTGCGTTTCTGAGATCAGTTCGTCAAGGAAAGGCCGAAGCCGGTTCACCAAGCATTTAGAAATGACCTTATAGATCACGTTGCACAAGCTGATGGGTCTGAAGTTCTTCAGATTTTGTGGATTCCTTCCTTTCGGGATGAGTACAATAACCGTGTCATTGACCCCCTCCGGCATGACACCATCCTCAAAGAATCTCCGTACAGCGGCAATGATATCTTTCTTAACCGTACCCCAGTTTTTTTGGAAAAACCGGGCCGGAAATCCATCCAAACCAGGAGCTTTTAGGGGGCCAATTTGGAACAAAGCATCACTAATTTCTTTCTCAGTGAATTCTCTGGTCAGTTCTGTATTCATGTCATCATGTACTGTACAGGGCAGCAGCTCGATTAATTCAAAAGGGGCCACCTCCTCATCTTTTGTATACAGATTTTTAAAGAAATCGTTAGCCATGGCGTTCAGCTCCTCTTTTTTCTCAATCCATTTGCCCTCTGCATTTTGCAACTTCCTGATCGTGTTCTTTTTTTTGGCGCCAAGTAGCCCTCCTGTGGAAGTATCTCGTATTTTGATTGACCTCCTTTATCCACGTCATTCTGGACCTTTGTTTCCACATGATCTCCTCACGTATAAGCAGTTCATCCAACTCCCTAGACACCTTCTTGATTTGGTCCTCAGTCCCACTGTTGATCGGCAATTCGTGCAGCTCCTTTAACCTCTTCCGTTTTTTCTTTATGTTCCCTGCCACAGAACCGAAATCCTTCCTGGCCCAAGTCTGTAGTGACATCTGAACCCCCTTGAGCTTTTTTGCTACTTCGGCAAGGGAAGCATTCGAGCCATCCCTGCCCCCATGCAACTTTAATTGCATTTTCTAGGGTAGGGACCCTCTCCCACATAGTTTCATATCTGAAGGTGCTCGGTTTACTGTTTGGCGCCTCCCTTACTAAGGACAGTAGAAGAGGAAAGTGGTCAGAGCGCGAGGTGATAATATGCTGAACATTTGTTGGATGCGATGCTTCTCGTCTCTCATGGTCTCTTTTGATTATATTTGTTGTGTATGTTCAATAAGATAGAAAATTGCTGAGTTTTTCAACCTTCTTGCATCACTTTACAGGTCTGCTCATGTACCAAGCAGATACATTTTCAATCAATGGTCTTATGTGAGATTAGTTTAATTATTGGTCTCAAAAAAACTTAGTTTTATTATTTTTGCTATTACTCTGTGGGAGAATAACCAAATAGATTCCTCGTGTTCCGTAATCACTTCACAAATCAGATGTCAATGGATTATGCATGTTTCATAGTGGGGTTATTGATTGAGTTTTTATTGTTTGTGTCTAGAAAGACTGGGTTTAGTGAAGTTCCTAGGAATGACAGGGTATGCAAACCAAAAGGATTGTGCACTCAAGGTTTGCTTATTTTGTTAGATGCACATTTTTTGTCTTAAATAGAGATCAATTCTTGTGTGTACATCGACGCTTATAGATCAGGAGAATTCTCATGTTGATATAATTATATGGCTACTGAGCCCAATTTCAAATAGTAGGATGTGAAAATCTTGAAAGTAGCCACAAGGACATTATTCCATGAAATAAACATTAAAGGAAAATAAGTTGTGGTAAGCGCTCAAATCTTGAATAACTTGTGTTGAAGGTTGGGAAATTCGTGAGGAAAATATGTGCTAATTACTTTCTGATTTCTGGCAGATCGAGCGGATTTTTTGTTCTATGAAGCTTTCAATGGAGTACTATATATGCACTACGGACAAAACCTTTATCTCCTCAAACAAGGAATCGTAAATTCCATACTCACCTTTGTCTGCTCAAACCAAGGAATGGTAAGTTCCATACTCACATATCCTGCATTCTTCTACTCCTTATAATCTTTGGGCTATACTTATCATGACAAGTGAGGACGCAAATGTTTAGGAAACCATAAATTAATAAATTGCCAGTCAGAAGTGGATGCAGTAAAATCAAGAAAAAAAGGTGTGGGTTATGATGCGCAAGGACAAACGAGCTACAGTAACAATTAAGAGAGGACAATTCATAACAGAAACCAAGATTACACAAGATGGCGCTTGTGTTTATTCTGTCAATTCTCTGGAAGACCGTGTATTTATCATCTTATTGTTGTCCTTTTCCCTTACCATGGTTCGTGGTGCAACTAAAACTCCTATACTTACCTGTTTTTTGTCAGAATTGTCTATATTCTTGTCATGATAATTTCGTTTGATGTTGTACTTAAATTTAGCACAACTTAGTTTGTATTGAACTTTCATGTTCCATGTCACCATATATAAAGTGAAATTCTTATCATTTTAGTGGACAAATTGAAGGGCGCGGCAACGCGCTCCTTCAATGATCTAGTATCAAGTATATCATCACCAGTACGGTGGCGAGGCTTCTTCCGGTGATCTGCCTCACCTTTGAAATGCTTGCCTTTCTTTCTTACGGGATGCCTGCTCTGAAGAAATCGATGATGCCCCAGGTACACATTCTTCTTACATTTATCCAAATATATACTGTCGATATCATCTAAACAGTGCGTGCATGCGTGGTATCCCTTGTTTGTCTGTCCTAAAAGGCTACTGAGAGCAGGCCAATCATTGATGGTTACAAACAGCAACGCGTGTAGGTCAAATTCCTCCTGTTCTTTCTCATCCCACGCACGTACACCTTTTCCATTCCACAGCTGTAAAAGTTCTTCAACTAATGGCCTTAGGTACACATCAATGTCGTTGCCGGGTTGCTTGGGGCCTTGGATGAGCACTGGCATCATAATGAACTTCCGCTTCATGCACAACCAAGGAGGAAGGTTATAGATACATAGAGTCACAGGCAATGTGCTATGATTGCTGTTCTGCTCCCCAAAAGGATTAATGTGATCTGCACTTAAACCAAACCTTACGTTCCTTGTGTCCTTTGCAAAGTCCTTCCACTTTCTCTCGATTTTTCTCCACTGCGATCCGTCAGCGGGTACTCTCAACTTCCCGTCTTTCTTACGGTCTTCATTGTGCCATCGCATCAACTTGGCATGCTCTTTGTTTTGGAACAAACGTTTCAACCGTGGTATTATAGAAGCATACCACATCACCTTGGCAGGAATTTTCTTCCTGGGGCGCTCGCCCTCAACATCACCAGGGTCATCGTGGTCGATCTTATAGCGCAATGCACAGCATACCGGGCATGCATTCAAATCCTCGTACTCACCGCGGTAGAGGATGCAGTCATTAGGGCATGCATGTATCTTCTGCACCTCTAATCCTAGAGGGCAGACAGCCTTCTTTGCTTCGTACGTACTGTCGGGCAATTCGTTGTCCTTTGATAGCTTCTTCTTTAACATTATCAGCAACTTTTCAAATGCCTTGTCAGATACACCATTCTCTGCCTTCCATTGCAGCAATTCCAGTGTGGTACCCAGCTTTTTCTTGTCATCTTCGCAATTTGGGTACAACAATTTCTTATGATCCTCTAACATGCGCTGCAACTTCAGCTTCTCCTTTTCACTTGCGCAGTTTCTCTTTGCATCGGCAATGGCCCGACCAAGATCATCAGCGGGCTCATCTGATGCCTCTTCTTCAGCTCCTTCCCGCATTGCCGGCTCAGCTTCTTCCCCCATTGTTGTACCATCGTATTCATGGAACCCATGGCCAGGATAGCTGTCGTCATCCTCTTCTTCTTCATTCTCTTCCATTAGGACCCCTCTTTCTCCGTGCTTGGTCCAACAGTTATAGCCGGACATGAAACCGGACTCAAACAGGTGGACGTGAATGGTTCTTGAGTTAGAGTAATTTCAATCATTCTTACAGTCAGCACATGGACAATACATAAAACCATCCGCCCGCTTGTTTGCCTCAGCCACAACTAGAAAAGTATGCATGCCATTAATGAACTGGGGAGAGCATCGGTCATCGTACATCCATTGCTGGCTCATCTTTATTACACAACACCGAAAAGACCAAATTAATACAAGTTCATACATAAAGTTCATACACACTTGTTCTCATAAAACAACATACAAACTCTCTAGCTAAAGCATTTAAATGCAACAACAAATGCGATCAAGATCGCAACTAAGGTAACAATTGATCCAACAACATAGTGATACCAAGCCTCACTATCAATGGCATATTTTTTAAATTTTCTAATCTTCAAGAGCATTGCATCCATCTTGATCTTGTGATCATCGACGACATCGGCAACATACAACTCCAGTTTCATCTTCTCTTCTTCAACTCTTTTCAATTTTTCTTTCAAATACTCATTTTCTTTTTCAACTAAATTTAACTTCTTGACAAGAATATCTATGTCGGTTGCAATTTCCGGTTCACATACCTCCTAGATAAAAATATCTATGTCAACTTGATGGACATAATTGTCATAAACACGAAATGCAACAAATAGTTATAAAAGAGAGTATATACCACATCCGAATCATAAACCGGACGAGGGCCGACGGGGACGGATATCAAAACCATGCCACTATGTATAACAAACAACCATATAGGTAAGAAAACTATACAAGTAACTATCTAAATCTTACAAACATGATTTTTTTTATAAAAAGGATAAGAACAAGAGGCTCACCAAGGTGGTGCTGGCGACGGGACGGTGCGGGCGATCGGCGGTGGTTAGGACGGGACGGGAAGGCACTAAGTAAACCACACCTACACATGCAAAGTAAGAAGTTAATTTGAGCTCAAATTGCATATAAATCAAATAAACTACCACATATAAATACTCCCAAACTAAAACCCACAAATCACTATACTTATAGAGCATTGCAAGAGCTAATCTAGCAATGAGAGATGAAAGGACAAAGTTGCTAACCTTTGTGAACAATTGGATGGATGGGGTGCCTCCAAATCTTGACAAATTTTGGCAAAAATGGAGGTGAGCTCGAGCAAGGGGAAGAACAAAGGAGAGGAAGAAGGGGAAAAACAGGGAGGAGTGTGCTCGGGCTGGCCGAAGGGTTCATGTAGGGGATCTTTAGTCCCGGTTCGTGACACGAACCGGGACTAAAGGTGAGCCTATAGTCCCGGTTCGTGACACGAACCGGAACTAAAGGTGATCGTGGGGCCCCAGGCTGACACCAGCCTGCCACCACCCCTTTAGTCCCGGTTCGTGTTACGAATCGGGACTAAAGGTCCGAAATGAACCGGGACTAATGATGCCCGTCCCGAACCGGGACTAATGGTCACATTAGTGCCGGTTCAAAACCAGACCGGGACTAATGCTTTGGACAAAAGGTCTGTTTTCTACTAGTGATAGCCCCCGGCCTCTGCATCAATCGATGCATGCATCCATATTATTAAAAAAATCGAAGAGTATAGTCATAGGTTCGAAACAAGCTCACAATCTGAGCATGAACACAAATGTGAAAGTAAATAAAGACTGCCACAGCCGGCGAAACCAACAATAGACTACGATGCCTATACACCTAGCCTATTGGTAGCTCACCATCCAAACCGGCTGAAGATAACCCGTGCGACCGTCTCCCACCGGTTGCACCCAATAGCCATACGCTCCCTGGAGTCCGCATGCGTGAGTAATGACCACGTACGGATCCAAGGCGTGGCCCTGTAGATAACTTGCATAAAATTATTGAAGTGCTTGCCATTAAAAATCATATCGTTTCTAGTATTCCAAATAGCCCAAAATAATGCACTTATCCCGATCCGGATAAGATTCGCTATAGATACGTCAACTCCATCGAGCCACGTCCCAAATAACGAATTGATGTTCGTTGGTGGATTTATGTTGAAGGCTATATGAACTGTGTGCCATAATAATTTTGCCAATGGACAATCTAGAAAGAGGTGTTTTATAGTTTTATTTTGATGACAATAGCAACAAAAAGGACTTCCTATCCATCTTCGTTTTAACAGATTATTTTTGGTTAGTACCACACCCTTGTGTACAAACCACATAAATTTTTTAATTCTAAGTGGCACTTTAACCTTCCAAATATTTAAAGATCTTGAAATAGGCCCAGAGTTAATTAACTATAAATACATCGACTTCACTGAGAAAGTACCATTCGCAGCTAGCTTCCATTGAATAGTATCTTCCTGGTCAGAAAGTTGGACATCCATCAATCTTCTGACCAAGTGCAGCCAAGAATTCCAGCGTTCTCCCACTAGAGCTCGCCTGAATTGAATATTAAGAGGTACCGACTGCAATACTGTGGCAACATAATCTTCCTTACTTTATACAATATTATATAATGTAGGATATTGCAGAGCTAGAGGCAAATCCCCAAGCCATGTGTCCTCCCAGAATCAGGTAGTAGTATCACTGCGAACTAAAAACTTCACCCGCTGGAAGAAGGTCACCTTCGTTCTCATTAACCCTTTCCAAAACGGTGAGTCATTTGGTCTCGCATTAACCTGGGCCAATGTCTTGGACTGTAAGTACTCATTCCTCAAGATTTGTACCCACATTCCTTCGGTCTCAGTAGATAGCCTGTATAGCGATTTACTAATTCAACATTTTTAAATACTTGTTTTCAAATGTTTTACGACAAATTATTGTTTTAGTATAAATGAAAGTAGAAATGAAAACAAACAAATGAAAAAAAAAGACGAGGCCACTGGTTACTGCGCGCCTGAGCCTTCCGATCTGGCGCACCCTTGACGTGAGGCTTTCCTTTGTCTCATTATTACCGAGACATATGGGCGCGGGCGCGCCTATGTCTCGCCGTCAATAAGTCTGGCTTCAGACTCGTTAAAGGGGTGAGCGACTTGGCCCGGCCCACGCATGCGGGAGGCCACAACCTCTTTTTTTATTTTTTTACGTTTTTTTCTTTTTGCTTTTTTTTTGTAGTTTTATCTATACTTTATTTTTTTATAAACATATATTATAAAAAACACTCTACAAAAAGAATTTTAATTTATTGGCCCACCAGGCACGCGTTCTACTACATGATATTGGAGACGAGACGCAGGGAAAGAGGAAGCCAATCCCAATCCCAATCCCGAACCCTAGCCGCAGCCCATTCCTGGTCGATCCACGGTGGCGGGCTATGGCGGCGGCGGCGGTACGCAAAATGGCCCTCAAGTTCCGGATCCCCGGGGCTGCCGCTCTTCGGGCTCGGGCTTGGCAGGCGTCGGGTCCTTCCGCCATGGCTCCCACCCCACTTCCAATGGTCCGTCTCCCACACCACACCGCGCTCAAGTGAAGCCTCCTCGAGTTCCCAATGCTCGAATCTAGATCACTCGCCCCCAGTTATCTTATCTTTCAGAATGGATTTGTTTGACATGTTTAGGTGATGTATGCTCAGTGTGGTGCTCTACCAAGAGTGCGAAGATTAGTGTGCTGGAAACTTATACAAACTAATCCTTCTAAGATTTAGATGTATCTCGTTCAGTATATAGTTATGTCTCAGCCTTATATTGTTTTGCTATTTAATTTGCAGGGCGAGCTTGAAAAAGCTCTTCTTTTAAAAAACAACATTGAAGCTGCTAAAGACGTGGATCTTTCCTCCAGTGCAGACTTGTTAGCCAAACATATTCAGCAAGCTGAAGAAACCATCAGGTAAATAAGGGTTTACAGATTATTCTAGGGTTTGATTCAGCTTGCATGCATGATGTTCAATTAACTAGAATGTGATTGAATTTTCCTTGCTCGAATCTGGGAAGTTAAATATAAAATGGCCTCATGTTGTTTCTTTATTTATTTTTGAAGCCACTTTTCAGAAAGGCATGAGCAAGTGGCCCAAAGGATATATAAAAATTCACTGAAGTTTTTCTGCACTGCTGTCGTGTTTGGTTGTGTTGATCATTTGATATCAAAGTACTGGTTTGATGGATATGATGCTGAGCTTCTAGGGCTTCAAGTTGAAGTTACAGATGAATGACTGCAGTCTGGAATATCTCATGATAAAATACGGGCTTGTCAGCTCTATGCTAAGTTACCCTCTATGATGTGTGTTATATATGTATTATGTTCTCCGGTCTTGTAAGCTCTATGCTAAGTTACCTTCTATTATGTGTTATATGTATTATGTTCTCCAGTCTGTCGAAGTAGTATCTCTATGATATATATCGTGTTGTCCAACCGTGTCTATGATATGACATTTGGATGCACTTCTTCAGTTGAAATTTGTAAGTGTGCTCATGATCTAAGAACATATGGACTGAACCGTGCCTATGATATGATCATAAACAAAAAATCTTGGTTGCATATGGGCTTTTTCTAGAGTTTTATTCTTAAGTTTAGCAGGTCGCTGGCTGCAGTATTTCATGGATGCTATACGCAATTCAGGTGTTGAGAACATGAAGATGCTGGCATTTTTTTTAACTAAGATGCTGGCATTATTTGGTCCTGGAACGATTTATAGCTTACTAGTTGACCCGTTGCGCCAAATGGCGCAGAGGCACGCTAAAACCATGTACGCGATGAAAAGAATTTCCATTGTTTGATTACACATCAACACCATCTAACAAAATAGGGAACTAAGCGATGAAAGTGCTAAATGTTAATTACAAATCTGTAGGTTTTTGGGGATCCTTCTGTTTTTTCTAAGTTTTGGAATTGCAATATACTGGTATGTTTTCCTAATTCCTGATTACATACATCGCTAATATTAAGCAAGAAATCAACACCATCTAACAAAATAGGGAAACTGTAAACCACATTCTGAAAAGATATGACATGTTGAATTCTTGTTTGATGTTGTATGAAAAGATAGCTTTTTGTAACAGGTTTATCCATTTCCTCTTTTGGCTCTCTTAAATAGCTTGTACATATATTTTATAGTGAAAATAGCAACAACAAAAAATCAACCAAGCACATCTAAGAATCCACCATATTTCTCTCATGAAGGCTTAGCTGGGTTAGGCCCAATTAGAAGAGAATATAATAGGCCAGAATACATAACGACTGTCTTTCTCTTTCTTTTCTCCTTTCTCGGTAGCTTGGCTCGATGAAGCAACGGACTGTTTTTGCTTCAGCCAACTTGCCTTCACCCGTACTTGTTTAATCTCCCTCTCTCTCCCCTTCCTGTGCTTCATCCACGGATTTAACTTCCGTGTGTACTGATTTAATACGCCAAAATACATAACGACTGTCTTTCTCTTTCTTTTCTCCTTTCTCGGTAGCTCGGCTCGGTGAAGCAACAGACCGGTTTTGCTTCAGTCAACTTGCCTTCACCCTTACTTGTTAAATCTCCCTCTCTCTCCCCTTCCCGTGCTTCATCCACGGATTTAACTTCCGGGCGTACTGATTTAATACCCCCCCTCCTTCATACCCTTCCAGTCTGATTTTTATTGGGGAAAAGGCTCAATTAGGGATTCTCCTAGCATCAAAATAGATATCCCATTTTATTTGTTAAAACACCCGGAACAGAAAGGATATCATACTGTTTGCAACCTGCAGCATATACATAATAGATAACTGAATGAGCAATTTCACATGAGTGGATACTACAAACAAAATATTCAGAAACTACCAATTAGTATTTTACAACTATAACATACGGAAACCAAACAATCAGATTCTAAGTGCTCAATATTGGACCGCTAAAGAATCTTGATGGAATTGAACCACCCTTCATTCAGGATCTTAATATACGATCAGTATGCACAAAGAATCTCTCCAAGCATAGAATAACATGATTCAGCATGTCCCGTATGCGACCAAACAAGGAGCATTAGTTTAGAGGTATATATTACCTCAGGCTTGTTCAGCACGTCGTTTTCAGGTGAAGGCCACTCCCGCTTATGACACTAATTTTACACTGGGTTCCTGTAGATTGTTTTAAGAAACGGAAGCAACTGTTGCTTTATTACTGGACATGTGACACCAAGCGTAAACTGTATAAAATGGGTGGAAGAGCCTGTATAACAGAAATTGGGTTATTCCCATCCAGCATGTCAGTTGCAGTCTTCCATCCAACATGTCAGTTGCAATCTCCTGAAGTATAGAAACAACATAAGTTAAAACAATATGGTCAAACATACACTAAGTATATACACATGGGCGTTATCGACCAATTAAACAAAAGTTATAGTGCAGCAGGTTCTCTGTAAAGTCAAGTTACCATGCGGTTTTTACAAACCAATGGAGAAAAGCCAAAACACTGACACAAGAATTAACCTGAGAAGCGTTCTTCAAGCTGACTCCTAGCAAAAGATGATGCACCTAAGCGAAGCTGCCTGGAGATTTCTTATATATCCCTTGCTCTCTTCTGCAACAGATAGTTGGAATGGCATATAAGATAAGTGTGAGGTACTGACACAAGCTCTGTCTCAAAAGGCACATTCTTAAGTATGTGTATGTAATGATATAGAAGCATTATTGATTAAGAAGTAACCTGAATAAGTTGTTGCATATTTCTTCTAGGGACAACTCTTTACATATTTCTCTTATATCCATTGCTCTCTGCTGGAACGATCAGAATGGCAAACAAAATAATTCTCAGGCATTGATATTAGTGACTTAATTGTTCGCAGGCATATACTGAAATCCAAAGAGAGCATAAGGTAATATGTTATAGCATATATCTGTACTGCAAGTAACAAAAGAGTAGTCTCTTTCCATTTTTCAACATAATACTGTCTACTTAACTGATGCACTTGGGCTAACAGGAACATAGTAAAACACAAATACTAATCATTTGGAAGCCAGCACGGCTGAGTCCTACACATGGCTAGTCAAGTCCGCTTGCCAAGCTGGACTGTTTCTTACAAATGCGGAAATATCCATAAGATTGCATCTCTTCTGTTCTACTAAAATAATATTTTGTACTATATATCAGTGGTTTCAAAAGCTAGGTACCAGTTAACTCCTATTATGTCTGTTTGTATAAAGCATCGGTCTGTTTTATTCTAGATCATTATCAGTATAAGAAAACGTTTCAAACATCACAATTGGGAAAAAAAGAGCCTTACTAACCAAATAACGATTGAAGTTTTGAAGTAAATTCCATGCCTAGAAACCAAAAAAGAACTATAATGAAAATATTTATGAATTACTACAACTAATCAGACTACTTTAGTATGAGACTGTAATAAAGAATAATAATTGTAGGTGATGTGATATTATGTTCGACTAATAAAATAAATAAGGACAGGCAGGTAATGGATTTTACCAACAAAACTAAATACTTCCAGATCTGTACAACTTCTCAAAAATCATATACAAACTTCTCTAGAATTGTCAAATCTAAAAGGTTAGAAAATCTAAGCAGGTACAGTAACAATCTGTTACAGGAATAAGCAAGCATGTCCGCTGACCATACACAGTAGCTGATTAGCGATGATGCACTCAATGTGAACCGGTGTTTCTATGTCTATCAGGATAAAGGTCCTCTTTTATGCAAGGATAAACATGGAAGTGGAGTAATCAAGCACACTGAATAGAGCTTTTTGAAACGTAGAATTTTGGAGCTGCACAAAAGATGCAGCTGAAGAGGACTCTCCTAAATGAAAAAATCGAGCTACACAATCAAGCTAGCAAACCAGTCTGACCTATTATATATCCCACATGGACAGTAGCACCTAGATACTGAAGCAACACAATTGACAAAAAATACCCATATATGAACATCACAATCAATGTTTTAAATAGCAGCCTATGGCAAATAGCGGCGTGCCTTCAAATAGGCTATAGCGGGCTTTAGCGGGCTATAGCGTCCTATTTGTACATGAGACCATTTAGCGGCACCCTGCTAAAAAGGCTATAGCAAGGCTATAGCGGGGCTATAGCGGGCTATATAAAACTATGATCACAATCTGTGGGCATTAATTAAACAGAAATTAAACCTAAAAGAAGAAGTCAAATGATACATCTTCTACAACATTAACACATGGGTGACAACATCTTGAGGCAGACGAACACAAACTTCATCCCAGACTTTCACCCATCCTCTCTCGTAATGAAGAATCCCAGACAGAAGATTACTAAAGAACTACATCTTGCTACAGTCGCAGTTTTTATTGCAACACCCAACAACTCCAACAAAAAAATCAGGAAGATCTGTGACACACAGAGCAGTGGAATAAAACAGAGTACATAAAGAGATGGGGAGAAGGAGAGGTGAGGAGGACAAAAATACCCTGAAGGCGTCACGAACGCTAATTCAGTTCGGGCAGCTGTCGAGCGGCAGCGCAACATCTCTTGCCAAGGAGGTCAGCGGGGAGTCCGCAACGTCAGCTCCATGGCTGGGAGGAGCCGATCCGCCTCCTGGCTCGGCGCTCTCACCTCCTTCTCCCAACGCACCAACTCTCTCTCATCTGCGCGTCGCCGTCGCAGCCGCTGTCGGTTCTGTCTCTCTTGATCCGCGCAACCGGGTGCTCCTTTTCTTCATCCGCGTCACTGGCTGCTCCTCTTCATCGTCCTCGCCACTGGCCGGTTCTCTCATTTCATCCACGCCGCCATCTGCTGCTCCCCCTCGCCTCCTCCTCAATCGGCTGCGTGGCGGCGGACGAGCTACTGCGGGGCGACGGTTTTGAAGCTGGGCGGCGAGCGAGTGGCCACTCCGGCGCGAGGATTAGCAGGTTGCGGCTGTGGTGAGGGAGTGAGGAGGAAGGAGGGAGGGGACTGGCGCAGAAGGACGTCTGCGGCGGCTGTGCGGATTGAGGGAAAATAGCCTAGGGTTCAAGCGGGAGAAGGGGAATGGCGCAGCGCGGGACGAGCGGATTGGCCAAAAGTGCTCTCGCACGTTCACGGGATGCCCACACAGCACGTCCACTACAACCGACGAGAGGGGCCAGGAGGAGCACGAGGCCACTTGTCATCACGCCGGCAGCATAACCTGTGCACCAGCCGGGTGCACATGCGCTGGCTCACCCAGCGCAGCCTGCGAGACGACGGCGACAGGGCAGGCCAACTACTCCCTCCAACTCCGGACGGCATGTGACAAGACGACGCCCCAAAATGCATCAAGGACGCCCATGCAGCGCATCCACCGCGCCCGACGAGCGGGGCCAGCGGAAGCACAGGGCCACATGCCATCGCACCAGCGGCAAAAGTGTGCAGCAGACGGGTACACACGCGCCTCCCACAGTGCGCATCCCGCGGGGCCAATCCCCACGCCACACATCCCGCGCATCCCACGGAGACCAATCAAATCACTGCACAACCGCCCGCAAACAAAGCATCCCATGACGATCCCAGCCAGCGAAACAGACGAGCGGGGCCAACAGCAGAAACGGCCCACCCGTCATCGCGAGGTGGTCGTGCAGAGCGGGTGCACATGCGTCAGCCAACCCCTCTGCAGTCCCCTCACGCACGCACGCCACGTTCAGAGGACGCGGTCAGCGCGGAACAAGAGGATACGCGCCCCACCCCGTGAGTACGCCAGCCAGCGCAGCCGACGAACGGGGCCAGCACCAGCACCGGCCCACACGTCATGTGAGGAGGGCCTGAAAACCGGGTGTGCATCTGTCCGCCAACCCGTCCGCGCCGGTCCAGCACCCGCGAACCCCTCCTCGTAGTCCAAGCATGCACGCACAGCGCGGTCAGCGTGCGTGGGGCCGAATTTGCTGTTTTGAACTTTTTTGTAAACTTTAGCACAATTTGACCTTAGTTCAAAAAAAATTCGTGATCTGACCCTTTTCCTACCGCCATCGGCTTTGGCGGTATGCTAACACATCCTACCGCCAAGGGCTATGGCGGTAGGACTGACTGCGCCGTCACGGTCGTTTGACGTTGAAAATAGCCTACCGCCATAGCCGATGGCGGTAGGGTCTGGAAGGTATAAATAGCATTCGGCGTACAATTGAACTGAATCTCTCTTGAGGAAAGTTGGCTAGCGCGTTTGAGTTTGTTCCTGCAGGTGCTGTGTTCGAGTCTTTTTAATGCTATTTTTTTGTTTATTTTTATTTTGTCCAATAAAAATCAAATAATTTGTCCAATCAATATTAGGATATGTATTATTGATAAAAAAATAGTTTTACTTTTTTTAACTGTTTTATGAAAATAAAAAAATAATTTTACTTTTTTTAACTGTTTTATAAAATTTTCCAAAAAATATAAACGGATGTGATCAATTCGTTTCACACATTACTTGCATAAAAAAGATTTGAAAGACTACCACCAAGATCAATTGCTCAATGCTTTTGGAATCAGTCGGACTTCTACTTTGCAGTTTGTATATGTTCTTTCGAAACTTGTGCTCTGACACTCGAACCCAAGAAAGCATGAAATGCGGCTCTATGACCATTTATTTATGCTCTTCCATATTCACAAATAATTTGTTTACCCAAGGGTTGTACTACTTCCTGCTATTTTCTTAGTTAGTTTAAAGTTCGGAAGGCCTTTGCACACCCTGATTTGTATCTGTGTTTGGAGAACAAACCTTACACCACATTTGATCTTACTGGAGAGGTCATGTTTGTATCGCATAATTGATAATATAGTAGCAACTAAACTGGAGGACCTGGAGGCGCATGTGTGTAGTGGTTCGAGCATAGAGCCGACCAATCTTAATGCTATTAAGGATAAACATTTTCTTTTAATTAAACATGCAAAAATCGAGCATAAAGTGCTTTTATTCTGATATTTTGCTGTAATTAATTATTAATTACGCACCATATGTAGCTCTTTTGGCAAAACAACATGGAAGAAAACTCATCATTAAGATATCTGGTTAGAGACAAACAATAATAACGTCAAACAAAGTAACAATGATGAGAACTTCATTGTAGAGCGCGTAATCTTCATGATGAGCAGAGAATAAAACTGCTCTCTCTCATGTATGTTACAGATCTAAGCCGTTATATATAAGTAAACAAATCTTTGCAGGAATTTCATGACTGGAGAAAAACAAATCTTTGCGGAAATTTTATTAAACAGTTATATATAAGTAAACAAACATTTTTTAAAATAATCCATACCTTAACATTAATTGGAAACATTGTTTGTCCTTTCAGGAATTTTATAAAACAGTTACTGATAAGTAAAATTATATTTTTATCAATAATCCATCCATATCCTAGTACTAATTGAACAAATTGGTTATTTTTATTGGGCAAAATAAAAATAAACAAAAAAAAGGCTAAAGCAAAGCTCGAACCCAGCACCTGCGGCAACAAACTCAAACGCACAAGCCAACTTTCCTCTAGAGAGATACAGTTCAAATGTACGCCGAATGCTATTTATACCTTCCAGACCCTACCGCCGTCGACTATGGCGGTAGGGTATTTTCAACGTCAAACGACCGTAACGGCGCAGTCAGTCCTACTGCCATAGCCCTTGGCGGTAGGATGTGTTAGACTACCGCCAAAGCCGATGGCGGTAGAAAAAGGGTCAGATCTCAAAAAAAATTCGAACTGGGGTCAAATCGTGCTAAAGTTTACAAAAAGGGTCAAAACAGCGAATTCGGCCCGTGCGTGGCGATCCACACGGCGCGCGAGAGTAGTCACCCGTGGTTTTCGAACCCACGAATGTGAAAAACCGACGAGCCCACCAGTCATGGTAATCCACGAACGAACGCTGGGTGAAAACAGACAGTAAAAATCCAACGGACCAGATGCTCGCGTTGACCTGACCAGAAGAAATCAAACGGCCACAACGGCACGAAATCGAGGGAGCACTCAGCTGAGCGGGTCGGCTAGCAGTCTTATAGTTTAGAATGTGACAGGAGACGAGTTCCCTGTGACAGGAATCGTCATCATGCCTCCAGCAGTCCAGCTCTTGCACAAACAGCCCAAGACATTTTTTTTCTTTTTCCAGCATGGAGTGCAAAACACTAGTGAATGTGTCAAAAGCAATCAAACTTGTCGAGGAGGTGTGATCCAGGCTTGAAATCTTGAAACCTTGTTTAGAGCAATCGATGATGAGCTCCGGTTGTCGGCATGGCGGCTGCAAGGGCAAGTGACCATCGAGGAGGTGGCTAGCGATGACGGGCGCTTCATTCTCTACTTCACAGTGGAGGGCGATCGCTGGTTCGTACTGAAGGTGCAACCATGGCACTTGTGTGATGGTGTCATTTTCGCCAAGTTTGAGCCTCACATTTGAGCTCTTGACGGTGGATATGGACTGGACCCTTGGCGAGTAGCTTGGTGAAGTGGTGGCGGTCTACCATCGCAACAACATCATCGTCGACATATATTTGCATTTTTGAGTAGAGCATTTGTTACATGAACCTCTTAGACATAGTGTGGCTTTCACTCCTTTGGGTAGTTCAAAAGAGCTAGAATTTCCTGTTAGGTACGAGAAACTACCACCATTTTGTGTATGTTGTGGCTTAGTAGGTCACACTTCTGAGAGCTTCTGCGGCATTCCGATGGATAAGCGGAAGGCAAACTTCTCCAACAATCTTTGAGTGGATTCTTATTGGAAGGAGAACAGTTCGGCTCAGCGGACACTTCATTTTGGAGGCCTCTCCCAAAGCGAAGATCTCCCTTTCATCGGCACCGGCAAGACGGGTCCCAACAACATGGGACTGTAATGCAGCCGGTTAATTAATGGAAGTCAGTTAGGGGATTAGATGGTGTGGTTACTCAATGTCGTCGAGGAGGTAGAGGAAAGAGAGGAGGACTATGCTGAACAACAAAGGGAATTAGTTGGAGAGGAAAAGGGAGTCGAGAATGTATCGGCCCGGAGGACCGCCGGGCAAAATGAAAACAATAAGCTGTAACTGCCGTGGGATGCTCTCTTCTATGACAGTTCGTGAGCTCTTGGAGATCCGAGGGCAGGTTCGAGCAGAGCTCGTTTTTTTTCTGAGTCCCATTTAAATAAAATAGAAGTTGACGAATAGTGATCCTAAAGATCTTATATTAGTTTAGGTTTTAATTCCATATTTTTAGTAGAAAGTGATGGAAATGCGGATGGCCTTGTTTTGTTTTTCCATGAAGAGAATAAATTGGGTTGAGTTATTTGTCCTCTCGCATTATTGACATTTTGTTCATGAACGATTATAATGTGAGTTGGCGCTTTACGGGCTTCTATGGTTATCCTGCTTGGAATGAGAGACACCTATTTTGGGCTGACCTTCGCACGTTGCGACTCACCCGTTAGATGTTATTGGAGATTTCAATAAAATTTTATACTCACACGAGAAGGAGGGTGTTAATGCAAGATTGGATGATACATGATTCTGACGGCAAGGTTTAGAATTGAAAGATCGTATCAAGCGGTAGTTTTCAAACCTTTTCACCTCAGAAGTTCTTCAAACTGATCAAGATGTTTTATCATTGGTTTCAACTGATGTGAATAATGCACTCCTTGCTCCCTACTCCGCAGAGGAAGTTCGGAAGGTTCTTTTTGATATTGGTGATTCAAAAGCCCCGGGACCAGACAAACAACATGCTATCTTCTATAAAATATTTTGGTCTATGTTAGGGGATGGCCTGATTAAGGAGGTGTTGTAGGCGGTGAACCCTTGTACTATTCCGCCAGGGTGGAATGATACAACAATTGTTGTGACGCCAAAAATTAATTCACAGAAAAAGGTGACTCATTTCAGAACGATTAGTTTGTGCGATGTGGCTTATAAGGTTATATCAAAAACGGTGGTTGCCTGTTTAAAAGTTCTTTTTTGCGTTAGATTATTAGACCGACTTGGAATGCTTTCGTTTCCGGGAGAAATACTACATATAATATTTTAGTGGCGTACTTGTGCTTTCACACAATTAAAAACAAGAGGGAAGGTAAAGAAGGTTTATGTGCTATGAAGCTTGACATGCATAAAGCCTATGACCGAGTGGAGTGGATTTTTCTGAAGGAAATCATGTTGAGGCTTGGTTTTCATGAAAATTGGGTAAATTTCATTACCCAATGTGTTTCCACTATTGAAAACCTGGTTCGTTTTAATTCAGAAGAAACTAAAATTTTTAAGCCCACGAGAGGTTTGAGACAGGGAGACCCTTTATCGCCTTATCTTTTCTTATTGTGTAGGTAGGGTCTTATTGCTCTTCTTATGCACGCGGAGGAGAATGAAAATATTATCGGAGTTAGGGTCTCCCCATCTATTAAAAATCTCCTCTTTGCGGATTACTCTTTGATCTCCATGAGAGCTAATTCCCGCAATGTTGAAGCCTTGAAATCTACTTTGGATTCTTGTTGTGCAGCCTCATGGAAAATGCGCGAGTATTGATAAATCAAGCATCTTTCTATACCTTACTATAAAAGTAGGCGTGCTTCTTTGAATTTCTGTCCCTTCACCATATAGAATTATTTTCTTCTGTACCGATCTGATGTGGTAACAATTTTTTTGTTCGTCCACGTATAAATAAATTTTCCAGTCTCGGACCTCCGTACCGTGTAGTAAAGGTGCCGGCTCCGCATCTTTTTTTTACTTTGATTGGGTCGTAGGGAGTCAATCCCCTACATGGGCCAAGGCCCCGCTTCACATATTATTTTAATCAATTGGTCCATAGAGAGTCAGTACCGCAGGGCCTACTCCGCATATTTTTGTTCTTTGATTGGGCCACGGGAAAAATAATTCGAACTCATGATCTCCCCTACCAAAACGAAGGCTCCAGTCGACTGATCTAAACATAGAATTGTGTTAGAAGAGAGGGTTCTTTAGCCAAATAATAGTACCACCTCGATTTTTTACACCTAATCCCATCAATTTTTATACGCTTGAAAATTGCCTGAAATATCAACAAGCCTTCTCAGGATCCAAGAAACAGAGAGAACAAGAGAAAGACTTTTTTTTGGAAATAAAACTTCAACTTTATTAATTAGAAATAACTGTTACATCGTCAATAAGAAAAGGTACAATATCATTAATAGGCTCCTCAAACAAATCCCTAGTGACAGAAAATTTTGCTAGCCGAGCATCGCGAGCCACCTTATTTATTTCCCTATTACAATGTTCAAATCTAATAAGTGGAAAAACACAAGCCAAAAAATAACAATAATCGAAAAATGCAGCCGCCGCTCCCGCCGAGTGTCCTCCGTTCTTCATTGTGTCAATTACTTTCATATTGTCCGAGTTAACAATAGGACGATTGCAATCTGCCTTTTGTGCAAGGAATAACCCAAACTTTACTGTCACAATTTTTGCCGCTAGTACATCAGCACAACAATCAATCCTCCAGTTTCCACCGATGATGAACCTGCCTTTGTCATCTCTAAGGATCGCTCCAGCTGTACCCTGGAGCAGATCATGATCAAACGAGGCATCAACATTCAGCTTCCCAAAACCCCTAGGAGAGATGGTCCATCCCCTGTTTTGCTAGTTGCCTTAGGGGAGTATGCATTAACATAGTTTGTCGTTATGGCACGAGGGCCCATCGAAGTTTGGTTTGCATCTTGACCCTTTCCATTATGAACCAATTTACGTCTATCCCACCATAAATACCAACATGTTATAACGATCAATTCACGTGTGTTCTGGATACCCATTATAGATAATTCCCGATCTTGCATAAGGAATAAGAATTCTAGTGCATCATCTCTGCACGGTCAGCAACACATGCTTTATTGATCACCTCGTACAAACCTAACTTTCCCCAAACTTCTTTCGCCTTCTGACACTGGAACAAGACGTGTATTGTATCTTTTGGTCCAGTCGAGCATGATGGGTGGATGGGCGAAACCTTCATGTGCCTATTAGCAAGTGTAACTCAACACGGGATGGTTCCATGCAATGTACGCCAAATGAATTTTTTAATCTTTGCCGGACAAGATAACTTCCAAATCTTACCCCAAATAGGATTGACATTGGTTCTACCCATACCATTTTCATGTTGCAATTTTCCCATGTTGTTGGTTCCATTCTTCTAAAACCCATTGAACAACGAACAAACCATTTTTTTCGTACAACTCCAAGCAGTGAAATCCAACATATTATGCATGGTATGTGGAATTGCGAGAATCCTTTGAGCATCAATTGGCCACAACATGTGTTTCGCCAAATCTTCATCACATGAATTTGCAACTGGATGAATAAGATCACAGACCATTGACAGAAGATGTCCCTTCTAGGAGTAATCATTTTCCTATTAGTACAATTCCGGATCCAAGTGTCTCTCCAAATATCAAAATTCTGTCCATTTCCAACTCGCTAGATATAACCATTTTTTAGAGAATTCACTCCCGTCATAATACTTTGCCAAGTAAAAGAAAAACCCTTTTTAGAATTGCACTCACTAAATCTCCATCCAAGAAATATTTAGCTCTCAAGATAGTAGCACATAAGATTCTGGATTATCAAGCAAATGTCACACTGGTTTGGCTAACAAAGCCATATTGAAGCAGTGTCTATCTCGGAAACCCATACCTCCTTTGTCTTTTGGGATACACATCTTCCATCACGCCATCCAATGCATTCTCTTCTCATTGTCCGCGTCACCCTACCAAAATTGTGACATCGCGTGAATGATTCCTTTACATTTTTAAGGAATTTTAAAGACGTACATGACATAAGTTGGGTTAGCTTGTACAACATATTTGAGCAAATTTTCCTTTCCTCCCGCGAATATTTTTTTTCTTTCCATCCACTAATTTTCATAATAATTCGATCAATCAATAATTGGAAGCAATCACTTTTGTCTGTACCCACATTTGCAGACAAACCCGAATATTTTCCATTGAGCGCTTTAGTCATAATATTTGAAATTGTACAAATTTGTGCCTTGTATTCCACCTTGGTATTGAGACTAAAAATTTACTAGACTTTTGAACACTCACCATTTGTCACGAGGTGACACAATAAGAATCCAGGACTGATTTCAACGCCTCCGCTTTTATAACATTTGCTTTGATCATGATCAAATAATCATCAGCAAAGAGAAGGTTTGATAAAGGAGGGAACATGCATGGCTCAAGCAAATTATATCACGGCCCGAATGAATTATTTACGGGTCTAAAGATCTGAAAGAAATCAACTCCCAAATATTGTGTGGTTGCTGCCATGAATATTAAAGGAGGGCGTTGCACCATCAAAGGCATTAATTGTTGTAATGAAAGGTGGGATTGTGGGACATGATGATACACATGGGAAACAAGGCCACCTAAACCTCTATGCGTGCTATGTTGGTGGGCTAATTGAACATGCATTCCATCCATGGTGGTTAGATCCTAATTAAATGGATTGGTGGGATAATTAAACTGGATCCATGAGACATGTAGGTGCATAATCAAAGAAGAAGAATGCACATCGTTTTTAATAGGTATGCAAGACATTTTGTTTTTTTGTGGGGGAGAAAACGTTTTGTGCATTCCGTTAAAAAATTCCGCCAGTACGTTTTGTGCATGTGCGCTACTTTCTATTGGGCCTGGGTGCATTGGCCATCTCTTGCGGGCCTAAAAAATATTGTGCTTCTCTGGGGATCGAACTCACAACCTCTTCCCGTTATATCTATACCTACTAATAAAGGGAGGTGATATTCTTGGTCCGTCACATACTTTTGTAGAAATCCCACTTTACTTTCTGAGAATTACCTATAGTCCATCATTAATCTGCTCTCGAAAAAGAAAGAAAAAATGGTTCTTCATTAATCGGATCACTCAAGTAATCATTGAGATTCATTGCGTCTGTTATCTCTTGACAATTTTTCGCAATTCTAATGTGCTCTTTCCATTCATCAACATATGTCGTATCTTGTCTCTGCCGATTGATCTACATGGAGAATTAAACTTTATACTTTATAATTTTTAGGAGACTCAGACGTTGAGGTGCATATATGAGCTCTCATGACCAGAAATTTTGAGCTATTTGTTTATTGTTGGACCTATGTTTGAAGTCAAAATTTGATCACTTTTTATTCCTAATCAATGTGATGGTTAAGATTATATGAGCTCATTCTGAATTAGTCTTCATAACATTTTCTCTCCCGACGTGCTAGCACATTAAATTCTCAATCAAGTCAATGTGAGTTTTGATGTGTATGTGATTTGAAAGTCCGAAAATTATGTGAATTAGTCTTTATATGAATCATGTATACTTGAAGTGACTTGAAAGTCCGAAAATTATGTGAGACGAGTTCATAAATTTCTGTAGTTTAGATATGATCTTTGTTTTTATTGTTTGTTGGGTACATTGTAGCAACTAAAGTATATTAGGCTATATTTATGTTAGTCTAGAAGTGCCTTGCCGCAGACTCACATTTGTGCCTTTTTATCAACAGAGATGATAATCATTTTTCTTGTTCCTACATGTCTTGGATGGATTAGATTGTTGTAACATTGAGTTCAACAAAATTATTATATGTCTTGAGTTTGAGAAAGAGTAGTCATAATAATGTCCTTCCTCTGTTCAACGGTTTCAGATTCAATTATGTGTAGTGTCCTTGTAGATAGGTCAATGCATGATGGCAATAATGTACGATCCACGTTAGGTAGATATGGATATTATAGTTCATCAATGATTGAAAGGGGGGTGCTTATTCCTTACTCTATGTGCAACCAGAGTAAGATCATCTCTGGGCAACCTTAGCCAATTGTCAGAATCAGGTCCACATTTCTGAATATTCTGCAATTTTGTATCTACCAAATATTCCAGTAGCATAATATGGTGATATCAATGATGTTGGGGACATCAATTGCACTTCTAGCCAAATCAATCTCATCGAAGATGGAGACACCTCTGTGCTCCTGTGGTACAATATAGTTCTAGCATCTCTGTGAAAAGTGCGGTATACATTTGGTAATTTTTTGTAAGTCTACGATGGTATGAAAGGATGGACTCACATCTCGATACCTTCATGCATAGATGAGGAAGTTGAGAATAGAGAGTCGTTCATTTCATAATTTATTGTGTATCCGAGTCCTCAACTTTATGTTTCTGTAGATATATTATCACACATATATATCTTATCTGCTACTTTATACGATGAGAAATATATTATCATCTTATGTGATATCTACATTTCGCAGAACTTATTTGCCGGTGTAATTATTGTTTTCTTTCATTGTTGTTTCAGTGCTTCCCAACTTTTCTCGAAGTAATACATTTACATGGGTATTCTATGATTTCTACATTTTTCGGTGAATGTATAGTCTTGCAAACTGTAAATGGTGAAATATTGTGCGGTAGGATGCATCTAATATATTACCCAATAGAGATATATGTAATAAAACATGAACATTAGGCATTTCATCATGGTAAGATGCTTGAGTGGTGGATGTTGGCAATAAATTTTATGTCGGTATGTTTTAGGAAAGTTAGCAAAGTAGTACATGTTGTTACCATTTAAACTCGCAGAGTGCATTGATTTACTGCAAACCATTGCATATGTCGAACTACAAGTAACAACATGTGGATTGAAATGATAAGCATTGTATATGTACAATTGTACTGAGCTGTGTATTGCATGTTCACATTTATTAGTGTTTGTAGAAGAAGGAAACATGTTATTATTTATGGATTAAGGTTAATGTTATTTTGAAGGGGGGCCCGTGATTTGAAAATTAAGTTGGGAGCAAGATCAGGTATTGCACACTTCACGAGCACAGATTGTAACACATAAATCACAACGCATAATACCGTTGATGTTCTTATGATTAGGAACCGATAGGGTTCCAACACATATGTGTAGCTTGAATGGTATTTGCCAACAGATTCTTAGAACATTGCAAAACATACGTTACAATATGGGGGTTCTTGTTGTAGTGAATATTATAGAATGAGAGTCCACTGCCCAGTCCCTAGGGCCAGTTGAACTGAAAGTCCGACTATCAATTATTTCTATTATGTTACTGGTAACACGCTGCAGGTACATGGAGAAGTTTTTAAACTGAGTGAAGAAAGTATGCTTATACATGTGGCCAAATTACAACACGAGGCCAAATTTGGGCGCCATACTTCTATTGCTTCTCAGCCGCTATGCCAACAACTTGTGGAGGAGTCATCACCATCTTAGCGAACACACTTGGTCTCGACTTTGACGTGCTACGTCCATTAGGCGGTAACCGTTTTGTTTCTCTTCCAGTTCTCTATAGCACAATTCTCACTAGGAAAGGTAAGATCCTTATTCGTATCCCTGGAATTGGGCATTTACTAGGATGATAGTTTTACATTATGATGCACATGATGAAGAGGACGAGGAAGATTCCGATGCAACCATGCCGGAAGATTTGGATGAATAAGAACTCGCACCTGAACAAGAGGGGCAACTCAAAGATGACGATGAATGAGTTAGGATGTATGCTACATATATGGATGCCTATGAGCTCGAAGAGTCCCTCAACGACATGAGCGGTTTTGGGGTTGGAGTATTAGCTGTAGATGTAAATGGATAATAGTCTATAGATATAAGGGCGTAATGCCTATATGCAATAATACCACATATAATCATAGAAATAAAAATGGCACTTTAATCGACACGCAATAGTAATTTTCTCACCACATCTATTCTATGCTTTATGGAGAGATGCCACTACTGAAATTATGGATCCTAGTCCATTCATTTTTATTACTTTCAACCTCGATCATTTTATTTAATTATTTACAATATGCAACTTTTCCTTAATTACTTGCAATTATCAGTTACATCCAGACTGTACATTAACACTTATAACTAGCAAGGCTTGTGAGGCTGACAACCTCACTTGTTTCATTGGGGACCAAGACAAGTTCCGCAATTGTGTGTAGGTCTCGATCATCGGATATAGTCCAAGCACTCTTATTGGGTTGATAAACCTCAAGTTCATCCAATTGAGGGAAAATTGTTGCTTTCTGCAAACCTCTACACTTGGGAGGCCACCAACTTCCTAACAGGGAGGAAGAAGTCCATCCAGGTGATTGGGATATATCAAAGAAGTATTCACCATCTCTCAAGTTGAGTGTAGAGAATGCTCAATACCGAAGAGGCTAGCATATTAAAGATGAAATTGAAGTGCATAAAGTTGTGAACGAACTCAATATACTACACAAGTGTTGTGTGACATTAACACATAACCATGCAATCAAGTACCCTGAGGAGGTTGTTCGGTATGAATTAACTATCTTGCATCTGGACTTGAAGCAAAGTCGTTGGTTTACTTACAACGCCGCATCAACGCTTTGATTTACTCCAGTTCCTACCTAAGTTGATGACTTTTAGTTTATTAGGTGAAAAAATGGCCTAGGTTCAGTCAACTTTAGCACACTAACAACTTCTAGTTGGGTTCATCTATCACAATCCCAATCTATTGCTATCCTATTCAAGCTTTTAAATCTAGGTCGATACGACCGATATATAGGCCGATATATCAGTTTTGGGGCTCAATCGATATAAACATAACATATCATTTTGTAAATATAATTTTTCACATATATCATCCGATATTGGCCGAAGTATCGTCCGGTATGGGCGATATTTGACCCGATATGTCCACTAATATAGAGCGATACATAGATGACCAATATTCTTCATAAGAAATCAGTGAAAATAAGATTATGCATTTACAACTTCATTGTATTATCAAACACACACACACATGATGTTTTATACATATGCATATAGAATGTATTGATTTTAGTTTTATAGTAATGATTTCATGAATCTTTCTTAATAGTATCTTAATTAACAAGTTAACAAACTAGAAATACTAAAATTTCATGCTAAAGCATTGCCATGTTACATTTTGTTTTACTAAAAACACATGTTTTGAGTAAGAATTAAAAAAAATTCAGATATGTTTCCTCCGATATATATGCATAGGATGGGGACGCTCTATATAGGAGGAAACTAGAAATATCAGAGGAAACTAGAAATATCTGAAATTCTTACTATCTCGAACTACACCCTATATAGGAGGTAGTTTCATGAACCCGATATCCGATATTTTGAACCTTGATCCTATTAGCTTGAAACAATGGGAAAGAGTCCAGTTCTCATTTTTTTAACTTCTAAAGTTCATGAAATTTTTATCATGCCACTTACACATACTTATTATCTTTTAAGTACGAAAATATTAGTACCATGCCATATGCAAATAAATTCACACACCAATTGCAATTCCATCTCTCCAAGATATATAAGCGAACTACGAAGAGTTTAAAGTGTTTTTTTTACTTCGTCCGTGCTCTAAAATATATAAGTGAGGCTATAGTGAAATTCTAAAAACATGTAGCCATGCATATACTCTAGTGTTTTTTAACAATGTTATCCATTGTAAGCAGAATTTATGGTGGCACAATGATGGTAGGTTCTGTTGTGGTTTTGATAAGATTTTTGGGGGCTTAGTTGTAGCAGTAATCTCCCATTTGTTTAGGGCCATTTGTATGTCTGTAGGTTTATTTCCCGCATTACCTGGTTGTGTTTGTTTTTTTATGGCCGTGCGTTCAGTTTTTTTTCATGATTCCAGTTTTTTTTCCTGAGGGTTACCAATTTTTTGAGTTTAGCTGGTCCACGGATTTTTGACTCCACATGGCTTGTGTGATCCAGCCCAGCCCGGCCCATGAGAGGAAGCCTTGCCTCAAAAAAAGAAAAAAAGAAAAGAAAAGAGGAAGCCTCCCATCTCCATCTCCAACGAGAAGACAAGCCGTTTCAATGCATCATGGCTCAATGGCTCATCGGAGGCTGGATAAGAAAATGCAGGCTAAAAACTAACATTTGCATATTGTTTGGTTGCCTGCATCTAGTCCTCTCGCATTAGGGGAGCAAATTTGGCATAGTGTTTGGTTGCCTGCATTGGCTCGGCTAACGCAACTACACACGGTGTTTGGTTGTATACGCGGGATATGATTAAGAGCTAATGCTTATACTTAACACACACAGTGTTACACCGTGCCTCGCGACTGCGGTGGACGGTGACTGCGGCGCCGCGACCGACACGACGAGCACAGAGTCTCAACGAGCATTCCAGTCGACGCCGCGACGAACTAGTTACTAGCCTCGCTACCGCAAAAACAGTCTGTGCGGAGGAGTGTTAAGGAAGAGGACATGGGAGGAGAAATGCAATGTGTGTCGGACCATGGCGAGTGCGGTAGACGATGATCGCAGCGCCAAATCCGACATGATGAGCACGGAGTCTCGGACGAGCGTTCCTGTCGGCGCCGTGGTGAACTAGTTGCTAGCGTCGACGCCACAAAGAAAGTTCGTGCGAAGGAGCCCGAGACAGAGGACAGGGAGGAGAAAAGTGTTGAAAATATGCCCTAGAGGCAATAATAAATTGGTTATTATCATATTTCCTTGTTCATGATGATCGTTTATTATCCATGCTAGAATTGTATTGATCGGAAACTCAGATACATGTGTGGATACATAGACAACACCATGTCCCTAGTGAGCCTCTACTAGACTAGCTCGTTGATCAGAGATGGTCAAGGTTTCCTGACCATAGACATGAGTTGTCATCTGATAACGGGATTACACCATTAGGAGAATGATGTGATGGACAAGACCCAACCGTAAGCATAGCATTTGATCGTGTTAGTTTATTGCTACTGCTTTATCCATGTCAATTATCTGTTCCTACGACCATGAGATCATGCAACTCTGAAAGCACAACATGCTCCCTTGGTGGTTTTGATAATTCATGACAACATACATTGTCTCTTGGACTAATACCTTTACCTAGTGTATTTCAGATAAAGTCCACAGAGAGGGCTGGCAAAAGGATTGTGGAGATTGTGGAGATACCCCAAGATGCAAGGAAATGGATTGGCAAAGCTTCAAGCAAGAGGACTCTACATTTTACTTTGTGAGAAATCACTTTGAGTCCATAGGAAAGCCAATACTATTGAAAGGGGGTAAGGTATTGTTGGTGAACAAAATGCTCATACGTGCACAAGTGATAGTCACCAAAAACACCCACAAGCTCTTCCACAAAAGTCTGTCCAAAGTCAAATATCCAAAATCGGTGCAACCAACACATACACTCGGTGCCACCGATTCCCATACTCAGACAGACATTAGCCAAACCCTAGCCTTTCGGTGCAACCGATTTTGCTTTGGTGCCACCGAGTTTGGGTTGCCAACTTTTTGTTACGCAGTTTCACAAAATCGGTACCACCGAGTTTGTTGAATCGGCGTCACCGAGATTGGGCAATCTGACCATTGGTCACCTTATCGGTGCAACCGAGTTTCATATCGGTCTCACCGAGATTCAAAAGTTGCCACCTTTTGGTCACTTCGGTACCACCGAGATTAACACATCGGTGTCACCGAGTTAGTCATTTTGTGTGTAACGGTTGAATTTTTGGGGATGCCTATATATACCCCTTCACCACCACCCACTCGAAAGAGAAGCACTCAAAACTATTCCATTCTTGCCCCATCCAGTTTTCTGAGAGAGAGCCACCTACTCATGTGTTGAGATCATGCCATTCCATTCCAACCATATGAATCTTGATCTCTAGCCTCCCCAAGTTGCTTTCCACCAATCCCATCTCTTCCACCAAGCCAAATCTGTGAGAGAGTGATTGTGTGTTGAGGAGTCTATCATCTTGAAGCACAAGAGCAAGGAGTTCATCGTCATTGCCGAGCCTATTACCTTTTGGAGGGTGGTGCCTCCTAGATTGGTTAGGTGTCGCTTGGGATCCTCCTACTTCGTGTTGTGGAGTTGAACCAAGAAGTTTGTAAGGGCAAGGAGATCGCCTACTTCGTGCAGATCTACCCATAGTGAGGCTATTCCTTCGTGGACGGAAGCCGTTATGGAATAGTCAAGGTTGCTACTTCGTGGACCCTTATGGGTGGAGCCCTCCGTGGACTCTCGCGACCGTTACCCTCCGTGGGTTGAAGACTCCATAAACGTGGACGTACGATAGCACCACCTATCGGAACCACGGGAAAAATCTTTGCGTCTCCAATTGCGTTTGACCTACCTATCTCAATTCTTTACTTCATGTGCAATGTCTTTACTTTCCGCTGCCATATTTGTTGACATGCATGTGTAGGGTATATTAGACTTGCTAGACTTGCTAAAACTGTTAAAATCTGTCAACCAATTAACTTGGGAAAATGTTGGGTTTTAAATTCCTGCTAGTAGTCTATTCACCCCCCTCTAGACACTCTTCTAGTGATCCCTCAATTGGTATCAGAGCTTTGGTCTCCATTGCTTCGGTTTAATCACCGAGGAGGAAGATGGATGTGTCTAGTATAGGGAGTTTGAGTTGTAGAGTGCCTATTCTTGATGGAGAGTACTATAGTCAATGGAAAACCATGATGCTTGAGCTGTTTAATGAATTTCAATTGAGCAAATATGTCAAGATCCCTTATGTACCTCCCATTGATCCTTTACATCCCATACATGAAGAGGAAATTGATATGCTATGCAATCTTAGAACTGCCAATCTCATCATTAGAGCATTGCCTAGAAATGTGCTTAATCAAATGAAGAATTTTGAATGTTCTTACACTTTGTGGAATGACTTGGAGAAACGATATCCAAGTTATTCATTGAGTAATCTTGATGAAATTCTTCATAAAACTATTGCCTTCCACAAAATGACGCCTAGTGATCCCAAGTTTGATGATTGTCTATTTGAGCTTAGAGACCTCATGCGTGCTAAAGGAGATGTCACAACTATCAACAACATCATTGTAGAAGCCATTCGAATTCACAAGTTTGAACATTGTCATGATCACAATTCTAACGAATCTCTTGTTCTTTGTGACGAGGATTTCCCACTTGATGATGACAATGTGGAACATGGCTACTATGATGAAGATGAGCTGTTCGACATCGAGTATGAGAAGATCATGAAGAATCTAAGTCTCATGGCAAACTTCAAGGATTACATGTCCGGAGGAAAAGAGTTGATTCTCGATAGCAGATGTACCGATCATATGACCGGAGATAGAGAGATGTTTGAAGAGATCACACCAAACCATGGACCACGAAGGTACGTAACATTTGGAGACAACTCCAAGGGTAAGGTACCTTGTCTTGGTAAGGTGACCATATCCCATGATAGCTCTATTCAAAATGTTATGCTTGTTGAATCTCTTGGCTACAATCTTCTTTCCGTATCTAGACTTGCCGACTTTGGTTTTAATGTGCTATTCACGAAAGTAGATTGCCAAGTGTTTCGTCAAGATAATGATAAAATGGTCTTTACCGGTTTCCGTAGAGGTGATCTATACATTGTCGATTTCACTAAGAGATCCAAACCTCGTACTTGTCTTATTGCAAAATCTTCTAAAGGTTGGCTTTGGCATAGAAGACTAGGACATGTTGGCATGCGTAATCTAGACAAGCTTATCAAAGGTGATCATATACTTGGTGTTAAAGATGTTATCTTTGACAAAGATAGACTTTGTAGTGCTTGTCAAGCTGGAAAGCAAGTAGGTGGAAGTCATCCCGTTAAGAATATCATGACTACTAGGAGACCACTCGAGTTACTTCACATGGATCTTTTTGGTCCCAATGCTTACAAGAGTCTCGGTGGAAATTCCTATGGTCTAGTTATAGTTGATGATTTTTCCAGATTTACGTGGGTATTCTTTCTTGATGATAAGTCGCAGGTTCAAAAGATCTTCAAGAACTTCGTTCGCAAAGGGCAAAATCAGTTCAAAGTGAAGATCAAGAAGGTTCGGAGCGATAACGGATCGGAGTTCAAGAACACCCATGTGGATACCTTTCTTGATGAAGAAGGTGTTTCACATGAGTTCTCGGCTACGTACACACCTCAACAAAATGGAGTTGTTGAGAGGAAGAACCGGACGCTTATTGAGATGGCAAGAACGATGCTTGACGAATACAAGACGCCAAGACACTTTTGGGCAGAAACCGTGGAAACAGCATGTCATGCCACAAACCGACTTTACTTGCACAAGCTTCTCGGTAAAACGGCATACGAGCTACTCACCGGTAACAAACCCCAAGTTGGATACTTTCGGGTATTCGGCTCAAAGTGCTACATTCTTGATAAGCATCGTCGTACTAAATTTTCTCCTAAATCTCATGAAGGATTCCTACTCGGTTACGGATCGAACTCTCACACTTACCGTGTCTACAACAACTTCGCTCGAAAAGTTGTAGAGACGGTAGATGTGAAGTTTGATGAATCTAATGGTTCGCAAGTCGAACAATTGCCAAATGATGTAGGTGATAAGGATCCTTCGGAAGCTATCCAAGACTTGTCCATCGGCAAGATTTGTCCCATGGAGGTGAAGGAAAGTACTTCATCAACTCAAGTGGAAGCCCCTACTTCACGTCAAGGTGAACCACAACATGACATGGAGGCATCCACAAGCGATACACGACAAGATGATGAAGAGGAGGAAATGCATCATGAAGATCCACCACAACCTCCTTCACCACCACCTCAAGGAAACGACACCTTCAACAACAACGAAGATGAAGGAGATGATGATGAAGAAGAAGCTCCACCATCCAACAATCGGAAGCTGTCCCGAGTTCGAGCACAAGTGACCAAGAACCATCCCCTAAACCAAATCTTTGGTGATATACAAACAGGGAGAATCACTCGCTCTAAAGCTCGTCTAGCCAACTTTTGTGAGCATTATTCTTTCATCTCTAGCATTGAGCCCTTGAAGGTAGAACAAGCTCTTGAAGACCCGGATTGGGTGAACGTGATGCATGAAGAGCTTCACAACTTTGAGAGGAACGAAGTGTGGACACTCGTGGTGAAGCCCGAGGACGAGCACAACATCATCGGACCCAAATGGGTGTTTCAAAACAAGCAAGACGAAGACGGTCAAGTCGTACGCAACAAGGCACGTCTCGTAGCCCAAGGATATACGCAAGTCGAAGGTATGGACTACGGTGAGACCTACGCCCCCGTCGCTAGACTTGAAGCTATTCACATTCTTCTTGCTTATGCTAATCACCATGATATCACGCTTTATCAAATGGACATTAAAAGTGCCTTTTTAAATGGTGAGATTGAAGAAGAAGTCTATGTTAAGCAACCACCTGATTTTGTGAATCCTAAGAAACCTAATCATGTTTACAAGCTTTGTAAAGCCCTTTATGGTCTTAAGCAAGCCCCTCGTGCTTGGTACAAATGCTTAACGAAGTTTCTCATTGAAAAAGGTTTTGAAATTGGTAAAATTGACGCAACCTTATTCACTAAGAGAGTTAATGGTGAATTATTTGTGTGCCAAATCTATGTGGATGATATTATCTTTGGATCTACTAACCCACAATTTAGTGAGAGATTTGGTAGGTTGATGTCCGAGAAGTATGAGATGTCCATGATGTGTGAGCTGAAATTCTTTCTTGGTTTGCAAATCAAGCAAACGAAAGAAGGAACTTTCATCTCTCAAACTACGTATACCAAGGACTTGATCAAGAAGGTCAACATGCAAGAGTGCAAAGGTATGAAAACTCCTATGCCTACTAGTGGACATGTTGATCTTACCAAGGAGGATGAACCAGTTGATCAAAAGGTTTATCGATCTATGATTGGTTCATTGCTATATCTATGTGCCTCTCGTCCCGATATTATGCTTAGTGTTTGCATGTGTGCTAGATATCAAGCTGCACCTAAAGAGTGTCATCTTTTGGCCGTAAAACGTATTGTGAGATATTTGATACAAACACCAAACTTTGGCATTTGGTATCCCAAGGGATCTTCCTTTAACCTTGTTGGCTATTCCGATTCGGACTATGCCGGTGACAAGGTTGATAGAAAATCCACCTCGGGTACTTGTCAATTTTTGGGTAGATCTCTTGTGTCTTGGTCCTCCAAGAAACAAAACTCGGTATCTCTATCTACTGCCGAAGCTGAGTATATTGCTACCGGATCTTGTTCTGCACAATTACTATGGATGACACAAACGCTTAAGGATTATGGAATCCATGTTAGAAATGTTCCATTACTTTGTGACAATGAAAGTGCTATTAAAATTGGTCATAATCCTGTGCAACATTCTCGAACTAAACATATTCAAGTTAGACATCATTTTATTCATGATCATGTTGCCAAATGAGATATTAATCTTAAGCATGTTCTCACTAACAAGCAATTGGCCGATATCTTTACTAAGCCACTTGATGAGAAAACATTTTGTTACTTGAGGAGTGAGTTGAACATCATTGATGCTTCAAACTTGAGCTAGACTCACTCGGTTGCATGCAAGGGCATGAGCTTTCTTGATATTTCCATGATACTTTTAACGTGTTATCTTATGCCATGGAACTCTATGCTCCCTTGCATTGCATCTAACATTTTGTAGGTACTTGGAAGAATTTCATTCCACAAGATTGCCATCAACTTAAATCATAAGCAATCTTGTCATGACCAAGTATCCACAACCCCTCTTGATGATGGAAGGAAGAAGACAACTCAACCATATCCTTGACATATACTTGATGTGATCATATTTGCTAAATATCAATTGGTATCATGTCAAAGGGATATACATATTGTTCTTCCTTGCTTGACTAACCTATGTAGGTGACAAGTGTACTAAAACTGAAGGATTGCTCCCAACTCAAGATGACCTTCATCAACCTCGAGCATCCTCAACAAGTTCTCCTACAAGCCACGTCATCAACATCACTCAAAGGTATGTACTCATATCCTTGAAAAGGCTTTACTCCAAGTCATGAGCTAAAGCAACTCAAGTGATATGAAGACATCAAAATGCTTAATGGAAAAATGGTAACCCCATTTTGAGCTTAACATTGAGTATGACCTATGATCAAGTATTCTTGCTTGGCTCCTATGTCAATATACTCGAATATAGGTGACCTAGTCACCGCCCATCATCTAGATAAGTATTTTAGATGGTTCATTCTCTACTTTGCAAGATTTATTAGAACCACTCAAATCTTCTCTAGTTGATATTCCTCTTGTAAAAACTTTTGCATTTCCCTTGAAAATTTCTTTTAAACACTGTGTTATTGGCAAAGTTTGAGAAATCTCGATTTCAAATCCCACTGCCAAGTTTCTGTTTTAGCCTCGGAGCCGCCGATACCTATATCTCGGTTCTACCGAATTAGCAGATGAGCTGCACCATAAAATCTCGGTACCACCGATTTGTTTGTATCGGAGTCACCGATTTGTTTTCTTCTCTTATTTGTGTTCAAAATTGCAAATCTATGTTTTTTTTATCTTACAAGTGATGATTTTGTTACTTCCATTATCCCTTCTTATTATTAAAAAAAACTTAGGGGGAGAAACACTTTATTCAAGGATCCCTAACTCAAAGGAGGAGAAGTCTTACAAAATCTCAGATCAGCCAAAGGGAGAGAAATTATTTTCCATGATTCCCTCAGTTTTCATTTCTATGAACCCTACGTTCAATGACCCTTGTTCTCAAGGATCCCTTCTTAGTCAATGATCCCTGTATCTATCCCTGTGTATGACCTTTTTGGAAATTAATGCCAAAGGGGGAGAAATATACAAAGCTTCATGCTAAAGGGGGAGATACATGCTTATGCAAAGGGGGAGATATGATCAAGGGGGAGAGCGAATATCAATGTTTATACTCATATAGACAAGGGGAGAACACCAAAGTAGGTGGAGAAAAGTCTAACATACATTGTCAATATTGAAATAAACATACTTTCTAATGGTGATCATCTTAGATTTTTTCTCACCCTATCCAATCCCAATATCTACATGCTAAGATTCAGGGGGAGAGGATGATCTACTATTTTCATATCTAAGGGGAGAAAGTTCTAAATGATCTTGGAGACATATCAATCTTAAGAAATACTATCTTCTATATGTTCTCCATATCTTGGTACTTTTGAGTTCTATTGCTTTTGCTTAGTAGAATACTCTTGTGTTTCTTAACATTATTTTCTCAAGTGTGTCTCTACTACAAGAATGCTCAAGAACTCAAGGTAAGTTTATGCATCATACCCTTGATCAAGATGATCTCTTGCTTCTTGCACATATTGTTTGCAAGAGTGAAGTCTTGAACAAGGATACATCTCATTCACATATATTTGATGCATATAGCCAAGATACACATGACTTCTTATATCCCTTCTACTATATGTGTGTTCAGAACAAAGAAACTTTGCTTGAGAATGTCAGTGCACGTCAGGAAGAAAAAACTTCTGCTGCAAACAAATTGGTATCTTTTCATAATCACAGACACATTTATGTTCAAACTATAGTGCTAGCTTGTTTATTTATTTGTTACTTCTTCTTTGCTATCAGACTGTTGTCCAGACCAAAAAAAAAGGTGCTAATGCAAGCAGTAAGAGTGCTCAAAGTGGTTCGCTGACCTGGTTGGGTGCTAGTGAATTACCTGTAAGAGTGCTCATTCATTTCATATGTTACTCTGTTTCGTTTCTGTTTTTTTCATATGGTTACTTTGATTTTCTCTAACAAGCAGGAACTAAAGTATTCTGGAAGAGCCTGAAAAAACATAACAAGTATGTAGCTCTTGCTACAATTGTATGTTGTGATCCTAAATTTAGACTCGATGGTGTTGAAATTGGAAATGAATTATGGGCGGTGCATGTTGATATGGCACTTGTGAAAATTGGAAATTTGGTACGGAGTCGCAAAAACTGCAATACTCTCGGTAATGCGGAAAAACAAAGATTGCATGGCCCTCAACCTTTGTACGTGACTAATATCTTGCCTCTATTACTACTTGCATCATGCCAATGTATTGTGTGTTAACAATTCGTTTTGTTTTATTGTTTGTAGATTCAAAAGATGAATGGATAAGTATATGGGTGCGTGGAAAGTGTACTGCAATGATGATGTTGATGTTCTATTTCATGATGGTGATGATGATGGATGCTTCCAGTTTTAGTTATGTTGCGGGGATGATGTTCCTGTTGGATGTTGTTCCTCGATTAAGTTTTAGTTAAGTTGTAGGGATGTTGATGGATGCTTTTAGTTTAAGTTTCCCTGTCAAGAACATAGTTAGATTATGCATCACATTTGGATGATGTTCCTCTTGTAATATCCACTATTGTAATCTAACAATTTCATCTCATATATGATTTCTTCCTCTCTTTGGTATATTCTCTTGTTTTAACTTCACTTGAAATACATAATTACATGGAGCATTGATTACGTAATAATAATAATAATAATAATAATAATAATAATAATAGTAATAGTAATAATAATAATAATAATAATAATAATAATAATAATAATAATAATCGCACTATATCTGTGCCAACATTTGAAGTGTTTGAAATTTTTCGTTGCCAAGTAAAGGGATTTTGATTCTTGTACATTAACCACCAACATATAGAACTGTTGTAGAAGTCCGCTTTATCTTTTGTAGCCTTGCAACGGTTCCTTTTACCAACGACAATATAAGCGTTGTATTATACGGCAGCAACATTGGATAAGGCAACACATCTCAAACCGTTGGTAAAGACACTAGCAACGCATATATGGGCCTTTAGATACGGAAAAAAGCGTTGCTATAGCAGGGGTCTTGTTGTAGTGAATATGCTCACGGTTTTGTCATTGCGTTTTGGAAAGTGCAAGTTAGGATCATTACGGTCGATATGATGTCATATCTGCATTGAGTTTGTGTTGTGCCGTACAACGTTTCAACTATTTCAATCTGCATCCGCTTGCAGTAGGTCAGTTAGTGTCGGCATTTTTTAGATGGGGTTCAATTATTGGTTTGCGAGCTTCTAATTTGCCGTAAGAAGAATCAATCAATGGTGCCACTCTGTGCAAGGCATCATAAGAATGAATGAATGCATAAAAGCTTTTTTGTTTCATTGCTAGGGCAAATCACTGAATTCTGAAGCATCCACTACGTGCAAAAGCTATACGCACCTACTCTGACCTTATGACTATTTCGAACCATTAAATTTGGACTTGTACATAAAAATCAGTGATTGATATGTACATTCATCAAGCACATACATGTTCAGGTCCTGCGTGCCTTAGAGTTAGAGCAACTCTAGCAGATTCCACAAAAACTTGTCCCGTAAAAAATTCTCTCTAAACCAGGATTTTTTTGTCTCAGTATTGTATATTAACGGTTATTTTACGGAACAGATGTATTTGTGGTATTGCTAGAGTTGCTCTTAGCGGGAGCAGGCGCCAACGAGTCCAGGAGTCCACCCTCCTGGTCTTGTTCTCCACGTCCAGGAACCTGGGCACGCGTAGCCATCACCCTTTGGCCATCTCTGTCGGATCAAGCTCCGCTGAGTAAGCCAAGGCCCGACTCAAAGAAGACGTTGCACCGGCTCGGGCGGCTGATCTTTTCAACTCTTCAATCTGTTTTGGGATTGTCGAGAGGTGTCTTAGTACATCCTTGATAAACTTCACCGGCTCTTTGTTCCCCATAACGGCCTTGATTGTGTAGAGGCCTCCAGCATAGAGTTGTTCAGTCAGTGAATACAAAGCCTTAAGCTTTAGCAAGCTGTTATCTTGGAGGTTGCGAGTCCGAGGGCCTGCAAAGCAATTCAAGTACATGAGTCGCCAAGCGACTTATCTTCATACATGAGTATTAGAGCGGGTTAGCAAGAGCTCATAAAGGTACTTACCAAAGATGGCCTGGGTCATGTGGGCAATGTGCCGCTTCAACCTGGATAGCTCTTCAGTGATGGGTTTCAGTTGACCGTCAGCCTCTTCTGCGCGTTTTAGCAAGGTGGCTTTTTCAATCTCGAAAGACTTATTTTCTTTTTCAAAGCCTGCCTTGGTTTTCTCCAATTCTTCCAAGGAAAGTCAAAGTTTTTGTTCAGCTTCTGCTCGGGCAGTTTGCCCCACTTCAAGATCTTTTTTAAAGCCGGTCACATTTGACTTGGCTGTTTTTAGAGCTTCCTACACAATAGGGGTTATCATATTGTTCGGTCATGAGCCGGTAGCAAGGTGCAGCATGACTATGATAAGAAAAATTATAACAAGTCCCAAGCAGATTGCAAGAAATATACTTGACACTTGGGGGCTAATGCATATCAGTTCTTCCCAACAAAATTATTAAGAAGACCCGACTCATCTCAAGAAGAGGAGCCGGCCCTTGGGGGCTACATGTTGATTTCTTCAAATTATTAAGAAGACCCGACTCATCTCAAGAAGATGAGCCGGCCCTTGAGGGCTACAGGTTGATTTCTTCAAATTATTAAGAAGACCCGACTCATCTCAAGAAGATGAGCCGGCCCTTGGGGGCTACAGGTTGATTTCTTCAAAATTATTAAGAAGACTCGACTTATCTCAAGAAGATGAGCCGGCCCTTGTGGGCTACAGGTTGATTTCTTCAAATTATTAAGAAGACCCGACTCATGTCAAGAAGATGAGCCGACCCTTGGGGGCTACGACAGTTTCATATTTACAAGACATGCCTTATTTCATAAAGATAAGCCGACCCTTGGGGGCTACGTAAGGATATATGGAATACACAGCAAAGTTGAGCATACCTCGTATTTTCTTTTCATCATGCCGACGAGGCCGGCTTCCATCTCTCGGCTTGTAGAAAGGCGGTCCAAATAACCAGCATGCAAATCTTCAGCGCTGAAGTCCTCATAATTTAGAAGCTCTAGCTTAGCCTTCCCCTTCTCAGGCAGTGCTGTTTCGTTTTAGTAACAAGTTTGGTTAGCACCTTGGAGACCTTAGGAGCGGTGTAACCCGACCCAGTAATGGTGATCACCGCATTTTTATCACAAGGAGCATTTTCAGCTGCCTTCGGAGGACCGGGCGGGTTAAGGTTGGCCGTCGGGTTAGCTTCAGTAGCCATAGCCTTAGTACTTGCCGGCTCAGGATGCGGGGGAAAATCAGCTTGGTCCTCCTGATGGTCTTTAGTATGATCAGTATGGATTTCAGGAGCCACCAAATCTGGGTTTTCCGGCTCAGGGGACTCAAGATCAGTGGATGAGTCGCCAATTTTCCTCTTCTTGGCCTTGGCTTGGGACCTGCAAAACAAGAAGGCAGAATAAAGCATATGCAAGGTTAAAGTTTAATAAGCAAATATATGATAAAAGGAAGAGAAGCTTACCCGTGGTTGATAACAAGGGGTGGCAGCTTGGTGGCAGTTGATTTGCCCGATGAAGGTGGCGACTCCTGATAATTTGAATCAGAAGGATTAAGAGGTCGGCGGATAAAGCTAGCTTTTGGAAGAGAAGGAGTTGGACTATGAGGCACCTCATTTTGTCGTTTGCGGGTGGCTGGTTTGTTGGGTAAGCCGACTGCAAGGTCACCATTGCCGCTCCGAGTTTCGCGCTTCGATTTATGCTGAGTCTTCTTCAAAATAAAATTGGGATCCAAATAAGCATCTTGGTGAGAGAAACTTACTTTCCGAATTACCGGCCTTGTTTTCATTGGAGACAAGGACTCTGAGCCGGAGGAGACAGAAATTACCTCAACACCTTCGGCATGGCTGGTTGCAGTGTCACCCTGAGAGTAAGAGGCGTCAGCAACTTCCAAAAAAAAAGACAGTGGAGGGAGTCAAGTTTTACCTCCGATTGAGCAGCAGCTGCAGGTGACTCGCCCCTAATCGACGGCTCTTCTGCAGCCGCCTTATGCTTCTGGGCGGGTTTTGGCTTATATGTTGCAACCTTCCCCCTCTTTTTCTTCTAGAATGGAGAATTTGCCTATAAGGTTAACAATGAAAACGACAAGTAAGCTTTGGAGCTTAAACAGTGTTATGAGCCGGATGAATAATTATCAAGGTTTCTTACTGATGGAGCCAGGTTGAGAGAGCAGAAGGGGTTCAATCCAACTTGACTGCAAGCCGCTTGATTCTCTCCCACCAGCTTCTTCACAATCTTATTAATATCATCGGCTTGCAAATCTTGGTTGTTGTATCTTTGCACGGCGTCTAAACCGTCAGAGTAGTTACACATCTAATCGCTGCGGCGACTCAATGGCAGGATCCTCCAAGATACCCAGCACCGGGTTAGATCAACCCCAGTCAAGCCATGAGCGTGCAAAGGTGCCAGTTTTGGGTATATGGGGGGAGTTGATCACGTTCTTCTTGTGAAGCCCGGCCATGAAGCTCAAAATTCATGGGAAGACGATCTGGCCTGTAACCCGGCAGGGGGTTTTCATTAGCACGGGTCGTGTTCCGGCAGTAGAACCAAGTTCTGACCCATCCTTTGGGGTGGCTTGGCAGAGCAGCAGCAGGGAAGGCACCATCTTTGCGCCTTTGGATAGAGACCCCGCCTAATTCTAGGCTGAGGCCAGCCATCTGCACATTCGGTCTGACGGTTGAGATAGAAGAACTCCATGAATAGGGGGACGGTGGGCTCCATTTGCAGATACACCTCACAGAGCACTTGGAACTCGCAACGGTTGGATATAGTGTTCGGAGACACATCTTGTGGATGAAGGTGAAAAGAGTTTAGAACATCTCGGAAGAATTTTGACCCGAGGGGAGATAATCCCCGAAGAAGGTGATCTATGAACACCACTACTTCTCCTTCACCGGGTGCTGGGCTTTCCTCTCCAAAGGGAGCCTGCCATCCAATTGCCTCCTTAGACGGGAGGAGACTCTGGTCTTGGTAGTCTTTGAGCACAAGTTCAGAAACTTGGGACGACACCCAGTTACATGTGGTAGTTTTCGACATGACGAGACACTTAAGTGCAAATAAAAGAATCTGCATAAGCATATATGTTATGATCAAGGATAAGACGGCATACAAATCTGCAACAGGTGAGTCGCCTTATGATGAGCCGGCGTTTAGACGAAGCAGTTTCTAAACATGGCGGGTCATAGTCACAATGATGAGCTGGCGCTTAAAAGAAACGGTACCTACATATGGCGGGTTGTAGTCATAAGAATGAGCCGGCAAACATAAGGGCATCTTATGCCAGATCAGAGATTTCTAGTTTTTGCTAAGTGTGGGACAAACAAGTTTATACCAAACTGGCTACAATTACGGATCTACAAATGGTTCAGAAAAGGAAAATATTTGCTAAACCTAATGACGAAGGATGGAAGCAGCGACGGTCTAGTTTACATATTCTTAAGGGGAATTTGAAGACGCTATGCATGAAATGGATCTGTTGCTCAAACCGCTCTGTTTCTACGATAAAACTCATGGAAGCTATGCATGAACTAGCAATGGCGATGAGCAAACGATGAACTCCGGAATACCCGAGGAACTCTGGTGAACTACTATAGATCTACGGGAAGAAAAATGGCTTACCTGAAGGTGGACGAGGGCAGCGGAGATGCTCAACTGGACCTTGATGAAGACGAGGTATCGCCGCAGTCCTGAAAGCGGTCGCCGGCGACGAATGAGCAGCAGCGGTGGCGCGATGAAGCTTCGGGATCGAGGAAGAACAATAAGTGAGGGGGCAAGGTAAAAATTAAATGAGGGACCCCCCGTGAATATTTATAAGGAAGAAGCTGAAAGGGCAACCGAGAGGCGCGGGAATCGAGGAGGCGCAGTAAATTTTGGAAACAGAGACACCTCAATTTTCGGGATAAACGGATACCTACCACTAGTAGAAAACAAGGCAACAGTCCCGGTTCTAGAGCGCCTTTAGTCCCGGTTCTACAACCGGGACAACACGATCGGGACTAATGCCGATCACTTTTAGTCCCGGTTGGCTTACAAACCGGGACCAAAGGTGCTCCACGTGGCCGCAATGCGGCGCCGAGGCAGGGGGACCTTTAGTCCCGGTTCGTAACACGAACCGGGACAATAAGGCGCTGGGTTTTTTTTTTTTTTTGGAAAGGGCCGTGTTTCATTTTTTATTTTCATTTTGTTTTATATTTATATTGTATTTTCACGCGGTTAAACATATTAATATACAACTTCATCAGTACAAATTATGGAAAAAACAACCAACATCAGTACAAATTAGATGGATGCAATAGACCAAGTTGAATTAGAGGAAATATTTTCCTCTAATTCAACTTGGTCTATTGCATCCATCTAATTTGTACTCGTATATGTCATATAACAACTCATCATCATCATCTTAATCAACTCTTCATCATTCAACATCCAACAACTCATCATCATCTTAATCAACGATCCTCATTATTGTAGTTATCAAAAGGTTGAAACACTAACTACTGCTAGGTAAAAAAGCAAAATAAAGGCGAACTCCGCCATCTCCCGATTGAAGAACACAGATCAACCTATCTCCAACTTGTGGGATGCGCAAGTATTCCTCTCCAAGTGGTAGCGTAAATGCTTGTATTGCATTTCTCCATCCTGTGATTTTCAGGGTTTCTTCACTTTTAGCTATCCTGTAGCTACCACTGTAATTAATCGGGAGTGGCCGTAAGCTAACCATTTGCAAATCACCATTTGTGAACATCCATCTAGGCACGGTCTCTGGGGGGAGTACCTATTGAAAAACATTAGTAATAATAACATAGTTAGCAAACTAGTTTTGCTTAGAACAATGTATATATGAAAAAGATGGACTAGTGATGCAATGGTAAAAAATTCTTACAAAGTTGTTTGAAGTGATGTTATGATGGTTCAACTTGTGCACTAGTGGCACATATCCATTATAAATGTTGCCAGTCCGGTAATGTTTAGCATGATCCTCAACATCATGAATAAATGAGATGAGATGATTTATCTCCGAACAAGTAAGTTTGGAGTCATGACTGTAGTACGTCCGATCTATTATCTGTCGGGTAGTTCTTGTAGCACGGAAATAAGCTGATAATTAAAAATAAAGAAATTTAGTCGGGATGAATACCAAATACTTTTCAATAATCAATATAAAGTACCTAACAAATTTGTTGACAAACGCACCTGGAGGTAGCACCGGAATCAAGTCATCCTCCGCATGCACCCAAATATCTATATTATTATCACGAACATCGTCATTACCAAGATCGAAGGTAATGTTCATGTCCTCATCCAACCCATACGTGTTGCAAAATGCTCCCCAATTAGAACAACCAAAATATGTATGATCTTTGTTATTTTTCACCTTAACAAGAAAAGTGTAATGCTCCGTTCTTAGGTGAGCTATCTTAGGCTCTCTACTATCCTTCTCTTTGAAATGGAACTTGTCCAAGACAATGAATCTTGCATGACAGGGAACGCACTAGTCGAATTGTACAAAAGAAAATTAAAGGTTAATTAAAGCAAAAAAGCACACGTCATACTTCATTAACAAAAAATACATGTCGTCTGTACATACCGTAATAATACTAAATTCTTCTGTTAGCTTGACGGTGAACGACCTATCGTTGTCCAGGTGAGGATAAATGTCGCATAGACCCCTGTCGTCCCAGCACAAAGGGCACTGAGGGATCCTATTGTCGTCAGACAACGTCGAGATTTCCTGTGTTCATGATTCTAAGATTAAAAATCGACGGCAAAATTTTGAAGCAAGATCATCATATAATATCACTAATACATATGATATCACCGGCAATCATCGGGGACTCTTCATATAATATTATCATATAATATCACTAATACATCTTGAATAATCCAGTTAATGAAGCATCGAATATTATCGCTAATACAGCTCGAATATTATCATATAATATCATTAATTAATACAGATCGAGTTGACGTCTCACGGCGCAGGCGGTGGACACCCAAAGAGAAGGAACCATCGCCGGATCATAGCTCGGGTGAGATCCCTGGATAACCTGCTAGGTATTGGAGAACCTGGCGTCCAACGCGGCCATGTAGCGACGGACGTGCTCGTCCTCCACCCTGACACGATGACGTACCACCTCCGCGGGGGGCGGCTCCCTCTGCACCGATAGTGGCCCACGCGACCGCCACCAAAGAAGCTCCGGGTCGACGACGAGACCCGGATTTCTCACCAAGGTGCGCCCCCCGGAAGGTAGCACCTCCCAGTGCCAGCCCGGCGGAGCCCAGTCCCGGACATGGCGCCTCTCAAACTGGTTGTCGGCGCCGATTCGACGACGAGGATGCGGGATTGGCATCGTCGACAAGAACAAATTGTGGCTATATAGCAAATATCATTTTATTTAACAACAATAACAACAATACCATATTTAATATGCATTCCTATCCCTACATAGGATTGATTCTTATCCTCCACATTTCAAAGGAAAACAAAAAAGAGCCTAGACAATGCATGACAACATTTTTGCTTCTAATTCTCAACATACAGCTTGAGTTTATAGTTGCAGTGTGTTCTTCTAACTAATGACGCTATCAATTGTACCTACCTAATATGTCTCACTGATTTTAGATGAACTGGCATGTCAATTCTATCAGTGGCGGATCCAGGATTTAAAAATTGGGTGTTCAATTTTTTTTCGCGAAGTAATATCTAAAAAGTACATGTATGTAGTAAGAACCTTTTCTCCAATAATAATGACAATACCCTATAGAAAATAACAAAAAATGAAGATTATTTTCTACACAATCAGAAAACATGTCATGGCTGAAACAAGATATTTGTGTTGTTGGACGAGAGGTTTGAGACCAATTTATATGAATGGACATGATGTTTATTGCACAAACTGCACCACTTCATTTACATGTACCTAATCTAGATCATATATAAAAATTTCCTGGCCGGTGACGGCGACGGGCGATGACGGTGACCGCGGGGGGGGGGGGGGGGGGGGGGTGCGGGGGGATAGGAGGAGGGGAACGGTGGTGTGCCGGCGGCTCACCTAGGAGGAGGAGGGGAGCGGGCTCGGGGCGGCAACGGCGTCGGGGGGCGGCGACGGGGCCGGCGAAGGGGACGGCGACGGGGCCGGCGTCGGGGGCGGCAATGGGGACGGCGTCGGGGTCGGCCACGGGGGCGGCGCGACGAGGAGCGGGCTCGGGGAGGCGACGGCGCGGTCCGGCAGCCTGGCGGCGTCGAGGTTTTCTTCGGCGCCGTCGGGGGAGATGGAGATCGAAAGCTGCAGATGGATTTTGGTCCACTTATATACCCCAGCCTTTAGTCCCGGTTGGGACTAAAGGGCTGGGCTTCCCGCTGAAATTCACCTTTGTCCCGGTTGGAGCCACCAACCGGGACTAAAGGTGAATTTCAGCAGCCCAAAAGGCGGGAAGCCCAGCCCTTTAGTCCTGGTTGGTGGCTCCAACCAGGACTAAAGGGGGACCTTTAGTCCCGGTTAGAGCCATCAACCGGGACTAAAGGGTTGGTCCTGGCTGTGGTGGGAGTTTAGTCCCACCTCGCTAATTGAGGAGCACAACGACCAGCTTATAAGCCCCGCTGTGAGAGAGGCAGCACGAGCCTCTCTCAAACCGAACATGTGCCTACTATCTCGCTGTTACTAAAGTGAAAATAGATGCGCTTTATAGAGAAAATTCAACCTAAATTCAAAATGCTAGTAAATTCAAAGTTAACTAGCACTTTGAATTTAGGTTGAATTTTCTCTATAAGCGCATCTATTTTCATTTTTGCTATTTTTTATGTTATTTTTTTGCATATTAAAAGTTCTTAACAAAAAATACTTTATGAATATTCTTTTTGCTATTAAAGTTTTTAACGAAAATAACTTTGATAATTTTAGTTGCATAAATTTTATATAATATTAAGTTAAATAACTTTGATCGGACGAAAACACGTCTATTACAAAGGGATTTCAATTTTTTAAACATATTTTAACTCAACACTTTTTCTGCATTCAATATGCACCATTCAAAGCCACATCATCACTTTTCAACCCTTTTCTGACTTCATTTACTATTTTTCATGCATTTCATGATTTATTTTGAGCTAAAATGACCCTGAATTGAAAAGCACTGCAAATAAACTCTGAAATTGTTGAAAGTTGGCATGGTATCATAATTTCACCCACATAGCATGTGCTAAAAAGTTGAGAGGGTTACAGGAAAAACTGGATGCACTTCGTGTACAAACTGGACAATCTCTTTCGAAGTACGAGGGTTTCGGACGAAAACTCGTCTATTACAAAGGGATTTCAAGTTTTTAAACATATTTTAACTCAAGACTTTTTCTGCATTCAATATGCACCATTCAAAGCCACATCATCACTTTTCAACCCTTTTCTGACTTCATTTGCTATTTTTCATGCATTTCATGATTTATTTTGAGCTAAAATGACCCTGAATTGAAAAGCACTGCAAATGAACTCTGAAATGGTTGAAAGTTGGCATGGTATCATAATTTCACCCACATAGCATGTGCTAAAAAGTTGAGAGGGTTACAGGAAAAACTGGATGCACTTCCTGTACAAATTGGACAATCTCTTTCGAAGTATGAGGGTTTCGGACGAAAACTCGTCTATTACAAAGGGATTTCAATTTTTTAAACATATTTTAACTCAAGACTTTTTCTGCATTCAATATGCACCATTCAAAGCCACGTCATCACTTTTCAACCCTTTTCTGACTTCATTTGCTATTTTTCATGCATTTCATGATTTATTTTGAGCTAAAATGACCCTGAATTGAAAAGCACTGCAAATGAACTCTGAAATGGTTGAAAGTTGGCATGGTATCATGATTTCACCCACATAGCATGTGCTAAAAAGTTGAGAGGATTACAAGAAAAACTGGATGCACTTCGTGTACAAACTGGATAATCTCTTTCGAAGTATGAGGCTTTCGGACGAAAAATCATCTATTACACAAGGATTTCAATTCTTCACATGTAACCGCAGTGATATTCTAGTTGAAAGCCATCATCAGAATAGTTGTGGAGAGAAAGTCTTCACTTTTTCTTCGCGTGTGTCCCTTGCTTATTGCGCCGTAACCATGGATAATCTTCATCGTTTAACAAGATGCTTGGGTCAGCCTTCACTTTGAAGGGAGGAATTTCATGAAACTTTTCATAATTTTCAGACATGTCTGTCTCGCTCTCCACCCACACGATGTTTCTTTTCCCTGAAAGAACTATGTTTCACTTTCGCTCATCATTTGATGTATCCGCTTCCTTATCTTTTTTTTTCTTGGTTTGGTAGACATGTCCTTCACATAGAAAACCTGCGCCACATCATTGGCTAGGACGAATGGTTCCTTTGTGTACCCAAGATTGTTGAGATCCACTGTTGTCATTCCGTACTGCGGGTCTAACTGTACGCCGCCTCCTGACAGATTGACCCATTTGCACCGAAACAAAGGGACCTTAAATTCATGTCCATAGTCAAGTTCCCATATCTCCTCTATGTAACCATAATATGTGTCCTTTGCCCTATTAGTGATTGCTGCATCAAAGCGGACACCACTGTTTTGGTTGGTGCTCTTTTTATCTTGGGCGATCGTGTAAAATGTATTACCATTTATCTCGTACCCTTGGTAAGTCAATACAGTCGAAGATGGTGTCCTGGCCAACAAGTACAGGTCATCTGCAACAGTGTTGTTACGCATGAGATGCATTTGCAACCAACCGCTGAAAGTCCCGATGTGTTCACGTGTAATCCAGTCGTCAGACTGCTCCGGGTGTGTCCAGCATAGAATATTCTTGTGTTCATTCATATACGAGGCCACCAAGGTAGAATTCTATAGACCTGTGTAGTGTGCTTGCGCCCAAGAATGCCCGTCCCTACATATTATTGATTTCGCTCCTAGCGTGCCTTTTCCACTCAGTCTCCCCTCATACCGCGATTTAGGACACCAATCGGCTGAAGGTCAGGAAAAAAGTCAACACAAAACCCAATGACCTTCTCTGTTTGGTGGCCCGTGGAGATGCTTCCTTCTGGCCTTGCACGATTACGAACATATTTCTTCAAGACTCCCATGAACCTCTCAAAGGGGAACATATTGTGTAGAAATACAGGACCCAGAATGGCAATCTCGTCGACTAGACGAACTAGGACGTGAGTCATGATATTGAAGAAGGATGGTGGGAACACCAACTCGAAGCTGACAAGACATTGCACCAAATCATTCCGTAACATTGGTAGGATTTCTGGATCAATTACCTTGTGAGAGATTGCATTGAGGAATGCACATAGCTTCACAATGGCTAATCGAACGTTTTCCGGTAGAAGCCCCCTCAATGCAACCGGAAGCAGTTGCGTCATAATTACGTGGCAGTCATGAGACTTTAGGTTCTGTAATTTTTTCTCTGCCATGTTTATTATTCCCTTTATATTCGACGAGAAGCTAGACGGGACCTTCATACTGAACAGGCATTCAAAGAAGATTTCCTTCTCCGCTTTGGGTAGAGCGTAGCTGGCAGGACCTTGATAGTGCTTTGGATGCATGCCGTCTTTTTCGTTCACACGTTGCTGGTCCTCCCGTGCCTCCGGTGTATCTTTTGTCTTCCCATACACACCCAAGAAGCCTAGCACGTTCACGCAAACATTCTTCGTCACGTGCATCACGTCGATTGCAGAGCGGACCTCTAGGTCTTTCCAATAGGGTAGGTCCCAAAATATAGATTTCTTCTTCCACATGGGTGGGCGTCCCTCAGCGTCATTCGGAACAGATTGTCCGCCAGGACCCTTTACAAAGATTACTTGTAAATCCTTGACCATATCAAGTATGTCATCACCAGTACGGAGGACAGGCTTCTTTTGGTGATCTGCCTCACCGTTGAAATGCTTGCCTTTCTTTCTTAAGGCATGCTTGGTCGGAAGAAATCGACGATGTCCCAGGTACACATTCTTCTTGCATTTGTCCAAATATATACTTTGGGTATCATCTAAATCGTGCGTGCATGCATTGTATCCCTTGTTTGTCTGTCCTAAAAGGTTACTAAGAGCAGGCCAATCATTGATGGTTACAAACAGCAACGCTCGTAGGTCAAATTCCTCTTGTTTATGCTCATCCCACACACGTACACCTTTTCCAATCCACAGCTGTAAAAGCTCTTCAACTAATGGCCTTTGGTACAGATCAATGTCGTTGCCGGGTTGCTTAGGGCCTTGGATGAGCACTGGCATTGTAATGAACTTCCGCTTCATGCACAACCAAGGAGGAAGGTTATAGATACATAGAGTCACGGGCCATGTGCTATGATTGCTGCTCTGCTCCCCAAAAGGATTAATGCCATCTGCACTTAAACCAAACCATACGTTCCTTGCGTCACCTGCAAAGTCCTCCCACTTTCTCTCGATTTTTCTCCACTGCGACCCGTCAGCGGGTCCTCTCAACTTCCCGTCTTTCTTACGGTCTTCTCTGTGCCATCGCAACAACTTGGCATGCTCTTTGTTTCTGAACAGACGTTTCAACCGTGGTATTGTAGGAGCATACCACATCACCTTGGCAGGAACCCTCTTCCTAGGGCGCTCGCCCTCAACATCACCAGGGTCATCTCGTCTGATCTTATACCGCAATGCATTGCATACCGGGCATGCGTTCAATTCCTCGTACTCACCGCGGTAGAGGACGCAGTCATTAGGGCATGCATGTATCTTATGCACCTCTAATCCTAGAGGGCAGAGAACCTTCTTTGCTCCATACGTAGTGTCAGGCAATTCGTTATCCTTTGGAAGCTTATTCTTCATTATTTTCAGTAACTTTTCAAATCCCTTGTCAGATAAACCATTCTCTGCCTTCCATTGCAGCAATTCCAGTGTGGTACCGAGCTTTGTGTTGCCATCTTCGCAGTTTGGATACAACCCTTTTTTGTGATCCTCTAACATGCGATCGAACTTCAACTTCTCCCTTTCACTTTCGCACTCTCTCTGTGCATCAACAATGACCCGGCGAAGATCATCATCGGGCACATCGTCTAGTGCCTCTTGATCTTCAGCCTCCCCTGTTGCAGTATCACCGTATTCAGGGTACATAGGACGATAGCTGTCATCATCCTCTTCTTCTTCGTTGTCTTCCATCATAACCCCTCTTTCTCCGTGCTTGGTCCAAACATTATAGTGTGCCATGAAACCCTTCTCAAGCAGGTGGAAGTGAAGGGTTTTAGAGTTGGAGTAATCCTTCGTATTCTCACAGACAGTACATGGACAATACATAAAACCATTCTGCTTGTTTGGCTCAGCCACTTCGAGAAATTTATGCAGGCCCTCAATGTACTCGGAGGTGCGTCGGTCACCGTACCTCCATTGCCGGTTCATCTGCGTGCATTATATAATTAAATGTATCAAAAACCATTGCAGAACATCATGAATAGAGAATTGATCAAATTAATACAAGTTCATCATCACATTAAAACCAAAGTACATTAGTGATCAAATGTTATTACTGAAAAAATAAATACATAAAGTTCATACATAGTTCTGATAGAACAACATACAAGTAAGAAAATTATACAAGTATCTATCTAAATCATACAAGTAAGAATTTTTTTTCTTTTAAAAAGAAGACAAGAACAAGAGGCTCACCACGGTGGTGCCGGCGACGAGATCGGCGTGGGCGATCGACGGTGGTGAGGACGGGGACGGGGACGGCACCCTACACATGTGCAGACTCTAAGAAGTTAATTTCAGCTCTAATTGTGCGTCTAAATCAAAAGAACTCCCACATACACTCCTCCACTAAAACCCACAAACCACATTCTACTTCTAGAGCATTTGAAATGAGCTAAACTAGCAGTGAGAGATAAAACGATGAAGTCGTTAACCTTTTAGAACACTTGTGTAGTTGGTGCACCGCCAAACCTAAACAAATCTTAGGGAAAATGTAGCTTGGAGGTCGAGCTTGGAGAGGAGAAAACTTAAGTGTGGCTTCGGCATTTCATCGAACACCTCATGTGCATAGGAGGTGAGAACAGAGAGCAACACACCTCCCAAACGCCGGCCGGCCAAAAAACAGAGGAGTGAGCGGGCAGGGGCGAGCATTTATATAGGCGTTGTATAAGTCCCGGTTGGTGGCTAGCACCGGGACTAAAGGGACTGGGCCAGGAGCGAGGCCCTTTAGTCCCGGTTCGTGTCTGGAACCGGGACTAAAGGGGTCAGACGAACCGGGACTGGTTCCTGCCGAGGCCCGGCCGGCGCCCTGGCCTCATGAACCGGGACTGATGCACCCATTAGTCCCGGTTCGTAACACGACCGGGACTAATGCAATACTCTGGCCCGTTTCAAAGCCCTGTTTTCTACTAGTGTACAAAGATCTGTTGTGATCTCATCATTGATTTCCTTGATTTTCGGAGGGTGACGTCACAGATGGATGGCACGAGAAAAGTTACAAGTCTGGAAGTATCTTAAGCCGGCATTTCGTGATTCAGAGAAGACACAGATACAAGTAGATGATAAGCCGCCAAGTGAAGGTGAGGAAGATTGACATGAATAAATTCAAATCAATATGGGGCCTAATGTCGGGGATATAACCCCGCGGTATAACCCGCCCTACTGGGCCGGGTCAGCATATTGGCGGCTTGTGAATCATACTCAAGATGGGCCGTGCCGTTGAAGACAAGGCAGGCAAGGTGGCTTACCAAGTAAGCCGGATGGCGGCCCAGCACATGAAGACGGCGACTCAAGGCCCAAGAGGCAGAAGATGCCAGGAGTTTCCTTGCTTGAGAGTCAAGGCGAGTTGGAGACATAGTAGGTCACGAATCGTAGCACGACTCGGACTCTTGTAAAGCCCAGGGTCTTGACCTGTATATAAAGGCGAGCCCCTAGGGCCAAAAGACTTAAGTTACACACCCTTGAAAGCTAGGTTGGCGACTCCGCACCCTTGTAATCGAGATCATCATCAATATAGACACAAAACAGGACGTAGGCTTTTACCTCTATCAGAGGGGCCGAAACTGGGTAAACTCGTCTCTCGTTCCCAATCAACCCCTTCGAGTCGCCACACAACGCCGATGGCCTCACACCTAAGTTCTCCTATGAGGACATCTGCCGTGACAAAACCACGACAGGTCCCAGTTTTGGCGATCCATCCAGAAGATTAAACACAAGATACGCTTTGGACTGGCGTTCTCTCTCGGAAGAAGAAGAGGGGGAAGGTTACAGCACATAATCCTTGTGAGGAGACCCTGTTCTGGCTGGATCCTTGGGTCGAGGATAACCCCAAGTGTAGGGTGTGCCCTAAGTTATTTGCTCTCTGTGCGGACTCTTCGCTTTGAGTTTCGGAAGCTGTCCGGGAAGGCCAATGAAACTTCCAGTTCCGGCACTCTCTGGGTCCCGCGGAAGTGCTCGAATGGTCTAGTCTCTTGGCCATCCTACCCCAGGTAATTGGGAATGGCCCGGATCGGGCGTGGTGGCTGCTCTCTCCTTCAGGAGATTTCTCTGTAGCCTCGGCGTACCGTGCCCTCTGTCAGACTCCTCGCATCTGGTGGATGACGCCCCTCTGGAAGGCGCCACTACCGTTGAAAATCAAGATCTTTGGAAGCTGCAGAGGGATTGCCTCCCATCTGGTACGGAGGTGGTCAAGAGGCATGGCCCGGGCAATGGGCTATGCCCCTTGTGTAATATCACGGAAAACGGGACTCACATCCTCTTCTCCTGCATGGCGGCTAGGTCGCTCTGGATGTTTGTTCGTGAGGCGCTTGGGCCTCAGTGGATGACCTATGACTTGGCTGACTTCCTGTAGGCCAACGCTTTATAGCCTGGCAGCCATAAATGCCTACTCTGGCTGATCTTCGCTGCGATGTCCTGGGCACTTTGGACCACGAGGAATAAGATGATGATAGAGAGGATTTTCATGCGGCACGCTTCTGATGTTTTTTTTTTCAAATTTCTCGCTTTCCTGCAGCACTGGCACCCGTTGGCTAGGCCAAGGGATCAGACGTCCCTCGGCCGGATGTTGGATGCTCTTCACGCTTTGGCTCGACGTCTTGCCCATCCGGCCCCTTCCGGATGATCTGACCACTTGATGGCCTTTTTTTATCATTTCTTCTCCGGTTCTTTTGGGCTTGCTTGTGTTGTGGCCCCAGCAGATTATGGCTTTTATTGTGGTACTCCTGGATGTAGATTTGATGCTTTATTTATAAAAGCGGGGCGAAAGCCTATTTCTAGGTACTAGCAAACAATCATATGACTAAGCCTGTTTGCTAAAAATAGTGAATCTTAGGGGAAGATGAATAAGTACAAAGGTCGACATGGAGTGCATGCGAGGTCGTGTTCCGAATCGTGTAGATCAAAGGTGTGCTCACACCAAGCAGTAAGCCACATCGCTAGTTCATGGCTTTTTGACAGAGAGAGAGAGGAAGAGCTTGGTTTCTTACATCGCAAGAAAATGAGGTTTGGAGGAGGATAGCTCGGATAAGATCAAGTGGCACTTGTCGGGCTGGCCAGCCCAGGAATGTTGCAACATCATGTAAGAAACAAGCCGATAGTAGAGAGGTCGGGGTCTTACTATCTGCCACATTTTGCTACAGAATGGCGGGGCTTCGTACACCCTGAGCTCCGCCTGGGCCGGCCCACCGACGCGCCTTGTTTTTATCGCGGAATAAATACCCCGGGCCATTAGCCAACACACCAAGCATCATTTCCTGCACATATAGGCGCAATACACTATAACAAAAAATAATAGAGGTTGAGATTTGGAAACATTTTGAAAACATTTCTTGAAAATTGCGAACAATTTTGAAATGCAGAGACTTTTTCCGTATTCCAATTTTTTATTGAAAAAAGAGAACCATTTTTGTGATTCCGATTTTAAAAAACACGAACATTTCTTGAAAAATTGAACATTATCTAAAACAAATGAACGAAATGCGAACATTTTTGGTAATTCCCAAAAATGCTCTGAGATCACGAACAGTTTTATATTTTTGAACAAAAATTGAAACAAAGAACATATTTTAATTCAGAACAAAAACTTACAACAAGAACATTTTTTTAAAATGCGAACAAAATTCATATTTGTATGCTTTTTCTGGAAATGCGAGCAAAATTTGATACATTGGAACATTTTTTGAAATTGCAAACAAAATGTTCAAACCGCGAACATTTTCTGAACCATGAACATTATTGGGAAAAAATCTGAATACAACAATATTTTTTAAAGTTTCGATTTTTTTTGGAAACACGAACATTTCTTGAAAAATTGAATATTTTCTGAAAAAATGATAGAAATACGTAAAATGCGAACATTTTTGGTAATTCCTGAATATCTTCTGAGATCATGAACAGTTTCAAATTTTGAACAAAAATTGAAACCAAGAACATATTTTTAATTCGGAACAAAAACTTAAAACAATAACATTTTAAAAAAATGCAAACAAAAATCGTATTTGTATGATTTTTTTGGAAATGCGAACAAAATTTTGATACATGGGATTTTCTTTTTTTGAAATTGCAAACAAAATGTTCAAACCGCGAACATTTTCTGAAGCATGAACGTTTTTGTGAAAATTTCTGAAAACAAGAATATTTTTTGAAACACGCACATTTTTTGAAATTGTGAACTTCTTTTGAAAACGAGATCATTTTTTAATTTCCTGAACCTTATGAAATGCGAACTTTTTTTAAAATTGTGAACATAATTTTTAAAACCTGAACATTTTGTGCAAACATGAACATTTTTTGAAATTCCTGAATTTATTTGAAAACATGAACGATTTTTGGAAACACGGACATTTTTTTGAAAAACATGAACATCTTAACACTCAACTGGGAAAAAATGAAAAATTGAAACAGGAAAACAAGAAAGAGAAAAAAAGGAGAGAAAAGCAAAAAGAAAAAAGAAACAGGAAAGAGATAAACTGATAAAGAAACATAAACAGGAAAAAAGCCGGTTTAGGAACCTCCCAGAAGGTTTCCAAAACCGGAAAAAATCGGCTGGAACCTGTAGGGAGGTGTTTGGATGAGAGAGTGGTAACGTAAAAGGTAAGGAAATTAGATCACGCTGGTAACGGGGACGTAATGGATAAATCCTTCTTTTGTTTGGTTCATGGGTGTAAAGGAATCTAGTTAGACTGTCTGCTTGGTTGAAAAAGGAGAACAGACAAGGGTGAGGACGGAGGATTGAGGCCAGAAGAAGGAGGGAGGAGGGAGGGATATTGTACCTTGAAGCGAACTCCAGCGACGACGAAAAGCTGGGGCAGCAGCGAACGCTCCGGCGACGACGGCGAGCTGGGTCGGTAGCGCACGGTCCGGCAATGACAGCAAGCTGGGCCGGCAAAGAACGGGATGGCGACCAGGGGCGACGGCGGCCGTGCCGCGGATGGGGTGACGCCGGACGAGGCGGAGAGGGTCGAGGGGAGGGGGAGGGGGACTCGGAGAGGACCAGGTAGGCAGCGGCGCTGGGTGAGGTGAAGGGGATCGTGGGAGGAGGAGGGGATCATGGGAGAAGGAGACGATGCGGTAACATAATCGTTAACTGAGGGATGTGTCTGGTAATGATCAAAAGCTAGCCTGGAATCGTTAACGGAGGCAGGCGATTACAGTGTACACGTACCAAACGGCTATATCGTTTTCTGATTACATCGTAAACAGGTACCGAAGGATTCTCCCCGAAACAAACACCTCCTAGAAGGTTCCCAAAATCGGGATCCCCACAACTATTAACGGGCCGGGCCATATGGCGTCGCTCTCTCCTGAAGCCTGTGCGAAAGCTCGACCGCTTGCCGCAATCGAGCGTCCTATAGGATTTTCCGAGAGATCGGCCGTTAACATAAACCACCACTGCTAATAGCGATCCCCAAATAGGTTTGCCAATCTTTGGAGTGTGTTCCTTGAGCAGGCTTCTGAACAGTACTCGGGAACTTCCCATCCAATTTTGGGAAGCTTCTAGGCCAGGTTTTTTCTTTCTTTTTAATGTCTTTTTTGTCTTTTCTGTTTTCCTTTCTGTATTTTAATCATTCTTTTATGGTTTTATTTTTATTTTTATTTTTGTAGTTTTATATATTTGTAAAATTCACAAAATAATGAACTCATGGAGATTTTGATAATTCTGACATATTTTTAATAGGCATACATTTTTCGAATTCATGAGATTTTTTTGAATTGGTGAACTTATTTCAAATTTATGATTATCTTTTGAATTCAAAAATATTTTTACGAATCTGCAAACAGTTATTTATTTTATGAATGTCTTGTTAAATTAATGCTGAAAATTACATTTCTCTATTTTAAAAAAGCCATGAATATCTTTTAAAATCACCAACATTTTTGTAAATTCATGAATATTTTTTTATATTCATGATCAATTTTGAAATTCTTGGAAAAAAATTACAAGTCATGATTTTTTTAAATTCTCATCACGTTTTCGAATTCCAGAACATTTTTTAAATTTATGAAAAGTACTACAAATAATTAAAAAAATATTTCTAATCATGCCAAATCCTCGTCGATTTGCGGTGCGGAATATCCCACCTTGCCAATCAAGAAATTAGTTGTTAAGTCGATGTGAAAGTTTAGCCCCGTGGATCATGAACAATGGATGTCCATCCTAATCAGCCTATGGACGTTAATTGTTTCCGACCTTGCACTAGTGGAGAAATGGCTAGTCACAATCTTTGTTCGTGGCGCGTCATTTCTCACCAATGCCAGCATTAATATTTTTAAATAGTGACGACGTTGGCTAAATTCGAACGTCATAGCTATTTTTTTAGTGCTGGCGTTGAACATTAGGCCTATTACGCCCACGCCAGCACTAGTTGGTTTTAACAGATCCCGGCGCATTAAAAACAAAAACTCATCCTTTCGTCCTCCTCTCGATCCCCAACTCCAGCTGTCGTCCTCTCGATCCCCACCGCCGCCCGATGCGGCCCGTCTCCGCCCGACGTCGCCCCACCCAACGCAGCCCGCCGCCGCCCGCACACCTCTCCTCGCCCCCGTCTCCAACGCCACCACTAAATTCTAATAGTGACGCCATATTGGTGGCGTCGGGTGTCCACACCAGTAAGGCCATTTTTGTCATGCCATAGCTAGGCTTTTCTGCACTAGTGTTGTTGGTGATGAACAATGGATGTTTAGCCTAGTTGTTGAGGACACGTGAATAATTCCTGGACTCATTGAAAATTAATCATGAAAGCACGTTTCTTCTCTCTTAGTTGAACACATGTAGATCCTCTAACATGTTCCTTCATTTGTTTATTAAGAAAAAAATCCAGTGATGGAAAAGGTGAAAGAGTTAAAGTCATAATGTCATGTTCACTTCCGCGCTCTAATGTAAATTGTAAAGGTGACATACTTAAATTTGTTTCCAGTTGACCATACATTTCAAGTTGATCACAAACAATGTTACCATGCATGATGGGAAAATATTATTCATCAACCTTCGCCTCTTTTATTACAAGATGCCTCTGAGCATCTTTGATCCTCCTTAGAATGCTTGAAATGTCATTGATGGTTTTAGTCCTCATACCACTGCATGCTAGAAAAAATATCCACTTGGTCTATCTCATATGAAGTAAAATTAACACAATGTACCAAGGGAAAATTCAAAACATGTTGCATTTTGATTCATTTATTTACCCTAGCCGTATAGTCAAAAGTTCGCCAAATATTAGTCCATAAAAGAGGTTTCTTTCATTGCATTTTTAATTTATCAATTTTTTCAAAGAATAGTTTATAATGCATGTACTGTATTTTCATTTGTTCGTACATATTTTATGAAACAATGAAGTTGTATTAATTAACTTGAAATGAAATAACCACAAATAGAAATTTTAACGTGTACAACATTACTTTATTGATATCAATAGTCAGATATTTTTCACTCTATAGGTTAAGATTTTTGCAAATTTGTACGGATATTTGACATTGCAATATTGTCACTGAAAAAAGACAACTATTTATTTCAAAATTTCCATGTTACTATTTTCAATGCACGTGTTTTGACTTTGATACATGCATTCCATATTGGCTGAAAATAATTAGGAAATAACCTTTATGAGTTATTTTAGCTTAATTGTCTAGAAAATAGTCCGTATGAAACATGAAACATGTTATTTCAGTTACATATAAAAGAATCATGCTTCATGATGTTGCTTGTGCATTTGCTCGGTCTACTTTGCTAGTTAGTTAAAAAGAAGATAAGGGCCTAAGGTTGCACCATTGGTTGAGTCATATGTGTTTAGTCACCAATGTAGGGAGTAGTTTATCATACTAATCATCATCGAACACATTATTCTTTGCTGTCTTGACTAAGTGGGCTTCTAACATCCCACGTTGCTACCAACGCATCCCACGTTAGCCAAGAATAACTTAACTACCTAGAACTAACAGGGGTTAGAAAAGCAAAGACTAAGCCGAAGTCTAGAAACAGGAAGGAACGACAAACCCTAAGTCAACTAAAAAACAGAGACTAGATGCATTGGCTCGCTGCGCCTCGAGTTCACACTATGCAATCTGAACACAAAACAAAAAAACTTAGACGCAATGTAATTGAAATGGAAGGAATACATCACAAGCCACACATGAAGAATTAATACAAGAACAACATGTGCATACACTATTAAACCAACGCTAGAAACCAAATTAAAAGACCCCAGTCCCGTCGCATCTTGCACCGTGTCTCTTTATATACATCACAATGCCCGAGGGACCACTATCGTTCAACACAAGGTACTAGCAATCTAGCAAGTACCTAAGCTGTGTAAAGAACAGAGGGCGTGAGAGAGAGAAGGATGCCAGAGATGAAGCCGCAGGGAGCCGGTTTCAGTGCACGTAACGGATGCAAGTCATTGTGCTTGAGACATGCATCCATGGGTTTGGTTCTCGTCGTACTGGCACAGGTTGCTTCCCTGGGCACCGCTGCCGGTCCCAGAGTCATCATCGTGGGTGCTGGCATGTCCGGTAAGACCCTATATCTATACACTACTACACACATGCATTGGACAAAGTAGTAACTTGGCACCCATTTGGGTGTATTTGTTTTTGTTTTTTCCCCATATAGGTATATGTATACATTACAGGCGTGCATCATGCATGGACATTCTATTTAGCCATTAATTATTATTTTTGTAGGAGACAATACAAATTATTCTTTTCTTCTCTGTCCCCCACGCCCCTCTGTCTCTCTATCTCAAGCAACACATCGTACACGTTTGTACTAAAATGTATATAATTCCTAGACGGTTCAAAATTCTGAAATGCCGCGAGAGTAATCTTTTTTCCTTTGCCGCTAGCGGCCTATGTCTAAAACTATCTTCTTAATCAATGAAATGGCAAGTCTTTTGCCATGTTTCAAAAAAAAAAAATCTGAAATGAGAATTTTTCAGATATGCTCTATGGTTTAACGTATTAACTATTTTGCCAAAAAATTGAAATATTAATTATGAGGCAACACAAAATCCAAAACATTATACGCACTATAGTACTAAAATATTCTTGACCTGCAACGTTTATATTTTATGTTATCTGAATGGGTTCAGACCACCTAAGCACGCCGTAGTACTAGTACGGTAAAAAAATTGTTATCTGAGAGAAAGAAAAAAGAGAAATCATAGTGTGTGAGCTGTTTTGAGGGCACGTATGTAATGTACAGATGCAAGTTCTTGTGCTTACTACACATAAAATATCAACCTTCATATATATGGCCTTTAGGGATCTCGGCTGGGAAGAGGCTGTCGGAGGCCGGGATCACCGACCTGTTGATCTTGGAGGCGACGGACCGCATTGGCGGGCGCATCCACAAGACCAAGTTCGCTGGGGTGAACGTGGAGATGGGGGCCAACTGGGTGGAAGGGGTGAACGGCGACGAGATGAACCCCATCTGGACCATGGCAAATGGCACCGGAGGCCTCAACCTCAGGACTTTCTGCTCTGACTTCCGCCACCTCGCCGGCAACATCTACAAGCAAGAGTATGTGCTTGCGCCCGAACGCATTCCAGTATGTAACACATATGCCATAACTGATTGATTAATTCTGGATGAATACAGTGGTGGTCTCTACGACGAGAAACTCGTCGAGAAGATAATCCAGAGGGTGGATGAAGTTGCGGAGAGCGGAAGAAAGCTCTCCGGTGCTTTGCACAACAATGGCCTGCCAGACATGTCTGTCATGGCCATGCAACGCCTCAACTACCAGTACGTATACAGTTTATGTTCTTTTAACCAGTCTGAACTTGCACCGTGTTAACATTTTGTAAAACATCACACAAAATACGTCGAAAAAAATGGAGAAGGGAGCGTGGGATTGAAAGTCTTACAGTCTTACTTATACACCTAAAAGTTAGCTGATGGCTCATGCTCACCCTTTCCACTTGCCCCTCCCTGTATGTACATGTTTCCACCAAAGTCTGAAAAAGAAGCTTATCACATACATCTACATTCCTGTAGTTGTACCTTTCCCTTCCATTATATTTTAGTCCAGAAAGTGCATCCCATCAAATGACCACAATTATGTGACTTGCAGTAGTAAATCATGAAATCCATATGTTTTAGCAAATGGTAACCACCGCAGCCTCCAAGAGCCATATTCTTTACACACATGTGAATCACCCCGGTTCGCCCCTCTTCGTAATATTAACAAATATACAGCTGTTCAACGACCACTTTTGTACGGAATTATTGGTTTTTGTTTTTTGAAGAAGAAATTATTGATTTATTGTTGTCCAAGATATCTTTTATTTTCCGGAGAATTTAATTTGTGCAACCTGCGTCTTTTGTATGCATTATTGCAGTATGCCTTCAGGTCCTGCGTCGCCGGTGGACATGGTGATCGATTACTACCACCACGACTTTGAGTTTGCTGAGACACCACGCGTGACGAGCCTGCTGAACACACATCCACTGGCGACATTCAACAACTTCGGCAACGACGTCTACTTTGTGGCCGACAATCGTGGTTACGAGTCTGTCGTGTACCACATCGCAGAGCAGTACCTCAAGACAGACCGCAAGTCCGGCGCCATTGTCGACCCAAGGCTCAAACTAAACACGGTGGTGCGGGAGATCACCTACTTACCAAACAGCATCATGGTGAAGACGGAAGACAACAAGGTGTACCAGGCCGACTATGTCATCATCTCGGCTAGCCTCGGCGTTCTGCAGACCGACCTCATACGGTTCAACCCGGAGCTGCCTTGGTGGAAGATGATGTCCATCTACCAGTTCAACATGGCCGTGTACACCAAGATCTTCCTCAAGTTCCCTAGGAGGTTCTGGCCAGAGGGGCCCGGCAAGGAGTTCTTCCTATACGCCAGTGATAGGAGAGGGTACTACCCAGTATGGCAGCAGTTCAAGAAGGAGTACCCGGGGTCGGACGTGCTTCTCGTGACGGTTACCGACGACAAGTCGAGGAGGATCGAGCAACAATCAGACAATCAGACCATGGCGGAGGCGATGGAGGTGCTGAGGAAGATGTTCCCTGGGAAAGACGTGCCGACGCCACCGAGATCCTCGTGCCGAGGTGGTGGTCCAACAGGTTCTTCAAAGGCACCTTCTCCAACTGGCCTATCGGCGTTAACCGTTACGAATACGATCTCATACGGGTACAAATATATATACATTTTCCCTGGATTTCACTCGTCCTACACTTATATTAACATGACTCTTTGTATTTTCCTTTTTCTCAGGCTCCCGTTGGGAGGGTTTACTTCACCGGTGAGCACACGAGCGAGAAGTACAATGGTTATGTCCATGGAGCGTATCTTGCAGGTAAATTCAGAAGTATTTCTCATGCTTTGCATTGTTAAGTATGTTTTGTTTTCCTTTTCGGTTTCTGTGAATTCCTAAGATATTCACATCTGACGGGTGTTACATAGGTATTGACTCTGCTGACATGTTGATCAACTGTGCCGAGAAAAAAATGTGCACTTACAATGTCAAGGGAAAGCACGACTAATCCAAAGGTAACTATCTTTTTTTTTGCCGAATCCAATGGTAACTATCTAGCTAAACAGTTCTTTCCTACTAGTGATTCGAAGCCCAAGAAACGAGCTCAAGTGTTGCCCGTCCAATAATTTTTCCATCTTATTTTTCATTTCCATTCCATGATAATGGTATGACATTATCTTTTCTGTTGCAGGTTAACTACAAGGTTGAAGCACCAGCAAAGAAAAAAAAACTACAAGGTTGAAGCACTAGAAGTTGCATGTTAACGGGTTGCTTGGTTCGTAGGCACACCTAATGTTAGGCATGTTTGATCAAGTTAGGAAATTACCTGACTGTCATATGGAGAAAGACACTATTTCTAGTTTCCTAACTTTTATAAGAAACGCAAACATGGAACAGTTCGAGTAGTATCTACAAATATTACAGACAACTTTATTGTGTAAGCAGTCTGCTAATACAAGACATTATTCGATAGCAGGAACAATAGGAAACTATACATCCTGCTTATTTCTATCAGGGTGGGGGGGGGGGGGGGGGGGGGCAGTCAAGGGTAGACTTCAATAATGGACCGAAATCCTAGCATGCGAGTGATCTTGTAATCACTGAATCCGGCTTCAAGGAAAATCTTCCTCCACTGCTTCTCGTCTCGCTCGCCCCCATCAACACGCATCATCTGGATATCAAATAGAACTTGCGTCTCCCGAAGAAGAACATCATCCCGCGACATCCCGGAGTCTATCACGACATCGATGATTATCACCTTCCCTCTGGAACCTCCACTAGTTATTGATTCTTTGCACCGTCGTAGTACATTGATAGCATCTTCATCTTGCCACAAGCACAAAACCCACTGGAAAATGGAAGAACAAGTTTCGTTCAACGTATATGTAATAACTAAAGGAAAAAACAAGATGTCATGTCCTATGTGTACCTTGAGTAAAACAAGGTCTGCTGGTGGCACGTACTCAAACAAATCACCAGCAACAAACTCGACATTGCCGATGGCAGGTGCCCCGGCGATCGCGTGTGGGAGGTCCAACACGGTGCACCTGATGTGAGGGAACGCCTTAGTGATGGCTTCCGCCATGGCACCATGGGCACCACCGGCATCAACGAGAGAGCTCGTGCCCTCAAAGATGTTGCAGTGATCTTTGATGATGGTCTCCATAAGGGGGCGGCTATCGGAGACCATGCCAGCGTTGAACATGCCACGCATGCCCTTCTTCGCCGTCATCTCCTCCCGTGTGCACCCGTGAGCCACCTCGAAGAGTGTCAGGGCCGACGATCTCTCGTCGGTGAACCACTCCCCTATACTACAGAGGGCGGTCAAGGACAGCGGGTCCACGATCACGCGCACGATGGGAGACTGGGTGCACGAGCTGTCCGCGACGAGGAGGCGCGAGAGGGGGGTGAGCTTGTAGTGCACGTTTGTGGCATCATCGTGGGGGCCCTGGTCGACGGAGAAGAAGCCAAGAATGGCAAGGGCGCGCATGAGCCGACGGAGGTGGGAAACCTTTGTCGGCTGGACCCCGGTCTCGGTGGCAATGTCGGACAAACTGGCGGCACCTCCGCGACGGTGGATGGCGTCGGGGATGCGTAGATCCGCAGCGGCCCTGAGCACGGCGGACTTGACGTACGCCATTGCGTGGTGGTAGAGCTCAAGCTGAGCTTCGAGCAACCCCTCCGTGCCGACCATCACATCATTCGCAGTTTCTTTTTGGACATGCGCCACGATACGTTTTCCTTTCAACTGGTCACTAGCAGGGAAGGGGCGAGGTTGGCCACCTGAATTTTTCATCAAGAGAAAACTTGGCAAAACTCACAAGTATATAATAGGGTATGAGAAGACTTGAAGGAAATACCACAAAGAGTAAGAAACTAAAACAACTGAAAGCTGTGTTCATCTGCATGCCTAGTATCTGCGAGGGCCGCATGATTGGCATTCTCCGACTGCCTAACCGCGTCGCCGTCGTGGCGAAGCTTGCGCAGACGGGGGATGCAACAAGGGGCGAGAGCGTTGAAGACCATGCGGGCGCCATGATATGTATTGTATCAGCAACTATTCTAAGGTCGTGGGTACTTATAGACTGTCCATTTCGGTGCCCCACCTTCCATGTTACTCAATAGGCCTTGCGTGTACAGGTGTTGAGCTAGGGAAATGATTGTGCAGCCACCATGCATGATCTATCTACCTGATGAATGCCAATCTTTTTGAACTCTGGACGGAGGTGGATATAATGGCCAGCCGAGACGAAAGCAATCACGTCGGAGACGAAAGCATGCACACCGCCGATCGACATGCAACAAGCTTGCTAAAGTCATGCTTTATCCATCCATTTTTCTAGGCGGCGGGATCTGGACTTTCCATCCATGGCGATGCATCTTTTGCTGGAGTCTACGTACCACGCCGCTTGATCGATGACGGCAACTAAAGCAGTGCACTGGTACACTCTGTGCGCAGGCAAAATTCAGCACAGCAAGCATTCGCCACGAGGCACGAGAAGCTACACACACAAGAAAGAAAAGAATATTCTTTGATTTTTACACACACACAAGAATAGTACATGAGACTGGTAAGAATCAATATACCCCCAAAACGCACTGTATTTAGAAAAAGAGGGCAGTAAGAGCAACTCCAACGCGGCGACCCATTCCGTCCGCACGCGTCCGTTTGGGTCGGCGCGGACAGAAAAGTCGGCCCAACGCGCTGACCCAAACGGACGCGCGTCCGCTTTTCGTCCGCTTGCCGACCCATTCCAGCCCATTTTTGAGCCGGATTTGCGTCGGCGCGGACACGAGACGGACACGCGAGCGCGCCCGCCTACTCCCCCCTGGCCCGCTGGTCGGTGGCACATTGGCCATCCTCTCCCATTCCAACAGTAAACCCTCCTCCTTCGTCGCCGCCGCCGCCGCCCATTTTTCCGTTGCCGGTGCCGTCCTGCAACGCCGCCACCTCCCACGTCGCCACGCTCCCCGCCGTCTTGCCGCCGGGGAATCGAAAGCTTCCCAGCCCCACTCCCCCGACACAGCCGAGGCCGCGGCCAAGAAGCCGCCTCGCCCCCCCCCCCCCCCCCCCCCCCCGCCAGTTCCTTCGTCTTGACACCGGCACGCTCGTCGGACGTAGGCGCACTCGTCTGACGCCGCCAGGGAAGCTAGCTGGTCCGAGGGTGGCGCGACTCCTTTCGCCGGCCGGCTTCTTCGTCGACGTCCGCAAGCTGTTTGACAGTTTGCCAAGGTACAAAAATGGACTCCGCCGACGAGTTCTTCTTTCATAATTTTCTTTGTGACTCCGACGATTCCTCGTCCGATGATGAGGAGGAGGTCTTGGCTGCCGTGTTGGTCCATCACCACATCAATAGCCAACGGCCGTTGTTCCGTGGCTCCATTCCGAGGCACCTTCCGGCGTTGGATCGCAACCGAGAGAGCGGGCATTTCCTTCTTTGGAAAGACTACTTCGACACAACGAACCCGTTGTTCAAACATCAGAAATTTCGTCGCCGTTTCCGTATGAGTAGGCATCTTTTCAACCGTATTAGAGAGGGAGTGGTCGGCTACGATAACTATTTCGAGTGCAAAGAGGATGCCGTTGGAAAGATTGGCTTCTCCTCTTATCAGAAATGCACTGCAGCCATCCGAATGCTTGCATACGGAGTGCCCGGTGATCTCATTGACGAGTACGTCCGTATGAGCGAGTCTACTTGCCTAGAGTCCCTGTATAAGTTTTGCAAGGCTGTTATTGCTGTGTTTGGCCCTGAGTACTTGAGAGAGCCGACTCCTGAAGATACAGCCCGTTTGTTGGCGATGAATGCCAGCAGGGACTTCCCGGGGATGCTTGGTAGCATAGACTGGATGCACTGGGAGTGGAAGAACTGCCCTTCTGCTTGGCAAGGGCAGTATAAGGGCCGTGTCAGGAAATGCACTGTAATACTTGAGGCAGTGGCATCTCAAGATCTCTGGATCTGGCACTCTTTCTTTGGCATGGCCGGATCACACAATGATATCAACGTGCTTCAGCGCTCGCCGGTGTTTGCTAGGCTTGCCGAAGGCAACAGCCCACCGGTTAATTTTGCCATCAACGGCCACAACTACGACAAAGGATACTACCTGGGTGATGGTATCTATCCTCAACGGCCACAACTACAACAGCTCACCGGTTAATTTTACCAGCGCGAAGCTTAGGCCTTTAGCCCCGGTTGGTGGCTCCAACCGGGACGAAAGGCACCCCTTTAGTCCCGGTTGGAGCCACCAACCGGGACTAAATCTATTTTTGGTTTAGTTTTAGATTAGAAACAATTTGTATTATTAGTTGGATTTTTTTATTTAATTCTAAATTAATATTATTTTGATCATAATAGAGTTTTATAAAATCTTTTTAGTTGATTCTTTTTGCTATTGAAGAATATTATAAAATACTTTTTGGTTTTAGTTTATCTTATATATGCCGAACAGTTACTTGAATAATTCTACTATCTGATATGTTGTCCTCAGTTTCACCAGACAACAAACAGAACTCCTCTCATCCGGACTTGGAGCCACCAACCGGGACTGTATCTAATTTTCCTATTTTTGGTTTTAGTTTTCTTTTAAACAGATTCAAAAACAGTAGCATTATGAAAAGTTTTTAAGAAAAAATACTTTATGAAAATTTTAGTTGGATAAATTTTACTTTCTATTAACTTTACTTTAGATCAGAAACAATTTGTATTATTAGTTGAATTTTTTTATTTAATTCTAAGTTAATATTATTTTGATCATAAATAGAGTTTTATAAAAGCTTTTTAGTTGATTCTTTTGGCTATTGAAGAATATTAAAAAATACATTTTGTTAACATAAATTTTATATAATTTTAAGTTAATATTATTTTTCATAGGTATCATACTCATGATGTGGGTTTTTACTCCTAATGTACGATAATATAAAGGTGCCTGGATGTTCATGAGATATGCCAAAACAATAGACTATTCTCATAGGATTCGCTGATTTCCCAGCCCTCAACATATCATCAACTTTTCCTTTTGACCCTTTCATGAATCGGCGATAAGAGAGCACATCCTTTTCAGATGGCCTACCAATGGATCCACATATCTGTCTATTATGCATATTTGTACAAGGAAAGAAACATACATTTACCAAAAATTAAAACAGATGCCAACCTTGACAGTTAATACGTCACCTTCATGTAACTGTAGTGACCATCAGAATACTTGTGGGGCATAACCATGTCTTTTAACCCAGAATTAAAGGTGCAAATTATTCGGTTATCTTATATATGCCGAACAGTTACTTGAACAATCCTACTATCTAATATGTTGTCCTCAGTTTCACCAGAAAGCAACCAGAACTCCTCTCATCCGGACTTGGAGCCACCAACCGGGACTATATCTAATTTTTCTATTTTTGGTTTTAGTTTTCTTTTAAACAGATTCAAAAACAGTAGCATTATGAAAAAAATTAAGAAAAAAATACTTTATGAAAAAATTAGTTGGATAGATTTTACTTTCTATTAACTTTCCTTTAGATTAGAAACAATTTGTATTATTAGTTGATTTTTTTTCTTTAATTCTAAGTTAATATTATTTTGATCATAAATAGAGTTTTATAAAAGCTTTTTAGTTGATTCTTTTTGCTATAGAAGAATATTATAAAATACTTTTTCTTAACATAAATTTTATATAATTTTAAGTTAATATTATTTTTCATAGGTACCATACTCATGATGTGGGTTTGTACTCCTGATGTAAGATATGCCAAAACAATAGACTATTCTCATAGGATTCTCTGATTTCCCAGCCCTCAACATATCATCAACTTCCCCTTTTGACCCTTTCATGAATCGGCGATAAGAGAGCACATGCTTTTCAGGTGGCCTACCAATGGATCCACATATCTGCCTATTATGCATATTTGTACAATGAAAGAAACATACATTTATCAAAAATTAAAACAGATGCCAACCTTGCCAGTTAATACGTCGCCTTCATCTAACTGTAGTGACCATCAGAATACTTGTGGAACATAACTATGGCTTTCAACCCAGAATCAAAGGTGCAAATTATTCGGTTATCTTATATATGCCGAACAGTCCTGGCGCAACACCTTTAGTCCCGGTTTGTATCACCAACCAGGACTAAAGGTCCCGTTCGAACCGGGACTGGTGCCTGCCGAGCCCCAGCCGGCGTCCTAGCCGCCCGAACCGGGATTGATGCTCACATTAGTCCCGGTTCGTAACTCGACCGGGACTATTGCTCCGTTCGGCCTAGAACCAAAGCCCTGTTTTCTACTAGTGTTTTGGTGGCCATGCTTCTTTGTTTATAGTTTGTAAACTGCAAGATAAGATGTTCAAATTTTCGGTTTCGTCTATGGACGTGGGTTTTGCAATTTACAGTGGAGGTATGATTTTAGTCCTCGAATTCAATATGGGGTTTCTTCTCTAGGGTCCTCAAGGTGTAAAACGTCGTCCTCTTTTGGATCCAGAGCTTGAGAAGGGTTGGACAGTTGTCTCCAGTGGCAGAAATTCTAATTCTTATGCTGATGCTGTTTGGAATCCTAGAATTTTTTATCCATCCAATTCGAATGTTGCTGCAGTCCAAAGAAACCAAGTTGTTCATCCGGCTCGATCAGCGGTGCCGGTTACTACGGTTTTCAGCAGACTTCAAATCCCTGATAATTCTGGCAATAATGACGCGGGAACGTCGTAGGTGCAGTTTGAACGCAATCAGGCTGGATCAGCAGGGTCAGATTTGCGGGCTTCCTCCGTGGAGCTTAGGCGGGCTTTCTATGGCCGTTGCCTTCTGCTGGGCCATGAAAGGCCGGCCTGTACAAACAAAATCCGTTGCCGGAGATGCAAGCGGTAGGGCCACATCGTCAGTGGGTGTCGCTTCGGTTTTCAATCTTTGGCAATGTCAAGTCAGCAGATCATCTCAGGCTCGGCTCCCGCGGCTTTTGGCAGGATTAATGCCGACATAATGGCTCCTACTGATCGTATAGTGACAACTTGAGACAAACAGAGGACCGCATTAATCTCTATTCCCTCTCCTGCAGCTCGTCCTTCCCTGCCGCCCTAAACAGCCTCTCTGCAAGCGACGAGCTCAGTGCAAGCTATGGCATACTTTCCCGTTGATCCAGCGCCATTCCTGCCACCTCATCACCAAGCCATTCAAGTAGAGGGCAGGCCAGCTCGGGTGCGGGTCATCTCTGGTCCATCTGCTCAGAAGCATGAAGATTGGGAAATCGCCACGGTAATCCCCATGCCAAACTTGCAGGTTCACTTCCCCATAGTCAGTCAACTCTTAGGGGAATTCATCACTGAAGTTAAGCACTTAGGGTTTTCAGAGATCTGTCAGTGCCCCTTTGGTCAGGCCTATGTTATATTTAGTTCACCCTTTGATAGAGATGCAATGGTGCTGCATAGTCCACATGTATTTGGAGATGTTCATGTCATTTTTGAAAGGCATAACCAGGGTTTGAACTAGAGGAGTCGGAGGAGTCTGGCCATGAGTAGGGATATCTGGGTTCTGCTAGTAGGTTTTCCATTTGATAAAAGGGACATTCATGAAATTGCAAATGATGTTTGTAGTTTGGTAAGTTATTGCTTTGGAACAGAGCAAGAAGCACTAAAGCACCTTTGATGGTAAAAATCAGGGTGGATAAACTGACAGATGTTCCTTCCAGTATCATAGTGGGAGAGTCTGAGGAAGCCAACTCTGAATCCTGGTCTGTGCCAGTTGTTATAGTGCAGCAAGAATTGCTTGGAGGTGGTCCACCTCATGAGGACCCTGTCCAAGTGGATGGAAATCCTCACCCTCTACCAAATAACCCAAACTTCTATCAAAACCACTTTAATCATTTCCTGGGTCCAATCATGCAACATCAAGCACAAGATGACATGCAACAGCAAAATGAGAGTCATAGCTAGCTGGACCTTAACCAGACTCAAGATCTTATGGTGGAAGGAATAGAAAATGCAGAAGATGAAATGCCAGGGTGGGTACATTGGGCAATGCCAGCAAATAATGAGCTTAGTGATCAAGAAATAGAGGAGGGAGAGTTCCTGGAGTTAGCAGATTTGCTTGAACCTCTTGATGGTCATTTGCAGGATGAGCTGCGAGAGATGGATGATAACAATGAAATAACTTTGTCTGTGGGATCAAATGAGATTGTTCTTCCTGATATGAATGGTGGAATGGTAGTACCTCCGATGGAGGGAAATGATGCTTTGAACTTGATGGGCCAGGCCCAGGATATTTTCAATGGGCCCATCCAAGCCCACCGACCACTTCATGAGCATATTCAAGTTTTGCCCGCTGCACCTCCTCCTCTTAAGGACAATAGATTTACATTGATTAAGCAGATTATTACTGCGCACTTACAATATGTAGGATATTTCCTTAATTTATTGGAACTATGTCTTAGCTCACACACACCATGCACTTATGCAGGTATTTTATTATTATTTTAAATCGATTTTCACTATAACATATAGACTTACACTCATTCATACACATACGATGTTTTATGCGGACGACCACCTGACGGGCGCCACCCCGGCATTGGTGTCGAGCCCAAGGGCATTCCACACGGCAACCGATGTCCCCACCTCGTCGTCGCCGCAGTCTTCACACGAGTCGACGACCATGGCCCTCGCGCTGCGCCCGGTTTGCGTGCTCGCGATGTTCATAAACCTGTGGCACAGGGCCGCGCCCGCGTACAGCTCCGTAGGCAGCGTCAGCAGGAAATCCCCGTCGCTGTGGTATATGCCGTCGCACGCCGCTGGCCCGCCGCCCTCATCTCCTTCTTCGTACCCGTTCACCGTCATCGTTCCCGACTGGACGCCTGTGAGGGGCGTCCCGTGATCAGCATCGTGCCGGGCCACGGCGCACGATACTGCCTGCAGGAACACAAGAACACCAAAGATTGCCACGACCTTGGTGTTGTTCCCCATGGTAATTATCGAGTGAGCTACGGCTTGCGTTTCATTCAAAACCTGTGTGCTCTCTCCAGGGTGTTGGTTCGTTCGGGGAGTTCATATAGGTGTTGTGCTGCAGCCTGGAGACAAAACAGCCGAGCTAAGGCAGCAGGTCACTCGTGGCATAGGGAACTGGGTACTGATTTTCACTCCTTGCGAGGAGGACAAGTTCATATTCATTGTTTCACCCTCCAAGTTGGGACCTACCTACATACAAGACATGCTTCTATTGATGCCCGCTTCTATGGATGAAATTATGGTTGAGAATTTGAGTGGAGGCGAAGGAGAGATGTCATACATGAGGTTCGGATTGTTATGTTGGAAAAAAATAGGCTACTCCCTCCGTAAACTTTTATAAGACGTTTTAGATCAATATAATTTAGTGATCTAAAACATCTTATATAAGTGTACAGAGGTAGTATCTTTTTCGCGGAACGGAACTGGATGGATGGATCGTGGATCGTACGGCGGCCGGCGAGTTGCGAAATTGATTGGGTCGATCGGAGTCGGAGGTGGACGAAGCCGAAGACGACGTACGCACCGTACCGTACGGATGGAAAGAAAAAAGACGAAGAGAGAAAACGCACAAAATTGATTGGGTCCCACTCCCAGCGGCGGGCGGGCGATTTGTTTCCTTCTTCTCTTCGAAAAAGAAAAAGAAAAGCGAGGCACAATCGAAAAAGTAGTACCAAGCTTGTTTGCGTTTCGCCACTATGGTAAGGTCGTGGGGTACTTATTATAGACTGTACATTTCGGTGCCCGGCCTTCAATAAGCCTTGCGTGTACGTGTACACGAGTGTCTAGCCAGGGAAATGATTGCGCAGCCACCGTGCAACGCATCATCTATCTGCTACCTCATGAATGTCTGCAGGCCAGCGACGACGAGTTCTCTGACGAGTCACACGAGGGCGGCCGGCATTGCGCTTGCACATGTGTAGGTACGTCGTTGGATTTGTCTCCGTGCTCCAGCACGAGGCTGTACTGTATATACTAGCAGGCAGAGGCGCGGCGGCACGCCGCGCCCACGAGATTGCCCGTGTGAAGTGCATGTGTTCTGTAACCACAAAGCCTAAATAGTTGACAAAAGATACAAAAAAATTCCATGGAAACAATTAAATACTCAATCTTTGATCTTCTTGCAGGCAACAAAGTACGCTGGATCACGCAAGATACATTCTTACATAATAACATGGCATCCTGATTCGTGTGACCTGACAGGAATAAAGCCAATTCTGAGGGTGTGATACACCCATATCTATCTTCTTAGCATCATAATGAGTTAAACGATCAATTGTATAAATAGATCCTCTCTTAGTTTCTCTCCCTAAACATATGAACTGAGCAGCTGGTAACAATCCCTTCATCATTCCGCCCTACAATTAAAAACAATTTTAATTTACTTATAGTAAAATGTGAATTAACATGAATCCACACATCGAATTGTAAACATCCAAAGCATATACTGTCAAACCTAAGTCACCAAAAGACACTGGGTCGAAGCTTTCATTGTGAAAAATGAGAAGAAAAATCTGCTTATATTTGTACATCAGTCAGATAGTGGAAATCCTCACCTAGGGGAGCTAAGACGTGCAATCCAGCTTGACTTAGTAAAACAAACAATATAAGAACTTAACTGGCACACACTGCATATCTCATATAGGATATAATTAGATTGGATCCCCTCTCTAGCCGCAAGAAGCGCCTTGGTTGTTCTTGTAACAGTTTGACCTCAAAGTTTGAAGAGCGTGAATTTTGGATCTACAAATTTGATTTTGGATCAGCATCTACATCTATGTCCCTGGCATCTATTTTGTACCTGGTTAATACCAATACTGAAAAACCTATCACATGTAAGAGACAAATAGAAATTAGTACCTCTGCCTCCTAGTGTGGTAATATGCATGTCGTTCTGTACGTGCACATGGAATTGTAATTAAAATCGTCTTTTTCGGCTCGGGATGTGAAAGATTGAACTTGTAAACTTCCTTGAGTGTGTGGCCTTACAGTTTGATTCTTAAGTTTGTGAAGCCTAAAATTTTAGAGAAGAAAACTAAGTACAGCCCATCCTTAAGCCAGTGGCAAATACTGCACTATATATCAGGACAGGATCAGAAAGTTTCCAGTAGGTAAGCGTTTTGAAATGAACCAGAAACACAACTAATGTGCTGCAAAACTATTTTTTGTTTGTAGTCCTCATCAATCGACAGAAGAGAAATGGATTCGTCTCTGGCAAAGACAGTGGTTAGAACACCAGTGGGCACACCACCCTCTTTTTTGTTCATTCCTTATCAGTCACCATCAATTAGGACACTGACATCACTTGTTTACTGAGTACAGGCAGTAGCGGATGGGAAAAATATAAATAGTCAAGAACCAGTAATTAAGCTACAGTTTGGTTACCAGAAGGAAAAAATAGTGAATAATTTAAGATTATGTCTGAATCCCATAGCTACAGAAAAATGCAATTGACCTTAGTTCTCCTAAATTCATCTATCTCTAAATTAGATGTTGGTCTGTAGATAATCAGCAGTAAGAGACAATCTATACACTTCGGATTGAAGATAATATATATTGATATCTCTCTTGATGTCATTTCCAGCAAAAGAGAACCTATAAAGGACAATATGGTGTGCTCTGCCAAAAGCATAATAATAAATACTTACAGAAGTCATACCTAGAAGCATTAGATCTTAGCCGCAAAGCTGACATCCGTTCAATGTACACGAAAATTGTTTTCAATAAACCTGCAAGAAAATAAAAATATTAATGAATTTGGAAGAAGACCTGCAAGTTATCGTTTCCTTTCCTAACAGAGTCGATGCACATGGCAAGATTTACGCATACATTTGACTGTAATAGTATGCACATGTAGACAGTAAGCATCTGGACATCCAAGGAGCACGACAATACCAAGGTGCAAATAATAATGCATGTATTTGCAACACTTTGCTAGAGGAATATTGTCAAGAAGTGCAATTAAGCAACTATTTGTAGCAGAGGTCGATGGGGAAGAAGATTTAAGAGATACCTTAAAAATATGAAGAGGCGAGCCGAGCAATGTGGGGTCACTTTCACATCATCCAGCCAATAATCCATGACATCCATCCCTCTATTATGCTCTGCTATACTTGCTGAATAATCTTGCTCTCTTTCAACATTTACGGTCTGAATGAAAGGATCTAAAAAAGAGGTGCTGATTAAAAGAGCGAAATGAGTGCGGTGTCAAGGGAAGTGGTATGTTTAATAAGTAGAGTGTAGCACAAAAAGTAGGTGGATGCTTTATTATCTCTGAAAGAGCTGAAGCCAGGAACAGCTGGAACTCAACAATTCTTTACCAATTAAAACAAAATGAAAAATCTGCAAAAATGTCTTCAGGACAAACTGAACAAAAAAACATCTGCTGAACCTTGTAATATACACAAAAAACATGTCCTCCAACTCCAAACTCAAAGGTTGTTCAGAAAACACATGCTTAATGTAGCAGAACATCAGTTGGACCCTGCGTTTGACATGCCTATTCAGGAAGATATAATCATATAAACATCAAAAGTCTGAACCTTTTCAAGTTAATTCGCATATATAAATCACACTTGTTTTCATATAAACACACTTCTAAAAATAAATCATGGGTGAAGTAGATGTGTCAAATTGGTATTGCGTCATCATGTTAGTCGTAGGAAGCAAAAACAATTACATGGAGTCACACATGAGAAAGAGGCTACCAAAGTTGAGAACTGGGAGTGATCGTCAGCGAGGTGGAGCCGGTCGAGGTGAGCTGCCGGATCAGGGAGCTGGCCGAGGCGAGGTTGGTGAGAGGAGGCGACGTGCAGCAGGTTGCCGAGGGCATGAGGACGGCGAGGCTGGTGTGGTCAGCCAACGGGGAGCGGGCCGCCTACTTCCGCATCCGGCAAAGAGATCCGTTGGTGGAGAAGGCTCAGTGCTGCTGGGAAACCTCCTGAGGTCGGGCTGCTGGTTCCCATGGCCGGCAAGGGAAAGGGGTGGTTCGTAGGATGCCCTGCCGAGAGAGATTGGGGAAGAAGGCGCTGGCCGTTGTCGTCGCTGCGCCGTCGCCGTCGTCGCTGATCTGTGTCTCCCCTGAGGTAGAGGTGGGGGGAAAGGGCGCCGTGGTGCTGCACCGCTGGCCGTCGCCGCCGCCGCTGCTGCTGCGCCTGCCCTATCGCCTTCGCTGCTATTGGCCGAGAGAAAGATACGGGAGAGATGGAAGTGGTTTCTGAGAGAGAGAACGGATGCGACGTTTTTTTATGGATGAAACGACAATAAAGCTAGATCATGACTCCCCGAAAGCTCCGTATCCAATACCCAATTCAAGATATCTCGATGGCTCCAACGGCAAGCAGTAAAAAAACAATACAGAATTGAAAGCAAACCAAAGTGAAAAGGGAGCACGTGTCAGCCAGGAGAAGACTCACCCCAAGCACTTCAAACGCACGAGAGGAGAGCCTGCTTAGTAGCTTTAATACTTTGTATGTATTATAAACTCTGAGAGAAAGCACACAGCCAGGGCAAGCCAGCTGCAAGCTAGCTTATAAACCCAAGGCGGAACTCTCTTATTTACCATGGCGAGCACTACCTACCAAGGTAGTGGTGATATTTGGCATTCTTATTTTCCTGCATGTGTCATGCGCTGCCAGCCAGGTCCGCGACCTCCAGGCGGTGATGTCGGTAAACGGCTTCCAGAACGGAGAGGAGGGAGGGCCAGCAAGCTGCGACGGGCAATACCACAGCGACGACCTCTTCCTCGCGTCGATGTCTTCAAAGTGGTACGGGCCCGGCCTCCGGTGCGGCAAGATGATCAGCATCAAGAGATTGATCGGGGTCTCCGTGCAGGCCATGGTCGTGGACGATTGTGAGGACGGCTGCGGAGATAACGAAATCAGTACATCGGCCGCTGTGTGGAAGGCCTTGGGGATTGACACCAGTATCGGCGAGGTGTCAGTCCTCTGGTCGGACGTCTAATTGAAACAAGGTGCTCGGCTGAAAGATGAGATTGTTGTTCACCGTGAATCCAGTAGTCATCTTGTTTCGATTTCGAAGCAGCATAAACGTGTAAGCATTGTCGTATTTACTACTTGCTCACCTTCACGGCAGAGTACATTAAGGACAGTAAAACTGCACCAATTCCCAGCCCTCTCACGCACTGTACACCCCTGGCCGTCCATTTTTATGATTGAGACACTTTTTCACCGTCGGATCAGTGTGTACTTCAGCCTCCACCACGTTTTCTGTTCCTGGGCCAAATGTCCTAAAGGGCTGCTGCTCCACGGGCAAAATCTGAGCCCTCTGGTTAACCGGGCCTTTTTCTCGCAGCCCAATTGCCTAACGCATACGTGAGAAAGGCCCAGGAAATAAAGATCCGTTCGGCCGTGTGCACAGAGCCTGCACAATGCCCACCTCCCCCGCCCCCGCCCCCACCCCTTCCGATCTACCGCCGCCACACTGAGAGGCGATGGCAACGACGACGGCCAGGGAAAGTGCTCTTTTCCCTTCCACCGTTCCACGGTTCCACCTCTCTATTGCAGCAGTATCTCGCGAACACCATTGGTGGAGTCAACGTTGTTGGCTGATGTTTTCCCGAAGGGGACAGGTAGGAGAGGGGATCACGCATGGCGCATCGACGAACTTGGCAGATCTCGAGCGGTGGCTCCGCCCTACAGATGCGAGAAACACGGAGATCAGTATCTGTCAGCACGCACCTATGGCCTATCCCCACTGAGGTCAACGAGGAGCAGCACGACCTGGACTGGATATCAACCCCGAGGACCCGAACAGAGCACTATTCCATCCAATCCCAGTGACCTCCTTCCATCTGTTTGTTCTTGCATTGGCTTTGCTGTAGTTTGTGAGTGGCAATCGACCTTGGGTTACTTGCGAACATGATTGATTCAGCTGCACATATTCCTTTTGTAACCCGTGAATGCATGTTCTTATGATTCAGTTAACTCAATTTCTTTAGTTTGTGGAGTATGTTACTAACTTAATTTGGTTTACCGTAGGTGCAGGGAGCCTGATTGGATTTACATCTTCTTTGTGATACATACATATACATGAGATCGATTAGTCAGTTTTGGTCTGTAGAACTAACACTGTCTACTCTGTAAGTTTCCTTACCAGTGCATCCCTCTACCTTCTTTTCTAACATGTAAATGTGCTTCCCCTCAAGCATGCTAGATTGTAAATTATATCAATTATGTATCTTTGCTTATCTGTTAGGTGGGGCCGTGGGGCTGGTTCTATGAGTTTACAGATTATAAGGGAGTTTATTTATACTTATATGTAGAAGATTAAGACCGACTATTATCCGGAGATAATGTCGCTTTGCTGTGGATACTAAATAGTTGGTATTGAAGTATGGTAGTTTAAAAAAATATGTTTTCTTGCAGTAATAATTTGAATTTCAAACTATCAGGCCTTTGCATCATATTTTTGTTGTGAATGTGGGCAGTGGATTCATGTTTGATCCGGAACAATTTGAAGGGTTTTTGGACACATAAACTTCAACCTAGATCCACTTAAGCACCTCGAATTATGTTGAAGATGAAATTATAAATGTTTTAGTTGGTTCGCCACTTTATGTATGCTTTGTTGCAAAGTTGAATAATTGGGCCTCCTTGCTATGTGGAAATGCATTATTTAATTGATCCATCTAATTCAGTTCTTGACCACAATCTTTTGGATGCCACTTTCAACAGACACAGTTCATGTCTTTTGGCTGCCATAGCCCATATGCATCTTTGCTTTCATCTCATGGCAAGTTGGGGCCTTACAGCACCAAGATATTCAGCGACAAGTGGTGAGCCCTTCAACCATTTTCACCGTGAATTAGAAAATATCATATATTGTGTGAATATTCATTTTCTTCTTATCCATTTGTTTACTATCTATTCCCATCTTACTCCTGAAGTGAGGCCTTCTGTATTGCAGTGGGGCAGGATTAGCTAGCCCATTTTTTTTTCATGTACGTACATGTTTTGACTTGCTACAAGTGTGTGCTGGTCGAGTATCATACGATTATACATATATACATTAGTAAATGCTATATTGCATGGTTTGGATTATCAGTGTGCCCAACAAGCAGGGAAGATGTGTCGATCCTTGTTGTTCACACCAATTAGTATTTTTACCTGCTACTGATTTAAGTTCTTTACTGTGCATAGTTGCGTATCTACTATTCATTGATTATTCTACTCTCATTTCATATCAAGAACATCACGAATGGTTGCTTGTGTTTTCGTTTTATTGATTGTTGCATGTGTCTGGGTATAAAGAAATATCAAATATAAGAAACCATGTGACAATGCTGATAGATAGAAAATATGGCTCCTTTCCAAAGGCCCTTCGGATCCTCCCTGCTCAGTTAACATATGAATCGTCCCAGTTCAACAAAGCCTCACAACCTCGATCCTTTTAAATTCGAGCGAGCTAAATGATTAGCGAAATACATATGTATATTAAATTAATTGAGGGGCTGATTTGATACACTGAAAGATAAGGTCATTCGGCATAAGTTTCCAAAATAATTTAGTTGCAAATCTATCATCTGTGGTGAAAAGAATCAGATGAGAAATACTCCCGCGTTATTTTTGAAGGCAAGATATGCATCCCATCATCAGGTAGACATTCAGCTGTGTTTGCATTGGTAGCAGGTCAGAAAGACTATCTTACTCTGATCGATGAAGTTATTTGTTATGTGGGGTTATGGCATAAGGTTGTTTCGCAGATGGTTAGCATATAGAGCAACTACAGTGCAAAGTCGCTTATCTAGACGGTTAGGGAATGTAATAAATATTCGAAAATAAAAAAGCAGTTAAAGCGCCTTCTCTTCCAAAGCTAGGCGCTAAATTGTTTTTTGGGGGAAAAGCCAAGCGATAAATATGTATCGCAACAAAAGGCATGCACTCCCTGTCTTCAGCTCATGCTTGAAAAAGACAACTGAGCGATTGGCATTGGAGGTGCCCTGAGGCAGCATGCTTTCTACCTCACGTAAAATGGATGTTCTAAAGTTTCCTTCGAATCTTTAATTCTTCTGCAAATATGAGCAGGTGTTGCAACACATGCATTCACAACTTGAAGCAAATGAAGCGCACTTGAGCATATTAGTTTTAAGAAGCGACCACTATATAAATTGATTAATAGCATGTGTTCAATTAAGATCAATGTTTTTTTTAGTCATGTAACTTGACTTTCATGCTTACATATTACGAGCATCTGTATAATACCATGTTACATTCAAACTGCACAAAAAAGGGGTCAGTTATAATTAGAATATTACACTAATGCACAACGGATGGCTTAAAATTATAGAATGTATGCATGAGGTGAGCGGATAATATTCATATATGTAAGTGTCAATCAATGTAAGTTTGTTAGTGACGGTATATTTCAGTGTACGTAACAGGATCTCAGTTTGCTTTCTCGATGAATAATATATTTCACCATCCTCCGGCAAGTTTGGTTGCATTTTCTCCACGTAACTACAAATTCCCTGTTGTTGTTTTCCTTTAAAGCATAATATAATGAAAACAACATTCCTACTTCATCAAAACAATAACAACCAAGGTTATGCTAAAAATATATTCATGGAGTCACTTATGTCCCCTAGCTAAATTGTTATGGCGCAATATTCATATAGCTTTCAAAATTAATCCACCAACGAATATTAATACGCTATTTGGAACGTGGCTCAATGGAGTGGACGTAATTATAGCAAATCATATCCGGATCGGATATTCTGGGCTATATGGAACACTAGAAATGACATAATATTTAATGGCAAGAACTTCAATCATTTTTTGCAGGTTCGCTACAGAACCATGGCTTGGATCCGTACGTGGTCATTACTCAATCATGTGGACTCCAGGGAGCATATGGTTATTGGGTGCAACCGGTGGGAGACGGTCGCACAGGCTATCTTCAGCCGGTTTGGATGACGAGCTAATAATAGGCTAGGTGTATAGGCATCGTAGCCTACTTTTGATTTTGCCATATGTGACAGTTTTTTTATCTTTCTTTGCAATTGCTTGCATGCTCAGATTGTGAGCACTTTGCGGATCTAAGAATATTTACTTGACTCTTTAATAATATGGCTGCATGCATCGATTGATGCAGAGGGTGGGGGCTTCGTTCCTCCTTTTCCAAAAAAGAAACCTGAAAACAAAGGCAACAAAGAAAATTGTGTTTACATGACCGCCATCTTTTAGACAAGTGCAAGATGAAAGTTGATGAATTTATAAGAAAAGATGTAACGTGCCGGTGTGTGCTGTAGTGGTTGGCTTAGTTTTTCTTTTACATAAACATCACAACGGTTCTTAAGTATGGACCAGACTCAATGTCTGTATTTTACAGGCTTACATGTGAACAACACCAAGCAAAAACATAGCCAATAGCATCCCTTACTAACAACGCCAGTCTCTCATCTACAAGATTTTTAACATTCGAACACAAACTAGTACGACATATTGCTCTCCAAGTATATATCCATCCTTGACAAGGCATGCTTTATGTTTACTCAGTAAAGTTCCTTTGGCTATGACTTTACTTTTGGTTCTCAAATTCATGAGAAACAACAAGACTTCGGTTAAAACAATATACCTATAAAAATGAAATTTGTGACGATGCTTTCTAGGATAGAGATGGAAATAAAAGCATCCCAGGAAAAATCGTAACTACATTGTTGTTTTGTTGTCTTGGCTGTGATCATTTTACATAGAGACTTCCACTATTATGGACAATAGACTTGCATTGATTAAAAAGATTATTACTACGCGGTTATGTATTGCGCACACACACCATGCACGTATGCAGGTAATTTATCCATTTCTTCGATAAGTATTATTTTACATGGATTTTCACTATTACATATAGACTTACACTGACTGACACAATGTTTTACACGGACGACCACATGACGGGCGCCACGCCGGCATTGGTGTCAAGCCCGAGGGAATTCCACACGGCAGCCGATGTCCCCACCTCGTCGTCGCCACAGTCTTCGCACATGTCCACGACCATGGCCCTCGCGCTGCGCCCAGTTAGCGTGCTTGCGATGTTCATAAACTTGTGGCACAGGGCCCCGCCCGCATACAGCTCTGTAGGCAGCGTCATTAGGAAATCCCCGTCGCTGTGGTATATGCCGTCGCACGCCGCCGGCCCTCCGCCCTCCTCTCTTTCTTCGTACCCATTCACCGTCATCGTTCCTGCCTGGACGCCGGCGAGGGAAGTCCCTGGATCAGCGTGGAGCCGGGCCACGGCGCACGATACGGCTTGCAGGAACACAAGAACGCAAAAGATTGCCACGACCTTGCTGTTGTTCCCCATGGTAATTATCGAGTGAGCTACTGCTTGCGTTTTATTCAAAACCTGTGTGGTCTATCAACTGTGTTGGTTCATTCGGGGAGTTCTTATAGGGGCTGTGCTGAAGCCTGGAGACAAAACAGCCGAGCTAAAGCAGCAGGTCACTCGTGGCATAGGGAACTGGGTACTGATTTTCACTCCATGCGAGGAGGACAAGTTCATATTCATTGTTTCACCCTCCAAGTTGGGACCTACCTACATACAAGACAGAAGAAATGCTTCTATTGAAGCCCGTCTCTCAATGATCATCAGGTTCAACACTAAAAAAAGGACTTGGTTGCAGGTTGCGTTTAGGAAAATACCGATACAGAGTATATTTATTGTATCACAACATTGTATCAACACGATACAAGAATAACGAGTTTACATTTGGTCTCTACACATCTAAGGAGCAACATAGTAAAGAAAAGAAGGATGCCATTTATTTTCGGAGCACTAGTGCACATGTCAGCGTAAGCGATGTTAAGATGACATCCTAAACTACATGTGGATTTCTCATTCTCGGCTCTAGTCCACAATCATGGCATCAACTGCCTTACCAGAAGTTGTTCTCTAAAGTGGCATCCTTAGTTCACATTTGGCATAACTTTGATTTTCTATTTTCGATGAAGCATTAATGCTACTTTGAATCTTAAATGTTTGAATAAAAAGGAAAATACAGTGTTTGGGTGAATAATATATCGCACAGAGAAAAATAGAGACAAAACATACACCGGCAAGCAGAGAGCATGTTCAAGTATATATATTGCGCCAACAAGAGGACAAGTGAGCCGAGATACTTTCATTTGGATGTGTATATTTTCAATGCCTCGAGAAGCTCTTGATATCAATGTTGTTGCAAAGGCTTAATATACTTGATATCAACTCGATATTAATAAAGTATTATAAAGATATGGCTCTTGATATCATGTTGTTGCAGAGCCGCCAGGTGGACAAGAAGATTATGGGGCCTTATTCCTAATCTGTATGGTGCTGCCATCACCACCTAAACACCACCTTTGGGGATTGAAAACTTATTCCTAAGAGACCTAACTCCATAACACAACACAGATTCAACTTTTCCAGCCCCTCCTTCATCAGAGAGACAAAGGAGAAGGAGACCATGGCCTCACCATGGGGACAGTTCGGATGGGGTCGCCATTCTTTCCGTGAGAGAGAAGAGGAGATGTGTATTGCATGACTTTATACTAGTTATCAAAATCAGATAATAGAGACTTGGACTGATTGACACCTCCAGATAAATACAGATTGCTTTATTCAGCTGTTCTCCTACATTATTATGGCGACATTTTATTACCTATTATTTAGCTACTCTGCCGTCGAGAGACTGCACATAATTAACCTCAACTGGATTTACCATGAACAATTTATCTCGTCGGCAAGCCTGTACGCCAGCCGACCTCTCAGGTTCTCACCAGGTCAATACGACGGGCACCGCGCCGGCATTGGTATCGAGCCCGAGGTGTCCCCACACGCCGGCCGACGCTCCCACCTCGTCGTCACGGCAGTCGTGGCACTCATCCACGACCTCTGTTGAATATATATTTGTGCATGTATTTGTGTATATCCTGGCCCACATCCTAGTTGTGTATAGTTGAGGTTGAGGCCTACTTGTACTCTATATATACGTGCACCTGCACCCAATCAATACAACGAGTATTGCATCATCAAACAATCTTTCTACATGGTATCATCTTTCAAGGTCCTGACCTAGGGCAAGCCGCCTTCGCCGCCGTGCCCTCTCGCGCACGCCGCCGCCGCCGCCGCTCCCCACCGCCGCCGCACCCCGCCGCCGCCGCGCTCTCCTCCAACGCCGCCGCCGCCCCGTGCCGCTACCGCTTCCGCTCCACCCTCCCGCGCCACACGCAGCTGCCGCCGCCGCGCCCTTCCTACCCGCGCCGCCGCCGCTGCCCCATCGCGCCACCACCTCTCCCCGCCGCCGCTGCCACCTCTCCCCACGCAGCCGCCGCCCACTCGCAACCGTCGCACCCCCTGCCGCCGCTGCCCATCTCCCTCCAACCCTAACCCTAGCCGCGCCATGGACTCCCCAAGCTCCTCCACCACCCGTTCGTCGAACCCCTTCGCCGGCCCCGAGCACTCCGCCGCCGTCATCCGCGACCTCAACATCGAGGCCCGGGTCCCCATCCGCCTCGACAGCTCCAGCACCTCGTACTTCGCGTGGAAGACCTACTTCAACCTTGTCTTCCGCGAGTACTATCTCACCGAGCACATCGATGGTTCCGTGGACGGCGACTACATGAAGGGTGATCCGGAGTGGTCGGCCATTGAGGCCACGCTCATCCGATGGTTCTATCAAACCATCTCGAAGGACATCTTTCACATGGTTGTCGCCAAGGACGACGACGCTTGCGCCGTGTGGACCATGATCAACGCGCTATTCACCGACAACAAACTTCAGCGCCTTGTTTTCTTGCAGCAGGAGTTCTTCGGCTATCACCAGGACAACTCCACCATCGATGAGTACTGCATGCGGCTCAAGAAGCTCGCCGATGAGGTTCGCGACATCGGTGCCGCCGTCAACGACGACCTCATGCTGAGCACCCTCACCGTCGGTCTCAACGAGGATTTCGGCAACGCGGCTTCTAACCTCACTTTGCTGCCACAACCCACTTTTCAGCGCGTCGTCGCGTACCTCAAGCTCGAGGAGCGCCGGATGACGAAGGTGAAGCAGCGGGTCCAGCACACCGCCCTCGCTGCCGGCACTACCCGCGATGGCCCTGCTCCAGCGGCCGCACCAACCCAGCCGCGTCCTCCTGCACCAGCCGGGTACTACCCGCTGCCGCCCGCGCCGCCTGCGCCTCCCCAGCAACAGCAAGGCGGAGGGGGCCGGCGCAACCGGCGGGGGTCGCCGCCAGCAACAACAGCAGCAGCCGGCCCAGGGTGCCGGGGGGGCGCCGCGCCTCCAGCAGCCCCCACCGCCATCGGCAGCCGGGCGGAACCCGTGGACGGGCGTCGTGCATGCCTATCACATGCCCGTCCCACGGGCTCCTGCACCGGGTATCCTCGGTCCTAGTCCCGCCGGCCATCAGGCGTTCCTCGGCGCGTCTTACCAGCCGGCGCCGGTCGGCTACGACGCCCCCCTCGCACCGCCGCCTCTCGGAGGTTACGGTCCGCCCGCCCCGGCGCCGCCCTACGAGGGTCTCCTGCCGCCGCCGGTCCCTGCGCCATGGGATCCTGCCCTCCTAGCCGCCCTGCACTCCGCGCCGTCGCCGAATAACTACGGCGGTGAAGGCGACTGGTACATGGACTCTGGTGCTACTGCGCACATGACAGCTCGTCCAGGTAACCTAACCTCCTCCACTCCCGTTCATACACCCACTCATATCACCGTTGGCAACGGCTCTTCCTTACCTATCACTCATATCGGTAGCACTAGTTTTCCATCCACTTCCACACCCATCACTATGTCTAATGTTCTCGTTTCACCTGACTTAGTCACGAACTTAGTTTCCATTCGTTGTTTTACTCGTGAGAACCCACTTACTGTTGAATTTGACGGTGTTGGTTTTTCTGTGAAGGACGCCCGTACCCGGATGGTACTTCACCGATGTGAGAGCCCCGATGAACTTTATCCCGTGCACGCCGGCGCCTCCATCTCCACACCCGTCGCCCTCGCCGCCGGCGTCGACCTTTGGCATGCTCGCTTGGGGCATCCCAACCCCGCTGTTTTGCATCAAATTCTTTGGAGTTTTTCTTTCTCATGTAATAAGCTCGACGAGAACACTTGTGAGGCTTGCCAGTTAGGCAAGCACGTTCGTCTTCCCTTTAGTGCGTCTACAACTGTTTCCACTTTTCCGTTTCAATTACTTCATAGTGATGTTTGGACGTCTCCCGTTGCGAGTAACACGGGCTACCTATACTATCTGGTGATTTTAGATGATTATTCTCATTATGTGTGGACTTTTCCTCTTCGTCGCAAATCCGATGCCTTAGCCACACTCACGTCTTTTTTCTCCTATGTCACCACACAGTTTGGTCACCCCATACTTGCACTCCAAACCGACAACGGAAAAGAGTTTGATAACCTTGCTCTACGCACCCTTCTTGCCTCCCACGGCACCACCTTCCGCTTAACTTGCCCATACACCTCCCAGCAGAACGGCCGCGCCGAGCGCATTCTTCGCACTCTTAATGACTGCGTTCGCACGTTACTTTTTCACTCTAACGTGCCGGCCGGTTTTGGCCTGATGCTCTTGCCACTGCCACCCTTCTAGTTAACATGCGTCTGTGTCGTCCTCAGTGGAACTACGCCCCTCACCACCTTGTCTTCGGTGCACCGCCGTCCTATGACGGTCTTCGCATCTTCGGGTGTCTTTGTTATCCTAGCACCGCGTCCACCACTCCACACAAACTCGCACCACGATCACTCCCATGCGTCTTCCTTGGTTATCCCTCTAACACCAAAGGTTAACGGTGCTATGATCCTGTCTCTCACCGCGTGTACACCTCGAGACATGTGTACTTCGTCGAGAAGGTGTTCCCGTCTTTTCAGGTCTCTCCGGCTCCGGCTCCCTCGGCGCCGACTCCCGCGCCTCCTACTTGGCATGACGCGCGGCCGCGATCTCAGGCGGCCCCACCAGCCAGGCACCTCCTGCCGCCGCCCGGGTTCCCGACTCCCTCCCCCGAGGTCGAGTCCGCCCGGACCCCTGGGTCCCCGACTCCCTCCTACGAGGATGCGTCGGCCTCCCACCCCGGCGCCATGGCGGACACACCGCCTACCACCCCGGTCGGTGCCGCCTCTCCGGCCACGGGCTCGACATCCTCCTCGCCCGTCGCCTCTCCCGCTGTTGCCAGTCCCGCCGCCGCCACGGGACAGACCGCTGCCGCAGGCTCGCCCGTGGGCTTGGCCACCGCTGCCGCGCGACCCGCCGCCACCGCGGGCACTAGCGTCGCCGCTGGTCTGGCTCCTGGCATGACGACCCGCGCCCGGGCGGTGTGTTCCGCCCGAGCACGCGCTACTCTTCTGACGAGTATGTGTGCACCGACTCGACTTCGACACCGTCACCCATCCCCACCTCCGCTCGTGCTGCTCTTTGGGATCCCCACTGGCTCGCGGCGATGCAGGAGGAGTTCGACGCCTTGCAGCGCAACCGCACGTGGCATCTTGTTCCGCGACCCCCTCGTGCAAATGCCATCACTGGCAAGTGGGTGTTTCGCCACAAGACCCGCACGGATGGTTCTCTTGAGCGCTATACGGCTCGGTGGGTGGTTTGTGGTTTTCGGCAACGTGCAGGCGTGGACTTCACCGACACCTTCGCTCCGGTTGTGAAACCGGGCACGATCTGCACCGTGCTTCAGTTGGCGGTCTCGCGAGCCTGGCATGTGCATCAGTTGGACGTCTCCAACGCCTTCTTGCACGGTCATCTTGCCGAGCAGGTGTTTTGTGAGCAGCCCACTGGCTTGGTCGACGCCGAGCATCCGGACTTTGTGTGTTTGCTCTCCCGTTCTCTTTACGGGCTGAAGCAGGCGCCACGGGCTTGGTACCAGCGTATCGCCGCTTTCCTGCAGTCGATGGGCTTTCGGTCCCACTAGTAGAAAACAGGCCTTCCGTTTCAACCTTTAGTCCCGGTTTGGCTTTGGACCGGGACTAATGTGTCCATTAGTCCCGGTTCCAACGGCTAGGAGCGGTCGGGGTGTACGGGCCCCATTAGTCCCGGTTCATTCAAGACCTATAGTCCCGGTTTGTATCACAAACCGGGACTAAAGGGGTGGTGGCAGGCTGGTGTCAGCCTGGGGCCCCACGAGCCCATTTAGTCCCGGTTTGTGATACAAACCGGGACTATAGGTGGACCTTTAGTCCCGGTTCGTTATACAAACCGGGACTAAAGCTTTCCCTATATAAACCCATCATCCAGCCCGACTCCATTTCTCTGTTTTCTCCATTCGAATTCCCCTCTCTGTTCTTCCCCTAGCTCGAGCTCCTCCCTCCATTTTTGCCAAGATTTGTCAAGATTTGAGGCACCCCAATCCATCCAAGTGTCCACAAAGGTTAGCAACTTTGTCCTTTCATCTCTTATTGCTAGATCAGCTCGTGCAATGCTTTATAAGTATAGTGATTTGTGGGTTTTAGTTTGGGTGTAATTATGTGGTAGTTTTTTTTATTTATATGCAATTTGAGCTCAAATTAACTCCTTAGTTTGCATATGTGTAGGTGTGGTTTACTTAGTGTGCCTTCCCGTCCCCGTCCTAACCACCGTCGATCGCCCGCACCGTCTCGTCGCCGGCACCACCTTGGTGAGCCTCTTCTTGTGTTCTTATCATTTTTATTTAAAAAATTATATTTGTATGATTTAGATAGTTACTTGCATAATTTTCTTACTTGTATGATTGTTGTTATATATAGTGCCATGGTTATGATATCCGTTCCCGTCGGCCCTCGTCCGGTTTACGATTCGGATGTGGTATATTCTCTATTATAACTATTTGTTGCATTTCGTGTTAATGACATTTATGCCCATCAAGTTGACATAGATATTTTTATCTAGGAGGTAGTTGAACCGGAAATGCCAACCGACCCTATTGTCGAGAAGTTAAATTTAGTTGAAAAAGAAAACGAGGATTTGAAAGGAAAATTGAAAAGAGTTGAAGAAGAGAAGATGAAATTGGAGTTGTACGTTGCCGATGTCGTCGATGATCACAAGATCAAGATGGATGCAATGCGCTTGAAGATTAGAAAGATTAGAAAATATGCCATTAATAAAGAGGCTTGGTATCATTATGCTGTTGGATCAATTGCTACCTTAGTTGCGATTTTGATCGCATTTGTTGTTGCATTTAAATGTTTTATCTAGATAGTTGTATGTTGTTTTATGAGAAAATAAGTGTGTATGAACTTTATGTATGAACTTGTATTAATTTGGTCTTTTCGGTGTTGTGTAATGAAGATGAACCGGCAATGGATGTACGATGACCGACGCTCTCCCCAGTTCATTAATGGTGTGCAGAGTTTTTTGTGTGCGGCTGAGGCAAACAAGCGGGATGGTTTTATGTGTTGTCCATGTGGTGTGTGTAAGAATGATAAGACTTACTCTAGCTCAAAACAGATTCACGTCCACCTGTTTACGTCCGGTTTCATGTCCGGCTATAATTGTTGGACCAAGCACGGAGAAAGAGGGGTTCTAATGGAAGAGAATGAAGAAGAAGAGGATGACGACAACTATCCTGGGTGTCCTGAATATGATGGTACTACAATGGGGGAAGAGAATGAAGAAGAAGAAGTTGAGGCATCATATGAGCCCGCTGATGACCTTGGTCGGGCCATTGCTGATGCAAAGAGAAACTGCGAAAGTGAAAAGGAGAAGTTGAAATTGCAGCGCATGCTAGAGGATCACAAAAAAGGGTTGTACCCAAATTGCGAAGATGACAACACAAAGCTCGGTACCACACTGGAATTGCTGCAATGGAAGGCAGAGAATGATGTATCTGACAAGGCATTTGAAAAGGTGCTGAAAATAATGAAGAAGAAGCAAAGAAGGTTGTCTACCCTCTAGGATTGGAGGTGCAGAAGATACATGCATGCCCTAATGACTGCATCCTCTACCGCGGTGAGTACGAGAATTTGAATGCATGCCTGGTATGCAATGCATTGCGATATAAGATCAGTCGCGATGACCCTGGTGATGATGTTCAGGGCGAGCGCCCCAGGAAGAGGATTCCTGCCAAGGTGATGTGGTATGCTCCTATAATACCACGGTTGAAACATTTGTTCCAAAACAAAGAGCATGCCAAGTCGTTGCGATGGCACAAAGAAGACCGTAAGAAAGACGGAAAGTTGAGAGTACCCGCTGATGGGTCGCAGTGGAGAAAAATCGAGAGAGAGTGGCCGGACTTTGCAGATGACCCAAGGAACTTATGGTTTGGTTTAAGTGCAGATGGCATTAATCCATTTGGGGAGCAGAACAGCAAGCATAGAATATGGCTTGTGACTCTATGTATCTATAACCTTCCTCCTTGGTTGTGCATGAAGTGGAAGTTCATTATGATGCCAGCGCTCATCCAAGGCCCTAAGCAACCCGGCAACGACATTGATGTGTACCTAACGCCATTAGTTGATGAACTTTTACAGCTGTGGAAAAAAGGTGTACGTGCATGGGATGAGCACAAACAGCAGGAATTTGACCTGCGAGCGTTGCTATTTGTAACCATCAATGATTGGCCTGCTCTTAGTAACCTTTCGGGACAGACAAACAAGGGATACCATGCATGCACGCACTGTTTAGATGAGACTGAAAGTATATATTTGGACAAATGCAAGAAGAATGTGTACCTGGGACATCGTCGATTTCTTCCGGCCAAGCATGCCTTAAGAAAGAAAGGCAAGCATTTCAAAGGTGAGGCAGAACACCGGAAGAAGCCCGTCCTCCGTACTGGTGATGACATACTTGATATGGTCAAGGATTTACAAGTAATATTTGGAAAGGGTCCTGGCGGACAATCTGTTCCGACTGACGCTGAGGGACGCGCACCCATGTGGAAGAAGAAATCTATATTTTGGGAGCTAGAATATTGGAAAGTCCTAGAGGTCCGCTCTGCAATCGACGTGATGCACGTGACGAAGAATCTTTGCGTGAACCTGCTAGGCTTCCTGGGCGTGTATGGGAAGACAAAAGATACACCGGAGGCACAGGAGGACCAGCAACGTGTGCACGAAAACGACGGCATGCATCCAAAGCAGTATCAAGGTCCTGCCAGCTACGCTCTTACCAAAGCAGAGAAGGAAATCTTCTTTGAATGTCTGCTCAGTATGAAGGTCCTGTCTGGCTTCTCGTCGAATATAAAGGGAATAATAAATATGGCAGAGAAAAAATTCCAGAACCTAAAGTCTCATGACTGCCATGTGATCATGACGCAATTGCTTCCGGTTGCGTTGAGGGGGCTTCTACCAGAAAATGTTCGATTAGCCATTGTGAAGCTATGTTCATTCCTCAATGCAATTTCTCAGAAGGCAATCGATTCGGAAATCCTACCAAGCTTACAGAATGATTTGGTCCAATGTCTTGTCAGTTTCGAGTTGGTGTTCCCACCATCCTTCTTCAATATTATGACGCACGTCCTAGTTCACCTAGTCGAAGAGATTGCCATTCTGGGTCCTGTATTTCTACACAATATGTTCCCCTTTGAGAGGTTCATGGGAGTCTTAAAGAAATATGTTCGTAACCGTGCTAGGCCAGCAGGAAGCATCTCCAAGGGCCATGAAATAGAGGAGGTTATTGAGTTTTTTGTTGACTTTATTCCTGACATTAAGCCGATTGGTGTTCCTCAATCGCGGCATGAGGGGAGACTGCGTGGAAAAGGCACGCTTGGACAAAAATCAATAATATGTAGGGACGGGCATTCTTGGGCGCAAGCACACTACACAGTTCTACAGAATTCTACCTTGGTGACCCCGTATATCGAGAAACACATGGATATTATACGCTCGAAGAACCGGGAGAAGTCTGACCCCTGGATTCAACGTACACACATTGAGGCTTTCGGCGGTTGGTTGCGAACACATCTCATGAATGACGACAATGTTGAAGATGACTTGTACTTGTTGGCCAAGAGACTATCTTTGACTATGTTGACTTTCCAAGGGTACGAGATAAATGGGAATACATTTTACACGATCGCCCAATATAAAAAGAGCACCAACCAAAACAGTGGTGTCCGCTTTGACGATGCGGCAAACAGCAAGGAAAAGGACACATATTATGGTTACATAGAGGAGATATGGGAACTTGACTATGGAGGTGATTTGAAGGTCCCTTTGTTCCGGTGCAAATGGGCCAATCTGACTGGAGGAGGGGTAATGGTAGACCCGCAGTACGGAATGACAACAGTGGATCTCAACAATCTTTGGCACACAGACGAACCATTCATTCTAGCCAATGATGTGGCGCAAGTTTTCTATGTGAAGGACATGTCTACCAAACCAAGAAAAAGGAAAGATAAGAAAGCGGATACATCATACGATGAGCCAAAGCGCCACATAGTGCTTTCTGGGAAAAGAAACATCGTGGGAGTGGAGGACAAGACAGACATGTCACAAGATTATAAAAAGTTTGATGAAATTCCTCCCTTCGCAGTGAAGACTGACCCAAGCATCCTGTTAAATGATGAAGATTGTCCATGGTTACGGTGCAATAATCAAGGGACACATGCAAAGAAAAAAATTTATACCCCAAGATCCCACTCTGGGATGTGATTGGCTGCACCGTCATAACTTTTCTTCTCTAGTGAGTAGCCGGGATGGTCCAGTTTTATACACGAAGTGCATCCAGTTTTTGTTGTAACCCTCTCAACTTTTTACCACATGCTATGTGGGTGAAATGATGATACCATGCCAAGTTTCAACCTTTTCAGAGTTCATTTGTGGTGCTTTTTAATTTCAGGGTCGTTTAGCTCAAAAAATCATTAAATGCATGAAAAATAGCAAATGAAGTTAGAAAGGGTTAAAATTTGAATATGTGGCTTACACTACTAGAAAAAGCCCTATTAGTGGCGCACCTGTTTTCGTTAGTAATGGCGCACTATAGGTGCGCCACTATTAACACGCCACTAGTAACAGATAGTAATGGCGCACCTCTGGTGCGCCATTAGTAATCCAGATAGTAATGGCGCACCTCTGGTGCGCCACTACTAACCCTTAGGTGCTCCACTGGTATTCCCTCTAGGTGCACCACTAATAGCCTTATAGGTGCGCCACTAGTAATAAAAGAAGGTGCGCCACTAATAAGGGCTGAAATGCGCCACTAGTAATGTATTTGGAAAACAAAAAAAAATCCAAATTTACAGAAAACAACCTATAAGGAAAAATAATTTAAAAACAAAAAATGAAATAGAATCATAATTTTTATTATAGTAAGAATATTACAATGTCTTTACAAGTATCCAATAAAAGAAAAATTACAAGGAAATAAAAGAAAATTCTAAAACTAATCTTCTAGTAATCTTTTCTTCTTTTTCTTTACTTTATCCCTGCAAAGAATGATAGAAATATGTGAGAATGAACATTGCTAATCAAGATTACTACTAACATAATTCACCGAAAAGAGTAACAGATGATGCATCAAAAGGAATCTGGCCAGATCCGATCACATTAGACGAGCCTAGGTGTGTGGATCCAAAACAAAGTGTGCAGACCTTTGATAAATGAAAGTTAAGGTTAATAATCTAAACTTTAATATTCTGAACTTTGTTACAGTTTAGCCCAAGGAGACATGCTCTATTCCTAAGAAATTAACTATTCAGTGATATAAACGTTGTGATTGATGTGACGATGAAGGAGTTTAAGTTCTGTACCTCATGCATTGCGCCACCGTCCAGTGCGGCTCGCTGTGCCGTAGGGTCCTCATCTCGACAGTGTGTGCGTTTTGAAATGAGAATGTGATCTATTCTAGAACCATAACTGAATTCTTCAGCTCCAACGGTTTGATTAAAGCAAGTATAAGCTCCCTCCCTGCACAAAACAAATGAAGGAAGCATACGGTACATCGTTAGCATGTGATTATCATGAAGTACACTATAGTTGTAATAATCCTATATAACTATAAAGTCAATCCCCACTGAACATTTTTCCTGCAGCCATGATATAGAAAGGTTTTTTATGAATGCAATCTTCTCTGTGACCCTTCAAAGTTCTATCATTGCCAACTGGCAACATACCTGCTCCAGAATGAATGCAAGTTTCTCTGTCTTCACCATTGAGCCAAATGTTTCAACCTGAGGATCAAGAGCAACAGCAAAATGAACACATCATGATTATAGTGGATGAACAGTTTATCCAGAATTCTAGTGCACGTGCAAACTTACAGCAACTTCCTGCATGATTTCAGCAGCCTCATCGATCTTCCCCTGCTCTTCTTTGATTTTTGCAAGTCTTTTGATCAATCTAGCTCTCTCTATCTCCACATATATCTACGGTGCATACTCAAGAATGAGATTCTGAGAGCCAAGAAGTATTACAGAAGTAAACAATAAAAAGTAGCCATTCTTCTCACTTTTCCAGCAGCGACACTGCTCAATGTTTTGATAAGCTCAATACGTGTCTCCACGTCTGGTGTCACGTCAATGTACTCCATTGCTTTCTGCACCACAACAGTAATAGCCTGCATATAATAAAGAACATGAAGGTGAGATATGTGCATAACTCAAAACCAAAAGCAAGAAGTAACAGCAATTGCAGACATAGCCATGAGTGCTTAACTGGTAATGGCATATGGTCCAATCCATAAGCAAATAAGATGAAAGATGAACATTAAGCAGAACATACAGGGTCTAGCAAAAGGTCTTACTGTCAGAGAGAGAGAGAGAGAGAGAGAGAGAGAGAGAGAGAGAGAGAGCTGTAGGAAAATAGTTATTTAGTGAATCAAACCATGCAATCACTTCAGATTCAGATTTAATGATTTGTGATAAAATACTGGCCAGAAGCCCAGAAGTAATTTTGTGCAAGTATCAGGACAAGGCAGTGAAATGATATAATTACTGAACCCGCAGTTGTCATTAGAGTGTTTGCAGGTGACTTCAAACAAAAAAATATTGCAGACATGGGCATAAAAACAGCTATAAGTACAAACAGGTCCTACAAGTAAACACTAACATCAATGTCGTTTAACAATGTCTGCAACTATGCAGTATAAAAACAATATTATGCGCTCGGAGTAGAAAAGAAAAATTAGGGTGCATGACTAATCTTGCTCTCTTAACTGTTGATCGATTGCATACGTGTGCTACAGAAAAAACAAAGAAAATATAACAGTTGACACTGAAGCAGTCCATTAGAAACAGAAGAAATCAGTTAGCAACTCTCGAGTCCCATCAAGACATGAAGCTTTACAACAATAATGAACACTGCATGGGAGTAATGTTACTACTAGGTAATATGGCTGGCATGTCTTCCTCATGACCCCTTATGGGCGGCAAACATCCCATTGCATAAAGTCATCAAGCTAAACAGAATGTATTTGAGACCTACTTCCTTCAGACATAGCACACTAACAAATTTCTACTACATAAGTTCCGGTTTCTCCCCATACACAAACAGTCTAGCATCTCCGAACAGCCAATTCTTACGTCATAAAGAATAAATCGAACATGCTAATCCAGTCAATTCTCTGAGCAGCTTCTCTGAACATATTTCTACCACATAAAACGGTTAGTAACTTTGTAGTCCCATTAAGACATGAAGCTTTACAACAATAATGAACACTATAAGAGAGTGGTGTTATGAGGCAATATGGCATGTCTTCCTCGCGACCCTTTACAGATGCGGCAAACATCGCATTACATAAAGGCATCAAGCTGAACAGAACATATTTGAGACCTACTTCCTTGACGCACAGCCCCACTAACATATTTCTACTACATAAATCCCAGTTTCTCCAATAAACAAACAATCTAGCTTCTCCGAACAGCCAATTCTTACAACCTAAAAAGTAAATCTCACAAGTTAATCCAGCCAACTCTCTTAGCAGCTTCTCTGAACATGTTTCCAACACATAAATCTAGGGTCAAGTACCTAAATCGCAGCTGCAGCAGGCCCAAGTTCGCCACAAGAGAGCACGAAGCAGAGAAGGGAGGAGGCATGGCGAGCGAGCCGTACCTGCTTGAGCTGGCCCCTCCGCTTGGAGAGGACGACGATCTGGTCGTTGAGCGTCTTCCAGGCGCCGTCCTTGAAGCAGAGCTCGACGATGTCGACGGCGGCCTTCCGGGTGCCGGCCACATCTCCCGCGAGGCGGCACTACTTCTCCGCGTTCAGGAGCGACTCGATCGCCGCGTCGAGGCTGCTGCTGCTGCCCTCCTGCATCACCACGAATCACCGCCGTCACACGGACAGCAACAAGCAGATCAGATCGGAAACCCTAGACCGGTGGGGATGAAACCCGGGGAAGCAAAGGGGCCGGGTGGGGGGAGGGGGAGATGCCGGAGGCGGGAGGGAGGGGGAGCTCACCATGGTCGGGATCTGGAGAGGAAGCGGCACCGGCGGCGGAGGAGGGGGCGAGGAGAAGAGGGGACGGCGGCCGATTTGGGTTTGCTTGGGGGAGAGGTCTCGCTGGGTGGGGATGCAGCGAGGGGAGAGAGTATAGTGGGGGTGCCGAGCCGGGTGATAGCAATGGCGCACTGGTAGGGGGTGCGCCATACGTATAGATAGTAATGGCGCACCTCTTACTGGTGCGCCATTACTAGTTAAAACTAGTAATGGCGCACTTTCCCCTGGTGCGCCACTGCTAAGTCTGGGGAGGGGTGTGGGGCCAGGACAAAACTAGTAATGGCGCACCACACACCAGGTGCGCCATTAGTAATATGGCCATTAATGGCGCACCCATATCTGGTGCGCCACTACTATATAGTAGTGGCGCACCACATATATGGTGCGCCATTAATGTCCATATTAGCTATAGCCGTTTTTGTAGTAGTGTTAGAATGGTGCATATTGAATGCACAAAAAGTCTGGAGTTGAAACAAGTTTAAAAAAATGAAATGCCTTTGTAACAGATGAGTTTTCGTCCGAAACCCTCATACTTCGAAGGAGATGGTCTAGTTTGTACACGAAGTGCATCCAGTTTTTACCGTAACCCTCTCAACTTTTTAGCACATGCTATGTGGGTGAAATGATGATACCATGCCAAGTTTCAACCTTTTCAGAGTTCATTTGTAGTGCTTTTTAATTTCAGGGTCGTTTAGCTCAAAAAATCATTAAATACATGAAAAATAGCAAATGAAGTTAGAAAGGGTTGAAATTTGAAGATGTGGCTTAGAATGGTGCATATTGAATGCACAAAAAGTCTGGAGTCGAAATAAGGTTAAAAAATGAAATGCCTTTGTAACAGATGAGTTTTCGTCCGAAACCCTCATACTTCGAAGGAGATCGTCCAGTTTGTACACGAAGTGCATCCAGTTTTTGCCGTAACCCTCTCAACTTTTTAGCATATGCTATGTGGGTGAAATGATGATACCATGCCAAGTTTCTACCTTTTTAGATTTCATTTGTAGTGCTTTTTAATTTCAGGGTCATTTAGCTCAAAAAAATCATTAAATGCATTAAAAATAGCAAATGAAGTTAGATAGGGTTGAAATTTGAAAATGTGGCTTAGAATGGTGCATATTGAATGCACAAAAAGTCTGGAGTTCATTTGGGTGATTTTGATTAAAACAAATGAAGGTATAAAACTAAAACAGTTAAACAGAATCTGGTTTTGATTAAAACACCTATTTAAATTATCCTAAAAATTCCCAAGTTTAACATAATGATAAAACATACTAATATTAAACAACAGGAAAAACAATCACTCAAAAATCTATTTTTAAACTAAAGTTATTCACAAATTACTGTTTCACACAAATTTCAAAAGAATTCAAATTTAAACTATTTAAATTTGAAAACTACTGGCACTAACAGAAAGTTTGTAATTGTTTTGACCTAAAGCAAAAAGATTCATTAAAAAACTATAAATATTCTAAAAGTTATTCCAAATCTAAAAACAGAAATTAGAAAAACAAAACAAAACAAAAAAAGAGAAAATACAACTTTAGTCCCGGTTGGTGCTACCAACCGGGACTAAAGGTCCCTTCCCACGCGGAATTAGGGCCGTCGAAAAGATGGGCCTTTAGTCCCGGTTGGTGGATCCAACTGGGACTAAAGGGAGGACCTTTAGTCTCGGTTGGTGATAGCAACCGGGACTAAAGGGTCTTTAGTCCCGGTTGGAGCCACCAACCGGGACTAAAGAGTCCTGGCTATTTAAGCCCTCCTTCTTCCTCCCCAAATCACTCCGTCTTCACGCCCGCTCGACGACGCCGCCAGGCTTCCCCGCGCGCGCCCTCAACGTCGCCGTCCGGCCGCTCTGCTCGCAAGCGCCCCCGAGCCCGCGCCGGCACCGCCACGCTGCCCGCCGCCGCCGCTCCTCTGCGCGCGCCCGCCTCGATCCCCGCCCGCTTCTCCAAGCGTCGTCGAGGCCCGAGCCCGCGCCGGCGCCGCTCCTCCCCGCCTCTGGCGTCCTCCTCCGTCCCCGAGCCCACACTCGCGCACTCGACGTCGCCGTCTCCGGCCGGTGAGCCTCTCCTCCTCCGTCCCCGTCCCCGTCTACTGATGTTCAGTCATTCGTGCCTGCAGTACCAAATGTGATGTTTGATGTTTGCAACTTGGTCATAACTCTGATTATCCAAATGCTCGTTTTTTGTAACCTGTAGATGTCATGCTCAATTTTGTCCATACACAATGAATCTATTTTGTAGTGTTTCATAGTTTGATTGAATAGAGTCCGAACATTGCAAGTATCAACATTCCAAGTATGAATGTTGCAAGTTGTCTTCTAGTTACGTACACTTGCTGTCTTTAATCAAAACATCTTTGAAACCAATTTGAAAATGTTGTTCAATTTGTCCACTGGATCATTCAACCCAAATTTGAATATGTTGTTCAATTTAGTTGGAACTTTGTTAAATTTCGTCCGTTTGATTGTAGTGTATCAAAACCTAACAAACATCGTTCGGTTAGCCTGAATTTCTAATTATAAAATTATGCAATTGTTTATAAGTTCTCGACATCGACGATGCCCATCCCGCATCCTCGTCGTCGACTCGGCGGCAACCACCTGCTTGAGAGGCGCCATGTCCGGGACTGGGTTCCGTCGGGCTGGCACTGGGAGGTGCTGCCTTCCGGGGCGCGGAGCTTGGTGAGGAATGAGGGTCCCGTCGTCGACCCGGAGGTTATTTGGTGGCGGCCGCGTGGACCACTGTCGGTGCAGAGGGAGCCGGCCCCCGCGGAGGTGGTACGTCGCCGTGTCAGGGAGGAGGACGAGCACGTCCGACGCTACATGGCTGCGTTGGACGCCAGGTTCTCCAATACCTGGAAGGTTCTTCAGGGATCACACCCGAGCTATGATCATGTCATAGTTCCTTATCTTTGGGTGTCCACCGTCTGCGCCGCGAGACGTCAACTAGATCTGTATTAGTGATATTATATTCGATGATGTATTAGTGATACTATTCGATGATGTATTAGTGATACTATTCGATGATGTATTAGTGATATTATATGATCGTATTGTTGCATTGCCTTGTATTGATTTGCATATCTCCGGTTCTGCTTATTGAATGCATTCTAATTGTTTTATATTTGTTCTGGATTAGTTAAGGTATGGACGGTAGAGACAGAGACCATGATCAAGAGAATGCCATGTACGACCTCATACGCTCCGGAAACAAAGAGAATGAAGTAGATGATGGCTCGCAATACCTTAACCCATCCGGTGAGTGAACTGAGGAAGAACAACCAAGAGATGAAGGCGAACCAGCTGACAATGACGATGGCGAAGAATTTTTTGTCCATTTAACAGAGTCCGGCGAGGTATTAATTTTCCCTCTAGTGATCATCAGATGTATTGATTGATTTGTATATATTAACGAATCTTTCTTCCTTTTAGCCCTCCGGATCGAGCAAATCTTCTACAAGGGTTAAACGTGGCCCGACAAAAAAGTTGAAACAAGGCGTAAAGTTTAACATCGATCAAATCAGAGCAGATGGCGAACCGATTGCTCCTAAAGAGAATGAGGACAAATTTATACGTCAATGCGGAGTTATCGTTAGGGACCAAATCCCGATCACCGTTCAAGAATGGAATCAGCCTAAAGATACCCAAGCAGTTTCTTTTGTCAGCCAAAGAGCAAAAGATCTGCTTTGGGAGGAGCTCATGAAACATTTCACCCTACCAGAGGATCTCACGGATCTCCAACGGGAGAAAGTCAAGAAGTGTGCTCTTAAGAAGTGGCCACACAATTCCAGTCTTGGAAGAAAAGATTATGGAAAAGTTACGTTGAAAACAAAAAGAAGACTCCAGAATTCAAAGGAGAATATGTGAAGTTAGCAGATGACTGGGACGAATTTGTGAAGTTCAAGGAATCAGAAGAAGCTAAGAAACGGTCGAGAATAAACAAGATAAATGCCAACAAAAAAACGTGGCACCATCGTCTGGGGCCAGGCGGCTACAAGTCTGGGTTGCCTAAGTGGGATGAATCTGAGAGAAACATGAAGGCTGCAGGGGTCACTCCAGTAACATAGACTTGACCCGAGAGGTGAAGGACTTGGTTTTATGCACATGAGGGAAAGTTGGACCCAAAGACAGGGGAGGTTCTTGAACAGGCAAGTCTTAAAGAAGCCACGGACGAGTTACTTAAAGCAATAGCAGAAGCTCGAGCGGGTGTGTACGAGCCCGAGAGAGAGAAGGACGAGCTTTCGCGCGCCCTCAAGAATCCTGAACACCCGAGACGAACACGAGGCAAAGGCATGGTTCCGTGGCTTCTGGGGTTTGCGGATTGGAACGACAGCTACAGAAGTCGTGCCAGCAAGAAGAAGCATGAAGTAGATCGGATTCAGGACTTGGAACACAAATATAACATGCAGCAGGAGCAAATCAACAAACTTAGCCAGCAAGGCGTGTCTCAGCAGCAGCAGCAACCAGATCCAGCATTGGATGGTACCATTCCGTCGTCTATGCCGAAAAGCAGCGTGGGTTCCACGGGCGTCCCGGCCGATGATGCACTGCTGGCTCGCTACCCCGTGGATGATATCCTATAGTCGACACCTTGTGAGCTAAACGTGAAACTGAAGAACATATCCATGAAGGCGGCGGACGGCTTTGCTTTGCCGAGTGGACCTGAAGCAACTTTCCACGCCAATCCGAATCAACCTGGCTATGCTCGTGTCGGGGTAGATCAAGTTGTGTCGGCATATGAATCACTAGATCTTGACTACCTTGGAGGTGAAGGGGAGCGGACACTGGGAGAAGCCAGGCATTGTGTCATTTTATGGAAAAAGGAATGCATCGTGTTTCCAAACTCGGTGCCAAGGCCACCGACTCCTCCTCCAAGTCCGCCGCGTCAGCAGACTCCAACCCTCCCCGCGACGGAGCGCAGGGTGAGTCCGCCATATCCATCTCCACCGAGCCAGCCAAATCCATCCCACCCCGAGACGGAGCGCATGGCGAGTCCGCGATATCAAGCTCCGCCACATCAGCAGAGTCCATCCCACCCCGAGACGGCGCCTAGCGCGAGACGTCCGCGATATCGATATCCGCCGTCTCCAAAGCGGAAGAGAACACAAAAGAAGAAACCCGAGCCTCCTGCCAAAAAGAAGTTATCTTACGAGAAGACTGACGAGGAACTCGAGGAATCAGTGCATCTCGCTTTGCGGGCCCATTTTGGACCGAAAGCGCCCCCGCCACCAAAGGAGAAAATACCCGACGAGGTCGTACAACACTTTATTGATGCAGCTAAACCGGCGGAGAAAAGACCGGTATCAGACTATGAAAAAGATTTGTGGATTGAAAATGAAGAATTTTTTCAGTTATTCAATCAAAAATCACTCGACAAATCTATCGTCAGTTGCTATTGTCTGTAAGTGATTTCTTTCTGTAATTTAAGTCTCTAGCTCAGCTCGTTCATTGCATGTTATTATACTCAATATATTCTTTTGTGTGGTATTATGCAGAATGAAGATTTTTTAATTGAAAAGAGCTGGAGTCTATGGCATTGGGTTCATTGACCCAAATACCGTTAATTAAGAAGTGTTGAGAAGGCACCCTAAAGACACGGAGAAATTGCTTCTAAGGTTTTTGAAGGCCCTAAAGTACAAACCAGAAATAATTTTACCTTGGAACTTCCAGTGAGTGTTACTGTCTTGTACTACAAATTCTATTTTTGCTTATATATATATACTCGATGTTAAGTGTAGTTGATGAGTTATGCATGCCCGCTTATACAAATCGTGTGCGCAGCTACCACTGGATCCTTCTAATCATTAGAGTTGACGATGGAACTGTTGAAGTACTGGACTCGCTAAGTAAAGACCCTGAAGATTACATAAGCTTGCATTCGTTGCTCGAAAGGTAATTTCAATCATTGACGCACTATGTCGGCTTCTTTATTAGTTCATTTCCTGATATCAAGTACTTAATAACTCATTTATTCATTTTGTTTGCCGGGCAGGGTTTGGAAATGTTTCATCAAAGAGGTCACCGGTGAATGGAAACCAGAGTTGAGATGGTGAAAGCCCAGGGTAATTAAGTAGTACTAGCTACATCCGTGCATCTCTTTAATTCTAGTTTCAATACCATTGTCATGCTTCATTATTATCTGATTGAATTCTATTCTCGTAAAGTGCATGAGACAGGCACAAGGGACTGAAATATGTGCATATTACGTTTGCGAGAACATTCGCTTTATGACCGAAAGCAACAAGAGTGCAAGAAATATTTGGGTACGTAAACACCATTCATATTTTTTTATCATGATCTAATACATATACGCACACAACTAACATGTTCATATTGATCTCCTTCTTTAAAGATGCACGAGATGCGGGATAAGCTCCTACCAACGGACCGCATACGAGCAATTCAAGAGGAAATTGCGGGATTTTTGCTTCAGCAAGTCATATCTCCCGACGGAGAATACCATTACCCGATCCGCAAATGATCTGCAAATTGTACGATAAATTGTATATACCAAATTCTATATATATATATATATATATGTGTGTATGCATGTGATCGTACGAGAAATTCTATGATATATGATTGCTTGTACGAGAAATTTTATGATATATGATCGGTTCTACGAGAAATTCTATTATATATGCATAACGTGTACAGTATGTAGTAGCGTAAAATATGTTTGAAATGAAAAAGAATTAAATAGAAAACACAAAATGAAAAGGAAAAATAAACAATAAACACTAATTAAACACCTAAACCCCTAAACCCCTAAACCTTTAATCCCGGTTGGTGTTACCAACCGGGACCAAAGGTCCCCATGCCCTGGCGCACGCTGCCGACCACGTGGCCAGGGTTTAGTCCCGGTTTGTAGCCAACCGGGACTAAAGGCTTGGACCCTTTAGTCTCTATACTTCAGTCCCGGTTGGGGAACCGGGACTAAAGGCCCTTCCCAACCAGGACTAATGGCCTATTTTCTACTAGTGTCCACTCGCTCCGATGCCTCACTCTTCGTGTATCATCAGGGTGCTGACACTGCAGACCTGCTGCTCTACGTCGACGACATCATCCTCATGGCGTCCGCCCCCGAGCTCCTTCAGCGGCTCACGGCTCGTCTTCGTGATGAGTTCGCCCTCAAGGACTTGGGGCCTCTATACTACTTCCTCGGCATTGAGGTGGTCCGTCGGGCTGACGGCTTCTTTCTGCATCAGCAGAAGTACGCCCACGAGCTTCTGGAGCGCGCCGGTATGGTTAACTGCAAGACGGCGCCGACTCCTGTCGACACGAAGGCGAAGGTTTCTGCTCTGGAGGGGTCTCTCGCGTCCGATGCAGCGTTTTATCGCTCCATTGTTGGTGCCTTACAGTACCTGACGCTGACCCGCCCGGACCTGCAGTACGCTGTTCAGCAGGTGTGTCTTCACATGCACGCCCCGCGTGACACTCATTGGACCTTGGTGAAGCGTATTCTCCGTTACATACGCGGCACCATGTCCTTGGGTCTCACTCTGACGGCCTCCGCCTCCACCGACCTCGTCACCTACTCGGACGTCGACTGGGCGGGCTGCCCCGACACCCGACGCTCTACGTCCGGCTATTGCGTCTACCTTGGGCCCTCGTTGATCTCTTGGTCCTCGAAGCGACAGCCCACGGTCTCCCGCTCCAGCGCCGAGGCAGAGTATCGGGCCGCCGCTAATGCCGTAGCAGAATGCTCCTGGATTCGTCAGCTGCTCCAAGAGTTGCTTTGTGATGTTCACAAGGCCACACTTGTCTACTGCGACAACGTCAGCGCGGTCTACCTCTCCGCCAAACCGGTGCACCATCGTCGTACGAAGCATATTGAGCTCGATATTCACTTCGTTCGTAAGCAAGTTGCCCTTGGCCGTGTTCGGGTTCTCCACGTTCCGACGACGCAACAGTTTGCTGACGTGATGACTAAGGGATTGCCTAATCCCGTCTTCGAGGAGTTTCGGTCCGGTCTCTGTATCTCCGGCGACGCTTCAACTGCGGGGGGTGTTGAATATATATTTATGCATGTATTTGTGTATATCCTGGCCCACCTCCTAGTTGTGTATAGTTGAGGTTGAGACCTACTCGTACTCTATATATACGTGCACCTGCACCCAATCAATACAACGAGTATTGCATCATCAAACAATCTCTCTACAACCTGGGCCATCGCGCTGCTCCCGGTCTCCGTCCTCATGATGCGGAACACGATGCCGCACAGGCCCCCGCTCGTGAACAGCTTGGTAGATACAGTCAGCTCAGATTCCCTATCGTCGTGGTAATGGCCGCCGCACGACGCCGGCCCGCGTTGCTCGCCTTCGTCGAACCCGCTCACCGTCATCACCCCTGGAGCCTGGACGATGGCGAGAGATGTCTTTGGATCAGCATGGTGCCCGGCGACGGCGCCCGCCACCTGCAGAAAAATGAAGAAGATTGCCGCCACCTTGGCCCCGTTCGCCATGGCAATTGAGCGACCTTCCCGCTAGCTAGCTTGCCCTGTGTGCTAGCTTTCTCTCAATGATGAGTTATGTATGCTCGTGCTGCAGTCTGGAGACAAAACTGCCGAGGTAAGGGAACTGGTTACTCGTGGCATGGGGAACTGCTATGGATTTATAATCCATGCGAAAAGGACAAGTCAAATTCATCGTTTCGGGCTCCAAGGTGGGATATACCACACACAACGGATAGTATGGACAAGTCAAATACATCTTGGGTTCTGTCGGGCTCCAAGGTGGGATATGCTGTATACTACGTAGTACTACTTGTGGCAAAGGTTGGGAGCGTGTTTGTGCATGTGACGCCACGCCACGCCACGCCAAGCAGCAGCAAACGAACGAACTCATCCTTGTTATGCATGTATGCATTCACGCGCGCGCGTTTCTTCATCCATGCGTTCATAAAAACAAAGACAAGACACGAAAAGGCGTGTCCTCACAACGTTTTTCGATCCAACCAGCTCCGACGCCCGGCCTCCCGACCTCCTTCGTCGCCGGCTGGGAACCATGCGATGCGTCGCCGTTCTTCGCCGTCGTGGTTGGCGTACATACGTCTTCCTCGCCCGCCGGCATGCCATGACATCTCCTCCTCAACGCTGACGAGCTCCCTCTCGAAACCTTTCTTTGCAGACAACAAGAGTCCTCCCACCCGTCAGAGGGACACTTCTTCCCGAATACCGGCCGGCTGCGTCCATGCTTTTCCTGCACGCCGTCGCAATCCGCCTGTGTTCTGAACTTCTGATCCATTTGATCGCTCCCAGGACGCAATCTTCATCCTTTTCTCTTTTCTCACCGGAGTGAAGCGTCGCCTCTTGCCTTCGCCCAAGTCCTAAGTCGTACGCGCATCCCGCACGCGGATGGATTACTGCTTCTAATATATATAGAGATGGTCATCTAAGAAGGCATGAGAGAGAGAGAGAGTAACTAGGAGGATGTGGTGTCGCGGATTGATGAGATGGCGCAAGCCTAACCCCTCCATGGCTGCCCGATGGGTATCCCTAGGTGCTCATTCATTTACAGGAAAGTGGAATTAACTGACACCAGTCCGAAATAGGCTTTCGCGCCGCTATATATATAGCAACCACCAGATACAACCAAGATCCCACTGCTGGGGCAGACAGCACAGGTATGCCCAAAAGAAATAAAAGAGAAATTAAAAAAAAAGAATGACAACAGAGTCGGATCGACGAAAACGATGATGATCCCGAACTGCTGCGCCCTCCGAAGATATCCACCATGCTCCTAGCACGTTGGACCACCGCATAACGAGCAGCACCTTCAGAAAGGAAAGCGACGATGGCGACGCTGCTGCCCGGATTGCTCCTAGGGTTTCCCCCGTACACGGTGGGGCGTGAGTGAGTGAGATCCCCGACGCCCTTCAGGAAGGAACGACGGCGCCCACGGGCGTCGCCGCGTCGGTGCCAGCCACGCTGACAGGGATTTCTCCCGTCCGCCACACACCTCCACCCCGATCGATCCGTCGTGCTCCACCAAACTTGCCGCCGACCAACATGAGCCACCACGGTCTAGGAGAAACCACTGCCGTCTCACCATGGAGATCGAAGCGGGACCGACAGGGCCGACAGGAAGTAGCCGGGAACGAGGAGCGGCAGAGTCAGCAGCGACACGGGAGGGGACAGCCTCCACCGCTCTCGACGGTCACCGACCGGACGCCGCAAGGGGAGCACACCAGGCACGACGGCCCGACCGAGCTCTTAATGGCTCGTGAAGCTCCCGTTGCTGCGCTGCAGTGGGCGCGCCGCCGTCTCCACAACCCATCGCATGAGCCACACCTCCGTCCGCCGAAGTCCTCGCGAGCAGCACCGAGCCAGGCCCGCCCACACTAGTAGAAAACAAGGTACTAGTCCCGGTTCCAGAGGGCCTTTAGTCCCGGTTCTGGAACCGGGACAAAACAAACGGGACTAATACCCAAAACCTTTAGTCCCGGTTTGCTTACGAACAGGGACCAAAGAGGCTCCATGTGGCCGCTGCGGGGCGCCCAGGCAGGAGGACCTTTAGTCCCGGTTGGTAACACCAACCGGGACCAAAAGGCGGCCACGCGTCAGCAGCTCGCAGGCGCTGAGGTTTTTTTTTTTGAAGGGGGGGGGGGTTGGGGTTTTGGAGGGTTAATTTAGGGGTTTCATATTGTGTTAGCTAGCTAATAGAGAGAAGTGACCTCTATTTCTCCGTGCTTGGTCGACGCTAGCTACTATACATATAGAAAGAACTCGACGCTAGCTAGTAAGTAAATGAAGGAAACCATTAATTACACAAGATCGTCATGAACATATATATAGAGAGAAGTGACATCTCTTTCTCCGTGCTTGGTCGAACAACAAGGTTTCGTATATCTATCTGACGCTACTACATATGTACAATATAACATCTCTTACAATCCCTAACACTTCAGATCCATTTGCAATTTCACAAGGTATTCTCCGTGTTCAGGTATGACGTAGTTAAGAAAGAATCCCGCCAATTCCTCTTGAATTGCTCGTATGCGATCATGTGGTAGGAGTTCATCCCGCATCTGCCTGATCTAATTTAAAGAAGGGGGTCAATACATATATATGAATGAAATTCAACACAATTGATGGTAATATATAAAATAAAATTGTGAATATTGTTTACGTACTTCAAATTGTTTCTCAGAGAAGCCCCGCTCAGAGGTCGAGTGGCGAATGAACTCGCATACGTAGTATCCACATAAATTATTCCCGGGTGCCTGGTACAAGCACTTTACGAGAATAGAGTTCAATCAAACTGATAAGCAAGCATGATAATGGTATTGATGAAACTAGAATCAATGAGAGATGCGCGGAACTAGCTAGTACTACTTACTTTGGGCTGTGTAAATCGCAGCTCGTTGTTTAGACCGGGAACCATTCCGGTGAACTTTTTCCAAACCCTGACAGGCAAAGAAAATGTTTACACTAGTAGAAAACGGCCCATTTGTCCCGGTTCCAGAGGCCCATTAGCCCCGGTTCTGGAACCGGGACTAAAGGGTCGGGACTAAAGCCCAAAATCTTTAGTCCCGGTTCTCTTACGAACCGGGACCAAAGGGGATTCACGTGGCCGCTGCGGGAGCCCAGGCAGGAGGACCTTTAGTCCCGGTTGGTAACACCAAACGGGACCAAAAGGCAGCCACGCGTCAGCAGCTCGCAGACGCTGGGGTTTTTTTTTTTTTTTTGGAAGGGGGGGTTTTGGGGTTTTGGAGGGTTAATTTAGGGGTTTCATATTGTGTTAGCGAGCTAATAGAGAGAAGTGACCTCTCCTTTTCCGTGCTTGGTCGACGCTAGCTACTACACATATAGAGAGAACTCGACGCTAGCTAGTAAGCAAATAAAGGAAACCATTAATTACACAAGATCGTCATGAACATATATAGAGAGAAGTGACATCTCTTTCTCCGTGCTTGGTCGAACAACAAGTTTTCGTATATCTATCCGACGCTACTACATATGTACAATATAACATCTCTTACAATCCCTAACATCATCTACCTAAGACCATTTCAATTTCGCATGGTATTCTCCGTGTTCAGGTATGACGTGGTCAAGAAAGAATCCCGCCAATTCCTCCTGAATTGCTCGTATGCGATCATGTGGTAGGAGTTCATCCCGCATCTGCCAGATCTAATTTAAAGAAGGGGGTCAATACATATATATGAATGAAACTCAACACAATTGATGGTAATATATAAAATAAAATTGTGAATATTGTTTACGTACTTCAAATTGTTTCTCAGAGAAGCCTCGTTCAGAGGTATAGTGGCGAATGAACTCGCATACGTAGTATCCACATAAATGAGTGTTGGGTGCCTGCAACAAGCACTTTACGAGAATAGAGTTCAATCAAACTGATAAGCAAGCATGATAATGGTATTGATGAAACTATAATCAATGAGAGATGCGCGGAACTAGCTAGTACTACTTACTTTGGGGTTTGTAAATCGCAGCTCCTTCTTCAGACCCGGAACCATAGCGGTGAACGTTTTCCAAACCCTGGTAGGCAAAGAAAATGATTACTTGATATCAGGAAATGAACGAAAGTTGCCTATATGGTCCCGGTATTGATTGAACTTACTTCTGGAGCATTGCAGTCATGTCCGCATAATACTTGGGATCTTTACGTAGCGAGTCTAAGACAGTTACTAATGCCCCGTCAAGGTTAATGGATAGCAGAATATAGTGGAAGCTGCGCACGCATAACTCATCAATTACATTACTTAACCACGAGTAAGCGAAACCGAATATGCAGAAGACAGTAACACTCACTTGAAGTTGTAAGGAAAGAGTATTTCCCTTTTGTTTTGATGTCTAAGGAACGTTTCTAGCAAGTTGTTCTCGGTATCTTCAGCCTCCTTTCGTACCGACCATTCATTTACGGTATTTGGGCTAATGAACCCAATGTCATAGATTTGTTCTTTTTTGCATTCGACCATCTTCAATCTGCATAATATAGTGAGGATAATTATATATACATGCAATGAACGAGCTGAGCTAGAGACTTAATTATAGAAGTAATACTTACAGACAGTAGCAAGTCATGAGTTGTTTGTCGAGGGCCTCTTGATTGTATAATTGAAATAACTCCACAAATTCAACAGGCAGCAGGTCGACTCCAGGGAAGTCATGCTCTTTTTTAATTCCGACAAACAAACTGTCTTTCCCAGACTTCCCGTGCCAGTCATGCAGGTTTCCATGTACCAGTCATGCAATTTTTGCATCATCGTTGTTAGATGAGGATGATTAGGTTTGACGAGAGGCTTCCCGTGCTCGTATCTAAAGACGTCTACTACCTCAGCCGTTTCAAACTGTACATCATCGGGCAGGTAATCATCAAGAGTGGTACCGGGCAGTACCACCAGATGATTAGCGATATCGCTAGACACCTTGAGCGGGGGGCACGATTGCTTCTCCTGTTCGCCGAGCTGCGGAATTATTTTCCCACTTCTTCGTTTTTTCGCTCTTGCAGCACTGGAAGTACTTCCCGACTTCTCCGCTTCAGCATGTGTCTTAGTAATTATGCGGTCATAGTTGGATAGCTGAGTCCATGGTGGTCGCTTCAGGGCATGCAGAGTGCGCTTCGCTTTCACCGGATCTACCGTTTCCTTCAGAGGTGGATCTTTCCGTGCAAAATGGGCCTTCACTTCGGCTGCACTGATTTTAGCGATTTCCTCTTCGGTCCTGTCATATGGTAACTTCGGAAGAGGCTTGAGGCTTGGACCAAATTTGTAATTCTTCCCACCTATTGTACTGTTAGCCGCCGGAGCGGCGGCGGCGACTCTCTTCCGCCGTTGCTGACGCGCAGGAGGAGGCGGAGTGCCCTGACGCGCCGGAGGAGGCGAAGGAGGAGGCGGAGTGCCCTGACGCGCCGGAGGAGGCGGAGTGCCCTGACGCGCCGGAGGAGGCGGAGTGCCCTGACGCGCCGGAGGAGAAGGAGGAGGCGGAGTGCCCTGACGCGTCGGAGGAGGAGGAGGCGGAGGCGTCCAGTTTGGAAGCTTGATGTACTCCTTCTGCCATAGACATGTACTCCTCAGAGCACGAACCAGCTGATTCTCCCCTTCACCTGTAGAGTGGTCAAGCTCGAGCTCCTCAAATCCCTCCATTACTTCATCCACCATCACAACAGCATAGCCATGTAGAGTGGTCAAGCTCGAGCTCCTCAAATCCCTCCATCCCTCCATTTCTTCAAGACTCCCATGAACCTCTCAAAGGGGAACATGTTGTGTAGAAATACAGGGCCCAGAATGCCAATCTCGTCGACTAGATGAACTAGGACGTGTGTCATGATATTGAAGAAGGATGGTGGGAACACCAGCTCGAAACTGACAAGACATTGCACCAAATCACTCTTTAACCTTGGTAGGATTTCTGGATCGATTACCTTCTTAGAGATTGCATTGAGGAATGCACATAGCTTCACAATGGCTAATCGAACGTTTTCCGGTAGAAGCCCCCTCAATGCAACCGGAAGCAGTTGCGTCATAATCCCGTGGCAGTCATGAGACTTTAGGTTCTGGAACTTTTTCTCTGCCATATTTATTATTCCCTTTATATTCGACGAGAAGCCAGACGGGACCTTCATACTGAGCAGGCATTCAAAGAAGATTTCCTTCTCTTCTTTGGTAAGAGCGTAGCTGGCAGGACCTTCATACTGCTTTGGATGCATGCCGTCTTTTTCGTGCACACGTTGCTGGTCCTCCCGTGCCTCCGTTGTATCTTTTGTCTTCCCATACACTCCCAAGAAGCCTAGCAGGTTCACGCAAAGATTCTTCGTCACATGCATCACGTCGATTGCAGAGCGTGTAGGAGATATGCCCTAGAGGCAATAATAAATGTTATTGATTATCTCCCTGTTCATAATTAGGTTTATGTTCCATGCTATAACTGCTATGGTTCTCGAGTCTACAATAACCACGAGGCTCGGAGGAAGACTCATATGCACGTGTGGAATAATAAACGGTAAAATGTATTCCTAGTCTGGCCTCTAAGACTGGCTCAAGTATTGCATGATGATCCTGTTTTCCTGATCATGGGCATGGCTATGCCGGCAATTTTGAGGGCACAATGTTAGAAGAACTTTTGTGTTGAATCGACCCGAATTGATGTTATGCTATGAGATTCATTCATCATAAGTTAATGGTTTATAACACAGAGATGGTTAACGTTTGCATAATTCCTTAGACCATGAGAGTATCGAGTTTCTTCATGCTTGCTTCATGAACTTTGGGGTTTGTTAAACGTCATCCGTAAATGGATGGCTATTACGGCGGCTTACGGGTTCATGGAAAAGTGTGTCAAGTAACTTGATAGCTCGAGATTGGGATTTGCTTCTCCGACGATGGAGAGATATCTCTGGGCCCTCTCGGTGTTACGGTATCCATCATCGTCTGGCCAGACACAGGGTGATTTGATCACAGGGATGCCGGAACACGGGAACGAGAAAAGAGAACAATACCGGTAACGAGGTAACTGGCATAGTGGACAAGTTGTTGATCCACGGGGATGCCTACATGTCTCACCTCGGGTATTTGTAACATATCGCGAAGCAACAGGAATAGCACACGGCAACTGGAGGTTCACTCGAATATTCATTCGTGTGGGTATAGGGATCAATATGGGTGTCCACGGCTCCGATGTTGATCATTGATCGGAAGGGGTTCCGGGTCATGTCTATGCTTCACCGAACCTATAGGGTCACACGCTTAAGGGTCATCTATCTGCTGAATACTAGACAGGGAGTCTGAGAGAAAATCACCGAAAAAGTTTTCGGACACCAGAAAAGTTCCGCAGAGAGAACACCGGAACAATTTCGGTAAAACTGAAAAGTTGTTTCTGGGGATAACATAAAGTCAAATTGATTTTGGCACATGCCTGATAATTCTTGGAGGGTGCCAGAATCATTCTGGAAACTTTCTGGAATTTTCCGGGATGAAAACCGGAAATGTTCCGGAGCTGCCGAAACCGCTTCAGATGCTTTTCGCAGATGAAAATCACTAAACCGGAATTGTTCCGGATCGCATTGAAAATTATTTTAGTGGGTACTGGAAATGTTCTAAGCCCACATAAATATTTTCAGTTCGACCGGACGCTGAAAAATGTCGTCATGAATAGTGAAAGTGCTTTTTGGTTGCTTCTTGGAGAAGCTACCTTGAGGGCATTTTGGTAATTTTCATAGTGGATGGAAATATCTGAAAATATCTGGATAACACTATTTATGAATAGTGGAAACACTATTATGAATAGTGGAAACACTATTATGAATAGTGAAAATATCTGAGGACATTTTGGTACTTTTACCATTGTCTCTCACCCTATAAATAGAGGTGGAGGGTGCTCTCAAATATGACATCCTTGCTCTCATACACATGCCATAGACTTGTCTGGCTTCTCTCTCCCTCCCAGCGAAATAGTTTCGTAGAGCCGAAAGGCTGTCTGGGTTCCGGCAGGAACTAGTTCTGGACGGCGAAGCCCTGCCGGATAGTTGAGACCGTATGTGTGCAACTCTGTAGAGAGATCGTAGTTTCGGTCTTAGTTTGAGAGTGCCTCCCGAAGGGCTGTCCGAGTGACTGTTCGAGTTTCGATGGTCCTCCCGAAGGGCTGTCCGAGTGACTGTCCGAGTTTCGATGGTCCTCCCAAAGGGCTGTCCGAGTGACTGTCTGAGTTTCGATGGTCCTTCCGAAGGGCTGTCCGAGTGACTGTCCGAGTTTCGATGGTCCTCCCGAAGGGCTGTCCGTGACACCGTCCGAGGGACTGTCCGACCGCCTCCCGGAGGGCTGTCTGGGGGCGGATGAGGGTATACATCCTCGCGGTTGGGAGGTTGTAAATCCTAACTGCGGGGATCTGCACCGCCGATCGTCATCGACTCTACTTCCGCTGCGCTACGAGTCGGTAACGAAAAAGATCAAACCTTGTATGCAGTCTCCATAGTGATCCTGGGCTGGTACGTAGGTCGGAAAATTTTTGTTTTCTGCTGCGTTACCCTACAGAGCGGACCTCTAGGTCTTTCCAATAGGGTAGGTCCCAAAATATAGATTTCTTCTTCCACATGGGTGCGCGTCCCTCAGCGTCATTCGAAACAGATAGTCCGTCAGGACCCTTTCCAAAGATTACTTGTAAATCATTAACCATATCAAGTATGTGATCACCAGTACGGAGAGCGGGCTTCTTCCGGTGATCTGCCTCACCTTTGAAATGCTTTCCTTTCTTTCACCATTGATGGTTGGTCGGAAGAAATCGACGATGCCCCAGGTACACACTCTTCCTGCATTTGTTCAAATATATACTTTCGGTGTCATCTAAACAGTGCGTGCATGCGTGGTATCCCTTGTTTGTCTGTCCTGAAAGGTTACTGAGAGCAGGCCAATCATTGATGGTTACAAACAGCAACGCTCGTAGGTCAAATTCCTCTTGTGCATGCTCATCCCACACACGTACACCTTTTCCATTCCACAGTTGTAAAAGTTCATCAACTAATGGCCTTAAGTACACATCAATGTCATTGCCGGGTTGCTTAGGGCCTTGGATGAGCACTGGGATCATAATGAACTTCCGCTTCATGCACAACCAAGGAGGAAGGTTATACATACATAGAGTCACAGGCCATGTGCTATGCTTGCTGCTCTGCTCCCCAAAAGGATTAACGCCATCTGCACTTAAACCAAACCATACGTTCCAGCCCTCCTCGCATGGGAACAGGCACTGCAGCGCCGCCGGCGAGCCAGCCCACGCGCCGCCGCGCCCCGGACCAGGGCTGCGCCACCGCCGAAGGTCGCCGGCCCGCGCCGAGACCCCGCGTGAGGAGGAGAAGAGGCCCCGCCGCCGCCAGCACCTACAGGGCTTCGCCCGGCGGCGCGGACCGGCGGCGGGGAGGGAAGGAGAGTGGGAGGCGGGGGACCGAGGCGCCGGCGGCTAGGGTTGCCCCCTCGGTCGCCCGCGGGAGCGACGCGAGGGGGACGCGAGGGGAACCCTCTTTTCGGCACCAACTAAACTCAACTGACACCAGTTTCTCACGAGAATGAGAATCAGCATGACATGCATGTTTACTAGTTGTAGATTGTTGGCATTCTTTTGCTGGCTAAATTTCTGAAGGTCGATGACGGGAGCAGGCCCAATTTCGGGGAGGCCGGTGATGGGAAAGAAAATTGATTCATAATTGGGTTATTACTACTGTACTACAGGTTGTTCATTTCTTCGGCTCACCACCCGACAGCGTCCAACAAATTGTAAATTGGACATAACTAGCCTCATGCAATTAATCAAGACAATTTCCCTAAGAGTCATGCTATAGGGACCATTCTTCCTACATGACCCATGCCCGACACAAAAGATCAAATCTTGCCAGAGTAGATTCAAGATGCTGCGCACCACCAGATGTTGCATCGTATGAGGATCGACCATAGGAACGTCGTGTGTACACAATAGTTTCCTTTCCCCAATAACCATTAAAGCAGAGTGGTCTACTTCATTCAATCCCATCTTGATATTACGCACACTAAGTTTGAAATATAGTGGCACATACCGTTCTGATTGAACCACCCTACTACTTGCAGATAAACCCCATAATTTAAAGTTCCAATTGAAGCATCAGCATCAGCAACAGCTATTCAAACCTTTCGCCTAAAAATGCAGTTCATTGCATTGCTTGGTTGGGTACAACACATACATAGAACAAGTATACTTTAATTTCCTTCCAACACTACCTCAGCTAGTTCATGAGGTTTTCGATACCACCAGCCTCCCCCCAAGTCCCAACATTTGGCAACACTACCAGCCAGCCGACAAAGGCAGGAGCAGGCAAGAGCCAAGACATTTTATTTTATGTATGTACACACAACAATATCACCACCCATATAAATAATTAGCACTTTGCCAGAAAACAACCAGACAACAAAAAAATGTACAGATTAACACGCCCGTCGGTCCGGCTCATGTTGTCGTTTCATCTAGTGCTTGCAAGTCTCGGATGTAGGAGGTACTTCTCTCCTTGGCGTTTTGTGACATCGTCATGAATCATCAATCTCAATGGCACCAAACCGCCACATCAGACAATTTATTGAGAGTGGTTTTTTAGATCCCGGGTGCCTAGGCACCCTCTTATCTGTACCATCCCTTTAGAATAGGCCGCATAGAGATTTGTGCCCTGCACAGTAGCAATGGAATCCATTAGCAGTTCTGGTGTATTATTAAGCGCCGGTGTAGCCACAAAAAAACAAGCTAACCTGGACTGTCTAGCCCTGCTCCTGGTGGCAAGATTCCACCTACTGAAAAAAGGATGGAGAGGACATGTCGGCCTGATGCTAGCATGCATGCTCTCTCTCTCTCTCCAGTCGGCACAAATAAGATGCAGATGGCAGATGTCGATATTGGTCTGTTTCCACACAAGTGAGAGAGAGAACGCTTTTTCTAATGAAATGAGAGAGCACCTTGTGCAGGTGTGCATGCAGGTGAGAGGAGTGTGTCAGGAAAGAGAGAGCTAAGAGAAAGGCCGAGAAGGAAAGCCTGAGAAGAGAGAGACTGTGCATGCATGTCAAAGTCAAACAATGGAGAGAGAAAGCATAGGACTGTTTTTGAATAGTGAGCTGTCTGTCAGCCCCTGCTTCCTACGCCCCAGGTCCTGGAGCCTACTCCTGTGAACCGCTGCACGCGTCGAGTCGTGGTCAAATAAGACTATATAAGTACGCTGCGGCTGCAAATGGTCTGTGACTCCGCAAGCTGCAGTGCGAATCTCAACGGCCTGAACGGGTGTGATAAGGGGGTGCCGGGACCCCCGGGTGCTATCGCACCTTTCCGCAATTTAATACGTCGTGCAGTGCATCTGACAGCACAACACTTGCATAAGTCAGCGACAGTTTAATACCACCACAAATCCTACTCCCTCCATCACAGTTTACACGGCGCGGTTCCAAAATCATGCATTTTCAGGTCGAGAAGGATTTTAGGCGCGATTGTATTAATTGCTGGCTTAATTAGGGCGTGAGTAACCGCAGTCTCCTCTCCTCCCTATTCCTTTCTCTGGTGTGTATGATGCATGCGTAGGTGTGAACGCCGTTGGGAATCTAAATGCACCCAATGCATGCACCGGTTATTGGCTGGAGGAGTTAATTACTATTCTATTGGGCGCTGCGGGAGATGTGGGGCTAACTAGCGATGCTGCAATTACGTCCTGGGCAACGAATTTTACAGCCAATTAGCGCTAACCTTGGGCACAGAGAAACCTCATGCGCGCCGTGTAAACCGTGACGGAGAGAGTAGAATTTATAAAGGACACGTGTAAAACTATTTACCGAAGGAGATACATCTTAAATCTTAGAAGGACTAGTTTGGATAAGTTCCCAGCACGCTAATCTTCTAACACGGGACAGAGCAACGTACTGACCATACATCAAACCCAATATTTAGAACTTGCCACCCTAAGTTAGCAAACTTCTACCCCATCGATCTTTTCAGGAATGCAATGAATCCTGACGCCAATTGAGTTTGAATACTCAATATAACGAACAAGCTAGTCAACGAGTCACGTTTACATTTTTATGATTTGAACCCAATATTTATTTAGCATATATGGTGCCAAAACACATATAACATCCAAAAAGAAGTACAACCGAACCTAACTTACTGAAAAAAGTAAACTTTTCCTGGCTTACAAAGTATCAGCACCGCCCACGTGGGAAGGCAAGAGGAGAAAAGAATATTACTTAGTAAAGTAAATAAACAATTACTTAGTAAAGTAAATAAACAACTCGCATTGTATCGATGTTCACACTGTTATTTTTAGAATACAAAATTCATCTAGCATATATGGTAACAAGACACTATAACATCCAAAAACAATTACAACTGAACCTAACTTGTTGAAACAAGTCATCTTTTCTGCTGGTGTATTTTACAATGTACCAGCAACAGAAACAAGTCATGGCAAAACAAATGGGAACGGGGTAAGAAGGTACATATTGTGCAACAGATGGAAACATATCTTACATGTAGAAGGTACATATCTTGCGCTTGAAGCACCTCGTCGTGGCTAAAAAAATTGTCCTGCCAGCCTAAGGACCTTGAGGAACTATACAGATAAGTTCAATTTTGCTAGTATACACTACAAAAACGTGTCTGGCACGTGCAACATTACTAGTTCTACGAGTTTCTCAAAAAAGAACTATATGTTTGCAATTTTTTATTTTTAGGATCTCTATATGTGTGCAAGAATATAACATGTGAAGTTCCTGGTCTCTTCCAGGGAATATAACAGGCAAAGCTATTGCTTGTTCCTCACAACAAGATGGGCATGACTTGAATAAACCGTGTTAAGAATTTATGTTCATATAATAATGGATTTTGTTGTTCATTAAAATCTCGAAACATCAGGCCGCGTTCACAACAAGTTACTGTGAATTGTTAGAAATTCATGTGAATCACCCGACATGTCAGAACAGGGTCTTAATCAACTCCCATGACAGAGGTTCGCAATACGTGCATCAAGTCAGAAACAGTTTAATACCGCCACAAATCCTAGAATTTATGAAGGAGAGGTGTAAAACTATATACTGAACGAGATACATCTTAAATGCAACACTTGGTGAAAGAGACAATGTACTGGAGTAGTTGAAGATGAAGAAGCGGCCAGCGAAGGGAGACGTCGGAGTGAGCGCCCGAGCAGGCCGACGGATTCGCTGGTGACGATCTCCACCGCACACACTTGTGCTCCTGAACTGCATGAGCAAACCGCATCAGTGTAAATCGAAAGGAATCAAACAAGACAGAGGTACATCATACTAGTAATCAAATAGCCAATAGAAGGATTTATCAACCATCATATCCACACCATAACTATTAGACACTTGATAGTTCCATATTGAATCGAAACACATCAAAACCATCACCCAATAGTGGTGGAATCCTTCCAGCCAATGGCGGAGCTATGTGTATAGCTGAGGGGGCTATGGCCCCCCCCCCAGCCCAACACAAATCCCTGAAGAATTGTTTTTAGGGAGACATAATTAGAATAAACTATTCTTATTAGCCCCCCTAACATGTATGCTTTGCTGTTAGAATCACCGGCTAATGGGCATAGCAACAGCTACATGTAATTTCTTGCCAGCGATGTATCGTATCACAAAGAGCATTAGAGAGAGAGAGAGAGAGAGAGAGAGAGAGAGAGAGGAGAAACTGGTGGCTTACGTGTGCTGGAGTAGAAGAAGAAGCGGCCTCCGGAGGGAGACGTAGGAGTGAGCACCAGTGCAGGGCGATGGACCTCGTCGGTGATGTTCTCAACCGCACAAATTTGTGCTCCCGACCTGCGTGAGCAAACCATATCAATGTAAATGAAATCGAACCGAACCGCACCAAGGTTGATTAGGTACAAGCACTAAAAAGAAAATGAAACAGACAGGCACAACTATACATGAGAAAAATTAACATGCTTAAATAAGGTTAACCTCAATATAGTGAGGGAGAACAAGTATAGAGCATCAGTTTTCATCCAATCTTCACAAACAGGACCAAGAAACACCTCTACAGGAAATACACTGTGGAGGCAAATCTTAGCATGACCAGGAACCAATCTTTTGATGTATAACTCAAATAGTAGCATAACCATGATAAATTAACAACTATACCAGGCCTAAGAATCACCGGCTAATTAAGGAAATGAAACCTGGTTTATCACAATCAGGAACCATACAAAAGAGCAGTGGCGGAGCTTGACCCAGAAATCTGGGCGGGCCGGCTGTAGAAAGTAACTATAGGGATCGTATTTTATGGCCAAAAATTTGTATACACTGCAGAAAATTGCATTGGCTGGGCGGGCCATGGCCACTTCGGCCTTGCCGTAGCTCCGCCACTGCAAAAGAGACCAATAATAAGCATCTTGGATCTGTTCTTGTCATTTTAGTGCTAAAGATTAACAGTGTCATGTTCATGCCTATTGATCAAAACCTCAGAAGTATATAGATTCCAAAACAACATTCCATGTCTTTGCAGGTTCACTTATGGTGTTCTTTCTGCCAATAAGATGGTAACTCCGATGGAAACATTACTTATCAGTGATACTAGCCCACCAGAAGAACAGCCAAGAAGTAGGATTAAGCTTGATCTTGGCTATATCAGTTGCATACTCAATGACACTAATTAAGCATATGACAACAACAAGAAGCATAAACATTGGCCTCACATATCAAGACATCATATTGCTGTAGGCGTCACTAAAGTAGCCATGCCTCTGGATTTTATCATCTAACAGAGAACATTTTCATGCAAAAGACAGACTCTAGAAAAATGCAACGCTTGGTGAAAAAGACCATGTACTTAATCAACAAGAAGTCATTTGCTCAATGCTCAGTAACTGTAACAAAGATTTCATTTTTACAAATAAGTATCATGCTCGGTCTGACAAAATAGAAACTCGGTTTATTTCCTACAACCACCATCACAGAAACATGTATGGCCAGAATTTTTGCACAAATGTTGGCATCATAGGACAAGAATTGACATTGTCATAACCCCCAACGAAGTGCCCATTGATATAATTTATCAACTAACGGAGGATATTGGCATGCAAGAGACCCATCTCTAGAAAAAATCCAACACTTGGTGAAAAGAGAACCCCTGTACCAATTGACAGCCAACCATTTTCCCAGTGGCAGCAAGTAATTTACTCAATGGTCAGAAAGTGTAACAAAGATTTTATCTTTACAAAAAAGTATCACGCTCGGTTTGACCAAATAGAGGACAGAGTTTAGTTCCTACAACCACTATCACAGAAGCATGTATGGCAAGATGACGACCCCACAAGCCAAAGCCTACACTAGAAACGACTATCGCTCAAAGGCCATGATCACAGCACGGTCGGGCACGATGGCCTGACACCACAGAGATTGTGTTAGAGTAGGATTGGGGCCAAACAGTTACCTGAACGACAATCAAAGGAGAGGCGGTTGCGGCACGGTGAAGTCGCTGGCATCAAATGAGGACAAAGCTGCTGGTAATGCTTATAGACAAGTCTAGCACTTCGACGCATACTAGAACCCTAGGAATTAAATAGTCATGTCAGTAGTAGATACAATCATAGCAAAATTAGCACTTCAGGGCAAATTTCATAGAAACGTGGCACTAATTATTATTACAGAAGCACAAATGTTTGCATCACACGACAAGATTTCACATTGATGTACGCCTGATTAAGTACCCATACATATGGATTTATCATCTAATGGAGGACATTTGCATGCAAGAGACCAATCTTTTCATCAAGTGTTGCAAAGATTTTATATTTCTACGAACAAATATTCATGCTCGGTTGCACTAATCGGTTCTTTCATACGCGCCTGTCCCAGAAGTCAAGCCATGCCCGCTTCTCATCACAGAACAATGGTATGCACTTTGCCTATGTTTGGTAAATTTGGAACCTGCAACCTGGATCTAATATATAGTAATCCATCCGTCCCATAATATAAGACGTTTTTGCAAGATGGAGTATATACAAATTTAATTAGCTTCAAAGTGCCAAAAGACATTAAGTATATATGTTGTGTGCATATGTCACCATGAATAACAATTCACTTGAGAGGAATAGAAGACCGAGATCCAGGTGCAGCTGGAAAAAGAAGAGCTTGATGCTACGAGATTCAGCCTGCTAGATCGTAACCCAATCTGCAACTGTGAGTTTGTAATCAACAAAAACTACTCAAACTTGTTCAGAAGCTGAGGAACTCGTGCTCAACTTGATTCTTAAAGTTCAGAAGTTACTAGATAAAATCGAGGAACAAAAACAACACATAGTTCTCAAGAATGAACGAACAGGCAGTTTATGTTCATGGCCGAAATCATTCACTTGACAAAAAAAAGCACTCCTTTTTCTGTAATAAGCTACCACAACCAAACTAGCTAGCTCAACTAGACATGTTTACACTGTTCGTTTTTGAATCCATAAATTTATCTAGCATATATATGGTACCAAAACACAATAACATCCAAAAAGAACTACTACCAAACTTAACTTACTGAAACAAGTAAACTTTTCCTGCTGCAGCTTACAAAGTATCAGCACCAACCTCATGTAAAGGCAACGTTCACACTGTTCTGATTCGAATCCAAATATTTATCTAGCATATATGAAACCAAGACACTATACCATCCAAAAACAACTACAAATGAACCTAACTCTTTTTTTTTGAATAAAAGGGGTTTACCGAAAAAGGCTTTCGCCCCGCTTTATATATAAAGCAACGAACCACAAGCACCACAATACAAACTCATGCCACCACCGCACACGACACACACACCCAAGGCAAGATACAAGGTGCCGAGCACCGCCAAACCACCCCAACGACTACCAAGCCACTACATAAGCGCGGACGAACCGCTTGGAGCCAACGGAGACCTCCAATCCTCCGAGGAGAGGTGAGACGGAAAACGACGGAGCAAAGATTCCAAGATGGTGCCTCCTAGAAGGGAACGACTACTGAAGCCGCCACCATCCGATCCCAAAGATCGAGTTTTCACCCGGAGCAACTCGAAGGAGTAGGGACACCGCGACGGAGCCTTCATGAAGGATACGGTGTCCACGGACGCCGCCGCCGCCGGCCAATCCAAGATTGGGCAAGTGATGTACCCCGGCATGCCCACCCCTCCGATGCATCCTAGCTCCGCCAACCACCAACGACCATCCACCCGCGTGGCCATGGCCGGCTCGCCCGCACCCGAGGCGCCGGTTCCGCCCACGAACGCCGTGCCTCCCGCCGCCAGGGCCGCTGCCCTGCATCCAGACACCCCCAAGACCGACCAAAGTGACCAACTTTGGGCCAAAGGACGCACCCGACTGAAGAGATCGGAGCATACGTCCCGCCTCGAACAACGTCAGAGCCGCATCAACCCACACACGACGGGGGGAACGGGGGAGGAGGGGGAGCGGACGCATCCAGGCCGGCACACCCCTGTGCCAGCGATGGGTGGCCCGAGCTCGTCGGCACCTCCCATCCCTCCAGCCTGACTCCCCACCGGACACCTCTGTGTCGCCCCACGACGGCGGCGAACACAGCTCCACGCGAGGCCACCAAAACACGCCCGCCCACCGGCAAGGAGACCCCCCTGCTCCACTTATATTAGAAGCAAAGCAAGACAAGGTTCAGCAAAGCATCCTAAAAACCGCTACCAGCAACATGAACACGAACAACCACACAGTTCACACGCCAAAGGCAACGATCCAACAGTAATCTGCTACTTTTATTACATGAAACCAAAGCTAATGGAGAACCACAGTAGCAGTTGGACTACCGGGAGATCTTCTCAGCCGTCTGTTGAGCAGGAGGAGGAATTGGCGAAGAAGTGCCCCCTGTGTGCCGTCGCAGCTCCAGGCAATACGAACCTAACTTGCTGAAACAAGTCAACTTTTCTGCTGGTGTAGTTTACAAAGTACCAGCAACTGCCCTCGTGTAAGGGAAACGGGAGAAGCATTTTCATGACAATAAAATGGCTGTCAAGTTAGAATGATATTTAGCAAAACAATTTACAATTTCTTCCACCAAATCGTTCAACATGGCGGCATGTATCTCTGTAATTAGGACACATATATGTTACACGGCTATCATCTCAAATGAGACAGGCAAGATGATGCTACAACCCACTAAAAGACTTGAGAAATGATGGTACATCATGGGCATAGCAAATCACTCGATAGAATCATGCATTCCATTTAGTTAGCCACTTAGCCTGGATCAGTAACATATGGCACCAAGAGCAACATGCATCACATTAAATTCTCACGCAAGGCAACATTGATAAAATTTGAGAACATATGTCCTAATCCATGCAACCAAAGACCACACATGGAATTCTGTCCAACTTAGTACGACCTACTTTAATATTTTTGTAGGATTCCAAATAGAAAATGATTTCTCACAAATTATATATCTATAAGCATCTGCAGAAATTTCTCTAGAACTTGTGTTGATTGTTTATTTTAATTCAAACTCAACATGCCCTAAACTGGCAAATGAAAATGTTGCGCTCATCATAATAACTTCCTGAACAGCAAACCAAACTAATAGCTGCTCTGAAAATGCCCAGCCAAAAAGCATAAACAAATACTCTTTGGAAAGCTTGAGACCTCCACTACAACTTATATTTGGAGGTTCTTGAAATTATGGACAGATCAGGCCAAAATTGGCCCAAACATTACTATCCAAAAACAACAATTCCTGTAACTGAACCAAACAATTCCTCTAATTATGTACATCAGGGGGAGCAGTGTTAAATGTTACAGGACCAAACTACTATCCACTTCTACCTTACAACAATGAAGGTTACAACGTCCCTGATCAGTTACCAACAAAATTTAGTATCCGAAGAATCATTTGGGTTAGGCCCAAACACGTAAATTGTTACAGGAAGACGACGACTACCAAAACCAAATGAATGGAAGAACTTGGAACTGCCATCTTTGGTTTTCCCAGCGGCCGCGACATACCTACTAGAGGGAGGACACTTAGCAGCAGTACCTCCAGAACAACAGTCACGACGAGGCAAGGAATAGGGAACCGCAGCAGCCTCCACCTGGTAGCAGCCACGACCTGATGAAGAAGCGGCGGACACTGTACCAATTGACAGCAAATCATTTGCTCAGTGGCCTGCAAGTGTTGCAAAGATCTTAAATTTTCTAAGAATAAATATTCATGCTTGGCTGCACTAATCGGTGTGCAGTCTGAAATGTTCATGTGTGCGTGTCCAAGAAGCCAACCCATGCATGTTTATCATCACATGACAATGGTACGTACTTTACCTCTGTTTGGTTAATTTGCAACCTACAACTTGGGTCTATATATTAGCTGGGTTTGATTTCAATTCAGTTTCCCATGATGTATGTACAAACTTAATTAACTGCAAAGTGCCAAAAGACATTAAATATATACTCCCTTCGTTTCTAAACATAAGTATTTTTAGAGATTTCAATATGGACTACATACGGATGTATATATACATACTTTAGAGTGTAGATTCACTCATTTTGCTCCGTAGTGGAATCTCTAAAAAGACTTATATTTAGGAACGGAGGGAGCTTCACCGTAAAAAGTTGAATGGAGTGATCTTTAAAATAGATTTCGAAAAAGCCTATGATAAAGTTAAATGGCCCTTTCTGTTGAAAACTTTACGCATGAAGGGGTTTTCACCAAAATGGTGTCGATGGGTAGAGAGTTTTGTTTCTGGAGGTAGTGTCGCCATCAAAGTTAACGATGAGATTGGCAACTATTTTCAGACAAGGAAGGGGCTTCGCCAAGGGGACCCCGCATCACCCATTTTGTTTAACATTGTGGCCGACATGTTAGCTACCCTTGTTGAGCGGGCTAAAGTGGCCGGTCAAGTTAGCGGTGTCATTCCTCATTTGGTAGAAGAGGGTCTATCTATCCTACAATATGCGGATGACACAATACTTTTCTTGGATCATGATCTAGATAAAGCAAGAAACCTCAAGCTGCTTTTATGTGCTTTTGAGGAACTCTCAGGCCTCAAAATCAATTTTCATAAGAGCGAACTTTTTTGCTTTGGAGATGCTGCAGAATCTGCACCTGAGTATGCTGACATTTTTGGATGCCAGCTCGGGCAGTTCCCGATTCGGTATCTAGGTATTCCCATACACTATCGGCGTTTAACTATCGCTGAGTGGAAGCACGTGGAAGAGAGACTTGAGAAGCGACTAGCCAGTTGGAAAGCCAAACTCTTGTCATATGGGGGGCGATTGATATTGATCAATTCCGTCCTCAGCAACATGGTTCTATATATGTTGTCATTCTTCCATCTTCCGAAAGGGGTTCTTCAGCGTCTCGATTACTTTAGATCCAGATTTTTTTGGCAGTGTGATAATGAATTCAAGAAATATCGACTGGCTAGGTGGACTGTATTATGTCGACCTAAAAGTCAAGGGGGACTTGGAATTCAAGACCTTGAGATTAAAAATATTGCTCTTCTCAGCAAATGGGTTTATAAACTACTCAATGAGAATGGAGTATGGCAGGAAATCATTCGTAACAAGTACGTGGGATCCAAAGCCGTTTCTCAAGTCTATTGGAAACCTGGTGACTCACATTTTTGGTCTGGTGTCATGAAGGCCAAGGAATTCTTTTTCCAATTTGGAACTTTCTCGGTTAGGGACGGTTCCCAGGTTCGATTCTGGGAAGACACCTGGCTAGGGACCACACCCCTAATGGTGCAATACCCGAGCTTGTATAGGATTGTTAGACATAAATTTGTCACCATCAAACAAGTTTTGGGGCAAGAAAACCCTGATATTTCTTTCCGTAGGGACCTTTTAGGACCTCGCCTGGCAGCTTGGAATGAGTTACTCATACGTCTGGTGGCTATTCAGCTGTCAGATGAACCGGACATCTTTCGATGGAAGTTGCATCAGAATGGCAAGTTTATAGTCAAATCCATGTATGATGCAATGGTTCATTGTGATGTTCCGGTTGATAACAGGAAATTGTGGAAGCTTAAAATCCCTCTAAGAGTGAAGATATTCCTCTGGTTCCTAAACAGAGGGGTCATCTTAACTAGAGATAATCTGGCACGACGCAACTGGCAAGGCACCAAGACATGTGTCTTTTGCCAACATGACGAGTCTATTAAACACTTATTTTTTGAGTGTAAGTTCGCTCGGTCGGTTTGGGCCATAGTTTAAGTAGCTTCAAATTTATACCCCCCACGTAGTGCACGTAACATGTTCGGCAACTGGTTGAGGGGTATTGATAAACAATTTTCTGCACATATTCTTATGGGGGCGGCTGCCTTATGCTGGGCATTGTGGCTTACCAGGAATGATGTGGTTTTTAATAAAAAATATGTTTCATCTCCTATGCAGGTTATTCATGTATGTACGCGATGACTCCGTACTTGGTCTATCCTGCAGAGGCCGGAGGACAGGGACCTATTTATGATGGCGTCTACGCGGCTGGAGCGTACGGCCAGGGAGGTTTTCTACCCCCATGGATGGCAGTGTGATCTCCGGTTAGGATCTGCCACATCATAGGCTGGACAGATTTATTTATTTTTGAGCTGTAAAACAATTTTTATTTTTGGGACGGTTGGACTTATTGGCTGTGTGCATCGAGCTATGCAGAGGCCGGGCATTCTTTCGATGCTTTGTATCACCTCGATATATCAATTGAATGAAATGTCCTTTATCGAAAAAAGGAACGGAGGGAGCATATCATACACATATGATACCGTGCATAACAATTCACTTGAGAGAAATAGAAGACCGAGAACCATATGTAGTTGGAAAAAGAATAGCTTGATGCTACGAGATTCAGCTTGCAAGGTTAAGTATATTCAGACTGAAATCAATACCGAATCTAGACTGTGAGTTCGTAAGCAACAAAAAGTACTCAAATTTGTTCAGAAGCTGAGGAACTCATGGTCAACTTCAATATTTAAGTACAAAAGTTTTTAACTAGATAAAATTGAGGAAACAAAAACAACTCATAGCTCTCAAGAATGAACGAACAGGCCGTCAGTGTTGTCTCAAAAAGCGGCATCAACGACCATGAACCAGATTGAAGCAACCTTTGCAGGAAAGATTACATCTTTGTTCCTTTATGTTCATGAACCAAATCATTTGCTCGACAGAAAAAAGGCACTCCTTTTGTTGTAATAAGCTACTACAAGGAAGAGGAGAAACCCTAGTTAATGTGACACTAATTAACTACTACTAAATTCATAGAAACGTGACACTAATCATTATTACATAATTACAAGCAGCACAAATGTTGGCATCACAGAACAAGAATTAGCAATGCTGTACACCCGAATGAAGTACCCATGCATATGGATTTAACAATTAATGAAGGATATTTGCATGTACTTAATCGACAAATGCAACACTTGGTGAAAAGATATCATGTACTTAATCGACAATAAGTCATTTGCTCAATTGTCAGAAGTGTTTCAACAAATATTATGTTTATCATGCTCAGTTCCACCAATCGATGTACATACAGTCTGAAACTTAAATGTGTGCGTGTCCCAGAAGTCAAGCTGTGCATGTTTATCATCCCAGAACAAGTGTGTACTCTTAGTTAGCCCAGATCAATAGCAATTCAGTCGATAGAATCATGCACAATTTAGTTAGCCCGGATCAGTAACATATGGCACCAACAACATGTAATTTCTTGACAGCCATGTATCATATCACACAGAGCATGAGAGAGAAAGAGAGAGAGAAGAGGAACCGGTGGCTTACATGTGATTGAGTAAAAGAAGCCGACACCGGATGGAGACGTTGGAGTGAGCGTCGGTGCAGGTCGACGGACTCGTTGGTGATGTTCTCCATGACGCACACTTATGCTCTTGACCTGCGTGAGCAAAGCCCATCAGGGTAAATCAAATCGAAAAAATGCACGAGACCATCTCTAGGAAAATGCAACCCTGGGTGAAGAGAAATCATGTACTTAGCATACAACAAGTCATTGTCCCAATTGTCAGCAAGTGTTGCAAAAGAACTCATATTTTTAGGAATAAATATTCATGCTCAGCTGCACTAATCGGTGTGCAGTCTAATAAATTCATGTGTGCGTATCCCATAAGTCAACCCATGCCTGTTAATCATCACCGGGCATTGGTATATAGTTTACCTCTGTTTGGTTGATTTGCAAACAGAAAACTTGAGTCTAATAGTACTTGGTTTTATTTCAGTTTTAGTTCCCATGATACGTGACCAAGCTTAATTAACTGGAAGGTGCAGAAAGGCATTGAGACAGTATATACATTACTCGTATTTGCATATATGTCACCCTGCATAAAAATTCAGTTTAGACTTTAGAGTAATATAGAAGACGGAGATCCATGTCCTAGCCAGCTAGATTAGTACAGTTCAGTAGGATGCTGCGGGAGCTTCATGGGCAGCTGGCCAGTTGTTTGCGTCCATGTGCGAGAGGATGAAAAATAGAGCAGGTGAGCCATGGCCAGATCTAAAGGGCTTACCCATGCCAGAGTCGAAGTGAGGCCGGCGCAGAGCTGCTTCATTGGTCAATCTCATGCCGGACGGCAGTGTCTCCGCGCCATGGTCCAGAAAAGGCACCCAGGCAACGACGTTGCAACAATATCAGCGGCCTGGTTCCCAACGGCGTGCGGCGAGAAGACCATCTCTAGACAAATGCAAACACTTGGTGAAAAGAGACCATGTACTTAGTTGACAACAAATCATTTCCGCAACTTTCAGCAAGTGTTGCAAGAGATTTTATGTTCTTAGGAATAAATATTCATGGTCGGTTCCAGTAATAGATGTCCAGTGTGCAACTTTCATGTGTTGTGCGTGTCCCAGAAGTCCATCCGTGCATGTGTAACATCACAGGGCAGTGGTATGTAATTCATTTCTGTTTGGTTAACTTGGAACCTGCAACTTGGGTGAAATAGTACTTGGTTTTATTTTAATATCATCAGTTCCCATTTTATATGAAAAAACTTAATTAACTGCAGTCTATATATTATGACACCATGCATATCAGTTCAGTTTAGTGGAGGATTATGCTATGAGACCCGAGCCTGCAAAATTAAGTAGTGAGACTGAAATGAAATCATTACCAAATTTGAGACTAGGATCCAGCCCCTTCCCCCCTCTCCCCCGACCTCTCTCCCCCGAGGCGGCGGCGCCGCGCCGCCCCCGGGGAGTCCCCGTCCATGCCGCCCTCAGCCCTCTCCCTCCATCGCCTCCAACTACCGCCGCCGTCGCTGAGGACGCCGCGGGGCGAAGCCCCTGTGGTGAGGCGGCGGCGGCGGCGCAGTCCTCGGCCGGCGGTAACGCATGGGGGCAGCGGCGTCCATCTCCCTCCTCCTCCAACGGCAGTGCGCAGCGGGGTGGCGGTGGCCAGGAGATCTCCGGCGGCCGTTGGCGGATGAGATCTTGGCTGCGATGTGATCTGATCTGGGCCCGAGGGGTTTAGATCGAGATCCACTGTGGCTGCGCCTCGTCTCGACAACGGCAAGAAGAGATCCCCCCTGGGTCATCTTCGCGGCACGAGGACGTCCGGGTCTCTTGGCCCAGGCATGGTGGTGGTGGCTGCCTTCTCCACCGAAGGCGGTTGGCCAGGCTGGTAGTGACGGATCTTGGATCCCACTATTAGCACCGGCGGCGAGTTGGGGAGACATAGTCGCCGGTGAAAACCGAGCCGACTCCGGTCATGGCGGGCGATGGCGGCGTCTACGTCGTTACCTTGATGAAGGCATCGTCAAGCAACTATCGTCAACCTGCTCGTGCCGCTCCAGGAGAAATCCTAAGATCACCGGATCGGACGATGGCGGCGCTGCGGTGTCGTGTTCCCTCTTGGGGGCATCGTTTGTGGAGCGGCGCCGGATGGAAGAGGCATGAGGTGGTGTGGCGTGCCTTCTCTCGCGTCGACGACGGCGGGTCTCGGCGGCATGGAGCAGCGGGGTCTCGGCGCTGGACGTGGCGTGATGGCCTCGCGCAGGGCGGTGGCGCTGTCTGGCTCCATGGTGGCATCGACAGCTGACCTGACAAGGTCTTTGTGTCAGTACCTGCTCTGAAGATGGTTAGATGGATGACGGCGGCAGTAGCCTCGGTGAGTGCGCCGGACCGGTGTGTGAACCATTCCCGGTATGTGGCTGGGATGGGACATCCGGCTTTAGATGTTAGGTTTTGGTGCGATGTCTGTTTGGTATTAGGCTCGGACATTCGACACCCCTGCATCAAGGGGATAGGAGTAGCGACAGGTGTCGCCTAGATGGTGGCTTCAGGCTTACTGATGTAATGCTTTGTAAGGTCTCTGAGAATAATTAATAAAATGGTTGCATGCATCGCCCAGATGCAGAGGCCGGGGGTAATCCTCCTTTTCTAAAAAAAAAAATTACCAAATTTGAGACTGAGTTTGTAAGCAACAAAATCAACTCAAATATGTTCAGGCGCTGAGGAACTCGTGCTCAACTTGAATTTAAAGTTCAGAAGTTTTAAACTAGATGAAACTGAAGATACAAAATCAAGTCATGAAGGAACAGTCAGGGTTGCCCCAAAAAGCGGCACAACAACCACGAACCAGATTGAAGCAACCTTAGCAGGCAAGATTGCATATTTGTTCCTTTATGTTCATGAACCAAATCATTTGCTCGACAGAAAAAAGGCACTTCTTTTGTTGTAATAAGCAACCACAGGCAAACAATTTAAGGAGAGGAGAAACCCTAGTTAATGTGCCACTAATTAACTACTACTAAATTCATAGAAAACACGATACTAATTATTATTACAGAATGACAAGCAGCAAAAATGTTGGCATCACAAGACAAGAATTAGAATTGCTGTACGCCCTAATGAAGTACTCATACACATGGATTTAACATCTAATGGATGACATTTGCAAGCAAAAGACCATCTCTAGGCAAATGCAACACTTGGTGAAAAGAAATCATGTAGTTAGTTGACGGCAAGTCATTTGCACAATTGTCAGCAAGTGTGGCCACAGGTTTTATGTTTTTAGGAATAAATATTCATACTCGGTTGCACTAATCGATGTACAGTCTGAAAGTTTAATGTGTGTGTGTCCCAGAAGTCAAGCCGTGCATGTTTATCCTCACAGAACGATGGTGTCTACTTTTAGTTAGCCCGGATCAATAGCAATTCACTTGATAGAATCATGCACAACTTAGTTAGCCCCGGATCAGTAACATATGGCACCAACAGAAACATGTAATTTCTTGACAGCCATGTATCATATAGCATGAGAGAGAGAGGAGGAGGAACCGGTGGCTTACCTGTGATTGAGTAGAAGAAGAAGCGTCCACCGGAGGGAGACGTCAGAGTGAGCGCCGGTGCAGGTTGACAGACTTGCTGGCGATGTTCTCCATGGCGCACACTTGTGCTGCTGACATGTGTGAGCAAATCGCATCAGGGTAAACCGAATCGAACCGAACAAATGCACGAGACCATCTCTAGGAAAATGCAACCCTGGATGAAAAGAAAGCATGTACTTAACATGCAGCAAGTCATTTGCCCAATTGTCAGCACTAGTTGCAAAAGATTTCATATTTTTAGGAATAAATATTCACGTTCGGCTGCAATAATCTGTGTGCAGTCTAATAATTTCATGTGTGCGTATCCCATAAGTCAACCCATGCCTGTTAATCATCACCGGGCAATGGTATATAGTTTACCTCTGTTTGGTTGATTTGCAAACAGAAAACTTGAGTCTAATAGTACTTTGTTTTATTTCAGTTTTAGTTCCCATGATACGTGAACAAGCTTAATTAACTGGAAGGTGCAGAAAGGCATTGAGACAGCATATACATTACTCGCATGTCCATATATGTCACCCAGCATAACAATTTAGTTTAGAGTAAGAGAAGTACGGTTCAGTAGGATGCTACGGGAGCTTCATGGGCAGTTGGCCAGCTGTTTGCGTCCATGTTCGAGAGGATCGAAAAAAGAAGAGAAGTGCCATGGTGGTGGTGGCGGTCTCACCGGGTCAAATCTGAAGGGCTTACCTATGCCCGGCCAGAGTCAAAGAAGAAGCACACGGGGGGGCGTCAGAGTGAGTGCCGACACTTGGTGAAAAGCGACCATGTACTTAATCGACAACAAATCATTTGCCCAAATGTAAGTAAGTATTGCAAAAGATTGTATGTTCTTAAGAACAAACATTCATGCTCGGTCCCACTAACAGATGCGCAGTGTGCAAGTTTCATGTGTAGTGCGTGTCCCAGAAGTCCACCCGTGCCTGTGTAACATCACAGGAAAGCTGTATGTACTTCACCTCTGTTTGGTTAACTTGGAACCTGCAAATTGGGTCAAATAGGAGTACTTGGTTTTATTTGAATATCATCAGTCCCATGATGTATGAACAAACTTAATGAGCTGCAGTATATATATCATGTCACCGTGCATAACAATTCAGTTTAGTGGAGGAACAGAAGACCGAGATCTAGGTGCATTTGGAACAAGAAGAACTTTATGTTGGCGCAGCCTGGCCCTCTCTTGCAGATTGGACGGAGGTAGAAGAACAAGATACACAACACAGAAGAATTTTTCAGGCGCACTAACACCCAGCCGCACGTACGGCCTTCTTTCTCAGGTCAGACTGGCACTCCCATGCCTCAACGATCAGTACAGGGAGAGTTTTATACCCAGGCAAAACCGGTGCCCATACACCCACGATGCTGCATGCACGCCTCGATCCGTTTGGCCCGGTCCACTCGCTCGGCGCGGACCTCCCCAACAGAACGACGCGGCCTCTTCCACAGCTATCACCAACGGCCCGGACGCAGCCACACACCGGCGTCTGACCTGAACCAGTGCACACACACGCACGCCCCCACACACATACGCACACGGCCGTGACCCAGCCCGCGGACCCGACCTATCGCACCGATGCCGGTCGCACCGCCACGGACCCGACCTGGCGCACTAACGCCGGTCGCACCAAGCTCCGTCACGGTTTATTCCTGTTAGACTTTGTATTGTAGCCCAACCGTGTAATCCATACCGTATTGGTATAGGACTTGATTGTACATTGTACGTCATTATATATATGTGATAGGCCACCCCATAGAGGGTTGAGCCAGTTCCCAAAACCCTACATTTTACATGGTATCAGACTAACCTAGGTCCTCCCCCACCTCAGCCGCCGCCGCCGCGCCCAAACCCTAGGGCCGCCGCCGCCGCCGCCATGTCCGCTTCCGCCTCGGGCGCCGCCAGCTCCGGGTCCATCCCCGCGTCGCTTGCCGCCCTCCTCAACCTCCCGCCTCGTGCCCTTGCTCCGCCGATGCCCCAATTCTTCGGCACCACCGCCGTGGGATCCATGTTCTCGGCTCCGATCCCGCCGTCTCCCGCGACTGCCACGTCTGCGATCTCCGTCGCCACGACGACGGTCCCGCTCGCGGCGCCACCCGCGGCCTCCACCGGCTCGTCCCCGACACTCGCCATCCTCCCGGCGGCCTCGGGGGCTCTCGATGCCCCGCCCGCGGCTGTGGCCCCCGTCGCCGCTGCGACGCCCGCTGCCCCGGTTGCCGACGCCGTCGCGCCCTCCGGGCCGTTCCACTTCGACAACCTGATCACCATCCGCCTCACGCCAGACAACTACCTGTTCTGGCACGCCAAGGTTCTACCGCTGCTCCGCAGCCGCTCCCTCCTTGGGTATGTCGATGGTTCCCTGCCGTGTCCTCCACAGGTCATCGCCACCATCCACGGCCCGGCCATCAACCCAGAACACCGTCTGTGGGTGCAGCAGGACCAGGCGATCCTCTCCGCCATCCAGGGCTCCCTGGGCGACGGGGTCGCCGTCCTCTGTCTCTTCGCTGCCACCTCCCTGGATGCCTGGACGACCCTGGAGCACGCCTTTGCCCAGGCCTCCACCGCCCACTCGATGGCTCTTCGCAGCAAGCTCGACGACATCAAGAAGCTGGACTCCTCCGCCACGACCTACTTCAACAAGATCAAGGTACTGGCGGACACGCTGACCTCTATTGGTCAGCCGCTTCGCGACGAGGAGTTCGCCGGCTACGTCATCAAGGGTCTCGACGCCGAGTACGACAATCTCGCGGAGGCCGTCCACAACGCCAAGCCACAGATGCCTCCTCACGAGCTCTACTCACGCCTCCTCTTCACCGAGCAGCGCGTTGAGGCTCGTCGCTCCTCCGCCACCATCGCCGAGCAGCCGGCGGAATACTGGGCTTCTCGCGGCCAGCGCCCGCCTGCGTCCCGGTCTGCTGCCAAGGCCGCCCCGCACTCTGCACCGATCTCGGGTGGGGGCCCCAACGCTCGTGTGTGCCAACTGTGTGGCCGTGAAAAACACGTCGCCTCCAAGTGCCACCGACGTTTTCAGAAGAGCTTCCTCGGCATTGGTAATGACGGCAGGGGCAACGAGCGCCAGTTTGCCATGGCCGACTTCGGCCCCCCTGCCGCCCCGGCTGCCCACGTCGCCGCCAAGGGCAAGGACCCGCGCGGCGAGCAGGGGTACATGCCGTCCTACCCCATTGATCCCGCGTGGTACATGGACACCGGCGCCACGGATCACATGACGAACGAGCTCAACAAGCTCGCCACCCACCAGCCCTACTACGGGCCCGACAAGGTTCACACCGCCAATGGTGTAGGTATGCCCATCTCTCACATTGGCCAAGCATCTCTTTTAACTAGTCATCCCTCTAGGCAGCTCCACCTTCGTAATATTTTGCGGGTACCCTCGGTGACTCGTAATCTTTTATCCGTTCCTAAGCTCACCCTTGATAATAATGTCCTATGTGAATTTCACCCCTTTGATCTTTTTGTTAAGGACCGAGCAACCCGGGACGTCCTGCTTAGTGGCTGCTTGAGCCAAGGCTTGTACCGTTTGGAGGTTCCATCCGCCCCGCGCGTCTTCAGCGGTGTTCGTGTGTCGCCGTCACAGTGGCACTCTCGCCTTGGTCACCCTGCCACCCCCATCGTTCGCCACATACTCCACCGCCATGAGCTGCCATTAGAGTCTAGCAAAAACGAGATGTCCGTGTGTGATGCCTGTCAACAAGGCAAAAGTCAACAACTACCATTTGTTTCATCTACTAGGGAAGTTACGAGTCCTCTTGAACTTGTGTTTTCCGATGTGTGGGGTCCAGCACAAACATCTGTTAGTGGTCACAACTACTATGTCAGTTTTATTGATGCCTATAGTCGCTTTACATGGCTTTATCTTCTTAAGCGCAAATTTGATGTGTTTGATATATTCATTCAGTTTCAAATGCATGTTGAACGTCTAATCAAGCATAAAATTATTCATGTTCAGTCGGATTGGGGGGGCGAATATCGCAACCTCAACACTTTCTTTAATAAGCTTGGGATCTCTCATCGTTTATCATGTCCACATACACATCAGCAAAATGGCGCCGTTGAGCGCAAACATCGCCATGTAGTTGAGACCGGCCTCACACTTCTTGCTCATGCTTCAGTACCTTTTCGCTTTTGGAGTGATGCTTTTGCCACCGCATGTTTTCTTATTAACAGATTACCTACGCGTGTCCTTAATATGAAAACTCCTATTGAGCTTCTCTTGCATGAAACTCCTGACTATACCTTTTTCAAGGTGTTCGGGTATGCCTGTTGGCCCCATCTTCGTCCATATAATAATCACAAACTTGAGTTTCGGTCCAAAAAATGTGTGTTCTTGGGGTATAGTTCTCTCCATAAAGGCTACAAGTGCCTCCATGTGCCAACAAATCGTGTCTACATATCTCGTGATGTTGTCTTTGATGAGAACGTCTTCCCTTTTTCCGCCATGCCACAGCCACCCATCACAGCCCCATCCATGCATTCATCTCCTATTATGCCTGGCCAATTTGAAGATGCTGCATATTCGCCTGTGTTGTTACCTAATCATGGTGCAGGAATTGGACGTGGTGCTCGCCTGGAACTCCTACCCGATGCACCACCTGCGTCGCCTGTGGCGCACGTCGATCGGCCGGTGCATACGCCTGGGCCGATGGCCTTCTCTACGCCGACGGCCCCCGTCGGCATAGCTGGAGGAATGCCGACGGCCTTATCTACGCCGACGGCCCCCGAGCGGCCCACGTCGCCGCCTCCTCGCCCGGCCTCGCCTCCGTCGTCGCCCACGTCGCCCGCGCGAGCTTCCCTGCCGCCCACCTCGCCTGGGTTGGCAGCGCACAGCTCAGCGCCGCACACGACGCCTGGCCCCTCGTCGACCGGCCCATTGTCGCCCGGTCTCTCTTCGCCAGAGTCCCCTGGGCCGGCCTCGCCTGCTTCGGATATTCTGCCTGCCTCTGTGCTTGCTGCTCCGCGGCGTCCGCACACACGCAGCCGCAATGGCATTGTTTGTCCTAAGGAGCGCACCGATGGCACAGTCACATACTTGGCTGCTTGCCTGGCTCATGCTGTGCATGATCCAACCGCCGAACCACGCAGTTATCAAGCCGCTATGAGTATCCCGCACTGGAGGGCTGCTATGGAACAAGAGTATCATGCTCTTCTACAGAATGAGACCTGGACACTTGTTCCCCCTCCGCCTCGCATCAACATCATTGATTCGAAGTGGGTTTTCAAGGTGAAGAAACATGCAGATGGTTCTATTGAGCGCTACAAAGCGCGTCTTGTGGCTAAGGGCTTTAAACAGCGCCATGGACTGGATTATGAGGATACATTCAGCCCAGTTGTCAAGCCTACCACTATTCGGCTTCTCCTGTCTCTGGCAGTTTCTCGTGGCTGGTCTCTCCGCCAGCTTGATGTGCAGAATGCTTTTCTTCATGGTTTGCTTGAAGAAGAGGTTTACATGCGGCAGCCACCTGGATTCGTCGATCACACTCAGCCTCATCATCTCTGTCGTCTGACGAAGGCTCTCTATGGACTGAAGTAGGCGCCTTGTGCCTGGCATGCTCGCCTGGCTTCAGCTCTACGTACTCATGGTTTTGTTCCTTCCACGGCTGACACTTCACTGTTCTTGTTTCAGCGCCCGAGTGTGACCGTGTACTTGCTTGTGTACGTGGATGACATTATCCTGGTCAGCTCCTCTACGACAGCTGCCGATGCTCTTGTGACTGCACTTGGCAGAGATTTTGCAGTTAAGGATTTGGGAAAGCTTCACTTCTTCCTAGGTATTGAAGTCGCTCATCAGTCTCGTGGCGGCTTAGCTCTCACCCAGAAGAAGTACTCTCTTGATCTCTTGCGCCGTGCTGGTATGCTCAAGTGCAAGACATCTCCTACTTCCATGTCCTCCACTGACAAGCTTTCAGCTGCTGATGGTGCTCTTCTGTCTCCTGAGGATGCGACTGAGTATCGGAGTATTGTTGGTGGCCTGCAGTATCTGACGATCACGCGTCCTGATCTCTCCTTTGCGGTTAACAGGGTGTGCCAGTATCTTCATGAACCTACTGATATGCACTGGTCTGCTGTCAAGCGCATACTGCGTTATGTGCGTCTCACAGTTTCCTATGGTCTCCATCTGCGTCCCAGTTCCTTCGGAGTTCTTTCTGCTTTCTCAGATGCTGATTGGGCTGGGTGTCACAGACGACAGGCGATCTACGGGGGGATCTGCTGTGTTCTTGGGTCCTAATTTGATTGCCTGGAGTGCACGCAAGCAAGCCACTATTTCCCGCAGCAGCACAGAAGCCGAGTACAAGGCGGTTGCCAATGTGACTGCCGAGCTTATATGGATTGAGTCTCTACTTCGAGAGCTGGGAGTTTCCCAGCCACATCCTCCGGTCCTTTGGTGCGACAACATCGGTGCTACGTTTCTATCGACAAACCCGGTGTTCCATGCACGGACCAAACACATTGAGATTGACTATCATTTTGTGAGGGAACATGTTGCACAGAAGCTACTACAAATCAGGTTTATCTCTTCAAAAGATCAACTTGCAGACATCTTCACCAAGCCTCTACCTTCTCCCATGTTTGAGGTCTGTAGGCGCAATCTCAACCTTCTAGATGCTTCAGGAGTGAGTTGAGATTGACGGAGGGTGTTAGACTTTGTATCGTAGCCCAACTGTGTAATCCATACAGTATTGGTATAGGACTTGATTATACATTGTACGTCATTATATATATGTGATAGGCCACCCCATAGAGGGTTGAGCCAGTTCCCAAAACCCTACATTTTACAATTCCCAACACTTTATGCTACGATATTCAGCATGCCAAATTAAGTATAGTGAGACTGAAATTATTACCGAATCTGAGACCTTGAGTTAGTAAGCAACAAAAGCTACTTCTTCCGTTTGGAAATAGTTGATGTGGCGACGGAGTGGGTACTCAAATTTGTTCAGAAGCTGACAAACTCGTGTTGAACTTGAATGTTAAAGTTCTGAAGTTTTGAACCAGATAAAACTGAAGAAACAAAAACAACTCATGAAGGAACATGCAGTGTTTCCCCAAAAAGCGGCATCAACGACAATGAACCAGATTGAAGCAAACTTAGCAGTCAAAATTGCAGCTTTGTTCCTCTATGTTGATGGTCCAAACCAATCATATCATGGACAGAAAAAAAGGCACTCCTTTTGTTGTAATAAGCTAGCACGACACAAGATTAATCACTGGACAACGGATAAACTCTCTGTTCCTAATGCATGCATAGTATCATCGCTACATGAAAGGAGCAAAATACTCGGAAGGACAAAACAACATCCTGTCACCAAACAAACACTCACTTGACAGGAAACTGTGTGTTTCGTCCCTGTATCCATTAGTAGCAGGTATTCAAGCGTACCAGGGAGAATAGAAAACATATCACAAAGGAAGATAGATAAGAGACTGACAGATTTCCACTCAAAACATCAAGAATTCAAATTTGAGTAGTAGATAAAATCATCGTACAATTAGCACTTCAAGGCTAAATCCATAGAAACGTGACACTGGTTTTTGCGTATTACAGAATCAAAAGCACAAATGTTGTCATCACAGGACAAGAAATCACATTGCTGTACGCCCCAATTTTGTACCCATACATGTGGATTTATCATCTAACGGAGGACATTTGCATGCAAGAGACTATCTCTAGAGAAATGCAACACTTAGTGAAAAGAAATTATGTACTCCCTCCGTCCCATAATATAAAAGCGTTTTTGACACTGCACTAGTGCCAAAAACGCTCTTATATTATGGGACGGGCAGTGTCAAAAACGCTTTTTATATTATGGGATGGAGGGAGGACTTAATTAACAGCAAATCATTTTTCCCAATTGTCAGCAAGTGTTGCAAAAGATTTTATATTTTTAAGAATAAATATTCATGCTTGGTTTGACTAATCGATGTGCAGTCTGAATCTTCATGTGTGTGTGTGTCCCTGATGTCAACCCATGCATGTATCATCACAGGACAATGGTATGTACTTTACCTCTGTTTGGTTAATTTGCAACCTGGAACTTGGGTCTAATATTACTTTGTTTTATTTCAATTCAGTTCACCTTCCCATGATGTATGTACAAAGTTAATTAACTGCAAAATGCCAAAAGTCATTAAGTATATATATCATACACATATGTTGCGGTGCATAACAATTCACTTGAGAGGAATAGAAGATCAAGATCCACATGCAGTTGGAAAAAGAAGAACTTGGTGCTAAAAGGTTCAGCCTGCTAGATTAAGTATATTCAGAATAAATTATTATCCAATCTGGAACTATGAGTTTGTAAGCAACAAAAAATTTGAATTTAGAGTTCAGAAGCTGAGGAACTCGATCGTGCTCAACTTGAATCTGAAAGTTCAGAAGTTTTAAGGTAGATAAAATTGAGGAAACAAAAACAAATCATGAAGGAACAGGCAGTGTTGCCCCCCCCCCCCCCCCCCCCCCCCCTAAAAAAAAGGCGGCATCAACGACCAAGGACCAGATTGTAGCAAACTTAGCAGTCAAAATTGCAGCTTTTGTATCTCTATATATGTTGATGGCCCAAATCATTTCATCGACAGAGAAATATAAAAAGGCACTCCTTTTGTTGTAATATATAAGCTACCACGATGAAGCAGTTTAACACGAGATAAACATACACAGAGATACAACAAAGCCTCGTCACCACAGCACGGATTCACTTTCTGTCTGTAAGGCATGCACGAGACAAAGGGATGAACACTCAACAACCAATAATTCGAAATTTAACAGTGAAGAATCAACCCTCAACACTCGGATTCAGCACTGAATGGCGTCCCTGTTTCCACAACCTAACACTCAAAACGCATGCATTGTTCTTTTTGTAATGCAAAAATGGGGCCTCTTCTTCAGCACTGGAATTGAGCACATAGAAATTGCTTCGAGCTTGAGTGCAGAATAATGGAAGGAGGGATGGGGAGTTTGGGTTGGGGTGTTACCGGTCCTGACGCCAGAGGAGGCTGCCTTCTGGAGGCCCTTCTTCTTGTTCTTGGTGATGAAGTTGGAGAAGCACGAGCCCTTGCTGGCGGAGATGTCGTTGACCCGCTGCGGCTAGGGTTCAGAGCCCCCTGCATCCGGCCGCCGTCGTGGTGGATCCGACACCATTGGTCACTGGGAGTCGGCGGGCTTTTTCCCAACAACTCGGAGGTCAAGGTCAGCGGGGGTGATGCGAACAACGCCCCACGCCGAGTGCAGCTCCGTCCAGCCGCATATGCGGGTCGCGCGACGGAGGAGAAGAGGGGGGGGGGGGGGGGGGGGGGCGAGCGGCAAGCGGCAGGGGAGCGGGATTGACGTGGCTTGAGACAGCGTCGGTATTTCCCCAAAGAGGAAGGGATGGTGCAGCACAGCGACGGTAAGTATTTCCCTCAGTTATGAAACCAAGGTATCGAACCAGTAGGAGGATCACCACCACCTAATAAACAACACCTGCACACAAAGAACAAATACTTGCAACCCGACGCGAAAGAGAGGTTGTCAATCTCTCTACAGTAAAAAGATAGATTAGGTAGTGATAGATAGGATAGACAGATCTCTTAAGAACACAAGATAAAAAGAGCAAATAAAAAGTGCAACAATATATTTTTGGGTTATTGGAATAATAGATCTTAAAACAAAAGCGGCAAAAAGATAGATCGGAAAGCAATATGTTGGGAAAGTAGACTCGGGGGCCGTAGCTTTCACTAGTGGCTTCTCTCATGAATATAGCACACGGTGGGTGAACAAATTACTGTTGGACAATTGATAGAAGGTCAAATAATCATGACGATATCCAAGGGGATGATCATTATATAGGCATCACGTCCAAGCTAAGTAGACCGACTCCTGCCTGCATCTACTACTATTACTCCATACATCGACCGCTATCCAGCATGCATCTAGTGTATTAAGTTCATGGAAAAATGGAGTAATGCAATAAGAACGATGACATGATGTAGACAAGATCTATTCATGTAGGAATAGACTCCATCTTGTTATCCTTAATAGCAACGATACATGCGTGCCTCGCTGCCCCTTCTGTCACTGGGACAGGACACCGCAAGATCGAACCCATCACAAAGCAGCTCTTCCCATGGCAAGAAAAATCGATCTAGTTGGCCTAACTAAAACAAAGATTCGAAGAAGAAATACGAGCCTATAAGTAGTCATGCATATAAGAGATCAATGAAGACTCAAATAATATTCTTGGATAGAAACTGATCATGAACTCAAAATTCATCGGATCCCAACAAACACAACGCAAAAGTTTACATCAAATAGATCTCCAAAAGACCATTGTATTGAGAATCAAAAGAGAGAGAGAGGAAACCATCTAGCTACTGCCTACAGACCCGTAGGTCTATGGTGGACTACTCACGCATCATCGGAGAGGCACCAATGAGGATGATGAACCCCTCCGTGATGGTGTTAGATTGGATCTCGAGGTTCTAGAACTTGCGGCGGTTGGATGTGTTTTTCGTCGACTCCTTTAGGGTTTCTGGAATATTTGGGAATTTATAGGCATCAGAGGCGGTGGAGAGGGGCCTCGAGGAGGGCACAACCCATTAGGGCGCGCCTGGGCCTCTGGCGCGCCCTGGTGGGTTGTGGTCTCCACGGCCCACCTCTCTAGCACTTCTTTGGACCACTGGGTGTCTTCTGGTCCAAAAAAAATCTCCAAAAAGTTTCGTCGCGATTGGACTCCGTTTGGTACTGATATTCTGCGAAGTAAAAACAAGCAAAAACAGCAACTGGCACTTTGGCACTATGTCAATAGGTTAGTCCCAAAAAATGATATAAAGTTGTTATAAGGTGATCGTAAAACATCCAAGAATGATAATATATAACAGCATGGAACAAGCAAAAAATATAGATACGTTGGAGACGTATCAGCATCCCCAAGCTTAATTCCCACTCGTCCTCGAGTAGGTAAATGATAAAAACAGAATTTTTGATGTGGCATGCTGCCTAACATGTTCATCTCATATTCTTTTCTTTTGTCGCATGGACATTTGGACTTTTAGATGGTTCAAAGCAATAGTCTAGTTTTAATATAATGACTTCAATACTCAAGCATGCCAACAAGCAACCATGTCTTTCAAAATATCAACACTAAAGAAAGTTATCCCTAGCCCATCATGCTCAATCATTGATCAATTCATGAAACACACTCAAATATTAGCTACACCAAATGTTCAAGTATGATCATAGTACCTCTAGTTGGTGCTTTATAAGAGAAGATGGAGACTCAAAGTAAAAATAAAATTTGCATAAAGGAAATATATAGGCCCTTCGCAGAGGGAAGTAAGGATTTGCAGAGGTGCCAGAGCTCAAAGTTTAAATTGAGAGAGAGAAATATTTTGAGTGGCATGCCTTTCCTGTCAACGAAAACGACAAAGTAGTTCACAATAGTTTCCATGCTAGATACATCATAGGCGGTTCCCAAACAGAAAATAATGTTTATTCCTTTTTCCACCATTCTTTCACATTCCATGGCTGGCCGTATCCACGGTCCATACCAACACTTTCCAAGATATTTATTATTTGACAACATAAAGTGAATACTTTTTATTTTTCATTTCGGGAATGGGCATCCCTATTACCGTCGTACTCTCGTGCAATGACAAGTGAATAAACACTCATCTTGAGAATAACACATCTAGCATGGTAAAAATATTGGACACCCCTACCGTTTCATGAGCGGTACGGGCACAAAAAAAGGAAATTCATTTTGAAAAGTAGAGGTGGCACATACAAATTTGCTTAGAACGGCATGGAAATACCGCATATAGGTAGGTATGGTGGACTCATAAGGCAAAACTTGGTTTAAGGATTTTGGATGCACAAGTAGTATTTCTACTTAGTACAAGTGGAGGCTGGCAAATAGATTGAGAAGCAACTGACGTGGCTTGAGACTGCGTCGGTATTTCCCCAAATAGGAAGGGATGATGCAGCACAGCGACGGTAAGTATTTCCCTCAGTTATGAAACCAAGGTTATCGAACCAGTAGGAGGATCACCACCACCCAATAAGCAGAACCTCCACACAAACAACAAATACTTGCAACCCGACACGAAAGAGAGGTTGTCAATCTCTCTACGGTAAAAAGATAGATTAGGTAGTGATAGATAGGAGAGATAGATCTCTCAAGAACACAAAATAAAAAGAGTAAATATGCAGCAATATGTTTTTAGGTTTTTGGTTTTGTAGATCTGAAAATAAAGATTGCAAAAAAGTAGATCGGAAAGCAATATGTTGAAAAAGTAGACCCGGGGGCCGTAGGGTTCACTAGTGGCTTTTCTCATGAGTATAGCGCATGGTGGGTGAACAAATTACTGTTGGGCAATTGATAGAAAATCGAATAGTCATGACGATATCCAAGGCGATGATCATTATATAGGCATCACATCCAAGATAAGTAGACCGACTCCTGCCTGCATCTACCACTATTACTCCACACATTGACAGCTATCCAGCATGCATCTAGTGTATTAAGTTCATGGAAAAACGGAGTAATGCAATAAGAACGATGACATGATGTAGACAAGATCTATTCATGTAGGAATAGACCCCATCTTGTTATCCTTAATAGCAACGATACATGCGTGTCTTGCTGCCCCTTCTGTCACTGGGAAAGAACACCGCAAGATCGAACCCATCACAAAGCTCCTCTTCCCATGGCAAGAAAAATCCATCTAGTCGACCTAACTAAACCAAAGATTCGGATAAGAAATACGAGGCTATAAGTAATCATGCATATAAGAGATCAAAGAAGACTCAAATAATATTCATGGATAGAAACTGATCATGAACTCAAAATTCATTGGATCCCAACAAACACACGGCAAAAGTTTACATCAAATAGATCTCCAAGAGACCATTGTATTGAGAATCATAAGAGGGAGAGAGAGAGAGGAAGCCATCTAGCTACTGCCTACGGACTCGTAGGTCTATGGTGAACTACTCACGCATCATCGGAGAGGCACCTATGAGGAAGATGAACCCCTCCGTGATGGTGTTTAGATTGGATCTCGAGGTTCTAGAACTTGCGGCGGCTGGAATTGTGTTTTGTCGACTCCCCTAGGGTTTTTGGAATATTTGGGAATTTATAGGCATCAGAGGCGGTGGAGAGGGGCCCCGAGGAGGGCACAACCCATCAAGGCGCGCCGGGCCCCCCTAGCGCGCCCTAGTGGGTTGTGGTCTCCTCGGCCCACTCCCCCGGCACTTCTTTGGCCCACTGGGTGTCTTCTAGTCCAGAAAAAATATCCAAAAAGTTTCGTCGCGATTGGACTCCGTTTGGTATTGATTTTCTGGGAAGTAAAAAACAAGCAAAAACATCAACTGGCACTTTGGCACTATGTCAAGAGGTTAGTCCCAAAAAATTATATAAAGTTGTTATAAAATGATTGTAAAACATCCAAGAATGACAATATAATAGCATGGAACAAGCAAAAATTTTAGATACGTTGGAGACGTATCAGCATCCCCAACTTAATTCCTACTCGTTCTCGAGTAGGTAAATGATAAAAACAGAATTTTTGATGCGGAATGCTGCCTAACATGTTCATCACATTCTTTTCTTTTATATAGCATGGACATTTGGACTTGTAAATGATTCAAAGCAATAGTCTAGTTTTAACATAATGACTTCAATACTCAAGCATGTCAACAAGCAACCATGTCTTTCAAAATATCAATACTAAAGAAAACTATCCCTAGCCCATCATGCTCAATCATTGATCCATTCATGAAACACACTCAAATATTAACTACGCCCAATGCTCAAGTACGATCATAGTGCCCCCTAGTTGGTGCTTATAAGAGAAGATGGATACTCAGAGTAAAAAAATGCATAAAGTAAAAAAGATAGGCCCTTCACAGAGGGAAGTAGGGATTTGTAGAGGTGACAGAGCACAAGGTTTAAATTGGGAGAGAGAAAATATTTTGGGTGGCATGCTTTTCCTGTCAACGAAAATGACAAAGTAGCTCACAATACTTTCCATGCTAGATATATCATAGGCGGTTCCCAAACAGAAAATAAAGTTTATTCCTTTTTCCACCAAACTTTCACTTTCCATGGCGGGCCGTATCCACGGTTGCCTTCCATACCAACACTTTCCAAGGAATTTATTATTTGACAACATAAAGTAAATATTTTTTTCTTTTTCATTTCGGGAATGGGCATCCCTATTACCGCCGCACTCTCGTGCAATGACAAGTGAATAAACACTCATCTTGAGAATAACACATCTAGCATGGAAAAATATTGGACACTCCCCATCGTTTCATGAGCGGTACGGGCACACAAAAGAGAAAATTTATTTTGAAAATTTAGAGATGGCACATACAAATTTGCTTGGAACGGCATGGAAATACCGCATACAGGTAGGTATGGTGGACTCATAAGGCAAAACTTGGTTTAAGGATTTTGGATGCACAAGTAGTATTTCTACTTAGTACAAATGGAGGCTAGCAAATAGATTGGGAAGCAACCAAACCAAGAAACGAAAATTCACATAAGCGAGCATTGAGCATAACTAACACCAAATAATGCACCATAAGTAGGATGTAATTTCAATGCATAATTATTGACTTTCGTGCATGCATAGGGAATCACAAACCTTAACACCAATATTCCTACTAAGCATAATTACTCACTAACATGACCCACATATTACTATCATCATGTTTCAAAACTATTACAAGGAATCAAGTTTAATTTGTCCAATGATCTTCATGAAAGTTTTTATTATATCCTCCTTGGATATCTATCACTTTGGGACTAGTTTCATATATTGGCATTGCTTTTTGGCAAGCTCAAACAAATTTAAGTGAAGCACATGAGCATAAAGATTTCATCTCTCAAAAAGGTATAAGTGAAGCATGAGAGGATTTCTTCAAAATTTACCTACTCTCAAAATAATCTAAGTGAAGCATGAGAGTATTTCTACAAAAATTTCCAAGCACACCGTGCTCAAAAAGATATAAGTGAAGCACTAGAGCAATTCTATAGCTCAAAAAGTTTAAGTGAAGCACATAGAGCAATTCTAACAAATCATAGCATGATTTTGGCTCTCTCAAATAGGTGTGTCCAGAAAGGATACAATTGACAAACTAACAAACAAAGAAAGAAAAGATACAAGACGCTCCAAGTAAAACTCATGATATGTGACGAATAAAAATATAGCTCCAAGTAAAATACCGATGGTCGTTAGAAGAATGAGGGGATGCCACTCGGGGCATCCCCAAGCTTAGTTGCTTGTTTCTCTTTGGATATATCTTGGGGGTGCTGTAGCATCCCCAAGCTTAGGCTCTTTTCACTCCTTATTCCTTCATCCATCGTGATCTGACCCAAAACTTGAAAACTTCAATCACACAAAACTCAACAAAATCTTCGTCAGATCCGTTAGTATAATAAAGCAAATCACTACTTTAGGTACTGTTGCAAACCCATTCATATTTTATTATTGCATTATACTTACTGTATTTTAACTTTACCATGCCTCATACCCTTCAATATAACCCATAGATTCATCAAAACAAGTACACAATGCAGCGAAAACAGAATCTGTCTTAAACAGAACAGTCTGTAGTAATCTGTTCTCTAACCATACTTCTGTAACTCTACAAATTCTGAAAAATTACGACAACGTAAGGAATTTGTATAGAAACACTGTGTTAAAATTTCAGCTCAAGATCACGTCCCAGAAAAAAAATTGAAAATTCATATACTGGACGCAAAGTTTCTGTTTCAGATTCACCATCGCTTCTACTCATCCTATGAATCATCCTAAAGGCTTTACTTGGCACAAACACTAAATAAACCATAAAAACACAATCATAACAGAGGCATAATTGTGTCAACACTCTAAAACAGAAAGGAAAAAGCAAAAAATTATTTATTCATTGGGTTGCCTCCCAACAAGTGCTATCGTTTTACGCCCCTAGCTAGGCATAACGCATAGATTCAAGTATTGTGATCCTTGGTTTTGGATCCATAGGATTCCCTCATGATTGATTCATATGGTGTCTTAATTCTTGTTCTAGGGAAGTGTTCCATACCCTTCCTCAAGGGAAATTGAAAACGAATATTGCCTTCTTTCATATCAATCACGGCACCTATAGTGCGTAAAAACGGTCTACCAAGTATAATGGGACAAGACGGATTGCAATCAATATCAAGCACAATAAAATCAATAGGCACATAGTTCCTATTTGCAAGAATAAGAACATCATTAATTCTTCCCAAAGGCTTTTTAATAGTAGAATCCGCCAAGATGCTCCAAGCAAAACTCATGATATGTGACGAATAAAAATATAGCTCCAAGTAAAATACCGATGGTCGTTAGAAGAATGAGGGGATGCCACTCGGGGCATCCCCAAGCTTAGTTGCTTGTTTCTCTTTGGATATATCTTGGGGGTGTTGTAGCATCCCCAAGCTTAGGCTCTTTTCACTCCTTATTCCTTCATCCATCGTGATCTCACCCAAAACTTGAAAACTTCAATCACACAAAACTCAACAAAATCCTCGTCAGAACCGTTAGTATAATAAAGCAAATCACTACTTTAGGTACTGTTGCAAACTCATTCAAATTTTATTATTGCATTATACCTACTGTATTTTAACTTTACCATGGCTCATACCCTTCAATACAACCCATAGATTCATCAAAACAAGCACACAATGCAACGAAAACAGAATCTGTCTTAAACAGAACAGTCTGTAGTAATCTGTACTCTAACCATACTTCTGTAACTATAAAAATTCTGAAAAATTAGGACAACGTAGCAAATTTGTATAGCTCAATATCACGCTCCAGTAAAAAATGAAAATTCGAACACTGGAGGCAAAGTTTCTGTTTCAGATTCAGCATTGTTTCTACTCATCTTATGAATCATCCTAAAGGCTTTACTTGGAACAAACACTAAATAAAACATGAAAACACAATCATAACAGAGGCATAATTATTTCAACACTCAAAAACAGAAAGGAAAAGACAAAAATAAATTTATTCATTGGGTTGCCTCCCAACAAGCGCCATCGTTTTACGCCCCTAGCTAGGCATAACGCATAGTTTCAAGTATTGTCATCTTTGATTTTCAAATCTTCAATCATACAACTAGATTTCTTCAAGAATTTAGCATGCATACTTTCAATGACAACACTTCTAGGAAAAACACCAAAAAATTCATTCTTGTAAATAGGGTCTCTTAGTATTTCAACAAAGTCGGGATGAATACTAATCATTTTGAGATCCCCCTTGTGGCCACTAGGTGTAGCAACTTTGTTCTTAGTAACTTGCATGGTTTTGCCAATTTCTACGGGAGTGTTTTCACTAGTTTTGACAAGAAAAATCCGAACCCAAGTTACTAAAAACTTCTTCCAACTTATCAATTCGGTAAGGAATCTCTTCTATCCTTTCATTAACTACGGTCTCTTTTTTCCTTTAACAATTTAAAGGCGTCTCCCGCTTTTGACCCAATTTTATTAGCAAGATTATGCATTTTCTTATCCAAAATTTCAAGATGTTCTTTGGTAATCATCTTCTTTTCAATAGCATCTAGCCTCTCCATAACATGTTCAAGAGTTAAAGTTGTTTCATTGATCGTAAGAGATGGTGATCCCACTAAACTTACCATGGCATTAAAAGCATCCAAAGATGGACACATCAAGAAATTCCCACCGGTAATCGTATCAAGGACGAATCTATACCAAGTGGTAATGCCCACATAAAAACTGCGAAGAAGAACAACGGTATATTGCTTATGGATAGATCTATTATGAGCATTGCAAATCCTATACCAAGCATCTTTTAGGTTCTCCCCTCCCCTTTGCTTAAAATTAAGAACTTCATTCTCGGGGGTACACGCAATAGAGGAAGAACTAGCCATAACGACAAGGTAGGCAAATAAGAGATCTGACGAGAAAAAGGCAAACGGAAAAGAGGGCGAATAAAACGGCAAATTGATGAAGTGGGGGAGAGGAAAACGACAAGCAAATGGCAAATAATGTAATTGCAAGGAGATGAGATTTGTGATTAGGAACCTGGTAGATGATGATGGTGTCTCCTCGGCGCCAGAGATTGGCCCGTAGAAAATACCGCTTCCTCCCCGACAAAGGCGCCAGAAATTCCTTTGACGTGGCTTGAGACTGCGTTGGTATTTCCCCAAAGAGGAAGGGATGATGCAGCACAATGACGATAAGTATTTCCCTCAGTTATGAAACCAAGGTATCGAACCAGTAGGAGGATCACCACCAACTAATAAACAACACCTGCACACACAAAGAACAAATACTTGCAACCCGATGCGAAAGAGAGGTTGTCAATCTCTTTACGGTAAAAAGATAGATTAGGTAGTGATAGATTGGAGAGATAGATCTCTCAAGAACACAAGATAGAAAGAGCAAATAAAAAATGCAGCAATATATTTTTGGGTTTTTGAAAAAATAGATCGGAAAACAAAAGCGGAAAAAACATAGATCGGAAAGCAATATGTTGGAAAAGTAAACCCGGGGGCCGTAGGTTTCACTAGTGGCTTCTCTCATGAGTATAGCACACGGTGGGTGAACAAATTACTGTTGGGCAATTGATAGAAGATCAAATAATCATGACGATATCCAAGGCGATGATCTTTATATAGGCATCACGTCCAAGATAAGTAGACCGACTCCTGCCTGCATCTACCACTATTACTCCACACATCGACCGCTATCCAGCATGCATCTAGTGTATTAAGTTCATGGAAAAACGGAGTAATGCAATAAGAACGATGACATGATGTAGACAAGATCTATTCATGTAGGAATGGACCCCATCTTGTTATCCTTAATAGCAATGATACATGCGTGTCTTGCTGCCCTCTGTCACTGGGAAAGAACACCGCAAGATCGAACCCATCACAAAGCACCTCTTCCCATGGCAAGAAAAATCGATCTAGTCGGCCCAACTAAACCAAAGATTCGGAGAAGAAATACGAGGCTATAAGTAATCATGCATATAAGAGATCAAAGAAGACTCAAATAATATTCATGGATAGAAACTGATCATGAACTCAAAATTCATCGGATCCCAACAAACACACCACAAAAGTTTACATCAAATAGATCTCCAAGAGACCATTGTATTGAGAATCAAAAGAGAGAGAGAGAGGAAGCCATCTAGCTACTGCCTACAGACCCGTAGGTCTATGGTGGACTACTCACGCATCATCGGAGGGGCACCAATGAGGATGATGATCCCCTTCGTGATGGTGTTAGATTGGATCTCGAGGTTCTTTAACTTGCGACGGATGGATGTGTTTTTCGGCGACTCGTTTAGGGTTTCTGGAATATTTGGAAATTTATAGGCATCAGAGGCGGTGGAGAGGGGCCCCGAGGAGGGCACAACCCATCAGGGCGCACCTGGGGCCTCTGGCGCGCCCTGGTGGGTTGTGGTCTCCACAGCCCACCTCTCTCGCACTTCTTTGGACCACTGGGTGTCTTCTGGTCCAAAAAAATCTCCAAAAAGTTTCGTCGCGATTGGACTCCATTTAGTACTAATATTCTGCGAAGTAAAAAACAAGTAAAAACAGCAACTGGCACTTTGACACTATGTCAATTGGTTAGTCCCAAAAAATGATATAAAGTTGCTATAAAGTGATTGTAAAACATCCAAGAATGATAATATAACAGCATGGAACAAGCAAAAATTATAGATACGTTGGAGACGTATCAGGGATCTACGGCGACGAACGGTATGCGTCCAGCTAGGGTTAGCCTCCGTTGCCGTGAATCCATTCGAAGACGCCGTGGTCATTGGATATGAAGTAGCGGCGAGGAAGGACAGGGAGAGCGTGGTCATCGATGGGTGGGGAGGCAGCTGCTGGCGGCCGGCGGCGGCGTTCGATGGTGAGGCTGTTTTGGAGAAGCGAGTGAGGAGGAGGAGAAGGATCGGATGGAAATGTTGGGTGCAGGATTTCTTTCTTCCTTTCTTTCTTGTGTCGTCTCTTATCTTAATTAATTTCCTCGATTTGATCAACTCCCGTAATTAATTGCTGGTTTGTTTGTTCGCCTCCCACATGCATCATGCATGCACCCAACCATTTATCAACTCACGCTTGGTAATATTTCTTTGTGGAGCATGCCTTGGTGCAATATGAGGTATGCTATTTATGATTCTCTTGTTCCACGACAAGCTGGTTTTATTTATCCCTCTCTTGTTAGGGATCTTTGGTTGCCTGGTCGAAAAAGTTGGAATCATGAGCTCATCTTTTCTCTTTTTCAGCAGCCTTTTGCGTCTTAAATTGTCAATACTGAAATTATTGATGATGATGGCCCGGATTTGCTGTGTTGGGACCTTACACCCAATGGTATTTGTTCTTCAAAATCTGCTAACAAACTTTGTCTACAAGAACTTCACAGTAATCCTACAAATGCTCCTTTGGATATTCCCTTGGATTTGAAAGATTTTCTCAAGTTCATTTGGAAACAAAAAAATTGCTCCCTCGTGTTCAAACTTTTGCTTAGAGACTTCTTCGTAGGGCTTTGCCTACGGGCATGAGAGCTAGCCGTTTCTCTATTCACATTTCTCAAACTTGTTGTTGATGTGGCCAGCAGGAGGATGAGTTTAATCTTTTCTTCCTTTGCAATTTTGCGCGAGCTGCTTGGTTTTCTTCTCCTTGGTTTCTTAGATCGGATGTTCTTATACAAGGGCACTCTACTATGCACTCCATTCTCATTGATCTTACTCGAATGAATCAGCCTCATGCTTCCATACAAAATGTTCTTAATTTCTTGTGGTGTATTTGGAAAGCGAGGAATGATTTTCTCTTTGATACGAAAAAGCACCTTCCATATCAGGTTCACATTGCTGCTGAAAATTTGATTTATGGCTTCTCTGAGAATTTTCCTCATAACCATAATAATCAGTCTCCTTCTAATGATCAGAACTCTTCTCATGTTATTACTATGCAGAGGCATACTCTCAAATCTGATTTAATGGTGTGTGGGACTAAAATATTTTCTGATGCAGCTTACTGATCATCTAAAATTCCAGGCATAGGTCAAGGACAGGTAGGAACATGTATTGGTATCTACATTTGTATACCCCTGGATCAAGGTGAGATCAATATTCAGGTCCAAGCTTCAGCCTCTCCTACTTCAACTCCTCTGCAAGCGGAGGCTGTGGCCCTTTCTACTGCTGCTCAGCTGGCTACTCATTTGAATCTTATTAATCCTATTTTTTTGATGGACTGTCTCACACTGGCTTCTGCTACAGCTGTTAGAAATATTTCTGATTCTCCTTGGAGCATTAGAAAGGAGTTGGCTACTTTTGTTAAAAGCACGACTAATCTGCGCCCTCAGGTGTTTCATGTCCCCAGGAATGTCAATGGTGTTGCTCACAATCTGGCGCAACAGGTCTTTAGATCTACTGGACAAACCCAATATATTTGTTCTCATTTAACTGATCCTTGTCTAGTGGCTCGCTTGCTTTCTTCTTTTCAGCCTGAAGGCATTCAGTTGCACACGGTCTACTGCTTTTAGGATCTCATTTGCCTTGCACTTTGTTCAGTTTTAGAAATAGAGTTCAGGGTTGATGTTTTTCTGGTGTTCCTCTGAAAATGGTAGTATCCTTATTTAAGAAAGGAGGTCACACGATTCACTGCTTCTAAGCTGGATCAGGTTTTTCTCTTTATAGCTATTTGGTTGCAGAACTGCTGAAGGCAAGGATGGAACAATCTCCAGGGTGGAAGTCCAAATTGTTCTAGCTATTTGGTTGCAGGGCTGCTGATGAGAAGGATGGGACAGTCTCCCTGGTGGAAGTGCAAATTCTGAAGTTTTTCGTGTTCTGTCCAGGCTTTCAGGCCCTTCTCTGAAGATGTTGCTCTCTGGTGCGGCTTACCAGACGCTGGTCCGGTGACCAGCGCGGCTTCCCTGGGCCCTATGTGCAATTCCATCCTGAGGTGAAGGAGATGAGAATGGTGGTGCCTGCATACCTTCATGATGAATCTGATGGTCCTTGCCTTCTTGTTTCCTCCTTCTTTTGGCAGCAACTTAATTAGACTTGTCATTTTTCTTCTTCTGCTGCCATGCTATTTAAGACATGCTGATCATCATCAAAGATCCTATTCCTTGCTGTCTTATATGTCTATTATTCAGCTCTTCTTCCTCTAGTTCTGCTGTTTTTCCTCCTTTTCAATCTTCTGGCAGATCTTGTAATCTCTGTTGTGCTTTGTTTCATGAGCTGAATATATTGGCACCATTCGGTGCCTTTCTCTGTTAAAAAAAAACTTCAACCATGTGAATGTGAACGTGCAATGTCAAAAGAAAATGTGAATGGGCTTTCGTTTCGCGCTAAAATGTTCGTATCCACGAGCGCGCCATCTTTCAAAGCAAAAAAAAAACTTATCTTTCGTCATCTTAGCGTTCATGGGTCCTCTTCTGACGTCAAGGCTACCTTTGCTTCGGGTCGTTGGCCAGTCGTTTTCGGATTTCCCGGTGGTGAAGATGGCGACTTTATCCTTCTTCTGTCGTGCTGGCGTGGAGGAGACTAGAAGCCGGGGGCAGCAGCCCAGAGTGGTGATGGCAGCTACGCCATTGCTGGTGCTTCTAATAGCCTTATAGATCGGCCTTCGTGAGCGGTGATGAACTGGTGGAGTGTGGTGCGGCGCCTTGCGTCTCCCGCCGGCTGGGCGCTATTCTGCCGAAGACCAACCACCAATCGCGTACTCTCGTCCTCCTCCCCACAAGATCTGGACTCTGGGCCTTCGGATCCGAATGGTGGTTAGAGGAAGGTGTTGGGGATCTTGGTTCCGGGGGAATAAAAATAATTCATGTGTCTCAGTTTCAAGCATGTGTGACGTTGCCCCTGACGACGCTCTGATCAATCTCTCATAAACTGCACTCCCTCACCAATGACATCATCATCCCGTGACGCCCTGGAATCTAGGCATTGCCCTCACTCGTAGAAGAGGAAGAGGAGTCGGGATCCCGCTCATCGGAGAAGCTCGCTGCGACGGTAGATCAATAGGGCAGGCGCTCGCAAATCCCGGAGGTCGCATGGAGAGCTCGTCATCCCTCTACTCGTTTGGAGGGCTCGCGTGGCTAGCTGTTTCTCCTAACATTATGTTTCATGTATCCCAATTTGAAAGGCCATAGGTTACAAAATCAAATGTTGCACACTTGGCTTCTACCCTTTCCAGAAAGATAAAAACGAAATGAGACGGCCGTAGTGCATGCTCACCAATCAGTCTTTGAGATCCATCGTTGATGTATAACATGATCATCTCACTGGGTTGTATACATATTTAGTTCCTTTTCCAAAAAAAAAGTATACATATTTAGTTGTAGTTATGTAGTATGAAGCATGAACCGATGCACGTAGGTACAAACGTACAGCACAGCAACTTCCAAGCATGCCATGCATGACGCTTACTTCCTCCGTTCTAGATTCCAGTACGTAATATATATATTACGGATCTATTTAGACATATATTAAAGTGTAGATTCAAGAATTTTGCTTCGTAAGTAATTTATAGTGGAATGACTAAAAAAAAACTTATATTTGGGAACGGGGGAGCACATGAGTGGTTGCTTGGTCGCACCCGTCGCTCACCGCACGGAAGATCCACGTCGATCGATCCGTCCTCGCCGACAACTAGCTAGGCCTTCTTCTTCGTTGTCCTCACCGTCGTAGGCAGCCTCCGTCGACCCCCCTGTCCATCTCGGCTGCACGTACGGGATCGTCGTGGTGGTCGGCTTGGACGACGCCGACGCCTTGGCGTCTTTGACCTGGCGCCGTGCTCGCCCGGCAGAGACCTCGCCCACATCGACCGTTGGGTATGACACGACACGATGCAGGTGGTGAAAAATGACAAAATTGGCCCTTTTCGCAAAGTTTAACACAAAATGAACCCATTTTAAAATAATTTCATAAAATGGCCCTTTTGTATGACGCCCGGGCCCGGGGCGTCGTGCTAGACACCATAACGCCTTGTTCAAGGGCGTCATAGAGGATCATCGTTGACTCACCATGTTGAACATGTCTGGGAGCATGACGCCCCGGCCCGGGGCGCCATGCTCAATGGCATATGCTCTTCACTGTTGTAATGTGCTCGCTTCTATTTCTGGTTCCGTCGGTTGTTTATCCTTGTTGGTCTTCTTGGCGTATAAGCCTGAAACAGAAAAGGAAACGGGCAAGAAAAGACTATCCCGACGCACGGCTACATGGCTAACCTCCGTTTCACTCCTTCCTACATTGATCTCCTAGACCAGACTAGAGTCTGCTTGCTCGACGGCTACGCGTATGTGCTCGCCGTCGCGACCGCCGCGTACGTCTGGCGTAGCGTTTCTTCTCGTTGTACTGCTGCTGTCGTTGAATTGTCGGCTACAATTCCACAAAGATATCGTCTAACCAAGTTTGATTCATGTGTGTGCTAGCTAGTACGTGGACAGCTTTACCATGCATGTATCCGTATGTGCCCAGTCATGCATGGGGCATGCAGTGCAATTGCATCCCTACGTACACATACGTAGCAACTTTTTTTCGGCAAACAACAACCCTCAAAAGGAGGGGTGTGTACTTATATTATTAGCAACCAAGGCGGTGTACAGAGATCAAGTTTCCTCTAGGAAACAAGATGGCTTCAAAAGCCATTGTGGATTTACATATATATTGAGCCTTTGTTGCAAAGAAAGCTGCGGTTACAAGGAATTCTACTGGAGATAGCTTTGTTTGCAAGATTATGAGCCATAAGATTCTTGATCCTTGGAATATGGTCGATCATGTAAGAAACAAGACCAGACACAAGATTGAAGAAATCTGCAAGAGTAGGTCTTAGGTTCAGATGTCCTGGATGTTCTGGCATCTTTTCAGTGAAATCGATGTACCTGAATCTAATCGATACATCAATTATCTCTCATTCGATGCACATTTGGAAAGTCAAAGTTCCTTTAAGAATCAAAGTCTTCATGTGGTTTGTTCACAAGAAGGTGATTCTTACTAAGGATAATTTGGCAAAGCGCAATTGGGAAGGAAATACACGATGTACCTTTTGTGATAATGAGGAAACCATCAAACACCTTTTTCTCCAATGCCCACTAGCAAGAATACTATGGCAAACAGTTCGTATAGCATTTAATATCACACCCCCGGATAGCATCGACACGTTATTTGGGACGTGGCTAAACGGGGTAGATATGACCCACGCCAGGCATATTCGTATAGGCGTATGTGCTCTTCTTTGGGCTATATGGAACTGCAGGAATGATATGGTTTTTAATAGACAATTGCATATAAACTTTTTGCAGGTACTACACAGGGCATCGGCGTTGATCCGTACATGGTCCTTACTCACTCCTGCGGAAACCAGGGAGCCTTTGGTTACTGGGTCTATCTGGTGGGAGACGGTAGCTCGGGATATCTACAACCGGTTTGGATGGCGGTCCGGTAGTAGGATAGATGGTTAGGCATCTAGACCTATTTTTAGCCGGTTGTGGCATATTATTTTGTTCATCTACTTTGTGACTCGCTCATAGCTTGTTTGGAACCTCGGATTATTTTGTTTGGACCTTTTGTTTGCTTTCATCAATAAAGAGGCCGCATGCATCACAATGATGCAGAGGCTGGAGGTAATCCTCCTTTCCTAAAAAAAAAACTTCCACCAAAGTCTTGCAATCAGATAAAAAGTAGATAGAGTTCCAATTCAAGGCTTTGACAACTATTGCCGCCAAAAGAAGCCCAACTGCTTCAGCCTGCAGAACTGAACAAATATTCATAGCTACAACTTAAATAAAGATAGAATGGTTGGTTGTGGGAGAGGCATCGTTGTCGGAGGGGCGGCCGGAGTTCACCACTTCTGCGCCGGCCCCTTACCCTTGCAGTCTCGGCTGTGCTCCTCCATCTACGCTTTGGCTGCGGGCGGGGCATCATCGTCGTGCCGCTGTCCTCGTCGGAGTTGGAGGTGAGGAAGCCCGCCGTGCGTCGGGCTGCACAACTTTGCTCCGCCGCGAGATGTGCGGCTCTGTCCACCGCCTCAGACTTCTTCAGGGCGAGCTTCTCTGACTCCTCCAACGCCCGGCGAAGGAGCCGCAACGTTCTTCTGACGCCAGCGGTGGACATCCGTCTTTACCGACGTGTAAGAACGGCGGATGACAAGTCGGAGCGCCTCGTCGTCGTCGGGGGCGGGCGGCAGCGCCTCTGGCGCAGATCTGGCCAATTATATGCTATATACCTGCCAAAGAACACATGTTATACTTGTAGCTCAAAAAAATATATAAACTTTCTAAGAAAAGAAAAACAAAACAACTACATAGTACGTGACCACACTTGGACTTGACCCATCCGTCTTAAGCTTTCTCGGCCTTAAACAAACGTGAACCTCAATATGGGAGGAGTAAATAATGATTCATGCCTAGTATATGGAAGCTGAAACTACGTAAGTGATGGTTGGTTCAGCACTGAACCATGGCATTGATCATTCAAGTAGACACTGCTTACGTCTGACGCATGCACACGAGGTGCCGGTTGTGGGAAATGGCATGGCGCCCTGACTTGGGGGCGTCATGCAACAAAGCATGTCCGACGTGGCGAGTCAACGGTGATCCCATGACGCCCTTGAACACGGCGTTGTGTTGTCTAGTATGTCGCTCCGGGCCCGGGCGTCATGCAAAAGGGCCATTTTATGAAATTATTTCAAATCGGGTTCATTTTATGCTGAACTTTGTGAAAAGGGCTAGTTTTGTCGTTTTTCACATGCAGGTGCGGCCCATGGAGGTGACCACCTTGATTTGCTTCCTCTGCGCCGCCGGCGTCCCGAGCCGGAGCATGCATGGAGCATGGCCGCCATATTCGGCGGAGCATTGTGCGTGCACACAGCAGACGGGAGACGGAGAAGATGAGGGAGGAGAATGCGGAAAAAGCACAGAAAATAGAAATAAAAATAGGAGCGTCCAAAACACAATGGCGACAGCCGGCATGGTACGTACGATTTTGTCGACGGGGCGAGTAGCTAGCGAAATTGGGTGGGAGCTTGATCGATTGATGGGCGGCGGAGTGCAGCACTGCAGCGTGAGCGGGATAGGAAGGAGAGGCCATGCATGCTGGAGGGAGGCGAGGAAGATACACTTGACGACGGCGACGATTGAAGGAGGTCGATCGGGGTAGTCGAGATAAACTGGAAGGTCAATCGGAAACGATGAAATTATGGTTGAGAATTTGAGTGGAGGCGAACGAGAGATATCGTGCATGAGGTTCGGGTTGTTATGTTGGAAAAACAAAAATGCTACTCCCTCCGTAAAATTTTATAAGACGTTCTAGATCACTAATTTAGTGATCTAAAACGTCTTATATATAAGTGTATAGAGGTAGTATCTTTTTCGCCGAACGGAACTGGATGGATAAATCGTGGATCGTACGGCGGCCGGCGAGTCGCGAAATTGATTGGGTTGATCGGAGTCGGAGGTGGACGAAGCCGAAGACGACGTACGCACGTGCACCGTACCGTACGGATGGAAAGAAAAAAAATGACGAAGAGAGAAAACGCACAAAATTGATTGGGTCCCACTACCAGCGGCGTGCTTTCTTCTTCTTGGAAAAAGAAAAACGAGGCACAATCGAAAAAGTAGTTCTAAGCTTGTTTGCGTTTCGCCACTATGGTACGTAAGGTCGTGGAGTACTTCTTCGGCGGCATGGCGGCGAAGGGAGGAAATGGAGGAAATGGAGGGAAATGGGGAGAACGGAGAGAGGACCGGGGGGAAACGGCGGGAGAGAGAGGGAAAAGGAGGGGAAATGGCGGGAAGTAGCACCCGGCTTTTCGCTTCATCCGGCGCCCCCAGGCGCCCTGGGTTCGGCCTGGGTTCGCCGGCCCAAAAAAAAGGCCCAACTGACGAAAATCGGCGTCTTGGGGCCGCGGCTGGGAGTTTTTTCGCCCGCCGACGCTAAAAAAGAGGCCTGGGGGGTCCTTTGGGGCCGCGGCTGGAGATGCTCACATTTCGGTGCCCGGCCTTCAATAAGCCTTGCGTGTACGTGTACACGAGTGTCTATCCAGGGAAATGATCGATTGCGCAGCCACCATGCAACGCATCATCTATCTGCTACCTGATGAATGTCTACAGGCCAGGACGACGAGTTCTCTGACGAGTCACACGAGGGCGGCCGGCATTGCGCATGTGTAGGTACGTCGTTGGATTTGTCTGCCTGGTCCAGCATGAGGCTATATATATAAACTCTGAGAGAAAGCACACAGCCAGGGCAAGCCAACTGCAAGCTAGCTTATAAACCCAAGGAGGAACTCTCTTATTTACCATGGCGAGCACTACCAAGGTAGTGGTGATATTTGGCATTCTTGTTTTCCTGCATGTGTCATGCGCTGCCAGCGAGGTCCGCAACCTCCCGGCGGTGATGTCGGTAAACGGCTTCCAGAACGGAGAGGAGGGAGGGCCGGCGAGCTGCGACGGCCAGTACCACAGCGACGATCTCTTCCTCGTGTCGATGTCTTCAAAGTGGTACGGGCCCGGCCTCCGGTGCGGCAAGATGATCAGCATCAAGAGATTGATCGGGGTCTCCGTGCAGGCCATGGTCGTGGACGATTGCGCGGATGGCTGCGGAGATAACGAAATCAGTACATCGGCCGCTTTGTGAAAGGCCTTGGGGATTGACACCAGTATCGGTGAGGTGTCAGTCCTCTGGTCGGACGTCTAACTGAAACATGGTGCTCGGCTTAAAGAAGAGATTGTTGTTCACCGTGAATCGAGTAGTCATCTTCTTTCGATTTCAAAGCAGCATAAACGTGTAAGCATTGTCGTATTTACTACATGCTCACCTTCACAGCAGAGTACATAGTTGATAAAATAAGAAACTACTCCGTACATGTGTTCGTACGTATGCATGAGGTGAGCGGATAATATTCATATATGTAAGTGTCAATCAATGTAAGTTTGTTCGTGACGGTATAATTCAGTGTACTCCATGACTAATACACCGTAGACAAAGTAGGGGTGTGCTATGCGTCCGCCCCGCCGGGTGACATATTCTATATGTAATGGTGTGTACTCCATGAAATAATACTTGTCGGAGAAATGAATAAATTATTTTACATCGATTTTCACTATTACATATAGAATTACACTGACTGACACGATGTTTTACACGGATGACCACATGACGGGCGCCACGCCGGCATTGGTGTCAAGCCCGAGGGAATTCCACACGGCAGCCGATGTCCCCACCTCGTCGTCGCCACAGTCTTCGCACATGTCCACGACCATGGCCCTTGCGCTGCGCCCAGTTTGCGTGCTCGCGATGTTCATAAACTTGTGGCACAGGGCCCCGCCCGCATACAGCTCGGTAGGCAGCGTCATTAGGAAATCCCCGTCGCTGTGGTATATGCCGTCGCACGCCGCCGGCCCTCCGCCCTCCTCTCCTTCTTCGTACCCATTCACCGTCATCGTTCCTGCCTGGACGCCGGCGAGGGAAGTCCCTGGATCAGCGTGGAGCCGGGCCACGGCGCACGATACGGCTTGCAGGAACACAAGAACGCAAAAGATTGCCATGACCTTGGTGTTGTTCCCCATGGTAATTATCGAGTGAGCTACTGCTTGCGTTTTATTCAAAACTTGTGTGGTCTCTCAACGGTGTTGGTTCATTCGGGGAGTTCTTATAGGGTCTGTGCTGAAGCCTGGAGACAAAACAGCCGAGCTAAGGCAGCAGGTCACTCGTGGCATAGGAAACTGGGTACTGATTTTCACTCCATGCGTGGAGGACAAGTTCATATTCATTGTTTCACCCTCCAAGTTGGGACCTACCTACATACACGATAGAAGAAATGCTTCTATTGAAGCCCGTCTCTCAATGTTCATCAGGTTCAACACTAAAAAAAAAAGGACTTGGTTGCAGGCCGCGTTTAGAAAAATACCGATAAAGAGTATATTTATTGTGTCAGAACATTGTATCAACACGATACAAGAATAACGAGTTTACATTTGGTCTCTACACATCTAAGGAGCAACCTGGTCAAGAAAAGAAGGCAGAATACATAGCAACAAAGGATAAACATAAGGCGGACGAGTGCTGATCTCCTGACACCATCATCCGTGTTGAGTAAAAACTTCCTTGACTGCTTGTTCCAACAACACACATGCCATTTCCTTGACTGCTTGGTCCAACCACACACATGCCAGTGTAGGCGATTCGTTTGAGGAGCACTAGTAAAGGATGCCATTTGTTTTCGGAGCACTAGCCACATGTCAGCGTAAGCGATGTTAAGATGACATCCTAAGCTACATGTGGATTTCTCATACTCGGCTCTAGTCCACAATCATGGCATCAACTGCCTTACCGGAAGTTGTTCTCTAAAGTGGCATCCTTAGTTCACATTTGGCATAACTTTTATTTTTTATTTTCAATGAAGCATTAATGCTACTTTGAATCTTAAATGTTTGGACAAAAAGGAAAATACAATGTTTGGGTGAATAATATAACGCACAGAGAAAAATAGAGACAAAACATACGCCGGCAAGCCGAGGGCATGTTCAAGTATACATACTGCGCCTACAAGAGGACAAGTGAGCCAAGATACTTTCATTTGAATGTGTATATTTTCAATGCCTCGACAAGCTCTTGATATCAATGTTGTTGCAAAGGCTTAATATACTTGATATTAATATAATATTATAAAGATATGGCTTTGATATCATGTTGTTGCAGAGCCGCCAGGTGGACAATAAGGTTATGGGGCCTTATTCCTAATTTGCATGATGCTGCCATCACCACCGCAACAACACCTTTGGAGAGTGAAAACTTATTCCTACGAGACCTAACTCCACACGACAACACAGATTCAGGTTTCCCTAGCCCCTCCTTCATCGGAGAGACAAAGAAGGAGGTCGGAGGAGACCATGGCCTCACTGATGGGGACGGTTCGGACGGGGTCGCCTTTCTTTCCGTGACAGAGAAGAGAAGATGAGATGTGTATTGCATGACTTTATACTAGTTATTAAAAACAGATAATAGAGACTTGCACTGATTGACACCTCTAGATAAATACAGATTGCTTTATTCAGCTGTTCTCCTACATTAATATGGCTCACACATCATGCATGTATCGTGTATTATGGCGACATTTTATTACCTATTATTCAGCTACTCTGCCGTCGAGAGACTGCACATAATTAACCTCAACTCGATTTACCATGAACAATTTATCTCGTCAGCAAGCCTGTACGCCAGCCGACCTCTCAGGCTCTCACCAGGTCAATACGACGGGCACCGCGCCGGCATTGGTGTTGAGGTCGAGGTGTCCCCACACGCCGGCCGACGCTCCCACCTCGTCGTCACGGCAGTCGTGGCACTCATCCACGACCTCGGCCATCGCGCTGCGCCCGGTCTCCGTGCTCATGATGCGGAACACGATGCCGCACAGGCCCCCCGCTCGTGAACAGCTTGGTAGATACAGTCAGCACAGATTCCCTATCGTCGTGGTAATGGCCGCCGCACGACGCCGGCCCGCGTTGCTCTCCTTCGTCGAACCCGCTCACCGTCATCACCCCTGGAGCCTGGACGATGGCGAGAGATGTCTTTGGATCAGCATGGTGCCTGGCGACGGCGCCCGCCACCTGCAGAAAAATGAAGAAGATTGCCGCCACCTTGGCCCCGTTCGCCATGGCAATTGAGCGGACCTCCCGCTAGCTAGCTTGCCCTGTGTGCTAGCTTTCTCTCAATGATGAGTTTATGTATGCTGGCGTTCCAGCCTTGAGACAAAACTGCCAGCTAAGGGAACTGGTTACTCGTGGCATGGGGAACTGCTATGGATTTATAATCCATGCGAAAAGGACAAGTCAAATTCATCGTTTCGGGCTCCAAGGTGGGATATACCACACACAACGGATAGTACGTAGTTGATAAACAACGAAACTGCATGCGTTCATACGCATGATGTGCGCCTATAATCTGCTTACATGTAAGTGTCAAGAGAGTTATCTTGGCCCGGCCCGATATGTCTTTTGGCCAAATATTTCGGCCCGATCTGATTTTTTTATCCTAGCACAACTTCTGGAGCCTTCCCGTCATGGTTTGCCAAAGGCCTAATAATATATTTGTACTCCTCAGGGTTATGTTGGACAGCTAAAAATTTGGCCGGCTTTGATATCAATTTTTTGGTCAGATTCCATTCAAATGTCATTCCAACATTCAACTTTTGGTTTTGTTATTTCGTCCGAGATTTTACCAATTTTTCTTGAAATAGCCTAATTTCGGTCATCTCGTTCAGAGAAACCCACCTTGGTATTAATCAGTGTAAGTTGGTTGTGACAGTATAAGTCGGTGTATGTTAGATGATCTCAATTTGCTAGTCTTCGATAAGTAATATGCTAGACCTCCTCGAGTAAGTTTCATTGTAGTTTTCTCCGCATAACTACACATTATCCCAAATTATGTGTTCTCTTTTGCTTTCAAGCATAATATAACGAAACATGTACTTCGTCAAACGAATAACAGCTAAAATTATGCTAGGAAAATATTCATGAAGTCATTTAGGTCTAAGTACACCGATAAAGACTATAATCGTACTAAACTCGACTTGAATGAAGTAACATTTTTTCCGATAATGGGTATTATTATTTTATTAACACGCACACATAGAGGTGGGCAAAAAACCCGAGAACCAAAGACCGGAGCAGAAAAAACCGACACCGAAGCCGAAAAACCCAAGGCCCGAAACTACAATTGTTTACTCGGTTGGCAAAAATTAGAAACCGAAGTTACTTCGGGTGCGTTCAGTCATTAGACCATTGACCGAATTCACCGAACAAGCCCAATAGCTCATCCATACGAAGCTTTTCAAGCTTTTTTCTCAAGCGAAACAGCGCAGGACCGCATCTTATCCCCAAACGAGCTCCAGTCTCACGCAGGCATATGCAGCGCCGCCACCTCCATTTGCCCGCCTCGCAGTCCCAGCGGCGGCTGGCTGTTCTGCTGGCCCACGGCTCCCGGCGCGGCAGCAACGCCCGTATTCCGATGCGATGGCGGCCGAAGATGCACATGGCTCCCACTCGGCGACGGCCTCAGCGCCCATGTTCCACGCGACGGCGGCCGACGATGTCAAAGGCGGCCGAGCATGCGGTAGGGAGCCAACCAGGCAACCACCATCAGGATTCCCACCACAATTATCGCTGGTTTTTCGTTGTTTCTTTTGACTCCCGGTTTCTTTTTCTTTTTTGAGGAATTGAATTCTGATTTCTTGCACCATAACGAATATATCTCAGTGCTCTTCGGTTGTAACCGACGACCGAACCGAATTATTGGTCCACCAAAGTCTCGGTCATTGATTTTTCATAGGTCCGAACTGTTAGTAAATTTAGGAAACCGAATTTTAAAATAACTCATCGAACCGAAGCGAACGGTTCGGTCTAACCAAATGCCCAGCCTGAGCACGCGCACACACGCATGCAATCCATAATATGTTTCCATTTAGATAATAGTTCATCAGCTGCTCCTGACTCCTTCAATGCACTTCATTTAAAAACCCCGCAACCCTGAAAAAAAAACAAAGAAAAGTTGACATGATCATACAACTACATGATGAAAAGTTCACGAATCTATCAGAAAAAAACATGTATCGCAGAAGTGTTTTGTAGCTGTGTGTAGAGGTTGGCTTGGTTATGTTACTTACCTAAACATCTCTACGATTCTAGAAAATGATACTCCACATGCATTCCCTAATGTAGTGCATATAAATTTTTTGAAAAGTCAAATTTCACAAACTTTGATCTAGCTTGTAGAGAAAGATATATACATCGACAATAGCAAATTCATATCATTAGACACATCAGAATACATATTTTCATAGTGTATAAATTTGATATTGTAGAAATAATTAATTTTCTCTAGAAACTTGGTCAAAGTTTAAAGTTTGACTTTTGAAAATATCTATATGCACTACATTATAGAGCGGAGGGAGTGTACCCAAAGTGTGGAGCATACTCAATGATTGTAGTTGAACAGGCTAGCATGTGAACGATGCCAAGCAATAACATAGCCAATATCATTGCTTACTGTTTGGAATTTTGCATATGGTCTAGCCAGTCTCGTATCTACAAGAATGTAACCTAGCGAACAAAAACTGCAATATTGCTCTCCAAATATGATTCCTCAACAACATACATACATTTATCTTTACTCACTACAGTTGCGTTGGCGATAACTTTACTTATGTTTCTTAAATCATCGGAAACCTGTGGAGAAGGCTACCAATCCTCTGTAAAATTTAGACGCCACGACCCCGCGTCGCCTTGCCCAGGGCGGCTCGGGCGTAACTCCACGAACCCTTGCACCACCCCTCCTCCCTCCTCCTCCTGTCGCGCCGTCGCTGGAGGATGACGCTGAGCGAAGCTCGTGCGGCCGACGGCGGCGGCGGGCTTTCCTCTCGCGGCGGCAACCTAGATCTGTTGAGCACGGAGACGGGCGGCGCGTCGGCGTGCGCTGGGATGCGAGGTCCTGGCGGTCGGCGGCAGGGCTTGGCGGCTGGCTGGACGCGGTTAAGGCGTCCCTGGTGGCTGGTTCACGCTGCGATGTTGGGCGCATGCATGCGTGCATGGGTGGCCGCTGGTTGGGGTGCTGCTGCACCATGTGGACTTGTTCCAGCAGATGCGGTGGATGTGTGCGTCCTCCGGCGGCACTTCGGCCAGGCTTGGCTAGATGGCGGCTTGGTCTCCCTTCGTGGGCCCACGGTACCTCGTGGCGGTGACGGTGATCTAGATCTGGGTCGGCCTTGTGGTGGTGGTGGTTGCAGACTGTGATTATGCAGCGACCTCTTGTGGCTCCACGACGGCGGTCGACATCGAAAGATCTTCTGCGAGTTCATCTCTCCAGATTCGATGGTTGACCTCGGCGATGAGATGCAAACATGGATGGCGGCTTGACGCAAAGGAATGGTTATGCAATGAACGCATCGCATGTAGTTGCTGGGATCGTGGAAAAGTGGTGGTGACAATACATTTGTGATGTCGATGATGGTGCTTCTTGAGTACCCGGTATCGAGCTCCGGGGTGAAAGCCTAGATCTGATGTCTGGCAATGGCGATGGTTATATGTCGTTACCTAGTTGAAGGCATTTCTCGGATATGCTCGGACTGTTTTTTCATGGTGAAAACCTAGATTCCGGCCTTGACTGGCAGGATCCTGTGACAACAGCGATTAAACGTCACTCCCTTCTTGAAGGCGTTGCTGTCGAAGAATCTCGTCGTCCATATAGTGTCTTGAGATGGCTGGTGCGGATATGGTCTTTCCCGTAGTTTGTCGATCACGGATCCGATCACTTCGGATTTTTTTCTCTCGCCCATGCATAGCTTTGGTCTTGTACGACTTTGCTATTAGCAGGCGTGTTTTGTTTGTGTTAGTGTTAGCTGTGTGCATCCTAGCTATGCAGAGGCCGGGTGTGTGCTTATCGTGTCTATATTCCCTTAATGCTTCATTTTGAGCAAATAAAATCCACTCTTTTTTTAAAAAAAAGGTCATCGGAAACAACAAGACTTCGGTTAAAATAATTTACCTATAAAAATGGATTTTGTGATGCTATGCGCATTGTCCTGAGAAGCATGTATAGAGTAATGATACTTTCTATTATAAATATTGAAATTAATAGAAAAATCGTCCCTACATAGTTGTTTTGTTGTCTTGGCTAAGATCATTTTACCTTGACTTCCACTCTTATGGACAATAGACTTATAGCGTCTAAACCCGGGCTCCTCAAACCACGTCCTATACGTTCGGGCGGACGGCCTGGTCAGAGACCGATTACAAAATCGTGATCCAGTCGGGCTCCTCAAATCGGCCCTATACGTCGTACGAATGACCGACACCCCTCATATCCAGCCCAAATCTTAGGCAAATAGGAGGAGGTTTGGACGTGCCCGGGCGCGTAGACGGGGAGGTGGAGCACATTCTGAACTTCAAGGGTTCAATCAATGAGGGAAGAATTTTGAACTGGGATAGGTCGCTAGATTATGGCTGCTCTACAAGGACTACTTCCAACTCGTATCAATATTCATCGATACATTTGTTCGTCGATGCTTCCGAATGTGCAAACACTTGTTCTTGCTTGTGGTTAAGGGAGTAGAGGCACATGATTCCTACTTCAAGCTAACCAGGGTTGTTGCGGATAATTCTCATTCTCTGCTAAGCACAAGTGCACGAATGCTATGAGGATACTTGCACTAGGTACCACCATCGATGTTGTTTGTGAGACGGTCTGGATGGGGGAAGGACATGCCTGGAGACTATTGTGAGATTTGTCCACGCCGTGGTGCGGGTGCTTGGAGCCGAGTATCTGACAGAACCGAATGTGCAAGATACAAATAATTGGTGGCTATTCGAGCGGTAAGAGGCTTTGCAGGTATGCTCAGTTCAATTGACTGCATGATTGGCAATTGAAGAACTATCCCAAAGGTTTGCCTGGGATGTATGAAGGTTACACCAAAGAGGCCACAATAACACTCCAAGTAGTGGCATCAAAGGACTTGTGAATGTTGCATGCTTTCTTTGGCATGCCTGATTCTTACAATGACATCAATGTGCCCCAGTGATCTCCGACGCTCAGGAGACTTTGCAATGGGAATGTGACGTCGTGCAAGTACACTTTCAATGCACATGACTACAACATGGGGTACTACCTTGCAGATGGTATCCATCATCAGTTGGTGGCGTTTGTGATGACCATATATATCCGATCCCCATGCATGACAACAAACAAAGACACTTTGCAGCAATGTAAGAAGCAGCTAGGAAGAATGTGGACTAGGCATTCAGAGTGCTCCAAGCTTGTTGGGGAACTGTTCTTGGAGATGGAATGATGTGGGAACAAGAGACTTCGTGGCAGCTATTGGCATGTTTTCGGAGCACTAGTGCACTTGTCAATGTAAGCAATGTTAAGATGAAATCCTAAACTAGATGTGGATTTTTCATACTAGGCTCTAGTCCACAATCATGGCATCAACCTCATTGCCGAAAGTTGTTCTCTAAAGTAGTTCACATTTGGCACAACTTTTACTTTTTATTTTTGATGAAGCATTAATGCACCTTTGAATATTAAATGTTTGAACAAAAAGGAAAAGACAGTGTTTGGGTGAATAATATATTGCACAAAGAAAAATAGAGACAAACCATACACCCACTGGCAGAAGGCATGTTCAAGTATATATATTGCGGCTACAAGAGGACGAGTGAACTGAGATACTTTCATTTGGATGTGTATATTTTTAATGCCTCGACAAGCTCTTCATATCAATGTTGTTGCATAGGCTTAATATACTTGATATTAATATAATATTATAAAGATATGGCTCTTGATATCATGTTGTTGCAGAGCCGCCAGGTGGACAAGAAAACTATGGGGCCTTATTCCTAATCTGCATGGTGCTACCATCACAACCGCAACACCACCTTTGGGGAGTGAAAACGTATTTCTAAGAGACCTAACTCCACACCACAACACAGATTCATGTTTTCCAGCCCTTCTTAATCGGAGAGACAAAGAAGGAGGCCGGAGGAGACCATGGCCTCACCGATGCGGACGGTTCGGACGGGTCACCTTTCTTTCTGTGAGAGAGAAGAGGAGATGTGTATTGCATGACTTTATACTATTTATTAAAAACAGATAATAGAGACTTGCACTGATTGACACCTCCAGATAAATACAGATTGCTTTATTCAGCTGTTCTCCTACATTTCCGGTCTCATAGAACATTGGTCATAGAAACTTTTTTCTTCTGTGTTAGTTGAACACATGTAGATCCTCTAGAACATTCCTTCATTTGTTCTTAAAAAAGGGTCGGTGATTGAAAAGCTGAAGTAAAATTAATACAATGTACCAAGGTATTTTTAAAACATGTTGCATTTTGATTCATTTATTTATACTAGCAGTGTAGTCAAAAGTTCACCAAATATTAGTTCATGAAAGAGGTTTCCTTCCTTACATTTCTAATATATCCGTTTTTGAAAGAATGGTTTATAATGCATGTATTCTATTTTAGTTTGTTCATACATATTTTAATCTGTACAAAACTGCTTTAACTTCTACAACACTGCTTTATTTATATCTACAACCTAAATTTTTAGTCAGATATTTTTCATTCTAGAGATTATGGTTTTTGCAAATTGTAGGGATATTTGGTGCTGTAGTATTGTCACTGGGAAAAATAACTTTTTTTTTTGAAAATTCTGTGTTAATATTTTAAATGTACATGTTTTGACTTTGATACATGCATTCCATATTAGCTAACATAAATATGAAATATATTCCTTTATGAGTTATTTTAGCTAAACTGTCTAGAAAATAGTTCATACTCCCTCTGTTCCATAATTCTTGTCATGGGTTTAGTTCAAACTTGAACTAAAACCAAGATTTATGGATTGGAGGGAGGATGAAACATGAAACATGTCATTTCAATTATAAAAGAATCAAGTTTCATGATGTTGGCTGCGCATTTGCGCAGGCCACTTTGCTAGTTAGTTAAAAATATAAAGGCCTAAGGTTCAACCATTGGTTAAGCCGCCTGTGCTTAACCAAGGGGAGGGGGGTAGTTTACATACTAATCACCATCGAACACATTATTCTATGTGGGCTTGAGTAAGTGGGCTTCTAACATCCCACGTTACTTCCAACGCATCCCACGTTAGCCAAGAATAACTTACCTACCTAGAACTAACACGGTTTAGAAAAGAAAAGACTACCCATAAAAGAAAAGCAAAGACTATGTCAAAGTCAAGAAAGAGGAAGAAACGACTAACCCGAAGTCAAACGAAAAAAAAAGAGACTAGATGTATTGGCTTCCTGCGCCTCGAGTTCACACAATGCAATCTGAACAAAAAACAAAAAATTATATGCAATGTAATTGAAATGGAAGGAATACATCACAAGCTACACAGGAAGAATTAGTACGAGAACAACATGTGCACGCTTTCTCTCAGACGTCTGATGTGTTCTTTCCATCAGACTACTGCATCTCCGTTGATTGGCCTTTCCATCCAACGGGTGCATGTGTTATCCATCTGCAACTAATTCCACAAATCACGTTGTTTGTCATTTATTGCTGGCCGAGACCATATATACATCGTTCAATCAAATTGAAACCGAGTCCTCCATCTATTTGGCCGGCGACAGGTAGCAACTCATGGTCGTGCATGGTGGTTAACACACCGGCGTTCGTTTTGCCGGTACTCTCTCTCTCTCTCTCTCTCTCTCTCTCTCTCTCTCTCTCTCTCTCTCTCTCTCTCTCTCTCTATCTGCGCAACCAAAACCACGAGCACCAAACTGGTCAGTTGCCATGCATTCGGCTGCTTCGACTCCATCTCCTCGTCGTCGGCGGCGGCATCGTCCTGCTTGATCGTCTCCTCAGCGATTTCGGCGATCAACGGACGGCAAGGAACGCGATGGAAAGCCTGTACTGTCTTCTTCCTCCACCACACCAGCAGCTCCCTCAGCACCTCTAGCGGTTCACCCTTCATTCCCTCCGATTTGACCTTCTCCCATCGACGACTACCTCCACGACAATGCTCGAGTGTTGAAGCAATATTGATACAGATAAGAAGCAAATAACATGGATATGTGCACATGTATTGCTCTACTGTTGAAGTTCGAGTTGTACGAAACATGGTCTGTTTATTTTAGTTTTTGGTGAATGCCAAAGCACAAAACAATGAATTACGAATCTTCACTAAATTATGAACGAAGCAAGAAAATGTGATGTAACTGCATGAAAAAACAAGGAAGCGTATACCACACTTATCGAAGCATGATTCTTTTATAGAGAAAACAAAATATAGGAAGCAAAGAAGCATGCGTCATTAGGACTTTAGGAGTCAATTTTAAACATGAAACGTAGGGAGCCAAATCTGGACCTTGAATTATTATCGGAAGCATCCATGATCACATGATAACATGAAGTGAACATTATGCTTCAATGCATCAGTCAGAATGCTTCCGTGATATGAAAATTAAGCTGCCATATGTAAAGAAATAAGTCCTAAAAGATCACAGCTAATTGCTATTGTGCGATGGAATAAGGAAGCAGGACCTCATATATGGAAACGACGTGAATAAAGGGAGGCGTTTAATTTGGAAACTACCAAGGATGTGGTGCCACATGATTATAGGGATGGAAGCAACGTAAATCAAGGAAATTCGTTTTAGGAACTGCCAAGGGAGTGGTGCTGTTGGAGGGATGCATCTAACGCTTAAGAAGGTTTGATCCAACGGCCATGCGCTGGTCTGATGGGAAGCTAGGGATCAGTAGTCTGATCCCTAGTGGTTCCCCAACACTATTATACCAACGCTAGAAACAAAATTAAAAGACTCCACTCCCGTCGCATCTTGTGCCGTGTCTCTTTATATACAGCAGAATGCCCGAGGGACCATGTACTATCGTTCAACACAATCTAGTGGCAATCTAACAAGTATCTAAGCTGTGTAAGAGAAGTAGAGAAGAGAGGGAGAGAGAGAGAAGGATGACACATACAGCCATGGTTTTAGTGCTCGTTGTACTAGCACAAGATGCCTCCCTGGGCACCGCGGCCGGTCCCAGAGTCATCATCATCGGTGCTGGCATGTCCGGTAAGATTACTATGCCCTACGACACACATGCATTGGACACGGGAAGTTGTAACTAAGCATAGTCATATTAGGAGGTAATTAGACTAGTGTTAAGCATATTACACTAGTCTATATTACTACCTTCATAGAAGTAATATTATAGATGGTTGCATTTATTAGGTTGTAGACTCATTTTTTATTGGACTGCATATGTTACATTAACATATTATGTCACCACAAACACATCTAAGTTACTTCCATTATGGTCATGCATGCATGGACATTCTATATATCCATCAATTTTTTTTTCTTCTTCTTCTTCTTCTCTCTCTCTCTCTCTGTCACACACACCCACACAGAACGCATCAAACACGTCTGTAATACAATGTATATAATTCTTTTCAGATTTTTGGCTTCACTGTAAGTACGTAAAATGAGAAATTTTCAAATAAGCCTATCTTTTAAAGTATTAATTATTTTCCAAAAAAAAATTGAAGTAGTATTAATTATCATGCATAAAAAATACAGAAAATTATACACACTGGTACTAAAATGTTGTTGACCTACAATGTTTATATTTTATGTTATGTCAATGGGTTCACACGGCCTAAGCCCGCCTTAGTATCTTATTAAAAAATGTTATCTCGGAGAAAGAAAAAGGAGAAATCATAGTGATTGAGCTACTTTGAGGGCACATACGTAATGTACAGATGTGATCTTTTTTTTTGCGGGTAAAACAACCTTTCATTAATCAATGGCACATTACATTCTAACGCACATAAGTTCCAGATGTGAATTCTTGTGCTTACTACATATACATTATTTACATTGACCTAGGCTGTCGTTATATATATATACAGTTTAGGGATCTCGGCTGGGAAGAGGCTGTCGGAGGCCGGGATCACTGACCTAGTGATCCTGGAGGCGACCGACCGCATCGGCGGGCGCATCCACAAGACCAAGTTCGCTGGGGTGGATGTGGAGATGGGGGCCAACTTGGTGGAAGGGGTGAACGGCAACGAGATGAACCCCATCTGGACCATGGCAAATGACACCGGAGGCCTCAACCTCAGGACTTTCCGCTCCGACTTCGGACACCTTGGCGGCAACACCTACAAACAAGAGTATGTGCTTGCGCTCCAAACTTCCAATATGTAGGATACATTCCTAACTGATTGATTAATTCTGCATGAATATAATGTAGTGGTGGTCTCTACGACGAGAAACTCGTCGAGGGCAGATGCACGACGACCGGGTTGTAGAACGCTAGCGCCGCCTGCTAGCTGCGCCGTGCGCCACTCCGGCGCCGGCGGCCACCCCTCCTGTCGGTCGCCACCCCGGGGCCGGCAGCCACTCTCCCCTCTCCTCCTTCTCCCCTGCCCCCGCGTGCTCCTCGCCATGGCTGAGCGGGTGGCCCTTTCGGGATCCGGCGGATCCAGCTCCAGATCCCCTCCTGCTCGCCCTCCCCTGCGCTCGCTGCTGGTGCCGGTGGTGGGATCGGCGCTTGGCCCTCTGGGGCAGGGTGGCCGGTCGGTGCCCGCGCCGGGCGACGCTCCGTGGCGGACGAAGCGGGGGCGCCGGGAGCGTGCTCGCCCGGTCCTCCCGCGCGCGGTCGGCGCGCGCACTCTCCCCTCCTCCAGGCCGCCGCCGAACTCGCGGATGCCGGCGCGCTTCTTCGGCTGCTGCTACAACTGTGGGGAGGATGACCACATCTCCCGCGAGTGCACTAACCCCACCATGTGCGTCCGCTGCGACGGCGTCGGGCACAGTTCCAGGGACTGTCCGCTGGGGCGGGGCTCCTCGTCTGGGGGCAGCTCGCCCCGCCCGCCTCCTCGTCGGCAGCGCGTCTCCTCCCCACCCCCGCCCTTGTCCTGGCCTTCGCTGGACGCGAATCTCCCGCCCCCTCCCCCGGGCCCCCCTCCGACGGGTGCCGTCCGGCTTGATCGCTCTTGGAGCAACGTTGTGGCTGAGGCTTCCAGCGAGGGCTCGGTGGATGGCCCGGCCTTTGACGTCCCCTTCGCGGGGCTTCCCCCGCGGGTGGAGGTCGTGCGGCTCCCGCCGGCGCAGCGGGTGGAGGAGCCTTCCTGCTGCTACCTGGAGTGCTCGGAGGAGACCGTGCGCCTGGAGGCGGAGCTCGCGCGCGCTGTTGTGGTCACCATCGTCGGAAACCGCCCTGCGGTGGACCTCGTCAGTGCGGCGGCGGCCCTCCATGCGGAGTTCGACATTAGGCCGTCGTCCATGTCCATTCGCGCCTTCTTCCCGGAGGACTTCCTTGTCTTCTGCGATTCCATCCTCCTTCGTCATCGCATGGCGGACCGTGGCCGGGTGGACGGCCCTGGATTCTCGCTCACGCTCCTGCCATGGACTCGGTAGGCGCAGGCCACGGCGGTGAATCTCCCCTTCCTCGTGCCTCTTGACCTCGTCGGCGTGCCGGCAAATGCGTGGACGCGGCGGACGGCTGATGTCATCTTGGAGGGCTGCGGCTTCGTGGTGGATGTCGCGGAGGCGACGGCTAGCCGCAACGACATGTCTCATTTCTGCGTTTGGCTGCGCACGGCGAACATCTGTCGCATCCCCTCCCGCAAGTTCCTTTTCGTGGAAGAACCGCCGCTACAATCCACGGCGTCGGCGAGGCACCCGCCGAGAGTGTCTTCTCGGGCACGAGCCGGCACGCTGCGGTACCCCATCCAGATCCGCCGCGTGCCTGACGCGCCGGCGGCGCCTCGTCCTCCGCAACCTCCCTCCTCGCCGAGGCCGCCACCACCACCACCGCCACCTTCTCCGCCGTCCGACGCCGACCGCAGCCCCGATGCTGGCTCGCCGGGCCGCTGGATGGAGGGGGGAGGAGCCTCCTCTGCAAGGCACACGGGGAATGCCGCTGGTGGACCTGTCAGGCGCACATATGCGGGCACGGTGGGGGCGGCGCCTTACCACCGCCGGCGCGCGCTGGCCGGTGCCGTCGACGCTGATGTCACGCCTTGTGGGGCTGGCTCCCTGTGCATGCCTGTCAGCGGTGACCTGGGCCCGCGGAGACCATGCGTGCTTTGACCGCTGTGGACTCTGTTGGGTGGTCCGGGGCGTCGCAGCTACGGGCTGGCTCCGGGGCCGCCTCGGGGAGTGCCTCTGAGGATGTCACGGGCCTCAGCGACGGCGAGTGGTCCTCTCTGGACGGCAACTGCGTCCCCGACCAATCAGCGGAGGTGGGCAGCATCATTGCTGCGCTACGTGGCAGTTCGGCAGGGGCACGCGCGCGCTCTCGTGACTCCTCCATAGCCTGGTCGGCCTCCTGGTCGGTCCGGAGCACGGGCTCGGGTGGGGTACGCCTCTCAGTTGACCTGGGGCCGGCTTTCGAGGCCTCGGCCTCCCCGCTGCATGCGCGCTGCCCTCCCCAGGCGGTCCCGTGTGATCTTTCACCAATACGCACTCATGCAGTCCAGGCCCACCCAGCTACACCCCCATGCAGTGGCCAGCTTTCTCCATGCAACAGCAGCGCTACGTCGCCAAACCCTATGGCTGCTCCCACCCAGGCCATCACTAGCACGCCGGCTACCCCACCGGCGGTGCTCCAGCAGTTGCTTTCGCAGATCCGTGAGCACATACGCTCCCCCCTCCTGCCGCTTCCCGATGTGCAACGGGGCCGGCGCAAACGGCCCATCGTTCCGGAAGAGCATTGTCGTCGCAGCGCAAGGTTGCAAAAGAACGCCCAGTCCTTGCCGACGTCGTACATCAAGCGTGCGCAGCGGGTGTTGATGTCCAAGATGGGCATTTGGGAGATCGACAACGAACCACCGGTGGATTGCTTGCAGAAATATGCACAACTCTTCCAAAGCCCGCTGCCTCCACATCGCATAGACGCTCTAGCGCGGCTATTCTCTCTGGACGTCCCTTTTGAGGATTCCTCGCTGTGCCTAGAGTTCTAGAGGGCCGGCATGGTGGATTGTAGGCACTGTAATGGATAATACAAATCATAATATCATTGTGTGGAACGTGCATGGGCTCAATAACGCAGCTAGAGGGGCTGCCATGAAGAGCTTGGTCAGGCCCGGCCCTGAGGGGGGGGCGAGCGGGGCGGCCGCCCCGGGCCCCCGACGCAGAAGGGGCCCCCGTCCAGGGATCCAGGCATGTGAGCGTGAAGCAAGCTTTTCTCAACCGTCAGTCCGCCATTAGAGTCTCTGTTCGTTTTTCTGTTCTCTGCGTCCCCTGACTCGGGAAGGAGAAAGCTAACTCGTTTTCCCTATAGCGAACTGGGCTTTGGGCCTTTGTTTTTCCTACAACGGAATGCTGCTGGTTGTTAAGTGGTGGTGGTGGCAGGCTTGAGTAATTTGGGGTTGGGAGTGCATGGTTCAATATGAATTATAGCGTATAGTTAAAAGTAATAGGAATTCCCCTAAAAAAGACAGGAATTTCCCTTTCAATAAAAATGGAACATGAATTACCGTTTTTCTTTCGGAGCCGGTACTCTTGTCTTTACATATTTTTGAAAGTTTGACTTACACATATTTTCAATTGATAGCCGATTGTTCTGTCAAACTTATTTATGTACATTTTTCATATCATATTTTGGTCTTAATATGTTCGTATAGGTTGATTGTAGTTGTTATTTCTAGTTGATTATAAATTGTGTCACTAGATTTATCTTTTGCGCTACCGGTTTTGTCATAGAAAAAATTTGCTTGTCCATTCCACGCCCTTGATCTCCTATGCGCGTGATCGTAATTGTCCCAAAAGCAACTTAGATTGATGTCATGTGCTACCGCCCCTTGCTCGACTACATGCGACCGACCCTTGATCTCCTATGCCGCCTAGCTAAAGACATTACCATCGGCCCCACGCAGTGTCGGAAAGTGAGTCGCCGAGAGAACACGACACCGCACCCACCGTCTAGAAGATATACTTTCACAATTTCGAACAATATATGTATTTAATTCTCTTTATGTATATATATATATATATATATATATATATATATATATATATACTTTTTTTTATTTAAGATTATAATGATTGTTAGGCCGCATAATCCAGTTTCGCCCCGGGCCCGCGAAATCTCAGGACCGGGCCTGAGCTTGGTTTGCGACGCATCGGCGTCGGTTGTGTGCCTCCTGGAATCCAAGCTGGAGGTGGTTAATCAGCGCGTGGTTAACTCACTGTTGGGGCTAAAATTTGATGCGTTCGTGACTCTCCCTGCGCATGGCACGGCCGGCGGAATCATCGTGGCTTGGGATTCCGCGGTGGTCACGGTGCCCGCCTTCCGGATCGATCAGTTTTCTGTCACAGTTGAGATGGCCTTCGGAGGGGGCAATCAATGGACTTTGACCACGGTCTACGGACCGACCGACGACACGATGAAACCCCAGTTCCTGGATGAGCTCCGGGCGGTCAGGGCGGCTTGCGCGGGGCCGTGGGCAGTGGCAGGAGACTTCAACCTCATTGTTGAGGCGGCGGATAAAAGTAACAACCTGATCAACAGGCGCATGATGGGACGCTTTCGACGCTTCCTAAATGACCTGGAGCTCAAAGAGGCGTGTCTCATTGGGCGGCGCTATACATGGAGCAACGAGAGGAATCACCCAACGCTTGAGAAGATCGATCGCTGGTTCTCCACGGCGGATTGGGACGCCGGACACCCGGAGCACCTTCTGCAGGCCTTGTCCTCCTCCATCTCGGACCACTGCCGCTGCTCATGTCAACTAACGTCTCCTTCCATCAAAAATCGCGGTTCCACTTCCAGAGCTATTGGCCGTCTATGCCCGGATTCCATGAGGTAGTGGCAACTAGCTGGAACTCCCTACCTCCGAAGGCGGACCCCTTCGTTGATCTCTTCCTGAGACTAAAGGCCATAGCCAAGGCGCTGACCAAATGGAGCCAAGCCAAGATTGGCAACATCAAGGAGCAGATTCTGCTGGCAAATGAGCTCATCCTGTGCTTCGACCAGGCGATGGATACGAGACCGTTGGCGGGCGGGGAGGCGTGGCTCCGCCGGCAGCTCAAGAAGAAACTGCTCGGCTTGGCGTCCCTACAGAGGACTATTGCCCGACAGAAATCTCGCATCTCATGGCTGAAAGCGGGCGATGCAAGTGAGGCGTACTTCAAGATCTTTGCGAGCCAGCGGCGTAGGAGAAATCATGTGTTCAGGCTGAAGAACAGGGCTGCGGAGGCCTCCTCGAGGGAGGGCATGTGTGCGCTGGCCGGGGACTACTACGCCGGATTGCTTGGGGCTCCAATGCATCGGCAACACACGCTCAGTCTGACTGCCCTCGGACTGCCGGCGGTGGACACCGCTGCGCTCGAGGCCCCGCTGCTGGAAGCCCTAATCTGGAACACGATCAAAGACTTCAGGCCCATCAGTCTCATCCACAGCTTCGCTAAAATCCTCGCCAAGGCCTTGTCTGCTGAGTTTGCCCCGCTGATTCCAAAGCTGGTAGACCGAAACCAGAGCGCGTTCATTTCTGGCAGGTCCATCTTGGACAACTTCATAGTGCTTCTGCCAAAGATGGAGGGGCCCCTGGACATCAAAGACTTCAGGCCCATCAGCCTCATCCACAGCTTCGCTAAAATCCTCGCCAAGGCCTTGTCTGCTGAGTTTGCCCCGCTGATTCCAAAGTTGGTAGACCGAAACCAGAGCGCGTTCATTTCTGGCAGGTCCATCTTGGACAACTTCATAGTGCATCTGCCAAAGATGGAGGGGCCCCTGGACATCAAAGACTTCAGGCCCATCAGCCTCATCCACAGCTTCGCTAAAATCCTCGCCAAGGCCTTGTCTGCTGAGTTTGCCCCGCTGATTCCAAAGCTGGTAGACCGAAACCAGAGCGCGTTCATTTCTGGCAGGTCCATCTTGGACAACTTCATGCTGGTCCAACAATCCATTCGCACCCTGCACCGCAAGCGAGCGCCGGCTATCATCTTCAAAATTGACATCGCCAAAGCCTTTGATAGCGTATCCTGGCCATTCCTCCTTGAGGTGTTGACACATCGTGGTTTTGGCCCAAGATGGCGACGGCGGATTTCCACCCTCCTATCGACGGCAAGTACTCAAGTGCTCGTCAATGGCTCGGCCAGCGAAAGCTTCTGGCACGGAAAGGGACTGCGCCAAGGGGATCCTGTCTCTCCCTTGCTTTTCATCATCGTGATGGACGTCCTCACGGCCATGTTCAGAAAGGCGGAGGAGGCGGGCGTCTTCTCCTCGTTCCGTGCACTTGGTGTCCACCATCGCCTCTCGCTATACGCAGACGATGCCATCCTACTGCTCAGGCCGCTGGCCGCCGAGATGGACGCGGCAAAGCAAATTCTGGAGTGCTTCGGGGAGGCCACGGGGCTGCGCTGTAACTTCACGAAGAGCTCCATCTCCATGGTTCGTTGTTGTGTGGAGGACGTGCAAGACATTGTTGGGGCGGCTGGCTGCGCCGTCAAGGCGCTGCCGATCACCTACCTCGGCCTCCCCCTTTCCCTGCGGGCCCTAACCCGCGCCGAGCTTCAGCCACTCGTCGACCGGATCGCGGCCCAGATGCCAACATGGAAGGCCGGCCTTCTCCGCCGGGCAGGAAGACTGACGCTGGTGAATTGCAAGCTTTCGGCGATGCCAATCTTCCACATGATGGCACTAGACCTCCCGCCATGGTTCTTCAAGTGCATTGACAAGCTAAGAAGGGGCTTCTTTTGGCGTGGGCTGGAGGACGCCAAGGGGGGGTGCTGCCTTGTGGCATGGCAGGTCGTCTGCTCCCCCAAGCCACTCGGCGGGCTGGGAGTTCTCAACCTGCGGCTACTTAACCAGGCCCTGCGCCTGCGTTGGCTCTGGCTGCAGAAGACGATGTTGGACAAACCCTGGGATGGTTTGGAGATCGGCGTCTCGGATATGGCCGCGGGCCTCGGCCTTGCGGCGCTTCGGTGCACGATCGGGAACGGGCGCGGAGCCAACTTCTGGCGCGATCCATGGCTGAACGGCCGCGCCCTAGCCCAGAGAGCGCCCAACCTTCTGAACTTCGTTCGGCCGGCTGGACAAAGACTGAGTGTGGCGGAGGCCTTGCATGACCACGCATGGGTGGACGCGATACGTGGCTCTCCAACGGTGCCGGCCATCGCCGAATTCCTCGAGATCTGGGAGGAGGTGCAGTCAGTCACCCTCTCCGAATCGCCTGACGCTTTCTCCTGGCGCCTTGGAGCAGCTAGTAGATACTCCTCCCGGGACACCTATGCCGCCTTCTTCCTGGGTAGAGAGCTCGCCCCCTGTGCCGAGCATATTTGGCGGTCATGGGCTCCCCTCGAGGTGAAAATCTTCGCCTGGCTCGCGGTGCGAGCTAGACTATGGACGGCGGATCGGCTGGCACGGAGGAACTTGCCTCACACACGGTTATGTCAGCTGTGTTGCCAGCACGACGAGGATACCACGCACATGCTCCTGGGCTGCTCCTACGCTCGCGAGGTCTGGTACAGCATGCTGCTTCCCCTGAGGTTACATCGGTTCACACCGGATGGCGCGAAGTGCCTGGCAGAATGGTGGCCACAGATGGCGGATGCGGTGACAGCAAGCCAGAGAAGACACTTGAACACCACTGCCTTGGCCACACTACGCTTCCTCTGGCTCGAGCGTAACAGCCGAGTCTTTGAGCGCAAGGCGTCCCCGCCGGCGGCCACAGTAGCGCTAATTAGGGCTGAGCTCCGCTTATGGATTCATGCTAGGGTAGAGGGCGGCCACCCCTTTCAAATTCACTAAAACGCACACACGAGCTGGGCCGAGGGCGGACATGACTTTGTAATGACCTTTGTAATTGGGACTCCCTCTTCTCCTTAATTGAAAAGACATGCAACGCTCCTGCATGTTCTTGAAAAAAGAAGATAATCGAGAGGGCGGGTGAGGTGGCTCAAACTAAACACGGTGGTGCGGGAAATCACCTACTTACCAAACAGCATCATGGTGAAGACTGAGGACAACAAGGAGGTGTACCAGGCCGACTATGTCATCGTCTCAGCTAGCCTCGGTGTTCTGCAGACCGACCTCATACGGTTCACACCAGAGTTGCCTTGGTGGAAGATGATGTCCATCTACCAGTTCAACATGGCCGTCTACACCAAGATCTTCCTCAAGTTCCCTAGGAGGTTCTGACCAGAGGGGCCTGGTAAGCAGTTCTTCCTATACGCCAGTGATAGGAGAGGGTACTACCCAATATGGCAGCAGTTCGAGAAGGAGTACCCAGGGTCGGACGTGCTGCTCGTGACGGTTACCGACGACGAGTCAAGGAGGATCGAGCAACAACCAGACAAGCAGACCATGGCGGAGGCGATGGAGGTGCTGAGGAAGATGTTCCCTGGGAAAGACGTGCCGGACGCCACCGAGATCCTTGTGCCGAGGTGGTGGTCCACCATGTTCTTCAAAGGCACCTTCTCCAACTGGCCTATCGGCGTTAACCGTTACGAATACGATCTCATCCGGGTACAAATATATATACATTTTCCCTGCATTTCACTCGTCCTATATTATATTAACAAGACTCTTTGTATTTTCCTTTTTCTCAGGCTCCCGTTGGGAGGGTTTACTTCACCGGTGAGCACACGAGCGAAAAGTACAATGGTTATGTCCATGGAGCGTATCTTGCAGGTAAACTCAGAAGTTCTGCTCATGCTTTGCATTGTTAAGTATGTTTTGTTTTCCTTTTTGGTTTCTATGAATTCCTAAGATATTCACATCTGACGGGTGTTACATAGGTATTGACTCTGCTGACATTTTGATCAATGGTGCCGAGAAAAAAATGTGCACTTACAATGTCACGGGAAAGCATGACTAATCCAAAGGTAACTATCTTTTTTTTTTTGGCGAATCCAATGGTAACTATCTAGCTAAACAGTTCTTTCCTACTAGTGATTTGAAGCCCAAAAAAACGAGCTCAAGTGTTGCCCGTCCAATATTTTTTCTATCTTATTTTTCTTTTCCATTCCCTGATAGTGGTATGGCATTTTCTTTTCTGTTGCAGGTTAACTACAAGGTTGAAGCACCAGCAAAGAAAAAAAAACTACAAGGTTGAAGCACTAGAAATTGCATGTTAACGGGTTGCTTGGTTCGTAGGCACTCCTAATGTTAGGCATGTTTGATCAAGTTAGGAAATTATCTGACTGTCATATGGACAAAGACACTATTTATAGTTTCCTAACTTTTATAAGAAAAACAAACATGGAACAGTTCGAGTAGTATCTACAAATATTACGGAAAACTTTATTGTGTAAGCAGTCTGCTAATACAAGACATTATTCGATAGCAGGAACAATACCAAGCCATACATCCTTCTTATTTCTATCAGGGTGGGCGGGCATTCAAGGGTAGACTTCAATGATGGATCGAAATCCTAGCATGGGAGTGATCTTGTAATCACTGAATCCGGCTTCAAGGAAAATCTTCCTCCACTGCTTCTCGTCTCGCTTGCCCCCGTCAACACGCATCATCTGGACATCAAATAGAACTTGCGTCTCCCTCAGAAGAGAATCATCCCGCGACATCCCAGAGTCTATCACGACATCGATGATTATCACCTTCCCTCTGGAACCTCAACTAGTTATTGATTCTTTGCACCCTCGTAGTACCTTGATAGCATCTTCATCTTGCCACAAGCACAAAACCCACTGGAAAATGGAAGAACAAGTCTTTCTCAACGTATATGTTATAACTAAAGGAAAAACAAGATGTCGTGTCCTATGTGTACCTTGAGTAAAACAACGTCTGCTGGTGGCACGTACTCAAACAAATCACCAGCAACAAACTCGACATTGCCGATAGCAGGTGCCCCGGCGATCGCGTGAAAGAGGTCCAACACGGTGCACCTGATGTGAGGGAACGCCTTAGTGATGGCTTCCGCCATGGCACCATGGGCACCACCGGCATCAACGAGAGAGCTTGTGCCCTCAAAGATGTTGTAGTGATCCTTGATGATGGTCTCCATAAGGGGGAGGCTATCGGAGACCATGCCAGCGTTAAAAATGCCATGCGTGCCCTTCTTCGCGGTCATTTCCTCCCGTGTGCACCCGTGAGCCACCTCGAAGAGTGTCAGGGCCGACGCTCTCTCGTCGGTGAACCACTCCCCTATACTACAGAGGGCGGTAAAGGACAGCGGGTCCACGAGCACGCGCACGATGGGCGACTGGGTGCACGAGCCACTAGTAGAAAACAGGGCTTTGAAACGGGCCAGAATATTGCATTAGTCCCGGTCGTGTTACGAACCGGGACTAATGGGTGCATCGGTCCCGGTTCGAGCAGCCAGGGCGCCGGCCGGGGTTCGTCAGGAACCAGTCCCGGTTCGTGTGACCCCTTTAGTCCCGGTTCCAGACACGAACTGGGACTAAAGGGCCTCGCTCCTGGTTCCAGTCCCTTTAGTCCCGGTTCTATCCACAAACCGGGACTAAAGATATGCCTATATATATATATATATGTTCGCCCCTGCCCGCTCACTCCTCTGTTTTTTGGCCGGCCAGCGTGTGCGAGGTGTGTGCTGCTCTGCTCTCATCCTATGCACACGAAGTGTTTGATGAAATGCCCGAGCCACGCTTAAGCTTTCTCCTCTCCAAACTCGACCTCCAAGCTCCATTTTCCCCAAGATTTGTCTAGGTTTGGCGGTCCGATCTCGTCGCCGGCACCACCGTGGTGAGCCTCTTGTTCTCCTCTCCAAACGCGAAAAAGAGGTTGTCAATCTCTTTACGGTAAAAAGATAGATTAGGTAGTGATAGATTGGAGAGATAGATCTCTCAAGAACACAAGATAGAAAGAGCAAATAAAAAATGCAGCAATATATTTTTGGGTTTTTGAAATAATAGATCGGAAAACAAAAGCGGAAAAAACATAGATCGGAAAGCAATATGTTGGAAAAGTAAACCCGGGGGCCGTAGGTTTCACTAGTGGCTTCTCTCATGAGTATAGCACACGGTGGGTGAACAAATTACTGTTGGGCAATTGATAGAAGATCAAATAATCATGACGATATCCAAGGCGATGATCTTTATATAGGCATAACGTCCAAGATAAGTAGACCGACTCCTACCTGCATCTACCACTATTACTCCACACATCGACCGCTATCCAGCAAGCATCTAGTGTATTAAGTTTATGGAAAAACGGAGTAATGCAATAAGAACGATGACATGATGTAGACAAGATCTATTCACGTAGGAATAGACCCCATCTTGTTATCCTTAATAGCAATGATACATGCGTGTCCTGCTGCCCCTTCTGTCACTGGGAAAGAACACCGCAAGATCGAACCCATCACAAAGCACCTCTTCCCATGGCAAGAAAAATCGATCAAGTCGGCCCAACTAAACCAAAGATTTGGAGAAGAAATACGAGGCTATAAGTAATCATGCATATAAGAGATCAAAGAAGACTCAAATAATATTCATGGATAGAAACTGATCATGAACTCAAAATTCATCGGATCCCAACAAACACACCGCAAAAGTTTACATCAAATAGATCTCCAAGAGACCATTGTATTGAGAATCATAAGAGAGAGAGAGAGGAAGCCATCTAGCTACTCACACATCATCGGAGAGGCACCTACGAGGAAGATGAACCCCGGTCTCCTCGGCCCACTCTCCCTGCACTTCTTTGGCCCAATGGGTGTCTTCTGGTCCAGAAAAAATCTCCAAAAAGTTTCGTCGCGATTGGACTCCGTTTGGTATTGATTTTCTGCGAAGTAAAAAACAAGCAAAAACAACAACTGGCACTTTGGCACTATGTCAATAGGTTAGTCCCAAAAAATGATATAACGTTGTTATAAAATGATTGTAAAACATCCAAGAATGATAATATAACAGCATGGAACAAGCAAAAATTATAGATACGTTCGAGACGTATCAGCAACCAACCAAGAAACGAAAATTCACATAAGCGAGCATTGAGCACAACTAACACCGAATAATGCACCATAACTGGATGTAATTTAATTGCATAACTATTGACTTTCGTGCATGCATAGGGAATCACAAACCTTAACACCAATATTCTTACTAAAGCATAATTACTCACTAACATGACTCACATATTACTATCATCATGTCTCAAAACTATTACAAGGAATCAAGTTTAATTTTTCCAATGATCTTCATGAAAGTTTTTATTATATCCTCCTTGGATATCTATCACTTTGGGACTAGTTTCATATGTTGCCATTGCTTTTTGACAAGCTCAAACAAATTTAAGTGAAGCACATGAGCATAAAGGTTTCATCTCTCAAAATAGTATAAGTGAAGCATGCGAGGATTTCTTCAAAATTTACTAACTCTCAAATAAATCTAAGTGAAGCATGAGAGTGTTTCTTCAAAAGTTTCCAAGCACACCGTGCTCAAAAAGATATAAGTGAAGCATTAACGCAATTCTATAACTCAAAAAGTTTAAGTGAATCATAAAGATCAATTCTAATAAATCATAGCATAATTTTGGCTCTCTCAAATAGGTGTGTCCAGCAAGGATACAAATGACAAACTAACAAGAGAAGCAAGCAAATATTCAAATGATACAAGATGCTCCAAGCAAAACTCATGATATGTGACGAATAAAAATATAGCTCCAAGTAAAATACCGATGGTCGTTAGAAGAATGAGGGGATGCCACTCGGGGCATCCCCAAGCTTAGTTGCTTGTTTCTCTTTGGATATATCTTGGGGGTGTTGTAGCATCCCCAAGCTTAGGCTCTTTTCACTCCTTATTCCTTCATCCATCGTGATCTCACCCAAAACTTGAAAACTTCAATCACACAAAACTCAACAAAATCCTCATCAGATCCGTTAGTATAATAAAGCAAATCACTACTTTAGGTACTGTTGCAAACTCATTCAAATTTTATTATTGCATTATACCTACTGTATTTTAACTTTACCATGGCTCATACCCTTCAATACAACCCATAGATTCATCAAAACAAGTACACAATGCAACGAAAACAGAATCTGTCTTAAACAGAACAGTCTGTAGTAATCTGTACTCTAACCATACTTCTGTAACTATAAAAATTCCGAAAAATTAGGACAACGTAGCAAATTTGTATAGCTCAATATCACGCTCCAGTAAAAATGAAAATTCGAACACTGGAGGCAAAGTTTCTGTTTCAGATTCAGCATTGTTTCTACTCATCTTATGAATCATCCTAAAGGCTTTACTTGGAACAAACACTAAATAAAACATGAAAACACAATCATAACAGAGGCATAATTATTTCAACACTCAAAAACAGAAAGGAAAAGAAAAAAATAAATTTATTCATTGGGTTGCCTCCCAACAAGCGCCATCGTTTTACGCCCCTAGCTAGGCATAACGCATAGTTTCAAGTATTGTCATCTTTGATTTTCAAATCTTCAATCATACAACTAGATTTCTTCAAGAATTTAGCATGCATACTTTCAATGACAACACTTCTAGGAAAAACACCGAAAAATTCATTCTTGTAAATAGGGTCTCTTAGTATTTCAACAAAGTCGGGATGAATACTAATCATTTTGAGATCCCCCTTGTGGCCACTAGGTGTAGCAATTTTGTTCTTAGTAACTTGCATGGTTTTGCCAATTTTTACGGGAGTGTTTTCACTAGTTTTGACAAGAAAAATCCGAACCCAAGTTACTAAAAACTTCTTCCAACTTATCAATCCGGTAAGGAATCTCTTCTATCCTTTCATTAACTACGGTCTCTTTTTTCCTTTAACAATTTAAAGGCGTCTCCCGCTTTTGACCCAATTTTATTAGCAAGATTATGCATTTTCTTATCCAAAATTTCAAGATGTTCTTTGGTAATCATCTTCTTTTCAATAGCATCTAGCCTCTCCATAACATGTTCAAGAGTTAAAGTTGTTTCATTGATCGTAAGAGATGGTGATCCCACTAAACTTCCCATGGCATTAAAAGCATCCAAAGATGGACACATCAAGAAATTCCCACCGGTAATCGTATCAAGGACGAATCTATACCAAGTGGTAATGCCCACATAAAAACTGCGAAGAAGAACAACGGTATATTGCTTATGGATAGATCTATTATGAGCATTGCAAATCCTATACCAAGCATCTTTTAGGTTCTCCCCTCCCCTTTGCTTAAAATTAAGAACTTCATTCTCGGGGGTACACGCAATAGAGGAAGAACTAGCCATAACGACAAGGTAGGCAAATAAGAGATCTGACGAGAAAAAGGCAAACGGAAAAGAGGGCGAATAAAACGGCAAATTGATGAAGTGGGGGAGAGGAAAACGACAAGCAAATGGCAAATAATGTAATTGCAAGGAGATGAGATTTGTGATTAGGAACCTGGTAGATGATGATGGTGTCTCCTCGGCGCCAGAGATTGGCCCGTAGAAGAGACCGCTTCCTCCCCGGCAAAGGCGCCAGAAATTCCTTTGACGTGGCTTGAGACTGCGTTGGTATTTCCCCAAAGAGGAAGGGATGATGCAGCACAATGACGATAAGTATTTCCCTCAGTTATGAAACCAAGGTATCGAACCAGTAGGAGGATCACCACCAACTAATAAACAGCACCTGCACACACAAAGAACAAATACTTGCAACCCGATGCGAAAGAGAGGTTGTCAATCTCTTTACGGTAAAAAGATAGATTAGGTAGTGATAGATTGGAGAGATAGATCTCTCAAGAACACAAGATAGAAAGAGCAAATAAAAAATGCAGAAATATATTTTTGGGTTTTTGAAATAATAGATCGGAAAACAAAAGCGGAAAAAACATAGATCGGAAAGCAATATGTTGGAAAAGTAAACCCGGGGGCCGTAGGTTTCACTAGTGGCTTCTCTCATGAGTATAGCACACGGTGGGTGAACAAATTACTGTTGGGCAATTGATAGAAGATCAAATAATCACGACGATATCCAAGGCGATGATCTTTATATAGGCATAACGTCCAAGATAAGTAGACCGACTCCTGCCTGCATCTACCACTATTACTCCACACATCGACCGCTATCCAGCATGCATCTAGTGTATTAAGTTCATGGAAAAACGGAGTAATGCAATAAGAACGATGACATGATGTAGACAAGATCTATTCACGTAGGAATAGACCCCATCTTGTTATCCTTAATAGCAATGATACATGCGTGTCTTGCTGCCCCTTCTGTCACTGGGAAAGAACACCGCAAGATCGAACCCATCACAAAGCACCTCTTCCCATGGAAAGAAAAATCGATCAAGTCGGCCCAACTAAACCAAAGATTCGGAGAAGAAATACGAGGCTATAAGTAATCATGCATATAAGAGATCAAAGAAGACTCAAATAATATTCATGGATAGAAACTGATCATGAACTCAAAATTCATCGGATCCCAACAAACACACCGCAAAAGTTTACATCAAATAGATCTCCAAGAGACCATTGTATTGAGAATCAAAAGAGAGAGAGAGGAAGCCATCTAGCTACTGCCTACAGACCCGTAGGTCTATGGTGGACTACTCACGCATCATCGGAGGGGCACCAATGAGGATGATGATCTCCTTCGTGATGGTGTTAGATTGGATCTCGAGGTTCTTTAACTTGCGACGGATGGATGTGTTTTTCGGCGACTCGTTTAGGGTTTCTGGAATATTTGGAAATTTATAGGCATCAGAGGCGGTGGAGAGGGGCCCCGAGGAGGGCACAACCCATCAGGGCGCACCTGGGGCCTCTGGCGCGCCCTGGTGGGTTGTGGTCTCCACGGCCCACCTCTCTGGCACTTCTTTGGACCACTGGGTGTCTTCTGGTCCAAAAAAATCTCCAAAAAGTTTCGTCGCGATTGGACTCCATTTAGTACTAATATTCTGCGAAGTAAAAAACAAGTAAAAACAACAACTGGCACTTTGACACTATGTCAATTGGTTAGTCCCAAAAAATGATATAAAGTTGCTATAAAGTGATTGTAAAACATCCAGGAATGATAATATAACAGCATGGAACAAGCAAAAATTATAGATACGTTGGAGACGTATCAGGGATCTACGGCGACGAACGGTATGCGTCCAGCTAGGGTTAGCCTCCGTTGCCGTGAATCCATTCGAAGACGCCGTGGTCATTGGATATGAAGTAGCGGCGAGGAAGGACAGGGAGAGCGTGGTCATCGATGGGTGGGGATGCAGCTGCGGGCGGCCGGCGGCGGCGTTCGATGGTGAGGCTGTTTTGGAGAAGCGAGTGAGGAGGAGGAGAAGGGTCGGATGGAAATGTTGGGTGGAGGATTTCTTTCTTCCTTTCTTTCTTGTGTCGTCTCTTATCTTAATTAATTTCCTCGATTTGATCAACTCCCGTAATTAATTGCTGGTTTGTTTGTTCGCCTCCCACATGCATCATGCATGCACCCAACCATTTATCAACTCACGCTTGGTAATATTTCTTTGTGGAGCATGCCTTGGTGCAATATGAGGTATGCTATTTATGATTCTCTTGTTCCACGACAAGCTGGTTTTATTTATCCCTCTCTTGTTAGGGATCTTTGGTTGCCTGGTCGAAAAAGTTGGAATCATGAGCTCATCTTTTCTCTTTTTCAGCAGCCTTTTGCGTCTTAAATTGTCAATACTGAAATTATTGATGATGATGGCCCGGATTTGCTGTGTTGGGACCTTACACCCAATGGTATTTGTTCTTCAAAATCTGCTAACAAACTTTGTCTACAAGAACTTCACAGTAATCCTACAAATGCTCCTTTGGATATTCCCTTGGATTTGAAAGATTTTCTCAAGTTCATTTGGAAACAAAAAAATTGCTCCCTCGTGTTCAAACTTTTGCTTGGAGACTTCTTCGTAGGGCTTTGCCTACGGGCATGAGAGCTGGCCGTTTCTCTATTCACATTTCTCAAACTTGTTGTTGATGTGGCCAGCAGGAGGATGAGTTTAATCTTTTCTTCCTTTGCAATTTTGCGCGAGCTGCTTGGTTTTCTTCTCCTTGGTTTCTTAGATCGGATGTTCTTATACAAGGGCACTCTACTATGCACTCTATTCTCATTGATCTTACTCGTATGAATCAGCCTCATGCTTCCATACAAAATGTTCTTAATTTCTTGTGGTGTATTTGGAAAGCGAGGAATGATTTTCTCTTTGATAGGAAAAAGCACCTTCCATATCAGGTTCACATTGCTGCTGAAAATTTGATTTATGGCTTCTCTGAGAATTTTCCTCATAACCATAATAATCAGTCTCCTTCTAATGATCAGAACTCTTCTCATGTTATTACTATGCAGAGGCATACTCTCAAATCTGATTTAATGGTGTGTGGGACTAAAATATTTTCTGATGCAGCTTACTGATCATCTAAAATTCCAGGCATAGGTCAAGGACAGGTAGGAACATGTATTGGTATCTACATTTGTATACCCCTGGATCAAGGTGAGATCAATATTCAGGTCCAAGCTTCAGCCTCTCCTACTTCAACTCCTCTGCAAGCGGAGGCTGTGGCCCTTTCTACTGCTGCTCAGCTGGCTACTCATTTGAATCTTATTAATCCTATTTTTTTGATGGACTGTCTCACACTGGCTTCTGCTACAGCTGTTAGAAATATTTCTGATTCTCCTTGGAGCATTAGAAAGGAGTTGGCTACTTTTGTTAAAAGCACGACTAATCTGCGCCCTCAGGTGTTTCATGTCCCCAGGAATGTCAATGGTGTTGCTCACAATCTGGCGCAACAGGTCTTTAGATCTACTGGACAAACCCAATATATTTGTTCTCATTTAACTGATCCTTGTCTAGTGGCTCGCTTGCTTTCTTCTTTTCAGCCTGAAGGCATTCAGTTGCACACGGTCTACTGCTTTTAGGATCTCATTTGCCTTGCACTTTGTTCAGTTTTAGAAATAGAGTTCAGGGTTGATGTTTTTCTGGTGTTCCTCTGAAAATGGTAGTATCCTTATTTAAGAAAGGAGGTCACACGATTCACTGCTTCTAAGCTGGATCAGGTTTTTCTCTTTATAGCTATTTGGTTGCAGAACTGCTGAAGGCAAGGATGGAACAATCTCCAGGGTGGAAGTCCAAATTGTTCTAGCTATTTGGTTGCAGGGCTGCTGATGAGAAGGATGGGACAGTCTCCCTGGTGGAAGTGCAAATTCTGAAGTTTTTCGTGTTCTGTCCAGGCTTTCAGGCCCTTCTCTGAAGATGTTGCTCTCTGGTGCGGCTTACCAGACGCTGGTCCGGTGACCAGCGCGGCTTCCCTGGGCCCTATGTGCAATTCCATCCTGATGTGAAGGAGATGAGAATGGTGGTGCCTGCATACCTTCATGATGAATCTGATGGTCCTTGCCTTCTTGTTTCCTCCTTCTTTTGGCAGCAACTTAATTAGACTTGTCATTTTTCTTCTTCTGCTGCCATGCTATTTAAGACATGCTGATCATCATCAAAGATCCTATTCCTTGCTGTCTTATATGTCTATTATTCAGCTCTTCTTCCTCTAGTTATGCTGTTTTTCCTCCTTTTCAATCTTCTGGCAGATCTTGTAATCTCTGTTGTACTTTGTTTCATGAGCTGAATATATTGGCACCATTCGGTGCCTTTCTCTGTTAAAAAAAAACTTCAACCATGTGAATGTGAACGTGCAATGTCAAAAGAAAATGTGAATGGGCTTTTGTTTCGCGCTAAAATGTTCGTATCCACGAGCGCGCCATCTTTCAAAGCAAAAAAAAAAACTTATCTTTCGTCATCTTAGCGTTCATGGGTCCTCTTCTGACGTCAAGGCTACCTTTGCTTCGGGTCGTTGGCCAGTCGTTTTCGGATTTCCCGGTGGTGAAGATGGCGACTTTATCCTTCTTCTGTCGTGCTGGCGTGGAGGAGACTAGAAGCCGGGGGCAGCAGCCCAGAGTGGTGATGGCAGCTACGCCATTGCTGGTGCTTCTAATAGCCTTATAGATCGGCCTTCGTGAGCGGTGATGAACTGGTGGAGTGTGGTGCGGCGCCTTGCGTCTCCCGCCGGCTGGGCGCTATTCTGCCGAAGACCAACCACCAATCGCGTACTCTCGTCCTCCTCCCCACAAGATCTGGACTCTGGGCCTTCGGATCCGAATGGTGGTTAGAGGAAGGTGTTGGGGATCTTGGTTCCGGGGGAATAAAAATAATTCATGTGTCTCAGTTTCAAGCATGTGTGACGTTGCCCCTGACGACGCTCTGATCAATCTCTCATAAACTGGACTCCCTCACCGATGACATCATCATCCCGTGACGCCCTGGAATCTAGGCATTGCCCTCACTCGTAGAAGAGGAAGAGGAGTCGGGATCCCGCTCATCGGAGAAGCTCGCTGCGACGGTAGATCAATAGGGCAGGCGCTCGCAAATCCCGGAGGTCGCATGGAGAGCTCGTCATCCCTCTACTCGTTTGGAGGGCTCGCGTGGCTAGCTGTTTCTCCTAACATTATGTTTCATGTATCCCAATTTGAAAGGCCATAGGTTACAAAATCAAATGTTGCACACTTGGCTTCTACCCTTTCCAGAAAGATAAAAACGAAATGAGACGGCCGTAGTGCATGCTCACCAATCAGTCTTTGAGATCCATCGTTGATGTATAACATGATCATCTCACTGGGTTGTATACATATTTAGTTCCTTTTCCAAAAAAAAAGTATACATATTTAGTTGTAGTTATGTAGTATGAAGCATGAACCGATGCACGTAGGTACAAACGTACAGCACAGCAACTTCCAAGCATGCCATGCATGACGCTTACTTCCTCCGTTCTAGATTCCAGTACGTAATATATATATTACGGATCTATTTAGACATATATTAAAGTGTAGATTCAAGAATTTTGCTTCGTAAGTAATTTATAGTGGAATGACTAAAAAAAAACTTATATTTGGGAACGGGGGAGCACGTGAGTGGTTGCTTGGTCGCACCCGTCGCTCACCGCACGGAAGATCCACGTCGATCGATCCGTCCTCGCCGACAACTAGCTAGGCCTTCTTCTTCGTTGTCCTCACCGTCGTAGGCAGCCTCCATCGACCTCCCTGTCCATCTCGGCTGCACGTACGGGATCGTCGTGGTGGTCGGCTTGGACGACGCCGACGCCTTGGCGTCTTTGACCTGGCGCCGTGCTCGCCCGGCAGAGACCTCGCCCACATCGACCGTTGGGTATGACACGACACGATGCAGGTGCGGCCCATGGAGGTGACCACCTTGATTTGCTTCCTCTGCGCCGCCGGCGTCCCGAGCCGGAGCATGCATGGAGCATGGCCGCCATATTCGGCGGAGCATTGTGCGTGCACACAGCAGACGGGAGACGGAGAAGATGAGGGAGGAGAATGCGGAAAAAGCACAGAAAATAGAAATAAAAATAGGAGCGTCCAAAACACAATGGCGACGGCCGGCAAGGTACGTACGATTTTGTCGACGGGGCGAGTAGCTAGCGAAATTGGGTGGGAGCTTGATCGATTGATGGGCGGCGGAGTGCAGCACTGCAGCGTGAGCGGGATAGGAAGGAGAGGCCATGCATGCTGGAGGGAGGCGAGGAAGATACACTTGACGACGGCGACGATTGAAGGAGGTCGATCGGGGTAGTCGAGATAAACTGGAAGGTCAATCGGAAACGATGAAATTATGGTTGAGAATTTGAGTGGAGACGAACGAGAGATATCGTGCATGAGGTTCGGGTTGTTATGTTGGAAAAACAAAAATGCTACTCCCTCCGTAAAATTTTATAAGACGTTTAGATCACTAATTTAGTGATCTAAAACGTCTTATATATAAGTGTATAGAGGTAGTATCTTTTTCGCCGAACGGAACTGGATGGATAGATCGTGGATCGTACGGCGGCCGGCGAGTCGCGAAATTGATTGGGTTGATCGGAGTCGGAGGTGGACGAAGCCGAAGACGACGTACGCACGTGCACCGTACCGTACGGATGGAAAGAAAAAAAAAGACGAAGAGAGAAAACGCACAAAATTGATTGGGTCCCACTCCCAGCGGCGTGCTTTCTTCTTCTTGGAAAAAGAAAAACGAGGCACAATCGAAAAAGTAGTTCTAAGCTTGTTTGCGTTTCGCCACTATGGTACGTAAGGTCGTGGGGTACTTCTTCGGCGGCATGGCGGCGAAGGGAGGAAATGGAGGAAATGGAGGGAAATGGAGAGAACGGAGAGAGGACCGGGGGGAAACGGCGGGAGAGAGAGGGAAAAGGAGGGGAAATGGCGGGAAGTAGCAGCCGGTCTCGCCGACAGCCCGGCCCCACCCGGCTTTTCGCTTCATCCGGCGCCCCCAGGCGCCCTGGGTTCGGCCTGGGTTCGCCGGCCCAAAAAAAAGGCCCAACCGGCGAAAATCGGCGTCTTGGGGCCGCGGCTGGGAGTTTTTTCGCCCGCCGACGCTAAAAAAGAGGCCTGGGGGGGTCCTTTGGGGCCGCGGCTGGAGATGCTCACATTTCGGTGCCCGGCCTTCAATAAGCCTTGCGTGTACGTGTACACGAGTGTCTATCCAGGGAAATGATCGATTGCGCAGCCACCATGCAACGCATCATCTATCTGCTACCTGATGAATGTCTACAGGCCAGGACGACGAGTTCTCTGACGAGTCACACGAGGGCGGCCGGCATTGCGCATGTGTAGGTACGTCGTTGGATTTGTCTGCCTGGTCCAGCATGAGGCTATATATATAAACTCTGAGAGAAAGCACACAGCCAGGGCAAGCCAACTGCAAGCTAGCTTATAAACCCAAGGAGGAACTCTCTTATTTACCATGGCGAGCACTACCAAGGTAGTGGTGATATTTGGCATTCTTGTTTTCCTGCATGTGTCATGCGCTGCCAGCGAGGTCCGCGACCTCCCGGCGGTGATGTCGGTAAACGGCTTCCAGAACGGAGAGGAGGGAGGGCCGGCGAGCTGCGACGGCCAGTACCACAGCGACGACCTCTTCCTCGTGTCGATGTCTTCAAAGTGGTACGGGCCCAGCCTCCGGTGCGGCAAGATGATCAGCATCAAGAGATTGATCGGGGTCTCCGTGCAGGCCATGGTCGTGGACGATTGCGCGGATGGCTACGGAGATAACGAAATCAGTACATCGGCCGCTTTGTGAAAGGCCTTGGGGATTGACACCAGTATCGGTGAGGTGTCAGTCCTCTGGTCGGACGTCTAACTGAAACATGGTGCTCGGCTTAAAGAAGAGATTGTTGTTCACCGTGAATCGAGTAGTCATCTTCTTTCGATTTCAAAGCAGCATAAACGTGTAAGCATTGTCGTATTTACTACATGCTCACCTTCACAGCAGAGTACATAGTTGATAAAATAAGAAACTACTCCGTACATGTGTTCGTACGTATGCATGAGGTGAGCGGATAATATTCATATATGTAAGTGTCAATCAATGTAAGTTTGTTCGTGACGGTATAATTCAGTGTACTCCATGACTAATACACCGTAGACAAAGTAGGGGTGTGCTATGCGTCCGCCCCGCCGGGTGACATATTCTATATGTAATGGTATGTACTCCATGAAATAATACTTGTCGGAGAAATGAATAAATTATTTTACATCGATTTTCACTATTACATATAGAATTACACTGACTGACACGATGTTTTACACGGACGACCACATGACGGGCGCCACGCCGGCATTGGTGTCAAGCCCGAGGGAATTCCACACGGCAGCCGATGTCCCCACCTCGTCGTCGCCACAGTCTTCGCACATGTCCACGACCATGGCCCTTGCGCTGCGGCTAGTTTGCGTGCTCGCGATGTTCATAAACTTGTGGCACAGGGCCCCGCCCGCATACAGCTCTGTAGGCAGCGTCATTAGGAAATCCCCGTCGCTGTGGTATATGCCGTCGCACGCCGCCGGCCCTCCGCCCTCCTCTCCTTCTTCGTACCCATTCACCGTCATCGTTCCTGCCTGGACGCCGGCGAGGGAAGTCCCTGGATCAGCGTGGAGCCGGGCCACGGCGCACGATACGGCTTGCAGGAACACAAGAACGCAAAAGATTGCCATGACCTTGGTGTTGTTCCCCATGGTAATTATCGAGTGAGCTACTGCTTGCGTTTTATTCAAAACCTGTGTGGTCTCTCAACGGTGTTGGTTCATTCGGGGAGTTCTTATAGGGTCTGTGCTGAAGCCTGGAGACAAAACAGCCGAGCTAAGGCAGCAGGTCACTCGTGGCATAGGAAACTGGGTACTGATTTTCACTCCATGCGAGGAGGACAAGTTCATATTCATTGTTTCACCCTCCAAGTTGGGACCTACCTACATACAAGACAGAAGAAATGCTTCTATTGAAGCCCGTCTCTCAATGTTCATCAGGTTCAACACTAAAAAAAAAGGACTTGGTTGCAGGCCGCGTTTAGAAAAATACCGATAAAGAGTATATTTATTGTGTCAGAACATTGTATCAACACGATACAAGAATAACGAGTTTACATTTGGTCTCTACACATCTAAGGAGCAACCTGGTCAAGAAAAGAAGGCAGAATACATAGCAACAAAGGATAAACATAAGGCGGACGAGTGCTGATCTCCTGACACCATCATCCGTGTTGAGTAAAAACTTCCTTGACTGCTTGTTCCAACAACACACATGCCATTTCCTTGACTGCTTGGTCCAACCACACACATGCCAGTGTAGGCGATTCGTTTGAGGAGCACTAGTAAAGGATGCCATTTGTTTTCGGATCACTAGGCACATGTCAGCGTAAGCGATGTTAAGATGACATCCTAAGCTACATGTGGATTTCTCATACTCGGCTCTAGTCCACAATCATGGCATCAACTGCCTTACCGGAAGTTGTTCTCTAAAGTGGCATCCTTAGTTCACATTTGGCATAACTTTTATTTTTTACTTTCAATGAAGCATTAATGCTACTTTGAATCTTAAATGTTTGGACAAAAAGGAAAATACAATGTTTGGGTGAATAATATAACGCACAGAGAAAAATAGAGACAAAACATACGCCGGCAAGCCGAGGGCATGTTCAAGTATATATACTGCGCCTACAAGAGGACAAGTGAGCCAAGATACTTTCATTTGAATGTGTATATTTTCAATGCCTCGACAAGCTCTTGATATCAATGTTGTTGCAAAGGCTTAATATACTTGATATTAATATAATATTATAAAGATATGGCTTTGATATCATGTTGTTGCGGAGCCGCCAGGTGGACAATAAGGTTATGGGGCCTTATTCCTAATTTGCATGATGCTGCCATCACCACCGCAACAACACCTTTGGAGAGTGAAAACTTATTCCTACGAGACCTAACTCCACACGACAACACAGATTCAGGTTTCCCTAGCCCCTCCTTCATCGGAGAGACAAAGAAGGAGGTCGGAGGAGACCATGGCCTCACTGATGGGGACGGTTCGGACGGGGTCGCCTTTCTTTCCGTGACAGAGAATAGAAGATGAGATGTGTATTGCATGACTTTATACTAGTTATTAAAAACAGATAATAGAGACTTGCACTGATTGACACCTCTAGATAAATACAGATTGCTTTATTCAGCTGTTCTCCTACATTAATATGGCTCACACATCATGCATGTATCGTGTATTATGGCGACATTTTATTACCTATTATTCAGCTACTCTGCCGTCGAGAGACTGCACATAATTAACCTCAACTCGATTTACCATGAACAATTTATCTCGTCAGCAAGCCTGTACGCCAGCCGACCTCTCAGGCTCTCACCAGGTCAATACGACGGGCACCGCGCCGGCATTGGTGTTGAGGCCGAGGTGTCCCACACGCCGGCCGACGCTCCCACCTCGTCGTCACGGCAGTCGTGGCACTCATCCACGACCTCGGCCATCGCGCTGCGCCCGGTCTCCGTGCTCATGATGCGGAACACGATGCCGCACAGGCCCCCCGCTCGTGAACAGCTTGGTAGATACAGTCAGCACAGATTCCCTATCGTCGTGGTAATGGCCGCCGCACGACGCCGGCCCGCGTTGCTCTCCTTCGTCGAACCCGCTCACCGTCATCACCCCTGGAGCCTGGACGATGGCGAGAGATGTCTTTGGATCAGCATGGTGCCTGGCGACGGCGCCCGCCACCTGCAGAAAAATGAAGAAGATTGCCGCCACCTTGGCCCCGTTCGCCATGGCAATTGAGCGGACCTCCCGCTAGCTAGCTTGCCCTGTGTGCTAGCTTTCTCTCAATGATGAGTTTATGTATGCTGGCGTTCCAGCCTTGAGACAAAACTGCCAGCTAAGGGAACTGGTTACTCGTGGCATGGGGAACTGCTATGGATTTATAATCCATGCGAAAAGGACAAGTCAAATTCATCGTTTCGGGCTCCAAGGTGGGATATACCACACACAACGGATAGTACGTAGTTGATAAACAACGAAACTGCATGCGTTCATACGCATGATGTGCGCCTATAATCTGCTTACATGTAAGTGTCAAGAGAGTTATCTTGGCCCGGCCCGATATGTCTTTTGGCCAAATATTTCGGCCCGATCTGATTTTTTTATCCTAGCACAACTTCTGGAGCCTTCCCGTCATGGTTTGCCAAAGGCCTAATAATATATTTGTACTCCTCAGGGTTATGTTGGACAGCTAAAAATTTGGCCGGCTTTGATATCAATTTTTTGGTCAGATTCCATTCAAATGTCATTCCAACATTCAACTTTTGGTTTTGTTATTTCGTCCGAGATTTTACCAATTTTTTTTGAAATAGCCTAATTTCGGTCATCTCGTTCAGAGAAACCCACCTTGGTATTAATCAGTGTAAGTTGGTTGTGACAGTATAAGTCGGTGTATGTTAGATGATCTCAATTTGCTAGTCTTCGATAAGTAATATGCTAGACCTCCTCGAGTAAGTTTCATTGTAGTTTTCTCCGCATAACTACACATTATCCCAAATTATGTGTTCTCTTTTGCTTTCAAGCATAATATAACGAAACATGTACTTCGTCAAAAGAATAACAGCTAAAATTATGCTAGGAAAATATTCATGAAGTCATTTAGGTTTAAGTACACCGATAAAGACTATAATCGTACTAAACTCGACTTGAATGAAGTAACATTTTTTCCGATAATGGGTATTATTATTTTATTAACACGCACACATAGAGGTGGGCCAAAAACCCGAGAACTAAAGACCGGAGCAGAAAAAACCGACACCCAAGCCGAAAAACCCAAGGCCCGAAACTACAATTGTTTACTCGGTTGGCAAAAATTAGAAACCGAAGTTACTTCGGGTGCGTTCAGTCATTAGACCATTGACCGAATTCACCGAACAAGCCCAATAGCTCATCCATACGAAGCTTTTCAAGCCCTTTTCTCAAGCGAAACAGCGCAGGACCGCATCTTATCCCCAAACGAGCTCCAGTCTCACGCAGGCATATGCAGCGCCGCCACCTCCATTTGCCCGCCTCGCAGTCCCAGCGGCGGCTGGCTGTTCTGCTGGCCCACGGCTCCCGGCGCGGCAGCAACGCCCGTATTCCGATGCGATGGCGGCCGAAGATGCACATGGCTCCCACTCGGCGACGGCCTCAGCGCCCATGTTCCACGCGACGGCGGCCGACGATGTCAAAGGCGGCCGAGCATGCGGTAGGGAGCCAACCAGGCAACCACCATCAGGATTCCCACCACAATTATCGCTGGTTTTTCGTTGTTTCTTTTGACTCCCGGTTTCTTTTTCTTTTTTGAGGAATTGAATTCTGATTTCTTGCACCATAACGAATATATCTCAGTGCTCTTCGGTTGTAACCGACGACCGAACCGAATTATTGGTCCACCAAAGTCTCGGTCATTGATTTTTCATAGGTCCGAACTGTTAGTAAATTTAGGAAACCGAATTTTAAAATAACTCATCGAACCGAAGCGAACGGTTCGGTCTAACCAAATGCCCAGCCTGAGCGCGCGCACACACGCATGCAATCCATAATATGTTTCCATTTAGATAATAGTTCATCAGCTGCTCCTAACTCCTTCAATGCACTTCATTTAAAAACCCCGCAACCCTGAAAAAAAAACAAAGAAAAGTTGACATGATCATACGACTACATGATGAAAAGTTCACGAATCTATCAGAAAAAAACATGTATCGCAGAAGTGTTTTGTAGCTGTGTGTAGAGGTTGGCTTGGTTATGTTACTTACCTAAACATCTCTACGATTCTAGAAAATGATACTCCACATGCATTCCCTAATGTAGTGCATATAAATTTTTTGAAAAGTCAAATTTCACAAACTTTGATCTAGCTTGTAGAGAAAGATATATACATCGACAATAGCAAATTCATATCATTAGACACATCAGAATACATATTTTCATAGTGTATAAATTTGATATTGTAGAAATAATTAGTTTTCTCTAGAAACTTGGTCAAAGTTTAAAGTTTGACTTTTGAAAATATCTATATGCACTACATTATAGAGCGGAGGGAGTGTACCCAAAGTGTGGAGCATACTCAATGATTGTAGTTGAACAGGCTAGCATGTGAACGATGCCAAGCAATAACATAGCCAATATCATTGCTTACTGTTTGGAATTTTGCATATGGTCTAGCCAGTCTCGTATCTACAAGAATGTAACCTAGCGAACAAAAACTGCAATATTGCTCTCCAAATATGATTCCTCAACAACATACATACATTTATCTTTACTCACTACAGTTGCGTTGGCGATAACTTTACTTATGTTTCTTAAATCATCGGAAACCTGTGGAGAAGGCTACCAATCCTCTGTAAAATTTAGACGCCACGACCCCGCGTCGCCTTGCCCAGGGCGGCTCGGGCGTAACTCCACGAACCCTTGCACCACCCCTCCTCCCTCCTCCTCCTGTCGCGCCGTCGCTGGAGGATGCCGCTGAGCGAAGCTCGTGCGGCCGACGGCGGCGGCGGGCTTTCCTCTCGCGGCGGAAACCTAGATCTGTTGGGCACGGAGACGGGCGGCGCGTCGGTGTGCGCTGGGATGCGAGGTCCTGGCGGTCGGCGGCAGGGCTTGGCGGCTGGCTAGACGCGGTTAAGGCGTCCCTGGCGGCTGGTTCACGCTGCGATGTTGGGCGCATGCATGCGTGCATGGGTGGCCGCTGGTTGGGGTGCTGCTGCACCATGTGGACTTGTTCCAGCAGATGCGGTGGATGTGTGCGTCCTCCGGCGGCACTTCGGCCAGGCTTGGCTAGATGGCGGCTTGGTCTCCCTTCGTGGGCCCACGGTACCTCGTGGCGGTGACGGTGATCTAGATCTGGGTCGGCCTTGTGGTGGTGGTGGTTGCAGACTGTGATTATGCAGCGACCTCTTGTGGCTCCACGACGGCGGTCGACATCGAAAGATCTTCTGCGAGTTCATCTCTCCAGATTCGATGGTTGACCTCGGCGATGAGATGCAAACATGGATGGCGGCTTGACGCAAAGGAATGGTTATGCAATGAACGCATCGCATGTAGTTGCTGGGATCGTGGAAAAGTGGTGGTGACAATACATTTGTGATGTCGATGATGGTGCTTCTTGAGTACCCGGTATCGAGCTCCGGGGTGAAAGCCTAGATCTGATGTCTGGCAATGGCGATGGTTATATGTCGTTACCTAGTTGAAGGCATTTCTCGGATATGCTCAGACTGTTTTTTCATGGTGAAAACCTAGATTCCGGCCTTGACTGGCAGGATCCTGTGACAACAGCGATTAAACGCCACTCCCTTCTTGAAGGCGTTGCTGTCGAAGAATCTCGTCGTCCATATGGTGTCTTGAGATGGCTGGTGCGGATGTGGTCTTTCCCGTAGTTTGTCGATCACGGATCCGATCACTTCGGATTTTTTTCTCTCGCCCATGCATAGCTTTGGTCTTGTACGACTTTGCTATTAGCAGGCGTGTTTTGTTTGTGTTAGTGTTAGCTGTGTGCATCCTAGCTATGCAGAGGCCGGGTGTGTGCTTATCGTGTCTATATTCCCTTAATGCTTCATTTTGAGCAAATAAAATCCACTCTTTTAAAAAAAAAAGTCATCGGAAACAACAAGACTTCGGTTAAAATAATTTACCTATAAAAATGGATTTTGTGATGCTATGCGCATTGTCCTGAGAAGCATGTATAGAGTAATGATACTTTCTATTATAAATATTGAAATTAGTAGAAAAATCGTCCCTACATAGTTGTTTTGTTGTCTTGGCTAAGATCATTTTACCTTGACTTCCACTCTTATGGACAATAGACTTATAGCGTCTAAACCGGGCTCCTCAAACCACGTCCTATACGTTCGGGCGGACGGCCTGGTCAGAGACCGATTACAAAATCGTGATCCAGTCGGGCTCCTCAAATCGGCCCTATACGTCGTACGAATGACCGACACCCCTCATATCCAGCCCAAATCTTAGGAAAATAGGAGGAGGTTTGGACGTGCCCGGGCGCGTACACCACATCAGATGCGACATTCATGTCCCACCAATCCCCCCCTCCCTCCCCCCCCCCCCCCCCCCCCGCTCCCACGACCTTGTTGGTCAAGCCATTTGCCTCCCCTCTCTTATCCCTCTTCGCCCTGTCCTCCACTAGATCTACCGCCATCCCGATCCCTTATTGCCGCCACCACCGCTGCATACCTCCTCCCCGGCCGCCTCGCTGCTTTGGATACCGTCGTAGCCCCCGATGCCGTTGCGATATGTCCGGCTATTCTCAGACCGCAGCTTACTCTCTGTGTGTTCGACAAATTTTTAGACCAGTTTTTTGCGATTCTTTTGTAGGAGAATGATGGATTCGTATGGTTCGTCGGATGAGGAGCATGGAAACACGGAGCTTGATGAGTTAATGCAACAGGAATTCTTTGAGTCGTCTGATTCACACGGAGATGTCCAGATGTTGATGATGAAGAGCATCTAGGTGGAAATGGACGGGGAGGTGGAGCACATTCTGAACTTCAAGGGTTCAATCAATGAGGGAAGAATTTTGAACTGGGATAGGTCGCTAGATTATGGCTGCTCTACAAGGACTACTTCCAACTCGTATCAATATTCATCGATACATTTGTTCGTCGATGCTTCCGAATGTGCAAACACTTGTTCTTGCTTGTGGTTAAGGGAGTAGAGGCACATGATTCCTACTTCAAGCTAACCAGAGTTGTTGCGGATAATTCTCATTCTCTGCTAAGCACAAGTGCACGAATGCTATGAGGATGCTTGCACTAGGTACCACCATCGATGTTGTTTGTGAGACGGTCTGGATGGGGGAAGGACATGCCTGGAGACTATTGTGAGATTTGTCCACGCCGTGGTGAGGGTGCTTGGAGCCGAGTATCTGACAGAACCGAATGTGCAAGATACAAATAATTGGTGGCTATTCGAGAGGTAAGAGGCTTTGCAGGTATGCTCAGTTCAATTGACTGCATGATTGGCAATTGAAGAACTATCCCAAAGGTTTGCGTGGGATGTATGAAGGTTACACCAAAGAGGCCACAATAACACTCCAAGTAGTGGCATCAAAGGACTTGTGAATGTGGCATGCTTTCTTTGGCATGCCTGATTCTTACAATGACATCAATGTGCCCCAGTGATCTCTGACGCTCAGGAGACTTTGCAATGGGAATGTGACGTCGTGCAAGTACACTTTCAATGCACATGACTACAACATGGGGTACTACCTTGCAGATGGTATCCATCATCAGTTGGTGGCGTTTGTGATGACCATATATATCCGATCCCCATGCATGACAACAAACAAAGACACTTTGCAGCAATGTAAGAAGCAGCTAGGAAGAATGTGGACTAGGCATTCAGAGTGCTCCAAGCTTGTTGGGGAACTGTTCTTGGAGATGGAATGATGTGGGAACAAGAGACTTCGTGGCAGCTATTGGCATGTTTTCGGAGCACTAGTGCACTTGTCAATGTAAGCAATGTTAAGATGAAATCCTAAACTAGATGTGGATTTTTCATACTAGGCTCTAGTCCACAATCATGGCATCAACCTCCTTGCCGGAAGTTGTTCTCTAAAGTAGTTCACATTTGGCACAACTTTTACTTTTTATTTTTGATGAAGCATTAATGCACCTTTGAATATTAAATGTTTGAACAAAAAGGAAAAGACAGTGTTTGGGTGAATAATATATTGCACAAAGAAAAATAGAGACAAAACATACACCCACTGGCAGAAGGCATGTTCAAGTATATATATTGCGGCTACAAGAGGACGAGTGAACTGAGATACTTTCATTTGGATGTGTATATTTTTAATGCCTCGACAAGCTCTTCATATCAATGTTGTTGCATAGGCTTAATATACTTGATATTAATATAATATTATAAAGATATGGCTCTTGATATCATGTTGTTGCGGAGCCGCCAGGTGGACAAGAAAACTATGGGGCCTTATTCCTAATCTGCATGGTGCTACCATCACAACCGCAACACCACCTTTGGGGAGTGAAAACGTATTTCTAAGAGACCTAACTCCACACCACAACACAGATTCATGTTTTCCAGCCCTTCTTAATCGGAGAGACAAAGAAGGAGGCCGGAGGAGACCATGGCCTCACCGATGCGGACGGTTCGGACGGGTCACCTTTCTTTCTGTGAGAGAGAAGAGGAGATGTGTATTGCATGACTTTATACTATTTATTAAAAACATATAATAGAGACTTGCACTGATTGACACCTCCAGATAAATACAGATTGCTTTATTCAGCTGTTCTCCTACATTTCCGGTCTCATAGAACATTGGTCATAGAAACTTTTTTCTTCTGTGTTAGTTGAACACATGTAGATCCTCTAGAACATTCCTTCATTTGTTCTTCAAAAAGGGTCGGTGATTGAAAAGGTGAAGTAAAATTAATACAATGTACCAAGGTATTTTTAAAACATGTTGCATTTTGATTCATTTATTGATACTAGCAGTGTAGTCAAAAGTTCACCAAATATTAGTTCATGAAAGAGGTTTCCTTCCTTACATTTCTAATATATCCGTTTTTGAAAGAATGGTTTATAATGCATGTATTCTATTTTAGTTTGTTCATACATATTTTAATCTGTACAAAACTGCTTTAACTTCTACAACACTGCTTTATTTATATCTACAACCTAAATTTTTAGTCAGATATTTTTCATTCTAGAGATTATGGTTTTTGCAAATTGTAGGGATATTTGGTGCTGTAGTATTGTCACTGGGAAAAATAACTTTTTTTTTGAAAATTCTGTGTTAATATTTTAAATGTACATGTTTTGACTTTGATACATGCATTCCATATTAGCTAACATAAATATGAAATATATTCCTTTATGAGTTATTTTAGCTAAACTGTCTAGAAAATAGTTCATACTCCCTCTGTTCCATAATTCTTGTCGTGGGTTTAGTTCAAACTTGAACTAAAACCAAGATTTATGGATTGGAGGGAGGATGAAACATGAAACATGTCATTTCAATTATAAAAGAATCAAGTTTCATGATGTTGGCTGCGCATTTGCGCAGGCCACTTTGCTAGTTAGTTAAAAATATAAAGGCCTAAGGTTCAACCATTGGTTAAGCCGCCTGTGCTTAGTCACCAAGGGGAGGGGGGTAGTTTACATACTAATCACCATCGAACACATTATTCTATGTGGGCTTGAGTAAGTGGGCTTCTAACATCCCACGTTACTTCCAACGCATCCCACGTTAGCCAAGAATAACTTACCTACCTAGAACTAACACGGTTTAGAAAAGAAAAGACTACCCATAAAAGAAAAGCAAAGACTATGTCAAAGTCAAGAAAGAGGAAGAAACGACTAACCCGAAGTCAAACGAAAAAAAAAGAGACTAGATGTATTGGCTTCCTGCGCCTCGAGTTCACACAATGCAATCTGAACAAAAAACAAAAAATTATATGCAATGTAATTGAAATGGAAGGAATACATCACAAGCTACACAGGAAGAATTAGTACGAGAACAACATGTGCACGCTTTCTCTCAGACGTCTGATGTGTTCTTTCCATCAGACTACTGCATCTCCGTTGATTGGCCTTTCCATCCAACGGGTGCATGTGTTATCCATCTGCAACTAATTCCACAAATCACGTTGTTTGTCATTTATTGCTGGCCGAGACCATATATACATCGTTCAATCAAATTGAAACCGAGTCCTCCATCTATTTGGCCGGCGACAGGTAGCAACTCATGGTCGTGCATGGTGGTTAACACACCGGCGTTCGTTTTGCCGGTACTCTCTCTCTCTCTCTCTCTCTCTCTCTCTCTCTCTCTCTCGATCTGCGCAACCAAAACCACGAGCACCAAACTGGTCGGTTGCCATGCATTCGGCTGCTTCGACTCCATCTCCTCGTCGTCGGCGGCGGCATCGTCCTGCTTGATCGTCTCCTCAGCGATTTCGGCGATCAACGGACGGCAAGGAACGCGATGGAAAGCCTGTACTGTCTTCTTCCTCCACCACACCAGCAGCTCCCTCAGCACCTCTAGCGGTTCACCCTTCATTCCCTCCGATTTGACCTTCTCCCATCGACGACTACCTCCACGACAATGCTCGAGTGTTGAAGCAATATTGATACAGATAAGAAGCAAATAACATGGATATGTGCACATGTATTGCTCTACTGTTGAAGTTCGAGTTGTACGAAACATGGTCTGTTTATTTTAGTTTTTGGTGAATGCCAAAGCACAAAACAATGAATTACGAATCTTCACTAAATTATGAACGAAGCAAGAAAATGTGATGTAACTGCATGAAAAAACAAGGAAGCGTATACCACACTTATCGAAGCATGATTCTTTTATAGAGAAAACAAAATATAGGAAGCAAAGAAGCATGCGTCATTAGGACTTTAGGAGTCAATTTTAAACATGGAAACGTAGGGAGCCAAATCTGGACCTTGAATTATTATCGGAAGCATCCATGATCACATGATAACATGAAGTGAACATTATGCTTCAATGCATCAGTCAGAATGCTTCCGTGATATGAAAATTAAGCTGCCATATGTAAAGAAATAAGTCCTAAAAGATCACAGCTAATTGCTATTGTGCGATGGAATAAGGAAGCAGGACCTCATATATGGAAACGACGTGAATAAAGGGAGGCGTTTAATTTGGAAACTACCAAGGATGTGGTGGCACATGATTATAGGGATGGAAGCAACGTAAATCAAGGAAATTCGTTTTAGGAACTGCCAAGGGAGTGGTGCTGTTGGAGGGATGCATCTAACGCTTAAGAAGGTTTGATCCAACGGCCATGCGCTCGTCTGATGGGAAGCTAGGGATCAGTAGTCTGATCCCTAGTGGTTCCCCAACACTATTATACCAACGCTAGAAACAAAATTAAAAGACTCCACTCCCGTCGCATCTTGTGCCGTGTCTCTTTATATACAGCAGAATGCCCGAGGGACCATGTACTATCGTTCAACACAATCTAGTGGCAATCTAACAAGTATCTAAGCTGTGTAAGAGAAGTAGAGAAGAGAGGGAGAGAGAGAGAAGGATGACACATACAGCCATGGTTTTAGTGCTCGTTGTACTAGCACAAGATGCCTCCCTGGGCACCGCGGCCGGTCCCAGAGTCATCATCATCGGTGCTGGCATGTCCGGTAAGATTACTATGCCCTACGACACACATGCATTGGACACGGGAAGTTGTAACTAAGCATAGTCATATTAGGAGGTAATTAGACTAGTGTTAAGCATATTACACTAGTCTATATTACTACCTTCATAGAAGTAATATTATAGATGGTTGCATTTATTAGGTTGTAGACTCATTTTTTATTGGACTGCATATGTTACATTAACATATTATGTCACCACAAACACATCTAAGTTACTTCCATTATGGTCATGCATGCATGGACATTCTATATATCCATCAATTTTTTCTTCTTCTTCTTCTTCTTCTCTCTCTCTCTCTCTGTCACACACACACACACAGAACGCATCAAACACGTCTGTAATACAATGTATATAATTCTTTTCAGATTTTTGGCTTCACTGTAAGTACGTAAAATGAGAAATTTTCAAATAAGCCTATCTTTTAAAGTATTAATTATTTTCCAAAAAAAATTTGAAGTAGTATTAATTATCATGCATAAAAAATACAGAAAATTATACACACTGGTACTAAAATGTTGTTGACCTACAATGTTTATATTTTATGTTATGTCAATGGGTTCACACGGCCTAAGCCCGCCTTAGTATCTTATTAAAAAATGTTATCTCGGAGAAAGAAAAAGGAGAAATCATAGTGATTGAGCTACTTTGAGGGCACATACGTAATGTACAGATGTGATCTTTTTTTTTGCGGGTAAAACAACCTTTCATTAATCAATGGCACATTACATTCTAACGCACATAAGTTCCAGATGTGAATTCTTGTGCTTACTACATATACATTATTTACATTGACCTAGGCTGTCGTTATATATATATACAGTTTAGGGATCTCGGCTGGGAAGAGGCTGTCGGAGGCCAGGATCACTGACCTAGTGATCCTGGAGGCGACCGACCGCATCGGCGGGCGCATCCACAAGACCAAGTTCGCTGGGGTGGATGTGGAGATGGGGGCCAACTTGGTGGAAGGGGTGAACGGCAACGAGATGAACCCCATCTGGACCATGGCAAATGACACCGGAGGCCTCAACCTCAGGACTTTCCGCTCCGACTTCGGACACCTTGGCGGCAACACCTACAAACAAGAGTATGTGCTTGCGCTCCAAACTTCCAATATGTAGGATACATTCCTAACTGATTGATTAATTCTGCATGAATATAATGTAGTGGTGGTCTCTACGACGAGAAACTCGTCGAGGGCAGATGCACGACGACCGTGTTGTAGAACGCTAGCGCCGCCTGCTAGCTGCGCCGTGCGCCACTCCGGCGCCGGCGGCCACCCCTCCTGTCGGTCGCCACCCCGGGGCCGGCAGCCACTCTCCCCTCTCCTCCTTCTCCCCTGCCCCCGCGTGCTCCTCGCCATGGCTGAGCGGGTGGCCCTTTCGGGATCCGGCGGATCCAGCTCCAGATCCCCTCCTGCTCACCCTCCCCTGCGCTCGCTGCTGGTGCCGGTGGTGGGATCGGCGCTTGGCCCTCTGGGGCAGGGTGGCCGGTCAGTGCCCGCGCCGGGCGACGCTCCGTGGCGGACGAAGCGGGGGCGCCGGGAGCGTGCTCGCCCGGTCCTCCCGCGCGCGGTCGGCGCACGCACTCTCCCCTCCTCCAGGCCGCCGCCGAACTCGCGGATGCCGGCACGCTTCTTCGGCTGCTGCTACAACTGTGGGGAGGATGACCACATCTCCCGCGAGTGCACTAACCCCACCATGTGCGTCCGCTGCGACGGCGTCGGGCACAGTTCCAGGGACTGTCCGCTGGGGCGGGGCTCCTCGTCTGGGGGCAGCTCGCCCCGCCCGCCTCCTCGTCGGCAGCGCGTCTCCTCCCCGCCCCCGCCCTTGTCCTGGCCTTCGCTGGACGCGAATCTCCCGCCCCCTCGGGTGCCGTCCGGCTTGATCGCTCTTGGAGCAACGTTGTGGCTGAGGCTTCCAGCGAGGGCTCGGTGGATGGCCCGGCCTTTGACGTCCCCTTCGCGGGGCTTCCCCCGCGGGTGGAGGTCGTGCGGCTCCCGCCGGCGCAGCGGGTGGAGGAGCCTTCCTGCTGCTACCTGGAGTGCTCGGAGGAGACCGTGCGCCTGGAGGCGGAGCTCGCGCGCGCTGTTGTGGTCACCATCGTCGGAAACCGCCCTGCGGTGGACCTCGTCAGTGCGGCGGCGGCCCTCCATGCGGAGTTCGACATTAGGCCGTCGTCCATGTCCATTCGCGCCTTCTTCCCGGAGGACTTCCTTGTCTTCTGCGATTCCATCCTCCTTCGTCATCGCATGGAGGACCGTGGCCGGGTGGACGGCCCTGGATTCTCGCTCACGCTCCTGCCATGGACTCGGTAGGCGGTGAATCTCCCCTTCCTCGTGCCTCTTGACCTCGTCGGCGTGCCGGCAAATGCGTGGACGCGGCGGACGGTTGATGTCATCTTGGAGGGCTGCGGCTTCGTGGTGGATGTCGCGGAGGCGACGGCTAGCCGCAACGACATGTCTCATTTCCGCGTTTGGCTGCGCACGGCGAACATCTGTCGCATCCCCTCCCGCAAGTTCCTTTTCGTGGAAGAACCGCCGCTACAATCCGCGGCGTCGGCGAGGCACCCGCCGAGAGTGTCTTCTCGGGCACGAGCCGGCACGCTGCGGTACCCCATCCAGATCCGCCGCGTGCCTGACGCGCCGGCGGCGCCTCGTCCTCCACAACCTCCCTCCTCGCCGAGGCCGCCACCACCACCACCGCCACCTTCTCCGCCGTCCGACGCCGACCGCGGCCCCGACGCTGGCTCGCCGGGCCGCTGGATGGAGGGGGGAGGAGCCTCCTCTGCAAGGCACACGGGGAATGCCGCTGGTGGACCTGTCAGGCGCACATATGCGGGCACGGTGGGGGCGGCGCCTTACCACCGCCGGCGCGCGCTGGCCGGTGCCGTCGACGCTGATGTCACGCCTTGTGGGGCTGGCTCCCTGTGCATGCCTGTCAGCGGTGACCTGGGGCCCGCGGAGACCATGCGTGCTTTGACCGCTGTGGACTCTGTTGGGTGGTCCGGGGCGTCGCGGCTACGGGCTGGCTCCGGGGCCGCCTCGGGGAGTGCCTCTGAGGATGTCACGGGCCTCAGCGACGGCGAGTGGTCCTCTCTGGACGGCAACTGCGTCCCCGACCAATCAGCGGAGGTGGGCAGCATCATTGCTGCGCTACGTGGCAGTTCGGCAGGGGCACGCGCGCACTCTCGTGACTCCTCCACAGCCTGGTCGGCCTCCTGGTCGGTCCGGAGCACGGGCTCGGGTGGGGTACGCCTCTCAGTTGACCTGGGTCCGGCTTTCGAGGCCTCGGCCTCCCCGCTGCATGCACGCTGCCCTCCCCAGGCGGTCCCGCGTGATCTTTCACCAATACGCACTCATGCAGTCCAGGCCCACCCAGCTACACCCCCATGCAGTGGCCAGCTTTCTCCATGCAACAGCAGCGCTACGTCGCCAAACCCTATGGCTGCTCCCACCCAGGCCATCACTAGCACGCCGGCTACCCCACCGGCGGTGCTCCAGCAGTTGCTTTCGCAGATCCGTGAGCACATACGCTCCCCCCTCCTGCCGCTTCCCGATGTGCAACGGGGCCGGCGCAAACGGCCCATCGTTCCGGAAGAGCATTGTCGTCGCAGCGCAAGGTTGCAAAAGAACGCCCAGTCCTTGCCGACGTCGTACATCAAGCGTGCGCAGCGGGTGTTGATGTCCAAGATGGGCATTTGGGAGATCGACAACGAACCACCGGTGGATTGCTTGCAGAAATATGCACAACTCTTCCAAAGCCCGCTGCCTCCACATCGCATAGACGCTCTAGCGCGGCTATTCTCTCTGGACGTCCCTTTTGAGGATTCCTCGCTGTGCCTAGAGTTCTAGAGGGCCGGCATGGTGGATTGTAGGCACTGTAATGGATAATACAAATCATAATATCATTGTGTGGAATGTGCGTGGGCTCAATAACGCAGCTAGAGGGGCTGCCATGAAGAGCTTGGTCAGGCCCGGCCCTGAGGGGGGGCGAGCGGGGCGGCCGCCCCGGGCCCCCGACGCAGAAGGGGCCCCCGTCCAGGGCTCCAGGCATGTGAGCGTGAAGCAAGCTTTTCTCAACCGTCAGTCCGCCATTAGAGTCTCTGTTCGTTTTTCTGTTCTCTGCGTCTCCTGACTCGGGAAGGAGAAAGCTAACTCGTTTTCCCTATAGCGAACTGGGCTTTGGGCCTTTGTTTTTCCTACAACGGAATGCTGCTGGTTGTTAAGTGGTGGTGGTGGTGGGCCTGAGTAATTTGGGGTTGGGAGTGCATGGTTCAATATGAATTATAGCGTATAGTTAAAAGTGATAGGAATTCCCCTAAAAAAGACAGGAATTTCCCTTTCAATAAAAATGGAACATGAATTACCGTTTGTCTTTCGGAGCCGGTACTCTTTTCTTTACATATTTTTGAAAGTTTGACTTACACATATTTTCAATTGATAGCCGATTGTTCTGTCAAACTTATTTATGTACATTTTTCATATCATATTTTGGTCTTAATATGTTCGTATAGGTTGATTGTAGTTGTTATTTCTAGTTGATTATAAATTGTGTCACTAGATTTATCTTTTGCGCTACCGGTTTTGTCATAGAAAAAATTTGCTTGTCCATTCCACGCCCTTGATCTCCTATGCGCGTGATCGTAATTGTCCCAAAAGTAACTTAGATTGATGTCATGTGCTACCGCCCCTTGCTCGACTACATGCGACCGACCCTTGATCTCCTATGCCGCCTAGCTAAAGACATTACCATCGGCCCCACGCAGTGTCGGAAAGTGAGTCGCCGAGAGAACACGACACCGCACCCACCGTCTAGAAGATATACTTTCACAATTTCGAACAATATATGTATTTAATTCTCTTTATGTATATATATATATATATATATATACTTTTTTTTATTTAAGATTATAATGATTGTTAGGCCGCATAATCCAGTTTCGCCCCGGGCCCCCGAAATCTCAGGACCGGGCCTGAGCTTGGTTTGCGACGCATCAGCGTCGGTTGTGTGCCTCCTGGAATCCAAGCTGGAGGTGGTTAATCAGCGCGTGGTTAACTCATTGTTGGGGCTAAAATTTGACGCGTTCGTGACTCTCCCTGCGCATGGCACGGCCGGCGGAATCATCGTGGCTTGGGATTCCGCGGTGGTCACGGTGCCCGCCTTCCGGATCGATCAGTTTTCTGTCACAGTTGAGATGGCCTTCGGAAGGGGCAATCAATGGACTTTGACCACGGTCTACGGACCGACCGACGACACGATGAAACCCCAGTTCCTGGATGAGCTCCGGGCGGTCAGGGCGGCTTGCGCGGGGCCGTGGGCAGTGGCAGGAGACTTCAACCTCATTGTTGAGGCGGCGGATAAAAGTAACAACCTGATCAACAGGCGCATGATGGGACGCTTTCGACGCTTCCTAAATGACCTGGAGCTCAAAGAGGCGTGTCTCATTGGGCGGCGCTATACATGGAGCAACGAGAGGAATCACCCAACGCTTGAGAAGATCGATCGCTGGTTCTCCACGGCGGATTGGGACGCCGGACACCCGGAGCACCTTCTGCAGGCCTTGTCCTCCTCCATCTCGGACCACTGCCCGCTGCTCATGTCAACTAACGTCTCCTTCCATCAAAAATCGCGGTTCCACTTCCAGAGCTATTGGCCGTCTATGCCCGGATTCCATGAGGTAGTGGCAACTAGCTGGAACTCCCTACCTCCGAAGGCGGACCCCTTCGTTGATCTCTTCCTGAGACTAAAGGCCACAGCCAAGGCGCTGACCAAATGGAGCCAAGTCAAGATTGGCAACATCAAGGAGCAGATTCTGCTGGCAAATGAGCTCATCCTGTGCTTCGACCAGGCGATGGATACGAGACCGTTGGCGGGCGGGGAGGCGTGGCTCCGCCGGCAGCTCAAGAAGAAAGTGCTCGGCTTGGCGTCCCTACAGAGGACTATTGCCCGACAGAAATCTCGCATCTCATGGCTGAAAGCAGGCGATGCAAGTGAGGCGTACTTCAAGATCTTTGCGAGCCAGCGGCGTAGGAGAAATCATGTGTTCAGGCTGAAGAACAGGGCTGCGGAGGCCTCCTCGAGGGAGGGCATGTGTGCGCTGGCCGGGGACTACTACGCCGGATTGCTTGGGGCTCCAATGCATCGGCAACACACGCTCAGTCTGACTGCCCTCGGACTGCCGGCGGTGGACACCGCTGCGCTCGAGGCCCCGCTGCCGGAAGCCCTAATCTGGAACACGATCAAGGACATGCAGCCTAATAAGGCCCCGGGGCCCGATGGGTTCACCACGCGGTTCTACCAAGCCTGTTGGGCCATCATCAAGGATGCGGTGATGAAGGCAGTGCATGCCTTCGACGGTGCAGATGGCAGGGGGATGGACGAGGCCTTCATAGTGCTGCTGCCAAAGATGGAGGGGCCCCTAGACATCAAAGACTTCAGGCCCATCAGCCTCATCCACAGCTTCGCTAAAATCCTCGCCAAGGCCTTGTCTGCTGAGTTTGCCCCGCTGATTCCAAAGCTGGTAGACCGAAACCAGAGCGCGTTCATTTCTGGCAGGTCCATCTTGGACAACTTCATGCTGGTCCAACAATCCATTCGCACCCTGCACCGCAAGCGAGCGCCGGCTATCATCTTCAAAATTGACATCGCCAAAGCCTTTGATAGCGTATCCTGGCCATTCCTCCTTGAGGTGTTGACACATCGTGGTTTTGGCCCACGATGGCGACGACAGATTTCCACCCTCCTATCGACGGCAAGTACTCAAGTGCTCGTCAATGGCTCGGCCAGCGAAAGCTTCTGGCACGGAAAGGGACTGCGCCAAGGGGATCCTGTCTCTCCCTTGCTTTTCATCATCGTGATGGACGTCCTCACGGCCATGTTCAGAAAGGCGGAGGAGGCGGGCGTCTTCTCCTCGTTCCGTGCACTTGGTGTCCACCATCGCCTCTCGCTATACGCAGACGATGCCATCCTACTGCTCAGGCCGCTGGCCACCGAGATGGACGCGGCAAAGCAAATTCTGGAGTGCTTCGGGGAGGCCACGGGGCTGCGCTGTAACTTCACGAAGAGCTCCATCTCCATGGTTCGTTGTTGTGTGGAGGACGTGCAAGACATTGTTGGGGCGGCTGGCTGCGCCGTCAAGGCGCTGCCGATCACCTACCTCGGCCTCCCCCTTTCCCTGCGGGCCCTAACCCACGCCGAGCTTCAGCCACTCGTCGACCGGATCGCGGCCCAGATGCCAACATGGAAGGCCGGCCTTCTCCGCCGGGCAGGAAGACTGACGCTGGTGAATTGCAAGCTTTCGGCGATGCCAATCTTCCACATGATGGCACTAGACCTCCCGCCATGGTTCTTCAAGTGCATTGACAAGCTAAGAAGGGGCTTCTTTTGGCGTGGGCTGGAGGACGCCAAGGGGGGGTGCTGCCTTGTGGCATGGCAGGTCGTCTGCTCCCCCAAGCCACTCGGCGGGCTGGGAGTTCTCAACCTGCAGCTACTTAACCAGGCCCTGCGCCTGCGTTGGCTCTGGCTGCAGAAGACGATGTTGGACAAACCCTGGGATGGTTTGGAGATCGGCGTCTCGGATATGGCCGCGGGCCTCGGCCTTGCGGCGCTTCGGTGCACGATCGGGAACGGGCGCGGAGCCAACTTCTGGCGCGATCCATGGCTGAACGGCCGCGCCCTAGCCCAGAGAGCGCCCAACCCGGCTGGACAAAGACTGAGTGTGGCGGAGGCCTTGCATGACCACGCATGGGTGGACGCGATACGTGGCTCTCCAACGGTGCCGGCCATCGCCGAATTCCTCGAGATCTAGGAGGAGGTGCAGTCAGTCACCCTCTCCGAATCGCCTGACGCTTTCTCCTGGCGCCTTGGAGCAGCTGGTAGATACTCCTCCCGGGACACCTATGCCGCCTTCTTCCTGGGTAGAGAGCTCGCCCCCTGTGCCGAGCATATTTGGCGGTCATGGGCTCCCCTCGAGGTGAAAATCTTCGCCTGGCTCACGGTGCGAGCTAGACTATGGACGGCGGATCGGCTGGCACGGAGGAACTTGCCTCACACACGGTTATGTCAGCTGTGTTGCCAGCACGACGAGGATACCACGCACATGCTCCTGGGCTGCTCCTACGCTCGCGAGGTCTGGTACAGCATGCTGCTTCCCCTGAGGTTACATCGGTTCACACCGGATGGCGCGAAGTGCCTCGCAGAATGGTGGCCACAGATGGCGGATGCGGTGACAGCAAGCCAGAGAAGACACTTGAACACCACTGCCTTGGCCACACTACGCTTCCTCTGGCTCGAGCGTAACAGCCGAGTCTTTGAGCGCAAGGCGTCCCCGCCGGCGGCCACAGTAGCGCTAATTAGGGCTGAGCTCCGCTTATGGATTCATGCTAGGGTAGAGGGCGGCCACCCCTTTCAAATTCACTAAAACTCACACACGAGCTGGGCCGAGGGCGGACATGACTTTGTAATGACCTTTGTAATTGGGACTCCCTCTTCTCCTTAATTGAAAAGACATGCAACGCTCCTGCATGTTCTTGAAAAAAGAAGATAATCGAGAGGGCGGGTGAGGTGGCTGAGAGCGGCAGCAAGCTCTCTGGTGCGTTCCACCACGGCGGCCAGCAGGACATGTCTGTCATGGCCATGCAACGCCTCAACTACGTATACAGTTCATGTTCTTGTAACCAGTCTAAACTTGCACCGTTGACATTTGCTAACACACCACGCAAAATACTTCGAAAAAATGGAGAAGGGGGCAGCGTGGGATTTAAAGTCTTACTTACACCTAATTAATTATTGTCAGCTGATGGCTCATGCTCACCCTTTCCTCTTGCCCCTCCCTGTATAGGTTATAACTTTTTTTCCCTTATGGCAAATTTTAGTCCAGCAAGTGCATTCCATCAAATGACCACAGTTATGTGATTTGCAGTACTAAATCATGAAATCCATATGTTCTAGCAAATGGTAACCACTGCAGTCTCCAAGAGCCATATACGAAAGAATTATAAAAGAATCACTATTTTTTTTAAAGAAATTAGCAGTAATATATTTTTCGCCCATGTAAATCACCCCGGTCACCCCTTCTATATTTTTGGGCCCCCAAATATTCGGCTCTTCCGCGACCACCTTTGTACCGAATTATTTGCTTTATCTTTATGACGAAGGAATTATAAATTTATCAGTGTCCAACTATTTATAATTTATTTACCCATGATTTGAATTTTTGTAACCTGTGTCTCTTGTACGCACCGAAGTATGGCTTCTGGTCCTGTAGCACCACTAGACATGGTGATCGATTGCTACCACCACGACTTCGAGTTCGCTGAGCCACCGCGTGTGACGAGCCTACAGAACACACAGCCACTCGCAACGTTCAACAACTTCGGCAACGACGTGTATTTTGTGTCCGACCATCGGGGTTACGAGTCCGTCGTCTACCACATCGCTGAGCAGTACCTCAAGACAGACCGCATGTCCAGCGCCATCGTTGACCCGAGGCTCAAACTAAACACGGTGGTGCGGGAAATCACCTACTTACCAAACAGCATCATGGTGAAGACTGAGGACAACAAGGAGGTGTACCAGGCCGACTATGTCATCGTCTCAGCTAGCCTCGGTGTTCTGCAGACCGACCTCATACGGTTCACACCAGAGTTGCCTTGGTGGAAGATGATGTCCATCTACCAGTTCAACATGGCCGTCTACACCAAGATCTTCCTCAAGTTCCCTAGGAGGTTCTGACCAGAGGGGCCTGGTAAGCAGTTCTTCCTATACGCCAGTGATAGGAGAGGGTACTACCCAATATGGCAGCAGTTCGAGAAGGAGTACCCAGGGTCGGACGTGCTGCTCGTGACGGTTACCGACGACGAGTCAAGGAGGATCGAGCAACAACCAGACAAGCAGACCATGGCGGAGGCGATGGAGGTGCTGAGGAAGATGTTCCCTGGGAAAGACGTGCCGGACGCCACCGAGATCCTTGTGCCGAGGTGGTGGTCCACCATGTTCTTCAAAGGCACCTTCTCCAACTGGCCTATCGGCGTTAACCGTTACGAATACGATCTCATCCGGGTACAAATATATATACATTTTCCCTGCATTTCACTCGTCCTACACTTATATTAACAAGACTCTTTGTATTTTCCTTTTTCTCAGGCTCCCGTTGGGAGGGTTTACTTCACCGGTGAGCACACGAGCGAAAAGTACAATGGTTATGTCCATGGAGCGTATCTTGCAGGTAAACTCAGAAGTTCTGCTCATGCTTTGCATTGTTAAGTATGTTTTGTTTTCCTTTTTGGTTTCTATGAATTCCTAAGATATTCACATCTGACGGGTGTTACATAGGTATTGACTCTGCTGACATTTTGATCAACGGTGCCGAGAAAAAAATGTGCACTTACAATGTCACGGGAAAGCATGACTAATCCAAAGGTAACTATCTATTTTTTTTTTGGCGAATCCAATGGTAACTATCTAGCTAAACAGTTCTTTCCTACTAGTGATTTGAAGCCCAAAAAAACGAGCTCAAGTGTTGCCCGTCCAATATTTTTTCTATCTTATTTTTCTTTTCCATTCCCTGATAGTGGTATGGCATTTTCTTTTCTGTTGCAGGTTAACTACAAGGTTGAAGCACCAGCAAAGAAAAAAAAACTACAAGGTTGAAGCACTAGAAATTGCATGTTAACGGGTTGCTTGGTTCGTAGGCACTCCTAATGTTAGGCATGTTTGATCAAGTTAGGAAATTATCTGACTGTCATATGGACAAAGACACTATTTATAGTTTCCTAACTTTTATAAGAAAAACAAACATGGAACAGTTCGAGTAGTATCTACAAATATTACGGAAAACTTTATTGTGTAAGCAGTCTGCTAATACAAGACATTATTCGATAGCAGGAACAATACCAAGCCATACATCCTTCTTATTTCTATCAGGGTGGGCGGGCATTCAAGGGTAGACTTCAATGATGGATCGAAATCCTAGCATGGGAGTGATCTTGTAATCACTGAATCCGGCTTCAAGGAAAATCTTCCTCCACTGCTTCTCGTCTCGCTTGCCCCCGTCAACACGCATCATCTGGACATCAAATAGAACTTGCGTCTCCCTCAGAAGAGAATCATCCCGCGACATCCCAGAGTCTATCACGACATCGATGATTATCACCTTCCCTCTGGAACCTCAACTAGTTATTGATTCTTTGCACCCTCGTAGTACCTTGATAGCATCTTCATCTTGCCACAAGCACAAAACCCACTGGAAAATGGAAGAACAAGTCTTTCTCAACGTATATGTTATAACTAAAGGAAAAACAAGATGTCGTGTCCTATGTGTACCTTGAGTAAAACAACGTCTGCTGGTGGCACGTACTCAAACAAATCACCAGCAACAAACTCGACATTGCCGATAGCAGGTGCCCCGGCGATCGCGTGCGGGAGGTCCAACACGGTGCACCTGATGTGAGGGAACGCCTTAGTGATGGCTTCCGCCATGGCACCATGGGCACCACCGGCATCAACGAGAGAGCTTGTGCCCTCAAAGATGTTGCAGTGATCCTTGATGATGGTCTCCATAAGGGGGAGGCTATCGGAGACCATGCCAGCGTTGAAAATGCCATGCGTGCCCTTCTTCGCGGTCATTTCCTCCCGTGTGCACCCGTGAGCCACCTCGAAGAGTGTCAGGGCCGACGCTCTCTCGTCGGTGAACCACTCCCCTATACTACAGAGGGCGGTAAAGGACAGCGGGTCCACGAGCACGCGCACGATGGGCGACTGGGTGCACGAGCCACTAGTAGAAAACAGGGCTTTGAAACGGGCCAGAATATTGCATTAGTCCCGGTCGTGTTACGAACCGGGACTAATGGGTGCATCGGTCCCGGTTCGAGCAGCCAGGGCGCCGGCCGGGGTTCGTCAGGAACCAGTCCCGGTTCGTGTGACCCCTTTAGTCCCGGTTCCAGACACGAACTGGGACTAAAGGGCCTCGCTCCTGGTTCCAGTCCCTTTAGTCCCGGTTCTATCCACAAACCGGGACTAAAGATATGCCTATATATATATATATGTTCGCCCCTGCCCGCTCACTCCTCTGTTTTTTGGCCAGCCAGCGTGTGCGAGGTGTGTGCTGCTCTGCTCTCATCCTATGCACATGAAGTGTTTGATGAAATGCCCGAGCCACGCTTAAGCTTTCTCCTCTCCAAACTCGACCTCCAAGCTCCATTTTCCCCAAGATTTGTCTAGGTTTGGCGGTCCGATCTCGTCGCCGGCACCACCGTGGTGAGCCTCTTGTTCTCCTCTCCAAACGCGAAAAAGAGGTTGTCAATCTCTTTACGGTAAAAAGATAGATTAGGTAGTGATAGATTGGAGAGATAGATCTCTCAAGAACACAAGATAGAAAGAGCAAATAAAAAATGCAGCAATATATTTTTGGGTTTTTGAAATAATAGATCGGAAAACAAAAGCGGAAAAAACATAGATCGGAAAGCAATATGTTGGAAAAGTAAACCCGGGGGCCGTAGGTTTCACTAGTGGCTTCTCTCATGAGTATAGCACACGGTGGGTGAACAAATTACTGTTGGGCAATTGATAGAAGATCAAATAATCATGACGATATCCAAGGCGATGATCTTTATATAGGCATAACGTCCAAGATAAGTAGACCGACTCCTACCTGCATCTACCACTATTACTCCACACATCGACCGCTATCCAGCATGCATCTAGTGTATTAAGTTCATGGAAAAACGGAGTAATGCAATAAGAACGATGACATGATGTAGACAAGATCTATTCACGTAGGAATAGACCCCATCTTGTTATCCTTAATAGCAATGATACATGCGTGTCCTGCTGCCCCTTCTGTCACTGGGAAAGAACACCGCAAGATCGAACCCATCACAAAGCACCTCTTCCCATGGCAAGAAAAATCGATCAAGTCGGCCCAACTAAACCAAAGATTTGGAGAAGAAATACGAGGCTATAAGTAATCATGCATATAAGAGATCAAAAAGACTCAAATAATATTCATGGATAGAAACTGATCATGAACTCAAAATTCATCGGATCCCAACAAACACACCGCAAAAGTTTACATCAAATAGATCTCCAAGAGACCATTGTATTGAGAATCATAAGAGAGAGAGAGAGAGGAAGCCATCTAGCTACTCACACATCATCGGAGAGGCACCTACGAGGAAGATGAACCCCGGTCTCCTCGGCCCACTCTCCCTGCACTTCTTTGGCCCAATGGGTGTCTTCTGGTCCAGAAAAAATCTCCAAAAAGTTTCGTCGCGATTGGACTCCGTTTGGTATTGATTTTCTGCGAAGTAAAAAACAAGCAAAAACAACAACTGGCACTTTGGCACTATGTCAATAGGTTAGTCCCAAAAAATGATATAACGTTGTTATAAAATGATTGTAAAACATCCAAGAATGATAATATAACAGCATGGAACAAGCAAAAATTATAGATACGTTCGAGACGTATCAGCAACCAACCAAGAAACGAAAATTCACATAAGCGAGCATTGAGCACAACTAACACCGAATAATGCACCATAACTGGATGTAATTTAATTGCATAACTATTGACTTTCGTGCATGCATAGGGAATCACAAACCTTAACACCAATATTCTTACTAAAGCATAATTACTCACTAACATGACTCACATATTACTATCATCATGTCTCAAAACTATTACAAGGAATCAAGTTTAATTTTTCCAATGATCTTCATGAAAGTTTTTATTATATCCTCCTTGGATATCTATCACTTTGGGACTAGTTTCATATGTTGCCATTGCTTTTTGACAAGCTCAAACAAATTTAAGTGAAGCACATGAGCATAAAGGTTTCATCTCTCAAAATAGTATAAGTGAAGCATGCGAGGATTTCTTCAAAATTTACTAACTCTCAAATAAATCTAAGTGAAGCATGAGAGTGTTTCTTCAAAAGTTTCCAAGCACACCGTGCTCAAAAAGATATAAGTGAAGCATTAACGCAATTCTATAACTCAAAAAGTTTAAGTGAATCATAAAGATCAATTCTAATAAATCATAGCATAATTTTGGCTCTCTCAAATAGGTGTGTCCAGCAAGGATACAAATGACAAACTAACAAGAGAAGCAAGCAAATATTCAAATGATACAAGATGCTCCAAGCAAAACTCATGATATGTGACGAATAAAAATATAGCTCCAAGTAAAATACCGATGGTCGTTAGAAGAATGAGGGGATGCCACTCGGGGCATCCCCAAGCTTAGTTGCTTGTTTCTCTTTGGATATATCTTGGGGGTGTTGTAGCATCCCCAAGCTTAGGCTCTTTTCACTCCTTATTCCTTCATCCATCGTGATCTCACCCAAAACTTGAAAACTTCAATCACACAAAACTCAACAAAATCCTCATCAGATCCGTTAGTATAATAAAGCAAATCACTACTTTAGGTACTGTTGCAAACTCATTCAAATTTTATTATTGCATTATACCTACTGTATTTTAACTTTACCATGGCTCATACCCTTCAATACAACCCATAGATTCATCAAAACAAGTACACAATGCAACGAAAACAGAATCTGTCTTAAACAGAACAGTCTGTAGTAATCTGTACTCTAACCATACTTCTGTAACTATAAAAATTCCGAAAAATTAGGACAACGTAGCAAATTTGTATAGCTCAATATCACGCTCCAGTAAAAATGAAAATTCGAACACTGGAGGCAAAGTTTCTGTTTCAGATTCAGCATTGTTTCTACTCATCTTATGAATCATCCTAAAGGCTTTACTTGGAACAAACACTAAATAAAACATGAAAACACAATCATAACAGAGGCATAATTATTTCAACACTCAAAAACAGAAAGGAAAAGAAAAAAATAAATTTATTCATTGGGTTGCCTCCCAACAAGCGCCATCGTTTTACGCCCCTAGCTAGGCATAACGCATAGTTTCAAGTATTGTCATCTTTGATTTTCAAATCTTCAATCATACAACTAGATTTCTTCAAGAATTTAGCATGCATACTTTCAATGACAACACTTCTAGGAAAAACACCGAAAAATTCATTCTTGTAAATAGGGTCTCTTAGTATTTCAACAAAGTCGGGATGAATACTAATCATTTTGAGATCCCCCTTGTGGCCACTAGGTGTAGCAATTTTGTTCTTAGTAACTTGCATGGTTTTGCCAATTTTTACGGGAGTGTTTTCACTAGTTTTGACAAGAAAAATCCGAACCCAAGTTACTAAAAACTTCTTCCAACTTATCAATCCGGTAAGGAATCTCTTCTATCCTTTCATTAACTACGGTCTCTTTTTTCCTTTAACAATTTAAAGGCGTCTCCCGCTTTTGACCCAATTTTATTAGCAAGATTATGCATTTTCTTATCCAAAATTTCAAGATGTTCTTTGGTAATCATCTTCTTTTCAATAGCATCTAGCCTCTCCATAACATGTTCAAGAGTTAAAGTTGTTTCATTGATCGTAAGAGATGGTGATCCCACTAAACTTCCCATGGCATTAAAAGCATCCAAAGATGGACACATCAAGAAATTCCCACCGGTAATCGTATCAAGGACGAATCTATACCAAGTGGTAATGCCCACATAAAAACTGCGAAGAAGAACAACGGTATATTGCTTATGGATAGATCTATTATGAGCATTGCAAATCCTATACCAAGCATCTTTTAGGTTCTCCCCTCCCCTTTGCTTAAAATTAAGAACTTCATTCTCGGGGGTACACGCAATAGAGGAAGAACTAGCCATAACGACAAGGTAGGCAAATAAGAGATCTGACGAGAAAAAGGCAAACGGAAAAGAGGGCGAATAAAACGGCAAATTGATGAAGTGGGGGAGAGGAAAACGACAAGCAAATGGCAAATAATGTAATTGCAAGGAGATGAGATTTGTGATTAGGAACCTGGTAGATGATGATGGTGTCTCCTCGGCGCCAGAGATTGGCCCGTAGAAGAGACCGCTTCCTCCCCGGCAAAGGCGCCAGAAATTCCTTTGACGTGGCTTGAGACTGCGTTGGTATTTCCCCAAAGAGGAAGGGATGATGCAGCACAATGACGATAAGTATTTCCCTCAGTTATGAAACCAAGGTATCGAACCAGTAGGAGGATCACCACCAACTAATAAACAGCACCTGCACACACAAAGAACAAATACTTGCAACCCGATGCGAAAGAGAGGTTGTCAATCTCTTTACGGTAAAAAGATAGATTAGGTAGTGATAGATTGGAGAGATAGATCTCTCAAGAACACAAGATAGAAAGAGCAAATAAAAAATGCAGAAATATATTTTTGGGTTTTTGAAATAATAGATCGGAAAACAAAAGCGGAAAAAACATAGATCGGAAAGCAATATGTTGGAAAAGTAAACCCGGGGGCCGTAGGTTTCACTAGTGGCTTCTCTCATGAGTATAGCACACGGTGGGTGAACAAAGTACTGTTGGGCAATTGATAGAAGATCAAATAATCATGACGATATCCAAGGCGATGATCTTTATATAGGCATAACGTCCAAGATAAGTAGACCGACTCCTGCCTGCATCTACCACTATTACTCCACACATCGACCGCTATCCAGCATGCATCTAGTGTATTAAGTTCATGGAAAAACGGAGTAATGCAATAAGAACGATGACATGATGTAGACAAGATCTATTCACATAGGAATAGACCCCATCTTGTTATCCTTAATAGCAATGATACATGCGTGTCTTGCTGCCCCTTCTGTCACTGGGAAAGAACACCGCAAGATCGAACCCATCACAAAGCACCTCTTCCCATGGAAAGAAAAATCGATCAAGTCGGCCCAACTGAACCAAAGATTCGGAGAAGAAATACGAGGCTATAAGTAATCATGCATATAAGAGATCAAAGAAGACTCAAATAATATTCATGGATAGAAACTGATCATGAACTCAAAATTCATCGGATCCCAACAAACACACCGCAAAAGTTACATCAAATAGATCTCCAAGAGACCATTGTATTGAGAATCAAAAGAGAGAGAGAGGAAGCCATCTAGCTACTGCCTACAGACCCGTAGGTCTATGGTGGACTACTCACGCATCATCGGAGGGGCACCAATGAGGATGATGATCTCCTTCGTGATGGTGTTAGATTGGATCTCGAGGTTCTTTAACTTGCGACGGATGGATGTGTTTTTCGGTGACTCGTTTAGGGTTTCTGAAATATTTGAAAATTTATAGGCATCAGAGGCGGTGGAGAGGGGCCCCGAGGAGGGCACAACCCATCAGGGCGCACCTGGGGCCTCTGGCGCGCCCTGGTGGGTTGTGGTCTCCACGGCCCACCTCTCTGGCACTTCTTTGGACCACTGGGTGTCTTCTGGTCCAAAAAAATCTCCAAAAAGTTTCGTCGCGATTGGACTCCATTTAGTACTAATATTCTGCGAAGTAAAAAACAAGTAAAAACAACAACTGGCACTTTGACACTATGTCAATTGGTTAGTCCCAAAAAATGATATAAAGTTGCTATAAAGTGATTGTAAAACATCCAGGAATGATAATATAACAGCATGGAACAAGCAAAAATTATAGATACGTTGGAGACGTATCAGGGATCTACGGCGACGAACGGTATGCGTCCAGCTAGGGTTAGCCTCCGTTGCCGTGAATCCATTCGAAGACGCCGTGGTCATTGGATATGAAGTAGCAGCGAGGAAGGACAGGGAGAGCGTGGTCATCGATGGGTGGGGATGCAGCTGCGGGCGGCCGGCGGCGGCGTTCGATGGTGAGGCTGTTTTGGAGAAGCGAGTGAGGAGGAGGAGAAGGGTCGGATGGAAATGTTGGGTGGAGGATTTCTTTCTTCCTTTCTTTCTTGTGTCGTCTCTTATCTTAATTAATTTCCTCGATTTGATCAACTCCCGTAATTAATTGCTGGTTTGTTTGTTCGCCTCCCACATGCATCATGCATGCACCCAACCATTTATCAACTCACGCTTGGTAATATTTCTTTGTGGAGCATGCCTTGGTGCAATATGAGGTATGCTATTTATGATTCTCTTGTTCCACGACAAGCTGGTTTTATTTATCCCTCTCTTGTTAGGGATCTTTGGTTGCCTGGTCGAAAAAGTTGGAATCATGAGCTCATCTTTTCTCTTTTTCAGCAGCCTTTTGCGTCTTAAATTGTCAATACTGAAATTATTGATGATGATGGCCCGGATTTGCTGTGTTGGGACCTTACACCCAATGGTATTTGTTCTTCAAAATCTGCTAACAAACTTTGTCTACAAGAACTTCACAGTAATCCTACAAATGCTCCTTTGGATATTCCCTTGGATTTGAAAGATTTTCTCAAGTTCATTTGGAAACAAAAAAATTGCTCCCTCGTGTTCAAACTTTTGCTTGGAGACTTCTTCGTAGGGCTTTGCCTACGGGCATGAGAGCTGGCCGTTTCTCTATTCACATTTCTCAAACTTGTTGTTGATGTGGCAGCAGGAGGATGAGTTTAATCTTTTCTTCCTTTGCAATTTTGCGCGAGCTGCTTGGTTTTCTTCTCCTTGGTTTCTTAGATCGGATGTTCTTATACAAGGGCACTCTACTATGCACTCTATTCTCATTGATCTTACTCGTATGAATCAGCCTCATGCTTCCATACAAAATGTTCTTAATTTCTTGTGGTGTATTTGGAAAGCGAGGAATGATTTTCTCTTTGATAGGAAAAAGCACCTTCCATATCAGGTTCACATTGCTGCTGAAAATTTGATTTATGGCTTCTCTGAGAATTTTCCTCATAACCATAATAATCAGTCTCCTTCTAATGATCAGAACTCTTCTCATGTTATTACTATGCAGAGGCATACTCTCAAATCTGATTTAATGGTGTGTGGGACTAAAATATTTTCTGATGCAGCTTACTGATCATCTAAAATTCCAGGCATAGGTCAAGGACAGGTAGGAACATGTATTGGTATCTACATTTGTATACCCCTGGATCAAGGTGAGATCAATATTCAGGTCCAAGCTTCAGCCTCTCCTACTTCAACTCCTCTGCAAGCGGAGGCTGTGGCCCTTTCTACTGCTGCTCAGCTGGCTACTCATTTGAATCTTATTAATCCTATTTTTTTGATGGACTGTCTCACACTGGCTTCTGCTACAGCTGTTAGAAATATTTCTGATTCTCCTTGGAGCATTAGAAAGGAGTTGGCTACTTTTGTTAAAAGCACGACTAATCTGCGCCCTCAGGTGTTTCATGTCCCCAGGAATGTCAATGGTGTTGCTCACAATCTGGCGCAACAGGTCTTTAGATCTACTGGACAAACCCAATATATTTGTTCTCATTTAACTGATCCTTGTCTAGTGGCTCGCTTGCTTTCTTCTTTTCAGCCTGAAGGCATTCAGTTGCACACGGTCTACTGCTTTTAGGATCTCATTTGCCTTGCACTTTGTTCAGTTTTAGAAATAGAGTTCAGGGTTGATGTTTTTCTGGTGTTCCTCTGAAAATGGTAGTATCCTTATTTAAGAAAGGAGGTCACACGATTCACTGCTTCTAAGCTGGATCAGGTTTTTCTCTTTATAGCTATTTGGTTGCAGAACTGCTGAAGGCAAGGATGGAACAATCTCCAGGGTGGAAGTCCAAATTGTTCTAGCTATTTGGTTGCAGGGCTGCTGATGAGAAGGATGGGACAGTCTCCCTGGTGGAAGTGCAAATTCTGAAGTTTTTCGTGTTCTGTCCAGGCTTTCAGGCCCTTCTCTGAAGATGTTGCTCTCTGGTGCGGCTTACCAGACGCTGGTCCGGTGACCAGCGCGGCTTCCCTGGGCCCTATGTGCAATTCCATCCTGATGTGAAGGAGATGAGAATGGTGGTGCCTGCATACCTTCATGATGAATCTGATGGTCCTTGCCTTCTTGTTTCCTCCTTCTTTTGGCAGCAACTTAATTAGACTTGTCATTTTTCTTCTTCTGCTGCCATGCTATTTAAGACATGCTGATCATCATCAAAGATCCTATTCCTTGCTGTCTTATATGTCTATTATTCAGCTCTTCTTCCTCTAGTTATGCTGTTTTTCCTCCTTTTCAATCTTCTGGCAGATCTTGTAATCTCTGTTGTACTTTGTTTCATGAGCTGAATATATTGGCACCATTCGGTGCCTTTCTCTGTTAAAAAAAAACTTCAACCATGTGAATGTGAACGTGCAATGTCAAAAGAAAATGTGAATGGGCTTTTGTTTCGCGCTAAAATGTTCGTATCCACGAGCGCGCCATCTTTCAAAGCAAAAAAAAAAACTTATCTTTCGTCATCTTAGCGTTCATGGGTCCTCTTCTGACGTCAAGGCTACCTTTGCTTCGGGTCGTTGGCCAGTCGTTTTCGGATTTCCCGGTGGTGAAGATGGCGACTTTATCCTTCTTCTGTCGTGCTGGCGTGGAGGAGACTAGAAGCCGGGGGCAGCAGCCCAGAGTGGTGATGGCAGCTACGCCATTGCTGGTGCTTCTAATAGCCTTATAGATCGGCCTTCGTGAGCGGTGATGAACTGGTGGAGTGTGGTGCGGCGCCTTGCGTCTCCCGCCGGCTGGGCGCTATTCTGCCGAAGACCAACCACCAATCGCGTACTCTCGTCCTCCTCCCCACAAGATCTGGACTCTGGGCCTTCGGATCCGAATGGTGGTTAGAGGAAGGTGTTGGGGATCTTGGTTCCGGGGGAATAAAAATAATTCATGTGTCTCAGTTTCAAGCATGTGTGACGTTGCCCCTGACGACGCTCTGATCAATCTCTCATAAACTGGACTCCCTCACCGATGACATCATCATCCCGTGACGCCCTGGAATCTAGGCATTGCCCTCACTCGTAGAAGAGGAAGAGGAGTCGGGATCCCGCTCATCGGAGAAGCTCGCTGCGACGGTAGATCAATAGGGCAGGCGCTCGCAAATCCCGGAGGTCGCATGGAGAGCTCGTCATCCCTCTACTCGTTTGGAGGGCTCGCGTGGCTAGCTGTTTCTCCTAACATTATGTTTCATGTATCCCAATTTGAAAGGCCATAGGTTACAAAATCAAATGTTGCACACTTGGCTTCTACCCTTTCCAGAAAGATAAAAACGAAATGAGACGGCCGTAGTGCATGCTCACCAATCAGTCTTTGAGATCCATCGTTGATGTATAACATGATCATCTCACTGGGTTGTATACATATTTAGTTCCTTTTCCAAAAAAAAAGTATACATATTTAGTTGTAGTTATGTAGTATGAAGCATGAACCGATGCACGTAGGTACAAACGTACAGCACAGCAACTTCCAAGCATGCCATGCATGACGCTTACTTCCTCCGTTCTAGATTCCAGTACGTAATATATATATTACGGATCTATTTAGACATATATTAAAGTGTAGATTCAAGAATTTTGCTTCGTAAGTAATTTATAGTGGAATGACTAAAAAAAAACTTATATTTGGGAACGGGGGAGCACGTGAGTGGTTGCTTGGTCGCACCCGTCGCTCACCGCACGGAAGATCCACGTCGATCGATCCGTCCTCGCCGACAACTAGCTAGGCCTTCTTCTTCGTTGTCCTCACCGTCGTAGGCAGCCTCCATCGACCTCCCTGTCCATCTCGGCTGCACGTACGGGATCGTCGTGGTGGTCGGCTTGGACGACGCCGACGCCTTGGCGTCTTTGACCTGGCGCCGTGCTCGCCCGGCAGAGACCTCGCCCACATCGACCGTTGGGTATGACACGACACGATGCAGGTGCGGCCCATGGAGGTGACCACCTTGATTTGCTTCCTCTGCGCCGCCGGCGTCCCGAGCCGGAGCATGCATGGAGCATGGCCGCCATATTCGGCGGAGCATTGTGCGTGCACACAGCAGACGGGAGACGGAGAAGATGAGGGAGGAGAATGCGGAAAAAGCACAGAAAATAGAAATAAAAATAGGAGCGTCCAAAACACAATGGCGACGGCCGGCAAGGTACGTACGATTTTGTCGACGGGGCGAGTAGCTAGCGAAATTGGGTGGGAGCTTGATCGATTGATGGGCGGCGGAGTGCAGCACTGCAGCGTGAGCGGGATAGGAAGGAGAGGCCATGCATGCTGGAGGGAGGCGAGGAAGATACACTTGACGACGGCGACGATTGAAGGAGGTCGATCGGGGTAGTCGAGATAAACTGGAAGGTCAATCGGAAACGATGAAATTATGGTTGAGAATTTGAGTGGAGACGAACGAGAGATATCGTGCATGAGGTTCGGGTTGTTATGTTGGAAAAACAAAAATGCTACTCCCTCCGTAAAATTTTATAAGACGTTTAGATCACTAATTTAGTGATCTAAAACGTCTTATATATAAGTGTATAGAGGTAGTATCTTTTTCGCCGAACGGAACTGGATGGATAGATCGTGGATCGTACGGCGGCCGGCGAGTCGCGAAATTGATTGGGTTGATCGGAGTCGGAGGTGGACGAAGCCGAAGACGACGTACGCACGTGCACCGTACCGTACGGATGGAAAGAAAAAAAAAAGACGAAGAGAGAAAACGCACAAAATTGATTGGGTCCCACTCCCAGCGGCGTGCTTTCTTCTTCTTGGAAAAAGAAAAACGAGGCACAATCGAAAAAGTAGTTCTAAGCTTGTTTGCGTTTCGCCACTATGGTACGTAAGGTCGTGGGGTACTTCTTCGGCGGCATGGCGGCGAAGGGAGGAAATGAAGGAAATGGAGGGAAATGGAGAGAACGGAGAGAGGACCGGGGGGAAACGGCGGGAGAGAGAGGGAAAAGGAGGGGAAATGGCGGGAAGTAGCAGCCGGTCTCGCCGACAGCCCGGCCCCACCCGGCTTTTCGCTTCATCCGGCGCCCCCAGGCGCCCTGGGTTCTGCCTGGGTTCGCCGGCCCAAAAAAAAGGCCCAACCGGCGAAAATCGGCGTCTTGGGGCCGCGGCTGGGAGTTTTTTCGCCCACCGACGCTAAAAAAGAGGCCTGGGGGGGTCCTTTGGGGCCGCGGCTGGAGATGCTCACATTTTGGTGCCCGGCCTTCAATAAGCCTTGCGTGTACGTGTACACGAGTGTCTATCCAGGGAAATGATCGATTGCGCAGCCACCATGCAACGCATCATCTATCTGCTACCTGATGAATGTCTACAGGCCAGGACGACGAGTTCTCTGACGAGTCACACGAGGGCGGCCGGCATTGCGCATGTGTAGGTACGTCGTTGGATTTGTCTGCTGGTCCAGCATGAGGCTATATATATAAACTCTGAGAGAAAGCACACAGCCAGGGCAAGCCAACTGCAAGCTAGCTTATAAACCCAAGGAGGAACTCTCTTATTTACCATGGCGAGCACTACCAAGGTAGTGGTGATATTTGGCATTCTTGTTTTCCTGCATGTGTCATGCGCTGCCAGCGAGGTCCGCGACCTCCCGGCGGTGATGTCGGTAAACGGCTTCCAGAACGGAGAGGAGGGAGGGCCGGCGAGCTGCGACGGCCAGTACCACAGCGACGACCTCTTCCTCGTGTCGATGTCTTCAAAGTGGTACGGGCCCAGCCTCCGGTGCGGCAAGATGATCAGCATCAAGAGATTGATCGGGGTCTCCGTGCAGGCCATGGTCGTGGACGATTGCGCGGATGGCTACGGAGATAACGAAATCAGTACATCGGCCGCTTTGTGAAAGGCCTTGGGGATTGACACCAGTATCGGTGAGGTGTCAGTCCTCTGGTCGGACGTCTAACTGAAACATGGTGCTCGGCTTAAAGAAGAGATTGTTGTTCACCGTGAATCGAGTAGTCATCTTCTTTCGATTTCAAAGCAGCATAAACGTGTAAGCATTGTCGTATTTACTACATGCTCACCTTCACAGCAGAGTACATAGTTGATAAAATAAGAAACTACTCCGTACATGTGTTCGTACGTATGCATGAGGTGAGCGGATAATATTCATATATGTAAGTGTCAATCAATGTAAGTTTGTTCGTGACGGTATAATTCAGTGTACTCCATGACTAATACACCGTAGACAAAGTAGGGGTGTGCTATGCGTCCGCCCCGCCGGGTGACATATTCTATATGTAATGGTATGTACTCCATGAAATAATACTTGTCGGAGAAATGAATAAATTATTTTACATCGATTTTCACTATTACATATAGAATTACACTGACTGACACGATGTTTTACACGGACGACCACATGACGGGCGCCACGCCGGCATTGGTGTCAAGCCCGAGGGAATTCCACACGGCAGCCGATGTCCCCACCTCGTCGTCGCCACAGTCTTCGCACATGTCCACGACCATGGCCCTTGCGCTGCGGCTAGTTTGCGTGCTCGCGATGTTCATAAACTTGTGGCACAGGGCCCCGCCCGCATACAGCTCTGTAGGCAGCGTCATTAGGAAATCCCCGTCGCTGTGGTATATGCCGTCGCACGCCGCCGGCCCTCCGCCCTCCTCTCCTTCTTCGTACCCATTCACCGTCATCGTTCCTGCCTGGACGCCGGCGAGGGAAGTCCCTGGATCAGCGTGGAGCCGGGCCACGGCGCACGATACGGCTTGCAGGAACACAAGAACGCAAAAGATTGCCATGACCTTGGTGTTGTTCCCCATGGTAATTATCGAGTGAGCTACTGCTTGCGTTTTATTCAAAACCTGTGTGGTCTCTCAACGGTGTTGGTTCATTCGGGGAGTTCTTATAGGGTCTGTGCTGAAGCCTGGAGACAAAACAGCCGAGCTAAGGCAGCAGGTCACTCGTGGCATAGGAAACTGGGTACTGATTTTCACTCCATGCGAGGAGGACAAGTTCATATTCATTGTTTCACCCTCCAAGTTGGGACCTACCTACATACAAGACAGAAGAAATGCTTCTATTGAAGCCCGTCTCTCAATGTTCATCAGGTTCAACACTAAAAAAAAAGGACTTGGTTGCAGGCCGCGTTTAGAAAAATACCGATAAAGAGTATATTTATTGTGTCAGAACATTGTATCAACACGATACAAGAATAACGAGTTTACATTTGGTCTCTACACATCTAAGGAGCAACCTGGTCAAGAAAAGAAGGCAGAATACATAGCAACAAAGGATAAACATAAGGCGGACGAGTGCTGATCTCCTGACACCATCATCCGTGTTGAGTAAAAACTTCCTTGACTGCTTGTTCCAACAACACACATGCCATTTCCTTGACTGCTTGGTCCAACCACACACATGCCAGTGTAGGCGATTCGTTTGAGGAGCACTAGTAAAGGATGCCATTTGTTTTCGGAGCACTAGGCACATGTCAGCGTAAGCGATGTTAAGATGACATCCTAAGCTACATGTGGATTTCTCATACTCGGCTCTAGTCCACAATCATGGCATCAACTGCCTTACCGGAAGTTGTTCTCTAAAGTGGCATCCTTAGTTCACATTTGGCATAACTTTTATTTTTTACTTTCAATGAAGCATTAATGCTACTTTGAATCTTAAATGTTTGGACAAAAAGGAAAATACAATGTTTGGGTGAATAATATAACGCACAGAGAAAAATAGAGACAAAACATACGCCGGCAAGCCGAGGGCATGTTCAAGTATATATACTGCGCCTACAAGAGGACAAGTGAGCCAAGATACTTTCATTTGAATGTGTATATTTTCAATGCCTCGACAAGCTCTTGATATCAATGTTGTTGCAAAGGCTTAATATACTTGATATTAATATAATATTATAAAGATATGGCTTTGATATCATGTTGTTGCGGAGCCGCCAGGTGGACAATAAGGTTATGGGGCCTTATTCCTAATTTGCATGATGCTGCCATCACCACCGCAACAACACCTTTGGAGAGTGAAAACTTATTCCTACGAGACCTAACTCCACACGACAACACAGATTCAGGTTTCCCTAGCCCCTCCTTCATCGGAGAGACAAAGAAGGAGGTCGGGGGAGACCATGGCCTCACTGATGGGGACGGTTCGGACGGGGTCGCCTTTCTTTCCGTGACAGAGAAGAGAAGATGAGATGTGTATTGCATGACTTTATACTAGTTATTAAAAACAGATAATAGAGACTTGCACTGATTGACACCTCTAGATAAATACAGATTGCTTTATTCAGCTGTTCTCCTACATTAATATGGCTCACACATCATGCATGTATCGTGTATTATGGCGACATTTTATTACCTATTATTCAGCTACTCTGCCGTCGAGAGACTGCACATAATTAACCTCAACTCGATTTACCATGAACAATTTATCTCGTCAGCAAGCCTGTACGCCAGCCGACCTCTCAGGCTCTCACCAGGTCAATACGACGGGCACCGCGCCGGCATTGGTGTTGAGGCCGAGGTGTCCCACACGCCGGCCGACGCTCCCACCTCGTCGTCACGGCAGTCGTGGCACTCATCCACGACCTCGGCCATCGCGCTGCGCCCGGTCTCCGTGCTCATGATGCGGAACACGATGCCGCACAGGCCCCCCGCTCGTGAACAGCTTGGTAGATACAGTCAGCACAGATTCCCTATCGTCGTGGTAATGGCCGCCGCACGACGCCGGCCCGCGTTGCTCTCCTTCGTCGAACCCGCTCACCGTCATCACCCCTGGAGCCTGGACGATGGCGAGAGATGTCTTTGGATCAGCATGGTGCCTGGCGACGGCGCCCGCCACCTGCAGAAAAATGAAGAAGATTGCCGCCACCTTGGCCCCGTTCGCCATGGCAATTGAGCGGACCTCCCGCTAGCTAGCTTGCCCTGTGTGCTAGCTTTCTCTCAATGATGAGTTTATGTATGCTGGCGTTCCAGCCTTGAGACAAAACTGCCAGCTAAGGGAACTGGTTACTCGTGGCATGGGGAACTGCTATGGATTTATAATCCATGCGAAAAGGACAAGTCAAATTCATCGTTTCGGGCTCCAAGGTGGGATATACCACACACAACGGATAGTACGTAGTTGATAAACAACGAAACTGCATGCGTTCATACGCATGATGTGCGCCTATAATCTGCTTACATGTAAGTGTCAAGAGAGTTATCTTGGCCCGGCCCGATATGTCTTTTGGCCAAATATTTCGGCCCGATCTGATTTTTTTATCCTAGCACAACTTCTGGAGCCTTCCCGTCATGGTTTGCCAAAGGCCTAATAATATATTTGTACTCCTCAGGGTTATGTTGGACAGCTAAAAATTTGGCCGGCTTTGATATCAATTTTTTGGTCAGATTCCATTCAAATGTCATTCCAACATTCAACTTTTGGTTTTGTTATTTCGTCCGAGATTTTACCATTTTTTTTTGAAATAGCCTAATTTCGGTCATCTCGTTCAGAGAAACCCACCTTGGTATTAATCAGTGTAAGTTGGTTGTGACAGTATAAGTCGGTGTATGTTAGATGATCTCAATTTGCTAGTCTTCGATAAGTAATATGCTAGACCTCCTCGAGTAAGTTTCATTGTAGTTTTCTCCGCATAACTACACATTATCCCAAATTATGTGTTCTCTTTTGCTTTCAAGCATAATATAACGAAACATGTACTTCGTCAAAAGAATAACAGCTAAAATTATGCTAGGAAAATATTCATGAAGTCATTTAGGTTTAAGTACACCGATAAAGACTATAATCGTACTAAACTCGACTTGAATGAAGTAACATTTTTTCCGATAATGGGTATTATTATTTTATTAACACGCACACATAGAGGTGGGCAAAAAACCCGAGAACTAAAGACCGGAGCAGAAAAAACCGACACCCAAGCCGAAAAACCCAAGGCCCGAAACTACAATTGTTTACTCGGTTGGCAAAAATTAGAAACCGAAGTTACTTCGGGTGCGTTCAGTCATTAGACCATTGACCGAATTCACCGAACAAGCCCAATAGCTCATCCATACGAAGCTTTTCAAGCCCTTTTCTCAAGCGAAACAGCGCAGGACCGCATCTTATCCCCAAACGAGCTCCAGTCTCACGCAGGCATATGCAGCGCCGCCACCTCCATTTGCCCGCCTCGCAGTCCCAGCGGCGGCTGGCTGTTCTGCTGGCCCACGGCTCCCGGCGCGGCAGCAACGCCCGTATTCCGATGCGATGGCGGCCGAAGATGCACATGGCTCCCACTCGGCGACGGCCTCAGCGCCCATGTTCCACGCGACGGCGGCCGACGATGTCAAAGGCGGCCGAGCATGCGGTAGGGAGCCAACCAGGCAACCACCATCAGGATTCCCACCACAATTATCGCTGGTTTTTCGTTGTTTCTTTTGACTCCCGGTTTCTTTTTCTTTTTTGAGGAATTGAATTCTGATTTCTTGCACCATAACGAATATATCTCAGTGCTCTTCGGTTGTAACCGACGACCGAACCGAATTATTGGTCCACCAAAGTCTCGGTCATTGATTTTTCATAGGTCCGAACTGTTAGTAAATTTAGGAAACCGAATTTTAAAATAACTCATCGAACCGAAGCGAACGGTTCGGTCTAACCAAATGCCCAGCCTGAGCGCGCGCACACACGCATGCAATCCATAATATGTTTCCATTTAGATAATAGTTCATCAGCTGCTCCTGACTCCTTCAATGCACTTCATTTAAAAACCCCGCAACCCTGAAAAAAAAACAAAGAAAAGTTGACATGATCATACGACTACATGATGAAAAGTTCACGAATCTATCAGAAAAAAATATGTATCGCAGAAGTGTTTTGTAGCTGTGTGTAGAGGTTGGCTTGGTTATGTTACTTACCTAAACATCTCTACGATTCTAGAAAATGATACTCCACATGCATTCCCTAATGTAGTGCATATAAATTTTTTGAAAAGTCAAATTTCACAAACTTTGATCTAGCTTGTAGAGAAAGATATATACATCGACAATAGCAAATTCATATCATTAGACACATCAGAATACATATTTTCATAGTGTATAAATTTGATATTGTAGAAATAATTAGTTTTCTCTAGAAACTTGGTCAAAGTTTAAAGTTTGACTTTTGAAAATATCTATATGCACTACATTATAGAGCGGAGGGAGTGTACCCAAAGTGTGGAGCATACTCAATGATTGTAGTTGAACAGGCTAGCATGTGAACGATGCCAAGCAATAACATAGCCAATATCATTGCTTACTGTTTGGAATTTTGCATATGGTCTAGCCAGTCTCGTATCTACAAGAATGTAACCTAGCGAACAAAAACTGCAATATTGCTCTCCAAATATGATTCCTCAACAACATACATACATTTATCTTTACTCACTACAGTTGCGTTGGCGATAACTTTACTTATGTTTCTTAAATCATCGGAAACCTGTGGAGAAGGCTACCAATCCTCTGTAAAATTTAGACGCCACGACCCCGCGTCGCCTTGCCCAGGGCGGCTCGGGCGTAACTCCACGAACCCTTGCACCACCCCTCCTCCCTCCTCCTCCTGTCGCGCCGTCGCTGGAGGATGCCGCTGAGCGAAGCTCGTGCGGCCGACGGCGGCGGCGGGCTTTCCTCTCGCGGCGGAAACCTAGATCTGTTGGGCACGGAGACGGGCGGCGCGTCGGTGTGCGCTGGGATGCGAGGTCCTGGCGGTCGGCGGCAGGGCTTGGCGGCTGGCTAGACGCGGTTAAGGCGTCCCTGGCGGCTGGTTCACGCTGCGATGTTGGGCGCATGCATGCGTGCATGGGTGGCCGCTGGTTGGGGTGCTGCTGCACCATGTGGACTTGTTCCAGCAGATGCGGTGGATGTGTGCGTCCTCCGGCGGCACTTCGGCCAGGCTTGGCTAGATGGCGGCTTGGTCTCCCTTCGTGGGCCCACGGTACCTCGTGGCGGTGACGGTGATCTAGATCTGGGTCGGCCTTGTGGTGGTGGTGGTTGCAGACTGTGATTATGCAGCGACCTCTTGTGGCTCCACGACGGCGGTCGACATCGAAAGATCTTCTGCGAGTTCATCTCTCCAGATTCGATGGTTGACCTCGGCGATGAGATGCAAACATGGATGGCGGCTTGACGCAAAGGAATGGTTATGCAATGAACGCATCGCATGTAGTTGCTGGGATCGTGGAAAAGTGGTGGTGACAATACATTTGTGATGTCGATGATGGTGCTTCTTGAGTACCCGGTATCGAGCTCCGGGGTGAAAGCCTAGATCTGATGTATGGCAATGGCGATGGTTATATGTCGTTACCTAGTTGAAGGCATTTCTCGGATATGCTCAGACTGTTTTTTCATGGTGAAAACCTAGATTCCGGCCTTGACTGGCAGGATCCTGTGACAACAGCGATTAAACGCCACTCCCTTCTTGAAGGCGTTGCTGTCGAAGAATCTCGTCGTCCATATGGTGTCTTGAGATGGCTGGTGCGGATGTGGTCTTTCCCGTAGTTTGTCGATCACGGATCCGATCACTTCGGATTTTTTTCTCTCGCCCATGCATAGCTTTGGTCTTGTACGACTTTGCTATTAGCAGGCGTGTTTTGTTTGTTTTAGTGTTAGCTGTGTGCATCCTAGCTATGCAGAGGCCGGGTGTGTGCTTATCGTGTCTATATTCCCTTAATGCTTCATTTTGAGCAAATAAAATCCACTCTTTTAAAAAAAAAAGTCATCGGAAACAACAAGACTTCGGTTAAAATAATTTACCTATAAAAATGGATTTTGTGATGCTATGCGCATTGTCCTGAGAAGCATGTATAGAGTAATGATACTTTCTATTATAAATATTGAAATTAGTAGAAAAATCGTCCCTACATAGTTGTTTTGTTGTCTTGGCTAAGATCATTTTACCTTGACTTCCACTCTTATGGACAATAGACTTATAGCGTCTATATCGGGCTCCTCAAACCACGTCCTATACGTTCGGGCGGACGGCCTGGTCAGAGACCGATTACAAAATCGTGATCCAGTCGGGCTCCTCAAATCGGCCCTATACGTCGTACGAATGACCGACACCCCTCATATCCAGCCCAAATCTTAGGCAAATAGGAGGAGGTTTGGACGTGCCCGGGCGCGTACACCACATCAGATGCGACATTCATGTCCCACCAATCCCCCCCTCCCTCCCCCCCCCCCCCCCCCCCGCTCCCACGACCTTGTTGGTCAAGCCATTTGCCTCCCCTCTCTTATCCCTCTTCGCCCTGTCCTCCACTAGATCTACCGCCATCCCGATCCCTTATTGCCGCCACCACCGCTGCATACCTCCTCCCCGGCCGCCTCGCTGCTTTGGATACCGTCGTAGCCCCCGATGCCGTTGCGATATGTCCGGCTATTCTCAGACCGCAGCTTACTCTCTGTGTGTTCGACAAATTTTTAGACCAGTTTTTTGCGATTCTTTTGTAGGAGAATGATGGATTCGTATGGTTCGTCGGATGAGGAGCATGGAAACACGGAGCTTGATGAGTTAATGCAACAGGAATTCTTTGAGTCGTCTGATTCACACGGAGATGTCCAGATGTTGATGATGAAGAGCATCTAGGTGGAAATGGACGGGGAGGTGGAGCACATTCTGAACTTCAAGGGTTCAATCAATGAGGGAAGAATTTTGAACTGGGATAGGTCGCTAGATTATGGCTGCTCTACAAGGACTACTTCCAACTCGTATCAATATTCATCGATACATTTGTTCGTCGATGCTTCCGAATGTGCAAACACTTGTTCTTGCTTGTGGTTAAGGGAGTAGAGGCACATGATTCCTACTTCAAGCTAACCAGGGTTGTTGCGGATAATTCTCATTCTCTGCTAAGCACAAGTGCACGAATGCTATGAGGATGCTTGCACTAGGTACCACCATCGATGTTGTTTGTGAGACGGTCTGGATGGGGGAAGGACATGCCTGGAGACTATTGTGAGATTTGTCCACGCCGTGGTGCGGGTGCTTGGAGCCGAGTATCTGACAGAACCGAATGTGCAAGATACAAATAATTGGTGGCTATTCGAGCGGTAAGAGGCTTTGCAGGTATGCTCAGTTCAATTGACTGCATGATTGGCAATTGAAGAACTATCCCAAAGGTTTGCGTGGGATGTATGAAGGTTACACCAAAGAGGCCACAATAACACTCCAAGTAGTGGCATCAAAGGACTTGTGAATGTGGCATGCTTTCTTTGGCATGCCTGATTCTTACAATGACATCAATGTGCCCCAGTGATCTCCGACGCTCAGGAGACTTTGCAATGGGAATGTGACGTCGTGCAAGTACACTTTCAATGCACATGACTACAACATGGGGTACTACCTTGCAGATGGTATCCATCATCAGTTGGTGGCGTTTGTGATGACCATATATATCCGATCCCCATGCATGACAACAAACAAAGACACTTTGCAGCAATGTAAGAAGCAGCTAGGAAGAATGTGGACTAGGCATTCAGAGTGCTCCAAGCTTGTTGGGGAACTGTTCTTGGAGATGGAATGATGTGGGAACAAGAGACTTCGTGGCAGCTATTGGCATGTTTTCGGAGCACTAGTGCACTTGTCAATGTAAGCAATGTTAAGATGAAATCCTAAACTAGATGTGGATTTTTCATACTAGGCTCTAGTCCACAATCATGGCATCAACCTCCTTGCCGGAAGTTGTTCTCTAAAGTAGTTCACATTTGGCACAACTTTTACTTTTTATTTTTGATGAAGCATTAATGCACCTTTGAATATTAAATGTTTGAACAAAAAGGAAAAGACAGTGTTTGGGTGAATAATATATTGCACAAAGAAAAATAGAGACAAAACATACACCCACTGGCAGAAGGCATGTTCAAGTATATATATTGCGGCTACAAGAGGACGAGTGAACTGAGATACTTTCATTTGGATGTGTATATTTTTAATGCCTCGACAAGCTCTTCATATCAATGTTGTTGCATAGGCTTAATATACTTGATATTAATATAATATTATAAAGATATGGCTCTTGATATCATGTTGTTGCGGAGCCGCCAGGTGGACAAGAAAACTATGGGGCCTTATTCCTAATCTGCATGGTGCTACCATCACAACCGCAACACCACCTTTGGGGAGTGAAAACGTATTTCTAAGAGACCTAACTCCACACCACAACACAGATTCATGTTTTCCAGCCCTTCTTAATCGGAGAGACAAAGAAGGAGGCCGGAGGAGACCATGGCCTCACCGATGCGGACGGTTCGGACGGGTCACCTTTCTTTCTGTGAGAGAGAAGAGGAGATGTGTATTGCATGACTTTATACTATTTATTAAAAACATATAATAGAGACTTGCACTGATTGACACCTCCAGATAAATACAGATTGCTTTATTCAGCTGTTCTCCTACATTTCCGGTCTCATAGAACATTGGTCATAGAAACTTTTTTCTTCTGTGTTAGTTGAACACATGTAGATCCTCTAGAACATTCCTTCATTTGTTCTTCAAAAAGGGTCGGTGATTGAAAAGGTGAAGTAAAATTAATACAATGTACCAAGGTATTTTTAAAACATGTTGCATTTTGATTCATTTATTGATACTAGCAGTGTAGTCAAAAGTTCACCAAATATTAGTTCATGAAAGAGGTTTCCTTCCTTACATTTCTAATATATCCGTTTTTGAAAGAATGGTTTATAATGCATGTATTCTATTTTAGTTTGTTCATACATATTTTAATCTGTACAAAACTGCTTTAACTTCTACAACACTGCTTTATTTATATCTACAACCTAAATTTTTAGTCAGATATTTTTCATTCTAGAGATTATGGTTTTTGCAAATTGTAGGGATATTTGGTGCTGTAGTATTGTCACTGGGAAAAATAACTTTTTTTTTGAAAATTCTGTGTTAATATTTTAAATGTACATGTTTTGACTTTGATACATGCATTCCATATTAGCTAACATAAATATGAAATATATTCCTTTATGAGTTATTTTAGCTAAACTGTCTAGAAAATAGTTCATACTCCCTCTGTTCCATAATTCTTGTCGTGGGTTTAGTTCAAACTTGAACTAAAACCAAGATTTATGGATTGGAGGGAGGATGAAACATGAAACATGTCATTTCAATTATAAAAGAATCAAGTTTCATGATGTTGGCTGCGCATTTGCGCAGGCCACTTTGCTAGTTAGTTAAAAATATAAAGGCCTAAGGTTCAACCATTGGTTAAGCCGCCTGTGCTTAGTCACCAAGGGGAGGGGGGTAGTTTACATACTAATCACCATCGAACACATTATTCTATGTGGGCTTGAGTAAGTGGGCTTCTAACATCCCACGTTACTTCCAACGCATCCCACGTTAGCCAAGAATAACTTACCTACCTAGAACTAACACGGTTTAGAAAAGAAAAGACTACCCATAAAAGAAAAGCAAAGACTATGTCAAAGTCAAGAAAGAGGAAGAAACGACTAACCCGAAGTCAAACGAAAAAAAAAGAGACTAGATGTATTGGCTTCCTGCGCCTCGAGTTCACACAATGCAATCTGAACAAAAAACAAAAAATTATATGCAATGTAATTGAAATGGAAGGAATACATCACAAGCTACACAGGAAGAATTAGTACGAGAACAACATGTGCACGCTTTCTCTCAGACGTCTGATGTGTTCTTTCCATCAGACTACTGCATCTCCGTTGATTGGCCTTTCCATCCAACGGGTGCATGTGTTATCCATCTGCAACTAATTCCACAAATCACGTTGTTTGTCATTTATTGCTGGCCGAGACCATATATACATCGTTCAATCAAATTGAAACCGAGTCCTCCATCTATTTGGCCGGCGACAGGTAGCAACTCATGGTCGTGCATGGTGGTTAACACACCGGCGTTCGTTTTGCCGGTACTCTCTCTCTCTCTCTCTCTCTCTCTCTCTCTCTCGATCTGCGCAACCAAAACCACGAGCACCAAACTGGTCGGTTGCCATGCATTCGGCTGCTTCGACTCCATCTCCTCGTTGTCGGCGGCGGCATCGTCCTGCTTGATCGTCTCCTCAGCGATTTCGGCGATCAACGGACGGCAAGGAACGCGATGGAAAGCCTGTACTGTCTTCTTCCTCCACCACACCAGCAGCTCCCTCAGCACCTCTAGCGGTTCACCCTTCATTCCCTCCGATTTGACCTTCTCCCATCGACGACTACCTCCACGACAATGCTCGAGTGTTGAAGCAATATTGATACAGATAAGAAGCAAATAACATGGATATGTGCACATGTATTGCTCTACTGTTGAAGTTCGAGTTGTACGAAACATGGTCTGTTTATTTTAGTTTTTGGTGAATGCCAAAGCACAAAACAATGAATTACGAATCTTCACTAAATTATGAACGAAGCAAGAAAATGTGATGTAACTGCATGAAAAAACAAGGAAGCGTATACCACACTTATCGAAGCATGATTCTTTTATAGAGAAAACAAAATATAGGAAGCAAAGAAGCATGCGTCATTAGGACTTTAGGAGTCAATTTTAAACATGGAAACGTAGGGAGCCAAATCTGGACCTTGAATTATTATCGGAAGCATCCATGATCACATGATAACATGAAGTGAACATTATGCTTCAATGCATCAGTCAGAATGCTTCCGTGATATGAAAATTAAGCTGCCATATGTAAAGAAATAAGTCCTAAAAGATCACAGCTAATTGCTATTGTGCGATGGAATAAGGAAGCAGGACCTCATATATGGAAACGACGTGAATAAAGGGAGGCGTTTAATTTGGAAACTACCAAGGATGTGGTGGCACATGATTATAGGGATGGAAGCAACGTAAATCAAGGAAATTCGTTTTAGGAACTGCCAAGGGAGTGGTGCTGTTGGAGGGATGCATCTAACGCTTAAGAAGGTTTGATCCAACGGCCATGCGCTGGTCTGATGGGAAGCTAGGGATCAGTAGTCTGATCCCTAGTGGTTCCCCAACACTATTATACCAACGCTAGAAACAAAATTAAAAGACTCCACTCCCGTCGCATCTTGTGCCGTGTCTCTTTATATACAGCAGAATGCCCGAGGGACCATGTACTATCGTTCAACACAATCTAGTGGCAATCTAACAAGTATCTAAGCTGTGTAAGAGAAGTAGAGAAGAGAGGGAGAGAGAGAGAAGGATGACACATACAGCCATGGTTTTAGTGCTCGTTGTACTAGCACAAGATGCCTCCCTGGGCACCGCGGCCGGTCCCAGAGTCATCATCATCGGTGCTGGCATGTCCGGTAAGATTACTATGCCCTACGACACACATGCATTGGACACGGGAAGTTGTAACTAAGCATAGTCATATTAGGAGGTAATTAGACTAGTGTTAAGCATATTACACTAGTCTATATTACTACCTTCATAGAAGTAATATTATAGATGGTTGCATTTATTAGGTTGTAGACTCATTTTTTATTGGACTGCATATGTTACATTAACATATTATGTCACCACAAACACATCTAAGTTACTTCCATTATGGTCATGCATGCATGGACATTCTATATATCCATCAATTTTTTTTTCTTCTTCTTCTTCTTCTCTCTCTCTCTCTCTGTCACACACACCCACACAGAACGCATCAAACACGTCTGTAATACAATGTATATAATTCTTTTCAGATTTTTGGCTTCACTGTAAGTACGTAAAATGAGAAATTTTCAAATAAGCCTATCTTTTAAAGTATTAATTATTTTCCAAAAAAAAATTGAAGTAGTATTAATTATCATGCATAAAAAATACAGAAAATTATACACACTGGTACTAAAATGTTGTTGACCTACAATGTTTATATTTTATGTTATGTCAATGGGTTCACACGGCCTAAGCCCGCCTTAGTATCTTATTAAAAAATGTTATCTCGGAGAAAGAAAAAGGAGAAATCATAGTGATTGAGCTACTTTGAGGGCACATACGTAATGTACAGATGTGATCTTTTTTTTTGCGGGTAAAACAACCTTTCATTAATCAATGGCACATTACATTCTAACGCACATAAGTTCCAGATGTGAATTCTTGTGCTTACTACATATACATTATTTACATTGACCTAGGCTGTCGTTATATATATATACAGTTTAGGGATCTCGGCTGGGAAGAGGCTGTCGGAGGCCGGGATCACTGACCTAGTGATCCTGGAGGCGACCGACCGCATCGGCGGGCGCATCCACAAGACCAAGTTCGCTGGGGTGGATGTGGAGATGGGGGCCAACTTGGTGGAAGGGGTGAACGGCAACGAGATGAACCCCATCTGGACCATGGCAAATGACACCGGAGGCCTCAACCTCAGGACTTTCCGCTCCGACTTCGGACACCTTGGCGGCAACACCTACAAACAAGAGTATGTGCTTGCGCTCCAAACTTCCAATATGTAGGATACATTCCTAACTGATTGATTAATTCTGCATGAATATAATGTAGTGGTGGTCTCTACGACGAGAAACTCGTCGAGGGCAGATGCACGACGACCGGGTTGTAGAACGCTAGCGCCGCCTGCTAGCTGCGCCGTGCGCCACTCCGGCGCCGGCGGCCACCCCTCCTGTCGGTCGCCACCCCGGGGCCGGCAGCCACTCTCCCCTCTCCTCCTTCTCCCCTGCCCCCGCGTGCTCCTCGCCATGGCTGAGCGGGTGGCCCTTTCGGGATCCGGCGGATCCAGCTCCAGATCCCCTCCTGCTCGCCCTCCCCTGCGCTCGCTGCTGGTGCCGGTGGTGGGATCGGCGCTTGGCCCTCTGGGGCAGGGTGGCCGGTCGGTGCCCGCGCCGGGCGACGCTCCGTGGCGGACGAAGCGGGGGCGCCGGGAGCGTGCTCGCCCGGTCCTCCCGCGCGCGGTCGGCGCACGCACTCTCCCCTCCTCCAGGCCGCCGCCGAACTCGCGGATGCCGGCACGCTTCTTCGGCTGCTGCTACAACTGTGGGGAGGATGACCACATCTCCCGCGAGTGCACTAACCCCACCATGTGCGTCCGCTGCGACGGCGTCGGGCACAGTTCCAGGGACTGTCCGCTGGGGCGGGGCTCCTCGTCTGGGGGCAGCTCGCCCCGCCCGCCTCCTCGTCGGCAGCGCGTCTCCTCCCCGCCCCCGCCCTTGTCCTGGCCTTCGCTGGACGCGAATCTCCCGCCCCCTCCCCCGGGCCCCCCTCCGACGGGTGCCGTCCGGCTTGATCGCTCTTGGAGCAACGTTGTGGCTGAGGCTTCCAGCGAGGGCTCGGTGGATGGCCCGGCCTTTGACGTCCCCTTCGCGGGGCTTCCCCCGCGGGTGGAGGTCGTGCGGCTCCCGCCGGCGCAGCGGGTGGAGGAGCCTTCCTGCTGCTACCTGGAGTGCTCGGAGGAGACCGTGCGCCTGGAGGCGGAGCTCGCGCGCGCTGTTGTGGTCACCATCGTCGGAAACCGCCCTGCGGTGGACCTCGTCAGTGCGGCGGCGGCCCTCCATGCGGAGTTCGACATTAGGCCGTCGTCCATGTCCATTCGCGCCTTCTTCCCGGAGGACTTCCTTGTCTTCTGCGATTCCATCCTCCTTCGTCATCGCATGGCGGACCGTGGCCGGGTGGACAGCCCTGGATTCTCGCTCACGCTCCTGCCATGGACTCGGTAGGCGGTGAATCTCCCCTTCCTCGTGCCTCTTGACCTCGTCGGCGTGCCGGCAAATGCGTGGACGCGGCGGACGGCTGATGTCATCTTGGAGGGCTGCGGCTTCGTGGTGGATGTCGCGGAGGCGACGGCTAGCCGCAACGACATGTCTCATTTCCGCGTTTGGCTGCGCACGGCGAACATCTGTCGCATCCCCTCCCGCAAGTTCCTTTTCGTGGAAGAACCGCCGCTACAATCCGCGGCGTCGGCGAGGCACCCGCCGAGAGTGTCTTCTCGGGCACGAGCCGGCACGCTGCGGTACCCCATCCAGATCCGCCGCGTGCCTGACGCGCCGGCGGCGCCTCGTCCTCCGCAACCTCCCTCCTCGCCGAGGCCGCCACCACCACCACCGCCACCTTCTCCGCCGTCCGACGCCGACCGCGGCCCCGACGCTGGCTCGCCGGGCCGCTGGATGGAGGGGGGAGGAGCCTCCTCTGCAAGGCACACGGGGAATGCCGCTGGTGGACCTGTCAGGCGCACATATGCGGGCACGGTGGGGGCGGCGCCTTACCACCGCCGGCGCGCGCTGGCCGGTGCCGTCGACGCTGATGTCACGCCTTGTGGGGCTGGCTCCCTGTGCATGCCTGTCAGCGGTGACCTGGGGCCCGCGGAGACCATGCGTGCTTTGACCGCTGTGGACTCTGTTGGGTGGTCCGGGGCGTCGCGGCTACGGGCTGGCTCCGGGGCCGCCTCGGGGAGTGCCTCTGAGGATGTCACGGGCCTCAGCGACGGCGAGTGGTCCTCTCTGGACGGCAACTGCGTCCCCGACCAATCAGCGGAGGTGGGCAGCATCATTGCTGCGCTACGTGGCAGTTCGGCAGGGGCATGCGCGCGCTCTCGTGACTCCTCCACAGCCTGGTCGGCCTCCTGGTCGGTCCGGAGCACGGGCTCGGGTGGGGTACGCCTCTCAGTTGACCTGGGTCCGGCTTTCGAGGCCTCGGCCTCCCCGCTGCATGCGCGCTGCCCTCCCCAGGCGGTCCCGCGTGATCTTTCACCAATACGCACTCATGCAGTCCAGGCCCACCCAGCTACACCCCCATGCAGTGGCCAGCTTTCTCCATGCAACAGCAGCGCTACGTCGCCAAACCCTATGGCTGCTCCCACCCAGGCCATCACTAGCACGCCGGCTACCCCACCGGCGGTGCTCCAGCAGTTGCTTTCGCAGATCCGTGAGCACATACGCTCCCCCCTCCTGCCGCTTCCCGATGTGCAACGGGGCCGGCGCAAACGGCCCATCGTTCCGGAAGAGCATTGTCGTCGCAGCGCAAGGTTGCAAAAGAACGCCCAGTCCTTGCCGACGTCGTACATCAAGCGTGCGCAGCGGGTGTTGATGTCCAAGATGGGCATTTGGGAGATCGACAACGAACCACCGGTGGATTGCTTGCAGAAATATGCACAACTCTTCCAAAGCCCGCTGCCTCCACATCGCATAGACGCTCTAGCGCGGCTATTCTCTCTGGACGTCCCTTTTGAGGATTCCTCGCTGTGCCTAGAGTTCTAGAGGGCCGGCATGGTGGATTGTAGGCACTGTAATGGATAATACAAATCATAATATCATTGTGTGGAATGTGCGTGGGCTCAATAACGTAGCTAGAGGGGCTGCCATGAAGAGCTTGGTCAGGCCCGACCCTGAGGGGGGGCGAGCGGGGCGGCCGCCCCGGGCCCCCGACGCAGAAGGGGCCCCCGTCCAGGGCTCCAGGCATGTGAGCGTGAAGCAAGCTTTTCTCAACCGTCAGTCCGCCATTAGAGTCTCTGTTCGTTTTTCTGTTCTCTGCGTCTCCTGACTCGGGAAGGAGAAAGCTAACTCGTTTTCCCTATAGCGAACTGGGCTTTGGGCCTTTGTTTTTCCTACAACGGAATGCTGCTGGTTGTTAAGTGGTGGTGGTGGTGGGCCTGAGTAATTTGGGGTTGGGAGTGCATGGTTCAATATGAATTATAGCGTATAGTTAAAAGTGATAGGAATTCCCCTAAAAAAGACAGGAATTTCCCTTTCAATAAAAATGGAACATGAATTACCGTTTTTCTTTCGGAGCCGGTACTCTTGTCTTTACATATTTTTGAAAGTTTGACTTACACATATTTTCAATTGATAGCCGATTGTTCTGTCAAACTTATTTATGTACATTTTTCATATCATATTTTGGTCTTAATATGTTCGTATAGGTTGATTGTAGTTGTTATTTCTAGTTGATTATAAATTGTGTCACTAGATTTATCTTTTGCGCTACCGGTTTTGTCATAGAAAAAATTTGCTTGTCCATTCCACGCCCTTGATCTCCTATGCGCGTGATCGTAATTGTCCCAAAAGTAACTTAGATTGATGTCATGTGCTACCGCCCCTTGCTCGACTACATGCGACCGACCCTTGATCTCCTATGCCGCCTAGCTAAAGACATTACCATCGGCCCCACGCAGTGTCGGAAAGTGAGTCGCCGAGAGAACACGACACCGCACCCACCGTCTAGAAGATATACTTTCACAATTTCGAACAATATATGTATTTAATTCTCTTTATGTATATATATATATATATATATATATATATATATATATATATATATACTTTTTTTTATTTAAGATTATAATGATTGTTAGGCCGCATAATCCAGTTTCGCCCCGGGCCCCCGAAATCTCAGGACCGGGCCTGAGCTTGGTTTGCGACGCATCGGCGTCGGTTGTGTGCCTCCTGGAATCCAAGCTGGAGGTGGTTAATCAGCGCGTGGTTAACTCACTGTTGGGGCTAAAATTTGACGCGTTCGTGACTCTCCCTGCGCATGGCACGGCCGGCGGAATCATCGTGGCTTGGGATTCCGCGGTGGTCACGGTGCCCGCCTTCCGGATCGATCAGTTTTCTGTCACAGTTGAGATGGCCTTCGGAAGGGGCAATCAATGGACTTTGACCACGGTCTACGGACCGACCGACGACACGATGAAACCCCAGTTCCTGGATGAGCTCCGGGCGGTCAGGGCGGCTTGCGCGGGGCCGTGGGCAGTGGCAGGAGACTTCAACCTCATTGTTGAGGCGGCGGATAAAAGTAACAACCTGATCAACAGGCGCATGATGGGACGCTTTCGACGCTTCCTAAATGACCTGGAGCTCAAAGAGGCGTGTCTCATTGGGCGGCGCTATACATGGAGCAACGAGAGGAATCACCCAACGCTTGAGAAGATCGCTGGTTCTCCACGGCGGATTGGGACGCCGGACACCCGGAGCACCTTCTGCAGGCCTTGTCCTCCTCCATCTCGGACCACTGCCCGCTGCTCATGTCAACTAACGTCTCCTTCCATCAAAAATCGCGGTTCCACTTCCAGAGCTATTGGCCGTCTATGCCCGGATTCCATGAGGTAGTGGCAACTAGCTGGAACTCCCTACCTCCGAAGGCGGACCCCTTCGTTGATCTCTTCCTGAGACTAAAGGCCACAGCCAAGGCACTGACCAAATGGAGCCAAGCCAAGATTGGCAACATCAAGGAGCAGATTCTGCTGGCAAATGAGCTCATCCTGTGCTTCGACCAGGCGATGGATACGAGACCGTTGGCGGGCGGGGAGGCGTGGCTCCGCCGGCAGCTCAAGAAGAAAGTGCTCGGCTTGGCGTCCCTACAGAGGACTATTGCCCGATAGAAATCTCGCATCTCATGGCTGAAAGCAGGCGATGCAAGTGAGGCGTACTTCAAGATCTTTGCGAGCCAGCGGCGTAGGAGAAATCATGTGTTCAGGCTGAAGAACAGGGCTGCGGAGGCCTCCTCGAGGGAGGGCATGTGTGCGCTGGCCGGGGACTACTACGCCGGATTGCTTGGGGCTCCAATGCATCGGCAACACACGCTCAGTCTGACTGCCCTCGGACTGCCGGCGGTGGACACCGCTGCGCTCGAGGCCCCGCTGCCGGAAGCCCTAATCTGGAACACGATCAAGGACATGCAGCCTAATAAGGCCCCGGGGCCCGATGGGTTCACCACGCGGTTCTACCAAGCCTGTTGGGCCATCATCAAGGATGCGGTGATGAAGGCAGTGCATGCCTTCGACGGTGCAGATGGCAGGGGGATGGACGAGGCCTTCATAGTGCTGCTGCCAAAGATGGAGGGGCCCCTGGACATCAAAGACTTCAGGCCCATCAGCCTCATCCACAGCTTCGCTAAAATCCTCGCCAAGGCCTTGTCTGCTGAGTTTGCCCCGCTGATTCCAAAGCTGGTAGACCGAAACCAGAGCGCGTTCATTTCTGGCAGGTCCATCTTGGACAACTTCATGCTGGTCCAACAATCCATTCGCACCCTGCACCGCAAGCGAGCGCCGGCTATCATCTTCAAAATTGACATCGCCAAAGCCTTTGATAGCGTATCCTGGCCATTCCTCCTTGAGGTGTTGACACATCGTGGTTTTGGCCCACGATGGCGACGACGGATTTCCACCCTCCTATCGACGGCAAGTACTCAAGTGCTCGTCAATGGCTCGGCCAGCGAAAGCTTCTGGCACGGAAAGGGACTGCGCCAAGGGGATCCTGTCTCTCCCTTGCTTTTCATCATCGTGATGGACGTCCTCACGGCCATGTTCAGAAAGGCGGAGGAGGCGGGCGTCTTCTCCTCGTTCCGTGCACTTGGTGTCCACCATCGCCTCTCGCTATACGCAGACGATGCCATCCTACTGCTCAGGCCGCTGGCCACCGAGATGGACGCGGCAAAGCAAATTCTGGAGTGCTTCGGGGAGGCCACGGGGCTGCGCTGTAACTTCACGAAGAGCTCCATCTCCATGGTTCGTTGTTGTGTGGAGGACGTGCAAGACATTGTTGGGGCGGCTGGCTGCGCCGTCAAGGCGCTGCCGATCACCTACCTCGGCCTCCCCCTTTCCCTGCGGGCCCTAACCCACGCCGAGCTTCAGCCACTCGTCGACCGGATCGCGGCCCAGATGCCAACATGGAAGGCCGGCCTTCTCCGCCGGGCAGGAAGACTGACGCTGGTGAATTGCAAGCTTTCGGCGATGCCAATCTTCCACATGATGGCACTAGACCCCCCGCCATGGTTCTTCAAGTGCATTGACAAGCTAAGAAGGGGCTTCTTTTGGCGTGGGCTGGAGGACGCCAAGGGGGGGTGCTGCCTTGTGGCATGGCAGGTCGTCTGCTCCCCCAAGCCACTCGGCGGGCTGGGAGTTCTCAACCTGCAGCTACTTAACCAGGCCCTGCGCCTGCGTTGGCTCTGGCTGCAGAAGACGATGTTGGACAAACCCTGGGATGGTTTGGAGATCGGCGTCTCGGATATGGCCGCGGGCCTCGGCCTTGCGGCGCTTCGGTGCACGATCGGGAACGGGCGCGGAGCCAACTTCTGGCGCGATCCATGGCTGAACGGCCGCGCCCTAGCCCAGAGAGCGCCCAACCTTCTGAACTTCGTTCGGCCGGCTGGACAAAGACTGAGTGTGGCGGAGGCCTTGCATGACCACGCATGGGTGGACGCGATACGTGGCTCTCCAACGGTGCCGGCCATCGCCGAATTCCTCGAGATCTGGGAGGAGGTGCAGTCAGTCACCCTCTCCGAATCGCCTGACGCTTTCTCCTGGCGCCTTGGAGCAGCTGGTAGATACTCCTCCCGGGACACCTATGCCGCCTTCTTCCTGGGTAGAGAGCTCGCCCCTGTGCCGAGCATATTTGGCGGTCATGGGCTCCCCTCGAGGTGAAAATCTTCGCCTGGCTCGCGGTGCGAGCTAGACTATGGACGGCGGATCGGCTGGCACGGAGGAACTTGCCTCACACACGGCTATGTCAGCTGTGTTGCCAGCACGACGAGGATACCACGCACATGCTCCTGGGCTGCTCCTACGCTCGCGAGGTCTGGTACAGCATGCTGCTTCCCCTGAGGTTACATCGGTTCACACCGGATGGCGCGAAGTGCCTCGCAGAATGGTGGCCACAGATGGCGGATGCGGTGACAGCAAGCCAGAGAAGACACTTGAACACCACTGCCTTGGCCACACTACGCTTCCTCTGGCTCGAGCGTAACAGCCGAGTCTTTGAGCGCAAGGCGTCCCCGCCGGCGGCCACAGTAGCGCTAATTAGGGCTGAGCTCCGCTTATGGATTCATGCTAGGGTAGAGGGCGGCCACCCCTTTCAAATTCACTAAAACGCACACACGAGCTGGGCCGAGGGCGGACATGACTTTGTAATGACCTTTGTAATTGGGACTCCCTCTTCTCCTTAATTGAAAAGACATGCAACGCTCCTGCATGTTCTTGAAAAAAGAAGATAATCGAGAGGGCGGGTGAGGTGGCTGAGAGCGGCAGCAAGCTCTCTGGTGCGTTCCACCACAGCGGCCAGCAGGACATGTCTGTCATGGCCATGCAACGCCTCAACTACGTATACAGTTCATGTTCTTGTAACCAGTCTAAACTTGCACCGTTGACATTTGCTAACACACCACGCAAAATACTTCGAAAAAATGGAGAAGGGGGCAGCGTGGGATTTAAAGTCTTACTTACACCTAATTAATTAATGTCAGCTGATGGCTCATGCTCACCCTTTCCTCTTGCCCCTCCCTGTATAGGTTATAACTTTTTTTTCCCTTATGGCAAATTTTAGTCCAGCCAGTGCATTCCATCAAATGACCACAGTTATGTGATTTGCAGTACTCAATCATGAAATCCATATGTTCTAGCAAATGGTAACCACTGCAGTCTCCAAGAGACATATACGAAAGAATTATAAAAGAATCACTATTTTTTTAAAAGAAATTAGCAGTAATATATTTTTCGCCCATGTAAATCACCCCGGTCACCCCTTCTATATTTTTGGGCCCCCAAATATTCGGCTCTTCCGCGACCACCTTTGTACCGAATTATTTGCTTTATCTTTATGACGAAGGAATTATAAATTTATCAGTGTCCAACTATTTATAATTTATTTACCCATGATTTGAATTTTTGTAACCTGTGTCTCTTGTACGCACCGAAGTATGGCTTCTGGTCCTGTAGCACCACTAGACATGGTGATCGATTGCTACCACCACGACTTCGAGTTCGCTGAGCCACCGCGTGTGACGAGCCTACAGAACACACAGCCACTCGCAACGTTCAACAACTTCGGCAACGACGTGTATTTTGTGTCCGACCATCGGGGTTACGAGTCCGTCGTCTACCACATCGCTGAGCAGTACCTCAAGACAGACCGCATGTCCAGCGCCATCGTTGACCCGAGGCTCAAACTAAACACGGTGGTGCGGGAAATCACCTACTTACCAAACAGCATCATGGTGAAGACTGAGGACAACAAGGAGGTGTACCAGGCCGACTATGTCATCGTCTCAGCTAGCCTCGGTGTTCTGCAGACCGACCTCATACGGTTCACACCAGAGTTGCCTTGGTGGAAGATGATGTCCATCTACCAGTTCAACATGGCCGTCTACACCAAGATCTTCCTCAAGTTCCCTAGGAGGTTCTGACCAGAGGGGCCTGGTAAGCAGTTCTTCCTATACGCCAGTGATAGGAGAGGGTACTACCCAATATGGCAGCAGTTCGAGAAGGAGTACCCAGGGTCGGACGTGCTGCTCGTGACGGTTACCGACGACGAGTCAAGGAGGATCGAGCAACAACCAGACAAGCAGACCATGGCGGAGGCGATGGAGGTGCTGAGGAAGATGTTCCCTGGGAAAGACGTGCCGGACGCCACCGAGATCCTTGTGCCGAGGTGGTGGTCCACCATGTTCTTCAAAGGCACCTTCTCCAACTGGCCTATCGGCGTTAACCGTTACGAATACGATCTCATCCGGGTACAAATATATATACATTTTCCCTGCATTTCACTCGTCCTACACTTATATTAACAAGACTCTTTGTATTTTCCTTTTTCTCAGGCTCCCGTTGGGAGGGTTTACTTCACCGGTGAGCACACGAGCGAAAAGTACAATGGTTATGTCCATGGAGCGTATCTTGCAGGTAAACTCAGAAGTTCTGCTCATGCTTTGCATTGTTAAGTATGTTTTGTTTTCCTTTTTGGTTTCTATGAATTCCTAAGATATTCACATCTGACGGGTGTTACATAGGTATTGACTCTGCTGACATTTTGATCAACGGTGCCGAGAAAAAAATGTGCACTTACAATGTCACGGGAAAGCATGACTAATCCAAAGGTAACTATCTATTTTTTTTTTGGCGAATCCAATGGTAACTATCTAGCTAAACAGTTCTTTCCTACTAGTGATTTGAAGCCCAAAAAAACGAGCTCAAGTGTTGCCCGTCCAATATTTTTTCTATCTTATTTTTCTTTTCCATTCCCTGATAGTGGTATGGCATTTTCTTTTCTGTTGCAGGTTAACTACAAGGTTGAAGCACCAGCAAAGAAAAAAAAACTACAAGGTTGAAGCACTAGAAATTGCATGTTAACGGGTTGCTTGGTTCGTAGGCACTCCTAATGTTAGGCATGTTTGATCAAGTTAGGAAATTATCTGACTGTCATATGGACAAAGACACTATTTATAGTTTCCTAACTTTTATAAGAAAAACAAACATGGAACAGTTCGAGTAGTATCTACAAATATTACGGAAAACTTTATTGTGTAAGCAGTCTGCTAATACAAGACATTATTCGATAGCAGGAACAATACCAAGCCATACATCCTTCTTATTTCTATCAGGGTGGGCGGGCATTCAAGGGTAGACTTCAATGATGGATCGAAATCCTAGCATGGGAGTGATCTTGTAATCACTGAATCCGGCTTCAAGGAAAATCTTCCTCCACTGCTTCTCGTCTCGCTTGCCCCCGTCAACACGCATCATCTGGACATCAAATAGAACTTGCGTCTCCCTCAGAAGAGAATCATCCCGCGACATCCCAGAGTCTATCACGACATCGATGATTATCACCTTCCCTCTGGAACCTCAACTAGTTATTGATTCTTTGCACCCTCGTAGTACCTTGATAGCATCTTCATCTTGCCACAAGCACAAAACCCACTGGAAAATGGAAGAACAAGTCTTTCTCAACGTATATGTTATAACTAAAGGAAAAACAAGATGTCGTGTCCTATGTGTACCTTGAGTAAAACAACGTCTGCTGGTGGCACGTACTCAAACAAATCACCAGCAACAAACTCGACATTGCCGATAGCAGGTGCCCCGGCGATCGCGTGCGGGAGGTCCAACACGGTGCACCTGATGTGAGGGAACGCCTTAGTGATGGCTTCCGCCATGGCACCATGGGCACCACCGGCATCAACGAGAGAGCTTGTGCCCTCAAAGATGTTGCAGTGATCCTTGATGATGGTCTCCATAAGGGGGAGGCTATCGGAGACCATGCCAGCGTTGAAAATGCCATGCGTGCCCTTCTTCGCGGTCATTTCCTCCCGTGTGCACCCGTGAGCCACCTCGAAGAGTGTCAGGGCCGACGCTCTCTCGTCGGTGAACCACTCCCCTATATTACAGAGGGCGGTAAAGGACAGCGGGTCCACGAGCACGCGCACGATGGGCGACTGGGTGCACGAGCCACTAGTAGAAAACAGGGCTTTGAAACGGGCCAGAATATTGCATTAGTCCCGGTCGTGTTACGAACCGGGACTAATGGGTGCATCGGTCCCGGTTCGAGCAGCCAGGGCGCCGGCCGGGGTTCGTCAGGAACCAGTCCCGGTTCGTGTGACCCCTTTAGTCCCGGTTCCAGACACGAACCGGGACTAAAGGGCCTCGCTCCTGGTTCCAGTCCCTTTAGTCCCGGTTCTATCCACAAACCGGGACTAAAGATATGCCTATATATATATATGTTCGCCCCTGCCCGCTCACTCCTCTGTTTTTTGGCCGGCCAGCGTGTGCGAGGTGTGTGCTGCTCTGCTCTCATCCTATGCACACGAAGTGTTTGATGAAATGCCCGAGCCACGCTTAAGCTTTCTCCTCTCCAAACTCGACCTCCAAGCTCCATTTTCCCCAAGATTTGTCTAGGTTTGGCGGTCCGATCTCGTCGCCGGCACCACCGTGGTGAGCCTCTTGTTCTTATCTTCTTTTTAAAAGAAAAAAATTCTTACTTGTATGATTTACATGGATACTTGTATAAATTTCTTACTTTTATTATTGTTTGTTATTATATAGTGCCATGGTCATGGTATCCGCCCACGTCGGCCCTCGTCCGGTCTATGATTCGGATGTGGTATATTATCTTTTATAACTATTTGTTTCATTTAGTCTTTATGACAATTGTGCCGACCAACGTGACATAGATGTGTTTATCTAGGAGGTATGTGAACCGGAAATTCCAATCGACCCTCTTGTCGAGAGGTTAAATTTAGTTGAAAAAGAAAACGAGGATTTGAAAGAAAAAATGAAAAGAATTGAGGAGGAGAAGATGAAATTGGAGTTGCATGTTGCCGATGTCGTCGATGACCACAAGATCAAGATGGATGCAATGCGCTTGAAGATTAGAAAGATAAGAAAATATGCCATTGATAATGAGGCTTGGTATCATTATGCTGTTGGATCAATTGTTACCTTAGTTGCGATTATGATCGCATTTGTTGTTGCATTTAAATGTTTTACATAGTTGTATGTTAGTTTCAATTTAGGTTTTAATTAGATGCTCTAGAGAGCTGTATGTTGTTCTATGAGAACTATGTATGAACTTTATGTATTTATTTTTTCAGTAATAACATTTGATTACTTCTCTATTCATGATGTTCTGTAATGGTTTTTGATACATTTAATTATATAATGCACGCAGTTGTTTGCAGTGCTTTTCAATTCATGGTCATTTTAGCTCAAAATAATCATGAAATGCATAAAAACTAGCAAATGAAGTCAGAAAATGGTTGAAAGGTGATGATGTGGCTTTGAATGCTGCATATTGAATGCAGAAAAAGACTTGAGTTAAAATATGTTCAAAAAATTGAAATCCCGTTGTAATAGACGTGTTTTCGTCCGAAACCCTGATACTTCGAAAGAGATTGTCCAGTTTGTACACGAAGTGCATCCAGTTTTTCCGGTAACCCTCTCAACTTTTTAGCACATGCTATGTGGGTGAAATTATGATACCATGCCAACTTTCAACCATTTCAGAGTTCATTTACAGTGCTTTTCAATTCAGGGTCATTTTAGCTCAAAATAAATCATGAAATGCATGAAAACTAGCAAATGAAGTCAAAAAATGGTTGAAAGGTGATGATGTGGCTTTGAATGGTGCATATTGAATGCATAAAAAGTCTTGAGTTAAAATATGTTCAAAAAATTGAAATCCCTTTGTAATAGACGTGTTTTCGTTCGAAACCGTGATACTTCGAAAGAGATTGTCCAGTTTGTACACGAAGTGCATCCAGTTTTTCCGGTAACCCTCTCAATTTCTTAGCACATGCTATCTGGGTGAAATTATTATACCATGCCAACTTTCAACCATTTCATAGTTCATTTGCAGTGCTTTTCAATTCAGGGTCATTTTAGCTCAAAATAAATCATGAAATGCATGAAAACTAGCAAATGAAGTCAGAAAATGGTTGAAAGGTGATGATGTGGCTTTGAATGGTGCATATTGAATGCAGAAAAAGTCTTGAGTTAAAATATGTTCAAAAAATTGAAATCCCTTTGTAATAGACGTGTTTTCGTCCGAAACCCTGATACTTCGAAAGAGATTGTCCAGTTTGTACACGAAGTGCATCCAGTTTTTCCGGTAACCTTCTCAACTTTTTAGCACATGCTATGTGGGTGAAATTATGATACCATGCTAACTTTCAACCATTTCATAGTTCATTTGCAGTGCTTTTCAATTCAGGGTCATTTTAGCTCAAAATAAATCATGAAATGCATGAAAACTAGCAAATGAAGTCAGAAAATGGTTGAAAGATGATGATGTGGCTTTGAATGGTGCATATTGAATGCAGAAAAAGTCTTGAGTTAAAATATGTTCAAAAAATAGAAATCCCTTTGTGATAGACGTGTTTTCGTCCGAAACCCTGATACTTCGAAAGAGATTGTCCAGTTTGTACACGAAGTGCATTTCAATTTTTCCGGTAACCCTCTCAACTTTTTAGCACATGCTATGTGGGTGAAATTATGATACCATGCCAACTTTCAACCATTTCAGAGTTCATTTGCAGTGCTTTTCAATTCAGGGTCATTTTAGCTCAAAATAAATCAAGAAATGCATGAAAACTAGCAAATGAAGTCAGAAAATGGTTGAAAGATGATGATGTGGCTTTGAATGGTGCATATTGAATGTAGAAAAAGTCTTGAGTTAAAATATGTTCAAAAAATTGAAATCCCTTTGTAATAGACGTGTTTTCGTCCGAAACCCTGATACATCGAACGAGATTGTCCAGTTTGTACACGAAGTGCATCCAGTTTTTCCGGTAACCCTCTCAACTTTTTAGCACATGCTATGTGGGTGAAATTATTATACCATGCCAACTTTCAACCATTTCATAGTTCATTTGCAGTGGTTTTCAATTCAGGGTCATTTTAGCTAAAAATAAATCATGAAATGCATGAAAACTAGCAAATGAAGTCGGAAAATGGTTGAAAAGTGATGATGTGGCTTTGAATGGTGCATATTGAATGCAGAAAAAGTCTTGAGTTAAAATATGTTCAAAAAATTGAAATCCCTTTGTAATAGACGTGTTTTTGTCCGAAACCCTGATACTTCGAAAGAGATTGTCCAGTTTGTACATGAAGTGCATCCAATTTTTCCGGTAACCCTCTCAACTTTTTAGCACATGCTATGTCGGTGAAATTATTATACCATGCCAACTTTCAACCATTTCATAGTTCATTTGCAGTGCTTTTCAATTCAGGGTCATTTTAGCTCAAAATAAATCATGAAATGCATGAAAACTAGCAAATAAAGTCAGAAAATGGTTGAAAGGTGATGATGTGGCTTTGAATGGTGCATATTGAATGCAGAAAAAGTCTTGAGTTAAAATATGTTCAAAAAATTGAAATCCCTTTGTAATAGACTTGTTTTCGTCCGAAACCCTCATACTTCGAAAGAGATTGTCCAGTTTGTACACGAAGTGCATCCAGTTTTTCCGGTAACCCTCTCAACTTTTTAGCACATGCTATGTGGGTGAAATTATGATACTATGCCAACTTTCAACCATTTCAGAGTTCATTTGCAGTGCTTTTCAATTCAGGGTCATTTTAGCTCAAAATAAATCATGAAATGCATGAAAACTAGCAAATGAAGTCGGAAAATGGTTGAAAGGTGATGATGTGGCTTTGAATGGTGCATATTGAATGCAGAAAAAGTCTTGAGTTAAAATATGTTCAAAAAATTGAAATCCCTTTGTAATAGACGTATTTTCGTCCGAAACCCTCATACTTCAAAAGAGATTGTCCAGTTTGTACACGAAGTGCATCCAGTTTTTCCGGTAACCCTCTCAACTTTTTAGCACATGCTATGTGGGTGAAATTATGATACCATGCCAACTTTCAACCATTTCAGAGTTCATTTGCAGTGCTTTTCAATTCAGGGTCATTTTAGCTCAAAATAAATCATGAAATGCATGAAAACTAGCAAATGAAGTTAGAAAATGGTTGAAAGATGATGATGTGGCTTTGAATGGTGCATATTGAATGCAGAAAAAGTCTTGAGTTAAAATATGTTCAAAAAATTGAAATCCCTTTGTAATAGACGTGTTTTCGTCCGAAACCATCATACTTCGAAAGAGATTGTCCAGTTTGTACACGAAGTGCATCCAGTTTTTCCGGTAACCTTCTCAACTTTTTAGCACATGCTATGTGGGTGAAATTATGATACCATGCTAACTTTCAACCATTTCAGAGTTCATTTGCAGTGCTTTTCAATTCAGGGTCATTTTAGCTCAAAATAAATCATGAAATGCATGAAAACTAGCAAATGAAGTCAGAAAATGGTTGAAAGATGATGATGTGGCTTTGAATGGTGCATATTGAATGCAGAAAAAGTCTTGAGTTAAAATATGTTCAAAAAATAGAAATCCCTTTGTGATAGACGTGTTTTCGTCCGAAACCCTGATACTTCGAAAGAGATTGTCCAGTTTGTACACGAAGTGCATTTCAATTTTTCCGGTAACCCTCTCAACTTTTTAGCACATGCTATGTGGGTGAAATTATGATACCATGCCAACTTTCAACCATTTCAGAGTTCATTTGCAGTGCTTTTCAATTCAGGGTCATTTTAGCTCAAAATAAATCAAGAAATGCATGAAAACTAGCAAATGAAGTCAGAAAATGGTAGAAAGATGATGATGTGGCTTTGAATGGTGCATATTGAATGTAGAGAAAGTCTTGAGTTAAAATATGTTCAAAAAATTGAAATCCCTTTGTAATAGACGTGTTTTCGTCCGAAACCCTGATACTTCGAAAGAGATTGTCCAGTTTGTACACGAAGTGCATCCAGTTTTTCCGGTAACCCTCTCAACTTTTTAGCACATGCTATGTGGGTGAAATTATTATACCATGCCAACTTTCAACCATTTCATAGTTCATTTGCAGTGCTTTTCAATTCAGGGTCATTTTAGCTAAAAATAAATCATGAAATGCATGAAAACTAGCAAATGAAGTCGGAAAATGGTTGAAAAGTGATGATGTGGCTTTGAATGGTGCATATTGAATGCAGAAAAAGTCTTGAGTTAAAATATGTTCAAAAAATTGAAATCCCTTTGTAATAGACGTGTTTTTGTCCGAAACCCTGATACTTCGAAAGAGATAGTCCAGTTTGTACATGAAGTGCATCCAATTTTTCCGGTAACCCTCTCAACTTTTTAGCACATGCTATGTCGGTGAAATTATTATACCATGCCAACTTTCAACCATTTCATAGTTCATTTGCAGTGCTTTTCAATTCAGGGTCATTTTAGCTCAAAATAAATCATGAAATGCATGAAAACTAGCAAATAAAGTCAGAAAATGGTTGAAAGGTGATGATGTGGCTTTGAATGGTGCATATTGAATGCAGAAAAAGTCTTGAGTTAAAATATGTTCAAAAAATTGAAATCCCTTTGTAATAGACGTGTTTTCGTCCGAAACCCTCATACTTCGAAAGAGATTGTCCAGTTTGTACACGAAGTGCATCCAGTTTTTCCGGTAACCCTCTCAACTTTTTAGCACATGCTATGTGGGTGAAATTATGATACTATGCCAACTTTCAACCATTTCAGAGTTCATTTGCAGTGCTTTTCAATTCAGGGTCATTTTAGCTCAAAATAAATCATGAAATGCATGAAAACTAGCAAATGAAGTCGGAAAATGGTTGAAAGGTGATGATGTGGCTTTGAATGGTGCATATTGAATGCAGAAAAAGTCTTGAGTTAAAATGTGTTCAAAAAATTGAAATCCCTTTGTAATAGACGTATTTTCGTCCGAAACCCTCATACTTCAAAAGAGATTGTCCAGTTTGTACACGAAGTGCATCCAGTTTTTCCGGTAACCCTCACAACTTTTTAGCACATGCTATGTGGGTGAAATTATGATACCATGCCAACTTTCAACCATTTCAGAGTTCATTTGCAGTGCTTTTCAATTCAGGGTCATTTTAGCTCAAAATAAATCATGAAATGCATGAAAACTAGCAAATGAAGTTAGAAAATGGTTGAAAGATGATGATGTGGCTTTGAATGGTGCATATTGAATGCAGAAAAAGTCTTGAGTTAAAATATGTTCAAAAAATTGAAATCCCTTTGTAATAGACGTGTTTTCGTCCGAAACCATCATACTTCGAAAGAGATTGTCCAGTTTGTACACGAAGTGCATCCAGTTTTTTCGGTAACCCTCTCAACTTTTTAGCACATGCTATGTGGGTGAAATTATTATACCATGCCAACTTTCAACCATTTCATAGTTCATTTGCAGTGCTTTTCAATTCAGGGTCATTTTAGCTAAAAATAAATCATGAAATGCATGAAAACTAGCAAATGAAGTTGGAAAATGGTTGAAAAGTGATGATGTGGCTTTGAATGGTGCATATTGAATGCAGAAAAAGTCTTGAGTTAAAATATGTTAAAAAAATTGAAATCCCTTTGTAATAGACGTGTTTTCGTGCGAAACCCTGCTACTTCGAAAGAGATTGTCCAGTTTGTACACGAAGTGCATCTAGTTTTTCCGGTAACCCTCTCAACTTTTTAGCACATGCTATGTGGGTGAAATTATTATACCATGCCAACTTTCAACCATTTCATAGTTCATTTGCAGTGCTTTTCAATTCAGGGTCATTTTAGCTCAAAATAAATCATGAAATGCATGAAAACTAGCAACTGAAGTCAGAAAATGGTTGAAAGGTGATGATGTGGCTTTGAATGGTGCATATTGAATGCAGAAAAAGTATTGAGTTAAAATATGTTCAAAAAATTGAAATCCCTTTATAATAGACTAGTTTTCGTTCGAAACCCTCATACTTCGAAAGAGATTGTCCAGTTTGTACACGAAGTGCATCCAGTTTTTCCGGTAACCCTCTCAACTTTTTAGCACATGCTATGTGGGTGAAATTATGATACCATGCCAACTTTCAACCATTTCAGAGTTCATTTGCAGTGCTTTTCAATTCAAGGTCATTTTAGCTCAAAATAAATCATGAAATGCATGAAAACTAGCTAATGAAGTCGGAAAATGGTTGAAAGGTGATGATGTGGCTTTGAATGGTGCATATTGAATGCAGAAAAAGTCTTGAGTTAAAATATGTTCAAAAAATTGAAATCCCTTTGTAATAGACGTGTTTTCGTCCGAAACCCTGATACTTCGAAAGAGATTGTCCAGTTTGTACACGAAGTGCATCCAGTTTTTCCGGTAACCCTCTCAACTTTTTAGCACATGCTATGTGGGTGAAATTATTATACCATGCCAACTTTCAACCATTTCAGAGTTCATTTGCAGTGCTTTTCAATTCCGGGTCATTTTAGCTCAAAATAAATCATGAAATGCATGAAAACTAGCAAATGAAGTCAGAAAATGGTTGAAAGATGATGATGTGGCTTTGAATGGTGCATATTGAATGCAGAAAAAGTCTTGAGTTCAAATATGTTCAAAAAATTGAAATCCCTTTGTAATAGACGAGTTTTCGTCCGAAACCCTCATACTTCGAAAGAGATTGTACAGTTTGTACACGAAGTGCATCCAGTTTTTCCGATAACCCTCTCAACTTTTTAGCACATGTTATGTGGGTGAAATTATTATACCATGCCAACTTTCAACCATTTCATAGTTCATTTGCAGTGCTTTTCAATTCAGGGTCATTTTAGCTAAAAATAAATCATGAAATGCATGAAAACTAGCAAATGAAGTCAGAAAATGGTTGAAAGATGATGATGTGGCTTTGACTGGTGCATATTGAATGCAGAAAAAGTCTTGAGTTAAAATATGTTAAAAAAATTGAAATCCCTTTGTAATAGACGTGTTTTCGTCCGAAACCCTCATACTTCGAAAGAGATTGTCCAGTTTGTACACGAAGTGCATCCAGTTTTTCCGGTAACCCTCTCAACTCTTTAGCACATGCTACGTGGGTGAAATTATTATACCATGCCAACTTTCAACCATTTCATAGTTCATTTGCAGTGCTTTTCAATTCAGGGTCATTTTAGCTAAAAATAAATCATGAAATGCATGAAAACTAGCAAATGAAGTCGAAAAATGGTTGAAAAGTGATGATGTGGCTTTGAATGGTGCATATTGAATGTAGAAAAAGTCTTGAGTTAAAATATGTTCAAAAAATTGAAATCCCTTTGTAATAGACGTATTTTCGTCCGAAACCCTCATACTTCAAAAGAGATTGTCCAGTTTGTACACGAAGTGCATCCAGTTTTTCCGGTAACCCTCTCAACTTTTTAGCACATGCTATGTGGGTGAAATTATGATACCATGCCAACTTTCAACCATTTCAGAGTTAATTTGCAGTGCTTTTCAATTCAGGGTCATTTTAGCTCAAAATAAATCATGAAATGCATGAAAACTAGCAAATGAAGTCAGAAAATGGTTGAAAGGTGATGATGTGGCTTTGAATGGTGCATATTGAATGCAGAAAAAGTCTTGAGTTAAAATATGTTCAAAAAATTGAAATCCCTTTGTAATAGACGTGTTTTCGTCCGAAACCCTCATACTTCGAAAGAGATTGTCCAGTTTGTACACGAAGTGCATCCAGTTTTTCCGGTAACCCTCTCAACTTTTTAGCACATGCTATGTGGGTGAAATTATGATACCATGCCAACTTTCAACCATTTCAGAGTTCATTTGCAGGGCTTTTCAATTCAGGGTCATTTTAGCTCAAAATAAATCCTGAAATGCATGAAAACTAGCAAATGAAGTCGGAAAATGGTTGAAAGGTGATGATGTGGCTTTGAATGGTGCATATTGAATGCAGAAAAAGTCTTGAGTTAAAATATGTTCAAAAAATTGAAATCCCTTTGTAATAGACGTGTTTTCGTCCGAAACCCTCATACTTCGAAAGAGATTGTCCAGTTTGTACACGAAGTGCATCCTGTTTTTCCGATAACCCTCTCAACTTTTTAGCACATGCTATGTGGCTGAAATTATTATACCATGCCAACTTTCAACCATTTCATAGTTCATTTGCAGTGCTTTTCAATTCAGGGTCATTTTAGCTAAAAATAAATCATGAAATGCATGAAAACTAGCAAATGAAGTCGGAAAATGGTTGAAAAGTGATGATGTGGCTTTGAATGGTGCATATTGAATGCAGAAAAAGTCTTGAGTTAAAATATGTTCAAAAAATTGAAATCCCTTTGTAATAGACGCGTTTTCGTCCGAAACCCTCATACTTCGAAAGAGATTGTCCAGTTTGTACACGAAGTGCATCTAGTTTTTCCGGTAACCCTCTCAAGTTTTTAGCACATGCTATGTGGGTGTAATTATGATACCATGCCAACTTTCAACCATTTCAGAGTTCATTTGCAGTGCTTTTCAATTCAGGGTCATTTTAGCTCAAAATGAATCATGAAATGCATGAAAACTAGCAAATGAAGTCAGAAAATGGTTGAAAGATGATGATGTGGCTTTGACTGGTGCATATTGAATGCAGAAAAAGTCTTGAGTTAAAATATGTTAAAAAAATTGAAATCCCTTTGTAATAGACGTGTTTTCGTCCGAAACCCTCATACTTCGAAAGAGATTGTCCAGTTTGTACACGAAGTGCATCCAGTTTTTCCGGTAACCCTCTCAACTTTTTAGCACATGCTATGTGGGTGCAATTATGATACCATGCCAAATTTCAACCATTTCAGAGTTCATTTGCAGTGCTTTTCAATTCAGGGTCATTTTAGCTCAAAATAAATCATGAAATGCATGAAAACTAGCAAATGAAGTCAGAAAATGGTTGAAAGATGATGATGTGGCTTTGACTGGTGCATATTGAATGCAGAAAAAGTCTTGAGTTAAAATATGTTAAAAAAATTGAAATCCCTTTGTAATAGACGTGTTTTCGTCCGAAACCCTCATACTTCGAAAGAGATTGTCCAGTTTGTACACGAAGTGCATCCAGTTTTTCCGGTAACCCACTCAACACTTTAGCACATGCTATGTGGGTGAAATTATTATACCATGCCAACTTTCAACCATTTCATAGTTCATTTGCAGTGCTTTTCAATTCAGGGTCATTTTAGCTAAAAATAAATCATGAAATGCATGAAAACTAGCAAATGAAGTCGAAAAATGGTTGAAAAGTGATGATGTGGCTTTGAATGGTGCATATTGAATGCAGAAAAAGTCTTGAGTTAAAATATGTTAAAAAAATTGAAATCCCTTTGTAATAGACGTGTTTTCGTCCGAAACCCTGATACTTCGAATGAGATTGTCCAGTTTGTACACGAAGTGCATCTAGTTTTTCCGGTAACCCTCTCAACTTTTTAGCACATGCTATGTGGGTGAAATTATTATACCATGCCAACTTTCAACCATTTCAGAGTTAATTTGCAGTGCTTTTCAATTCAGGGTCATTTTAGCTCAAAATAAATCCTGAAATGCATGAAAACTAGCAAATGAAGTCGGAAAATGGTTGAAAGGTGATGATGTGGCTTTGAATGGTGCATATTGAATGCAGAAAAAGTCTTGAGTTAAAATATGTTCAAAAAATTGAAATCCCTTTGTAATAGACGTGTTTTCGTCCGAAACCCTCATACTTCGAAAGAGATTGTCCAGTTTGTACACGAAGTGCATCCTGTTTTTCTGGTAACCCTCTCAACTTTTTAGAACATGCTATGTGGGTGAAATTATGATACCATGCCAACTTTCAACCATTTCAGAGTTCATTTGCAGTGCTTTTCAATTCAGGGTCATTTTAGCTCAAAATAAATCATGAAATGCATGAAAACTAGCAAATGAAGTCAGAAAATGGTTGAAAGATGATGATGTGGCTTTGAATGGTGCATATTGAATGCAGAAAAAGTCTTGAGTTAAAATATGTTCAAAAAATTGAAATCCCTTTGTAATAGACGTGTTTTCGTCCGAAACCCTAATACTTCGAAAGAGATTGTACAGTTTGTACACAAAGTGCATCCAGTTTTTCCAGTAACCCTCTCAACTTTTTAGCACATGCTATGTGGGTGAAATTATTATACCATGCCAACTTTCAACCATTTCATAGTTCATTGGCAGTGCTTTTCAATTCAGGGTCATTTTAGCTCAAAATAAATCATGAAATGCATGAAAACTAGCAAATGAAGTCGGAAAATGGTTGAAAAGTGATGATGTGGCTTTGAATGGTGCATATTGATAGCAGAAAAAGTCTTGAGTTAAAATATGTTCAAAAAATTGAAATCCCTTTGTAATAGACGTGTTTTCGTCCGAAACCCTGATACTTCGAAAGAGATTGTCCAGTTTGTACCCGAAGTGCATCCAGTTTTTCCGGTAACCCTCTCAACTTTTTAGCACATGCTATGTGGGTGAAATTATGATACCATGCCAACTTTCAACCATTTCAGAGTTCATTTGCAGTGCTTTTCAATTCAGGGTCATTTTAGCTCAAAATAAATCATGAAATGCATGAAAACTAGCAAATGAAGTCAGAAAATGGTTGAACGATGATGATGTGGCTTTGAATGGTGCATATTGATAGCAGAAAAAGTCTTGAGTTAAAATATGTTAAAAAAATTGAAATCCCTTTGAAATAGACGTGTTTTCGTCCGAAACCCTGATACTTCGAAAGAGATTGTCCAGTTTGTACCCGAAGTGCATCCAGTTTTTCCGGTAACCCTCTCAACTTTTTAGCACATGCTATGTGGGTGAAATTATGATACCATGCCAACTTTCAACCATTTCAGAGTTCATTTGCAGTGCTTTTCAATTCAGGGTCATTTTAGCTCAAAATAAATCATGAAATGCATGAAAACTAGCAAATGAAGTCAGAAAATGGTTGAAAGGTGATGATGTGGCTTTGAATGGTGCATATTGAATGCAGAAAAAGTCTTGAGTTAAAATATGTTACAAAAATTGAAATCCCTTTGAAATAGACGTGTTTTCGTCCGAAACCCTGATACTTCGAAAGAGATTGTCCAGTTTGTACACGAAGTGCATCCAGTTTTTCCGATAACCCTCTCAACTTTTTAGCACATGCTATGTGGGTGAAATTATGATACCATGCCAACTTTCAACCATTTCAGAGTTCATTTGCAGTGCTTTTCAATTCAGGGTCATTTTAGCTCAAAATAAATCATGAAATGCATGAAAACTAGCAAATGAAGTCAGAAAATGGTTGAAAGATGATGATGTGGCTTTGAATGGTGCATATTGAATGCAAAAAAAGTCTTGAGTTAAAATATGTTCAAAAAATTGAAATCCCTTTGTAATAGACGTGTTTTCGTCCGAAACCCTGATACTTCGAAAGAGATTGTCCAGTTTGTACACGAAGTGCATCCAGTTTTTTCGGTAACCCTCTCAACTTTTTAGCACATGCTATGTGGGTGAAATTATTATACCATGCCAACTTTCAACCATTTCATAGTTCATTTGCAGTGCTTTTCAATTCAGGGTCATTTTAGCTCAAAATAAATCATGAAATGCATGAAAACTAGCAAATGAAGTTAGAAAATGGTTGAAAAGTGATGATGTGGCTTTGAATGGTGCACATTGAATGCAGAAAAAGTCTTGAGTTAAAATATGTTCAAAAAATTGAAATCCCTTTGTAATAGACGTGTTTTCGTCCGAAACCCTGATACTTCGAAAGAGATTGTCCAGTTTGTATACGAAGTGCATCCAGTTTTTCCGGTAACCCTCTCAACTTTTTAGCACATGCTATGTGGGTGAAATTATTATACCATGCCAACTTTCAACCATTTCATAGTTCATTTGCAGTGCTTTTCAATTCAGGGTCATTTTAGCTCAAAATAAATCATGAAATGCATGAAAACTAGCAAATGAAGTCAGAAAATGGTTGAAAGGTGATGATGTGGCTTTGAATAGTGCATATTGAATGCAGAAAAAGTCTTGAGTTAAAATATGTTCAAAAAATTGAAATCCCTTTGTAATAGACGAGTTTTCGTTCGAAACCCTCATACTTCGAAAGAGATTGTCCAGTTTGTACACGAAGTGCATCCAGTTTTTCCGGTAACCCTCTCAACTTTTTAGCACATGCTATGTGGGTGAAATTATGATACCATGCCAACTTTCAACCATTTCAGAGTTCATTTGGAGTGCTTTTCAATTCAGGGTCATTTTAGCTCAAAATAAATCATGAAATGCATGAAAACTAGCAAATGAAGTCGGAAAATGGTTGAAAGGTGATGATGTGGCTTTGAATGGTGCATATTGAATGCAGAAAAAGTCTTGAGTTAAAATATGTTCAAAAAATTGAAATCCCTTTGTAATAGACGTGTTTTCGTCCGAAACCCTGATACTTCGAAAGAGATTGTCCAGTTTGTACACGAAGTGCATCCAGTTTTTCCGGTAACCCTCTCAACTTTTTAGCACATGCTATGTGGGTGAAATTATGATACCATGCCAACTTTCAACCATTTCAGAGTTCATTTGCAGTGCTTTTCAATTCCGGGTCAGTTTAGCTCAAAATAAATCATGAAATGCATGAAAACTAGCAAATGAAGTCAGAAAATGGTTGAAAGATGATGATGTGGCTTTGAATGGTGCATATTGAATGCAGAAAAAGTCTTGAGTTAAAATATGTTCAAAAAATTGAAATCCCTTTGTAATAGACGTGTTTTCGTCCGAAACCCTGATACTTCGAAAGAGATTGTACAGTTTGTACACGAAGTGCATCCAGTTTTTCCGATAACCCTCTCAACTTTTTAGCACATGCTATGTGGGTGAAATTATTATACCATGCCAACTTTCAACCATTTCATAGTTCATTTGCAGTGCTTTTCAATTCAGGGTCATTTTAGCTAAAAATAAATCATGAAATGCATGAAAACTAGCAAATGAAGTCGGAAAATGGTTGAAAAGTGATGATGTGGCTTTGAATGGTGCATATTGAATGCAGAAAAAGTCTTGAGTTAAAATATGTTCAAAAAATTGAAATCCCTTTGTAATAGACGTGTTTTCGTCCGAAACCCTGATACTTCGAAAGAGACTGTCCAGTTTGTACACGAAGTGCATCCAGTTTTTTCGGTAACCCTCTCAACTTTTTAGCACATGCTATGTGGGTGAAATTATTATACCATGCCAACTTTCAACCATTTCATAGTTCATTTGCAGTGCTTTTCAATTCAGGGTCATTTTAGCTCAAAATAAATCATGAAATGCATGAAAACTAGCAAATGAAGTTAGAAAATGGTTGAAAAGTGATGATGTGGCTTTGAATGGTGCACATTGAATGCAGAAAAAGTCTTGAGTTAAAATATGTTCAAAAAATTGAAATCCCTTTGTAATAGACGTGTTTTCGTCCGAAACCCTGATACTTCGAAAGAGATTGTCCAGTTTGTATACGAAGTGCATCCAGTTTTTCCGGTAACCCTCTCAACTTTTTAGCACATGCTATGTGGGTGAAATTATTATACCATGCCAACTTTCAACCATTTCATAGTTCATTTGCAGTGCTTTTCAATTCAGGGTCATTTTAGCTCAAAATAAATCATGAAATGCATGAAAACTAGCAAATGAAGTCAGAAAATGGTTGAAAGGTGATGATGTGGCTTTGAATAGTGCATATTGAATGCAGAAAAAGTCTTGAGTTAAAATATGTTCAAAAAATTGAAATCCCTTTGTAATAGACGAGTTTTCGTTCGAAACCCTCATACTTCGAAAGAGATTGTCCAGTTTGTACACGAAGTGCATCCAGTTTTTCCGGTAACCCTCTCAACTTTTTAGCACATGCTATGTGGGTGAAATTATGATACCATGCCAACTTTCAACCATTTCAGAGTTCATTTGGAGTGCTTTTCAATTCAGGGTCATTTTAGCTCAAAATAAATCATGAAATGCATGAAAACTAGCAAATGAAGTCGGAAAATGGTTGAAAGGTGATGATGTGGCTTTGAATGGTGCATATTGAATGCAGAAAAAGTCTTGAGTTAAAATATGTTCAAAAAATTGAAATCCCTTTGTAATAGACGTGTTTTCGTCCGAAACCCTGATACTTCGAAAGAGATTGTCCAGTTTGTACACGAAGTGCATCCAGTTTTTCCGGTAACCCTCTCAACTTTTTAGCACATGCTATGTGGGTGAAATTATGATACCATGCCAACTTTCAACCATTTCAGAGTTCATTTGCAGTGCTTTTCAATTCCGGGTCAGTTTAGCTCAAAATAAATCATGAAATGCATGAAAACTAGCAAATGAAGTCAGAAAATGGTTGAAAGATGATGATGTGGCTTTGAATGGTGCATATTGAATGCAGAAAAAGTCTTGAGTTAAAATATGTTCAAAAAATTGAAATCCCTTTGTAATAGACGTGTTTTCGTCCGAAACCCTGATACTTCGAAAGAGATTGTACAGTTTGTACACGAAGTGCATCCAGTTTTTCCGATAACCCTCTCAACTTTTTAGCACATGCTATGTGGGTGAAATTATTATACCATGCCAACTTTCAACCATTTCATAGTTCATTTGCAGTGCTTTTCAATTCAGGGTCATTTTAGCTAAAAATAAATCATGAAATGCATGAAAACTAGCAAATGAAGTCGGAAAATGGTTGAAAAGTGATGATGTGGCTTTGAATGGTGCATATTGAATGCAGAAAAAGTCTTGAGTTAAAATATGTTCAAAAAATTGAAATCCCTTTGTAATAGACGTGTTTTCGTCCGAAACCCTCATACTTCGAAAGAGATTGTCCAGTTTGTACACGAAGTGCATCCGGTTTTTCCGGTAACCCTCTCAACTTTTTAGCACATGCTATGTTGGTGCAATTATGATACCATGCCAACTTTCAACCATTTCAGAGTTCATTTGCAGTGCTTTTCAATTCAGGGTCATTTTAGCTCAAAATAAATCATGAAATGCATGAAAACTAGCAAATGAAGTCAGAAAATGGTTGAAAGGTGATGATGTGGCTTTGAATGGTGCATATTGAATGCAGAAAAAGTCTTGAGTTAAAATATGTTCAAAAAATTGAAATCCCTTTGTAATAGACGTGTTTTCGTCCGAAACCCTGATACTTCGAAAGAGATTGTACAGTTTGTACACGAAGTGCATCCAGTTTTTCCGATAACCCTCTCAACTTTTTAGCACATGCTATGTGGGTGAAATTATTATACCATGCCAACTTTCAACCATTTCATAGTTCATTTGCAGTGCTTTTCAATTCAGGGTCATTTTAGCTAAAAATAAATCATGAAAGGCATGAAAACTAGCAAATGAAGTAGGAAAATGGTTGAAAAGTGATGATGTGGCTTTGAATGGTGCATATTGAATGCAGAAAAAGTCTTGAGTTAAAATATGTTCAAAAAATTGAAATCCCTTTGTAATAGACGTGTTTTCGTCCGAAACCCTCATACTTCGAAAGAGATTGTCCAGTTTGTACACGAAGTGCATCCGGTTTTTCCGGTAACCCTCTCAACTTTTTAGCACATGCTATGTTGGTGCAATTATGATACCATGCCAACTTTCAACCATTTCAGAGTTCATTTGCAGTGCTTTTCAATTCAGGGTCATTTTAGCTCAAAATAAATCATGAAATGCATGAAAACTAGCAAATGAAGTCAGAAAATGGTTGAAAGATGATGATGTGGCTTTGACTGGTGCATATTGAATGCAGAAAAAGTCTTGAGTTAAAATATGTTAAAAAAATTGAAATCCCTTTGTAATAGACAGGTTTTCGTCCGAAACCCTCATACTTCGAAAGAGATTGTCCAGTTTGTACACGAAGTGCATCCAGTTTTTCCGGTAACCCTCTCAACTCTTTAGCACATGCTATGTGGGTGAAATTATTATACCATGCCAACTTTCAACCATTTCAGAGTTCATTAGCAGTGCTTTTCAATTCAGGGTCATTTTAGCTCAAAATAAATCATGAAATGCATGAAAACTAGCAAATGAAGTCAGAAAATGGTTGAAAAGTGATGATGTGGCTTTGAATGGTGCATATTGAATGCAGAAAAAGTCTTGAGTTAAAATATGTTAAAAAAATTGAAATCCCTTTGTAATAGACGTGTTTTCGTCCGAAACCCTGATACTTCGAATGAGATTGTCCAGTTTGTACACGAAGTGCATCTAGTTTTTCCGGTAACCCTCTCATCTTTTTAGCACATGCTATGTGGGTGAAATTATTATACCATGCCAACTTTCAACCATTTCATAGTTCATTTGCAGTGCTTTTCAATTCAGGGTCATTTTAGCTAAAAATAAATCATGAAATGCATGAAAACTAGCAAATGAAGTCAGAAAATGGTTGAAAGGTGATGATGTGGCTTTGAATGGTGCATATTGAATGCAGAAAAAGTCTTGAGTTAAAATATGTTAAAAAAATTGAAATCCCTTTGTATTAGACGTGTTTTCGTCCGAAACCCTGATACTTCGAATGAGATTGTCCAGTTTGTACACGAAGTGCATCTAGTTTTTCCGGTAACCCTCTCAACTTTTTAGCACATGCTATGTGGGTGAAATTATTATACCATGCCAACTTTCAACCATTTCATAGTTCATTTGCAGTGCTTTTCAATTCAGGGTCATTTTAGCTCAAAATAAATCATGAAATGCATGAAAACTAGCAAATGAAGTCAGAAAATGGTTGAAAGGTGATGATGTGGCTTTGAATGGTGCATATTGAATGCAGAAAAAGTCTTGAGTTAAAATATGTTAAAAAAATTGAAATCCCTTTGAAATAGACGTGTTTTCGTCCGAAACCCTGATACTTCGAAAGAGATTGTCCAGTTTGTACCCGAAGTGCATCCAGTTTTTCCGGTAACCCTCTCAACTTTTTAACACATGCTATGTTGGTGCAATTATGATACCATGCCAACTTTCAACCATTTCAGAGTTCATTTGCAGTGCTTTTCAATTCAGGGTCATTTTAGCTCAAAATAAATCATGAAATGCATGAAAACTAGCAAATGAAGTCAGAAAATGGTTGAAAGATGATGATGTGGCTTTGACTGGTGCATATTGAATGCAGAAAAAGTCTTGAGTTAAAATATGTTCAAAAAATTGAAATCCCTTTGTAATAGACGAGTTTTCGTTTGAAACCCTCATACTTCGAAAGAGATTGTCTAGTTTGTACACGAAGTGCATCCAGTTTTTCCGGTAACCCTCTCAACTTTTTAGCACATGCTATGTGGGTGAAATTATGATACCATGCCAACTTTCAACCATTTCAGAGTTCATTTGGAGTGCTTTTCAATTCAGGGTCATTTTAGCTCAAAATAAATCATGAAATGCATGAAAACTAGCAAATGAAGTCGGAAAATGGTTGAAAGGTGATGATGTGGCTTTGAATGGTGCATATTGAATGCAGAAAAAGTCTTGAGTTAAAATATGTTCAAAAAATTGAAATCCCTTTGTAATAGACGTGTTTTCGTCCGAAACCCTGATACTTCGAAAGAGATTGTCCAGTTTGTACACGAAGTGCATCCAGTTTTTCCGGTAACCCTCTCAACTTTTTAGCACATGCTATGTGGGTGAAATTATGATACCATGCCAACTTTCAACCATTTCAGAGTTCATTTGCAGTGCTTTTCAATTCCGGGTCAGTTTAGCTCAAAATAAATCATGAAATGCATGAAAACTAGCAAATGAAGTCAGAAAATGGTTGAAAGATGATGATGTGGCTTTGAATGGTGCATATTGAATGCAGAAAAAGTCTTGAGTTAAAATATGTTCAAAAAATTGAAATCCCTTTGTAATAGACGTGTTTTCGTCCGAAACCCTGATACTTCGAAAGAGATTGTACAGTTTGTACACGAAGTGCATCCAGTTTTTCCGATAACCCTCTCAACTTTTTAGCACATGCTATGTGGGTGAAATTATTATACCATGCCAACTTTCAACCATTTCATAGTTCATTTGCAGTGCTTTTCAATTCAGGGTCATTTTAGCTAAAAATAAATCATGAAATGCATGAAAACTAGCAAATGAAGTCGGAAAATGGTTGAAAAGTGATGATGTGGCTTTGAATGGTGCATATTGAATGCAGAAAAAGTCTTGAGTTAAAATATGTTCAAAAAATTGAAATCCCTTTGTAATAGACGTGTTTTCGTCCGAAACCCTCATACTTCGAAAGAGATTGTCCAGTTTGTACACGAAGTGCATCCGGTTTTTCCGGTAACCCTCTCAACTTTTTAGCACATGCTATGTTGGTGCAATTATGATACCATGCCAACTTTCAACCATTTCAGAGTTCATTTGCAGTGCTTTTCAATTCAGGGTCATTTTAGCTCAAAATAAATCATGAAATGCATGAAAACTAGCAAATGAAGTCAGAAAATGGTTGAAAGGTGATGATGTGGCTTTGAATGGTGCATATTGAATGCAGAAAAAGTCTTGAGTTAAAATATGTTCAAAAAATTGAAATCCCTTTGTAATAGACGTGTTTTCGTTCGAAACCCTGATACTTCGAAAGAGATTGTACAGTTTGTACACGAAGTGCATCCAGTTTTTCCGATAACCCTCTCAACTTTTTAGCACATGCTATGTGGGTGAAATTATTATACCATGCCAACTTCCAACCATTTCATAGTTCATTTGCAGTGCTTTTCAATTCAGGGTCATTTTAGCTAAAAATAAATCATGAAAGGCATGAAAACTAGCAAATGAAGTCGGAAAATGGTTGAAAAGTGATGATGTGGCTTTGAATGGTGCATATTGAATGCAGAAAAAGTCTTGAGTTAAAATATGTTCAAAAAATTGAAATCCCTTTGTAATAGACGTGTTTTCGTCCGAAACCCTCATACTTCGAAAGAGATTGTCCAGTTTGTACACGAAGTGCATCCGGTTTTTCCGGTAACCCTCTCAACTTTTTAGCACATGCTATGTTGGTGCAATTATGATACCATGCCAACTTTCAACCATTTCAGAGTTCATTTGCAGTGCTTTTCAATTCAGGGTCATTTTAGCTCAAAATAAATCATGAAATGCATGAAAACTAGCAAATGAAGTCAGAAAATGGTTGAAAGGTGATGATGTGGCTTTGAATGGTGCATATTGAATGCAGAAAAAGTCTTGAGTTAAAATATGTTAAAAAAATTGAAATCCCTTTGTATTAGACGTGTTTTCGTCCGAAACCCTGATACTTCGAATGAGATTGTCCAGTTTGTACACGAAGTGCATCTAGTTTTTCCGGTAACCCTCTCAACTTTTTAGCACATGCTATGTGGGTGAAATTATTATACCATGCCAACTTTCAACCATTTCATAGTTCATTTGCAGTGCTTTTCAATTCAGGGTCATTTTAGCTCAAAATAAATCATGAAATGCATGAAAACTAGCAAATGAAGTCAGAAAATGGTTGAAAGGTGATGATGTGGCTTTGAATGGTGCATATTGAATGCAGAAAAAGTCTTGAGTTAAAATATGTTAAAAAAATTGAAATCCCTTTGTAATAGACGTGTTTTCGTCCGAAACCCTGATACTTCGAATGAGATTGTCCAGTTTGTACACGAAGTGCATCTAGTTTTTCCGGTAACCCTCTCAACTTTTTAGCACATGCTATGTGGGTGAAATTATTATACCATGCCAACTTTCAACCATTTCATAGTTCATTTGCAGTGCTTTTCAATTCAGGGTCATTTTAGCTCAAAATAAATCATGAAATGCATGAAAACTAGCAAATGAAGTCAGAAAATGGTTGAAAGATGATGATGTGGCTTTGAATGGTGCATATTGAATGCAGAAAAAGTCTTGAGTTAAAATATGTTCAAAAAATTGAAATCCCTTTGTAATAGACGTGTTTTCGTCCGAAACCCTGATACTTCGAATGAGATTGTCCAGTTTGTACACGAAGTGCATCTAGTTTTTCCGGTAACCCTCTCAACTTTTTAGCACATGCTATGTGGGTGAAATTATTATACCATGCCAACTTTCAACCATTTCATAGTTCATTTGCAGTGCTTTTCAATTCAGGGTCATTTTAGCTCAAAATAAATCATGAAATGCATGAAAACTAGCAAATGAAGTCAGAAAATGGTTGAAAGGTGATGATGTGGCTTTGAATGGTGCATATTGAATGCAGAAAAAGTCTTGAGTTAAAATATGTTCAAAAAATTGAAATCCCTTTGTAATAGACGAGTTTTCGTTCGAAACCCTCATACTTCGAAAGAGATTGTCCAGTTTGTACACGAAGTGCATCCAGTTTTTCCGGTAACCCTCTCAACTTTTTAGCACATGCTATGTGGGTGAAATTATGATACCATGCCAACTTTCAACCATTTCAGAGTTCATTTGCAGTGCTTTTCAATTCAGGGTCATTTTAGCTCAAAATAAATCATGAAATGCATGAAAACTAGCAAATGAAGTCGGAAAATGGTTGAAAGGTGATGATGTGGCTTTGAATGGTGCATATTGAATGCAGAAAAAGTCTTGAGTTGAAATATGTTCAAAAAATTGAAATCCCTTTGTAATAGACGTGTTTTCGTCCGAAACCCTGATACTTCGAAAGAGATTGTCCAGTTTGTACACGAAGTGCATCCAGTTTTTCCGGTAACCCTCTCAACTTTTTAGCACATGCTATGTGGGTGAAATAATGATACCATGCCAACTTTCAACCATTTCAGAGTTCATTTGCAGTGCTTTTCAATTCCGGGCCAGTTTAGCTCAAAATAAATCATGAAATGCATGAAAACTAGCAAATGAAGTCAGAAAATGGTTGAAAGATGATGATGTGGCTTTGAATGGTGCATATTGAATGCAGAAAAAGTCTTGAGTTAAAATATGTTCAAAAAATTGAAATCCCTTTGTAATAGACGTGTTTTCGTCCGAAACCCTGATACTTCGAAAGAGATTGTACAGTTTGTACACGAAGTGCATCCAGTTTTTCCGATAACCCTCTCAACTTTTTAGCACATGCTATGTGGGTGAAATTATTATACAATGCCAACTTTCAACCATTTCATAGTTCATTTGCAGTGCTTTTCAATTCAGGGTCATTTTAGCTAAAAATAAATCATGAAATGCATGAAAACTAGCAAATGAAGTCGGAAAATGGTTGAAAAGTGATGATGTGGCTTTGAATGGTGCATATTGAATGCAGAAAAAGTCTTGAGTTAAAATATGTTCAACAAATTGAAATCCCTTTGTAATAGACGTGTTTTCGTCCGAAACCCTCATACTTCGAAAGAGATTGTCCAGTTTGTACACGAAGTGCATCCGGTTTTTCCGGTAACCCTCTCAACTTTTTAACACATGCTATGTTGGTGCAATTATGATACCATGCCAACTTTCAACCATTTCAGAGTTCATTTGCAGTGCTTTTCAATTCAGGGTCATTTTAGCTCAAAATAAATCATGAAATGCATGAAAACTAGCAAATGAAGTCAGAAAATGGTTGAAAGATGATGATGTGGCTTTGACTGGTGCATATTGAATGCAGAAAAAGTCTTGAGTTAAAATATGTTCAAAAAATTGAAATCCCTTTGTAATAGACGAGTTTTCGTTCGAAACCCTCATACTTCGAAAGAGATTGTCTAGTTTGTACACGAAGTGCATCCAGTTTTTCCGGTAACCCTCTCAACTTTTTAGCACATGCTATGTGGGTGAAATTATGATACCATGCCAACTTTCAACCATTTCAGAGTTCATTTGCAGTGCTTTTCAATTCAGGGTCATTTTAGCTCAAAATAAATCATGAAATGCATGAAAACTAGCAAATGAAGTCAGAAAATGGTTGAAAGATGATGATGTGGCTTTGAATGGTGCATATTGAATGCAAAAAAAGTCTTGAGTTAAAATATGTTCAAAAAATTGAAATCCCTTTGTAATAGACGTGTTTTCGTCCGAAACCCTGATACTTCGAAAGAGATTGTCCAGTTTGTACACGAAGTGCATCCAGTTTTTTCGGTAACCCTCTCAATTTTTAACACATGCTATGTGGGTGAAATTATTATACCATGACAACTTTCAACCATTTCATAGTTCATTTGCAGTGCTTTTCAATTCAGGGTCATTTTAGCTCAAAATAAATCATGAAATGCATGAAAACTAGCAAATGAAGTTAGAAAATGGTTGAAAAGTGATGATGTGGCTTTGAATGGTGCACATTGAATGCAGAAAAAGTCTTGAGTTAAAATATGTTCAAAAAATTGAAATCCCTTTGTAATAGACGTGTTTTCGTCCGAAACCCTGATACTTCGAAAGAGATTGTCCAGTTTGTATACGAAGTGCATCCAGTTTTTCCGGTAACCCTCTCAACTTTTTAGCACATGCTATGTGGGTGAAATTATTATACCATGCCAACTTTCAACCATTTCATAGTTCATTTGCAGTGCTTTTCAATTCAGGGTCATTTTAGCTCAAAATAAATCATGAAATGCATGAAAACTAGCAAATGAAGTCAGAAAATGGTTGAAAGGTGATGATGTGGCTTTGAATGGTGCATATTGAATGCAGAAAAAGTCTTGAGTTAAAATATGTTCAAAAAATTGAAATCCCTTTGTAATAGACGAGTTTTCGTTCGAAACCCTCATACTTCGAAAGAGATTGTCCAGTTTGTACACGAAGTGCATCCAGTTTTTCCGGTAACCCTCTCAACTTTTTAGCACATGCTATGTGGGTGAAATTATGATACCATGCCAACTTTCAACCATTTCAGAGTTCATTTGCAGTGCTTTTCAATTCAGGGTCATTTTAGCTCAAAATAAATCATGAAATGCATGAAAACTAGCAAATGAAGTCGGAAAATGGTTGAAAGGTGATGATGTGGCTTTGAACGGTGCATATTGAATGCAGAAAAAGTCTTGAGTTAAAATATGTTCAAAAAATTGAAATCCCTTTGTAATAGACGTGTTTTCGTCCGAAACCCTGATACTTCGAAAGAGATTGTCCAGTTTGTACACGAAGCGCATCCGGTTTTTCCGGTAACCCTCTCAACTTTTTAGCACATGCTATGTTGGTGCAATTATGATACCATGCCAACTTTCAACCATTTCAGAGTTCATTTGCAGTGCTTTTCAATTCAGGGTCATTTTAGCTCAAAATAAATCATGAAATGCATGAAAACTAGCAAATGAAGTCAGAAAATGGTTGAAAAGTGATGATGTGGCTTTGAATGGTGCATATTGAATGCAGAAAAAGTCTTGAGTTAAAATATGTTAAAAAAATTGAAATCCCTTTGTAATAGACATGTTTTCGTCCGAAACCCTCATACTTCGAAAGAGATTGTCCAGTTTGTACACGAAGTGCATCCAGTTTTTCCGGTAACCCTCTCAACTCTTTAGCACATGCTATGTGGGTGAAATTATTATACCATGCCAACTTTCAACCATTTCAGAGTTCATTTGCAGTTCTTTTCAATTCAGGGTCATTTTAGCTCAAAATAAATCATGAAATGCATGAAAACTAGCAAATGAAGTCAGAAAATGGTTGAAAAGTGATGATGTGGCTTTGAATGGTGCATATTGAATGCAGAAAAAGTCTTGAGTTAAAATATGTTAAAAAAATTGAAATCCCTTTGTAATAGACGTGTTTTCGTCCGAAACCCTGATACTTCGAATGAGATTGTCCAGTTTGTACACGAAGTGCATCTAGTTTTTCCGGTAACCCTCTCATCTTTTTAGCACATGCTATGTGGGTGAAATTATTATACCATGCCAACTTTCAACCATTTCATAGTTCATTTGCAGTGCTTTTCAATTCAGGGTCATTTTAGCTAAAAATAAATCATGAAATGCATGAAAACTAGCAAAAGAAGTCAGAAAATGGTTGAAAGGTGATGATGTGGCTTTGAATGGTGCATATTGAATGCAGAAAAAGTCTTGAGTTAAAATATGTTAAAAAAATTGAAATCCCTTTGTAATAGACGTGTTTTCGTCCGAAACCCTGATACTTCGAAAGAGATTGTCCAGTTTGTACACGAAGAGCATCCGGTTTTTCCGGTAACCCTCTCAACTTTTTAGCACATGCTATGTTGGTGCAATTATGATACCATGCCAACTTTCAACCATTTCAGAGTTCATTTGCAGTGCTTTTCAATACAGGGTCATTTTAGCTCAAAATAAATCATGAAATGCATGAAAACTAGCAAATGAAGTCAGAAAATGGTTGAAAAGTGATGATGTGGCTTTGAATGGTGCATATTGAATGCAGAAAAAGTCTTGAGTTAAAATATGTTAAAAAAATTGAAATTCCTTTGTAATAGACATGTTTTCGTCCGAAACCCTCATACTTCGAAAGAGATTGTCCAGTTTGTACACGAAGTGCATCCAGTTTTTCCGGTAACCCTCTCAACTCTTTAGCACATGCTATGTGGGTGAAATTATTATACCATGCCAACTTTCAACCATTTCAGAGTTCATTTGCAGTTCTTTTCAATTCAGGGTCATTTTAGCTCAAAATAAATCATGAAATGCATGAAAACTAGCAAATGAAGTCAGAAAATGGTTGAAAAGTGATGATGTGGCTTTGAATGGTGCATATTGAATGCAGAAAAAGTCTTGAGTTAAAATATGTTAAAAAAATTGAAATCCCTTTGTAATAGACGTGTTTTCGTCCGAAACCCTGATACTTCGAATGAGATTGTCCAGTTTGTACACGAAGTGCATCTAGTTTTCCGGTAACCCTCTCATCTTTTTAGCACATGCTATGTGGGTGAAATTATTATACCATGCCAACTTTCAACCATTTCATAGTTCATTTGCAGTGCTTTTCAATTCAGGGTCATTTTAGCTAAAAATAAATCATGAAATGCATGAAAACTAGCAAAAGAAGTCAGAAAATGGTTGAAAGGTGATGATGTGGCTTTGAATGGTGCATATTGAATGCAGAAAAAGTCTTGAGTTAAAATATGTTAAAAAAATTGAAATCCCTTTGTAATAGACGTGTTTTCGTCCGAAACCCTGATACTTCGAATGAGATTGTCCAGTTTGTACACGAAGTGCATCTAGTTTTTCCGGTAACCCTCTCAACTTTTTAGCACATGCTATGTGGGTGAAATTATTATACCATGCCAACTTTCAACCATTTCATAGTTCATTTGCAGTGCTTTTCAATTCAGGGTCATTTTAGCTCAAAATAAATCATGAAATGCATGAAAACTAGCAAATGAAGTCAGAAAATGGTTGAAAGGTGATGATGTGGCTTTGACTGGTGCATATTGAATGCAGAAAAAGTCTTGAGTTAAAATATGTTAAAAAAATTGAAATTCCTTTGTAATAGACGTGTTTTCGTCCGAAACCCTCATACTTCGAAAGAGATTGTCCAGTTTATACACGAAGTGCATCCAGTTTTTCCGGTAACCCTCTCAACTTTTTAGCACATGCTATGTGGGTGAAATTATGATACCATGCCAACTTTCAACCATTTCAGAGTTCATTTGCAGTGCTTTTCAATTCAGGGTCATTTTAGCTCAAAATAAATCCTGAAATGCATGAAAACTAGCAAATGAAGTCGGAAAATGGTTGAAAGGTGATGATGTGGCTTTGAATGGTGCATATTGAATGCAGAAAAAGTCTTGAGTTAAAATATGTTCAAAAAATTGAAATCCCTTTGTAATAGACGTGTTTTCGTCCGAAACCCTCATACTTCGAAAGAGATTGTCCAGTTTGTACACGAAGTGCATCCTGTTTTTCCGGTAACCCTCTCAACTTTTTAGAACATGCTATGTGGGTGAAATTATGATACCATGCCAACTTTCAACCATTTCAGAGTTCATTTGCAGTGCTTTTCAATTCAGGGTCAGTTTAGCTCAAAATAAATCATGAAATGCATGAAAACTAGCAAATGAAGTCAGAAAATGGTTGAAAGATGATGATGTGGCTTTGAATGGTGCATATTGAATGCAGAAAAAGTCTTGAGTTAAAATATGTTCAAAAAATTGAAATCCCTTTGTAATAGACGTGTTTTCGTCCGAAACCCTAATACTTCGAAAGAGATTGTACAGTTTGTACACGAAGTGCATCCAGTTTTTCCAGTAACCCTCTCAACTATTTAGCACATGCTATGTGGGTGAAATTATTATACCATGCCAACTTTAAACCATTTCATAGTTCATTTGCAGTGCTTTTCAATTCAGGGTCATTTTAGCTAAAAATAAATCATGAAATGCATGAAAACTAGCAAATGAAGTCGGAAAATGGTTGAAAAGTGATGATGTGGCTTTGAATGGTGCATATTGATAGAAGAAAAAGTCTTGAGTTAAAATATGTTCAAAAAATTGAAATCCCTTTGTAATAGACGTGTTTTCGTCCGAAACCCTGATACTTTGAAAGAGATTGTCCAGTTTGTACCCGAAGTGGATCCAGTTTTTCCGGTAACCCTCTCAACTTTTTAGCACATGCTATGTGGGTGAAATTATGATACCATGCCAACTTTCAACCATTTCAGAGTTCATTTGCAGTGCTTTTCAATTCAGGGTCATTTTAGCTCAAAATAAATTATGAAATGCATGAAAACTAGCAAATGAAGTCAGAAAATGGTTGAAAGATGATGATGTGGCTTTGAATGGTGCATATTGAATGCAGAAAAAGTCTTGAGTTAAAATATGTTAAAAAATTGAAATCCCTTTGTAATAGACGTGTTTTCGTCCGAAACCCTGATACTTCGAAAGAGATTGTCCAGTTTGTACACGAAGTGCATCCAGTTTTTCCGGTAACCCTCTCAACTTTTTAGCACATGCTATGTGGGTGAAATTATGATACCATGCCAACTTTCAACCATTTCAGAGTTCATTTGCAGTGCTTTTCAATTCAGGGTCATTTTAGCTCAAAATAAATCATGAAATGCATGAAAACTAGCAAATGAAGTCAGAAAATTGTTGAAAGGTGATGATGTGGCTTTGAATGGTGCATATTGAATGCAGAAAAAGTCTTGAGTTAAAATATGTTCAAAAAATTGAAATCCCTTTGTAATAGACGTGTTTTCGTCCGAAACCCTGATACTTCGAAAGAGATTGTCCAGTTTGTATACGAAGTGCATCCAGTTTTTCCGGTAACCCTCTCAACTTTTTAGCACATGCTATGTGGGTGAAATTATTATACCATGCCAACTTTCAACCATTTCATAGTTCATTTGCAGTGCTTTTCAATTCAGGGTCATTTTAGCTAAAAATAAATCATGAAATGCATGAAAACTAGCAAATGAAGTCGGAAAATGGTTGAAAAGTGATGATGTGGCTTTGAATGGTGCATATTGATAGAAGAAAAAGTCTTGAGTTAAAATATGTTCAAAAAATTGAAATCCCTTTGTAATAGACGTGTTTTCGTCCGAAACCCTGATACTTTGAAAGAGATTGTCCAGTTTGTACCCGAAGTGGATCCAGTTTTTCCGGTAACCCTCTCAACTTTTTAGCACATGCTATGTGGGTGAAATTATGATACCATGCCAACTTTCAACCATTTCAGAGTTCATTTGCAGTGCTTTTCAATTCAGGGTCATTTTAGCTCAAAATAAATTATGAAATGCATGAAAACTAGCAAATGAAGTCAGAAAATGGTTGAAAGATGATGATGTGGCTTTGAATGGTGCATATTGAATGCAGAAAAAGTCTTGAGTTAAAATATGTTAAAAAATTGAAATCCCTTTGTAATAGACGTGTTTTCGTCCGAAACCCTGATACTTCGAAAGAGATTGTCCAGTTTGTACACGAAGTGCATCCAGTTTTTCCGGTAACCCTCTCAACTTTTTAGCACATGCTATGTGGGTGAAATTATGATACCATGCCAACTTTCAACCATTTCAGAGTTCATTTGCAGTGCTTTTCAATTCAGGGTCATTTTAGCTCAAAATAAATCATGAAATGCATGAAAACTAGCAAATGAAGTTAGAAAATGGTTGAAAGGTGATGATGTGGCTTTGAATGGTGCATATTGAATGCACAAAAAGTCTTGAGTTAAAATATGTTCAAAAAATTGAAATCCCTTTGTAATAGACGTGTTTTCGTCCGAAACCCTGATACTTCGAAAGAGATTGTCCAGTTTGTACACGAAGTGCATCCAGTTTTTCCGGTAACCCTCTCAACTTTTTAGCACATGCTATGTGGGTGAAATTATGATACCATGCCAACTTTCAACCATTTCAGAGTTCATTTGCAGTGCTTTTCAATTCAGGGTCATTTTAGCTCAAAATAAATCATGAAATGCATGAAAACTAGCAAATGAAGTCAGAAAATTGTTGAAAGGTGATGATGTGGCTTTGAATGGTGCATATTGAATGCAGAAAAAGTCTTGAGTTAAAATATGTTCAAAAAATTGAAATCCCTTTGTAATAGACGTGTTTTCGTCCGAAACCCTGATACTTCGAAAGAGATTGTCCAGTTTGTATACGAAGTGCATCCAGTTTTTCCGGTAACCCTCTCAACTTTTTAGCACATGCTATGTGGGTGAAATTATTATACCATGCCAACTTTCAACCATTTCATAGTTCATTTGCAGTGCTTTTCAATTCAGGGTCATTTTCGCTAAAAATAAATCATGAAATGCATGAAAACTAGCAAATGAAGTCGGAAAATGGTTGAAAAGTGATGATGTGGCTTTGAATGGTGCATATTGAATGCAGAAAAAGTCTTGAGTTAAAATATGTTCAAAAAATTGAAATCCCTTTGTAATAGACGTGTTTTCGTCCGAAACCCTGATACTTCGAAAGAAATTGTCCAGTTTGTACATGAAGTGCATCTAGTTTTTCCGGTAACCCTCTCAAGTATTTAGCACCTGCTATGTGGGTGAAATTATTATACCATGCGAACTTTCAACCATTTCATAGTTCATTTGCAGTGCTTTTCAATTCAGGGTCATTTTAGCTAAAAATAAATCATGAAATGCATGAAAACTAGCAAATGAAGTCAGAAAATGGTTGAAAGGTGATGATGTGGCTTTGAATGGTGCATATTGAATGCAGAAAAAGTCTTGAGTTAAAATATGTTCAAAAAATTGAAATCCCTTTGTAATAGACGTGTTTTCGTCCGAAACCCTGATACTTCGAAAGAGATTGTCCAGTTTGTACATGAAGTGCATCCAGTTTTTCGGGTAACCCTCTCAAGTTTTTAGCACCTGCTATGTGGGTGAAAATTATTATACCATGCGAACTTTCAACCATTTCATAGTTCATTTGCAGTGCTTTTCAATTCAGGGTCATTTTAGCTCAAAATAAATCATGAAATGCATGAAAACTAGCAAATGAAGTCAGAAAATGGTTGAAAGGTGATGATGTGGCTTTGAATGGTGCATATTGAATGCAGAAAAAGTCTTGAGTTAAAATATGTTCAAAAAATTGAAATCCCTTTGTAATAGACGTGTTTTCGTCCGAAACCCTGATACTTCGAAAGAGATTGTCCAGTTTGTACACGAAGTGCATCCAGTTTTTCCGGTAACCCTCTCAACTTTTTAGCACATGCTATGTGGGTGAAATTATGATACCATGCCAACTTTCAACCATTTCAGAGTTCATTTGCAGTGCTTTTCAATTCAGGGTCATTTTAGCTCAAAATAAATCATGAAATGCATGAAAACTAGCAAATGAAGTTAGAAAATGGTTGAAAGGTGATGATGTGGCTTTGAATGGTACATATTGAATGCACAAAAAGTCTTGAGTTAAAATATGTTTGAAAAATTGAAATCTTTTTGTAATAGACGTGTTTTCGTCCGAAACCCTGATACTTCGAAAGAGATTGTCCAGTTTGTACACGAAGTGCATCCAGTTTTTCCGGTAACCCTCTCAACTTTTTAGCACATGCTATGTGGGTGAAATTATGATACCATGCCAACTTTCAACCATTTCAGAGTTCATTTGCAGTGCTTTTCAATTCAGGGTCATTTTAGCTCAAAATAAATCATGAAATGCATGAAAACTAGCAAATGAAGTCAGAAAATGGTTGAAAGGTGATGATGTGGCTTTGAATGGTGCATATTGAATGCAGAAAAAGTCTTGAGTTAAAATATGTTCAAAAAATTGAAATCCCTTTGTAATAGACGTGTTTTCGTCCGAAACCCTGATACTTCGAAAGAGATTGTCCAGTTTGTATACGAAGTGCATCCAGTTTTTCCGGTAACCCTCTCAACTTTTTAGCACATGCTATGTGGGTGAAATTATTATACCATGCCAACTTTCAACCATTTCATAGTTCATTTGCAGTGCTTTTCAATTCAGGGTCATTTTAGCTAAAAATAAATCATGAAATGCATGAAAACTAGCAAATGAAGTCGGAAAATGGTTGAAAAGTGATGATGTGGCTTTGAATGGTGCATATTGAATGCAGAAAAAGTCTTGAGTTAAAATATGTTCAAAAAATTGAAATCCCTTTGTAATAGACGTGTTTTCGTCCGAAACCCTGATACTTCGAAAGAGATTGTCCCGTTTGTACATGAAGTGCATCCAGTTTTTCCGGTAACCCTCTCAAGTTTTTAGCACCTGCTATGTGGGTGAAATTATTATACCATGCGAACTTTCAACCATTTCATAGTTCATTTGCAGTGCTTTTCAATTCAGGGTCATTTTAGCTCAAAATAAATCATGAAATGCATGAAAACTAGCAAATGAAGTCAGAAAATGGTTGAAAGGTGATGATGTGGCTTTGAATGGTGCATATTGAATGCAGAAAAAGTCTTGAGTTAAAATATGTTCAAAAAATTGAAATCCCTTTGTAATAGACGAGTTTTCGTTCGAAACCCTCATACTTCGAAAGAGATTGTCCAGTTTGTACACGAAGTGCATCCAGTTTTTCCGGTAACCCACTCAACTTTTTAGCACATGCTATGTGGGTGAAATTATGATACCATGCCAACTTTCAACCATTTCAGAGTTCATTTGCAGTGCTTTTCAATTCAGGGTCATTTTAGCTCAAAATAAATCATGAAATGCATGAAAACTAGCAAATGAAGTTAGAAAATGGTTGAAAGGTGATGATGTGGCTTTGAATGGTGCATATTAAATGCAGAAAAATTCTTGAGTTAAAATATGTTCAAAAAATTGAAATCCCTTTGTAATAGACGTGTTTTCGTCCGAAACCCTGATACTTCGAAAGAGATTGTCCCGTTTGTACATGAAGTGCATCCAATTTTTCCGGTAACCCTCTCAAGTTTTTAGCACCTGCTATGTGGGTGAAATTATTATACCATGCGAACTTTCAACCATTTCATAGTTCATTTGCAGTGCTTTTCAATTCAGGGTCATTTTAGCTCAAAATAAATCATGAAATGCATGAAAACTAGCAAATGAAGTCAGAAAATGGTTGAAAGGTGATGATGTGGCTTTGAATGGTGCATATTGAATGCAGAAAAAGTCTTGAGTTAAAATATGTTCAAAAAATTGAAATCCCTTTGTAATAGACGAGTTTTCGTTCGAAACCCTCATACTTCGAAAGAGATTGTCCAGTTTGTACACGAAGTGCATCCAGTTTTTCCGGTAACCCACTCAACTTTTTAGCACATGCTATGTGGGTGAAATTATGATACCATGCCAACTTTCAACCATTTCAGAGTTCATTTGCAGTGCTTTTCAATTCAGGGTCATTTTAGCTCAAAATAAATCATGAAATGCATGAAAACTAGCAAATGAAGTTAGAAAATGGTTGAAAGGTGATGATGTGGCTTTGAATGGTGCATATTAAATGCACAAAAAGTCTTGAGTTAAAATATGTTCAAAAAATTGAAATCCCTTTGTAATAGACGTGTTTTCGTCCGAAACCCTGATACTTCGAAAGAGATTGTCCAGTTTGTATACGAAGTGCATCCAGTTTTTCCGGTAACCCTCTCAACTTTTTAGCACCTGCTATGTGGGTGAAATTATTATACCATGCCAACTTTCAACCATTTCATAGTTCATTTGCAGTGCTTTTCAATTCAGGGTCATTTTAGCTAAAAATAAATCATGAAATGCATGAAAACTAGCAAATGAAGTCAGAAAATGGTTGAAAGGTGATGATGTGGCTTTGAATGGTGCATATTGAATGCAGAAAAAGTCTTGAGTTAAAATATGTTCAAAAAATTGAAATCCCTTTCTAATAGACGTGTTTTCGTCCGAAACCCTGATACTTCGAAAGAGATTGTCCAGTTTGTACATGAAGTGCATCCAGTTTTTCCGGTAACCCTCTCAAGTTTTTAGCACCTGCTATGTGGGTGAAATTATTATACCATGCGAACTTTCAACCATTTCATAGTTCATTTGCAGTGCTTTTCAATTCAGGGTCATTTTAGCTCAAAATAAATCATGAAATGCATGAAAACTAGCAAATGAAGTCAGAAAATGGTAGAAAGGTGATGATGTGATTTTGAATGGTGCATATTGAATGCAGAAAAAGTCTTGAGTTAAAATATGTTCAAAAAATTGAAATCCCTTTGTAATAGACGTGTTTTCGTCCGAAACCCTGATACTTCGAAAGAGATTGTCCAGTTTGTACACGAAGTGCATCCAGTTTTTCCGGTAACCCTCTCAACTTTTTAGCACATGCTATGTGGGTGAAATTATGATACCATGCCAACTTTCAACCATTTCAGAGTTCATTTGCAGTGCTTTTCAATTCAGGGTCATTTTAGCTCAAAATAAATCATGAAATGCATGAAAACTAGCAAATGAAGTTAGAAAATGGTTGAAAGGTGATGATGTGGCTTTGAATGGTGCATATTGAATGCACAAAAAGTCTTGAGTTAAAATATGTTCAAAAAATTGAAATCCCTTTGTAATAGACGTGTTTTGGTCCGAAACCCTGATACTTCGAAAGAGATTGTCCAGTTTGTACACGAAGTGCATCCAGTTTTTCCGGTAACCCTCTCAACTTTTTAGCACATGCTATGTGGGTGAAATTATGATACCATGCCAACTTTCAACCATTTCATAGTTCATTTGCAGTGCTTTTCAATTCAGGGTCATTTTAGCTCAAAATAAATCATGAAATGCATGAAAACTAGCAAATGAAGTCAGAAAATGGTTGAAAGGTGATGATGTGGCTTTGAATGGTGCATATTGAATGCAGAAAAAGTCTTGAGTTAAAATATGTTCAAGAAATTGAAATCCCTTTGTAATAGACGTGTTTTCGTCCGAAACCCTGATACTTCGAAAGAGATTGTCCAGTTTGTATACGAAGTGCATCCAGTTTTTCTGGTAACCCTCTCAACTTTTTAGCACATGCTATGTGGGTGAAATTATTATACCATGCCAACTTTCAACCATTTCAGAGTTCATTTGCAGTGCTTTTCAATTCAGGGTCATTTTAGCTCAAAATAAATCATGAAATGCATGAAAACTAGCAAATGAAGTCGGAAAATGGTTGAAAGGTGATGATGTGGCTTTGAATGGTGCATATTGAATGCAGAAAAAGTCTTGAGTTAAAATATGTTAAAAAAATTGAAATCCCTTTGTAATAGACGTGTTTTCGTCCGAAACCCTGATACTTCGAATGAGATTGTCCAGTTTGTACACGAAGTGCATCTAGTTTTTCCGGTAACCCTCTCAACTTTTTAGCACATGCTATGTGGGTGAAATTATCATACCATGCCAACTTTCAACCATTTCATAGTTCATTTGCAGTGCTTTTCAATTCAGGGTCATTTTAGCTCAAAATAAATCATGAAATGCATGAAAACTAGCAAATGAAGTCAGAAAATGGTTGAAAGGTGATGATGTGGCTTTGAATGGTGCATATTGAATGCAGAAAAAGTCTTGAGTTAAAATATGTTCAAAAAATTGAAATCCCTTTGTAATAGACGTGTTTTCGTCCGAAACCCTCATACTTGGAATGAGATTGTCCAGTTTGTACACGAAGTGCATCTAGTTTTTCCGGTAACCCTCTCAACTTTTTAGCACATGCTATGTGGGTGAAATTATGATACCATGCCAACTTTCAACCATTTCAGAGTTCATTTGCAGTGCTTTTCAATTCAGGGTCATTTTAGCTCAAAATAAATCATGAAATGCATGAAAACTAGCAAATGAAGCCGGAAAATGGTTGAAAGGTGATGATGTGGCTTTGAATGGTGCATATTGAATGCAGAAAAAGTCTTGAGTTAAAATATGTTCAAAAAATTGAAATCCCTTTGTAATAGACGTGTTTTCGTCCGAAACCCTCATACTTCGAAAGAGATTGTCCAGTTTGTACACGAAGTGCATCCAGTTTTTCCGGTAACCCTCTCAACTTTTTACAACATGCTATGTGGGTGAAATTATGATACCATGCCAACTTTCAACCATTTCAGAGTTCATTTGCAGTGCTTTTCAATTCAGCGTCATTTTAGCTCAAAATAAATCATGAAATGCATGAAAACTAGCAAATGAAGTCAGAAAATGGTTGAAAGATGATGATGTGGCTTTGAATTTTGCATATTGAATGCAGAAAAAGTCTTGAGTTAAAATATGTTCAAAAAATTGAAATCCCTTTGTAATAGACGTGTTTTGGTCCGAAACCCTGATACTTCGAAAGAGATTGTCCAGTTTGTACACGAAGTGCATCCAGTTTTTCCGGTAACCCTCTCAACTTTTTAGCACATGCTATGTGGGTGAAATTATGATACCATGCCAACTTTCAACCATTTCATAGTTCATTTGCAGTGCTTTTCAATTCAGGGTCATTTTAGCTCAAAATAAATCATGAAATGCATGAAAACTAGCAAATGAAGTCAGAAAATGGTTGAAAGGTGATGATGTGGCTTTGAATGGTGCATATTGAATGCAGAAAAAGTCTTGAGTTAAAATACGTTCAAGAAATTGAAATCCCTTTGTAATAGACGTGTTTTCGTCCGAAACCCTGATACTTCGAAAGAGATTGTCCAGTTTGTATACGAAGTGCATCCAGTTTTTCTGGTAACCCTCTCAACTTTTTAGCACATGCTATGTGGGTGAAATTATTATACCATGCCAACTTTCAACCATTTCAGAGTTCATTTGCAGTGCTTTTCAATTCAGGGTCATTTTAGCTCAAAATAAATCATGAAATGCATGAAAACTAGCAAATGAAGTCGGAAAATGGTTGAAAGGTGATGATGTGGCTTTGAATGGTGCATATTGAATGCAGAAAAAGTCTTGAGTTAAAATATGTTAAAAAAATTGAAATCCCTTTGTAATAGACGTGTTTTCGTCCGAAACCCTGATACTTCGAATGAGATTGTCCAGTTTGTAAACGAAGTGCATCTAGTTTTTCCGGTAACCCTCTCAACTTTTTAGCACATGCTATGTGGGTGAAATTATCATACCATGCCAACTTTCAACCATTTCATAGTTCATTTGCAGTGCTTTTCAATTCAGGGTCATTTTAGCTCAAAATAAATCATGAAATGCATGAAAACTAGCAAATGAAGTCAGAAAATGGTTGAAAGGTGATGATGTGGCTTTGAATGGTGCATATTGAATGCAGAAAAAGTCTTGAGTTAAAATATGTTCAAAAAATTGAAATCCCTTTGTAATAGACGTGTTTTCGTCCGAAACCCTCATACTTGGAATGAGATTGTCCAGTTTGTACACGAAGTGCATCTAGTTTTTCCGGTAACCCTCTCAACTTTTTAGCACATGCTATGTGGGTGAAATTATGATACCATGCCAACTTTCAACCATTTCAGAGTTCATTTGCAGTGCTTTTCAATTCAGGGTCATTTTAGCTCAAAATAAATCATGAAATGCATGAAAACTAGCAAATGAAGCCGGAAAATGGTTGAAAGGTGATGATGTGGCTTTGAATGGTGCATATTGAATGCAGAAAAAGTCTTGAGTTAAAATATGTTCAAAAAATTGAAATCCCTTTGTAATAGACGTGTTTTCGTCCGAAACCCTCATACTTCGAAAGAGATTGTCCAGTTTGTACACGAAGTGCATCCAGTTTTTCCGGTAACCCTCTCAACTTTTTACAACATGCTATGTGGGTGAAATTATGATACCATGCCAACTTTCAACCATTTCAGAGTTCATTTGCAGTGCTTTTCAATTCAGCGTCATTTTAGCTCAAAATAAATCATGAAATGCATGAAAACTAGCAAATGAAGTCAGAAAATGGTTGAAAGATGATGATGTGGCTTTGAATTTTGCATATTGAATGCAGAAAAAGTCTTGAGTTAAAATATGTTCAAAAAATTGAAATCCCTTTGTAATAGACGTGTTTTCGTCCGAAACCCTAATACTTCGAAAGAGATTGTACAGTTTGTACACGAAGTGCATCCAGTTGTTCCAGTAACCCTCTCAACTTTTTAGCACATGCTATGTGGGTGAAATTATTATACCATGCCAACTTTCAACCATTTCATAGTTCATTTGCAGTGCTTTTCAATTCAGGGTCATTTTAGCTAAAAATAAATCATGAAATGCATGAAAACTAGCAAATGAAGTCGGAAAATGGTTGAAAAGTGATGATGTGGCTTTGAATGGTGCATATTGATAGCAGAAAAAGTCTTGAGTTAAAATATGTTCAAAAAATTGAAATCCCTTTGTAATAGACGTGTTTTCGTCCGAAACCCTGATACTTCGAAAGAGATTGTCCAGTTTGTACCCGAAGTGCATCCAGTTTTTCCGGTAACCCTCTCAACTTTTTAGCACATGCTATGTGGGTGAAATTATGATACCATGCCAACTTTCAACCATTTCAGAGTTCATTTGCAGTGCTTTTCAATTCAGGGTCATTTTAGCTCAAAATAAATCATGAAATGCATGAAAACTAGCAAATGAAGTCAGAAAATGGTTGAAAGATGATGATGTGGCTTTGAATGGTGCATATTGAATGCAAAAAAATACTTGAGTTAAAATATGTTAAAAAAATTGAAATCCCTTTGAAATAGACGTGTTTTCGTCCGAAACCCTGATACTTCGAAAGAGATTGTCCAGTTTTTACCCGAAGTGCATCCAGTTTTTCCGGTAACCCTCTCAACTTTTTACCACATGCTATGTGGGTGAAATTATGATACCATGCCAACTTTAAACCATTTCAGAGTTCATTTGCAGTGCTTTTCAATTCAGGGTCATTTTAGCTCAAAATAAATCATGAAATGCATGAAAACTAGCAAATGAAGTCAAAAAATGGTTGAAAGGTGATGATGTGGCTTTGAATGGTGCATATTGAATGCAGAAAAAGTCTTGAGTTAAAATATGTTAAAAAAATTGAAATCCCTTTGTAATAGACGTGTTTTCGTCCGAAACCCTCATACTTCAAAAGAGATTGTCCAGTTTGTACACGAAGTGCATCCAGTTTTTCCGGTAACCCTCTCAACTTTTTAGCACATGCTATGTGGGTGAAATTATGATACCATGCCAACTTTCAACCATTTCAGAGTTCAATTGCAGTGCTTTTCAATTCAGGGTCCTTTTAGCTCAAAATAAATCAAGAAATGCATGAAAACTAGCAAATGAAGTTAGAAAATGGTTGAAAGATGATGATGTGGCTTTGAATGGTGCATATTGAATGCAGAAAAAGTCTTGAGTTAAAATATGTTCAAAAAATTGAAATCCCTTTGTAATAGACATGTTTTCGTCCGAAACCCTGATACTTCGAAAGAGATTGTCCAGTTTATACACGAAGTGCATCCAGTTTTTCCGGTAACCCTCTCAACTTTTTAGCACATGCTATGTGGGTGAAATTATGATACCATGCCAACTTTCAACCATTTCAGAGTTCATTTGCAGTGCTTTTCAATTCAGGGTCATTTTAGCTCAAAATAAATCATGAAATGCATGAAAACTAGCAAATGAAGTCAGAAAATGGTTGAAAGGTGATGATGTGGCTTGAATGGTGCATATTGAATGCAGAAAAAGTCTTGAGTTAAAATATGTTCAAAAAATTGAAATCCCTTTGTAATAGACGTGTTTTCGTCCGAAACCCTGATACTTCGAAAGAGATTGTCCAGTTTGTATACGAAGTGCATCCAGTTTTTCCGGTAACCCTCTCAACTTTTTAGCACATGCTATGTGGGTGAAATTATTATACCATGCCAACTTTCAACCATTTCATAGTTCATTTGCAGTGCTTTTCAATTCAGGGTCATTTTAGCTAAAAATAAATCATGAAATGCATGAAAACTAGCAAATGAAGTCGGAAAATGGTTGAAAAGTGATGATGTGGCTTTGAATGGTGCATATTGAATGCAGAAAAAGTCTTGAGTTAAAATATGTTCAACAAATTGAAATCCCTTTGTAATAGACGTGTTTTCGTCCGAAACCCTGATACTTCGAAAGAGATTGTCCCGTTTGTACATGAAGTGCATCCAGTTTTTCCGGTAACCCTCTCAAGTTTTTAGCACCTGCTATGTGGGTGAAATTATTATACCATGCGAACTTTCAACCATTTCATAGTTCATTTGCAGTGCTTTTCAATTCAGGGTCATTTTAGCTCAAAATAAATCATGAAATGCATGAAAACTAGCAAATGAAGTCAGAAAATGGTTGAAAGGTGATGATGTGGCTTTGAATGGTGCATATTGAATGCAGAAAAAGTCTTGAGTTAAAATATGTTCAAAAAATTGAAATCCCTTTGTAATAGACGAGTTTTCGTTCGAAACCCTCATACTTCGAAAGAGATTGTCCAGTTTGTACACGAAGTGCATCCAGTTTTTCCGGTAACCCACTCAACTTTTTAGCACATGCTATGTGGGTGAAATTATGATACCATGCCAACTTTCAACCATTTCAGAGTTCATTTGCAGTGCTTTTCAATTCAGGGTCATTTTAGCTCAAAATAAATCATGAAATGCATGAAAACTAGCAAATGAAGTTAGAAAATGGTTGAAAGGTGATGATGTGGCTTTGAATGGTGCATATTAAATGCACAAAAAGTCTTGAGTTAAAATATGTTCAAAAAATTGAAATCCCTTTGTAATAGACGTGTTTTCGTCCGAAACCCTGATACTTCGAAAGAGATTGTCCAGTTTGTATACGAAGTGCATCCAGTTTTTCCGGTAACCCTCTCAACTTTTTAGCACCTGCTATGTGGGTGAAATTATTATACCATGCCAACTTTCAACCATTTCATAGTTCATTTGCAGTGCTTTTCAATTCAGGGTCATTTTAGCTAAAAATAAATCATGAAATGCATGAAAACTAGCAAATGAAGTCAGAAAATGGTTGAAAGGTGATGATGTGGCTTTGAATGGTGCATATTGAATGCAGAAAAAGTCTTGAGTTAAAATATGTTCAAAAAATTGAAATCCCTTTCTAATAGACGTGTTTTCGTCCGAAACCCTGATACTTCGAAAGAGATTGTCCAGTTTGTACATGAAGTGCATCCAGTTTTTCCGGTAACCCTCTCAAGTTTTTAGCACCTGCTATGTGGGTGAAATTATTATACCATGCGAACTTTCAACCATTTCATAGTTCATTTGCAGTGCTTTTCAATTCAGGGTCATTTTAGCTCAAAATAAATCATGAAATGCATGAAAACTAGCAAATGAAGTCAGAAAATGGTAGAAAGGTGATGATGTGATTTTGAATGGTGCATATTGAATGCAGAAAAAGTCTTGAGTTAAAATATGTTCAAAAAATTGAAATCCCTTTGTAATAGACGTGTTTTCGTCCGAAACCCTGATACTTCGAAAGAGATTGTCCAGTTTGTACACGAAGTGCATCCAGTTTTTCCGGTAACCCTCTCAACTTTTTAGCACATGCTATGTGGGTGAAATTATGATACCATGCCAACTTTCAACCATTTCAGAGTTCATTTGCAGTGCTTTTCAATTCAGGGTCATTTTAGCTCAAAATAAATCATGAAATGCATGAAAACTAGCAAATGAAGTTAGAAAATGGTTGAAAGGTGATGATGTGGCTTTGAATGGTGCATATTGAATGCACAAAAAGTCTTGAGTTAAAATATGTTCAAAAAATTGAAATCCCTTTGTAATAGACGTGTTTTGGTCCGAAACCCTGATACTTCGAAAGAGATTGTCCAGTTTGTACACGAAGTGCATCCAGTTTTTCCGGTAACCCTCTCAACTTTTTAGCACATGCTATGTGGGTGAAATTATGATACCATGCCAACTTTCAACCATTTCATAGTTCATTTGCAGTGCTTTTCAATTCAGGGTCATTTTAGCTCAAAATAAATCATGAAATGCATGAAAACTAGCAAATGAAGTCAGAAAATGGTTGAAAGGTGATGATGTGGCTTTGAATGGTGCATATTGAATGCAGAAAAAGTCTTGAGTTAAAATATGTTCAAGAAATTGAAATCCCTTTGTAATAGACGTGTTTTCGTCCGAAACCCTGATACTTCGAAAGAGATTGTCCAGTTTGTATACGAAGTGCATCCAGTTTTTCTGGTAACCCTCTCAACTTTTTAGCACATGCTATGTGGGTGAAATTATTATACCATGCCAACTTTCAACCATTTCAGAGTTCATTTGCAGTGCTTTTCAATTCAGGGTCATTTTAGCTCAAAATAAATCATGAAATGCATGAAAACTAGCAAATGAAGTCGGAAAATGGTTGAAAGGTGATGATGTGGCTTTGAATGGTGCATATTGAATGCAGAAAAAGTCTTGAGTTAAAATATGTTAAAAAAATTGAAATCCCTTTGTAATAGACGTGTTTTCGTCCGAAACCCTGATACTTCGAATGAGATTGTCCAGTTTGTACACGAAGTGCATCTAGTTTTTCCGGTAACCCTCTCAACTTTTTAGCACATGCTATGTGGGTGAAATTATCATACCATGCCAACTTTCAACCATTTCATAGTTCATTTGCAGTGCTTTTCAATTCAGGGTCATTTTAGCTCAAAATAAATCATGAAATGCATGAAAACTAGCAAATGAAGTCAGAAAATGGTTGAAAGGTGATGATGTGGCTTTGAATGGTGCATATTGAATGCAGAAAAAGTCTTGAGTTAAAATATGTTCAAAAAATTGAAATCCCTTTGTAATAGACGTGTTTTCGTCCGAAACCCTCATACTTGGAATGAGATTGTCCAGTTTGTACACGAAGTGCATCTAGTTTTTCCGGTAACCCTCTCAACTTTTTAGCACATGCTATGTGGGTGAAATTATGATACCATGCCAACTTTCAACCATTTCAGAGTTCATTTGCAGTGCTTTTCAATTCAGGGTCATTTTAGCTCAAAATAAATCATGAAATGCATGAAAACTAGCAAATGAAGCCGGAAAATGGTTGAAAGGTGATGATGTGGCTTTGAATGGTGCATATTGAATGCAGAAAAAGTCTTGAGTTAAAATATGTTCAAAAAATTGAAATCCCTTTGTAATAGACGTGTTTTCGTCCGAAACCCTCATACTTCGAAAGAGATTGTCCAGTTTGTACACGAAGTGCATCCAGTTTTTCCGGTAACCCTCTCAACTTTTTACAACATGCTATGTGGGTGAAATTATGATACCATGCCAACTTTCAACCATTTCAGAGTTCATTTGCAGTGCTTTCCAATTCAGCGTCATTTTAGCTCAAAATAAATCATGAAATGCATGAAAACTAGCAAATGAAGTCAGAAAATGGTTGAAAGATGATGATGTGGCTTTGAATTTTGCATATTGAATGCAGAAAAAGTCTTGAGTTAAAATATGTTCAAAAAATTGAAATCCCTTTGTAATAGACGTGTTTTGGTCCGAAACCCTGATACTTCGAAAGAGATTGTCCAGTTTGTACACGAAGTGCATCCAGTTTTTCCGGTAACCCTCTCAACTTTTTAGCACATGCTATGTGGGTGAAATTATGATACCATGCCAACTTTCAACCATTTCATAGTTCATTTGCAGTGCTTTTCAATTCAGGGTCATTTTAGCTCAAAATAAATCATGAAATGCATGAAAACTAGCAAATGAAGTCAGAAAATGGTTGAAAGGTGATGATGTGGCTTTGAATGGTGCATATTGAATGCAGAAAAAGTCTTGAGTTAAAATATGTTCAAGAAATTGAAATCCCTTTGTAATAGACGTGTTTTCGTCCGAAACCCTGATACTTCGAAAGAGATTGTCCAGTTTGTATACGAAGTGCATCCAGTTTTTCTGGTAACCCTCTCAACTTTTTAGCACATGCTATGTGGGTGAAATTATTATACCATGCCAACTTTCAACCATTTCAGAGTTCATTTGCAGTTCTTTTCAATTCAGGGTCATTTTAGCTCAAAATAAATCATGAAATGCATGAAAACTAGCAAATGAAGTCGGAAAATGGTTGAAAGGTGATGATGTGGCTTTGAATGGTGCATATTGAATGCAGAAAAAGTCTTGAGTTAAAATATGTTAAAAAAATTGAAATCCCTTTGTAATAGACGTGTTTTCGTCCGAAACCCTGATACTTCGAATGAGATTGTCCAGTTTGTACACGAAGTGCATCTAGTTTTTCCGGTAACCCTCTCAACTTTTTAGCACATGCTATGTGGGTGAAATTATCATACCATGCCAACTTTCAACCATTTCATAGTTCATTTGCAGTGCTTTTCAATTCAGGGTCATTTTAGCTCAAAATAAATCATGAAATGCATGAAAACTAGCAAATGAAGTCAGAAAATGGTTGAAAGGTGATGATGTGGCTTTGAATGGTGCATATTGAATGCAGAAAAAGTCTTGAGTTAAAATATGTTCAAAAAATTGAAATCCCTTTGTAATAGACGTGTTTTCGTCCGAAACCCTCATACTTGGAATGAGATTGTCCAGTTTGTACACGAAGTGCATCTAGTTTTTCCGGTAACCCTCTCAACTTTTTAGCACATGCTATGTGGGTGAAATTATGATACCATGCCAACTTTCAACCATTTCAGAGTTCATTTGCAGTGCTTTTCAATTCAGGGTCATTTTAGCTCAAAATAAATCATGAAATGCATGAAAACTAGCAAATGAAGCCGGAAAATGGTTGAAAGGTGATGATGTGGCTTTGAATGGTGCATATTGAATGCAGAAAAAGTCTTGAGTTAAAATATGTTCAAAAAATTGAAATCCCTTTGTAATAGACGTGTTTTCGTCCGAAACCCTCATACTTCGAAAGAGATTGTCCAGTTTGTACACGAAGTGCATCCAGTTTTTCCGGTAACCCTCTCAACTTTTTACAACATGCTATGTGGGTGAAATTATGATACCATGCCAACTTTCAACCATTTCAGAGTTCATTTGCAGTGCTTTTCAATTCAGCGTCATTTTAGCTCAAAATAAATCATGAAATGCATGAAAACTAGCAAATGAAGTCAGAAAATGGTTGAAAGATGATGATGTGGCTTTGAATTTTGCATATTGAATGCAGAAAAAGTCTTGAGTTAAAATATGTTCAAAAAATTGAAATCCCTTTGTAATAGACGTGTTTTCGTCCGAAACCCTAATACTTCGAAAGAGATTGTACAGTTTGTACACGAAGTGCATCCAGTTTTTCCAGTAACCCTCTCAACTTTTTAGCACATGCTATGTGGGTGAAATTATTATACCATGCCAACTTTCAACCATTTCATAGTTCATTTGCAGTGCTTTTCAATTCAGGGTCATTTTAGCTAAAAATAAATCATGAAATGCATGAAAACTAGCAAATGAAGTCGGAAAATGGTTGAAAAGTGATGATGTGGCTTTGAATGGTGCATATTGATAGCAGAAAAAGTCTTGAGTTAAAATATGTTCAAAAAATTGAAATCCCTTTGTAATAGACGTGTTTTCGTCCGAAACCCTGATACTTCGAAAGAGATTGTCCAGTTTGTACACGAAGTGCATCCAGTTTTTCCGGTAACCCTCTCAACTTTTTACAACATGCTATGTGGGTGAAATTATGATACCATGCCAACTTTCAACCATTTCAGAGTTCATTTGCAGTGCTTTTCAATTCAGCGTCATTTTAGCTCAAAATAAATCATGAAATGCATGAAAACTAGCAAATGAAGTCAGAAAATGGTTGAAAGATGATGATGTGGCTTTGAATTTTGCATATTGAATGCAGAAAAAGTCTTGAGTTAAAATATGTTCAAAAAATTGAAATCCCTTTGTAATAGACGTGTTTTCGTCCGAAACCCTAATACTTCGAAAGAGATTGTACAGTTTGTACACGAAGTGCATCCAGTTTTTCCAGTAACCCTCTCAACTTTTTAGCACATGCTATGTGGGTGAAATTATTATACCATGCCAACTTTCAACCATTTCATAGTTCATTTGCAGTGCTTTTCAATTCAGGGTCATTTTAGCTAAAAATAAATCATGAAATGCATGAAAACTAGCAAATGAAGTCGGAAAATGGTTGAAAAGTGATGATGTGGCTTTGAATGGTGCATATTGATAGCAGAAAAAGTCTTGAGTTAAAATATGTTCAAAAAATTGAAATCCCTTTGTAATAGACGTGTTTTCGTCCGAAACCCTGATACTTCGAAAGAGATTGTCCAGTTTGTACCCGAAGTGCATCCAGTTTTTCCGGTAACCCTCTCAACTTTTTAGCACATGCTATGTGGGTGAAATTATGATACCATGCCAACTTTCAACCATTTCAGAGTTCATTTGCAGTGCTTTTCAATTCAGGGTCATTTTAGCTCAAAATAAATCATGAAATGCATGAAAACTAGCAAATGAAGTCAGAAAATGGTTGAAAGATGATGATGTGGCTTTGAATGGTGCATATTGAATGCAAAAAAATACTTGAGTTAAAATATGTTAAAAAAATTGAAATCCCTTTGAAATAGACGTGTTTTCGTCCGAAACCCTGATACTTCGAAAGAGATTGTCCAGTTTTTACCCGAAGTGCATCCAGTTTTTCCGGTAACCCTCTCAACTTTTTACCACATGCTATGTGGGTGAAATTATGATACCATGCCAACTTTAAACCATTTCAGAGTTCATTTGCAGTGCTTTTCAATTCAGGGTCATTTTAGCTCAAAATAAATCATGAAATGCATGAAAACTAGCAAATGAAGTCAAAAAATGGTTGAAAGGTGATGATGTGGCTTTGAATGGTGCATATTGAATGCAGAAAAAGTCTTGAGTTAAAATATGTTAAAAAAATTGAAATCCCTTTGTAATAGACGTGTTTTCGTCCGAAACCCTCATACTTCAAAAGAGATTGTCCAGTTTGTACACGAAGTGCATCCAGTTTTTCCGGTAACCCTCTCAACTTTTTAGCACATGCTATGTGGGTGAAATTATGATACCATGCCAACTTTCAACCATTTCAGAGTTCAATTGCAGTGCTTTTCAATTCAGGGTCCTTTTAGCTCAAAATAAATCAAGAAATGCATGAAAACTAGCAAATGAAGTTAGAAAATGGTTGAAAGATGATGATGTGGCTTTGAATGGTGCATATTGAATGCAGAAAAAGTCTTGAGTTAAAATATGTTCAAAAAATTGAAATCCCTTTGTAATAGACATGTTTTCGTCCGAAACCCTGATACTTCGAAAGAGATTGTCCAGTTTATACACGAAGTGCATCCAGTTTTTCCGGTAACCCTCTCAACTTTTTAGCACATGCTATGTGGGTGAAATTATGATACCATGCCAACTTTCAACCATTTCAGAGTTCATTTGCAGTGCTTTTCAATTCAGGGTCATTTTAGCTCAAAATAAATCATGAAATGCATGAAAACTAGCAAATGAAGTCAGAAAATGGTTGAAAGGTGATGATGTGGCTTGAATGGTGCATATTGAATGCAGAAAAAGTCTTGAGTTAAAATATGTTCAAAAAATTGAAATCCCTTTGTAATAGACGTGTTTTCGTCCGAAACCCTGATACTTCGAAAGAGATTGTCCAGTTTGTATACGAAGTGCATCCAGTTTTTCCGGTAACCCTCTCAACTTTTTAGCACATGCTATGTGGGTGAAATTATTATACCATGCCAACTTTCAACCATTTCATAGTTCATTTGCAGTGCTTTTCAATTCAGGGTCATTTTAGCTAAAAATAAATCATGAAATGCATGAAAACTAGCAAATGAAGTCGGAAAATGGTTGAAAAGTGATGATGTGGCTTTGAATGGTGCATATTGAATGCAGAAAAAGTCTTGAGTTAAAATATGTTCAACAAATTGAAATCCCTTTGTAATAGACGTGTTTTCGTCCGAAACCCTGATACTTCGAAAGAGATTGTCCCGTTTGTACATGAAGTGCATCCAGTTTTTCCGGTAACCCTCTCAAGTTTTTAGCACCTGCTATGTGGGTGAAATTATTATACCATGCGAACTTTCAACCATTTCATAGTTCATTTGCAGTGCTTTTCAATTCAGGGTCATTTTAGCTCAAAATAAATCATGAAATGCATGAAAACTAGCAAATGAAGTCAGAAAATGGTTGAAAGGTGATGATGTGGCTTTGAATGGTGCATATTGAATGCAGAAAAAGTATTGAGTTAAAATATGTTCAAAAAATTGAAATCCCTTTGTAATAGACGTGTTTTCGTCCGAAACCCTGATACTTCGAAAGAGATTGTCCAGTTTGTACACGAAGTGCATCCAGTTTTTCCGTTAAGCCTCTCAACTTTTTAGCACATGCTATGTGGTTGAAATTATGATACCATGCCAACTTTCAACCATTTCATAGTTCATTTGCAGTGCTTTTCAATTCAGGGTCATTTTAGCTCAAAATAAATCATGAAATGCATGAAAACTAGCAAATGAAGTTAGAAAATGGTTGAAAGGTGATGATGTGGCTTTGAATGGTGCATATTGAATGGACAAAAAGTCTTGAGTTAAAATATGTTCAAAAAATTGAAATCCCTTTGAAATAGACGTGTTTTCGTCCGAAACCCTGATACTGCGAAAGAGATTGTCCAGTTTGTACACGAAGTGCATCCTGTTTTTCCGGTAACCCTCTCAACTTTTTAGCACATGCTATGTGGGTGAAATTATTATACCATGCCAACTTTCAACCATTTCATAGTTCATTTGCAGTGCTTTTCAATTCAGGGTCATTTTAGCTAAAAATAAATCATGAAATGCATGAAAACTAGCAAATGAAGTCGGAAAATGGTTGAAAAGTGATGATGTGGCTTTGAATGGTGCATATTGAATGCAGAAAAAGTCTTGAGTTAAAATATGTTCAACAAATTGAAATCCCTTTGTAATAGACGTGTTTTCGTCCGAAACCCTGATACTTCGAAAGAGATTGTCCCGTTTGTACATGAAGTGCATCCAGTTTTTCCGGTAACCCTCTCAAGTTTTTAGCACCTGCTATGTGGGTGAAATTATTATACCATGCGAACTTTCAACCATTTCATAGTTCATTTGCAGTGCTTTTCAATTCAGGGTCATTTTAGCTCAAAATAAATCATGAAATGCATGAAAACTAGCAAATGAAGTCAGAAAATGGTTGAAAGGTGATGATGTGGCTTTGAATGGTGCATATTGAATGCAGAAAAAGTCTTGAGTTAAAATATGTTCAAAAAATTGAAATCCCTTTGTAATAGACGTGTTTTCGTCCGAAACCCTCATACTTCGAAAGAGATTGTCCAGTTTGTACACGAAGTGCATCCAGTTTTTCCGGTAAGCCTCTCAACTTTTTAGCACATGCTATGTGGTTGAAATTATGATACCATGCCAACTTTCAACCATTTCATAGTTCATTTGCAGTGCTTTTCAATTCAGGGTCATTTTAGCTCAAAATAAATCATAAAATGCATGAAAACTAGCAAATGAAGTTAGAAAATGGTTCAAAGGTGATGATGTGGCTTTGAATGGTGCATATTGAATGGACAAAAAGTCTTGAGTTAAAATATGTTCAAAAAATTGAAATCCCTTTGAAATAGACGTGTTTTCGTCCGAAACCCTGATACTGCGAAAGAGATTGTCCAGTTTGTACACGAAGTGCATCCTGTTTTTCCAGTAACCCTCTCAACTTTTTAGCACATGCTATGTGGGTGAAATTATTATACCATGCCAACTTTCAACCATTTCATAGTTCATTTGCAGTGCTTTTCAATTCAGGGTCATTTTAGCTAAAAATAAATCATGAAATGCATGAAAACTAGCAAATGAAGTCGGAAAATGGTTGAAAAGTGATGATGTGGCTTTGAATGGTGCATATTGATAGCAGAAAAAGTCTTGAGTTAAAATATGTTCAAAAAATTGAAATCCCTTTGTAATAGACGTGTTTTCGTCCGAAACCCTGATACTTCGAAAGAGATTGTCCAGTTTGTACACGAAGTGCATCCAGTTTTTCCGGTAACCCTCTCAACTTTTTAGCACATGCTATGTGGGTGAAATTATGATACCATGCCAACTTTCAACCATTTCAGAGTTCATTTGCAGTGCTTTTCAATTCAGGGTCATTTTAGCTCAAAATAAATCATGAAATGCATGAAAACTAGCAAATGAAGTCAGAAAATGGTTGAAAGTTGATGATGTGGCTTTGAATGGTGCATATTGAATGCAAAAGAAGTCTTGAGTTAAAATATGTTAAAAAAATTGAAATCCCTTTGAAATAGACGTGTTTTCGTCCGAAACCCTGATACTTCGAAAGAGAATGTCCAGTTTGTACACGAAGTGCATCCAGTTTTTCCGGTAACCCTCTCAACTTTTTAGCACCTGCTATGTGGGTGAAATTATTATAGCATGCGAACTTTCAACCATTTCAGAGTTCATTTGCAGTGCTTTTCAATTCAGGGTCATTTTAGCTCAAAATAAATCATGAAATGCATGAAAACTAGCAAATGAAGTCAGAAAATGGTTGAAAGATGATGATGTGGCTTCGAATGGTGCATATTGAATGCAGAAAAAGTCTTGAGTTAAAATATGTTCAAAAAATTGAAATCCCTTTGTAATAGACGTGTTTTCGTCCGAAACCCTAATACTTCGAAAGAGATTGTACAGTTTGTACACGAAGTGCATCCAGTTTTTCCAGTAACCCTCTCAACTTTTTAGCACATGCTATGTGGGTGAAATTATTATACCATGCCAACTTTTAACCAATTCATAGTTCATTTGCAGTGCTTTTCAATTCAGGGTCATTTTAGCTCAAAATAAATCATGAAATGCATGAAAACTAGCAAATGAAGTCGAAAAATGGTTGAAAAGTGATGATGTGGCTTTGAATGGTGCATATTGAATGCAGAAAAAGTCTTGAGTTAAAATATGTTCAAAAAATTGAAATCCCTTTGTAATAGACGTGTTTTCGTCCGAAACCCTGATACTTCGAAAGAGATTGTCCAGTTTGTACACGAAGTGCATCCAGTTTTTCCGGTAACCCTCTCATCTTTTTAGCACATGCTATGTGGGTGAAATTATGATACCATGCCAACTTTCAACCATTTCAGAGTTCATTTGCAGTGCTTTTCAATTCAGGGTCATTTTAGCTCAAAATAAATCATGAAATGCATGAAAACTAGCAAATGAAGTCAGAAAATGGTTGAAAGTTGATGATGTGGCTTTGAATGGTGCATATTGAATGCAAAAGAAGTCTTGAGTTAAAATATGTTAAAAAAATTGAAATCCCTTTGAAATAGACGTGTTTTCGTCCGAAACCCTGATACTTCGAAAGAGAATGTCCAGTTTGTACATGAAGTGCATCCAGTTTTTCCGGTAACCCTCTCAAGTTTTTAGCACCTGCTATGTGGGTGAAATTATTATACCATGCGAACTTTCAACCATTTCAGAGTTCATTTGCAGTGCTTTTCAATTCAGGGTCATTTTAGCTCAAAATAAATCATGAAATGCATGAAAACTAGCAAATGAAGTCAGAAAATGGTTGAAAGGTGATGATGTGGCTTCGAATGGTGCATATTGAATGCAAAAAAAGTCTTGAGTTAAAATATGTTAAAAAAATTGAAATCCCTTTGAAATAGACGTGTTTTCGTCCGAAACCCTGATACTTCGAAAGAGATTGTCCAGTTTGTACACGAAGTGCATCCAGTTTTTCCGGTAACCCTCTCAACTCTTTAGCACATGCTATGTGGGTGAAATTATTATACCATGCGAACTTTCAACCATTTCAGAGTTCATTTGCAGTGCTTTTCAATTCAGGGTCATTTTAGCTCAAAATAAATCATGAAATGCATGAAAACTAGCAAATGAAGTCAGAAAATGGTTGAAAGGTGATGATGTGGATTTGAATGGTGCATATTGAATGCAGAAAAAGTCTTGAGTTAAAATATGTTCAAAAAATTGAAATCCCTTTGTAATCGACGTGTTTTCGTCCGAAACCCTGATACTTCGAAAGAGATTGTCCAGTTTGTACACGAAGTGCATCCACTTTTTCCGGTAACCCTCTCAACTTTTTAGCACATGCTATGTGGGTGAAATTATGATACCATGCCAACTTTCAACCATTTCAGAGTTCATTTGCAGTGCTTTTCAATTCAGGGTCATTTTAGCTCAAAATAAATCATGAAATGCATGAAAACTAGCAAATGATGTCAGAAAATGGTTGAAAGGTGATGATGTGGCTTTGAATGGTGCATATTGAATGCACAAAAAGTCTTGAGTTAAAATATGTTCAAAAAATTGAAATCCCTTTGTAATAGACGTGTTTTCGTCCGAAACCCTGATACTTCGAAAGAGATTGTCCAGTTTGTACACGAAGTGCATCCAGTTTTTCCGGTAACCCTCTCAACTTTTTAGCACATGCTATGTGGGTGAAATTATGATACCATGCCAACTTTCAACCATTTCAGAGTTCATTTGCAGTGCTTTTCAATTCAGGGTCATTTTAGCTCAAAATAAATCATGAAATGCATGAAAACTAGCAAATGAAGTCGGAAAATGGTTGAAAGATGATGATGTGGCTTTGAATGGTGCATATTGAATGCAGAAAAAGTCTTGAGTTAAAATATGTTCAACAAATTGAAATCCCTTTGTAATAGACGTGTTTTCGTCCGAAACCCTCATACTTCGAAAGAGATTGTCCAGTTTGTACACGAAGTGCATCCAGTTTTTCCGGTAACCCTCTCAACTTTTTAGCACATGCTATGTGGGTGAAATTATGATACCATGCCAACTTTCAACCATTTCAGAGTTCATTTGCAGTGCTTTTCAATTCAGGGTCATTTTAGCTCAAAATAAATCATGAAATGCATGAAGACTAGCAAATGAAGGCAGAAAATGGTTGAAAGATGATGATGTGGCTTTGAATGGTGCATATTGAATGCAGAAAAAGTCTTGAGTTAAAATATGTTCAAATAATTGAAATCCCTATGTAATAGACGTGTTTTTGTCCGAAACCCTGATACTTCGAAAGAGATTGTACAGTTTGTACACGAAGTGCATCCAGTTTTTCTGGTAAGCCTCTCAACTTTTTAGCACATGCTATGTGGGTGAAATTATGATACCATGCCAACTTTCAACCATTTCAGAGTTCATTTGCAGTGCTTTTTAATTCAGGGTCATTTTAGATCAAAATAAATCATGAAATGCATAAAAGTTAGCAAATGAAGTCGGAAAATGGTTGAAAGATGATCATGTGGCTTTGAATGGTGCATCTTGAATGCAGAAAAAGTCTTGAGTTAAAATATGTTCAAAAAATTGAAATCCCTTTGTAATAGATGTGTTTTCGTCCGAAACCCTGATACTTCGAAAGACATTATCCAGTTTGTACACGAAGTGCATCCAGTTTTTCCGGTAACCCTCTCAACTTTTTAGCACATGCTATCTGGGTGAAATTATGATACCATGCCAACTTTCAACCATTTCAGAGTTCATTTGCAGTGCTTTTCAATTCAGGGTCATTTTAGATCAAAATAAATCATGAAATGCATGAAAACTAGCAAATGAAGTCAGAAAATGGTTGAAAGATGATGACGTGGCTTTGAATGGTAAATATTGAATGCAAAAAAAGTCTTGAGATAAAATAAGTTGAAAAAATTGAAATCCCTTTGTAATAGACGTGTTTTCGTCCGAAACCCTGATACTTCGAAAGAGATTGTCCAGTTTGTACATGAAGTGCATCCAGTTTTTCCGGTAACCCTCTCAACTTTTTAGCACATGCTATGTGGGTGAAATTATTATACCATGCCAACTTTCAACCATTTCATAGTTCATTTGCAGTGCTTTTCAATTCAGGGTCATTTTAGCTCAAAATAAATCATGAAATGAATGAAAACTAGCAAATGAAGTCAGAAAATGGTTGAAAGGTGATGATGTGGCTTTGAATGGTGCATATTGAATGCAGAAAAAGTCTTGAGTTAAAATATGATCAAAAAATTGAAATCCCTTTGTAATAGACGTGTTTTTGTCCGAAACCCTGATACTTCGAAACAGACTGTCCAGTTTGTACACGAAGTGCATCCAGTTTTTCTGGTAACCCTCCCAACTTTTTAGCACATGCTATGTGGGTGAAATTATGATACCATGCCAACTTTCAACCATTTCAGAGTTCATTTGTAATGCTTTTTAATTCAGGGTCATTTTAGATCAAAATAAATCATGAAATGCATAAAAGTTAGCAAATGAAGTCGGAAAATGGTTGAAAGATGATGATGTGGCTTTGAATGGTGCATCTTGAATGCAGAAAAAGTCTTGAGTTAAAATATGTTCAAAAAATTGAAATCCCTTTGTAATAGATGTGTTTTCGTCCGAAACCCTGATACTTCGAAAGACATTATCCAGTTTGTACACGAAGTGCATCCAGTTTTTCCGGTAACCCTCTCAACTTTTTAGCACATGCTATCTGGGTGAAATTATGATACCATGCCAACTTTCAACCATTTCAGAGTTCATTTGCAGTGCTTTTCAATTCAGGGTCATTTTAGATCAAAATAAATCATGAAATGCATGAAAACTAGCAAATGAAGTCAGAAAATGGTTGAAAGATGATGACGTGGCTTTGAATGGTAAATATTGAATGCAAAAAAAGTCTTGAGATAAAATAAGTTGAAAAAATTGAAATCCCTTTGTAATAGACGTGTTTTCGTCCGAAACCCTGATACTTCGAAAGAGATTGTCCAGTTTGTACATGAAGTGCATCCAGTTTTTCCGGTAACCCTCTCAACTTTTTAGCACATGCTATGTGGGTGAAATTATTATACCATGCCAACTTTCAACCATTTCATAGTTCATTTGCAGTGCTTTTCAATTCAGGGTCATTTTAGCTCAAAATAAATCATGAAATGAATGAAAACTAGCAAATGAAGTCAGAAAATGGTTGAAAGGTGATGATGTGGCTTTGAATGGTGCATATTGAATGCAGAAAAAGTCTTGAGTTAAAATATGTTCAAAAAATTGAAATCCCTTTGTAATAGACGTGTTTTCGTCCGAAACCCTGATACTTCGAAACAGACTGTCCAGTTTGTACACGAAGTGCATCCAGTTTTTCCGGTAACCCTCTCAACATTGTAGAACATGCTATGTGGGTGAAATTATGATACCATGCCAACTTTCAACCATTTCAGAGTTCATTTGCAGTGCTTTTCAATTCAGGGTCATTTTAGCTCAAAATAAATCATGAAATGCATGAAAACTAGCAAATGAAGGCAGAAAATGGTTGAAAGGTGATGATGTGGCTTTGAATGGTGCATATTGAATGCAGAAAAAGTCTTGAGTTAAAATATGTTCAAAAAATTGAAATCCCTTTGTAATAGACGTGTTTTCGTCCGAAACCCTGATACTTCGAAAGAGATTGTCCAGTTTGTACACGAAGTGCATCCAGTTTTTCCGGTAAGCCTCTCAACTTTTTAGCACATGCTATGTGGGTGAAATTATGATACCATGCGAACTTTCAACCATTTCAGAGTTCATTTGCAGTGCTTTTCAATTCAGGGTCATTTTAGATCAAAATAAATCATGAAATGCATGAAAACTAGCAAAAGAAGTCAGAAAATGGTTGAAACGTGATGATGTGGCTTTGAATGGTGTATATTGAATGCAGAAAAAGTCTTGAGTTAAAATATGTTCAAAAAATTGAAATCCCTTTGTTATAGACGTGTTTTCGTCTCAAACCCTGATACTTCGAAAGAGATTGTCCAGTTTGTACACGAAGTGCATCCAGTTTTTCCGGTAACCCTCTCAACTTTTTAGCACATGCTATGTGGGTGAAATTATTATACCATGCCAACTTTCAACCATTTCATAGTTCATTTGCAGTGCTTTTCAATTCAGGGTCATTTTAGCTCAAAATAAATCATGAAATGCATGAAAACTAGCAAATGAAGTCGGAAAATGGTTGAAAGGTGATGATGTGGCTTTGAATGGTGCATATTGAATGCAGAAAAAGTCTTGAGTTAAAATATGTTCCTAAAATTGAAATCCCTTTGTAATAGACGTGTTTTCGTCCGAAACCCTCATACTTCGAAAGAGATTGTCCAGTTTGTACACGAAGTGCATCCAGTTTTTCCGGTAACCCTCTCAACTTTTTAGCACATGCTATGTGGGTGAAATTATGATACCATGCCAACTTTCAACCATTTCAGAGTTCATTTGCAGTGCTTTTCAATTCAGGGTCATTTTAGATCAAAATAAATCATGAAATGCATGAAAACTAGCAAATGAAGTCAGAAAATGGTTGAAAGGTGATGATGTGGCTTTGAATGGTAAATATTGAATGCAGAAAAAGCCTTGAGTTAAAATATTGTCAAAAAATTGAAATCCCTTTGTAATAGACGTGTTTTCGTCCGAAACCCTGATACTTCGAAAGAGATTGTCCAGTTTGTACACGAAGTGCATCCAGTTTTTCCGGTAACCCTCTCAACTTTTTAGCACATGCTATGTGGGTGAAATTATTATACCATGCCAACTTTCAACCATTTCATAGTTCATTTGCAGTGCTTTTCAATTCAGGGTCATTTTAGCTCAAAATAAATCATGAAATGCATGAAAACTAGCAAATTAAGTCAGAAAATGGTTGAAAGGTGATGATGTGGCTTTGAATGGTGCATATTGAATGTAGAAAAAGTCTTGAGTTAAAATATGTTCAAAAAATTGAAATCCCTTTGTAATAGACGTGTTTTCGTCCGAAACCCTGATACTTCGAAAGAGATTGTCCAGTTTGTACACGAAGTGCATCCAGTTTTACCGGTAAGCCTCTCAACTTTTTAGCACATGCTATGTGGGTGAAATTATGATACCATGCCAACTTTCAACCATTTCATAGTTCATTTGCAGTGCTTTTCAATTCAGGGTCATTTTAGCTCAAAATAAATCATGAAATGCATGAAAACTAGCAAATGAAGTCAGAAAATGGTTGAAGGATGATGATGTGGCTTTGAATGGTGCATATTGAATGCAGAAAAAGTCTTGAGTTAAAATATGTTCAAAAAATTGAAATCCCTTTGTAATAGACGTGTTTTCGTCCGAAACCCTGATACTTCGAAAGAGATTGTCCAGTTTGTACACGAAGTGCATCCAGTTTTTCCGGTAACCCTCTCAACTTTTTAGCACATGCTATGTGGGTGAATTTATGATATCATGCCAACTTTCAACCATTTCAGAGTTCATTTGCAGTGCTTTTCAATTCAGGGTCATTTTAGATCAAAATAAATCATGAAATGCATGAAAACTAGCAAATGAAGTCAGAAAATGGTTGAAAGGTGATGATGTGGCTTTGAATGGTAAATATTGAATGCAGAAAAAGCCTTGAGTTAAAATATGTTCAAAAAATTGAAATCCCTTTGTAATAGACGTGTTTTCGTCCGAAACCCTGATACTTCGAAAGAGATTGTCCAGTTTGTACACGAAGTGCATCCAGTTTTTCCGGTAACCCTCTCAACTTTTTAGCACATGCTATGTGGGTGAAATTATTATACCATGCCAACTTTCAACCATTTCATAGTTCATTTGCAGTGCTTTTCAATTCAGGGTCATTTTAGCTCAAAATAAATCATGAAATGCATGAAAACTAGCAAATGAAGTCAGAAAATGGTTGAAAGGTGATGATGTGGCTTTGAATGGTGCATATTGAATGTAGAAAAAGTCTTGAGTTAAAATATGTTCAAAAAATTGAAATCCCTTTGTAATAGACGTGTTTTCGTCCGAAACCCTGATACTTCGAAAGAGATTGTCCAGTTTGTACACGAAGTGCATCCAGTTTTTCCGGTAAGCCTCTCAACTTTTTAGCACATGCTATGTGGGTGAAATTATGATACCATGCCAACTTTCAACCATTTCAGAGTTCATTTGCAGTGCTTTTCAATTCAGGGTCATTTTAGCTCAAAATAAATCATGAAATGCATGAAAACTAGCAAATGAAGTCAGAAAATGGTTGAAAGGTGATGATGTGGCTTTGAATGGTAAATATTGAATGCAGAAAAAGCCTTGAGTTAAAATATTGTCAAAAAATTGAAATCCCTTTGTAATAGACGTGTTTTCGTCCGAAACCCTGATACTTCGAAAGAGATTGTCCAGTTTGTACACGAAGTGCATCCAGTTTTTCCGGTTACCCTCTCAACTTTTTAGCACATGCTATGTGGGTGAAATTATTATACCATGCCAACTTTCAACCATTTCATAGTTCATTTGCAGTGCTTTTCAATTCAGGGTCATTTTAGCTCAAAATAAATCATGAAATGCATGAAAACTAGCAAATTAAGTCAGAAAATGGTTGAAAGGTGATGATGTGGCTTTGAATGGTGCATATTGAATGTAGAAAAAGTCTTGAGTTAAAATATGTTCAAAAAATTGAAATCCCTTTGTAATAGACGTGTTTTCGTCCGAAACCCTGATACTTCGAAAGAGATTGTCCAGTTTGTACACGAAGTGCATCCAGTTTTACCGGTAAGCCTCTCAACTTTTTAGCACATGCTATGTGGGTGAAATTATGATACCATGCCAACTTTCAACCATTTCATAGTTCATTTGCAGTGCTTTTCAATTCAGGGTCATTTTAGCTCAAAATAAATCATGAAATGCATGAAAACTAGCAAATGAAGTCAGAAAATGGTTGAAAGGTGATGATGTGGCTTTGAATGGTGCATATTGAATGCAGAAAAAGTCTTGAGTTAAAATATGTTCAAAAAATTGAAATCCCTTTGTAATAGACGTGTTTTCGTCCGAAACCCTGATACTTCGAAAGAGATTGTCCAGTTTGTACACGAAGTGCATCCAGTTTTTCCGGTAACCCTCTCAACTTTTTAGCACATGCTATGTGGGTGAAATTATTATATCATGCCAACTTTCAACCATTTCATAGTTCATTTGCAGTGCTTTTCAATTCAGGGTCATTTTAGCTCAAAATAAATCATAAAATGCATGAAAACTAGCAAATGAAGTCAGAAAATGGTTGAAAGATGATGATGTGGCTTTGAATGGTGCATATTGAATGCAGAAAAAGTCTTGAGTTAAAATATGTTCAAAAAATTGAAATCCCTTTGTAATAGACGTGTTTTCGTCCGAAACCCTCATACTTTGAAAGAGATTGTACAGTTTGTACACGAAGTGCATCCAGTTTTTCCGATAACCCTCTCAACTTTTTAGCACATGCTATGTGGGTGAAATTATCATACCATGCCAACTTTCAAACATTTCATAGTTCATTTGCAGTGCTTTTCAATTCAGGGTCATTTTAGCTAAAAATAAATCCTGAAATGCATGAAAACTAGCAAATGAAGTCGGAAAATGGTTGAAAAGTGATGATGTGGCTTTGAATGGTGCATATTGAATGCAAAAAAAGTCTTGAGTTAAAATATGTTCAAAAAATTGAAATCCCTTTGTAATAGACGTGTTTTCGTCCGAAACCCTCATACTTCGAAAGAGATTGTCCAGTTTGTACACGAAGTGCATCCAGTTTTTCCGGTAACCCTCTCAACTTTTTAGCACATGCTATGTGGGTGAAATTATGATACCATGCCAACTTTCAACCATTTCAGAGTTCATTTGCAGTGCTTTTCAATTCAGGGTCATTTTAGCTCAAAATAAATCATGAAATGCATGAAAACTAGCAAATGAAGTCAGAAAATGGTTGAAAGGTGATGATGTGGCTTTGAATGGTGCATATTGAATGCAGAAAAAGTCTTGAGTTAAAATATGTTCAAAAAATTGAAATCCCTTTGTAATAGACGTGTTTTCGTCCGAAACCCTCATACTTCGAAAGAGATTGTCCAGTTTGTACACGAAGTGCATCAGTTTTTCCGGTAACCCTCTCAACTCTTTAGCACATGCTATGTGGGTGAAATTATTATACCATGCCAACTTTCAACCATTTCATAGTTCATTTGCAGTGCTTTTCAATTCAGGGCCATTTTAGCTAAAAATAAATCATGAAATGCATGAAAACTAGCAAATGAAGTCGAAAAATGGTTGAAAGATAATGATGTGGCTTTGAATGGTGCATATTGAATGCAGAAAAAGTCTTGAGTTAAAATATGTTCAAAAAATTGAAATCCCTTTGTAATAGACGTGTTTTGGTCCGAAACCCTCATACTTCGAAAGAGATTGTACAGTTTGTACACGAAGTGCATCCAGTTTTTCCGATAACCCTCTCAACTTTTTAGCACATGCTATGTGGGTGAAATTATTATACCATGCCAACTTTCAACCATTTCATAGTTCGTTTGCAGTGCTTTTCAATTCAGGGTCATTTTAGCTAAAAATAAATCATGAAATGCATGAAAACTAGTAAATGAAGTCGGAAAATGGTTGAAAAGTGATGATGTGGCTTTGAATGGTGCATATTGAATGCAGAAAAAGTCTTGAGTTAAAATATGTTCAAAAAATTGAAATCCCTTTGTAATAGACGTGTTTTCGTCCGAAACCCTGATACTTTGAAAGAGATTGTCCAGTTTGTACACGAAGTGCATCCAGTTTTTCCGGTAACCCTCTCAACTTTTTAGCACATGCTATGTGGGTGCAATTATGATACCATGCCAACTTTCAACCATTTCAGAGTTCATTTGCAGTGCTTTTCAATTCAGGGTCATTTTAGCTCAAAATAAATCATGAAATGCATGAAAACTAGCAAATGAAGTCGGAAAATGGTTGAAAGGTGATGATGTGGCTTTGAATGGTGCATATTGAATGCAGAAAAAGTCTTGAGTTAAAATATGTTCAAAAAATTGAAATCCCTTTGTAATAGACGTGTTTTCGTCCGAAACCCTCATACTTCGAAAGAGATTGTCCAGTTTGTAGACGAAGTGCATCCAGTTTTTCCGGTAACCCTCTCAACTCTTTAGCACATGCTATGTGGGTGAAATTATTATACCATGCCAACTTTCAACCATTTCATAGTTCATTTGCAGTGCTTTTCAATTCAGGGCCATTTTAGCTAAAAATAAATCATGAAATGCATGAAAAGTAGCAAATGAAGTCGAAAAATGGTTGAAAGATGATGATGTGGCTTTGAATGGTGCATATTGAATGCAGAAAAAGTCTTGAGTTAAAATATGTTAAAAAAATTGAAATCCCTTTGTAATAGACGTGTTTTCGTCCGAAACCCTGATACTTCGAATGAGATTGTCCACTTTGTACACGAAGTGCATCTAGTTTTTCCGGTAACCCTCTCAACTTTTTAGCACATGCTATGTGGGTGAAATTATTATACCATGCCAACTTTCAACCATTTCATAGTTCATTTGCAGTGCTTTTTAATTCAGGGTCATTTTAGCCAAAAATAAATCATGAAATGCATGAAAACTAGCAAATGAAGTCGGAAAATGGTTGAAAGGTGATGATGTGGCTTTGAATGGTGCATATTGAATGCAGAAAAAGTCTTGAGTTAAAATATGTTCAAAAAATTGAAATCCCTTTGTAATAGACGTGTTTTCGTCCGAAACCCTGATACTTCGAAAGAGATTCTCCAGTTTGTACACGAAGTGCATCCAGTTTTTCCGGTAACCCTCTCAACTTTTTAGCACATGCTATGTGGGTGAAATTATGATACCATGCCAACTTTCAACCATTTCAGAGTTCATTTGCAGTGCTTTTCAATTCAGGGTCATTTTAGCTCAAAATAAATCATGAAATGCATGAAAACTAGCAAATGAAGTCAGAAAATGGTTGGAAGGTGATGATGTGGCTTTGAATGGTGCATATTGAATGCACAAAAAGTCTTGAGTTAAAATATGTTCAAAAAAATTGAAATCCCTTTGTAATAGACGTGTTTTCGTCCGAAACCCTGATACTTCGAAAGAGATTGTCCAGTTTGTACACGAAGTGCATCCAGTTTTTCCGGTAACCCTCTCAACTTTTTAGCACATGCTATGTGGGTGAAATTATGATACCATGCCAACTTTCAACCATTTCAGAGTTCATTTGAAGTGCTTTTCAATTCAGGGTCATTTTAGCTCAAAATAAATCATGAAATGCATGAAAACTAGCAAATGATGTCAGAAAATGATTGAAAGGTGATGATGTGGCTTTGAATGGTGCATATTGAATGCAGAAAAAGTCTTGAGTTAAAATATGTTCAAAAAATTGAAATCCCTTTGTAATAGACGTGTTTTCGTCCGAAACCCTGATACTTCGAAAGAGATTGTCCAGTTTGTACACGAAGTGCATCCAGTTTTTCCGGTAACCCTCTCAACTTTTTAGCACATGCTATGTGGGTGAAATTATTATACCATGCCAACTTTCAACCATTTCTTAGTTCATTTGCAGTGCTTTTCAATTCAGGGTCATTTTAGCTAAAAATAAATCATGAAATGCATGAAAACTAGCAAATGAAGTCGGAAAATGGTTGAAAAGTGATGATGTGGCTTTGAATGGTGCATATTGAATGCAGAAAAAGTCTTGAGTTAAAATATGTTCAAAAAATTGAAATCCCTTTGTAATAGACGTGTTTTCGTCCGAAACCCTGATACTTCGAAAGAGATTGTCCAGTTTGTACACGAAGTGCATCCAGTTTTTCCGGTAACCCTCTCAACTTTTTAGCACATGCAATGTGGGTGAAATTATGATACCATGCCAACTTTCAACCATTTCATAGTTGATTTGCAGTGCTTTTCAATTCAGGGTCATTTTAGCTCAAAATAAATCATGAAATGCATGAAAACTAGCAAATGAAGTTAGAAAATGGTTGAAAGGTGATGATGTGGCTTTGAATGGTGCATCTTGAATGCAGAAAAAGTCTTGAGTTAAAATATGTTCAAAAAATTGAAATCCCTTTGTAATAGACGTGTTTTCGTCCGAAACCCTCATACTTCGAAAGAGATTGTACAGTTTGTACACGAAGTGCATCCAGTTTTTCCGGTAACCCTCTCAACTCTTTAGCACATGCTATGTGGGTGAAATTATTATACCATGCCAACTTTCAACCATTTCAGAGTTCATTTGCAGTGCTTTTCAATTCAGGGCCATTTTAGCTAAAAATAAATCATGAAATGCATGAAAACTAGCAAATGAAGTCGAAAAATGGTTGAAAGATGATGATGTGGCTTTGAATGGTGCATATTGAATGCAGAAAAAGTCTTGAGTTAAAATATGTTCAAAAAATTGAAATCCCTTTGTAATAGACGTGTTTTCGTCCGAAACCCTGATACTTCGAAAGAGATTCTCCAGTTTGTACACGAAGTGCATCCAGTTTTTCCGATAACCCTCTCACCTTTTCAGCACATGCTATGTGGGTGAAATTATGATACCATGCCAACTTTCAACCATTTCAGAGTTCATTTGCAGTGCTTTTCAATTCAGGGTCATTTTAGCTCAAAATAAATCATGAAATGCATGAAAACTAGCAAATGAAGTCGGAAAATGGTTGAAAGGTGATGATGTGGCTTTGAATGGTGCATATTGAATGCACAAAAAGTCTTGAGTTAAAATATGTTCAAAAAATTGAAATCCCTTTGTAATAGACGTGTTTTCGTCCGAAACCCTGATACTTCGAAAGAGATTGTCCAGTTTGTACACGAAGTGCATCCAGTTTTTCCGGTAACCCTCTCAACTTTTTTGCACATGCTATGTGGGTGAAATTATGATACCATGCCAACTTTCAACCATTTCATAGTTCATTTGCAGTGCTTTTCAATTCAGGGTCATTTTAGCTCAAAATAAATCATGAAATGCATGATAACTAGCAAATGAAGTTAGAAAATGGTTGAAAGGTGATGATGTGGCTTTGAATGGTGCATATTGAATGCAGAAAAAGTCTTGAGTTAAAATATGTTCAAAAAATTGAAATCCCTTTGTAATAGACGTGTTTTCGTCCGAAACCCTGATACTTCGAAAGAGATTGTCCAGTTTGTACACGAAGTGCATCCAGTTTTTCCGGTAAGCCTCTCAACTTTTTAGCACATGCTATGTGGGTGAAATTATGATACCATGCCAACTTTCAACCATTTCATAGTTCATTTGCAGTGCTTTTCAATTCAGGGTCATTTTAGCTCAAAATAAATCAAGAAATGCATGAAAACTAGCAAATGAAGTCGGAAAATGGTTGAAAGATGATGATGTGGCTTTGAATGGTGCATATTGAATGCAGAAAAAGTCTTGAGTTAAAATATGTTCAAAAAATAGAAATCCCTTTGTAATAGACGTGTTTTCGTCCGAAACCCTCATACTTCGAAAGAGATTGTACAGTTTGTACACGAAGTGCATCCAGTTTTTCCGGTAACCCTCTCAACTTTTTAGCACATGATATGTGGGTGAAATTATGATACCATGCCAACTTTCAACCATTTCAGAGTTCATTTGCAGTGCTTTTCAATTCAGGGTCATTTTAGCTCAAAATAAATCATGAAATGCATGAAAACTAGCAAATGAAGTCAGAAAATGGTTGAAAGATGATGATGTGGCTTTGAATGGTGCATATTGAATGCAGAAAAAGTCTTGAGTTAAAATATGTTCAAAAAATTGAAATCCCTTTGTAATAGACGTGTTTTCGTCCGAAACCCTGATACTTCGAAAGAGATTCTCCAGTTTGTACACGAAGTGCATCCAGTTTTTCCGATAACCCTCTCAACTTTTTAGCACATGCTATGTGGGTGAAATTATGATACCATGCCAACTTTCAACCATTTCAGAGTTCATTTGCAGTGCTTTTCAATTCAGGGTCATTTTAGCTCAAAATAAATCATGAAATGCATGAAAACTAGCAAATGAAGTCAGAAAATGTTTGAAAGGTGATGATGTGGCTTTGAATGGTGCATATTGAATGCACAAAAAGTCTTGAGTGAAAATATGTTCAAAAAATTGAAATCCCTTTGTAATAGACGTGTTTTCGTCCGAAACCCTGATACTTTGAAAGAGATTGTCCAGTTTGTACACGAAGTGCATCCAGTTTTTCCGGTAAGCCTCTCAACTTTTTAGCACATGCTATGTGGGTGAAATTATGATACCATGCCAACTTTCAACCATTTCATAGTTCATTTGCAGTGCTTTTCAATTCAGGGTCATTTTAGCTCAAAATAAATCATGAAATGCGTGAAAACTAGCAAATGAAGTCAGAAAATGGTTGAAAGGTGATGATGTGGCTTTGAATGGTGCATATTGAATGCAGAAAAAGTCTTGAGTTAAAATATGTTCAAAAAATTGAAATCCCTTTGTAATAGACGTGTTTTCGTCCGAAACCCTGATACTTCGAAAGAGATTGTCCAGTTTGTACACGAAGTGCATCCAGTTTTTCCGGTAACCCTCTCAACTTTTTAGCACATGCTATGTGGGTGAAATTATTATATCATGCCAACTTTCAACTATTTCATAGTTCATTTGCAGTGCTTTTCAATTCAGGGTCATTTTAGCTCAAAATAAATCATAAAATGCATGAAAACTAGCAAATGAAGTCAGAAAATGGTTGAAAGATGATGACGTGGCTTTGAATGGTGCATATTGAATGCAGAAAAAGTCTTGAGTTAAAATATGTTCAAAAAATTGAAATCCCTTTGTAATAGACGTGTTTTCGTCCGAAACCCTCATACTTCGAAAGAGATTGTACAGTTTGTACACGAAGTGCATCCAGTTTTTCCGATAACCCTCTCAACTTTTTAGCACATGCTATGTGGGTGAAATTATCATACCATGCCAACTTTCAAACATTTCATAGTTCATTTGCAGTGCTTTTCAATTCAGGGTCATTTTAGCTAAAAATAAATCATGAAATGCATGAAAACTAGCAAATGAAGTCGGAAAATGGTTGAAAAGTGATGATGTGGCTTTGAATGGTGCATATTGAATGCAGAAAAAGTCTTGAGTTAAAATATGTTCAAAAAATTGAAATCCCTTTGTAATAGACGTGTTTTCGTCCGAAACCCTCATACTTCGAAAGAGATTGTCCAGTTTGTACACGAAGTGCATCCAGTTTTTCCGGTAACCCTCTCAACTTTTTAGCACATGCTATGTGGGTGAAATTATGATACCATGCCAACTTTCAACCATTTCAGAGTTCATTTGCAGTGCTTTTCAATTCAGGGTCATTTTAGCTCAAAATAAATCATGAAATGCATGAAAACTAGCAAATGAAGTCGGAAAATGGTTGAAAGGTGATGATGTGGCTTTGAATGGTGCATATTGAATGCAGAAAAAGTCTTGAGTTAAAATATGTTCAAAAAATTGAAATCCCTTTGTAATAGACGTGTTTTCGTCCGAAACCCTCATACTTCGAAAGAGATTGTCCAGTTTGTACACGAAGTGCATCCAGTTTTTCCGGTAACCCTCTCAACTCTTTAGCACATGCTATGTGGGTGAAATTATTATACCATGCCAACTTTCAACCATTTCATAGTTCATTTGCAGTGCTTTTCAATTCAGGGCCATTTTAGCTAAAAATAAATCATGAAATGCATGAAAACTAGCAAATGAAGTCGAAAAATGGTTGAAAGTGAATGATGTGGCTTTGAATGGTGCATATTGAATGCAGAAAAAGTCTTGAGTTAAAATATGTTCAAAAAATTGAAATCCCTTTGTAATAGACGTGTTTTCGTCCGAAACCCTCATACTTCGAAAGAGATTGTACAGTTTGTACACGAAGTGCATCCAGTTTTTCCGATAACCCTCTCAACTTTTTAGCACATGCTATGTGGGTGAAATTATTATACCATGCCAACTTTCAACCATTTCATAGTTCGTTTGCAGTGCTTTTCAATTCAGGGTCATTTTAGATAAAAATAAATCATGAAATGCATGAAAACTAGCAAATGAAGTCGGAAAATGGTTGAAAAGTGATGATGTGGCTTTGAATGGTGCATATTGAATGCAGAAAAAGTCTTGAGTTAAAATATGTTCAAAAAATTGAAATCCCTTTGTAATAGACGTGTTTTCGTCCGAAACCCTCATACTTCGAAAGAGATTGTCCAGTTTGTACACGAAGTGCATCCAGTTTTTCCGGTAACCCTCTCAACTTTTTAGCACATGCTATGTGGGTGCAATTATGATACCATGCCAACTTTCAACCATTTCATAGTTCATTTGCAGTGCTTTTCAATTCAGGGTCATTTTAGCTCAAAATAAATCATGAAATGCATGAAAACTAGCAAATGAAGTCGGAAAATGGTTGAAAGGTGATGACGTGGCTTTGAATGGTGCATATTGAATGCAGAAAAAGTCTTGAGTTAAAATATGTTCAAAAAATTGAAATCCCTTTGTAATAGACGTGTTTTCGTCCGAAACCCTCATACTTCGAAAGAGATTGTCCAGTTTGTAGACGAAGTGCATCCAGTTTTTCCGGTAACCCTCTCAACTCTTTAGCACATGCTATGTGGGTGAAATTATTATACCATGCCAACTTTCAACCATTTCATAGTTCATTTGCAGTGCTTTTCAATCAGGGCCATTTTAGCTAAAAATAAATCATGAAATGCATGAAAAGTAGCAAATGAAGTCGAAAAATGGTTGAAAGATGATGATGTGGCTTTGAATGGTGCATATTGAATGCAGAAAAAGTCTTGAGTTAAAATATGTTAAAAAAATTGAAATCCCTTTGTAATAGACGTGTTTTCGTCCGAAACCCTGATACTTCGAATGAGATTGTCCAGTTTGTACACGAAGTGCATCTAGTTTTTCCGGTAACCCTCTCAACTTTTTAGCACATTCTATGTGGGTGAAATTATTATACCATGCCAACTTTCAACCATTTCATAGTTCATTTGCAGTGCTTTTTAATTCAGGGTCATTTTAGCCAAAAATAAATCATGAAATGCATGAAAACTAGCAAATGAAGTCGGAAAATGGTTGAAAGGTGATGATGTGGCTTTGAATGGTGCATATTGATAGCAGAAAAAGTCTTGAGTTAAAATATGTTCAAAAAATTGAAATCCCTTTGTAATAGACGTGTTTTCGTCCGAAACCCTCATACTTCGAAAGAGATTGTCCAGTTTGTACACGAAGTGCATCCAGTTTTTCCGGTAATCCTCTCAACTTTTTAGCACATGCTATGTGGGTGAAATTATGATACCATGCCAACTTTCAACCATTTCAGAGTTCATTTGCAGTGCTTTTCAATTCAGGGTCATTTTAGCTCAAAATAAATCATGAAATGCATGAAAACTAGCAAATGAAGTCAGAAAATGGTTGAAAGATGATGATGTGGCTTTGAATGGTGCATATTGAATGCAAAAAAAGTCTCGAGTTAAAATATGTTAAAAAAATTGAAATCCCTTTGAAATAGACGTGTTTTCGTCCGAAACCCTGATACTTCGAAAGAGATTGTCCAATTTGTACACGAAGTGCATCCAGTTTTTCCGGTAACCCTCTCAACTTTTTAGCACATGATATGTGGGTGAAATTATGATACCATGCCAACTTTCAACCATTTCAGAGTTCATTTGCAGTGCTTTTCAATTCAGGGTCATTTTAGCTCAAAATAAATCATGAAATGCATGAAAACTAGCAAATGAAGTCAGAAAATGGTTGAAAGATGATGATGTGGCTTTGAATGGTGCATATTGAATGCAAAAAAAGTCTTGAGTTAAAATATGTTCAAAAAATTGAAATCCCTTTGTAATAGACGTGTTTTCGTCCGAAACCCTGATACTTCGAAAGAGATTCTCCAGTTTGTACACGAAGTGCATCCAGTTTTTCCGGTAACCCTCTCAACTTTTTAGCACATGCTATGTGGGTGAAATTATGATACCATGCCAACTTTCAACCATTTCAGAGTTCATTTGCAGTGCTTTTCAATTCAGGGTCATTTTAGCTCAAAATAAATCATGAAATGCATGAAAACTAGCAAATGATGTCAGAAAATGGTTGAAAGGTGATGATGTGGCTTTGAATGGTGCATATTGAATGCAGAAAAAGTCTTGAGTTAAAATATGTTCAAAAAATTGAAATCCCTTTGTAATAGACGTGTTTTCGTCCGAAACCCTGATACTTCGAAAGAGATTGTCCAGTTTGTACACGAAGTGCATCCAGTTTTTCCGGTAACCCTCTCAACTTTTTAGCACATGCTATGTGGGTGAAATTATTATACCATGCCAACTTTCAACCATTTCATAGTTCATTTGCAGTGCTTTTCAATTCAGGGTCATTTTAGCTAAAAATAAATCATGAAATGCATGAAAACTAGCAAATGAAGTCGGAAAATGGTTGAAAAGTGATGATGTGGCTTTGAATGGTGCATATTGAATGCAGAAAAAGTCTTGAGTTAAAATATGTTCAAAAAATTGAAATCCCTTTGTAATAGACGTGTTTTCGTCCGAAACCCTGATACTTCGAAAGAGATTGTCCAGTTTGTACACGAAGTGCATCCAGTTTTTCTGGTAACCCTCTCAACTTTTTAGCACATGCTATGTGGGTGAAATTATGATACCATGCCAACTTTCAACCATTTCAGAGTTCATTTGCAGTGCTTTTCAATTCAGGGTCATTTTAGCTCAAAATAAATCATGAAATGCATGAAAACTAGCAAATGAAGTCGGAAAATGGTTGAAAGGTGATGATGTGGCTTTGAATGGTGCATATTGAATGCAGAAAAAGACTTGAGTTAAAATATGTTCAAAAAATTGAAATCCCTTTGTAATAGACGTGTTTTCGTCCGAAACCCTCATACTTCGAAAGAGATTGTCCAGTTTGTACACGAAGTGCATCCAGTTTTTCCGGTAACCCTCTCAACTCTTTAGCACATGCTATGTGGGTGAAATTATTATACCATGCCAACTTTCAACCATTTCATAGTTCATTTGCAGTAGCTATTCAATTCAGGGCCATTTTAGCTAAAAATAAATCATGAAATGCATGAAAACTAGCAAATGAAGTCAAAAAATAGTTGAAAGATGATGATGTGGCTTTGAATGGTGCATATTGAATGCAGAAAAAGTATTGAGTTAAAATATGTTCAAAAAATTGAAATCCCTTTGTAATAGACGTGTTTTCGTCCGAAACCCTCATACTTCGAAAGAGATTGTACAGTTTGTACACGAAGTGCATCCAGTTTTTCCGATAACCCTCTCAACTTTTTAGCACATGCTATGTGGGTGAAATTATTATACCATGCCAACTTTCAACCATTTCATAGTTCATTTGCAGTGCTTTTCAATTCAGGGCCATTTTAGCTAAAAATAAATCATGAAATGCATGAAAACTAGCAAATGAAGTCGAAAAATGGTTGAAAGTGAATGATGTGGCTTTGAATGGTGCATATTGAATGCAGAAAAAGTCTTGAGTTAAAATATGTTCAAAAAATTGAAATCCCTTTGTAATAGACGTGTTTTCGTCCGAAACCCTCATACTTCGAAAGAGATTGTACAGTTTGTACACGAAGTGCATCCAGTTTTTCCGATAACCCTCTCAACTTTTTAGCACATGCTATGTGGGTGAAATTATTATACCATGCCAACTTTCAACCATTTCATAGTTCGTTTGCAGTGCTTTTCAATTCAGGGTCATTTTAGCTAAAAATAAATCATGAAATGCATGAAAACTAGCAAATGAAGTCGGAAAATGGTTGAAAAGTGATGATGTGGCTTTGAATGGTGCATATTGAATGCAGAAAAAGTCTTGAGTTAAAATATGTTCAAAAAATTGAAATCCCTTTGTAATAGACGTGTTTTCGTCCGAAACCCTCATACTTCGAAAGAGATTGTCCAGTTTGTACACGAAGTGCATCCAGTTTTTCCGGTAACCCTCTCAACTTTTTAGCACATGCTATGTGGGTGCAATTATGATACCATGCCAACTTTCAACCATTTCAGAGTTCATTTGCAGTGCTTTTCAATTCAGGGTCATTTTAGCTCAAAATAAATCATGAAATGCATGAAAACTAGCAAATGAAGTCGGAAAATGGTTGAAAGGTGATGACGTGGCTTTGAATGGTGCATATTGAATGCAGAAAAAGTCTTGAGTTAAAATATGTTCAAAAAATTGAAATCCCTTTGTAATAGACGTGTTTTCGTCCGAAACCCTCATACTTCGAAAGAGATTGTACAGTTTGTACACGAAGTGCATCCAGTTTTTCCGGTAACCCTCTCAACTCTTTAGCACATGCTATGTGGGTGAAATTATTATACCATGCCAACTTTCAACCATTTCAGAGTTCATTTGCAGTGCTTTTCAATTCAGGGCCATTTTAGCTAAAAATAAATCATGAAATGCATGAAAACTAGCAAATGAAGTCGAAAAATGGTTGAAAGATGATGATGTGGCTTTGAATGGTGCATATTGAATGCAGAAAAAGTCTTGAGTTAAAATATGTTCAAAAAATTGAAATCCCTTTGTAATAGACGTGTTTTCGTCCGAAACCCTGATACTTCGAAAGAGATTCTCCAGTTTGTACACGAAGTGCATCCAGTTTTTCCGATAACCCTCTCAACTTTTTAGCACATGCTATGTGGGTGAAATTATGATACCATGCCAACTTTCAACCATTTCAGAGTTCATTTGCAGTGCTTTTCAATTCAGGGTCATTTTAGCTCAAAATAAATCATGAAATGCATGAAAACTAGCAAATGAAGTCGGAAAATGGTTGAAAGGTGATGATGTGGCTTTGAATGGTGCATATTGAATGCACAAAAAGTCTTGAGTTAAAATATGTTCAAAAAATTGAAATCCCTTTGTAATAGACGTGTTTTCGTCCGAAACCCTGATACTTCGAAAGAGATTGTCCAGTTTGTACACGAAGTGCATCCAGTTTTTCCGGTAACCCTCTCAACTTTTTAGCACATGCTATGTGGGTGAAATTATGATACCATGCCAACTTTCAACCATTTCATAGTTCATTTGCAGTGCTTTTCAATTCAGGGTCATTTTAGCTCAAAATAAATCATGAAATGCATGATAACTAGCAAATGAAGTTAGAAAATGGTTGAAAGGTGATGATGTGGCTTTGAATGGTGCATATTGAATGCAGAAAAAGTCTTGAGTTAAAATATGTTCAAAAAATTGAAATCCCTTTGTAATAGACGTGTTTTCGTCCGAAACCCTGATACTTCGAAAGAGATTGTCCAGTTTGTACACGAAGTGCATCCAGTTTTTCCGGTAAGCCTCTCAACTTTTTAGCACATGCTATGTGGGTGAAATTATGATACCATGCCAACTTTCAACCATTTCATAGTTCATTTGCTGTGCTTTTCAATTCAGGGTCATTTTAGCTCAAAATAAATCAAGAAATGCATGAAAACTAGCAAATGAAGTCGGAAAATGGTTGAAAGATGATGATGTGGCTTTGAATGGTGCATATTGAATGCAAAAAAAGTCTTGAGTTAAAATATGTTCAAAAAATTGAAATCCCTTTGTAATAGACGTGTTTTCGTCCGAAACCCTCATACTTCGAAAGAGATTGTACAGTTTGTACACGAAGTGCATCCAGTTTTTCCGGTAACCCTCTCAACTTTTTAGCACATGATATGTGGGTGAAATTATGATACCATGCCAACTTTCAACCATTTCAGAGTTCATTTGCAGTGCTTTTCAATTCAGGGTCATTTTAGCTCAAAATAAATCATGAAATGCATGAAAACTAGCAAATGAAGTCAGAAAATGGTTGAAAGATGATGATGTGGCTTTGAATGGTGCATATTGAATGCAGAAAAAGTCTTGAGTTAAAATATGTTCAAAAAATTGAAATCCCTTTGTAATAGACGTGTTTTCGTCCGAAACCCTGATACTTCGAAAGAGATTCTCCAGTTTGTACACGAAGTGCATCCAGTTTTTCCGATAACCCTCTCAACTTTTTAGCACATGCTATGTGGGTGAAATTATGATACCATGCCAACTTTCAACCATTTCAGAGTTCATTTGCAGTGCTTTTCAATTCAGGGTCATTTTAGCTCAAAATAAATCATGAAATGCATGAAAACTAGCAAATGAAGTCAGAAAATGTTTGAAAGGTGATGATGTGGCTTTGAATGGTGCATATTGAATGCACAAAAAGTCTTGAGTGAAAATATGTTCAAAAAATTGAAATCCCTTTGTAATAGACGTGTTTTCGTCCGAAACCCTGATACTTTGAAAGAGATTGTCCAGTTTGTACACGAAGTGCATCCAGTTTTTCCGGTAAGCCTCTCAACTTTTTAGCACATGCTATGTGGGTGAAATTATGATACCATGCCAACTTTCAACCATTTCATAGTTCATTTGCAGTGCTTTTCAATTCAGGGTCATTTTAGCTCAAAATAAATCATGAAATGCGTGAAAACTAGCAAATGAAGTCAGAAAATGGTTGAAAGGTGATGATGTGGCTTTGAATGGTGCATATTGAATGCAGAAAAAGTCTTGAGTTAAAATATGTTCAAAAAATTGAAATCCCTTTGTAATAGATGTGTTTTCGTCCGAAACCCTGATACTTCGAAAGAGATTGTCCAGTTTGTACACGAAGTGCATCCAGTTTTTCCGGTAACCCTCTCAACTTTTTAGCACATGCTATGTGGGTGAAATTATTATATCATGCCAACTTTCAACAATTTCATAGTTCATTTGCAGTGCTTTTCAATTCAGGGTCATTTTAGCTCAAAATAAATCATAAAATGCATGAAAACTAGCAAATGAAGTTAGAAAATGGTTGAAAGATGATGACGTGGCTTTGAATAGTGCATATTGAATGCAGAAAAAGTCTTGAGTTAAAATATGTTCAAAAAATTAAAATCCCTTTGTAATAGACGTGTTTTCGTCCGAAACCCTCATACTTCGAAAGAGATTGTACAGTTTGTACACGAAGTGCATCCAGTTTTTCCGATAACCCTCTCAACTTTTTAGCACATGCTATGTGGGTGAAATTATCATACCATGCCAACTTTCAAACATTTCATAGTTCATTTGCAGTGCTTTTCAATTCAGGGTCATTTTAGCTAAAAATAAATCATGAAATGCATGAAAACTAGCAAATGAAGTCGGAAAATGGTTGAAAAGTGATGATGTGGCTTTGAATGGTGCATATTGAATGCAGAAAAAGTCTTGAGTTAAAATATGTTCAAAAAATTGAAATCCCTTTGTAATAGACGTGTTTTCGTCCGAAACCCTCATACTTCGAAAGAGATTGTCCAGTTTGTACACGAAGTGCATCCAGTTTTTCCGGTAACCCTCTCAACTTTTTAGCACATGCTATGTGGGTGAAATTATGATACCATGCCAACTTTCAACCATTTCAGAGTTCATTTGCAGTGCTTTTCAATTCAGGGTCATTTTAGCTCAAAATAAATCATGAAATGCATGAAAACTAGCAAATGAAGTCGGAAAATGGTTGAAAGGTGATGATGTGGCTTTGAATGGTGCATATTGAATGCAGAAAAAGTCTTGAGTTAAAATATGTTCAAAAAATTGAAATCCCTTTGTAATAGACGTGTTTTCGTCCGAAACCCTCATACTTCGAAAGAGATTGTCCAGTTTGTACACGAAGTGCATCCAGTTTTTCCGGTAACCCTCTCAACTCTTTAGCACATGCTATGTGGGTGAAATTATTATACGATGCCAACTTTCAACCATTTCATAGTACATTTGCAGTGCTTTTCAATTCAGGGCCATTTTAGCTAAAAATAAATCATGAAATGCATGAAAACTAGCAAATGAAGTCGAAAAATGGTTGAAAGTGAATGATGTGGCTTTGAATGGTGCATATTGAATGCAGAAAAAGTCTTGAGTTAAAATATGTTCAAAAAATTGAAATCCCTTTGTAATAGACGTGTTTTCGTCCGAAACCCTCATACTTCGAAAGAGATTGTACAGTTTGTACACGAAGTGCATCCAATTTTTCCGATAACCCTCTCAACTTTTTAGCACATGCTATGTGGGTGAAATTATTATACCATGCCAACTTTCAACCATTTCATAGTTCGTTTGCAGTGCTTTTCAATTCAGGGTCATTTTAGCTAAAAATAAATCATGAAATGCATGAAAACTAGCAAATGAAGTCGGAAAATGGTTGAAAAGTGATGATGTGGCTTTGAATGGTGCATATTGAATGCAGAAAAAGTCTTGAGTTAAAATATGTTCAAAAAATTGAAATCCCTTTGTAATAGACGTGTTTTCGTCCGAAACCCTCATACTTCGAAAGAGATTGTCCAGTTTGTACACGAAGTGCATCCAGTTTTTCCGGTAACCCTCTCAACTTTTTAGCACATGCTATGTGGGTGCAATTATGATACCATGCCAACTTTCAACCATTTCAGAGTTCATTTGCAGTGCTTTTCAATTCAGGGTCATTTTAGCTCAAAATAAATCATGAAATGCATGAAAACTAGCAAATGAAGTCGGAAAATGGTTGAAAGGTGATGACGTGGCTTTGAATGGTGCATATTGAATGCAGAAAAAGTCTTGAGTTAAAATATGTTCAAAAAATTGAAATCCCTTTGTAATAGACGTGTTTTCGTCCGAAACCCTCATACTTCGAAAGAGATTGTCCAGTTTGTAGACGAAGTGCATCCAGTTTTTCCGGTAACCCTCTCAACTCTTTAGCACATGCTATGTGGGTGAAATTATTATACCATGCCAACTTTCAACCATTTCATAGTTCATTTGCAGTGCTTTTCAATCTGGGCCATTTTAGCTAAAAATAAATCATGAAATGCATGAAAAGTAGCAAATGAAGTCGAAAAATGGTTGAAAGATGATGATGTGGCTTTGAATGGTGCATATTGAATGCAGAAAAAGTCTTGAGTTAAAATATGTTAAAAAAATTGAAATCCCTTTGTAATAGACGTGTTTTCGTCCGAAACCCTGATACTTCGAATGAGATTGTCCAGTTTGTACACGAAGTGCATCTAGTTTTTCCGGTAACCCTCTCAACTTTTTAGCACATTCTATGTGGGTGAAATTATTATACCATGCCAACTTTCAACCATTTCATAGTTCATTTGCAGTGCTTTTTAATTCAGGGTCATTTTAGCCAAAAATAAATCATGAAATGCATGAAAACTAGCAAATGAAGTCGGAAAATGGTTGAAAGGTGATGATGTGGCTTTGAATGGTGCATATTGATAGCAGAAAAAGTCTTGAGTTAAAATATGTTCAAAAAATTGAAATCCCTTTGTAATAGACGTGTTTTCGTCCGAAACCCTCATACTTCGAAAGAGATTGTCCAGTTTGTACACGAAGTGCATCCAGTTTTTCCGGTAACCCTCTCAACTTTTTAGCACATGCTATGTGGGTGAAATTATGATACCATGCCAACTTTCAACCATTTCAGAGTTCATTTGCAGTGCTTTTCAATTCAGGGTCATTTTAGCTCAAAATAAATCATGAAATGCATGAAAACTAGCAAATGAAGTCAGAAAATGGTTGAAAGATGATGATGTGGCTTTGAATGGTGCATATTGAATGCAAAAAAAGTCTCGAGTTAAAATAAGTTAAAAAAATTGAAATCCCTTTGAAATAGACGTGTTTTCGTCCGAAACCCTGATACTTCGAAAGAGATTGTCCAATTTGTACACGAAGTGCATCCAGTTTTTCCGGTAACCCTCTCAACTTTTTAGCACATGATATGTGGGTGAAATTATGATACCATGCCAACTTTCAACCATTTCAGAGTTCATTTGCAGTGCTTTTCAATTCAGGGTCATTTTAGCTCAAAATAAATCATGAAATGCATGAAAACTAGCAAATGAAGTCAGAAAATGGTTGAAAGATGATGATGTGGCTTTGAATGGTGCATATTGAATGCAAAAAAAGTCTTGAGTTAAAATATGTTCAAAAAATTGAAATCCCTTTGTAATAGACGTGTTTTCGTCCGAAACCCTGATACTTCGAAAGAGATTCTCCAGTTTGTACACGAAGTGCATCCAGTTTTTCCGGTAACCCTCTCAACTTTTTAGCACATGCTATGTGGGTGAAATTATGATACCATGCCAACTTTCAACCATTTCAGAGTTCATTTGCAGTGCTTTTCAATTCAGGGTCATTTTAGCTCAAAATAAATCATGAAATGCATGAAAACTAGCAAATGATGTCAGAAAATGGTTGAAAGGTGATGATGTGGCTTTGAATGGTGCATATTGAATGCAGAAAAAGTCTTGAGTTAAAATATGTTCAAAAAATTGAAATCCCTTTGTAATAGACGTGTTTTCGTCCGAAACCCTGATACTTCGAAAGAGATTGTCCAGTTTGTACACGAAGTGCATCCAGTTTTTCCGGTAACCCTCTCAACTTTTTAGCACATGCTATGTGGGTGAAATTATTATACCATGCCAACTTTCAACCATTTCATAGTTCATTTGCAGTGCTTTTCAATTCAGGGTCATTTTAGCTAAAAATAAATCATGAAATGCATGAAAACTAGCAAATGAAGTCGGAAAATGGTTGAAAAGTGATGATGTGGCTTTGAATGGTGCATATTGAATGCAGAAAAAGTCTTGAGTTAAAATATGTTCAAAAAATTGAAATCCCTTTGTAATAGACGTGTTTTCGTCCGAAACCCTGATACTTCGAAAGAGATTGTCCAGTTTGTACACGAAGTGCATCCAGTTTTTCCGGTAACCCTCTCAACTTTTTAGCACATGCTATGTGGGTGAAATTATGATACCATGCCAACTTTCAACCATTTCAGAGTTCATTTGCAGTGCTTTTCAATTCAGGGTCATTTTAGCTCAAAATAAATCATGAAATGCATGAAAACTAGCAAATGAGGTCGGAAAATGGTTGAAAGGTGATGATGTGGCTTTGAATGGTGCATATTGAATGCAGAAAAAGTCTTGAGTTAAAATATGTTCAAAAAATTGAAATCCCTTTGTAATAGACGTGTTTTCGTCCGAAACCCTCATACTTCGAAAGAGATTGTCCAGTTTGTACACGAAGTGCATCCAGTTTTTCCGGTAACCCTCTCAACTCTTTAGCACATGCTATGTGGGTGAAATTATTATACCATGCCAACTTTCAACCATTTCATAGTTCATTTGCAGTGCTTTTCAATTCACGGTCATTTTAGCTCAAAATAAATCATGAAATGCATGAAAACTAGCAAATGAAGTCGGAAAATGGTTGAAAGGTGATGATGTGGCTTTGAATGGTGCATATTGAATGCAGAAAAAGACTTGAGTTAAAATATGTTCAAAAAATTGAAATTCCTTTGTAATAGACGTGTTTTCGTCCGAAACCCTCATACTTCGAAAGAGATTGTCCAGTTTGTACACGAAGTGCATCCAGTTTTTCCGGTAACCCTCTCAACTCTTTAGCACATGCTATGTGGGTGAAATTATTATACCATGCCAACTTTCAACCATTTCATAGTTCATTTGCAGTTCTTTTCAATTCAGGGTCATTTTAGCTCAAAATAAATCATGAAATGCATGAAAACTAGCAAATGAAGTCAGAAAATGGTTGAAAGATGATGATGTGGCTTTGAATGGTGCATATTGAATGCAGAAAAAGTCTTGAGTTAAAATATGTTCAAAAAATTGAAATCCCTTTGTAATAGACGTGTTTTCGTCCGAAACCCTCATACTTCGAAAGAGATTGTACAGTTTGTACACGAAGTGCATCCAGTTTTTCCGATAACCCTCTCAACTTTTTAGCACATGCTATGTGGGTGACATTATCATACCATGCCAACTTTCAACCATTTCATAGTTCATTTGCAGTGCTTTTCAATTCAGGGTCATTTTAGCTAAAAATAAATCATGAAATGCATGAAAACTAGCAAATGAAGTCGGAAAATGGTTGAAAATTGATGATGTGGCTTTGAATGGTGCATATTGAATGCAGAAAAAGTCTTGAGTTAAAATATGTTCAAAAAATTGAAATCCCTTTGTAATAGACGTGTTTTCGTCCGAAACCCTCATACTTCGAAAGAGATTGTCCAGTTTGTACACGAAGTGCATCCAGTTTTTCCGGTAACCCTCTCAACTTTTTAGCACATGCTATGTGGGTGAAATTATGATACCATGCCAACTTTCAACCATTTCAGAGTTCATTTGCAGTGCTTTTCAATTCAGGGTCATTTTAGCTCAAAATAAATCATGAAATGCATGAAAACTAGCAAATGAAGTCGGAAAATGGTTGAAAGGTGATGATGTGGCTTTGAATGGTGCATATTGAATGCAGAAAAAGTCTTGAGTTAAAATATGTTCAAAAAATTGAAATCCCTTTGTAATAGACGTGTTTTCGTCCGAAACCCTCATACTTCGAAAGAGATTGTCCAGTTTGTACACGAAGTGCATCCAGTTTTTCCGGTAACCCTCTCAACTCTTTAGCACATGCTATGTGGGTGAAATTATTATACCATGCCAACTTTCAACCATTTCATAGTTCATTTGCAGTGCTTTTCAATTCAGGGCCATTTTAGCTAAAAATAAATCATGAAATGCATGAAAACTAGCAAATGAAGTCAGAAAATGGTTGAAAGATGATGATGTGGCTTTGAATGGTGCATATTGAATGCAGAAAAAGTCTTGAGTTAAAATATGTTCAAAAAATTGAAATCCCTTTGTAATAGACGTGTTTTCGTCCGAAACCCTGATACTTCGAAAGAGATTCTCCAGTTTGTACACGAAGTGCATCCAGTTTTTCCGGTAACCCTCTCAACTTTTTAGCACATGCTATGTGGGTGAAATTATTATACGATGCCAACTTTCAACCATTTCATAGTTCATTTGCAGTGCTTTTCAATTCAGGGTCATTTTAGCTCAAACTAAATCATGAAATGCATGAAAACTAGCAAATGATGTCAGAAAATGGTTGAAAGGTGATGATGTGGCTTTGAATGGTGCATATTGAATGCAGAAAAAGTCTTGAGTTAAAATATGTTCAAAAAATTGAAATCCCTTTGTAATAGACGTGTTTTCGTCCGAAACCCTGATACTTCGAAAGAGATTGTCCAGTTTGTACACGAAGTGCATCCAGTTTTTCCGGTAACCCTCTCAACTTTTTAGCACATGCTATGTGGGTGAAATTATTATACGATGCCAACTTTCAACCATTTCATAGTTCTTTTGCAGTGCTTTTCAATTCAGGGTCATTTTAGCTAAAAATAAATCATGAAATGCATGAAAACTAGCAAATGAAGTCGGAAAATGGTTGAAAAGTGATGATGTGGCTTTGAATGGTGCATATTGAATGCAGAAAAAGTCTTGAGTTAAAATATGTTCAAAAAATTGAAATCCCTTTGTAATAGACGTGTTTTCGTCCGAAACCCTGATACTTCGAAAGAGATTGTCCAGTTTGTACACGAAGTGTATCCAGTTTTTCCGGTAACCCTCTCAACTTTTTAGCACATGCTATGTGGGTGAAATTATGATACCATGCCAACTTTCAACCATTTCATAGTTCATTTGCAGTGCTTTTCAATTCAGGGCCATTTTAGCTCAAAATAAATCATGAAATGCATGAAAACTAGCAAATGAAGTTAGAAAATGGTTGAAAGGTGATGATGTGGCTTTGAATGGTGCATATTGAATGCAGAAAAAGTCTTGAGTTAAAATATGTTAAAAAAATTGAAATCCCTTTGTAATAGACGTGTTTTCGTCCGAAACCCTGATACTTCGAAAGAGATTGTCCAGTTTGTACACGAAGTGCATCCAGTTTTTCCGGTAAGCCTCTCAACTTTTTAGCACATGCTATGTGGGTGAAATTATGATACCATGCCAACTTTCAACCATTTCATAGTTCATTTGCAGTGCTTTTCAATTCAGGGTCATTTTAGCTCAAAATAAATCATAAAATGCATGAAAACTAGCAAATGAAGTCAGAAAATGGTTGAAAGATGATGATGTGGCTTTGAATGGTGCATATTGAATGCAGAAAAAGTCTTGAGTTAAAATATGTTCAAAAAATTGAAATCCCTTTGTAATAGACGTGTTTTCGTCCGAAACCCTCATACTTCGAAAGAGATTGTACAGTTTGTACACGAAGTGCATCCAGTTTTTCCGATAACCCTCTCAACTTTTTAGCACATGCTATGTGGGTGACATTATCATACCATGCCAACTTTCAACCATTTCATAGTTCATTTGCAGTGCTTTTCAATTCAGGGTCATTTTAGCTAAAAATAAATCATGAAATGCATGAAAACTAGCAAATGAAGTCGGAAAATGGTTGAAAATTGATGATGTGGCTTTGAATGGTGCATATTGAATGCAGAAAAAGTCTTGAGTTAAAATATGTTCAAAAAATTGAAATCCCTTTGTAATAGACGTGTTTTCGTCCGAAACCCTCATACTTCGAAAGAGATTGTCCAGTTTGTACACGAAGTGCATCCAGTTTTTCCGGTAACCCTCTCAACTTTTTAGCACATGCTATGTGGGTGAAATTATGATACCATGCCAACTTTCAACCATTTCAGAGTTCATTTGCAGTGCTTTTCAATTCAGGGTCATTTTAGCTAAAAATAAATCATGAAATGCATGAAAACTAGCAAATGAAGTCGGAAAATGGTTGAAAGGTGATGATGTGGCTTTGAATGGTGCATATTGAATGCAGAAAAAGTCTTGAGTTAAAATATGTTCAAAAAATTGAAATCCCTTTGTAATAGACGTGTTTTCGTCCGAAACCCTCATACTTCGAAAGAGATTGTCCAGTTTGTACACGAAGTGCATCCAGTTTTTCCGGTAACCCTCTCAACTCTTTAGCACATGCTATGTGGGTGAAATTATTATACCATGCCAACTTTCAACCATTTCATAGTTCATTTGCAGTGCTTTTCAATTCAGGGTCATTTTAGCTAAAAATAAATCATGAAATGCATGAAAACTAGCAAATGAAGTCGAAAAATGGTTGAAAGATGATGATGTGGCTTTGAATGGTGCATATTGAATGCAGAAAAAGTCTTGAGTTAAAATATGTTCAAAAAATTGAAATCCCTTTGTAATAGACGTGTTTTCGTCCGAAACCCTCATACTTCGAAAGAGGTTGTACAGTTTGTACACGAAGTGCATCCAGTTTTTTCGATAACCCTCTCAACTTTTTAGCACATGCTATGTGGGTGAAATTATTATACCATGCCAACTTTGAACCATTTCATAGTTCATTTGCAGTGCTTTTCAATTCAGGGTCATTTTAGCTAAAAATAAATCATGAAATGCATGAAAACTAGCAAATGAAGTCGGAAAATGGTTGAAAAGTGATGATGTGGCTTTGAATGGTGCATATTGAATGCAGAAAAAGTCTTGAGTTAAAATATGTTCAAAAAATTGAAATCCCTTTGAAATAGACGTGTTTTCGTCCGAAACCCTCATACTTCGAAAGAGATTGTCCAGTTTGTACACGAAGTGCATCCAGTTTTTCCGGTAACCCTCTCAACTTTTTAGCACATGCTATGTGGGTGCAATTATGATACCATGCCAACTTTCAACCATTTCAGAGTTCATTTGCAGTGCTTTTCAATTCAGGGTCATTTTAGCTCAAAATAAATCATGAAATGCATGAAAACTAGCAAATGAAGTCGGAAAATGGTTGAAAGGTGATGATGTGGCTTTGAATGGTGCATATTGAATGCAGAAAAAGTCTTGAGTTAAAATATGTTCAAAAAATTGAAATCCCTTTGTAATAGACGTGTTTTCGTCCGAAACCCTCATAGTTCGAAAGAGATTGTCCAGTTTGTACACGAAGTGCATCCAGTTTTTCCGGTAACCCTCTCAACTCTTTAGCACATGCTATGTGGGTGAAATTATTATACCATGCCAACTTTCAACCATTTCATAGTTCATTTGCAGTGCTTTTCAATTCAGGGCCATTTTAGCTAAAAATAAATCATGAAATGCATGAAAACTAGCAAATGAAGTCGAAAAATGGTTGAAAGATGATGATGTGGCTTTGAATGGTGCATATTGAATGCAGAAAAAGTCCTGAGTTAAAATATGTTAAAAAAATTGAAATCCCTTTGTAATAGACGTGTTTTCGTCCGAAACCCTGATACTTCGAATGAGATTGTCCAGTTTGTACACGAAGTGCATCTAGTTTTTCCGGTAACCCTCTCAACTTTTTAGCACATGCTATGCGGGTGAAATTATTATACCATGCCAACTTTCAACCATTTCAAAGTTCATTTGCAGTGCTTTTCAATTCAGGGTCATTTTAGCCAAAAATAAATCATGAAATGCATGAAAACTAGCAAATGAAGTCGGAAAATGGTTGAAAGGTGATGATGTGGCTTTGAATGGTGCATATTGATAGCAGAAAAAGTCTTGAGTTAAAATATGTTCAAAAAATTGAAATCCCTTTGTAATAGACGTGTTTTCGTCCGAAACCCTCATACTTCGAAAGAGATTGTCCAGTTTGTACACGAAGTGCATCCAGTTTTTCCGGTAACCCTCTCAACTTTTTAGCACATGCTATGTGGGTGAAATTATGATACCATGCCAACTTTCAACCATTTCAGAGTTCATTTGCAGTGCTTTTCAATTCAGGGTCATTTTAGCTCAAAATAAATCATGAAATGCATGAAAACTAGCAAATGAAGTCAGAAAATGGTTGAAAGATGATGATGTGGCTTTGAATGGTGCATATTGAATGCAAAAAAAGTCTCGAGTTAAAATATGTTAAAAAAATTGAAATCCCTTTGAAATAGACGTGTTTTCGTCCGAAACCCTGATACTTCGAAAGAGATTGTCCAGTTTGTACACGAAGTGCATCCAGTTTTTCCGGTAACCCTCTCAACTTTTTAGCACATGCTATGTGGGTGAAATTATGATACCATGCCAACTTTCAACCATTTCAGAGTTCATTTGCAGTGCTTTTCAATTCAGGGTCATTTTAGCTCAAAATAAATCATGAAATGCATGAAAACTAGCAAATGAAGTCAGAAAATGGTTGAAAGGTGATGATGTGGCTTTGAATGGTGCATATTGAATGCACAAAAAGTCTTGAGTTAAAATATGTTCAAAAAATTGAAATCCCTTTGTAATAGACGTGTTTTCGTCCGAAACCGTGATACTTCGAAAGAGATTGTCCAGTTTGTACACGAAGTGCATCCAGTTTTTCCGGTAACCCTCTCAACTTTTTAGCACATGCTATGTGGGTGAAATTATGATACCATGCCAACTTTCAACCATTTCAGAGTTCATTTGCAGTGCTTTTCAATTCAGGGTCATTTTAGCTCAAAATAAATCATGAAATGCATGAAAACTAGCAAATGAAGTCAGAAAATGGTTGAAAGGTGATGATGTGGCTTTGAATGGTGCATATTGAATGCAGAAAAAGTCTTGAGTTAAAATATGTTCAAAAAATTGAAATCCCTTTGTAATAGACGTGTTTTCGTCCGAAACCCTGATACTTCGAAAGAGATTGTCCAGTTTGTACACGAAGTGCATCCAGTTTTTCCGGTAACCCTCTCAACTTTTTAGCACATGCTATGTGGGTGAAATTATTATACCATGCCAACTTTCAACCATTTCAGAGTTCATTTGCAGTGCTTTTCAATTCAGGGTCATTTTAGCTAAAAATAAATCATGAAATGCATGAAAACTAGCAAATGAAGTCGGAAAATGGTTGAAAAGTGATGATGTGGCTTTGAATGGTGCATATTGAATGCACAAAAAGTCTTGAGTTAAAATATGTTCAAAAAATTGAAAACCCTTTGTAATAGACGTGTTTTCGTCTGAAACCCTCATACTTCGAAAGAGATTGTCCAGTTTGTACACGAAGTGCATCCAGTTTTTCCGGTAACCCTCTCAACTTTTTAGCACATGCTATGTGGGTGAAATTATGATACCATGCCAACTTTCAACCATTTCAGAGTTCATTTGCAGTGCTTTTCAATTCAGGGTCATTTTAGCTAAAAATAAATCATGAAATGCATGAAAACTAGCAAATGAAGTCAGAAAATGGTTGAAAGGTGATGATGTGGCTTTGAATGGTGCATATTGAATGCAGAAAAAGTCTTGAGTTAAAATATGTTCAAAAAATTGAAATCCCTTTGTAATAGACGTGTTTTCGTCCGAAACCCTGATACTTCGAAAGAGATTGTCCAGTTTGTACACGAAGTGCATCCAGTTTTTCCGGTAACCCTCTCAACTTTTTAGCACATGCTATGTGGGTGAAATTATTATACCATGCCAACTTTCAACCATTTCATAGTTCATTTGCAGTGCTTTTCAATTCAGGGTCATTTTAGCTAAAAATAAATCATGAAATGCATGAAAACTAGCAAATGAAGTCGGAAAATGGTTGAAAAGTGATGATGTGGCTTTGAATGGTGCATATTGAATGCAGAAAAAGTCTTGAGTTAAAATATGTTCAAAAAATTGAAATCCCTTTGTAATAGACGTGTTTTCGTCCGAAACCCTGATACTTCGAAAGAGATTGTCCAGTTTGTACACGAAGTGCATCCAGTTTTTCCGGTAACCCTCTCAACTTTTTAGCACATACTATGTGGGTGAAATTATGATACCATGCCAACTTTCAACCATTTCATAGTTCATTTGCAGTGCTTTTCAATTCAGGGTCATTTTAGCTCAAAATAAATCATGAAATGCATGAAAACTAGCAAATGAAGTCAGAAAATGGTTGAAAGGTGATGATGTGGCTTTGAATGGTGCATATTGAATGCAGAAAAAGTCTTGAGTTAAAATATGTTCAAAAAATTGAAATCCCTTTGTAATAGACGTGTTTTCGTCCGAAACCCTCATACTTCGAAAGAGATTGTCCAGTTTGTACACGAAGTGCATCCAGTTTTTCCGGTAACCCTCTCAACTCTTTAGCACATGCTATGTGGGTGAAATTATTATACCATGCCAACTTTCAACCATTTCATAGTTCATTTGCAGTGCTTTTCAATTCAGGGTCATTTTAGCTAAAAATAAATCATGAAATGCATGAAAACTAGCAAATGAAGTCGAAAAATGGTTGAAAAGTGATGATGTGGCTTTGAATGGTGCATATTGAATGCAGAAAAAGTCTTGAGTTAAAATATGTTAAAAAAATTGAAATCCCTTTGTAATAGACGTGTTTTCGTCCGAAACCCTGATACTTCGAATGAGATTGTCCAGTTTGTACACGAAGTGCATCTAGTTTTTCCGGTAACCCTCTCAACTTTTTAGCACATGCTATGTGGGTGAAATTATTATACCATGCCAACTTTCAACCATTTCATAGTTCATTTGCAGTGCTTTTCAATTCAGGGTCATTTTAGCTAAAAATAAATCATGAAATGCATGAAAACTAGCAAATGAAGTCGGAAAATGGTTGAAAAGTGATGATGTGGCTTTGAATGGTGCATATTGAATGCAGAAAAAGTCTTGAGTTAAAATATGTTCAAAAAATTGAAATCCCTTTGTAATAGACGTGTTTTCGTCCGAAACCCTGATACTTCGAAAGAGATTGTCCAGTTTGTACATGAGGTGCTTCCAGTTTTTCCGGTAACCCTCTCAAGTTTTTAGCACATGCTATGTGGGTGAAATTATTATACCATGCGAACTTTCAACCATTTCATAGCTCATTTGCAGTGCTTTTCAATTCAGGGTCATTTTAGCTAAAAATAAATAATGAAATGCATGAAAACTAGCAAATGAAATCGAAAAATGGTTGAAAAGTGATGATGTGGCTTTGAATGGTGCATATTGAATGCAGAAAAAGTCTTGAGTTAAAATATGTTAAAAAAATTGAAATCCCTTCGTAATAGACGTGTTTTCGTCCGAAACCCTGATACTTCGAATGAGATTGTCCAGTTTGTACACGAAGTGCATCTAGTTTTTCCGGTAACCCTCTCAACTTTTTAGCACATGCTATGTGGGTGAAATTATTATACCATGCCAACTTTCAACCATTTCATAGTTCATTTGCAGTGCTTTTCAATTCAGGGTCATTTTAGCTAAAAATAAATCATGAAATGCATGAAAACTAGCAAATGAAGTCGGAAAATGGTTGAAAAGTGATGATGTGGCTTTGAATGGTGCATATTGAACGCAGAAAAAGTCTTGAGTTAAAATATGTTCAAAAAATTGAAATCCCTTTGTAATAGACGTGTTTTCGTCCGAAACCCTGATACTTCGAAAGAGATTGTCCAGTTTGTACATGAGGTGCTTCCAGTTTTTCCGGTAACCCTCTCAAGTTTTTAGCACATGCTATGTGGGTGAAATTATTATACCATGCGAACTTTCAACCATTTCATAGTTCATTTGCAGTGCTTTTCAATTCAGGGTCATTTTAGCTAAAACTAAATCATGAAATGCATGAAAACTAGCAAATGAAGTCGAAAAGTGGTTGAAAAGTGATGATGTGGCTTTGAATGGTGCATATTGAATGCAGAAAAAGTCTTGAGTTAAAATATGTTAAAAAAATTGAAATCCCTTTGTAATAGACGTGTTTTCGTCCGAAACCCTGATACTTCGAATGAGATTGTCCAGTTTGTACACGAAGTACATCTAGTTTTTCCGGTAACCCTCTCAACTTTTTAGCACATGCTATGTGGGTGCAATTATGATACCATGCCAACTTTCAACCATTTCAGAGTTCATTTGCAGTGCTTTTCAATTCAGGGTCATTTTAGCTCAAAATAAATCATGAAATGCATGAAAACTAGCAAATGAAGTCAGAAAATGGTTGAAAGGTGATGATGTGGCTTTGAATGGTGCATATTGAATGCAGAAAAAGTCTTGAGTTAAAATATGTTCAAAAAATTGAAATCCCTTTGTAATAGACGTGTTTTCGTCCGAAACCCTGATACTTCGAAAGAGATTGTCCAGTTTGTACACGAAGTGCATCTAGTTTTTCCGGGAACCCTCTCAACTTTTAAGCACATGCTATGTGGGTGAAATTATGATACCATGCCAACTTTCAACCATTTCAGAGTTCATTTGCAGTGCTTTTCAATTCAGGGTCATTTTAGCTCAAAATAAATCATGAAATGCATGAAAACTAGCAAATGAAGTCGGAAAATGGTTGAAAGGTGATGATGTGGCTTTGAATGGTGCATATTGAATGCAGAAAAAGTCTTGAGTTAAAATATGTTCAAAAAATTGAAATCCCTTTGTAATAGACGTGTTTTCGTCCGAAACCCTCATACTTCGAAAGAGATTGTCCAGTTTGTACACGAAGTGCATCCAGTTTTTCCGGTAACCCTCTCAACTTTTTAGAACATGCTATGTGGGTGAAATTATGATACCATGCCAACTTTCAACCATTTCAGAGTTCATTTGCAGTGCTTTTCAATTGAGGGTCATTTTAGCTCAAAATAAATCATGAAATGCATGAAAACTAGCAAATGAAGTCAGAAAATGGTTGAAAGATGATGATGTGGCTTTGAATGGTGCATATTGAATGCAGAAAAAGTCTTGAGTTAAAATATGTTCAAAAAATTGAAATCCCTTTGTAATAGACGTGTTTTCGTCCGAAACCCTAATACTGCGAAAGAGATTGTACAGTTTGTACACGAAGTGCATCCAGTTTTTCCAGTAACCCTCTCAACTTTTTAGCACATGCTATGTGGGTGAAATTATTATACCATGCCAACTTTCAACCATTTCATAGTTCATTTGCAGTGCTTTTCAATTCAGGGTCATTTTAGCTAAAAATAAATCATGAAATGCATGAAAACTAGCAAATGAAGTCGGAAAATGGTTGAAAAGTGATGATGTGGCTTTGAATGGTGCATATTGATAGCAGAAAAAGTCTTGAGTTAAAATATGTTCAAAAAATTTAAATCCCTTTGTAATAGACGTGTTTTCGTCCGAAACCCTCATACTTCGAAAGAGATTGTCCAGTTTGTACACGAAGTGCATCCTTTTTTTCCGGTAACCCTCTCAACTTTTTAGAACATGCTATGTGGGTGAAATTATGATACCATGCCAACTTTCAACCATTTCAGAGTTCATTTGCAGTTCTTTTCAATTGAGGGTCATTTTAGCTCAAAATAAATCATGAAATGCATGAAAACTAGCAAATGAAGTCAGAAAATGGTTGAAAGATGATGATGTGGCTTTGAATGGTGCATATTGAATGCAGAAAAAGTCTTGAGTTAAAATATGTTCAAAAAATGGAAATCCCTTTGTAATAGACGTGTTTTCGTCCGAAACCCTGATACTTCGAAAGAGATTGTCCAGTTTGTACACGAAGTGCATCCAGTTTTTCCGGTAAGCCTCTCAACTTTTTAGCACATGCTATGTGGGTGAAATTATGATACCATGCCAACTTTCAACCATTTCAGAGTTCGTTTGCAGTGCTTTTCAATTCAGGGTCATTTTAGATCAAAATAAATCATGAAATGCATGAAAACTAGCAAATGAAGTCAGAAAATGGTTCAAACGTGATGATGTGGCTTTGAATGGTGTATATTGAATGCAGAAAAAGTCTTGAGTTAAAATATGTTCAAAAAATTGAAATCCCTTTGTTATAGACGTGTTTTCGTCTCAAACCCTGATACTTCGAAAGAGATTGTCCAGTTTGTACACGAAGTGCATCCTGTTTTTCCGGTAACCCTCTCAAGTTTTTAGCTCATGCTATGTGGGTGAAATTATGATACCATGCCAACTTTCAACCATTTCAGAGTTCATTTGCAGTGCTTTTCAATTCAGGGTCATTTTAGCTCAAAATAAATCATGAAATGCATGAAAACTAGCAAATGAAGTCAGAAAATGGTTGAAAGGTGATGATGTGGCTTTGAAAGGTGCATATTGAATGCACAAAAAGTCTTGAGTTAAAATATGTTCAAAAAATTGAAATCCCTTTGTAATAGACGTGTTTTCGTCCGAAACCCTGATACTTCGAAACAGATTTTCCAGTTTGTACACGAAGTGCATCCAGTTTTTCCGGTAACCCTCTCAACTTTTTAGCACATGCTATGTGGGTTAAATTATGATACCATGCCAATTTTGAACCATTTCAGAGTTCATTTGCAGTGCTTTTCAATTCAGGGTCATTTTAGCTAAAAATAAATCATGAAATGCATGAAAACTAGCAAATGAAGTCAGAAAATGGTTGAAAGGTGATGATGTGGCTTTGAATGGTGTATATTGAATGCAGAAAAAGTCTTGAGTTAAAATATATTCAAAAAATTGAAATCCCTTTGTAATAGACGTGTTTTCGTCCGAAACCCTGATACTTCGAAAGAGATTGTACAGTTTGTACACGAAGTGCATCTAGTTTTTCTGGTAAGCCTCTCAACTTTTTAGCACATGCTATGTGTGTGAAATTATTATACCATGCCAACTTTCAACCATTTCATAGTTCATTTGCAGTGCTTTTCAATTCAGGGTCATTTTAGCTAAGAATAAATCATGAAATGCATGAAAACTAGCAAATGAAGTCGAAAAATGGTTGAAAGGTGATGATGTGGCTTTGAATGGTGCATATTGAATGCAGAACAAGTCTTGAGTAAAAATATGTTCAAAAAATTGAAATCCCTTTGTAATAGACGTGTTTTCGTCCGAAACCCTAATACTTCGAAAGAAATTGTCCAGTTTGTACACGAAGCGCATCCAGTTTTTCCGGTAACCCTCTCAACTTTTTAGCACATGCTATGTGGGTGAAATTATGATACCATGCCAACTTTCAACCATTTCAGAGTTCATTTGCAGTGCTTTTCAATTCAGGGTCATTTTAGCTCAAAATAAATCATGAAATGCATGAAGACTTGCAAATGAAGGCAGAAAATGGTTGAAAGGTGATGATGTGGCTTTGAATGGTGCATATTGAATGCAGAAAAAGTCTTGAGTTAAAATATGTTCAAAAAATTGAAATCCCTTTGTAATAGACGTGTTTTTGTCCGAAACCCTGATACTTCGAAAGAGATTGTCCAGTTTGTACACGAAGTGCATCCAGTTTTTCTGGTAACCCTCTCAACTTTTTAGCACATGCTATGTGGGTGAAATTATGATACCATGCCAACTTTCAACCATTTCAGAGTTCATTTGTAATGCTTTTTAATTCAGGGTCATTTTAGATCAAAATAAATCATGAAATGCATAAAAGTTAGCAAATGAAGTCAGAAAATGGTTGAAAGATGATGATGTGGCTTTGAATGGTGCATCTTGAATGCAGAAAAAGTCTTGAGTTAAAATATGTTCAAAAAATTGAAATCCCTTTGTAATAGACGTGTTTTCGTCTGAAACCCTGATACTTCGAAAGAGATTATCCAGTTTGTACACGAAGTGCATCCAGTTTTTCCGGTAACCCTCTCAACTTTTTAGCACATGCTATCTGGGTGAAATTATGATACCATGCCAACTTTCAACCATTTCATAGTTCATTTGCAGTGCTTCTCAATTCAGGATCATTTTAGCTCAAAATAAATCATGAAATGCATGAAAACTAGCAAATGAAGTCAGAAAATGGTTGAAAGGTGATGATGTGGCTTTGAATGGTGCATATTGAATGCAGAAAAAGTCTTGAGATAAAATATGTTGAAAAAATTGAAATCCCTTTGTAATAGACGTGTTTTCGTCCGAAACCCTGATACTTCGAAAGAGATTGTCCAGTTTGTACACGAAGTGCATCTAGTTTTTCCGGTAACCCTCTCAACTTTTTAGCACATGCCATGTGGGTGAAATTATGATACCATGCCAACTTTCAACCATTTCAGAGTTCATTTGCAGTGCTTTTCAATTCAGGGTCATTTTAACTCAAAATAAATCATGAAATGAATGAAAACTAGCAAATGAAGTCAGAAAATGGTTGAAAGGTGATGATGTGGCTTTGAATGGTGCATATTGAATGCAGAAAAAGTCTTGAGTTAAAATATGTTCAAAAAATTGAAATCCCTTTGTAATAGACGTGTTTTCGTCCGAAACACTGATACTTCGAAAGAGATTGGCCAGTTTGTACACGAAGTGCATCCAGTTTTTCCGGTAACCCTCTCAACATTGTAGAACTTGCTATGTGGGTGAAATTATGATACCATGCCAACTTTCAACCATTTCAGAGTTCATTTGCAGTGCTTTTCAATTCAGGGTCATTTTAGCTCAAAATAAATCATGAAATGCATAAAAACTAGCAAATGAAGGCAGAAAATGGTTGAAAGCTGATGATGTGGCTTTGAATGGTGCATATTGAATGCAGAAAAAGTCTTGAGTTAAAATATGTTCAAAAAATTGAAATCCCTTTGTAATAGACGTGTTTTCGTCCGAAACCCTGATACTTCGAAAGAGATTGTCCAGTTTGTACAGGAAGTGCATCCAGTTTTTCCGGTAAGCCTCTCAACTTTTTAGCACATGCTATGTGGGTGAAATTATGATACCATGCCAACTTTCAACCATTTCAGAGTTCATTTGCAGTGCTTTTCAATTCAGGGTCATTTTAGATCAAAATAAATCATGAAATGCATGAAAACTAGCAAATGAAGTCAGAAAATGGTTGAAAGATGATGATGTGGCTTTGAATGGTAAATATTGAATGCAGAAAAAGTCTTGAGTTAAAATATGTTCAAAAAATTGAAATCCCTTTGTAATAGACGTGTTTTCGTCCGAAACCCTGATACTTCGAAAGAGATTGTCCAGTTTGTACATGAAGTGCATTCAGTTTTTCCGGTAACCCTCTCAACTTTTTAGCACCTGCTATGTGGGTGAAATTATTATACCATGCCAACTTTCAACCATTTCATAGTTCATTTGCAGTGCTTTTCAATTCAGGGTCATTTTAGCTCAAAATAAATCATGAAATGCATGAAAACTAGCAAATGAAGTCAGAAAATGGTTGAAAGGTGATGATGTGGCTTTGAATGGTGCATATTGAATGCAGAAAAACTCTTGAGTTAAAATATGTTCAAAAAATTGAAATCCCTTTGTAATAGACGTGTTTTCGTCCGAAACCCTGATACTTCGAAAGAGATTGTCCAGTTTGTACACGAAGTGCATCCAGTTTTTCCGGTAAGCCTCTCAACTTTTTAGCACATGCTATGTGGGTGAAATTATGATACCATGCCAACTTTCAACCATTTCAGAGTTCATTTGCAGTGCTTTTCAATTCAGGGTCATTTTAGCTCAAAATAAATCATGAAATGCATGAAAACTAGCAAATGAAGTCAGAAAATGGTTGAAAGGTGATGATGTGGCTTTGAATGGTGCATATTGAATGCAGAAAAAGTCTTGAGTTAAAATATGTTCAAAAAATTGAAATCCCTTTGTAATAGACGTGTTTTCGTCCGAAACCCTGATACTTCGAAAGAGATTGTCCAGTTTGTACACGAAGTGCATCCAGTTTTTCCGTTAACCCTCTCAACTTTTTAGCACATGCTATGTGGGTGAAATTATGATACCATGCCAACTTTCAACCATTTCAGAGTTCATTTGCAGTGCTTTTCAATTCAGGGTCATTTTAGCTCAAAATAAATCATGAAATGCTAGAAAACTAGCAAATGAAGTCAGAAAATGGTTGAAACGTGATGATGTGGCTTTGAATGGTGTATATTGAATGCAGAAAAAGTCTTGAGTTAAAATATGTTCAAAAAATTGAAATCCCTTTGTTATAGACGTGTTTTCGTCTCAAACCCTGATACTTCGAAAGAGATTGTCCAGTTTGTACACGAAGTGCATCCAGTTTTTCCGGTAACCCTCTCAACTTCTTAGCACATGCTATGTGGGTGAAATTATGATACCATGCCAACTTTCAACCATTTCAGAGTTCATTTGCAGTGCTTTTCAATTCAGGGTCATTTTAGCTCAAAATAAATCATGAAATGCATGAATACTAGCAAATGAATTCAGAAAATGGTTGAAAGGTGATGATGTGGCTTTGAATGGTGCATATTGAATGCAGAAAAAGTCTTGAGTTAAAATATGTTCAAAAAATTGAAATCCCTTTGTAATAGACGTGTTTTCGTCCGAAACCCTCGTACTTCGAAAGAGATTGTCCAGTTTGTACACGAAGTGCATCTAGTTTTTCCGGTAACCCTCTCAACTTTTAAGCACATGCTATGTGGGTGAAATTATGATACCATGCCAACTTTCAACCATTTCAGAGTTCATTTGCAGTGCTTTTCAATTCAGGGTCATTTTAGATCAAAATAAATCATGAAATGCATGAAAACTAGCAAATGAAGTCAGAAAATGGTTGAAGGATGATGATGTGGCTTTGAATGGTAAATATTGAATGCACAAAAAGTCTTGAGTTAAAATATGTTCAAAAAATTGAAATCCCTTTGTAATAGACGTGTTTTCATCCGAAACCCTGATACTTCGAAAGAGATTGTCCAGTTTGTACACGAAGTGCATCCAGTTTTTCCGGTAACCCTCTCAACTTTTTAGCACATGCTATGTGGGTGAAATTATGATATCATGCCAACTTTCAACCATTTCAGAGTTCATTTGCAGTGCTTTTCAATTCAGGGTCATTTTAGATCAAAATAAATCATGAAATGCATGAAAACTAGCAAATGAAGTCAGAAAATGGTTGAAAGATGATGATGTGGCTTTGAATGGTAAATATTGAATGCAGAAAAATTCTTGAGTTAAAATATGTTCAAAAAATTGAAATACCTTTGTAATAGACGTGTTTTCGTCCGAAACCCTGATACTTCGAAAGAGATTGTCCAGTTTGTACACGAAGTGCATCCAGTTTTTCCGGTAACCCACTCAACTTTTTAGCACATGCTATGTGGGTGAAATTATTATACCATGCCAACTTTCAACCATTTCATAGTTCATTTGCAGTGCTTTTCAATTCAGGGTCATTTTAGCTCAAAATAAATCATGAAATGCATGAAAACTAGCAAATGAAGTCAGAAAATGGTTGAAAGGTGATGATGTGGATTTGAATGGTGCATATTGAATGCAGAAAAAGTCTTGAGTTAAAATATGTTCAAAAAATTTAAATCCCTTTGTAATAGACGTGTTTTCGTCCGAAACCCTGATACTTCGAAAGAGATTGTCCAGTTTGTACACGAAGTGCATCCAGTTTTTCCGGTAAGCCTCTCAACTTTTTAGCACATGCTATGTGGGTGAAATTATGATACCATGCCAACTTTCAACCATTTCATAGTTCATTTGCAGTGCTTTTCAATTCACGGTCATTTTAGCTCAAAATAAATCATGAAATGCATGAAAACTAGCAAATGAAGTCAGAAAATGGTTGAAAGGTGATGATGTGGCTTTGAATGGTGCATATTGAATGCAGAAAAAGTCTTGAGTTAAAATATGTTCAAAAAATTGAAATCCCTTTGTAATAGACGTGTTTTCGTCCGAAACCCTCATACTTCGAAAGAGATTGTACAGTTTGTACACGAAGTGCATCCAGTTTTTCCGATAACCCTCTCAACTTTTTAGCACATGCTATGTGGGTGACATTATCATACCATGCCAACTTTCAACCATTTCATAGTTCATTTGCAGTGCTTTTCAATTCAGGGTCATTTTAGCTAAAAATAAATCATGAAATGCATGAAAACTAGCAAATGAAGTCGGAAAATGGTTGAAAATTGATGATGTGGCTTTGAATGGTGCATATTGAATGCAGAAAAAGTCTTGAGTTAAAATATGTTCAAAAAATTGAAATCCCTTTGTAATAGACGTGTTTTCGTCCGAAACCCTCATACTTCGAAAGAGATTGTCCAGTTTGTACACGAAGTGCATCCAGTTTTTCCGGTAACCCTCTCAACTTTTTAGCACATGCTATGTGGGTGAAATTATGATACCATGCCAACTTTCAACCATTTCAGAGTTCATTTGCAGTGCTTTTCAATTCAGGGTCATTTTAGCTAAAAATAAATCATGAAATGCATGAAAACTAGCAAATGAAGTCGGAAAATGGTTGAAAGGTGATGATGTGGCTTTGAATGGTGCATATTGAATGCAGAAAAAGTCTTGAGTTAAAATATGTTCAAAAAATTGAAATCCCTTTGTAATAGACGTGTTTTCGTCCGAAACCCTCATACTTCGAAAGAGATTGTCCAGTTTGTACACGAAGTGCATCCAGTTTTTCCGGTAACCCTCTCAACTCTTTAGCACATGCTATGTGGGTGAAATTATTATACCATGCCAACTTTCAACCATTTCATAGTTCATTTGCAGTGCTTTTCAATTCAGGGTCATTTTAGCTAAAAATAAATCATGAAATGCATGAAAACTAGCAAATGAAGTCGAAAAATGGTTGAAAGATGATGATGTGGCTTTGAATGGTGCATATTGAATGCAGAAAAAGTCTTGAGTTAAAATATGTTCAAAAAATTGAAATCCCTTTGTAATAGACGTGTTTTCGTCCGAAACCCTCATACTTCGAAAGAGGTTGTACAGTTTGTACACGAAGTGCATCCAGTTTTTCCGATAACCCTCTCAACTTTTTAGCACATGCTATGTGGGTGAAATTATTATACCATGCCAACTTTGAACCATTTCATAGTTCATTTGCAGTGCTTTTCAATTCAGGGTCATTTTAGCTAAAAATAAATCATGAAATGCATGAAAACTAGCAAATGAAGTCGGAAAATGGTTGAAAAGTGATGATGTGGCTTTGAATGGTGCATATTGAATGCAGAAAAAGTCTTGAGTTAAAATATGTTCAAAAAATTGAAATCCCTTTGAAATAGACGTGTTTTCGTCCGAAACCCTCATACTTCGAAAGAGATTGTCCAGTTTGTACACGAAGTGCATCCAGTTTTTCCGGTAACCCTCTCAACTTTTTAGCACATGCTATGTGGGTGCAATTATGATACCATGCCAACTTTCAACCATTTCAGAGTTCATTTGCAGTGCTTTTCAATTCAGGGTCATTTTAGCTCAAAATAAATCATGAAATGCATGAAAACTAGCAAATGAAGTCGGAAAATGGTTGAAAGGTGATGATGTGGCTTTGAATGGTGCATATTGAATGCAGAAAAAGTCTTGAGTTAAAATATGTTCAAAAAATTGAAATCCCTTTGTAATAGACGTGTTTTCGTCCGAAACCCTCATAGTTCGAAAGAGATTGTCCAGTTTGTACACGAAGTGCATCCAGTTTTTCCGGTAACCCTCTCAACTCTTTAGCACATGCTATGTGGGTGAAATTATTATACCATGCCAACTTTCAACCATTTCATAGTTCATTTGCAGTGCTTTTCAATTCAGGGCCATTTTAGCTAAAAATAAATCATGAAATGCATGAAAACTAGCAAATGAAGTCGAAAAATGGTTGAAAGATGATGATGTGGCTTTGAATGGTGCATATTGAATGCAGAAAAAGTCCTGAGTTAAAATATGTTAAAAAAATTGAAATCCCTTTGTAATAGACGTGTTTTCGTCCGAAACCCTGATACTTCGAATGAGATTGTCCAGTTTGTACACGAAGTGCATCTAGTTTTTCCGGTAACCCTCTCAACTTTTTAGCACATGCTATGCGGGTGAAATTATTATACCATGCCAACTTTCAACCATTTCAAAGTTCATTTGCAGTGCTTTTCAATTCAGGGTCATTTTAGCCAAAAATAAATCATGAAATGCATGAAAACTAGCAAATGAAGTCGGAAAATGGTTGAAAGGTGATGATGTGGCTTTGAATGGTGCATATTGATAGCAGAAAAAGTCTTGAGTTAAAATATGTTCAAAAAATTGAAATCCCTTTGTAATAGACGTGTTTTCGTCCGAAACCCTCATACTTCGAAAGAGATTGTCCAGTTTGTACACGAAGTGCATCCAGTTTTTCCGGTAACCCTCTCAACTTTTTAGCACATGCTATGTGGGTGAAATTATGATACCATGCCAACTTTCAACCATTTCAGAGTTCATTTGCAGTGCTTTTCAATTCAGGGTCATTTTAGCTCAAAATAAATCATGAAATGCATGAAAACTAGCAAATGAAGTCAGAAAATGGTTGAAAGATGATGATGTGGCTTTGAATGGTGCATATTGAATGCAAAAAAAGTCTCGAGTTAAAATATGTTAAAAAAATTGAAATCCCTTTGAAATAGACGTGTTTTCGTCCGAAACCCTGATACTTCGAAAGAGATTGTCCAGTTTGTACACGAAGTGCATCCAGTTTTTCCGGTAACCCTCTCAACTTTTTAGCACATGCTATGTGGGTGAAATTATGATACCATGCCAACTTTCAACCATTTCAGAGTTCATTTGCAGTGCTTTTCAATTCAGGGTCATTTTAGCTCAAAATAAATCATGAAATGCATGAAAACTAGCAAATGAAGTCAGAAAATGGTTGAAAGGTGATGATGTGGCTTTGAATGGTGCATATTGAATGCACAAAAAGTCTTGAGTTAAAATATGTTCAAAAAATTGAAATCCCTTTGTAATAGACGTGTTTTCGTCCGAAACCGTGATACTTCGAAAGAGATTGTCCAGTTTGTACACGAAGTGCATCCAGTTTTTCCGGTAACCCTCTCAACTTTTTAGCACATGCTATGTGGGTGAAATTATGATACCATGCCAACTTTCAACCATTTCAGAGTTCATTTGCAGTGCTTTTCAATTCAGGGTCATTTTAGCTCAAAATAAATCATGAAATGCATGAAAACTAGCAAATGAAGTCAGAAAATGGTTGAAAGGTGATGATGTGGCTTTGAATGGTGCATATTGAATGCAGAAAAAGTCTTGAGTTAAAATATGTTCAAAAAATTGAAATCCCTTTGTAATAGACGTGTTTTCGTCCGAAACCCTGATACTTCGAAAGAGATTGTCCAGTTTGTACACGAAGTGCATCCAGTTTTTCCGGTAACCCTCTCAACTTTTTAGCACATGCTATGTGGGTGAAATTATTATACCATGCCAACTTTCAACCATTTCAGAGTTCATTTGCAGTGCTTTTCAATTCAGGGTCATTTTAGCTAAAAATAAATCATGAAATGCATGAAAACTAGCAAATGAAGTCGGAAAATGGTTGAAAAGTGATGATGTGGCTTTGAATGGTGCATATTGAATGCACAAAAAGTCTTGAGTTAAAATATGTTCAAAAAATTGAAAACCCTTTGTAATAGACGTGTTTTCGTCTGAAACCCTCATACTTCGAAAGAGATTGTCCAGTTTGTACACGAAGTGCATCCAGTTTTTCCGGTAACCCTCTCAACTTTTTAGCACATGCTATGTGGGTGAAATTATGATACCATGCCAACTTTCAACCATTTCAGAGTTCATTTGCAGTGCTTTTCAATTCAGGGTCATTTTAGCTAAAAATAAATCATGAAATGCATGAAAACTAGCAAATGAAGTCAGAAAATGGTTGAAAGGTGATGATGTGGCTTTGAATGGTGCATATTGAATGCAGAAAAAGTCTTGAGTTAAAATATGTTCAAAAAATTGAAATCCCTTTGTAATAGACGTGTTTTCGTCCGAAACCCTGATACTTCGAAAGAGATTGTCCAGTTTGTACACGAAGTGCATCCAGTTTTTCCGGTAACCCTCTCAACTTTTTAGCACATGCTATGTGGGTGAAATTATTATACCATGCCAACTTTCAACCATTTCATAGTTCATTTGCAGTGCTTTTCAATTCAGGGTCATTTTAGCTAAAAATAAATCATGAAATGCATGAAAACTAGCAAATGAAGTCGGAAAATGGTTGAAAAGTGATGATGTGGCTTTGAATGGTGCATATTGAATGCAGAAAAAGTCTTGAGTTAAAATATGTTCAAAAAATTGAAATCCCTTTGTAATAGACGTGTTTTCGTCCGAAACCCTGATACTTCGAAAGAGATTGTCCAGTTTGTACACGAAGTGCATCCAGTTTTTCCGGTAACCCTCTCAACTTTTTAGCACATACTATGTGGGTGAAATTATGATACCATGCCAACTTTCAACCATTTCATAGTTCATTTGCAGTGCTTTTCAATTCAGGGTCATTTTAGCTCAAAATAAATCATGAAATGCATGAAAACTAGCAAATGAAGTCATAAAATGGTTGAAAGGTGATGATGTGGCTTTGAATGGTGCATATTGAATGCAGAAAAAGTCTTGAGTTAAAATATGTTCAAAAAATTGAAATCCCTTTGTAATAGACGTGTTTTCGTCCGAAACCCTCATACTTCGAAAGAGATTGTCCAGTTTGTACACGAAGTGCATCCAGTTTTTCCGGTAACCCTCTCAACTCTTTAGCACATGCTATGTGGGTGAAATTATTATACCATGCCAACTTTCAACCATTTCATAGTTCATTTGCAGTGCTTTTCAATTCAGGGTCATTTTAGCTAAAAATAAATCATGAAATGCATGAAAACTAGCAAATGAAGTCGAAAAATGGTTGAAAAGTGATGATGTGGCTTTGAATGGTGCATATTGAATGCAGAAAAAGTCTTGAGTTAAAATATGTTAAAAAAATTGAAATCCCTTTGTAATAGACGTGTTTTCGTCCGAAACCCTGATACTTCGAATGAGATTGTCCAGTTTGTACACGAAGTGCATCTAGTTTTTCCGGTAACCCTCTCAACTTTTTAGCACATGCTATGTGGGTGAAATTATTATACCATGCCAACTTTCAACCATTTCATAGTTCATTTGCAGTGCTTTTCAATTCAGGGTCATTTTAGCTAAAAATAAATCATGAAATGCATGAAAACTAGCAAATGAAGTCGGAAAATGGTTGAAAAGTGATGATGTGGCTTTGAATGGTGCATATTGAATGCAGAAAAAGTCTTGAGTTAAAATATGTTCAAAAAATTGAAATCCCTTTGTAATAGACGTGTTTTCGTCCGAAACCCTGATACTTCGAAAGAGATTGTCCAGTTTGTACATGAGGTGCTTCCAGTTTTTCCGGTAACCCTCTCAAGTTTTTAGCACATGCTATGTGGGTGAAATTATTATACCATGCGAACTTTCAACCATTTCATAGCTCATTTGCAGTGCTTTTCAATTCAGGGTCATTTTAGCTAAAAATAAATAATGAAATGCAGGAAAACTAGCAAATGAAGTCGAAAAATGGTTGAAAAGTGATGATGTGGCTTTGAATGGTGCATATTGAATGCAGAAAAAGTCTTGAGTTAAAATATGTTAAAAAAATTGAAATCCCTTCGTAATAGACGTGTTTTCGTCCGAAACCCTGATACTTCGAATGAGATTGTCCAGTTTGTACACGAAGTGCATCTAGTTTTTCCGGTAACCCTCTCAACTTTTTAGCACATGCTATGTGGGTGAAATTATTATACCATGCCAACTTTCAACCATTTCATAGTTCATTTGCAGTGCTTTTCAATTCAGGGTCATTTTAGCTAAAAATAAATCATGAAATGCATGAAAACTAGCAAATGAAGTCGGAAAATGGTTGAAAAGTGATGATGTGGCTTTGAATGGTGCATATTGAACGCAGAAAAAGTCTTGAGTTAAAATATGTTCAAAAAATTGAAATCCCTTTGTAATAGACGTGTTTTCGTCCGAAACCCTGATACTTCGAAAGAGATTGTCCAGTTTGTACATGAGGTGCTTCCAGTTTTTCCGGTAACCCTCTCAAGTTTTTAGCACATGCTATGTGGGTGAAATTATTATACCATGCGAACTTTCAACCATTTCATAGTTCATTTGCAGTGCTTTTCAATTCAGGGTCATTTTAGCTAAAAATAAATCATGAAATGCATGAAAACTAGCAAATGAAGTCGAAAAGTGGTTGAAAAGTGATGATGTGGCTTTGAATGGTGCATATTGAATGCAGAAAAAGTCTTGAGTTAAAATATGTTAAAAAAATTGAAATCCCTTTGTAATAGACGTGTTTTCGTCCGAAACCCTGATACTTCGAATGAGATTGTCCAGTTTGTACACGAAGTACATCTAGTTTTTCCGGTAACCCTCTCAACTTTTTAGCACATGCTATGTGGGTGCAATTATGATACCATGCCAACTTTCAACCATTTCAGAGTTCATTTGCAGTGCTTTTCAATTCAGGGTCATTTTAGCTCAAAATAAATCATGAAATGCATGAAAACTAGCAAATGAAGTCAGAAAATGGTTGAAAGGTGATGATGTGGCTTTGAATGGTGCATATTGAATGCAGAAAAAGTCTTGAGTTAAAATATGTTCAAAAAATTGAAATCCCTTTGTAATAGACGTGTTTTCGTCCGAAACCCTGATACTTCGAAAGAGATTGTCCAGTTTGTACACGAAGTGCATCTAGTTTTTCCGGGAACCCTCTCAACTTTTAAGCACATGCTATGTGGGTGAAATTATGATACCATGCCAACTTTCAACCATTTCAGAGTTCATTTGCAGTGCTTTTCAATTCAGGGTCATTTTAGCTCAAAATAAATCATGAAATGCATGAAAACTAGCAAATGAAGTCGGAAAATGGTTGAAAGGTGATGATGTGGCTTTGAATGGTGCATATTGAATGCAGAAAAAGTCTTGAGTTAAAATATGTTCAAAAAATTGAAATCCCTTTGTAATAGACGTGTTTTCGTCCGAAACCCTCATACTTCGAAAGAGATTGTCCAGTTTGTACACGAAGTGCATCCAGTTTTTCCGGTAACCCTCTCAACTTTTTAGAACATGCTATGTGGGTGAAATTATGATACCATGCCAACTTTCAACCATTTCAGAGTTCATTTGCAGTGCTTTTCAATTGAGGGTCATTTTAGCTCAAAATAAATCATGAAATGCATGAAAACTAGCAAATGAAGTCAGAAAATGGTTGAAAGATGATGATGTGGCTTTGAATGGTGCATATTGAATGCAGAAAAAGTCTTGAGTTAAAATATGTTCAAAAAATTGAAATCCCTTTGTAATAGACGTGTTTTCGTCCGAAACCCTAATACTGCGAAAGAGATTGTACAGTTTGTACACGAAGTGCATCCAGTTTTTCCAGTAACCCTCTCAACTTTTTAGCACATGCTATGTGGGTGAAATTATTATACCATGCCAACTTTCAACCATTTCATAGTTCATTTGCAGTGCTTTTCAATTCAGGGTCATTTTAGCTAAAAATAAATCATGAAATGCATGAAAACTAGCAAATGAAGTCGGAAAATGGTTGAAAAGTGATGATGTGGCTTTGAATGGTGCATATTGATAGCAGAAAAAGTCTTGAGTTAAAATATGTTCAAAAAATTTAAATCCCTTTGTAATAGACGTGTTTTCGTCCGAAACCCTCATACTTCGAAAGAGATTGTCCAGTTTGTACACGAAGTGCATCCTTTTTTTCCGGTAACCCTCTCAACTTTTTAGAACATGCTATGTGGGTGAAATTATGATACCATGCCAACTTTCAACCATTTCAGAGTTCATTTGCAGTTCTTTTCAATTGAGGGTCATTTTAGCTCAAAATAAATCATGAAATGCATGAAAACTAGCAAATGAAGTCAGAAAATGGTTGAAAGATGATGATGTGGCTTTGAATGGTGCATATTGAATGCAGAAAAAGTCTTGAGTTAAAATATGTTCAAAAAATGGAAATCCCTTTGTAATAGACGTGTTTTCGTCCGAAACCCTGATACTTCGAAAGAGATTGTCCAGTTTGTACACGAAGTGCATCCAGTTTTTCCGGTAAGCCTCTCAACTTTTTAGCACATGCTATGTGGGTGAAATTATGATACCATGCCAACTTTCAACCATTTCAGAGTTCGTTTGCAGTGCTTTTCAATTCAGGGTCATTTTAGATCAAAATAAATCATGAAATGCATGAAAACTAGCAAATGAAGTCAGAAAATGGTTGAAACGTGATGATGTGGCTTTGAATGGTGTATATTGAATGCAGAAAAAGTCTTGAGTTAGAATATGTTCAAAAAATTGAAATCCCTTTGTTATAGACGTGTTTTCGTCTCAAACCCTGATACTTCGAAAGAGATTGTCCAGTTTGTACACGAAGTGCATCCTGTTTTTCCGGTAACCCTCTCAAGTTTTTAGCTCATGCTATGTGGGTGAAATTATGATACCATGCCAACTTTCAACCATTTCAGAGTTCATTTGCAGTGCTTTTCAATTCAGGGTCATTTTAGCTCAAAATAAATCATGAAATGCATGAAAACTAGCAAATGAAGTCAGAAAATGGTTGAAAGGTGATGATGTGGCTTTGAAAGGTGCATATTGAATGCACAAAAAGTCTTGAGTTAAAATATGTTCAAAAAATTGAAATCCCTTTGTAATAGACGTGTTTTCGTCCGAAACCCTGATACTTCGAAACAGATTTTCCAGTTTGTACACGAAGTGCATCCAGTTTTTCCGGTAACCCTCTCAACTTTTTAGCACATGCTATGTGGGTTAAATTATGATACCATGCCAATTTTGAACCATTTCAGAGTTCATTTGCAGTGCTTTTCAATTCAGGGTCATTTTAGCTAAAAATAAATCATGAAATGCATGAAAACTAGCAAATGAAGTCAGAAAATGGTTGAAAGGTGATGATGTGGCTTTGAATGGTGTATATTGAATGCAGAAAAAGTCTTGAGTTAAAATATATTCAAAAAATTGAAATCCCTTTGTAATAGACGTGTTTTCGTCCAAAACCCTGATACTTCGAAAGAGATTGTACAGTTTGTACACGAAGTGCATCTAGTTTTTCTGGTAAGCCTCTCAACTTTTTAGCACATGCTATGTGTGTGAAATTATTATACCATGCCAACTTTCAACCATTTCATAGTTCATTTGCAGTGCTTTTCAATTCAGGGTCATTTTAGCTAAGAATAAATCATGAAATGCATGAAAACTAGCAAATGAAGTCGAAAAATGGTTGAAAGGTGATGATGTGGCTTTGAATGGTGCATATTGAATGCAGAACAAGTCTTGAGTAAAAATATGTTCAAAAAATTGAAATCCCTTTGTAATAGACGTGTTTTCGTCCGAAACCCTAATACTTCGAAAGAAATTGTCCAGTTTGTACACGAAGCGCATCCAGTTTTTCCGGTAACCCTCTCAACTTTTTAGCACATGCTATGTGGGTGAAATTATGATACCATGCCAACTTTCAACCATTTCAGAGTTCATTTGCAGTGCTTTTCAATTCAGGGTCATTTTAGCTCAAAATAAATCATGAAATGCATGAAGACTTGCAAATGAAGGCAGAAAATGGTTGAAAGGTGATGATGTGGCTTTGAATGGTGCATATTGAATGCAGAAAAAGTCTTGAGTTAAAATATGTTCAAAAAATTGAAATCCCTTTGTAATAGACGTGTTTTTGTCCGAAACCCTGATACTTCGAAAGAGATTGTCCAGTTTGTACACGAAGTGCATCCAGTTTTTCTGGTAACCCTCTCAACTTTTTAGCACATGCTATGTGGGTGAAATTATGATACCATGCCAACTTTCAACCATTTCAGAGTTCATTTGTAATGCTTTTTAATTCAGGGTCATTTTAGATCAAAATAAATCATGAAATGCATAAAAGTTAGCAAATGAAGTCAGAAAATGGTTGAAAGATGATGATGTGGCTTTGAATGGTGCATCTTGAATGCAGAAAAAGTCTTGAGTTAAAATATGTTCAAAAAATTGAAATCCCTTTGTAATAGACGTGTTTTCGTCCGAAACCCTGATACTTCGAAAGAGATTATCCAGTTTGTACACGAAGTGCATCCAGTTTTTCCGGTAACCCTCTCAACTTTTTAGCACATGCTATCTGGGTGAAATTATGATACCATGCCAACTTTCAACCATTTCATAGTTCATTTGCAGTGCTTCTCAATTCAGGATCATTTTAGCTCAAAATAAATCATGAAATGCATGAAAACTAGCAAATGAAGTCAGAAAATGGTTGAAAGGTGATGATGTGGCTTTGAATGGTGCATATTGAATGCAGAAAAAGTCTTGAGATAAAATATGTTGAAAAAATTGAAATCCCTTTGTAATAGACGTGTTTTCGTCCGAAACCCTGATACTTCGAAAGAGATTGTCCAGTTTGTACACGAAGTGCATCTAGTTTTTCCGGTAACCCTCTCAACTTTTTAGCACATGCCATGTGAGTGAAATTATGATACCATGCCAACTTTCAACCATTTCAGAGTTCATTTGCAGTGCTTTTCAATTCAGGGTCATTTTAACTCAAAATAAATCATGAAATGAATGAAAACTAGCAAATGAAGTCAGAAAATGGTTGAAAGGTGATGATGTGGCTTTGAATGGTGCATATTGAATGCAGAAAAAGTCTTGAGTTAAAATATGTTCAAAAAATTGAAATCCCTTTGTAATAGACGTGTTTTCGTCCGAAACACTGATACTTCGAAAGAGATTGGCCAGTTTGTACACGAAGTGCATCCAGTTTTTCCGGTAACCCTCTCAACATTGTAGAACTTGCTATGTGGGTGAAATTATGATACCATGCCAACTTTCAACCATTTCAGAGTTCATTTGCAGTGCTTTTCAATTCAGGGTCATTTTAGCTCAAAATAAATCATGAAATGCATAAAAACTAGCAAATGAAGGCAGAAAATGGTTGAAAGCTGATGATGTGGCTTTGAATGGTGCATATTGAATGCAGAAAAAGTCTTGAGTTAAAATATGTTCAAAAAATTGAAATCCCTTTGTAATAGACGTGTTTTCGTCCGAAACCCTGATACTTCGAAAGAGATTGTCCAGTTTGTACAGGAAGTGCATCCAGTTTTTCCGGTAAGCCTCTCAACTTTTTAGCACATGCTATGTGGGTGAAATTATGATACCATGCCAACTTTCAACCATTTCAGAGTTCATTTGCAGTGCTTTTCAATTCAGGGTCATTTTAGATCAAAATAAATCATGAAATGCATGAAAACTAGCAAATGAAGTCAGAAAATGGTTGAAAGATGATGATGTGGCTTTGAATGGTAAATATTGAATGCAGAAAAAGTCTTGAGTTAAAATATGTTCAAAAAATTGAAATCCCTTTGTAATAGACGTGTTTTCGTCCGAAACCCTGATACTTCGAAAGAGATTGTCCAGTTTGTACATGAAGTGCATTCAGTTTTTCCGGTAACCCTCTCAACTTTTTAGCACCTGCTATGTGGGTGAAATTATTATACCATGCCAACTTTCAACCATTTCATAGTTCATTTGCAGTGCTTTTCAATTCAGGGTCATTTTAGCTCAAAATAAATCATGAAATGCATGAAAACTAGCAAATGAAGTCAGAAAATGGTTGAAAGGTGATGATGTGGCTTTGAATGGTGCATATTGAATGCAGAAAAACTCTTGAGTTAAAATATGTTCAAAAAATTGAAATCCCTTTGTAATAGACGTGTTTTCGTCCGAAACCCTGATACTTCGAAAGAGATTGTCCAGTTTGTACACGAAGTGCATCCAGTTTTTCCGGTAAGCCTCTCAACTTTTTAGCACATGCTATGTGGGTGAAATTATGATACCATGCCAACTTTCAACCATTTCAGAGTTCATTTGCAGTGCTTTTCAATTCAGGGTCATTTTAGCTCAAAATAAATCATGAAATGCATGAAAACTAGCAAATGAAGTCAGAAAATGGTTGAAAGGTGATGATGTGGCTTTGAATGGTGCATATTGAATGCAGAAAAAGTCTTGAGTTAAAATATGTTCAAAAAATTGAAATCCCTTTGTAATAGACGTGTTTTCGTCCGAAACCCTGATACTTCGAAAGAGATTGTCCAGTTTGTACACGAAGTGCATCCAGTTTTTCCGTTAACCCTCTCAACTTTTTAGCACATGCTATGTGGGTGAAATTATGATACCATGCCAACTTTCAACCATTTCAGAGTTCATTTGCAGTGCTTTTCAATTCAGGGTCATTTTAGCTCAAAATAAATCATGAAATGCTAGAAAACTAGCAAATGAAGTCAGAAAATGGTTGAAACGTGATGATGTGGCTTTGAATGGTGTATATTGAATGCAGAAAAAGTCTTGAGTTAAAATATGTTCAAAAAATTGAAATCCCTTTGTTATAGACGTGTTTTCGTCTCAAACCCTGATACTTCGAAAGAGATTGTCCAGTTTGTACACGAAGTGCATCCAGTTTTTCCGGTAACCCTCTCAACTTCTTAGCACATGCTATGTGGGTGAAATTATGATACCATGCTAACTTTCAACCATTTCAGAGTTCATTTGCAGTGCTTTTCAATTCAGGGTCATTTTAGCTCAAAATAAATCATGAAATGCATGAATACTAGCAAATGAATTCAGAAAATGGTTGAAAGGTGATGATGTGGCTTTGAATGGTGCATATTGAATGCAGAAAAAGTCTTGAGTTAAAATATGTTCAAAAAATTGAAATCCCTTTGTAATAGACGTGTTTTCGTCCGAAACCCTCGTACTTCGAAAGAGATTGTCCAGTTTGTACACGAAGTGCATCTAGTTTTTCCGGTAACCCTCTCAACTTTTAAGCACATGCTATGTGGGTGAAATTATGATACCATGCCAACTTTCAACCATTTCAGAGTTCATTTGCAGTGCTTTTCAATTCAGGGTCATTTTAGATCAAAATAAATCATGAAATGCATGAAAACTAGCAAATGAAGTCAGAAAATGGTTGAAGGATGATGATGTGGCTTTGAATGGTAAATATTGAATGCACAAAAAGTCTTGAGTTAAAATATGTTCAAAAAATTGAAATCCCTTTGTAATAGACGTGTTTTCATCCGAAGCCCTGATACTTCGAAAGAGATTGTCCAGTTTGTACACGAAGTGCATCCAGTTTTTCCGGTAACCCTCTCAACTTTTTAGCACATGCTATGTGGGTGAAATTATGATATCATGCCAACTTTCAACCATTTCAGAGTTCATTTGCAGTGCTTTTCAATTCAGGGTCATTTTAGATCAAAATAAATCATGAAATGCATGAAAACTAGCAAATGAAGTCAGAAAATGGTTGAAAGATGATGATGTGGCTTTGAATGGTAAATATTGAATGCAGAAAAAGTCTTGAGTTAAAATATGTTCAAAAAATTGAAATACCTTTGTAATAGACGTGTTTTCGTCCGAAACCCTGATACTTCGAAAGAGATTGTCCAGTTTGTACACGAAGTGCATCCAGTTTTTCCGGTAACCCACTCAACTTTTTAGCACATGCTATGTGGGTGAAATTATTATACCATGCCAACTTTCAACCATTTCATAGTTCATTTGCAGTGCTTTTCAATTCAGGGTCATTTTAGCTCAAAATAAATCATGAAATGCATGAAAACTAGCAAATGAAGTCAGAAAATGGTTGAAAGGTGATGATGTGGATTTGAATGGTGCATATTGAATGCAGAAAAAGTCTTGAGTTAAAATATGTTCAAAAAATTTAAATCCCTTTGTAATAGACGTGTTTTCGTCCGAAACCCTGATACTTCGAAAGAGATTGTCCAGTTTGTACACGAAGTGCATCCAGTTTTTCCGGTAAGCCTCTCAACTTTTTAGCACATGCTATGTGGGTGAAATTATGATACCATGCCAACTTTCAACCATTTCATAGTTCATTTGCAGTGCTTTTCAATTCACGGTCATTTTAGCTCAAAATAAATCATGAAATGCATGAAAACTAGCAAATGAAGTCAGAAAATGGTTGAAAGGTGATGATGTGGCTTTGAATGGTGCATATTGAATGCAGAAAAAGTCTTGAGTTAAAATATGTTCACAAAATTGAAATCCCTTTGTAATAGACGTGTTTTCGTCCGAAACCCAGATACTTCGAAAGAGATTGTCCAGTTTGTACACGAAGTGCATCCAGTTTTTCCGATAACCCTCTCAACTTTTTAGCACATGCTATGAGGGTGAAATTATGATACCATGCCAACTTTCAACCATTTCATAGTTCATTTGCAGTGCTTTTCAATTCAGGGTCATTTTAGCTCAAAATAAATCATGAAATGCATGAAAACTAGCAAATGAACTCAGAAAATGGTTGAAAGATGATGATGTGGCTTTGAATGGTAAATATTGAATGCAGAAAAAGTCTTGAGTTAAAATATGTTCAAAAAATTGAAATCCCTTTGTAATAGACGTGTTTTCGTCCGAAACCCTGATACTTCGAAAGAGATTGTCCAGTTTGTACACGAAGTGCATCCAGTTTTTCCGGTAACCCTCTCAACTTTTTAGCACATGCTATCTGGGTGAAATTATGATACCATGCCAACTTTCAACCATTTCATAGTTCATTTGCAGTGCTTCTCAATTCAGGATCATTTTAGCTCAAAATAAATCATGAAATGCATGAAAACTAGCAAATGAAGTCAGAAAATGGTTGAAAGGTGATGATGTGGCTTTGAATGGTGCATATTGAATGCAGAAAAAGTCTTGAGATAAAATATGTTGAAAAAATTGAAATCCCTTTGTAATAGACGTGTTTTCGTCCGAAACCCTGATACTTCGAAAGAGATTGTCCAGTTTGTACACGAAGTGCATCTAGTTTTTCCGGTAACCCTCTCAACTTTTTAGCACATGCCATGTGAGTGAAATTATGATACCATGCCAACTTTCAACCATTTCAGAGTTCATTTGCAGTGCTTTTCAATTCAGGGTCATTTTAACTCAAAATAAATCATGAAATGAATGAAAACTAGCAAATGAAGTCAGAAAATGGTTGAAAGGTGATGATGTGGCTTTGAATGGTGCATATTGAATGCAGAAAAAGTCTTGAGTTAAAATATGTTCAAAAAATTGAAATCCCTTTGTAATAGACGTGTTTTCGTCCGAAACACTGATACTTCGAAAGAGATTGGCCAGTTTGTACACGAAGTGCATCCAGTTTTTCCGGTAACCCTCTCAACATTGTAGAACTTGCTATGTGGGTGAAATTATGATACCATGCCAACTTTCAACCATTTCAGAGTTCATTTGCAGTGCTTTTCAATTCAGGGTCATTTTAGCTCAAAATAAATCATGAAATGCATAAAAACTAGCAAATGAAGGCAGAAAATGGTTGAAAGCTGATGATGTGGCTTTGAATGGTGCATATTGAATGCAGAAAAAGTCTTGAGTTAAAATATGTTCAAAAAATTGAAATCCCTTTGTAATAGACGTGTTTTCGTCCGAAACCCTGATACTTCGAAAGAGATTGTCCAGTTTGTACAGGAAGTGCATCCAGTTTTTCCGGTAAGCCTCTCAACTTTTTAGCACATGCTATGTGGGTGAAATTATGATACCATGCCAACTTTCAACCATTTCAGAGTTCATTTGCAGTGCTTTTCAATTCAGGGTCATTTTAGATCAAAATAAATCATGAAATGCATGAAAACTAGCAAATGAAGTCAGAAAATGGTTGAAAGATGATGATGTGGCTTTGAATGGTAAATATTGAATGCAGAAAAAGTCTTGAGTTAAAATATGTTCAAAAAATTGAAATCCCTTTGTAATAGACGTGTTTTCGTCCGAAACCCTGATACTTCGAAAGAGATTGTCCAGTTTGTACATGAAGTGCATTCAGTTTTTCCGGTAACCCTCTCAACTTTTTAGCACCTGCTATGTGGGTGAAATTATTATACCATGCCAACTTTCAACCATTTCATAGTTCATTTGCAGTGCTTTTCAATTCAGGGTCATTTTAGCTCAAAATAAATCATGAAATGCATGAAAACTAGCAAATGAAGTCAGAAAATGGTTGAAAGGTGATGATGTGGCTTTGAATGGTGCATATTGAATGCAGAAAAACTCTTGAGTTAAAATATGTTCAAAAAATTGAAATCCCTTTGTAATAGACGTGTTTTCGTCCGAAACCCTGATACTTCGAAAGAGATTGTCCAGTTTGTACACGAAGTGCATCCAGTTTTTCCGGTAAGCCTCTCAACTTTTTAGCACATGCTATGTGGGTGAAATTATGATACCATGCCAACTTTCAACCATTTCAGAGTTCATTTGCAGTGCTTTTCAATTCAGGGTCATTTTAGCTCAAAATAAATCATGAAATGCATGAAAACTAGCAAATGAAGTCAGAAAATGGTTGAAAGGTGATGATGTGGCTTTGAATGGTGCATATTGAATGCAGAAAAAGTCTTGAGTTAAAATATGTTCAAAAAATTGAAATCCCTTTGTAATAGACGTGTTTTCGTCCGAAACCCTGATACTTCGAAAGAGATTGTCCAGTTTGTACACGAAGTGCATCCAGTTTTTCCGTTAACCCTCTCAACTTTTTAGCACATGCTATGTGGGTGAAATTATGATACCATGCCAACTTTCAACCATTTCAGAGTTCATTTGCAGTGCTTTTCAATTCAGGGTCATTTTAGCTCAAAATAAATCATGAAATGCTAGAAAACTAGCAAATGAAGTCAGAAAATGGTTGAAACGTGATGATGTGGCTTTGAATGGTGTATATTGAATGCAGAAAAAGTCTTGAGTTAAAATATGTTCAAAAAATTGAAATCCCTTTGTTATAGACGTGTTTTCGTCTCAAACCCTGATACTTCGAAAGAGATTGTCCAGTTTGTACACGAAGTGCATCCAGTTTTTCCGGTAACCCTCTCAACTTCTTAGCACATGCTATGTGGGTGAAATTATGATACCATGCCAACTTTCAACCATTTCAGAGTTCATTTGCAGTGCTTTTCAATTCAGGGTCATTTTAGCTCAAAATAAATCATGAAATGCATGAATACTAGCAAATGAATTCAGAAAATGGTTGAAAGGTGATGATGTGGCTTTGAATGGTGCATATTGAATGCAGAAAAAGTCTTGAGTTAAAATATGTTCAAAAAATTGAAATCCCTTTGTAATAGACGTGTTTTCGTCCGAAACCCTCGTACTTCGAAAGAGATTGTCCAGTTTGTACACGAAGTGCATCTAGTTTTTCCGGTAACCCTCTCAACTTTTAAGCACATGCTATGTGGGTGAAATTATGATACCATGCCAACTTTCAACCATTTCAGAGTTCATTTGCAGTGCTTTTCAATTCAGGGTCATTTTAGATCAAAATAAATCATGAAATGCATGAAAACTAGCAAATGAAGTCAGAAAATGGTTGAAGGATGATGATGTGGCTTTGAATGGTAAATATTGAATGCACAAAAAGTCTTGAGTTAAAATATGTTCAAAAAATTGAAATCCCTTTGTAATAGACGTGTTTTCATCCGAAACCCTGATACTTCGAAAGAGATTGTCCAGTTTGTACACGAAGTGCATCCAGTTTTTCCGGTAACCCTCTCAACTTTTTAGCACATGCTATGTGGGTGAAATTATGATATCATGCCAACTTTCAACCATTTCAGAGTTCATTTGCAGTGCTTTTCAATTCAGGGTCATTTTAGATCAAAATAAATCATGAAATGCATGAAAACTAGCAAATGAAGTCAGAAAATGGTTGAAAGATGATGATGTGGCTTTGAATGGTAAATATTGAATGCAGAAAAAGTCTTGAGTTAAAATATGTTCAAAAAATTGAAATACCTTTGTAATAGACGTGTTTTCGTCCGAAACCCTGATACTTCGAAAGAGATTGTCCAGTTTGTACACGAAGTGCATCCAGTTTTTCCGGTAACCCACTCAACTTTTTAGCACATGCTATGTGGGTGAAATTATTATACCATGCCAACTTTCAACCATTTCATAGTTCATTTGCAGTGCTTTTCAATTCAGGGTCATTTTAGCTCAAAATAAATCATGAAATGCATGAAAACTAGCAAATGAAGTCAGAAAATGGTTGAAAGGTGATGATGTGGATTTGAATGGTGCATATTGAATGCAGAAAAAGTCTTGAGTTAAAATATGTTCAAAAAATTTAAATCCCTTTGTAATAGACGTGTTTTCGTCCGAAACCCTGATACTTCGAAAGAGATTGTCCAGTTTGTACACGAAGTGCATCCAGTTTTTCCGGTAAGCCTCTCAACTTTTTAGCACATGCTATGTGGGTGAAATTATGATACCATGCCAACTTTCAACCATTTCATAGTTCATTTGCAGTGCTTTTCAATTCACGGTCATTTTAGCTCAAAATAAATCATGAAATGCATGAAAACTAGCAAATGAAGTCAGAAAATGGTTGAAAGGTGATGATGTGGCTTTGAATGGTGCATATTGAATGCAGAAAAAGTCTTGAGTTAAAATATGTTCACAAAATTGAAATCCCTTTGTAATAGACGTGTTTTCGTCCGAAACCCAGATACTTCGAAAGAGATTGTCCAGTTTGTACACGAAGTGCATCCAGTTTTTCCGATAACCCTCTCAACTTTTTAGCACATGCTATGAGGGTGAAATTATGATACCATGCCAACTTTCAACCATTTCATAGTTCATTTGCAGTGCTTTTCAATTCAGGGTCATTTTAGCTCAAAATAAATCATGAAATGCATGAAAACTAGCAAATGAACTCAGAAAATGGTTGAAAGATGATGATGTGGCTTTGAATGGTAAATATTGAATGCAGAAAAAGTCTTGAGTTAAAATATGTTCAAAAAATTGAAATCCCTTTGTAATAGACGTGTTTTCGTCCGAAACCCTGATACTTCGAAAGAGATTGTCCAGTTTGTACACGAAGTGCATCCAGTTTTTCCGGTAACCCACTCAACTTTTTAGCACATGCTATGTGGGTGAAATTATTATACCATGCCAACTTTCAACCATTTCATAGTTCATTTGCAGTGCTTTTCAATTCAGGGTCATTTTAGCTCAAAATAAATCATGAAATGCATGAAAACTAGCAAATGAAGTCAGAAAATGGTTGAATGGTGATGATGTGGCTTTGAATGGTGCATATTGAATGCAGAAAAAGTCTTGAGTTAAAATATGTTCAAAAAATTGAAATCCCTTTGTAATAGACGTGTTTTCGTCCGAAACCCTGATACTTCGAAAGAGATTGTCCAGTTTGTACACGAAGTGCATCCAGTTTTTCCGGTAAGCCTCTCAACTTTTTAGCACATGCTATGTGGGTGAAATTATGATACCATGCCAACTTTCAACCATTTCAGAGTTCATTTGCAGTGCTTTTCAATTCAGGGTCATTTTAGCTCAAAATAAATCATGAAATGCATGAAAACTAGCAAATGAAGTCAGAAAATGGTTGAAAGGTGATGATGTGGCTTTGAATGGTGCATATTAAATGCAGAAAAAGTCTTGAGTTAAAATATGTTCAAAAAATTGAAATCCCTTTGTAATAGACGTGTTTTCGTCCAAACCCTGATACTTCGAAAGAGATTGTCCAGTTTGTACACGAAGTGCATCCAGTTTTTCCGGTAACCCTCTCAACTTTTTAGCACATGCTATGTGGGTGAAATTATGATACCATGCCAACTTTCAACCATTTCAGAGTTCATTTGCAGTGCTTTTCAATTCAGGGTCATTTTAGCTCAATATAAATCATGAAATGCATGAAAACTAGCAAATGAAGTCAGAAAATAGTTGAAACATGATGATGTGGCTTTGAATGGTGTATATTGAATGCAGAAAAAGTCTTGAGTTAAAATATGTTCAAAAAATTGAAATCCCTTTGTTATAGACGTGTTTTGGTCTCAAACCCTGATACTTCGAAAGAGATTGTCCAGTTTGTACACGAAGTGCATCCAGTTTTTCCGGTAACCCTCTCAACTTTTTAGCACATGCTATGTGGGTGAAATTATGATACCATGCCAACTTTCAACCATTTCAGAGTTCATTTGCAGTGCTTTTCAATTCATGGTCATTTATCTCAAAATAAATCATGAAATGCATGAAAACTAGCAAATGAAGTCAGAAAATGGTTGAAAGGTGATGATGTGGCTTTGAATGGTGCATATTGAATGCCGAAAAAGTCTTGAGTTAAAATATGTTCAAAAAATTGAAATCCCTTTGTAATAGACGTGTTTTCGTCCGAAACCCTCATACTTCGAAAGAGATTGTCCAGTTTGTACACGAAGTGCATCTAGTTTTTCCGGTAACCCTCTCAACTTTTAAGCACATGCTATGTGGGTGAAATTATGATACCATGCCAACTTTCAACCATTTCAGAGTTCATTTGCAGTACTTTTCAATTCAGGGTCATTTTAGATCAAAATAAATCATGAAATGCATGAAAACTAGCAAATGAAGTCAGAAAATAGTTGAAGGATGATGATGTGGCTTTGAATGGTAAATATTGAATGCAGAAAAAGTCTTGAGTTAAAATATGTTCAAAAAATTGAAATCCCTTTGTAATAGACGTGTTTTCGTCCGAAACCCTGATACTTCGAAATAGATTGTCCAGTTTGTACATGAAGTGCATCCAGTTTTTCCGGTAACCCTCTCAACTTTTTAGCACATGCTATGTGGGTGAAATTATGATATCATGCCAACTTTCAACCATTTCAGAGTTCATTTGCAGTGCTTTTCAATTCAGGGTCATTTTAGATCAAAATAAATCATGAAATGCATGAAAACTAGCAAATGAAGTCAGAAAATGGTTGAAAGATGATGATGTGGCTTTGAATGGTAAATATTGAATGCAGAAAAAGTCTTGAGTTAAAATATGTTCAAAAAATTGAAATCCCTTTGTAATAGACGTGTTTTCGTCCGAAACCCTGATACTTCGAAAGAGATTGTCCAGTTTGTACACGAAGTGCATCCAGTTTTTCCGGTAACCCTCTCAACTTTTTAGCACATGCTATGTGGGTGAAATTATTATACCATGCTAACTTTCAACCATTTCATAGTTCATTTGCAGTGCTTTTCAATTCAGGGTCATTTTAGCTCAAAATAAATCATGAAATGCATGAAAACTAGCAAATGAAGTCAGAAAATGGTTGAAAGGTTATGATGTGGCTTTGAATGGTGCATATTGAATGCAGAAAAAGTCTTGAGTTAAAATATGTTCGAAAAATTGAAATCCCTTTGTAATAGAAGTGTTTTCGTCCGAAACCCTGATACTTCGAAAGATATTGTCCAGTTTGGACACGAAGTGCATCCAGTTTTTCCGGTAAGCCTCTCAACTTTTTAGCACATGCTATGTGGGTGAAATTATGATACCATGCCAACTTTCAACCATTTCATAGTTCATTTGCAGTGCTTTTCAATTCAGGGTCATTTTAGCTCAAAATAAATCATGAAATGCATGAAAACTAGCAAATGAAGTCAGAAAATGGTTAAAAGATGATGATGTGGCTTTGAATGGTGCATATTGAATGCAAAAAAAGTCTTGAGTTAAAATATGTTAAAAAAATTGAAATCCCTTTGAAATAGACGTGTTTTCGTCCGAAACCCTGATACTTCGAAAGAGATTGTCCAATTTGTACACGAAGTGCATCCAGTTTTTCCGGTAACCCTCTCAACTTTTTAGCACATGCTATGTGGGTGAAATTATGATACCATGCCAACTTTCAACCATTTCAGAGTTCATTTGCAGTGCTTTTCAATTCAGGGTCATTTTAGCTCAAAATTAATCATGAAATGCATGAAAACTAGCAAATGAAGTCAGAAAATGGTTGAAAGGTGATTATGTGGCTTTGAATGGTGCATATTGAATGCAGAAAAAGTCTTGAGTTAAAATATGTTCAAAAAATTGAAATCCCTTTGTAATAGACGTGTTTTCGTCCGAAACCCTCATACTTCGAAAGAGATTGTCCAGTTTGTACACGAAGTGCATCCAGTTTTTCCGGTAACCCTCTCAACTTTTTAGCACATGCTATGTGGGTGAAATTATGATACCATGCCAACTTTCAACCATTTCAGAGTTCATTTGCAGTGCTTTTCAATTCATGGTCATTTTAGCTCAAAATAAATCATGAAATGCATGAAAACTAGCTAATGAAGTCAGAAAATGGTTGAAAGGTGATGATGTGGCTTTGAATGGTGCATATTGAATGCAGAAAAAGTCTTGAGTTAAAATATGTTCAAAAAATTGAAATCCCTTTGTAATAGACGTGTTTTCGTCCGAAACCCTCATACTTCGAAAGAGATTGTCCAGTTTGTACACGAAGTGCATCTAGTTTTTCCGGTAACCCTATCAACTTTTAAGCACATGCTATGTGGGTGAAATTATGATACCATGCCAACTTTCAACCATTTCAGAGTTCATTTGCAGTACTTTTCAATTCAGGGTCATTTTAGATCAAAATAAATCATGAAATGCATGAAAACTAGCAAATGAAGTCAGAAAATAGTTGAAGGATGATGATGTGGCTTTGAATGGTAAATATTGAATGCAGAAAAAGTCTTGAGTTAAAATATGTTCAAAAAATTGAAATCCCTTTGTAATAGACGTGTTTTCGTCCGAAACCCTGATACTTCGAAATAGATTGTCCAGTTTGTACATGAAGTGCATCCAGTTTTTCCGGTAACCCTCTCAACTTTTTAGCACATGCTATGTGGGTGAAATTATGATATCATGCCAACTTTCAACCATTTCAGAGTTCATTTGCAGTGCTTTTCAATTCAGGGTCATTTTAGATCAAAATAAATCATGAAATGCATGAAAACTAGCAAATGAAGTCAGAAAATGGTTGAAAGATGATGATGTGGCTTTGAATGGTAAATATTGAATGCAGAAAAAGTCTTGAGTTAAAATATGTTCAAAAAATTGAAATCCCTTTGTAATAGACGTGTTTTCGTCCGAAACCCTGATACTTCGAAAGAGATTGTCCAGTTTGTACACGAAGTGCATCCAGTTTTTCCGGTAACCCTCTCAACTTTTTAGCACATGCTATGTGGGTGAAATTATTATACCATGCTAACTTTCAACCATTTCATAGTTCATTTGCAGTGCTTTTCAATTCAGGGTCATTTTAGCTCAAAATAAATCATGAAATGCATGAAAACTAGCAAATGAAGTCAGAAAATGGTTGAAAGGTTATGATGTGGCTTTGAATGGTGCATATTGAATGCAGAAAAAGTCTTGAGTTAAAATATGTTCGAAAAATTGAAATCCCTTTGTAATAGAAGTGTTTTCGTCCGAAACCCTGATACTTCGAAAGATATTGTCCAGTTTGGACACGAAGTGCATCCAGTTTTTCCGGTAAGCCTCTCAACTTTTTAGCACATGCTATGTGGGTGAAATTATGATACCATGCCAACTTTCAACCATTTCATAGTTCATTTGCAGTGCTTTTCAATTCAGGGTCATTTTAGCTCAAAATAAATCATGAAATGCATGAAAACTAGCAAATGAAGTCAGAAAATGGTTAAAAGATGATGATGTGGCTTTGAATGGTGCATATTGAATGCAAAAAAAGTCTTGAGTTAAAATATGTTAAAAAAATTGAAATCCCTTTGAAATAGACGTGTTTTCGTCCGAAACCCTGATACTTCGAAAGAGATTGTCCAATTTGTACACGAAGTGCATCCAGTTTTTCCGGTAACCCTCTCAACTTTTTAGCACATGCTATGTGGGTGAAATTATGATACCATGCCAACTTTCAACCATTTCAGAGTTCATTTGCAGTGCTTTTCAATTCAGGGTCATTTTAGCTCAAAATTAATCATGAAATGCATGAAAACTAGCAAATGAAGTCAGAAAATGGTTGAAAGGTGATTATGTGGCTTTGAATGGTGCATATTGAATGCAGAAAAAGTCTTGAGTTAAAATATGTTCAAAAAATTGAAATCCCTTTGTAATAGACGTGTTTTCGTCCGAAACCCTCATACTTCGAAAGAGATTGTCCAGTTTGTACACGAAGTGCATCCAGTTTTTCCGGTAACCCTCTCAACTTTTTAGCACATGCTATGTGGGTGAAATTATGATACCATGCCAACTTTCAACCATTTCAGAGTTCATTTGCAGTGCTTTTCAATTCATGGTCATTTTAGCTCAAAATAAATCATGAAATGCATGAAAACTAGCTAATGAAGTCAGAAAATGGTTGAAAGGTGATGATGTGGCTTTGAATGGTGCATATTGAATGCAGAAAAAGTCTTGAGTTAAAATATGTTCAAAAAATTGAAATCCCTTTGTAATAGACGTGTTTTCGTCCGAAACCCTCATACTTCGAAAGAGATTGTCCAGTTTGTACACGAAGTGCATCTAGTTTTTCCGGTAACCCTATCAACTTTTAAGCACATGCTATGTGGGTGAAATTATGATACCATGCCAACTTTCAACCATTTCAGAGTTCATTTGCAGTACTTTTCAATTCAGGGTCATTTTAGATCAAAATAAATCATGAAATGCATGAAAACTAGCAAATGAAGTCAGAAAATAGTTGAAGGATGATGATGTGGCTTTGAATGGTAAATATTGAATGCAGAAAAAGTCTTGAGTTAAAATATGTTCAAAAAATTGAAATCCCTTTGTAATAGACGTGTTTTCGTCCGAAACCCTGATACTTCGAAATAGATTGTCCAGTTTGTACATGAAGTGCATCCAGTTTTTCCGGTAACCCTCTCAACTTTTTAGCACATGCTATGTGGGTGAAATTATGATATCATGCCAACTTTCAACCATTTCAGAGTTCATTTGCAGTGCTTTTCAATTCAGGGTCATTTTAGATCAAAATAAATCATGAAATGCATGAAAACTAGCAAATGAAGTCAGAAAATGGTTGAAAGATGATGATGTGGCTTTGAATGGTAAATATTGAATGCAGAAAAAGTCTTGAGTTAAAATATGTTCAAAAAATTGAAATCCCTTTGTAATAGACGTGTTTTCGTCCGAAACCCTGATACTTCGAAAGAGATTGTCCAGTTTGTACACGAAGTGCATCCAGTTTTTCCGGTAACCCTCTCAACTTTTTAGCACATGCTATGTGGGTGAAATTATTATACCATGCTAACTTTCAACCATTTCATAGTTCATTTGCAGTGCTTTTCAATTCAGGGTCATTTTAGCTCAAAATAAATCATGAAATGCATGAAAACTAGCAAATGAAGTCAGAAAATGGTTGAAAGGTTATGATGTGGCTTTGAATGGTGCATATTGAATGCAGAAAAAGTCTTGAGTTAAAATATGTTCGAAAAATTGAAATCCCTTTGTAATAGAAGTGTTTTCGTCCGAAACCCTGATACTTCGAAAGATATTGTCCAGTTTGGACACGAAGTGCATCCAGTTTTTCCGGTAAGCCTCTCAACTTTTTAGCACATGCTATGTGGGTGAAATTATGATACCATGCCAACTTTCAACCATTTCATAGTTCATTTGCAGTGCTTTTCAATTCAGGGTCATTTTAGCTCAAAATAAATCATGAAATGCATGAAAACTAGCAAATGAAGTCAGAAAATGGTTAAAAGATGATGATGTGGCTTTGAATGGTGCATATTGAATGCAAAAAAAGTCTTGAGTTAAAATATGTTAAAAAAATTGAAATCCCTTTGAAATAGACGTGTTTTCGTCCGAAACCCTGATACTTCGAAAGAGATTGTCCAATTTGTACACGAAGTGCATCCAGTTTTTCCGGTAACCCTCTCAACTTTTTAGCACATGCTATGTGGGTGAAATTATGATACCATGCCAACTTTCAACCATTTCAGAGTTCATTTGCAGTGCTTTTCAATTCAGGGTCATTTTAGCTCAAAATTAATCATGAAATGCATGAAAACTAGCAAATGAAGTCAGAAAATGGTTGAAAGGTGATTATGTGGCTTTGAATGGTGCATATTGAATGCAGAAAAAGTCTTGAGTTAAAATATGTTCAAAAAATTGAAATCCCTTTGTAATAGACGTGTTTTCGTCCGAAACCCTCGTACTTCGAAAGAGATTGTCCAGTTTGTACACGAAGTGCATCCAGTTTTTCCGGTAACCCTCTCAACTTTTTAGCACATGCTATGAGGGTGAAATTATTATACCATGCCAACATTCAACCATTTCATAGTTCATTTGCAGTGCTTTTCAATTCAGGGTCATTTTAGCTCAAAATAAATCATGAAATGCATGAAAACTAGCAAATGAAGTCAGAAAATGGTTGAAAGGTGATGATGTGGCTTTGAATGGTGCATATTGAATGCAGAAAAAGTCTTGAGTTAAGATATGTTCAAAAAATTGAAATCCCTTTGTAATAGACGTGTTTTCGTCCGAAACCCTGATACTTCGAAAGAGATTGTCCAGTTTGTACACGAAGTGCATCCAGTTTTTCCGGTAACCCTCTCAACTTTTTAGCACATGCTATGTGGGTGAAATTATGGTACCATGCCAACTTTCAACCATTTCAGAGTTCATTTGCAGTGCTTTTCAATTCAGTGTCATTTTATCTCAAAATAAATCATGAAATGCATGAAAACTAGCAAATGAAGTCAGAAAATGGTTGAAAGGTGATGATGTGGCTTTGAATCGTGCATATTGAATGCAGAAAAAGTCTTGAGTTAACATATGTTCAAAAAATTGAAATCCCTTTGTAATAGACATGTTTTCGTCCGAAACCCTGATACTTCGAAAGAGATTGTCCAGTTTGTATACGAAGTGCATCTAGTTTTTCCGGTAACCCTCTCAACTTTTTAGCACATGCTATGTGGGTGAAATTATGATACCATGCCAACTTTTAACCATTTCAGAGTTCATTTGCAGTGCTTTTCAATTCAGGGTCATTTTAGATCAAAATAAATCATGAAATGCATGAAAACAAGCAAATGAAGTCAGAAAATGGTTGAAGGATGATGATGTGGCTTTGAATGGGAAATATTGAATGCAGAAAAAGTCTTGAGTTAAAATATGTTCAAAAAATTGAAATCCCTTTGTAATAGACGTGTTTTCGTCCGAAACCCTGATACTTCGAAAGAGATTGTCCAGTTTGTACACGAAGTGCATCCAGTTTTTCCGGTAACCCTCTCAACTTTTTAGCACATACTATGTGGGTGAAATTATTATACCATGCCAACTTTCAACCATTTCATAGTTCATTTGCAGTGCTTTTCAATTCAGGGTCATTTTAGCTCAAAATAAATCATGAAATGCATGAAAACTTGCAAATGAAGTCAGAAAATGGTTGAAAGGTGCTGATGTGGCTTTGAATGGTGCATATTGAATGCAGAAAAAGTCTTGAGTTAAAATATGTTCAAAAAATAGAAATCCCTTTGTAATAGACGTGTTTTCGTCCGAAACCCTGATAGTTCGAAAGAGATTATCCAGTTTGTACATGAAGTGCATCCAGTTTTTCCGGTAACCCACTCAACTTTTTAGCACATGCTATGTGGGTGAAATTATTATACCATGCCAACTTTCAACCATTTCATAGTTCATTTGCAGTGCTTTTCAATTCAGGGTCATTTTAGATCAAAATAAATCATGAAATGCATGAAAACTAGCAAATGAAGTCAGAAAATGGTTGAAGGATGATGTCGTGGCTTTGAATGGTAAATATTGAATGCAGAAAAAGTCTTGAGATAAAATATGTTCAAAAAATTGAAATCCCTTTGTAATAGACGTGTTTTCGTCCGAAACCCTGATAGTTCGAAAGAGATTGTCCAGTTTGTACACGAAGTGCATCCAGTTTTTCCGGTAATCCTCTCAACTTTTTAGCACATGCTATGTGGGTGAAATTATGATACCATGCCAACTTTCAACCATTTCAGAGTTCATTTGCAGTGCTTTTCAATTCAGGGTCATTTTAGCTCAAAATAAATCATGAAATGAATGAAAACTAGCAAATGAAGTCAGAAATTGGTTGAAAGGTGATGATGTGGCTTTGAATGGTGCATATTGAATGCAGAAAAAACCTTGAGTTAAAATATGTTCAAAAAATTGAAATCCCTTTGTAATAGACGTGTTTTCGTCCGAAACCCTCATACTTCGAAAGAGATTGTCCAGTTTGTACACGAAGTGCATCTAGTTTTTCCGGTAACCCTCTCAACTTTTAAGCACATGCTATGTGGGTGAAATTATGATACCATGCCAACTTTCAACCATTTCAGAGTTCATTTGCAGTGCTTTTCAATTCAGGGCCATTTTAGATCAAAATAAATCATGAAATGCATGAAAACTAGCAAATGAAGTCAGAAAATGGTTGAAGGATGATGATGTGGCTTTGAATGGTAAATATTGAATGCAGAAAAAGTCTTGAGTTAAAATATGTTCAAAAAATTGAAATCCCTTTGTAATAGACGTGTTTTCGTCCGAAACCCTGATACTTCGAAAGAGATTGTCCAGTTTGTACACGAAGTGCATCCAGTTTTTCCGGTAACCCTCTCAACTTTTTAGCACATGCTATGTGGGTGAAATTATGATATCATGCCAACTTTCAACCATTTCAGAGTTCATTTGCAGTGCTTTTCAATTCAGGGTCATTTTAGATCAAAATAAATCATGAAATGCATGAAAACTAGCAAATGAAGTCAGAAAATGGTTGAAAGATGATGATGTGGCTCTGAATGGTAAATATTGAATGCAGAAAAAGTCTTGAGTTAATATATGTTCAAAAAATTGAAATCCCTTTGTAATAGACGTGTTTTCGTCCGAAACCCTGATACTTCGAAAGAGATTGTCCAGTTTGTACACGAAGTGCATCCAGTTTTTCCGGTAAGCCTCTCAACTTTTTAGCACATGCTATGTGGGTGAAATTATGATACCATGCCAACTTTCAACCATTTCAGAGTTCATTTGCAGTGCTTTTCAATTCAGGGTCATTTTAGCTCAAAATAAATCATGAAATGCATGAAAACTAGCAAATGAAGTCAGAAAATGGTTGAAAGGTGATGATGTGGCTTTGAATGGTGCATATTGAATGCAGAAAAAGTCTTGAGTTAAAATATGTTCAAAAAATTGAAATCCCTTTGTAATAGACGTGTTTTCATCCAAACCATGATACTTCGAAAGAGATTGTCCAGTTTGTACACAAAGTGCATCCAGTTTTTCCGGTAACCCTCTCAACTTTTTAGCACATGCTATGTGGGTGAAATTATGATGCCATGCCAACTTTCAACCATTTCAGAGTTCATTTGCAGTGCTTTTCAATTCAGGGTCATTTTAGCTCAAAATAAATCATGAAATGCATGAAAACTAGCAAATGAAGTCAGAAAATGGTTGAAACATGATGATGTGGCTTTGAATGGTGTATATTGAATGCAGAAAAACTCTTGAGTTAAAATATGTTCAAAAAATTGAAATCCCTTTGTTATAGACGTGTTTTGGTCTCAAACCCTGATACTTCGAAAGAGATTGTCCAGTTTGTACACGAAGTGCATCCAGTTTTTCCGGTAACCCTCTCAACTTTTTAGCACATGCTATGTGGGTGAAATTATGATACCATGCCAACTTTCAACCATTTCAGAGTTCATTTGCAGTGCTTTTCAATTCATGGTCATTTTAGCTCAAAATAAATCATGAAATGCATGAAAACTAGCAAATGAAGTCAGAAAATGGTTGAAAGGTGATGATGTGGCTTTGAATGGTGCATATTGAATGCAGAAAAAGTCTTGAGTTAAAATATGTTCAAAAAATTGAAATCCCTTTGTAATAGACGTGTTTTCGTCCGAAACCCTCATACTTCGAAAGAGATTGTCCAGTTTGTACACGAAGTGCATCTAGTTTTTCCGGTAACCCTCTCAACTTTTAAGCACATGCTATGTGGGTGAAATTATGATACCATGCCAACTTTCAACCATTTCAGAGTTCATTTGCAGTACTTTTCAATTCAGGGTCATTTTAGATCAAAATAAATCATGAAATGCATGAAAACTAGCAAATGAAGTCAGAAAATGGTTGAAGGATGATGATGTGGCTTTGAATGGTAAATATTGAATGCAGAAAAAGTCTTGAGTTAAAATATGTTCAAAAAATTGAAATCCCTTTGTAATAGACGTGTTTTCGTCCGAAACCCTGATACTTCGAAATAGATTGTCCAGTTTGTACACGAAGTGCATCCAGTTTTTCCGGTAACCCTCTCAACTTTTTAGCACATGCTATGTGGGTGAAATTATGATATCATGCCAACTTTCAACCATTTCAGAGTTCATTTGTAGTGCTTTTCAATTCAGGGTCATTTTAGATCAAAATAAATCATGAAATGCATGAAAACTAGCAAATGAAGTCAGAAAATGGTTGAAAGATGATGATGTGGCTTTGAATGGTAAATATTGAATGCAGAAAAAGTCTTGAGTTAAAATATGTTCAAAAAATTGAAATCCCTTTGTAATAGACGTGTTTTCATCCGAAACCCTGATACTTCGAAAGAGATTGTCCAGTTTGTACACGAAGTGCATCCAGTTTTTCCGGTAAGCCTCTCAACTTTTTAGCACATGCTATGTGGGTGAAATTATGATACCATGCCAACTTTCAACCATTTCAGAGTTCATTTGCAGTGCTTTTCAATTCAGGGTCATTTTAGCTCAAAATAAATCATGAAATGAATGAAAACTAGAAAATGAAGTCAGAAAATGGTTGAAAGGTGATGATGTGGCTTTGAATGGTGCATATTGAATGCAGAAAAAACCTTGAGTTAAAATATGTTCAAAAAATTGAAATCCCTTTGTAATAGACGTGTTTTCGTCCGAAACCCTCATACTTCGAAAGAGATTGTCCAGTTTGTACACGAAGTGCATCTAGTTTTTCCGGTAACCCTCCCAACTTTTAAGCACATGCTATGTGGGTGAAATTATGATACCATGCCAACTTTCAACCATTTCAGAGTTCATTTGCAGTGCTTTTCAATTCAGGGCCATTTTAGATCAAAATAAATCATGAAATGCATGAAAACTAGCAAATGAAGTCAGAAAATGGTTGAAGGATGATGATGTGGCTTTAATGGTAAATATTGAATGCAGAAAAAGTCTTGAGTTAAAATATGTTCAAAAAATTGAAATCCCTTTGTAATAGACGTGTTTTCGTCCGAAACCCTGATACTTCGAAAGAGATTGTCCAGTTTGTACACGAAGTGCATCCAGTTTTTCCGGTAACCCTCTCAACTTTTTAGCACATGCTATGTGGGTCAAATTATGATATCATGCCAACTTTCAACCATTTCAGAGTTCATTTGCAGTGCTTTTCAATTCAGGGTCATTTTAGATCAAAATAAATCATGAAATGCATGAAAACTAGCAAATGAAGTCAGAAAATGGTTGAAAGATGATGATGTGGCTTTGAATGGTAAATATTGAATGCAGAAAAAGTCTTGAGTTAAAATATGTTCAAAAAATTGAAATCCCTTTGTAATAGACGTGTTTTCGTCCGAAACCCTGATACTTCGAAAGAGATTGTCCAGTTTGTACACGAAGTGCATCCAGTTTTTCCGGTAAGCTTCTCAACTTTTTAGCACATGCTATGTGGGTGAAATTATGATACCATGCCAACTTTCAACCATTTCAGAGTTCATTTGCAGTGCTTTTCAATTCAGGGTCATTTTAGCTCAAAATAAATCATGAAATGCATGAAAACTAGCAAATGAAGTCAGAAAATGGTTGAAAGGTGATGATGTGGCTTTGAATGGTGCATATTGAATGCAGAAAAAGTCTTGAGTTAAAATATGTTCAAAAAATTGAAATCCCTTTGTAATAGACGTGTTTTCGTCCAAACCCTGATACTTCGAAAGAGATTGTCCAGTTTGTACACGAAGTGCATCCAGTTTTTCCGGTAACCCTCTCAACTTTTTAGCACATGCTATGTGGGTGAAATTATGATACCATGCCAACTTTCAACCATTTCAGAGTTCATTTGTAGTGCTTTTCAATTCAGGGTCATTTTAGCTCAAAATAAATAATGAAATGAATGAAAACTAGCAAATGAAGTCAGAAAATGGTTGAAAGGTGATGATGTGGCTTTGAATGGTGCATATTGAATGTAGAAAAAACCTTGAGTTAAAATATGTTCAAAAAATTGAAATCCCTTTGTAATAGACGTGTTTTCGTCCGAAACCCTCATACTTCGAAAGAGATTGTCCAGTTTGTACACGAAGTGCATCTAGTTTTTCCGGTAACCCTCTCAACTTTTAAGCACATGCTATGTGGGTGAAATTATGATACCATGCCAACTTTCAACCATTTCAGAGTTCATTTGCAGTGCTTTTCAATTCAGGGCCATTTTAGATCAAAATAAATCATGAAATGCATGAAAACTAGCAAATGAAGTCAGAAAATGGTTGAAGGATGATGATGTGGCTTTGAATGGTAAATATTGAATGCAGAAAAAGTCTTGAGTTAAAATATGTTCAAAAAATTGAAATCCCTTTGTAATAGACGTGTTTTCGTCCGAAACCCTGATACTTCGAAAGAGATTGTCCAGTTTGTACACGAAGTGCATCCAGTTTTTCCGGTAACCCTCTCAACTTTTTAACACATGCTATGTGGGTGAAATTATGATATCATGCCAACTTTCAACCATTTCAGAGTTCATTTGCAGTGCTTTTCAATTCAGGGTCATTTTAGATCAAAATAAATCATGAAATGCATGAAAACTAGCAAATGAAGTCAGAAAATGGTTGAAAGATGATGATGTGGCTCTGAATGGTAAATATTGAATGCAGAAAAAGTCTTGAGTTAATATATGTCCAAAAAATTGAAATCCCTTTGTAATAGACGTGTTTTCGTCCGAAACCCTGATACTTCGAAAGAGATTGTCCAGTTTGTACACGAAGTGCATCCAGTTTTTCCGGTAAGCCTCTCAACTTTTTAGCACATGCTATGTGGGTGAAATTATGATACCATGCCAACTTTCAACCATTTCAGAGTTCATTTGCAGTGCTTTTCAATTCAGGGTCATTTTAGCTCAAAATAAATCATGAAATGCATGAAAACTAGCAAATGAAGTCAGAAAATGGTTGAAAGGTGATGATGTGGCTTTGAATGGTGCATATTGAATGCAGAAAAAGTCTTGAGTTAAAATATGTTCAAAAAATTGAAATCCCTTTGTAATAGACGTGTTTTCATCCAAACCCTGATACTTCGAAAGAGATTGTCCAGTTTGTACACGAAGTGCATCCAGTTTTTCCGGTAACCCTCTCAACTTTTTAGCACATGCTATGTGGGTGAAATTATGATACCATGCCAACTTTCAACCATTTCAGAGTTCATTTGCAGTGCTTTTCAATTCAGGGTCATTTTAGCTCAAAATAAATCATGAAATGCATGAAAACTAGCAAATGAAGTCAGAAAATGGTTGAAACATGATGATGTGGCTTTGAATGGTGTATATTGAATGCAGAAAAAGTCTTGAGTTAAAATATGTTCAAAAAATTGAAATCCCTTTGTTATAGACGTGTTTTGGTGTCAAACCCTGATACTTCGAAAGAGATTGTCCAGTTTGTACACGAAGTGCATCCAGTTTTACCGGTAACCCTCTCAACTTTTTAGCACATGCTATGTGGGTGAAATTATGATACCATGCCAACTTTCAACCATTTCAGAGTTTATTTGCAGTGCTTTTCAATTCATGGTCATTTTAGCTCAAAATAAATCATGAAATGCATGAAAACTAGCAAATGAAGTCAGAAAATGGTTGAAAGGTGATGATGTGGCTTTGAATGGTGCATATTGAATGCAGAAAAAGTCTTGAGTTAAAATATGTTCAAAAAATTGAAATCCCTTTGTAATAGACGTGTTTTCGTCCGAAACCCTCATACTTCGAAAGAGATTGTCCAGTTTGTACACGAAGTGCATCTAGTTTTTCCGGTAACCCTCTCAACTTTTAAGCACATGCTATGTGGGTGAAATTATGATACCATGCCAACTTTCAACCATTTCAGAGTTCATTTGCAGTACTTTTCAATTCAGGGTCATTTTAGATCAAAATAAATCATGAAATGCATGAAAACTAGCAAATGAAGTCAGAAAATGGTTGAAGGATGATGATGTGGCTTTGAATGGTAAATATTGAATGCAGAAAAAGTCTTGAGTTAAAATATGTTCAAAAAATTGAAATCCCTTTGTAATAGACGTGTTTTCGTCCGAAACCCTGATACTTCGAAAGAGATTGTCCAGTTTGTACACGAAGTGCATCCAGTTTTTCCGGTAACCCTCTCAACTTTTTAGCACATGCTATGTGGGTGAAATTATGATATCATGCCAACTTTCAACCATTTCAGAGTTCATTTGCAGTGCTTTTCAATTCAGGGTCATTTTAGATCAAAATAAATCATGAAATGCATGAAAACTAGCAAATGAAGTCAGAAAATGGTTGAAAGATGATGATGTGGCTTTGAATGGTAAATATTGAATGCAGAAAAAGTCTTGAGTTAAAATATGTTCAAAAAATTGAAATCCCTTTGTAATAGACGTGTTTTCGTCCGAAACCCTGATACTTCGAAAGAGATTGTCCAGTTTGTACACGAAGTGCATCCAGTTTTTCCGGTAAGCCTCTCAACTTTTTAGCACATGCTATGTGGGTGAAATTATGATACCATGCCAACTTTCAACCATTTCAGAGTTCATTTGCAGTGCTTTTCAATTCAGGGTCATTTTAGCTCAAAATAAATCATGAAATGCATGAAAACTAGCAAATGAAGTCAGAAAATGGTTGAAAGGTGATGATGTGGCTTTGAATGGTGCATATTGAATGCAGAAAAAGTCTTGAGTTAAAATATGTTCAAAAAATTGAAATCCCTTTGTAATAGACGTGTTTTCGTCCGAAACCCTCATACTTCGAAAGAGATTGTCCAGTTTGTACACGAAGTGCATCTAGTTTTTCCGGTAACCCTCTCAACTTTTAAGCACATGCTATGTGGGTGAAATTATGATACCATGCCAACTTTCAACCATTTCAGAGTTCATTTGCAGTACTTTTCAATTCAGGGTCATTTTAGATCAAAATAAATCATGAAATGCATGAAAACTAGCAAATGAAGTCAGAAAATGGTTGAAGGATGATGATGTGGCTTTGAATGGTAAATATTGAATGCAGAAAAAGTCTTGAGTTAAAATATGTTCAAAAAATTGAAATCCCTTTGTAATAGACGTGTTTTCGTCCGAAACCCTGATACTTCGAAAGAGATTGTCCAGTTTGTACACGAAGTGCATCCAGTTTTTCCGGTAACCCTCTCAACTTTTTAGCACATGCTATGTGGGTGAAATTATGATATCATGCCAACTTTCAACCATTTCAGAGTTCATTTGCAGTGCTTTTCAATTCAGGGTCATTTTAGATCAAAATAAATCATGAAATGCATGAAAACTAGCAAATGAAGTCAGAAATTGGTTGAAAGATGATGATGTGGCTTTGAATGGTAAATATTGAATGCAGAAAAAGTCTTGAGTTAAAATATGTTCAAAAAATTGAAATCCCTTTGTAATAGACGTGTTTTCGTCCGAAACCCTGATACTTCGAAAGAGATTGTCCAGTTTGTACACGAAGTGCATCCAGTTTTTCCGGTAAGCCTCTCAACTTTTTAGCACATGCTATGTGGGTGAAATTATGATACCATGCCAACTTTCAACCATTTCAGAGTTCATTTGCAGTGCTTTTCAATTCAGGGTCATTTTAGCTCAAAATAAATCATGAAATGCATGAAAACTAGCAAATGAAATCAGAAAATGGTTGAAAGGTGATGATGTGGCTTTGAATGGTGCATATTGAATGCAGAAAAAGTCTTGAGTTAAAATATGTTCAAAAAATTGAAATCCCTTTGTAATAGACGTGTTTTCGTCCAAACCCTGATACTTCGAAAGAGATTGTCCAGTTTGTACACGAAGTGCATCCAGTTTTTCCGGTAACCCTCTCAACTTTTTAGCACATGCTATGTGGGTGAAATTATGATACCATGCCAACTTTCAACCATTTCAGAGTTCATTTGCAGTGCTTTTCAATTCAGGGTCATTTTAGCTCAAAATAAATCATGAAATGCATGAAAACTAGCAAATGAAGTCAGAAAATGGTTGAAACATGATGATGTGGCTTTGAATGGTGTATATTGAATGCAGAAAAAGTCTTGAGTTAAAATATGTTCAAAAAATTGAAATCCCTTTGTTATAGACGTGTTTTGGTCTCAAACCCTGATACTTCGAAAGAGATTGTCCTGTTTGTACACGAAGTGCATCCAGTTTTTCCGGTAACCCTCTCAACTTTTTAGCACATGCTATGTGGGTGAAATTATGATACCATGCCAACTTTCAACCATTTCAGAGTTCATTTGCAGTGCTTTTCAATTCATGGTCATTTTAGCTCAAAATAAATCATGAAATGCATGAAAACTAGCAAATGAAGTCAGAAAATGGTTGAAAGGTGATGATGTGGCTTTGAATGGTGCATATTGAATGCAGAAAAAGTCTTGAGTTAAAATATGTTCAAAAAATTGAAATCCCTTTGTAATAGACGTGTTTTCGTCCGAAACCCTCATACTTCGAAAGAGATTGTCCAGTTTGTACACGAAGTGCATCTAGTTTTTCCGGTAACCCTCTCAACTTTTAAGCACATGCTATGTGGGTGAAATTATGATACCATGCCAACTTTCAACCATTTCCGAGTTCATTTGCAGTACTTTTCAATTCAGGGTCATTTTAGATCAAAATAAATCATGAAATGCATGAAAACTAGCAAATGAAGTCAGAAAATGGTTGAAGGATGATGATGTGGCTTTGAATGGTAAATATTGAATGTAGAAAAAGTCTTGAGTTAAAATATGTTCAAAAAATTGAAATCCCTTTGTAATAGACGTGTTTTCGTCCGAAACCCTGATACTTCGAAATAGATTGTCCAGTTTGTACACGAAGTGCATCCAGTTTTTCCGGTAACCCTCTCAACTTTTTAGCACATGCTATGTGGGTGAAATTATGATATCATGCCAACTTTCAACCATTTCAGAGTTCATTTGTAGTGCTTTTCAATTCAGGGTCATTTTAGATCAAAATAAATCATGAAATGCATGAAAACTAGCAAATGAAGTCAGAAAATGGTTGAAAGATGATGATGTGGCTTTGAATGGTAAATATTGAATGCAGAAAAAGTCTTGAGTTAAAATATGTTCAAAAAATTGAAATCCCTTTGTAATAGACGTGTTTTCATCCGAAACCCTGATACTTCGAAAGAGATTGTCCAGTTTGTACACGAAGTGCATCCAGTTTTTCCGGTAAGCCTCTCAACTTTTTAGCACATGCTATGTGGGTGAAATTATGATACCATGCCAACTTTCAACCATTTCAGAGTTCATTTGCAGTGCTTTTCAATTCAGGGTCATTTTAGCTCAAAATAAATCATGAAATGAATGAAAACTAGCAAATGAAGTCAGAAAATGGTTGAAAGGTGATGATGTGGCTTTGAATGGTGCATATTGAATGCAGAAAAAACCTTGAGTTAAAATATGTTCAAAAAATTGAAATCCCTTTGTAATAGACGTGTTTTCGTCCGAAACCCTCATACTTCGAAAGAGATTGTCCAGTTTGTACACGAAGTGCATCTAGTTTTTCCGGTAACCCTCTCAACTTTTAAGCACATGCTATGTGGGTGAAATTATGATACCATGCCAACTTTCAACCATTTCAGAGTTCATTTGCAGTGCTTTTCAATTCAGGGCCATTTTAGATCAAAATAAATCATGAAATGCATGAAAACTAGCAAATGAAGTCAGAAAATGGTTGAAGGATGATGATGTGGCTTTGAATGGTAAATATTGAATGCAGAAAAAGTCTTGAGTTAAAATATGTTCAAAAAATTGAAATCCCTTTGTAATAGACGTGTTTTCGTCCGAAACCCTGATACTTCGAAAGAGATTGTCCAGTTTGTACACGAAGTGCATCCAGTTTTTCCGGTAACCCTCTCAACTTTTTAGCACATGCTATGTGGGTGAAATTATGATATCATGCCAACTTTCAACCATTTCAGAGTTCATTTGCAGTGCTTTTCAATTCAGGGTCATTTTAGATCAAAATAAATCATGAAATGCATGAAAACTAGCAAATGAAGTCAGAAAATGGTTGAAAGATGATGATGTGGCTTTGAATGGTAAATATTGAATGCAGAAAAAGTCTTGAGTTAAAATATGTTCAAAAAATTGAAATCCCTTTGTAATAGACGTGTTTTCGTCCGGAACCCTGATACTTCGAAAGAGATTGTCCAGTTTGTACACGAAGTGCATCCAGTTTTTCCGGTAAGCCTCTCAACTTTTTAGCACATGCTATGTGGGTGAAATTATGATACCATGCCAACTTTCAACCATTTCAGAGTTCATTTGCAGTGCTTTTCAATTCAGGGTCATTTTAGCTCAAAATAAATCATGAAATGCATGAAAACTAGCAAATGAAGTCAGAAAATGGTTGAAAGGTGATGATGTGGCTTTGAATGGTGCATATTGAATGCAGAAAAAGTCTTGAGTTAAAATATGTTCAAAAAATTGAAATCCCTTTGTAATAGACGTGTTTTCGTCCAAACCCTGATACTTCGAAAGAGATTGTCCAGTTTGTACACGAAGTGCATCCAGTTTTTCCGGTAACCCTCTCAACTTTTTAGCACATGCTATGTGGGTGAAATTATGATACCATGCCAACTTTCAACCATTTCAGAGTTCATTTGCAGTGCTTTTCAATTCAGGGTCATTTTAGCTCAAAATAAATCATGAAATGAATGAAAACTAGCAAATGAAGTCAGAAAATGGTTGAAAGGTGATGATGTGGCTTTGAATGGTGCATATTGAATGCAGAAAAAACCTTGAGTTAAAATATGTTCAAAAAATTGAAATCCCTTTGTAATAGACGTGTTTTCGTCCGAAACCCTCATACTTCGAAAGAGATTGTCCAGTTTGTACACGAAGTGCATCTAGTTTTTCCGGTAACCCTCTCAACTTTTAAGCACATGCTATGTGGGTGAAATTATGATACCATGCCAACTTTCAACCATTTCAGAGTTCATTTGCAGTGCTTTTCAATTCAGGGCCATTTTAGATCAAAATAAATCATGAAATGCATGAAAACTAGCAAATGAAGTCAGAAAATGGTTGAAGGATGATGATGTGGCTTTGAATGGTAAATATTGAATGCAGAAAAAGTCTTGAGTTAAAATATGTTCAAAAAATTGAAATCCCTTTGTAATAGACGTGTTTTCGTCCGAAACCCTGATACTTCGAAAGAGATTGTCCAGTTTGTACACGAAGTGCATCCAGTTTTTCCGGTAACCCTCTCAACTTTTTAGCACATGCTATGTGGGTGAAATTATGATATCATGCCAACTTTCAACCATTTCAGAGTTCATTTGCAGTGCTTTTCAATTCAGGGTCATTTTAGATCAAAATAAATCATGAAATGCATGAAAACTAGCAAATGAAGTCAGAAAATGGTTGAAAGATGATGATGTGGCTCTGAATGGTAAATATTGAATGCAGAAAAAGTCTTGAGTTAATATATGTTCAAAAAATTGAAATCCCTTTGTAATAGACGTGTTTTCGTCCGAAACCCTGATACTTCGAAAGAGATTGTCCAGTTTGTACACGAAGTGCATCCAGTTTTTCCGGTAAGCCTCTCAACTTTTTAGCACATGCTATGTGGGTGAAATTATGATACCATGCCAACTTTCAACCATTTCAGAGTTCATTTGCAGTGCTTTTCAATTCAGGGTCATTTTAGCTCAAAATAAATCATGAAATGCATGAAAACTAGCAAATGAAGTCAGAAAATGGTTGAAAGGTGATGATGTGGCTTTGAATGGTGCATATTGAATGCAGAAAAAGTCTTGAGTTAAAATATGTTCAAAAAATTGAAATCCCTTTGTAATAGACGTGTTTTCATCCAAACCCTGATACTTCGAAAGAGATTGTCCAGTTTGTACACGAAGTGCATCCAGTTTTTCCGGTAACCCTCTCAACTTTTTAGCACATGCTATGTGGGTGAAATTATGATACCATGCCAACTTTCCACCATTTCAGAGTTCATTTGCAGTGCTTTTCAATTCAGGGTCATTTTAGCTCAAAATAAATCATGAAATGCATGAAAACTAGCAAATGAAGTCAGAAAATGGTTGAAACATGATGATGTGGCTTTGAATGGTGTATATTGAATGCAGAAAAAGTCTTGAGTTAAAATATGTTCAAAAAATTGAAATCCCTTTGTTATAGACGTGTTTTGGTGTCAAACCCTGATACTTCGAAAGAGATTGTCCAGTTTGTACACGAAGTGCATCCAGTTTTACCGGTAACCCTCTCAACTTTTTAGCACATGCTATGTGGGTGAAATTATGATACCATGCCAACTTTCAACCATTTCAGAGTTTATTTGCAGTGTTTTTCAATTCAGGGTCATTTTAGCTCAAAATAAATCATGAAATGCATGAAAACTAGCAAATGAAGTCAGAAAATGGTTGAAACATGATGATGTGGCTTTGAATGGTGTATATTGAATGCAGAAAAAGTCTTGAGTTAAAATATGTTCAAAAAATTGAAATCCCTTTGTTATAGACGTGTTTTGGTGTCAAACCCTGATACTTCGAAAGAGATTGTCCAGTTTGTACACGAAGTGCATCCAGTTTTACCGGTAACCCTCTCAACTTTTTAGCACATGCTATGTGGGTGAAATTATGATATCATGCCAACTTTCAACCATTTCAGAGTTCATTTGCAGTGCTTTTCAATTCAGGGTCATTTTAGATCAAAATAAATCATGAAATGCATGAAAACTAGCAAATGAAGTCAGAAAATGGTTGAAAGATGATGATGTGGCTTTGAATGGTAAATATTGAATGCAGAAAAAGTCTTGAGTTAAAATATGTTCAAAAAATTGAAATCCCTTTGTAATAGACGTGTTGTCGTCCGAAACCCTGATACTTCGAAAGAGATTGTCCAGTTTGTACACGAAGTGCATCCAGTTTTTCCGGTAAGCCTCTCAACTTTTTAGCACATGCTATGTGGGTGAAATTATGATACCATGCCAACTTTCAACCATTTCAGAGTTCATTTGCAGTGCTTTTCAATTCAGGGTCATTTTAGCTCAAAATAAATCATGAAATGCATGAAAACTAGCAAATGAAGTCAGAAAATGGTTGAAAGGTGATGATGTGGCTTTGAATGGTGCATATTGAATGCAGAAAAAGTCTTGAGTTAAAATATGTTCAAAAAATTGAAATCCCTTTGTAATAGACGTGTTTTCGTCCAAACCCTGATACTTCGAAAGAGATTGTCCAGTTTGTACACGAAGTGCATCCAGTTTTTCCGGTAACCCTCTCAACTTTTTAGCACATGCTATGTGGGTGAAATTATGATACCATGCCAACTTTCAACCATTTCAGAGTTCATTTGCAGTGCTTTTCAATTCAGGGTCATTTTAGCTCAAAATAAATCATGAAATGCATGAAAACTAGCAAATGAAGTCAGAAAATGGTTGAAACATGATGATGTGGCTTTGAATGGTGTATATTGAATGCAGAAAAAGTCTTGAGTTAAAATATGTTCAAAAAATTGAAATCCCTTTGTTATAGACGTGTTTTGGTCTCAAACCCTGATACTTCAAAAGAGATTGTCCTGTTTGTACACGAAGTGCATCCAGTTTTTCCGGTAACCCTCTCAACTTTTTAGCACATGCTATGTGGGTGAAATTATGATACCATGCCAACTTTCAACCATTTCAGAGTTCATTTGCAGTGCTTTTCAATTCATGGTCATTTTAGCTCAAAATAAATCATGAAATGCATGAAAACTAGCAAATGAAGTCAGAAAATGGTTGAAAGGTGATGATGTGGCTTTGAATGGTGCATATTGAATGCAGAAAAAGTCTTGAGTTAAAATATGTTCAAAAAATTGAAATCCCTTTGTAATAGACGTGTTTTCGTCCGAAACCCTCATACTTCGAAAGAGATTGTCCAGTTTGTACACGAAGTGCATCTAGTTTTTCTGGTAACCCTCTCAACTTTTAAGCACATGCTATGTGGGTGAAATTATGATACCATGCCAACTTTCAACCATTTCAGAGTTCATTTGCAGTACTTTTCAATTCAGGGTCATTTTAGATCAAAATAAATCATGAAATGCATGAAAACTAGCAAATGAAGTCAGAAAATGGTTGAAGGATGATGATGTGGCTTTGAATGGTAAATATTGAATGCAGAAAAAGTCTTGAGTTAAAATATGTTCAAAAAATTGAAATCCCTTTGTAATAGACGTGTTTTCGTCCGAAACCCTGATACTTCGAAATAGATTGTCCAGTTTGTACACGAAGTGCATCCAGTTTTTCCGGTAACCCTCTCAACTTTTTAGCACATGCTATGTGGGTGAAATTATGATATCATGCCAACTTTCAACCATTTCAGAGTTCATTTGTAGTGCTTTTCAATTCAGGGTCATTTTAGATCAAAATAAATCATGAAATGCATGAAAACTAGCAAATGAAGTCAGAAAATGGTTGAAAGATGATGATGTGGCTTTGAATGGTAAATATTGAATGCAGAAAAAGTCTTGAGTTAAAATATGTTCAAAAAATTGAAATCCCTTTGTAATAGACGTGTTTTCATCCGAAACCCTGATACTTCGAAAGAGATTGTCCAGTTTGTACACGAAGTGCATCCAGTTTTTCCGGTAAGCCTCTCAACTTTTTAGCACATGCTATGTGGGTGAAATTATGATACCATGCCAACTTTCAACCATTTCAGAGTTCATTTGCAGTGCTTTTCAATTCAGGGTCATTTTAGCTCAAAATAAATCATGAAATGAATGAAAACTAGCAAATGAAGTCAGAAAATGGTTGAAAGGTGATGATGTGGCTTTGAATGGTGCATATTGAATGCAGAAAAAACCTTGAGTTAAAATATGTTCAAAAAATTGAAATCCCTTTGTAATAGACGTGTTTTCGTCCGAAACCCTCATACTTCGAAAGAGATTGTCCAGTTTGTACACGAAGTGCATCTAGTTTTTCCGGTAACCCTCTCAACTTTTAAGCACATGCTATGTGGGTGAAATTATGATACCATGCCAACTTTCAACCATTTCAGAGTTCATTTGCAGTGCTTTTCAATTCAGGGCCATTTTAGATCAAAATAAATCATGAAATGCATGAAAACTAGCAAATGAAGTCAGAAAATGGTTGAAGGATGATGATGTGGCTTTGAATGGTAAATATTGAATGCAGAAAAAGTCTTGAGTTAAAATATGTTCAAAAAATTGAAATCCCTTTGTAATAGACGTGTTTTCGTCCGAAACCCTGATACTTCGAAAGAGATTGTCCAGTTTGTACACGAAGTGCATCCAGTTTTTCCGGTAACCCTCTCAACTTTTTAGCACATGCTATGTGGGTGAAATTATGATATCATGCCAACTTTCAACCATTTCAGAGTTCATTTGCAGTGCTTTTCAATTCAGGGTCATTTTAGATCAAAATAAATCATGAAATGCATGAAAACTAGCAAATGAAGTCAGAAAATGGTTGAAAGATGATGATGTGGCTTTGAATGGTAAATATTGAATGCAGAAAAAGTCTTGAGTTAAAATATGTTCAAAAAATTGAAATCCCTTTGTAATAGACGTGTTTTCGTCCGAAACCCTGATACTTCGAAAGAGATTGTCCAGTTTGTACACGAAGTGCATCCAGTTTTTCCGGTAAGCCTCTCAACTTTTTAGCACATGCTATGTGGGTGAAATTATGATACCATGCCAACTTTCAACCATTTCAGAGTTCATTTGCAGTGCTTTTCAATTCAGGGTCATTTTAGCTCAAAATAAATCATGAAATGCATGAAAACTAGCAAATGAAGTCAGAAAATGGTTGAAAGGTGATGATGTGGCTTTGAATGGTGCATATTGAATGCAGAAAAAGTCTTGAGTTAAAATATGTTCAAAAAATTGAAATCCCTTTGTAATAGACGTGTTTTCGTCCAAACCCTGATACTTCGAAAGAGATTGTCCAGTTTGTACACGAAGTGCATCCAGTTTTTCCGGTAACCCTCTCAACTTTTTAGCACATGCTATGTGGGTGAAATTATGATACCATGCCAACTTTCAACCATTTCAGAGTTCATTTGCAGTGCTTTTCAATTCATGGTCATTTTAGCTCAAAATAAATCATGAAATGCATGAAAACTAGCAAATGAAGTCAGAAAATGGTTGAAAGGTGATGATGTGGCTTTGAATGGTGCATATTGAATGCAGAAAAAGTCTTGAGTTAAAATATGTTCAAAAAATTGAAATCCCTTTGTAATAGACGTGTTTTCGTCCGAAACCCTCATACTTCGAAAGAGATTGTCCAGTTTGTACACGAAGTGCATCTAGTTTTTCCGGTAACCCTCTCAACTTTTAAGCACATGCTATGTGGGTGAAATTATGATACCATGCCAACTTTCAACCATTTCAGAGTTCATTTGCAGTACTTTTCAATTCAGGGTCATTTTAGATCAAAATAAATCATGAAATGCATGAAAACTAGCAAATGAAGTCAGAAAATGGTTGAAGGATGATGATGTGGCTTTGAATGGTAAATATTGAATGCAGAAAAAGTCTTGAGTTAAAATATGTTCAAAAAATTGAAATCCCTTTGTAATAGACGTGTTTTCGTCCGAAACCCTGATACTTCGAAATAGATTGTCCAGTTTGTACACGAAGTGCATCCAGTTTTTCCGGTAACCCTCTCAACTTTTTAGCACATGCTATGTGGGTGAAATTATGATATCATGCCAACTTTCAACCATTTCAGAGTTCATTTGTAGTGCTTTTCAATTCAGGGTCATTTTAGATCAAAATAAATCATGAAATGCATGAAAACTAGCAAATGAAGTCAGAAAATGGTTGAAAGATGATGATGTGGCTTTGAATGGTAAATATTGAATGCAGAAAAAGTCTTGAGTTAAAATATGTTCAAAAAATTGAAATCCCTTTGTAATAGACGTGTTTTCATCCGAAACCCTGATACTTCGAAAGAGATTGTCCAGTTTGTACACGAAGTGCATCCAGTTTTTCCGGTAAGCCTCTCAACTTTTTAGCACATGCTATGTGGGTGAAATTATGATACCATGCCAACTTTCAACCATTTCAGAGTTCATTTGCAGTGCTTTTCAATTCAGGGTCATTTTAGATCAAAATAAATCATGAAATGCATGAAAACTAGCAAATGAAGTCAGAAAATGGTTGAAAGATGATGATGTGGCTTTGAATGGTAAATATTGAATGCAGAAAAAGTCTTGAGTTAAAATATGTTCAAAAAATTGAAATCCCTTTGTAATAGACGTGTTTTCGTCCGAAACCCTCATACTTCGAAAGAGATTGTCCAGTTTGTACACGAAGTGCATCTAGTTTTTCTGGTAACCCTCTCAACTTTTAAGCACATGCTATGTGGGTGAAATTATGATACCATGCCAACTTTCAACCATTTCAGAGTTCATTTGCAGTACTTTTCAATTCAGGGTCATTTTAGATCAAAATAAATCATGAAATGCATGAAAACTAGCAAATGAAGTCAGAAAATGGTTGAAGGATGATGATGTGGCTTTGAATGGTAAATATTGAATGCAGAAAAAGTCTTGAGTTAAAATATGTTCAAAAAATTGAAATCCCTTTGTAATAGACGTGTTTTCGTCCGAAACCCTGATACTTCGAAATAGATTGTCCAGTTTGTACACGAAGTGCATCCAGTTTTTCCGGTAACCCTCTCAACTTTTTAGCACATGCTATGTGGGTGAAATTATGATATCATGCCAACTTTCAACCATTTCAGAGTTCATTTGTAGTGCTTTTCAATTCAGGGTCATTTTAGATCAAAATAAATCATGAAATGCATGAAAACTAGCAAATGAAGTCAGAAAATGGTTGAAAGATGATGATGTGGCTTTGAATGGTAAATATTGAATGCAGAAAAAGTCTTGAGTTAAAATATGTTCAAAAAATTGAAATCCCTTTGTAATAGACGTGTTTTCATCCGAAACCCTGATACTTCGAAAGAGATTGTCCAGTTTGTACACGAAGTGCATCCAGTTTTTCCGGTAAGCCTCTCAACTTTTTAGCACATGCTATGTGGGTGAAATTATGATACCATGCCAACTTTCAACCATTTCAGAGTTCATTTGCAGTGCTTTTCAATTCAGGGTCATTTTAGCTCAAAATAAATCATGAAATGAATGAAAACTAGCAAATGAAGTCAGAAAATGGTTGAAAGGTGATGATGTGGCTTTGAATGGTGCATATTGAATGCAGAAAAAACCTTGAGTTAAAATATGTTCAAAAAATTGAAATCCCTTTGTAATAGACGTGTTTTCGTCCGAAACCCTCATACTTCGAAAGAGATTGTCCAGTTTGTACACGAAGTGCATCTAGTTTTTCCGGTAACCCTCTCAACTTTTAAGCACATGCTATGTGGGTGAAATTATGATACCATGCCAACTTTCAACCATTTCAGAGTTCATTTGCAGTGCTTTTCAATTCAGGGCCATTTTAGATCAAAATAAATCATGAAATGCATGAAAACTAGCAAATGAAGTCAGAAAATGGTTGAAGGATGATGATGTGGCTTTGAATGGTAAATATTGAATGCAGAAAAAGTCTTGAGTTAAAATATGTTCAAAAAATTGAAATCCCTTTGTAATAGACGTGTTTTCGTCCGAAACCCTGATACTTCGAAAGAGATTGTCCAGTTTGTACACGAAGTGCATCCAGTTTTTCCGGTAACCCTCTCAACTTTTTAGCACATGCTATGTGGGTGAAATTATGATATCATGCCAACTTTCAACCATTTCAGAGTTCATTTGCAGTGCTTTTCAATTCAGGGTCATTTTAGATCAAAATAAATCATGAAATGCATGAAAACTAGCAAATGAAGTCAGAAAATGGTTGAAAGATGATGATGTGGCTTTGAATGGTAAATATTGAATGCAGAAAAAGTCTTGAGTTAAAATATGTTCAAAAAATTGAAATCCCTTTGTAATAGACGTGTTTTCGTCCGAAACCCTGATACTTCGAAAGAGATTGTCCAGTTTGTACACGAAGTGCATCCAGTTTTTCCGGTAAGCCTCTCAACTTTTTAGCACATGCTATGTGGGTGAAATTATGATACCATGCCAACTTTCAACCATTTCAGAGTTCATTTGCAGTGCTTTTCAATTCAGGGTCATTTTAGCTCAAAATAAATCATGAAATGCATGAAAACTAGCAAATGAAGTCAGAAAATGGTTGAAAGGTGATGATGTGGCTTTGAATGGTGCATATTGAATGCAGAAAAAGTCTTGAGTTAAAATATGTTCAAAAAATTGAAATCCCTTTGTAATAGACGTGTTTTCGTCCAAACCCTGATACTTCGAAAGAGATTGTCCAGTTTGTACACGAAGTGCATCCAGTTTTTCCGGTAACCCTCTCAACTTTTTAGCACATGCTATGTGGGTGAAATTATGATACCATGCCAACTTTCAACCATTTCAGAGTTCATTTGCAGTGCTTTTCAATTCATGGTCATTTTAGCTCAAAATAAATCATGAAATGCATGAAAACTAGCAAATGAAGTCAGAAAATGGTTGAAAGGTGATGATGTGGCTTTGAATGGTGCATATTGAATGCAGAAAAAGTCTTGAGTTAAAATATGTTCAAAAAATTGAAATCCCTTTGTAATAGACGTGTTTTCGTCCGAAACCCTCATACTTCGAAAGAGATTGTCCAGTTTGTACACGAAGTGCATCTAGTTTTTCCGGTAACCCTCTCAACTTTTAAGCACATGCTATGTGGGTGAAATTATGATACCATGCCAACTTTCAACCATTTCAGAGTTCATTTGCAGTACTTTTCAATTCATGGTCATTTTAGATCAAAATAAATCATGAAATGCATGAAAACTAGCAAATGAAGTCAGAAAATGGTTGAAGGATGATGATGTGGCTTTGAATGGTAAATATTGAATGCAGAAAAAGTCTTGAGTTAAAATATGTTCAAAAAATTGAAATCCCTTTGTAATAGACGTGTTTTCGTCCGAAACCCTGATACTTCGAAATAGATTGTCCAGTTTGTACACGAAGTGCATCCAGTTTTTCCGGTAACCCTCTCAACTTTTTAGCACATGCTATGTGGGTGAAATTATGATATCATGCCAACTTTCAACCATTTCAGAGTTCATTTGTAGTGCTTTTCAATTCAGGGTCATTTTAGATCAAAATAAATCATGAAATGCATGAAAACTAGCAAATGAAGTCAGAAAATGGTTGAAAGATGATGATGTGGCTTTGAATGGTAAATATTGAATGCAGAAAAAGTCTTGAGTTAAAATATGTTCAAAAAATTGAAATCCCTTTGTAATAGACGTGTTTTCATCCGAAACCCTGATACTTCGAAAGAGATTGTCCAGTTTGTACACGAAGTGCATCCAGTTTTTCCGGTAAGCCTCTCAACTTTTTAGCACATGCTATGTGGGTGAAATTATGATACCATGCCAACTTTCAACCATTTCAGAGTTCATTTGCAGTGCTTTTCAATTCAGGGTCATTTTAGATCAAAATAAATCATGAAATGCATGAAAACTAGCAAATGAAGTCAGAAAATGGTTGAAAGATGATGATGTGGCTTTGAATGGTAAATATTGAATGCAGAAAAAGTCTTGAGTTAAAATATGTTCAAAAAATTGAAATCCCTTTGTAATAGACGTGTTTTCGTCCGAAACCCTGATACTTCGAAAGAGATTGTCCAGTTTGTACACGAAGTGCATCCAGTTTTTCCGGTAAGCCTCTCAACTTTTTAGCACATGCTATGTGGGTGAAATTATGATACCATGCCAAGTTTCAACCATTTCAGAGTTCATTTGCAGTGCTTTTCAATTCAGGGTCATTTTAGCTCAAAATAAATCATGAAATGCATGAAAACTAGCAAATGAAGTCAGAAAATGGTTGAAAGGTGATGATGTGGCTTTGAATGGTGCATATTGAATGCAGAAAAAGTCTTGAGTTAAAATATGTTCAAAAAATTGAAATCCCTTTGTAATAGACGTGTTTTCGTCCAAACCCTGATACTTCGAAAGAGATTGTCCAGTTTGTACACGAAGTGCATCCAGTTTTTCCGGTAACCCTCTCAACTTTTTAGCACATGCTATGTGGGTGAAATTATGATACCATGCCAACTTTCAACCATTTCAGAGTTCATTTGCAGTGCTTTTCAATTCAGGGTCATTTTAGCTCAAAATAAATCATGAAATGCATGAAAACTAGCAAATGAAGTCAGAAAATGGTTGAAACATGATGATGTGGCTTTGAATGGTGCATATTGAATGCAGAAAAAGTCTTGAGTTAAAATATGTTCAAAAAATTGAAATCCCTTTGTAATAGACGTGTTTTCGTCCGAAACCCTGATACTTCGAAATAGATTGTCCAGTTTGTACACGAAGTGCATCCAGTTTTTCCGGTAACCCTCTCAACTTTTTAGCACATGCTATGTGGGTGAAATTATGATATCATGCCAACTTTCAACCATTTCAGAGTTCATTTGTAGTGCTTTTCAATTCAGGGTCATTTTAGATCAAAATAAATCATGAAATGCATGAAAACTAGCAAATGAAGTCAGAAAATGGTTGAAAGATGATGATGTGGCTTTGAATGGTAAATATTGAATGCAGAAAAAGTCTTGAGTTAAAATATGTTCAAAAAATTGAAATCCCTTTGTAATAGACGTGTTTTCATCCGAAACCCTGATACTTCGAAAGAGATTGTCCAGTTTGTACACGAAGTGCATCCAGTTTTTCCGGTAAGCCTCTCAACTTTTTAGCACATGCTATGTGGGTGAAATTATGATACCATGCCAACTTTCAACCATTTCAGAGTTCATTTGCAGTGCTTTTCAATTCAGGGTCATTTTAGATCAAAATAAATCATGAAATGCATGAAAACTAGCAAATGAAGTCAGAAAATGGTTGAAAGATGATGATGTGGCTTTGAATGGTAAATATTGAATGCAGAAAAAGTCTTGAGTTAAAATATGTTCAAAAAATTGAAATCCCTTTGTAATAGACGTGTTTTCGTCCGAAACCCTGATACTTCGAAAGAGATTGTCCAGTTTGTACACGAAGTGCATCCAGTTTTTCCGGTAAGCCTCTCAACTTTTTAGCACATGCTATGTGGGTGAAATTATGATACCATGCCAACTTTCAACCATTTCAGAGTTCATTTGCAGTGCTTTTCAATTCAGGGTCATTTTAGCTCAAAATAAATCATGAAATGCATGAAAACTAGCAAATGAAGTCAGAAAATGGTTGAAAGGTGATGATGTGGCTTTGAATGGTGCATATTGAATGCAGAAAAAGTCTTGAGTTAAAATATGTTCAAAAAATTGAAATCCCTTTGTAATAGACGTGTTTTCGTCCAAACCCTGATACTTCGAAAGAGATTGTCCAGTTTGTACACGAAGTGCATCCAGTTTTTCCGGTAACCCTCTCAACTTTTTAGCACATGCTATGTGGGTGAAATTATGATACCATGCCAACTTTCAACCATTTCAGAGTTCATTTGCAGTGCTTTTCAATTCAGGGTCATTTTAGCTCAAAATAAATCATGAAATGCATGAAAACTAGCAAATGAAGTCAGAAAATGGTTGAAACATGATGATGTGGCTTTGAATGGTGTATATTGAATGCAGAAAAAGTCTTGAGTTAAAATATGTTCAAAAAATTGAAATCCCTTTGTTATAGACGTGTTTTGGTCTCAAACCCTGATACTTCGAAAGAGATTGTCCTGTTTGTACACGAAGTGCATCCAGTTTTTCCGGTAACCCTCTCAACTTTTTAGCACATGCTATGTGGGTGAAATTATGATACCATGCCAACTTTCAACCATTTCAGAGTTCATTTGCAGTGCTTTTCAATTCATGGTCATTTTAGCTCAAAATAAATCATGAAATGCATGAAAACTAGCAAATGAAGTCAGAAAATGGTTGAAAGGTGATGATGTGGCTTTGAATGGTGCATATTGAATGCAGAAAAAGTCTTGAGTTAAAATATGTTCAAAAAATTGAAATCCCTTTGTAATAGACGTGTTTTCGTCCGAAACCCTCATACTTCGAAAGAGATTGTCCAGTTTGTACACGAAGTGCATCTAGTTTTTCCGGTAACCCTCTCAACTTTTAAGCACATGCTATGTGGGTGAAATTATGATACCATGCCAACTTTCAACCATTTCAGAGTTCATTTGCAGTACTTTTCAATTCAGGGTCATTTTAGATCAAAATAAATCATGAAATGCATGAAAACTAGCAAATGAAGTCAGAAAATGGTTGAAGGATGATGATGTGGCTTTGAATGGTAAATATTGAATGCAGAAAAAGTCTTGAGTTAAAATATGTTCAAAAAATTGAAATCCCTTTGTAATAGACGTGTTTTCGTCCGAAACCCTGATACTTCGAAATAGATTGTCCAGTTTGTACACGAAGTGCATCCAGTTTTTCCGGTAACCCTCTCAACTTTTTAGCACATGCTACGTGGGTGAAATTATGATATCATGCCAACTTTCAACCATTTCAGAGTTCATTTGTAGTGCTTTTCAATTCAGGGTCATTTTAGATCAAACTAAATCATGAAATGCATGAAAACTAGCAAATGAAGTCAGAAAATGGTTGAAAGATGATGATGTGGCTTTGAATGGTAAATATTGAATGCAGAAAAAGTCTTGAGTTAAAATATGTTCAAAAAATTGAAATCCCTTTGTAATAGACGTGTTTTCATCCGAAACCCTGATACTTCGAAAGAGATTGTCCAGTTTGTATACGAAGTGCATCCAGTTTTTCCGGTAAGCCTCTCAACTTTTTAGCACATGCTATGTGGGTGAAATTATGATACCATGCCAACTTTCAACCATTTCAGAGTTCATTTGCAGTGCTTTTCAATTCAGGGTCATTTTAGCTCAAAATAAATCATGAAATGAATGAAAACTAGCAAATGAAGTCAGAAAATGGTTGAAAGGTGATGATGTGGCTTTGAATGGTGCATATTGAATGCAGAAAAAACCTTGAGTTAAAATATGTTCAAAAAATTGAAATCCCTTTGTAATAGACGTGTTTTCGTCCGAAACCCTCATACTTCGAAAGAGATTGTCCAGTTTGTACACGAAGTGCATCTAGTTTTTCCGGTAACCCTCTCAACTTTTAAGCACATGCTATGTGGGTGAAATTATGATACCATGCCAACTTTCAACCATTTCAGAATTCATTTGCAGTGCTTTTCAATTCAGGGCCATTTTAGATCAAAATAAATCATGAAATGCATGAAAACTAGCAAATGAAGTCAGAAAATGGTTGAAGGATGATGATGTGGCTTTGAATGGTAAATATTGAATGCAGAAAAAGTCTTGAGTTAAAATATGTTCAAAAAATTGAAATCCCTTTGTAATAGACGTGTTTTCGTCCGAAACCCTGATACTTCGAAAGAGATTGTCCAGTTTGTACACGAAGTGCATCCAGTTTTTCCGGTAACCCTCTCAACTTTTTAGCACATGCTATGTGCGTGAAATTATGATATCATGCCAACTTTCAACCATTTCAGAGTTCATTTGCAGTGCTTTTCAATTCAGGGTCATTTTAGATCAAAATAAATCATGAAATGCATGAAAACTAGCAAATGAAGTCAGAAAATGGTTGAAAGATGATGATGTGGCTTTGAATGGTAAATATTGAATGCAGAAAAAGTCTTGAGTTAAAATATGTTCAAAAAATTGAAATCCCTTTGTAATAGACGTGTTTTCGTCCGAAACCCTGATACTTCGAAAGAGATTGTCCAGTTTGTACACGAAGTGCATCCAGTTTTTCCGGTAAGCCTCTCAACTTTTTAGCACATGCTATGTGGGTGAAATTATGATACCATGCCAACTTTCAACCATTTCAGAGTTCATTTGCAGTGCTTTTCAATTCAGGGTCATTTTAGCTCAAAATAAATCATGAAATGCATGAAAACTAGCAAATGAAGTAAGAAAATGGTTGAAAGGTGATGATGTGGCTTTGAATGGTGCATATTGAATGCAGAAAAAGTCATGAGTTAAAATATGTTCAAAAAATTGAAATCCCTTTGTAATAGACGTGTTTTCGTCCAAACCCTGATACTTCGAAAGAGATTGTCCAGTTTGTACACGAAGTGCATCCAGTTTTTCCGGTAACCCTCTCAACTTTTTAGCACATGCTATGTGGGTGAAATTATGATACCATGCCAACTTTCAACCATTTCAGAGTTCATTTGCAGTGCTTTTCAATTCATGGTCATTTTAGCTCAAAATAAATCATGAAATGCATGAAAACTAGCAAATGAAGTCAGAAAATGGTTGAAAGGTGATGATGTGGCTTTGAATGGTGCATATTGAATGCAGAAAAAGTCTTGAGTTAAAATATGTTCAAAAAATTGAAATCCCTTTGTAATAGACGTGTTTTCGTCCGAAACCCTCATACTTGGAAAGAGATTGTCCAGTTTGTACACGAAGTGCATCTAGTTTTTCCGGTAACCCTCTCAACTTTTAAGCACATGCTATGTGGGTGAAATTATGATACCATGCCAACTTTCAACCATTTCAGAGTTCATTTGCAGTACTTTTCAATTCAGGGTCATTTTAGATCAAAATAAATCATGAAATGCATGAAAACTAGCAAATGAAGTCAGAAAATGGTTGAAGGATGATGATGTGGCTTTGAATGGTAAATATTGAATGCAGAAAAAGTCTTGAGTTAAAATATGTTCAAAAAATTGAAATCCCTTTGTAATAGACGTGTTTTCGTCCGAAACCCTGATACTTCGAAATAGATTGTCCAGTTTGTACACGAAGTGCATCCAGTTTTTCCGGTAACCCTCTCAACTTTTTAGCACATGCTATGTGGGTGAAATTATGATATCATGCCAACTTTCAACCATTTCAGAGTTCATTTGTAGTGCTTTTCAATTCAGGGTCATTTTAGATCAAAATAAATCATGAAATGCATGAAAACTAGCAAATGAAGTCAGAAAATGGTTGAAAGATGATGATGTGGCTTTGAATGGTAAATATTGAATGCAGAAAAAGTCTTGAGTTAAAATATGTTCAAAAAATTGAAATCCCTTTGTAATAGACGTGTTTTCATCCGAAACCCTGATACTTCGAAAGAGATTGTCCAGTTTGTACACGAAGTGCATCCAGTTTTTCTGGTAAGCCTCTCAACTTTTTAGCACATGCTATGTGGGTGAAATTATGATACCATGCCAACTTTCAACCATTTCAGAGTTCATTTGCAGTGCTTTTCAATTCAGGGTCATTTTAGATCAAAATAAATCATGAAATGCATGAAAACTAGCAAATGAAGTCAGAAAATGGTTGAAAGATGATGATGTGGCTTTGAATGGTAAATATTGAATGCAGAAAAAGTCTTGAGTTAAAATATGTTCAAAAAATTGAAATCCCTTTGTAATAGACGTGTTTTCGTCCGAAACCCTGATACTTCGAAAGAGATTGTCCAGTTTGTACACGAAGTGCATCCAGTTTTTCTGGTAAGCCTCTCAACTTTTTAGCACATGCTATGTGGGTGAAATTATGATACCATGCCAACTTTCAACCATTTCAGAGTTCATTTGCAGTGCTTTTCAATTCAGGGTCATTTTAGCTCAAAATAAATCATGAAATGCATGAAAACTAGCAAATGAAGTCAGAAAATGGTTGAAAGGTGATGATGTGGCTTTGAATGGTGCATATTGAATGCAGAAAAAGTCTTGAGTTAAAATATGTTCAAAAAATTGAAATCCCTTTGTAATAGACGTGTTTTCGTCCAAACCCTGATACTTCGAAAGAGATTGTCCAGTTTGTACACGAAGTGCATCCAGTTTTTCCGGTAACCCTCTCAACTTTTTAGCACATGCTATGTGGGTGAAATTATGATACCATGCCAACTTTCAACCATTTCAGAGTTCATTTGCAGTGCTTTTCAATTCAGGGTCATTTTAGCTCAAAATAAATCATGAAATGCATGAAAACTAGCAAATGAAGTCAGAAAATGGTTGAAACATGATGATGTGGCTTTGAATGGTGTATATTGAATGCAGAAAAAGTCTTGAGTTAAAATATGTTCAAAAAATTGAAATCCCTTTGTTATAGACGTGTTTTGGTCTCAAACCCTGATACTTCGAAAGAGATTGTCCAGTTTGTACACGAAGTGCATCCAGTTTTTCCGGTAACCCTCTCAACTTTTTAGCACATGCTATGTGGGTGAAATTATGATACCATGCCAACTTTCAACCATTTCAGAGTTCATTTGCAGTGCTTTTCAATTCATGGTCATTTTAGCTCAAAATAAATCATGAAATGCATGAAAACTAGCAAATGAAGTCAGAAAATGGTTGAAAGGTGATGATGTGGCTTTGAATGGTGCATATTGAATGCAGAAAAAGTCTTGAGTTAAAATATGTTCAAAAAATTGAAATCCCTTTGTAATAGACGTGTTTTCGTTCGAAACCCTCATACTTCGAAAGAGATTGTCCAGTTTGTACACGAAGTGCATCTAGTTTTTCCGGTAACCCTCTCAACTTTTAAGCACAAGCTATGTGGGTGAAATTATGATACCATGCCAACTTTCAACCATTTCAGAGTTCATTTGCAGTACTTTTCAATTCAGGGTCATTTTAGATCAAAATAAATCATGAAATGCATGAAAACTACAAATGAAGTCAGAAAATGGTTGAAGGATGATGATGTGGCTTTGAATGGTAAATATTGAATGCAGAAAAAGTCTTGAGTTAAAATATGTTCAAAAAATTGAAATCCCTTTGTAATAGACGTGTTTTCGTCCGAAACCCTGATACTTCGAAATAGATTGTCCAGTTTGTACACGAAGTGCATCCAGTTTTTCCGGTAACCCTCTCAACTTTTTAGCACATGCTATGTGGGTGAAATTATGATATCATGCCAACTTTGAACCATTTCAGAGTTCATTTGCAGTGCTTTTCAATTCAGGGTCATTTTAGATCAAAATAAATCATGAAATGCATGAAAACTAGCAAATGAAGTCAGAAAATGGTTGAGAGATGATGATGTGGCTTTGAATGGTAAATATTGAATGCAGAAAAAGTCTTGAGTTAAAATATGTTCAAAAAATTGAAATCCCTTTGTAATAGACGTGTTTTCGTCCGAAACCCTGATACTTCGAAAGAGATTGTCCAGTTTGTACACGAAGTGCATCCAGTTTTTCCGGTAACCCTCTCAACTTTTTAGCACATGCTATGTGGGTGAAATTATTATACCATGCTAACTTTCAACCATTTCATAGTTCATTTGCAGTGCTTTTCAATTCAGGGTCATTTTAGCTCAAAATAAATCATGAAATGCATGAAAACTAGCAAATGAAGTCAGAAAATGGTTGAAAGGTTATGATGTGGCTTTGAATGGTGCATATTGAATGCAGAAAAAGTCTTGAGTTAAAATATGTTCGAAAAATTGAAATCCCTTTGTAATAGACGTGTTTTCGTCCGAAACCCTGATACTTCGAAAGATATTGTCCAGTTTGGACACGAAGTGCATCCAGTTTTTCCGGTAAGCCTCTCAACTTTTTAGCACATGCTATGTGGGTGAAATTATGATACCATGCCAACTTTCAACCATTTCATAGTTCATTTGCAGTGCTTTTCAATTCAGGGTCATTTTAGCTCAAAATAAATCATGAAATGCATGAAAACTAGCAAATGAAGTCAGAAAATGGTTGAAAGATGATGATGTGGCTTTGAATGGTGCATATTGAATGCAAAAAAAGTCTTGAGTTAAAATATGTTAAAAAAATTGAAATCCCTTTGAAATAGACGTGTTTTCGTCCGAAACCCTGATACTTCGAAAGAGATTGTCCAATTTGTACACGAAGTGCATCCAGTTTTTCCGGTAACCCTCTCAACTTTTTAGCACTTGCTATGTGGGTGAAATTATGATACCATGCCAACTTTCAACCATTTCAGAGTTCATTTGCAGTGCTTTTCAATTCAGGGTCATTTTAGCTCAAAATTAATCATGAAATGCATGAAAACTAGCAAATGAAGTCAGAAAATGGTTGAAAGGTGATGATGTGGCTTTGAATGGTGCATATTGAATGCAGAAAAAGTCTTGAGTTAAAATATGTTCAAAAAATTGAAATCCCTTTGTAATAGACGTGTTTTCGTCCGAAACCCTGATACTTCGAAAGAGATTGTCCAGTTTGTACACGAAGTGCATCCAGTTTTTCCGGTAACCCTCTCAACTTTTTAGCACATGCTATGAGGGTGAAATTATTATACCATGCCAACATTCAACCATTTCATAGTTCATTTGCAGTGCTTTTCAATTCAGGGTCATTTTAGCTCAAAATAAATCATGAAATGCATGAAAACTAGCAAATGAAGTCAGAAAATGGTTGAAAGGTGATGATGTGGCTTTGAATGGTGCATATTGAATGCAGAAAAAGTCTTGAGTTAAAATATGTTCAAAAAATTGAAATCCCTTTGTAATAGACGTGTTTTCGTCCGAAACCCTGATACTTCGAAAGAGATTGTCCAGTTTGTACACGAAGTGCATCCAGTTTTTCCGGTAACCCTCTCAACTTTTTAGCACATGCTATGTGGGTGAAATTATGATACCATGCCAACTTTCAACCATTTCAGAGTTCATTTGCAGTGCTTTTCAATTCAGGGTCATTTTATCTCAAAATAAATCATGAAATGCATGAAAACTAGCAAATGAAGTCAGAAAATGGTTGAAAGGTGATGATGTGGCTTTGAATCGTGCATATTGAATGCAGAAAAAGTCTTGAGTTAACATATGTTCAAAAAATTGAAATCCCTTTGTAATAGACATGTTTTCGTCCGAAACCCTGATACTTCGAAAGAGATTGTCCAGTTTGTATACGAAGTGCATCTAGTTTTTCCGGTAACCCTCTCAACTTTTTAGCACATGCTATGTGGGTGAAATTATGATACCATGCCAACTTTCAACCATTTCAGAGTTCATTTGCAGTGCTTTTCAATTCAGGGTCATTTTAGATCAAAATAAATCATGAAATGCATGAAAACTAGCAAATGAAGTCAGAAAATGGTTGAAGGATGATGATGTGGCTTTGAATGGGAAATATTGAATGCAGAAAAAGTCTTGAGTTAAAATCGGTTCAAAAAATTGAAATCCCTTTGTAATAGACGTGTTTTCGTCCGAAACCCTGATACTTCGAAAGAGATTGTCCAGTTTGTACACGAAGTGCATCCAGTTTTTCCGGTAACCCTCTCAACTTTTTAGCACATACTATGTGGGTGAAATTATTATACCATGCCAACTTTCAACCATTTCATAGTTCATTTGCAGTGCTTTTCAATTCAGGGTCATTTTAGCTCAAAATAAATCATGAAATGCATGAAAACTTGCAAATGAAGTCAGAAAATGGTTGAAAGGTGCTGATGTGGCTTTGAATGGTGCATATTGAATGCAGAAAAAGTCTTGAGTTAAAATATGTTCAAAAAATTGAAATCCCTTTGTAATAGACGTGTTTTCGTCCGAAACCCTGATACTTCGAAAGAGATTGTCCAGTTTGTACATGAAGTGCATCCAGTTTTTCCGGTAACCCACTCAACTTTTTAGCACATGCTATGTGGGTGAAATTATTATACCATGCCAACTTTCAACCATTTCATAGTTCATTTGCAGTGCTTTTCAATTCAGGGTCATTTTAGATCAAAATAAATCATGAAATGCATGAAAACTAGCAAATGAAGTCAGAAAATGGTTGAAGGATGATGATGTGGCTTTGAATGGTAAATATTGAATGCAGAAAAAGTCTTGAGTTAAAATATGTTCAAAAAATTGAAATCCCTTTGTAATAGACGTGTTTTCGTCCGAAACCCTGATAGTTCGAAAGAGATTGTCCAGTTTGTACACGAAGTGCATCCAGTTTTTCCGGTAACCCTCTCAACTTTTTAGCACATGGTATGTGGGTGAAATTATGATACCATGCCAACTTTCAACCATTTCAGAGTTCATTTGCAGTGCTTTTCAATTCAGGGTCATTTTAGCTCAAAATAAATCATGAAATGAATGAAAACTAGCAAATGAAGTCAGAAAATGGTTGAAAGGTGATGATGTGGCTTTGAATGGTGCATATTGAATGCAGAAAAAGTCTTGAGTTAAAATATGTTCAAAAAATTGAAATCCCTTTGTAATAGACGTGTTTTCGTCCGAAACCCTCATACTTCGAAAGAGATTGTCCAGTTTGTACACGAAGTGCATCTAGTTTTTCCGGTAACCCTCTCAACTTTTAAGCACATGCTATGTGGGTGAAATTATGATACCATGCCAACTTTCAACCATTTCAGAGTTCATTTGCAGTGCTTTTCAATTCAGGGCCATTTTAGATCAAAATAAATCATGAAATGCATGAAAACTAGCAAATGAAGTCAGAAAATGGTTGAAGGATGATGATGTGGCTTTGAATGGTAAATATTGAATGCAGAAAAAGTCTTGAGTTAAAATATGTTCAAAAAATTGAAATCCCTTTGTAATAGACGTGTTTTCGTCCGAAACCCTGATACTTCGAAAGAGATTGTCCAGTTTGTACACGAAGTGCATCCAGTTTTTCTGGTAACCCTCTCAACTTTTTAGCACATGCTATGTGGGTGAAATTATGATATCATGCCAACTTTCAACCATTTCAGAGTTCATTTGCAGTGCTTTTCAATTCAGGGTCATTTTAGATCAAAATAAATCATGAAATGCATGAAAACTAGCAAATGAAGTCAGAAAATGGTTGAAAGATGATGATGTGGCTTTGAATGGTAAATATTGAATGCAGAAAAAGTATTGAATTAAAATATGTTCAAAAAATTGAAATCCCTTTGTAATAGACGTGTTTTCGTCCGAAACCCTGATACTTCGAAAGAGATTGTCCAGTTTGTACACGAAGTGCATCCAGTTTTTCCGGTAACCCACTCAACTTTTTAGCACATGCTATGTGGGTGAAATTATTATACCATGCCAACTTTCAACCATTTCATAGTTCATTTGCAGTGCTTTTCAATTCAGTGTCATTTTAGCTCAAAATAAATCATGAAATGCATGAAAACTAGCAAATGAAGTCAGAAAATGGTTGAAACATGATGATGTGGCTTTGAATGGTGTATATTGAATGCAGAAAAAGTCTTGAGTTAAAATATGTTCAAAAAATTGAAATCCCTTTGTTATAGACGTGTTTTGGTCTCAAACCCTGATACTTCGAAAGAGATTGTCCAGTTTGTACACGAAGTGCATCCAGTTTTTCCGGTAACCCTCTCAACTTTTTAGCACATGCTATGTGGGTGAAATTATGATACCATGCCAACTTTCAACCATTTCAGAGTTCATTTGCAGTGCTTTTCAATTCATGGTCATTTTAGCTCAAAATAAATCATGAAATGCATGAAAACTAACAAATGAAGTCAGAAAATGGTTGAAAGGTGATGATGTGGCTTTGAATGGTGCATATTGAATGCAGAAAAAGTCTTGAGTTAAAATATGTTCAAAAAATTGAAATCCCTTTGTAATAGACGTGTTTTCGTCCGAAACCCTCATACTTCGAAAGAGATTGTCCAGTTTGTACACGAAGTGCATCTAGTTTTTCCGGTAACCCTCTCAACTTTTAAGCACAAGCTATGTGGGTGAAATTATGATACCATGCCAACTTTCAACCATTTCAGAGTTCATTTGCAGTACTTTTCAATTCAGGGTCATTTTAGATCAAAATAAATCATGAAATGCATGAAAACTAGCAAATGAAGTCAGAAAATGGTTGAAGGATGATGATGTGGCTTTGAATGGTAAATATTGAATGCAGAAAAAGTCTTGAGTTAAAATATGTTCAAAAAATTGAAATCCCTTTGTAATAGACGTGTTTTCGTCCGAAACCCTGATACTTCGAAATAGATTGTCCAGTTTGTACACGAAGTGCATCCAGTTTTTCCGGTAACCCTCTCAACTTTTTAGCACATGCTATGTGGGTGAAATTATGATATCATGCCAACTTTGAACCATTTCAGAGTTCATTTGCAGTGCTTTTCAATTCAGGGTCATTTTAGATCAAAATAAATCATGAAATGCATGAAAACTAGCAAATGAAGTCAGAAAATGGTTGAGAGATGATGATGTGGCTTTGAATGGTAAATATTGAATGCAGAAAAAGTCTTGAGTTAAAATATGTTCAAAAAATTGAAATCCCTTTGTAATAGACGTGTTTTCGTCCGAAACCCTGATAATTCGAAAGAGATTGTCCAGTTTGTACACGAAGTGCATCCAGTTTTTCCGGTAACCCTCTCAACTTTTTAGCACATGCTATGTGGGTGAAATTATTATACCATGCTAACTTTCAACCATTTCATAGTTCATTTGCAGTGCTTTTCAATTCAGGGTCATTTTAGCTCAAAATAAATCATGAAATGCATGAAAACTAGCAAATGAAGTCAGAAAATGGTTGAAAGGTTATGATGTGGCTTTGAATGGTGCATATTGAATGCAGAAAAAGTCTTGAGTTAAAATATGTTCGAAAAATTGAAATCCCTTTGTAATAGACGTGTTTTCGTCCGAAACCCTGATACTTCGAAAGATATTGTCCAGTTTGGACACGAAGTGCATCCAGTTTTTCCGGTAAGCCTCTCAACTTTTTAGCACATGCTATGTGGGTGAAATTATGATACCATGCCAACTTTCAACCATTTCATAGTTCATTTGCAGTGCTTTTCAATTCAGGGTCATTTTAGCTCAAAATAAATCATGAAATGCATGAAAACTAGCAAATGAAGTCAGAAAATGGTTGAAAGATGATGATGAGGCTTTGAATGGTGCATATTGAATGCAAAAAAAGTCTTGAGTTAAAATATGTTAAAAAAATTGAAATCCCTTTGAAATAGACGTGTTTTCGTCCGAAACCCTGATACTTCGAAAGAGATTGTCCAATTTGTACACGAAGTGCATCCAGTTTTTCCGGTAACCCTCTCAACTTTTTAGCACATGCTATGTGGGTGAAATTATGATACCATGCCAACTTTCAACCATTTCAGAGTTCATTTGCAGTGCTTTTCAATTCAGGGTCATTTTAGCTCAAAATTAATCATGAAATGCATGAAAACTAGCAAATGAAGTCAGAAAATGGTTGAAAGGTGATGATGTGGCTTTGAATGGTGCATATTGAATGCAGAAAAAGTCTTGAGTTAAAATATGTTCAAAAAATTGAAATCCCTTTGTAATAGACGTGTTTTCGTCCGAAACCCTGATACTTCGAAAGAGATTGTCCAGTTTGTACACGAAGTGCATCCAGTTTTTCCGGTAACCCTCTCAACTTTTTAGCACATGCTATGAGGGTGAAATTATTATACCATGCCAACATTCAACCATTTCATAGTTCATTTGCAGTGCTTTTCAATTCAGGGTCATTTTAGCTCAAAATAAATCATGAAATGCATGAAAACTAGCAAATGAAGTCAGAAAATGGTTGAAAGGTGATGATGTGGCTTTGAATGGTGCATATTGAATGCAGAAAAAGTCTTGAGTTAAAATATGTTCAAAAAATTGAAATCCCTTTGTAATAGACGTGTTTTCGTCCGAAACCCTGATACTTCGAAAGAGATTGTCCAGTTTGTACACGAAGCGCATCCAGTTTTTCCGGTAACCCTCTCAACTTTTTAGCACATGCTATGTGGGTGAAATTATGATACCATGCCAACTTTCAACCATTTCAGAGTTCATTTGCAGTGCTTTTCAATTCAGGGTCATTTTATCTCAAAATAAATCATGAAATGCATGAAAACTAGCAAATGAAGTCAGAAAATGGTTGAAAGGTGATGATGTGGCTTTGAATCGTGCATATTGAATGCAGAAAAAGTCTTGAGTTAACATATGTTCAAAAAATTGAAATCCCTTTGTAATAGACATGTTTTCGTCCGAAACCCTGATACTTCGAAAGAGATTGTCCAGTTTGTATACGAAGTGCATCTAGTTTTTCCGGTAACCCTCTCAACTTTTTAGCACATGCTATGTGGGTGAAATTATGATACCATGCCAACTTTCAACCATTTCAGAGTTCATTTGCAGTGCTTTTCAATTCAGGGTCATTTTAGATCAAAATAAATCATGAAATGCATGAAAACTAGCAAATGAAGTCAGAAAATGGTTGAAGGATGATGATGTGGCTTTGAATGGGAAATATTGAATGCAGAAAAAGTCTTGAGTTAAAATATGTTCAAAAAATTGAAATCCCTTTGTAATAGACGTGTTTTCGTCCGAAACCCTGATACTTCGAAAGAGATTGTCCAGTTTGTACACGAAGTGCATCCAGTTTTTCCGGTAACCCTCTCAACTTTTTAGCACATACTATGTGGGTGAAATTATTATACCATGGCAACTTTCAACCATTTCATAGTTCATTTGCAGTGCTTTTCAATTCAGGGTCATTTTAGCTCAAAATAAATCATGAAATGCATGAAAACTTGCAAATGAAGTCAGAAAATGGTTGAAAGGTGCTGATGTGGCTTTGAATGGTGCATATTGAATGCAGAAAAAGTCTTGAGTTAAAATATGTTCAAAAAATTGAAATCCCTTTGTAATAGACGTGTTTTCGTCCGAAACCCTGATACTTCGAAAGAGATTGTCCAGTTTGTACATGAAGTGCATCCAGTTTTTCCGGTAACCCACTCAACTTTTTAGCACATGCTATGTGGGTGAAATTATTATACCATGCCAACTTTCAACCATTTCATAGTTCATTTGCAGTGCTTTTCAATTCAGGGTCATTTTAGATCAAAATAAATCATGAAATGCATGAAAACTAGCAAATGAAGTCAGAAAATGGTTGAAGGATGATGATGTGGCTTTGAATGGTAAATATTGAATGCAGAAAAAGTCTTGAGTTAAAATATGTTCAAAAAATTGAAATCCCTTTGTAATAGACGTGTTTTCGTCCGAAACCCTGATAGTTCGAAAGAGATTGTCCAGTTTGTACACGAAGTGCATCCAGTTTTTCCGGTAACCCTCTCAACTTTTTAGCACATGCTATGTGGGTGAAATTATGATACCATGCCAACTTTCAACCATTTCAGAGTTCATTTGCAGTGCTTTTCAATTCAGGGTCATTTTAGCTCAAAATAAATCATGAAATGAATGAAAACTAGCAAATGAAGTCAGAAAATGGTTGAAATGTGATGATGTGGCTTTGAATGGTGGATATTGAATGCAGAAAAAGTCTTGAGTTAAAATATGTTCAAAAAATTGAAATCCCTTTGTAATAGACGTGTTTTCGTCCGAAACCCTCATGCTTCGAAAGAGATTGTCCAGTTTGTACACGAAGTGCATCTAGTTTTTCCGGTAACCCTCTCAACTTTTAAGCACATGCTATGTGGGTGAAATTATGATACCATGCCAACTTTCAACCATTTCAGAGTTCATTTGCAGTGCTTTTCAATTCAGGGCCATTTTAGATCAAAATAAATCATGAAATGCATGAAAACTAGCAAATGGAGTCAGAAAATGGTTGAAGGATGATGATGTGGCTTTGAATGGTAAATATTGAATGCAGAAAAAGTCTTGAGTTAAAATATGTTCAAAAAATTGAAATCCCTTTGTAATAGACGTGTTTTCGTCCGAAACCCTGATACTTCGAAAGAGATTGTCCAGTTTGTACACGAAGTGCATCCAGTTTTTCCGGTAACCCTCTCAACTTTTTAGCACATGCTATGTGGGTGAAATTATGATATCATGCCAACTTTCAACCATTTCAGAGTTCATTTGCAGTGCTTTTCAATTCAGGGTCATTTTAGATCAAAATAAATCATGAAATGCATGAAAACTAGCAAATGAAGTCAGAAAATGGTTGAAAGATGATGATGTGGCTTTGAATGGTAAATATTGAATGCAGAAAAAGTCTTGAATTAAAATATGTTCAAAAAATTGAAATCCCTTTGTAATAGACGTGTTTTCGTCCGAAACCCTGATACTTCGAAAGAGATTGTCCAGTTTGTACACGAAGTGCATCCAGTTTTTCCGGTAACCCACTCAACTTTTTAGCACATGCTATGTGGGTGAAATTATTATACCATGCCAACTTTCAACCATTTCATAGTTCATTTGCAGTGCTTTTCAATTCAGGGTATTTTAGCTCAAAATAAATCATGAAATGCATGAAAACTAGCAAATGAAGTCAGAAAATGGTTGAAAGGTGATGATGTGGCTTTGAATGGTGCATATTGAATGCAGAAAAAGTCTTGAGTTAAAATATGTTCAAAAAATTGAAATCCCTTTGTAATAGACGTGTTTTCGTCCGAAACCCTGATACTTCGAAAGAGATTGTCCAGTTTGTACACGAAGTGCATCCAGTTTTTCCGGTAAGCCTCTCAACTTTTTAGCACATGCTATGTGGGTGAAATTATGATACCATGCCAACTTTCAACCATTTCATAGTTCATTTGCAGTGCTTTTCAATTCAGGGTCATTTTAGCTCAAAATAAATCATGAAATGCATGAAAACTAGCAAATGAAGTCAGAAAATGGTTGAAAGGTGATGATGTGGCTTTGAATGGTGCATATTGAATGCAGAAAAAGTCTTGAGTTAAAATATGTTCAAAAAATTGAAATCCCTTTGTAATAGACGTGTTTTCGTCCGAAACCCTGATACTTCGAAAGAGATTGTCCAGTTTGTACACGAAGCGCATCCAGTTTTTCCGGTAACCCTCTCAACTTTTTAGCACATGCTATGTGGGTGAAATTATGATACCATGCCAACTTTCAACCATTTCAGAGTTCATTTGCAGTGCTTTTCAATTCAGGGTCATTTTATCTCAAAATAAATCATGAAATGCATGAAAACTAGCAAATGAAGTCAGAAAATGGTTGAAAGGTGATGATGTGGCTTTGAATCGTGCATATTGAATGCAGAAAAAGTCTTGAGTTAACATATGTTCAAAAAATTGAAATCCCTTTGTAATAGACATGTTTTCGTCCGAAACCCTGATACTTCGAAAGAGATTGTCCAGTTTGTATACGAAGTGCATCTAGTTTTTCCGGTAACCCTCTCAACTTTTTAGCACATGCTATGTGGGTGAAATTATGATACCATGCCAACTTTCAACCATTTCAGAGTTCATTTGCAGTGCTTTTCAATTCAGGGTCATTTTAGATCAAAATAAATCATGAAATGCATGAAAACTAGCAAATGAAGTCAGAAAATGGTTGAAGGATGATGATGTGGCTTTGAATGGGAAATATTGAATGCAGAAAAAGTCTTGAGTTAAAATATGTTCAAAAAATTGAAATCCCTTTGTAATAGACGTGTTTTCGTCCGAAACCCTGATACTTCGAAAGAGATTGTCCAGTTTGTACACGAAGTGCATCCAGTTTTTCCGGTAACCCTCTCAACTTTTTAGCACATACTATGTGGGTGAAATTATTATACCATGGCAACTTTCAACCATTTCATAGTTCATTTGCAGTGCTTTTCAATTCAGGGTCATTTTAGCTCAAAATAAATCATGAAATGCATGAAAACTTGCAAATGAAGTCAGAAAATGGTTGAAAGGTGCTGATGTGGCTTTGAATGGTGCATATTGAATGCAGAAAAAGTCTTGAGTTAAAATATGTTCAAAAAATTGAAATCCCTTTGTAATAGACGTGTTTTCGTCCGAAACCCTGATACTTCGAAAGAGATTGTCCAGTTTGTACATGAAGTGCATCCAGTTTTTCCGGTAACCCACTCAACTTTTTAGCACATGCTATGTGGGTGAAATTATTATACCATGCCAACTTTCAACCATTTCATAGTTCATTTGCAGTGCTTTTCAATTCAGGGTCATTTTAGATCAAAATAAATCATGAAATGCATGAAAACTAGCAAATGAAGTCAGAAAATGGTTGAAGGATGATGATGTGGCTTTGAATGGTAAATATTGAATGCAGAAAAAGTCTTGAGTTAAAATATGTTCAAAAAATTGAAATCCCTTTGTAATAGACGTGTTTTCGTCCGAAACCCTGATAGTTCGAAAGAGATTGTCCAGTTTGTACACGAAGTGCATCCAGTTTTTCCGGTAACCCTCTCAACTTTTTAGCACATGCTATGTGGGTGAAATTATGATACCATGCCAACTTTCAACCATTTCAGAGTTCATTTGCAGTGCTTTTCAATTCAGGGTCATTTTAGCTCAAAATAAATCATGAAATGAATGAAAACTAGCAAATGAAGTCAGAAAATGGTTGAAATGTGATGATGTGGCTTTGAATGGTGGATATTGAATGCAGAAAAAGTCTTGAGTTAAAATATGTTCAAAAAATTGAAATCCCTTTGTAATAGACGTGTTTTCGTCCGAAACCCTCATGCTTCGAAAGAGATTGTCCAGTTTGTACACGAAGTGCATCTAGTTTTTCCGGTAACCCTCTCAACTTTTAAGCACATGCTATGTGGGTGAAATTATGATACCATGCCAACTTTCAACCATTTCAGAGTTCATTTGCAGTGCTTTTCAATTCAGGGCCATTTTAGATCAAAATAAATCATGAAATGCATGAAAACTAGCAAATGGAGTCAGAAAATGGTTGAAGGATGATGATGTGGCTTTGAATGGTAAATATTGAATGCAGAAAAAGTCTTGAGTTAAAATATGTTCAAAAAATTGAAATCCCTTTGTAATAGACGTGTTTTCGTCCGAAACCCTGATACTTCGAAAGAGATTGTCCAGTTTGTACACGAAGTGCATCCAGTTTTTCCGGTAACCCTCTCAACTTTTTAGCACATGCTATGTGGGTGAAATTATGATATCATGCCAACTTTCAACCATTTCAGAGTTCATTTGCAGTGCTTTTCAATTCAGGGTCATTTTAGATCAAAATAAATCATGAAATGCATGAAAACTAGCAAATGAAGTCAGAAAATGGTTGAAAGATGATGATGTGGCTTTGAATGGTAAATATTGAATGCAGAAAAAGTCTTGAATTAAAATATGTTCAAAAAATTGAAATCCCTTTGTAATAGACGTGTTTTCGTCCGAAACCCTGATACTTCGAAAGAGATTGTCCAGTTTGTACACGAAGTGCATCCAGTTTTTCCGGTAACCCACTCAACTTTTTAGCACATGCTATGTGGGTGAAATTATTATACCATGCCAACTTTCAACCATTTCATAGTTCATTTGCAGTGCTTTTCAATTCAGGGTATTTTAGCTCAAAATAAATCATGAAATGCATGAAAACTAGCAAATGAAGTCAGAAAATGGTTGAAAGGTGATGATGTGGCTTTGAATGGTGCATATTGAATGCAGAAAAAGTCTTGAGTTAAAATATGTTCAAAAAATTGAAATCCCTTTGTAATAGACGTGTTTTCGTCCGAAACCCTGATACTTCGAAAGAGATTGTCCAGTTTGTACACGAAGTGCATCCAGTTTTTCCGGTAAGCCTCTCAACTTTTTAGCACATGCTATGTGGGTGAAATTATGATACCATGCCAACTTTCAACCATTTCATAGTTCATTTGCAGTGCTTTTCAATTCAGGGTCATTTTAGCTCAAAATAAATCATGAAATGCATGAAAACTAGCAAATGAAGTCAGAAAATGGTTGAAAGGTGATGATGTGGCTTTGAATGGTGCATATTGAATGCAGAAAAAGTCTTGAGTTAAAATATGTTCAAAAAATTGAAATCCCTTTGTAATAGACGTGTTTTCGTCCGAAACCCTGATACTTCGAAAGAGATTGTGCAGTTTGCACACGAAGTGCATCCAGTTTTTCCGGTAACCCTCTCAACTTTTTAGCGCATGCTATGTGGGTGAAATTATGATACCATGCCAATGTTCAACCATTTCAGAGTTCATTTGCAGTGCTTTTCAATTCAGGGTCATTTTAGCTCAAAATAAATCATGAAATGCATGAAAACTAGCAAATGAAGTCAGAAAATGGTTGAAAGGTGATGATGTGGCTTTGAATGGTGCATATTGAATGCAGAAAAAATCTTGAGTTAACATATGTTCAAAAAATTGAAATCCCTTTGTAATAGACGTGTTTTTGTCCGAAACCCTGATACTTCGAAAGAGATTGTCCAGTTGGTATACGAAGTGCATCTAGTTTTTCCGGTAACCCTCTCAACTTTTTGGCACATGCTATGTGGGTGAAATTATGATACCATGCCAACTTTCAACCATTTCAGAGTTCATTTGCAGTGCTTTTCAATTCAGGGTCATTTTAGATCAAAATAAATCATGAAATGCAAGAAAACTAGCAAATGAAGTCAGAAAATGGTTGAAGGATGATGATGTGGCTTTGAATGGTAAATATTGAATGCAGAAAAAGTCTTGAGTTAAAATATGTTCAAAAAATTGAAATCCCTTGGTAATAGACGTGTTTTTGTCCGAAACCCTGATACTTCGAAAGAGATTGTCCAGTTTGTACACGAAGTGCATCCAGTTTTTCCGGTAACCCTCTCAACTTTTTAGCACATACTATGTGGGTGAAATTATTATACCATGCTAACTTTCAAACATTTCATAGTTCATTTGCAGTGCTTTTCAATTCAGGGTCATTTTAGCTCAAAATAAATCATGAAATTCATGAAAACTAGAAATGAAGTCAGAAAATGGTTGAAAGGTGATGATGTGGCTTTGAATGGTGCATATTGAATGCAGAAAAAGTCTTGAGTTAAAATATGTTCAAAAAATTGAAATCCCTTTGTAATAGACGTGTTTTCGTCCGAAACCCTGATACTTCGAAAGAGATTGTCCAGTTTGTACATGAAGTGCATCCAGTTTTTCCGGTAACCCACTCAACTTTTTAGCACATGCTATGTGGGTGAAATTATTATACCATGCCAACTTTCAACCATTTCATAGTTCATTTGCAGTGCTTTTCAATTCAGGGTCATTTTAGATCAAAATAAATCAAAAAATGCATGAAAACTAGCAAATGAAGTCAGAAAATGGTTGAAGGATGATGATGTGGCATTGAATGGTAAATATTGAATGCAGAAAAAGTTTTGAGTTAAAATATGTTCAAAAAATTGAAATCCCTTTGTAATAGACGTGTTTTCGTCCGAAACCCTGATAGTTCGAAAGAGATTGTCCAGTTTGTACACGAAGTGCATCCAGTTTTTCCGGTAACCCTCTCAACTTTTTAGCACATGCTATGTGGGTGAAATTATGATACCATGCCAACTTTCAACCATTTCAGAGTTCATTTGCAGTGCTTTTCAATTCAGGGTCATTTTAGCTCAAAATAAATCATGAAATGCATGAAAACTAGCAAATGAAGTCAGAAAATGGTTGAAACGTGATGATGTGGCTTTGAATGGTGTATATTAAATGCAGAAAAAGTCTTGAGTTAAAATATGTTCAAAAAATTGAAATCCCTTTGTTATAGACGTGTTTTCGTCTCAAACCCTGATACTTCGAAAGAGATTGTCCAGTTTGTACACGAAGTGCATCCAGTTTTTCCGGTAACCCACTCAACTTTTTAGCACATGCTATGTGGGTGAAATTATTATACCATGCGAACTTTCAACCATTTCATAGTTCATTTGCAGTGCTTTTCAATTCAGGGTCATTTTAGCTCAAAATAAATCATGAAATGCATGAAAACTAGCAAATGAAGTCAGAAAATGGTTGAAAGGTGATGATGTGGCTTTGAATGGTGCATATTGAATGCAGAAAAAGTCTTGAGTTAAAATATGTTCAAAAAATTGAAATCCCTTTGTAATAGACGTGTTTTCGTCCGAAACCCTGATACTTCGAAAGAGATTGTCCAGTTTGTACACGAAGTGCATCCAGTTTTTCCGGTAAGCCTCTCAACTTTTTAGCACATGCTATGTGGGTGAAATTATGATACCATGCCAACTTTCAACCATTTCAGTGTTCATTTGCAGTGCTTTTCAATTCAGGGTCATTTTAACTCAAAATAAATCATGAAATGCATGAAAACTAGCAAATGAAGTCAGAAAATGGTTGAAAGGTGATGAGATGGCTTTGAATGGTGCATATTGAATGCAGAAAAAGTCTTGAGTTAAAATATGTTCAAAAAATTGAAATCTCTTTGTAATAGACGTGTTTTCGTCCGAAACCCTGATACTTCGAAAGAGATTGTCCAGTTTGTACACGAAGTGCATCCAGTTTTTCCGGTAAGCCTCTCAACTTTTTAGCACATGCTATGTGGGTGAAATTATGATACCATGCCAACTTTCAACCATTTCAGAGTTCATTTGCAGTGCTTTTCAATTCAGGGTCATTTTAGCTCAAAATAAATCATGAAATGCATGAAAACTAGCAAATGAAGTCAGAAAATGGTTGAAAGATGATGATGTGGCTTTGAATGGTAAATATTGAATGCAGAAAAAGTCTTGAGTTAAAATATGTTCAAAAAATTGAAATCCCTTTGTAATAGACGTGTTTTCGTCCGAAACCCTGATAGTTCGAAAGAGATTGTCCAGTTTGTACACGAAGTGCATCCAGTTTTTCCGGTAACCCTCTCAACTTTTTAGCACATGCTATGTGGGTGAAATTATGATACCATGCCCACTTTCAACCATTTCAGAGTTCATTTGCAGTGCTTTTCAATTCAGGGTCATTTTAGCTCAAAATAAATCATGAAATGCATGAAAACTAGCAAATGAAGTCAGAAAATGGTTGAAAGATGATGATGTGGCTTTGAATGGTAAATATTGAATGCAGAAAAAGTCTTGAGTTAAAATATGTTCAAAAAATTGAAATCCCTTTGTAATAGACGTGTTTTCGTCCGAAACCCTGATAGTTCGAAAGAGATTGTCCAGTTTGTACACGAAGTGCATCCAGTTTTTCCGGTAACCCTCTCAACTTTTTAGCACATGCTATGTGGGTGAAATTATGATACCATGCCAACTTTCAACCATTTCAGTGTTCATTTGCAGTGCTTTTCAATTCAGGGTCATTTTAACTCAAAATAAATCATGAAATGCATGAAAACTAGCAAATGAAGTCAGAAAATGGTTGAAAGGTGATGAGATGGCTTTGAATGGTGCATATTGAATGCAGAAAAAGTCTTGAGTTAAAATATGTTCAAAAAATTGAAATCTCTTTGTAATAGACGTGTTTTCGTCCGAAACCATGATACTTCGAAAGAGATTGTCCAGTTTGTACACGAAGTGCATCCAGTTTTTCCGGTAAGCCTCTCAACTTTTTAGCACATGCTATGTGGGTGAAATTATGATACCATGCCAACTTTCAACCATTTCAGAGTTCATTTGCAGTGCTTTTCAATTCAGGGTCATTTTAGCTCAAAATAAATCATGAAATGCATGAAAACTAGCAAATGAAGTCAGAAAATGGTTGAAAGATGATGATGTGGCTTTGAATGGTAAATATTGAATGCAGAAAAAGTCTTGAGTTAAAATATGTTCAAAAAATTGAAATCCCTTTGTAATAGACGTGTTTTCGTCCGAAACCCTGATAGTTCGAAAGAGATTGTCCAGTTTGTACACGAAGTGCATCCAGTTTTTCCGGTAACCCTCTCAACTTTTTAGCACATGCTATGTGGGTGAAATTATGATACCATGCCAACTTTCAACCATTTCAGAGTTCATTTGCAGTGCTTTTCAATTCAGGGTCATTTTAGCTCAAAATAAATCATGAAATGCATGAAAACTAGCAAATGAAGTCAGAAAATGGTTGAAAGATGATGATGTGGCTTTGAATGGTAAATATTGAATGCAGAAAAAGTCTTGAGTTAAAATATGTTCAAAAAATTGAAATCCCTTTGTAATAGACGTGTTTTCGTCCGAAACCCTGATAGTTCGAAAGAGATTGTCCAGTTTGTACACGAAGTGCATCCAGTTTTTCCGGTAACCCTCTCAACTTTTTAGCACATGCTATGTGGGTGAAATTATGATACCATGCCAACTTTCAACCATTTCAGAGTTCATTTGCAGTGCTTTTCAATTCAGGGTGATTTTAACTCAAAATAAATCATGAAATGCATGAAAACTAGCAAATGAAGTCAGAAAATGGTTGAAACGTGATGATGTGGCTTTGAATGGTGTATATTAAATGCAGAGAAAGTCTTGAGTTAAAATATGTTCAAAAAATTGAAATCCCTTTGTTATAGACGTGTTTTCGTCTCAAACCCTGATACTTCGAAAGAGATTGTCCAGTTTGTACACGAAGTGCATCCAGTTTTTCCGGTAACCCACTCAACTTTTAAGCACATGCTATGTGGGTGAAATTATGATACCATGCCAACTTTCAACCATTTCATAGTTCATTTGCAGTGCTTTTCAATTCAGGGTCATTTTAGATCAAAATAAATCATGAAATGCATGAAAACTAGCAAATGAAGTCAGAAAATGGTTGAAAGGTGATGATGTGGCTTTGAATGGTGCATATTGAATGCAGAAAATGTCTTGAGTTAAAATATGTTCAAAAAATTGAAATCCCTTTGTAATAGACGTGTTTTCGTCCGAAACCCTGATACTTCGAAAGAGATTGTCCAGTTTGTACACGAAGTGCATCCAGTTTTTCCGGTAAGCCTCTCAACTTTTTAGCACATGCTATGTGGGTGAAATTATGATACCATGCCAACTTTCAACCATTTCAGTGTTCATTTGCAGTGCTTTTCAATTCAGGGTCATTTTAGCTCAAAATAAATCATGAAATGCATGAAAACTAGCAAATGAAGTCAGAAAATGGTTGAAAGGTGATGAGATGGCTTTGAATGGTGCATATTGAATGCAGAAAAAGTCTTGAGTTAAAATATGTTCAAAAAATTGAAATCCCTTTGTAATAGACGTGTTTTTGTCCGAAACCCTGATACTTCGAAAGAGATTGTCCAGTTGGTATACGAAGTGCATCTAGTTTTTCCGGTAACCCTCTCAACTTTTTGGCACATGCTATGTGGGTGAAATTATGATACCATGCCAACTTTCAACCATTTCAGAGTTCATTTGCTGTGCTTTTCAATTCAGGGTCATTTTAGATCAAAATAAATCATGAAATGCAAGAAAACTAGCAAATGAAGTCAGAAAATGGTTGAAGGATGATGATGTGGCTTTGAATGGTAAATATTGAATGCAGAAAAAGTCTTGAGTTAAAATATGTTCAAAAAATTGAAATCCCTTTGTAATAGACGTGTTTTTGTCCGAAACCCTGATACTTCGAAAGAGATTGTCCAGTTTGTACACGAAGTGCATCCAGTTTTTCCGGTAACCCTCTCAACTTTTTAGCACATACTATGTGGGTGAAATTATTATACCATGCTAACTTTCAAACATTTCATAGTTCATTTGCAGTGCTTTTCAATTCAGGGTCATTTTAGCTCAAAATAAATCATGAAATTCATGAAAACTAGAAATGAAGTCAGAAAATGGTTGAAAGGTGATGATGTGGCTTTGAATGGTGCATATTGAATGCAGAAAAAGTCTTGAGTTAAAATATGTTCAAAAAATTGAAATCCCTTTGTAATAGACGTGTTTTCGTCCGAAACCCTGATACTTCGAAAGAGATTGTCCAGTTTGTACATGAAGTGCATCCAGTTTTTCCGGTAACCCACTCAACTTTTTAGCACATGCTATGTGGGTGAAATTATTATACCATGCCAACTTTCAACCATTTCATAGTTCATTTGCAGTGCTTTTCAATTCAGGGTCATTTTAGATCAAAATAAATCAAAAAATGCATGAAAACTAGCAAATGAAGTCAGAAAATGGTTGAAGGATGATGATGTGGCATTGAATGGTAAATATTGAATGCAGAAAAAGTTTTGAGTTAAAATATGTTCAAAAAATTGAAATCCCTTTGTAATAGACGTGTTTTCGTCCGAAACCCTGATAGTTCGAAAGAGATTGTCCAGTTTGTACACGAAGTGCATCCAGTTTTTCCGGTAACCCTCTCAACTTTTTAGCACATGCTATGTGGGTGAAATTATGATACCATGCCAACTTTCAACCATTTCAGAGTTCATTTGCAGTGCTTTTCAATTCAGGGTCATTTTAGCTCAAAATAAATCATGAAATGCATGAAAACTAGCAAATGAAGTCAGAAAATGGTTGAAACGTGATGATGTGGCTTTGAATGGTGTATATTAAATGCAGAAAAAGTCTTGAGTTAAAATATGTTCAAAAAATTGAAATCCCTTTGTTATAGACGTGTTTTCGTCTCAAACCCTGATACTTCGAAAGAGATTGTCCAGTTTGTACACGAAGTGCATCCAGTTTTTCCGGTAACCCACTCAACTTTTTAGCACATGCTATGTGGGTGAAATTATTATACCATGCGAACTTTCAACCATTTCATAGTTCATTTGCAGTGCTTTTCAATTCAGGGTCATTTTAGCTCAAAATAAATCATGAAATGCATGAAAACTAGCAAATGAAGTCAGAAAATGGTTGAAAGGTGATGATGTGGCTTTGAATGGTGCATATTGAATGCAGAAAAAGTCTTGAGTTAAAATATGTTCAAAAAATTGAAATCCCTTTGTAATAGACGTGTTTTCGTCCGAAACCCTGATACTTCGAAAGAGATTGTCCAGTTTGTACACGAAGTGCATCCAGTTTTTCCGGTAAGCCTCTCAACTTTTTAGCACATGCTATGTGGGTGAAATTATGATACCATGCCAACTTTCAACCATTTCAGTGTTCATTTGCAGTGCTTTTCAATTCAGGGTCATTTTAACTCAAAATAAATCATGAAATGCATGAAAACTAGCAAATGAAGTCAGAAAATGGTTGAAACGTGATGATGTGGCTTTGAATGGTGTATATTAAATGCAGAGAAAGTCTTGAGTTAAAATATGTTCAAAAAATTGAAATCCCTTTGTTATAGACGTGTTTTCGTCTCAAACCCTGATACTTCGAAAGAGATTGTCCAGTTTGTACACGAAGTGCATCCAGTTTTTCCGGTAACCCACTCAACTTTTAAGCACATGCTATGTGGGTGAAATTATGATACCATGCCAACTTTCAACCATTTCATAGTTCATTTGCAGTGCTTTTCAATTCAGGGTCATTTTAGATCAAAATAAATCATGAAATGCATGAAAACTAGCAAATGAAGTCAGAAAATGGTTGAAAGGTGATGATGTGGCTTTGAATGGTGCATATTGAATGCAGAAAATGTCTTGAGTTAAAATATGTTCAAAAAATTGAAATCCCTTTGTAATAGACGTGTTTTCGTCCGAAACCCTGATACTTCGAAAGAGATTGTCCAGTTTGTACCATAAGTGCATCCAGTTTTTCCGGTAACCCACTCAACTTTTTAGCACATGCTTTGTGGGTGAAATTATTATACCATGCCAACTTTCAACCATTTCATAGTTCATTTGCAGTGCGTTTCAATTCAGGGTCATTTTAGATCAAAATAAATCAAAAAATGCATGAAAACTAGCAAATGAAGTCAGAAAATGGTTGAAGGATGATGATGTGGCATTGAATGGTAAATATTGAATGCAGAAAAAGTTTTGAGTTAAAATATGTTCAAAAAATTGAAATCCCTTTGTAATAGACGTGTTTTCGTCCGAAACCCTGATAGTTCGAAAGAGATTGTCCAGTTTGTACACGAAGTGCATCCAGTTTTTCCGGTAACCCTCTCAACTTTTTAGCACATGCTATGTGGGTGAAATTATGATACCATGCCAACTTTCAACCATTTCAGAGTTCATTTGCAGTGCTTTTCAATTCAGGGTCATTTTAGCTCAAAATAAATCATGAAATGCATGAAAACTAGCAAATGAAGTCAGAAAATGGTTGAAACGTGATGATGTGGCTTTGAATGGTGTATATTAAATGCAGAAAAAGTCTTGAGTTAAAATATGTTCAAAAAATTGAAATCCCTTTGTTATAGACGTGTTTTCGTCTCAAACCCTGATACTTCGAAAGAGATTGTCCAGTTTGTACACGAAGTGCATCCAGTTTTTCCGGTAACCCACTCAACTTTTTAGCACATGCTATGTGGGTGAAATTATTATACCATGCGAACTTTCAACCATTTCATAGTTCATTTGCAGTGCTTTTCAATTCAGGGTCATTTTAGCTCAAAATAAATCATGAAATGCATGAAAACTAGCAAATGAAGTCAGAAAATGGTTGAAAGGTGATGATGTGGCTTTGAATGGTGCATATTGAATGCAGAAAAAGTCTTGAGTTAAAATATGTTCAAAAAATTGAAATCCCTTTGTAATAGACGTGTTTTCGTCCGAAACCCTGATACTTCGAAAGAGATTGTCCAGTTTGTACACGAAGTGCATCCAGTTTTTCCGGTAAGCCTCTCAACTTTTTAGCACATGCTATGTGGGTGAAATTATGATACCATGCCAACTTTCAACCATTTCAGTGTTCATTTGCAGTGCTTTTCAATTCAGGGTCATTTTAACTCAAAATAAATCATGAAATGCATGAAAACTAGCAAATGAAGTCAGAAAATGGTTGAAACGTGATGATGTGGCTTTGAATGGTGTATATTAAATGCAGAGAAAGTCTTGAGTTAAAATATGTTCAAAAAATTGAAATCCCTTTGTTATAGACGTGTTTTCGTCTCAAACCCTGATACTTCGAAAGAGATTGTCCAGTTTGTACACGAAGTGCATCCAGTTTTTCCGGTAACCCACTCAACTTTTAAGCACATGCTATGTGGGTGAAATTATGATACCATGCCAACTTTCAACCATTTCATAGTTCATTTGCAGTGCTTTTCAATTCAGGGTCATTTTAGATCAAAATAAATCATGAAATGCATGAAAACTAGCAAATGAAGTCAGAAAATGGTTGAAAGGTGATGATGTGGCTTTGAATGGTGCATATTGAATGCAGAAAATGTCTTGAGTTAAAATATGTTCAAAAAATTGAAATCCCTTTGTAATAGACGTGTTTTCGTCCGAAACCCTGATACTTCGAAAGAGATTGTCCAGTTTGTACACGAAGTGCATCCAGTTTTTCCGGTAAGCCTCTCAACTTTTTAGCACATGCTATGTGGGTGAAATTATGATACCATGCCAACTTTCAACCATTTTAGTGTTCATTTGCAGTGCTTTTCAATTCAGGGTCATTTTAGCTCAAAATAAATCATGAAATGCATGAAAACTAGCAAATGAAGTCAGAAAATGGTTGAAAGGTGATGAGATGGCTTTGAATGGTGCATATTGAATGCAGAAAAAGTCTTGAGTTAAAATATGTTCAAAAAATTGAAATCCCTTTGTAATAGACGTGTTTTTGTCCGAAACCCTGATACTTCGAAAGAGATTGTCCAGTTGGTATACGAAGTGCATCTAGTTTTTCCGGTAACCCTCTCAACTTTTTGGCACATGCTATGTGGGTGAAATTATGATACCATGCCAACTTTCAACCATTTCAGAGTTCATTTGCAGTGCTTTTCAATTCAGGGTCATTTTAGATCAAAATAAATCATGAAATGCAAGAAAACTAGCAAATGAAGTCAGAAAATGGTTGAAGGATGATGATGTGGCTTTGAATGGTAAATATTGAATGCAGAAAAAGTCTTGAGTTAAAATATGTTCAAAAAATTGAAATCCCTTTGTAATAGACGTGTTTTTGTCCGAAACCCTGATACTTCGAAAGAGATTGTCCAGTTTGTACACGAAGTGCATCCAGTTTTTCCGGTAACCCTCTCAACTTTTTAGCACATACTATGTGGGTGAAATTATTATACCATGCTAACTTTCAAACATTTCATAGTTCATTTGCAGTGCTTTTCAATTCAGGGTCATTTTAGCTCAAAATAAATCATGAAATTCATGAAAACTAGAAATGAAGTCAGAAAATGGTTGAAAGGTGATGATGTGGCTTTGAATGGTGCATATTGAATGCAGAAAAAGTCTTGAGTTAAAATATGTTCAAAAAATTGAAATCCCTTTGTAATAGACGTGTTTTCGTCCGAAACCCTGATACTTCGAAAGAGATTGTCCAGTTTGTACACGAAGTGCATCCAGTTTTTCCGGTAACCCACTCAACTTTTTAGCACATGCTATGTGGGTGAAATTATTATACCATGCCAACTTTAAACCATTTCATAGTTCATTTGCAGTGCTTTTCAATTCAGGGTCATTTTAGATCAAAATAAATCAAAAAATGCATGAAAACTAGCAAATGAAGTCAGAAAATGGTTGAAGGATGATGATGTGGCATTGAATGGTAAATATTGAATGCAGAAAAAGTTTTGAGTTAAAATATGTTCAAAAAATTGAAATCCCTTTGTAATAGACGTGTTTTCGTCCGAAACCCTGATAGTTCGAAAGAGATTGTCCAGTTTGTACACGAAGTGCATCCAGTTTTTCCGGTAACCCTCTCAACTTTTTAGCACATGCTATGTGGGTGAAATTATGATACCATGCCAACTTTCAACCATTTCAGAGTTCATTTGCAGTGCTTTTCAATTCAGGGTCATTTTAGCTCAAAATAAATCATGAAATGCATGAAAACTAGCAAATGAAGTCAGAAAATGGTTGAAACGTGATGATGTGGCTTTGAATGGTGTATATTAAATGCAGAAAAAGTCTTGAGTTAAAATATGTTCAAAAAATTGAAATCCCTTTGTTATAGACGTGTTTTCGTCTCAAACCCTGATACTTCGAAAGAGATTGTCCAGTTTGTACACGAAGTGCATCCAGTTTTTCCGGTAACCCACTCAACTTTTTAGCACATGCTATGTGGGTGAAATTATTATACCATGCGAACTTTCAACCATTTCATAGTTCATTTGCAGTGCTTTTCAATTCAGGGTCATTTTAGCTGAAAATAAATCATGAAATGCATGAAAACTAGCAAATGAAGTCAGAAAATGGTTGAAAGGTGATGATGTGGCTTTGAATGGTGCATATTGAATGCAGAAAAAGTCTTGAGTTAAAATATGTTCAAAAAATTGAAATCCCTTTGTAATAGACGTGTTTTCGTCCGAAACCCTGATACTTCGAAAGAGATTGTCCAGTTTGTACACGAAGTGCATCCAGTTTTTCCGGTAAGCCTCTCAACTTTTTAGCACATGCTATGTGGGTGAAATTATGATACCATGCCAACTTTCAACCATTTCAGTGTTCATTTGCAGTGCTTTTCAATTCAGGGTCATTTTAACTCAAAATAAATCATGAAATGCATGAAAACTAGCAAATGAAGTCAGAAAATGGTTGAAAGGTGATGAGATGGCTTTGAATGGTGCATATTGAATGCAGAAAAAGTCTTGAGTTAAAATATGTTCAAAAAATTGAAATCTCTTTGTAATAGACGTGTTTTCGTCCGAAACCCTGATACTTCGAAAGAGATTGTCCAGTTTGTACACGAAGTGCATCCAGTTTTTCCGGTAAGCCTCTCAACTTTTTAGCACATGCTATGTGGGTGAAATTATGATACCATGCCAACTTTCAACCATTTCAGAGTTCATTTGCAGTGCTTTTCAATTCAGGGTCATTTTAGCTCAAAATAAATCATGAAATGCATGAAAACTAGCAAATGAAGTCAGAAAATGGTTGAAAGATGATGATGTGGCTTTGAATGGTAAATATTGAATGCAGAAAAAGTCTTGAGTTAAAATATGTTCAAAAAATTGAAATCCCTTTGTAATAGACGTGTTTTCGTCCGAAACCCTGATAGTTCGAAAGAGATTGTCCAGTTTGTACACGAAGTGCATCCAGTTTTTCCGGTAACCCTCTCAACTTTTTAGCACATGCTATGTGGGTGAAATTATGATACCATGCCCACTTTCAACCATTTCAGAGTTCATTTGCAGTGCTTTTCAATTCAGGGTCATTTTAGCTCAAAATAAATCATGAAATGCATGAAAACTAGCAAATGAAGTCAGAAAATGGTTGAAAGATGATGATGTGGCTTTGAATGGTAAATATTGAATGCAGAAAAAGTCTTGAGTTAAAATATGTTCAAAAAATTGAAATCCCTTTGTAATAGACGTGTTTTCGTCTGAAACCCTGATAGTTCGAAAGAGATTGTCCAGTTTGTACACGAAGTGCATCCAGTTTTTCCGGTAACCCTCTCAACTTTTTAGCACATGCTATGTGGGTGAAATTATGATACCATGCCAACTTTCAATCATTTCAGTGTTCATTTGCAGTGCTTTTCAATTCAGGGTCATTTTAACTCAAAATAAATCATGAAATGCATGAAAACTAGCAAATGAAGTCAGAAAATGGTTGAAAGGTGATGAGATGGCTTTGAATGGTGCATATTGAATGCAGAAAAAGTCTTGAGTTAAAATATGTTCAAAAAATTGAAATCTCTTTGTAATAGACGTGTTTTCGTCCGAAACCCTGATACTTCGAAAGAGATTGTCCAGTTTGTACACGAAGTGCATCCAGTTTTTCCGGTAAGCCTCTCAACTTTTTAGCACATGCTATGTGGGTGAAATTATGATACCATGCCAACTTTCAACCATTTCAGAGTTCATTTGCAGTGCTTTTCAATTCAGGGTCATTTTAGCTCAAAATAAATCATGAAATGCATGAAAACTAGCAAATGAAGTCAGAAAATGGTTGAAAGATGATGATGTGGCTTTGAATGGTAAATATTGAATGCAGAAAAAGTCTTGAGTTAAAATATGTTCAAAAAATTGAAATCCCTTTGTAATAGACGTGTTTTCGTCCGAAACCCTGATAGTTCGAAAGAGATTGTCCAGTTTGTACACGAAGTGCATCCAGTTTTTCCGGTAACCCTCTCAACTTTTTAGCACATGCTATGTGGGTGAAATTATGATACCATGCCCACTTTCAACCATTTCAGAGTTCATTTGCAGTGCTTTTCAATTCAGGGTCATTTTAGCTCAAAATAAATCATGAAATGCATGAAAACTAGCAAATGAAGTCAGAAAATGGTTGAAAGATGATGATGTGGCTTTGAATGGTAAATATTGAATGCAGAAAAAGTCTTGAGTTAAAATATGTTCAAAAAATTGAAATCCCTTTGTAATAGACGTGTTTTCGTCCGAAACCCTGATAGTTCGAAAGAGATTGTCCAGTTTGTACACGAAGTGCATCCAGTTTTTCCGGTAACCCTCTCAACTTTTTAGCACATGCTATGTGGGTGAAATTATGATACCATGCCAACTTTCAACCATTTCAGTGTTCATTTGCAGTGCTTTTCAATTCAGGGTCATTTTAACTCAAAATAAATCATGAAATGCATGAAAACTAGCAAATGAAGTCAGAAAATGGTTGAAAGGTGATGAGATGGCTTTGAATGGTGCATATTGAATGCAGAAAAAGTCTTGAGTTAAAATATGTTCAAAAAATTGAAATCTCTTTGTAATAGACGTGTTTTCGTCCGAAACCCTGATACTTCGAAAGAGATTGTCCAGTTTGTACACGAAGTGCATCCAGTTTTTCCGGTAAGCCTCTCAACTTTTTAGCACATGCTATGTGGGTGAAATTATGATACCATGCCAACTTTCAACCATTTCAGAGTTCATTTGCAGTGCTTTTCAATTCAGGGTCATTTTAGCTCAAAATAAATCATGAAATGCATGAAAACTAGCAAATGAAGTCAGAAAATGGTTGAAAGATGATGATGTGGCTTTGAATGGTAAATATTGAATGCAGAAAAAGTCTTGAGTTAAAATATGTTCAAAAAATTGAAATCCCTTTGTAATAGACGTGTTTTCGTCCGAAACCCTGATAGTTCGAAAGAGATTGTCCAGTTTGTACACGAAGTGCATCCAGTTTTTCCGGTAACCCTCTCAACTTTGTAGCACATGCTATGTGGGTGAAATTATGATACCATGCCAACTTTCAACCATTTCAGAGTTCATTTGCAGTGCTTTTCAATTCAGGGTCATTTTAGCTCAAAATAAATCATGAAATGCATGAAAACTAGCAAATGAAGTCAGAAAATGGTTGAAAGATGATGATGTGGCTTTGAATGGTAAATATTGAATGCAGAAAAAGTCTTGAGTTAAAATATGTTCAAAAAATTGAAATCCCTTTGTAATAGACGTGTTTTCGTCCGAAACCCTGATAGTTCGAAAGAGATTGTCCAGTTTGTACACGAAGTGCATCCAGTTTTTCCGGTAACCCTCTCAACTTTTTAGCACATGCTATGTGGGTGAAATTATGATACCATGCCAACTTTCAACCATTTCAGAGTTCATTTGCAGTGCTTTTCAATTCAGGGTCATTTTAACTCAAAATAAATCATGAAATGAATGAAAACTAGCAAATGAAGTCAGAAAATGGTTGAAACGTGATGATGTGGCTTTGAATGGTGTATATTAAATGCAGAGAAAGTCTTGAGTTAAAATATGTTCAAAAAATTGAAATCCCTTTGTTATAGACGTGTTTTCGTCTCAAACCCTGATACTTCGAAAGAGATTGTCCAGTTTGTACACGAAGTGCATCCAGTTTTTCCGGTAACCCACTCAACTTTTAAGCACATGCTATGTGGGTGAAATTATGATACCATGCCAACTTTCAACCATTTCATAGTTCATTTGCAGTGCTTTTCAATTCAGGGTCATTTTAGATCAAAATAAATTATGAAATGCATGAAAACTAGCAAATGAAGTCAGAAAATGGTTGAAAGGTGATGATGTGGCTTTGAATGGTGCATATTGAATGCAGAAAATGTCTTGAGTTAAAATATGTTCAAAAAATTGAAATCCCTTTGTAATAGACGTGTTTTCGTCCGAAACCCTGATACTTCGAAAGAGATTGTCCAGTTTGTACACGAAGTGCATCCAGTTTTTCCGGTAAGCCTCTCAACTTTTTAGCACATGCTATGTGGGTGAAATTATGATACCATGCCAACTTTCAACCATTTCAGTGTTCATTTGCAGTGCTTTTCAATTCAGGGTCATTTTAGCTCAAAATAAATCATGAAATGCATGAAAACTAGCAAATGAAGTCAGAAAATGGTTGAAAGGTGATGAGATGGCTTTGAATGGTGCATATTGAATGCAGAAAAAGTCTTGAGTTAAAATATGTTCAAAAAATTGAAATCTCTTTGTAATAGACGTGTTTTCTTCCGAAACCCTGATACTTCGAAAGAGATTGTCCAGTTTGTACACGAAGTGCATCCAGTTTTTCCGGTAAGCCTCTCAACTTTTTAGCACATGCTATGTGGGTGAAATTATGATACCATGCCAACTTTCAACCATTTCAGAGTTCATTTGCAGTGCTTTTCAATTCAGGGTCATTTTAGCTCAAAATAAATCATGAAATGCATGAAAACTAGCAAATGAAGTCAGAAAATGGTTGAAAGGTGATGATGTGGCTTTGAATGGTGCATATTGAATGCAGAAAAAGTCTTGAGTTAAAATATGTTCAAAAAATTGAAATCCCTTTGTAATAGACGTGTTTTCGTCCGAAACCCTGATACTTCGAAAGAGATTGTCCAGTTTGTACACGAAGTGCATCTAGTTTTTCCGGGAACCCTCTCAACTTTTAAGCACATGCTATGTGGGTGAAATTATGATACCATGCCAACTTTCAACCATTTCAGAGTTCATTTGCAGTGCTTTTCAATTCAGGGTCATTTTAGATCAAAATAAATCATGAAATGCATGAAAACTAGCAAATGAAGTCAGAAAATGGTTGAAAGGTGATGATGTGGCTTTGAATGGTGCATATTGAATGCAGAAAAAGTCTTGAGTTAACATATGTTCAAAAAATTGAAATCCCTTTGTAATAGACGTGTTTTTGTCCGAAACCCTGATACTTTGAAAGAGATTGTCCAGTTTGTATACGAAGTGCATCTAGTTTTTCCGGTAACCCTCTCAACTTTTTGGCACATGCTATGTGGGTGAAATTATGATACCATGCCAACTTTCAACCATTTCAGAGTTCATTTGCAGTGCTTTTCAATTCAGGGTCATTTTAGATCAAAATAAATCATGAAATGCATGAAAACTAGCAAATGAAGTCAGAAAATGGTTGAAGGATGATGATGTGGCTTTGATTGGTAGATATTGAATGCAGAAAAAGTCTTGAGTTAAAATATGTTCAAAAAATTGAAATCCCTTTGTAATAGACGTGTTTTCGTCCGAAACCCTGATACTTCGAAAGAGATTGTCCAGTTTGTACACGAAGTGCATCCAGTTTTTCCGGTAACCCTCTCAACTTTTTAGCACATACTATGTGGGAGAAATTATTATACCATGCCAACTTTCAACCATTTCATAGTTCATTTGCAGTGCTTTTCAATTCAGGGTCATTTTAGCTCAAAATAAATCATGAAATGCATGAAAACTAGAAATGAAGTCAGAAAATGGTTGAAAGGTGATGATGTGGCTTTGAATGGTGCATATTGAATGCAGAAAAAGTCTTGAGTTAAAATATGTTCAAAAAATTGAAATCCCTTTGTAATAGACGTGTTTTCGTCCGAAACCCTGATACTTCGAAAGAGATTGTCCAGTTTGTACACGAAGTGCATCCAGTTTTTCCGGTAACCCACTCAACTTTTTAGCACATGCTATGTGGGTGAAATTATTATACCATGCCAACTTTCAACCATTTCATAGTTCATTTGCAGTGCTTTTCAATTCAGGGTCATTTTAGATCAAAATAAATCAAAAAATGCATGAAAACTAGCAAATGAAGTCAGAAAATGGTTGAAGGATGATGATGTGGCATTGAATGGTAAATATTGAATGCAGAAAAAGTCTTGAGTTAACATATGTTCAAAAAATTGAAATCCCTTTGTAATAGACGTGTTTTCGTCCGAAACCCTGATAGTTCGAAAGAGATTGTCCAGTTTGTACACGAAGTGCATCCAGTTTTTCCGGTAACCCTCTCAACTTTTTAGCACATGCTATGTGGGTGAAATTATGATACCATGCCAACTTTCAACCATTTCAGAGTTCATTTGCAGTGCTTTTCAATTCAGGGTCATTTTAGCTCAAAATAAATCATGAAATGCATGAAAACTAGCAAATGAAGTTAGAAAATGGTTGAAACGTGATGATGTGGCTTTGAATGGTGTATATTAAATGCAGAAAAAGTCTTGAGTTAAAATATGTTCAAAAAATTGAAATCCCTTTGTTATAGACGTGTTTACGTCTCAAACCCTGATACTTCGAAAGAGATTGTCCAGTTTGTACACGAAGTGCATCCAGTTTTTCCGGTAACCCACTCAACTTTTTAGCACATGCTATGTGGGTGAAATTATTATACCATGCCAACTTTCAACTATTTCATAGTTCATTTGCAGTGCTTTTCAATTCAGGGTCATTTTAGCTCAAAATAAATCATGAAATGCATGAAAACTAGCAAATGAAGTCAGAAAATGGTTGAAAGGTGATGATGTGGCTTTGAATGGTGCATATTGAATGCAGAAAAAGTCTTGAGTTAAAATATGTTCAAAAAATTGAAATCCCTTTGTAATAGACGTGTTTTCGTCCGAAACCCTGATACTTCGAAAGAGATTGTCCAGTTTGTACACGAAGTGCATCCAGTTTTTCCGGTAAGCCTCTCAACTTTTTAGCACATGCTATGTGGGTGAAATTATGATACCATGCCAACTTTCAACCATTTCAGTGTTCATTTGCAGTGCTTTTCAATTCAGGGTCATTTTAGCTCAAAATAAATCATGAAATGCATGAAAACTAGCAAATGAAGTCAGAAAATGGTTGAAAGGTGATGAGATGGCTTTGAATGGTGCATATTGAATGCAGAAAAAGTCTTGAGTTAAAATATGTTCAAAAAATTGAAATCTCTTTGTAATAGACGTGTTTTCGTCCGAAACCCTGATACTTCGAAAGAGATTGTCCAGTTTGTACACGAAGTGCATCCAGTTTTTCCGGTAAGCCTCTCAACTTTTTAGCACATGCTATGTGGGTGAAATTATGATACCATGCCAACTTTCAACCATTTCAGAGTTCATTTGCAGTGCTTTTCAATTCAGGGTCATTTTAGCTCAAAATAAATCATGAAATGCATGAAAACTAGCAAATGAAGTCAGAAAATGGTTGAAAGGTGATGATGTGGCTTTGAATGGTGCATATTGAATGCAGAAAAAGTCTTGAGTTAAAATATGTTCAAAAAATTGAAATCCCTTTGTAATAGACGTGTTTTCGTCCGAAACCCTGATACTTCGAAAGAGATTGTCCAGTTTGTACACGAAGTGCATCTAGATTTTCCGGGAACCCTCTCAACTTTTAAGCACATGCTATGTGGTTGAAATTATGATACCATGCCAACTTTCAACCATTTCAGAGTTCATTTGCAGTGCTTTTCAATTCAGGGTCATTTTAGATCAAAATAAATCATGAAATGCATGAAAACTAGCAAATGAAGTCAGAAAATGGTTGAAGGATGATGATGTGGCTTTGATTGGTAGATATTGAATGCAGAAAAAGTCTTGAGTTAAAATATGTTCAAAAAATTGAAATCCCTTTGTAATAGACGTGTTTTCGTCCGAAACCCTGATACTTCGAAAGAGATTGTCCAGTTTGTACACGAAGTGCATCCAGTTTTTCCGGTAACCCTCTCAACTTTTTAGCACATACTATGTGGGTGAAATTATTATACCATGCCAACTTTCAACCATTTCATAGTTCATTTGCAGTGCTTTTCAATTCAGGGTCATTTTAGCTCAAAATAAATCATGAAATGCATGAAAACTAGAAATGAAGTCAGAAAATGGTTGAAAGGTGATGATGTGGCTTTGAATGGTGCATATTGAATGCAGAAAAAGTCTTGAGTTAAAATATGTTCAAAAAATTGAAATCCCTTTGTAATAGACGTGTTTTCGTCCGAAACCTGATACTTCGAAAGAGATTGTCCAGTTTGTACACGAAGTGCATCCAGTTTTTCCGGTAACCCACTCAACTTTTTAGCACATGCTATGTGGGTGAAATTATTATACCATGCCAACTTTCAACCATTTCATAGTTCATTTGCAGTGCTTTTCAATTCAGGGTCATTTTAGATCAAAATAAATCAAAAAATGCATGAAAACTAGCAAATGAAGTCAGAAAATGGTTGAAGGATGATGATGTGGCATTGAATGGTAAATATTGAATGCAGAAAAAGTCTTGAGTTAAAATATGTTCAAAAAATTGAAATCCCTTTGTAATAGACGTGTTTTCGTCCGAAACCCTGATACTTCGAAAGAGATTGTCCAGTTTGTACACGAAGTGCATCCAGTTTTTCCGGTAACCCTCTCAACTTTTTAGCACATGCTATGTGGGTGAAATTATTATACCATGCCAACTTTCAACCATTTCAGAGTTCATTTGCAGTGCTTTTCAATTCAGGGTCATTTTAGCTCAAAATAAATCATGAAATGCATGAAAACTAGCAAATGAAGTCAGAAAATGGTTGAAAGGTGATGATGTGGCTTTGAATGGTGCATATTGAATGCAGAAAAAGTCTTGAGTTAACATATGTTCAAAAAATTGAAATCCCTTTGTAATAGACGTGTTTTTGTCCGAAACCCTGATACTTCGAAAGAGATTGTCCAGTTTGTATACGAAGTGCATCTAGTTTTTCCGGTAACCCTCTCAACTTTTTGGCACATGCTATGTGGGTGAAATTATTATACCATGCCAACTTTCAACCATTTCATAGTTCATTTGCAGTGCTTTTCAATTCAGGGTCATTTTAGATCAAAATAAATCAAAAAATGCATGAAAACTAGCAAATGAAGTCAGAAAATGGTTGAAGGATGATGATGTGGCATTGAATGGTAAATATTGAATGCAGAAAAAGTCTTGAGTTAACATATGTTCAAAAAATTGAAATCCCTTTGTAATAGACGTGTTTTCGTCCGAAACCCTGATAGTTCGAAAGAGATTGTCCAGTTTGTACACGAAGTGCATCCAGTTTTTCCGGTAACCCTCTCAACTTTTTAGCACATGCTATGTGGGTGAAATTATGATACCATGCCAACTTTCAACCATTTCAGAGTTCATTTGCAGTGCTTTTCAATTCAGGGTCATTTTAGCTCAAAATAAATCATGAAATGCATGAAAACTAGCAAATGAAGTTAGAAAATGGTTGAAACGTGATGATGTGGCTTTGAATGGTGTATATTAAATGCAGAAAAAGTCTTGAGTTAAAATATGTTCAAAAAATTGAAATCCCTTTGTTATAGACGTGTTTACGTCTCAAACCCTGATACTTCGAAAGAGATTGTCCAGTTTGTACACGAAGTGCATCCAGTTTTTCCGGTAACCCACTCAACTTTTTAGCACATGCTATGTGGGTGAAATTATTATACCATGCCAACTTTCAACTATTTCATAGTTCATTTGCAGTGCTTTTCAATTCAGGGTCATTTTAGCTCAAAATAAATCATGAAATGCATGAAAACTAGCAAATGAAGTCAGAAAATGGTTGAAAGGTGATGATGTGGCTTTGAATGGTGCATATTGAATGCAGAAAAAGTCTTGAGTTAAAATATGTTCAAAAAATTGAAATCCCTTTGTAATAGACGTGTTTTCGTCCGAAACCCTGATACTTCGAAAGAGATTGTCCAGTTTGTACACGAAGTGCATCCAGTTTTTCCGGTAAGCCTCTCAACTTTTTAGCACATGCTATGTGGGTGAAATTATGATACCATGCCAACTTTCAACCATTTCAGTGTTCATTTGCAGTGCTTTTCAATTCAGGGTCATTTTAGCTCAAAATAAATCATGAAATGCATGAAAACTAGCAAATGAAGTCAGAAAATGGTTGAAAGGTGATGAGATGGCTTTGAATGGTGCATATTGAATGCAGAAAAAGTCTTGAGTTAAAATATGTTCAAAAAATTGAAATCTCTTTGTAATAGACGTGTTTTCGTCCGAAACCCTGATACTTCGAAAGAGATTGTCCAGTTTGTACACGAAGTGCATCCAGTTTTTCCGGTAAGCCTCTCAACTTTTTAGCACATGCTATGTGGGTGAAATTATGATACCATGCCAACTTTCAACCATTTCAGAGTTCATTTGCAGTGCTTTTCAATTCAGGGTCATTTTAGCTCAAAATAAATCATGAAATGCATGAAAACTAGCAAATGAAGTCAGAAAATGGTTGAAAGGTGATGATGTGGCTTTGAATGGTGCATATTGAATGCAGAAAAAGTCTTGAGTTAAAATATGTTCAAAAAATTGAAATCCCTTTGTAATAGACGTGTTTTCGTCCGAAACCCTGATACTTCGAAAGAGATTGTCCAGTTTGTACACGAAGTGCATCTAGATTTTCCGGGAACCCTCTCAACTTTTAAGCACATGCTATGTGGTTGAAATTATGATACCATGCCAACTTTCAACCATTTCAGAGTTCATTTGCAGTGCTTTTCAATTCAGGGTCATTTTAGATCAAAATAAATCATGAAATGCATGAAAACTAGCAAATGAAGTCAGAAAATGGTTGAAGGATGATGATGTGGCTTTGATTGGTAGATATTGAATGCAGAAAAAGTCTTGAGTTAAAATATGTTCAAAAAATTGAAATCCCTTTGTAATAGACGTGTTTTCGTCCGAAACCCTGATACTTCGAAAGAGATTGTCCAGTTTGTACACGAAGTGCATCCAGTTTTTCCGGTAACCCTCTCAACTTTTTAGCACATACTATGTGGGTGAAATTATTATACCATGCCAACTTTCAACCATTTCATAGTTCATTTGCAGTGCTTTTCAATTCAGGGTCATTTTAGCTCAAAATAAATCATGAAATGCATGAAAACTAGAAATGAAGTCAGAAAATGGTTGAAAGGTGATGATGTGGCTTTGAATGGTGCATATTGAATGCAGAAAAAGTCTTGAGTTAAAATATGTTCAAAAAATTGAAATCCCTTTGTAATAGACGTGTTTTCGTCCGAAACCTGATACTTCGAAAGAGATTGTCCAGTTTGTACACGAAGTGCATCCAGTTTTTCCGGTAACCCACTCAACTTTTTAGCACATGCTATGTGGGTGAAATTATTATACCATGCCAACTTTCAACCATTTCATAGTTCATTTGCAGTGCTTTTCAATTCAGGGTCATTTTAGATCAAAATAAATCAAAAAATGCATGAAAACTAGCAAATGAAGTCAGAAAATGGTTGAAGGATGATGATGTGGCATTGAATGGTAAATATTGAATGCAGAAAAAGTCTTGAGTTAAAATATGTTCAAAAAATTGAAATCCCTTTGTAATAGACGTGTTTTCGTCCGAAACCCTGATACTTCGAAAGAGATTGTCCAGTTTGTACACGAAGTGCATCCAGTTTTTCCGGTAACCCTCTCAACTTTTTAGCACATGCTATGTGGGTGAAATTATTATACCATGCCAACTTTCAACCATTTCAGAGTTCATTTGCAGTGCTTTTCAATTCAGGGTCATTTTAGCTCAAAATAAATCATGAAATGCATGAAAACTAGCAAATGAAGTCAGAAAATGGTTGAAAGGTGATGATGTGGCTTTGAATGGTGCATATTGAATGCAGAAAAAGTCTTGAGTTAACATATGTTCAAAAAATTGAAATCCCTTTGTAATAGACGTGTTTTTGTCCGAAACCCTGATACTTCGAAAGAGATTGTCCAGTTTGTATACGAAGTGCATCTAGTTTTTCCGGTAACCCTCTCAACTTTTTGGCACATGCTATGTGGGTGAAATTATGATACCATGCCAACTTTCAACCATTTCAGAGTTCATTTGCAGTGCTTTTCAATTCAGGGTCATTTTAGATCAAAATAAATCATGAAATGCAAGAAAACTAGCAAATGAAGTCAGAAAATGGTTGAAGGATGATGATGTGGCTTTGAATGGTAAATATTGAATGCAGAAAAAGTCTTGAGTTAAAATATGTTCAAAAAATTGAAATCCCTTTGTAATAGACGTGTTTTCGTCCGAAACCCTGATACTTCGAAAGAGATTGTCCAGTTCGTACACGAAGTGCATCCAGTTTTTCCGGTAACCCTCTCAACTTTTTAGCACATACTATGTGGGTGAAATTATTATACCATGCCAACTTTCAACCATTTCATAGTTCATTTGCAGTGCTTTTCAATTCAGGGTCATTTTAGCTCAAAATAAATCATGAAATGCATGAAAACTAGAAATGAAGTCAGAAAATGGTTGAAAGGTGATGATGTGGCTTTGAATGGTGCATATTGAATGCAGAAAAAGTCTTGAGTTAAAATATGTTCAAAAAATTGAAATCCCTTTGTAATAGACGTGTTTTCGTCCGAAACCCTGATACTTCGAAGGAGATTGTCCAGTTTGTACATGAAGTGCATCCAGTTTTTCCGGTAACCCACTCAACTTTTTAGCACATGCTATGTGGGTGAAATTATTATACCATGCCAACTTTCAACCATTTCATAGTTCATTTGCAGTGCTTTTCAATTCAGGGTCATTTTAGATCAAAATAAATCAAAAAATGCATGAAAACTAGCAAATGAAGTCAGAAAATGGTTGAAGGATGACGATGTGGCATTGAATGGTAAATATTGAATGCAGAAAAAGTCTTGAGTTAAAATATGTTCAAAAAATTGAAATCCCTTTGTAATAGACGTGTTTTCGTCCGAAACCCTGATAGTTCGAAAGAGATTGTCCAGTTTGTACACGAAGTGCATCCAGTTTTTCCGGTAACCCTCTCAACTTTTTAGCACATGCTATGCGGGTGAAATTATGATACCATGCCAACTTTCAACCATTTCAGAGTTCATTTGCAGTGCTTTTCAATTCAGGGTCTTTTTAGCTCAAAATAAATCATGAAATGCATGAAAACTAGCAAATGAAGTCAGAAAATGGTTGAAACGTGATGATGTGGCTTTGAATGGTGTATATTAAATGCAGAAAAAGTCTTGAGTTAAAATATGTTCAAAAAATTGAAATCCCTTTGTTATAGACGTGTTTTCGTCTCAAACCCTGATACTTCGAAAGAGATTGTCCAGTTTGTACACGAAGTGCATACAGTTTTTCCGGTAACCCTCTCAACTTTTTAGCACATGCTATGTGGGTGAAATTATGATACCATGCCAACTTTCAACCATTTCAGAGTTCATTTGCAGTGCTTTTCAATTCAGGGTCATTTTAGCTCAAAATAAATCATGAAATGCATGAAAACTAGAAATGAAGTCAGAAAATGGTTGAAAGGTGATGATGTGGCTTTGAATGGTGCATATTGAATGCAGAAAAAGTCTTGAGTTAAAATATGTTCAAAAAATTGAAATCCCTTTGTAATAGACGTGTTTTCGTCCGAAACCCTGATACTTCGAAAGAGATTGTCCAGTTTGTACACGAAGTGCATCCAGTTTTTCCGGTAACCCTCTCAACTTTTTAGCACATACTATGTGGGTGAAATTATTATACCATGCTAACTTTCAACCATTTCATAGTTCATTTGCAGTGCTTTTCAATTCAGGGTCATTTTAGCTCAGAATAAATCATGAAATGCATGAAAACTAGAAATGAAGTCAGAAAATGGTTGAAAGGTGATGATGTGGCTTTGAATGGTGCATATTGAATGCAGAAAAAGTCTTGAGTTAAAATATGTTCAAAAAATTGAAATCCCTTTGTAATAGACGTGTTTTCGTCCGAAACCCTGATACTTCGAAAGAGATTGTCCAGTTTGTACATGAAGTGCATCCAGTTTTTCCGGTAACCCACTCAACTTTTTAGCACATGCTATGTGGGTGAAATTATTATACCATGCCAACTTTTAACCATTTCATAGTTCATTTGCAGTGCTTTTCAATTCAGGGTCATTTTAGATCAAAATAAATCAAAAAATGCATGAAAACTAGCAAATGAAGTCAGAAAATGGTTGAAGGATGATGATGTGGCATTGAATGGTAAATATTGAATGCAGAAAAAGTTTTGAGTTAAAATATGTTCAAAAAATTGAAATCCCTTTGTAATAGACGTGTTTTCGTCCGAAACCCTGATAGTTCGAAAGAGATTGTCCTGTTTGTACACGAAGTGCACCCAGTTTTTCCGGTAACCCTCTCAACTTTTTAGCACATGCTATGTGGGTGAAATTATGATACCATGCCAACTTTCAACCATTTCAGAGTTCATTTGCAGTGCTTTTCAATTCAGGGTCATTTTAGCTCAAAATAAATCATGAAATGCATGAAAACTAGCAAATGAAGTCAGAAAATGGTTGAAACGTGATGATGTGGCTTTGAATGGTGTATATTAAATGCAGAAAAAGTCTTGAGTTAAAATATGTTCAAAAAATTGAAATCCCTTTGTTATAGACGTGTTTTCGTCTCAAACCCTGATACTTCGAAAGAGATTGTCCAGTTTGTACACGAAGTGCATCCAGTTTTTCCGGTAACCCACTCAACTTTTTAGCACATGCTATGTGGGTGAAATTATTATACCATGCCAACTTTCAACCATTTCATAGTTCATTTGCAGTGCTTTTCAATTCAGGGTCATTTTAGCTCAAAATAAATCATGAAATGCATGAAAACTAGCAAATGAAGTCAGAAAATGGTTGAAAGGTGATGATGTGGCTTTGAATGGTGCATATTGAATGCAGAAAAAGTCTTGAGTTAAAATATGTTCAAAAAATTGAAATCCCTTTGTAATAGACGTGTTTTCGTCCGAAACCCTGATACTTCGAAAGAGATTGTCCAGTTTGTACACGAAGTGCATCCAGTTTTTCCGGTAAGCCTCTCAACTTTTTAGCACATGCTATGTGGGTGAAATTATGATAGCATGCCAACTTTCAACCATTTCAGTGTTCATTTGCAGTGCTTTTCAATTCAGGGTCATTTTAGCTCAAAATAAATCATGAAATGCATGAAAACTAGCAAATGAAGTCAGAAAATGGTTGAAAGGTGATGAGATGGCTTTGAATGGTGCATATTGAATGCAGAAAAAGTCTTGAGTTAAAATATGTTCAAAAAATTGAAATCTCTTTGTAATAGACGTGTTTTCGTCCGAAACCCTAATACTTCGAAAGAGATTGTCCAGTTTGTACACGAAGTGCATCCAGTTTTTCCGGTAAGCCTCTCAACTTTTTAGCACATGCTATGTGGGTGAAATTATGATACCATGCCAACTTTCAACCATTTCAGAGTTCATTTGCAGTGCTTTTCAATTCAGGGTCATTTTAGCTCAAAATAAATCATGAAATGCATGAAAACTAGCAAATGAAGTAAGAAAATGGTTGAAAGGTGATGATGTGGCTTTGAATGGTGCATATTGAATGCAGAAAAAGTCTTGAGTTAAAATATGTTCAAAAAATTGAAATCCCTTTGTAATAGACGTGTTTTCGTCCGAAACCCTGATACTTCGAAAGAGATTGTCCAGTTTGTACACGAAGTGCATCTAGTTTTTCCGGGAACCCTCTCAACTTTTAAGCACATGCTATGTGGGTGAAATTATGATACCATGCCAACTTTCAACCATTTCAGAGTTCATTTGCAGTGCTTTTCAATTCAGGGTCATTTTAGATCAAAATAAATCATGAAATGCATGAAAACTAGCAAATGAAGTCAGAAAATGGTTGAAGGATGATGATGTGGCTTTGATTGGTAGATATTGAATGCAGAAAAAGTCTTGAGTTAAAATATGTTCAAAAAATTGAAATCCCTTTGTAATAGACATGTTTTCGTCCGAAACCCTGATACTTCGAAAGAGATTGTCCAGTTTGTACACGAAGTGCATCCAGTTTTTCCGGTAACCCTCTCAACTTTTTAGCACATACTATGTGGGTGAAATTATGATACCATGCCAACTTTCAACCATTTCAGAGTTCATTTGCAGTGCTTTTCAATTCAGGGTCATTTTAGCTCAAAATAAATCATGAAATGCATGAAAACTAGCAAATGAAGTCAGAAAATGGTTGAAACGTGATGATGTGGCTTTGAATGGTGTATATTAAATGCAGAAAAAGTCTTGAGTTAAAATATGTTCAAAAAATTGAAATCCCTTTGTTATAGACGTGTTTTCGTCTCAAACCCTGATACTTCGAAAGAGATTGTCCAGTTTGTACACGAAGTGCATCCAGTTTTTCCGGTAACCCACTCAACTTTTTAGCACATGCTATGTGGGTGAAATTATTATACCATGCCAACTTTCAACCATTTCATAGTTCATTTGTAGTGCTTTTCAATTCAGGGTCATTTTAGCTCAAAATAAATCATGAAATGCATGAAAACTAGCAAATGAAGTCAGAAAATGGTTGAAAGGTGATGATGTGGCTTTGAATGGTGCATATTGAATGTAGAAAAAGTCTTGAGTTAAAATATGTTCAAAAAATTGAAATCCCTTTGTAATAGACGTGTTTTCGTCCGAAACCCTGATACTTCGAAAGAGATTGTCCAGTTTGTACACGAAGTGCATCCAGTTTTTCCGGTAAGCGTCTCAACTTTTTAGCACATGCTATGTGGGTGAAATTATGATACCATGCCAACTTTCAACCATTTCAGTGTTCATTTGCAGTGCTTTTCAATTCAGGGTCATTTTAGCTCAAAATAAATCATGAAATGCATGAAAACTAGCAAATGAAGTCAGAAAATGGTTGAAAGGTGATGAGATGGCTTTGAATGGTGCATATTGAATGCAGAAAAAGTCTTGAGTTAAAATATGTTCAAAAAATTGAAATCTCTTTGTAATAGACGTGTTTTCGTCCGAAACCCTGATACTTCGAAAGAGATTGTCCAGTTTGTACACGAAGTGCATCCAGTTTTTTCGGTAAGCCTCTGAACTTTTTAGCACATGCTATGTGGGTGAAATTATGATACCATGCCAACTTTCAACCATTTCAGAGTTCATTTGCAGTGCTTTTCAATTCAGGGTCATTTTAGCTCAAAATAAATCATGAAATGCATGAAAACTAGCAAATGAAGTAAGAAAATGGTTGAAAGGTGATGATGTGGCTTTGAATGGTGCATATTGAATGCAGAAAAAGTCTTGAGTTAAAATATGTTCAAAAAATTGAAATCCCTTTGTAATAGACGTGTTTTCGTCCGAAACCCTGATACTTCGAAAGAGATTGTCCAGTTTGTACACGAAGTGCATCTAGTTTTTCCGGGAACCCTCTCAACTTTTAAGCACATGCTATGTGGGTGAAATTATGATACCATGCCAACTTTCAACCATTTCAGAGTTCATTTGCTGTGCTTTTCAATTCAGGGTCATTTTAGATCAAAATAAATCATGAAATGCATGAAAACTAGCAAATGAAGTCAGAAAATGGTTGAAGGATGATGATGTGGCTTTGATTGGTAGATATTGAATGCAGAAAAAGTCTTGAGTTAAAATATGTTCAAAAAATTGAAATCCCTTTGTAATAGACGTGTTTTCGTCCGAAACCCTGATACTTCGAAAGAGATTGTCCAGTTTGTACACGAAGTGCATCCAGTTTTTCCGGTAAGCCTCTCAACTTTTTAGCACATGCTATGTGGGTGAAATTATGATACCATGCCAACTTTCAACCATTTCAGTGTTCATTTGCAGTGCTTTTCAATTCAGGGTCATTTTAGCTCAAAATAAATCATGAAATGCATGAAAACTAGCAAATGAAGTCAGAAAATGGTTGAAAGGTGATGAGATGGCTTTGAATGGTGCATATTGAATGCAGAAAAAGTCTTGAGTTAAAATATGTTCAAAAAATTGAAATCTCTTTGTAATAGACGTGTTTTCGTCCGAAACCCTGATACTTCGAAAGAGATTGTCCAGTTTGTACACGAAGTGCATCCAGTTTTTTCGGTAAGCCTCTGAACTTTTTAGCACATGCTATGTGGGTGAAATTATGATACCATGCCAACTTTCAACCATTTCAGAGTTCATTTGCAGTGCTTTTCAATTCAGGGTCATTTTAGCTCAAAATAAATCATGAAATGCATGAAAACTAGCAAATGAAGTAAGAAAATGGTTGAAAGGTGATGATGTGGCTTTGAATGGTGCATATTGAATGCAGAAAAAGTCTTGAGTTAAAATATGTTCAAAAAATTGAAATCCCTTTGTAATAGACGTGTTTTCGTCCGAAACCCTGATACTTCGAAAGAGATTGTCCAGTTTGTACACGAAGTGCATCTAGTTTTTCCGGGAACCCTCTCAACTTTTAAGCACATGCTATGTGGGTGAAATTATGATACCATGCCAACTTTCAACCATTTCAGAGTTCATTTGCAGTGCTTTTCAATTCAGGGTCATTTTAGATCAAAATAAATCATGAAATGCATGAAAACTAGCAAATGAAGTCAGAAAATGGTTGAAGGATGATGATGTGGCTTTGATTGGTAGATATTGAATGCAGAAAAAGTCTTGAGTTAAAATATGTTCAAAAAATTGAAATCCCTTTGTAATAGACGTGTTTTCGTCCGAAACCCTGATACTTCGAAAGAGATTGTCCAGTTTGTACACGAAGTGCATCCAGTTTTTCCGGTAACCCTCTCAACTTTTTAGCACATACTATGTGGGTGAAATTATTATACCATGCCAACTTTCAACCATTTCAGAGTTCATTTGCAGTGCTTTTCAATTCAGGGTCATTTTAGCTCAAAATAAATCATGAAATGCATGAAAACTAGCAAATGAAGTCAGAAAATGGTTGAAAGGTGATGATGTGGCTTCGAATGGTGCATATTGAATGCAGAAAAAGTCTTGAGTTAACATATGTTCAAAAAATTGAAATCCCTTTGTAATAGACGTGTTTTTGTCCGAAACCCTGATACTTCGAAAGAGATTGTCCAGTTTGTATACGAAGTGCATCTAGTTTTTCCGGTAACCCTCTCAACTTTTTGGCACATGCTATGTGGGTGAAATTATGATACCATGCCAACTTTCAACCATTTCAGAGTTCATTTGCAGTGCTTTTCAATTCAGGGTCATTTTAGATCAAAATAAATCATGAAATGCAAGAAAACTAGCAAATGAAGTCAGAAAATGGTTGAAACGTGATGATGTGGCTTTGAATGGTAAATATTGAATGCAGAAAAAGTCTTGAGTTAAAATATGTTCAAAAAATTGAAATCCCTTTGTAATAGACGTGTTTTCGTCCGAAACCCTGATACTTCGAAAGAGATTGTCCAGTTTGTACACGAAGTGCATCCAGTTTTTCCTGTAACCCTCTCAACTTTTTAGCACATACTATGTGGGTGAAATTATTATACCATGCCAACTTTCAACCATTTCATAGTTCATTTGCAGTGCTTTTCAATTCAGGGTCATTTTAGCTCAAAATAAATCATGAAATGCATGAAAACTAGAAATGAAGTCAGAAAATGGTTGAAAGGTGATGATGTGGCTTTGAATGGTGCATATTGAATGCAGAAAAAGTCTTGAGTTAAAATATGTTCAAAAAATTGAAATCCCTTTGTATTGACGTGTTTTCGTCCGAAACCCTGATACTTCGAAGGAGATTGTCCAGTTTGTACATGAAGTGCATCCAGTTTTTCCGGTAATCCACTCAACTTTTTAGCACATGCTATGTGGGTGAAATTATTATACCATGCCAACTTTCAACCATTTCATAGTTCATTTGCAGTGCTTTTCAATTCAGGGTCATTTTAGATCAAAATAAATCAAAAAATGCATGAAAACTAGCAAATGAAGTCAGAAAATGGTTGAAGGATGCTGATGTGGCATTGAATGGTAAATATTGAATGCAGAAAAAGTCTTGAGTTAAAATATGTTCAAAAAATTGAAATCCCTTTGTAATAGACGTGTTTTCGTCCGAAACCCTGATAGTTCGAAAGAGATTGTCCAGTTTGTACACGAAGTGCATCCAGTTTTTCCGGTAACCCTCTCAACTTTTTAGCACATGCTATGTGGGTGAAATTATGATACCATGCCAACTTTCAACCATTTCAGAGTTCATTTGCAGTGCTTTTCAATTCAGGGTCATTTTAGCTCAAAATAAATCATGAAATGCATGAAAACTAGCAAATGAAGTCAGAAAATGGTTGAAACGTGATGATGTGGCTTTGAATGGTGTATATTAAATGCAGAAAAAGTCTTGAGTTAAAATATGTTCAAAAAATTGAAATCCCTTTGTTATAGACGTGTTTTCGTCTCAAACCCTGATACTTCGAAAGAGATTGTCCAGTTTGTACACGAAGTGCATCCAGTTTTTCCGGTAACCCTCTCAACTTTTTAGCACATGCTATGTGGGTGAAATTATGATACCATGCCAACTTTCAACCATTTCAGAGTTCATTTGCAGTGCTTTTCAATTCAGGGTCATTTTAGCTCAAAATAAATCATGAAATGCATGAAAACTAGAAATGAAGTCAGAAAATGGTTGAAAGGTGATGATGTGGCTTTGAATGGTGCATATTGAATGCAGAAAAAGTCTTGAGTTAAAATATGTTCAAAAAATTGAAATCCCTTTGTAATAGACGTGTTTTCGTCCGAAACCCTGATACTTCGAAGGAGATTGTCCAGTTTGTACATGAAGTGCATCCAGTTTTTCCGGTAACCCACTCAACTTTTAAGCACATGCTATGTGGGTGAAATTATTATACCATGCCAACTTTCAACCATTTCATAGTTCATTTGCAGTGCTTTTCAATTCAGGGTCATTTTAGATCAAAATAAATCAAAAAATGCATGAAAACTAGCAAATGAAGTCAGAAAATGGTTGAAGGATGATGATGTGGCATTGAATGGTAAATATTGAATGCAGAAAAAGTCTTGAGTTAAAATATGTTCAAAAAATTGAAATCCCTTTGTAATAGACGTGTTTTCGTCCGAAACCCTGATAGTTTGAAAGAGATTGTCCAGTTTGTACACGAAGTGCATCCAGTTTTTCCGGTAACCCTCTCAACTTTTTAGCACATGCTATGTGGGTGAAATTATGATACCATGCCAACTTTCAACCATTTCAGAGTTCATTTGCAGTGCTTTTCAATTCAGGGTCATTTTAGCTCAAAATAAATCATGAAATGCATGAAAACTAGCAAATGAAGTCAGAAAATGGTTGAAACGTGATGATATGGCTTTGAATGGTGTATATTAAATGCAGAAAAAGTCTTCAGTTAAAATATGTTCAAAAAATTGAAATCCCTTTGTTATAGACGTGTTTTCGTCTCAAACCCTGATACTTCGAAAGAGATTGTCCAGTTTGTACACGAAGTGCATCCAGTTTTTCCGGTAACCCTCTCAACTTTTTAGCACATGCTATGTGGGTGAAATTATGATACCATGCCAACTTTCAACCATTTCAGAGTTCATTTGCAGTGCTTTTCAATTCAGGGTCATTTTAGCTCAAAATAAATCATGAAATGCATGAAAACTAGCAAATGAAGTCAGAAAATGGTTGAAAGGTGATGATGTGGCTTTGAATGGTGCATGTTGAATGCAGAAAAAGTCTTGAGTTAAAATATGTTCAAAAAATTGAAATCCCTTTGTAATAGACGTGTTTTCGTCCGAAACCCTGATACTTCGAAAGAGATTGTCCAGTTTGTACACGAAGTGCATCTAGTTTTTCCGGTAACCCTCTCAACTTTTAAGCACATGCTATGTGGGTGAAATTATGATACCATGCCAACTTTCAACCATTTCAGAGTTCATTTGCAGTGCTTTTCAATTCAGGGTCATTTTAGATCAAAATAAATCATGAAATGCATGAAAACTAGCAAATGAAGTCAGAAAATGGTTGAAGGATGATGATGTGGCTTTGAATGGTAAATATTGAATGCAGAAAAAGTCTTGAGTTAAAATATGTTCAAAAAATTGAAATCCCTTTGTAATAGACGTGTTTTCGTCCGAAACCCTGATACTTCGAAAGAGATTGTCCAGTTTGTACACGAAGTGCATCCAGTTTTTCCGGTAACCCTCTCAACTTTTTAGCACATGCTATGTGGGTCAAATTATGATATCATGCCAACTTTCAACCATTTCAGAGTTCATTTGCAGTGCTTTTCAATTCAGGGTCATTTTAGATCAAAATAAATCATGAAATGCATGAAAACTAGCAAATGAACTCAGAAAATGGTTGAAAGATGATGATGTGGCTTTGAATGGTAAATATTGAATGCAGAAAAAGTCTTGAGTTAAAATATGTTCAAAAAATTGAAATCCCTTTGTAATAGACGTGTTTTCGTCCGAAACCCTGATACTTCGAAAGAGATTGTCCAGTTTGTACACGAAGTGCATCCAGTTTTTCCGGTAACCCACTCAACTTTTTAGCACATGCTATGTGGGTGAAATTATTATACCATGCCAACTTTCAACCATTTCATAGTTCATTTGCAGTGCTTTTCAATTCAGGGTCATTTTAGCTCAAAATAAATCATGAAATGCATGAAAACTAGCAAATGAAGTCAGAATATGGTTGAAAGGTGATGATGTGGCTTTGAATGGTGCATATTGAATGCAGAAAAAGTCTTGAGTTAAAATATGTTCAAAAAATTGAAATCCCTTTGTAATAGACGTGTTTTCGTCCGAAACCCTGATACTTCGAAAGAGATTGTCCAGTTTGTACACGAAGTGCATCCAGTTTTTCCGGTAAGCCTCTCAACTTTTTAGCACATGCTATGTGGGTGAAATTATGATACCATGCCAACTTTCAACCATTTCAGTGTTCATTTGCAGTGCTTTTCAATTCAGGGTCATTTTAGCTCAAAATAAATCATGAAATGCATGAAAACTAGCAAATGAAGTCAGAAAATGGTTGAAACGTGATGATGTGGCTTTGAATGGTGTATATTAAATGCAGAAAAAGTCTTGAGTTAAAATATGTTCAAAAAATTGAAATCCCTTTGTTATAGACGTGTTTTCGTCTCAAACCCTGATACTTCGAAAGAGATTGTCCAGTTTGTACACGAAGTGCATCCAGTTTTTCCGGTAACCCTCTCAACTTTTTAGCACATGCTATGTGGGTGAAATTATGATACCATGCCAACTTTCAACCATTTCAGAGTTCATTTGCAGTGCTTTTCAATTCAGGGTCATTTTAGCTCAAAATAAATCATGAAATGCATGAAAACTAGCAAATGAAGTCAGAAAATGGTTGAAAGGTGATGATGTGGCTTTGAATGGTGCATGTTGAATGCAGAAAAAGTCTTGAGTTAAAATATGTTCAAAAAATTGAAATCCCTTTGTAATAGACGTGTTTTCGTCCGAAACCCTGATACTTCGAAAGAGATTGTCCAGTTTGTACACGAAGTGCATCTGGTTTTTCCGGTAACCCTCTCAACTTTTAAGCACATGCTATGTGGGTGAAATTATGATACCATGCCAACTTTCAACCATTTCAGAGTTCATTTGCAGTGCTTTTCAATTCAGGGTCATTTTAGATCAAAATAAATCATGAAATGCATGAAAACTAGCAAATGAAGTCAGAAAATGGTTGAAGGATGATGATGTGGCTTTGAATGGTAAATATTGAATGCAGAAAAAGTCTTGAGTTAAAATATGTTCAAAAAATTGAAATCCCTTTGTAATAGACGTGTTTTCGTCCGAAACCCTGATACTTCGAAAGAGATTGTCCAGTTTGTACACGAAGTGCATCCAGTTTTTCCGGTAACCCTCTCAACTTTTTAGCACATGCTATGTGGGTCAAATTATGATATCATGCCAACTTTCAACCATTTCAGTGTTCATTTGCAGTGCTTTTCAATTCAGGGTCATTTTAGCTCAAAATAAATCATGAAATGCATGAAAACTAGCAAATGAAGTCAGAAAATGGTTGAAACGTGATGATGTGGCTTTGAATGGTGTATATTAAATGCAGAAAAAGTCTTGAGTTAAAATATGTTCAAAAAATTGAAATCCCTTTGTTATAGACGTGTTTTCGTCTCAAACCCTGATACTTCGAAAGAGATTGTCCAGTTTGTACACGAAGTGCATCCAGTTTTTCCGGTAACCCTCTCAACTTTTTAGCACATGCTATGTGGGTGAAATTATGATACCATGCCAACTTTCAACCATTTCAGAGTTCATTTGCAGTGCTTTTCAATTCAGGGTCATTTTAGCTCAAAATAAATCATGAAATGCATGAAAACTAGCAAATGAAGTCAGAAAATGGTTGAAAGGTGATGATGTGGCTTTGAATGGTGCATGTTGAATGCAGAAAAAGTCTTGAGTTAAAATATGTTCAAAAAATTGAAATCCCTTTGTAATAGACGTGTTTTCGTCCGAAACCCTGATACTTCGAAAGAGATTGTCCAGTTTGTACACGAAGTGCATCTGGTTTTTCCGGTAACCCTCTCAACTTTTAAGCACATGCTATGTGGGTGAAATTATGATACCATGCCAACTTTCAACCATTTCAGAGTTCATTTGCAGTGCTTTTCAATTCAGGGTCATTTTAGATCAAAATAAATCATGAAATGCATGAAAACTAGCAAATGAAGTCAGAAAATGGTTGAAGGATGATGATGTGGCTTTGAATGGTAAATATTGAATGCAGAAAAAGTCTTGAGTTAAAATATGTTCAAAAAATTGAAATCCCTTTGTAATAGACGTGTTTTCGTCCGAAACCCTGATACTTCGAAAGAGATTGTCCAGTTTGTACACGAAGTGCATCCAGTTTTTCCGGTAACCCTCTCAACTTTTTAGCACATGCTATGTGGGTCAAATTATGATATCATGCCAACTTTCAACCATTTCAGAGTTCATTTGCAGTGCTTTTCAATTCAGGGTCATTTTAGATCAAAATAAATCATGAAATGCATGAAAACTAGCAAATGAAGTCAGAAAATGGTTGAAAGATGATGATGTGGCTTTGAATGGTAAATATTGAATGCAGAAAAAGTCTTGAGTTAAAATATGTTCAAAAAATTGAAATCCCTTTGTAATAGACGTGTTTTCGTCCGAAACCCTGATACTTCGAAAGAGATTGTCCAGTTTGTACACGAAGTGCATCCAGTTTTTCCGGTAACCCACTCAACTTTTTAGCACATGCTATGTGGGTGAAATTATTATACCATGCCAACTTTCAACCATTTCATAATTCATTTGCAGTGCTTTTCAATTCAGGGTCATTTTAGCTCAAAATAAATCATGAAATGCATGAAAACTAGCAAATGAAGTCAGAAAATGGTTGAAAGGTGATGATGTGGCTTTGAATGGTGCATATTGAATGCAGAAAAAGTCTTGAGTTAAAATATGTTCAAAAAATTGAAATCCCTTTGTAATAGACGTGTTTTCGTCCGAAACCCTGATACTTCGAAAGAGATTGTCCAGTTTGTACACGAAGTGCATCCAGTTTTTCCGGTAAGCCTCTCAACTTTTTAGCACATGCTATGTGGGTGAAATTATGATACCATGCCAACTTTCAACCATTTCAGTGTTCATTTGCAGTGCTTTTCAATTCAGGGTCATTTTAGCTCAAAATAAATCATGAAATGCATGAAAACTAGCAAATGAAGTCAGAAAATGGTTGAAACGTGATGATGTGGCTTTGAATGGTGTATATTAAATGCAGAAAAAGTCTTGAGTTAAAATATGTTCAAAAAATTGAAATCCCTTTGTTATAGACGTGTTTTCGTCTCAAACCCTGATACTTCGAAAGAGATTGTCCAGTTTGTACACGAAGTGCATCCAGTTTTTCCGGTAACCCTCTCAACTTTTTAGCACATGCTATGTGGGTGAAATTATGATACCATGCCAACTTTCAACCATTTCAGAGTTCATTTGCAGTGCTTTTCAATTCAGGGTCATTTTAGCTCAAAATAAATCATGAAATGCATGAAAACTAGCAAATGAAGTCAGAAAATGGTTGAAAGGTGATGATGTGGCTTTGAATGGTGCATGTTGAATGCAGAAAAAGTCTTGAGTTAAAATATGTTCAAAAAATTGAAATCCCTTTGTAATAGACGTGTTTTCGTCCGAAACCCTGATACTTCGAAAGAGATTGTCCAGTTTGTACACGAAGTGCATCTAGTTTTTCCGGTAACCCTCTCAACTTTTAAGCACATGCTATGTGGGTGAAATTATGATACCATGCCAACTTTCAACCATTTCAGAGTTCATTTGCAGTGCTTTTCAATTCAGGGTCATTTTAGATCAAAATAAATCATGAAATGCATGAAAACTAGCAAATGAAGTCAGAAAATGGTTGAAGGATGATGATGTGGCTTTGAATGGTAAATATTGAATGCAGAAAAAGTCTTGAGTTAAAATATGTTCAAAAAATTGAAATCCCTTTGTAATAGACGTGTTTTCGTCCGAAACCCTGATACTTCGAAAGAGATTGTCCAGTTTGTACACGAAGTGCATCCAGTTTTTCCGGTAACCCTCTCAACTTTTTAGCACATGCTATGTGGGTCAAATTATGATATCATGCCAACTTTCAACCATTTCAGAGTTCATTTGCAGTGCTTTTCAATTCAGGGTCATTTTAGATCAAAATAAATCATGAAATGCATGAAAACTAGCAAATGAAGTCAGAAAATGGTTGAAAGATGATGATGTGGCTTTGAATGGTAAATATTGAATGCAGAAAAAGTCTTGAGTTAAAATATGTTCAAAAAATTGAAATCCCTTTGTAATAGACGTGTTTTCGTCCGAAACCCTGATACTTCGAAAGAGATTGTCCAGTTTGTACACGAAGTGCATCCAGTTTTTCCGGTAACCCACTCAACTTTTTAGCACATGCTATGTGGGTGAAATTATTATACCATGCCAACTTTCAACCATTTCATAGTTCATTTGCAGTGCTTTTCAATTCAGGGTCATTTTAGCTCAAAATAAATCATGAAATGCATGAAAACTAGCAAATGAAGTCAGAAAATGGTTGAAAGGTGATGATGTGGCTTTGAATGGTGCATATTGAATGCAGAAAAAGTCTTGAGTTAAAATATGTTCAAAAAATTGAAATCCCTTTGTAATAGACGTGTTTTCGTCCGAAACCCTGATACTTCGAAAGAGATTGTCCAGTTTGTACACGAAGTGCATCCAGTTTTTCCGGTAAGCCTCTCAACTTTTTAGCACATGCTATGTGGGTGAAATTATGATACCATGCCAACTTTCAACCATTTCAGTGTTCATTTGCAGTGCTTTTCAATTCAGGGTAATTTTAGCTCAAAATAAATCATGAAATGCATGAAAACTAGCAAATGAAGTCAGAAAATGGTTGAAAGGTGATGAGATGGCTTTGAATGGTGCATATTGAATGCAGAAAAAGTCTTGAGTTAAAATATGTTCAAAAAATTGAAATCTCTTTGTAATAGACGTGTTTTCGTCCGAAACCCTGATACTTCGAAAGAGATTGTCCAGTTTGTACACGAAGTGCATCCAGTTTTTCCGGTAAGCCTCTCAACTTTTTAGCACATGCTATGTGGGTGAAATTATGATACCATGCCAACTTTCAACCATTTCAGAGTTCATTTGCAGTGCTTTTCAATTCAGGGTCATTTTAGCTCAAAATAAATCATGAAATGCATGAAAACTAGCAAATGAAGTCAGAAAATGGTTGAAAGGTGATGATGTGGCTTTGAATGGTGCATATTGAATGCAGAAAAAGTCTTGAGTTAAAATATGTTCAAAAAATTGAAATCCCTTTGTAATAGACGTGTTTTCGTCCGAAACCCTGATACTTCGAAAGAGATTGTCCAGTTTGTACACGAAGTGCATCTAGTTTTTCCGGGAACCCTCTCAACTTTTAAGCACATGCTATGTGGGTGAAATTATGATACCATGCCAACTTTCAACCATTTCAGAGTTCATTTGCAGTGCTTTTCAATTCAGGGTCATTTTAGATCAAAATAAATCATGAAATGCATGAAAACTAGCAAATGAAGTCAGAAAATGGTTGAAGGATGATGATGTGGCTTTGATTGGTAGATATTGAATGCAGAAAAAGTCTTGAGTTAAAATATGTTCAAAAAATTGAAATCCCTTTGTAATAGACGTGTTTTCGTCCGAAACCCTGATACTTCGAAAGAGATTGTCCAGTTTGTACACGAAGTGCATCCAGTTTTTCCGGTAACCCTCTCAACTTTTTAGCACATACTATGTGGGAGAAATTATTATACCATGCCAACTTTCAACCATTTCATAGTTCATTTGCAGTGCTTTTCAATTCAGGGTCATTTTAGCTCAAAATAAATCATGAAATGCATGAAAACTAGAAATGAAGTCAGAAAATGGTTGAAAGGTGATGATGTGGCTTTGAATGGTGCATATTGAATGCAGAAAAAGTCTTGAGTTAAAATATGTTCAAAAAATTGAAATCCCTTTGTAATAGACGTGTTTTCGTCCGAAACCCTGATACTTCGAAAGAGATTGTCCAGTTTGTACATGAAGTGCATCCAGTTTTTCCGGTAACCCACTCAACTTTTTAGCACATGCTATGTGGGTGAAATTATTATACCATGCCAACTTTCAACAATTTCATAGTTCATTTGCAGTGCTTTTCAATTCAGGGTCATTTTAGATCAAAATAAATCAAAAAATGCATGAAAACTAGCAAATGAAGTCAGAAAATGGTTGAAGGATGATGATGTGGCATTGAATGGTAAATATTGAATGCAGAAAAAGTCTTGAGTTAAAATATGTTCAAAAAATTGAAATCCCTTTGTAATAGACGTGTTTTCGTCCGAAACCCTGATACTTCGAAAGAGATTGTCCAGTTTGTACACGAAGTGCATCCAGTTTTTCCGGTAACCCTCTCAACTTTTTAGCACATGCTATGTGGGTGAAATTATGATACCATGCCAACTTTCAACCATTTCAGAGTTCATTTGCAGTGCTTTTCAATTCAGGGTCATTTTAGCTCAAAATAAATCATGAAATGCATGAAAACTAGCAAATGAAGTGAGAAAATGGTTGAAAGGTGATGATGTGGCTTTGAATGGTGCATATTGAATGCAGAAAAAGTCTTGAGTTAACATATGTTCAAAAAATTGAAATCCCTTTGTAATAGACGTGTTTTTGTCCGAAACCCTGATACTTCGAAAGAGATTGTCCAGTTTGTATACGAAGTGCATCTAGTTTTTCCGGTAACCCTCTCAACTTTTTGGCACATGCTATGTGGGTGAAATTATGATACCATGCCAACTTTCAACCATTTCAGAGTTCATTTGCAGTGCTTTTCAATTCAGGGTCATTTTAGATCAAAATAAATCATGAAATGCAAGAAAACTAGCAAATGAAGTCAGAAAATGGTTGAAGGATGATGATGTGGCTTTGAATGGTAAATATTGAATGCAGAAAAAGTCTTGAGTTAAAATATGTTCAAAAAATTGAAATCCCTTTGTAATAGACGTGTTTTCGTCCGAAACCCTGATACTTCGAAAGAGATTGTACAGTTTGTACACGAAGTGCATCCAGTTTTTCCGATAACCCTCTCAACTTTTTAGCACATACTATGTGGGTGAAATTATTATACCATGCCAACTTTCAACCATTTCATAGTTCATTTGCAGTGCTTTTCAATTCAGGGTCATTTTAGCTCAAAATAAATCATGAAATGCATGAAAACTAGAAATGAAGTCAGAAAATGGTTGAAAGGTGATGATGTGGCTTTGAATGGTGCATATTGAATGCAGAAAAAGTCTTGAGTTAAAATATGTTCAAAAAATTGAAATCCCTTTGTAATAGACGTGTTTTCGTCCGAAACCCTGATACTTCGAAGGAGATTGTCCAGTTTGTACATGAAGTGCATCCAGTTTTTCCGGTAACCCACTCAACTTTTTAGCACATGCTATGTGGGTGAAATTATTATACCATGCCAACTTTCAACCATTTCATAGTTCATTTGCAGTGCTTTTCAATTCAGGGTCATTTTAGATCAAAATAAATCAAAAAATGCATGAAAACTAGCAAATGCAGTCAGAAAATGGTTGAAGGATGATGATGTGGCATTGAATGGTAAATATTGAATGCAGAAAAAGTCTTGAGTTAAAATATGTTCAAAAAATTGAAATCCCTTTGTAATAGACGTGTTTTCGTCCGAAACCCTGATAGTTCGAAAGAGATTGTCCAGTTTGTACACGCAGTGCATCCAGTTTTTCCGGTAACCCTCTCAACTTTTTAGCACATGCTATGTGGGTGAAATTATGATACCATGCCAACTTTCAACCATTTCAGAGTTCATTTGCAGTGCTTTTCAATTCAGGGTCATTTTAGCTCAAAATAAATCATGAAATGCATGAAAACTAGCAAATGAAGTCAGAAAATGGTTGAAAGGTGATGATGTGGCTTTGAATGGTGCATATTGAATGCAAAAAAAGTCTTGAGTTAACATATGTTCAAAAAATTGAAATCCCTTTGTAATAGACGTGTTTTTGTCCGAAACCCTGATACTTCGAAAGAGATTGTCCAGTTTGTATACGAAGTGCATCTAGTTTTTCCGGTAACCCTCTCAACTTTTTGGCACATGCTATGTGGGTGAAATTATGATACCATGCCAACTTTCAACCATTTCAGAGTTCATTTGCAGTGCTTTCCAATTCAGGGTCATTTTAGATCAAAATAAATCATGAAATGCAAGAAAACTAGCAAATGAAGTCAGAAAATGGTTGAAGGATGATGATGTGGCTTTGAATGGTAAATATTGAATGCAGAAAAAGTCTTGAGTTAAAATATGTTCAAAAAATTGAAATCCCTTTGTAATAGACGTGTTTTCGTCCGAAACCCTGATACTTCGAAAGAGATTGTCCAGTTTGTACACGAAGTGCATCCAGTTTTTCCGGTAACCCTCTCAACTTTTTAGCACATACTATGTGGGTGAAATTATTATACCATGCCAACTTTCAACCATTTCATAGTTCATTTGCAGTGCTTTTCAATTCAGGGCCATTTTAGCTCAAAATAAATCATGAAATGCATGAAAACTAGAAATGAAGTCAGAAAATGGTTGAAAGGTGATGATGTGGCTTTGAATGGTGCATATTGAATGCAGAAAAAGTCTTGAGTTAAAATATGTTCAAAAAATTGAAATCCCTTTGTAATAGACGTGTTTTCGTCCGAAACCCTGATACTTCGAAAGAGATTGTCCAGTTTGTACATGAAGTGCATCCAGTTTTTCCGGTAACCCACTCAACTTTTTAGCACATGCTATGTGGGTGAAATTATTATACCATGCCAACTTTCTACCATTTCATAGTTCATTTGCAGTGCTTTTCAATTCAGGGTCATTTTAGATCAAAATAAATCAAAAAATGCATGAAAACTAGCAAATGAAGTCAGAAAATGGTTGAAGGATGATGATGTGGCATTGAATGGTAAATATTGAATGCAGAAAAAGTCTTGAGTTAAAATATGTTCAAAAAATTGAAATCCCTTTGTAATAGACGTGTTTTCGTCCGAAACCCTGATACTTCGAAAGAGATTGTCCAGTTTGTACACGAAGTGCATCTAGTTTTTCCGGTAACCCTCTCAACTTTTTAGCACATGCTATGTGGGTGAAATTATGATACCATGCCAACTTTCAACCATTTCAGAGTTCATTTGCAGTGCTTTTCAATTCAGGGTCATTTTAGCTCAAAATAAATCATGAAATGCATGAAAACTAGCAAATGAAGTCAGAAAATGGTTGAAAGGTGATGATGTGGCTTTGAATGGTGCATATTGAATGCAGAAAAAGTCTTGAGTTAACATATGTTCAAAAAATTGAAATCCCTTTGTAATAGACGTGTTTTTGTCCAAAACCCTGATACTTCGAAAGAGATTGTCCAGTTTGTATACGAAGTGCATCTAGTTTTTCCGGTAACCCTCTCAACTTTTTGGCACATGCTATGTGGGTGAAATTATGATACCATGCCAACTTTCAACCATTTCAGAGTTCATTTGCAGTGCTTTTCAATTCAGGGTCATTTTAGATCAAATTAAATCATGAAATGCAAGAAAACTAGCAAATGAAGTCAGAAAATGGTTGAAGGATGATGATGTGGCTTTGAATGGTAAATATTGAATGCAGAAAAAGTCTTGAGTTAAAATATGTTCAAAAAATTGAAATCCCTTTGTAATAGACGTGTTTTCGTCCGAAACCCTGATACTTCGAAAGAGATTGTCCAGTTTGTACACGAAGTGCATCCAGTTTTTCCGGTAACCCTCTCAACTTTTTAGCACATACTATGTGGGTGAAATTATGATACCATGCCAACTTTCAACCATTTCAGTGTTCATTTGCAGTGCTTTTCAATTCAGGGTCATTTTAGCTCAAAATAAATCATGAAATGCATGAAAACTAGCAAATGAAGTCAGAAAATGGTTGAAAGGTGATGAGATGGCTTTGAATGGTGCATATTGAATGCAGAAAAAGTCTTGAGTTAAAATATGTTCAAAAAATTGAAATCCCTTTGTAATAGACGTGTTTTCGTCCGAAACCCTGATACTTCGAAGGAGATTGTCCAGTTTGTACACGAAGTGCATCCAGTTTTTCCGGTAAGCCTCTCAACTTTTTAGCACATGCTATGTGGGTGAAATTATTATACCATGCCAACTTTCAACCATTTCCGTGTTCATTTGCAGTGCTTTTCAATTCAGGGTCATTTTAGCTCAAAATAAATCATGAAATGCATGAAAACTAGCAAATGAAGTCAGAAAATGGTTGAAGGATGATGATGTGGCATTGAATGGTAAATATTGAATGCAGAAAAAGTCTTGAGTTAAAATATGTTCAAAAAATTGAAATCCCTTTGTAATAGACGTGTTTTCGTCCGAAACCCTGATAGTTCGAAAGAGATTGTCCAGTTTGTACACGAAGTGCATCCAGTTTTTCCGGTAACCCTCTCAACTTTTTAGCACATGCTATGTGGGTGAAATTATGATACCATGCCAACTTTCAACCATTTCAGAGTTCATTTGCAGTGCTTTTCAATTCAGGGTCATTTTAGCTCAAAATAAATCATGAAATGCATGAAAACTAGCAAATGAAGTCAGAAAATGGTTGAAAGGTGATGATGTTGCTTTGAATGGTGCATATTGAATGCAGAAAAAGTCTTGAGTTAACATATGTTCAAAAAATTGAAATCCCTTTGTAATAGACGTGTTTTTGTCCGAAACCCTGATACTTCGAAAGAGATTGTCCAGTTTGTATACGAAGTGCATCTAGTTTTTCCGGTAACCCTCTCAACTTTTTGGCACATGCTATGTTGGTGAAATTATGATACCATGCTAACTTTCAACCATTTCAGAGTTCATTTGCAGTGCTTTTCAATTCAGGGTCATTTTAGATCAAAATAAATCATGAAATGCAAGAAAACTAGCAAATGAAGTCAGAAAATGGTTGAAGGATGATGATGTGGCTTTGAATGGTAAATATTGAATGCAGAAAAAGTCTTGAGTTAAAATATGTTCAAAAAATTGAAATCCCTTTGTAATAGACGTGTTTTCGTCCGAAACCCTGATACTTCGAAAGAGATTGTCCAGTTTGTACACGAAGTGCATCCAGTTTTTCCGGTAACCCTCTCAACTTTTTAGCACATACTATGTGGGTGAAATTATTATACCATGCCAACTTTCAACCATTTCATAGTTCATTTGCAGTGCTTTTCAATTCAGGGTCATTTTAGCTCAAAATAAATCATGAAATGCATGAAAACTAGAAATGAAGTCAGAAAATGGTTGAAAGGTGATGATGTGGCTTTGAATGGTGCATATGGAATGCAGAAAAAGTCTTGAGTTAAAATATGTTCAAAAAATTGAAATCCCTTTGTAATAGACGTGTTTTCGTCCGAAACCCTGATACTTCGAAAGAGATTGTCCAGTTTGTACATGAAGTGCATCCAGTTTTTCCGGTAACCCACTCAACTTTTTAGCACATGCTATGTGGGTGAAATTATTATACCATGCCAACTTTCAACCATTTCATAGTTCATTTGCAGTGCTTTTCAATTCAGGGTCATTTTAGATCAAAATAAATCAAAAAATGCATGAAAACTAGCAAATGAAGTCAGAAAATGGTTGAAGGATGATGATGTGGCATTGAATGGTAAATATTGAATGCAGAAAAAGTCTTGAGTTAAAATATGTTCAAAAAATTGAAATCCCTTTGTAATAGACGTGTTCTCGTCCGAAACCCTGATAGTTCGAAAGAGATTGTCCAGTTTGTACACGAAGTGTATCCAGTTTTTCCGGTAACCCTCTCAACTTTTTAGCACATGCTATGTGGGTGAAATTATGATACCATGCCAACTATCAACCATTTCAGAGTTCATTTGCAGTGCTTTTCAATTCAGGGTCATTTTAGCTCAAAATAAATCATGAAATGCATGAAAACTAGCAAATGAAGTCAGAAAATGGTTGAAACGTGATGATGTGGCTTTGAATGGTGTATATTAAATGCAGAAAAAGTCTTGAGTTAAAATATGTTCAAAAAATTGAAATCCCTTTGTTATAGACGTGTTTTTGTCCGAAACCCTGATACTTCGAAAGAAATTGTCCAGTTTGTACACGAAGTGCATCCAATATTTCCGGTAACCCTCTCAACTTTTTAGCACATGCTATGTGGGTGAAATTATGATACCATGCCAACTTTCAACCATTTCAGAGTTCATTTGCAGTGCTTTTCAATTCAGGGTCATTTTAGATCAAATTAAATCATGAAATGCAAGAAAACTAGCAAATGAAGTCAGAAAATGGTTGAAGGATGATGATGTGGCTTTGAATGGTAAATATTGAATGCAGAAAAAGTCTTGAGTTAAAATATGTTCAAAAAATTGAAATCCCTTTGTAATAGACGTGTTTTCGTCCGAAACCCTGATAGTTCGAAAGAGATTGTCCAGTTTGTACACGAAGTGCATCCAGTTTTTCCGGTAACCCTCTCAACTTTTTAGCACATACAATGTGGGTGAAATTATTATACCATGCCAACTTTCAACCATTTCATAGTTCATTTGCAGTGCTTTTCAATTCAGGGTCATTTTAGATCAAAATAAATCAAAAAATGCATGAAAACTAGCAAATGAAGTCAGAAAATGGTTGAAGGATGATGATGTGGCATTGAATGGTAAATATTGAATGCAGAAAAAGTCTTGAGTTAAAATATGTTCAAAAAATTGAAATCCCTTTGTAATAGACGTGTTTTCGTCCGAAACCCTGATAGTTCGAAAGAGATTGTCCAGTTTGTACACGAAGTGCATCCAGTTTTTCCGGTAACCCTCTCAACTTTTTAGCACATGCTATGTGGGTGAAATTATGATACCATGCCAACTTTCAATTCAGGGTCATTTTAGCTCAAAATAAATCATGAAATGCATGAAAACTAGCAAATGAAGTCAGAAAATGGTTGAAAGGTGATGATGTGGCTTTGAATGGTGCATATTGAATGCAGAAAAAGTCTTGAGTTAAAATATGTTCAAAAAATTGAAATCCCTTTGTAATAGACGTGTTTTCGTCCGAAACCCTGATACTTCGAAAGAGATTGTCCAGTTTGTACACGAAGTGCATCCAGTTTTTCCGGTAAGCCTCTCAACTTTTTAGCACATGCTATGTGGGTGAAATTATGATACCATGCCAACTTTCAACCATTTCAGTGTTCATTTGCAGTGCTTTTCAATTCAGGGTCATTTTAGCTCAAAATAAATCATGAAATGCATGAAAACTAGCAAATGAAGTCAGAAAATGGTTGAAAGGTGATGAGATGGCTTTGAATGGTGCATATTGAATGCAGAAAAAGTCTTGAGTTAAAATATGTTCAAAAAATTGAAATCCCTTTGTAATAGACGTGTTTTCGTCCGAAACCCTGATACTTCGAAAGAGATTGTCCAGTTTGTACACGAAGTGCATCCAGTTTTTCCGGTAAGCCTCTCAACTTTTTAGCACATGCTATGTGGGTGAAATTATGATACCATGCCAACTTTCAACCATTTCAGAGTTCATTTGCAGTGCTTTTCAATTCAGGGTCATTTTAGATCAAAATAAATCATGAAATGCATGAAAACTAGCAAATGAAGTCAGAAAATGGTTGAAGGATGATGATGTGGCTTTGAATGGTAAATATTGAATGCAGAAAAAGTCTTGAGTTAAAATATGTTCAAAAAATTGAAATCCCTTTGTAATAGACGTGTTTTCGTCCGAAACCCTGATACTTCGAAAGAGATTGTCCAGTTTGTACACGAAGTGCATCCAGTTTTTCCGGTAACCCTCTCAACTTTTTAGCACATGCTATGTGGGTCAAATTATGATATCATGCCAACTTTCAACCATTTCAGAGTTCATTTGCAGTGCTTTTCAATTCAGGGTCTTTTTAGATCAAAATAAATCATGAAATGCATGAAAACTAGCAAATGAAGTCAAAAAATGGTTGAAATATGATGATGTGGCTTTGAATGGTAAATATTGAATGCAGAAAAAGTCTTGAGTTATATTATGTTCAAAAAAATGAAATCCCTTTGTAATAGACGTGTTTTCGTCCGAAACCCTGATACTTCGAAAGAGATTGTCCAGTTTGTACACGAACTGCATCCAGTTTTTCTGGTAACCCACTCAACTTTTTAGCACATGCTATGTGGGTGAAATTATTATACCATGCCAACTTTCAACCATTTCATAGTTCATTTGCAGTGCTTTTCAATTCAGTGTCATTTTAGCTCAAAATAAATCATGAAATGCATGAAAACTAGCAAATGAAGTCAGAAAATGGTTGAAAGGTGATGATGTGGCTTTGAATGGTGCATATTGAATGCAGAAAAAGTCTTGAGTTAAAATATGTTCAAAAAATTGAAATCCCTTTGTAATAGACGTGTTTTCGTCCGAAACCCTGATACTTCGAAAGAGATTGTCCAGTTTGTACACGAAGTGCATCCAGTTTTTCCGGTAAGCCTCTCAACTTTTTAGCACATGCTATGTGGGTGAAATTATGATACCATGCCAACTTTCAACCATTTCAGAGTTCATTTGCAGTGCTTTTCAATTCAGGGTCATTTTAGCTCAAAATAAATCATGAAATGCATGAAAACTAGCAAATGAAGTCAGAAAATGGTTGAAAGGTGATGAGATGGCTTTGAATGGTGCATATTGAATGCAGAAAACGTCTTGAGTTAAAATATGTTCAAAAAATTGAAATCCATTTGTAATAGACGTGTTTTCGTCCGAAACCCTGATACTTCGAAAGAGATTGTCCAGTTTGTACACGAAGTGCATCCAGTTTTTCCGGTAAGCCTCTCAACTTTTTAGCACATGCTATGTGGGTGAAATTATGATACCATGCCAACTTTCAACAATTTCAGAGTTCATTTGCAGTGCTTTTCAATTCAGGGTCATTTTAGCTCAAAATAAATCATGAAATGCATGAAAACTAGCAAATGAAGTCAGAAAATGGTTGAAAGGTGATGATGTGGCTTTGAATGGTGCATATTGAATGCAGAAAAAGTCTTGAGTTAACATATGTTCAAAAAATTGAAATCCCTTTGTAATAGACGTGTTTTCGTCCGAAACCCTGATACTTCGAAAGAGATTGTCCAGTTTGTATACGAAGTGCATGTAGTTTTTCCGGTAACCCTCTCAACTTTTTAGCACATGCTATGTGGATGAAATTATGATACCATGCCAACTTTCAACCATTTCAGAGTTCATTTGCAGTGCTTTTCAATTCAGGGTCATTTTAGATCAACATAAATCATGAAATGCATGAAAACTAGCAAATGAAGTCAGAAAATGGTTGAAGGATGATGATGTGGCTTTGAATGGTAAATATTGAATGCAGAAAAAGTCTTGAGTTAAAATATGTTCAAAAAATTGAAATCCCTTTGTAATAGACGTGTTTTCGTCCGAAACCCTGATACTTCGAAAGAGATTGTCCAGTTTGTACACGAAGTGCATCCAGTTTTTCCGGTAACCCTCTCAACTTTTTAGCACATACTATGTGGGTGAAATTATTATACCATGCCAACTTTCAACCATTTCATAGTTCATTTGCAGTGCTTTTCAATTCAGGGTCATTTTAGCTCAAAATAAATCATGAAATGCATGAAAACTAGCAAATGAAGTCAGAAAATGGTTGAAAGGTGATGATGTGGCTTTGAATGGTGCATATTGAATGCAGAAAAAGTCTTGAGTTAAAATATGTTCAAAAAATTGAAATCCCTTTGTAATAGACGTGTTTTCGTCCGAAACCCTGATACTTCGAAAGAGATTGTCCAGTTTGTACATGAAGTGCATCCAGTTTTTCCGGTAACCCTCTCAACTTTTTAGCACATGCTATGTGGGTGCAATTATGATACCATGCCAACTTTCAACCATTTCAGAGTTCATTTGCAGTGCTTTTCAATTCAGGGTCATTTTAGATCAAAATAAATCATGAAATGCATGAAAACTAGCAAATGAAGTCAGAAAATGGTTGAAACGTGATGATGTGGCTTTGAATGGTGTATATTGAATGCAGAAAAAGTCTTGAGTTAAAATATGTTCAAAAAATTGAAATCCCTTTGTTATAGACGTGTTTTCGTCTCAAACCCTGATAGTTCGAAAGAGATTGTCCAGTTTGTACACGAAGTGCATCCAGTTTTTCCGGTAACCCTCTCAACTTTTTAGCACATGCTATGTGGGTGAAATTATGATACCATGCCAACTTTCAACCATTTCAGAGTTCATTTGCAGTGCTTTTCAATTCAGGGTCATTTTAGCTCAAAATAAATCATGAAATGCATGAAAACTAGCAAATGAAGTCAGAAAATGGTTGAAACGTGATGATGTGGCTTTGAATGGTGTATATTGAATGCAGAAAAAGTCTTGAGTTAAAATATGTTCAAAAAATTGAAATCCATTTGTAATAGACGTGTTTTCGTCCGAAACCCTGATACTTCGAAAGAGATTGTCCAGTTTGTATACGAAGTGCATGTAGTTTTTCCGGTAACCCTCTCAACTTTTTAGCACATGCTATGTGGGTGAAATTATGATACCATGCCAACTTTCAACCATTTCAGAGTTCATTTGCAGTGCTTTTCAATTCAGGGTCATTTTAGCTCAAAATAAATCATGAAATGCATGAAAACTAGCAAATGAAGTCAGAAAATGGTTGAAAGGTGATGAGATGGCTTTGAATGGTGCATATTGAATGCAGAAAAAGTCTTGAGTTAAAATATGTTCAAAAAATTGAAATCCCTTTGTAATAGACGTGTTTTCGTCCGAAACCCTGATACTTCGAAGGAGATTGTCCAGTTTGTACACGAAGTGCATCCAGTTTTTCCGGTAAGCCTCTCAACTTTTTAGCACATGCTATGTGGGTGAAATTATTATACCATGCCAACTTTCAACCATTTCCGTGTTCATTTGCAGTGCTTTTCAATTCAGGGTCATTTTAGCTCAAAATAAATCATGAAATGCATGAAAACTAGCAAATGAAGTCAGAAAATGGTTGAAGGATGATGATGTGGCATTGAATGGTAAATATTGAATGCAGAAAAAGTCTTGAGTTAAAATATGTTCAAAAAATTGAAATCCCTTTGTAATAGACGTGTTTTCGTCCGAAACCCTGATAGTTCGAAAGAGATTGTCCAGTTTGTACACGAAGTGCATCCAGTTTTTCCGGTAACCCTCTCAACTTTTTAGCACATGCTATGTGGGTGAAATTATGATACCATGCCAACTTTCAACCATTTCAGAGTTCATTTGCAGTGCTTTTCAATTCAGGGTCATTTTAGCTCAAAATAAATCATGAAATGCATGAAAACTAGCAAATGAAGTCAGAAAATGGTTGAAAGGTGATGATGTGGCTTTGAATGGTGCATATTGAATGCAGAAAAAGTCTTGAGTTAACATATGTTCGAAAAATTGAAATCCCTTTGTAATAGACGTGTTTTTGTCCGAAACCCTGATACTTCGAAAGAGATTGTCCAGTTTGTATACGAAGTGCATCTAGTTTTTCCGGTAACCCTCTCAACTTTTTGGCACATGCTATGTTGGTGAAATTATGATACCATGCTAACTTTCAACCATTTCAGAGTTCATTTGCAGTGCTTTTCAATTCAGGGTCATTTTAGATCAAAATAAATCATGAAATGCAAGAAAACTAGCAAATGAAGTCAGAAAATGGTTGAAGGATGATGATGTGGCTTTGAATGGTAAATATTGAATGCAGAAAAAGTCTTGAGTTAAAATATGTTCAAAAAATTGAAATCCCTTTGTAATAGACGTGTTTTCGTCCGAAACCCTGATACTTCGAAAGAGATTGTCCAGTTTGTACACGAAGTGCATCCAGTTTTTCCGGTAACCCTCTCAACTTTTTAGCACATACTATGTGGGTGAAATTATTATACCATGCCAACTTTCAACCATTTCATAGTTCATTTGCAGTGCTTTTCAATTCAGGGTCATTTTAGCTCAAAATAAATCATGAAATGCATGAAAACTAGAAATGAAGTCAGAAAATGGTTGAAAGGTGATGATGTGGCTTTGAATGGTGCATATGGAATGCAGAAAAAGTCTTGAGTTAAAATATGTTCAAAAAATTGAAATCCCTTTGTAATAGACGTGTTTTCGTCCGAAACCCTGATACTTCGAAAGAGATTGTCCAGTTTGTACATGAAGTGCATCCAGTTTTTCCGGTAACCCACTCAACTTTTTAGCACATGCTATGTGGGTGAAATTATTATACCATGCCAACTTTCAACCATTTCATAGTTCATTTGCAGTGCTTTTCAATTCAGGGTCATTTTAGATCAAAATAAATCAAAAAATGCATGAAAACTAGCAAATGAAGTCAGAAAATGGTTGAAGGATGATGATGTGGCATTGAATGGTAAATATTGAATGCAGAAAAAGTCTTGAGTTAAAATATGTTCAAAAAATTGAAATCCCTTTGTAATAGACGTGTTCTCGTCCGAAACCCTGATAGTTCGAAAGAGATTGTCCAGTTTGTACACGAAGTGTATCCAGTTTTTCCGGTAACCCTCTCAACTTTTTAGCACATGCTATGTGGTTGAAATTATGATACCATGCCAACTATCAACCATTTCAGAGTTCATTTGCAGTGCTTTTCAATTCAGGGTCATTTTAGCTCAAAATAAATCATGAAATGCATGAAAACTAGCAAATGAAGTCAGAAAATGGTTGAAACGTGATGATGTGGCTTTGAATGGTGTATATTAAATGCAGAAAAAGTCTTGAGTTAAAATATGTTCAAAAAATTGAAATCCCTTTGTTATAGACGTGTTTTTGTCCGAAACCCTGATACTTCGAAAGAAATTGTCCAGTTTGTACACGAAGTGCATCCAATATTTCCGGTAACCCTCTCAACTTTTTAGCACATGCTATGTGGGTGAAATTATGATACCATGCCAACTTTCAACCATTTCAGAGTTCATTTGCAGTGCTTTTCAATTCAGGGTCATTTTAGATCAAATTAAATCATGAAATGCAAGAAAACTAGCAAATGAAGTCAGAAAATGGTTGAAGGATGATGATGTGGCTTTGAATGGTAAATATTGAATGCAGAAAAAGTCTTGAGTTAAAATATGTTCAAAAAATTGAAATCCCTTTGTAATAGACGTGTTTTCGTCCGAAACCCTGATAGTTCGAAAGAGATTGTCCAGTTTGTACACGAAGTGCATCCAGTTTTTCCGGTAACCCTCTCAACTTTTTAGCACATACAATGTGGGTGAAATTATTATACCATGCCAACTTTCAACCATTTCATAGTTCATTTGCAGTGCTTTTCAATTCAGGGTCATTTTAGATCAAAATAAATCAAAAAATGCATGAAAACTAGCAAATGAAGTCAGAAAATGGTTGAAGGATGATGATGTGGCATTGAATGGTAAATATTGAATGCAGAAAAAGTCTTGAGTTAAAATATGTTCAAAAAATTGAAATCCCTTTGTAATAGACGTGTTTTCGTCCGAAACCCTGATAGTTCGAAAGAGATTGTCCAGTTTGTACACGAAGTGCATCCAGTTTTTCCGGTAACCCTCTCAACTTTTTAGCACATGCTATGTGGGTGAAATTATGATACCATGCCAACTTTCAATTCAGGGTCATTTTAGCTCAAAATAAATCATGAAATGCATGAAAACTAGCAAATGAAGTCAGAAAATGGTTGAAAGGTGATGATGTGGCTTTGAATGGTGCATATTGAATGCAGAAAAAGTCTTGAGTTAAAATATGTTCAAAAAATTGAAATCCCTTTGTAATAGACGTGTTTTCGTCCGAAACCCTGATACTTCGAAAGAGATTGTCCAGTTTGTACACGAAGTGCATCCAGTTTTTCCGGTAAGCCTCTCAACTTTTTAGCACATGCTATGTGGGTGAAATTATGATACCATGCCAACTTTCAACCATTTCAGTGTTCATTTGCAGTGCTTTTCAATTCAGGGTCATTTTAGCTCAAAATAAATCATGAAATGCATGAAAACTAGCAAATGAAGTCAGAAAATGGTTGAAAGGTGATGAGATGGCTTTGAATGGTGCATATTGAATGCAGAAAAAGTCTTGAGTTAAAATATGTTCAAAAAATTGAAATCCCTTTGTAATAGACGTGTTTTCGTCCGAAACCCTGATACTTCGAAAGAGATTGTCCAGTTTGTACACGAAGTGCATCCAGTTTTTCCGGTAAGCCTCTCAACTTTTTAGCACATGCTATGTGGGTGAAATTATGATACCATGCCAACTTTCAACCATTTCAGAGTTCATTTGCAGTGCTTTTCAATTCAGGGTCATTTTAGATCAAAATAAATCATGAAATGCATGAAAACTAGCAAATGAAGTCAGAAAATGGTTGAAGGATGATGATGTGGCTTTGAATGGTAAATATTGAATGCAGAAAAAGTCTTGAGTTAAAATATGTTCAAAAAATTGAAATCCCTTTGTAATAGACGTGTTTTCGTCCGAAACCCTGATACTTCGAAAGAGATTGTCCAGTTTGTACACGAAGTGCATCCAGTTTTTCCGGTAACCCTCTCAACTTTTTAGCACATGCTATGTGGGTCAAATTATGATATCATGCCAACTTTCAACCATTTCAGAGTTCATTTGCAGTGCTTTTCAATTCAGGGTCTTTTTAGATCAAAATAAATCATGAAATGCATGAAAACTAGCAAATGAAGTCAAAAAATGGTTGAAATATGATGATGTGGCTTTGAATGGTAAATATTGAATGCAGAAAAAGTCTTGAGTTATATTATGTTCAAAAAAATGAAATCCCTTTGTAATAGACGTGTTTTCGTCCGAAACCCTGATACTTCGAAAGAGATTGTCCAGTTTGTACACGAAGTGCATCCAGTTTTTCTGGTAACCCACTCAACTTTTTAGCACATGCTATGTGGGTGAAATTATTATACCATGCCAACTTTCAACCATTTCATAGTTCATTTGCAGTGCTTTTCAATTCAGTGTCATTTTAGCTCAAAATAAATCATGAAATGCATGAAAACTAGCAAATGAAGTCAGAAAATGGTTGAAAGGTGATGATGTGGCTTTGAATGGTGCATATTGAATGCAGAAAAAGTCTTGAGTTAAAATATGTTCAAAAAATTGAAATCCCTTTGTAATAGACGTGTTTTCGTCCGAAACCCTGATACTTCGAAAGAGATTGTCCAGTTTGTACACGAAGTGCATCCAGTTTTTCCGGTAAGCCTCTCAACTTTTTAGCACATGCTATGTGGGTGAAATTATGATACCATGCCAACTTTCAACCATTTCAGAGTTCATTTGCAGTGCTTTTCAATTCAGGGTCATTTTAGCTCAAAATAAATCATGAAATGCATGAAAACTAGCAAATGAAGTCAGAAAATGGTTGAAAGGTGATGAGATGGCTTTGAATGGTGCATATTGAATGCAGAAAACGTCTTGAGTTAAAATATGTTCAAAAAATTGAAATCCATTTGTAATAGACGTGTTTTCGTCCGAAACCCTGATACTTCGAAAGAGATTGTCCAGTTTGTACACGAAGTGCATCCAGTTTTTCCGGTAAGCCTCTCAACTTTTTAGCACATGCTATGTGGGTGAAATTATGATACCATGCCAACTTTCAACAATTTCAGAGTTCATTTGCAGTGCTTTTCAATTCAGGGTCATTTTAGCTCAAAATAAATCATGAAATGCATGAAAACTAGCAAATGAAGTCAGAAAATGGTTGAAAGGTGATGATGTGGCTTTGAATGGTGCATATTGAATGCAGAAAAAGTCTTGAGTTAACATATGTTCAAAAAATTGAAATCCCTTTGTAATAGACGTGTTTTCGTCCGAAACCCTGATACTTCGAAAGAGATTGTCCAGTTTGTATACGAAGTGCATGTAGTTTTTCCGGTAACCCTCTCAACTTTTTAGCACATGCTATGTGGATGAAATTATGATACCATGCCAACTTTCAACCATTTCAGAGTTCATTTGCAGTGCTTTTCAATTCAGGGTCATTTTAGATCAACATAAATCATGAAATGCATGAAAACTAGCAAATGAAGTCAGAAAATGGTTGAAGGATGATGATGTGGCTTTGAATGGTAAATATTGAATGCAGAAAAAGTCTTGAGTTAAAATATGTTCAAAAAATTGAAATCCCTTTGTAATAGACGTGTTTTCGTCCGAAACCCTGATACTTCGAAAGAGATTGTCCAGTTTGTACACGAAGTGCATCCAGTTTTTCCGGTAACCCTCTCAACTTTTTAGCACATACTATGTGGGTGAAATTATTATACCATGCCAACTTTCAACCATTTCATAGTTCATTTGCAGTGCTTTTCAATTCAGGGTCATTTTAGCTCAAAATAAATCATGAAATGCATGAAAACTAGCAAATGAAGTCAGAAAATGGTTGAAAGGTGATGATGTGGCTTTGAATGGTGCATATTGAATGCAGAAAAAGTCTTGAGTTAAAATATGTTCAAAAAATTGAAATCCCTTTGTAATAGACGTGTTTTCGTCCGAAACCCTGATACTTCGAAAGAGATTGTCCAGTTTGTACATGAAGTGCATCCAGTTTTTCCGGTAACCCTCTCAACTTTTTAGCACATGCTATGTGGGTGCAATTATGATACCATGCCAACTTTCAACCATTTCAGAGTTCATTTGCAGTGCTTTTCAATTCAGGGTCATTTTAGATCAAAATAAATCATGAAATGCATGAAAACTAGCAAATGAAGTCAGAAAATGGTTGAAACGTGATGATGTGGCTTTGAATGGTGTATATTGAATGCAGAAAAAGTCTTGAGTTAAAATATGTTCAAAAAATTGAAATCCCTTTGTTATAGACGTGTTTTCGTCTCAAACCCTGATAGTTCGAAAGAGATTGTCCAGTTTGTACACGAAGTGCATCCAGTTTTTCCGGTAAGCCTCTCAACTTTTTAGCACATGCTATGTGGGTGAAATTATGATACCATGCCAACTTTCAACCATTTCAGAGTTCATTTGCAGTGCTTTTCAATTCAGGGTCATTTTAGCTCAAAATAAATCATGAAATGCATGAAAACTAGCAAATGAAGTCAGAAAATGGTTGAAACGTGATGATGTGGCTTTGAATGGTGTATATTGAATGCAGAAAAAGTCTTGAGTTAAAATATGTTCAAAAAATTGAAATCCATTTGTAATAGACGTGTTTTCGTCCGAAACCCTGATACTTCGAAAGAGATTGTCCAGTTTGTACACGAAGTGCATCCAGTTTTTCCGGTAAGCCGCTCAACTTTTTAGCACATGCTATGTGGGTGAAATTATGATACCATGCCAACTTTCAACCATTTCAGAGTTCATTTGCAGTGCTTTTCAATTCAGGGTCATTTTAGCTCAAAATAAATCATGAAATGCATGAAAACTAGCAAATGAAGTCAGAAAATGGTTGAAAGGTGATGAGATGGCTTTGAATGGTGCATATTGAATGCAGAAAAAGTCTTGAGTTAAAATATGTTCAAAAAATTGAAATCCATTTGTAATAGACGTGTTTTCGTCCGAAACCCTGATACTTCGAAAGAGATTGTCCAGTTTGTACACGAAGTGCATCCAGTTTTTCCGGTAAGCCTCTCAACTTTTTAGCACATGCTATGTGGGTGAAATTATGATACCATGCCAACTTTCAACCATTTCAGAGTTCATTTGCAGTGCTTTTCAATTCAGGGTCATTTTAGCTCAAAATAAATCATGAAATGCATGAAAACTAGCAAATGAAGTCAGAAAATGGTTGAAAGGTGATGATGTGGCTTTGAATGGTGCATATTGAATGCAGAAAAAGTCTTGAGTTAACATATGTTCAAAAAATTGAAATCCCTTTGTAATAGACGAGTTTTCGTCCGAAACCCTGATACTTCGAAAGAGATTGTCCAGTTTGTATACGAAGTGCATGTAGTTTTTCCGGTAACCCTCTCAACTTTTTAGCACATGCTATGTGGGTGAAATTATGATACCATGCCAACTTTCAACCATTTCAGAGTTCATTTGCAGTGCTTTTCAATTCAGGGTCATTTTAGATCAACATAAATCATGAAATGCATGAAAACTAGCAAATGAAGTCAGAAAATGGTTGAAGGATGATGATGTGGCTTTGAATGGTAAATATTGAATGCAGAGAAAGTCTTGAGTTAAAATATGTTCAAAAAATTGAAATCCCTTTGTAATAGACGTGTTTTCGTCCGAAACCCTGATACTTCGAAAGAGATTGTCCAGTTTGTACACGAAGTGCATCCAGTTTTTCCGGTAACCCTCTCAACTTTTTAGCACATGCTATGTGGGTGAAATTATGATATCATGCCAACTTTCAACCATTTCATAGTTCATTTGCAGTGCTTTTCAATTCAGGGTCATTTTAGCTCAAAATAAATCATGAAATGCATGAAAACTAGCAAATGAAGTCAGAAAATGGTTGAAAGGTGATGATGTGGCTTTGAATGGTGCATATTGAATGCAGAAAAAGTCTTGAGTTAAAATATGTTCAAAAAATTGAAATCCCTTTGTAATAGACGTGTTTTCGTCCGAAACCCTGATACTTCGAAAGAGATTGTCCAGTTTGTACATGAAGTGCATCCAGTTTTTCCGGTAACCCTCTCAACTTTTTAGCACATGCTATGTGGGTGCAATTATGATACCATGCCAACTTTCAACCATTTCAGAGTTCATTTGCAGTGCTTTTCAATTCAGGGTCATTTTAGATCAAAATAAATCATGAAATGCATGAAAACTAGCAAATGAAGTCAGAAAATGGTTGAAACGTGATGATGTGGCTTTGAATGGTGTATATTGAATGCAGAAAAAGTCTTGAGTTAAAATATGTTCAAAAAATTGAAATCCCTTTGTTATAGACGTGTTTTCGTCTCAAACCCTGATAGTTCGAAAGAGATTGTCCAGTTTGTACACGAAGTGCATCCAGTTTTTCCGGTAACCCTCTCAACTTTTTAGCACATGCTATGTGGGTGAAATTATGATACCATGCCAACTTTCAACCATTTCAGAGTTCATTTGCAGTGCTTTTCAATTCAGGGTCATTTTAGCTCAAAATAAATCATGAAATGCATGAAAACTAGCAAATGAAGTCAGAAAATGGTTGAAACGTGATGATGTGGCTTTGAATGGTGTATATTGAATGCAGAAAAAGTCTTGAGTTAAAATATGTTCAAAAAATTGAAATCCCTTTGTTATAGACGTGTTTTTGTCTCAAACCCTGATACTTCGAAAGAGATTGTCCAGTTTGTACACGAAGTGCATCCAGTTTTTCCGGTAACCCTCTCAACTTTTTAGCACATGCTATGTGGGTGAAATTATGATACCATGCCAACTTTCAACCATTTCAGAGTTCATTTGCAGTGCTTTTCAATTCAGGGTCATTTTAGCTCAAAATAAATCATAAAATGCATGAAAACTAGCAAATGAAGTCAGAAAATGGTTGAAAGGTGATGATGTGGCTTTGAATTGTGCATGTTGAATGCCGAAAAAGTCTTGAGTTAAAATATGTTCAAAAAATTGAAATCCCTTTGTAATAGACGTGTTTTCGTCCGAAACCCGGATACTTCGAAAGAGATTGTCCAGTTTGTACACGAAGTGCATCTAGTTTTTCCGGTAACCCTCTCAACTTTTAAGCACATGCTATGTGGGTGAAATTATGATACCATGCCAACTTTCAACCATTTCAGAGTTCATTTGCAGTGCTTTTCAATTCAGGGTCATTTTAGATCAAAATAAATCATGAAATGCATGAAAACTAGCAAATGAAGTCAGAAAATGGTTGAAGGATGATGATGTGGCTTTGAATGGTAAATATTGAATGCAGAAAAAGTCTTGAGTTAAAATATGTTCAAAAAATTGAAATCCCTTTGTAATAGACGTGTTTTCGTCCGAAACCCTGATACTTCGAAAGAGATTGTCCAGTTTGTACACGAAGTGCATCTAGTTTTTCCGGTAACCCTCTCAACTTTTTAGCACATGCTATGTGGGTCAAATTATGATACCATGCCAACTTTCAACCATTTCAGAGTTCATTTGCAGTGCTTTTCAATTCAGGGTCATTTTAGATCAAAATAAAACATGAAATGCATGAAAACGAGCAAATGAAGTCAGAAAATGGTTGAATGATGATGATGTGGCTTTGAATGGTAAATATTGAATGCAGAAAAAGTCTTGAGTTAAAATATGTTCAAAAAATTGAAATCCCTTTGTAATAGACGTGTTTTCGCCCGAAACCCTGATACTTCGAAAGAGATTGTCCAGTTTGTACACGAAGTGCATCCAGTTTTTCCGGTAACCCACTCAACTTTTTAGCACATGCTATGTGGGTGAAATTATTATACCATGGCAACTTTCAACCATTTCATAGTTCATTTGCAGTGCTTTTCAATTCAGGGTCATTTTAGCTCAAAATAAATCATGAAATGCATGAAAACTAGCAAATGAAGTCAGAAAATGGTTGAAAGGTGATGATGTGGCTTTGAATGGTGCATATTGAATGCAGAAAAAGTCTTGAGTTAAAATATGTTCAAAAAATTGAAATCCCTTTGTAATAGACGTGTTTTCGTCCGAAACCCTAATACTTCGAAAGAGATTGTCGAGTTTGTACACGAAGTGCATCCAATTTTTCCGGTAAGCCTCTCAACTTTTTAGCACATGCTATGTGGGTGAAATTATGATACCATGCCAACTTTCAACCATTTCAGAGTTCATTTGCAGTGCTTTTCAATTCAGGGTCATTTTTGCTCAAAATAAATCATGAAATGCATGAAAACTAGCAAATGAAGTCAGAAAATGGTTGAAAGGTGATGATGTGGCTTTGAATGGTGCATATTGAATGCAGAAAAAGTCTTGTGTTAAAATATGTTCAAAAAATTGAAATCCCTTTGTAATAGACGTGTTTTCGTCCGAAACCCTGATACTTCGAAAGAGATTGTCCAGTTTGTACACGAAGTGCATCCAGTTTTTCCGGTAAGCCTCTCAACTTTTTAGCACATGCTATGTGGGTGAAATAATGATACCATGCCAACTTTCAACCATTTCAGAGTTCATTTGCAGTGCTTTTCAATTCAGGGTCATTTTAGCTCAAAATAAATCATGAAATGCATGAAACCTAGCAAATGAAGTCAGAAAATGGTTGAAAGGTGATGATGTGGCTTTGAATGGTGCATGTTGAATGCAGAAAAAGTCTTGAGTTAAAATATGTTCAAAAAATTGAAATCCCTTTGTAATAGACGTGTTTTCGTCCGAAACCCTGATACTTCGAAAGAGATTGTCCAGTTTGTACACGAAGTGCATCCAGTTTTTCCGGTAAGCCTCTCAACTTTTTAGCACATTCTATGTGGGTGAAATTATGATACCATGCCAACTTTCAACCATTTCAGAGTTCATTTGCAGTGCTTTTCAATTCAGGGTCATTTTAGCTCAAAATAAATCATGAAATGCATGAAAACTAGCAAATGAAGTCAGAAAATGGTTGAAGGGTGATGATGTGGCTTTGAATGGTGCATGTTGAATGCAGAAAAAGTCTTGAGTTAAAATATGTTCAAAAAATTGAAATCCCTTTGTAATAGATGTGTTTTCGTCCGAAACCCTGATACTTCGAAAGAGATTGTCCAGTTTGTACACGAAGTGCATCTAGTTTTTCCGGTAACCCACTCAACTTTTAAGCACATGCTATGTCGGTGAAATTATGATACCATGCCAACTTTCAACCATTTCAGAGTTCATTTGCGGTGCTTTTCAATTCAGGGTCATTTTAGATCAAAATAAATCATGAAATGCATGAAAACTAGCAAATGAAGTCAGAAAATGGTTGAAAGATGATGATGTGGCTTTGAATGGTAAATATTGAATGCAGAAAAAGTCTTGAGTTAAAATATGTTCAAAAAATTGAAATCCCTTTGTAATAGACGTGTTTTCGTCCGAAACCCTGATACTTCGAAAGAGATTATCCAGTTTGTACACGAAGTGCATCCAGTTTTTCCGGTAACCCTCTCAAATTTTAGCACATGCTATGTGGGTCAAATTATGATATCATGCCAACTTTCATCCATTTCAGAGTTCATTTGCGGTGCTTTTCAATTCAGGGTCATTTTAGATCAAAATAAATCATGAAATGCATGAAAACTAGCAAATGAAGTCAGAAAATGGTTGAAAGATGATGATGTGGCTTTGAATGGTAAATATTGAATGCAGAAAAAGTCTTGAGTTAAAATATGTTCAAAAAATTGAAATCCCTTTGTAATAGACGTGTTTTCGTCCGAAACCCTGATACTTCGAAAGAGATTGTCCAGTTTGTACACGAAGTGCATCCAGTTTTTCTTGTAACCCACTCAACTTTTTAGCACATGCTATGTGGGTGAAATTATTATACCATGCCAACTTTCAACCATTTCATAGTTCATTTGCAGTGCTTTTCAATTCAGGGTCATTTTAGCTCAAAATAAATCATGAAATGCATGAAAACTAGCAAATGAAGTCAGAAAATGGTTGAAAGGTGATGATGTGGCTTTGAATGGTGCATATTGAATGCAGAAAAAGTCTTGAGTTAAAATATGTTCAAAAAATTGAAATCCCTTTGTAATAGACGTGTTTTCGTCCGAAACCCTGATACTTCGAAAGAGATTGTCCAGTTTGTACACGAAGTGCATCCAGTTTTTCCGGTAAGCCTCTCAACTTTTTAGCACATGCTATGTGGGTGAAATTATGATACCATGCCAACTTTCAACCATTTCAAAGTTCATTTGCAGTGCTTTTCAATTCAGGGTCATTTTAGCTCAAAATAAATCATGAAATGCATGAAAACTAGCAAATGAAGTCAGAAAATGGTTGAAAGGTGATGATGTGGCTTTGAATGGTGCATATTGAATGCAGAAAAAGTCTTGAGTTAACATATGTTCAAAAAATTGAAATCCCTTTGTAATAGACGTGTTTTCGTCCGAAACCCTGATACTTCGAAAGAGATTGTCCAGTTTGTATACGAAGTGCATCTAGTTTTTCCGGTAACCCTCTCAACTTTTTAGCACATGCTATGTGGGTGAAATTATGATACCATGCCAACTTTCAACCATTTCAGAGTTCATTTGCAGTGCTTTTCAATTCAGGGTCATTTTAGATCAAAATGAATCATGAAATGCATGAAAACTAGCAAATGAAGTCAGAAAATGGTTGAAGGATGATGATGTGGCTTTGAATGGTAAATATTGAATGCAGAAAAAGTCCTGAGTTAAAATATGTTCAAAAAATTGAAATCCCTTTGTAATAGACGTGTTTTCGTCCGAAACCCTGATACTTCGAAAGAGATTGTCCAGTTTGTACACGAAGTGCATCCAGTTTTTCCGGTAACCCTCTCAACTTTTTAGCACATACTATGTGGGTGAAATTATTATACCATGCCAACTTTCAACCATTTCATAGTTCATTTGCAGTGCTTTTCAGTTCAGGGTCATTTTAGATCAAAATAAATCATGAAATGCATGAAAACTAGCAAATGAAGTCAGAAAATGGTTGAAAGGTGATGATGTGGCTTTGAATGGTGCATATTGAATGCAGAAAAAGTCTTGAGTTAAAATATGTTCAAAAAATTGAAATCCCTTTGTAATACACGTGTTTTCGTCCGAAACCCTGATACTTCGAAAGAGATTGTCCAGTTTGTACACGAAGTGCATCTAGTTTTTCCGGTAACCCTCTCAACTTTTTAGCACATGCTATGTGGGTGAAATTATGATACCATGCCAACTTTCAACCATTTCAGAGTTCAATTGCAATGCTTTTCAATTCAGGGTCATTTTAGATCAAAATAAATCATGAAATGCATGAAAACTAGCAAATGAAATCAGAAAATGGTTGAAAGATGATGATGTGGCTTTGAATGGTAAATATTGAATGCAGAAAAAGTCTTGAGTTAAAATATGTTCAAAAAATTGAAATCCCTTTGTAATAGACGTGTTTTCTTCCGAAACCCTGATACTTCGAAAGGGATTGTCCAGTTTGTACACGAAGTGCATCCAGTTTTTCCGGTAACCCTCTCAACTTTTTAGCACATGCTATGTGGGTGAAATTATTATACCATGCCAACTTTCAACCATTTCATAGTTCATTTGCAGTGCTTTTCAATTCAGGGTCATTTTCGCTAAAAATAAATCATGAAATGCATGAAAACTAGCAAATGAAGTCGGAAAATGGTTGAAAGGTGATGATGTGGCTTTGAATGGTGCATATTGAATGCAGAAAAAGTCTTGAGTTAAAATATGTTCAAAAAATTGAAATCCCTTTGTAATAGACGTGTTTTCGTCCGAAACCCTGATACTTCGAAAGAGATTGTCCAGTTTGTACACGAAGTGCATCCAGTTTTTCCGGTAACCCTCTCAACTTTTTAGCACATGCTATGTGGGTGAAATTATTATACCATGCCAACTTTCAACCATTTCATAGTTCATTTGCAGTGCTTTTCAATTCAGGGTCATTTTAGCTAAAAATAAATCATGAAATGCATGAAAACTAGCAAATGAAGTCGGAAAGTGGTTGAAAGGTGATGATGTGGCTTTGAATGGTGCATATTGAATGCAGAAAAAGTCTTGAGTTAAAATATGTTCAAAAAATTGAAATCCCTTTGTAATAGACGTGTTTTCGTCCGAAACCCTAATACTTCGAAAGAGATTGTCCAGTTTGTACACGAAGTGCATCCAGTTTTTCCGGTAAGCCTCTCAACTTTTTAGCACATGCTATGTGGGTGAAATTATGATACCGTGCCAACTTTCAACCATTTCAGAGTTCATTTGCAGTGCTTTTCAATTCAGGGTCATTTTAGCTCAAAATAAATCATGAAATGCATGAAAACTAGCAAATGAAGTCAGAAAATGGTTGAAACGTGATGATGTGGCTTTGAATGGTGTATATTGAATGCAGAAAAAGTCTTGAGTTAAAATATGTTCAAAAAATTGAAATCCCTTTGTTATAGACGTGTTTTCGTCTCAAACCCTGATACTTCGAAAGAGATTGTCCAGTTTGTACACGAAGTGCATCTAGTTTTTCCGGTAACCCTCTCAACTTTTTAGCACATGCTATGTGGGTGAAATTATGATACCATGCCAACTTTCAACCATTTCAGAGTTCAATTGCAATGCTTTTCAATTCAGGGTCATTTTAGATCAAAATAAATCATGAAATGCATGAAAACTAGCAAATGAAATCAGAAAATGGTTGAAAGATGATGATGTGGCTTTGAATGGTAAATATTGAATGCAGAAAAAGTCTTGAGTTAAAATATGTTCAAAAAATTGAAATCCCTTTGTAATAGACGTGTTTTCTTCCGAAACCCTGATACTTCGAAAGGGATTGTCCAGTTTGTACACGAAGTGCATCCAGTTTTTCCGGTAACCCTCTCAACTTTTTAGCACATGCTATGTGGGTGACATTATTATACCATGCCAACTTTCAACCATTTCATAGTTCATTTGCAGTGCTTTTCAATTCAGGGTCATTTTAGCTAAAAATAAATCATGAAATGCATGAAAACTAGCAAATGAAGTCGGAAAATGGTTGAAAGGTGATGATGTGGCTTTGAATGGTGCATATTGAATGCAGAAAAAGTCTTGAGTTAAAATATGTTCAAAAAATTGAAATCCCTTTGTAATAGACGTGTTTTCGTCCGAAACCCTGATACTTCGAAAGAGATTGTCCAGTTTGTACACGAAGTGCATCCAGTTTTTCCGGTAACCCTCTCAACTTTTTAGCACATGCTATGTGGGTGAAATTATTATACCATGCCAACTTTCAACCATTTCATAGTTCATTTGCAGTGCTTTTCAATTCAGGGTCATTTTAGCTAAAAATAAATCATGAAATGCATGAAAACTAGCAAATGAAGTCGGAAAATGGTTGAAAGGTGATGATGTGGCTTTGAATGGTGCATATTGAATGCAGAAAAAGTCTTGAGTTAAAATATGTTCAAAAAATTGAAATCCCTTTGTAATAGACGTGTTTTCGTCCGAAACCCTGATACTTCGAAAGAGATTGTCCAGTTTGTACACGAAGTGCATCCAGTTTTTCCGGTAAGCCTCTCAACTTTTTAGCACATGCTATGTGGGTGAAATTATGATACCATGCCAACTTTCAACCATTTCAAAGTTCATTTGCAGTGCTTTTCAATTCAGGGTCATTTTAGCTCAAAATAAATCATGAAATGCATGAAAACTAGCAAATGAAGTCAGAAAATGGTTGAAAGGTGATGATGTGGCTTTGAATGGTGCATATTGAATGCAGAAAAAGTCTTGAGTTAACATATGTTCAAAAAATTGAAATCCCTTTGTAATAGACGTGTTTTCGTCCGAAACCCTGATACTTCGAAAGAGATTGTCCAGTTTGTATACGAAGTGCATCTAGTTTTTCCGGTAACCCTCTCAACTTTTTAGCACATGCTATGTGGGTGAAATTATGATACCATGCCAACTTTCAACCATTTCAGAGTTCATTTGCAGTGCTTTTCAATTCAGGGTCATTTTAGATCAAAATGAATCATGAAATGCATGAAAACTAGCAAATGAAGTCAGAAAATGGTTGAAGGATGATGATGTGGCTTTGAATGGTAAATATTGAATGCAGAAAAAGTCCTGAGTTAAAATATGTTCAAAAAATTGAAATCCCTTTGTAATAGACGTGTTTTCGTCCGAAACCCTGATACTTCGAAAGAGATTGTCCAGTTTGTACACGAAGTGCATCCAGTTTTTCCGGTAACCCTCTCAACTTTTTAGCACATACTATGTGGGTGAAATTATTATACCATGCCAACTTTCAACCATTTCATAGTTCATTTGCAGTGCTTTTCAGTTCAGGGTCATTTTAGATCAAAATAAATCATGAAATGCATGAAAACTAGCAAATGAAGTCAGAAAATGGTTGAAAGGTGATGATGTGGCTTTGAATGGTGCATATTGAATGCAGAAAAAGTCTTGAGTTAAAATATGTTCAAAAAATTGAAATCCCTTTGTAATACACGTGTTTTCGTCCGAAACCCTGATACTTCGAAAGAGATTGTCCAGTTTGTACACGAAGTGCATCTAGTTTTTCCGGTAACCCTCTCAACTTTTTAGCACATGCTATGTGGGTGAAATTATGATACCATGCCAACTTTCAACCATTTCAGAGTTCAATTGCAATGCTTTTCAATTCAGGGTCATTTTAGATCAAAATAAATCATGAAATGCATGAAAACTAGCAAATGAAATCAGAAAATGGTTGAAAGATGATGATGTGGCTTTGAATGGTAAATATTGAATGCAGAAAAAGTCTTGAGTTAAAATATTTTCAAAAAATTGAAATCCCTTTGTAATAGACGTGTTTTCTTCCGAAACCCTGATACTTCGAAAGGGATTGTCCAGTTTGTACACGAAGTGCATCCAGTTTTTCCGGTAACCCTCTCAACTTTTTAGCACATGCTATGTGGGTGAAATTATTATACCATGCCAACTTTCAACCATTTCATAGTTCATTTGCAGTGCTTTTCAATTCAGGGTCATTTTCGCTAAAAATAAATCATGAAATGCATGAAAACTAGCAAATGAAGTCGGAAAATGGTTGAAAGGTGATGATGTGGCTTTGAATGGTGCATATTGAATGCAGAAAAAGTCTTGAGTTAAAATATGTTCAAAAAATTGAAATCCCTTTGTAATAGACGTGTTTTCGTCCGAAACCCTGATACTTCGAAAGAGATTGTCCAGTTTGTACACGAAGTGCATCCAGTTTTTCCGGTAACCCTCTCAACTTTTTAGCACATGCTATGTGGGTGAAATTATTATACCATGCCAACTTTCAACCATTTCATAGTTCATTTGCAGTGCTTTTCAATTCAGGGTCATTTTAGCTAAAAATAAATCATGAAATGCATGAAAACTAGCAAATGAAGTCGGAAAGTGGTTGAAAGGTGATGATGTGGCTTTGAATGGTGCATATTGAATGCAGAAAAAGTCTTGAGTTAAAATATGTTCAAAAAATTGAAATCCCTTTGTAATAGACGTGTTTTCGTCCGAAACCCTGATACTTCGAAAGAGATTGTCCAGTTTGTACACGAAGTGCATCCAGTTTTTCCGGTAAGCCTCTCAACTTTTTAGCACATGCTATGTGGGTGAAATTATGATACCGTGCCAACTTTCAACCATTTCAGAGTTCATTTGCAGTGCTTTTCAATTCAGGGTCATTTTAGCTCAAAATAAATCATGAAATGCATGAAAACTAGCAAATGAAGTCAGAAAATGGTTGAAACGTGATGATGTGGCTTTGAATGGTGTATATTGAATGCAGAAAAAGTCTTGAGTTAAAATATGTTCAAAAAATTGAAATCCCTTTGTTATAGACGTGTTTTCGTCTCAAACCCTGATACTTCGAAAGAGATTGTCCAGTTTGTACACGAAGTGCATCTAGTTTTTCCGGTAACCCTCTCAACTTTTTAGCACATGCTATGTGGGTGAAATTATGATACCATGCCAACTTTCAACCATTTCAGAGTTCAATTGCAATGCTTTTCAATTCAGGGTCATTTTAGATCAAAATAAATCATGAAATGCATGAAAACTAGCAAATGAAATCAGAAAATGGTTGAAAGATGATGATGTGGCTTTGAATGGTAAATATTGAATGCAGAAAAAGTCTTGAGTTAAAATATGTTCAAAAAATTGAAATCCCTTTGTAATAGACGTGTTTTCTTCCGAAACCCTGATACTTCGAAAGGGATTGTCCAGTTTGTACACGAAGTGCATCCAGTTTTTCCGGTAACCCTCTCAACTTTTTAGCACATGCTATGTGGGTGACATTATTATACCATGCCAACTTTCAACCATTTCATAGTTCATTTGCAGTGCTTTTCAATTCAGGGTCATTTTAGCTAAAAATAAATCATGAAATGCATGAAAACTAGCAAATGAAGTCGGAAAATGGTTGAAAGGTGATGATGTGGCTTTGAATGGTGCATATTGAATGCAGAAAAAGTCTTGAGTTAAAATATGTTCAAAAAATTGAAATCCCTTTGTAATAGACGTGTTTTCGTCCGAAACCCTGATACTTCGAAAGAGATTGTCCAGTTTGTACACGAAGTGCATCCAGTTTTTCCGGTAACCCTCTCAACTTTTTAGCACATGCTATGTGGGTGAAATTATTATACCATGCCAACTTTCAACCATTTCATAGTTCATTTGCAGTGCTTTTCAATTCAGGGTCATTTTAGCTAAAAATAAATCATGAAATGCATGAAAACTAGCAAATGAAGTCGGAAAATGGTTGAAAGGTGATGATGTGGCTTTGAATGGTGCATATTGAATGCAGAAAAAGTCTTGAGTTAAAATATGTTCAAAAAATTGAAATCCCTTTGTAATAGACGTGTTTTCGTCCGAAACCCTGATAGTTCGAAAGAGATTGTCCAGTTTGTACACGAAGTGCATCCAGTTTTTAGGGTAAGCCTCTCAACTTTTTAGCACATGCTATGTGGGTGAAATTATGATACCATGCCAACTTTCAACCATTTCAGAGTTCATTTGCAGTGCTTTTCAATTCAGGGTCATTTTAGCTCAAAATAAATCATGAAATGCATGAAAACTAGCAAATGAAGTCAGAAAATGGTTGAAACGTGATGATGTGGCTTTGAATGGTGTATATTGAATGCAGAAAAATCTTGAGTTAAAATATGTTCAAAAAATTGAAATCCCTTTGTTATAGACGTGTTTTCGTCTCAAACCCTGATACTTCGAAAGAGATTGTCCAGTTTGTACACGAAGTGCATCCAGTTTTTCCGGTAAGCCTCTCAACTTTTTAGCACATGCTATGTGGGTGAAATTATGATACCATGCCAACTTTCAACCATTTCAGAGTTCATTTGCAGTGCTTTTCAATTCAGGGTCATTTTAGCTCAAAATAAATCATGAAATGCATGAAAACTAGCAAATGAAGTCAGAAAATGGTTGAAAGGTGATGATGTGGCTTTGAATGGTGCATATTGAATGCAGAAAAAGTCTTGAGTTAACATATGTTCAAAAAATTGAAATCCCTTTGTAATAGACGTGTTTTCGTCCGAAACCCTGATACTTCGAAAGAGATTGTCCAGTTTGTATACGAAGTGCATGTAGTTTTTCCGGTAACCCTCTCAACTTTTTAGCACATGCTATGAGGGTGAAATTATGATACCATGCCAACTTTCAACCATTTCAGAGTTCATTTGCAGTGCTTTTCAATTCAGGGTCATTTTAGATCAAAATAAATCATGAAATGCATGAAAACTAGCAAATGAAGTCAGAAAATGGTTGAAGGATGATGATGTGGCTTTGAATGGTAAATATTGAATGCAGAAAAAGTCTTGAGTTAAAATATGTTCAAAAAATTGAAATCCCTTTGTAATAGACGTGTTTTCTTCCGAAACCCTGATACTTCGAAAGGGATTGTCCAGTTTGTACACGAAGTGCATCCAGTTTTTCCGGTAACCCTCTCAACTTTTTAGCACATGCTATGTGGGTGACATTATTATACCATGCCAACTTTCAACCATTTCATAGTTCATTTGCAGTGCTTTTCAATTCAGGGTCATTTTAGCTAAAAATAAATCATGAAATGCATGAAAACTAGCAAATGAAGTCGGAAAATGGTTGAAAGGTGATGATGTGGCTTTGAATGGTGCATATTGAATGCAGAAAAAGTCTTGAGTTAAAATATGTTCAAAAAATTGAAATCCCTTTGTAATAGACGTGTTTTCGTCCGAAACCCTGATACTTCGAAAGAGATTGTCCAGTTTGTACACGAAGTGCATCCAGTTTTTCCGGTAACCCTCTCAACTTTTTAGCACATGCTATGTGGGTGAAATTATTATACCATGCCAACTTTCAACCATTTCATAGTTCATTTGCAGTGCTTTTCAATTCAGGGTCATTTTAGCTAAAAATAAATCATGAAATGCATGAAAACTAGCAAATGAAGTCGGAAAATGGTTGAAAGGTGATGATGTGGCTTTGAATGGTGCATATTGAATGCAGAAAAAGTCTTGAGTTAAAATATGTTCAAAAAATTGAAATCCCTTTGTAATAGACGTGTTTTCGTCCGAAACCCTGATAGTTCGAAAGAGATTGTCCAGTTTGTACACGAAGTGCATCCAGTTTTTAGGGTAAGCCTCTCAACTTTTTAGCACATGCTATGTGGGTGAAATTATGATACCATGCCAACTTTCAACCATTTCAGAGTTCATTTGCAGTGCTTTTCAATTCAGGGTCATTTTAGCTCAAAATAAATCATGAAATGCATGAAAACTAGCAAATGAAGTCAGAAAATGGTTGAAACGTGATGATGTGGCTTTGAATGGTGTATATTGAATGCAGAAAAATCTTGAGTTAAAATATGTTCAAAAAATTGAAATCCCTTTGTTATAGACGTGTTTTCGTCTCAAACCCTGATACTTCGAAAGAGATTGTCCAGTTTGTACACGAAGTGCATCCAGTTTTTCCGGTAAGCCTCTCAACTTTTTAGCACATGCTATGTGGGTGAAATTATGATACCATGCCAACTTTCAACCATTTCAGAGTTCATTTGCAGTGCTTTTCAATTCAGGGTCATTTTAGCTCAAAATAAATCATGAAATGCATGAAAACTAGCAAATGAAGTCAGAAAATGGTTGAAAGGTGATGATGTGGCTTTGAATGGTGCATATTGAATGCAGAAAAAGTCTTGAGTTAACATATGTTCAAAAAATTGAAATCCCTTTGTAATAGACGTGTTTTCGTCCGAAACCCTGATACTTCGAAAGAGATTGTCCAGTTTGTATACGAAGTGCATGTAGTTTTTCCGGTAACCCTCTCAACTTTTTAGCACATGCTATGAGGGTGAAATTATGATACCATGCCAACTTTCAACCATTTCAGAGTTCATTTGCAGTGCTTTTCAATTCAGGGTCATTTTAGATCAAAATAAATCATGAAATGCATGAAAACTAGCAAATGAAGTCAGAAAATGGTTGAAGGATGATGATGTGGCTTTGAATGGTAAATATTGAATGCAGAAAAAGTCTTGAGTTAAAATATGTTCAAAAAATTGAAATCCCTTTGTAATAGACGTGTTTTCGTCCGAAACCCTGATACTTCGAAAGAGATTGTCCAGTTTGTACACGAAGTGCATCCAGTTTTTCCGGTAACCCTCTCAACTTTTTAGCACATACTATGTGGGTGAAATTATTATACCATGCCAACTTTCAACCATTTCATAGTTCATTTGCAGTGCTTTTCAATTCAGGGTCATTTTAGCTCAAAATAAATCATGAAATGCATGAAAACTAGCAAATGAAGTCAGAAAATGGTTGAAAGGTGATGATGTGGCTTTGAATGGTGCATATTGAATGCAGAAAAAGTCTTGAGTTAAAATATGTTCAAAAAATTGAAATCCCTTTGTTATAGACGTGTTTTCGTCCGAAACCCTGATACTTCGAAAGAGATTGTCCAGTTTGTACATGAAGTGCATCCAGTTTTTCCGGTAACCCTCTCAACTTTTTAGCACATGCTATGTGGGTGCAATTATGATACCATGCCAACTTTCAACCATTTCAGAGTTCATTTGCAGTGCTTTTCAATTCAGGGTCATTTTAGATCAAAATAAATCATGAAATGCATGAAAACTAGCAAATGAAGTCAGAAAATGGTTGAAACGTGATGATGTGGCTTTGAATGGTGTATATTGAATGCAGAAAAAGTCTTGAGTTAAAATATGTTCAAAAATTGAAATCCCTTTGTTATAGATGTGTTTTCGTCTCAAACCCTGATACTTCGAAAGAGATTGTCCAGTTTGTACACGAAGTGCATCCAGTTTTTCCGGTAAGCCTCTCAACTTTTAAGCACATGCTATGTGGGTGAAATTATGATACCATGCCAACTTTCAACCATTTCAGAGTTCATTTGCAGTGCTTTTCAATTCAGGGTCATTTTAGCTCAAAATAAATCATGAAATGCATGAAAACTAGCAAATGAAGTCAGAAAATGGTTGAAAGGTGATGATGTGGCTTTGAATGGTGCATATTGAATGCAGAAAAAGTCTTGAGTTAACATATGTTCAAAAAATTGAAATCCATTTGTAATAGACGTGTTTTCGTCCGAAACCCTGATACTTCGAAAGAGATTGTCCAGTTTGTATACGAAGTGCATGTAGTTTTTCCGGTAACCCTCTCAACTTTTTAGCACATGCTATGTGGGTGAAATTATGATACCATGCCAACTTTCAACCATTTCAGAGTTCATTTGCAGTGCTTTTCAATTCAGGGTCATTTTAGATCAAAATAAATCATGAAATGCATGAAAACTAGCAAATGAAGTCAGAAAATGGTTGAAGGATGATGATGTGGCTTTGAATGGTAAATATTGAATGCAGAAAAAGTCTTGAGTTAAAATATGTTCAAAAAATTGAAATCCCTTTGTAATAGACGTGTTTTCGTCCGAAACCCTGATACTTCGAAAGAGATTGTCCAGTTTGTACACGAAGTGCATCCAGTTTTTCCGGTAACCCTCTCAACTTTTTAGCACATACTATGTGGGTGAAATTATTATACCATGCCAACTTTCAACCATTTCATAGTTCATTTGCAGTGCTTTTCAATTCAGGGTCATTTTAGCTCAAAATAAATCATGAAATGCATGAAAACTAGCAAATGAAGTCAGAAAATGGTTGAAAGGTGATGATGTGGCTTTGAATGGTGCATATTGAATGCAGAAAAAGTCTTGAGTTAAAATATGTTCAAAAAATTGAAATCCCTTTGTAATAGACGTGTTTTCGTCCGAAACCCTGATACTTCGAAAGAGATTGTCCAGTTTGTACATGAAGTGCATCCAGTTTTTCCGGTAACCCTCTCAACTTTTTAGCACATGCTATGTGGGTGCAATTATGATACCATGCCAACTTTCAACCATTTCAGAGTTCATTTGCAGTGCTTTTCAATTCAGGGTCATTTTAGATCAAAATAAATCATGAAATGCATGAAAACTAGCAAATGAAGTCAGAAAATGGTTGAAACGTGATGAGGTTGCTTTGAATGGTGTATATTGAATGCAGAAAAGTCTTGAGTTAAAATATGTTCAAAAAATTGAAATCCCTTTGTTATAGACGTGTTTTCGTCTCAAACCCTGATAGTTCGAAAGAGATTGTCCAGTTTGTACACGAAGTGCATCCAGTTTTTCCGGTAACCCTCTCAACTTTTTAGCACATGCTATGTGGGTGAAATTATGATACCATGCCAACTTTCAACCATTTCAGAGTTCATTTGCAGTGCTTTTCAATTCAGGGTCATTTTAGCTCAAAATAAATCATGAAATGCATGAAAACTAGCAAATGAAGTCAGAAAATGGTTGAAACGTGATGATGTGGCTTTGAATGGTGTATATTGAATGCAGAAAAAGTCTTGAGTTAAAATATGTTCAAAAAATTGAAATCCCTTTGTTATAGACGTGTTTTCGTCTCAAACCCTGATACTTCGAAAGAGATTGTCCAGTTTGTACACGAAGTGCATCCAGTTTTTCCGGTAACCCTCTCAACTTTTTAGCACATGCTATGTGGGTGAAATTATGATACCATGCCAACTTTCAACCATTTCAGAGTTCATTTGCAGTGCTTTTCAATTCAGGGTCATTTTAGCTCAAAATAAATCATGAAATGCATGAAAACTAGCAAATGAAGTCAGAAAATGGTTGAAAGGTGATGATGTGGCTTTGAATTGTGCATGTTGAATGCAGAAAAAGTCTTGAGTTAAAATATGTTCAAAAAATTGAAATCCCTTTGTAATAGACGTGTTTTCGTTCGAAACCCGGATACTTCGAAAGAGATTGTCCAGTTTGTACACGAAGTGCATCTAGTTTTTCCGGTAACCCTCTCAACTTTTAAGCACATGCTATGTGGGTGAAATTATGATACCATGCCAACTTTCAACCATTTCAGAGTTCATTTGCAGTGCTTTTCAATTCAGGGTCATTTTAGATCAAAATAAATCATGAAATGCATGAAAACTAGCAAATGAAGTCAGAAAATGGTTGAAGGATGATGATGTGGCTTTGAATGGTAAATATTGAATGCAGAAAAAGTCTTGAGTTAAAATATGTTCAAAAAATTGAAATCCCTTTGTAATAGACGTGTTTTCGTCCGAAACCCTGATACTTCGAAAGAGATTGTCCAGTTTGTACACGAAGTGCATCTAGTTTTTCCGGTAACCCTCTCAACTTTTTAGCACATGCTATGTGGGTCAAATTATGATACCATGCCAACTTTCAACCATTTCAGAGTTCATTTGCAGTGCTTTTCAATTCAGGGTCATTTTAGATCAAAATAAATCATGAAATGCATGAAAACGAGCAAATGAAGTCAGAAAATGGTTGAAAGATGATGATGTGGCTTTGAATGGTAAATATTGAATGCAGAAAAAGTCTTGAGTTAAAATATGTTCAAAAAATTGAAATCCCTTTGTAATAGACGTGTTTTCGTCCGAAACCCTGATACTTCGAAAGAGATTGTCCAGTTTGTACACGAAGTGCATCCAATTTTTCCGGTAACCCACTCAACTTTTTAGCACATGCTATGTGGGTGAAATTATTATACCATGGCAACTTTCAACCATTTCATAGTTCATTTGCAGTGCTTTTCAATTCAGGGTCATTTTAGCTCAAAATAAATCATGAAATGCATGAAAACTAGCAAATGAAGTCAGAAAATGGTTGAAAGGTGATGATGTGGCTTTGAATGGTGCATATTGAATGCAGAAAAAGTCTTGAGTTAAAATATGTTCAAAAAATTGAAATCCCTTTGTTATAGACGTGTTTTCGTCCGAAACCCTGATACTTCGAAAGAGATTGTCCAGTTTGTACATGAAGTGCATCCAGTTTTTCCGGTAACCCTCTCAACTTTTTAGCACATGCTATGTGGGTGCAATTATGATACCATGCCAACTTTCAACCATTTCAGAGTTCATTTGCAGTGCTTTTCAATTCAGGGTCATTTTAGATCAAAATAAATCATGAAATGCATGAAAACTAGCAAATGAAGTCAGAAAATGGTTGAAACGTGATGATGTGGCTTTGAATGGTGTATATTGAATGCAGAAAAAGTCTTGAGTTAAAATATGTTCAAAAAATTGAAATCCCTTTGTTATAGATGTGTTTTCGTCTCAAACCCTGATACTTCGAAAGAGATTGTCCAGTTTGTACACGAAGTGCATCCAGTTTTTCCGGTAAGCCTCTCAACTTTTAAGCACATGCTATGTGGGTGAAATTATGATACCATGCCAACTTTCAACCATTTCAGAGTTCATTTGCAGTGCTTTTCAATTCAGGGTCATTTTAGCTCAAAATAAATCATGAAATGCATGAAAACTAGCAAATGAAGTCAGAAAATGGTTGAAAGGTGATGATGTGGCTTTGAATGGTGCATATTGAATGCAGAAAAAGTCTTGAGTTAACATATGTTCAAAAAATTGAAATCCATTTGTAATAGACGTGTTTTCGTCCGAAACCCTGATACTTCGAAAGAGATTGTCCAGTTTGTATACGAAGTGCATGTAGTTTTTCCGGTAACCCTCTCAACTTTTTAGCACATGCTATGTGGGTGAAATTATGATACCATGCCAACTTTCAACCATTTCAGAGTTCATTTGCAGTGCTTTTCAATTCAGGGTCATTTTAGATCAAAATAAATCATGAAATGCATGAAAACTAGCAAATGAAGTCAGAAAATGGTTGAAGGATGATGATGTGGCTTTGAATGGTAAATATTGAATGCAGAAAAAGTCTTGAGTTAAAATATGTTCAAAAAATTGAAATCCCTTTGTAATAGACGTGTTTTCGTCCGAAACCCTGATACTTCGAAAGAGATTGTCCAGTTTGTACACGAAGTGCATCCAGTTTTTCCGGTAACCCTCTCAACTATTTAGCACATACTATGTGGGTGAAATTATTATACCATGCCAACTTTCAACCATTTCATAGTTCATTTGCAGTGCTTTTCAATTCAGGGTCATTTTAGCTCAAAATAAATCATGAAATGCATGAAAACTAGCAAATGAAGTCAGAAAATGGTTGAAAGGTGATGATGTGGCTTTGAATGGTGCATATTGAATGCAGAAAAAGTCTTGAGTTAAAATATGTTCAAAAAATTGAAATCCCTTTGTAATAGACGTGTTTTCGTCCGAAACCCTGATACTTCGAAAGAGATTGTCCAGTTTGTACATGAAGTGCATCCAGTTTTTCCGGTAACCCTCTCAACTTTTTAGCACATGCTATGTGGGTGCAATTATGATACCATGCCAACTTTCAACCATTTCAGAGTTCATTTGCAGTGCTTTTCAATTCAGGGTCATTTTAGATCAAAATAAATCATGAAATGCATGAAAACTAGCAAATGAAGTCAGAAAATGGTTGAAACGTGATGATGTGGCTTTGAATGGTGTATATTGAATGCAGAAAAGTCTTGAGTTAAAATATGTTCAAAAAATTGAAATCCCTTTGTTATAGACGTGTTTTCGTCTCAAACCCTGATAGTTCGAAAGAGATTGTCCAGTTTGTACACGAAGTGCATCCAGTTTTTCCGGTAACCCTCTCAACTTTTTAGCACATGCTATGTGGGTGAAATTATGATACCATGCCAACTTTCAACCATTTCAGAGTTCATTTGCAGTGCTTTTCAATTCAGGGTCATTTTAGCTCAAAATAAATCATGAAATGCATGAAAACTAGCAAATGAAGTCAGAAAATGGTTGAAACGTGATGATGTGGCTTTGAATGGTGTATATTGAATGCAGAAAAAGTCTTGAGTTAAAATATGTTCAAAAAATTGAAATCCCTTTGTTATAGACGTGTTTTCGTCTCAAACCATGATACTTCGAAAGAGATTGTCCAGTTTGTACACGAAGTGCATCCAGTTTTTCCGGTAACCCTCTCAACTTTTTAGCACATGCTATGTGGGTGAAATTATGATACCATGCCAACTTTCAACCATTTCAGAGTTCATTTGCAGTGCTTTTCAATTCAGGGTCATTTTAGCTCAAAATAAATCATGAAATGCATGAAAACTAGCAAATGAAGTCAGAAAATGGTTGAAAGGTGATGATGTGGCTTTGAATTGTGCATGTTGAATGCAGAAAAAGTCTTGAGTTAAAATATGTTCAAAAAATTGAAATCCCTTTGTAATAGACGTGTTTTCGTTCGAAACCCGGATACTTCGAAAGAGATTGTCCAGTTTGTACACGAAGTGCATCTAGTTTTTCCGGTAACCCTCTCAACTTTTAAGCACATGCTATGTGGGTGAAATTATGATACCATGCCAACTTTCAACCATTTCAGAGTTCATTTGCAGTGCTTTTCAATTCAGGGTCATTTTAGATCAAAATAAATCATGAAATGCATGAAAACTAGCAAATGAAGTCAGAAAATGGTTGAAGGATGATGATGTGGCTTTGAATGGTAAATATTGAATGCAGAAAAAGTCTTGAGTTAAAATATGTTCAAAAAATTGAAATCCCTTTGTAATAGACGTGTTTTCGTCCGAAACCCTGATACTTCGAAAGAGATTGTCCAGTTTGTACACGAAGTGCATCTAGTTTTTCCGGTAACCCTCTCAACTTTTTAGCACATGCTATGTGGGTCAAATTATGATACCATGCCAACTTTCAACCATTTCAGAGTTCATTTGCAGTGCTTTTCAATTCAGGGTCATTTTAGATCAAAATAAATCATGAAATGCATGAAAACGAGCAAATGAAGTCAGAAAATGGTTGAAAGATGATGATGTGGCTTTGAATGGTAAATATTGAATGCAGAAAAAGTCTTGAGTTAAAATATGTTCAAAAAATTGAAATCCCTTTGTAATAGACGTGTTTTCGTCCGAAACCCTGATACTTCGAAAGAGATTGTCCAGTTTGTACACGAAGTGCATCCAATTTTTCCGGTAACCCACTCAACTTTTTAGCACATGCTATGTGGGTGAAATTATTATACCATGGCAACTTTCAACCATTTCATAGTTCATTTGCAGTGCTTTTCAATTCAGGGTCATTTTAGCTCAAAATAAATCATGAAATGCATGAAAACTAGCAAATGAAGTCAGAAAATGGTTGAAAGGTGATGATGTGGCTTTGAATGGTGCATATTGAATGCAGAAAAAGTCTTGAGTTAAAATATGTTCAAAAAATTGAAATCCCTTTGTAATAGACGTGTTTTCGTCCGAAACCCTAATACTTCGAAAGAGATTGTCCAGTTTGTACACGAAGTGCATCCAGTTTTTCCGGTAAGCCGCTCAACTTTTTAGCACATGCTATGTGGGTGAAATTATGATACCATGCCAACTTTCAACCATTTCAGAGTTCATTTGCAGTGCTTTTCAATTCAGGGTCATTTTAGCTCAAAATAAATCATGAAATGCATGAAAACTAGCAAATGAAGTCAGAAAATGGTTGAAAGGTGATGATGTGGCTTTGAATGGTGCATATTGAATGCAGAAAAAGTCTTGTGTTAAAATATGTTCAAAAAATTGAAATCCCTTTGTAATAGACGTGTTTTCGTCCGAAACCCTGATACTTCGAAAGAGATTGTCCAGTTTGTACACGAAGTGCATCCAGTTTTTCCGGTAACCCTCTCAACTTTTTAGCACATGCTATGTGGGTGAAATTATGATACCATGCCAACTTTCAACCATTTCAGAGTTCATTTGCAGTGCTTTTCAATTCAGGGTCATTTTAGCTCAAAATAAATCATGAAATGCATGAAAACTAGCAAATGAAGTCAGAAAATGGTTGAAACGTGATGATGTGGCTTTGAATGGTGTATATTGAATGCAGAAAAAGTCTTGAGTTAAAATATGTTCAAAAAATTGAAATCCCTTTGTTATAGACGTGTTTTCGTCTCAAACCCTGATACTTCGAAAGAGATTGTCCAGTTTGTACACGAAGTGCATCCAGTTTTTCCGGTAAGCCTCTCAACTTTTTAGCACATGCTATGTGGGTGAAATTATGATACCATGCCAACTTTCAACCATTTCAGAGTTCATTTGCAGTGCTTTTCAATTCAGGGTCATTTTAGCTCAAAATAAATCATGAAATGCATGAAAACTAGCAAATGAAGTCAGAAAATGGTTGAAAGGTGATGATGTGGCTTTGAATGGTGCATATTGAATGCAGAAAAAGTCTTGAGTTAAAATATGTTCAAAAAATTGAAATCCCTTTGTAATAGACGTGTTTTCGTCCGAAACCCTAATACTTCGAAAGAGATTGTCCAGTTTGTACACGAAGTGCATCCAGTTTTTCCGGTAAGCCTCTCAACTTTTTAGCACATGCTATGTGGGTGAAATTATGATACCATGCCAACTTTCAACCATTTCAGAGTTCATTTGCAGTGCTTTTCAATTCAGGGTCATTTTAGCTCAAAATAAATCATGAAATGCATGAAAACTAGCAAATGAAGTCAGAAAATGGTTGAAAGGTGATGATGTGGCTTTGAATGGTGCATATTGAATGCAGAAAAAGTCTTGTGTTAAAATATGTTCAAAAAATTGAAATCCCTTTGTAATAGACGTGTTTTCGTCCGAAACCCTGATACTTCGAAAGAGATTGTCCAGTTTGTACACGAAGTGCATCCAGTTTTTCCGGTAAGCCTCTCAACTTTTTAGCACATGCTATGTGGGTGAAATTATGATACCATGCCAACTTTCAACCATTTCAGAGTTCATTTGCAGTGCTTTTCAATTCAGGGTCATTTTAGCTCAAAATAAATCATGAAATGCATGAAAACTAGCAAATGAAGTCAGAAAATGGTTGAAAGGTGATGATGTGGCTTTGAATGGTGCATGTTGAATGCAGAAAAAGTCTTGAGTTAAAATATGTTCAAAAAATTGAAATCCCTTTGTAATAGACGTGTTTTCGTCCGAAACCCTGATACTTCGAAAGAGATTGTCCAGTTTGTACACGAAGTGCATCCAGTTTTTCCGGTAAGCCTCTCAACTTTTTAGCACATGCTATGTGGGTGAAATTATGATACCATGCCAACTTTCAACCATTTCAGAGTTCATTTGCAGTGCTTTTCAATTCAGGGTCATTTTAGCTCAAAATAAATCATGAAATGCATGAAAACTAGCAAATGAAGTCAGAAAATGGTTGAAACGTGATGATGTGGCTTTGAATGGTGTATATTGAATGCAGAAAAGTCTTGAGTTAAAATATGTTCAAAAAATTGAAATCCCTTTGTTATAGACGTGTTTTCGTCTCAAACCCTGATAGTTCGAAAGAGATTGTCCAGTTTGTACACGAAGTGCATCCAGTTTTTCCGGTAACCCTCTCAACTTTTTAGCACATGCTATGTGGGAGAAATTATGATACCATGCCAACTTTCAACCATTTCAGAGTTCATTTGCACTGCTTTTCAATTCAGGGTCATTTTAGCTCAAAATAAATCATGAAATGCATGAAAACTAGCAAATGAAGTCAGAAAATGGTTGAAACGTGATGATGTGGCTTTGAATGGTGTATATTGAATGCAGAAAAAGTCTTGAGTTAAAATATGTTCAAAAAATTGAAATCCCTTTGTTATAGACGTGTTTTCGTCTCAAACCCTGATACTTCGAAAGAGATTGTCCAGTTTGTACACGAAGTGCATCCAGTTTTTCCGGTAAGCCTCTCAACTTTTTAGCACATGCTATGTGGGTGAAATTATGATACCATGCCAACTTTCAACCATTTCAGAGTTCATTTGCAGTGCTTTTCAATTCAGGGTCATTTTAGCTCAAAATAAATCATGAAATGCATGAAAACTAGCAAATGAAGTCAGAAAATGGTTGAAAGGTGATGATGTGGCTTTGAATGGTGCATATTGAATGCAGAAAAAGTCTTGAGTTAACATATGTTCAAAAAATTGAAATCCCTTTGTAATAGACGTGTTTTCGTCCGAAACCCTGATACTTCGAAAGAGATTGTCCAGTTTGTATACGAAGTGCATGTAGTTTTTCCGGTAACCCTCTCAACTTTTTAGCACATGCTATGAGGGTGAAATTATGATACCATGCCAACTTTCAACCATTTCAGAGTTCATTTGCAGTGCTTTTCAATTCAGGGTCATTTTAGATCAAAATAAATCATGAAATGCATGAAAACTAGCAAATGAAATCAGAAAATGGTTGAAGGATGATGATGTGGCTTTGAATGGTAAATATTGAATGCAGAAAAAGTCTTGAGTTAAAATATGTTCAAAAAATTGAAATCCCTTTGTAATAGACGTGTTTTCGTCCGAAACCCTGATACTTCGAAAGAGATTGTCCAGTTTGTACACGAAGTGCATCCAGTTTTTCCGGTAACCCTCTCAACTTTTTAGCACATACTATGTGGGTGAAATTATTATACCATGCCAACTTTCAACCATTTCATAGTTCATTTGCAGTGCTTTTCAATTCAGGGTCTTTTTAGCTCAAAATAAATCATGAAATGCATGAAAACTAGCAAATGAAGTCAGAAAATGGTTGAAAGGTGATGATGTGGCTTTGAATGGTGCATATTGAATGCAGAAAAAGTCTTGAGTTAAAATATGTTCAAAAAATTGAAATCCCTTTGTTATAGACGTGTTTTCGTCCGAAACCCTGATACTTCGAAAGAGATTGTCCAGTTTGTACATGAAGTGCATCCAGTTTTTCCGGTAACCCTCTCAACTTTTTAGCACATGCTATGTGGGTGCAATTATGATACCATGCCAACTTTCAACCATTTCAGAGTTCATTTGCAGTGCTTTTCAATTCAGGGTCATTTTAGATCAAAATAAATCATGAAATGCATGAAAACTAGCAAATGAAGTCAGAAAATGGTTGAAACGTGATGATGTGGCTTTGAATGGTGTATATTGAATGCAGAAAAAGTCTTGAGTTAAAATATGTTCAAAAAATTGAAATCCCTTTGTTATAGACGTGTTTTCGTCTCAAACCCTGATACTTCGAAAGAGATTGTCCAGTTTGTACACGAAGTGCATCCAGTTTTTCCGGTAAGCCTCTCAACTTTTTAGCACATGCTATGTGGGTGAAATTATGACACCATGCCAACTTTCAACCATTTCAGAGTTCATTTGCAGTGCTTTTCAATTCAGGGTCATTTTAGCTCAAAATAAATCATGAAATGCATGAAAACTAGCAAATGAAGTCAGAAAATGGTTGAAAGGGGATGATGTGGCTTTGAATGGTGCATATTGAATGCAGAAAAAGTCTTGAGTTAACATATGTTCAAAAAATTGAAATCCCTTTGTAATAGACGTGTTTTCGTCCGAGACCCTGATACTTCGAAAGAGATTGTCCAGTTTGTATACGAAGTGCATGTAGTTTTTCCGGTAACCCTCTCAACTTTTTAGCACATGCTATGAGGGTGAAATTATGATACCATGCCAACTTTCAACCATTTCAGAGTTCATTTGCAGTGCTTTTCAATTCAGGGTCATTTTAGATCAAAATAAATCATGAAATGCATGAAAACTAGCAAATGAAGTCAGAAAATGGTTGAAGGATGATGATGTGTCTTTGAATGGTAAATATTGAATGCAGAAAAAGTCTTGAGTTAAAATATGTTCAAAAAATTGAAATCCCTTTGTAATTGACGTGTTTTCGTCCGAAACCCTGATACTTCGAAAGAGATTGTCCAGTTTGTACACGAAGTGCATCCAGTTTTTCCGGTAACCCTCTCAACTTTTTAGCACATACTATGTGGGTGAAATTATTATACCATGCCAACTTTCAACCATTTCATAGTTCATTTGCAGTGATTTTCAATTCAGGGTCATTTTAGCTCAAAATAAATCATGAAATGCATGAAAACTAGCAAATGAAGTCAGAAAATGGTTGAAAGGTGATGATGTGGCTTTGAATGGTGCATATTGAATGCAGAAAAAGTCTTGAGTTAAAATATGTTCAAAAAATTGAAATCCCTTTGTTATAGACGTGTTTTCGTCCGAAACCCTGATACTTCGAAAGAGATTGTCCAGTTTGTACATGAAGTGCATCCAGTTTTTCCGGTAACCCTCTCAACTTTTTAGCACATGCTATGTGGGTGCAATTATGATACCATGCCAACTTTCAACCATTTCAGAGTTCATTTGCAGTGCTTTTCAATTCAGGGTCATTTTAGATCAAAATAAATCATGAAATGCATGAAAACTAGCAAATGAAGTCAGAAAATGGTTGAAACGTGATGATGTTGCTTTGAATGGTGTATATTGAATGCAGAAAAGTCTTGAGTTAAAATATGTTCAAAAAATTGAAATCCCTTTGTTATAGACGTGTTTTCGTCTCAAACCCTGATAGTTCGAAAGAGATTGTCCAGTTTGTACACGAAGTGCATCCAGTTTTTCCGGTAACCCTCTCAACTTTTTAGCACATGCTATGTGGGTGAAATTATGATACCATGCCAACTTTCAACCATTTCAGAGTTCATTTGCAGTGCTTTTCAATTCAGGGTCATTTTAGCTCAAAATAAATCATGAAATGCATGAAAACTAGCAAATGAAGTCAGAAAATGGTTGAAACGTGATGATGTGGCTTTGAATGGTGTATATTGAATGCAGAAAAAGTCTTGAGTTAAAATATGTTCAAAAAATTGAAATCCCTTTGTTATAGACGTGTTTTCGTCTCAAACCCTGATACTTCGAAAGAGATTGTCCAGTTTGTACACGAAGTGCATCCAGTTTTTCCGGTAACCCTCTCAACTTTTTAGCACATGCTATGTGGGTGAAATTATGATACCATGCCAACTTTCAACCATTTCAGAGTTCATTTGCAGTGCTTTTCAATTCAGGGTCATTTTAGCTCAAAATAAATCATGAAATGCATGAAAACTAGCAAATGAAGTCAGAAAATGGTTGAAAGGTGATGATGTGGCTTTGAATTGTGCATGTTGAATGCAGAAAAAGTCTTGAGTTAAAATATGTTCAAAAAATTGAAATCCCTTTGTAATAGACGTGTTTTCGTTCGAAACCCGGATACTTCGAAAGAGATTGTCCAGTTTGTACACGAAGTGCATCTAGTTTTTCCGGTAACCCTCTCAACTTTTAAGCACATGCTATGTGGGTGAAATTATGATACCATGCCAACTTTCAACCATTTCAGAGTTCATTTGCAGTGCTTTTCAATTCAGGGTCATTTTAGATCAAAATAAATCATGAAATGCATGAAAACTAGCAAATGAAGTCAGAAAATGGTTGAAGGATGATGATGTGGCTTTGAATGGTAAATATTGAATGCAGAAAAAGTCTTGAGTTAAAATATGTTCAAAAAATTGAAATCCCTTTGTAATAGACGTGTTTTCGTCCGAAACCCTGATACTTCGAAAGAGATTGTCCAGTTTGTACACGAAGTGCATCTAGTTTTTCCGGTAACCCTCTCAACTTTTTAGCACATGCTATGTGGGTCAAATTATGATACCATGCCAACTTTCAACCATTTCAGAGTTCATTTGCAGTGCTTTTCAATTCAGGGTCATTTTAGATCAAAATAAATCATGAAATGCATGAAAACGAGCAAATGAAGTCAGAAAATGGTTGAAAGATGATGATGTGGCTTTGAATGGTAAATATTGAATGCAGAAAAAGTCTTGAGTTAAAATATGTTCAAAAAATTGAAATCCCTTTGTAATAGACGTGTTTTCGTCCGAAACCCTGATACTTCGAAAGAGATTGTCCAGTTTGTACACGAAGTGCATCCAATTTTTCCGGTAACCCACTCAACTTTTTAGCACATGCTATGTGGGTGAAATTATTATACCATGGCAACTTTCAACCATTTCATAGTTCATTTGCAGTGCTTTTCAATTCAGGGTCATTTTAGCTCAAAATAAATCATGAAATGCATGAAAACTAGCAAATGAAGTCAGAAAATGGTTGAAAGGTGATGATGTGGCTTTGAATGGTGCATATTGAATGCAGAAAAAGTCTTGAGTTAAAATATGTTCAAAAAATTGAAATCCCTTTGTTATAGACGTGTTTTCGTCCGAAACCCTGATACTTCGAAAGAGATTGTCCAGTTTGTACATGAAGTGCATCCAGTTTTTCCGGTAACCCTCTCAACTTTTTAGCACATGCTATGTGGGTGCAATTATGATACCATGCCAACTTTCAACCATTTCAGAGTTCATTTGCAGTGCTTTTCAATTCAGGGTCATTTTAGATCAAAATAAATCATGAAATGCATGAAAACTAGCAAATGAAGTCAGAAAATGGTTGAAACGTGATGATGTGGCTTTGAATGGTGTATATTGAATGCAGAAAAAGTCTTGAGTTAAAATATGTTCAAAAAATTGAAATCCCTTTGTTATAGATGTGTTTTCGTCTCAAACCCTGATACTTCGAAAGAGATTGTCCAGTTTGTACACGAAGTGCATCCAGTTTTTCCGGTAAGCCTCTCAACTTTTAAGCACATGCTATGTGGGTGAAATTATGATACCATGCCAACTTTCAACCATTTCAGAGTTCATTTGCAGTGCTTTTCAATTCAGGGTCATTTTAGCTCAAAATAAATCATGAAATGCATGAAAACTAGCAAATGAAGTCAGAAAATGGTTGAAAGGTGATGATGTGGCTTTGAATGGTGCATATTGAATGCAGAAAAAGTCTTGAGTTAACATATGTTCAAAAAATTGAAATCCATTTGTAATAGACGTGTTTTCGTCCAAAACCCTGATACTTCGAAAGAGATTGTCCAGTTTGTATACGAAGTGCATGTAGTTTTTCCGGTAACCCTCTCAACTTTTTAGCACATGCTATGTGGGTGAAATTATGATACCATGCCAACTTTCAACCATTTCAGAGTTCATTTGCAGTGCTTTTCAATTCAGGGTCATTTTAGATCAAAATAAATCATGAAATGCATGAAAACTAGCAAATGAAGTCAGAAAATGGTTGAAGGATGATGATGTGGCTTTGAATGGTAAATATTGAATGCAGAAAAAGTCTTGAGTTAAAATATGTTCAAAAAATTGAAATCCCTTTGTAATAGACGTGTTTTCGTCCGAAACCCTGATACTTCGAAAGAGATTGTCCAGTTTGTACACGAAGTGCATCCAGTTTTTCCGGTAACCCTCTCAACTTTTTAGCACATACTATGTGGGTGAAATTATTATACCATGCCAACTTTCAACCATTTCATAGTTCATTTGCAGTGCTTTTCAATTCAGGGTCATTTTAGCTCAAAATAAATCATGAAATGCATGAAAACTAGCAAATGAAGTCAGAAAATGGTTGAAAGGTGATGATGTGGCTTTGAATGGTGCATATTGAATGCAGAAAAAGTCTTGAGTTAAAATATGTTCAAAAAATTGAAATCCCTTTGTAATAGACGTGTTTTCGTCCGAAACCCTGATACTTCGAAAGAGATTATCCAGTTTGTACATGAAGTGCATCCAGTTTTTCCGGTAACCCTCTCAACTTTTTAGCACATGCTATGTGGGTGCAATTATGATACCATGCCAACTTTCAACCATTTCAGAGTTCATTTGCAGTGCTTTTCAATTCAGGGTCATTTTAGATCAAAATAAATCATGAAATGCATGAAAACTAGCAAATGAAGTCAGAAAATGGTTGAAACGTGATGATGTGGCTTTGAATGGTGTATATTGAATGCAGAAAAGTCTTGAGTTAAAATATGTTCAAAAAATTGAAATCCCTTTGTTATAGACGTGTTTTCGTCTCAAACCCTGATAGTTCGAAAGAGATTGTCCAGTTTGTACACGAAGTGCATCCAGTTTTTCCGGTAACCCTCTCAACTTTTTAGCACATGCTATGTGGGTGAAATTATGATACCATGCCAACTTTCAACCATTTCAGAGTTCGTTTGCAGTGCTTTTCAATTCAGGGTCATTTTAGCTCAAAATAAATCATGAAATGCATGAAAACTAGCAAATGAAGTCAGAAAATGGTTGAAAGGTGATGATGTGGCTTTGAATTGTGCATGTTGAATGCAGAAAAAGTCTTGAGTTAAAATATGTTCAAAAAATTGAAATCCCTTTGTAATAGACGTGTTTTCGTTCGAAACCCGGATACTTCGAAAGAGATTGTCCAGTTTGTACACGAAGTGCATCTAGTTTTTCCGGTAACCCTCTCAACTTTTAAGCACATGCTATGTGGGTGAAATTATGATACCATGCCAACTTTCAACCATTTCAGAGTTCATTTGCAGTGCTTTTCAATTCAGGGTCATTTTAGATCAAAATAAATCATGAAATGCATGAAAACTAGCAAATGAAGTCAGAAAATGGTTGAAGGATGATGATGTGGCTTTGAATGGTAAATATTGAATGCAGAAAAAGTCTTGAGTTAAAATATGTTCACAAAATTGAAATCCCTTTGTAATAGACGTGTTTTCGTCCGAAACCCTGATACTTCGAAAGAGATTGTCCAGTTTGTACACGAAGTGCATCTAGTTTTTCCGGTAACCCTCTCAACTTTTTAGCACATGCTATGTGGGTCAAATTATGATACCATGCCAACTTTCAACCATTTCAGAGTTCATTTGCAGTGCTTTTCAATTCAGGGTCATTTTAGATCAAAATAAATCATGAAATGCATGAAAACGAGCAAATGAAGTCAGAAAATGGTTGAAAGATGATGATGTGGCTTTGAATGGTAAATATTGAATGCAGAAAAAGTCTTGAGTTAAAATATGTTCAAAAAATTGAAATCCCTTTGTAATAGACGTGTTTTCGTCCGAAACCCTGATACTTCGAAAGAGATTGTCCAGTTTGTACACGAAGTGCATCCAATTTTTCCGGTAACCCACTCAACTTTTTAGCACATGCTATGTGGGTGAAATTATTATACCATGGCAACTTTCAACCATTTCATAGTTCATTTGCAGTGCTTTTCAATTCAGGGTCATTTTAGCTCAAAATAAATCATGAAATGCATGAAAACTAGCAAATGAAGTCAGAAAATGGTTGAAAGGTGATGATGTGGCTTTGAATGGTGCATATTGAATGCAGAAAAAGTCTTGAGTTAAAATATGTTCAAAAAATTGAAATCCCTTTGTAATAGACGTGTTTTCGTCCGAAACCCTAATACTTCGAAAGAGATTGTCCAGTTTGTACACGAAGTGCATCCAGTTTTTCCGGTAAGCCTCTCAACTTTTTAGCACATGCTATGTGGGTGAAATTATGATACCATGCCAACTTTCAACCATTTCAGAGTTCATTTGCAGTGCTTTTCAATTCAGGGTCATTTTAGCTCAAAATAAATCATGAAATGCATGAAAACTAGCAAATGAAGTCAGAAAATGGTTGAAAGGTGATGATGTGGCTTTGAATGGTGCATATTGAATGCAGAAAAAGTCTTGTGTTAAAATATGTTCAAAAAATTGAAATCCCTTTGTAATAGACGTGTTTTCGTCCGAAACCCTGATACTTCGAAAGAGATTGTCCAGTTTGTACACGAAGTGCATCCAGTTTTTCCGGTAAGCCTCTCAACTTTTTAGCACATGCTATGTGGGTGAAATTATGATACCATGCCAACTTTCAACCATTTCAGAGTTCATTTGCAGTGCTTTTCAATTCAGGGTCATTTTAGCTCAAAATAAATCATGAAATGCATGAAAACTAGCAAATGAAGTCAGAAAATGGTTGAAAGGTGATGATGTGGCTTTGAATGGTGCATGTTGAATGCAGAAAAAGTCTTGAGTTAAAATATGTTCAAAAAATTGAAATCCCTTTGTAATAGACGTGTTTTCGTCCGAAACCCTGATACTTCGAAAGAGATTGTCCAGTTTGTACACGAAGTGCATCCAGTTTTTCCGGTAAGCCTCTCAACTTTTTAGCACATGCTATGTGGGTGAAATTATGATACCATGCCAACTTTCAACCATTTCAGAGTTCATTTGCAGTGCTTTTCAATTCAGGGTCATTTTAGCTCAAAATAAATCATGAAATGCATGAAAACTAGCAAATGAAGTCAGAAAATGGTTGAAAGGTGATGATGTGGCTTTGAATGGTGCATATTGAATGCAGAAAAAGTCTTGTGTTAAAATATGTTCAAAAAATTGAAATCCCTTTGTAATAGACGTGTTTTCGTCCGAAACCCTGATACTTCGAAAGAGATTGTCCAGTTTGTACACGAAGTGCATCCAGTTTTTCCGGTAAGCCTCCCAACTTTTTAGCACATGCTATGTGGGTGAAATTATGATACCATGCCAACTTTCAACCATTTCAGAGTTCATTTGCAGTGCTTTTCAATTCAGGGTCATTTTAGCTCAAAATAAATCATGAAATGCATGAAAACTAGCAAATGAAGTCAGAAAATGGTTGAAAGGTGATGATGTGGCTTTGAATGGTGCATGTTGAATGCAGAAAAAGTCTTGAGTTAAAATATGTTCAAAAAATTGAAATCCCTTTGTAATAGACGTGTTTTCGTCCGAAACCCTGATACTTCGAAAGAGATTGTCCAGTTTGTACACGAAGTGCATCCAGTTTTTCCGGTAAGCCTCTCAACTTTTTAGCACATGCTATGTGGGTGAAATTATGATACCATGCCAACTTTCAACCATTTCAGAGTTCATTTGCAGTGCTTTTCAATTCAGGGTCATTTTAGCTCAAAATAAATCATGAAATGCATGAAAACTAGCAAATGAAGTCAGAAAATGGTTGAAGGGTGATGATGTGGCTTTGAATGGTGCATGTTGAATGCAGAAAAAGTCTTGAGTTAAAATATGTTCAAAAAATTGAAATCCCTTTGTAATAGATGTGTTTTCGTCCGAAACCCTGATACTTCGAAAGAGATTGTCCAGTTTGTACACGAAGTGCATCTAGTTTTTCCGGTAACCCACTCAACTTTTAAGCACATGCTATGTGGGTGAAATTATGATACCATGCCAACTTTCAACATTTCAGAGTTCATTTGCGGTGCTTTTCAATTCAGGGTCATTTTAGATCAAAATAAATCATGAAATGCATGAAAACTAGCAAATGAAGTCAGAAAATGGTTGAAAGATGATGATGTGGCTTTGAATGGTAAATATTGAATGCAGAAAAAGTCTTGAGTTAAAATATGTTCAAAAAATTGAAATCCCTTTGTAATAGACGTGTTTTCGTCCGAAACCCTGATACTTCGAAAGAGATTGTCCAGTTTGTACACGAAGTGCATCCAGTTTTTCCGGTAACCCTCTCAAATTTTAGCACATGCTATGTGGGTCAAATTATGATATCATGCCAACTTTCATCCATTTCAGAGTTCATTTGCGGTGCTTTTCAATTCAGGGTCATTTTAGATCAAAATAAATCATGAAATGCATGAAAACTAGCAAATGAAGTCAGAAAATGGTTGAAAGATGATGATGTGGCTTTGAATGGTAAATATTGAATGCAGAAAAAGTCTTGAGTTAAAATATGTTCAAAAAATTGAAATCCCTTTGTAATAGACGTGTTTTCGTCCGAAACCCTGATACTTCGAAAGAGATTGTCCAGTTTGTACACGAAGTGCATCCAGTTTTTCTTGTAACCCACTCAACATTTTAGCACATGCTATGTGGGTGAAATTATTATACCATGCCAACTTTCAACCATTTCACAGTTCATTTGCAGTGCTTTTCAATTCAGGGTCATTTTAGCTCAAAATAAATCATGAAATGCATGAAAACTAGCAAATGAAGTCAGAAAATGGTTGAAAGGTGATGATGTGGCTTTGAATGGTGCATATTGAATGCAGAAAAAGTCTTGAGTTAAAATATGTTCAAAAAATTGAAATCCCTTTGTAATAGACGTGTTTTCGTCCGAAACCCTGATACTTCGAAAGAGATTGTCCAGTTTGTACACGAAGTGCATCCAGTTTTTCCGGTAAGCCTCTCAACTTTTTAGCACATGCTATGTGGGTGAAATTATGATACCATGCCAACTTTCAACCATTTCAAAGTTCATTTGCAGTGCTTTTCAATTCAGGGTCATTTTAGCTCAAAATAAATCATGAAATGCATGAAAACTAGCAAATGAAGTCAGAAAATGGTTGAAAGGTGATGATGTGGCTTTGAATGGTGCATATTGAATGCAGAAAAAGTCTTGAGTTAACATATGTTCAAAAAATTGAAATCCCTTTGTAATAGACGTGTTTTCGTCCGAAACCCTGATACTTCGAAAGAGATTGTCCAGTTTGTATACGAAGTGCATCTAGTTTTTCCGGTAACCCTCTCAACTTTTTAGCACATGCTATGTGGGTGAAATTATGATACCATGCCAACTTTCAACCATTTCCGAGTTCATTTGCAGTGCTTTTCAATTCAGGGTCATTTTAGATCAAAATGAATCATGAAATGCATGAAAACTAGCAAATGAAGTCAGAAAATGGTTGAAGGATGATGATGTGGCTTTGAATGGTAAATATTGAATGCAGAAAAAGTCTTGAGTTAAAATATGTTCAAAAAATTGAAATCCCTTTGTAATAGACGTGTTTTCGTCCGAAACCCTGATACTTCGAAAGAGATTGTCCAGTTTGTACACGAAGTGCATCCAGTTTTTCCGGTAAGCCTCTCAACTTTTTAGCACATGCTATGTGGGTGAAATTATGATACCATGCCAACTTTTAACCATTTCATAGTTCATTTGCAGTGCTTTTCAGTTCAGGGTCATTTTAGCTCAAAATAAATCATGAAATGCATGAAAACTAGCAAATGAAGTCAGAAAATGGTTGAAAGGTGATGATGTGGCTTTGAATGGTGCATATTGAATGCAGAAAAAGTCTTGAGTTAAAATATGTTCAAAAAATTGAAATCCCTTTGTAATACACGTGTTTTCGTCTGAAACCCTGATACTTCGAAAGAGATTGTCCAGTTTGTACACGAAGTGCATCTAGTTTTTCCGGTAACCCTCTCAACTTTTTAGCACATGCTATGTGGGTGAAATTATGATACCATGCCAACTTTCAACCATTTGAGAGTTCAATTGCAATGCTTTTCAATTCAGGGTCATTTTAGATCAAAATAAATCATGAAATGCATGAAAACTAGCAAATGAAATCAGAAAATGGTTGAAAGATGATGATGTGGCTTTGAATGGTAAATATTAAATGCAGAAAAACTCTTGAGTTAAAATATGTTCAAAAAATTGAAATCCCTTTGTAATAGACGTGTTTTCTTCCGAAACCCTGATACTTCGAAAGGGATTGTCCAGTTTGTACACGAAGTGCATCCAGTTTTTCCGGTAACCCTCTCAACTTTTTAGCACATGCTATGTGGGTGAAATTATTATACCATGCCAACTTTCAACCATTTCATAGTTCATTTGCAGTGCTTTTCAATTCAGGGTCATTTTAGCTAAAAATAAATCATGAAATGCATGAAAACTAGCAAATGAAGTCGGAAAATGGTTGAAAGGTGATGATGTGGCTTTGAATGGTGCATATTGAATGCAGAAAAAGTCTTCAGTTAAAATATGTTCAAAAAATTGAAATCCCTTTGTAATAGACGTGTTTTCGTCCGAAACCCTGATACTTCGAAAGAGATTGTCCAGTTTGTACACGAAGTGCATCCAGTTTTTCCGGTAACCCTCTCAACTTTTTAGCACATGCTATGTGGGTGAAATTATGATACCATGCCAACTTTCAACCATTTCAGAGTTCATTTGCAGTGCTTTTCAACTCAGGGTCATTTTAGCTCAAAATAAATCATGAAATGCATGAAGACTAGCAAATGAAGGTAGAAAATGGTTGAAAGGAGATGATGTGGCTTTGAATGGTGCATATTGAATGCAGAAAAAGTCTTGAGTTAAAATATGTTCAAAAAATTGAAATCCCTTTGTAATAGACGTGTTTTTGTCCGAAACCCTGATACTTCGAAAGAGATTGTCCAGTTTGTACACGAAGTGCATCCAGTTTTTCTAGTAACCCTCTCAACTTTTTAGCACATGCTATGTGGGTGAAATTATGATACGATGCCAACTTTCAACTATTTCAGAGTTCATTTGCAGTGCTTTTCAAATCAGGGTCATTTTAGCTCAAAATAAAGCATGAAATGCATGAAAACTAGCAAATGAAGTCAGAAAATGGTTGAAAGGTGATGATGTGGCTTTGAATGGTGCATATTGAATGCAGAAAAAGTCTTGAGTTAAAATATGTTCAAAAAATTGAAATCCCTTTGTAATAGACGTGTTTACGTCCGAAACCCTGATACTTCGAAAGAGATTGTCCAGTTTGTACACGAAGTGCATCCAGTTTTTCTTGTAACCCACTCAACATTTTAGCACATGCTATGTGGGTGAAATTATTATACCATGCCAACTTTCAACCATTTCATAGTTCATTTGCCGTGCTTTTCAATTCAGGGTCATTTTAGCTCAAAATAAATCATGAAATGCATGAAAACTAGCAAATGAAGTCAGAAAATGGTTGAAAGGTGATGATGTGGCTTTGAATGGTGCATATTGAATGCAGAAAAAGTCTTGAGTTAAAATATGTTCAAAAAATTGAAATCCCTTTGTAATAGACGTGTTTTCGTCCGAAACCCTGATACTTCGAAAGAGATTGTCCAGTTTGTACACGAAGTGCATCCAGTTTTTCCGGTAAGCCTCTCAACTTTTTAGCACATGCTATGTGGGTGAAATTATGATACCATGCCAACTTTCAACCATTTCAAAGTTCATTTGCAGTGCTTTTCAATTCAGGGTCATTTTAGCTCAAAATAAATCATGAAATGCATGAAAACTAGCAAATGAAGTCAGAAAATGGTTGAAAGGTGATGATGTGGCTTTGAATGGTGCATATTGAATGCAGAAAAAGTCTTGAGTTAACATATGTTCAAAAAATTGAAATCCCTTTGTAATAGACGTGTTTTCGTCCGAAACCCTGATACTTCGAAAGAGATTGTCCAGTTTGTATACGAAGTGCATCTAGTTTTTCCGGTAACCCTCTCAACTTTTTAGCACATGCTATGTGGGTGAAATTATGATACCATGCCAACTTTCAACCATTTCAGAGTTCATTTGCAGTGCTTTTCAATTCAGGGTCATTTTAGATCAAAATGAATCATGAAATGCATGAAAACTAGCAAATGAAGTCAGAAAATGGTTGAAGGATGATGATGTGGCTTTGAATGGTAAATATTGAATGCAGAAAAAGTCTTGAGTTAAAATATGTTCAAAAAATTGAAATCCCTTTGTAATAGACGTGTTTTCGTCCGAAACCCTGATACTTCGAAAGAGATTGTCCAGTTTGTACACGAAGTGCATCCAGTTTTTCCGGTAACCCTCTCAACTTTTTAGCACATACTATGTGGGTGAAATTATTATACCATGCCAACTTTCAACCATTTCATAGTTCATTTGCAGTGCTTTTCAGTTCAGGGTCATTTTAGGTCAAAATAAATCATGAAATGCATGAAAACTAGCAAATGAAGTCAGAAAATGGTTGAAAGGTGATGATGTGGCTTTGAATGGTGCATCTTGAATGCAGAAAAAGTCTTGAGTTAAAATATGTTCAAAAAATTGAAATCCCTTTGTAATAGACGTGTTTTCGTCCGAAACCCTGATACTTCGAAAGAGATTGTCCAGTTTGTACACGAAGTGCATCCAGTTTTTCCGGTAAGCCTCTCAACTTTTTAGCACATGCTATGTGGGTGAAATTATGATACCATGCCAACTTTCAACCATTTCAAAGTTCATTTGCAGTGCTTTTCAATTCAGGGTCATTTTAGCTCAAAATAAATCATGAAATGCATGAAAACTAGCAAATGAAGTCAGAAAATGGTTGAAAGGTGATGATGTGGCTTTGAATGGTGCATATTGAATGCAGAAAAAGTCTTGAGTTAACATATGTTCAAAAAATTGAAATCCCTTTGTAATAGACGTGTTTTCGTCCGAAACCCTGATACTTCGAAAGAGATTGTCCAGTTTGTATACGAAGTGCATCTAGTTTTTCCGGTAACCCTCTCAACTTTTTAGCACATGCTATGTGGGTGAAATTATGATACCATGCCAACTTTCAACCATTTCAGAGTTCATTTGCAGTGCTTTTCAATTCAGGGTCATTTTAGATCAAAATGAATCATGAAATGCATGAAAACTAGCAAATGAAGTCAGAAAATGGTTGAAGGATGATGATGTGGCTTTGAATGGTAAATATTGAATGCAGAAAAAGTCTTGAGTTAAAATATGTTCAAAAAATTGAAATCCCTTTGTAATAGACGTGTTTTCGTCCGAAACCCTGATACTTCGAAAGAGATTGTCCAGTTTGTACACGAAGTGCATCCAGTTTTTCCGGTAACCCTCTCAACTTTTTAGCACATACTATGTGGGTGAAATTATTATACCATGCCAACTTTCAACCATTTCATAGTTCATTTGCAGTGCTTTTCAGTTCAGGGTCCTTTTAGGTCAAAATAAATCATGAAATGCATGAAAACTAGCAAATGAAGTCAGAAAATGGTTGAAAGGTGATGATGTGGCTTTGAATGGTGCATCTTGAATGCAGAAAAAGTCTTGAGTTAAAATATGTTCAAAAAATTGAAATCCCTTTGTAATACACGTGTTTTCGTCCGAAACCCTGATACTTCGAAAGAGATTGTCCAGTTTGTACACGAAGTGCATCTAGTTTTTCCGGTAACCCTCTCAACTTTTTAGCACATGCTATGTGGGTGAAATTATGATACCATGCCAACTTTCAACCATTTCATAGTTCAATTGCAATGCTTTTCAATTCAGGGTCATTTTAGATCAAAATAAATCATGAAATGCATGAAAACTAGCAAATGAAATCAGAAAATGGTTGAAAGATGATGATGTGGCTTTGAATGGTAAATATTGAATGCAGAAAAAGTCTTGAGTTAAAATATGTTCAAAAAATTGAAATCCCTTTGTAATAGACGTGTTTTCTTCCGAAACCCTGATACTTCGAAAGGGATTGTCCAGTTTGTACACGAAGTGCATCCAATTTTTCCGGTAACCCTCTCAACTTTTTAGCACATGCTATGTGGGTGAAATTATTATACCATGCCAACTTTCAACCATTTCATAGTTCATTTGCAGTGCTTTTCAATTCAGGGTCATTTTAGCTTAAAATAAATCATGAAATGCATGAAAACTAGCAAATGAAGTCGGAAAATGGTTGAAAGGTGATGATGTGGCTTTGAATGGTGCATATTGAATGCAGAAAACGTCTTCAGTTAAAATATGTTCAAAAAATTGAAATCCCTTTGTAATAGACGTGTTTTCGTCCGAAACCCTGATACTTCGAAAGAGATTGTCCAGTTTGTACACGAAGTGCATCCAGTTTTTCCGGTAACCCTCTCAACTTTTTAGCACATGCTATGTGGGTGAAATTATGATACCATGCCAACTTTCTACCATTTCAGAGTTCATTTGCAGTGCTTTTCAACTCAGGGTCATTTTAGCTCAAAATAAATCATGAAATGCATGAAGACTAGCAAATGAAGGTAGAAAATGGTTGAAAGGAGATGATGTGGCTTTGAATGGTGCATATTGAATGCAGAAAAAGTCTTGAGTTAAAATATGTTCAAAAAATTGAAATCCCTTTGTAATAGACGTGTTTTTGTCCGAAACCCTGATACTTCGAAAGAGATTGTCCAGTTTGTACACGAAGTGCATCCAGTTTTTCTAGTAACCCTCTCAACTTTTTAGCACATGCTATGTGGGTGAAATTATGATACGATGCCAACTTTCAACTATTTCAGAGTTCATTTGCAGTGCTTTTCAAATCAGGGTCATTTTAGCTCAAAATAAAGCATGAAATGCATGAAAACTAGCAAATGAAGTCAGAAAATGGTTGAAAGGTGATGATGTGGCTTTGAATGGTGCATATTGAATGCAGAGAAAGTCTTGAGTTAAAATATGTTCAAAAAATTGAAATCCCTTTGTAATAGACGTGTTTACGTCCGAAACGCTGATACTTCGAAAGTGATTGTCCAGTTTGTACACGAAGTGCATCCAGTTTTTCCGGTAACCCTCTCAACTTTTTAGCACATACTATGTGGGTGAAATTATTATACCATGTCAACTTTCAACCATTTCATAGTTCATTTGTAGTGCTTTTCAGTTCAGGGTCATTTTAGCTCAAAATAAATCATGAAATGCATGAAAACTAGCAAATGAAGTCAGAAAATGGTTGAAAGGTGATGATGTGGCTTTGAATGGTGCATATTGAATGCAGAAAAAGTCTTGAGTTAAAATATGTTCAAAAAATTGAAATCCCTTTGTAATACACGTGTTTTCGTCCGAAACCCTGATACTTCGAAAGAGATTGTCCAGTTTGTACACGAAGTGCATCTAGTTTTTCCGGTAACCCTCTCAACATTTTAGCACATGCTATGTGGGTGAAATTATGATACCATGCAAACTTTCAACCATTTCAGAGTTCAATTGCAATGCTTTTCAATTCAGGGTCATTTTAGATCAAAATAAATCATGAAATGCATGAAAACTAGCAAATGAAATCAGAAAATGGTTGAAAGATGATGATGTGGCTTTGATTGGTAAATATTGAATGCAGAAAAAGTCTTGAGTTAAAATATGTTCAAAAAATTGAAATCCCTTTGTAATAGACATGTTTTCTTCCGAAACCCTGATACTTCGAAAGGGATTGTCCAGTTTGTACACGAAGTGCATCCAGTTTTTCCGGTAACCCTCTCAACTTTTTAGCACATGCTATGTGGGTGAAATTATTATACCATGCCAACTTTCAACCATTTCATAGTTCATTTGCAGTGCTTTTCAATTCAGGGTCATTTTAGCTAAAAATAAATCATGAAATGCATGAAAACTAGCAAATGAAGTCAGAAAATGGTTGAAAGGTGATGATGTGGCTTTGAATGGTGCATATTGAATGCAGAAAAAGTCTTGAGTTAAAATATGTTCAAAAAATTGAAATCCCTTTGTAATAGACGTGTTTGCGTCCGAAACCCTGATACTTCGAATGAGATTGTCAAGTTTGTACACGAAGTGCATCCAGTTTTTCCGGTAACCCTCTCAACTTTTTAGCACATGCTATGTGGGTGAAATTATGATACCATGAAAACTTTCAACCATTTCAGAGTTCATTTGCAGTGCTTTTCAACTCAGGGTCATTTTAGCTCAAAATAAATCATGAAATGCATGAAGACTAGCAAATGAAGGTAGAAAATGGTTGAAAGGAGATGATGTGGCTTTGAATGGTGCATATTGAATGCAGAAAAAGTCTTGAGTTAAAATATGTTCAGAAAATTGAAATCCCTTTGTAATAGACGTGTTTTTGTCCGAAACCCTGATACTTCGAAAGAGATTGTCCAGTTTGTACACGAAGTGCATCCAGTTTTTCTAGTAACCCTCTCAACTTTTTAGCACATGCTATGTGGGTGAAATTATGATACCATGCCAACTTTCAACTATTTCAGAGTTCATTTGCAGTGCTTTTCAAATCAGGGTCATTTTAGCTCAAAATAAAGCATGAAATGCATGAAAACTAGCAAATGAAGTCAGAAAATGGTTGAAAGGTGATGATGTGGCTTTGAATGGTGCATATTGAATGCAGAGAAAGTCTTGAGTTAAAATATGTTCAAAAAATTGAAATCCCTTTGTAATAGACGTGTTTACGTCCGAAACCCTGATACTTCGAAAGTGATTGTCCAGTTTGTACACGAAGTGCATCCAGTTTTTCCGGTAACCCTCTCAACTTTTTAGCACATGCTATCTGGGTGAAATTATGATACCATGCCAACTTTCAACCATTTCATAGTTCATTTGCAGTGCTTTTCAATTCAGGGTCATTTTAGCTAAAAATAAATCATGAAATGCATGAAAACTAGCAAACGAAGTCAGAAAATGGATGAAAGGTGATGATGTGGCTTTGAATGGTGCATATTGAATGCAGAGAAAGTCTTGAGTTAAAATATGTTCAAAAAATTGAAATCCATTTGTAATAGACGTGTGTTCGTCGGAAACCTGATACTTCAAAAGAGATTGTCCAGTTTGTACACGAAGTGCATCTAGTTTTTCCGGTAACCCTCTCAACTTTTTAGCACATGCTATGAGGGTGAAATTATTATACCATGCCAACATTCAACCATTTCATAGTTCATTTGCAGTGCTTTTCAATTCAGGGTCATTTTAGCTCAAAATAAATCATGAAATGCATGAAAACTAGCAAATGAAGTCAGAAAATGGTTGAAAGGTGATGATGTGGCTTTGAATGGTGCATATTGAATGCAGAAAAAGTCTTGAGTTAAAATATGTTCAAAAAATTGAAATCCCTTTGTAATAGACGTGTTTTCGTCGGAAACCTGATACTTCAAAAGAGATTGTCCAGTTTGTACACGAAGTGCATCCAGTTTTTCCGGTAACCCTCTCAACTTTTTAGCACATGCTATGAGGGTGAAATTATTATACCATGCCAACATTCAACCATTTCATAGTTCATTTGCAGTGCTTTTCAATTCAGGGTCATTTTAGCTCAAAATAAATCATGAAATGCATGAAAACTAGCAAATGAAGTCAGAAAATGGTTGAAAGGTGATGATGTGGCTTTGAATGGTGCATATTGAATGCAGAAAAAGTCTTGAGTTAAAATATGTTCAAAAAATTGAAATCCCTTTGTAATAGACGTGTTTTCGTCCGAAACCCTGATACTTCGAAAGAGATTGTCCAGTTTGTACACGAAGTGCATCCAGTTTTTCCGGTAACCCTCTCTACTTTTTAGCACATGCTATGTGGGTGAAATGATGATACCATGCCAAGTTTGAACCATTTCATAGTTCATTTGCAGTGCTTTTCAATTCAGGGTCATTTTATCTCAAAATAAATCATGAAATGCATGAAAACTAGCTAATGAAGTCAGAAAATGGTTGAAAGGTGATGATGTGGCTTTGAATGGTGCATATTGAATGCAGAAAAAGTCTTGAGTTAAAATATGTTCAAAAAATTGAAATCCCTTTGTAATAGACGTGTTTTCGCCCGTAACCCTGATACTTCGAAAGAGATTGTCCAGTTTGTGCACGAAGTGCATCCAGTTTTTCCGGTAACCCTCTCAACTTTTTAGCACATGCTATGAGGGTGAAATTATTATACCATGCCAACATTCAACCATTTCATAGTTCATTTGCAGTGCTTTTCAATTCAGGGTCATTTTAGCTCAAAATAAATCATGAAATGCATGAAAACTAGCAAATGAAGTCAGAAAATGGTTGAAAGGTGATGATGTGGCTTTGAATGGTGCATATTGAATGCAGAAAAAGTCTTGAGTTAAAATATGTTCAAAAAATTGAAATCCCTTTGTAATAGACATGTTTTCGTCCGAAACCCTGATACTTCGAAAGAGATTGTCCAGTTTGTACACGAAGTGCATCCAGTTTTTCCGGTAACCCTCTCTACTTTTTAGCACATGCTATGTGGGTGAAATTATGATACCATGCCAAGTTTGAACCATTTCATAGTTCATTTGCAGTGCTTTTCAATTCAGGGTCATTTTATCTCAAAATAAATCATGAAATGCATGAAAACTAGCTAATGAAGTCAGAAAATGGTTGAAATGTGATGATGTGGCTTTGAATGGTGCATATTGAATGCAGAAAAAGTCTTGAGTTAAAATATGTTCAAAAAATTGAAATCCCTTTGTAATAGACGTTTTTTCTTCCGAAACCCTGATACTTCGAAATGGATTGTCCAGTTTGTACACGAAGTGCATCCAGTTTTTCCGGTAACCCTCTCAACTTTTTAGCACATGCTATGTGGGTGAAATTATTATACCATGCCAACTTTCAACCATTTCATAGTTCATTTGCAGTGCTTTTCAATTCAGGGTCATTTTAGCTAAAAATAAATCATGAAATGCATGAAAACTAGCAAATGAAGTCGGAAAATGGTTGAAAGGTGATGATGTGGCTTTGAATGGTGCATATTGAATGCAGAAAAAGTCTTGAGTTAAAATATGTTCAAAAAATTGAAATCCCTTTGTAATAGACGTGTTTTCGTCCGAAACCCTGATACTTCGAAAGAGATTGTCCAGTTTGTACACGAAGTGCATCCAGTTTTTCCGGTAACCCTCTCAACTTTTTAGCACATGCTATGTGGGTGAAATTATGATACCATGCCAACTTTCAACCATTTCAGAGTTCATTTGCAGTGCTTTTCAACTCAGGGTCATTTTAGCTCAAAATAAATCATGAAATGCATGAAGACTAGCAAATGAAGGTAGAAAATGGTTGAAAGGAGATGATGTGGCTTTGAATGGTGCATATTGAATGCAGAAAAAGTCTTGAGTTAAAATATGTTCAAAAAATTGAAATCCCTTTGTAATAGACGTGTTTTTGTCCGAAACCCTGATACTTCGAAAGAGATTGTCCAGTTTGTACACGAAGTGCATCCAGGTTTTCTAGTAACCCTCTCAACTTTTTAGCACATGCTATGTGGGTGAAATTATGATACCATGCCAACTTTCAACTATTTCAGAGTTCATTTGCAGTGCTTTTCAATTCAGGGTCATTTTAGCTCAAAATAAAGCATGAAATGCATGAAAACTAGCAAATGAAGTCAGAAAATGGTTGAAAGGTGATGATGTGGCTTTGAATGGTGCATATTGAATGCAGAGAAAGTCTTGAGTTAAAATATGTTCAAAAAATTGAAATCCCTTTGTAATAGACGTGTTTACGTCCGAAACCCTGATACTTCGAAAGTGATTGTCCAGTTTGTACACGAAGTGCATCCAGTTTTTCTAGTAACCCTCTCAACTTTTTAGCACATGCTATGTGGGTGAAATTATGATACGATGCCAACTTTCAACTATTTCAGAGTTCATTTGCAGTGCTTTTCAAATCAGGGTCATTTTAGCTCAAAATAAAGCATGAAATGCATGAAAACTAGCAAATGAAGTCAGAAAATGGTTGAAAGGTGATGATGTGGCTTTGAATGGTGCATATTGAATGCAGAGAAAGTCTTGAGTTAAAATATGTTCAAAAAATTGAAATCCCTTTGTAATAGACGTGTTTACGTCCGAAACCCTGATACTTCGAAAGTGATTGTCCAGTTTGTACACGAAGTGCATCCAGTTTTTCCGGTAACCCTCTCAACTTTTTAGCACATACTATGTGGGTGAAATTATTATACCATGGCAACTTTCAACCATTTCATAGTTCATTTGCAGTGCTTTTCAGTTCAGGGTCATTTTAGCTCAAAATAAATCATGAAATGCATGAAAACTAGCAAATGAAGTCGGATAATGGTTGAAAGGTGATTATGTGGCTTTGAATGGTGCATATTGAATGCTGAAAAAGTCTTGAGTTAAAATATGTTCAAAAAATTGAAATCCCTTTGTAATAGACGTGTTTGCGTCCGAAACCCTGATACTTCGAAAGAGATTGTCCAGTTTGTACACGAAGTGCATCCAGTTTTTCCGGTAACCCTCTCAACTTTTTAGAACATGCTATCTGGGTGAAATTATGATACCATGCCAACTTTCAACCATTTCATAGTTCATTTGCAGTGCTTTTCAATTCAGGGTCATTTTAGCTAAAAATAAATCATGAAATGCATGAAAACTAGCAAATGAAGTCAGAAAATGAATGAAAGGTGATGATGTGGCTTTGAATGGTGCATATTGAATGCAGAAAAAGTCTTGAGTTAAAATATGTTCAAAAAATTGAAATCCCTTTGTAATAGACGTGTTTTCGTCGGAAACCTGATACTTCAAAAGAGATTGTCCAGTTTGTACACGAAGTGCATCCAGTTTTTCCGGTAACCCTCTCAACTTTTTAGCACATGCTATGAGGGTGAAATTATTATACCATGCCAACATTCAACCATTTCATAGTTCATTTGCAGTGCTTTTCAATTCAGGGTCATTTTAGCTCAAAATAAATCATGAAATGCATGAAAACTAGCAAATGAAGTCAGAAAATGGTTGAAAGGTGATGATGTGGCTTTGAATGGTGCATATTGAATGCAGAAAAAGTCTTGAGTTAAAATATGTTCAAAAAATTGAAATCCCTTTGTAATAGACGTGTTTTCGTCCGAAACCCTGATACTTCGAAAGAGATTGTCCAGTTTGTACACGAAGTGCATCCAGTTTTTCCGGTAACCCTCTCTACTTTTTAGCACATGCTATGTGGGTGAAATTATGATACCATGCCAAGTTTGAACCATTTCATAGTTCATTTGCAGTGCTTTTCAATTCAGGGTCATTTTATCTCAAAATAAATCATGAAATGCATGAAAACTATCTAATGAAGTCAGAAAATGGTTGAAAGGTGATGATGTGGCTTTGAATGGTGCATATTGAATGCAGAAAAAGTCTTGAGTTAAAATATGTTCAAAAAATTGAAATCCCTTTGTAATAGACGTGTTTTCGCCCGTAACCCTGATACTTCGGAAGAGATTGTCCAGTTTGTGCACGAAGTGCATCCAGTTTTTCCGGTAACCCTCTCAACTTTTTAGAACATGCTATGTGGGTGAAATTATGATACCATGCCAACTTTCAACCATTTCAGAGTTCATTTGTAGTGCTTTTCAATTCAGGGTCATTTTAGCTCAAAATAAATCATGAAATGCATGAAAACTAGCAAATGAAGTCAGAAAATGGTTGAAAGATGATGATGTGGCTTTGAATGGTGCATATTGAATGCAGAAAAAGTCTTGAGTTAAAATATGTTCAAAAAATTGAAATCCCTTTGTAATAGACGTGTTTTCGTCCGAAACCCTGATACTTCGAAAGAGATTGTCCAGTTTGTACACGAAGTGGATCCAGTTTTTCCGGTAACCCTCTCAACCTTTTAGCACATGCTATGTGGGTGAAATTATTATACCATGCCAACTTTCAACCATTTCCTAGTTCATTTGCAGTGCTTTTCAATTCAGGGTCATTTTAGCTAAAAATAAATCATGAAATGCATGAAAACTAGCAAATGAAGTCGGAAAATGGTTGAAAGGTGATGATGTGGCTTTGAATGGTGCATATTGAATGCAGAAAAAGTCTTGAGTTAACATATGTTCAAAAAATTGAAATCCCTTTGAAATAGACGTGTTTTCGTCCGAAACCCTGATACTTCGAAAGAGATTGTCCAGTTTGTACACGAAGTGCATCCAGTTTTTCCGGTAACCCTCTCAACTTTTTAGCACATACTATGTGGGTGAAATTATGATACCATGCCAACTTTCAACCATTTCAGAGTTCATTTGCAGTGCTTTTCAATTCAGGGTCATTTTAGCTAAAAATAAATCATGAAATGCATGAAAACTAGCAAATGAAGTCAGAAAATGGTTGAAACGTGATGATGTGGCTTTGAATGGTACATATTGAATGCAGAAAAAGTCTTGAGTTAAAATATGTTCAAAAAATTTAAATCCCTTTGTAATAGACGTGTTTTCGTCGGAAACCTGATACTTCGAAAGAGATTGTCCAGTTTGTACACGAAGTGCATCCAGTTTTTTCGGTAACCCTCTCAACTTTTTAGCACATGCTATGAGGGTGAAATTATTATACCATGCCAACATTCAACCATTTCATAGTTCATTTGCAGTGCTTTTCAATTCAGGGTCATTTTAGCTCAAAATAAATCATGAAATGCATGAAAACTAGCAAATGAAGTCAGAAAATGGTTGAAAGGTGATGATGTGGCTTTGAATGGTGCATATTGAATGCAGAAAAAGTCTTGAGTTAAAATATGTTCAAAAAATTGAAATCCCTTTGTAATAGACGTGTTTTCGTCCGAAACCCTGATACTTCGAAAGAGATTGTCCAGTTTGTACACGAAGTGCATCCAGTTTTTCCGGTAACCCTCTCTACTTTTTAGCACATGCTATGTGGGTGAAATTATGATACCATGCCAAGTTTGAACCATTTCATAGTTCATTTGCAGTGCTTTTCAATTCAGGGTCATTTTATCTCAAAATAAATCATGAAATGCATGAAAACTAGCTAATGAAGTCAGAAAATGGTTGAAAGGTGATGATGTGGCTTTGAATGGTGCATATTGAATGCAGAAAAAGTCTTGAGTTAAAATATGTTCAAAAAATTGAAATCCCTTTGTAATAGACGTGTTTTCGCCCGTAACCCTGATACTTCGAAAGAGATTGTCCAGTTTGTGCACGAAGTGCATCCAGTTTTTCCGGTAACCCTCTCAACTTTTTAGCACATGCTATGAGGGTGAAATTATTATACCATGCCAACATTCAACCATTTCATAGTTCATTTGCAGTGCTTTTCAATTCAGGGTCATTTTAGCTCAAAATAAATCATGAAATGCATGAAAACTAGCAAATGAAGTCAGAAAATGGTTGAAAGGTGATGATGTGGCTTTGAATGGTGCATATTGAATGTAGAAAAAGTCTTGAGTTAAAATATGTTCAAAAAATTGAAATCCCTTTGTAATAGACATGTTTTCGTCCGAAACCCTGATACTTCGAAAGAGATTGTCCAGTTTGTACACGAAGTGCATCCAGTTTTTCCGGTAACCCTCTCAACTTTTTAGCACATACTATGTGGGTGAAATTATTATACCATGCCAACTTTCAACCATTTCATAGTTCATTTGCAGTGCTTTTCAGTTCAGGGTCATTTTAGCTCAAAATAAATCATGAAATGCATGAAAACTAGCAAATGAAGTCGGATAATGGTTGAAAGGTGATTATGTGGCTTTGAATGGTGCATATTGAATGCAGAAAAAGTCTTGAGTTAAAATATGTTCAAAAAATTGAAATCCCTTTGTAATAGACGTGTTTGCGTCCGAAACCCTGATACTTCGAAAGAGATTGTCCAGTTTGTACACGAAGTGCATCCAGTTTTTCCGGTAACCCTCTCAACTTTTTAGAACATGCTATCTGGGTGAAATTATGATACCATGCCAACTTTCAACCATTTCATAGTTCATTTGCAGTGCTTTTCAATTCAGGGTCATTTTAGCTAAAAATAAATCATGAAATGCATGAAAACTAGCAAATGAAGTCAGAAAATGAATGAAAGGTGATGATGTGGCTTTGAATGGTGCATATTGAATGCAGAAAAAGTCTTGAGTTAAAATATGTTCAAAAAATTGAAATCCCTTTGTAATAGACGTGTTTTCGTCGGAAACCTGATACTTCAAAAGAGATTGTCCAGTTTGTACACGAAGTGCATCCAGTTTTTCCGGTAACCCTCTCAACTTTTTAGCACATGCTATGAGGGTGAAATTATTATACCATGCCAACATTCAACCATTTCATAGTTCATTTGCAGTGCTTTTCAATTCAGGGTCATTTTAGCTCAAAATAAATCATGAAATGCATGAAAACTAGCAAATGAAGTCAGAAAATGGTTGAAAGGTGATGATGTGGCTTTGAATGGTGCATATTGAATGCAGAAAAAGTCTTGAGTTAAAATATGTTCAAAAAATTGAAATCCCTTTGTAATAGACGTGTTTTCGTCCGAAACCCTGATACTTCGAAAGAGATTGTCCAGTTTGTACACGAAGTGCATCCAGTTTTTCCGGTAACCCTCTCTACTTTTTAGCACATGCTATGTGGGTGAAATTATGATACCATGCCAAGTTTGAACCATTTCATAGTTCATTTGCAGTGCTTTTCAATTCAGGGTCATTTTATCTCAAAATAAATCATGAAATGCATGAAAACTATCTAATGAAGTCAGAAAATGGTTGAAAGGTGATGATGTGGCTTTGAATGGTGCATATTGAATGCAGAAAAAGTCTTGAGTTAAAATATGTTCAAAAAATTGAAATCCCTTTGTAATAGACGTGTTTTCGCCCGTAACCCTGATACTTCGGAAGAGATTGTCCAGTTTGTACACGAAGTGCATCCAGTTTTTCCGGTAACCCTCTCAACTTTTTAGAACATGCTATGTGGGTGAAATTATGATACCATGCCAACTTTCAACTATTTCAGAGTTCATTTGCAGTGCTTTTCAATTCAGGGTCATTTTAGCTCAAAATAAATCATGAAATGCATGAAAACTAGCAAATGAAGTCAGAAAATGGTTGAAAGATGATGATGTGGCTTTGAATGGTGCATATTGAATGCAGAAAAAGTCTTGAGTTAAAATATGTTCAAAAAATTGAAATCCCTTTGTAATAGACGTGTTTTCGTCCGAAACCCTGATACTTCGAAAGAGATTGTCCAGTTTGTACACGAAGTGGATCCAGTTTTTCCGGTAACCCTCTCAACCTTTTAGCACATGCTATGTGGGTGAAATTATTATACCATGCCAACTTTCAACCATTTCCTAGTTCATTTGCAGTGCTTTTCAATTCAGGGTCATTTTAGCTAAAAATAAATCATGAAATGCATGAAAACTAGCAAATGAAGTCGGAAAATGGTTGAAAGGTGATGATGTGGCTTTGAATGGTGCATATTGAATGCAGAAAAAGTCTTGAGTTAACATATGTTCAAAAAATTGAAATCCCTTTGAAATAGACGTGTTTTCGTCCGAAACCCTGATACTTCGAAAGAGATTGTCCAGTTTGTACACGAAGTGCATCCAGTTTTTCCGGTAACCCTCTCAACTTTTTAGCACATACTATGTGGGTGAAATTATGATACCATGCCAACTTTCAACCATTTCAGAGTTCATTTGCAGTGCTTTTCAATTCAGGGTCATTTTAGCTAAAAATAAATCATGAAATGCATGAAAACTAGCAAATGAAGTCAGAAAATGGTTGAAACGTGATGATGTGGCTTTGAATGGTGCATATTGAATGCAGAAAAAGTCTTGAGTTAAAATATGTTCAAAAAATTGAAATCCCTTTGTAATAGACGTGTTTTCGTCGGAAACCTGATACTTCGAAAGAGATTGTCCAGTTTGTACACGAAGTGCATCCAGTTTTTTCGGTAACCCTCTCAAATTTTTAGCACATGCTATGAGGGTGAAATTATTATACCATGCCAACATTCAACCATTTCATAGTTCATTTGCAGTGCTTTTCAATTCAGGGTCATTTTAGCTCAAAATAAATCATGAAATGCATGAAAACTAGCAAATGAAGTCAGAAAATGGTTGAAAGGTGATGATGTGGCTTTGAATGGTGCATATTGAATGCAGAAAAAGTCTTGAGTTAAAATATGTTCAAAAAATTGAAATCCCTTTGTAATAGACGTGTTTTCGTCCGAAACCCTGATACTTCGAAAGAGATTGTCCAGTTTGTACACGAAGTGCATCCAGTTTTTCCGGTAACCCTCTCTACTTTTTAGCACATGCTATGTGGGTGAAATTATGATACCATGCCAAGTTTGAACCATTTCATAGTTCATTTGCAGTGCTTTTCAATTCAGGGTCATTTTATCTCAAAATAAATCATGAAATGCATGAAAACTATCTAATGAAGTCAGAAAATGGTTGAAAGGTGATGATGTGGCTTTGAATGGTGCATATTGAATGCAGAAAAAGTCTTGAGTTAAAATATGTTCAAAAAATTGAAATCCCTTTGTAATAGACGTGTTTTCGCCCGTAACCCTGATACTTCGAAAGAGATTGTCCAGTTTGTGCACGAAGTGCATCCAGTTTTTCCGGTAACCCTCTCAACTTTTTAGCACATGCTATGAGGGTGAAATTATTATACCATGCCAACATTCAACCATTTCATAGTTCATTTGCAGTGCTTTTCAATTCAGGGTCATTTTAGCTCAAAATAAATCATGAAATGCATGAAAACTAGCAAATGAAGTCAGAAAATGGTTGAAAGGTGATGATGTGGCTTTGAATGGTGCATATTGAATGCAGAAAAAGTCTTGAGTTAAAATATGTTCAAAAAATTGAAATCCCTTTGTAATAGACATGTTTTCGTCCGAAACCCTGATACTTCGAAAGAGATTGTCCAGTTTGTACACGAAGTGCATCCAGTTTTTCCGGTAACCCTCTCAACTTTTTAGAACATGCTATCTGGGTGAAATTATGATACCATGCCAACTTTCAACCATTTCATAGTTCATTTGCAGTGCTTTTCAATTCAGGGTCATTTTAGCTAAAAATAAATCATGAAATGCATGAAAACTAGCAAATGAAGTCAGAAAATGGTTGAAAGGTGATGATGTGGCTTTGAATGGTGCATATTGAATGCAGAAAAAGTCTTGAGTTATAATATGTTCAAAAAATTGAAATCCCTTTGTAATAGACGTGTTTTCGTCCGAAACCCTGATACTTCGAAAGAGATTGTCCAGTTTGTACACGAAGTGCATCCAGTTTTTCCGGTAACCCTCTCAACTTTTTAGCACATGCTATGTGGGTGATATTATGATACCATGCCAACTTTCAACCATTTCAGAGTTCATTTGCAGTGCTTTTCTACTCAGGGTCATTTTAGCTCAAAATAAATCATGAAATGCATGAAGACTAGCAAATGAAGGTAGAAAATGGTTGAAAGGAGATGATGTGGCTTTGAATGGTGCATATTGAATGCAGAAAAAGTCTTGAGTTAAAATATGTTCAAAAAATTGAAATCCCTTTGTAATAGACGTGTTTTTGTCCGAAACCCTGATACTTCGAAAGAGATTGTCCAGTTTGTACACGAAGTGCATCCAGGTTTTCTAGTAACCCTCTCAACTTTTTAGCACATGCTATGTGGGTGAAATTATGATACCATGCCAACTTTCAACTATTTCAGAGTTCATTTGCAGTGCTTTTCAATTCAGGGTCATTTTAGCTCAAAATAAAGCATGAAATGCATGAAAACTAGCAAATGAAGTCAGAAAATGGTTGAAAGGTGATGATGTGGCTTTGAATGGTGCATATTGAATGCAGAGAAAGTCTTGAGTTAAAATATGTTCAAAAAATTGAAATCCCTTTGTAATAGACGTGTTTACGTCCGAAACCCTGATACTTCGAAAGTGATTGTCCAGTTTGTACACGAAGTGCATCCAGTTTTTCTAGTAACCCTCTCAACTTTTTAGCACATGCTATGTGGGTGAAATTATGATACGATGCCAACTTTCAACTATTTCAGAGTTCATTTGCAGTGCTTTTCAAATCAGGGTCATTTTAGCTCAAAATAAAGCATGAAATGCATGAAAACTAGCAAATGAAGTCAGAAAATGGTTGAAAGGTGATGATGTGGCTTTGAATGGTGCATATTGAATGCAGAGAAAGTCTTGAGTTAAAATATGTTCAAAAAATTGAAATCCCTTTGTAATAGACGTGTTTACGTCCGAAACCCTGATACTTCGAAAGTGATTGTCCAGTTTGTACACGAAGTGCATCCAGTTTTTCCGGTAACCCTCTCAACTTTTTAGCACATACTATGTGGGTGAAATTATTATACCATGCCAACTTTCAACCATTTCATAGTTCATTTGCAGTGCTTTTCAGTTCAGGGTCATTTTAGCTCAAAATAAATCATGAAATGCATGAAAACTAGCAAATGAAGTCGGATAATGGTTGAAAGGTGATTATGTGGCTTTGAATGGTGCATATTGAATGCAGAAAAAGTCTTGAGTTAAAATATGTTCAAAAAATTGAAATCCCTTTGTAATAGACGTGTTTGCGTCCGAAACCCTGATACTTCGAAAGAGATTGTCCAGTTTGTACACGAAGTGCATCCAGTTTTTCCGGTAACCCTCTCAACTTTTTAGAACATGCTATCTGGGTGAAATTATGATACCATGCCAACTTTCAACCATTTCATAGTTCATTTGCAGTGCTTTTCAATTCAGGGTCATTTTAGCTAAAAATAAATCATGAAATGCATGAAAACTAGCAAATGAAGTCAGAAAATGGTTGAAACGTGATGATGTGGCTTTGAATGGTGCATATTGAATGCATAAAAAGTCTTGAGTTAAAATATGTTCAAAAAATTGAAATCCCTTTGTAATAGACGTGTTTTCGTCGGAAACCTGATACTTCGAAAGAGATTGTCCAGTTTGTACACGAAGTGCATCCAGTTTTTTCGGTAACCCTCTCAACTTTTTAGCACATGCTATGAGGGTGAAATTATTATACCATGCCAACATTCAACCATTTCATAGTTCATTTGCAGTGCTTTTCAATTCAGGGTCATTTTAGCTCAAAATAAATCATGAAATGCATGAAAACTAGCAAATGAAGTCAGAAAATGGTTGAAAGGTGATGATGTGGCTTTGAATGGTGCATATTGAATGCAGAAAAAGTCTTGAGTTAAAATATGTTCAAAAAATTGAAATCCCTTTGTAATAGACGTGTTTTCGTCCGAAACCCTGATACTTCGAAAGAGATTGTCCAGTTTGTACACGAAGTGCATCCAGTTTTTCCGGTAACCCTCTCTACTTTTTAGCACATGCTATGTGGGTGAAATTATGATACCATGCCAAGTTTGAACCATTTCATAGTTCATTTGCAGTGCTTTTCAATTCAGGGTCATTTTAGCTCAAAATAAATCAAGAAATGCATGAAAACTAGCTAATGAAGTCAGAAAATGGTTGAAAGGTGATGATGTGGCTTTGAATGGTGCATATTGAATGCAGAAAAAGTCTTGAGTTAAAATATGTTCAAAAAATTGAAATCCCTTTGTAATAGACGTGTTTTCGTCCGTAACCCTGATACTTCGAAAGAGATTGTCCAGTTTGTGCACGAAGTGCATCCAGTTTTTCCGGTAACCCTCTCAACTTTTTAGCACATGCTATGTGGGTGAAATTATGATACCATGCCAACTTTCAACCATTTCAGAGTTCATTTGCAGTGCTTTTCAATTCAGGGTCATTTTAGCTCAAAATAAATCATGAAATGCATGAAAACTAGCAAATGAAGTCAGAAAATGGTTGAAAGATGATGATGTGGCTTTGAATGGTGCATATTGAATGCAGAAAAAGTCTTGAGTTAAAATATGTTCAAAAAATTGAAATCCCTTTGTAATAGACGTGTTTTCGTCCGAAACCCTGATACTTCGAAAGAGATTGTCCAGTTTGTACACGAAGTGCATCCAGTTTTTCCGGTAACCCTCTCAACTTTTTAGCACATGCTATGTGGGTGATATTATGATACCATGCCAACTTTCAACCATTTCAGAGTTCATTTGCAGTGCTTTTCTACTCAGGGTCATTTTAGCTCAAAATAAATCATGAAATGCATGAAGACTAGCAAATGAAGGTAGAAAATGGTTGAAAGGAGATGATGTGGCTTTGAATGGTGCATATTGAATGCAGAAAAAGTCTTGAGTTAAAATATGTTCAAAAAATTGAAATCCCTTTGTAATAGACGTGTTTTTGTCCGAAACCCTGATACTTCGAAAGAGATTGTCCAGTTTGTACACGAAGTGCATCCAGGTTTTCTAGTAACCCTCTCAACTTTTTAGCACATGCTATGTGGGTGAAATTATGATACCATGCCAACTTTCAACTATTTCAGAGTTCATTTGCAGTGCTTTTCAATTCAGGGTCATTTTAGCTCAAAATAAAGCATGAAATGCATGAAAACTAGCAAATGAAGTCAGAAAATGGTTGAAAGGTGATGATGTGGCTTTGAATGGTGCATATTGAATGCAGAGAAAGTCTTGAGTTAAAATATGTTCAAAAAATTGAAATCCCTTTGTAATAGACGTGTTTACGTCCGAAACCCTGATACTTCGAAAGTGATTGTCCAGTTTGTACACGAAGTGCATCCAGTTTTTCTAGTAACCCTCTCAACTTTTTAGCACATGCTATGTGGGTGAAATTATGATACGATGCCAACTTTCAACTATTTCAGAGTTCATTTGCAGTGCTTTTCAAATCAGGGTCATTTTAGCTCAAAATAAAGCATGAAATGCATGAAAACTAGCAAATGAAGTCAGAAAATGGTTGAAAGGTGATGATGTGGCTTTGAATGGTGCATATTGAATGCAGAGAAAGTCTTGAGTTAAAATATGTTCAAAAAATTGAAATCCCTTTGTAATAGACGTGTTTACGTCTGAAACCCTGATACTTCGAAAGTGATTGTCCAGTTTGTACACGAAGTGCATCCAGTTTTTCCGGTAACCCTCTCAACTTTTTAGCACATACTATGTGGGTGAAATTATTATACCATGCCAACTTTCAACCATTTCATAGTTCATTTGCAGTGCTTTTCAGTTCAGGGTCATTTTAGCTCAAAATAAATCATGAAATGCATGAAAACTAGCAAATGAAGTCGGATAATGGTTGAAAGGTGATTATGTGGCTTTGAATGGTGCATATTGAATGCAGAAAAAGTCTTGAGTTAAAATATGTTCAAAAAATTGAAATCCCTTTGTAATAGACGTGTTTGCGTCCGAAACCCTGATACTTCGAAAGAGATTGTCCAGTTTGTACACGAAGTGCATCCAGTTTTTCCGGTAACCCTCTCAACTTTTTAGAACATGCTATCTGGGTGAAATTATGATACCATGCCAACTTTCAACCATTTCATAGTTCATTTGCAGTGCTTTTCAATTCAGGGTCATTTTAGCTAAAAATAAATCATGAAATGCATGAAAACTAGCAAATGAAGTCAGAAAATGGTTGAAACGTGATGATGTGGCTTTGAATGGTGCATATTGAATGCAGAAAAAGTCTTGAGTTAAAATATGTTCAAAAAATTGAAATCCCTTTGTAATAGACGTGTTTTCGTCGGAAACCTGATACTTCGAAAGAGATTGTCCAGTTTGTACACGAAGTGCATCCAGTTTTTTCGGTAACCCTCTCAACTTTTTAGCACATGCTATGAGGGTGAAATTATTATACCATGCCAACATTCAACCATTTCATAGTTCATTTGCAGTGCTTTTCAATTCAGGGTCATTTTAGCTCAAAATAAATCATGAAATGCATGAAAACTAGCAAATGAAGTCAGAAAATGGTTGAAAGGTGATGATGTGGCTTTGAATGGTGCATATTGAATGCAGAAAAAGTCTTGAGTTAAAATATGTTCAAAAAATTGAAATCCCTTTGTAATAGACGTGTTTTCGTCCGAAACCCTGATACTTCGAAAGAGATTGTCCAGTTTGTACACGAAGTGCATCCAGTTTTTCCGGTAACCCTCTCTACTTTTTAGCACATGCTATGTGGGTGAAATTATGATACCATGCCAAGTTTGAACCATTTCATAGTTCATTTGCAGTGCTTTTCAATTCAGGGTCATTTTAGCTCAAAATAAATCAAGAAATGCATGAAAACTAGCTAATGAAGTCAGAAAATGGTTGAAAGGTGATGATGTGGCTTTGAATGGTGCATATTGAATGCAAAAAAAGTCTTGAGTTAAAATATGTTCAAAAAATTGAAATCCCTTTGTAATAGACGTGTTTTCGTCCGTAACCCTGATACTTCGAAAGAGATTGTCCAGTTTGTGCACGAAGTGCATCCAGTTTTTCCGGTAACCCTCTCAACTTTTTAGCACATGCTATGTGGGTGAAATTATGATACCATGCCAACTTTCAACCATTTCAGAGTTCATTTGCAGTGCTTTTCAATTCAGGGTCATTTTAGCTCAAAATAAATCATGAAATGCATGAAAACTAGCAAATGAAGTCAGAAAATGGTTGAAAGATGATGATGTGGCTTTGAATGGTGCATATTGAATGCAGAAAAAGTCTTGAGTTAAAATATGTTCAAAAAATTGAAATCCCTTTGTAATAGACGTGTTTTCGTCCGAAACCCTGATACTTCGAAAGAGATTGTCCAGTTTGTACACGAAGTGCATCCAGTTTTTCCGGTAACCCTCTCAACTTTTTAGCACATGCTATGTGGGTGAAATTATTATACCATGCCAACTTTCAACCATTTCCTAGTTCATTTGCAGTGCTTTTCAATTCAGGGTCATTTTAGCTAAAAATAAATCATGAAATGCATGAAAACTAGCAAATGAAGTCGGAAAATGGTTGAAAGGTGATGATGTGGCTTTGAATGGTGCATATTGAATGCAGAAAAAGTCTTGAGTTAACATATGTTCAAAAAATTGAAATCCCTTTGTAATAGACGTGTTTTCGTCCGAAACCCTGATACTTCGAAAGAGATTGTCCAGTTTGTACACGAAGTGCATCCAGTTTTTCCGGTAACCCTCTCAACTTTTTAGCACATACTATGTGGGTGAAATTATGATACCATGCCAACTTTCAACCATTTCAGAGTTCATTTGCAGTGCTTTTCAATTCAGGGTTATTTTAGCTAAAAATAAATCATGAAATGCATGAAAACTAGCAAATGAAGTCAGAAAATGGTTGAAACGTGATCATGTGGCTTTGAATGGTGCATATTGAAAGCAGAAAAAGTCTTGAGTTAAAATATGTTCAAAAAATTTAAATCCCTTTGTAATAGACGTGTTTTCGTCGGAAACCTGATACTTCGAAAGAGATTGTCCAGTTTGTACACGAAGTGCATCCAGTTTTTCCGGTAACCCTCTCAACTTTTTAGCACATGCTATGAGGGTGAAATTATTATACCATGCCAACATTCAACCATTTCATAGTTCATTTGCAGTGCTTTTCAATTCAGGGTCATTTTAGCTCAAAATAAATCATGAAATGCATGAAAACTAGCAAATGAAGTCAGAAAATGGTTGAAAGGTGATGATGTGGCTTTGAATGGTGCATATTGAATGCAGAAAAAGTCTTGAGTTAAAATATGTTCAAAAAATTGAAATCCCTTTGTAATAGACGTGTTTTCGTCCGAAACCTTGATACTTCGAAAGAGATTGTCCAGTTTGTACACGAAGTGCATCCAGTTTTTCCGGTAACCCTCTCTACTTTTTAGCAGATGCTATGTGGGTGAAATTATGATACCATGCCAAGTTTGAACCATTTCATAGTTCATTTGCAGTGCTTTTCAATTCAGGGTCATTTTAGCTCAAAATAAATCATGAAATGCATGAAAACTAGCTAATGAAGTCAGAAAATTATTGAAAGGTGATGATGTGGCTTTGAATGGTGCATATTGAATGCAGAAAAAGTCTTGAGTTAAAATATGTTCAAAAAATTGAAATCCCTTTGTAATAGACGTGTTTTCGTCCGTAACCCTGATACTTCGAAAGAGATTGTCCAGTTTGTGCACGAAGTGCATCCAGTTTTTCCGGTAACCCTCTCAACTTTTTAGCACATGCTATGTGGGTGAAATTATGATACCATGCCAACTTTCAACCATTTCAGAGTTCATTTGCAGTGCTTTTCAATTCAGGGTCATTTTAGCTCAAAATAAATCATGAAATGCATGAAAACTAGCAAATGAAGTCAGAAAATGGTTGAAAGATGATGATGTGGATTTGAATGGTGCATATTGAATGCAGAAAAAGTTTTGAGTTAAAATATGTTCAAAAAATTGAAATCCCTTTGTAATAGACGTGTTTTCGTCCGAAACCCTGATACTTCGAAAGAGATTGTCCAGTTTGTACACGAAGTGCATCCAGTTTTTCCGGTAACCCTCTCAACTTTTTAGCACATGATATGTGGGTGAAATTATTATACCATGCCAACTTTCAACCATTTCCTAGTTCATTTGCAGTGCTTTTCAATTCAGGGTCATTTTAGCTAAAAATAAATCATGAAATGCATGAAAACTAGCAAATGAAGTCGGAAAATGGTTGAAAGGTGATGATGTGGCTTTGAATGGTGCATATTGAATGCAGAAAAAGTCTTGAGTTAACATATGTTCAAAAAATTGAAATCCCTTTGTAATAGACGTGTTTTTGTCCGAAACCCTGATACTTCGAAAGAGATTGTCCAGTTTGTACACGAAGTGCATCCAGTTTTTCCGGTAACCATCTCAACTTTTTAGCACATACTATGTGGGTGAAATTATGATACCATGCCAGCTTTCAACCATTTCAGAGTTCATTTGCAGTGCTTTTCAATTCAGGGTCATTTTAGCTAAAAATAAATCATGAAATGCATGAAAACTAGCAAATGAAGTCAGAAAATGGTTGAAACGTGATGATGTGGCTTTGAATGGTGCATATTGAATGCAGAAAAAGTCTTGAGTTAAAATATGTTCAAAAAATTGAAATCCCTTTGTAATAGACGTGTTTTCGTCGGAAACCCTAATACTTCGAAAGAGATTGTCCAGTTTGTACACGAAGTGCATCCAGTTTTTCCGGTAACCCTCTCAACTTTTTAGCACATGCTATGTGGGTGAAATTATTATACCATGCCAACTTTCAACCATTTCATAGTTCATTTGCAGTGCTTTTCAATTCAGGGTCATTTTAGCTCAAAATAAATCATGAAATGCATGAAAACTAGCAAATGAAGTCAGAAAATGGTTGAAAGATGATGATGTGGCTTTGAATGGTGCATATTGAATGCAGAAAAAGTCTTGAGTTAAAATATGTTTAAAAAATTTAAATCCCTTTGTAATAAACGTGTTTTCATCCGAAACCCTGATACTTCGAAAGAGATTGTCCAGTTTGTGCACGAAGTGCATCCAGTTTTTCCGGTAACCCTCTCAACTTTTTAGCACATGCTATGTGGGTGAAATTATGATACCATGCCAACTTTCAACCATTTCAGAGTTCATTTGGAGTGCTTTTCAATTCAGGGTCATTTTAGCTCAAAATAAATCATGAAATGCATGAAAACTAGCAAATGAAGTCAGAAAATGGTTGAAACGTGATGATGTGGCTTTGAATGGTGCATATTGAATGCAGAAAAAGTCTTGAGTTAAAATATGTTCAAAAAATTGAAATCCCTTTGTAATAGACGTGTTTTCGTCGGAAACCCTAATACTTCGAAAGAGATTGTCCAGTTTGTACACGAAGTGCATCCAGTTTTTCCGGTAACCCTCTCAACTTTTTAGCACATGCTATGTGGGTGAAATTATTATACCATGCCAACTTTCAACCATTTCATAGTTCATTTGCAGTGCTTTTCAATTCAGGGTCATTTTAGCTCAAAATAAATCATGAAATGCATGAAAACTAGCAAATGAAGTCAGAAAATGGTTGAAAGGTGATGATGTGGCTTTGAATGGTGCATATTGAATGCAGAAAAAGTCTTGAGTTAAAATATGTTCAAAAAATTTAAATCCCTTTGTAATAAACGTGTTTTCATCCGAAACCCTGATACTTCGAAAGAGATTGTCCAGTTTGTGCACGAAGTGCATCCAGTTTTTCCGGTAACCCTCTCAACTTTTTAGCACATGCTATGTGGGTGAAATTATGATACCATGCCAACTTTCAACCATTTCAGAGTTCATTTGGAGTGCTTTTCAATTCAGGGTCATTTTAGCTCAAAATAAATCATGAAATGCATGAAAACTAGCAAATGAAGTCAGAAAATGGTTGAAAGATGATGATGTGGCTTTGAATGGTGCATATTGAATGCAGAAAAAGTCTTGAGTTAAAATATGTTCAAAAAATTGAAATCCCTTTGTAATAGACGTGTTTACGTCCGAAACCCTGATACTTCGAAAGTGATTGTCCAGTTTGTACACGAAGTGCATCCAGTTTTTCCGGTAACCCTCTCAACTTTTTAGCACATGCTATCTGGGTGAAATTATGATACCATGCCAACTTTCAACCATTTCATAGTTCATTTGCAGTGCTTTTCAATTCAGGGTCAGTTTAGCTAAAAATAAATCCTGAAATGCATGAAAACTAGCAAATGAAGTCAGAAAATGGATGAAAGGTGATGATGTGGCTTTGAATGGTGCATATTGAATGCAGAAAAAGTCTTGAGTTAAAATATGTTCAAAAAATTGAAATCCCTTTGTAATAGACGTGTTTTCGTCCGAAACCCTGATACTTCGAAAGAGATTGTCCAGTTTGTACACGAAGTGCATCCAGTTTTTCCGGTAACCCTCTCAACTTTTTAGCACATGCTATGTGGGTGAAATTATGATACCATGCCAACTTTCAACCATTTCAGAGTTCATTTGCAGTGCTTTTCAACTCAGGGTCATTTTAGCTCAAAATAAATCATGAAATGCATGAAGACTAGCAAATGAAGGTAGAAAATGGTTGAAAGGAGATGATGTGGCTTTGAATGGTGCATATTGAATGCAGAAAAAGTCTTGAGTTAAAATATGTTCAAAAAATTGAAATCCCTTTGTAATAGACGTGTTTTTGTCCGAAACCCTGATACATCGAAAGAGATTGTCCAGTTTGTACACGAAGTGCATCCAGTTTTTCTAGTAACCCTCTCAACTTTTTAGCACATGCTATGTGGGTGAAATTATGATACCATGCCAACATTCAACTATTTCAGAGTTCATTTGTAGTGCTTTTCAATTCAGGGTCATTTTAGCTCAAAATAAAGCATGAAATGCATGAAAACTAGCAAATGAAGTCAGAAAATGGTTGAAAGGTGATGATGTGGCTTTGAATGGTGCATATTGAATGCAGAAAAAGTCTTGAGTTAAAATATGTTCAAAAAATTGAAATCCCTTTGTAATAGACGTGTTTACGTCCGAAACCCTGATACTTGGAAAGTGATTGTCCAGTTTGTACACGAAGTGCATCCAGTTTTTCCGGTAACCCTCTCAACTTTTTAGCACATGCTATCTGGGTGAAATTATGATACCATGCCAACTTTCAACCATTTCATAGTTCATTTGCAGTGCTTTTCAATTCAGGGTCAGTTTAGCTAAAAATAAATCCTGAAATGCATGAAAACTAGCAAATGAAGTCAGAAAATGGATGAAAGGTGATGATGTGGCTTTGAATGGTGCATATTGAATGCAGAAAAAGTCTTGAGTTAAAATATGTTCAAAAAATTGAAATCCCTTTGTAATAGACGTGTTTTCGTCGGAAACCTGATACTTCGAAAGAGATTGTCCAGTTTGTACACGAAGTGCATCCAGATTTTCCGGTAACCCTCTCAACTTTTTAGCACATGCTATGAGGGTGAAATTATTATACCATGCCAACATTCAACCATTTCATAGTTCATTTGCAGTGCTTTTCAATTCAGGGTCATTTTAGCTCAAAATAAATCATGAAATGCATGAAAACTAGCAAATGAAGTCAGAAAATGGTTGAAAGGTGATGATGTGGCTTTGAATGGTGCATATTGAATGCAGAAAAAGTCTTGAGTTAAAATATGTACAAAAAATTGAAATCCCTTTGTAATAGACGTGTTTTCGTCCGAAACCCTGATACTTCGAAAGAGATTGTCCAGTTTGTACACGAAGTGCATCCAGTTTTTCCGGTAACCCTCTCTACTTTTTAGCACATGCTATGTGGGTGAAATTATGATACCATGCCAAGTTTCAACCATTTCATAGTTCATTTGCAGTGCTTTTCAATTCAGGGTCATTTTAGCTCAAAATAAATCATGAAATGCATGAAAACTAGCTAATGAAGTCAGAAAATGGTTGAAAGGTGATGATGTGGCTTTGAATGGTGCATATTGAATGCAGAAAAAGTCTTGAGTTAAAATATGTTCAAAAAATTGAAATCCCTTTGTAATAGACGTGTTTTCGTCCGTAACCCTGATACTTCGAAAGAGATTGTCCAGTTTGTGCACGAAGTGCATCCAGTTTTTCCGGTAACCCTCTCAACTTTTTAGCACATGCTATGTGGGTGAAATTAAGATACCATGCCAACTTTCAACCATTTCAGAGTTCATTTGCAGTGCTTTTCAATTCAGGGTCATTTTAGCTCAAAATAAATCATGAAATGCATGAAAACTAGCAAATGAAGTCAGAAAATGGTTGAAAGATGATGATGTGGCTTTGAATGGTGCATATTGAATGCAGAAAAAGTCTTGAGTTAAAATATGTTCAAAAAATTGAAATCCCTTTGTAATAGACGTGTTTTCGTCCGAAACCCTGATACTTCGAAAGAGATTGTCCAGTTTGTACACGAAGTGCATCCAGTTTTTCCGGTAACCCTCTCAACTTTTTAGCACATGCTATGTGGGTGAAATTATTATACCATGCCAACTTTCAACCATTTCCTAGTTCATTTGCAGTGCTTTTCAATTCAGGGTCATTTTAGCTAAAAATAAATCATGAAATGCATGAAAACTAGCAAATGAAGTCGGAAAATGGTTGAAAGGTGATGATGCGGCTTTGAATGGTGCATATTGAATGCAGAAAAAGTCTTGAGTTAACATATGTTCAAAAAATTGAAATCCCTTTGTAATAGACGTGTTTTCGTCTGAAACCCTGATACTTCGAAAGAGATTGTCCAGTTCGTACACGAAGTGCATCCAGTTTTTCCGGTAACCCTCTCAACTTTTTAGCACATGCTATGTGGGTGAAATTATGATACCATGCCAACTTTCAACCATTTCAGAGTTCATTTGCAGTGCTTTTCAACTCAGGGTCATTTTAGCTCAAAATAAATCATGAAATGCATGAAGACTAGCTAATGAAGTCAGAAAATGGTTGAAAGGTGATGATGTGGCTTTGAATGGTTCATATTGAATGCAGAAAAAGTCTTGAGTTAAAATATGTTCAAAAAATTGAAATCCCTTTGTAATAGACGTGTTTTCGTCCGTAACCCTGATACTTCGAAAGAGATTGTCCAGTTTGTGCACGAAGTGCATCCAGTTTTTCCGGTAACCCTCTCAACTTTTTAGCACATGCTATGTGGGTGAAATTATGATACCATGCCAACTTTCAACCATTTCAGAGTTCATTTGCAGTGCTTTTCAATTCAGGGTCATTTTAGCTAAAAATAAATCATGAAATGCATGAAAACTAGCAAATGAAGTCAGAAAATGGTTGAAAGATGATGATGTGGCTTTGAATGGTGCATATTGAATGCAGAAAAAGTCTTGAGTTAAAATATGTTCAAAAAATTGAAATCCCTTTGTAGTAGACGTGTTTACGTCCGAAACCCTGATACTTCGAAAGTGATTGTCCAGTTTGTACACGAAGTGCATCCAGTTTTTCCGGTAACCCTCTCAACTTTTTAGCACATGCTATCTGGGTGAAATTATGAAACCATGCCAACTTTCAACCATTTCATAGTTCATTTGCAGTGCTTTTCAATTCAGGGTCATTTTAGCTAAAAATAAATCATGAAATGCATGAAAACTAGCAAATGAAGTCAGAAAATGGTTGAAAGATGATGATGTGGCTTTGAATGGTGCATATTGAATGCAGAAAAAGTCTTGAGTTAACATATGTTCAAAAAATTGAAATCCCTTTGTAATAGACGTGTTTTCGTCCGAAACCCTGATACTTCGAAAGAGATTGTCCAGTTTGTACACGAAGTGCATCCAGATTTTCCGGTAACCCTCTCAACTTTTTAGCACATGCTATGAGGGTGAAATTATTATACCATGCCAACATTCAACCATTTCATAGTTCATTTGCAGTGCTTTTCAATTCAGGGTCATTTTAGCTCAAAATAAATCATGAAATGCATGAAAACTAGCAAATGAAGTCAGAAAATGGTTGAAAGGTGATGATGTGGCTTTGAATGGTGCATATTGAATGCAGAAAAAGTCTTGAGTTAAAATATGTTCAAAAAATTGAAATCCCTTTGTAATAGACGTGTTTTTGTCCGAAACCCTGATACTTCGAAAGAGATTGTCCAGTTTGTACACAAAGTGCATCCAGTTTTTCCGGTAACCCTCTCTACTTTTTAGCACATGCTATGTGGGTGAAATTATGATACCATGCCAAGTTTCAACCATTTCATAGTTCATTTGCAGTGCTTTTCAATTCAGGGTCATTTTAGCTCAAAATAAATCATGAAATGCATGAAAACTAGCTAATGAAGTCAGAAAATGGTTGAAAGGTGATGATGTGGCTTTGAATGGTGCATATTGAATGCAGAAAAAGTCTTGAGTTAAAATATGTTCAAAAAATTGAAATCCCTTTGTAATAGACGTGTTTTCGTCCGTAACCCTGATACTTCGAAAGAGATTGTCCAGTTTGTGCACGAAGTGCATCCAGTTTTTCCGGTAACCCTCTCAACTTTTTAGCACATGCTATGTGGGTGAAATTATGATACCATGCCAACTTTCAACCATTTCAGAGTTCATTTGCAGTGCTTTTCAATTCAGGGTCATTTTAGCTCAAAATAAATCATGAAATGCATGAAAACTAGCAAATGAAGTCAGAAAATGGTTGAAAGATGATGATGTGGCTTTGAATGGTGCATATTGAATGCAGAAAAAGTCTTGAGTTAAAATATGTTCAAAAAATTGAAATCCCTTTGTAATAGACGTGTTTTCGTCCGAAACCCTGATACTTCGAAAGAGATTGTCCAGTTTGTACACGAAGTGCATCCAGTTTTTCCGGTAACCCTCTCAACTTTTTAGCACATGCTATGTGGGTGAAATTATTATACCATGCCAACTTTCAACCATTTCCTAGTTCATTTGCAGTGCTTTTCAATTCAGGGTCATTTTAGCTAAAAATAAATCATGAAATGCATGAAAACTAGCAAATGAAGTCGGAAAATGGTTGAAAGGTGATGATGTGGCTTTGAATGGTGCATATTGAATGCAGAAAAAGTCTTGAGTTAACATATGTTCAAAAAATTGAAATCCCTTTGTAATAGACGTGTTTTCGTCCGAAACCCTGATACTTCGAAAGAGATTGTCCAGTTTGTACACGAAGTGCATCCAGTTTTTCCGGTAACCCTCTCAACTTTTTAGCACATGCTATGTGGGTGAAATTATGATACCATGCCAACTTTCAACCATTTCAGAGTTCATTTGCAGTGCTTTTCAACTCAGGGTCATTTTAGCTCAAAATAAATCATGAAATGCATGAAGACTAGCAAATGAAGGTAGAAAATGGTTGAAAGGAGATGATGTGGCTTTGAATGGTGCATATTGAATGCAGAAAAAGTCTTGAGTTAAAATATGTTCAAAAAATTGAAATCCCTTTGTAATAGACGTGTTTTTGTCCGAAACCCTGATACTTCGAAATAGATTGTCCAGTTTGTACACGAAGTGCATCCAGTTTTTCTAGTAACCCTCTCAACTTTTTAGCACATGCTATGTGGGTGAAATTATGATACCATGCCAACTTTCAACTATTTCAGAGTTCATTTGCAGTGCTTTTCAATTCAGGTTCATTTTAGCTCAAAATAAAGCATGAAATGCATGAAAACTAGCAAATGAAGTCAGAAAATGGTTGAAAGGTGATGATGTGGCTTTGAATGGTGCATATTGGATGCAGAAAAAGTCTTGAGTTAAAATATGTTCAAAAAATTGAAATCCCTTTGTAATAGACGTGTTTACGTCCGAAACCCTGATACTTCGAAAGTGATTGTCCAGTTTGTACACGAAGTGCATCCAGTTTTTCCGGTAACCCTCTCAACTTTTTAGCACATGCTATCTGGGTGAAATTATGATACCATGCCAACTTTCAACCATTTCATAGTTCATTTGCAGTGCTTTTCAATTCAGGGTCATTTTAGCTAAAAATAAATCATGAAATGCATGAAAACTAGCAAATGAAGTCGGAAAATGGATGAAAGGTGATGATGTGGCTTTGAATGGTGCATATTGAATGCAGAAAAAGTCTTGAGTTAAAATATGTTCAAAAAATTGAAATCCCTTTGTAATAGACGTGTTTTCGTCGGAAACCTGATACTTCGAAAGAGATTGTCCAGTTTGTACACGAAGTGCATCCAGTTTTTCCGGTAACCCTCTCAACTTTTTAGCACATGCTATGAGGGTGAAATTATTATACCATGCCAACATTCAACCATTTCATAGTTCATTTGCAGTGCTTTTCAATTCAGGGTCATTTTAGCTCAAAATAAATCATGAAATGCATGAAAACTAGCAAATGAAGTCAGAAAATGGTTGAAAGGTGATGATGTGGCTTTGAATGGTGAATATTGAATGCAGAAAAAGTCTTGAGTTAAAATATGTTCAAAAAATTGAAATCCCTTTGTAATAGACGTGTTTTCGTTCGAAACCCTGATACTTCGAAAGAGATTGTCCAGTTTGTACACGAAGTGCATCCAGTTTTTCCGGTAACCCTCTCAACTTTTTAGCACATGCTATGAGGGTGAAATTATGATACCATGCCAAGTTTCAACCATTTCCTAGTTCATTTGCAGTGCTTTTCAATTCAGGGTCATTTTAACTCAAAATAAATCATGAAATGCATGAAAACTAGCTAATGAAGTCAGAAAATGGTTGAAAGGTGATGATGTGGCTTTGAATGGTGCATATTGAATGCAGAAAAAGTCTTGAGTTAAAATATGTTCAAAAAATTGAAATCCCTTTGTAATAGACGTGTTTACGTCCGAAACCCTGATACTTCGAAAGAGATTGTCCAGTTTGTACACGAAGTGCATCCAGTTTTTCCGGTAACCCTCTCTACTTTTTAGCACATGCTATGTGGGTGAAATTATGATACCATGCCAAGTTTCAACCATTTCATAGTTCATTTGCAGTGCTTTTCAATTCATGGTCATTTTAGCTCAAAATAAATCATGAAATGCATGAAAACTAGCTAATGAAGTCAGAAAATGGTTGAAAGGTGATGATGTGGATTTGAATGGTGCATATTGAATGCAGAAAAAGTCTTGAGTTAAAATATGTTCAAAAAATTGAAATCCCTTTGTAATAGACGTGTTTTCGTCCGTAACCCTGATACTTCGAAAGAGATTGTCCAGTTTGTGCACGAAGTGCATCCAGTTTTTCCGGTAACCCTCTCAACTTTTTAGCACATGCTATGTGGGTGAAATTATGATACCATGCCAACTTTCAACCATCTCAGAGTTCATTTGGAGTGCTTTTCAATTCAAGGTCATTTTAGCTCAAAATAAATCATGAAATGCATGAAAACTAGCAAATGAAGTCAGAAAATGGTTGAAAGATGATGATGTGGCTTTGAATGGTGCATATTGAATGCAGAAAAAGTCTTGAGTTATAATATGTTCAAAAAATTGAAATCCCTTTGTAATAGACGTGTTTTTGTCCGAAACCCGGATACTTCGAAAGAGATTGTCCAGTTTGTACTCGAAGTGCATCCAGTTTTTCTAGTAACCCTCTCAACTTTTTAGCACATGCTATGTGGGTGAAATTATGATACCATGCCAACTTTCAACTATTTCAGAGTTCATTTGCAGTGCTTTTCAATTCAGGGTCATTTTAGCTCAAAATAAAGCATGAAATGCATGAAAACTAGCAAATGAAGTCAGAAAATGGTTGAAAGGTGATGATGTGGCTTTGAATGGTGCATATTGGATGCAGAAAAAGTCTTGAGTTAAAATATGTTCAAAAAATTGAAATCCCTTTGTAATAGACGTGTTTACGTCCGAAACCCTGATACTTCGAAAGTGATTGTCCAGTTTGTACACGAAGTGCATCCAGTTTTTCCGGTAACCCTCTCAACTTTTTAGCACATGCTATGTGGGTGAAATTATGATACCATGCCAACTTTCAACCATTTCATAGTTCATTTGCAGTGCTTTTCAATTCAGGGTCATTTTAGCTAAAAATAAATCATGAAATGCATGAAAACTAGCAAATGAAGTCGGAAAATGGATGAAAGGTGATGATGTGGCTTTGAATGGTGCATATTGAATGCAGAAAAAGTCTTGAGTTAAAATATGTTCAAAAAATTGAAATCCCTTTGTAATAGACGTGTTTACGTCCGAAACCCTGATACTTCGAAAGAGATTGTCCAGTTTGTACACGAAGTGCATCCAGTTTTTCCGGTAACCCTCTCTACTTTTTAGCACATGCTATGTGGGTGAAATTATGATACCATGCCAAGTTTCAACCATTTCATAGTTCATTTGCAGTGCTTTTCAATTCATGGTCATTTTAGCTCAAAATAAATCATGAAATGCATGAAAACTAGCTAATGAAGTCAGAAAATGGTTGAAAGGTGATGATGTGGCTTTGAATGGTGAATATTGAATGCAGAAAAAGTCTTGAGTTAAAATATGTTCAAAAAATTGAAATCCCTTTGTAATAGACGTGTTTTCGTTCGAAACCCTGATACTTCGAAAGTGATTGTCCAGTTTGTACACGAAGTGCATCCAGTTTTTCCGGTAACCCTCTCAACTTTTTAGCACATGCTATCTGGGTGAAATTATGATACCATGCCAACTTTCAACCATTTCATAGTTCATTTGCAGTGCTTTTCAATTCAGGGTCATTTTAGCTAAAAATAAATCATGAAATGCATGAAAACTAGCAAATGAAGTCGGAAAATGGATGAAAGGTGATGATGTGGCTTTGAATGGTGCATATTGAATGCAGAAAAAGTCTTGAGTTAAAATATGTTCAAAAAATTGAAATCCCTTTGTAATAGACGTGTTTTCGTCGGAAACCTGATACTTCGAAAGAGATTGTCCAGTTTGTACACGAAGTGCATCCAGTTTTTCCGGTAACCCTCTCAACTTTTTAGCACATGCTATCTGGGTGAAATTATGATACCATGCCAACTTTCAACCATTTCATAGTTCATTTGCAGTGCTTTTCAATTCAGGGTCATTTTAGCTAAAAATAAATCATGAAATGCATGAAAACTAGCAAATGAAGTCGGAAAATGGTTGAAAGGTGATGATGTGGCTTTGAATGGTGCATATTGAATGCAGAAAAAGTCTTGAGTTAAAATATGTTCAAAAAATTGAAATCCCTTTGTAATAGACGTGTTTTCGTCGGAAACCTGATACTTCGAAAGAGATTGTCCAGTTTGTACACGAAGTGCATCCAGTTTTTCCGGTAACCCTCTCAACTTTTTAGCACATGCTATGAGGGTGAAATTATGATACCATGCCAAGTTTCAACCATTTCCTAGTTCATTTGCAGTGCTTTTCAATTCAGGGTCATTTTAACTCAAAATAAATCATGAAATGCATGAAAACTAGCTAATGAAGTCAGAAAATGGTTGAAAGGTGATGATGTGGCTTTGAATGGTGCATATTGAATGCAGAAAAAGTCTTGAGTTAAAATATGTTCAAAAAATTGAAATCCCTTTGTAATAGACGTGTTTACGTCCGAAACCCTGATACTTCGAAAGAGATTGTCCAGTTTGTACACGAAGTGCATCCAGTTTTTCCGGTAACCCTCTCTACTTTTTAGCACATGCTATGTGGGTGAAATTATGATACCATGCCAAGTTTCAACCATTTCATAGTTCATTTGCAGTGCTTTTCAATTCATGGTCATTTTAGCTCAAAATAAATCATGAAATGCATGAAAACTAGCTAATGAAGTCAGAAAATGGTTGAAAGGTGATGATGTGGCTTTGAATGGTGCATATTGAATGCAGAAAAAGTCTTGAGTTAAAATATGTTCAAAAAATTGAAATCCCTTTGTAATAGACGTGTTTTCGTCCGTAACCCTGATACTTCGAAAGAGATTGTCCAGTTTGTGCACGAAGTGCATCCAGTTTTTCCGGTAACCCTCTCAACTTTTTAGCACATGCTATGTGGGTGAAATTATGATACCATGCCAACTTTCAACCATCTCAGAGTTCATTTGGAGTGCTTTTCAATTCAAGGTCATTTTAGCTCAAAATAAATCATGAAATGCATGAAAACTAGCAAATGAAGTCAGAAAATGGTTGAAAGATGATGATGTGGCTTTGAATGGTGCATATTGAATGCAGAAAAAGTCTTGAGTTAAAATATGTTCAAAAAATTGAAATCCCTTTGTAATAGACGTGTTTTCGTCCGAAACCCTGATACTTCGAAAGAGATTGTCCAGTTTGTACACGAAGTGCATCCAGTTTTTCCGGTAACCCTCTCAACTTTTTAGCACATGCTATGTGGGTGAAATTATTATACCATGCCAACTTTCAACCATTTCCTAGTTCATTTGCAGTGCTTTTCAATTCAGGGTCATTTTAGCTAAAAATAAATCATGAAATGCATGAAAACTAGCAAATGAAGTCGGAAAATGGTTGAAGGTGATGATGTGGCTTTGAATGGTGCATATTGAATGCAGAAAAAGTCTTGAGTTAACATATGTTCAAAAAATTGAAATCCCTTTGTAATAGACGTGTTTTCGTCCGAAACCCTGATACTTCGAAAGAGATTGTCCAGTTTGTACACGAAGTGCATCCAGTTTTTCCGGTAACCCTCTCAACTTTTTAGCACATGCTATGTGGGTGAAATTATGATACCATGCCAACTTTCAACCATTTCAGTGTTCATTTGCAGTGCTTTTCAACTCAGGGTCATTTTAGCTCAAAATAAATCATGAAATGCATGAAGACTAGCAAATGAAGGTAGAAAATGGTTGAAAGGAGATGATGTGGCTTTGAATGGTGCATATTGAATGCAGAAAAAGTCTTGAGTTAAAATATGTTCAAAAAATTGAAATCACTTTGTAATAGACGTGTTTTTGTCCGAAACCCTGATACTTCGAAAGAGATTGTCCAGTTTGTGCACGAAGTGCATCCAGTTTTTCTAGTAACCCTCTCAACTTTTTAGCACATGCTATGTGGGGGAAATTATGATACCATGCCAACTTTCAACTATTTCAGAGTTCATTTGCAGTGCTTTTCAATTCAGGGTCATTTTAGCTCAAAATAAAGCATGAAATGCATGAAAACTAGCAAATGAAGTCAGAAAATGGTTGAAAGGTGATGATGTGGCTTTGAATGGTGCATATTGAATGCAGAAAAAGTCTTGAGTTAAAATATGTTCAAAAAATTGAAATCCCTTTGTAATAGACGTGTTTACGTCCGAAACCCTGATACTTCGAAAGTGATTGTCCAGTTTGTACACGAAGTGCATCCAGTTTTTCCGGTAACCCTCTCAACTTTTTAGCACATGCTATCTGGGTGAAATTATGATACCATGCCATCTTTCAACCATTTCATAGTTCATTTGCAGTGCTTTTCAATCCAGGGTCATTTTAGCTAAAAATAAATCATGAAATGCATGAAAACTAGCAAATGAAGTCAGAAAATGGATGAAAGGTGATGATGTGGCTTTGAATGGTGCATATTGAATGCAGAAAAAGTCTTGAGTTAAAATATGTTCAAAAAATTGAAATCCCTTTGTAATAGACGTGTTTTCGTCGGAAACCTGATACTTCGAAAGAGATTGTCCAGTTTGTACACGAAGTGCATCCAGTTTTTCCGGTAACCCTCTCAACTTTTTAGCACATGCTATGAGGGTGAAATTATTATACCATGCCAACATTCAACCATTTCATAGTTCATTTGCAGTGCTTTTCAATTCAGGGTCATTTTAGCTCAAAATAAATCATGAAATGCATGAAAACTAGCAAATGAAGTTAGAAAATGGTTGAAAGGTGATGATGTGGCTTTGAATGGTGCATATTGAATGCAGAAAAAGTCTTGAGTTAAAATATGTTCAAAAAATTGAAATCCCTTTGTAATAGACGTGTTTTCGTCGGAAACCTGATACTTCGAAAGAGATTGTCCAGTTTGTACACGAAGTGCATCCAGTTTTTCCGGTAACCCTCTCAACTTTTTAGCACATGCTATGAGGGTGAAATTATTATACCATGCCAACATTCAACCATTTCATAGTTCATTTGCAGTGCTTTTCAATTCAGGGTCATTTTAGCTCAAAATAAATCATGAAATGCATGAAAACTAGCAAATGAAGTCAGAAAATGGTTGAAAGGTGATGATGTGGCTTTGAATGGTGCATATTGAATGCAGAAAAAGTCTTGAGATAAAATATGTTCAAAAAATTGAAATCCCTTTGTAATAGACGTGTTTTCGTCCGAAACCCTGATACTTCGAAAGAGATTGTCCAGTTTGTACACGAAGTGCATCCAGTTTTTCCGGTAACCCTCTCTACTTTTTAGCACATGCTATGTGGGTGAAATTATGATACCATGCCAAGTTTCAACCATTTGATAGTTCATTTGCAGTGCTTTTCAATTCAGGGTCATTTTAGCTCAAAATAAATCATGAAATGCATGAAAACTAGCTAATGAAGTCAGAAAATGGTTGAAAGGTGATGATGTGGCTTTGAATGGTGCATATTGAATGCAGAAAAAGTCTTGAGTTAAAATATGTTCAAAAAATTGAAATCCCTTTGTAATAGACGTGTTTTCGTCCGTAACCCTGATACTTCGAAAGAGATTGTCCAGTTTGTGCACGAAGTGCATCCAGTTTTTCCGGTAACCCTCTCAACTTTTTAGCACATGCTATGTGGGTGAAATTATGATACCATGCCAACTTTCAACCATTTCAGAGTTCATTTGCAGTGCTTTTCAATTCAGGGTCATTTTAGCTCAAAATAAATCATGAAATGCATGAAAACTAGCAAATGAAGTCAGAAAATGGTTGAAAGATGATGATGTGGCTTTGAATGGTGCATATTGAATGCAGAAAAAGTCTTGAGTTTACATATGTTCAAAAAATTGAAATCCCTTTGTAATATACGTGTTTTCGTCCGAAACCCTGATACTTCGAAAGAGATTGTCCAGTTTGTACACGAAGTGCATCCAGTTTTTCCGGTAACCCTCTCAACTTTTTAGCAAATGCTATGTGGGTGAAATTATTATACCATGCCAACTTTCAACCATTTCCTAGTTCATTTGCAGTGCTTTTCAATTCAGGGTCATTTTAGCTCAAAATAAATCATGAAATGCATGAAAACTAGCAAATGAAGTCGGAAAATGGTTGAAAGGTGATGATGTGGCTTTGAATGGTGCATATTGAATGCAGAAAAAGTCTTGAGTTAACATATGTTCAAAAAATTGAAATCCCTTTGTAATAGACGTGTTTTCGTCCGAAACCCTGATACTTCGAAAGATATTGTCCAGTTTGTACACGAAGTGCATTCAGTTTTTCCGGTAACCCTCTCAACTTTTTAGCACATGCTATGAGGGTGAAATTATGATACCATGCCAAGTTTCAACCATTTCATAGTTCATTTGCAGTGCTTTTCAATTCAGGGCCATTTTAGCTAAAAATAAATCATGAAATGCATGAAAACTAGCAAATGAAGTCGGAAAATGGATGAAAGGTGATGATGTGGCTTTGAATGGTGCATATTGAATGCAGAAAAAGTCTTGAGTTAAAATATGTTCAAAAAATTGAAATCCCTTTGTAATAGATGTGTTTTCGTCGGAAACCTGATACTTCGAAAGAGATTGTCCAGTTTGTACACGAAGTGCATCCAGTTTTTCCGGTAACCCTCTCAACTTTTTAGCACATGCTATCTGGGTGAAATTATGATACCATGCCAACTTTCAACCATTTCATAGTTCATTTGCAGTGCTTTTCAATTCAGGGTCATTTTAGCTAAAAATAAATCATGAAATGCATGAAAACTAGCAAATGTAGTCGGAAAATGGTTGAAAGGTGATGATGTGGCTTTGAATGGTGCATATTGAATGCAGAAAAAGTCTTGAGTTAAAATATGTTCAAAAAATTGAAATCCCTTTGTAATAGACGTGTTTTCGTCGGAAACCTGATACTTCGAAAGAGATTGTCCAGTTTGTACACGAAGTGCATCCAGTTTTTCCGGTAACAGTCTCAACTTTTTAGCACATGCTATGCGGGTGAAATTATTATACCATGCCAACATTCAACCATTTCATAGTTCATTTGCAGTGCTTTTCAATTCAGGGTCATTTTAGCTCAAAATAAATCATGAAATGCATGAAAACTAGCAAATGAAGTCAGAAAATGGTTGAAAGGTGATGATGTGGCTTTGAATGGTGAATATTGAATGCAGAAAAAGTCTTGAGTTAATATATGTTCAAAAAATTGAAATCCCTTTGTAATAGACGTGTTTTCGTCGGAAACCTGATACTTCGAAAGAGATTGTCCAGTTTGTACACGAAGTGCATCCAGTTTTTCCGGTAACCCTCTCAACTTTTTAGCACATGCTATGAGGGTGAAATTATGATACCATGCCAAGTTTCAACCATTTCATAGTTCATTTGCAGTGCTTTTCAATTCAGGGTCATTTTAGCTCAAAATAAATCATGAAATGCATGAAAACTAGCTAATGAAGTCAGAAAATGGTTGAAAGGTGATGATGTGGCTTTGAATGGTGCATATTGAATGCAGAAAAAGTCTTGAGTTAAAATATGTTCAAAAAATTGAAATCCCTTTGTAATAGACGTGTTTACGTCCGAAACCCTGATACTTCGAAAGTGATTGTCCAGTTTGTACACGAAGTGCATCCAGTTTTTCCGGTAACCCTCTCTACTTTTTAGCACATGCTATGTGGGTGAAATTATGATACCATGCCAAGTTTCAACCATTTCATAGTACATTTGCAGTGCTTTTCAATTCATGGTCATTTTAGCTCAAAATAAATCATGAAATGCATGAAAACTAGCTAATGAAGTCAGAAAATGGTTGAAAGGTGATGATGTGGCTTTGAATGGTGCATATTGAATGCAGAAAAAGTCTTGAGTTAAAATATGTTCAAAAAATTGAAATCCCTTTGTAATAGACGTGTTTTCGTCCGTAACCCTGATACTTCGAAAGAGATTGTCCAGTTTGTGCACGAAGTGCATCCAGTTTTTCCGGTAACCCTCTCAACTTTTTAGCACATGCTATGTGGGTGAAATTATGATACCATGCCAACTTTCAACCATCTTAGAGTTCATTTGGAGTGCTTTACAATTCAAGGTCATTTTAGCTCAAAATAAATCATGAAATGATTGAAAACTAGCAAATGAAGTCAGAAAATGGTTGAAAGATGATGATGTGGCTTTGAATGGTGCATATTGAATGCAGAAAAAGTCTTGAGTTAAAATACGTTCAAAAAATTGAAATCGCTTTGTAATAGACGTGTTTTCGTCCGAAACCCTGATACTTCGAAAGAGATTGTCCAGTTTGTACACGAAGTGCATCCAGTTTTTCCGGTAACCCTCTCAACTTTTTAGCACATGCTATGTGGGTGAAATTATTATACCATGCCAACTTTCAACCATTTCGTAGTTCATTTGCAGTGCTTTTCAATTCAGGGTCATTTTAGCAAAAAATAAATCATGAAATGCATGAAAACTAGCAAATGAAGTCGGAAAATGGTTGAAAGGTGATGATGTGGCTTTGAATGGTGCATATTGAATGCAGAAACAGTCTTGAGTTAACATATGTTCAAAAAATTGAAATCCCTTTGTAATAGACGTGTTTTCGTCCGAAACCCTGATACTTCGAAAGAGATTGTCCAGTTTGTACACGAAGTGCATCCAGTTTTTCCGGTAACCCTCTCAACTTTTTAGCACATGCTATGTGGGTGAAATTATGATACCATGCCAACTTTCAACCATTTCAGTGTTCATTTGCAGTGCTTTTCAACTCAGGGTCATTTTAGCTCAAAATAAATCGTGAAATGCATGAAGACTAGCAAATGAAGATAGAAAATGGTTGAAAGGAGATGATGTGGCTTTGAATGGTGCATATTGAATGCAGAAAAAGTCTTGAGTTAAAATATGTTCAAAAAATTGAAATCCCTTTGTAATAGACGTGTTTTTGTCCGAAACCCTGATACTTCGAAAGAGATTGTCCAGTTTGTACACGAAGTGCATCCAGTTTTTCTAGTAACCCTCTCAAGTTTTTAGCACATGCTATGTGGGGGAAATTATGATACCATGCCAACTTTCAACTATTTCAGAGTTCATTTGCAGTGCTTTTCAATTCAGGGTCATTTTAGCTCAAAATAAAGCATGAAATGCATGAAAACTAGCAAATGAAGTCAGAAAATGGTTGAAAGGTGATGATGTGGCTTTGAATGGTGCATATTGAATGCAGAAAAAGTCTTGAGTTAAAATATGTTCAAAAAATTGAAATCCCTTTGTAATAGAAGTGTTTACGTCCGAAACCCTGATACTTCGAAAGTGATTGTCCAGTTTGTACACGAAGTGCATCCAGTTTTTCCGGTAACCCTCTCAACTTTTTAGCACATGCTATCTGGGTGAAATTATGATACGATGCCAACTTTCAACCATTTCATAGTTCATTTGCAGTGCTTTTCAATCCAGGGTCATTTTAGCTAAAAATAAATCATGAAATGCATGAAAACTAGCAAATGAAGTCAGAAAATGGATGAAAGGTGATGATGTGGCTTTGAATGGTGCATATTGAATGCAGAAAAAGTCTTGAGTTAAAATATGTTCAAAAAATTGAAATCCCTTTGTAATAGACGTGTTTTCGTCGGAAACCTGATACTTCGAAAGAGATTGTCCAGTTTGTACACGAAGTGCATCCAGTTTTTCCGGTAACCCTCTCAACTTTTTAGCACATGCTATGAGGGTGAAATTATTATACCATGCCAACATTCAACCATTTCATAGTTCATTTGCAGTGCTTTTCAATTCAGGGTCATTTTAGATCAAAATAAATCATGAAATGCATGAAAACTAGCAAATGAAGTCAGAAAATGGTTGAAAGGTGATGATGTGGCTTTGAATGGTGCATATTGAATGCAGAAAAAGTCTTGAGTTAAAATATGTTCAAAAAATTGAAATCCCTTTGTAATAGACGTGTTTTCGTCGGAAACCTGATATTTCGAAAGAGATTGTCCAGTTTGTACACGAAGTGCATCCAGTTTTTCCGGTAACCCTCTCAACTTTTTAGCACATGCTATGAGGGTGAAATTATTATACCATGCCAACATTCAACCATTTCATAGTTCATTTGCAGTCCTTTTCAATTCAGGGTCATTTTAGCTCAAAATAAATCATGAAATGCATGAAAACTAGCAAATGAAGTCAGAAAATGGTTGAAAGGTGATGATGTGGCTTTGAATGGTGCATATTGAATGCAGAAAAAGTCTTGAGTTAAAATATGTTCAAAAAATTGAAATCCCTTTGTAATAGACGTGTTTTCGTCCGAAACCCTGATACTTCGAAAGAGATTGTCCAGTTTGTACACGAAGTGCATCCAATTTTTCCGGTAACCCTCTCTACTTTTTAGCACATGCTATGTGGGTGAAATTATGATACCATGCCAAGTTTCAACCATTTCATAGTTCATTTGCAGTGCTTTTCAATTCAGGGTCATTTTAGCTCAAAATAAATCATGAAATGCATGAAAACTAGCTAATGAAGTCAGAAAATGGTTGAAAGGTGCTGATGTGGCTTTGAATGGTGCATATTGAATGCAGAAAAAGTCTTGAGTTAAAATAGGTTCAAAAAATTGAAATCCCTTTGTAATAGACGTGTTTTCGTCCGTAACCCTGATACTTCGAAAGAGATTGTCCAGTTTGTGCACGAAGTGCATCCAGTTTTTCCGGTAACCCTCTCAACTTTTTAGCACATGCTATGTGGGTGAAATTATGATACCATGCCAACTTTCAACCATTTCAGAGTTCATTTGCAGTGCTTTTCAATTCAGGGTCATTTTAGCTCAAAATAAATCATGAAATGCATGAAAACTAGCAAATGAAGTCAGAAAATGGTTGAAAGATGATGATGTGGCTTTGAATGGTGCATATTGAATGCAGAAAAAGTCTTGAGTTAACATATGTTCAAAAAATTGAAATCCCTTTGTAATAGACGTGTTTTCGTCCGAAACCCTGATACTTCGAAAGAGATTGTCCAGTTTGTACACGAAGTGCATCCAGTTTTTCCGGTAACCCTCTCAACTTTTTAGCAAATGCTATGTGGGTGAAATTATTATACCATGCCAACTCTCAACCATTTCCTAGTTCATTTGCAGTCCTTTTCAATTCAGGGTCATTTTAGCTCAAAATAAATCATGAAATGCATGAAAACTAGCAAATGAAGTCGGAAAATGGTTGAAAGGTGATGATGTGGCTTTGAATGGTGCATATTGAATGCAGAAAAAGTCTTGAGTTAACATATGTTCAAAAAATTGAAATCCCTTTGTAATAGACGTGTTTTCGTCCGAAACCCTGATACTTCGAAAGAGATTGTCCAGTTTGTACACGAAGTGCATCCAGTTTTTCCGGTAACCCTCTCAACTTTTTAGCACATGCTATGTGGGTGAAATTATGATACCATGCCAACTTTCAACCATTTCAGATTTCATTTGCAATGCTTTTCAACTCAGGGTCATTTTAGCTCAAAATAAATCATGAAATGCATGAAAACTAGCTAATGAAGTCAGAAAATGGTTGAAAGGTGCTGATGTGGCTTTGAATGGTGCATATTGAATGCAGAAAAAGTCTTGAGTTAAAATATGTTCAAAAAATTGAAATCCCTTTGTAATAGACGTGTTTTCGTCGGAAACCTGATACTTCGAAAGAGATTGTCCAGTTTGTACACGAAGTGCATCCAGTTTTTCCGGTAACCCTCTCAACTTTTTAGCACATGCTATGAGGGTGAAATTATTATACCATGCCAACATTCAACCATTTCATAGTTCATTTGCAGTGCTTTTCAATTCAGGGTCATTTTAGCTCAAAATAAATCATGAAATGCATGAAAACTAGCAAATGAAGTCAGAAAATGGTTGAAAGGTGATGATGTGGCTTTGAATGGTGCATATGGAATGCAGAAAAAGTCTTGAGTTAAAATATGTTCAAAAAATTGAAATCCCTTTGTAATAGACGTGTTTTCGTCCGAAACCCTGATACTTCGAAAGAGATTGTCCAGTTTGTACACGAAGTGCATCCAGTTTTTCCGGTAACCCTCTCTACTTTTTAGCACATGCTATGTGGGTGAAATTATGATACCATGCCAAGTTTCAACCATTTCATAGTTCATTTGCAGTGCTTTTCAATTAAGGGTCATTTTAGCTCAAAATAAATCATGAAATGCATGAAAACTAGCTAATGAAGTCAGAAAATGGTTGAAAGGTGCTGATGTGGCTTTGAATGGTGCATATTGAATGCAGAAAAAGTCTTGAGTTAAAATAGGTTCAAAAAATTGAAATCCCTTTGTAATAGACGTGTTTTCGTCCGTAACCCTGATACTTCGAAAGAGATTGTCCAGTTTGTGCACGAAGTGCATCCAGTTTTTCCGGTAACCCTCTCAACTTTTTAGCACATGCTATGTGGGTGAAATTATGATACCATGCCAACTTTCAACCATTTCAGAGTTCATTTGCAGTGCTTTTCAATTCAGGGTCATTTTAGCTCAAAATAAATCATGAAATGCATGAAAACTAGCAAATGAAGTCAGAAAATGGTTGAAAGATGATGATGTGGCTTTGAATGGTGCATATTGAATGCAGAAAAAGTCTTGAGTTAACATATGTTCAAAAAATTGAAATCCCTTTGTAATAGACGTGTTTTCGTCCGAAACCCTGATACTTCGAAAGAGATTGTCCAGTTTGTACACGAAGTGCATCCAGTTTTTCCGGTAACCCTCTCAACTTTTTAGCAAATGCTATGTGGGTGAAATTATTATACCATGCCAACTCTCAACCATTTCCTAGTTCATTTGCAGTCCTTTTCAATTCAGGGTCATTTTAGCTCAAAATAAATCATGAAATGCATGAAAACTAGCAAATGAAGTCGGAAAATGGTTGAAAGGTGATGATGTGGCTTTGAATGGTGCATATTGAATGCAGAAAAAGTCTTGAGTTAACATATGTTCAAAAAATTGAAATCCCTTTGTAATAGACGTGTTTTCGTCCGAAACCCTGATACTTCGAAAGAGATTGTCCAGTTTGTACACGAAGTGCATCCAGTTTTTCCGGTAACCCTCTCAACTTTTTAGCACATGCTATGTGGGTGAAATTATGATACCATGCCAACTTTCAACCATTTCAGATTTCATTTGCAATGCTTTTCAACTCAGGGTCATTTTAGCTCAAAATAAATCATGAAATGCATGAAAACTAGCTAATGAAGTCAGAAAATGGTTGAAAGGTGTTGATGTGGCTTTGAATGGTGCATATTGAATGCAGAAAAAGTCTTGAGTTAAAATATGTTCAAAAAATTGAAATCCCTTTGTAATAGACGTGTTTTCGTCGGAAACCTGATACTTCGAAAGAGATTGTCCAGTTTGTACACGAAGTGCATCCAGTTTTTCCGGTAACCCTCTCAACTTTTTAGCACATGCTATGAGGGTGAAATTATTATACCATGCCAACATTCAACCATTTCATAGTTCATTTGCAGTGCTTTTCAATTCAGGGTCATTTTAGCTCAAAATAAATCATGAAATGCATGAAAACTAGCAAATGAAGTCAGAAAATGGTTGAAAGGTGATGATGTGGCTTTGAATGGTGCATATTGAATGCAGAAAAAGTCTTGAGTTAAAATATGTTCAAAAAATTGAAATCCCTTTGTAATAGACGTGTTTTCGTCCGAAACCCTGATACTTCGAAAGAGATTGTCCAGTTTGTACACGAAGTGCATCCAGTTTTTCCGGTAACCCTCTCTACTTTTTAGCACATGCTATGTGGGTGAAATTATGATACCATGCCAAGTTTCAACCATTTCATAGTTCATTTGCAGTGCTTTTCAATTCAGGGTCATTTTAGCTCAAAATAAATCATGAAATGCATGAAAACTAGCTAATGAAGTCAGAAAATGGTTGAAAGGTGCTGATGTGGCTTTGAATGGTGCATATTGAATGCAGAAAAAGTCTTGAGTTAAAATAGGTTCAAAAAATTGAAATCCCTTTGTAATAGACGTGTTTTCGTCCGTAACCCTGATACTTCGAAAGAGATTGTCCAGTTTGTGCACGAAGTGCATCCAGTTTTTCCGGTAACCCTCTCAACTTTTTAGCACATGCTATGTGGGTGAAATTATGATACCATGCCAACTTTCAACCATTTCAGAGTTCATTTGCAGTGCTTTTCAATTCAGGGTCATTTTAGCTCAAAATAAATCATGAAATGCATGAAAACTAGCAAATGAAGTCAGAAAATGGTTGAAAGATGATGATGTGGCTTTGAATGGTGCATATTGAATGCAGAAAAAGTCTTGAGTTAACATATGTTCAAAAAATTGAAATCCCTTTGTAATAGACGTGTTTTCGTCCGAAACCCTGATACTTCGAAAGAGATTGTCCAGTTTGTACACGAAGTGCATCCAGTTTTTCCGGTAACCCTCTCAACTTTTTAGCAAATGCTATGTGGGTGAAATTATTATACCATGCCAACTCTCAACCATTTCCTAGTTCATTTGCAGTCCTTTTCAATTCAGGGTCATTTTAGCTCAAAATAAATCATGAAATGCATGAAAACTAGCAAATGAAGTCGGAAAATGGTTGAAAGGTGATGATGTGGCTTTGAATGGTGCATATTGAATGCAGAAAAAGTCTTGAGTTAACATATGTTCAAAAAATTGAAATCCCTTTGTAATAGACGTGTTTTCGTCCGAAACCCTGATACTTCGAAAGAGATTGTCCAGTTTGTACACGAAGTGCATCCAGTTTTTCCGGTAACCCTCTCAACTTTTTAGCACATGCTATGTGGGTGAAATTATGATACCATGCCAACTTTCAACCATTTCAGATTTCATTTGCAATGCTTTTCAACTCAGGGTCATTTTAGCTCAAAATAAATCATGAAATGCATGAAAACTAGCTAATGAAGTCAGAAAATGGTTGAAAGGTGCTGATGTGGCTTTGAATGGTGCATATTGAATGCAGAAAAAGTCTTGAGTTAAAATATGTTCAAAAAATTGAAATCCCTTTGTAATAGACGTGTTTTCGTCGGAAACCTGATAGTTCGAAAGAGATTGTCCAGTTTGTACACGAAGTGCATCCAGTTTTTCCGGTAACCCTCTCAACTTTTTAGCACATGCTATGAGGGTGAAATTATTATACCATGCCAACATTCAACCATTTCATAGTTCATTTGCAGTGCTTTTCAATTCAGGGTCATTTTAGCTCAAAATAAATCATGAAATGCATGAAAACTAGCAAATGAAGTCAGAAAATGGTTGAAAGGTGATGATGTGGCTTTGAATGGTGCATATTGAATGCAGAAAAAGTCTTGAGTTAAAATATGTTCAAAAAATTGAAATCCCTTTGTAATAGACGTGTTTTCGTCCGAAACCCTGATACTTCGAAAGAGATTGTCCAGTTTGTACACGAAGTGCATCCAGTTTTTCCGGTAACCCTCTCTACTTTTTAGCACATGCTATGTGGGTGAAATTATGATACCATGCCAAGTTTCAACCATTTCATAGTTCATTTGCAGTGCTTTTCAATTCAGGGTCATTTTAGCTCAAAATAAATCATGAAATGCATGAAAACTAGCTAATGAAGTCAGAAAATGGTTGAAAGGTGCTGATGTGGCTTTGAATGGTGCATATTGAATGCAGAAAAAGTCTTGAGTTAAAATAGGTTCAAAAAATTGAAATCCCTTTGTAATAGACGTGTTTTCGTCCGTAACCCTGATACTTCGAAAGAGATTGTCCAGTTTGTGCACGAAGTGCATCCAGTTTTTCCGGTAACCCTCTCAACTTTTTAGCACATGCTATGTGGGTGAAATTATGATACCATGCCAACTTTCAACCATTTCAGAGTTCATTTGCAGTGCTTTTCAATTCAGGGTCATTTTAGCTCAAAATAAATCATGAAATGCATGAAAACTAGCAAATGAAGTCAGAAAATGGTTGAAAGATGATGATGTGGCTTTGAATGGTGCATATTGAATGCAGAAAAAGTCTTGAGTTAACATATGTTCAAAAAATTGAAATCCCTTTGTAATAGACGTGTTTTCGTCCGAAACCCTGATACTTCGAAAGAGATTGTCCAGTTTGTACACGAAGTGCATCCAGTTTTTCCGGTAACCCTCTCAACTTTTTAGCAAATGCTATGTGGGTGAAATTATTATACCATGCCAACTCTCAACCATTTCCTAGTTCATTTGCAGGCCTTTTCAATTCAGGGTCATTTTAGCTCAAAATAAATCATGAAATGCATGAAAACTAGCAAATGAAGTCGGAAAATGGTTGAAAGGTGATGATGTGGCTTTGAATGGTGCATATTGAATGCAGAAAAAGTCTTGAGTTAACATATGTTCAAAAAATTGAAATCCCTTTGTAATAGACGTGTTTTCGTCCGAAACCCTGATACTTCGAAAGAGATTGTCCAGTTTGTACACGAAGTGCATCCAGTTTTTCCGGTAACCCTCTCAACTTTTTAGCACATGCTATGTGGGTGAAATTATGATACCATGCCAACTTTCAACCATTTCAGAGTTCATTTGCAATGCTTTTCAACTCAGGGTCATTTTAGCTCAAAATAAATCATGAAATGCATGAAAACTAGCTAATGAAGTCAGAAAATGGTTGAAAGGTGCTGATGTGGCTTTGAATGGTGCATATTGAATGCAGAAAAAGTCTTGAGTTAAAATATGTTCAAAAAATTGAAATCCCTTTGTAATAGACGTGTTTTCGTCGGAAACCTGATACTTCGAAAGAGATTGTCCAGTTTGTACACGAAGTGCATCCAGTTTTTCCGGTAACCCTCTCAACTTTTTAGCACATGCTATGAGGGTGAAATTATTATACCATGCCAACATTCAACCATTTCATAGTTCATTTGCAGTGCTTTTCAATTCAGGGTCATTTTAGCTCAAAATAAATCATGAAATGCATGAAAACTAGCAAATGAAGTCAGAAAATGGTTGAAAGGTGATGATGTGGCTTTGAATGGTGCATATTGAATGCAGAAAAAGTCTTGAGTTAAAATATGTTCAAAAAATTGAAATCCCTTTGTAATAGACGTGTTTTCGTCCGAAACCCTGATACTTCGAAAGAGATTGTCCAGTTTGTACACGAAGTGCATCCAGTTTTTCCGGTAACCCTCTCTACTTTTTAGCACATGCTATGTGGGTGAAATTATGATACCATGCCAAGTTTCAACCATTTCATAGTTCATTTGCAGTGCTTTTCAATTCAGGGTCATTTTAGCTCAAAATAAATCATGAAATGCATGAAAACTAGCTAATGAAGTCAGAAAATGGTTGAAAGGTGCTGATGTGGCTTTGAATGGTGCATATTGAATGCAGAAAAAGTCTTGAGTTAAAATAGGTTCAAAAAATTGAAATCCCTTTGTAATAGACGTGTTTTCGTCCGTAACCCTGATACTTCGAAAGAGATTGTCCAGTTTGTGCACGAAGTGCATCCAGTTTTTCCGGTAACCCTCTCAACTTTTTAGCACATGCTATGTGGGTGAAATTATGATACCATGCCAACTTTCAACCATTTCAGAGTTCATTTGCAGTGCTTTTCAATTCAGGGTCATTTTAGCTCAAAATAAATCATGAAATGCATGAAAACTAGCAAATGAAGTCAGAAAATGGTTGAAAGATGATGATGTGGCTTTGAATGGTGCATATTGAATGCAGAAAAAGTCTTGAGTTAACATATGTTCAAAAAATTGAAATCCCTTTGTAATAGACGTGTTTTCGTCCGAAACCCTGATACTTCGAAAGAGATTGTCCAGTTTGTACACGAAGTGCATCCAGTTTTTCCGGTAACCCTCTCAACTTTTTAGCAAATGCTATGTGGGTGAAATTATTATACCATGCCAACTCTCAACCATTTCCTAGTTCATTTGCAGGCCTTTTCAATTCAGGGTCATTTTAGCTCAAAATAAATCATGAAATGCATGAAAACTAGCAAATGAAGTCGGAAAATGGTTGAAAGGTGATGATGTGGCTTTGAATGGTGCATATTGAATGCAGAAAAAGTCTTGAGTTAACATATGTTCAAAAAATTGAAATCCCTTTGTAATAGACGTGTTTTCGTCCGAAACCCTGATACTTCGAAAGAGATTGTCCAGTTTGTACACGAAGTGCATCCAGTTTTTCCGGTAACCCTCTCAACTTTTTAGCACATGCTATGTGGGTGAAATTATGATACCATGCCAACTTTCAACCATTTCAGAGTTCATTTGCAATGCTTTTCAACTCAGGGTCATTTTAGCTCAAAATAAATCATGAAATGCATGAAAACTAGCTAATGAAGTCAGAAAATGGTTGAAAGGTGCTGATGTGGCTTTGAATGGTGCATATTGAATGCAGAAAAAGTCTTGAGTTAAAATATGTTCAAAAAATTGAAATCCCTTTGTAATAGACGTGTTTTCGTCGGAAACCTGATACTTCGAAAGAGATTGTCCAGTTTGTACACGAAGTGCATCCAGTTTTTCCGGTAACCCTCTCAACTTTTTAGCACATGCTATGAGGGTGAAATTATTATACCATGCCAACATTCAACCATTTCATAGTTCATTTGCAGTGCTTTTCAATTCAGGGTCATTTTAGCTCAAAATAAATCATGAAATGCATGAAAACTAGCAAATGAAGTCAGAAAATGGTTGAAAGGTGATGATGTGGCTTTGAATGGTGCATATTGAATGCAGAAAAAGTCTTGAGTTAAAATATGTTCAAAAAATTGAAATCCCTTTGTAATAGACGTGTTTTCGTCCGAAACCCTGATACTTCGAAAGAGATTGTCCAGTTTGTACACGAAGTGCATCCAGTTTTTCCGGTAACCCTCTCTACTTTTTAGCACATGCTATGTGGGTGAAATTATGATACCATGCCAAGTTTCAACCATTTCATAGTTCATTTGCAGTGCTTTTCAATTCAGGGTCATTTTAGCTCAAAATAAATCATGAAATGCATGAAAACTAGCTAATGAAGTCAGAAAATGGTTGAAAGGTGCTGATGTGGCTTTGAATGGTGCATATTGAATGCAGAAAAAGTCTTGAGTTAAAATAGGTTCAAAAAATTGAAATCCCTTTGTAATAGACGTGTTTTCGTCCGTAACCCTGATACTTCGAAAGAGATTGTCCAGTTTGTGCACGAAGTGCATCCAGTTTTTCCGGTAACCCTCTCAACTTTTTAGCACATGCTATGTGGGTGAAATTATGATACCATGCCAACTTTCAACCATTTCAGAGTTCATTTGCAGTGCTTTTCAATTCAGGGTCATTTTAGCTCAAAATAAATCATGAAATGAATGAAAACTAGCAAATGAAGTCAGAAAATGGTTGAAAGATGATGATGTGGCTTTGAATGGTGCATATTGAATGCAGAAAAAGTCTTGAGTTAACATATGTTCAAAAAATTGAAATCCCTTTGTAATAGACGTGTTTTCGTCCGAAACCCTGATACTTCGAAAGAGATTGTCCAGTTTGTACACGAAGTGCATCCAGTTTTTCCGGTAACCCTCTCAACTTTTTAGCAAATGCTATGTGGGTGAAATTATTATACCATGCCAACTCTCAACCATTTCCTAGTTCATTTGCAGTCCTTTTCAATTCAGGGTCATTTTAGCTCAAAATAAATCATGAAATGCATGAAAACTAGCAAATGAAGTCGGAAAATGGTTGAAAGGTGATGATGTGGCTTTGAATGGTGCATATTGAATGCAGAAAAAGTCTTGAGTTAACATATGTTCAAAAAATTGAAATCCCTTTGTAATAGACGTGTTTTCGTCCGAAACCCTGATACTTCGAAAGAGATTGTCCAGTTTGTACACGAAGTGCATCCAGTTTTTCCGGTAACCCTCTCAACTTTTTAGCACATGCTATGTGGGTGAAATTATGATACCATGCCAACTTTCAACCATTTCAGAGTTCATTTGCAATGCTTTTCAACTCAGGGTCATTTTAGCTCAAAATAAATCATGAAATGCATGAAAACTAGCTAATGAAGTCAGAAAATGGTTGAAAGGTGCTGATGTGGCTTTGAATGGTGCATATTGAATGCAGAAAAAGTCTTGAGTTAAAATATGTTCAAAAAATTGAAATCCCTTTGTAATAGACGTGTTTTCGTCGGAAACCTGATACTTCGAAAGAGATTGTCCAGTTTGTACACGAAGTGCATCCAGTTTTTCCGGTAACCCTCTCAACTTTTTAGCACATGCTATGAGGGTGAAATTATTATACCATGCCAACATTCAACCATTTCATAGTTCATTTGCAGTGCTTTTCAATTCAGGGTCATTTTAGCTCAAAATAAATCATGAAATGCATGAAAACTAGCAAATGAAGTCAGAAAATGGTTGAAAGGTGATGATGTGGCTTTGAATGGTGCATATTGAATGCAGAAAAAGTCTTGAGTTAAAATATGTTCAAAAAATTGAAATCCCTTTGTAATAGACGTGTTTTCGTCCGAAACCCTGATACTTCGAAAGAGATTGTCCAGTTTGTACACGAAGTGCATCCAGTTTTTCCGGTAACCCTCTCTACTTTTTAGCACATGCTATGTGGGTGAAATTATGATACCATGCCAAGTTTCAACCATTTCATAGTTCATTTGCAGTGCTTTTCAATTCAGGGTCATTTTAGCTCAAAATAAATCATGAAATGCATGAAAACTAGCTAATGAAGTCAGAAAATGGTTGAAAGGTGCTGATGTGGCTTTGAATGGTGCATATTGAATGCAGAAAAAGTCTTGAGTTAAAATAGGTTCAAAAAATTGAAATCCCTTTGTAATAGACGTGTTTTCGTCCGTAACCCTGATACTTCGAAAGAGATTGTCCAGTTTGTGCACGAAGTGCATCCAGTTTTTCCGGTAACCCTCTCAACTTTTTAGCACATGCTATGTGGGTGAAATTATGATACCATGCCAATTTCAACCATTTCAGAGTTCATTTGCAGTGCTTTTCAATTCAGGGTCATTTTAGCTCAAAATAAATCATGAAATGCATGAAAACTAGCAAATGAAGTCAGAAAATGGTTGAAAGATGATGATGTGGCTTTGAATGGTGCATATTGAATGCAGAAAAAGTCTTGAGTTAACATATGTTCAAAAAATTGAAATCCCTTTGTAATAGACGTGTTTTCGTCCGAAACCCTGATACTTCGAAAGAGATTGTCCAGTTTGTACACGAAGTGCATCCAGTTTTTCCGGTAACCCTCTCAACTTTTTAGCAAATGCTATGTGGGTGAAATTATTATACCATGCCAACTCTCAACCATTTCCTAGTTCATTTGCAGTCCTTTTCAATTCAGGGTCATTTTAGCTCAAAATAAATCATGAAATGCATGAAAACTAGCAAATGAAGTCGGAAAATGGTTGAAAGGTGATGATGTGGCTTTGAATGGTGCATATTGAATGCAGAAAAAGTCTTGAGTTAACATATGTTCAAAAAATTGAAATCCCTTTGTAATAGACGTGTTTTCGTCCGAAACCCTGATACTTCGAAAGAGATTGTCCAGTTTGTACACGAAGTGCATCCAGTTTTTCCGGTAACCCTCTCAACTTTTTAGCACATGCTATGTGGGTGAAATTATGATACCATGCCAACTTTCAACCATTTCAGAGTTCATTTGCAATGCTTTTCAACTCAGGGTCATTTTAGCTCAAAATAAATCATGAAATGCATGAAAACTAGCTAATGAAGTCAGAAAATGGTTGAAAGGTGCTGATGTGGCTTTGAATGGTGCATATTGAATGCAGAAAAAGTCTTGAGTTAAAATATGTTCAAAAAATTGAAATCCCTTTGTAATAGACGTGTTTTCGTCGGAAACCTGATACTTCGAAAGAGATTGTCCAGTTTGTACACGAAGTGCATCCAGTTTTTCCGGTAACCCTCTCAACTTTTTAGCACATGCTATGAGGGTGAAATTATTATACCATGCCAACATTCAACCATTTCATAGTTCATTTGCAGTGCTTTTCAATTCAGGGTCATTTTAGCTCAAAATAAATCATGAAATGCATGAAAACTAGCAAATGAAGTCAGAAAATGGTTGAAAGGTGATGATGTGGCTTTGAATGGTGCATATTGAATGCAGAAAAAGTCTTGAGTTAAAATATGTTCAAAAAATTGAAATCCCTTTGTAATAGACGTGTTTTCGTCCGAAACCCTGATACTTCGAAAGAGATTGTCCAGTTTGTACACGAAGTGCATCCAGTTTTTCCGGTAACCCTCTCTACTTTTTAGCACATGCTATGTGGGTGAAATTATGATACCATGCCAAGTTTCAACCATTTCATAGTTCATTTGCAGTGCTTTTCAATTCAGGGTCATTTTAGCTCAAAATAAATCATGAAATGCATGAAAACTAGCTAATGAAGTCAGAAAATGGTTGAAAGGTGCTGATGTGGTTTTGAATGGTGCATATTGAATGCAGAAAAAGTCTTGAGTTAAAATAGGTTCAAAAAATTGAAATCCCTTTGTAATAGACGTGTTTTCGTCCGTAACCCTGATACTTCGAAAGAGATTGTCCAGTTTGTGCACGAAGTGCATCCAGTTTTTCCGGTAACCCTCTCAACTTTTTAGCACATGCTATGTGGGTGAAATTATGATACCATGCCAATTTCAACCATTTCAGAGTTCATTTGCAGTGCTTTTCAATTCAGGGTCATTTTAGCTCAAAATAAATCATGAAATGCATGAAAACTAGCAAATGAAGTCAGAAAATGGTTGAAAGATGATGATGTGGCTTTGAATGGTGCATATTGAATGCAGAAAAAGTCTTGAGTTAACATATGTTCAAAAAATTGAAATCCCTTTGTAATAGACGTGTTTTCGTCCGAAACCCTGATACTTCGAAAGAGATTGTCCAGTTTGTACACGAAGTGCATCCAGTTTTTCCGGTAACCCTCTCAACTTTTTAGCAAATGCTATGTGGGTGAAATTATTATACCATGCCAACTCTCAACCATTTCCTAGTTCATTTGCAGTCCTTTTCAATTCAGGGTCATTTTAGCTCAAAATAAATCATGAAATGCATGAAAACTAGCAAATGAAGTCGGAAAATGGTTGAAAGGTGATGATGTGGCTTTGAATGGTGCATATTGAATGCAGAAAAAGTCTTGAGTTAACATATGTTCAAAAAATTGAAATCCCTTTGTAATAGACGTGTTTTCGTCCGAAACCCTGATACTTCGAAAGAGATTGTCCAGTTTGTACACGAAGTGCATCCAGTTTTTCCGGTAACCCTCTCAACTTTTTAGCACATGCTATGTGGGTGATATTATGATACCATGCCAACTTTCAACCATTTCAGAGTTCATTTGCAATGCTTTTCAACTCAGGGTCATTTTAGCTCAAAATAAATCATGAAATGCATGAAAACTAGCTAATGAAGTCAGAAAATGGTTGAAAGGTGCTGATGTGGCTTTGAATGGTGCATATTGAATGCAGAAAAAGTCTTGAGTTAAAATATGTTCAAAAAATTGAAATCCCTTTGTAATAGACGTGTTTTCGTCGGAAACCTGATACTTCGAAAGAGATTGTCCAGTTTGTACACGAAGTGCATCCAGTTTTTCCGGTAACCCTCTCAACTTTTTAGCACATGCTATGAGGGTGAAATTATTATACCATGCCAACATTCAACCATTTCATAGTTCATTTGCAGTGCTTTTCAATTCAGGGTCATTTTAGCTCAAAATAAATCATGAAATGCATGAAAACTAGCAAATGAAGTCAGAAAATGGTTGAAAGGTGATGATGTGGCTTTGAATGGTGCATATTGAATGCAGAAAAAGTCTTGAGTTAAAATATGTTCAAAAAATTGAAATCCCTTTGTAATAGACGTGTTTTCGTCCGAAACCCTGATACTTCGAAAGAGATTGTCCAGTTTGTACACGAAGTGCATCCAGTTTTTCCGGTAACCCTCTCTACTTTTTAGCACATGCTATGTGGGTGAAATTATGATACCATGCCAAGTTTCAACCATTTCATAGTTCATTTGCAGTGCTTTTCAATTCAGGGTCATTTTAGCTCAAAATAAATCATGAAATGCATGAAAACTAGCTAATGAAGTCAGAAAATGGTTGAAAGGTGCTGATGTGGCTTTGAATGGTGCATATTGAATGCAGAAAAAGTCTTGAGTTAAAATAGGTTCAAAAAATTGAAATCCCTTTGTAATAGACGTGTTTTCGTCCGTAACCCTGATACTTCGAAAGAGATTGTCCAGTTTGTGCACGAAGTGCATCCAGTTTTTCCGGTAACCCTCTCAACTTTTTAGCACATGCTATGTGGGTGAAATTATGATACCATGCCAATTTCAACCATTTCAGAGTTCATTTGCAGTGCTTTTCAATTCAGGGTCATTTTAGCTCAAAATAAATCATGAAATGCATGAAAACTAGCAAATGAAGTCAGAAAATGGTTGAAAGATGATGATGTGGCTTTGAATGGTGCATATTGAATGCAGAAAAAGTCTTGAGTTAACATATGTTCAAAAAATTGAAATCCCTTTGTAATAGACGTGTTTTCGTCCGAAACCCTGATACTTCGAAAGAGATTGTCCAGTTTGTACACGAAGTGCATCCAGTTTTTCCGGTAACCCTCTCAACTTTTTAGCACATGCTATGTGGGTGAAATTATGATACCATGCCAACTTTCAACCATTTCAGAGTTCATTTGCAATGCTTTTCAACTCAGGGTCATTTTAGCTCAAAATAAATCATGAAATGCATGAAAACTAGCTAATGAAGTCAGAAAATGGTTGAAAGGTGCTGATGTGGCTTTGAATGGTGCATATTGAATGCAGAAAAAGTCTTGAGTTAAAATATGTTCAAAAAATTGAAATCCCTTTGTAATAGACGTGTTTTCGTCGGAAACCTGATACTTCGAAAGAGATTGTCCAGTTTGTACACGAAGTGCATCCAGTTTTTCCGGTAACCCTCTCAACTTTTTAGCACATGCTATGAGGGTGAAATTATTATACCATGCCAACATTCAACCATTTCATAGTTCATTTGCAGTGCTTTTCAATTCAGGGTCATTTTAGCTCAAAATAAATCATGAAATGCATGAAAACTAGCAAATGAAGTCAGAAAATGGTTGAAAGGTGATGATGTGGCTTTGAATGGTGCATATTGAATGCAGAAAAAGTCTTGAGTTAAAATATGTTCAAAAAATTGAAATCCCTTTGTAATAGACGTGTTTTCGTCCGAAACCCTGATACTTCGAAAGAGATTGTCCAGTTTGTACACGAAGTGCATCCAGTTTTTCCGGTAACCCTCTCTACTTTTTAGCACATGCTATGTGGGTGAAATTATGATGCCATGCCAAGTTTCAACCATTTCATAGTTCATTTGCAGTGCTTTTCAATTCAGGGTCATTTTAGCTCAAAATAAATCATGAAATGCATGAAAACTAGCTAATGAAGTCAGAAAATGGTTGAAAGGTGCTGATGTGGCTTTGAATGGTGCATATTGAATGCAGAAAAAGTCTTGAGTTAAAATAGGTTCAAAAAATTGAAATCCCTTTGTAATAGACGTGTTTTCGTCCGTAACCCTGATACTTCGAAAGAGATTGTCCAGTTTGTGCACGAAGTGCATCCAGTTTTTCCGGTAACCCTCTCAACTTTTTAGCACATGCTATGTGGGTGAAATTATGATACCATGCCAATTTCAACCATTTCAGAGTTCATTTGCAGTGCTTTTCAATTCAGGGTCATTTTAGCTCAAAATAAATCATGAAATGCATGAAAACTAGCAAATGAAGTCAGAAAATGGTTGAAAGATGATGATGTGGCTTTGAATGGTGCATATTGAATGCAGAAAAAGTCTTGAGTTAACATATGTTCAAAAAATTGAAATCCCTTTGTAATAGACGTGTTTTCGTCCGAAACCCTGATACTTCGAAAGAGATTGTCCAGTTTGTACACGAAGTGCATCCAGTTTTTCCGGTAACCCTCTCAACTTTTTAGCAAATGCTATGTGGGTGAAATTATTATACCATGCCAACTCTCAACCATTTCCTAGTTCATTTGCAGTCCTTTTCAATTCAGGGTCATTTTAGCTCAAAATAAATCATGAAATGCATGAAAACTAGCAAATGAAGTCGGAAAATGGTTGAAAGGTGATGATGTGGCTTTGAATGGTGCATATTGAATGCAGAAAAAGTCTTGAGTTAACATATGTTCAAAAAATTGAAATCCCTTTGTAATAGACGTGTTTTCGTCCGAAACCCTGATACTTCGAAAGAGATTGTCCAGTTTGTACACGAAGTGCATCCAGTTTTTCCGGTAACCCTCTCAACTTTTTAGCACATGCTATGTGGGTGAAATTATGATACCATGCCAACTTTCAACCATTTCAGAGTTCATTTGCAATGCTTTTCAACTCAGGGTCATTTTAGCTCAAAATAAATCATGAAATGCATGAAAACTAGCTAATGAAGTCAGAAAATGGTTGAAAGGTGCTGATGTGGCTTTGAATGGTGCATATTGAATGCAGAAAAAGTCTTGAGTTAAAATATGTTCAAAAAATTGAAATCCCTTTGTAATAGACGTGTTTTCGTCGGAAACCTGATACTTCGAAAGAGATTGTCCAGTTTGTACACGAAGTGCATCCAGTTTTTCCGGTAACCCTCTCAACTTTTTAGCACATGCTATGAGGGTGAAATTATTATACCATGCCAACATTCAACCATTTCATAGTTCATTTGCAGTGCTTTTCAATTCAGGGTCATTTTAGCTCAAAATAAATCATGAAATGCATGAAAACTAGCAAATGAAGTCAGAAAATGGTTGAAAGGTGATGATGTGGCTTTGAATGGTGCATATTGAATGCAGAAAAAGTCTTGAGTTAAAATATGTTCAAAAAATTGAAATCCCTTTGTAATAGACGTGTTTTCGTCCGAAACCCTGATACTTCGAAAGAGATTGTCCAGTTTGTACACGAAGTGCATCCAGTTTTTCCGGTAACCCTCTCTACTTTTTAGCACATGCTATGTGGGTGAAATTATGATACCATGCCAAGTTTCAACCATTTCATAGTTCATTTGCAGTGCTTTTCAATTCAGGGTCATTTTAGCTCAAAATAAATCATGAAATGCATGAAAACTAGCTAATGAAGTCAGAAAATGGTTGAAAGGTGCTGATGTGGTTTTGAATGGTGCATATTGAATGCAGAAAAAGTCTTGAGTTAAAATAGGTTCAAAAAATTGAAATCCCTTTGTAATAGACGTGTTTTCGTCCGTAACCCTGATACTTCGAAAGAGATTGTCCAGTTTGTGCACGAAGTGCATCCAGTTTTTCCGGTAACCCTCTCAACTTTTTAGCACATGCTATGTGGGTGAAATTATGATACCATGCCAACTTTCAACCATTTCAGAGTTCATTTGCAGTGCTTTTCAATTCAGGGTCATTTTAGCTCAAAATAAATCATGAAATGCATGAAAACTAGCAAATGAAGTCAGAAAATGGTTGAAAGATGATGATGTGGCTTTGAATGGTGCATATTGAATGCAGAAAAAGTCTTGAGTTAACATATGTTCAAAAAATTGAAATCCCTTTGTAATAGACGTGTTTTCGTCCGAAACACTGATACTTCGAAAGAGATTGTCCAGTTTGTACACGAAGTGCATCCAGTTTTTCCGGTAACCCTCTCAACTTTTTAGCAAATGCTATGTGGGTGAAATTATTATACCATGCCAACTCTCAACCATTTCCTAGTTCATTTGCAGTCCTTTTCAATTCAGGGTCATTTTAGCTCAAAATAAATCATGAAATGCATGAAAACTAGCAAATGAAGTCGGAAAATGGTTGAAAGGTGATGATGTGGCTTTGAATGGTGCATATTGAATGCAGAAAAAGTCTTGAGTTAACATATGTTCAAAAAATTGAAATCCCTTTGTAATAGACGTGTTTTCGTCCGAAACCCTGATACTTCGAAAGAGATTGTCCAGTTTGTACACGAAGTGCATCCAGTTTTTCCGGTAACCCTCTCAACTTTTTAGCACATGCTATGTGGGTGAAATTATGATACCATGCCAACTTTCAACCATTTCAGAGTTCATTTGCAATGCTTTTCAACTCAGGGTCATTTTAGCTCAAAATAAATCATGAAATGCATGAAAACTAGCTAATGAAGTCAGAAAATGGTTGAAAGGTGCTGATGTGGCTTTGAATGGTGCATATTGAATGCAGAAAAAGTCTTGAGTTAAAATATGTTCAAAAAATTGAAATCCCTTTGTAATAGACGTGTTTTCGTCGGAAACCTGATACTTCGAAAGAGATTGTCCAGTTTGTACACGAAGTGCATCCAGTTTTTCCGGTAACCCTCTCAACTTTTTAGCACATGCTATGAGGGTGAAATTATTATACCATGCCAACATTCAACCATTTCATAGTTCATTTGCAGTGCTTTTCAATTCAGGGTCATTTTAGCTCAAAATAAATCATGAAATGCATGAAAACTAGCAAATGAAGTCAGAAAATGGTTGAAAGGTGATGATGTGGCTTTGAATGGTGCATATTGAATGCAGAAAAAGTCTTGAGTTAAAATATGTTCAAAAAATTGAAATCCCTTTGTAATAGACGTGTTTTCGTCCGAAACCCTGATACTTCGAAAGAGATTGTCCAGTTTGTACACGAAGTGCATCCAGTTTTTCCGGTAACCCTCTCTACTTTTTAGCACATGCTATGTGGGTGAAATTATGATACCATGCCAAGTTTCAACCATTTCATAGTTCATTTGCAGTGCTTTTCAATTCAGGGTCATTTTAGCTCAAAATAAATCATGAAATGCATGAAAACTAGCTAATGAAGTCAGAAAATGGTTGAAAGGTGCTGATGTGGCTTTGAATGGTGCATATTGAATGCAGAAAAAGTCTTGAGTTAAAATAGGTTCAAAAAATTGAAATCCCTTTGTAATAGACGTGTTTTCGTCCGTAACCCTGATACTTCGAAAAAGATTGTCCAGTTTGTGCACGAAGTGCATCCAGTTTTTCCGGTAACCCTCTCAACTTTTTAGCACATGCTATGTGGGTGAAATTATGATACCATTCCAACTTTCAACCATTTCAGAGTTCATTTGCAGTGCTTTTCAATTCAGGGTCATTTTAGCTCAAAATAAATCATGAAATGCATGAAAACTAGCAAATGAAGTCAGAAAATGGTTGAAAGATGATGATGTGGCTTTGAATGGTGCATATTGAATGCAGAAAAAGTCTTGAGTTAACATATGTTCAAAAAATTGAAATCCCTTTGTAATAGACGTGTTTTCGTCCGAAACCCTGATACTTCGAAAGAGATTGTCCAGTTTGTACACGAAGTGCATCCAGTTTTTCCGGTAACCCTCTCAACTTTTTAGCAAATGCTATGTGGGTGAAATTATTATACCATGCCAACTCTCAACCATTTCCTAGTTCATTTGCAGTCCTTTTCAATTCAGGGTCATTTTAGCTCAAAATAAATCATGAAATGCATGAAAACTAGCAAATGAAGTCGGAAAATGGTTGAAAGGTGATGATGTGGCTTTGAATGGTGCATATTGAATGCAGAAAAAGTCTTGAGTTAACATATGTTCAAAAAATTGAAATCCCTTTGTAATAGACGTGTTTTCGTCCGAAACCCTGATACTTCGAAAGAGATTGTCCAGTTTGTACACGAAGTGCATCCAGTTTTTCCGGTAACCCTCTCAACTTTTTAGCACATGCTATGTGGGTGAAATTATGATTCCATGCCAACTTTCAACCATTTCAGAGTTCATTTGCAATGCTTTTCAACTCAGGGTCATTTTAGCTCAAAATAAATCATGAAATGCATGAAAACTAGCTAATGAAGTCAGAAAATGGTTGAAAGGTGCTGATGTGGCTTTGAATGGTGCATATTGAATGCAGAAAAAGTCTTGAGTTAAAATATGTTCAAAAAATTGAAATCCCTTTGTAATAGACGTGTTTTCGTCGGAAACCTGATACTTCGAAAGAGATTGTCCAGTTTGTACACGAAGTGCATCCAGTTTTTCCGGTAACCCTCTCAACTTTTTAGCACATGCTATGAGGGTGAAATTATTATACCATGCCAACATTCAACCATTTCATAGTTCATTTGCAGTGCTTTTCAATTCAGGGTCATTTTAGCTCAAAATAAATCATGAAATGCATGAAAACTAGCAAATGAAGTCAGAAAATGGTTGAAAGGTGATGATGTGGCTTTGAATGGTGCATATTGAATGCAGAAAAAGTCTTGAGTTAAAATATGTTCAAAAAATTGAAATCCCTTTGTAATAGACGTGTTTTCGTCCGAAACCCTGATACTTCGAAAGAGATTGTCCAGTTTGTACACGAAGTGCATCCAGTTTTTCCGGTAACCCTCTCAACTTTTTAGCACATGCTATGTGGGTGAAATTATGATACCATGCCAAGTTTCAACCATTTCATAGTTCATTTGCAGTGCTTTTCAATTCAGGGTCATTTTAGCTCAAAATAAATCATGAAATGCATGAAAACTAGCTAATGAAGTCAGAAAATGGTTGAAAGGTGATGATGTGGCTTTGAATGGTGCATATTGAATGCAGAAAAAGTCTTGAGTTAAAATAGGTTCAAAAAATTGAAATCCCTTTGTAATAGACGTGTTTTCGTCCGTAACCCTGATACTTCGAAAGAGATTGTCCAGTTTGTGCACGAAGTGCATCCAGTTTTTCCGGTAACCCTCTCAACTTTTTAGCACATGCTATGTGGGTGAAATTATTATACCATGCCAACTTTCAACCATTTCAGAGTTCATTTGCAGTGCTTTTCAATTCAGGGTCATTTTAGCTCAAAATAAATCATGAAATGCATGAAAACTAGCAAATGAAGTCAGAAAATGGTTGAAAGATGATGATGTGGCTTTGAATGGTGCATATTGAATGCAGAAAAAGTCTTGAGTTAACATATGTTCAAAAAATTGAAATCCCTTTGTAATAGACGTGTTTTCGTCCGAAACCCTGATACTTCGAAAGAGATTGTCCAGTTTGTACACGAAGTGCATCCAGTTTTTCCGGTAACCCTCTCAACTTTTTAGCAAATGCTATGTGGGTGAAATTATGATACCATGCCAACTCTCAACCATTTCCTAGTTCATTTGCAGTGCTTTTCAATTCAGGGTCATTTTAGCTCAAAATAAATCATGAAATGCATGAAAACTAGCTAATGAAGTCAGAAAATGGTTGAAAGGTGCTGATGTGGCTTTGAATGGTGCATATTGAATGCAGAAAAAGTCTTGAGTTAAAATAGGTTCAAAAAATTGAAATCCCTTTGTAATAGACGTGTTTTCGTCCGTAACCCTGATACTTCGAAAGAGATTGTCCAGTTTGTGCACGAAGTGCATCCAGTTTTTCCGGTAACCCTCTCAACTTTTTAGCACATGCTATGTGGGTGAAATTATGATACCATGCCAACTTTCAACCATTTCAGAGTTCATTTGCAGTGCTTTTCAATTCAGGGTCATTTTAGCTCAAAATAAATCATGAAATGCATGAAAACTAGCAAATGAAGTCAGAAAATGGTTGAAAGATGATGATGTGGCTTTGAATGGTGCATATTGAATGCAGAAAAAGTCTTGAGTTAACATATGTTCAAAAAATTGAAATCCCTTTGTAATAGACGTGTTTTCGTCCGAAACCCTGATACTTCGAAAGAGATTGTCCAGTTTGTACACGAAGTGCATCCAGTTTTTCCGGTAACCCTCTCAACTTTTTAGCAAATGCTATGTGGGTGAAATTATTATACCATGCCAACTCTCAACCATTTCCTAGTTCATTTGCAGTCCTTTTCAATTCAGGGTCATTTTAGCTCAAAATAAACCATGAAATGCATGAAAACTAGCAAATGAAGTCGGAAAATGGTTGAAAGGTGATGATGTGGCTTTGAATGGTGCATATTGAATGCAGAAAAAGTCTTGAGTTAACATATGTTCAAAAAATTGAAATCCCTTTGTAATAGACGTGTTTTCGTCCGAAACCCTGATACTTCGAAAGAGATTGTCCAGTTTGTACACGAAGTGCATCCAGTTTTTCCGGTAACCCTCTCAACTTTTTAGCACATGCTATGTGGGTGAAATTATGATACCATGCCAACTTTCAACCATTTCAGAGTTCATTTGCAATGCTTTTCAACTCAGGGTCATTTTAGCTCAAAATAAATCATGAAATGCATGAAAACTAGCTAATGAAGTCAGAAAATGGTTGAAAGGTGCTGATGTGGCTTTGAATGGTGCATATTGAATGCAGAAAAAGTCTTGAGTTAAAATATGTTCAAAAAATTGAAATCCCTTTGTAATAGACGTGTTTTCGTCGGAAACCTGATACTTCGAAAGAGATTGTCCAGTTTGTACACGAAGTGCATCCAGTTTTTCCGGTAACCCTCTCAACTTTTTAGCACATGCTATGAGGGTGAAATTATTATACCATGCCAACATTCAACCATTTCATAGTTCATTTGCAGTGCTTTTCAATTCAGGGTCATTTTAGCTCAAAATAAATCATGAAATGCATGAAAACTAGCAAATGAAGTCAGAAAATGGTTGAAAGGTGATGATGTGGCTTTGAATGGTGCATATTGAATGCAGAAAAAGTCTTGAGTTAAAATATGTTCAAAAAATTGAAATCCCTTTGTAATAGACGTGTTTTCGTCCGAAACCCTGATACTTCGAAAGAGATTGTCCAGTTTGTACACGAAGTGCATCCAGTTTTTCCGGTAACCCTCTCTACTTTTTAGCACATGCTATGTGGGTGAAATTATGATACCATGCCAAGTTTCAACCATTTCATAGTTCATTTGCAGTGCTTTTCAATTCAGGGTCATTTTAGCTCAAAATAAATCATGAAATGCATGAAAACTAGCTAATGAAGTCAGAAAATGGTTGAAAGGTGCTGATGTGGCTTTGAATGGTGCATATTGAATGCAGAAAAAGTCTTGAGTTAAAATAGGTTCAAAAAATTGAAATCCCTTTGTAATAGACGTGTTTTCGTCCGTAACCCTGATACTTCGAAAGAGATTGTCCAGTTTGTGCACGAAGTGCATCCAGTTTTTCCGGTAACCCTCTCAACTTTTTAGCACATGCTATGTGGGTGAAATTATGATACCATGCCAACTTTCAACCATTTCAGAGTTCATTTGCAGTGCTTTTCAATTCAGGGTCATTTTAGCTCAAAATAAATCATGAAATGCATGAAAACTAGCAAATGAAGTCAGAAAATGGTTGAAAGATGATGATGTGGCTTTGAATGGTGCATATTGAATGCAGAAAAAGTCTTGAGTTAACATATGTTCAAAAAATTGAAATCCCTTTGTAATAGACGTGTTTTCGTCCGAAACCCTGATACTTCGAAAGAGATTGTCCAGTTTGTACACGAAGTGCATCCAGTTTTTCCGGTAACCCTCTCAACTTTTTAGCAAATGCTATGTGGGTGAAATTATTATACCATGCCAACTCTCAACCATTTCCTAGTTCATTTGCAGTCCTTTTCAATTCAGGGTCATTTTAGCTCAAAATAAATCATGAAATGCATGAAAACTAGCAAATGAAGTCGGAAAATGGTTGAAAGGTGATGATGTGGCTTTGAATGGTGCATATTGAATGCAGAAAAAGTCTTGAGTTAACATATGTTCAAAAAATTGAAATCCCTTTGTAATAGACGTGTTTTCGTCCGAAACCCTGATACTTCGAAAGAGATTGTCCAGTTTGTACACGAAGTGCATCCAGTTTTTCCGGTAACCCTCTCAACTTTTTAGCACATGCTATGTGGGTGAAATTATGATACCATGCCAACTTTCAACCATTTCAGAGTTCATTTGCAGTGCTTTTCAACTCAGGGTCATTTTAGCTCAAAATAAATCATGAAATGCATGAAAACTAGCTAATGAAGTCAGAAAATGGTTGAAAGGTGCTGATGTGGCTTTGAATGGTGCATATTGAATGCAGAAAAAGTCTTGAGTTAAAATATGTTCAAAAAATTGAAATCCCTTTGTAATAGACGTGTTTTCGTCGGAAACCTGATACTTCGAAAGAGATTGTCCAGTTTGTACACGAAGTGCATCCAGTTTTTCCGGTAACCCTCTCAACTTTTTAGCACATGCTATGAGGGTGAAATTATTATACCATGCCAACATTCAACCATTTCATAGTTCATTTGCAGTGCTTTTCAATTCAGGGTCATTTTAGCTCAAAATAAATCATGAAATGCATGAAAACTAGCTAATGAAGTCAGAAAATGGTTGAAAGGTGCTGATGTGGCTTTGAATGGTGCATATTGAATGCAGAAAAAGTCTTGAGTTAAAATAGGTTCAAAAAATTGAAATCCCTTTGTAATAGACGTGTTTTCGTCCGTAACCCTGATACTTCGAAAGAGATTGTCCAGTTTGTGCACGAAGTGCATCCAGTTTTTCCGGTAACCCTCTCAACTTTTTAGCACATGCTATGTGGGTGAAATTATGATACCATGCCAACTTTCAACCATTTCAGAGTTCATTTGCAGTGCTTTTCAATTCAGGGTCATTTTAGCTCAAAATAAATCATGAAATGCATGAAAACTAGCAAATGAAGTCAGAAAATGGTTGAAAGATGATGATGTGGCTTTGAATGGTGCATATTGAATGCAGAAAAAGTCTTGAGTTAACATATGTTCAAAAAATTGAAATCCCTTTGTAATAGACGTGTTTTCGTCCGAAACCCTGATACTTCGAAAGAGATTGTCCAGTTTGTACACGAAGTGCATCCAGTTTTTCCGGTAACCCTCTCAACTTTTTAGCAAATGCTATGTGGGTGAAATTATTATACCATGCCAACTCTCAACCATTTCCTAGTTCATTTGCAGTCCTTTTCAATTCAGGGTCATTTTAGCTCAAAATAAATCATGAAATGCATGAAAACTAGCAAATGAAGTCGGAAAATGGTTGAAAGGTGATGATGTGGCTTTGAATGGTGCATATTGAATGCAGAAAAAGTCTTGAGTTAACATATGTTCAAAAAATTGAAATCCCTTTGTAATAGACGTGTTTTCGTCCGAAACCCTGATACTTCGAAAGAGATTGTCCAGTTTGTACACGAAGTGCATCCAGTTTTTCCGGTAACCCTCTCAACTTTTTAGCACATGCTATGTGGGTGAAATTATGATACCATGCCAACTTTCAACCATTTCAGAGTTCATTTGCAATGCTTTTCAACTCAGGGTCATTTTAGCTCAAAATAAATCATGAAATGCATGAAAACTAGCTAATGAAGTCAGAAAATGGTTGAAAGGTGCTGATGTGGCTTTGAATGGTGCATATTGAATGCAGAAAAAGTCTTGAGTTAACATATGTTCAAAAAATTGAAATCCCTTTGTAATAGACGTGTTTTCGTCGGAAACCTGATACTTCGAAAGAGATTGTCCAGTTTGTACACGAAGTGCATCCAGTTTTTCCGGTAACCCTCTCAACTTTTTAGCACATGCTATGAGGGTGAAATTATTATACCATGCCAACATTCAACCATTTCATAGTTCATTTGCAGTGCTTTTCAATTCAGGGTCATTTTAGCTCAAAATAAATCATGAAATGCATGAAAACTAGCAAATGAAGTCAGAAAATGGTTGAAAGGTGATGATGTGGCTTTGAATGGTGCATATTGAATGCAGAAAAAGTCTTGAGTTAAAATATGTTCAAAAAATTGAAATCCCTTTGTAATAGACGTGTTTTCGTCCGAAACTCTGATACTTCGAAAGAGATTGTCCAGTTTGTACACGAAGTGCATCCAGTTTTTCCGGTAACCCTCTCTACTTTTTAGCACATGCTATGTGGGTGAAATTATGATACCATGCCAAGTTTCAACCATTTCATAGTTCATTTGCAGTGCTTTTCAATTCAGGGTCATTTTAGCTCAAAATAAATCATGAAATGCATGAAAACTAGCTAATGAAGTCAGAAAATGGTTGAAAGGTGCTGATGTGGCTTTGAATGGTGCATATTGAATGCAGAAAAAGTCTTGAGTTAAAATAGGTTCAAAAAATTGAAATCCCTTTGTAATAGACGTGTTTTCGTCCGTAACCCTGATACTTCGAAAGAGATTGTCCAGTTTGTGCACGAAGTGCATCCAGTTTTTCCGGTAACCCTCTCAACTTTTTAGCACATGCTATGTGGGTGAAATTATGATACCATGCCAACTTTCAACCATTTCAGAGTTCATTTGCAGTGCTTTTCAATTCAGGGTCATTTTAGCTCAAAATAAATCATGAAATGCATGAAAACTAGCAAATGAAGTCAGAAAATGGTTGAAAGATGATGATGTGGCTTTGAATGGTGCATATTGAATGCAGAAAAAGTCTTGAGTTAACATATGTTCAAAAAATTGAAATCCCTTTGTAATAGACGTGTTTTCGTCCGAAACCCTGATACTTCGAAAGAGATTGTCCAGTTTGTACACGAAGTGCATCCAGTTTTTCCGGTAACCCTCTCAACTTTTTAGCAAATGCTATGTGGGTGAAATTATTATACCATGCCAACTCTCAACCATTTCCTAGTTCATTTGCAGTCCTTTTCAATTCAGGGTCATTTTAGCTCAAAATAAATCATGAAATGCATGAAAACTAGCAAATGAAGTCGGAAAATGGTTGAAAGGTGATGATGTGGCTTTGAATGGTGCATATTGAATGCAGAAAAAGTCTTGAGTTAACATATGTTCAAAAAATTGAAATCCCTTTGTAATAGACGTGTTTTCGTCCGAAACCCTGATACTTCGAAAGAGATTGTCCAGTTTGTACACGAAGTGCATCCAGTTTTTCCGGTAACCCTCTCAACTTTTTAGCACATGCTATGTGGGTGAAATTATGATACCATGCCAACTTTCAACCATTTCAGAGTTCATTTGCAATGCTTTTCAACTCAGGGTCATTTTAGCTCAAAATAAATCATGAAATGCATGAAAACTAGCTAATGAAGTCAGAAAATGGTTGAAAGGTGCTGATGTGGCTTTGAATGGTGCATATTGAATGCAGAAAAAGTCTTGAGTTAAAATATGTTCAAAAAATTGAAATCCCTTTGTAATAGACGTGTTTTCGTCGGAAACCTGATACTTCGAAAGAGATTGTCCAGTTTGTACACGAAGTGCATCCAGTTTTTCCGGTAACCCTCTCAACTTTTTAGCACATGCTATGAGGGTGAAATTATTATACCATGCCAACATTCAACCATTTCATAGTTCATTTGCAGTGCTTTTCAATTCAGGGTCATTTTAGCTCAAAATAAATCATGAAATGCATGAAAACTAGCAAATGAAGTCAGAAAATGGTTGAAAGGTGATGATGTGGCTTTGAATGGTGCATATTGAATGCAGAAAAAGTCTTGAGTTAAAATATGTTCAAAAAATTGAAATCCCTTTGTAATAGACGTGTTTTCGTCCGAAACCCTGATACTTCGAAAGAGATTGTCCAGTTTGTACACGAAGTGCATCCAGTTTTTCCGGTAACCCTCTCTACTTTTTAGCACATGCTATGTGGGTGAAATTATGATACCATGCCAAGTTTCAACCATTTCATAGTTCATTTGCAGTGCTTTTCAATTCAGGGTCATTTTAGCTCAAAATAAATCATGAAATGCATGAAAACTAGCTAATGAAGTCAGAAAATGGTTGAAAGGTGCTGATGTGGCTTTGAATGGTGCATATTGAATGCAGAAAAAGTCTTGAGTTAAAATAGGTTCAAAAAATTGAAATCCCTTTGTAATAGACGTGTTTTCGTCCGTAACCCTGATACTTCGAAAGAGATTGTCCAGTTTGTGCACGAAGTGCATCCAGTTTTTCCGGTAACCCTCTCAACTTTTTAGCACATGCTATGTGGGTGAAATTATGATACCATGCCAACTTTCAACCATTTCAGAGTTCATTTGCAGTGCTTTTCAATTCAGGGTCATTTTAGCTCAAAATAAATCATGAAATGCATGAAAACTAGCAAATGAAGTCAGAAAATGGTTGAAAGATGATGATGTGGCTTTGAATGGTGCATATTGAATGCAGAAAAAGTCTTGAGTTAACATATGTTCAAAAAATTGAAATCCCTTTGTAATAGACGTGTTTTCGTCCGAAACCCTGATACTTCGAAAGAGATTGTCCAGTTTGTACACGAAGTGCATCCAGTTTTTCCGGTAACCCTCTCAACTTTTTAGCAAATGCTATGTGGGTGAAATTATTATACCATGCCAACTCTCAACCATTTCCTAGTTCATTTGCAGTCCTTTTCAATTCAGGGTCATTTTAGCTCAAAATAAATCATGAAATGCATGAAAACTAGCAAATGAAGTCGGAAAATGGTTGAAAGGTGATGATGTGGCTTTGAATGGTGCATATTGAATGCAGAAAAAGTCTTGAGTTAACATATGTTCAAAAAATTGAAATCCCTTTGTAATAGACGTGTTTTCGTCCGAAACCCTGATACTTCGAAAGAGATTGTCCAGTTTGTACACGAAGTGCATCCAGTTTTTCCGGTAACCCTCTCAACTTTTTAGCACATGCTATGTGGGTGAAATTATGATACCATGCCAACTTTCAACCATTTCAGAGTTCATTTGCAATGCTTTTCAACTCAGGGTCATTTTAGCTCAAAATAAATCATGAAATGCATGAAAACTAGCTAATGAAGTCAGAAAATGGTTGAAAGGTGCTGATGTGGCTTTGAATGGTGCATATTGAATGCAGAAAAAGTCTTGAGTTAAAATATGTTCAAAAAATTGAAATCCCTTTGTAATAGAAGTGTTTTCGTCGGAAACCTGATACTTCGAAAGAGATTGTCCAGTTTGTACACGAAGTGCATCCAGTTTTTCCGGTAACCCTCTCAACTTTTTAGCACATGCTATGAGGGTGAAATTATTATACCATGCCAACATTCAACCATTTCATAGTTCATTTGCAGTGCTTTTCAATTCAGGGTCATTTTAGCTCAAAATAAATCATGAAATGCATGAAAACTAGCAAATGAAGTCAGAAAATGGTTGAAAGGTGATGATGTGGCTTTGAATGGTGCATATTGAATGCAGAAAAAGTCTTGAGTTAAAATATGTTCAAAAAATTGAAATCCCTTTGTAATAGACGTGTTTTCGTCCGAAACCCTGATACTTCGAAAGAGATTGTCCAGTTTGTACACGAAGTGCATCCAGTTTTTCCGGTAACCCTCTCTACTTTTTAGCACATGCTATGTGGGTGAAATTATGATACCATGCCAAGTTTCAACCATTTCATAGTTCATTTGCAGTGCTTTTCAATTCAGGGTCATTTTAGCTCAAAATAAATCATGAAATGCATGAAAACTAGCTAATGAAGTCAGAAAATGGTTGAAAGGTGCTGATGTGGCTTTGAATGGTGCATATTGAATGCAGAAAAAGTCTTGAGTTAAAATAGGTTCAAAAAATTGAAATCCCTTTGTAATAGACGTGTTTTCGTCCGTAACCCTGATACTTCGAAAGAGATTGTCCAGTTTGTGCACGAAGTGCATCCAGTTTTTCCGGTAACCCTCTCAACTTTTTAGCACATGCTATGTGGGTGAAATTATGATACCATGCCAACTTTCAACCATTTCAGAGTTCATTTGCAGTGCTTTTCAATTCAGGGTCATTTTAGCTCAAAATAAATCATGAAATGCATGAAAACTAGCAAATGAAGTCAGAAAATGGTTGAAAGATGATGATGTGGCTTTGAATGGTGCATATTGAATGCAGAAAAAGTCTTGAGTTAACATATGTTCAAAAAATTGAAATCCCTTTGTAATAGACGTGTTTTCGTCCGAAACCCTGATACTTCGAAAGAGATTGTCCAGTTTGTACACGAAGTGCATCCAGTTTTTCCGGTAACCCTCTCAACTTTTTAGCAAATGCTATGTGGGTGAAATTATTATACCATGCCAACTCTCAACCATTTCCTAGTTCATTTGCAGTCCTTTTCAATTCAGGGTCATTTTAGCTCAAAATAAATCATGAAATGCATGAAAACTAGCAAATGAAGTCGGAAAATGGTTGAAAGGTGATGATGTGGCTTTGAATGGTGCATATTGAATGCAGAAAAAGTCTTGAGTTAACATATGTTCAAAAAATTGAAATCCCTTTGTAATAGACGTGTTTTCGTCCGAAACCCTGATACTTCGAAAGAGATTGTCCAGTTTGTACACGAAGTGCATCCAGTTTTTCCGGTAACCCTCTCAACTTTTTAGCACATGCTATGTGGGTGAAATTATGATACCATGCCAACTTTCAACCATTTCAGAGTTCATTTGCAATGCTTTTCAACTCAGGGTCATTTTAGCTCAAAATAAATCATGAAATGCATGAAAACTAGCTAATGAAGTCAGAAAATGGTTGAAAGGTGCTGATGTGGCTTTGAATGGTGCATATTGAATGCAGAAAAAGTCTTGAGTTAAAATATGTTCAAAAAATTGAAATCCCTTTGTAATAGACGTGTTTTCGTCGGAAACCTGATACTTCGAAAGAGATTGTCCAGTTTGTACACGAAGTGCATCCAGTTTTTCCGGTAACCCTCTCAACTTTTTAGCACATGCTATGAGGGTGAAATTATTATACCATGCCAACATTCAACCATTTCATAGTTCATTTGCAGTGCTTTTCAATTCAGGGTCATTTTAGCTCAAAATAAATCATGAAATGCATGAAAACTAGCAAATGAAGTCAGAAAATGGTTGAAAGGTGATGATGTGGCTTTGAATGGTGCATATTGAATGCAGAAAAAGTCTTGAGTTAAAATATGTTCAAAAAATTGAAATCCCTTTGTAATAGACGTGTTTTCGTCCGGAACCCTGATACTTCGAAAGAGATTGTCCAGTTTGTACACGAAGTGCATCCAGTTTTTCCGGTAACCCTCTCTACTTTTTAGCACATGCTATGTGGGTGAAATTATGATACCATGCCAAGTTTCAACCATTTCATAGTTCATTTGCAGTGCTTTTCAATTCAGGGTCATTTTAGCTCAAAATAAATCATGAAATGCATGAAAACTAGCTAATGAAGTCAGAAAATGGTTGAAAGGTGCTGATGTGGCTTTGAATGGTGCATATTGAATGCAGAAAAAGTCTTGAGTTAAAATAGGTTCAAAAAATTGAAATCCCTTTGTAATAGACGTGTTTTCGTCCGTAACCCTGATACTTCGAAAGAGATTGTCCAGTTTGTGCACGAAGTGCATCCAGTTTTTCCGGTAACCCTCTCAACTTTTTAGCACATGCTATGTGGGTGAAATTATGATACCATGCCAACTTTCAACCATTTCAGAGTTCATTTGCAGTGCTTTTCAATTCAGGGTCATTTTAGCTCAAAATAAATCATGAAATGCATGAAAACTAGCAAATGAAGTCAGAAAATGGTTGAAAGATGATGATGTGGCTTTGAATGGTGCATATTGAATGCAGAAAAAGTCTTGAGTTAACATATGTTCAAAAAATTGAAATCCCTTTGTAATAGACGTGTTTTCGTCCGAAACCCTGATACTTCGAAAGAGATTGTCCAGTTTGTACACGAAGTGCATCCAGTTTTTCCGGTAACCCTCTCAACTTTTTAGCAAATGCTATGTGGGTGAAATTATTATACCATGCCAACTCTCAACCATTTCCTAGTTCATTTGCAGTCCTTTTCAATTCAGGGTCATTTTAGCTCAAAATAAATCATGAAATGCATGAAAACTAGCAAATGAAGTCGGAAAATGGTTGAAAGGTGATGATGTGGCTTTGAATGGTGCATATTGAATGCAGAAAAAGTCTTGAGTTAACATATGTTCAAAAAATTGAAATCCCTTTGTAATAGACGTGTTTTCGTCGGAAACCTGATACTTCGAAAGAGATTGTCCAGTTTGTACACGAAGTGCATCCAGTTTTTCCGGTAACCCTCTCAACTTTTTAGCACATGCTATGAGGGTGAAATTATTATACCATGCCAACATTCAACCATTTCATAGTTCATTTGCAGTGCTTTTCAATTCAGGGTCATTTTAGCTCAAAATAAATCATGAAATGCATGAAAACTAGCAAATGAAGTCAGAAAATGGTTGAAAGGTGATGATGTGGCTTTGAATGGTGCATATTGAATGCAGAAAAAGTCTTGAGTTAAAATATGTTCAAAAAATTGAAATCCCTTTGTAATAGACGTGTTTTCGTCCGAAACCCTGATACTTCGAAAGAGATTGTCCAGTTTGTACACGAAGTGCATCCAGTTTTTCCGGTAACCCTCTCTACTTTTTAGCACATGCTATGTGGGTGAAATTATGATACCATGCCAAGTTTCAACCATTTCATAGTTCATTTGCAGTGCTTTTCAATTCAGGGTCATTTTAGCTCAAAATAAATCATGAAATGCATGAAAACTAGCTAATGAAGTCAGAAAATGGTTGAAAGGTGCTGATGTGGCTTTGAATGGTGCATATTGAATGCAGAAAAAGTCTTGAGTTAAAATAGGTTCAAAAAATTGAAATCCCTTTGTAATAGACGTGTTTTCGTCCGTAACCCTGATACTTCGAAAGAGATTGTCCAGTTTGTGCACGAAGTGCATCCAGTTTTTCCGGTAACCCTCTCAACTTTTTAGCACATGCTATGTGGGTGAAATTATGATACCATGCCAACTTTCAACCATTTCAGAGTTCATTTGCAGTGCTTTTCAATTCAGGGTCATTTTAGCTCAAAATAAATCATGAAATGCATGAAAACTAGCAAATGAAGTCAGAAAATGGTTGAAAGATGATGATGTGGCTTTGAATGGTGCATATTGAATGCAGAAAAAGTCTTGAGTTAACATATGTTCAAAAAATTGAAATCCCTTTGTAATAGACGTGTTTTCGTCCGAAACCCTGATACTTCGAAAGAGATTGTCCAGTTTGTACACGAAGTGCATCCAGTTTTTCCGGTAACCCTCTCAACTTTTTAGCAAATGCTATGTGGGTGAAATTATTATACCATGCCAACTCTCAACCATTTCCTAGTTCATTTGCAGTCCTTTTCAATTCAGGGTCATTTTAGCTCAAAATAAATCATGAAATGCATGAAAACTAGCAAATGAAGTCGGAAAATGGTTGAAAGGTGATGATGTGGCTTTGAATGGTGCATATTGAATGCAGAAAAAGTCTTGAGTTAACATATGTTCAAAAAATTGAAATCCCTTTGTAATAGACGTGTTTTCGTCCGAAACCCTGATACTTCGAAAGAGATTGTCCAGTTTGTACACGAAGTGCATCCAGTTTTTCCGGTAACCCTCTCAACTTTTTAGCACATGCTATGTGGGTGAAATTATGATACCATGCCAACTTTCAACCATTTCAGAGTTCATTTGCAATGCTTTTCAACTCAGGGTCATTTTAGCTCAAAATAAATCATGAAATGCATGAAGACTAGCAAATGAAGGTAGAAAATGGTTGAAAGGAGATGATGTGGCTTTGAATGGTGCATATTGAATGCAGAAAAAGTCTTGAGTTAAAATATGTTCAAAAAATTGAAATCCCTTTGTAATAGACGTGTTTTCGTCCAAAACCCTGATACTTCGAAAGAGATTGTCCAGTTTGTACACGAAGTGCATCCAGTTTTTCCGGTAACCCTCTCAACTTTTTAGCACATGCTATGTGGGTGAAATTATTATACCATGCCAACTTTCAACCATTTCCTAGTTCATTTGCAGTGCTTTTCAATTCAGGGTCATTTTAGCTCAAAATAAATCATGAAATGCATGAAAACTAGCAAATGAAGTCGGAAAATGGTTGAAAGGTGATGATGTGGCTTTGAATGGTGCATATTGAATGCAGAAAAAGTCTTGAGTTAACATATGTTCAAAAAATTGAAATCCCTTTGTAATAGACGTGTTTTCGTACGAAACCCTGATACTTCGAAAGAGATTGTCCAGTTTGTACACGAAGTGCATCCAGTTTTTCCGGTAACCCTCTCAACTTTTTAGCACATGCTATGTGGGTGAAATTATGATACCAAGCCAACTTTCAACCATTTCAGAGTTCCTTTGTAGTGCTTTTCAACTCAGGGTCATTTTAGCTCAAAATAAATCATGAAATGCATGAAGACTAGCAAGTGAAGGTAGAAAATGGTTGAAAGGAGATGATGTGGCTTTGAATGGTGCATATTGAATGCAGAAAAAGTCTTGAGTTAAAATATGTTCAAAAAATTGAAATCCCTTTGTAATAGACGTGTTTTTGTCCGAAACCATGATACTTCGAAAGAGATTGTCCAGTTTGTACACGAAGTGCATCCAGTTTTTCTAGTAACCCTCTCAACTTTTTAGCACATGCTATGTGGGTGAAATTATGATACCATGCCAACTTTCAACCATTTCAGAGTTCATTTGCAGTGCTTTTCAACTCAGGGTCATTTTAGCTCAAAATAAATCATGAAATGCATGAAGACTAGAAAATGAAGGTAGAAAATGGTTGAAAGGAGATGATGTGGCTTTGAATGGTGCATATTGAATGCAGAAAAAGTCTTGAGTTAAAATATGTTTAAAAAATTGAAATCCCTTTGTAATAGACATGTTTTTGTCCGAAACCCTGATACTTCGAAAGAGATTGTCCAGTTTGTACACGAAGTGCATCCAGTTTTTCTAGTAACCCTCTCAACTTTTTAGCACATGCTATGTGGGTGAAATTATGATACCATGCCAACTTTCAACCATTTCAGAGTTCATTTGCAGTGCTTTTCAATTCAGGGTCATTTTAGCTAAAAATAAATCATGAAATGCATGAAAACTAGCAAATGAAGTCAGAAAATGGATGAAAGGTGATGATGTGGCTTTGAATGGTGCATATTGAATGCAGAAAAAGTCTTGAGTTAAAATATGTTCAAAAAATTGAAATCCCTTTGTAATAGACGTGTTTTCGTCGGAAACCTGATACTTCGAAAGAGATTGTCCAGTTTGTACACGAAGTGCATCCAGTTTTTCCGGTAACCCTCTCAACTTTTTAGCACATGCTATCTGGGTGAAATTATGATACCATGCCAACTTTCAACCATTTCATAGTTAATTTGCAGTGCTTTTCAATTCAGGGTCATTTTTGCTAAAAATAAATCATGAAATGCATGAAAACTAGCAAATGAAGTCAGAAAATGGATGAAAGGTGATGATGTGGCTTTGAATGGTGCATATTGAATGCAGAAAAAGTCTTGAGTTAAAATATGTTCAAAAAATTGAAATCCCTTTGTAATAGACGTGTTTTCGTCGGAAACCTGATACTTCGAAAGAGATTGTCCAGTTTGTACACGAAGTGCATCCAGTTTTTCCGGTAACCCTCTCAACTTTTTAGCACATGCTATGAGGGTGAAATTATTATACCATGCCAACATTCAACCATTTCATAGTTCATTTGCAGTGTTTTTCAATTCAGGGTCATTTTAGCTCAAAATAAATCATGAAATGCATGAAAACTAGCAAATGAAGTCAGAAAATGGTTGAAAGGTGATGATGTGGCTTTGAATGGTGCATATTGAATCCAGAAAAAGTCTTGAGTTAAAATATGTTCAAAAAATTGAAATCCCTTTGTAATAGACGTGTTTTCGTCCGAAACCCTGATACTTCGAAAGAGATTGTCCAGTTTGTACACGAAGTGCATCCAGTTTTTCCGGTAACCCTCTCTACTTTTTAGCACATGCTATGTGGGTGAAATTATGATACCATGCCAAGTTTCAACCATTTCATAGTTCATTTGCAGTGCTTTTCAATTCAGGGTCATTTTAGCTCAAAATAAATCATGAAATGCATGAAAACTAGCTAATGAAGTCAGAAAATGGTTGAAAGGTGCTGATGTGGCTTTGAATGGTGCATATTGAATGCAGAAAAAGTCTTGAGTTAAAATAGGTTCAAAAAATTGAAATCCCTTTGTAATAGACGTGTTTTCGTCCGTAACCCTGATACTTCGAAAGAGATTGTCCAGTTTGTGCACGAAGTGCATCCAGTTTTTCCGGTAACCCTCTCAACTTTTTAGCACATGCTATGTGGGTGAAATTATGATACCATGCCAACTTTCAACCATTTCAGAGTTCATTTGCAGTGCTTTTCAATTCAGGGTCATTTTAGCTCAAAATAAATCATGAAATGCATGAAAACTAGCAAATGAAGTCAGAAAATGGTTGAAAGATGATGATGTGGCTTTGAATGGTGCATATTGAATGCAGAAAAAGTCTTGAGTTAACATATGTTCAAAAAATTGAAATCCCTTTGTAATAGACGTGTTTTCGTCCGAAACCCTGATACTTCGAAAGAGATTGTCCAGTTTGTACACGAAGTGCATCCAGTTTTTCCGGTAACCCTCTCAACTTTTTAGCAAATGCTATGTGGGTGAAATTATTATACCATGCCAACTCTCAACCATTTCCTAGTTCATTTGCAGTCCTTTTCAATTCAGGGTCATTTTAGCTCAAAATAAATCATGAAATGCATGAAAACTAGCAAATGAAGTCGGAAAATGGTTGAAAGGTGATGATGTGGCTTTGAATGGTGCATATTGAATGCAGAAAAAGTCTTGAGTTAACATATGTTCAAAAAATTGAAATCCCTTTGTAATAGACGTGTTTTCGTCCGAAACCCTGATACTTCGAAAGAGATTGTCCAGTTTGTACACGAAGTGCATCCAGTTTTTCCGGTAACCCTCTCAACTTTTTAGCACATGCTATGTGGGTGAAATTATGATACCATGCCAACTTTCAACCATTTCAGAGTTCATTTGCAATGCTTTTCAACTCAGGGTCATTTTAGCTCAAAATAAATCATGAAATGCATGAAGACTAGCAAATGAAGGTAGAAAATGGTTGAAAGGAGATGATGTGGCTTTGAATGGTGCATATTGAATGCAGAAAAAGTCTTGAGTTAAAATATGTTCAAAAAATTGAAATCCCTTTGTAATAGACGTGTTTTCGTCCAAAACCCTGATACTTCGAAAGAGATTGTCCAGTTTGTACACGAAGTGCATCCAGTTTTTCCGGTAACCCTCTCAACTTTTTAGCACATGCTATGTGGGTGAAATTATTATACCATGCCAACTTTCAACCATTTCCTAGTTCATTTGCAGTGCTTTTCAATTCAGGGTCATTTTAGCTCAAAATAAATCATGAAATGCATGAAAACTAGCAAATGAAGTCGGAAAATGGTTGAAAGGTGATGATGTGGCTTTGAATGGTGCATATTGAATGCAGAAAAAGTCTTGAGTTAAAATATGTTCAAAAAATTGAAATCCCTTTGTAATAGACGTGTTTTCGTCCGAAACCCTGATACTTCGAAAGAGATTGTCCAGTTTGTACACGAAGTGCATCCAGTTTTTCCGGTAACCCTCTCAACTTTTTGGCACATGCTATGTGGGTGAAATTATGATACCAAGCCAACTTTCAACCATTTCAGAGTTCATTTGCAGTGCTTTTCAACTCAGGGTCATTTTAGCTCAAAATAAATCATGAAATGCATGAAGACTAGCAAATGAAGGTAGAAAATGGTTGAAAGGAGATGATGTGGCTTTGAATGGTGCATATTGAATGCAGAAAAAGTCTTGAGTTAAAATATGTTCAAAAAATTGAAATCCCTTTGTAATAGACGTGTTTTTGTCCGAAACCATGATACTTCGAAAGAGATTGTCCAGTTTGTACCCGAAGTGCATCCAGTTTTTCTAGTAACCCTCTCAACTTTTTAGCACATGCTATGTGGGTGAAATTATGATACCATGCCAACTTTCAACCATTTCAGAGTTCATTTGCAGTGCTTTTCAACTCAGGGTCATTTTAGCTCAAAATAAATCATGAAATGCATGAAGACTAGCAAATGAAGGTAGAACATGGTTGAAAGGAGATGATGTGGCTTTGAATGGTGCATATTGAATGCAGAAAAAGTCTTGAGTTAAAATATGTTTAAAAAATTGAAATCCCTTTGTAATAGACATGTTTTTGTCCGAAACCCTGATACTTCGAAAGAGATTGTCCAGTTTGTACACGAAGTGCATCCAGTTTTTCTAGTAACCCTCTCAACTTTTTAGCACATGCTATGTGGGTGAAATTATGATACCATGCCAACTTTCAACCATTTCAGAGTTCATTTGCAGTGCTTTTCAATTCAGGGTCATTTTAGCTAAAAATAAATCATGAAATGCATGAAAACTAGCAAATGAAGTCAGAAAATGGATGAAAGGTGATGATGTGGCTTTGAATGGTGCATATTGAATGCAGAAAAAGTCTTGAGTTAAAATATGTTCAAAAAATTGAAATCCCTTTGTAATAGACGTGTTTTCGTCGGAAACCTGATACATCGAAAGAGATTGTCCAGTTTGTACACGAAGTGCATCCAGTTTTTCCGGTAACCCTCTCAACTTTTTAGCACATGCTATCTGGGTGAAATTATGATACCATGCCAACTTTCAACCATTTCATAGTTAATTTGCAGTGCTTTTCAATTCAGGGTCATTTTTGCTAAAAATAAATCATGAAATGCATGAAAACTAGCAAATGAAGTCAGAAAATGGATGAAAGGTGATGATGTGGCTTTGAATGGTGCATATTGAATGCAGAAAAAGTCTTGAGTTAAAATATGTTCAAAAAATTGAAATCCCTTTGTAATAGACGTGTTTTCGTCGGAAACCTGATACTTCGAAAGAGATTGTCCAGTATGTACACGAAGTGCATCCAGTTTTTCCGGTAACCCTCTCAACTTTTTAGCACATGCTATGAGGGTGAAATTATTATACCATGCCAACATTCAACCATTTCATAGTTCATTTGCAGTGCTTTTCAATTCAGGGTCATTTTAGCTCAAAATAAATCATGAAATGCATGAAAACTAGCAAATGAAGTCAGAAAATGGTTGAAAGGTGATGATGTGGCTTTGAATGGTGCATATTGAATGCAGAAAAAGTCTTGAGTTAAAATATGTTCAAAAAATTGAAATCCCTTTGTAATAGACGTGTTTTCGTCCGTAACCCTGATACTTCGAAAGAGATTGTCCAGTTTGTACACGAAGTGCATCCAGTTTTTCCGGTAACCCTCTCTACTTTTTAGCACATGCTATGTGGGTGAAATTATGATACCATGCCAAGTTTCAACCATTTCATAGTTCATTTGCAGTGCTTTTCAATTCAGGGTCATTTTAGCTCAAAATAAATCATGAAATGCATGAAAACTAGCTAATGAAGTCAGAAAATGGTTGAAAGGTGATGATGTGGCTTCGAATGGTGCATATTGAATGCAGAAAAAGTCTTGAGTTAAAATATGTTCAAAAAATTGAAATCCCTTTGTAATAGACGTGTTTTCGTCCGTAACCCTGATACTTCGAAAGAGATTGTCCAGTTTGTGCACGAAGTGCATCCAGTTTTTCCGGTAACCCTCTCAACTTTTTAGCACATGCTATGTGGGTGAAATTATGATACCATGCCAACTTTCAACCATTTCAGAGTTCATTTGCAGTGCTTTTCAATTCAGGGTCATTTTAGCTCAAAATAAATCATGAAATGCATGAAAACTAGCAAATGAAGTCAGAAAATGGTTGAAAGATGATGATGTGGCTTTGAATGGTGCATATTGAATGCAGAAAAAGTCTTGAGTTAACATATGTTCAAAAAATTGAAATCCCTTTGTAATAGACGTGTTTTCGTCCGAAACCCTGATACTTCGAAAGAGATTGTCCAGTTTGTACACGAAGTGCATCCAGTTTTTCCGGTAACCCTCTCAACTTTTTAGCACATGCTATGTGGGTGAAATTATTATACCATGCCAACTTTCAACCATTTCCTAGTTCATTTGCAGTGCTTTTCAATTCAGGGTCATTTTAGCTCAAAATAAATCATGAAATGCATGAAAACTAGCAAATGAAGTCGGAAAATGGTTGAAAGGTGATGATGTGGCTTTGAATGGTGCATATTGAATGCAAAAAAAGTCTTGAGTTAACATATGTTCAAAAAATTGAAATCCCTTTGTAATAGACGTGTTTTCGTCCGAAACCCTGATACTTCGAAAGAGATTGTCCAGTTTGTACACGAAGTGCATCCAGTTTTTCCGGTAACCCTCTCAACTTTTTAGCACATGCTATGTGGGTGAAATTATGATACCATGCCAACTTTCAACCATTTTAGAGTTCATTTGCAGTGCTTTTCAACTCAGGGTCATTTTAGCTCAAAATAAATCATGAAATGCATGAAGACTAGCAAATGAAGGTAGAAAATGGTTGAAAGGAGATGATGTGGCTTTGAATGGTGCATATTGAATGCAGAAAAAGTCTTGAGTTAACATATGTTCAAAAAATTGAAATCCCTTTGTAATAGACGTGTTTTCGTCCGAAACCCTGATACTTCGAAAGAGATTGTCCAGTTTGTACACGAAGTGCATCCAGTTTTTCCGGTAACCCTCTCAACTTTTTAGCACATGCTATGTGGGTGAAATTATTATACCATGCCAACTTTCAACCATTTCCTAGTTCATTTGCAGTGCTTTTCAATTCAGGGTCATTTTAGATCAAAATAAATCATGAAATGCATGAAAACTAGCAAATGAAGTCGGAAAATGGTTGAAAGGTGATGATGTGGCTTTGAATGGTGCATATTGAATGCAGAAAAAGTCTTGAGTTAACATATGTTCAAAAAATTGAAATCCCTTTGTAATAGACGTGTTTTCGTCCGAAACCCTGATACTTCGAAAGAGATTGTCCAGTTTGTACACGAAGTGCATCCAGTTTTTCCGGTAACCCTCTCAACTTTTTAGCACATGCTATGTGGGTGAAATTATGATACCATGCCAACTTTCAACCATTTCAGAGTTCATTTGCAGTGCTTTTCAACTCAGGGTCATTTTAGCTCAAAATAAATCATGAAATGCATGAAGACTAGCAAATGAAGGTAGAAAATGGTTGAAAGGAGATGATGTGGCTTTGAATGGTGCATATTGAATGCAGAAAAAGTCTTGAGTTAAAATATGTTCAAAAAATTGAAATCCCTTTGTAATAGACGTGTTTTCGTCGGAAACCCTGATACTTCGAAAGAGATTGTCCAGTTTGTACACGAAGTGCATCCAGTTTTTCCGGTAACCCTCTCAACTTTTTAGCACATGCTATGTGGGTGAAATTATGATACCATGCCAACTTTCAACCATTTCAGAGTTCATTTGTAGTGCTTTTCAATTCAGGGTCATTTTAGCTAAAAATAAATCATGAAATGCATGAAAACTAGCAAATGAAGTCAGAAAATGGATGAAAGGTGATGATGTGGCTTTGAATGGTGCATATTGAATGCAGAAAAAGTCTTGAGTTAAAATATGTTCAAAAAATTGAAATCCCTTTGTAATAGACGTGTTTTCGTCGGAAACCTGATACTTCGAAAGAGATTGTCCAGTTTGTACACGAAGTGCATCCAGTTTTTCCGGTAACCCTCTCAACTTTTTAGCACATGCTATCTGGGTGAAATTATGATACCATGCCAACTTTCAACCATTTCATAGTTAATTTGCAGTGCTTTTCAATTCAGGGTCATTTTTGCTCAAAATAAATCATGAAATGCATGAAAACTAGCAAATGAAGTCAGAAAATGGATGAAAGGTGATGATGTGGCTTTGAATGGTGCATATTGAATGCAGAAAAAGTCTTGAGTTAAAATATGTTCAAAAAATTGAAATCCCTTTGTAATAGACGTGTTTTCGTCCGAAACCCTGATACTTCGAAAGAGATTGTCCAGTTTGTACACGAAGTGCATCCAGTTTTTCCGGTAACCCTCTCAACTTTTTAGCACATGCTATGAGGGTGAAATTATTATACCATGCCAACATTCAACCATTTCATAGTTCATTTGCAGTGCTTTTCAATTCAGGATCATTTTAGCTCAAAATAAATCATGAAATGCATGAAAACTAGCAAATGAAGTCAGAAAATGGTTGAAAGGTGATGATGTGGCTTTGAATGGTGCATATTGAATGCAGAAAAAGTCTTGAGTTAAAATATGTTCAAAAAATTGAAATCCCTTTGTAATAGACGTGTTTTCGTCCGAAACCCTGATACTTCGAAAGAGATTGTCCAGTTTGTACACGAAGTGCATCCAGTTTTTCCGGTAACCCTCTCAACTTTTTAGCACATGCTATGTGGGTGAAATTATGATACCATGCCAACTTTCAACCATTTCAGAGTTCATTTGCAGTGCTTTTCAACTCAGGGTCATTTTAGCTCAAAATAAATCATGAAATGCATGAAGACTAGCAAATGAAGGTAGAACATGGTTGAAAGGAGATGATGTGGCTTTGAATGGTGCATATTGAATGCAGAAAAAGTCTTGAGTTAAAATATGTTTAAAAAATTGAAATCCCTTTGTAATAGACATGTTTTTGTCCGAAACCCTGATACTTCGAAAGAGATTGTCCAGTTTGTACACGAAGTGCATCCAGTTTTTCTAGTAACCCTCTCAACTTTTTAGCACATGCTATGTGGGTGAAATTATGATACCATGCCAACTTTCAACCATTTTTTGAGTTCATTTGCAGTGCTTTTCAATTCAGGGTCATTTTAGCTAAAAATAAATCATGAAATGCATGAAAACTAGCAAATGAAGTCAGAAAATGGATGAAAGGTGATGATGTGGCTTTGAATGGTGCATATTGAATGCAGAAAAAGTCTTGAGTTAAAATATGTTCAAAAAATTGAAATCCCTTTGTAATAGACGTGTTTTCGTCGGAAACCTGATACATCGAAAGAGATTGTCCAGTTTGTACACGAAGTGCATCCAGTTTTTCCGGTAACCCTCTCAACTTTTTAGCACATGCTATCTGGGTGAAATTATGATACCATGCCAACTTTCAACCATTTCATAGTTAATTTGCAGTGCTTTTCAATTCAGGGTCATTTTTGCTAAAAATAAATCATGAAATGCATGAAAACTAGCAAATGAAGTCAGAAAATGGATGAAAGGTGATGATGTGGCTTTGAATGGTGCATATTGAATGCAGAAAAAGTCTTGAGTTAAAATATGTTCAAAAAATTGAAATCCCTTTGTAATAGACGTGTTTTCGTCGGAAACCTGATACTTCGAAAGAGATTGTCCAGTTTGTACACGAAGTGCATCCAGTTTTTCCGGTAACCCTCTCAACTTTTTAGCACATGCTATGAGGGTGAAATTATTATACCATGCCAACATTCAACCATTTCATAGTTCATTTGCAGTGCTTTTCAATTCAGGGTCATTTTAGCTCAAAATAAATCATGAAATGCATGAAAACTAGCAAATGAAGTCAGAAAATGGTTGAAAGGTGATGATGTGGCTTTGAATGGTGCATATTGAATGCAGAAAAAGTCTTGAGTTAAAATATGTTCAAAAAATTGAAATCCCTTTGTAATAGACGTGTTTTCGTCCGTAACCCTGATACTTCGAAAGAGATTGTCCAGTTTGTACACGAAGTGCATCCAGTTTTTCCGGTAACCCTCTCTACTTTTTAGCACATGCTATGTGGGTGAAATTATGATACCATGCCAAGTTTCAACCATTTCATAGTTCATTTGCAGTGCTTTTCAATTCAGGGTCATTTTAGCTCAAAATAAATCATGAAATGCATGAAAACTAGCTAATGAAGTCAGAAAATGGTTGAAAGGTGATGATGTGGCTTCGAATGGTGCATATTGAATGCAGAAAAAGTCTTGAGTTAAAATATGTTCAAAAAATTGAAATCCCTTTGTAATAGACGTGTTTTCGTCCGTAACCCTGATACTTCGAAAGAGATTGTCCAGTTTGTGCACGAAGTGCATCCAGTTTTTCCGGTAACCCTCTCAACTTTTTAGCACATGCTATGTGGGTGAAATTATGATACCATGCCAACTTTCAACCATTTCAGAGTTCATTTGCAGTGCTTTTCAATTCAGGGTCATTTTAGCTCAAAATAAATCATGAAATGCATGAAAACTAGCAAATGAAGTCAGAAAATGGTTGAAAGATGATGATGTGGCTTTGAATGGTGCATATTGAATGCAGAAAAAGTCTTGAGTTAACATATGTTCAAAAAATTGAAATCCCTTTGTAATAGACGTGTTTTCGTCCGAAACCCTGATACTTCGAAAGAGATTGTCCAGTTTGTACACGAAGTGCATCCAGTTTTTCCGGTAACCCTCTCAACTTTTTAGCACATGCTATGTGGGTGAAATTATTATACCATGCCAACTTTCAACCATTTCCGAGTTCATTTGCAGTGCTTTTCAATTCAGGGTCATTTTAGCTCAAAATAAATCATGAAATGCATGAAAACTAGCAAATGAAGTCGGAAAATGGTTGAAAGGTGATGATGTGGCTTTGAATGGTGCATATTGAATGCAAAAAAAGTCTTGAGTTAACATATGTTCAAAAAATTGAAATCCCTTTGTAATAGACGTGTTTTCGTCCGAAACCCTGATACTTCGAAAGAGATTGTCCAGTTTGTACACGAAGTGCATCCAGTTTTTCCGGTAACCCTCTCAACTTTTTAGCACATGCTATGTGGGTGAAATTATGATACCATGCCAACTTTCAACCATTTTAGAGTTCATTTGCAGTGCTTTTCAACTCAGGGTCATTTTAGCTCAAAATAAATCATGAAATGCATGAAGACTAGCAAATGAAGGTAGAAAATGGTTGAAAGGAGATGATGTGGCTTTGAATGGTGCATATTGAATGCAGAAAAAGTCTTGAGTTAACATATGTTCAAAAAATTGAAATCCCTTTGTAATAGACGTGTTTTCGTCCGAAACCCTGATACTTCGAAAGAGATTGTCCAGTTTGTACACGAAGTGCATCCAGTTTTTCCGGTAACCCTCTCAACTTTTTAGCACATGCTATGTGGGTGAAATTATTATACCATGCCAACTTTCAACCATTTCCTAGTTCATTTGCAGTGCTTTTCAATTCAGGGTCATTTTAGATCAAAATAAATCATGAAATGCATGAAAACTAGCAAATGAAGTCGGAAAATGGTTGAAAGGTGATGATGTGGCTTTGAATGGTGCATATTGAATGCAGAAAAAGTCTTGAGTTAACATATGTTCAAAAAATTGAAATCCCTTTGTAATAGACGTGTTTTCGTCCGAAACCCTGATACTTCGAAAGAGATTGTCCAGTTTGTACACGAAGTGCATCCAGTTTTTCCGGTAACCCTCTCAACTTTTTAGCACATGCTATGTGGGTGAAATTATGATACCATGCCAACTTTCAACCATTTCAGAGTTCATTTGCAGTGCTTTTCAACTCAGGGTCATTTTAGCTCAAAATAAATCATGAAATGCATGAAGACTAGCAAATGAAGGTAGAAAATGGTTGAAAGGAGATGATGTGGCTTTGAATGGTGCATATTGAATGCAGAAAAAGTCTTGAGTTAAAATATGTTCAAAAAATTGAAATCCCTTTGTAATAGACGTGTTTTCGTCGGAAACCCTGATACTTCGAAAGAGATTGTCCAGTTTGTACACGAAGTGCATCCAGTTTTTCCGGTAACCCTCTCAACTTTTTAGCACATGCTATGTGGGTGAAATTATGATACCATGCCAACTTTCAACCATTTCAGAGTTCATTTGTAGTGCTTTTCAATTCAGGGTCATTTTAGCTAAAAATAAATCATGAAATGCATGAAAACTAGCAAATGAAGTCAGAAAATGGATGAAAGGTGATGATGTGGCTTTGAATGGTGCATATTGAATGCAGAAAAAGTCTTGAGTTAAAATATGTTCAAAAAATTGAAATCCCTTTGTAATAGACGTGTTTTCGTCGGAAACCTGATACTTCGAAAGAGATTGTCCAGTTTGTACACGAAGTGCATCCAGTTTTTCCGGTAACCCTCTCAACTTTTTAGCACATGCTATCTGGGTGAAATTATGATACCATGCCAACTTTCAACCATTTCATAGTTAATTTGCAGTGCTTTTCAATTCAGGGTCATTTTTGCTCAAAATAAATCATGAAATACATGAAAACTAGCAAATGAAGTCAGAAAATGGATGAAAGGTGATGATGTGGCTTTGAATGGTGCATATTGAATGCAGAAAAAGTCTTGAGTTAAAATATGTTCAAAAAATTGAAATCCCTTTGTAATAGACGTGTTTTCGTCGGAAACCTGATACTTCGAAAGAGATTGTCCAGTTTGTACACGAAGTGCATCCAGTTTTTCCGGTAACCCTCTCAACTTTTTAGCACATGCTATGAGGGTGAAATTATTATACCATGCCAACATTCAACCATTTCATAGTTCATTTGCAGTGCTTTTCAATTCAGGATCATTTTAGCTCAAAATAAATCATGAAATGCATGAAAACTAGCAAATGAAGTCAGAAAATGGTTGAAAGGTGATGATGTGGCTTTGAATGGTGCATATTGAATGCAGAAAAAGTCTTGAGTTAAAATATGTTCAAAAAATTGAAATCCCTTTGTAATAGACGTGTTTTCGTCCAAAACCCTGATACTTCGAAAGAGATTGTCCAGTTTGTACACGAAGTGCATCCAGTTTTTCCGGTAACCCTCTCTACTTTTTAGCACATGCTATGTGGGTGAAATTATGATACCATGCCAAGTTTCAACCATTTCATAGTTCATTTGCAGTGCTTTTCAATTCAGGGTCATTTTAGCTCAAAATAAATCATGAAATGCATGAAAACTAGCTAATGAAGTCAGAAAATGGTTGAAAGGTGATGATGTGGCTTTGAATGGTGCATATTGAATGCAGAAAAAGTCTTGAGTTAAAATATGTTCAAAAAATTGAAATCCCTTTGTAATAGACGTGTTTTCGTCCGTAACCCTGATACTTCGAAAGAGATTGTCCAGTTTGTACACGAAGTGCATCCAGTTTTTCCGGTAACCCTCTCAACTTTTTAGCACATGCTATGTGGGTTAAATTATGATACCATGCCAACTTTCAACCATTTCAGAGTTCATTTGCAGTGCTTTTCAACCCAGGGTCATTTTAGCTCAAAATAAATCATGAAATGCATGAAGACTAGCAAATGAAGGTAGAAAATGGTTGAAAGGAGATGATGTGGCTTTGAATGGTGCATATTGAATGCAGAAAAAGTCTTGAGTTAAAATATGTTCAAAAAATTGAAATCCCTTTGTAATAGACGTGTTTTCGTCCGAAACCCTGATACTTCGAAAGAGATTGTCCAGTTTGTACACGAAGTGCATCCAGTTTTTCCGGTAACCCTCTCAACTTTTTAGCACATGCTATGTGGGTGAAATTATTATACCATGCCAACTTTCAACCATTTCCTAGTTCATTTGCAGTGCTTTTCAATTCAGGGTCATTTTAGCTCAAAATAAATCATGAAATGCATGAAAACTAGCAAATGAAGTCGGAAAATGGTTGAAAGGTGATGATGTGGCTTTGAATGGTGCATATTGAATGCAGAAAAAGTCTTGAGTTAAAATATGTTCAAAAAATTGAAATCCCTTTGTAATAGACGTGTTTTCGTCGGAAACCTGATACTTCGAAAGAGATTGTCCAGTTTGTACACGAAGTGCATCCAGTTTTTCCGGTAACCCTCTCAACTTTTTAGCACATGCTATGTGGGTGAAATTATGATACCATGCCAACTTTCAACCATTTCATAGTTAATTTGCAGTGCTTTTCAATTCAGGGTCATTTTAGCTCAAAATAAATCATGAAATGCATGAAGACTAGCAAATGAAGTCAGAAAATGGATGAAAGGAGATGATGTGGCTTTGAATGGTGCATATTGAATGCAGAAAAAGTCTTGAGTTAAAATATGTTCAAAAAATTGAAATCCCTTTGTAATAGACGTGTTTTCGTCGGAAACCTGATACTTCGAAAGAGATTGTCCAGTTTGTACACGAAGTGCATCCAGTTTTTCCGGTAACCCTCTCAACTTTTTAGCACATGCTATGAGGGTGAAATTATTATACCATGCCAACATTCAACCATTTCATAGTTCATTTGCAGTGCTTTTCAATTCAGGGTCATTTTAGCTCAAAATAAATCATGAAATGCATGAAAACTAGCAAATGAAGTCAGAAAATGGTTGAAAGGTGATGATGTGGCTTTGAATGGTGCATATTGAATGCAGAAAAAGTCTTGAGTTAAAATATGTTCAAAAAATTGAAATCCCTTTGTAATAGACGTGTTTTCGTCCGAAACCCTGATACTTCGAAAGAGATTGTCCAGTTTGTACACGAAGTGCATCCAGTTTTTCCGGTAACCCTCTCAACTTTTTAGCACATGCTATGTGGGTGAAATTATGATACCATGCCAACTTTCAACCATTTCATAGTTCATTTGCAGTGCTTTTCAATTCAGGGTCATTTTAGCTCAAAATAAATCATGAAATGCATGAAAACTAGCAAATGAAGTCGGAAAATGGTTGAAAGGTGATGATGTGGCTTTGAATGGTGCATATTGAATGCAGAAAAAGTCTTGAGTTAACATATGTTCAAAAAATTGAAATCCCTTTGTAATAGACGTGTTTTCGTCCGAAACCCTGATACTTCGAAAGAGATTGTCCAGTTTGTACACGAAGTGCATCCAGTTTTTCCGGTAACCCTCTCTACTTTTTAGCACATGCTATGTGGGTGAAATTATGATACCATGCCAACTTTCAACCATTTCATAGTTCATTTGCAGTGCTTTTCAACTCAGGGTCATTTTAGCTCAAAATAAATCATGAAATGCATGAAGACTAGCAAATGAAGGTAGAAAATGGTTGAAAGGAGATGATGTGGCTTTGAATGGTGCATATTGAATGCAGAAAAAGTCTTGAGTTAAAATATGTTCAAAAAATTGAAATCCATTTGTAATAGACGTGTTTTTGTCCGAAACCCTGATACTTCGAAAGAGATTGTCCAGTTTGTACACGAAGTGCATCCAGTTTTTCTAGTAACCCTCTCAACTTTTTAGCACATGCTATGTGGGTGAAATTATGATACCATGCCAACTTTCAACCATTTCAGAGTTCATTTGCAGTGCTTTTCAATTCAGGGTCATTTTAGCTAAAAATAAATCATGAAATGCATGAAAACTAGCAAATGAAGTCAGAAAATGGATGAAAGATGATGATGTGGCTTTGAATGGTGCATATTGAATGCAGAAAAAGTCTTGAGTTAAAATATGTTCAAAAAATTGAAATCCCTTTGTAATAGACGTGTTTTCGTCGGAAACCTGATACTTCGAAAGAGATTGTCCAGTTTGTACACGAAGTGCATCCAGTTTTTCCGGTAACCCTCTCAACTTTTTAGCACATGCTATGTGGGTGAAATTATTATACCATGCCAACTTTCAACCATTTCCTAGTTCATTTGCAGTGCTTTTCAATTCAGGGTCATTTTAGCTCAAAATAAATCATGAAATGCATGAAAACTAGCAAATGAAGTCGGAAAATGGTTGAAAGGTGATGATGTGGCTTTGAATGGTGCATATTGAATGCAAAAAAAGTCTTGAGTTAACATATGTTCAAAAAATTGAAATCCCTTTGTAATAGACGTGTTTTCGTCCGAAACCCTGATACTTCGAAAGAGATTGTCCAGTTTGTACACGAAGTGCATCCAGTTTTTCCGGTAACCCTCTCAACTTTTTAGCACATGCTATGTGGGTGAAATTATGATACCATGCCAACTTTCAACCATTTTAGAGTTCATTTGCAGTGCTTTTCAACTCAGGGTCATTTTAGCTCAAAATAAATCATGAAATGCATGAAGACTAGCAAATGAAGGTAGAAAATGGTTGAAAGGAGATGATGTGGCTTTGAATGGTGCATATTGAATGCAGAAAAAGTCTTGAGTTAACATATGTTCAAAAAATTGAAATCCCTTTGTAATAGACGTGTTTTCGTCCGAAACCCTGATACTTCGAAAGAGATTGTCCAGTTTGTACACGAAGTGCATCCAGTTTTTCCGGTAACCCTCTCAACTTTTTAGCACATGCTATGTGGGTGAAATTATTATACCATGCCAACTTTCAACCATTTCCTAGTTCATTTGCAGTGCTTTTCAATTCAGGGTCATTTTAGATCAAAATAAATCATGAAATGCATGAAAACTAGCAAATGAAGTCGGAAAATGGTTGAAAGGTGATGATGTGGCTTTGAATGGTGCATATTGAATGCAGAAAAAGTCTTGAGTTAACATATGTTCAAAAAATTGAAATCCCTTTGTAATAGACGTGTTTTCGTCCGAAACCCTGATACTTCGAAAGAGATTGTCCAGTTTGTACACGAAGTGCATCCAGTTTTTCCGGTAACCCTCTCAACTTTTTAGCACATGCTATGTGGGTGAAATTATGATACCATGCCAACTTTCAACCATTTCAGAGTTCATTTGCAGTGCTTTTCAACTCAGGGTCATTTTAGCTCAAAATAAATCATGAAATGCATGAAGACTAGCAAATGAAGGTAGAAAATGGTTGAAAGGAGATGATGTGGCTTTGAATGGTGCATATTGAATGCAGAAAAAGTCTTGAGTTAAAATATGTTCAAAAAATTGAAATCCCTTTGTAATAGACGTGTTTTCGTCGGAAACCCTGATACTTCGAAAGAGATTGTCCAGTTTGTACACGAAGTGCATCCAGTTTTTCCGGTAACCCTCTCAACTTTTTAGCACATGCTATGTGGGTGAAATTATGATACCATGCCAACTTTCAACCATTTCAGAGTTCATTTGTAGTGCTTTTCAATTCAGGGTCATTTTAGCTAAAAATAAATCATGAAATGCATGAAAACTAGCAAATGAAGTCAGAAAATGGATGAAAGGTGATGATGTGGCTTTGAATGGTGCATATTGAATGCAGAAAAAGTCTTGAGTTAAAATATGTTCAAAAAATTGAAATCCCTTTGTAATAGACGTGTTTTCGTCGGAAACCTGATACTTCGAAAGAGATTGTCCAGTTTGTACACGAAGTGCATCCAGTTTTTCCGGTAACCCTCTCAACTTTTTAGCACATGCTATCTGGGTGAAATTATGATACCATGCCAACTTTCAACCATTTCATAGTTAATTTGCAGTGCTTTTCAATTCAGGGTCATTTTTGCTCAAAATAAATCATGAAATGCATGAAAACTAGCAAATGAAGTCAGAAAATGGATGAAAGGTGATGATGTGGCTTTGAATGGTGCATATTGAATGCAGAAAAAGTCTTGAGTTAAAATATGTTCAAAAAATTGAAATCCCTTTGTAATAGACGTGTTTTCGTCCGAAACCCTGATACTTCGAAAGAGATTGTCCAGTTTGTACACGAAGTGCATCCAGTTTTTCCGGTAACCCTCTCAACTTTTTAGCACATGCTATGAGGGTGAAATTATTATACCATGCCAACATTCAACCATTTCATAGTTCATTTGCAGTGCTTTTCAATTCAGGATCATTTTAGCTCAAAATAAATCATGAAATGCATGAAAACTAGCAAATGAAGTCAGAAAATGGTTGAAAGGTGATGATGTGGCTTTGAATGGTGCATATTGAATGCAGAAAAAGTCTTGAGTTAAAATATGTTCAAAAAATTGAAATCCCTTTGTAATAGACGTGTTTTCGTCCGAAACCCTGATACTTCGAAAGAGATTGTCCAGTTTGTACACGAAGTGCATCCAGTTTTTCCGGTAACCCTCTCAACTTTTTAGCACATGCTATGTGGGTGAAATTATGATACCATGCCAACTTTCAACCATTTCAGAGTTCATTTGCAGTGCTTTTCAACTCAGGGTCATTTTAGCTCAAAATAAATCATGAAATGCATGAAGACTAGCAAATGAAGGTAGAACATGGTTGAAAGGAGATGATGTGGCTTTGAATGGTGCATATTGAATGCAGAAAAAGTCTTGAGTTAAAATATGTTTAAAAAATTGAAATCCCTTTGTAATAGACATGTTTTTGTCCGAAACCCTGATACTTCGAAAGAGATTGTCCAGTTTGTACACGAAGTGCATCCAGTTTTTCTAGTAACCCTCTCAACTTTTTAGCACATGCTATGTGGGTGAAATTATGATACCATGCCAACTTTCAACCATTTTTTGAGTTCATTTGCAGTGCTTTTCAATTCAGGGTCATTTTAGCTAAAAATAAATCATGAAATGCATGAAAACTAGCAAATGAAGTCAGAAAATGGATGAAAGGTGATGATGTGGCTTTGAATGGTGCATATTGAATGCAGAAAAAGTCTTGAGTTAAAATATGTTCAAAAAATTGAAATCCCTTTGTAATAGACGTGTTTTCGTCGGAAACCTGATACATCGAAAGAGATTGTCCAGTTTGTACACGAAGTGCATCCAGTTTTTCCGGTAACCCTCTCAACTTTTTAGCACATGCTATCTGGGTGAAATTATGATACCATGCCAACTTTCAACCATTTCATAGTTAATTTGCAGTGCTTTTCAATTCAGGGTCATTTTTGCTAAAAATAAATCATGAAATGCATGAAAACTAGCAAATGAAGTCAGAAAATGGATGAAAGGTGATGATGTGGCTTTGAATGGTGCATATTGAATGCAGAAAAAGTCTTGAGTTAAAATATGTTCAAAAAATTGAAATCCCTTTGTAATAGACGTGTTTTCGTCGGAAACCTGATACTTCGAAAGAGATTGTCCAGTTTGTACACGAAGTGCATCCAGTTTTTCCGGTAACCCTCTCAACTTTTTAGCACATGCTATGAGGGTGAAATTATTATACCATGCCAACATTCAACCATTTCATAGTTCATTTGCAGTGCTTTTCAATTCAGGGTCATTTTAGCTCAAAATAAATCATGAAATGCATGAAAACTAGCAAATGAAGTCAGAAAATGGTTGAAAGGTGATGATGTGGCTTTGAATGGTGCATATTGAATGCAGAAAAAGTCTTGAGTTAAAATATGTTCAAAAAATTGAAATCCCTTTGTAATAGACGTGTTTTCGTCCGTAACCCTGATACTTCGAAAGAGATTGTCCAGTTTGTACACGAAGTGCATCCAGTTTTTCCGGTAACCCTCTCTACTTTTTAGCACATGCTATGTGGGTGAAATTATGATACCATGCCAAGTTTCAACCATTTCATAGTTCATTTGCAGTGCTTTTCAATTCAGGGTCATTTTAGCTCAAAATAAATCATGAAATGCATGAAAACTAGCTAATGAAGTCAGAAAATGGTTGAAAGGTGATGATGTGGCTTCGAATGGTGCATATTGAATGCAGAAAAAGTCTTGAGTTAAAATATGTTCAAAAAATTGAAATCCCTTTGTAATAGACGTGTTTTCGTCCGTAACCCTGATACTTCGAAAGAGATTGTCCAGTTTGTGCACGAAGTGCATCCAGTTTTTCCGGTAACCCTCTCAACTTTTTAGCACATGCTATGTGGGTGAAATTATGATACCATGCCAACTTTCAACCATTTCAGAGTTCATTTGCAGTGCTTTTCAATTCAGGGTCATTTTAGCTCAAAATAAATCATGAAATGCATGAAAACTAGCAAATGAAGTCAGAAAATGGTTGAAAGATGATGATGTGGCTTTGAATGGTGCATATTGAATGCAGAAAAAGTCTTGAGTTAACATATGTTCAAAAAATTGAAATCCCTTTGTAATAGACGTGTTTTCGTCCGAAACCCTGATACTTCGAAAGAGATTGTCCAGTTTGTACACGAAGTGCATCCAGTTTTTCCGGTAACCCTCTCAACTTTTTAGCACATGCTATGTGGGTGAAATTATTATACCATGCCAACTTTCAACCATTTCCGAGTTCATTTGCAGTGCTTTTCAATTCAGGGTCATTTTAGCTCAAAATAAATCATGAAATGCATGAAAACTAGCAAATGAAGTCGGAAAATGGTTGAAAGGTGATGATGTGGCTTTGAATGGTGCATATTGAATGCAAAAAAAGTCTTGAGTTAACATATGTTCAAAAAATTGAAATCCCTTTGTAATAGACGTGTTTTCGTCCGAAACCCTGATACTTCGAAAGAGATTGTCCAGTTTGTACACGAAGTGCATCCAGTTTTTCCGGTAACCCTCTCAACTTTTTAGCACATGCTATGTGGGTGAAATTATGATACCATGCCAACTTTCAACCATTTTAGAGTTCATTTGCAGTGCTTTTCAACTCAGGGTCATTTTAGCTCAAAATAAATCATGAAATGCATGAAGACTAGCAAATGAAGGTAGAAAATGGTTGAAAGGAGATGATGTGGCTTTGAATGGTGCATATTGAATGCAGAAAAAGTCTTGAGTTAACATATGTTCAAAAAATTGAAATCCCTTTGTAATAGACGTGTTTTCGTCCGAAACCCTGATACTTCGAAAGAGATTGTCCAGTTTGTACACGAAGTGCATCCAGTTTTTCCGGTAACCCTCTCAACTTTTTAGCACATGCTATGTGGGTGAAATTATTATACCATGCCAACTTTCAACCATTTCCTAGTTCATTTGCAGTGCTTTTCAATTCAGGGTCATTTTAGATCAAAATAAATCATGAAATGCATGAAAACTAGCAAATGAAGTCGGAAAATGGTTGAAAGGTGATGATGTGGCTTTGAATGGTGCATATTGAATGCAGAAAAAGTCTTGAGTTAACATATGTTCAAAAAATTGAAATCCCTTTGTAATAGACGTGTTTTCGTCCGAAACCCTGATACTTCGAAAGAGATTGTCCAGTTTGTACACGAAGTGCATCCAGTTTTTCCGGTAACCCTCTCAACTTTTTAGCACATGCTATGTGGGTGAAATTATGATACCATGCCAACTTTCAACCATTTCAGAGTTCATTTGCAGTGCTTTTCAACTCAGGGTCATTTTAGCTCAAAATAAATCATGAAATGCATGAAGACTAGCAAATGAAGGTAGAAAATGGTTGAAAGGAGATGATGTGGCTTTGAATGGTGCATATTGAATGCAGAAAAAGTCTTGAGTTAAAATATGTTCAAAAAATTGAAATCCCTTTGTAATAGACGTGTTTTCGTCGGAGACCCTGATACTTCGAAAGAGATTGTCCAGTTTGTACACGAAGTGCATCCAGTTTTTCCGGTAACCCTCTCAACTTTTTAGCACATGCTATGTGGGTGAAATTATGATACCATGCCAACTTTCAACCATTTCAGAGTTCATTTGTAGTGCTTTTCAATTCAGGGTCATTTTAGCTAAAAATAAATCATGAAATGCATGAAAACTAGCAAATGAAGTCAGAAAATGGATGAAAGGTGATGATGTGGCTTTGAATGGTGCATATTGAATGCAGAAAAAGTCTTGAGTTAAAATATGTTCAAAAAATTGATATCCCTTTGTAATAGACGTGTTTTCGTCGGAAACCTGATACTTCGAAAGAGATTGTCCAGTTTGTACACGAAGTGCATCCAGTTTTTCCGGTAACCCTCTCAACTTTTTAGCACATGCTATCTGGGTGAAATTATGATTCCATGCCAACTTTCAACCATTTCATAGTTAATTTGCAGTGCTTTTCAATTCAGGGTCATTTTAGCTAAAAATAAATCATGAAATGCATGAAAACTAGCAAATGAAGTCAGAAAATGGATGAAAGGTGATGATGTGGCTTTGAATGGTGCATATTGAATGCAGAAAAAGTCTTGAGTTAAAATATGTTCAAAAAATTGAAATCCCTTTGTAATAGACGTGTTTTCGTCGGAAACCTGATACTTCGAAAGAGATTGTCCAGTTTGTACACGAAGTGCATCCAGTTTATCCGGTAACCCTCTCAACTTTTTAGCACATGCTATGAGGGTGAAATTATTATACCATGCCAACATTCAACCATTTCATAGTTCATTTGCAGTGCTTTTCAATTCAGGATCATTTTAGCTCAAAATAAATCATGAAATGCATGAAAACTAGCAAATGAAGGTAGAAAATGGTTGAAAGGAGATGATGTGGCTTTGAATGGTGCATATTGAATGCAGAAAAAGTCTTGAGTTAAAATATGTTCAAAAAATTGAAATCCCTTTGTAATAGACGTGTTTTCGTCCGAAACCCTGATACTTCGAAAGAGATTGTCCAGTTTGTACACGAAGTGCATCCAGTTTTTCCGGTAACCCTCTCAACTTTTTAGCACATGCTATCTGGGTGAAATTATGATACCATGCCAACTTTCAACCATTTCATAGTTAATTTGCAGTGCTTTTCACTTCAGGGTCATTTTAGCTAAAAATAAATCATGAAATGCATGAAAACTAGCAAATGAAGTCAGAAAATGGATGAAAGGTGATGATGTGGCTTTGAATGGTGCATATTGAATGTAGAAAAAGTCTTGAGTTAAAATATGTTCAAAAAATTGAAATCCCTTTGTAATAGACGTGTTTTCGTCGGAAACCTGATACTTCGAAAGAGATTGTCCAGTTTGTACACGAAGTGCATCCAGTTTTTCCGGTAACCCTCTCAACTTTTTAGCACATGCTATGAGGGTGAAATTATTATACCATGCCAACATTCAACCATTTCATAGTTCATTTGCAGTGCTTTTCAATTCAGGGTCATTTTAGCTCAAAATAAATCATGAAATGCATGAAAACTAGCAAATGAAGTCAGAAAATGGTTGAAAGGTGATGATGTGGCTTTGAATGGTGCATATTGAATGCAGAAAAAGTCTTTAGTTAAAATATGTTCAAAAAATTGAAATCCCTTTGTAATAGACGTGTTTTCGTCCGAAACCCTGATACTTCGAAAGAGATTGTCCAGTTTGTGCACGAAGTGCATCCAGTTTTTTCGGTAACCCTCTCAACTTTTTAGCACATGCTATGTGGGTGAAATTATGATACCATGCCAAGTTTCAACCATTTCATAGTTCATTTGCAGTGCTTTTCAATTCAGGGTCATTTTAGCTCAAAATAAATCATGAAATGCATGAAAACTAGCAAATGAAGTCAGAAAATGGTTGAAAGATGATGATGTGGCTTTGAATGGTGCATATTGAATGCAGAAAAAGTCTTGAGTTAACATATGTTCAAAAAATTGAAATCCCTTTGTAATAGACGTGTTTTCGTCGGAAACCTGATACTTCGAAAGAGATTGTCCAGTTTGTACACGAAGTGCATCCAGTTTTTCCGGTAACCCTCTCAACTTTTTAGCACATGCTATGTGGGTGAAATTATTATACCATGCCAACTTTTAACCATTTCCTAGTTCATTTGCAGTGCTTTTCAATTCAGGGTCATTTTAGCTCAAAATAAATCATGAAATGCATGAAAACTAGCAAATGAAGTCGGAAAATGGTTGAAAGGTGATGATGTGTCTTTGAATGGTGCATATTGAATGCAGAAAAAGTCTTGAGTTAACATATGTTCAAAAAATTGAAATCCCTTTGTAATAGACGTGTTTTCGTCCGAAACCCTGATACTTCGAAAGAGATTGTCCAGTTTGTACACGAAGTGCATCCAGTTTTTCCGGTAACCCTCTCAACTTTTTAGCACATGCTATGTGGGTGAAATTATGATACCATGCCAACTTTCAACCATTTCAGAGTTCATTTGCAGTGCTTTTCAACTCAGGGTCATTTTAGCTCAAAATAAATCATGAAATGCATGAAGACTAGCAAATGAAGGTAGAAAATGGTTGAAAGGAGATGATGTGGCTTTGAATGGTGCATATTGAATGCAGAAAAAGTCTTGAGTTAAAATATGTTCAAAAAATTGAAATCCCTTTGTAATAGACGTGTTTTCGTCCGAAACCCTGATACTTCGAAAGAGATTGTCCAGTTTGTACACGAAGTGCATCCAGTTTTTCCGGTAACCCTCTCAACTTTTTAGCACATGCTATCTGGTTGAAATTATGATACCATGCCAACTTTCAACCATTTCATAGTTAATTTGCAGTGCTTTTCACTTCAGGGTCATTTTAGCTAAAAATAAATCATGAAATGCATGAAAACTAGCAAATGAAGTCAGAAAATGGATGAAAGGTGATGATGTGGCTTTGAATGGTGCATATTGAATGTAGAAAAAGTCTTGAGTTAAAATATGTTCAAAAAATTGAAATCCCTTTGTAATAGACGTGTTTTCGTTGGAAACCTGATACTTCGAAAGAGATTGTCCAGTTTGTACACGAAGTGCATCCAGTTTTTCCGGTAACCCTCTCAACTTTTTAGCACATGCTATGAGGGTGAAATTATTATACCATGCCAACATTCAACCATTTCATAGTTCATTTGTAGTGCTTTTCAATTCAGGGTCATTTTAGCTCAAAATAAATCATGAAATGCATGAAAACTAGCAAATGAAGTCAGAAAATGGTTGAAAGGTGATGATGTGGCTTTGAATGGTGCATATTGAATGCAAAAAAAGTCTTGAGTTAAAATATGTTCAAAAAATTGAAATCCCTTTGTAATAGACGTGTTTTCGTCCGAAACCCTGATACTTCGAAAGAGATTGTCCAGTTTGTACACGAAGTGCATCCAGTTTTTCCGGTAACCCTCTCTACTTTTTAGCACATGCTATGTGGGTGAAATTATGATACCATGCCAAGTTTCAACCATTTCATAGTTCATTTGCAGTGCTTTTGAATTCAGGGTCATTTTAGCTCAAAATAAATCATGAAATGCATGAAAACTAGCTAATGAAGTCAGAAAATGGTTGAAAGGTGATGATGTGGCTTTGAATGGTGCATATTGAATGCAGAAAAAGTCTTGAGTTAAAATATGTTCAAAAAATTGAAATCCCATTGTAATAGACGTGTTTTCGTCCGTAACCCTGATACTTCGAAAGAGATTGTCCAGTTTGTGCACGAAGTGCATCCAGTTTTTCCGGTAACGCTCTCAACTTTTTAGCACATGCTATGTGGGTGAAATTATGATACCATGCCAACTTTCAACCGTTTCAGAGTTCATTTGCAGTGCTTTTCAATTCAGGGTCATTTTAGCTCAAAATAAATCATGAAATGCATGAAAACTAGCAAATGAAGTCAGAAAATGGTTGAAAGATGATGATGTGGCTTTGAATGGTGCATATTGAATGCAGAAAAAGTCTTGAGTTAAAATATGTTCAAAAAATTGAAATCCCTTTGTAATAGACGTGTTTTCGTCCGAAACCCTGATACTTCGAAAGAGATTGTCCAGTTTGTGCACGAAGTGCATCCAGTTTTTCCGGTAACCCTCTCAACTTTTTAGCACATGCTATGTGGGTGAAATTATGATACCATGCCAACTTTCAACCATTTCATAGTTCATTTGCAGTGCTTTTCAATTCAGGGTCATTTTAGCTCAAAATAAATCATGAAATGCATGAAAACTAGCTAATGAAGTCAGAAAATGGTTGAAAGGTGATGATGTGGCTTCGAATGGTGCATATTGAATGCAGAAAAAGTCTTGAGTTAAAATATGTTCAAAAAATTGAAATCCCTTTGTAATAGACGTGTTTTCGTCCGTAACCCTGATACTTCGAAAGAGATTGTCCAGTTTGTGCACGAAGTGCATCCAGTTTTTCCGGTAACCCTCTCAACTTTTTAGCACATGCTATGTGGGTGAAATTATGATACCATGCCAACTTTCAACCATTTCAGAGTTCATTTGCAGTGCTTTTCAATTCAGGGTCATTTTAGCTCAAAATAAATCATGAAATGCATGAAAACTAGCAAATGAAGTCAGAAAATGGTTGAAAGATGATGATGTGGCTTTGAATGGTGCATATTGAATGCAGAAAAAGTCTTGAGTTAACATATGTTCAAAAAATTGAAATCCCTTTGTAATAGACGTGTTTTCGTCTGAAACCCTGATACTTCGAAAGAGATTGTCCAGTTTGTACACGAAGTGCATCCAGTTTTTCCGGTAACCCTCTCAACTTTTTAGCACATGCTATGTGGGTGAAATTATTATACCATGCCAACTTTCAACCATTTCCTAGTTCATTTGCAGTGCTTTTCAATTCAGGGTCATTTTAGCTCAAAATAAATCATGAAATGCATGAAAACTAGCAAATGAAGTCGGAAAATGGTTGAAAGGTGATGATGTGGCTTTGAATGGTGCATATTGAATGCAGAAAAAGTCTTGAGTTAACATATGTTCAAAAAATTGAAATCCCTTTGTAATAGACGTGTTTTCGTCCGAAACCCTGATACTTCGAAAGAGATTGTCCAGTTTGTACACGAAGTGCATCCAGTTTTTCCGGTAACCCTCTCAACTTTTTAGCACATGCTATGTGGGTGAAATTATGATACCATGCCAACTTTCAACCATTTCAGAGTTCATTTGCAGTGCTTTTCAACTCAGGGTCATTTTAGCTCAAAATAAATCATGAAATGCATGAAGACTAGCAAATGAAGGTAGAAAATGGTTGAAAGGAGATGATGTGGCTTTGAATGGTGCATATTGAATGCAGAAAAAGTCTTGAGTTAACATATGTTCAAAAAATTGAAATCCCTTTGTAATAGACGTGTTTTCGTCCGAAACCCTGATACTTCGAAAGAGATTGTCCAGTTTGTACACGAAGTGCATCCAGTTTTTCCGGTAACCCTCTCAACTTTTTAGCACATGCTATGTGGGTGAAATTATTATACCATGCCAACTTTCAACCATTTCCTAGTTCATTTGCAGTGCTTTTCAATTCAGGGTCATTTTAGCTCAAAATAAATCATGAAATGCATGAAAACTAGCAAATGAAGTCGGAAAATGGTTGAAAGGTGATGATGTGGCTTTGAATGGTGCATATTGAATGCAGAAAAAGTCTTGAGTTAACATATGTTCAAAAAATTGAAATCCCTTTGTAATAGACGTGTTTTCGTCCGAAACCTTGATACTTCGAAAGAGATTGTCCAGTTTGTGCACGAAGTGCATCCAGTTTTTCCGGTAACCCTCTCAACTTTTTAGCACATGCTATGTGGGTGAAATTATGATACCATGCCAACTTTCAACCATTTCATAGTTCATTTGCAGTGCTTTTCAAGTCAGGGTCATTTTAGCTCAAAATAAATCATGAAATGCATGAAAACTAGCTAATGAAGTCAGAAAATGGTTGAAAGGTGATGATGTGGCTTCGAATGGTGCATATTGAATGCAGAAAAAGTCTTGAGTTAAAATATGTTCAAAAAATTGAAATCCCTTTGTAATAGACGTGTTTTCGTCCGTAACCCTGATACTTCGAAAGAGATTGTCCAGTTTGTGCACGAAGTGCATCCAGTTTTTCCGGTAACCCTCTCAACTTTTTAGCACATGCTATGTGGGTGAAATTATGATACCATGCCAACTTTCAACCATTTCAGAGTTCATTTGCAGTGCTTTTCAATTCAGGGTCATTTTAGCTCAAAATAAATCATGAAATGCATGAAAACTAGCAAATGAAGTCAGAAAATGGTTGAAAGATGATGATGTGGCTTTGAATGGTGCATATTGAATGCAGAAAAAGTCTTGAGTTAACATATGTTCAAAAAATTGAAATCCCTTTGTAATAGACGTGTTTTCGTCCGAAACCCTGATACTTCGAAAGAGATTGTCCAGTTTGTACACGAAGTGCATCCAGTTTTTCCGGTAACCCTCTCAACTTTTTAGCACATGCTATGTGGGTGAAATTATTATACCATGCCAACTTTCAACCATTTCCTAGTTCATTTGCAGTGCTTTTCAATTCAGGGTCATTTTAGCTCAAAATAAATCATGAAATGCATGAAAACTAGCAAATGAAGTCGGAAAATGGTTGAAAGGTGATGATGTGGCTTTGAATGGTGCATATTGAATGCAGAAAAAGTCTTGAGTTAACATATGTTCAAAAAATTGAAATCCCTTTGTAATAGACGTGTTTTCGTCCGAAACCCTGATACTTCGAAAGAGATTGTCCAGTTTGTACACGAAGTGCATCCAGTTTTTCCGGTAACCCTCTCAACTTTTTAGCACATGCTATGTGGGTGAAATTATGATACCATGCCAACTTTCAACCATTTCAGAGTTCATTTGCAGTGCTTTTCAACTCAGGGTCATTTTAGCTCAAAATAAATCATGAAATGCATGAAGACTAGCAAATGAAGGTAGAAAATGGTTGAAAGGAGATGATGTGGCTTTGAATGGTGCATATTGAATGCAGAAAAAGTCTTGAGTTAACATATGTTCAAAAAATTGAAATCCCTTTGTAATAGACGTGTTTTCGTCCGAAACCCTGATACTTCGAAAGAGATTGTCCAGTTTGTACACGAAGTGCATCCAGTTTTTCCGGTAACCCTCTCAACTTTTTAGCACATGCTATGTGGGTCAAATTATGATACCATGCCAACTTTCAACCATTTCAGAGTTCATTTGCAGTGCTTTTCAATTCAGGGTCATTTTAGCTCAAAATAAATCATGAAATGCATGAAAACTAGCAAATGAAGTCGGAAAATGGTTGAAAGGTGATGATGTGGCTTTGAATGGTGCATATTGAATGCAGAAAAAGTCTTGAGTTAAAATATGTTCAAAAAATTGAAATCCCTTTGTAATAGACGTGTTTTCGTCCGAAACCCTGATACTTCGAAAGAGATTGTCCAGTTTGTACACGAAGTGCATCCAGTTTTTCCGGTAACCCTCTCAACTTTTTAGCACATGCTATGTGGGTCAAATTATGATACCATGCCAACTTTCAACCATTTCAGAGTTCATTTGCAGTGCTTTTCAACTCAGGGTCATTTTAGCTCAAAATAAATCATGAAATGCATGAAGACTAGCAAATGAAGGTAGAAAATGGTTGAAAGGAGATGATGTGGCTTTGAATGGTGCATATTGAATGCAGAAAAAGTCTTGAGTTAAAATATGTTCAAAAAATTGAAATCCATTTGTAATAGACGTGTTTTTGTCCGTAACCCTGATACTTCGAAAGAGATTGTCCAGTTTGTACACGAAGTGCATCCAGTTTTTCTAGTAACCCTCTCAACTTTTTAGCACATGCTATGTGGGTGAAATTATGATACCATGCCAACTTTCAACCATTTCAGAGTTCATTTGCAGTGCTTTTCAATTCAGGGTCATTTTAGCTAAAAATAAATCATGAAATGCATGAAAACTAGCAAATGAAGTCAGAAAATGGATGAAAGGTGATGATGTGGCTTTGAATGGTGCATATTGAATGCAGAAAAAGTCTTGAGTTAAAATATGTTCAAAAAATTGAAATCCCTTTGTAATAGACGTGTTTTCGTCGGAAACCTGATACTTCGAAAGAGATTGTCCAGTTTGTACACGAAGTGCATCCAGTTTTTCCGGTAACCCTCTCAACTTTTTAGCACATGCTATCTGGGTGAAATTATTATACCATGCCAACTTTCAACCATTTCCTAGTTCATTTGCAGTGCTTTTCAATTCAGGGTCATTTTAGCTCAAAATAAATCATGAAATGCATGAAAACTAGCAAATGAAGTCGGAAAATGGTTGAAAGGTGATGATGTGGCTTTGAATGGTGCATATTGAATGCAGAAAAAGTCTTGAGTTAACATATGTTCAAAAAATTGAAATCCCTTTGTAATAGACGTGTTTTCGTCCGAAACCCTGATACTTCGAAAGAGATTGTCCAGTTTGTACACGAAGTGCATCCAGTTTTTCCGGTAACCCTCTCAACTTTTTAGCACATGCTATGTGGGTGAAATTATGATACCATGCCAACTTTCAACCATTTCAGAGTTCATTTGCAGTGCTTTTCAACTCAGGGTCATTTTAGCTCAAAATAAATCATGAAATGCATGAAGACTAGCAAATGAAGGTAGAAAATGGTTGAAAGGAGATGATGTGGCTTTGAATGGTGCATATTGAATGCAGAAAAAGTCTTGAGTTAACATATGTTCAAAAAATTGAAATCCCTTTGTAATAGACGTGTTTTCGTCCGAAACCCTGATACTTCGAAAGAGATTGTCCAGTTTGTACACGAAGTGCATCCAGTTTTTCCGGTAACCCTCTCAACTTTTTAGCACATGCTATGTGGGTCAAATTATGATACCATGCCAACTTTCAACCATTTCAGAGTTCATTTGCAGTGCTTTTCAATTCAGGGTCATTTTAGCTCAAAATAAATCATGAAATGCATGAAAACTAGCAAATGAAGTCGGAAAATGGTTGAAAGGTGATGATGTGGCTTTGAATGGTGCATATTGAATGCAGAAAAAGTCTTGAGTTAACATATGTTCAAAAAATTGAAATCCCTTTGTAATAGACGTGTTTTCGTCCGAAACCCTGATACTTCGAAAGAGATTGTCCAGTTTGTGCACGAAGTGCATCCAGTTTTTCCGGTAACCCTCTCAACTTTTTAGCACATGCTATGTGGGTGAAATTATGATACCATGCCAACTTTCAACCATTTCAGAGTTCATTTGCAGTGCTTTTCAACTCAGGGTCATTTTAGCTCAAAATAAATCATGAAATGCATGAAGACTAGCAAATGAAGGTAGAAAATGGTTGAAAGGAGATGATGTGGCTTTGAATGGTGCATATTGAATGCAGAAAAAGTCTTGAGTTAAAATATGTTCAAAAAATTGAAATCCCTTTGTAATAGACGTGTTTTCGTCCGAAACCCTGATACTTCGAAAGAGATTGTCCAGTTTGTACACGAAGTGCATCCAGTTTTTCCGGTAACCCTCTCAACTTTTTAGCACATGCTATGTGGGTCAAATTATGATACCATGCCAAGTTTCAACCATTTCATAGTTCATTTGCAGTGCTTTTCAATTCAGGGTCATTTTAGCTCAAAATAAATCATGAAATGCATGAAAACTAGCTAATGAAGTCAGAAAATGGTTGAAAGGCGATGATGTGGCTTTGAATGGTGCATATTGAATGCAGAAAAAGTCTTGAGTTAAAATATGTTCAAAAAATTGAAATCCCTTTGTAATAGACGTGTTTTCGTCCGTAACCCTGATACTTCGAAAGAGATTGTCCAGTTTGTGCACGAAGTGCATCCAGTTTTTCCGGTAACCCTCTCAACTTTTTAGCACATGCTATGTGGGTGAAATTATGATACCATGCCAACTTTCAACCATTTCAGAGTTCATTTGCAGTGCTTTTCAATTCAGGGTCATTTTCGCTCAAAATAAATCATGAAATGCATGAAAACTAGCAAATGAATTCAGAAAATGGTTGAAAGATGATGATGTGGCTTTGAATGGTGCATATTGAATGCAGAAAAAGTCTTGAGTTAAAATATGTTCAAAAAATTGAAATCCCTTTGTAATAGACGTGTTTTCGTCCGAAACCCTGATACTTCGAAAGAGATTGTCCAGTTTGTACACGAAGTGCATCTAGTTTTTCCGGTAACCCTCTCAACTTTTTAGCACATGCTATGTGGGTGAAATTATTATACCATGCCAACTTTCAACCATTTCATAGTTCATTTGCAGTGCTTTTCAATTCAGGGTCATTTTAGCTAAAAATAAATCATGAAATGCATGAAAACTAGCAAATGAAGTCAGAAAATGGTTGAAAGGCGATGATGTGGCATTGAATGGTGCATATTGAATGCAGAAAAAGTCTTGAGTTAAAATATGTTCAAAAAATTTAAATCCCTTTGTAATAGACGTGTTTTCGTCCGAAACCCTGATACTTCGAAAGAGATTGTCCAGTTTGTGCACGAAGTGCATCCAGTTTTTCCGGTAACCCTCTCAACTTTTTAGCACATGCTATGTGGGTGAAATTATGATACCATGCCAACTTTCTACCATTTCAGAGTTCATTTGCAGTGCTTTTCAATTCAGGGTCATTTTAGCTCAAAAGAAATCATGAAATGCATGAAAACTAGCAAATGAACTCAGAAAATGGTTGAAAGATGATGATGTGGCTTTGAATGGTGCATATTGAATGCAGAAAAAGTCTTGAGTTAAAATATGTTCAAAAAATTGAAATCCCTTTGTAATAGACGTGTTTTCGTCCGAAACCCTAATACTTCGAAAGAGATTGTCCAGTTTGTACACGAAGTGCATCTAGTTTTTCCGGTAACCCTCTCAACTTTTTAGCACATGCTATGTGGGTGAAATTATTATACCATGCCAACTTTCAACCATTTCATAGTTCATTTGCAGTGCTTTTCAATTCAGGGTCATTTTAGCTAAAAATAAATCATGAAATGCATGAAAACTAGCAAATGAAGTCAGAAAATGGTTGAAAGGTGATGATGTGGCTTTGAATGGTGCATATTGAATGCAGAAAAAGTCTTGAGTTAACATATGTTCAAAAAATTTAAATCCCTTTGTAATAGACGTGTTTTCGTCCGAAACCCTGATACTTCGAAAGAGATTGTCCAGTTTGTACACGAAGTGCATCCAGTTTTTCCGGTAACCCTCTCAACATTTTAGCACATGCTATGTGGGTGAAATTATGATACCATGCCAACTTTCTACCATTACATAGTTCATTTGGAGTGCTTTTCAATTCAGAGTCATTTTAGCTCAAAATAAATCATGAAATGCATGAAAACTAGCAAATGAACTCAGAAAATGGTTGAAAGTTGATGATGTGGCTTTGAATGGTGCATATTGAATGCAGAAAAAGTCTTGAGTTAAAATATGTTCAAAAAATTGAAATCCCTTTGTAATAGACGTGTTTTCGTCCGAAACCCTGATACTTCGAAAGAGATTGTCCAGTTTGTACACGAAGTGCATCCAGTTTTTCCGGTAACCCTCTCAACTTTTTAGCACATGCTATGTGGGTGAAATTATTATACCATGCCAACTTTCAACCATTTCATAGTTCATTTGCAGTGCTTTTCAATTCAGGGTCATTTTAGCTAAAAATAAATCATGAAATGCATGAAAACTAGCAAATGAAGTCAGAAAATGGTTGAAAGGTGATGATGTGGCTTTGAATGGTGCATATTGAATGCAGAAAAAGTCTTGAGTTAACATATGTTCAAAAAATTTAAATCCCTTTGTAATAGACGTGTTTTCGTCCGAAACCCTGATACTTCGAAAGAGATTGTCCAGTTTGTACACGAAGTGCATCCAGTTTTTCCGGTAACCCTCTCAACATTTTAGCACATGCTATGTGGGTGAAATTATGATACCATGCCAACTTTCTACCATTACATAGTTCATTTGGAGTGCTTTTCAATTCAGAGTCATTTTAGCTCAAAATAAATCATGAAATGCATGAAAACTAGCTAATGAAGTCAGAAAATGGTTGAAAGGTGATGATGTGGCTTTGAATGGTGCATATTGAATGCAGAAAAAGTCTTGAGTTAAAATAAGTTCAAAAAATTGAAATCCCTTTGTAATAGACGTGTTTTCGTCCGAAACCCTGATACTTCGAAAGAGATTGTCCAGTTTGTACACGAAGTGCATCCAGTTTTTCCGGTAACCGTCTCAACTTTGTAGCACATGCTATGTGGGTGAAATTATGATACCATGCCAACTTTCAACCATTTCAGAGTTCATTTGCAGTGCTTTTCAATTCAGGGTTATTTTAGCTCAAAATAAATCATGAAATGCATGAAAACTAGCAAATGAAGTCAGAAAATGGTTGAAAGATGATGATGTGGCTTTGAATGGTGCATATTGAATGCAGAAAAAGTCTTGAGTTAAAATATGTTCAAAAAATTGAAATCCCTTTGTAATAGACGTGTTTTCGTCCGAAACCCTGATACTTCGAAAGAGATTGTCCAGTTTGTACACGAAGTGCATCCAGTTTTTCCGGTAACCCTCTCAACTTTTTAGCACATGCTATGTGGGTGAAATTATGATACCATGCCAACTTTCAACCATTTCATAGTTCATTTGCAGTGCTTTTCAATTCAGAGTCATTTTAGCTCAAAATAAATCATGAAATGCATGAAAACTAGCAATTGAAGTCAGAAAATTGTTGAAAGGCGATGATGTGGCTTTGAATGGTGCATATTGAATGTAGAAAAAGTCTTGAGTTAAAATATGTTCAAAAAATTGAAATCCCTTTGTAATAGACGTGTTTTCGTCGGAAACCTGATACTTCGAAAGAGATTGTCCAGTTTGTACACGAAGTGCATCCAGTTTTTCCGGTAACCCTCTCAACTTTTTAGCACATGCTATGAGGGTGAAATTATTATACCATGCCAACATTCAACCATTTCATAGTTCATTTGTAGTGCTTTTCAATTCAGGGTCATTTTAGCTCAAAATAAATCATGAAATGCATGAAAACAAGCAAATGAAGTCAGAAAATGGTTGAAAGGTGATGATGTGGCTTTGAATGGTGCATATTGAATGCAGAAAAAGTCTTGAGTTAAAATATGTTCAAAAAATTGAAATCCCTTTGTAATAGACGTGTTTTCGTCCGAAACCCTGATACTTCGAAAGAGATTGTCCAGTTTGTACACGAAGTGCATCCAGTTTTTCCGGTAACCCTCTCTACTTTTTAGCACATGCTATGTGGGTGAAATTATGATACCATGCCAAGTTTCAACCATTTCATAGTTCATTTGCAGTGCTTTTCAATTCAGGGTCATTTTAGCTCAAAATAAATCATGAAATGCATGAAAACTAGCTAATGAAGTCAGAAAATGGTTGAAAGGTGATGATGTGGCTTTGAATGGTGCATATTGAATGCAGAAAAAGTCTTGAGTTAAAATATGTTCAAAAAATTGAAATCCCTTTGTAATAGACGTGTTTTCGTCCGTAACCCTGATACTTCGAAAGAGATTGTCCAGTTTGTGCACGAAGTGCATCCAGTTTTTCCGGTAACGCTCTCAACTTTTTAGCACATGCTATGTGGGTGAAATTATGATACCATGCCAACTTTCAACCATTTCAGAGTTCATTTGCAGTGCTTTTCAATTCAGGGTCATTTTAGCTCACAATAAATCATGAAATGCATGAAAACTAGCAAATGAAGTCAGAAAATGGTTGAAAGATGATGATGTGGCTTTGAATGGTGCATATTGAATGCAGAAAAAGTCTTGAGTTAACATATGTTCAAAAAATTGAAATCCCTTTGTAATAGACGTGTTTTCGTCCGAAACCCTGATACTTCGAAAGAGATTGTCCAGATTGTACGCGAAGTGCATCCAGTTTTTCCGGTAACCCTCTCAACTTTTTAGCACATGCTATGTGGGTGAAATTATTATACCATGCCAACTTTCAACCATTTCCTAGTTCATTTGCAGTGCTTTTCAATTCAGGGTCATTTTAGCTCAAAAGAAATCATGAAATGCATGAAAACTAGCAAATGAAGTCGGAAAATGGTTGAAAGGTGATGATGTGGCTTTGAATGGTGCATATTGAATGCAGAAAAAGTCTTGAGTTAACATATGTTCAAAAAATTGAAATCCCTTTGTAATAGACGTGTTTTCGTCCGAAACCCTGATACTTCGAAAGAGATTGTCCAGTTTGTACACGAAGTGCATCCAGTTTTTCCGGTAACCCTCTCAACTTTTTAGCACATGCTATGTGGGTGAAATTATGATACCATGCCAACTTTCAACCATTTCAGAGTTCATTTGCAGTGCTTTTCAACTCAGGGTCATTTTAGCTCAAAATAAATCATGAAATGCATGAAGACTAGCAAATGAAGGTAGAAAATGGTTGAAAGGAGATGATGTGGCTTTGAATGGTGCATATTGAATGCAGAAAAAGTCTTGAGTTAAAATATGTTCAAAAAATTGAAATCCCTTTGTAATAGACGTGTTTTTGTCCGAAACCCTGATACTTCGAAAGAGATTGTCCAGTTTGTACACGAAGTGCATCCAGTTTTTCTAGTAACCCTCTCAACTTTTTAGCACATGCTATGTGGGTGAAATTATGATACCATGCCAACTTTCAACCATTTCAGAGTTCATTTGCAGTGCTTTTCAATTCAGGGTCATTTTAGCTAAAAATAAATCATGAAATGCATGAAAACTAGCAAATGAAGTCCGAAAATGGATGAAAGGTGATGATGTGGCTTTGAATGGTGCATATTGAATGCAGAAAAAGTCATGAGTTAAAATATGTTCAAAAAATTGAAATCCCTTTGTAATAGACGTGTTTTCGTCGGAAACCAGATACTTCGAAAGAGATTGTCCAGTTTGTACACGAAGTGCATCCAGTTTTTCCGGTAACCCTCTCAACTTTTTAGCACATGCTATCTGGGTGAAATTATGATACCATGCCAACTTTCAACCATTTCATAGTTAATTTGCAGTGCTTTTCAATTCAGGGTCATTTTAGCTAAAAATAAATCATGAAATGCATGAAAACTAGCAAATGAAGTCAGAAAATGGATGAAAGGTGATGATGTGGCTTTGAATGGTGCATATTGAATGCAGAAAAAGTCTTGAGTTAAAATATGTTCAAAAAATTGAAATCCCTTTGTAATAGACGTGTTTTCGTCGGAAACCTGATACTTCGAAAGAGATTGTCCAGTTTGTACACGAAGTGCATCCAGTTTTTCCGGTAACCCTCTCAACTTTTTAGCACATGCTATGAGGGTGAAATTATTATACCATGCCAACATTCAACCATTTCATAGTTCATTTGCAGTGCTTTTCAATTCAGGGTCATTTTAGCTCAAAATAAATCATGAAATGCATGAAAACTAGCAAATGAAGTCAGAAAATGGTTGAAAGGTGATGATGTGGCTTTGAATGGTGCATATTGAATGCAGAAAAAGTCTTGAGTTAAAATATGTTCAAAAAATTGAAATCCCTTTGTAATAGACGTGTTTTCGTCCGAAACCCTGATACTTCGAAAGAGATTGTCCACTTTGTGCACGAAGTGCATCCAGTTTTTCCGGTAACCCTCTCAACTTTTTAGCACATGCTATGTGGGTGAAATTATGATACCATGCCAAGTTTCAACCATTTCAGAGTTCATTTGCAGTGCTTTTCAATTCAGGGTCATTTTAGCTCAAAATAAATCATGAAATGCATGAAAACTAGCAAATGAAGTCAGAAAATGGTTGAAAGATGATGATGTGGCTTTGAATGGTGCATATTGAATGTAGAAAAAGTCTTGAGTTAACATATGTTCAAAAAATTGAAATCCCTTTGTAATAGACGTGTTTTCGTCCGAAACCCTGATACTTCGAAAGAGATTGTCCAGTTTGTACACGAAGTGCATCCAGTTTTTCCGGTAACCCTCTCAACTTTTTAGCACATGCTATATGGGTGAAATTATTATACCATGCCAACTTTCAACCATTTCCTAGTTCATTTGCAGTGCTTTTCAATTCAGGGTCATTTTAGCTCAAAATAAATCATGAAATGCATGAAAACTAGCAAATGAAGTCGGAAAATGGTTGAAAGGTGATGATGTGGCTTTGAATGGTGCATATTGAATACAGAAAAAGTCTTGAGTTAAGATATGTTCAAAAAATTGAAATCCCTTTGTAATAGACGTGTTTTCGTCCGAAACCCTGATACTTCGAAAGAGATTGTCCAGTTTGTACACGAAGTGCATCCAGTTTTTCCGGTAACCCTCTCAACTTTTTAGCACATGCTATGTGGGTGAAATTATGATACCATGCCAACTTTCAACCATTTCAGAGTTCATTTGCAGTGCTTTTCAACTCAGGGTCATTTTGGCTCAAAATAAATCATGAAATGCATGAAGACTAGCAAATGAAGGTAGAAAATGGTTGAAAGGAGATGATGTGGCTTTGAATGGTGCATATTGAATGCAGAAAAAGTCTTGAGTTAAAATATGTTCAAAAAATTGAAATCCCTTTGTAATAGACGTGTTTTTGTCCGAAACCCTGATACTTCGAAAGAGATTGTCCAGTTTGTACACGAAGTGCATCCAGTTTTTCTAGTAACCCTCTCAACTTTTTAGCACATGCTATGTGGGTGAAATTATGATACCATGCCAACTTTCAACCATTTCAGAGTTCATTTGCAGTGCTTTTCAATTCAGGGTCATTTTAGCTAAAAATAAATCATGAAATGCATGAAAACTAGCAAATGAAGCCAGAAAATGGATGAAAGGTGATGATGTGGCTTTGAATGGTGCATATTGAATGCAGAAAAAGTCTTGAGTTAAGATATGTTCAAAAAATTGAAATCCCTTTGTAATAGACGTGTTTTCGTCGGAAACCTGATACTTCGAAAGAGATTGTCCAGTTTGTACACGAAGTGCATCCAGTTTTTCCGGTAACCCTCTCAACTTTTTAGCACATGCTATCTGGGTGAAATTATGATACCATGCCAACTTTCAACCATTTCATAGTTAATTTGCAGTGCTTTTCAATTCAGGGTCATTTTAGCTAAAAATAAATCATGAAATGCATGAAAACTAGCAAATGAAGTCAGAAAATGGATGAAAGGTGATGATGTGGCTTTGAATGGTGCATATTGAATGCAGAAAAAGTCTTGAGTTAAAATATGTTCAAAAAATTGAAATCCCTTTGTAATAGACGTGTTTTCGTCGGAAACCTGATACTTCGAAAGAGATTGTCCAGTTTGTACACGAAGTGCATCCAGTTTTTCCGGTAACCCTCTCAACTTTTTAGCACATGCTATGAGGGTGAAATTATTATACCATGCCAACATTCAACCATTTCATAGTTCATTTGCAGTGCTTTTCAATTCAGGGTCATTTTAGCTCAAAATAAATCATGAAATGCATGAAAACTAGCAAATGAAGTCAGAAAATGGTTGAAAGGTGATGATGTGGCTTTGAATGGTGCATATTGAATGCAGAAAAAGTCTTGAGTTAAAATATGTTCAAAAAATTGAAATCCCTTTGTAATAGACGTGTTTTCGTCCGAAACCCTGATACTTCGAAAGAGATTGTCCACTTTGTGCACGAAGTGCATCCAGTTTTTCCGGTAACCCTCTCAACTTTTTAGCACATGCTATGTGGGTGAAATTATGATACCATGCCAAGTTTCAACCATTTCAGAGTTCATTTGCAGTGCTTTTCAATTCAGGGTCATTTTAGCTCAAAATAAATCATGAAATGCATGAAAACTAGCAAATGAAGTCAGAAAATGGTTGAAAGATGATGATGTGGCTTTGAATGGTGCATATTGAATGTAGAAAAAGTCTTGAGTTAACATATGTTCAAAAAATTGAAATCCCTTTGTAATAGACGTGTTTTCGTCCGAAACCCTGATACTTCGAAAGAGATTGTCCAGTTTGTACACGAAGTGCATCCAGTTTTTCCGGTAACCCTCTCAACTTTTTAGCACATGCTATATGGGTGAAATTATTATACCATGCGAACTTTCAACCATTTCCTAGTTCATTTGCAGTGCTTTTCAATTCAGGGTCATTTTAGCTCAAAATAAATCATGAAATGCATGAAAACTAGCAAATGAAGTCGGAAAATGGTTGAAAGGTGATGATGTGGCTTTGAATGGTGCATATTGAATACAGAAAAAGTCTTGAGTTAACATATGTTCAAAAAATTGAAATCCCTTTGTAATAGACGTGTTTTCGTCCGAAACCCTGATACTTCGAAAGAGATTGTCCAGTTTGTACACGAAGTGCATCCAGTTTTTCCGGTAACCCTCTCAACTTTTTAGCACATGCTATGTGGGTGAAATTATGATACCATGCCAACTTTCAACCATTTCAGAGTTCATTTGCAGTGCTTTTCAACTCAGGGTCATTTTGGCTCAAAATAAATCATGAAATGCATGAAGACTAGCAAATGAAGGTAGAAAATGGTTGAAAGGAGATGATGTGGATTTGAATGGTGCATATTGAATGCAGAAAAAGTCTTGAGTTAAAATATGTTCAAAAAATTGAAATCCCTTTGTAATAGACGTGTTTTTGTCCGAAACCCTGATACTTCGAAAGAGATTGTCCAGTTTGTACACGAAGTGCATCCAGTTTTTCTAGTAACCCTCTCAACTTTTTAGCACATGCTATGTGGGTGAAATTATGATACCATGCCAACTTTCAACCATTTCAGAGTTCATTTGCAGTGCTTTTCAATTCAGGGTCATTTTAGCTAAAAATAAATCATGAAATGCATGAAAACTAGCAAATGAAGCCAGAAAATGGATGAAAGGTGATGATGTGGCTTTGAATGGTGCATATTGAATGCAGAAAAAGTCTTGAGTTAAGATATGTTCAAAAAATTGAAATCCCTTTGTAATAGACGTGTTTTCGTCGGAAACCTGATACTTCGAAAGAGATTGTCCAGTTTGTACACGAAGTGCATCCAGTTTTTCCGGTAACCCTCTCAACTTTTTAGCACATGCTATCTGGGTGAAATTATGATACCATGCCAACTTTCAACCATTTCATAGTTAATTTGCAGTGCTTTTCAATTCAGGGTCATTTTAGCTAAAAATAAATCATGAAATGCATGAAAACTAGCAAATGAAGTCAGAAAATGGATGAAAGGTGATGATGTGGCTTTGAATGGTGCATATTGAATGCAGAAAAAGTCTTGAGTTAAAATATGTTCAAAAAATTGAAATCCCTTTGTAATAGACGTGTTTTTGTCGGAAACCTGATACTTCGAAAGAGATTGTCCAGTTTGTACACGAAGTGCATCCAGTTTTTCCGGTAACCCTCTCAACTTTTTAGCACATGCTATGAGGGTGAAATTATTATACCATGCCAACATTCAACCATTTCATAGTTCATTTGCAGTGCTTTTCAATTCAGGGTCATTTTAGCTCAAAATAAATCATGAAATGCATGAAAACTAGCAAATGAAGTCAGAAAATGGTTGAAAGGTGATGATGTGGCTTTGAATGGTGCATATTGAATGCAGAAAAAGTCTTGAGTTAAAATATGTTCAAAAAATTGAAATCCCTTTGTAATAGACGTGTTTTCGTCCGAAACCCTAATACTTCGAAAGAGATTGTCTAGTTTGTACACGAAGTGCATCCAGTTTTTCCGGTAACCCTCTCTACTTTTTAGCACATGCTATGTGGGTGAAATTATGATACCATGCCAAGTTTCAACCATTTCATAGTTCATTTGCAGTGCTTTTCAATTCAGGGTCATTTTAGCTCAAAATAAATCATGAAATGCATGAAAACTAGCTAATGAAGTCAGAAAATGGTTGAAAGGTGATGATGTGGCTTTGAATGGTGCATATTGAATGCAGAAAAAGTCTTGAGTTAAAATATGTTCAAAAAATTGAAATCCCTTTGTAATAGACGTGTTTTCGTCCGTAACCCTGATACTTCGAAAGAGATTGTCCAGTTTGTGCACGAAGTGCATCCAGTTTTTCCGGTAACCCTCTCAACTTTTTAGCACATGCTATGTGGGTGAAATTATGATACCATGCCAACTTTCAACCATTTCAGAGTTCATTTGCAGTGCTTTTCAATTCAGGGTCATTTTAGCTCAAAATAAATCATGAAATGCATGAAAACTAGCAAATGAAGTCAGAAAATGGTTGAAAGATGATGATGTGGCTTTGAATGGTGCATATTGAATGCAGAAAATGTCTTGAGTTAAAATATGTTCAAAAAATTGAAATCCCTTTGTAATAGACGTGTTTTCGTCCGAAACCCTGATACTTCGAAAGAGATTGTCTAGTTTGTACACGAAGTGCATCCAGTTTTTCCGGTAACCCTCTCTACTTTTTAGCACATGCTATGTGGGTGAAATTATGATACCATGCCAAGTTTCAACCATTTCCTAGTTCATTTGCAGTGCTTTTCAATTCAGGGTCATTTTAGCTCAAAATAAATCATGAAATGCATGAAAACTAGCTAATGAAGTCAGAAAATGGTTGAAAGGCGATGATGTGGCTTTGAATGGTGCATATTGAATGCAGAAAAAGTCTTGAGTTAAAATATGTTCAAAAAATTGAAATCCCTTTGTAATAGACGTGTTTTCGTCCGTAACCCTGATACTTCGAAAGAGATTGTCCAGTTTGTGCACGAAGTGCATCCAGTTTTTCCGGTAACCCTCTCAACTTTTTAGCACATGCTATGTGGGTGAAATTATGATACCATGCCAACTTTCAACCATTTCAGAGTTCATTTGCAGTGCTTTTCAATTCAGGGTCATTTTCGCTCAAAATAAATCATGAAATGCATGAAAACTAGCAAATGAAGTCAGAAAATGGTTGAAAGATGATGATGTGGCTTTGAATGGTGCATATTGAATGCAGAAAAAGTCTTGAGTTAAAATATGTTCAAAAAATTGAAATCCCTTTGTAATAGACGTGTTTTCGTCCGAAACCCTGATACTTCGAAAGAGATTGTCCAGTTTGTACACGAAGTGCATCTAGTTTTTCCGGTAACCCTCTCAACTTTTTAGCACATGCTATGTGGGTGAAATTATTATACCATGCCAACTTTCAACCATTTCATAGTTCATTTGCAGTGCTTTTCAATTCAGGGTCATTTTAGCTAAAAATAAATCATGAAATGCATGAAAACTAGCAAATGAAGTCAGAAAATGGTTGAAAGGTGATGATGTGGCATTGAATGGTGCATATTGAATGCAGAAAAAGTCTTGAGTTAAAATATGTTCAAAAAATTTAAATCCCTTTGTAATAGACGTGTTTTCGTCCGAAACCCTGATACTTCGAAAGAGATTGTCCAGTTTGTGCACGAAGTGCATCCAGTTTTTCCGGTAACCCTCTCAACTTTTTAGCACATGCTATGTGGGTGAAATTATGATACCAAGCCAACTTTCTACCATTTCAGAGTTCATTTGCAGTGCTTTTCAATTCAGGGTCATTTTAGCTCAAAATAAATCATGAAATGCATGAAAACTAGCAAATGAACTCAGAAAATGGTTGAAAGATGATGATGTGGCTTTGAATGGTGCATATTGAATGCAGAAAAAGTCTTGAGTTAAAATATGTTCAAAAAATTGAAATCCATTTGTAATAGACGTGTTTTCGTCCGAAACCCTAATACTTCGAAAGAGATTGTCCAGTTTGTACACGAAGTGCATCCAGTTTTTCCGGTAACCCTCTCAACTTTTTAGCACATGCTATGTGGGTGAAATTATTATACCATGCCAACTTTCAACCATTTCATAGTTCATTTGCAGTGCTTTTCAATTCAGGGTCATTTTAGCTAAAAATAAATCATGAAATGCATGAAAACTAGCAAATGAAGTCAGAAAATGGTTGAAAGGTGATGATGTGGCTTTGAATGGTGCATATTGAATGCAGAAAAAGTCTTGAGTTAACATATGTTCAAAAAATTTAAATCCCTTTGTAATAGACGTGTTTTCGTCCGAAACCCTGATACTTCGAAAGAGATTGTCCAGTTTGTACACGAAGTGCATCCAGTTTTTCCGGTAACCCTCTCAACATTTTAGCACATGCTATGTGGGTGAAATTATGATACCATGCCAACTTTCTACCATTACATAGTTCATTGGGAGTGCTTTTCAATTCAGAGTCATTTTAGCTCAAATTAAATCATGAAATGCATGAAAACTAGCTAATGAAGTCAGAAAATGGTTGAAAGGTGATGATGTGGCTTTGAATGGTGCATATTGAATGCAGAAAAAGTCTTGAGTTAAAATAAGTTCAAAAAATTGAAATCCCTTTGTAATAGACGTGTTTTCGTCCGAAACCCTGATACTTCGAAAGAGATTGTCCAGTTTGTACACGAAGTGCATCCAGTTTTTCCGGTAACCGTCTCAACTTTGTAGCACATGCTATGTGGGTGAAATTATGATACCATGCCAACTTTCAACCATTTCAGAGTTCATTTGCAGTGCTTTTCAATTCAGGGTTATTTTAGCTCAAAATAAATCATGAAATGCATGAAAACTAGCAAATGAAGTCAGAAAATGGTTGAAAGATGATGATGTGGCTTTGAATGGTGCATATTGAATGCAGAAAAAGTCTTGAGTTAAAATATGTTCAAAAAATTGAAATCCCTTTGTAATAGACGTGTTTTCGTCCGAAACCCTGATACTTCGAAAGAGATTGTCCAGTTTGTACACGAAGTGCATCCAGTTTTTCCGGTAACCCTCTCAACTTTTTAGCACATGCTATGTGGGTGAAATTATGATACCATGCCAACTTTCAACCATTTCATAGTTCATTTGCAGTGCTTTTCAATTCAGAGTCATTTTAGCTCAAAATAAATCATGAAATGCATGAAAACTAGCAATTGAAGTCAGAAAATTGTTGAAAGGCGATGATGTGGCTTTGAATGGTGCATATTGAATGCAGAAAAAGTCTTGAGTTAAAATATGTTCAAAAAATTGAAATCCCTTTGTAATAGACGTGTTTTCGTCCGAAACCCTGATACTTCGAAAGAGATTGTCCAGTTTGTACACGAAGTGCATCCAGTTTTTCCGGTAACCGTCTCAACTTTGTAGCACATGCTATGTGGGTGAAATTATGATACCATGCCAACTTTCAACCATTTCAGAGTTCATTTGTAGTGCGTTTCAATTCAGGGTTATTTTAGCTCAAAATAAATCATGAAATGCATGAAAACTAGCAAATGAAGTCAGAAAATGGTTGAAAGATGATGATGTGGCTTTGAATGGTGCATATTGAATGCAGAAAAAGTCTTGAGTTAAAATATGTTCAAAAAATTGAAATCCCTTTGTAATAGACGTGTTTTCGTCCGAAACCCTGATACTTCGAAAGAGATTGTCCAGTTTGTACACGAAGTGCATCCAGTTTTTCCGGTAACCCTCTCAACTTTTTAGCACATGCTATGTGGGTGAAATTATGATACCATGCCAACTTTCAACCATTTCATAGTTCATTTGCAGTGCTTTTCAATTCAGGGTCATTTTAGCTCAAAATAAATCATGAAATGCATGAAAACTAGCAATTGAAGTCAGAAAATTGTTGAAAGGCGATGATGTGGCTTTGAATGGTGCATATTGAATGCAGAAAACGTCTTGAGTTAAAATATGTTCAAAAAATTGAAATCCCTTTGTAATAGACGTGTTTTCGCCGAAACCCTGATACTTCGAAAGAGATTGTCCAGTTTGTACACGAAGTGCATCTAGTTTTTCCGGTAACCCTCTCAACTTTTTAGCACATGCTATGTGGGTGAAATTATGATACCATGCCAACTTTCAACCATTTCAGAGTTCATTTACAGTGCTTTTCAATTCAGGGTCATTTTAGATCAAAATAAATCATGAAATGCATGAAAACTAGCAAATGAAGTCAGAAAATGGTTGAAAGATGATGATGTGGCTTTGAATGGTAAATATTGAATGCAGAAAAAGTCTTGAGTTAAAATATGTTCAAAAAATTGAAATCCCTTTGTAATAGACGTGTTTTCGTCCGAAACCCTGATACTTCGAAAGAGATTGTCCAGTTTGTACACGAAGTGCATCCAGTTTTTCCGGTAACCCTCGCAACTTTTTAGCACATGCTATGTGGGTGAAATTATTATATCATGCCAACTTTCAACCATTTCATAGTTCATTTGCAGTGCTTTTCAATTCAGGGTCATTTTAGCTCAAAATAAATCATAAAATGCATGAAAACTAGCAAATGAAGTCAGAAAATGGTTGAAAGGTGATGATGTGGCTTTGAATGGTGCATATTGAATGCAGAAAAAGTCTTGAGTTAAAATATGTTCAAAAAATTGAAATCCCTTTGTAATAGACGTGTTTTCGTCCGAAACCCTGATACTTCCAAAGAGATTGTCCAGTTTGTACACGAAGTGCATCCAGTTTTTCCGGTAACCCTCTCAACTTTTTAGCACATGATATGTGGGTGAAATTATCATACCATGCCAACTTTCAACCATTTCATAGTTCATTTGCAGTACTTTTCAATTCAGGGTCATTTTAGCTCAAAATAAATCATTTAATGCATGAAAACTAGCTAATGAAGTCAGAAAATGGTTGAAAGGTGATGATGTGGCTTTGAATGGTGCATATTGAATGCAGAAAAAGTCTTGAGTTAAAATATGTTCAAAAAATTGAAATCCCTTTGTAATAGACGTGTTTTCGTCCGAAACCCTGATACTTCGAAAGAGATTGTCAAGTTTCTGCACGAAGTGCATCCAGTTTTTCCAGTAACCCTCTCAACTTTTTAGCACATGCTATGTGGGTGAAATTATGATACGATGCCAACTTTCAACCATTTCAGAGTTCATTTGCAGTGCTTTTCAATTCAGGGTCATTTTAGCTCAAAATAAATCATGAAATGCATGAAAACTAGCAAATGAAGTCAGAAAATGGTTGAAAGATGATGATGTGGCTTTGAATGGTGCATATTGAATGCAGAAAAAGTCTTGAGTTAAAATATGTTCAAAAAATTGAAATCCCTTTGTAATAGACGTGTTTTCGTCCGAAACCCTGATACTTCGAAAGAGATTGTCCAGTTTGTGCACGAAGTGCATCCAGTTTTTCCGGTAACCCTCTCAACTTTTTAGCACATGCTATGTGGGTGAAATTATTATACCATGCCAACTTTCAACCATATCATAGTTCATTTGCAGTGCTTTTCAATTCAGGGTCATTTTAGCTAAAAATAAATTATGAAATGCATGAAAACTAGCAAATGAAGTCGGAAAATGGTTGAAAGGTGATGATGTGGCTTTGAATGGTGCATATTGAATGCAGAAAAAGTCTTGAGTTAACATATGTTCAAAAAATTGAAATCCCTTTGTAATAGACGTGTTTTCGTCCGAAACCCTGATACTTCGAAAGAGATTGTCCAGTTTGTACACGAAGTGCATCCAGTTTTTCCTGTAACCCTCTCAACTTTTTAGCACATGCTATGTGGGTGAAATTATGATACCATGCCAACTTTCAACCATTTCATAGTTCATTTGCAGTGCTTTTCAATTCAGGGTCATTTTAGCTCAAAATAAATCATGAAATGCATCAAAACTAGCAAATGAAGTCAGAAAATGGTTGAAAGGTGATGATGTGGCTTTGAATGGTGCATATTGAATGCAGAAAAAGTCTTGAGTTAAAATAAGTTCAAAAAATTGAAATCCCTTTGTAATAGACGTGTTTTCGTCCGAAACCCTGATACTTCGAAATAGATTGTCAAGTTTGTGCACGAAGTGCATCCAGTTTTTCCGGTAACCCTCTCAACTTTTTAGCACATGCTATGTGGGTGAAATTATGATACGATGCCAACTTTCAACCATTTCAGAGTTCATTTGCAGTGCTTTTCAATTCAGGGTCATTTTAGCTCAAAATAAATCATGAAATGCATGAAAACTAGCAAATGAAGTCAGAAAATGGTTGAAAGATGATGATGTGGCTTTGAATGGTAAATATTGAATGCAGAAAAAGTCTTGAGTTAAAATATGTTCAAAAAATTGAAATCCCTTTGTAATAGACGTGTTTTCGTCCGAAACCCTGATACTTCGAAAGAGATTGTCCAGTTTGTACACGAAGTGCATCCAGTTTTTCCGGTAACCCTCGCAACTTTTTAGCACATGCTATGTGGGTGAAATTATTATATCATGCCAACTTTCAACCATTTCATAGTTCATTTGCAGTGCTTTTCAATTCAGGGTCATTTTAGCTCAAAATAAATCATAAAATGCATGAAAACTAGCAAATGAAGTCAGAAAATGGTTGAAAGGTGATGATGTGGCTTTGAATGGTGCATATTGAATGCAGAAAAAGTCTTGAGTTAAAATATGTTCAAAAAATTGAAATCCCTTTGTAATAGACGTGTTTTCGTCCGAAACCCTGATACTTCGAAAGAGATTGTCCAGTTTGTACACGAAGTGCATCCAGTTTTTCCGGTAACCCTCTCAACTTTTTAGCACATGATATGTGGGTGAAATTATCATACCATGCCAACTTTCAACCATTTCATAGTTCATTTGCAGTACTTTTCAATTCAGGGTCATTTTAGCTCAAAATAAATCATGAAATGCATGAAAACTAGCTAATGAAGTCAGAAAATGGTTGAAAGGTGATGATGTGGCTTTGAATGGTGCATATTGAATGCAGAAAAAGTCTTGAGTTAAAATATGTTCAAAAAATTGAAATCCCTTTGTAATAGACGTGTTTTCGTCCGAAACCCTGATACTTCGAAAGAGATTGTCAAGTTTGTGCACGAAGTGCATCCAGTTTTTCCGGTAACCCTCTCAACTTTTTAGCACATGCTATGTGGGTGAAATTATGATACGATGCCAACTTTCAACCATTTTAGAGTTCATTTGCAGTGCTTTTCAATTCAGGGTCATTTTAGCTCAAAATAAATCATGAAATGCATGAAAACTAGCAAATGAAGTCAGAAAATGGTTGAAAGATGATGATGTGGCTTTGAATGGTGCATATTGAATGCAGAAAAAGTCTTGAGTTAAAATATGTTCAAAAAATTGAAATCCCTTTGTAATAGACGTGTTTTCGTCCGAAACCCTGATACTTCCAAAGAGATTGTCCAGTTTGTACACGAAGTGCATCTAGTTTTTCCGGTAACCCTCTCAACTTTTTAGCACATGCTATGTGGGTGAAATTATTATACCATGCCAACTTTCAACCATATCATAGTTCATTTGCAGTGCTTTTCAATTCAGGGTCATTTTAGCTAAAAATAAATTATGAAATGCATGAAAACTAGCAAATGAAGTCGGAAAATGGTTGAAAGGTGATGATGTGGCTTTGAATGGTGCATATTGAATGCAGAAAAAGTCTTGAGTTAACATATGTTCAAAAAATTGAAATCCCTTTGTAATAGACGTGTTTTCGTCCGAAACCCTGATACTTCGAAAGAGATTGTCCAGTTTGTACACGAAGTGCATCCAGTTTTTCCTGTAACCCTCTCAACTTTTTAGCACATGCTATCTGGGTGAAATTATGATACCATGCCAACTTTCAACCATTTCATAGTTCATTTGCAGTGCTTTTCAATTCAGGGTCATTTTAGCTCAAAATAAGTCATGAAATGCATCAAAACTAGCAAATGAAGTCAGAAAATGGTTGAAAGGTGATGATGTGGCTTTGAATGGTGCATATTGAATGCAGAAAAAGTCTTGAGTTAAAATAAGTTCAAAAAATTGAAATCCCTTTGTAATAGACGTGTTTTCGTCCGAAACCCTGATACTTCGAAATAGATTGTCAAGTTTGTGCACGAAGTGCATCCAGTTTTTCCGGTAACCCTCTCAACTTTTTAGCACATGCTATGTGGGTGAAATTATGATACGATGCCAACTTTCAACCATTTCAGAGTTCATTTGCAGTGCTTTTCAATTCAGGGTCATTTTAGCTCAAAATAAATCATGAAATGCATGAAAACTAGCAAATGAAGTCAGAAAATGGTTGAAAGATGATGATGTGGCTTTGAATGGTAAATATTGAATGCAGAAAAAGTCTTGAGTTAAAATATGTTCAAAAAATTGAAATCCCTTTGTAATAGACGTGTTTTCGTCCGAAACCCTGATACTTCGAAAGAGATTGTCCAGTTTGTACACGAAGTGCATCCAGTTTTTCCGGTAACCCTCGCAACTTTTTAGCACATGCTATGTGGGTGAAATTATTATATCATGCCAACTTTCAACCATTTCATAGTTCATTTGCAGTGCTTTTCAATTCAGGGTCATTTTAGCTCAAAATAAATCATAAAATGCATGAAAACTAGCAAATGAAGTCAGAAAATGGTTGAAAGGTGATGATGTGGCTTTGAATGGTGCATATTGAATGCAGAAAAAGTCTTGAGTTAAAATATGTTCAAAAAATTGAAATCCCTTTGTAATAGACGTGTTTTCGTCCGAAACCCTGATACTTCGAAAGAGATTGTCCAGTTTGTACACGAAGTGCATCCAGTTTTTCCGGTAACCCTCTCAACTTTTTAGCACATGATATGTGGGTGAAATTATCATACCATGCCAACTTTCAACCATTTCATAGTTCATTTCCAGTACTTTTCAATTCAGGGTCATTTTAGCTCAAAATAAATCATGAAATGCATGAAAACTAGCTAATGAAGTCAGAAAATGGTTGAAAGGTGATGATGTGGCTTTGAATGGTGCATATTGAATGCAGAAAAAGTCTTGAGTTAAAATATGTTCAAAAAATTGAAATCCCTTTGTAATAGACGTGTTTTCGTCCGAAACCCTGATACTTCGAAAGAGATTGTCAAGTTTGTGCACGAAGTGCATCCAGTTTTTCCGGTAACCCTCTCAACTTTTTAGCACATGCTATGTGGGTGAAATTATGATACGATGCCAACTTTCAACCATTTCAGAGTTCATTTGCAGTGCTTTTCAATTCAGGGTCATTTTAGCTCAAAATAAATCATGAAATGCATGAAAACTAGCAAATGAAGTCAGAAAATGGTTGAAAGATGATGATGTGGCTTTGAATGGTGCATATTGAATGCAGAAAAAGTCTTGAGTTAAAATAAGTTCAAAAAATTGAAATCCCTTTGTAATAGACGTGTTTTCGTCCGAAACCCTGATACTTCGAAATAGATTGTCAAGTTTGTGCACGAAGTGCATCCAGTTTTTCCGGTAACCCTCTCAACTTTTTAGCACATGCTATGTGGGTGAAATTATGATACGATGCCAACTTTCAACCATTTCAGAGTTCATTTGCAGTGCTTTTCAATTCAGGGTCATTTTAGCTCAAAATAAATCATGAAATGCATGAAAACTAGCAAATGAAGTCAGAAAATGGTTGAAAGATGATGATGTGGCTTTGAATGGTAAATATTGAATGCAGAAAAAGTCTTGAGTTAAAATATGTTCAAAAAATTGAAATCCCTTTGTAATAGACGTGTTTTCGTCCGAAACCCTGATACTTCGAAAGAGATTGTCCAGTTTGTACACGAAGTGCATCCAGTTTTTCCGGTAACCCTCGCAACTTTTTAGCACATGCTATGTGGGTGAAATTATTATATCATGCCAACTTTCAACCATTTCATAGTTCATTTGCAGTGCTTTTCAATTCAGGGTCATTTTAGCTCAAAATAAATCATAAAATGCATGAAAACTAGCAAATGAAGTCAGAAAATGGTTGAAAGGTGATGATGTGGCTTTGAATGGTGCATATTGAATGCAGAAAAAGTCTTGAGTTAAAATATGTTCAAAAAATTGAAATCCCTTTGTAATAGACGTGTTTTCGTCCGAAACCCTGATACTTCGAAAGAGATTGTCCAGTTTGTACACGAAGTGCATCCAGTTTTTCCGGTAACCCTCTCAACTTTTTAGCACATGATATGTGGGTGAAATTATCATACCATGCCAACTTTCAACCATTTCATAGTTCATTTGCAGTACTTTTCAATTCAGGGTCATTTTAGCTCAAAATAAATCATGAAATGCATGAAAACTAGCTAATGAAGTCAGAAAATGGTTGAAAGGTGATGATGTGGCTTTGAATGGTGCATATTGAATGCAGAAAAAGTCTTGAGTTAAAATATGTTCAAAAAATTGAAATCCCTTTGTAATAGACGTGTTTTCGTCCGAAACCCTGATACTTCGAAAGAGATTGTCAAGTTTGTGCACGAAGTGCATCCAGTTTTTCCGGTAACCCTCTCAACTTTTTAGCACATGCTATGTGGGTGAAATTATGATACGATGCCAACTTTCAACCATTTTAGAGTTCATTTGCAGTGCTTTTCAATTCAGGGTCATTTTAGCTCAAAATAAATCATGAAATGCATGAAAACTAGCAAATGAAGTCAGAAAATGGTTGAAAGATGATGATGTGGCTTTGAATGGTGCATATTGAATGCAGAAAAAGTCTTGAGTTAAAATATGTTCAAAAAATTGAAATCCCTTTGTAATAGACGTGTTTTCGTCCGAAACCCTGATACTTCCAAAGAGATTGTCCAGTTTGTACACGAAGTGCATCTAGTTTTTCCGGTAACCCTCTCAACTTTTTAGCACATGCTATGTGGGTGAAATTATTATACCATGCCAACTTTCAACCATATCATAGTTCATTTGCAGTGCTTTTCAATTCAGGGTCATTTTAGCTAAAAATAAATTATGAAATGCATGAAAACTAGCAAATGAAGTCGGAAAATGGTTGAAAGGTGATGATGTGGCTTTGAATGGTGCATATTGAATGCAGAAAAAGTCTTGAGTTAACATATGTTCAAAAAATTGAAATCCCTTTGTAATAGACGTGTTTTCGTCCGAAACCCTGATACTTCGAAAGAGATTGTCCAGTTTGTACACGAAGTGCATCCAGTTTTTCCTGTAACCCTCTCAACTTTTTAGCACATGCTATCTGGGTGAAATTATGATACCATGCCAACTTTCAACCATTTCATAGTTCATTTGCAGTGCTTTTCAATTCAGGGTCATTTTAGCTCAAAATAAGTCATGAAATGCATCAAAACTAGCAAATGAAGTCAGAAAATGGTTGAAAGGTGATGATGTGGCTTTGAATGGTGCATATTGAATGCAGAAAAAGTCTTGAGTTAAAATAAGTTCAAAAAATTGAAATCCCTTTGTAATAGACGTGTTTTCGTCCGAAACCCTGATACTTCGAAATAGATTGTCAAGTTTGTGCACGAAGTGCATCCAGTTTTTCCGGTAACCCTCTCAACTTTTTAGCACATGCTATGTGGGTGAAATTATGATACGATGCCAACTTTCAACCATTTCAGAGTTCATTTGCAGTGCTTTTCAATTCAGGGTCATTTTAGCTCAAAATAAATCATGAAATGCATGAAAACTAGCAAATGAAGTCAGAAAATGGTTGAAAGATGATGATGTGGCTTTGAATGGTAAATATTGAATGCAGAAAAAGTCTTGAGTTAAAATATGTTCAAAAAATTGAAATCCCTTTGTAATAGACGTGTTTTCGTCCGAAACCCTGATACTTCGAAAGAGATTGTCCAGTTTGTACACGAAGTGCATCCAGTTTTTCCGGTAACCCTCGCAACTTTTTAGCACATGCTATGTGGGTGAAATTATTATATCATGCCAACTTTCAACCATTTCATAGTTCATTTGCAGTGCTTTTCAATTCAGGGTCATTTTAGCTCAAAATAAATCATAAAATGCATGAAAACTAGCAAATGAAGTCAGAAAATGGTTGAAAGGTGATGATGTGGCTTTGAATGGTGCATATTGAATGCAGAAAAAGTCTTGAGTTAAAATATGTTCAAAAAATTGAAATCCCTTTGTAATAGACGTGTTTTCGTCCGAAACCCTGATACTTCGAAAGAGATTGTCCAGTTTGTACACGAAGTGCATCCAGTTTTTCCGGTAACCCTCTCAACTTTTTAGCACATGATATGTGGGTGAAATTATCATACCATGCCAACTTTCAACCATTTCATAGTTCATTTCCAGTACTTTTCAATTCAGGGTCATTTTAGCTCAAAATAAATCATGAAATGCATGAAAACTAGCTAATGAAGTCAGAAAATGGTTGAAAGGTGATGATGTGGCTTTGAATGGTGCATATTGAATGCAGAAAAAGTCTTGAGTTAAAATATGTTCAAAAAATTGAAATCCCTTTGTAATAGACGTGTTTTCGTCCGAAACCCTGATACTTCGAAAGAGATTGTCAAGTTTGTGCACGAAGTGCATCCAGTTTTTCCGGTAACCCTCTCAACTTTTTAGCACATGCTATGTGGGTGAAATTATGATACGATGCCAACTTTCAACCATTTCAGAGTTCATTTGCAGTGCTTTTCAATTCAGGGTCATTTTAGCTCAAAATAAATCATGAAATGCATGAAAACTAGCAAATGAAGTCAGAAAATGGTTGAAAGATGATGATGTGGCTTTGAATGGTGCATATTGAATGCAGAAAAAGTCTTGAGTTAAAATATGTTCAAAAAATTGAAATCCCTTTGTAATAGACGTGTTTTCGTCCGAAACCCTGATACTTCGAAAGAGATTGTCCAGTTTGTACACGAAGTGCATCCAGTTTTTCCGGTAACCCTCTCAACTTTTTAGCACATGCTATGTGGGTGAAATTATTATACCATGCCAACTTTCAACCATATCATAGTTCATTTGCAGTGCTTTTCAATTCAGGGTCATTTTAGCTAAAAATAAATTATGAAATGCATGAAAACTAGCAAATGAAGTCGGAAAATGGTTGAAAGGTGATGATGTGGCTTTGAATGGTGCATATTGAATGCAGAAAAAGTCTTGAGTTAACATATGTTCAAAAAATTGAAATCCCTTTGTAATAGACGTGTTTTCGTCCGAAACCCTGATACTTCGAAAGAGATTGTCCAGTTTGTACACGAAGTGCATCCAGTTTTTCCTGTAACCCTCTCAACTTTTTAGCACATGCTATGTGGGTGAAATTATGATACCATGCCAACTTTCTACCATTTCAGAGTTCATTTGGAGTGCTTTTCAATTCAGGGTCATTTTAGCTCAAAATAAATCATGAAATGCATCAAAACTAGCAAATGAAGTCAGAAAATGGTTGAAAGATGATGATGTGGCATTGAATGGTGCATATTGAATGCAGAAAAAGTCTTGAGTTAAAATATGTTCAAAAAATTGAAATCCATTTGTAATAGACGTGTTTTCGTCCGAAACCCTAATACTTCGAAATAGATTGTCAAGTTTGTACACGAAGTGCATCCAGTTTTTCCGGTAACCCTCTCAACTTTTTAGCACATGCTATGTGGGTAAAATTATTATACCATGCCAACTTTCAACCATTTCATAGTTCATTTGCAGTGCTTTTCAATTCAGGGTCATTTTAGCTAAAAATAAATCATGAAATGCATGAAAACTAGCAAATGAAGTCGGAAAATGGTTGAAAGGTGATGATGTGGCTTTGAATGGTGCATATTGAATGCAGAAAAAGTCTTGAGTTAACATATGTTCAAAAAATTTAAATCCCTTTGTAATAGACGTGTTTTCGTCCGAAACCCTGATACTTCGAAAGAGATTGTCCAGTTTGTACACGAAGTGCATCCAGTTTTTCCGGTAACCCTCTCAACATTTTAGCACATGCTATGTGGGTGAAATTATGATACCATGCCAACTTTCAACCATTACATAGTTCATTTGCAGTGCTTTTCAATTCAGAGTCATTTTAGCTCAAAATAAATCATGAAATGCATGAAAACTAGCTAATGAAGTCAGAAAATGGTTGAAAGGTGATGATGTGGCTTTGAATGGTGCATATTGAATGCAGAAAAAGTCTTGAGTTAAAATAAGTTCAAAAAATTGAAATCCCTTTGTAATAGACGTGTTTTCGTCCGAAACCCTGATACTTCGAAAGAGATTGTCCAGTTTGTACACGAAGTGCATCCAGTTTTTCCGGTAACCGTCTCAACTTTGTAGCACATGCTATGTGGGTGAAATTATGATACCATGCCAACTTTCAACCATTTCAGAGTTCATTTGTAGTGCGTTTCAATTCAGGGTTATTTTAGCTCAAAATAAATCATGAAATGCATGAAAACTAGCAAATGAAGTCAGAAAATGGTTGAAAGATGATGATGTGGCTTTGAATGGTGCATATTGAATGCAGAAAAAGTCTTGAGTTAAAATATGTTCAAAAAATTGAAATCCCTTTGTAATAGACGTGTTTTCGTCCGAAACCCTGATACTTCGAAAGAGATTGTCCAGTTTGTACACGAAGTGCATCCAGTTTTTCCGGTAACCCTCTCAACCTTTTAGCACATGCTATGTGGGTGAAATTATGATACCATGCCAACTTTCAACCATTTCATAGTTCATTTGTAGTGCTTTTCAATTCAGGGTCATTTTAGCTCAAAATAAATCATGAAATGCATGAAAACTAGCAAATGAAGTCAGAAAATTGTTGAAAGGCGATGATGTGGCTTTGAATGGTGCATATTGAATGCAGAAAACGTCTTGAGTTAAAATATGTTCAAAAAATTGAAATCCCTTTGTAATAGACGTGTTTTCGCCGAAACCCTGATACTTCGAAAGAGATTGTCCAGTTTGTACACGAAGTGCATCTAGTTTTTCCGGTAACCCTCTCAACTTTTTAGCACATGCTATGTGGGTGAAATTATGATACCATGCCAACTTTCAACCATTTCAGAGTTCATTTACAGTGCTTTTCAATTCAGGGTCATTTTAGATCAAAATAAATCATGAAATGCATGAAAACTAGCAAATGAAGTCAGAAAATGGTTGAAAGATGATGATGTGGCTTTGAATGGTAAATATTGAATGCAGAAAAAGTCTTGAGTTAAAATATGTTCAAAAAATTGAAATCCCTTTGTAATAGACGTGTTTTCGTCCGAAACCCGTATACTTCGAAAGAGATTGTCCAGTTTGTACACGAAGTGCATCCAGTTTTTCCGGTAACCCTCGCAACTTTTTAGCACATGCTATGTGGGTGAAATTATTATATCATGCCAACTTTCAACCATTTCATAGTTCATTTGCAGTGCTTTTCAATTCAGGGTCATTTTAGCTCAAAATAAATCATAAAATGCATGAAAACTAGCAAATGAAGTCAGAAAATGGTTGAAAGGTGATGATGTGGCTTTGAATGGTGCATATTGAATGCAGAAAAAGTCTTGAGTTAAAATATGTTCAAAAAATTGAAATCCCTTTGTAATAGACGTGTTTTCGTCCGAAACCCTGATACTTCGAAAGAGATTGTCCAGTTTGTACACGAAGTGCATCCAGTTTTTCCGGTAACCCTCTCAACTTTTTAGCACATGATATGTGGGTGAAATTATCATACCATGCCAACTTTCAACCATTTCATAGTTCATTTGCAGTACTTTTCAATTCAGGGTCATTTTAGCTCAAAATAAATCATGAAATGCATGAAAACTAGCTAATGAAGTCAGAAAATGGTTGAAAGGTGATGATGTGGCTTTGAATGGTGCATATTGAATGAAGAAAAAGTCTTGAGTTAAAATATGTTCAAAAAATTGAAATCCCTTTGTAATAGACGTGTTTTCGTCCGAAACCCTGATACTTCGAAAGAGATTGTCAAGTTTGTGCACGAAGTGCATCCAGTTTTTCCGGTAACCCTCTCAACTTTTTAGCACATACTATGTGGGTGAAATTATGATACGATGCCAACTTTCAACCATTTCAGAGTTCATTTGCAGTGCTTTTCAATTCAGGGTCATTTTAGCTCAAAATAAATCATGAAATGCATGAAAACTAGCAAATGAAGTCAGAAAATGGTTGAAAGATGATGATGTGGCTTTGAATGGTGCATATTGAATGCAGAAAAAGTCTTGAGTTAAAATATGTTCAAAAAATTGAAATCCCTTTGTAATAGACGTGTTTTCGTCCGAAACCCTGATACTTCCAAAGAGATTGTCCAGTTTGTACACGAAGTGCATCTAGTTTTTCCGGTAACCCTCTCAACTTTTTAGCACATGCTATGTGGGTGAAATTATTATACCATGCCAACTTTCAACCATATCATAGTTCATTTGCAGTGCTTTTCAATTCAGGGTCATTTTAGCTAAAAATAAATTATGAAATGCATGAAAACTAGCAAATGAAGTCGGAAAATGGTTGAAAGGTGATGATGTGGCTTTGAATGGTGCATATTGAATGCAGAAAAAGTCTTGAGTTAACGTATGTTCAAAAAATTGAAATCCCTTTGTAATAGACGTGTTTTCGTCCGAAACCCTGATACTTCGAAAGAGATTGTCCAGTTTGTACACGAAGTGCATCCAGTTTTTCCTGTAACCCTCTCAACTTTTTAGCACATGCTATGTGGGTGAAATTATGATACCATGCCAACTTTCAACCATTTCATAGTTCATTTGCAGTGCTTTTCAATTCAGGGTTATTTTAGCTCAAAATAAATCATGAAATGCATCAAAACTAGCAAATGAAGTCAGAAAATGGTTGAAAGGCGATGATGTGGCTTTGAATGCAGCATATTGAATGCAGAAAACGTCTTGAGTTAAAATATGTTCAAAAAATTGAAATCCCTTTGTAATAGACGTGTTTTCGCCGAAACCCTGATACTTCGAAAGAGATTGTCCAGTTTGTACACGAAGTGCATCTAGTTTTTCCGGTAACCCTCTCAACTTTTTAGCACATGCTATGTGGGTGAAATTATGATACCATGCCAACTTTCAACCATTTCAGAGTTCATTTACAGTGCTTTTTAATTCAGGGTCATTTTAGATCAAAATAAATCATGAAATGCATGAAAACTAGCAAATGAAGTCAGAAAATGGTTGAAAGATGATGATGTGGCTTTGAATGGTAAATATTGAATGCAGAAAAAGTCTTGAGTTAAAATATGTTCAAAAAATTGAAATCCCTTTGTAATAGACGTGTTTTCGTCCGAAACCCTGATACTTCGAAAGAGATTGTCCAGTTTGTACACGAAGTGCATCCAGTTTTTCCGGTAACCCTCGCAACTTTTTAGCACATGCTATGTGGGTGAAATTATTATATCATGCCAACTTTCAACCACTTCATAGTTCATTTGCAGTGCTTTTCAATTCAGGGTCATTTTAGCTCAAAATAAATCATAAAATGCATGAAAACTAGCAAATGAAGTCAGAAAATGGTTGAAAGGTGATGATGTGGCTTTGAATGGTGCATATTGAATGCAGAAAAAGTCTTGAGTTAAAATATGTTCAAAAAATTGAAATCCCTTTGTAATAGACGTGTTTTCGTCCGAAACCCTGATACTTCGAAAGAGATTGTCCAGTTTGTACACGAAGTGCATCCAGTTTTTCCTGTAACCCTCTCAACTTTTTAGCACATGCTATGTGGGTGAAATTATGATACCATGCCAACTTTCAACCATTTCATAGTTCATTTGCAGTGCTTTTCAATTCAGGGTCATTTTAGCTCAAAATAAATCATGAAATGCATCAAAACTAGCAAATGAAGTCAGAAAATGGTTGAAAGGTGATGATGTGGCTTTGAATGGTGCATATTGAATGCAGAAAAAGTCTTGAGTTAAAATAAGTTCAAAAAATTGAAATCCCTTTGTAATAGACGTGTTTTCGTCCGAAACCCTGATACTTCCAAAGAGATTGTCCAGTTTGTACACGAAGTGCATCTAGTTTTTCCGGTAACCCTCTCAACTTTTTAGCACATGCTATGTGGGTGAAATTATTATACCATGCCAACTTTCAACCATATCATAGTTCATTTGCAGTGCTTTTCAATTCAGGGTCATTTTAGCTAAAAATAAATTATGAAATGCATGAAAACTAGCAAATGAAGTCGGAAAATGGTTGAAAGGTGATGATGTGGCTTTGAATGGTGCATATTGAATGCAGAAAAAGTCTTGAGTTAACGTATGTTCAAAAAATTGAAATCCCTTTGTAATAGACGTGTTTTCGTCCGAAACCCTGATACTTCGAAAGAGATTGTCCAGTTTGTACACGAAGTGCATCCAGTTTTTCCTGTAACCCTCTCAACTTTTTAGCACATGCTATGTGGGTGAAATTATGATACCATGCCAACTTTCAACCATTTCATAGTTCATTTGCAGTGCTTTTCAATTCAGGGTCATTTTAGCTCAAAATAAATCATGAAATGCATCAAAACTAGCAAATGAAGTCAGAAAATGGTTGAAAGGCGATGATGTGGCTTTGAATGGTGCATATTGAATGCAGAAAACGTCTTGAGTTAAAATATGTTCAAAAAATTGAAATCCCTTTGTAATAGACGTGTTTTCGTCCAAAACCCTGATACTTCGAAAGAGATTGTCCAGTTTGTACACGAAGTGCATCCAGTTTTTCCTGTAACCCTCTCAACTTTTTAGCACATGCTATGTGGGTGAAATTATGATACCATGCCAACTTTCAACCATTTCATAGTTCATTTGCAGTGCTTTTCAATTCAGGGTCATTTTAGCTCAAAATAAATCATGAAATGCATCAAAACTAGCAAATGAAGTCAGAAAATGGTTGAAAGGTGATGATGTGGCTTTGAATGGTGCATATTGAATGCAGAAAAAGTCTTGAGTTAAAATAAGTTCAAAAAATTGAAATCCCTTTGTAATAGACGTGTTTTCGTCCGAAACCCTGATACTTCGAAAGAGATTGTCAAGTTTGTGCACGAAGTGCATCCAGTTTTTCCGGTAACCCTCTCAACTTTTTAGCACATGCTATGTGGGTGAAATTATGATACGATGCCAACTTTCAACCATTTCAGAGTTCATTTGCAGTGCTTTTCAATTCAGGGTCATTTTAGCTCAAAATAAATCATGAAATGCATGAAAACTAGCAAATGAAGTCAGAAAATGGTTGAAAGATGATGATGTGGCTTTGAATGATAAATATTGAATGCAGAAAAAGTCTTGAGTTAAAATATGTTCAAAAAATTGAAATCCCTTTGTAATAGACGTGTTTTCGTCCGAAACCCTGATACTTCGAAAGAGATTGTCCAGTTTGTACACGAAGTGCATCCAGTTTTTCCGGTAACCCTCGCAACTTTTTAGCACATGCTATGTGGGTGAAATTATTATATCATGCCAACTTTCAACCATTTCATAGTTCATTTGCAGTGCTTTTCAATTCAGGGTCATTTTAGCTCAAAAGAAATCATAAAATGCATGAAAACTAGCAAATGAAGTCAGAAAATGGTTGAAAGGTGATGATGTGGCTTTGAATGGTGCATATTGAATGCAGAAAAAGTCTTGAGTTAAAATATGTTCAAAAAATTGAAATCCCTTTGTAATAGACGTGTTTTCGTCCGAAACCCTGATACTTCGAAAGAGATTGTCCAGTTTGTACACGAAGTGCATCCAGTTTTTCCTGTAACCCTCTCAACTTTTTAGCACATGCTATGTGGGTGAAATTATGATACCATGCCAACTTTCAACCATTTCATAGTTCATTTGCAGTGCTTTTCAATTCAGGGTCATTTTAGCTCAAAATAAATCATGAAATGCATCAAAACTAGGAAATGAAGTCAGAAAATGGTTGACAGGTGATGATGTGGCTTTGAATGGTGCATATTGAATGCAGAAAAAGTCTTTAGTTAAAATAAGTTCAAAAAATTGAAATCCCTTTGTAATAGACGTGTTTTCATCCGAAACCCTGATACTTCGAAATAGATTGTCAAGTTTGTGCACGAAGTGCATCCAGTTTTTCCGGTAACCCTCTCAACTTTTTAGCACATGCTATGTGGGTGAAATTATGATACGATGCCAACTTTCAACCATTTCAGAGTTCGTTTGCAGTGCTTTTCAATTCAGGGTCATTTTAGCTCAAAATAAATCATGAAATGCATGAAAACTAGCAAATGAAGTCAGAAAATGGTTGAAAGATGATGATGTGGCTTTGAATGGTAAATATTGAATGCAGAAAAAGTCTTGAGTTAAAATATGTTCAAAAAATTGAAATCCCTTTGTAATAGACGTGTTTTCGTCCGAAACCCTGATACTTCGAAAGAGATTGTCCAGTTTGTACACGAAGTGCATCCAGTTTTTCCGGTAACCCTCGCAACTTTTTAGCACATGCTATGTGGGTGAAATTATTATATCATGCCAACTTTCAACCATTTCATAGTTCATTTGCAGTGCTTTTCAATTCAGGGTCATTTTAGCTCAAAATAAATCATAAAATGCATGAAAACTAGCAAATGAAGTCAGAAAATGGTTGAAAGGTGATGATGTGGCTTTGAATGGTGCATATTGAATGCAGAAAAAGTCTTGAGTTAAAATAAGTTCAAAAAATTGAAATCCCTTTGTAATAGACGTGTTTTCGTCCGAAACCCTGATACTTCGAAAGAGATTGTCCAGTTTGTACACGAAGTGCATCCAGTTTTTCCGGTAACCCTCTCAACTTTTTAGCACATGCTATGTGGGTGAAATTATTATATCATGCCAACTTTCAACCATTTCATAGTTCATTTGCAGTGCTTTTCAATTCAGGGTCATTTTAGCTCAAAATAAATCATAAAATGCATGAAAACTAGCAAATGAAGTCAGAAAATGGTTGAAAGGTGATGATGTGGCTTTGAATGGTGCATATTGAATGCAGAAAAAGTCTTGAGTTAAAATAAGTTCAAAAAATTGAAATCCCTTTGTAATAGACGTGTTTTCGTCCGAAACCCTGATACTTCGAAATAGATTGTCCAGTTTGTACACGAAGTGCATCCAGTTTTTCCGGTAACCCTCTCAACTTTTTAGCACATGCTATGTGGGTGAAATTATGATACGATGCCAACTTTCAACCATTTCATAGTTCATTTGCAGTACTTTTCAATTCAGGGTCATTTTAGCTCAAAATAAATCATGAAATGCATGAAAACTAGCAAATGAAGTCAGAAAATGGTTGAAAGGTGATGATGTGGCTTTGAATGGTGCATATTGAATGCAGAAAAAGTCTTGAGTTAAAATATGTTCAAAAAATTGAAATCCCTTTGTAATAGACGTGTTTTCGTCCGAAACCCTGATACTTCGAAAGAGATTGTCCAGTTTGTACACGAAGTGCATCCAGTTTTTCCTGTAACCCTCTCAACTTTTTAGCACATGCTATGTGGGTGAAATTATGATACCATGCCAACTTTCAACCGTTTCATAGTTCATTTGCAGTGCTTTTCAATTCAGGGTCATTTTAGCTCAAAATAAATCATGAAATGCATCAAAACTAGCAAATGAAGTCAGAAAATGGTTGAAAGGCGATGATGTGGCTTTGAATGGTGCATATTGAATGCAGAAAACGTCTTGAGTTAAAATATGTTCAAAAAATTGAAATCCCTTTGTAATAGACGTGTTTTCGTCCAAAACCCTGATACTTCGAAAGAGATTGTCCAGTTTGTACACGAAGTGCATCCAGTTTTTCCTGTAACCCTCTCAACTTTTTAGCACATGCTATGTGGGTGAAATTATGATACCATGCCAACTTTCAACCATTTCATAGTTCATTTGCAGTGCTTTTCAATTCAGGGTCATTTTAGCTCAAAATAAATCATGAAATGCATCAAAACTAGCAAATGAAGTCAGAAAATGGTTGAAAGGTGATGATGTGGCTTTGAATGGTGCATATTGAATGCAGAAAAAGTCTTGAGTTAAAATAAGTTCAAAAAATTGAAATCCCTTTGTAATAGACGTGTTTTCGTCCGAAACCCTGATACTTCGAAATAGATTGTCCAGTTTGTGCACGAAGTGCATCCAGTTTTTCCGGTAACCCTCTCAACTTTTTAGCACATGCTATGTGGGTGAAATTATGATACGATGCCAACTTTCAACCATTTCAGAGTTCATTTGCAGTGCTTTTCAATTCAGGGTCATTTTAGCTCAAAATAAATCATGAAATGCATGAAAACTAGCAAATGAAGTCAGAAAATGGTTGAAAGATGATGATGTGGCTTTGAATGGTAAATATTGAATGCAGAAAAAGTCTTGAGTAAAAATATGTTCAAAAAATTGAAATCCCTTTGTAATAGACGTGTTTTCGTCCGAAACCCTGATACTTCGAAAAAGATTGTCCAGTTTGTACACGAAGTGCATCCAGTTTTTCCGGTAACCCTCGCAACTTTTTAGCACATGCTATGTGGGTGAAATTATTATATCATGCCAACTTTCAACCATTTCATAGTTCATTTGCAGTGCTTTTCAATTCAGGGTCATTTTAGCTCAAAATAAATCATAAAATGCATGAAAACTAGCAAATGAAGTCAGAAAATGGTTGAAAGGTGATGATGTGGCTTTGAATGGTGCATATTGAATGCAGAAAAAGTCTTGAGTTAAAATATGTTCAAAAAATTGAAATCCCTTTGTAATAGACGTGTTTTCGTCCGAAACCCTGATACTTCGAAAGAGATTGTCCAGTTTGTACACGAAGTGCATCCAGTTTTTCCGGTAACCCTCTCAACTTTTTAGCACATGATATGTGGGTGAAATTATCATACCATGCCAACTTTCAACCATTTCATAGTTCATTTGCAGTACTTTTCAATTCAGGGTCATTTTAGCTCAAAATAAATCATGAAATGCATGAAAACTAGCTAATGAAGTCAGAAAATGGTTGAAAGGTGATGATGTGGCTTTGAATGGTGCATATTGAATGCAGAAAAAGTCTTGAGTTAAAATATGTTCAAAAAATTGAAATCCCTTTGTAATAGACGTGTTTTCGTCCGAAACCCTGATACTTCGAAAGAGATTGTCAAGTTTGTGCACGAAGTGCATCCAGTTTTTCCGGTAACCCTCTCAACTTTTTAGCACATGCTATGTGGGTGAAATTATGATACGATGCCAACTTTCAACCATTTCAGAGTTCATTTGCAGTGCTTTTCAATTCAGGGTCATTTTAGCTCAAAATAAATCATGAAATGCATGAAAACTAGCAAATGAAGTCAGAAAATGGTTGAAAGATGATGATGTGGCTTTGAATGGTGCATATTGAATGCAGAAAAAGTCTTGAGTTAAAATATGTTCAAAAAATTGAAATCCCTTTGTAATAGACGTGTTTTCGTCCGAAACCCTGATACTTCGAAAGAGATTGTCCAGTTTGTACACAAAGTGCATCCAGTTTTTCCGGTAACCCTCTCAACTTTTTAGCACATGCTATGTGGGTGAAATTATTATACCATGCCAACTTTCAACCATATCATAGTTCATTTGCAATGCTTTTCAATTCAGGGTCATTTTAGCTAAAAATAAATTATGAAATGCATGAAAAGTAGCAAATGAAGTCGGAAAATGGTTGAAAGGTGATGATGTGGCTTTGAATGGTGCATATTGAATGCAGAAAAAGTCTTGAGTTAACATATGTTCAAAAAATTGAAATCCCTTTGTAATAGACGTGTTTTCGTCCGAAACCCTGATACTTCGAAAGAGATTGTCCAGTTTGTACACGAAGTGCATCCAGTTTTTCCTGTAACCCTCTCAACTTTTTAGCACATGCTATGTGGGTGAAATTATGATACCATGCCAACTTTCAACCATTTCAAACTTCATTTGCAGTGCTTTTCAATTCAGGGTCATTTTAGCTCAAAATAAATCATGAAATGCATCAAAACTAGCAAATGAAGTCAGAAAATGGTTGAAAGGTGATGATGTGGCTTTGAATGGTGCATATTGAATGCAGAAAAAGTCTTGAGTTAAAATAAGTTCAAAAAATTGAAATCCCTTTGTAATAGACGTGTTTTCGTCCGAAACCCTGATACTTCGAAATAGATTGTCCAGTTTGTACACGAAGTGCATCTAGTTTTTCCGGTAACCCTCTCAACTTTGTAGCACATGCTATGTGGGTGAAATTATGATACCATGCCAACTTTCAACCATTTCAGAGTTCATTTGCAGTGCTTTTCAATTCAGGGTTATTTTAGCTCAAAATAAATCATGAAATGCATGAAAACTAGCAAATGAAGTCAGAAAATGGTTGAAAGATGATGATGTGGCTTTGAATGGTGCATATTGAATGCAGAAAAAGTCTTGAGTTAAAATATGTTCAAAAAATTGAAATCCCTTTGTAATAGACGTGTTTTCGTCCGAAACCCTGATACTTCGAAAGAGATTGTCCAGTTTGTACACGAAGTGCATCCAGTTTTTCCGGTAACCCTCTCAACTTTTTAGCACATGCTATGTGGGTGAAATTATGATACCATGCCAACTTTCAACCATTTCAGAGTTCATTTGCAGTGCTTTTCAATTCAGGATCATTTTAGCTCAAAATGAATCATGAAATGCATGAAAACTAGGAAATGAAGTCAGAAAATAGTTGACAGGTGATGATGTGGCTTTGAATGGTGCATATTGAATGCAGAAAAAGTCTTGAGTTAAAATATGTTCAAAAAATTGAAATCCCTTTGTAATAGACGTGTTTTCGTCTGCAAAATAGCTAAAGTGAAAATAGATGCGCTTATAGAGGAAATTCAACCTAAATTCAAAGTGGTAGTAAGCTAAGTAAATGTACTAGCACTTTGAATTTAAGTTGAATTTTCTCTACAAGCACATCTATTTTCATTTTGAATTTAGGATTTGAGAGGAACTTAACAAGGCAGAGAGGGCCGGGCTTATAAACAGGTGCTAGCGCCTCTCGCTTGGCGAGGTGGGACTAAACTCCCCCTTTAGTCCCGGTTGGAGCCACCATGCCAACTTTCAACCATTTCAGAGTTCATTTACAGTGCTTTTCAATTCAGGGTCATTTTAGATCAAAATAAATCATGAAATGCATGAAAACTAGCAAATGAAGTCAGAAAATGGTTGAAAGATGATGATGTGGCTTTGAATGGTAAATATTGAATGCAGAAAAAGTCTTGAGTTAAAATATGTTCAAAAAATTGAAATCCCTTTGTAATAGACGTGTTTTCGTCCGAAACCCTGATACTTCGAAAGAGATTGTCCAGTTTGTACACGAAGTGCATCCAGTTTTTCCGGTAACCCTCGCAACTTTTTAGCACATGCTATGTGGGTGAAATTATTTTATCATGCCAACTTTCAACCATTTCATAGTTCATTTGCAGTGCTTTTCAATTCAGGGTCATTTTAGCTCAAAATAAATCATAAAATGCATGAAAACTAGCAAATGAAGTCAGAAAGTGGTTGAAAGGTGATGATGTGGCTTTGAATGGTGCATATTGAATGCAGAAAAAGTCTTGAGTTAAAATATGTTCAAAAAATTGAAATCCCTTTGTAATAGATGTGTTTTCGTCCGAAACCCTGATACTTCGAAAGAGATTGTCCAGTTTGTACACGAAGTGCATCCAGTTTTTCCGGTAACCCTCTCAACTTTTTAGCACATGCTATGTGGGTGAAATTATTATACCATGCCAACTTTCAACCATATCATAGTTCATTTGCAGTGCTTTTCAATTCAGGGTCATTTTAGCTAAAAATAAATTATGAAATGCATGAAAACTAGCAAATGAAGTCGGAAAATGGTTGAAAGGTGATGATGTGGCTTTGAATGGTGCATATTGAATGCAGAAAAAGTCTTGAGTTAACATATGTTCAAAAAATTGAAATCCCTTTGTAATAGACGTGTTTTCGTCCGAAACCCTGATACTTCGAAAGAGATTGTCCAGTTTGTACACGAAGTGCATCCAGTTTTTCTTGTAACCCTCTCAACTTTTTAGCACATGCTATGTGGGTGAAATTATGATACCATGCCAACTTTCAACCATTTCAAAGTTCATTTGCAGTGCTTTTCAATTCAGGGTCATTTTAGCTCAAAATAAATCATCAAATGCATCAAAACTAGCAAATGAAGTCAGAAAATGGTTGAAAGGTGATGATGTGGCTTTGAATGGTGCATATTGAATGCAGAAAAAGTCTTGAGTTAAAATAAGTTCAAAAAATTGAAATCCCTTTGTAATAGACGTGTTTTCGTCCGAAACCCTGATACTTCGAAATAGATTGTCCAGTTTGTACACGAAGTGCATCTAGTTTTTCCGGTAACCCTCTCAACTTTGTAGCACATGCTATGTGGGTGAAATTATGATACCATGCCAACTTTCAACCATTTCAGAGTTCATTTGCAGTGCTTTTCAATTCAGGGTTATTTTCGCTCAAAATAAATCATGAAATGCATGAAAACTAGCAAATGAAGTCAGAAAATGGTTGAAAGATGATGATGTGGCTTTGAATGGTGCATATTGAATGCAGAAAAAGTCTTGAGTTAAAATATGTTCAAAAAATTGAAATCCCTTTGTAATAGACGTGTTTTCGTCCGAAACCCTGATACTTCGAAAGAGATTGTCCAGTTTGTACACGAAGTGCATCCAGTTTTTCCGGTAACCCTCTCAACTTTTTAGCACATGCTATGTGGGTGAAATTATGATACCATGCCAACTTTCAACCATTTCAGAGTTCATTTGCAGTGCTTTTCAATTCAGGATCATTTTAGCTCAAAATGAATCATGAAATGCATGAAAACTAGGAAATGAAGTCAGAAAATAGTTGACAGGTGATGATGTGGCTTTGAATGGTGCATATTGAATGCAGAAAAAGTCTTGAGTTAAAATATGTTCAAAAAATTGAAATCCCTTTGTAATAGACGTGTTTTCGTCTGCAAAATAGCTAAAGTGAAAATAGATGCGCTTATAGAGGAAATTCAACCTAAATTCAAAGTGGTAGTAAGCTAAGTAAATGTACTAGCACTTTGAATTTAAGTTGAATTTTCTCTACAAGCACATCTATTTTCATTTCGAATTTAGGATTTGAGAGGAACTTAACAAGGCAGAGAGGGCCGGGCTTATAAACAGGTGCTAGCGCCTCTCGCTTGGCGAGGTGGGACTAAACTCCCCCTTTAGTCCCGGTTGGAGCCACCAACCGGGACTAAAGGGCTGGGCTTCCCGCCCTTTCAGGCTGCCGAAAACTGCCTTTAGTCCCGGTTAGAGCCACCTACCGGTACTAATGGGCTGGGCTTCCTGCCCTTTTGGGCTGCTGAAAACTACCTTTAGTCCCGGTTGTTGGCTCTAACCGGGACTAAAGGGGGGGGTCTTTAGTCCCGGTTGGAACTACCAACCGGGACTAAAGGTTGCACTATATAAGCGGGACTTGGAAAAGTTTCCAAATCCATCTGCTTTCCCTCTCCCCCGACGGCGCCGAAAACCACCTCGACGCCGCCAGGCTGCCGGATCTCGCCGTCGCCTCCACGACGCCGTCGCCTCCCCGAGCCCGCTCGCTCCTCGTCGCCGCCCCCGACGCCGTCCCCGTCGCCGCCCCCGATGCCGTCCCCGTCGCCGCCCGCCGACGCCGTCCCCATCGCAGCCCCCCGACGCCGTCCCCGTCGCCGCCCCCCGACGCCGTCGCCTCCCCGAGTCCGCTCCGGCCTCCTCCTCCTCCTAGGTGAGCCGCCGGCCACACCGCTGTTCCCCTCCTCCTCCTAGCTATCCCCCCTCACCCCCGCGGTTACCGTCATCGCGCGCGTCCGTCGCCGGCCGAAGCAGTGGCGGTCAGCGGCAGATCCAGGACTAGTTAGAAAATTAAGATGTCATTTTAAGTTAGTTAGGAAATGAAGATGGCATTTTAAGTTGATTTGTTGATCTATGAGGTAGATGCTTCTTTATTTGCTAACTTACACATCACTAGGCTTTGTTATTAAAAATGTTATTGTTGTTTTATTGTTGTTAAATAAAATGATATTTGCTATAGCCACAATTTGTTTTCGTCGACGATGCCAATCCCGCATTTCTAAAAAAGCAAAACATTAAACGATAAGAAAATGTTCTCATAGGAATTTGTCTCGACGTCGACGATGCCTGGCCCGCATCCTCGTCGTCGTCGAGTCGGCGGCAACATCAAGCTTGAGAGGCGCAATGTCCGGGACTGGGCTCCGCCGGGCTGGCATTGGGAGGTGCTACCTTCCCGGGCTCGGAGCTTGGTGAGGAATCCTGGTCTCGTGGTCGACCCGGAGCTTCTTTGATGGCGGTCACGTGGGCCACTTTCGGTGCAGAGGGAGCGGGATCCCGCGGAGGTGGTACGTCGCCGTGTCAGGGAGGAGGACGAGCACGTCTGTCGCTACATGGCGGCGTTGGACGCCAGGTTCAACAATACCTGGCAGATTCTTTAGGGATTTCACCCGAGTTATGATCCCGTGATGGTTCCTTATCTTTGGGTGTCCACCACCCGCGACTCAGGAACCGCTAGTGACTTAGATTATTTGATAGTATTCGATCTGCATTAGTGATCTTATATGATAATATTCGAGATGTATTAGTTAATATTTGATGATGCATTAACTGGATTATTCGAGATGATGTATTAGTGATATTATATTCGAGTTCATTATAAATGTATTAGTGATATTTTATCGGTATAATGCGTGTGTGACTTTCGGTCTGTCGTTGCTCCTTGTGTGACTTTCATGTGTGTTCTTGATGGAGGAATCCCGACTGTTGTCGTGGGGGGCGCCTCCTCTTCTTCTCTTCTTTGCAATATATTCGTCGGTATAATGCGCAAGAAGAGAAGAGGGGGGGGGGGGCGTCCATCACCGACGGTCGAACTATTACTGTGAGAGAGTGTCCACCAACATATATACACCACCATATCAGTGTGAGAGAGTGCGCACCAACACACCATGAGATATGAATGTTATTTAAGGAAAGCCTCGACGGACCGAAAGTCACACACGCATTAGGATCCAAGCGTGCCGTAATTCTTGAATCATGAACACATGAAATGTCGTCGTCATCAGACGACGATAGGATCCAAGCGTGTGAACTTTGCGGTGAAGATAAGGGTCTTTGCGACCAGCCTGGGCTGCGAGACGGTAGGTTCTTCACCATGAAGCTTTACGAGGACTTTGATATTTCTACGGTACACAACGATGACAACTGTTTTTTCGTAATTAAGCATGACTTTTGTTTCTTTGCTTCAACGTGTAATTTCTGTTTTATACAATTCGACTAGTTCATCCCCTGCCATGCAAGACGGTATGTCTTGGAGAGGCTCGGTTTCGAGGACCACGAGAGTATGGAGACGAGGAGAGCTAACCTGAGGACTAAACATGGTCACACATTTCTGGTCAAAGTAATGAATGCAGTTAATAACACAGAATTAGGGTGCTCAAATTGGGAAGCTCTTTGCAAGGCATATGGATTTCAGGAGGATATGGAAATAACCTTCGAACTTCGTCCTGAAGATCATATTGAAGGAAACATCGACATTTGGGTGGATGTCGATATGCTTCCTGTTTTACCTCCATGTGAGTTTGTCAACCATGCATATTTGTCAAGTAATTTGCATTCTATATTTAAAAATATTTGGTGTTCATCCATACTAAATTTATAATTTATAATTTACAGCTTATTTCGTTTCTTTGAGTGAAACACAGAACATAATCGACACGACACACTACACTTATGGATCACATCTAACTTGGGAGGAGAAGGATGATCTTATCAACTTTGTTATTGGTGTCCTAGTTGGTAGGGAGATCTTCCCGTATAATTTGGGAACTGGCCCAAATTATACATTGTACAGGACACTAGTGCATAGGTTGAGGGCGGATGACATTCGCCGAAATATCTTGGTAAGAGTTGCTAATTAAGTACACTAGTACTGTTGCGTAAATGGTATTGATTACATTGCTAACTAGGCTACTATTATGTTCTTCAACAGAAACTGCCAAATGAAGTTGTGCCTCTGTTGATGCAACCCGAAGGTAATATGACAATTAAAAGCCCCTTCCAGCCCGATTTCTCTTTTGCATACTCGACTGAGCGCAAACCACCAAGACGGCTCCAAATTGAAGCATGGGGACAAATAAAGAAGGATCGCAAGCCACAAGTTGGAGACCGTTAGATCTCTTTGCTTCATCATGGAGACATAGATGTTATTCTGTTTTATGTCATTTTACCTAGGAGGGACGACTAGGTCCTATATGAGAGAGAAGTTTTTCTGGTTTATTTTAACCTGCATGATCGATTTGGATGATTACTATTATGATGTTTTTCTGTTTTATGAGATTTTAACTTGGTATGATTAAGATGATGATGAGTTGTTAGATGAGTAAGATGATGATGAGTTATATGACATATATTTGATTAAGGTGAATGGATGCAAGTGATCATGTGAATTAGAGGAAAATATGATGTGGCGATTGGCCCTTTCCAAAAATGAAAATCCGCGTGAAAATACAATATAAATATAAAAGAAAATGAAAACGAAACATGGCCATTTCCCAAAAAAAAAAACTAGCGCCTTTTAGTTCCGGTTCGTGTTACGAACCGGGACCAAAGGTCCTCCTGCCTCGGCGCCGCCGTGCGGCCACGTGGAGCACCGTTGGTCCCGGTTCGTAAGCCAACCGGGACTAAAAGCGATCGGCATTAGTCCCGATCGTTTTGTCCCGGTTTAAGAACCGGGACTAAAGGTCCTCTGAAACCGGGACTGTTGCCTTGTTCTCTACTAGTGAGCTGTCCCCGACGAGGAGGCCCGAGAGGGGGGTGAGCTTGTAGTGCACGTTGGTGGCATCATCGTGGGGGCCCTGGTCGACGGAGAAGATGCCAAGAATGGTGAGGGTGCGCATGAGCCGACGGAGGTGGGAAACCTTTGTCGGCTGGACCCCGGCCTCGGTGGCGATGTCGGACAAAGTGGCAGCACCTCCGTGATGGTGGATAGCGTCGGGGATGTGTAGATCCGCGGCAGCCCTGAGCACGGCGGACTTGACGTACGCCATTGCGTGGTGGTAGAGCTCAAGCTGAGCTTCGAGCAACCCCTCCGTGCCGACCATCACATCATTCGCAGTTTTTTTTCGGACATGCATCAAGATACGTTTTCCTTTCAACTGGTCACTAGCAGGGAAGGGACGAGGTTGGCCACCTGAATTTGTCATCAAGAGAAAAATTGGCAAAAACTCACAACTATATAATAGGGTATGAGAAGACTTGAAGGAAATGCCAGAAAGAGTAAGAAACTAAAACAAGTGAAAGCTGCGTTCATCAGCATGCCTAGTATCTGCGAGGGCCGCATGATTGGCATTCTCCGACTGCCTAACCGCGTCGCCGTCGTGGCGAAGCTTGCGCAGACGGGGGATGCAACAAGGGGCGAGAGCGTTGAAGACCATGCGGGCGCCATGATATGTATTGTATCAGCAACTATTCTAAGGTCGTGGGGTACTTATAGACTGTCCATTTCGGTGCCCCACCTTCCATGTTACTCAATAGGCCTTGCGTGTACAGGTGTTGAGCTAGGGAAATGATTGTGCAGCCACCATGCATGATCTATCTACCTGATGAATGTCAATCTTTTTCAACTCTGGACGGAGGTGGATATAATGGCCAGCCGAGACGAAAGCAATCACGTCGGAGACGAAAGCATGCACACCGCCGATCGACATGCAACAAGCTTGCTAAAGTCATGCTTTATCCATCCATTTTTCTAGGCGGCGGGATCTGGACTTTCCATCCATGGCGATGCATCTTTTGCTGGAGTCTACGTACCACGCCGCTTGATCGATGACGGCAACTAAAGCAGTGCACTGGTACACTCTCTGTGCATGCAAAATTCAGCACAGCAAGCATTCGCCACGAGGCACGAGAAGCTACACACACAAGAAAGAAAAGAATATTCTTTGATTTTTACACACACACAAGAATAGTACATGAGACTGGTAAGAATCAATATACCCCGAAAACGCACTGTATTTAGAAAAAGAGGGCAGTAAGGGCAACTCCAACGAGGCGACCCATTCTGTCCACGCGCGTCCGTTTGGGTCGGCGCGGACAGAAAAGTCGGCCCAACGCGCCGACCCAAACGGACGCGCGTCCGCTTTTCGTCCGCCTGCCGACCCATTCCAGGCCCATTTTTGAGCCGGATTTGCGTCGGCGCGGACACGAGACGGACGCGCGCGCGCCGCCTACTCCCCCCTGGCCCACTGGTCGGTGGCACATTGGCCATCCTCTCCCATTCCAACAGCAAACCCTCCTCCTTCGTCGCCGACGCCGCCGCCCATTTTTCCGTTGCCGGTGCCGTCCTGCAATGCCGCCACCTCCCACGTCGCCCCGCTCCCCGCCGTCTTGCCGCCGGGGAATCGAAAGCTTCCCGGCCCCACTCCCCCGACACAGCCGAGGCCGCCGCCAAGAAGCCGCCTCGCCGCCTCCCGGCCAGTTCCTTCGGCTTGACACCGGCATGCTCGTCGGACGCAGGCACACTCGTCTGACGCCGCTAGGGCAGCTAGCTGGTCCGAGGGCGGCGCGACTCCTTTCGCCGGCCGGCTTCTTCGTCGACGCCCGCAAGCTGTTTGACAGTTTGCCAAGGTACAAAAATGGACTCCGCCGACGAGTTCTTCTTTCATAATTTTCTTTGTGACTCCGACGATTCCTCGTCCGATGATGAGCAGGAGGTCTTGGCTGCCGTGTTGGTCCATCACCACATCAATAGCCAACGGCCGTTGTTCCGTGGCTCCATTCCGGGGCACCTTCCGGCGTTGGATCGCAACCAAGAGAGCGGGCATTTCCTTCTTTGGAAAGACTACTTCGACACAACGAAGCCGTTGTTCAAACATCAGAAATTTCGTCGCCGTTTCCGTATGAGTAGGCATCTTTTCAACCGTATTAGAGAGGGAGTGGTCGGCTACGATAACTATTTCGAGTGCAAAGAGGATGCCGTTGGAAAGATTGGCTTCTCCTCTTATCAGAAATACACTGCAGCCATCCGAATGCTTGCATACGGAGTGCCCGGTGATCTCATTGACGAGTACGTCCGTATGAGCGAGTCTACTTGCCTAGCTAGAGTCCCTGTATAAGTTTTGCAAGGCTGTTATTGCTGTGTTTGGCCCTGAGTACTTGAGAGAGCCGACTCCTGAAGATACAACCCGTTTGTTGGCGATGAATGCCAGCAGGGGCTTCCCGGGGATGCTTGGTAGCATAGACTGCATGCACTGGGAGTGGAAGAACTGCCCTTCTGCTTGGCAAGGGCAGTATAAGGGCCATGTCAGGAAATGCACTGTAATACTTGAGGCAGTGCCATCTCAAGATCTCTGGATCTGGCACTCTTTCTTTGGCATGGCCGGATCACACAATGATATCAACGTGCTTCAGCGCTCGCCGGTGTTTGCTAGGCTTGCCGAAGGCAACAGCCCACCGGTTAATTTTACCAACAACGGCCACAACTACGACAAAGGATAGTACCTGGGTGATGGTATCTATCCTCAATGGACCACTATTGTGAAGACAATTCCCAATCCTGTCGGAGAGAAGAGGAAAAGATTTGCCCAAGAGCACACAAGTAGAAATCAGGCCTTTCGACCGGAGCATTAGTCCCGGTCGCAGTTTGGACCGGGACTAATGCCTCCATTAGTCCCGGTTCGTGAGGATAAGCATTAGTCCCGGTTCGTGAGGACCCTTTAGTCCCGGTTGGTGTCACCAACCGGGACTAAAGGGGTGGTGGCAACCGTTCGCCTGGCGCGAGCCCTTTTAGTCCCGGTTGGTTACACCAACCGGGACTAAAGGTCTCAACCGTTCAAATCTCGCGCCTTGGAAGTAGTTCCGCGCGAGATCATATACATCGGAAACGCTACAGTAACGCGACCGACCACCATTTCTGTTCGTCTCCCTCTCCTCTCTTCTTTGCCATCCTCCACCATGAATCCACGAACTCGCTACGGGAACGTGCTCGCACATGGCACGACCAATCTCCATGTCGTCTACACGAACGACAGCGCCAAAGTCGAGGGTTTTCTTTCCATGTTCGAGGAATGGCTTCAAGAGGAAAACCACAAGTTCATGGGCCTCAATCTCGAGTACACGGCCGATGGTCGCAATGTTGCTGTCGTCCAACTTTGTTTGAAGCAACATGTCATGGTCTTCCAGTGGGCAAGGTAATACGGAACTTGTCATAGTTTTAATCGAGGCTTTTCTTTGATTCATAGGATAGGAAAATTGCATATAGGAATAGGAGGATTGGGAATGTCGAGAACATGTCATAGTTTTCTTGATTCATAGGAAAAATGCATAGGAAAATTGAGGCTTTTCTTTGATTCATAGGAAAATTGGGGCTTCTCTTTGATTCGTAGGAAAATTGGGGCTTTTTCTTTGATTCATAGGAAAATTGCATAGGAATAGAAAATTGCATAGGAATAGGAGGATTAGGAAAATTGCATAGGAATAGGAATAGGAGGATAGGAATAGGATAGGAAAATTACATAAGAATTTTCCTTGTAGTTGCATATATATATTGGCCATCGTGGGAGAACATGTCATAGTTTAGGGGCTTCTTTTGATTCATAGGATAGGAAATGCATAGGAATTTTCCTTTGTTATGATTCTTATTATACTTGTTCCGAATTATACTTGTTATGATTCTTATTATATACTTGTTCTAAATTATACTTGTTATGGTTATTCTTATTATACTTGTTATGATTCTTATTATACTTGTGCCGAAATATACTTGTTATGATTTTTATTATAGTTGTTCCAAAATATACTTGTTATGATTCTTATTATACTTGTTCTAAAATATATTTGTTGCAGCAGTATTTAACACATTTGTTCCATTTTGTTGTTGCAGTAGTGACAAGCACTGTCCAAAACTCATGGAGTTCCTTCGCAGCGGCATATATTTTGCTAGCGTTGATATAACGAATAACAAGATCAAGATGAGGCACACCTGGGGTATTGAGATACCAGCTGAATGCCACATTGATCTTCAGGGCAGGTTCAGGCTTGAGCATGACAAGACTTCAATGGCTGATATGGCAGCCGCCCTGATCGACGAGGACTACGCTGATATGAAGACAAAATTCCCCAAGTCAGGGCACCAACATTGGGAGAAGACCCCACTTGACCCTATCAACATTGAGTATGCATCAATAGATGGGTACGTTGCATACGAGTTGTACCGCAGGATTGGAATCTTCAATTATGGGCAGCGTCACCTCGTACCGCTAGTATCTCCTGCTTGAGGGTATTCTGATCCGGACGACGAGTAGTGTTTGCAATGGCGAACACTTTTATCTCTATTATGTAGTGCTTGGGGGTCTCCTGATTCGGACGAGTAGGTTTGCAATCCGGAAGAGTAGGATTGGTATCTTCAATTATGCAGTACTTTCTGTAATGGATATCTGAACTATTATTTTTATTATGTCCCTGTTTAAGTACGGTTTGTGTGTAAGAATATTTAGTATGATGTGAGCAAGCTTTCTGAAGCATTGTGATGTATGTGATGAAGATTGTACCGCTAGTACCACCACTAGCGCCCCATGGGTCTGCTGCTTGGGGGTATTCTGATCCGGACGACGAGTAGTGTTTGCAATGGAGAACACTTTTATCTAAAAAGAATCAACTAAAATATTAGCTAGAATATCTAGAATATCACTGTAGTTAAATATAATATTAACTAGAATATCACGAAGTGCATCCAGTTTTTGCCGTAACCCTCTCAACTTTTTAGCACATGCTATGTGGGTGAAATTATGATACCATGCCAAGTTTCAACCATTTCAGAGTTCATTTGTGGTGCTTTTTAATTTCAAGGTCATTTAGCTCAAAACAATTTATTAAATGCATGAAAAATAGCAAATGAAGTTAGATAGGGTTGAAATTTTAGGATGTGGCTTCTAATGGTTCATATTGAATGCACAAAAGGCTGGACTTGAAATAAATTAAAAAAAATGAAATCCTTTTGTAACAGACGAGTTTTCGTCCGAAACCCTGATACTTCGAAAGAGATTGTCCATTTTGTACACGAAGTGCATCCAGTTTTTGCCGTAACCCTCTCAACTTTTTAGCACATGCTATGTGGGTGAAATTATGATACCATGCCAAGTTTCAACCATTTCAGAGTTCATTTGTGGTGCTTTTTAATTTCAGGGTCATTTAGCTAAAAACAATTCATTAAATGCATGAAAAATAGCAAATGAAGTTAGATAGGGTTGAAATTTTAGGATGTGGCTTCTAATGGTTCATATTGAATGCACAAAAGGCTGGAGTTGAAATAATTTAAAAAAATTGAAATCCTTTTGTAACAGACGAGTTTCCGTCCGAAACCCTGATACTTCGAAAGAGATTGTCCATTTTGTAGACAAAGTGCATCAAGTTTTTGCCGTAACCCTCTCAACTTTCTAGCACATGCTATGTGGGTGAAATTATGATACAATGCCAAGTTTCAACCATTTCAGAGTTCATTTGTGGTGCTTTTTAATTTCAGGGTCATTTAGCTCAAAACAATTCATTAAATGCATGAAAAATAGCAAATGAAGTTAGATAGGGTTGAAATTTTAGGATGTGGCTTCTAATGGTTCATATTGAATGCACAAAAGGCTGGAGTTGAAATAATTTAAAAAAATTGAAATCCTTTTGTAACAGATGAGTTTCCGTCCGAAACTCTGATACTTCGAAAGGGATTGTCCATTTTGTCCACGAAGTGCATCCAGTTTTTGCCGTAACCCTCTCAACTTTTTAGCACATGCTATGTGGGCGAAATTATGAAACCATGCCAAGTTTCAACCATTTCAGAGTTCATTTGTGGTGCTTTTTAATTTCAGGGTCATTTAGCTCAAAATAATTCATTAAATGCATGAAAAATAGCAAATGAAGTTAAATAGGGTTGAAATTTTAGGATGTGGCTTCAAATGGTTCATATTGAATGCACAAAAGGCTAGAGTTGAAATAATTTAAAAAATTGAAATCCTTTTGTAACAGACGAGTTTTCGTCCGAAACCCTGACACTTCGAAAGAGATTGTCCATTTTGTACACGAAGTGGATCCAGTTTTTTCCGTAACCCTCTCAACTTTTTATCACATGCTATGTGGGTGAAATTATGATACCATGCCAAGTTTCAACCATTTCAGAGTTCATTTGTCGTGCTTTTTAATTTCAGGGCCATTTAGCTCAAAACAATTCATTAAATGCATGAAAAATAGCAAATGAAGTTAGATAGGGTTGAAATTTTACGATGTGGCTTCTAATGGTTCATATTGAATGCACAAAAAGTCTGGAGTTGAAATAATTTAAGAAAATTGAAATCCTTTTGTAACAGACGAGTTTCCGTCCGAAACCCTGATACTTCGAAAGAGATTGTCCATTTTGTACACGAAGTGCATCCAGTTTTTGCCGTAACCCTCTCAACTTTTTAGCCCATGCTATGTGGGTGAAATTATGATACCATGCCAAGTTTCAACCATTTCGGAGTTCATTTGTGGTGCTTTTTAATTTCAGGGTCATTTAGCTCAAAACAATTCATTAAATGCATGAAAAATAGCAAATGAAGTTTGATAGGGTTGAAATTTGAGGATGTGGCTTCTAATGGTTTATATTGAATGCACAAAAAGTCTGGAGTTCAAATAATTTAAAAAAATTGAAATCCTTTTGTAACAGACGAGTTTCCGTTCGAAACCCTCATACTTCGAAAGAGACTGTCCATTATGTACATGAAGTGCATCCAAATTTTGCCGTAACCCTCTCAACTTTTTAGCACATTCTATGTGGGTGAAATTATGATACCATGCCAAGTTTCAACCATTTCAGAGTTAATTTGTGATGCTTTTTAATTTCAGGGTCATTTAACTCAAAACAATTCATTAAATGCATGAAAAATAGCAAATGAAGTTAGATAGGGTTGAAATTTTAGGATGTGGCTTCTAATGGTTCATATTGAATGCTCAAAAATTCTGGAGTTGAAATAATTTAAAAAAATTGAAATCCTTTTGTAACAGACGAGTTTTCGTCCGAAACCCTCATACTTCGAAAGAGACTGTCCATTTTGTACACGAAGTGCATCCAGTTTTTGCCGTAACCCTCTAAACTTTTTAGCACATGCTATGTGGGTGAAATGATGATACCATGCCAAGTTTCAACCATTTCAGAGTTCATTTGTGGTGCTTTTTAATTTCAGGGTCATTTAGCTCAAAACAATTCATCAAATGCATGAAAAATAGCAAATGAAGTTAGATAGGGTTGAAATTTTAGGATGTAGCTTCTAATGGTTCATATTGAATGCACAAAAAGTTTGGAGTTGAAATAATTTAAGAAAATTGAAATCCTTTTGTAACAGACGAGTTTCCGTCCGAAAACCTGATACTTCGAAAGAGATTGTCCATTTTGTACACGAAGTGCATCCAGTTTTTGCCGTAACCCTCTCAACTTTTTAGCACATGCTATGTGGGTGAAATTATGATACCATGCCAAGTTTCAACCATTTCGGAGTTCATTTGTGGTGCTTTTTAATTTCAGGGTCATTTAGCTCAAAACAATTCATTAAATGCATGAAAAATAGCAAATGAAGTTAGATAGGGTTGAAATTTTAGGATGTGGCTTCTAATGGTTTATATTGAATGCACAAAAAGTCTGGAGTTGAAATAATTTAAAAAAATTGAAATCCTTTTGTAACAGACGAGTTTCCGTTCGAAACCCTCATACTTCGAAAGAGACTGTCCATTATGTACATGAAGTGCATCCAGTTTTTGCCGTAACCCTCTCAACTTTTTAGCACATTCTATGTGGGTGAAATTATGATACCATGCCAAGTTTCAACCATTTCAGAGTTAATTTGTGGTGCTTTTTAATTTCAGGGTCATTTAACTCAAAACAATTCATTAAATGCATGAAAAATAGCAAATGTAGTTAGATAGGGTTGAAATTTTAGGATGTGGCTTCTAATGGTTCATATTGAATGCACAAAAATTCTGGAGTTGAAATAATTTAAAAAAATTGAAATCCTTTTGTAACAGACGAGTTTTCGTCCGAAACCCTCATACTTCGAAAGAGACTGTCCATTTTGTACACGAAGTGCATCCAGTTTTTGCCGTAACCCTCTAAACTTTTTAGCACATGCTATGTGGGTGAAATGATGATACCATGCCAAGTTTCAACCATTTCAGAGTTCATTTGTGGTGCTTTTTAATTTCAGGGTCATTTAGCTCAAAACAATTCATTAAATGCATGAAAAATAGCAAATGAAGTTAGATAGGGTTGAAATTTTAGGATGTAGCTTCTAACGGTTCATATTGAATGCACAAAAAGTCTGGAGTTGAAATAATTTAAGAAAATTGAAATCCTTTTGTAACAGACGAGTTTTCGTCCGAAACCCTCATACTTCGAAAGAGATTGTCCATTTTGTACACGAAGTGCATCTAGTTTTTGCCGTAACCCTCTCAACTTTTTAGCACATGCTATGTGGGTGAAATGATGATACCATGCCAGGTTTCAACCATTTCAGAGTTTATTTGTGGTGCTTTTTAATTTCAGGGTCATTTAGCTCAAAACAATTCATTAAATGCATGAAAAATAATAAATGAAGTTAGATAGGGATGAAATTTTAGGATGTGGCTTCTAATGGTTCATATTGAATGCACAAAAAGTCTGGAGTTGAAATAATTTAAAAAAATTGAAATCCTTTTGTAACAGACGAGTTTTCGTCCGAAACCCTCATACTTCGAAAGAGACTGTCCATTTTGTACACGAAGTGCATCCAGTTTTTGCCGTAACCCTCTCAACTTTTTAGCACATGCGATGTGGGTGAAATGATGATACCATGCAAAGTTTCAACCATTTCAGAGTTCATTTGTAGTGATTTTGATTAAAACAAATGAAGGTATAAAACTAAAAAGAGTTAAACAGAATCTGGTTTTGATTAAAGCATCTATTTAAAATATTCTAAAAATTCCAAAATTGAACATAATGATAAAAAATACTAATATTAAACAACAGCAAAAACAATCACTCAAAAATCTATTTTTAAACTAAAGTTATTCACAAACTAGTGATTCACAAAAATTTCAAAAGAATTCAAATTTAAACTATTTAAATTTGAAAACTACTGACACTAACAGAAAGTTTGTAATTGTTTTGACCTAAAGCAAGAAGATTCATTAAAAAACTATAAATATTCTAACAGTTATTGCAAATATAAAAACAGTTATTCCAAACATAAAAACAGAAAAACAAAAAAAGAAAAAATATACCTTTAGTCCCGGTTGGTGATACCAACCGGGACTAAAGGTCCCTTCCCGCGCGAATTTGGGCCGCCGAAAAGGCCTCTTTAGGCCCGGTTGGTATCACCAACCGGCACTTAAGGGAGGACCTTTCTATATAACTTCTCCGTCTTCCTCCCCCAAATCACTCCGTCTTCACCCGCTTCGACGACGCCGCCAGGCTGCCCCGCCCGTGCCCTCGATCGACGTCGCCGTCCGTCCACGCGCCGCCGCCGCTCTCTTCCTCCACGCCGTCGCCCTCAGCTTCGCCGGCGCCGCTCCTCCCAGCCGCCGGCCGTCGCCCTCAGCTCCGCCGATCCTCCCTCACCTCCGCCGACTCCGCCGCCGCTCTCCTCCTCCACACCGGCGCCCTCAGCTCCGCCGGCGCCGCTCCTCCACGCCGTCGCCGTCAGCTCCGCCGGCGCCGCTCTCCTCCTCCACGCCGTAAGCCCGATCTCTGAATCTCTGAATCTCTCTCTTCTCTTGTTACTGTTAACCTTTGCTGGAAATTGAGATAGTAGTTAAATTTGTATGAGACAACTTGTGAGTTACTAGTGAATTTGATCTGATGCATGAGATGTGTGTGATGGCCGAATCCTCTACTCTATGCTAGTGTTTATTTTCCTGTTTGATTAACTATAAAATCACCAAAAAACATGTTGAATTATACACGCAAAGGTTGTTTCATGACGACAAAGAAGAAAATGTTGAATGAGCCATCCAGGTTTAAGTTCGAACATACGCAAGCTTAGTTTACATGATAGTAAGTCTGACATAAAACTTATACAACAAAAATGTATCTATTTCCAATGAAAATTTGTCATACATGAAACTTAAGTCCGCTAAAAATTCCTAAAATATTCCAAGCTTCGTTTTGAAGAGCAAAAACTATGCAAACATATAAAAGTCTGCTAAAAGGACACATTGCTTCATCCATCAGTTTAGAACAATCCTTCTAATCTCCACTTGCAAAATTTCCTAAAAGGGAAGATTCAGTGAAGGGCATTAGCAAAAGTTCATAACAAATGAAAAGAGTCAAGTTAAATTCAATACATATATGGACACTTAGTGCTTTATGGTAGAACATGAGAAACTGAAAAGCAAAAAAGAAAAAAAATGTTGGGTTTATATGTTGAGTGGAAGACCTCATTCTTTCGAATTTTATGAAGGGTGTAAGCTCAGACAACAATCTGCAAGAACATACATGGTTCTTAGTGTCCTGTAAACTCAGCTTTGACTTCAGAAACTACAGTGTATATATAATCATGAAAATGCAGAAGATAGATGAGTGACAAGGGACAAAACTAACATGTCTTCCTATAATTCCTTAAACAGACTTGGTCTTTACTGCAACAATAGAAGATAGATTGATCGGATGGTCTAGCTACCACTCTCAAACCTGATCTGGCTCGGTCTCAAGACGTTGGAGAAGTCGGTTCACAGCTTGGCCATAAAGGTTGATCTCTGCATCTCTCAAACCCGAGCAGACAGTCCCAAGCTTTGACGTCTTTCCAAGGTCTTAACCCTGTCCAAGAGCAGCCAGATCCAAGATCTGAGGTCTTCCCGTTCTAGGAATCCTACTGTGCTTTTTTCTAACTACAAAATTACTACAATGTTGGACATTTTTCTCCTCTTTAGTGATCTCTTTCATTTTATGCTTGATATGTACTGCACTTAAAATGTAGCTTAATTTGTTGCAACAGTCAGAAGTCAAGGTTTATTTTCAGGTGCATTCAAGCGAGAAGTCAGTCTTACCTGCTAAATCCTGCATGTGAAATATGATGTCTTATCACAAGGCTACAAATATTTTGCAGTTGTACAGACTACCTAAACTTAGCATATATGTGTGTGTCCTTAATACTAATGCACATCCCATGAGAATGAATGTGGACCATAAGCCTTGTATTGATTTGCATATCCTCGGTTCTGCTTATTGAATGCATTCTAATTGTTTTATATTTGTTCTGGATTAGTTAAGCTATGGACGGCCGTGATCAAGAGAATTCCATGTACGACCTGATACGCTCCGGAAACGAAGAGAATGAAGTAGATGATGGCTCACAATACCTTAACCCATCCGGTGAGGGAATTGAGGAAGAACAACCAAGAGACGAAGGCGAACCAGCTGACAATGACGAAGGCAAAGAAATTTTTGCCCATTTAACAGAGTCCGGCGAGGTATTAACAGAGTCTGGTGATCATCAGATGTATTGATTGATTTGTATATATTAACAAATCTTTCTTCCTTTTAGCCCTCCGGATCGAGCAAATCTTCTACAAGGGTTAAACGTGGCCCGACAAAAAAGTTGAAACAAGGCGTAAAGTTTAACAACGATCAAATCAGAGCAGATGGCGAACCGATTGCTCCTAAAGAGAATGCGGACAAATTTATACGTCAATGCGGAGTTATCGTTAGGGACCAAATCCCAATCACCGTTCAAGAATGGAATTAGCCAAAAAATACCCAAGCAGTTTCTTTTGTCAGCCAAAGAGCAAAAGATCTGCTTTGGGAGGAGCTAATGAAACATTTCACCCTACCAGAGGCTCTCACAGATCTCCAACGGGAGAAAGTCAAGAAGTGTGCTCTTAAGAAGATGGCCACAGAACTCCAGTCTTGGAATAAAAGATTATGGAAAAGTTACATGGAAAACAAAAGGAAGACTCCAGAATTCAAAGGAGAATATGTGAAGTTAGCAGATGACTGGGACGAATTTGTGAAGTTCAAGGAATCTGAAGAAGCTAAGAAACGGCCGACAAAAAAACGTGGCACCATCGTCTGGGGCCAGACGGCTACAAGTCTGGGTTGCCTAAGTGGGATGAATCTGAGCAAAACATGAGGGCTGCAGGGGTCTCTCTAGTAACAGATACTCGGCCCGAGAGGTGAAGGACTTGGTTTTATGCACATGGGGGAAAGTTGGACCCAAAGACATGCCAGGTTCTTGAACAGGCCAGTCTTAAAGATGCCACAGACGAGATAATTAAAGCAATAGAAGAAGCTCGAGCGGGTGTGTACCAGCCGGAGAGAGAGAACGACGAGCTTTTCCGCGCCCTCAAGAATCCTGAACACCCGGGACGAACACGAGGCAAAGGCATGGTTCCGTGGTTTATGGGGTTTGCGGATTGGAACGACAGCTACAGAAGTCATGACAGAAAGAAGAAGCATGAAGTAGATCGGATCCAGGACTTGGAACGCAAATATAACATGCAGCAGGAGCAAATCAACAAACTTAGCCAGCAAAGCGCGTCTCAGCAGCAGCAGCAACCAGATCCAGCATTGGATGGTACCATTCCATCATCTATGCCGAAAAGCAGCGTGGGTTCCACGGAGGTCCCGGCCGATGATGCACTGCTGGCTCGCTACCCAGTGGATGATATCTTAGAGTCGACACCTTGTGAGCTACACGTGAAACTGAAGAACATATCCATGAAGGCGGCGGACGGCTTTGCTTTACCGAGTGGACATGAAGCAACTTTCCACGGCAATCCGATTACACCTGGCTATGCTCGTGCCGGCATATGAAACACTAGATCTTGACTACCCTGGAGGTGAAGGGGAGCGGACACTGGGAGAAGCCAGGCGTTGTGTCATTTTATGGAAAAAGGAATGCATCGTGTTTCCAAACTCGGTGCCAAGGCCACCGACTCCTCCTCCAAGTCCGCCGCGTCAGCAGACTCCAACCCTTCCCGAGATGGAGCGCAGGGTGAGTCCTTCGAATCCATCTCCGCCACGCCAGCCGAATCCATCCCACCCCGAGATGGAGCGCATGGCGAGTCCGCGATATCAAGCTCCGCCACGTCAGCAGAGTCCATCCCACCCCGAGACGGAGCCTAGGGCGAGACGTCTGCGATATCAAAAAGCAGAGTCTCCAAAGCGGAAGAGAACACAAAAGAAGAAACCCGAGCCTCCTGCCAAAAAGAAGTTATCTTACGAGAAGACTGACGAGGAAATCGATGAATCAGTGAAGCTCGCTTTGCGGGCCTGTTTTGGACCGAAATCGCCCCCGCCGCCAAAGGAGAAAATACCCGAGGAGGTCATACAACACTTTATTGATGCAGCTAAACCGGCGGAGAAAAGACCAGTATCAGACTATGAATGCTGTATTACCATGTGCTATGCATCATCCCAGAAAAGACAGAAGTCGAGCGGTAGCAGTAAATGCGGGAAAACTGTTCCCCAGCTCGGAGAACAGGCAGTCCAATCGATCAGCCCGCTCAAGGTGAGTGCCAATAACGTGGTAATAACCGACGCTGATAGAGAGACTGCTAGAATGCTCGGTATCACAGTTGAACAATTCCTAGAGATCGAGGAATTTCCACCGTTAGATCAGAAGGAAATAGAACGGCAATATGTCCCCGGGGAACCTCTGGTCCTTCCTGACGACGAGAAGCTTCTAACAACACAAATGTACAAATTGCATGCCTGGTACATGAGAGAAATAAAGAACGGGATGGAGAGCCTCATGGTGAAAGTCGAGAAAGAGCATTACGTCCATAAAAATGCTTTGTGGATTGAAAACTCGGAATTTTTTCAGTTATTCAATCAAAAAGCACTCGACAAATCTATCGTCAGTTGCTATTGTCTGTAAGTGATTTCTTTCTGTAATTTAAGTCTCTAGCTCAGCTCGTTCATTGCCTGTTATTATACTCACTATATTCTTTTCTGTGGTATTATGCAGAATGAAGATTTTTGAATTGAAAAGAGCTGGAGTCTATGGCATTGGGTTCATTGACCCAAATACCGTCAATGGAGAAGTGTTGAGAAGGGACCCTAAAGACACGCAGAAATACTTTTACCTTGGAACTTCCAGTGAGTGTTACTTTCTTGTACTACAAATTCTATTTTTGCTTATATATATATATACTTGATGTTAAGTGTAGTTGATGAGTTATGCATGCCCGCTTATACAAATCGTGTGTGCAACTACCACTGGATCCTTCTAATCATTAGAGTTTACGATGGAACTGTTGAAGTACTGGACTCGCTAAGTAAAGACCCTCAAGATTACAAAAGCTTGCATTTGGTGCTCGAAAGGTAATTTCAATCATTGACGCACTATGTCGGCTTCTTTATTAGTTCATTTCCTGATATCAAGTAATTAATAACTCCTTTATTCATTTTGTTTGCCGGGCAGGGTTTGGGAAAAGTTCACCAAAGATGTTAGAGGTGAATGGAAAGAGGAGCTGAGATGGCGAAAGCCCAGGGTAATTAAGTAGTACTAGCTATGTCCGCGCATCTCTTTAATTCTAGTTTCAATACCATTGTCATGCTTCATTATTATCTGATTGAATTCTATTCTCGTAAAGTGCATGAGGCAGGCACAGGGGACTGAACTATGTGCATATTACATTTGCGAGAACATTCGCTTTATGACCGAAAGCAACAGGAGTGCAAGAGATCTTTGGGTACGTAAACACCATTCATATTTTTTTATCATGATCTAATACATATACACACAACTAACATGTTCATATTGATCACCTTCTTTAAAGATGCACGAGATGCGGGATAAGCTCCTACTAACGGACCGCATACGAGCAATTCAAGAGGAAATTGCGGGATTTTTGCTTGAGCAGGTCATATCTCCCGACAGAGAATACCATTACCCGATCCCCAAATGATCTGCAAATTGTACGAGAAATTGTATATACCAAGTTGTATATATATATGTGTATGCATGTGATCGTACGAGAAATTCTATGATATATGATTGCTTGTACGAGAAATTTTATGATATATGATCGGTTCTACGAAGTATTCTATTATATATGCATAATGTGTACAGTATGTAGTAGCGTAAAATATGTTTGAAATGAAAAAGAATTAAATGGAAAACACAAAATGAAAAGGAAAAATAAACAATAAACACTAAACCCCTAAACACCTAAACCCCTAAACCCCTAAACCTTTAGTCCCGGTTGGTGTTACCAACCGGGACCAAAGGTCCCCATGCCCTGGCGCACGCTGCCGACCACGTGGCCAGGGTTTAGTCCCAGTTCGTAGCCAATCGGGACTAAAGGCTTGGACCCTTTAGTCTCTATACTTTAATCCCGGTTGGAGAACCGGGACTAAAGGCCCTTCCCAACCGGGACTAATGGCCTATTTTCTACTAGTGGCAAGAGAGTGCTAGTAAAGACGTCGAGTGTGCCTTTGGTGTTTTGCAATCTCGATGGGGCATCGTTTGGTATCCTGCAAAAACTTGGAGTACGAAGAAAATGTGGGAGGTGATGACTGCTTGTGTGATCATGCACAATATGATCGTAGAAGATGAGCACCTGGAACGTCTCTATGATCAAGGGTTTCAGTATCAGGGTGAGAATGTTGTGCCTGAGCATGGAGGAGCGGCAATGTTTGAACAGTTCGCCCAATTTCATCACGACATGTGTGATTGGGAAACTCACATGCAATTGCAAAATGATTTGGTTGAGCATATGTGAGCTCATGTTGGCAACCAATAGATGTATCTCTTTAATTCGGCTTGCAAAACTATGTGAGACTATTTTATTTTTATTCGGCTTGTAAAACTATGTTATTTATTTGGTTGAAACCATGCTATTTATTTTGTTGTGGACTATATGTTTGCTTTGTGAAATTTAAATGCAAAATATGTGTGTGTAGAAAATGCAAAATGTGTGCTATGTGTTCAAAAAGGGCGGCCACGCCGGCATATATGGGTCCGCCCGTTGGGCGCACAGCGGACCCAAATGTTAGAGAGGGCCACCCTCGCTGCCCTCCGTCACACTCGCACGAGATGTCCCAAGAGCTCATAGTGAGCATTGTGGAAATCTAGTTTTTTCTAGCCGCCGCCTGAGCATTGTGGAAATCTAGATTTTTCTAGCCGCCGCCTGAGCATTGTGGAAATCTAGATTTTTCTTACCTTCCGGTTTTTTCAACGGCTTCACAAATGTTTGCCACTTTGGGTAGATGCCAGCCGCAAGATAGTAGCCATAGTTGTATGTATGGCCATTTGCTACAAACTGCACCGGTGGCAGTTCACCATTTAGAATCTTATTCATGAGTGGTGACCGATTAAGAACGTTGATGTCATTTAAAGATCCAGACATTCCAAAAAAAAGCATGCCAAATCCAAGTCTCTTGATCGGCCACCGCTTCAAGGATTATAGTGGAACCCTTTTTCTGGCCGTGGAATTGTCCATGCCATGCCTTAGGACAGTTCTTCCAACTCCAATGCATGCAATCTATTGAGCCAAGCATACCTGGAAACCCGCGAGCTTTGTTCATCTCCAAAAGCCTTGCGGCGTCTCAAGCATTGGGAGATCTCAAATACTTCGGACCAAACACTTGCACAATTTCGACTACGAAGCACTTGACACACATGATGGCTTGACTCTCACCCATGGCCCAATGGTCATCAACTCGATCAGCCGGAATACCGTATGCCAATATACGCAAAGCGGCTGTCACCTTTTGAAAGGTGCTATGCCGAGTTCTCCACAGGCATTCCTCCTTTGCTGAAAAAACCAATCATGGCTCGCCAGTTTCTCTGCAATGCGCCTGAACAACTCGTTGCTCATCCTAAAACGGCATCGGAAGTACGGCTCGGGGTATGTGGGATTCTCCACAAAATAGTGCCTCATCAATCTGTTGCCGGCATCAATCTTATCCCTCCAAATTTTCTGCCAACCCATAACCGAACCACCGTGCTTCAGCTTTTTATTGATGTGCATAGCTAGGATCATTGCAAGGTCCTCCTCCTCTTCAATATCAAATTCTTCGTCAGAAGAATCATATGACAAACTCATCTACGGTATTGAATTTAAAATAGTCTATAAAAACTACAAACAACATGCATCAAATTCATGTAAAAAATGTGAAGTTAAAAGCAGTACATACCTTACAAGCGTTTTATCAAACACCTTATGGGCGCCGAGCGGCAGTGGGCGGCCGGGCACTGTTCGTCGGAGGAATGGCGCGCGCGAGGGGTGGCGGCGACTTGAGGGAGGCAGAGGAAGCAGCGGCGGCGCGGGGATAGGCTGGGGAAGCGCCGTCGGGTCGCTGGAGCAAATGGGGGTGGTGCGGGCAGCAGCGCCAATGCCTGGATATGTCGGTAGGTGGAAATCGCGGCGCGGGCGCTCGAGTGTGCAGCGCGCGGGAGCGGGCGCACGAAATAAACGGCGGGCGATGCCGTTTCGCTCCGCGCGCTGAACCACTAATGCCGCGCGCGCGTTTTTTGCGTCTCCGCTGGAGCGCCCGCGACGGCTGTGCGCGCTAAAAAATTGTTATTTTTTCAGCGCGACGCTAATATTACGCGCCTGTTGGAGATGCTCTAAAACCCTATTACATGTTGCCCTTAGGTCGTTGTATAAAATCCAGAAACAAGCGTGGTCTGAGCAATGCATCAAAGTCCTTACTTTGTCTGCAGGCCAGGAATACGAGTTCTCTGACGAGTCACACGAGGGCGGCCGGTATTGCACCTGCACATGTGTAGGTACGTCGTTGGATTCGTCTGCGTGGTCCAGCACGAGGCTGTATATATAAACTCTGAGAGAAAGCACACAGCCAGGGCAAGCCAACTGCAAGCTAGCTTATAAACACAAGGAGGAACTCTCTTATTTACCATGGCGAGCACTACCAAGGTAGTGGTGATCTTTCGCATTCTTGTTTTCCTGCATGTGTCATGCGCTGCCAGCGAGGTCCGCAACCTCCCGGGCGGTGATGTCGGTGTTGAGTATATATGTTATGTGCATATCTATGTATTTGGCCCACCTCCTAGTTCCTTGTATAGTTGAGGTCGTGCCCCACCTTGTCAATACATCGTGCAATTCCATCATCATACATGGTATCAGTTTCCGGGTTCTAAACCCTAGCTTCTGCCAGCCGCCGCCATGCCTCCTTCCCACCGGGCGGCGCCGCCGCATCTCCCACCGCCGCCGCCATGCCTCCCTCGCACCGCCGCTGCGCCTCCCTGCGCCGCCGCTGCGCCTCCCTAGCGCCGCCGCCGCCGCATACCCCACTGCCGCCGACGCGCCTCCTCCCTACCCGCGCCGCCGCCGCCCCTCCTACCCGTGGCCTCGCCCGCCTCGTCTCCTCCCGTGGCTCCGGCGTCACCTGATGAGCCGGCCTCGCCCGCGGCCTCGACTACCTCCGGCGTGTCGTCACCGCCAACTGCGGCTGGTCCCACCGGTTCGGTTACCCACGCCCGTGCGGGCGTCTTTCGTCCGAGCTCGCGATATGCTTCGGATGAGTACGTCTACATGGCATCCACCTCTGCGCCATTGATACGTTTCCGTCGTATCTACTTTTCCTCACACTTTTACCCTTGTTTTGGACTCTAATTTGCATTATTTGAATAAAACTAACCCGGACTGACGCTGTTTTCAGCAGAACTACCATGGTGTTTTTTTTGTGCAGAAATAAAAGTTCTCGGAACTGGCCGAAACTCTTTGGAGAATTATTTTATAATAAATAAAAAATACTGGAGCCAATAACAACCGGAGGGGGCCCCTGGCTGGACACAAGACACCAGGGCGCGCCAGCCCCCCCGGCGCGCCCTGGTGAGTTGTGCCCACCTCGTGGCCCCACTGACCCTAATTCTGACGCTATAAAATCATATTTTTGGAGAAAAAAAATTAGAGAGAAATTTTGATCGCGTTTCACGATACGGAGCAGCCGCCACCTCCTGTTCTTCATCGGGAGGCCAGATCTAGAGCCCGTTTGGGGCTCCGGAGAGGGGGATCTTCGGTCTTCGTCATCATCAACCCTTCTCCATCGCCAATTCCATGATGCTCCCCACCGGGAGTGAGTAATTCCTTCATAGGCTTGCTGGTCGGTGAGGAGTTGGATGAGATTCATCATCTAATCGAGTTAGTTTTGTTAGGGCTTGATCCCTAGTATCCACTATGTTCTGAAATTGATGTTGCAATGACTTTGCCATGCTTAATGCTTGTCACTAGGGCCCGAGTGCCATGATTTCAGATCTGAACCGTTTATGTTATCACCATTATATCTATGTTCTTGACCCGATCTTGCTAGTCATATGCACCTATTACGTGTTCTGATCCGCAAACCCCGGAGTGACAATAGTCGGGATACTTTTCGGTGATGACCGTAGTTTGAGGAGTTCATGTATTCAACGTGTGTTAATGCTTTGTTCCGGTTCTCTATTAAAAGGAGGCCTTAATATCCCTTAGTTTCCTTATGGACCCCGCTGCCACGGGAGGGTAGGACAAAAGATGTCATGCAAGTTCTTTTCCATAAGCACGTATGACTATTTACGGAATACATGCCTACATTACATTTATGAACTGGAGCTAATTCTGTGTCGCCCTAGGTTATGACTGTTATATGATGAATATCATCCAACGAGTTCACCGATCCAGTGCCTACGAGTTTTCCACATATTGCTCTTGCTAAGTTACTATTGCTACTGCTACTGTTCCAACTGCTACAAAACTATTGCTATCACTGCTACCGTTACTGTTGCTGTTACTGCTGCTATCAAACTATCATACTACTGTGCTACTGATCACTCCGCTACAGATATTTAATCTATAGGTGTAGTTGAATTGACAACTCAACTGCTAATACTCTCAAATATTCGTTGGCTCCCCTTGTGTCGAATCTATAAATTTTGGTTGAATACTCTACCCTCGAAAACTGTTGCGATCCCCTATACTTGTGGGTTATCAAGACCTTTTTCTGGCGCCGTTGCCGGGGAGCATATCTATATTTGTTGAGTCACTTGGGATTTATATCAATTGATCACTATGAAGAATTTGAAGGATCCAAAGACCAAGATTTTTCCCTCTAAGACGAGGGGAGGTAAGGATCTGCCATCTAGCTCTGCACTTGATTCACCTTTTGTTATGAGTAAGTTTGCAACACCACCACATGCTAGTGATCCTGATATGATGCTACTTCTGCTATGAATGATGCTTATGATGATGCTAGTACCATGCTTGATGATAATGTGCCATTAGGTCGCTGAAACTGATGAGATTGCTGAAACTGATGAAGCCTATGAAACTGATGACTACGAAACACCTATTAGACCTGGCTCTCCTAGATTTGAAATGCCTAAGATACCTGAAGGTTATGTTATGGATGAGGAAGTAACTAGAGAAATTCTTTCTTGTAAGGATAAAAACGATCTTAAGAAATTGCTACGCAAGTATAAGGAAAAGACTTTGAATGCTAGAATGAAATGTGATCCTAAGTTTGCTACTTCACCTATCTTTGTTACCGATAAGGATTATGAATTCTCTGTCGACCCAGAGTTAATTACTTTGGTTGAATCTGATCCTTTCCATGGCTATGAAACTGAAACTGTAGTGGCACATCTTACTAAACTGAATGATATAGCCACCCTCTTTGCTCATGATGAGAAGATTCGCTAGTACTATATTCTTAAGTTATTTCCATTCTCATTAAAGGGTGATGCTAAGACATGGTACAATACTCTTGCTCCTGGTTGTGTGCGTAGTCCCCAGGATATGATTTACTACTTCTCTGGAAAATATTTTCCTACTCATAAAAAACAAGCTGCTTTACAGGAAATATTTAACTTTGTGCAAATTGAAGAAGAGAGTCTCCCACAAGCTTGGGGGAGGCTTCTGCAATTGCTTAATGCTTTGCCTGATCATCCTCTCAAGAAAAATGAAATACTTGATATCTTCTATAATGGACTAACTGATGCCTCTAGGGACTTCCTAGATAGTTGTGCTGGTTATGTTTTAGGGGAACGAACTGTTGAACAAGCTGAGGAACTATTGAATAACATATTGAAGAATTATGATGATTGGACTCTTCCTGAACCACCACCTAAACCCACTCCGAAGAAGAGGGGTATCTTATTTCTCAGTCCTGAAGATATGCAAGAGGCAAAGAAATCTATGAAGGAAAAAGGTATTAAAGCTGAGGATGTTAAGAATTTCCCACCTATTGAAGAAATACATGGCCTTGACACACCACCACCTCCACAGGTGGTAGAGGTAAATTCTTTATTAAAGTTTGATGAAAGTGATATCCCTTACAATAAACATCCTAGTCAATGCTTATATGAGTTTGACAACTACATTATGAAGCAAGATCATTTCAATGCACATGTCCTGAAACAATTGAAATATAATTCTGATATGATTGCTCGCTTGAGTGACTTGCTATCTAGAATCAGTAATGATGTTAGGGGTGTAGGAAAACATGCCTCTATGGTTCAAACTCAGTTAGAACAAGTTGCTAAGTCTCAAAAAGAATTACTTGATGAAATGAATAATAATACGAGTGATTTTGCTGCTAGAGTAGTAACTAGAGGAGGTAGAATGACCCAAGAACCACTCTATCATGAAGGTCATCCTAAAAGAATTGAACAAGATTCTTAGAGAATTAATACCGATGCACCTAGTCCTTCTAAAAAGAAAACGAAAAAGAAAAAAGATAGGACTTTGAACACCTCTAGTGAACCTGAGATACGAAAACCTCCTGATAATAATGATGTCTCTATTTCTAATGCTGAAACTCAGTCTGGTAATGAACATTCACCTAGTGATAATGAAAATGATAATGATGATGTTCATGAAGATGCTCAACCCAACAATGATAAAGAACCAGATAATGATGTTGAAATAGAGCCTGCTGTGCTGATCTTGATAACACACAACCTAAAAATAAACGTTATGATAAAAGAGACTTTGTGGCTAGAAAACATGGTAAAGAAAGAGAGCCATAGGTTCAGAAACCCATCCCTTTCCACCTAAACCATCTAACAAAAAGGATGATGAAGAATTTGAACACTTTGCTAAAATGATTAGGCCAGTCCTTTTGCTTACCCGCTTAACTGATATCCTAAAGATGGCCCCTTATGCAAAGTACATGGAAGACATTATCAGTAATAAAAGAAAGATACATGAAGCTGAAATCTCCACCATGCTTGCTAATTATTCTTTTAAGGATGGAGTGCATAAAAAACTTGGAGATCCGGGGATACCAACTATACCTTGCTCCATTAAACGAAATTATGTCAAAACTGCTTTGTGTGATTTGGGAGCCAGTGTTAGTGTTTTGCCTTTCTCCTTATACAAAAGACTTGATTTGAATAAACTCACACCTACTGAAATATCATTGTAAATGGCTGACAAATCAACTGCCATACCTATCGGTATTTGTGAGGATGTCCCCGTTGTTGTTGCAAATGTTACTATCTTAACGGACTTTGTTATTCTTGAGATGCCCGAGGACGACAATATGTCGATTGTCCTTGGTAGACCCTTTTTGAATACTGCAGGGGTTGTTATTGATTGCAATAAAAGAAAATTCACTTTTCATATCAATGGTAATGAGCACACGGTGCACTTTCTGAAGAAACAATACCAAGTGAATGGTATAAATGTTATTGAAGAATCTCCGACAATCACTATTGGAAGTTTTCAATTACCTCTACCTACTGCCAAAAATAAATATGATATACTTATTGTTGGGGATATGCACATCCCCATTGAGGTAACGTGGTGTTTTACGAAAGTTCTTCAGTTTCATGCTAATCGGAAGTGGTTGTTAATAAGACTTGATCAACCTTATTAATGGATCATTTTTGAGAGGTACGAAGTCGAGGAATCTAGTAGGCACAATCTTCTGCTCCCACCTTTTTATTTTCTTTTTTACTTAGTCAAATAAAATAAAATGCCATGATTATCCTGTTTTCTGTTTTCACCGTGCAACAAAAAAGACCCAAAAATAAAAGTCCTCAGAATGTTCTGAAAATTTGATACGATTTTTTTTTGAATATTTCTGAATTTCTGGTGCAAATAATACCAGAGGGGGGTGCACCTGGTGCCCACAAGACACCAGGGCGCACCAGCAACCCCAGGTGCGCCCTGGTGGGTTGTGGCCCCCACGTGGGCCCCCTCACTTATTCCTTTAGCCCATGTCATCCCCTACCTCCAGAAAAAAATCACCATAGCCTCGATTCCCGTGTTCTTGCTCTCAAACCCGCGATTTCGATCTCTTTGCTCGAAGCTCCGTTTCTGAAACTGTTTGGAGGGATTGCTACTTGGTATGTGACTCCTCCGATGCTCCAATTAGTTTGTGATTTAATGGGTTATCTTTAGAGTAATTAGCTACTCTTGGTGCTGCTGTAGATGAGCTTGCATGTTGAATTCTTAGAGTTCTAAGTAGTTTGAATGCTTGATATGGCCTCTATGCATCCTTAGGAGTAGTTGCTATCAATTTCATGAAGTTTTGTCTACAAAATTTTGTGACTCAAAAATATTTCAGAAATTTGTTCGCAAATAAAAATGTAATTCTTTAGGAGTTCTTCGAGGAGAAGGTCCTCGGAGGCCTCATCAAGTGGAAGCTCGGTTCGACAATCTTATGTTGAGCCAAGCGAAAGCTCGATGCGAGATGCCGCTACCAAATCATGCTTGTGGCCGTGTGACGAGTTCATGGAAGGTGCAGGTATCAAGGGGGAATTTGAATAATTTATACACAATACAGAACTTGCTCCCTAGAGGCCTCAACATCTCGAACTCACGAAATCATTCACAAGGAAATTTAAATATTTTCCTCGTGAGTCTAGAGTTTCATTCAATCTTTATGACCGTTCCTTCACCATGCCTTTAGAATTGTTCAGTGTGTTGGAAATATGCCCTAGAGGCAATAATAAAGTGGTTATTATTATATTTCCTTTTTCATGATAATTGTTCATTATCCGTGATATAATTGTATTGATTGGAAACTCAATTGCATGTGTGGATAAATAGACAACACTGTGTCCCTAGTATGCCTCTAGTAGACTAGCTCGTTGATCAAAGATGGTCAAGGTTTCCTAGCCATAGACATGAGATGTCATTTGATAACGGGATCACATCATTAGGAGAATGATGTGATGGACAAGACCCAAACGATGAATGTAGCATATGATCGTATCAGTTTATTGCTATAGTTTTATGCATGTCAAGTATCTTTTCCTATGACCATGAGATCATGCAACTCACTGACACCGGAGGAATACCTTGTGTGTGTCAAACGTCGCAACGTAACAGGGTGACTATAAAGATGCTCTATAGGTATCTTCGAAGGTGTCTGTTGGGTTGCCATGGATCGAGATTGAGATTTCTTACTCCGTGTGACGGAGAGGTATCTCAGGGCCCACTCGGTAATACAACATCACAATAAGCCTTGCAAGCAAAGTGACTAAAGAGTTAGCCACGGGATCTTGTATTACGGAACGAGTAAAGAGACTTGCCGGTAACGAGATTGAACTAGGTATAGAGATGCCGACGATCAAATCTCGGGCAAGTAACATACCGAAGAACAAAGGGTACAACATACGGGATTAACTGAATCCTTGACATAGAGGTTCAACCGATAAAGATCTTCGTAGAATATGTAGGAACCAATATGGGCATCCAGTTCCTGCTATAGGTTATTGACCGTAGAGGTGTCTCGGTCATGTCTACATAGTTCTCAAACCCGCAGGGTCTGCACACTTAATGTTCGGTGACGTTTCAGTAGTATTGAGATATATGTGTTGGTGACCGAAGGTTGTTCGGAGTCCCAGATGAGATCCCAGATGTCACAAGGAGCTCCAGAATGGTTTGGACGTAAACATTTATATATAGGAAAGGGGTATTTGGGTTCCGAAAAAGTTTCGGGTATTTCCGGTAGTGTACCGGGAGTGACGAATGGGTTCCGAGGGTCCACCGGGTGGGGCCCACCCACGACGGGGGGGCACATGGGCCCAAGAGTTGGCGCACCAGCCCCTAATGGGCTGGGGAACCGACCCCATAAGGGCCCATATGCCCAAGAGAAAAAAAAGGTGGAGATAGGATGGAATAGGACTCCTTCCTAATATGAATCCACTTCCTAGTAAGAAGTGGATTGGACTCCTCCTTGCCCTGGTTCGGCCGACCCCTAGGGGAAACCCTAGGGACGCTTGCTCCTCCCTCTCCCTCCTATATATACTAAAGGAATAGAGCCCCAAAACCCACGGCCACGTGCTAGTTCTCTATTCTCTAGTTCCTCCACCAAATAGATTCCGGTAGTGCTTAGGCGAAGCCCTGCCGGGATAACTCCACCATCACCACCACCACGCCGTCGTGCTGCTGGAGATCTCATCTACATCTCCGCCCCCTCTTGCTGGATCAAGAAGGCGGAGATCGTCATCGAGCTGTACGTGTGCTGAACGCGGAGGTGCCGTCCGTTCGGCGCTAGATCGTGATTGGATCTCGGGATGGCTTGCGATTTGGATCGCGAAGACGTTCGACTACATCAACCGCGTTTCTTAACGCTTCCCGCTTAGCGATCTACAAGGGTATGTAGATCCACTCTCCATCTCATAGATGATCATCACCATGGATAGGTCTTGCGTGTGCGTAGGAAATTTTTTGTTTCCCATGCAACGTTCCCCAACAGTGGCATCATGAGCTAGGTCTATGCGTAGATGAGATCACGAGTAGAACAGAAAGGAATTTGTGGGCGTTGACGCTCAGATTGCTTCCTCCCTTGGTCTTTTCTTGAATCAGCGGTATTGTGGGATGAAGCGGCCCGGACCAACCTTACTCGTACGCTTACGAGAGACCGGTTCCATCGACTGACATGTGACTTTGTTGCATAAAGATGGCTAGCGGGTGTCTGTCTCTCCCACTCTAGTTGGATTGGATTCCACAAAGGCGGTCCTTGAGAAGGTTGAATAGCAATATGTGTATCACCGTTGTGGTTTTTGCGTAGGTAAGAATCGTTCTTGCTGGATACCCGTAGCAGCCACGTAAAACATGCAACAACAATTAGAGGACGTCTAACTTGTTTTTGCAAGGTATGTTGTGATGTGATATGGCCAATTATATGATGAGATATATGTGATGTATGGGATGATCATGTTTTGTATAGAATATCACGACTTGCATGTCGATGAGTACGGCAACCGGCAGGAGCCATAGGGTTGTCTTTAATTTATTTTCGCCGTTTTTGCTTTACTTTATCGCTATGAGTTAGCAATAGTCGTAGAAGCAATAGTTGGCGCAACAAGCTCATGGCGACACGTTGATGGAGATCAAGATGATGGAGATCATGGTGTCATGCCGGTGACGATGGAGATCATGCCGGTGCTTTGTTGATGGAGATCAAAAGCACAAGTTCATGGACATATCATGTCACTTATGATTTGCATGTGATGTTAATCCTTTTATGCATTTTATTTTGCTTAGGACGACGGTAGCATTATAAGGTGATCCCTCACTAAAATTTCAAGATAAAATTTTGTTCTCCCCGAGTGTGCACCGTTGCGAAAGTTCGTCGTTTCGAGACACCACGTGATGATCGGGTGTGATAGACCCTACGTTCGCATACAACGGGTGCAAGCCAGTGTTGCACATGCGGAACACTCGGGTTAAACTTGACGAGCCTAGCAAGTACAGACATGGCCTCGGAACACAAGAGACCGAAAGGTCGAACATGAGTAATATAGTAGATATGATCAACATGGAGATGTTCACCATTGAAACCACCTCATCTCACGTGATGATCGGACTTGGGTTGGTGGATTTGGATCATGTCACACTTAGACAACCTGAGGGATGTTGATTTGAGTGGGAGTTCTTAAGTAATATGATTAATTGAACTCATTATCATGAACATAGTCAAAGAGACTTTGCAAATTATGTTGTAGATCAATAGCTCGCGTTGTAGCTCCCCTGTTTTTATACGTTCCTAGAGAAAATAGAATTATATTGAAAGATGATGGTAGCAATAATGTAGACTGGGTCCGTGATCTGAGGATTGTCCTCATTGCTGCATAGAAGGCTTATGTCCTTAATTCACCGCTCGGTGCGCCACCCCCTCAAGCGTCGTCTGTAGATGTTGTGAATATCTGACAAGCACGTTCGGATGACTACTTGATAGTTCAGTGCGTCATGCATTACGGCTTAGAATTGAGGCTCCACAACGTTTTGAACGTCACGAAATATATGAGATGTTCTAAGAGCTGAAATTGGGATCTCAGGCTCGTGCCCATGTTGAGAGGTATGAGACCTCCAACAAGATTCTTTGCTTGCAAGATGAAGGAGAATAGCTCAATCGGTGACCATGTGCTCAGATTGTCTGGGTGCTACAATCGCTTGAATCGAGTGGGAGTTGATCTTCCAAATAAGATAGTGGTTGATATAGTTCTCCAAATCACTGCCACAAAGCTACTAGAGCTTCGTGATGAACTATGAAATGCCAGGGATGGAAATAATGATCCCTGAGCTATTCGCGATGTTTGACACCGCGAAGGTAGAAATCAAGAAGGAGCATCAAGTGTTGATGGTTAGTAAAACCACTAGTTTTGAGAAGGGCAAGGGCAGGGAGGGAAACTTCATGGATGGCAAGCCAGTTGCTGCTCCAGTGAAGAAACCCAAGGTTGAACCCAAATTCGAGACTAAGTGCTTCTATTATGAGGAGAGCAATCGCTAAAGCGGAACAACCCTAGATACTTGGTAAAGATAAGAAGGTTGGCAACGTCAACGGAAGTATATTTGATATACGTATTATTAATGTGTACCTTACTAGTACTCCTAGTAGCACCTGGGTATTAGATACCGGTTCAGTTGCTAAATGTTGGTAACTCAAAATAAAAGCTACGGAATAAATGGAGACTAGCTAAGGGCGAGGTGACGATGTGTGTTGGAAGTGTTTCCAAGGTTGATGTGATCACCATCGCACGCTCTCTCTACCTTCGGGATTAGTGATGAACCTAAATAAATGTTATTTGGTATTTGCGTTGAGCATGAACGTGATTAGATCGTGTTTATTGCAATACGGTTATTCATTTAAGTTAGAGAATAATGGTTATTCTGTTTACATGAATAATACCTTCAATGGTCATGCACCCAATGTGAATGGTTTATTGAATCTCGATCGTAGCTAGTAATACACATGTTCATAATGTTGATGCCAAAAGATGCAAAGTTAATAATGATAGTACCACATACTTGTGGCACTGCCGCCAAGGTCATATTGGTGTAAAGCGCATGAAGAAACTCCATGCTGATGGATCTTTGACTCACTCGATTTCGAATCGGTTGAGACATGCGGACCATGCCTCTTGGGCAAGATGACTAAGACCCCGTTTTCCAATTTGATGGAGCGGGCAAGTGACTTATTGGAAATAATACATGTTGATGTAGCGATCCAATGAGTGTTGAAGCGTGCGGTGGACATCGTTATTTTCTAACCTTCACTGATGATTTGAGTAGATATGGGGATATTTACTTAATGAAACACAAGTCTGAAACGTTTGAAAAGTTCAAACAAATTCAGAGTGAAGTTTGAGATCATCGTGACAAGAAGATAAAATGTCTACGATATGATCGTGGAGGTAAATATCTGAGTTACGAGTTTGGTATATAACTCAAGACAATGTGGAAGTTGTTTCACAATTCACGCCACCTGGAACACCATAGTGTGATGGTGTGTCCAAACGTCGTAGTCATGCTCTATTGGATATGGTGCATACTATGATGTCTCTTATCGATTTGCCACTATCGTTTTGGGGTTATGCATTGGAAACAATTACATTCACTTTAAATAGGGCACCATCTAAGTCCGTTGAGATGACACTGTATGAATTTTGGTTTGGCAGAAACCTAAGCTGTCATTTCTCAGAGTTTGGGAATGCGACGCTTATGTCTGATAAGCACGATCCCAAAGCGGAAAAGTGCATCTTCATAGGATACCCTAAGGAAATAGCTGGGTATACCTTCTATCTCAGATCCAAGGGCAAAGTGTTTGTTTCTTAAAATGGGTCCTTTCTCGAGAAAAGGTTTCTCTTGAAAGAATTGAGTGGGAGGAAGGTAGAACTTGATGAGGTTATTGAACCATCACTTCAGTTGCATGGTAGTACGACGCAGAAAGATGTTTCTGTGGCGCCTACACTGAATGAAGAGGAAGTTAATGATGATGATCATGACACTTCGGATCAAGTTACTACCGAACCTCGTAGGCCGACAAGAACTCGTACCGCCTCTGAGTGGTACGTCAATCCTGTCTTGGAGGTCATGTTGTTAGACAATAGTGAACCTACGAGCTATGAAGAAGCGATGGTGGGCCCGGATTCCAACAAATGGCTAGGATCCATGAAATCCGAGAAAGGATCCATGTATGAAAACCAAGTATGGAATTTGGTAGACTTACCCGTTAAAAGGCAGGCCGTTGAGTACAAATGGACCTTTAAGAAGAAGACAGACGTTGATGGTAAATGTCACCATTTATAAAGCTCGACTTGTCGCAAAGAAGTTTCCGACAAGTTCAAGGAGTTGACTACGATGAGACGTTCTCACCCGTAGCGATGCTAAAAGTCTGTTAGAATTATGTTAGCAGTTGCTGCATTTTTCGATCATGAAATCTGGCAGATGGATGTCAAAACATCATTTCCTTAACGGTTTCCTTGAGGAAAGGTTGTATGTGATACAACCGGAAGGTTTTGTCAGTCCTAAGGATGCTAAAATGTATGCAAGCTCCAACGATCCTTCTATGGACTGGAGCAAGCATATCGAAGTTGGAATATATGCTTTGATGAGGTGATCAAAGCTTTTGGGTTTATACAAAGTTTATAAGAAACTTGTATTTACAAGAAAGTGAGTGGGAGCACTATAGAATTTTAGATAAGTATATGTGGTTGACATATTGTCGATCGGAAATAATGTAGAATTTCTGGAAAGCATAAAGGGTTGTTTGAAAGGAGTTTTTCAAAGGAAGACCTGGATAAAGCTACTTAAACATTGGGCATCAAGATCTATAGAGATAGATCAAGACGTCTGATAAGACTTTCAATGAGTACATACCTTGACAAGATTTTGAAAGAATTCAAAATGGATCAGTCAAAGAAAGAGTTCTTGCCCAATTTGTAAGGTGTGGAGTTGAGTGAGACTCAAAGCTCGACCACGGCAGAAGAAAGAGAAAGGACGAAGGTCGTCCCCTATGCCTTATCCATAGGCTCTGTATAGTATGCCATGTTGTGTACCGCACCTGGTGTGTGCCTTGCCATGAGTCTGTCAAGGGGTACAAGAGTGGTCCAGGAGTGGATCACTGGACAGCGGTCAAAATTATCCTTAGTAAATAGAGGACTAAGGAAATGTTTCTCGATTATGGAGGTGATAAAGAGTTTGTCATAAAGGGTTACGTCGATGCAAGCTTTGACACCAATCCGGATGACTCTGAGTAGCAATCCGGATACGTATAGTGGAGCAACCATTTGGAATAGCTCCAGGTGGAGCGTGGTAGCATCTGCAGTATGACATATAGATTTGCAAAGAACACACGGATCTGAATGTGGCAGACCGTTGACTAAAACCTCTCTCACATGCAAAACATGATCGAACCCCAGAACTCATTGGGTGTTAGATTCATTACAATGTAAATCACATAGTGATGTGAACTAGATTATTGACTCTAGTGCAAGTGGGAGACTGTTGGAAATATGCCCTAGAGGCAATAATAAAGTGGTTATTATTATATTTCCTTTTTCATGATAATCGTTTATTATCCATGCTATAATTGTATTGATTGGAAACTTAATTGCATGTGTGGATACATAGACAACACTGTGTCCCTAGTATGCCTCGAGTAGACTAGCTCGTTGATCAAAGATGGTCAAGGTTTCCTAGCCATAGACATGAGATGTCATTTGATAACGGGATCACATCATTAGGAGAATGATGTGATGGACAAGACACAAACTATGAACGTAGCATATGATCGTGTCAGTTTATTGCTATAGTTTTCTACATGTCAAGTATCTGTTCCTATGACCATGAGATCATGCAACTCACTAACACCGGAGGAATACCTTGTGTGTATCAAACGTTGCAACGTAACTGGGTGACTATAAAGATGCTCTACAGGTATCTCCGAAGGTGTCTGTTGGGTTGGCATGGATCGAGACTGGGATTTGTTACTCCATGTGACGGAGAGGTATCTCAGGGCCCACTCGGTAATACAACATCACAATAAGCCTTGCAAGCAAAGTGACTAAAGAGTTAGCCACGGGATCTTGTATTACGGAATGAGTAAAGAGACTTGCCGGTAACGAGATAGAACTAGGTATAGAGATGCCGACGATCAAATCTCGAGCAAGTAACATACCGAAGAACAAAGGGAATAACATACGGGATTAACTGAATCCTTGACATAGAGGTTCAACTGATAAAGATCTTCGTAGAATATGTAGGAACCAATATGGGCATCCAGGTCCCGCTATTGTTTATTGACCGTAAAGGTGTCTCGGTCATGTCTACATAGTTCTCAAACCCGCAGGGTATGCACACTTAACGTTCGGTGACGTTTCGGTAGTATTAAGATATATGTGTTGGTGACCGAAGGTTGTTCGGAGTCCCGGATGAGATCCCGGAGGTTACGAGGAGCTTCGGAATGGTCCGGAGGTAAAGATTTATATATAGGAAAGTGGTATTTGGGTTCCGGAAAAGTTTCGGGTATTTCCGGTAGTGTACCGGGAATGACGAATGGGTTACGGGGGTCCACCGGGTGTGGACCACCCACCCCGGGGGGCCACATGGGCCCAAGAGGTGGCGCACCATCCCCTAATGGGCTGGGGAACTGACCCCATAAGGGCCCATATGCCCAAGAGGAAAAAAGGTGGAGATAGGAAGGAATAGGACTCCTTCCTAATATGAATCCACTTCCTCGTAGGAAGTGGATTGGACTCCTCCTTGCCCTGGTTCGGCCGACCCCTAGGGGAAACCCTAGGGAGGCTTGCTCCTCCCTCTCCCTTCTATATATACTAGAGGAATAGAGCCCCAAAACCCACGGCCACGTGCTAGTTCTCTATTCTCTAGTTCCTCCACCAAATAGATTCCGGTAGTGCTTAGGCGAAGCCCTGCCGGGATAACTCCACCATCACCACCACCACGCCGTCGTGCTACTGGAGATCTCATCTACCTCTCCGCCCCCTCTTGCTAGATCAAGAAGGCGGAGATCGTCATCGAGCTATACGTGTGCTGAACGCGGAGGTGCCGTCCGTTCGGCGCTAGATCGTGATTGGATCGCGGGAGGGCTTGCGATTTGGATCACGAAGACGTTCGACTACATCAACTGCGTTTCTTAACGCTTCCCGCTTAGCGATCTACAAGGGTATGTAGATCCACTCTCCCTCTCGTAGATGCTCGTCACCATGGATAGGTCTTGCGTGTGCGTAGGAAATTTTTTGTTTCCCGTGCAACGTTCCCCAACACAGTGAAGCATGCAAACTTCCATATTGGGGTTCCCTTGATGAACCACCAAAATCTGAGTACGAGTCATTTTTGGTTAATCTTTGCTATGGTGAAGATAGGGAAGTAACACAAGGAAGAATTAAAAGTATCCATTTCCCATCAATACAGTAATTCACACTCTTTAATGGCAAATGTATCGTAGGCAAACAAGATTGTAGCACACTGTGTGCTCCTTATTTGAGTCTCATACACACTGCAATAACTGGAAATAAATGTTATAATCTTGGAGCAATTGTTGCACGGAGATTGCAGCACAATGCTGCTAGTGGTAATTTTTATGGACGAATTTATGCCTCCTGTGTAGCAGAGAGACTAAACGTATCACCTTGGCCTAATGACCCCATCTTACCTATTCAGTATTTAGACTTTGAGGCCATGAAGCGTCATAAGTTCCTTATGGGCACGCCACTGATTATACCTATAACTTGAGATTTAATAAAAAAACTCGTTGTGCCTGTCACTTTGCCTACTCCTGTTCTCTTTGATTTTCACAGTAGGGGAAGATACTATGTTCTTGAGAGCAAGGCCCGTGCATACAATGCAGAGGTTGAAGCTGCCAGGAGGGCAGAGGAGTCTACACCAAGGGTCTCGGTGAGCTATCGCTCAGATTATTATCCATGCGGATGGTGATTACCAATCTAGGCCAAAAGCCTAAGCTTGGGGGAGTACGTATTTCCACCGACATTACATTCATGTTCACACATTTCATTCCAGTTGTCGGTGTTCACACTTTTTCATTGTAATATCCATGCTAGATTTGTTTTCTCGCTTTCTTCTTGTGTGTTTGAAAAACTTTGAGAAAATCCAAAAACATTTCCTATTTCTTTTCGGTTTTTCTTTCTAGCTTAATTAGTTTAATTGTAGTATCAAAAGAAAACCCAAAAAGATTTCTCATTTCTTCTTTTGCTTGTTGGGAGCTTTCCCGTGTAAATAGTTTTTCTCGTTTTTGTTTTTCCTTTTTAATTTGCCTTCTTCAAGAAAAACCAAAAACTCCAAAAATATTTCAGTGTGTTTCTCTGAAACTCTTTTCCCTTTGTTTGAGTCGTACCAAGGAGAAGACCACGATGAAATTGTTGAGTGGCTCTCGTATGCACTATTGTTAATCTAACAAAGAGCCCATGTTACCTTGTCTTCTCCTCTTGAATAAAATGTTGTAGATTCCATCTTAGTCCACGGCGTTCTTGAACTATTATTATTTTCTTATCATTCGGTCGTGCAAGTGAAAGGCAATAATGACGATATTTGATGAAGTGACTGTGGCAGAGAAAAGCAGGTATGAACTCAACTTGTTTTTGTTTTTGTAAATATGTTTAATCTAGTTTCCTTGATTCAGCATATTATGATCAAACATGTTTGCAATGACCATTAGAGATTATAGTTGTTCATGCCATGCTTAAGTAGCTAGGAGTGGATAATGAATTATCTTGGATGTCAACATGCATTAAAATGGTTGTGATGTGGTATGATGATATGGTATCCTCCTCTGAATGTTTCAAGTGGCTTGACTTGGCACATGTTCATGGATGTAGTTGAATCAAAACCAACATAGCCTTCATGATATTTTTGTTCATGGTGTCCATATCCTACTCATGCTAGTAGTCAATGTTGATTATACGTAATGCATGTTCATGACCGTTTTCGCTCTCTAGCTGGCTGCTTCTCAATCTATTTGCTAGCCTTCGCCTGTACTAAGCGGGAATACTGCTTGTGCATCAAAATCCTTAAACCAAAGTTATTCCAGATGAGTCCACTCTATCTACCTATATGTGGTATTACCCTGTCGTTCCAAGTAAATTTGTATGTGCCACCTCTAGAAATTCAAATGAACATCTGTTTTGTGTGCCTGGACCGCTCATGAAGCGATAGGGGGCCGTCAGTAACTTCCATGTTAAGCAGGTTATTCCCATGATGAGTGTTTATTCACTCGTCCTTGCGCGAGAGGGGCGGTAAATAGGATTCCCAGTCCCGAATTAATCAAAAATTACAAATAATTAAACAAAACTCCCCCCAGGAAAGTGTTGGTTTGGACGGTACCCGTGGATTCGGCTAGCCATGGAGTGTGATTGTTGGTGGAGGGGGAGTAAACATCTACTTTTACCGCTTGGGAACCGCCGCTGATGTGTATAGCATGGAAGATATTCATAACTCTTGGTCGTAAAGTTGACAGGAAGGGTGTATACGTCCCAAAATAATATCTATCTCTGTTTTAAGCTTTGAGCTCTGGCACCTCTTCAAATCCATGCTTCCCTCTGCGAAGGGACTATCTATTTACTTTTATGTTGAGTCATTGATATGTCCACTTTGCATCATGATTTCCTACTGTTATTTATTATGTTTTGTTGAATAATAATGCTTTAGGGAGTGATTCTAATGCATTTTCTCTCATAATATGCAAGGTTTACACAAAGAGGGAGAATACCGGCAGCTGGAATTCTGGACCGGAGAAAAGCACATCAGAGATACCTATTCTGCACAACTCCAATGGAGCTGAAACTTTACGGAGATAATTTTCAAAATTAATAAAAAATACTGGTGCAAAGAACTACCGGAGGGGGCCACCCTGGTGGGCACAAGACACCAGGGCGCGCCAGGCCCTCCTGGGCGCGCCCTGGTGGGTTGTGCCCTCCTCGGCCCACCTCTGGTGCCCATCTTCTGGTATATAATCACTTTTGACTTAGAAAAAATCAGAGGAGGACTTTCGGGACGAAGCGCCGCCGCCTCGAGGCGGAACTTGGGCAGGAGCACCTTTGGCCTCCGGCGGAGCGATTCCGCCGGGGGAACTTCCCTCCCGGAGGGTGAAATCAAAGCCATCGTCATCACCAACACCCTTCTCATCTTTGGGAGGCCAATCTTCATCAACATCTTCAACAGCACCATCTCCTCTCAAACCCTAGTTCATCTGTTGTGTTCAATCTTTGTACCTGAACCTCAGATTGGTACCTGTGGGTGACTAGTAGTGTTGATTACCTTGCGTAGTTGATTACTATTTGGTTTATTTGGTGTAAGATTATATGTTCAGATCCATTATGCTATTCAATACCCCTCTGATCTTGAGCATTTTTATTATTTGTGAGTAGTTACCTTTGTTCTTGAGGTCACGGGAGAAGTCATGTTGCAAGTAATCATGTGAATTTGATATGTGTTCGATATTTTGATGATATGTAGGTTGTGATTCCCTTAGTATTGTCATGTGAACGTCGACTACATGACACTTCACCATTCATGGGCCTAAGGGAATGCATTGTGGAGTAGTTATTAGATGATGGGTTGCTAGAGTGACAGAAGCTTAAACCCTAGTTTATGCGCTACTTCGTAAGGGGCTGATTCGGATCCAAACGTTTAATGCTATGGTTAGATTTTATCTTAATACTTTTCTCGTAGTTGCGGATGCTTGCGAGGGGGTTAATCATAAGTGGGAGGTTGTTCAAGTAAGAACAGCACCCAAGCACCGGTCCACCCACATATCAAATTATCAAGGTAGCCTTCTTCTTCAAATCCTCTTTTCTTGTTTCGTGCAGTTTTTCCTGGCAAATCTGATAATATGTCGTCTCAAGATTCAGAGGGGGATCACTATTTCATAGACTCAAAGATCTTTAGGGAAACTTACCCCTATCTGTGGAGCTTAGATTAGGAGGAAGATGCTGCCATGGAGGAAACAAAGGACGATAGCTCTGAGGAAGAGGATGATCCATTGCCTCAACCCGGAGATATGCATGTGGAATTCAAGAAGTCAAGCCTCCCTAGAAGCTACAAACCTGAGGTCCAATTTATCCCATGTCGTTTTCTGCACGAGAGCAAGGCGGCATTATGCAAAAAGATATTAAATCTCGAGTTGGAGAATGACGATCTAAGGGAGGAAAATTTTATGCTCAAATACAAGTTGAAGAAGAAGGCCACATCATCACCACCACCTTCTTCATCACCACCACCAAAGGAGACTTGAGCACACGGGTATGGGCACTCCCCTTGGCTTGAGCCAAGCTTGGGGGAGGTGCCCTAATATCGTATCACCATCACTTTTATTCACCTTTACCTATTTTAGTTCGATCTTTAGTTTCCCTTTGCTTTAGTTGAATAAAATTTAGCGTGATCTATTTTCGTGTGTTAGTTTCGTGGCCTATCTATCTATGTAATCGAGTGAGAGTTATATCATAAAGTTTAGTTTGAGTTTTTGCCTCTCTACTTTCTTGTTGCAATCAAAATAAAAGGAAAGGGAAATAAATGAAAAGAATCATATGCTAATCTTATGGTGAGTAATGACATCACATAAAGAAAAGTATAAGTAGTAAAATTTATTGGCGATTGACAAACATAGCATTGGTCAATGATGCAATTCATGAAAGAATTAATAAGAGAAGAGAAGATTCACATGCAAATATACTATCTTGGAAATATTTTATGATTGTGAGCCCCCATCAAATATTATATGTCAAAATTGTTGACGTTGGACAAGGAAGACAACGTAATGATTTATGTTTGTTCATATCCACATAGAAGTTATATTGTCATATGTTGGGGATATAACCCCGTGGTAAGACCCGCCCAGGAGGGGCAGGGTCATACCAGGCGGCTCATAGCCAAGACCCTTAAGGTGGGCCGGAAGATGAAGGCCAGGCCGCATGGCGGCTTACCAGACGGGCCAAGACGAAGGTCCAAAGACAGAAGATGGTGAGAGACCCGGGCAGCTAAGCCGCCCAGAGACGGCTTGCCCAAGGTGGCCAGGCGGCTTAGAGTCAGGGTCGATTACGCTATATGAGTCGGTTTGGGACTCGTGTCACCTAGGGCCTCGACCTCCTATATAAAGGTGAGACCCTGGGGCGGCTTAGACAGAAACCAATCAATCGAGAACTAGGTCAAGCGAATCCGCTCCCTTGTAATCGATACACCAATCAATACAACACACGCAGGACGTAGGCTTTTACCTCTTCTTGAGGGGCCGAACCTGGGTAAACTCGTGTCCCTCGTCTCGACCAATCCCTTTGAGTCCACCGCCTTAGCGATGGCCTCGAACCTAAGTCTTCGGACATCTGCCGTGACAAAACCATGACAGTTGGTGCCCACTGTGGGGCTAGCGCTCGGTGGTGTTGAGTTCTCAAAGGGCTCTCTCCCAGGGATCGAGGGATACGCCGTTGGCAGGATGACCAAGAGTCGCCGCGACAAGCTCTACATCGACGATGCCGGCTGGGGCCCTGAGACCGACTCAATCGAGTACGGGTTCTGGGTCCCCTTCGACGGAATCCACGTCTTCATCGGCACGATTGGCGGATCTGAACCCGGGCTGGACATCTGCACCGACATCGTCGATCTGGCCCGGCGCGTGCGACCCGCCCGTGTCAACCCGGGCAGGAAGCATGTCTTCGTCAGCTTCACCCAGGGCGTGGAGCTGGACGGTTCTATGTCGCAGGAAGAAACCCTCATCTGCTCAGAGGATGGATCCTCGAGTGGAGAGACGGAATCAATCTCTCAGCTTGACAATGGTGGGCTTGGGGGCTACATCGAGCATTACCCCGAGTCAGAATACCATGAGCCGGAGTATCATGAGCCGGAGGACTATGAGCCGCCGAACCGCGCTGCTGTTTTCATGGCGGGTTCAGCGCCGGCCCCCAGTAGCACAGCCGCCGGTGCAACCGGGTCTGGAGCTGGCAGGCCGCTGGCTCAGGTTCTTCTAGATCTGATGAACGAGCTCACAACCCTGATGGAAACTGAGGTAACTACTGAAAACCAAGCGACCCGTAATACGGAGATCACGAGGTTTAAGAACCAGATGGCCGGAGTCCAACAGGAAATCAATGCGTTGAAGGTTCAAATGGATGCTGAGGCGGAGCGCCTTAGGGCGGATGCTTTCCGCCTTGAGCTAGAGCAGCAGTCTGCAACGGCGGTTCATCGGATGAGGCATCAATCCCGCCTGCCGGATCAATATCAACCCAAAAATCTTTTTAACACGCCAGGGACGGGACGGAATGTACCTTTGACCAAAACCTGGACGGCGGAAATACCTGGAAGCCGGGCGGTGGTTCAGCGTCAGTAGCCAGACCCGCCCCACCGGAACCAGACCCCACCGCAGTCTTTTCCGACGCCACCGGGTCATTATTCTAACCCGGCGGAGAATATGGTGGCAGCGGCAACCAGGCTTGGTACAATCCCGATTCCCGATGAGGCGCCCTTCGCAGAGGAGGTGCGGAATACCATAGGATACCTGCAGACAGCGGCGGCCCAGCAGGAGAAGTACACTTATAGTCGGAGTCGCGTGCACTCAACCTCCATCCCCAGCCGCAGCTACACCCGACGTTATGAGTCGCCGGCAGTGTCTAGCAGTGATCGACATCGGAACCCGCCGCGAGTGGATCAGGCGGCTCTGGATGCTCAGGCGCTGGTGGACCGGGCAAGAGCACAGCGAGAGGCGGCGGCTCTGGCAGCTGCGGCGGCTTATCAGGAACCTGCAGTTGCACCTTCCGTTTCAGTAGGAGTAGGAGTAACCTCCAGGGCTGTGGGAGTGCCGTGCTTGGCGCCGGCTTTGCGGAATGAGCGTCTGCCGAAGGATTTCAAGGGTCCTCGTAAGGTGCCCAATTATACTGCTGACCTACCTCCAGAAGCTTGGATTGAAAGCTATGAGCTAGCCATGGATATGTTAGATGTCAGCGATGCAGTATGTGCCAAATAATTCATCATGATGCTGGAAGGGCCGGCTCGTACATGGTTGAAGGGTCTGCCACCCAACACCATTAATTCCTGGGCCGAGTTAAAGGGGAAGTTCATCAAAAATTTCCAAGGAACGTGCAAGCAGCCCATGACGATTGTGGATTTGGACCATTGTGTGCAGCGTGAGGATGAGTCGGCTCATCACTGGGTCCGGCGGGTCTCAACATTTATCCACTCTTCCGAACACATTACGGCGGCTCAAGCGGTCTTGATTCTAGAGAAGAATTGCCACTTTACGCCCTTGAAGCAGAAGCTTGGCCGGCTCAAACGCTCATGCCAAGACATGGGGGAGCTCATGGCGGCTCTCACCAAGTATGCCAACTCTGACAACACGAAAGATCCGGGCTCTGATGATGAGAAATCGGGTCAGGGTAAGAAAAATAACAATGGCAAGGGTCAGCAGTAAAACGCGGCTGGAAGCAGCAATCCGGGCAAGCGGAAGAACCCAGACGGCGGGTCAGAATTGGTAGCGAACACCAGCGCTGGGAACAATCGTGCTAAGGGCAACGGGAACTTCAGGCCACCCTTTAACAAGGGTAAAGCTCCTTTCAACTTGGAAGAGATGCTCAATAAACCTTGTCCAAAGCACAGCCGGCCCGATAAGCCGGCAGGCCATACATGGAGAGATTGCGGTATTATGCGGCAGTTTCGGGATTACAGCCTTCAACAGCATCGTAATAACGGTAATGGCCCGTCAGGCGGCTCAGGGCCGGGCGGTTCAGGAGCCGGCGGCTCAGGATCCGGTTACCAGGGTCAAGGCAACCATGGAGGTCATAAAATGTGAGACTCGCCACCAAGTGAGTTTGAAGATTGACATGAGCAGGCACAAATCAATCTGGGGCCTAATGTTGGGGATATAACCCCATGGTAAGACCCGCCCAGGAGGGGCCGGGTCATACCAGGCGGCTCATAGCCAAGACCCTTAAGGTGGGCCGGAAGATGAAGGCCAGGCCGCATGGCGGCTTACCAGACAGGCCAAGACGAAGGCCCAAAGACAGAAGATGCTGAGAGACCCGGGCAGCTAAGCCGCCCAGAGACGGCTTGCCCAAGGTGGCCAGGCGGCTTAGAGGCACGGTCGATTATGCTATATGAGTTGGTTTGGGACTCGTGTAACCCAGGGCCTCGACCTCCTATATAAAGGTGAGACCCTGGGGCGGCTTAGATAGAAACCAATCAATCGAGAACTAGGTCAAGCGAATCCGCTCCCTTGTAATCAATACACCAATCAATACAACACAAGCAGGACATAGGCTTTTACATCTTCTTGAGGGGCCGAACCTTGGTAAACTCGTGTCCCTCGTCTTGACCAATCCTTTTGAGTCCACCGCCTTAGCGATGGCCTCGAACCTAAGTCTTCGGACATCTGCCGTGACAAAACCACGACATCATAGATACTTCAACATGTGGTGCTTGGTCAATATCTTTGCTAGCCAAAAATTCCGCACTAAGTAGAGATACTACTTGTGCATCCAAAAAACCCAAACCCAAATTCATTCTTTGAGAGTCCACCATACCCTACCTACAGATCGAATAAGATCCTTCAAGTAAGCTGTCATCGGTGCAATACGGCAATAAAAATTGCTTCTAAAAGTGTTTTGATCAATTAGTGTAAGAGAAAATTGAGCGCTATATGAACTTATGATGGCAAAGTAATAAAAGCGACGAACTGCATAATAAAGGTTGCTATCATAGGGGGCAATATAGCGTGACATTCTTTTACATTAAGGATTGTGCATACAAACCAAAATGCGCATGACAACCTCTGCTTCCCTCTGAGAAGGGACTATCTTTTACTTTTATGTATTTACTTTTATGCAAGAGTCAAAGTATTCTTCCCTATTCCTTTTTACTTTTTCCCTTTGCAAGCATCATGTGGTGAGGAAAGATCTAGGCACATATATCCAGTTGGATATGAGTGGGCATGAATTATTATTGGTGACATCACCCTTGAGGTGAGTATGTTGGGAGGCGAAACCATAAGCCCCAATCTTTCTATGTGTCCGGTTGAAACTTTTTGCTCATGGGTATGCCGTGAGTGTTAGCAATCATAGAAGACTAAATGATGGTTGAGTATGTGGACTTGCCAAAAGGCTCCGACATGAGACCCTTCCTGAAAATATGATGAATTGTAGTTGCAAAGTTGACTGAGAACATAGTTTGTTGTTTTTCAATAAGGTATATGCTTCATACTTCTATGTTGTGATGAATTCTTACTTGTTCATGAGAAGTTAAATGATAAAAATGTATTGAATAAATTTTATGTTAGAGTTTGTTGTTGTTATAATAATAAGCATGATGCTACTATGTCCGTATTTTGTTTTTATCGACACCTCTCTCTCAAACCATGTGGACATGCTTTTCGATATCGGCTTTCGCTTGAGGACAAGCGAGGTCTAAGCTTGGGGGAGTTGATACGTCCATTTTGCATCATGATTTCCTGCTATTATTTATTATGTTTTGTTGAATAATAATGCTTTAGGGAGTGATTCTAATGCCTTTTCTCTCATAATATGCAAGGTTTACACAAAGAGGGAGAATACCGGCAGCTGGAATTCTGGACCGGAGAAAAGCACATCAGAGATACCTATTCTGCACAACTCCAATGAAGCTGAAACTTTACGGAGATTATTTTTGGAATTAATAAAAAATACTGGAGCAAAGAACTACCGGAGGGGGCCACCCTGGTGGGCACTGATACGTCTCCAACGTATCTATAATTTTTGCTTGTTCCATGCTATTATATTATCATACTTGGATGTTTTACAATCATTTTATTACAACTTTATATCATTTTTTGGGACTAACCTATTGACATAGTGCCAAAGTGCCAGTTGCTGTTTTTTGCTTGTTTTTTACTTCGCAGAAAATCAGTACCAAACGGAGACCAAATGTTGCGGGGATTTTTGTGGATTTTTCTGGACCAGAAGAAAGAAGATGGGCCAAAGAACACCAGAAGAGGGGGCCCAGGGTGGCCACCCTCCACCAGGGCGCACCAGAGGCCACCTGGCGCGGCCTGGTGGGGGGTGGGCACCTCGGGCACCCCCTCAACCGACTATCGTGCCTATAAATTCCCAGAAAATCCAAAAACCCTAGAGGAGTCGACGAAACACAATTCCAGCCACCGCAAGTTCTAGAACCTCGAGATCCAATCTAACACCATCACGGAGGGGTTCATCTTCCTCATAGGTGCCTCTCCGATGATGCGTGAGTAGTCCACCATAGACCTACGGGTCCGTAGGCAGTAGCTAGATGGCTTCTTCTCTCTCTCTTATGATTCTCAATACAATGGTCTCTTGGAGATCTATTTGATGTAAACTTTTGCAGTGTGTTTCTTGGGATCCGATGAATTTTGAGTTCATGATCAGTTTCTATCCATGAATATTATTTGAGTCTTCTTTGATCTCTTATATGCATGATTGCTTATAGCATCGTATTTCTTCTTCGAATCTTTGGTTTAGTTAGGCCGACTAGATCGATTTTTCTTGCCATGGGAAGAGGTGCTTTGTGATGGGTTCGATCTTGCGGTGTTCTTTCCCAGTGACAGAAGGGGCAGCAAGACACGCATGTATCATTGCTATTAAGGATAACAAGATGGGGTATATTCCTACATGAATAGATCTTGTCTACATCATGTCATCGTTCTTATTGCATTACTCCGTTTTTCCATGAACTTAAAACACTAGATGCATGCTGGATAGCGGTCGATGTGTGGAGTAATAGAGGTAGATGCAGGCAGGAGTTGGTCTATCTATCTTGGACGTTATTCCTATATAATGATCATCACCTTGGATATCGTCATGACTATTCGATTTTCTATCAATTGCCCAACAGTAGTTTGTTCACCCACCATGCGCTATACTCATTAGAGAAGCCACTAGTGAACCCTACGCCCCCCCGGGTCTACTTTTCTATCATATTGCTTTCCGATCTACATTTTTTGCAATCTTTGTTTTTAGATCTACAAAACCAAAAACCCAATAACATATTGCTGCATATTTACTCTTTTTATTTGTGTTCTTGAGAGATCTATCTCTCCTATCTATCACTACCTAATCTATCTATTTACCGTAGAGAGATTGACAACCTCTCTTTCGCGTCGGGCTGCAAGTATTTGTTGTTTGTGTGCAGGTGCTGCTTATTGGGTGGTGGTGATCCTCCTACTGGTTCGATAACCTTGGTTTCATAAATGAGGGAAATACTTACCGTCGCTGTGCTACATCATCCCTTCCTCTTTCGGGAAATACCGACGCAGTCCAAGCACGTCAAAGGAATTTCTGGCGCCGTTGCCGGGGAGGAAGCGGTCTCTTCTACGTGCCTATCGTAGGTGCCGAGGGGACTTCATCATCATCTACCAGGTTCCTAATCACAAATCTCATCTCCTTGCAATTACATTATTTGCCATTTGCCTCTCGTTTTCCTCTCCCCCACTTCACCAATTTGCCGTTTTATTCACCCTCTTTTTCGTTTGCCTTTTTCTCGCCGGATCTCTTCCTTGCTTGCAATCTTGTTTGCGTAGTCACGATGACTCGAGAAAACACCAAGTTGTGTGATTTTTCCAATACTAATAACAATGATTTATTAGTACGCCTATTGCTCCTACCGCCACTAGTGCGGAGTCTTATGATATTAATGCCGCTTTGTTGAATATTGTCATGAAAGATCAATTTGCTGGTAATCCTAATGAGGATGCCGCGTCCCATCTAAACACATTCGTTGAATTGTGTGATATGCAAAAGAAAAAAGATGTGGACAATGATATTGTCAAGTTGAAACTATTTCGTTTTTCCTTGCGGGATCGTGCAAAAATTTGGTTTTCATCTTTGCCTCACAATAGTATTGATTCTTGTAATAAGTGCAAGGATGCTTTTATCACTAAGTATTTTCCGCCCGCAAAAATTATTTCCCTTAGGACGCAAATCATGAATTTTAAGAAACTTGAGCATGAACATGTTGCCAAATCTTGGGAAAGAATGAAGTTGATGATAAGAAATTGTCCTACACATTGTTTGAATCTTTGGATGATCATACAAAAAATTTATGCGGGATTGAATTTTGTCTCTAGAAATCTTTTAGATTCCGCTGCGGGTGGTACTTTTATGGATATTACTTTGGGTGAAGCTACTAAATTGCTAGATAATATCATGACTAATTATTCTCAATGGCATACCGAAAGAGCACCTACTAGTAAAAAAGTTAATTCGGTAGAGGAAATTAGTACTTTGAGTGATAAAGTTGATGCTTTGATGAAATTGGTTGCTAGTAAAAATGCTCCTATTGATCTTAATGATGGGCCTTTGTCTACTTTGATTGAGCAAAATACTGAATCCGTAGATGTGAATTTTGTCTCGCGCAACAATTTCTATAACAATGCTTATAGAGGTAATCTTAATCCTAGGCCTTTTCCTGGAAATTCCTCTAATAATTATGGTAATTCCTATGGTAATTCTTCTTACAATAATAATAGGAACACCTCTGATCTTGAGAGTAATATTAAAGAATTTATCAATGCGCAAAAGGCTTTCAATACTACGATAGAAGAAAAGTTGAATAAAATTGATGATATGTCTAGAAGCATTGATAGAATTTCTCATGATGTTGAAAATCTCAAGTTGAAAGCTTTTGTGCCTAAGATTTATGAATCTATTAAAGCTTTATATGTCTCTATGGATGAATGTAAGAAAAGAACCGCTATGCTTAGAGCTAAAAGAGAAATCTTAGAAAAATCGTCTTCTAGTGATTGCCGTTATAAAAGTGATGAAGATCTTAAAGTGATTGGTGTTTCTTCTATTGATTCCTTGTTTAGTAATATTAAAATTGATAATTAAGGGACTGAAGTAGAGTCAACTTTATCTAGAAGGGGTCCCAATAATTTGGAGGGTGAAAATCTTGATGAAATTTTTGATAAAAGTGGGTTTGAAGAGGTCAAAACTTTAAGTAGTGATGTGCCCACTATCTTGGATTGCAAAGATTTTAATTATGATAGCTGCTCCCTGATTGAATTTATTTATTTGTTTCAATCTATGATGAATTAACCCCATGCTTATGAGAAAAATAAAGCTTTTACTAAACATATCGTTGATGCCATGATGAAATCTTTTGAAGAAAAGTTGGAGTTGGAGATTTCTATTGCTAGAAAATTACATGATGAGTGGGAACCTATAATTAAGGTAAAGATTAAAAATTATGAATTCTTTGCTTTGTGTGATTTGGGTGCTAGTGTTTCCACGATTCCGAAATCTCTATGTGATGTGTTTGGTCTTACCAACATTGAAGAATGTTCTCTTAATTTGCACTTGGCGGATTCTACTATTAAAAAGCCTTTGGGAAAAATTAATGATGTTCTTATTCTTGAAAATAGAAATTATGTGCCCATTGATTTTATTGTGCTTGATAGTGATTGCAATCCGTCTTGTCCCATTATACTTGGTATACCGTTTTTACGCACTATAGGTGCCGTGATTGATATGAAAGAAGGAAATATTCCTTTTCAATTTCCCTTGAGAAAGGGTATGGAACACTTCCCTAGAACAAGAATTAATCCACCATATGAATCAATCATGAGGGCATCCTATGGATCCAAAACCAAAGATGACAATACTTGAATCTATCCATTATGCCTAGCTAGGGGCGTAAAACGATAGCGCTTGTTGGGAGGCAACCCAATGAATAAATAAATTTTTGCTTTTTTCCTTTCTGTTTTTGAGTGTTGGCACAATTATGCCTCTGTTATGATTGTGTTTTTATGGTTTATTTAGTGTTTGTGCCAAGTAGAACCGTTAGGATGATTCATAGGATGAGTAGAAGTGATGTTGAATCTGAAATAGAAACTTTCCGTCCAGTATATGAATTTTAATTTTTTTATGGAACGTGACCTTGAGCTGAAATTTTAACACAGTGTTTCTATACAAATTCCTTACGTTTTCAAATTTTTCGGAATTTTTAGAGTTACAGAAGTATGGGTAGAGTACAGATTACTACAGACTGTTCTGTTTGAGACAGATTCTATTTTTGTTGCATTGTGTGCTTGTTTTGATGAATCTATGGTTTGTATTGGGGGGTATAAGCCAGGGTGAAGTTAAAATACAGTAGGTATAATGCAATTATAAAATTTGAATGGGTTTACAACAGTACCTAAAGTAGTGATTTGCTTTCTTATACTAACAGATCTCACGAAGATTTTGTTGAGTTTTGTGTGATTGAAGTTTTCAAGTTTTGGGTGAGATCATGATGGATGAAGGAATAGGGAGTAGCAAAAGCCTAAGCTTTGGGATGCTACCGCACCCCCAAGATATATCCAAAGAGTAACAAGCAACTAAGCTTGGGGATGCCCCCGAGTGGCATCCCCTCTTTCTTCTAACGACCATCGGTATTTTACTTGGAGCTATATTTTTATTCATCACATATCATGTGTTTTGCTTGGAGGGTCTTGTATCTTTGCTTGTTTTGTTTGTTAGTTTTTTCTTTGTATCCTTGCTGTACACACCTATTTGAGAAAGCCAAAATCATGCTATGATTTGTTAGAATTTCTCTATGTGCTTCACTTCAACTTTTTGAGCTATTGAATTGCTCTAGTACTTCACTTATATCTTTTTGAGCACGGTGTGCTTGGAAACTTTTGTGGAAATACTCTCATGCTTCACTTAGATTAATTTGATAGTAGGTAAATTTTTGAAGAAATCCTCTCATGCTTCACTTATACCTTTTTGAGAGATGAAATCTTTATGCTCATGTGCTTCTCTTAAATTTGTTTGATCTTGCCAAAATGCAATGGCAATATATGAAACTAGTCCCAAAGTGATAGATATCCAAGGACGATATAATAAAAACTTTCATGAAGATCATTGGACAAATTAAACTTGATTCCTTGTAATAGTTTTGAAACATGATGATACTAATATGTGAGTCATGTTAGTGAGTAATTATGCTTAGTAGGAATATTGGTGTTAAGGTTTGTGATTCCCTATGCATGCATGAAAGTCAATAGTTATGCAATGAAGTTACATCCTACTTGTGGTGCATTATTCGGTGTTAGTTATGTTCGATGCTCACTTATGTGATTTTTTGTTTCTTGGTTTGGTTGCTTCCCAATCTATTTGCTAGCCTTCATTTGTACTAAGTAGAAATACTACTTGTGCATCCAAAATCCTTAAACCAAGTTTTGCCTTATGAGTCGACCATACCTACCTATATGCGGTATTTCCATGCCGTTCCAAGCAAATTTGTATGTGCCATCTCTAAATTTTCAAAATAAATTTTCTCTTTTGTGTGCCCGTACCGCTCATGAAACGGTGGGGAGTGTCCAATATTTTTCCATGCTAGATGTGTTATTCTCAAGATGAGTGTTTATTCACTTGTCATTGCACGAGAGTGCGGCGGTAATAAGGATGCCCATTCCCGAAATGAAAAAGAAAAGAATATTTACTTTATGTTGTCAAATAATAAATTCCTTGGAAAGTGTTGGTATGGAAGGCAACCGTGGATACGGCCCGCCATGGAAAGTGAAAGTTTGGTGGAAAAGGGAATAAACTTTATTTTCTGTTTGGGAACCGCCTATGCTATATCTAGCATGGAAAGTATTGTGAGCTACATTGTCGTTTTCGTTGACAGGAAAAGCATGCACCCAAAAATATTTTTCTCTCTCAATTTAAAACTTTGAGCTCTGGCACCTCTACAAATCCCTACTTCCCTCTGCGAAGGGCCTATCTATTTACTTTATGCAATTTTTATTTTTGCTTTGAGTCTCCATCTTCTCTTATAAGCACCAACTAGGGGGCACTATGATCGTACTTGCGCATTGGCCATAGCTAATATTTGAGTGTGTTTCATGAATGGATCAATGATTGATCATGATCAGTTTCTATCCATGAATATTATTTGAGTCTTCTTTGATCTCTTATACGCATGATTGCTTATAGCATCGTATTTCTTCTTCGAATCTTTGGTTTAGTTAGGCCAACAAGATCTATTTTTCTTGCCATGGGAAGAGGTGCTTTGTGATGGGTTCGATCTTGCGGTGTACTTTCCCAGTGTCGGAAAGGGCAGCAAGACACGCATGTATCATTGCTATTAAGGATAACAAGATGGGGTCTATTCCTACATGAATAGATCTTGTCTACATCATGTCATCGTTCTTATTGCATTACTCCATTTTTCCATGAACTTAATACACTAGATGCATGCTGGATAGCGGTCGATGTGTGGAGTAATAGAGGTAGATGCAGGCAGGAGTCGGTCTATCTATCTTGGACGACATTCCTATATAATGATCATCGCCTTGGATATCGTCATGACTATTCGATTTTCTATCAATTGTCCAACAGTAATTTGTTCACCCACCGTGCGCTATACTCATGAGAGAAGCCACTAGTGAACCCTACGGCCCCCGGGTCTACTTTTCTATCATATTGCTTTCCGATCTACGTTTTTTGCAATCTTTGTTTTCAGATCTAGAAAACCAAAAACCCAATAACATATTGCTGCATATTACTCTTTTTATTTGTGTTCTTGAGAGATCTATCTCTCGTATCTATCACTACCTAATCTATCTATTTACCGTAGAGAGATTGACAACCTCTCTTTCGCGTCGGGTTGCAAGTATTTGTTGTTTGTGTGCAGGTGCTGCTTATTGGGTGGTGGTGATCCTCTTACTAGTTCGATCACCTTGGTTTCATAACTGAGGGAAATACTTACCGTCGCTGTGCTGCATCATCCTTTCCTCTTTGGGGAAATACCGACGCAGTCCAAGCACGTCAGGCACAAGACACTAGGGCACGCCAGGCCCCCCTGGGCGCGCCCTGGTGGGTTGTGCCCTCCTCGGCCCACCTCCGGTGCCCATCTTCTGGTATATAATCACTTTTGACCTAGAAAAAATCAGAGGAGGACTTTCGGGATGAAGCGCCGCCGCCTCGAGGCGAAACATGGGCAGGAGCACCTTCGCCCTCCGGCGGAGCGATTCCGTCGGGGGAACTTCCCTCCCGGAGGGGGAAATCGAAGCCATCGTCATCACCAACACCCCTCTCATCTTTGGGAGGCCAATCTTCATCAACATCTTCAACAGAACCATCTCCTCTCAAACCCTAGTTCATCTCTTGTGTTCAATCTTTGTACCGGAACCTCAGATTGGTACCTGTGGGTGACTAGTAGTGTGTATTACCTTGCGTAGTTGATTACTATATGGTTTATTTGTTGGAAGATTATATGTTCAGATCCATTATGCTATTTAATACCCCTCTGATCTTGAGCTTGTTTATTATTTTTGAGTAGTTACCTTTGTTCTTGAGGTCACGGGAGAAGTCATGTTGCAAGTAATCATGTGAATTTGATATGTGTTCAATATTTTGATGATATGTATGTTGTGATTCCCTTAGTGGTGTCATGTGAACGTCGAATACATGACACTTCACCATACATGGGCCTAAGGGAATGCATTGTGGAGTAGTTATTAGATGATGGGTTGCTAGAGTGACATAAGCTTAAACCCTATTTTATGCGCTACTTCGTAAGGGGCTGATTCGGATCGAAACGTTTAATGCTATGGTTAGATTTTATCTTAATACTTTTCTCGTAGTTGCGGATGCTTTCTAGGGTGTTAATCATAAGTGGGAGGTTGTTCAAGTAAGAACAGCACCCAAGCACCGGTCCACCCACATATCAAATCAAACCAACATGATAAAAGTGACTAGATGAAATTCCCGTGTACCCTCAAGACCACTTTGCCTATTACTAGAGACTGTTTGGCCTGTCCTTTGCTACAAAAGGATTGGGCTACCTTGCTGCACCTTACTTATCGTTACAGTTACTTGCTCGTTACCAATTATCTTGCTATCAAACTATTTGTTACCTACAATTTCAGTGCTTGCAGAAATTACCTTGCTGAAAACCGCCTGTCATTTCCTTCTGCTCCTCGTTGGGTTCGACACTCTTACTTATCGAAAGGACTACGATTGATCCCCTATACTTGTGGGTCATCAAGACTCTTTTCTGGCACCGTTGCCGGGGAGTGAAGCGCTATTCGTATGTGGAAATTGGTAAGGAAAAGCTAATACTACGTGCTAAAATTTATTGCTACTTGCTACTATGGAAAACAATCCTTTGAGGGGTTTGTTCGGGGTATCTTCACCTCGACCGGAACCACAATTAGTTGCCCCTCAACCTACTGCACCTACTGAAAATATTGGTTATGAAATTCCTTCGGGTATGGTAGAACAACTTCTTGCTAAACCTTATGCAGTAGATGGAAATGAACATCCTGTTATGCACCTTTTATATGTGAACGAAATTTGGGGATTATTTAAGCTTGCAGGTTTACCCGGAGATGAAGTTAAGAAGAATGTTTTCCCTTTATCTTTGGAGGGTAAATCATTGACATGGTATAATAGGCTATGTGATGATCTTGGATCGTGGAACTGGAATCGTTTGCAATTGGAATTCCATCAAATGTTTTATCCCATGCATCTAGTTCATCGTGATCGGAATTATATATATAATTTTTTGCCTCGTGAAGGAGAAAGCATCGCTCTAGCTTGGGGGAGGCTTAAGTCAATGTTATATTCATGCCCAAATCATGACATCCCGAGAGAAGTTATTATTCAGAATTTTTTATGCTCGGCTTTCTCATAATGATCAATCCATGCTCGATACTTCTTGTGCTGATTCTTATATGAAGAAGACTATCGAATTCAAGTGGGATCTCTTAGAAAGAATTACACGCAACTATGTAGATTGGGAACTCGACGAAGGTAATGAGTCAGGTATAAAGCTTGAGTTTGATTGTGTTAAATCTTTTATGAATACCGATACTTTTCACAAGTTTAGCACTAAATATGGACTTGACTCTAAGATAGTAGCCTCTTTCTACGAAGTATTTTCTACTCACATTGATCTCCCTAAGGAGAAGTGGTTTAAATATCATCCCCCCATTAAATAAGAAATTAAAGAACCGGTCATAGCTAAAGATGAAACCATCATTTATAATGTTGATCCAGTTGTGCCTACCGCTTATATTGAAAAAGCATCTTTCCCTCTTAGGATAAAGGAACATGCTAAGGTATCAACTGGGTTCGTAAGAGTAATATAAGAGCACCTAAACCCCCTGAGCAAATTAAAGTAGAACCTAGTGTTGCTATGGTTAAAGATCTCTTGGTAGAAAATATTGATGGGCATGTTATCTACTTCCGTGACGAAGCTGCTAGAATTGCTAAACCCGATGAAAAAGATAAACATAGTCCCATAGAAGGCATGCATGTTGTCTCAGTCAAAATAGGAGATCATTGCTATCATGGTTTATGTGATTTGTGTGCTAGTGTGAGTGCTATCCCTTTTACGTTATACCAAGAAATTATGGATGAAATAGCACCTGCTGAAATAGAAGACATTGATGTTACTATTAGACTTGCTAATAGAGACACCATCACACCACTTGGGATTGTTAGAGATGTTGAAGTCTTGTGTGGGAAAGTAAAATACCCTACCGATTTTCTAGTCCTTGGTTCCCCACAAGATGACTTTTTCCCCATTATCTTTGGTAGACCTTTCTTGAGCACCGTCAACGCTAAGATAGATTGTGAAAACAAACTGTCGGTGTCAGTTTTGGTGGTGTGTCTCATGAGTTTAATTTTTCCAAGTTTAGTAGACAACCTCGTGATAAAGCGTTATCGGGTAAGAATGAAATAATTGGTCTTGCCGCTATGGATGTGCCTCCTACTGATCCATTAGAACAATATTTACTTGACCATGAAAATGATATGAACTTGCATGAAAGAAATGAAATAGATCAAATATTCTTTGAACAACAACCTCTCCTGAAACAGAATTTGCCTATTGAAACTCTTGGAGGTCCTCCTCCACCCAAAGGTGATCCTGTGTTTGAATTAAAGCAATTGCCTGACACTTTGAAGTATGCTTATCTTGATGAGAAAAAGATATATCCTGTTATTATTAGTGCTAACCTTTTAGAACATGAAGAAGAAAGATTATTAAAAGTTCTAAGGAAGCACCGGGCTGCTATTGGATATACTCTTGATGATCTTAAGGGCATTAGTCCCATTCTATGTCAGCACAAGATTAATATGGAACCTGATGCTAAACACGTTGTTGATCACCAACGGCGATTAAATCCTAAGATGAAAGAAGTGGTAAGAACGAAAATATTAAAGCTTCTGGAAGCAGGTATAATCTATCCCATTGCTGATAGTAGATGGGTAAGTCCCGTTCATTGTGTCCCTAAGAAAGGAGGTATTACCATTGTTCCTAATGATAAGAATGAACTCATTCCACAAAGAATTGTCACTTGCTATAGAATGGTAATTGATTCTGGTTCTCTCAAATACCTGTGTCACAATCTGATCAAGAGAAAACCACCTTTACTTGCCCTTTTGGAACCTATGCTTATAGACGTATGCCTTTTGGTTTATGCAATGCACCTGCTAGCTTTCAAAGATGTATGACTGCTATATTCTTTGATTTTCGTGAAAAGATTATGGAGGTTTTCATGGATGATTTTTCCGTTTTCGGGACTTCTTTTGATGATTGCTTAAGCAACCTTGATCGAGTTTTGCAGAGATGTGAACAAACTAATCTTGTCTTGAATTGGGAGAAGTGCCACTTTATGGTTAATGAAGGTATTGTCTTGGGGCATAAAATATCTGAACGAGGTATTGAGGTGGATAAAGCTAAAGTTGAAGCAATTCAGAAAATGCCATGTCCTAAAGATATTAAAGGTATTCGAAGTTTCCTTGGTCATGCTGGTTTCTATAGGAGGTTCATTAAAGACTTCTCTAAAATTTCTAGGCCTCTTACTAATATTTTGCAAAAGGATATTCCTTTTGTTTTTGATGATGATTGTGTGGAAGCCTTTGAAACACTCAAGAAAGCCTTAACCTCTGCACCTATCGTTCAACCACCTGATTGGAACTTGCCTTTTGAAATTATGTGTGATGCTAGTGATTATGCTGTTAGTGCTGTGCTAGGACAAAGAGTTGATAAGAAATTGAATGTTATCCATTATGCTAGCAAAACTCTAGGCAGTGCCCAACGAAATTATGCTACCACTGAAAAAGAATTTTTAGCAGTTGTGTTTGCCTGTGATAAATTTAGATCCTGTATTATTGACTCAAAAGTTATTGTTCACACCGATCATGCTGCTATAAAATATCTTATGGAAAAGAAAGATGCTAAACCTAGACTCATTAGGTGAGTTCTCTTGCTTCAAGAATTTGACTGACATATCGTTGATAGGAAGGGAGCTGAGAATCTCGTAGCTGATAACTTGTCTAGGTTAGAAAATATTCTTGATGACCCACTACCTATTGATGATAGTTTCCCTGATGAACAGTTAGCTGCAATAAGTGTTTCTCAAAACACTCCTTGGTATGATGATTATGCTAATTACATTGTCGCTAAATATATACCTCCTAGCTTCACATACCAACAAAAGAAAAAATTCTTCTTTGACTTGAGACATTACTTTTGGGATGACCCACATCTTTATAAAGAAGGAGTAGATGGTATTATTAGATGTTGTGTACCTGAGCATGAACAGGAACAAATCCTACGGAAATGTCATTCCGAAGCTTATGGAGGACATCATGCAGGAGATAGAACTGCTCACAAGGTATTGCAATCGGGGTTTTATTGGCCTACTCTCTTCAAGGATGCCCGTAAGTTTGTCTTGTCTTGTGATGAATGTCAAAGAATTGGTAATATCGGTAAGCGGCAGGAAATGCCTATGAATTATTCACTAGTTGTTGAACAATTTGACGTTTGGGGTTTTGATTATATGGTTCCTTTTCCTTCCTCTAACTTGTACACTCATATTTTGGTTGCTGTTGATTATGTCACTAAGTGGGTAGAAGCTATTCCAACTAGTAGTGTTGATCACCACACCTCCATTAAAATGCTTAAAGAGGTTATTTTCCCAAGGTTTGGAGTCCCTAGATATTTAATGACTGATACGTCTCCAACGTATCTATAATTTTTGATTGTTCCATGCTATTATATTATCTGTTTTGGATGTTTTATATGCATTAATATGCTATTTTATATTATTTTTGGGACCAACCTATTAACCTAGTGCCCAGTGCCAGTTTCTGTTTTTTTCCTTGTTTTTGAGTATTGCAGAAAAGGAATATCCAACGGAGTCCAAACGGAATAAAATTCTACGGTGATTTTTCTTGGACCAGAAGGAACCCAGGAGGCTTCGAGAAGAGGCCAGAAGACCTACGGGTAGGCCACAAGCAACCAGGGCGCGCCCCTGGGGGGGGCGCCCCCCTGGCTTGTGGGCCCCCCGTAGCTCCTCCAACCCTAACTCTTCGCCTATAAATTCAGGAATATTCCCCCAATCCCAAGGAGAGCCACTATAATACTTTTCCACCGCCGCAAGCCTCTGTTCCCGTGAGATCCTATCTTGGGGCCTTTTTCGGTAATCTGCCGGAGGGGGATTCGATCACGGAGGGCATCTACATCAACACCATTGCCCTTCCGATGATGCGTGAGTAGTTCACCTCAGACCTTTGGGTCCATAGCTAGTAGCTAGATGGCTTCTTCTCTCTCTATGATCTTCAATACCATGTTCTCCATGATCTTCATGGAGATCTATCCGATGTAATACTCTTTTGTGGTGTGTTTGTCGAGATCCGATGAATTGTGGGTTTATGATCAGATTATCTATGAATATTATTTGAATCTTCTCTGAATTCTTATATGCATGATTTCATATCTATGCAAGTCTCTTCGAGTTATTGGTTTGGTTTGGCCAACTAGATTGGTAATTCTTGCAATGGGAGAAGTCCTTAGTTTTGGGTTCAATCTTGCGGTGTCCTCACCCAGTGACAAAGTAGGGGTAGCGAGGCACGTATTTGTATTGTTGCCATCAAGGATAAAAAGATGGGGTTTTCATCATATTGCTTGAGTTTATCCCTCTACATCATGTCATCTTACTTAATGCGTTACTCTGTTCTTCATGAACTTAATACTCTAGATGCAGGCAGGAGTCGATCGATGTGTGTAGTAATAGTAGTAGATGCAGAATCGTTTCGGTCTACTTGATACAGACGTGATGCCTATATGCATAATCATTGCCTTGGATATCATCATAACTATGCGCTTTTTTATCAATTGCTCGACAGTAATTTGTTCACCCACCGTATTATTTTCCTTCAAGAGAGAAGCCTCTAGTGAAACCTATGGCCCCCGGGTCTATTTTCCATATTATATTTTCAGATCTATAAACCAAAAATACCAAAAATACATCGCTGCAATTTATTTACTTTTATTTTAGTTATTGTTTTATTAATCTTTTATATCTATCTCTATCTAATCTCATCCTTGCAAGTAACTGTGAAGGGATTGACAACCCCTTTATAGCGTTGGGTGCAAGTGTTTGATTGTTTGTGCAGGTGCATAGATTGGGGCCTTGCTTGTACCTCCTACTAGATTGATACCTTGGTTCTCAACAACTGAGGGAAATACTTATCTACTTTGTTGCATCACCCTTTCCTCTTCAAGGGAAAACCAACGCAAGCTCAAGAAGTAGCAAGAAGGATTTCGGGCGCCGTTACCGGGGAGGATACATAGCAAGTCAAGACAAGAACTCTCCCGTCAACTTGCCAATTTTTGGCGTGGTTGTTGGAGGGATCTACATCAAGCCTACCAAGTACCCATCACAAACTCATCTCTTGCATTTACATTATTTGCCATTTGCCTCTCGTTTTCCTCTCCCCCACTTCTAAAACGATTTTCAGAAGAAACCAAAAAGATTTGCCTTTTTATTCGCCCTTCTTCCGTTCGTCTTTTCGTTTGCTTTTTGTTTGCTTGTGTGCTAGATTGCTTGCTTTGTCACGATGTCTGAGAATACCAAATTGTGTGACTTCTCCAATAATAATAATGATGATTTTATTAGTACTCTGATTGCTCCCGCCACTAGTGCGGAATCTTATGAAATTAATGCCGCTTTGCTTAATCTTGTTATGAAAGAACAATTTTCCGGCCTTCCTAGTGAAAATGTCGCATCCCATCTAAATACTTTTGTTGAGTTGTGTGATATGCAAAAGAAGAAAGATGTGGATAATGATATTGTTAAATTGAAGTTATTTCCGTTCTCACTACGAGATCATGCTAAAACTTGGTTTTCATCTTTGCCTAAAAATAGTATTGATTCATGGAATAAGTGTAAAGATGCTTTTATTTCCAAGTACATTCCGCCCGCTAAGATCATCTCCCTTAGGAACGATATAATGAATTTTAAGCAACTTGATCATGAGCATGTTGCACAATCTTGGGAGAGGATGAAATTAATGATTAGAAATTGCCCCGCACATGGTTTGAGTTTATGGATGATTATTCAAAAAAATTATGCGGGATTGAATTTTGCATCTAGAAATTTTTTAGATTCCGCCGCGGGTGGTACTTTTATGGAAATCACATTAGGAGAAGCTACTCAACTCCTAGATAATATTATGGTAAATTACTCTCAATGGCATACCGAATATCTCCTACTATTAAAAAAGTGCATGCTATTGAAGAAATAAATATTTTGAGTGAAAATATGGATGAATTAATGAAATTGTTTGCTAGTAAGAGTGCTCCTATTGATCCTAATGATATGCCTTTGTGTTCTTTGATTGGAAATAATAATGAATTTATGGATGTGAATTTTGTTGGTAGGAACAATTTTGGTAATAACGCGTATAGAGGTAATTTCAACCCTAGGCCGTTTCCTAGTAATTCCTCTAATAATTATGGTAATTCCTACAATAATCCTTGTGGAAATTATAATAAGATGCCTCTCATATTTATAATAATATTAAAGAATTTATTAGTTCACAAAAGGTTTTCAATGCTACGATTGAAGAAAAATGGCTCAAGATTGATGATTTGGCTAGGAACGTTGATAGAATTTTGCGTGAGATAGATTCTTTGAAAATTAGATCTACTCCACCCAAGCGTGATATTAATGAGTCTTTAAAAGCTATGATAACTTCTATTGATGAGTGTAAGGAAAGAACCGCTAGAATGCCTGCTAAGCGTGAATGGCTTGAAAAAGTATGTTCTCGTGATAATAATGATGAAGATCTTAAAGTGATTGATGTCACTCCTATTGAATCTTTGTTTTCTAATATAAATATTGATAAAGATGGGACTGGATATAAGTCAACTTTAGTTAAAAGTCGTCCCAATGATTCGGAGTTTATAGATCTTAATGCTAAAATTGATAAAAGTGGGATCGAAGAGGTCAAAACTTTAAATAGCAATGAACCCATTTTTTTGGATTTCAAGGACTTTAATTATGATAGTTGTTCTTTGATTGATTGTATTTCCTTGTTGCAATCCATGTTGAATTCTCCGCATGCTTATAATCAAAATAAAGCTTTTACTAAACATATCGTTGATGCTATGATGAAATATTTTGAAGAAAAACTTGAGTTGGAAGTTTCTATACCTAGAAAGCTTTATGATGAGTGGGAACCTACTATTAAGATTAAAATTAAAGATTATGAGTGCCATGCTTTGTGTGATTTGGGTGCTAGCGTTTCCACGATTCGGAAAACTTTATGTGATGTGCTAGGTTTCCATGAACTTGATGATTGCTCTTTAAATTTGCATCTAGCGGATTCCACTATTAAGAAACCTATGGGAAGGATTAATGATGTTCTTATTGTTGCAAATAGTAATTATGTGCCCGTAGATTTCATTGTTCTTGATATAGATTGCAATCCTACATGCCCTATTATTCTTGGTCGACCTTTCCTTAGAACGATTGGTGCAATTATTGATATGAAAGAAGGAAACATTAGATTCCAATTTCCGTTAAGGAAAGGCATTGAACAATTTCCTAGAAAGAAAATTAAATTACCTTATGAATCTATTATGAGAGCTACTTATGGATTGCATACCAAAGATGACAATACCTAGATCTATTGCGTTATGCCTAGCTAGGGGCGTTAAACAATAGCGCTTGTTGGGAGGCAACCCAATTTTATTTTATGTTTTTTGTTTTAGTTTCTGTTATTGAGTGATTTACACAATATTACCTCTGTAGTAATTGTGTTTTAGTGTTTGATCCAAGTAAGACCTTTGGGATGGTCTACGGTGATTGTTGATTTGATCTTGCTGAAAAACAGAAACTTTTGTGCTCAGTCCAGGAATTTTATAAATTCACCAGTGCATCGAATGAGTCTGAAATTTTTACAAAAGATTGATATAAAATTTTCCCAGATTGTACTAAGTTTTCAGAATTTTTTGAGTTACAGAAGTATTCGAAGTTTACAGATTGCTACAGACTGTTCTGTTTTTGACAGATTCTGTTTTCTTTGTGTTGTTTGCTTATTTTGATGTATCTATGGGTTGTATCGGGGGGTATGAACCATCGAGAAGTTGGAATACTGTAGATATTACACCAATATAAATAAAGAATGAGTTCACAACAGTACCTAAAGTGGTGATTTATTTTTCTTATACTAACGGATCTCACGAGTTTTCTGTTGAGTTTTTTGTTGTGAAGTTTTCAAGTTTTGGGTAAAGATTTGATAGAGTATGGGATAAGGAGTGGCGAGAGCCTAAGCTTGGGGATGCCCAAGGCACCCCAAGGAATATTCAACTATACCAAAGAGCCTAAGCTTGGGGATGCCCCGGAAGGCATCCCCTCTTTCGTCTTCAATCCATCGGTAAATTTACTTGAGGCTATATTTTTATTCACCACATGATATGTGTTTTGCTTGGAGCGTCTTGTATGATATGAGTCTTTGATTTTTAGTTTGCCACAATCATCCTTGCTGCACACATCTTTTGAGACGGACATGCATAAATCATGAATTTATTAGAATACTCTATGTACTTCACTTATATCTTTTGAGCTAGGCAATTTTGCTCTAGTGCTTCACTTATATCTTTTTAGAGCACGGTGGTGTTTTATTTTATAGAAAAAATTAAACTCTCGTACCTCACTTATATTATTTTGAGAGTCTTTAAACAGCATGGTAATTGGTTTAGGTTATGAATTTAGTCCTAATATAATGGGCATCCAAGAGGGATATAATAAAAACTTTCATATAAAGTGCATTGAATACTATGAGAAGTTTGATTCCTCGCATATAGTTTTGAGATATAAAGATGGTGATATTAGAGTCATGCTAGTGAGTAATTGTGGATTGGTAGAAATACTTGTGTTAAAATTTTGTGATTCCCGTAGCATGCACGAATGGTGAACCGTTATGTAACGAAGTCAGAGCATGATTTGTTTATTGATTGTCATCCTTTGTTTGAGGGTCGGGAGCGCGCGATGGTTAACTCCTACCAACCTATCCCCTAGGATCATGCGTCTAATACTTTGCTTCGATAACTAATAGACTTTTGCAATAAGTATGTGAGTTCTTTATGACTAATGTGAGTCCATGGATTATACGCACTCTCACCCTTCCACCATTGCTAGCCTCTCTAGTACCGCGCAACTTTCGCCGGTGCATTAAACCCACCATATTCCCTTCCTCAAAACAGCCACCATACCTACCTATTATGGCATTTCCATAGCCATTCCTAGATATATTGCCATGCAACTTCCACCGTTCCGTTTATCATGACACGCACCATCATTGTCATATTGCTTTGCATGATCGTAAGATATCTAGCATGATGTTTTCATGGCTTGTGCGTTTTTTGATGTCATTTTCTATGCTAGATCGTTGCACATCCTGGTACACTGCCACAGGCATTCATATAGAGTCATATTTTGTTCTAAGTATCGAGGTTTAATTCTTGAGTTGTAAGTAAATAAATGTGTGATGATCATCATTATTAGAGCATTGTCCCATGTGAGGATAGGATGATGGAAGCTATGATTCCCTCACAAATTGGGATGAGTCTCCGTACTTTACAAATAATAAAAGAGGCCAATGAAGCCCAAATAAAAAAAAGAGGCCAAAGATGCCCACCAAAAATAAATAAAAAATAAAAAATATAAGAGAAAAGAGAGAAGGGACAATGCTACTATCTTTTTTCTACACTTGTGCTTCAAAGTAGCACCATGATCTTCATGATAGAGAGTCTCCTATTTTGTCACTTTCATGAACTAGTGGGAATTTTTCATTATATAACTTGGCTTGTATATTCCAATGATGGGCTTCCTCAAATTGCTCTAGGACTTCGTGAGCAAGCGAGTTTGATGCACACCCACTTAGTTTCTTTTTGAGCTTTCATACACTTATAGCTCTAGTGCATCCGTTGCATGGCGATCCCTACTCACTCACATTGATATCTATTGATGGGCATCTCCATAGCCCGTTGATACGCCTAGTTGATGTGAGACTATCTTCTCCTTTTCCTCACAACCTCCACCATATTCTATTCCACCTATAGTGCTATATCCATGGCTCACGCTCATGTATTGAGTGAAAGTTGAAAAGGTTTGAAAACATAAAAGGTGTGAAACAATTGCTTGACTTGTCATCGGGGTTGTGCATGATTTAAATACTTTGTGTGGGGAAGATGGAGCATAGCCAGACTATATGATTTTGTGGGGATAACTTTCTAAGGCCATGTTATTTCGAAAGGACGCAATTGCCTTGTTAGTATGCTTGAAGTATTATTGTTTTTATGTCAATATTAGACTTTTGTTTTGAATCTTATGGATCTGAATATTCATGCCACAATAAAGAATATTACATGGATAAATATATTAGGTAGCATTCCACATCAAAAATTCTGTTTTTATCATTTACCAACTCAAGGACGAGCAGGAATTAAGCTTGGGGATGCTTGATACGTCTCCAACATATCTATAATTTTTGATTGTTCCATGCTATTATATTATATGTTTTGGATGTTTTATATGCATTAATATGCTATTTTATATTATTTTTGGGACTAACCTATTAATCTAGAGCCTAGTGCCAGTTTCTGTTTTTCTTTGTTTTTGAGTATTGCAGATAAGGAATATTAAACGGAGTCCAAACGGAAGAAAATCTTCGGAATGATTTTTCTTGGACCAGAAGAAACCCAGCAGACTTGGAGATGAAGGCAGGAGACCTACCGTGGAGTCACAAGCCACTAGGGCGCGCCCTAGGGGGAGGCGCCCCCCTGGCTTGTGGCCCCACGGCAGCCCTCCTAACCCTATTCTTCGGCCTATAAATTCCCAAATATTCCCTAGATACCAAAAAACAGCCACGAAAATACTTTTCCGCCGCCGGAAGCCTCTGTTCCCGTGAGATCCAATCTTGGAGCCTTTTCCGGTAATCTACCGGAGGAGGATTCGATCACGAAGGGCATCTACATCAACTCCATTGCCCCTCCGATGATGCGTGAGTAGTTTACCACAGACCTTCGGGTCCACGGCTGGTAGCTAGATGGCTTCTTCTCCCTCTTTGTTCTTCAATACCATGTTCTTCATTATCTTCATGGAGATCTATCCGATGTAATACTCTTTTGCGGTGTGTTTGTCGAGATTCGATGAATTGTGGGTTTATGATCAGCTTATCTATGAATATTATTTGAATCTTCTCTGAATTCTTATATGCATGATTTCATATCTTTGCAAGTCTCTTCGAGTTATTGGTTTGGTTTGGCTAACTAGATTGGTAATTCTTGCAATGGGAGAAGTGCTTAGTTTTGGGTTCAATCTTGCGGTGACCTCACCCAGTGACAAAGTAGGGGTAGCGAGGCACAAATTTGTATTGTTGCCATCGACGATAAAAAGATGGGGTTTCATCATATTGCTTGAGTTTATCCCTCTACATCATGTCATCTTACCTAATGCGTTACTCTGTTCTTCATGAACTTAATACTCTAGATGCAGGCAGGAGTCGGTCGATGTGTGGAGTAATAGTAGTAGATGCAGAATCGTTTCGGTATACTTGACATGGACGTGATGCCTATATGCATAATCATTGCCTTGGATATCGTCATAACTATGCGCTTTTCTATCAATTGCTCGACAGTAATTTGTTCACCCACCGTAGTATTTTCCTTCATGAGAGAAGCCTCTAGTGAAACCTATGGCCCCCGGGTCTATTTTACATATTATATTTTCAGATCTATAAACCAAAAATACCAAAAATATCTCGCTGCATTATTTTTACTTTTGTTTTACTTTACGTTCTAGCAATCTTTTATATCTATCTCTATCAGATCTCATCCTTGCAAATAACCGTGAAGGGATTGACAACCCCTTTTAGCGTTGGGTGCAAGAGTTTGATTGTTTGTGTAGGTGCGAAGATTGGGGACTTGCTTGTATCTCCTACTGGATTGATACCTTGGTTCTCAACAACTGAGGGAAATACTTATCTACTTCGCTGCATCACCCTTTCCTCTTCAAGGGAAAACCAACGCAAGCTCCAGAAGTAGCAAGGAACGTTGATAGAATTTTTCTTGAGATTGATTCTTTGAAAATTAGATTTACTCCACCCAAGTGTGATATTAATTTGTCTTTAAAAGCTATGAGAACTTCTATTGATGAGTGTAAGGAAAGAACCGCTAGAATGCGTGCTAAGCGTGAATGGCTTGAAAAAGTGTGTTCTCGTGATAATAATGATGAAGATCTTAAAGTGATTGATGTGACTCCTATTGAATCTTTGTTTTCTAATATAAATCTTGATAAAGATGGGACTGGAGATAAGTCAACTTTAGTTAAAAGTCGTCCCAATGATTCGGAGTTTATAGATCTTAATGCTAAAATTGATAAAAGTGGGATCGAAGAGGTCAAAACTTTAAATAGCAATGAACCCATTTTTTGGATTTCGAGGACTTTAATTATGATAGTTGTTCTTTGATTGATTGTATTTCCTTGTTGCAATCCATGTTGAATTCTCCGCATGCTTATAATCAAAATAAAGCTTTTACTAAACATATCGTTGATGCTATGATTAAATCTTTTGAAAAAAACTTGAGTTGGAAGTTTCTATACCTAGAAAGCTTTATGATGAGTGGGATCCTACTATTAAGATTAAAATTAAAGATTATGAGTGCCATGCTTTGTGTGATTTGGGTGCTAGCGTTTCCACGATTCCGAAAACTTTATGTGATGTGCTAGGTTTCCATGAACTTGATGATTGCTCTTTAAATTTGCATCTAGCGGATTCCACTATTAAGAAACCTATGGGAAGGATTAATGATGTTCTTATTATTGCAAATAGGAATTGTGTGCCCGTAGATTTCATTGTTCTTGATATAAATTGCAATCCTACATGTCCTATTATTCTTGGTAGACCTTTCCTTAGAACGATTGGTGCAATTATTGATATGAAAGAAGGAAACATTAGATTCCAATTTCCGTTAAGGAAAGGCATGGAACACTTTCCTAGAAATAAAATTAAATTACCTTATGAATATATTATGAGAGCTACTTATTGATTGCATACCAAAGATGACAATACCTAGATCTATTGCGTTATGCCTAGCTAGGGGCGATAAACAATAGCGCTTGTTGGGAGGCAACCCAATTTTATTTTATGTTTTTTGTTTTAGTTTCTGTTATTGAGTGATTTACACATTATTACCTCTGTATTAATTGTGTTTTAGTGTTTTAATTAGTGTTTGAGCCAAGTAAGACCTTTGGGATGGTCTACGGTGATTGTTGATTTGATCTTGCTGAAAAACCGAAACTTTTGCGCTCAGTCCAGGAATTTTATAAATTTTCCAGAGTGTTGAATGAGTCTGAAATTTTTACACAAGATTGATATACAAATTTCCCAGATTGTCCTACGTTTTCAGAATTGTTTGAGTTACAGAAGTATTCTAAGTTTACTGATTGCTACAGACTGTTATGTTTTTGACAGATTCTGTTTTCTTTGTGTTGTTTGCTTATTTTGATGTATCTATGGGTTGTATCAGGGGATATGAACCATGGAGAAGTTGGAATACAGTAGATATTACACCAATATAAATAAAGAATGAGTTCACAACAGTACCTAAAGTGGTGATTTATTTTTCTTATACTAACGGATCTCACGAGTTTTCTGTTGAGTTTTGTGTTGTGAAGTTTTCAAGTTTTGGGTAAAGATTTGATGGACTATGGAATAAGGAGTGGAAAGAGCCTAAGCTTGAGGATTCCCAAGGCACCCCAAGGAATATTCAAGGATACCAAAGAGCCTAAGCTTGGGGATGCCCCGGAAGGCATCCCCTCTTTCGTCTTCAATCCGTCGGTAAATTTACTTGAGGCTATATTTTTATTCAACACATGATATGTCTTTTGCTTGGAGCGTCTTGTATGATATGAGTCTTTTCTTTTTAGTTTACCACAATCATCCTTGCTGCACACATATTTTGAGAGGGACACGCATAAATTGTGAATTTATTAGAATACTCTATGTACTTCACTTATATCTTTTGAGCTAGGCAATTTTGCTCTAGTGCTTCACTTATATCTTTTTAGAGCACGGTGGTGTTTTATTTTATAGAAAAAATTGAACTCTCATACCGCACTTATATTATTTTTAGAGTCTTTATACAGCATGGTAATTGGTTTAGGTTATGAATTTAGTCCTAATATAATGGGCATCCAAGAGGGATATAATAAAAACTTTCATATAAAGTGCATTGAATACTATGAGAAGTTTGATTCCTCGCATATAGTTTTGAGATATAAAGATGGTGATATTAGAGTCATGCTAGTGAGTAATTGTGGATTGGTAGAAATACTTGTGTTAAAAGTTTGTGATTCCTGTAGCATGCACGCATGGTGAACCGTTATGTAACGAAGTCGGAGCATGATTTCTTTATTGATTGTCATCCTTTGTGTGAGGGTCGGGAGCGCGCGATGGTTAACTCCTACCAACCTCTCCCCTAGGAGCATGCGTCTAATACTTTGCTTCGATAACTAATAGACTTTTGCAATAAGTATGTGAGTTCTTTATGACTAATGTGAGTCCATGGATTATACGCACTCTCACCCTTCCACCATTGCTAGCCTCTCTAGTACCGCGCAACTTTCGCCGGTGCATTAAACCCACCATATTCCCTTCCTCAAAAGAGCCACCATACCTACCTATTATGGCATTTCCATAGCCATTCCGAGATATATTGCCATGTAACTTCCAGTGTTCCGTTTCTTATGACACGCACCATCATTGTCATATTGCTTTTCATGATCGTAAGATAGCTAGCATGATGTTTTCATGGCTTGTCCGTTTTTTGATGTCATTTGCTATGCTAGATCATTGTGCATCCCGGTACACCGCCGGAGGCATTCATATAGGGTCATATTTTGTTCTAAGTATCGATTTGTAATTCTTGAGTTGTAAGTAAATAAATGTGTGATGATCATCATTATTATAGCATTGTCCCATGAGAGGAAAGGATGATGTAAGCTATGATTCCCTCACAAGTTGGGATGAGTCTCCGGACTTTACAAATAATAAAAGAGGCCAATCAAGCCCAAATAAAAAAAAGAGGCCAAAGATGCCCACCAAAAAAATATGAGAGAAAAGAGAGAAGGGACAATGCTACTATCTTTTTTCCACACTTGTGCTTCAAAGTAGCACCATGATCTTCATGATAGAGAGTCTCCTATTTTGTCACTTTCATATACTAGTGGGAATTTTTCATTATATAACTTGGCTTGTATATTCCAATGATGGGCTTCCTCAAATTGCCCTAGGTCTTCGTGAGCAAGCGAATTGGATGCACACCCACTTAGTTTCTTTTTGAGCTTTCATACACTTATAGCTCTAGTGCATCCGTTGCATGGCAATCCCTACTCACTCACATTGATATCTATTGATGGGCATCTCCATAGCCTGTTGATATGCCTAGTTGATGTGAGACTATCTTCTCCTTTTCCTCTCAACCTCCACCATATTCTATTCCACCTATAGTGCTATATCCATGGCTCACGCTCATGTATTGCGTGAAAGTTGAAAAGGTTTGAGAACATAAAAAGTGTGAAACAATTGCTTGACTTATCATCGGGGTTGTGCATGATTTAAATACTTTGTGTGGGGAAGATGGAGCATAGCCAGACCATATGATTTTGTAGGGATAACTTTCTTTGGCCATGTTATTTTGAAAAGACACGATTGCTTTGTTAGTATGCTTGAAGTATTATTGTTTTTATGTCAACATTAAACTTTTGTTTCGAATCTTATGGATCTGAACATTCATGCCACAATAAAGAATATTACATGGATAAATATGTTAGGTAGCATTCCACATCAAAAAATCTGTTTTTATCATTTACCTACTCGAGGACGAGCAGGAATTAAGCTTGGGGATGCTGATACGTCTCCAACATATCTATAATTTTTGATTGTTCCATGCTATTATATTATCTGTTTTGGATGTTTTATATGCATTAATATGCTATTTTATATTATTTTTGGGACTAACCTATTAACCTAGTGCCGAGTGCCAGTTTCTGTTTTTTCCTTGTTTTTGAGTATTGCAGAAAAGGAATATCCAACGGAGTCCAAACGGAATAAAATTCTACGCTGATTTTTCTTCGACCAGAAGAAATCCAGGAGGACTCGAGAAGAGGCCAGAAGACCTACGGGTAGGCCACAAGCCACCAGCGCACGTCCCTGGGGGGGCGCCCCCCTGGCTTGTGGGCCCCCCGTAGCTCCTCCAACCCTAACTCTTCGCCTATAAATTTAGGAATATTCCCCCAATACCAAAGAGAGCCACGATAATACTTTTCCGCTGCCGCAAGCCTCTATTCCCCTGAGAACCCATCTTAGGGCCTTTTCGGTAATCTGCCGGAGGGGGATTCGATCACGGAGGGCATCTACATCAACACCATTGCCCTTCCGATGATGCGTGAGTAGTTCACCTCAGACCTTCGGGTCCATAGCTAGTAGCTAGATGGCTTCTTCTCTCTCTATGATCTTCAATACCATGTTCTCCATGATCTTCATGGAGATCTATCCGATGTAATACTCTTTTGCGGTGTGTTTGTCGAGATCCGATGAATTGTGGATTTATGATCAGATTATCTATGAATATTATTTGAATCTTCTCTGAATTCTTATATAGATGATTTCATATCTTTGCAAGTCTCTTCGAGTTATTGGTTTGGTTTGGCCAACTAGATTGGTAATTCTTGCAATGGGAGAAGTGCTTAGTTTTGGGTTCAATTTTGCGGTGTCCTCTCCCAGTGACAAAGTAGGGGTAGCGAGGCGCGTATTTATATTGTTGCCATCAAGGATAAAAAGATGGGGTTTTCATCATATTGCTTGAGTTTATTGCTCTACATCATGTCATCTTACTTAATGCGTTACTCTGTTCTTCATGAACTTAATACTCTAGATGCAGGCAGGAGTCGGTCGATGTGTGGAGTAATAGTAGTAGATGCAGAATCATTTCAGTCTACTTGATACGGACGTGATGCCTATATGCATAATCATTGCCTTGGATATCGTCATAACTATGCGTTTTTCTATCAATTGCTCGACAGTAATTTGTTCACCCACCGTATTATTTTCCTTCAACAGAGAAGCCTCTAGTGAAACCTATGGCCCCCGGGTCTATTTCCATATTATATTTTCAGATCTATAAACCAAAAATACCAAAAATACTTTGCTGCACTTTATTTAATTTTATTTTATTTATCGTTTTATTAATCGTTTATATCTATCTCTATCAGATGTCAGCCTTGCAAGTAACCGTGAAGGGATTGACAACCCCTTTATAGCGTTTGGTGCAAGTGTTTGATTGTTTGTGCAGGTGCATAGATTGGGGCCTTGCTTGTACCTCCTACTGCATTGATACCTTGGTTCTCAACAACTGAGGGAAATACTTATCTACTTTGCTGCATCACCCTTTCCTCTTCAAGGGAAAACCAACGCAAGCTCAAGAAGTAGCACCGTGTACCCTCAAGAACACTTTGCTATTACTAGAGACTATTCTGGCCTGTCCTTTGCTACAAAAGGATTGGGCTACCTTGCTGCACCTTACTTATCGTTACCATTACTTGCTCGTTACCAATTATCTTGCTATCAAACTATCTGTTACCTACAATTTCAATGCTTGCAGAAATTACCTTGCTGAAAACCGCTTGTCATTTCCTTCTGCTCCTCGTTCGGTTCGACACTCTTACTTATCGAAAGGGCTACGATTGATCCCCTATACTTGTGGGTCATCAGTCATCACCTTCTTAAATAAGCGACAGACCTGAGAGCACTATTGTCATCCTCATGCATTATGTATAGTTGATGTTGGGTGCAGCATGACTGGATGTTTTCTACCATGAATTACAATGTTTAGTCGCTGCATGAACTTTGGAGGTGCTTTGCATTTATGTTTTGCGGTCTCAGAAAGGGCTAGCGAGATACCACTATTGTCATATTGTATCATGATTTTTTTGACAAAGTGTTGGCGCTTGAGATATTTTATTATTGCTCGCTAGCTGCTTATGTCATTGATATGAGTTAATATAATTTCTAAGAGTTATTGCTAGCATGGTTAGTCATAATCTTTGCTGAAAACCTGGGTGCTACTTAAGCATATAAATGTAAACAAGAACAATAGAGTTTGTAAAGTTTTTCTTTATTACTTTTAGTTTGTCAACTGAATTCCTTGAGGACAAGCAATGGATTAAGCTTGGGGGAGTTGATATGCCTCCGTCGTATCTACTTTTCCTCACACTTTTGCCCTGGTTTTGGACTCTAATTTGCATGATTTGAATGAAACTAGCCCGGACTGACGCTGTTTTCAGCAGAATTACCATGGTGTTGTTTTTGTGCAAAAATAAAAGTCCTCGGAGCTGGACAAAACTTTTTGGAGAATTATTTTACAATAAATAAAAAATACTGGAGCCAAGAACCACCGGAGGGGGGCCCCTGGCAGGGCACAAGACACCAGGGCGTAGGGATGTAAACGGATCGGATCGGATCGGATAATGCTTTTACTAGATCCTTTATCATATTTTTTGGTCGGATTCGAAGCGGAGCGGATAATAACCGGATGTGGATTCGAATGCGGATTATATCGGACTACGGATTTGGACCGGATGAGGAGCGAATTCGGACCGGAAACGGGCAGAAAATATCAGATGATACGTGCAAATGGACATGATTTCTTACTACTATGCAACAATATGAAAATTTGTTTCCATCCAAGCGCATAACACTGGAAAGTGGTGTTATAAAGTAATAACTCACACAATATTGAATATGTAGTACCGCTAAATCCATACTGTTTTGTAGTCTACTAAGATGAAACCTGCTCTATTGGACTACTTCAAATTAACTTGGTGTTCATACTTATACGTGACTGCATGCATGGAAGAAGAAACCACTACCAGTGTTCATACTTGTTTGTACTCAGAATTCCTACGTGTATATGTAAGCAAACCACCATCCAAACGCACCACCGGTGTACATGTACACAATCGCAGACCTCCGTCCGATGCGGCACCGCCGGTGTACATGTACGCAATCGCAGACCTCCGTCCGATGCGTCACCGGCATATATGTACGTACAATTACTATTTATATGTGGTGATTTTTTTTAGTGGTCCACGTGGGCATTTGTGCTTCTCAATTGGGCTAAATTCATCGGATAATCCTATTTCGCAACCTCGGATAATTCGCAAAAATTACCGAATAATCCATATCCGTCGGATATTACCAATACCATATCCTCTACCATATCCGCCGGATATCTGGTTGATCAAAGTCCGTATCCGCACCCATATCCGCCGGATTTGTGTAAGTGTATATCATATCCTTAAAAACGAAGGCGAAAGCGGATTCGGAACGGAAATTATCCATACCATTAACATCCCAGGCACGCCAGCTCCCCCCCCCGGCGCGCCCTGGTGGGTTGTGCCCACCTCGTGGCGCCACTGACCCTAATTCCGATGGTATACAATCCTATTTTTGGAGAAAAAAATCAGAGAGAAAGTTTCATCGCGTTTCACGATACGCAGCTGCCGCCACCTCATGTTCTTTATCGGGAGGCCAGATCTGGAGCCCGTTTGGGGCTCCGGAGAGGCGGATCTTTGGTCTTCGTCATCATCAACCCTTCTCCATCGCCGATTCCATGATGCTACCCACCGGGAGTGAGTAATTCCTTCGTAGGCTTGCTGGTTGGTGAGGAGTTGGACGAGATTCATCATGTAATCGAGTTAGTTTTGTTAGGGCTTGATCCCTAGTATCCACTATGTTTTGAGATTTATGTCGCTATGACTTTGCCATGCTTAATGCTTGTCACTAGGGCCCGAGTGCCATGATTTCAGATCTGAACCATTTATGTTATCACCATTATATCTATGTTCTTGATCCAATCTTGCTAGTCATATGCACCTATTACGTGTTCTGATCCGCAAATCCCGGAGTGACAATAGTCGGGATACTTTCCGGTGATGACCGTAGTTTCAGGAGATCATGTATTCACCGTGTGTTAATGCTTTGTTCCTGTTCTCTATTAAAAGGAGGCCTTAATATCCCTTAGTTTCCTTATGGACCCTGCTGCCACGGGAGGGTAGGACAAAATATGTCATGAAAGTTCTTTTCCATAAGCACGTATGACTATTTACGGAATACATGCCTACATCACATTTATGAACTGGAGCTAGTTCTATGTTGCCCTAGGTTATGACTATTATATGAAGAATATCATCCAACGAGTTCACCGATCCAGTGCCTATGAGTTTTCCACATATTTCTCTTGCTAAGTTAGTATTGCTACTGCTACTGTTCCAACTGCTACAAAACTATTGCTATCACTGCTACCGTTATTGTTACTGTTACTGCTGCTATCAAACTATCACACTACTGTGCTACTGATCACTCTGCTGCAGATATTTAATCTCCAGGTGTGGTTGAATTGACAACTCAACCATTAATACTCTCAAATATTCTTTGGCTCCCCTTGTGTCGAATCTATAAATTTGGGTTGAATACTCTACCCTCGAAAACTATTGTGATCCCCTATACTTGTGGGTTATCAGCCATCGCCCTTGCTGACCTTCGTTCGAGCTGCTGTACGTGATCCGCTCTGGGTGACTGCGATGCAGGAGGAGTTTGATGCTTTGCAGCGGAACCGGACTTGGCAGCTTGTTCCCGGACCCCGGCACGCCAACGTGATTTCCGGGAAGTGGGTTTTGAAGCACAAGCTCCGCCCTGATGGTACACTTGACCGCTACAAGGCACGTTGGGTTGTTCTTGGGTTCCGTCAACGTGCTGGCGTCGACTTCACCGACACTTTCGCTCCAGTTGTTAATCCCGGGACGATCCGCACTGTTTTACAGCTTGCGGTTTCTTGTGCTTGGCCGGTACACCAGATGGACGTCTCCAACGCCTTTCTTCATGGTCATCTCGAGGAGCAGGTTTTTTGTCAGCAACCCACGGGTAGGTTCTCTGTCAACAAGCATCATCTGGACATCAAATAGAACTTGTGTCTCCCTAAGAAGAACATCATCCGATGACATCCCGAAGTCTATCACGACATCGACGATTATCACCTTCCCTCTGGATTCTCAACCGGTTATTGCTTCTTTGCACCGTCGTAGTACCTTGATAGCATCTTCATCTTGCCACAAGCACAAAACCCACTGGAAAAATGGAAGAACAAGTCTCGTTCAACGTATATGTAATAACTAAAGGAAAAAAACAAGATGTCGTGTCCTATTTGTACCTTGAGTAGAACAACGTGTGTTGGTGGCACGTACTCAAACAAATCACCAGCAACAAACTCGACATTGACGATGGCAGGTGCCCCCTGTGATCGCGTGTGGGAGGTCCAAAATGGTGCATTTGACGTGGTGGAATGCCTTAGCGATGGCTTCCGCCGTGTCTCCATGGGCACCGCTGGAGTCAACGAGAGAGCTCACGCCCTCAAAGATGCTGCAGTGATCCTTGATGACGGTCTCCATAAGGAGGTGTCTATCGGAGACCATGCCAACGTTGAACATGCTACGCTTGCCCTTCTTCGCCGTCATCTCATCCCGTTTGCACCCATGCACCACCTCGAAGAGTGTAAGGGACGACACTCTCTCGTTGGTGAACCACTCCCCTATACTGCAGAGGGCGGTCAAGGACAGCGAGTCCACGAGCACGCACATGATGAGGAACTGGATGCACGAGCTGTCCCCAACGAGGAGTTGCGAGAGGGGGGTGAGCTTGTAGTGCACGTCGGTGGCATCATCATGGTGGGTGCCCTGGTCGACGGAGAAGACGCCAAGGATGGTGAGGGTGCGCATGAGCCAACGGAGGTGGGAAACCTTTTTTGGCTGGACCCCAGCCTCGGTGGTGATATGGGACAAGGTGGAGGCACCTCCGTGACGGTGGATGGCGTCGGGGATGCGTAGGTCCGTGATGTCTACTATGCAACTTTATTCTTGTAGACTTTGTTGGGCCTCCAAGCGCAGACTTTTGTAGGACAGTAGCAATTTTCCATCAAGTGGATGACCTAAGGTTTATCAATCCATGGGAGGTGTAGGATGAAGATGGTCTCTCTCAAACAACCCTGCAACCAAATAATAAAAAGTCTCTTGTGTCCCCAACACACCAAATACAATGGTAAATTGTATAGGTGCACTAGTTCGGCGAAGATATGGTGATACAAGTGTAGTAATGATAGTAGGTATTGATTTTTGTAATAGTAACAATAAAAAACATCAAGGTAGCAAGTAACAAAAGTGAGCATAAATGGTATTGCAATGCTTGAAAACAAGGCCTAGGGTCCGTACTTTCGCTAGTGCAATCTCTCAACAATGCTAATATAATTGGATCACATAACCATCCTTCAACATGCAACGAAGAATCACTCCAAAGTTCTTATCTAGCGGAGAACATAAGAAAAAATTGTTTGTAGGGTATGAAACCACCTTAAAGTTATCCTTTCCGATCGATCTATCCAAGAGTTTGTACTAAAATAACACCAAGTTATCCTTTACGATCGATCTATCTAAGAGTTCGTACTAAAATAACACCATATGTCACCTAGATAGTCCAATGTCACCACATGTATCCATGAGTTAATTATATGATACGCATCAAACAATTTCAGATTCATAATACTCAATCCAACACAAAGAACCTCAAAGAGTGCCCCAAGATTTCTACCGGAGAAAGTAGGACGAAAACGTGCATCAACCCCTATGCATAGATTACCGCAATGTCACCTCGGGAATCCTCGAGTTGAGTGCCAAGAAATAGATCAAGTGCTCTCAAATCCATAAAAGTATTCAATCCGGTAATAACGAAATCTCAAAGGGAAAACTCAATTCATCACAACAAGATATAGAGGGGAAAACACCATATGATCCAACTATATTAACAAAGCCCGCGATACATCATGATCGTGCCATCTCAGGAACACGAGAGAGAGATTGAACACATAGCTACATCTACAAACCGTCAACCCCGAGTGTGGACTAATCCCTCCTCATCATGGCCTCCGCCGGGATGATGAAGATGGCTACCTGAGATGATCTACCCTCTCCGGCAGGGTACTGGAACGCCTCCAGATTGGTGTTTCGTCGATACAGAGAGTTGCGGCGGCGGAACTTCTCATCTAGGGTTATTTCTGGGGGTTTCTGAATATATAGGATTTTTAGGCGTCGGTTTCACGCGAAGATGGGCCACGAGGGGCCCACAAGACACCAGGGCGCGCCAGAGGGGGCTGGTGCGCCCTGGTGGGTTGTGGCCACCTCGTGGCTCTTCTGGCCCTCCCACAAAGCTTCTAGTGCCTCTTTTGTTCCAAAAAAATCGTCAAAAAGTTTCGTTGCATTTGGAGAACTTTTATTTCTGCACAAAAAACAATACCACAGTAGTTCTGCTGAAAACAGCGTCAGTCTGGGTTAGTTCCATGCAAATCATACCAAAACCATATAAAATTGTTGTATATATGGCATGAATACTTCATAAATTATAGATACATTGGATACGTATCAACATCCCCAAGCTTAATTCATACTCGTCCTCGAGTAGGTAAATGATAAAAGAAATAATTAATGAAGTGTGAATGCTAGCATAGTGCATAAGTTTGATCAATGATAATTTCAACCACTTGTCCCAGCATCATAACAGCAACTCTTTCTCATAAAACTCATCATGATAAGTAGCAACAATTCACATGTTATGGTTCAAACAATGAATTCTCTTGAAACATAACAACCTATGTTCTTAGTCACCAAACAATTGCAATTCAACTTATTCTCAACAAAGTCTAGGTAAGAGCTCCACATACTCAATCATCATATAGTCTTCTATGATTGCTAGTACTCAAAGCATATTTTTAGAACAAATGGCATCCATCGAACACAGAGAAAGGTAGAGGCTTAATAATTTGCCTCCCAACTCATTTATCATAGAGATAATTGTCAACAATAATAAGTCATGATCAAATATATTTGACCGGCCATATGTGCCTAGATCTTTCCCCACCACATGATGCTTGCCAACTAGAGAATAATTGAGGTTGAAATGAGAATGCATACTATTGACTCTTGCACAAAAGTAAATACTGAAAGGTAAAAGATAGGCCCTTTCCAGAGGGAAGTAGGGATTTGTAGAGGTGCCAGAGCTCAAAGCTTAAATTGAGAGATAAAAAAATTTGGGTGGCGTGCCTTTCCTGTCAACGAAAACGACCGAGTAGTTCTCAATACTTTCCATGCTAGATATATCATAGGCGGTTCCTAAACAGAAAATAAAGTTTATTCGTTTTTCCACCATTCTTTCACAATCCATGGCTAGTCGTATCCACGGTTGCCTTCCATACCAACACTTTCCAAGGAATTTATTATTTCACAATATAAAGTAAATTTCTTTTTCATTTCGGGACTGGGCATCCCTATTACCGCCGTACTCTCGTGCAATGACAAGTTAATAAACACTCATCTTGAGAATAACACATCTAGCATGGAAAAATATTGGCCACCCCCTTCCGCTTCATGAGCGGTACGAGCACACAAAAAGGAAATTCATTTTGAAAATTAGAGATGGCACATACAAATTTACTTGGAATGGCATGGAAATACCACATATAGGTAGGTATGGTGGACTCATATGGCAAAACTGGGTTTAAGGATTTTGGATGCATAAGTAGTATTTCTACTTAGTACGAATTTTTGGCTAGCAAAAGATCCTAAGCAAACACCACATGTTGGAGGATCCATAACAATATAACTTCTATGCAAATATACACAACCATAACTCATTACGTTGTCTTCCTTGTCCAACTTCAACTAATTTGCTCAAGTTTAAAAATGATTAATGTGTATTCACAATCATAGAATATGTCCAAGTTATATATTTGTATGTGAAAGTTCTCTTCCTTATACTAATCATTCACGAATCGCCTGTATGACCAATATTGTGACTGTCAAGCTTCAAAAGATTTCACTTTCTAAACCCAATGTGAAGCTACTACTAGGCTTGATATGAACATATAATTTAAACTTCATGGTATTCAATTGATTCAACAATTTACTCATAGCTTATAAGTGAAGCACAAGAGTAAATAACAAGCTACTCCAAAAAGATATAAGTGAAGATCAAGCGAGTAGTTAAGTAAATGGGTAGCCATTTGAGAACTCTCTCTCATCTAAAAACTTTCAGATCTAAGTATTTTATTAAAACAGCAAGCAAAATAAAATAAAATCACATTCCAAGAATAGCACACATCATGTGAAGAAGCAAAAACTTAGGCTCAACCGTTACTAACCGATAATTGTTGATGAAGAAAGGTGGGATGCCTACCGGGGCATCCCCAAGCTTAGACGCTTGAGACTTCTTGAAATATTATCTTGGGGGTGCCTTGGGCATCCACAATCTTAGGTTCTTGTCACTCCTTATTATCCTCATATCGGTGTCTCACCCAAAACTTGAAAACTTCTATCACACAAAACTTAACGGAACTTCGTGAGATGGGTTAGTATAGTAAATAAAGATCATTCACTTAGGTACTGTCAAGACAAGATTCATAATTGTTCTCACATAATACCTACAGTATTATACCATTCACATAATTTATATCACTAAATAATAAGCTATGGGAACACTAAAACAAGCAAACTATGCATGCAAAACAGAATCTGTCAAAAATAGAACAGTTTGTGAAGATATGTAGTATAGCCATACTTCCCTGTCTCTAAAAATTCTGAAAAATTAGGACAACCTGAAGAATTTTTATATCAACACTGTCTAAAAAATTCATATCATTATCACGGTCCAGTAAAAAAAAATGAAAATTCCTGTACTGGAGTCAAAAGTTTCTATTTTGGTTCAGCATCAATTGTACTCATCTTATGAGTCATCCCAAAGGCTTTACTTGGCACTTTATTGAAATAAAAGACACAAAACATAATTACTACAGTATCTTAATCATGTGAACATATAAAAACAGAAAGTAAAAGTGTTGGGTTGTCTCCCAACAAGCGCTTTTCTTTAAAGCCTTTTAGCTATGCATGATGATTTCAATGATGCTCGCATAAAAAGTAGTAATTTAAATATGCAAGAGAGCATCATGAATCTCATGACAAGCACATTTAGGTCTAACCCACTTCCTATGAATAGGGATTTTGCGAGCAAACAATTTATGGGAGCAAAAATCAACTAGCATAGGAAGGCAAAACAAGCATAACTTCAAAACTTTGAACACATAGAGGGGAAACTTGATATTATTGCAATTCCTACAAGCATATGTTCCTCTCTCATAATAATTTTCAGTAGCATCATGAAGGAATTCCACAATATAACTATCACATAAATCATTCTTTTCATGATGCACAAGCATATAATTTTTATTACTACCCACACAAGCATATTTCTTCTCATTCATAATAGTGGGAGCAAACTCAACAAAATAACTATCATGAGACACTTGATTGACATAACCACATTCAATATTAAAATAATGATGACAAGTTTAATGGTTACTATCACTCTTTATAGCATACATGTCATCATCATAATCATCATAGATAGGAGGCATGCCATCATCATAATAAATTTTCTCATCAAAACTTTGGGGACAAAAAATATCATCTTCATCAAACATAGCATCCCCAAGCTTGTGGCTTTGCATATCATTAGGATCATGGATATTCAGATAATTCATAATAGCAACATTACAATCATGCTCAAAATTCAAGGAATTCTCATTAAGTATTTTCATAGTTTCTTCCTCTACCAATTGAGCATAATTTTCTGAATCCTCATTTTCACAAAAGACATTATAAAGATGATACAAATGATGCAACCTAAACTCCATTTTTTTCTAGTTTTCTTTTATAAAACCAAACTAGTGAAAAACAAGAAAATAAAAGATTTAATTGCAAGATCTAAAGATATACCTTCAAGCACTCACCTCCCCGGCAACGGCGCCAGAAAAGAGCTTGATGTCTACTACGTAACTTTATTCTTGTAGACTTTGTTGGGTCTCCAAGCGCAGAGTTTTGAAGAACAGTAGCAATTTTTCCTCAAGTGGATGACCTAAGGTTTATCAATCCATGGGAGGTGTAGGATGAAGATGGTATCTCTCAAACAAACCTGCAACCAAATAATAAAAAGTCTCTTGTGTCCCCAACACATCAAATACAATGGTAAATTGTATAGGTGCACTAGTTCGGAGAAGAGATGGTGATACAAGTGTAGTAATGATAGTAGGCATTGATTTTTGTAATAGTAACAATAAAAAACAGCAAGGTAGCAAGTAACAAAAGCGAGCATAAACAGTATTGCAATGCTTGAAAACAAGGTCTAGGGTTCGTACTTTCGCTAGTGAAATCTCTCAACAATGCTAATATAATTGGATCACATAACCATCCCTCAACGTGCAACGAAGAATCACTCCAAAGTTCTTATCTAGCGGAGAACATAAGAAGAAATTGTTTGTAGGGTACGAAACCACCTTAAAGTTATCCTTTGCGATCAATCTATCCAAGAGTTCGTACTAAAATAACAACATATATATGATACGCATCAACCGACTCTAATCTCACCTAGATAATCCAATGTCACCACAAGTATCCATGAGTTAATTATACGGTACACATCAAACAATTTCAGATTCATAATACTCAATCCAACATAAAGAACCTCCAAGAGTGCCCCAAGATTTCTACCGGAGAAAGTAGGACGAAAACATGCATCAACCCCTATGCATAGATTACCCCAATGTCACCTCGGGAATCCGCGAGTTGAGTGCCAAGACATAGATCAAGTGCTCTCAAATCCATAAAAGTATTCAATCCGATAATAACGAAATCTCAAAGGGAAAACTCAATTCATCACAATAAGATAGAGAGGGGAAACACCATAAGATCCAACTATATTAACAAAGCCCGCGATACGTCAAGATCGTGCCATCTCAAGAACACGAGAGAGATTAAACACATAGCTACTGGTACAAACCGTCAACCCGGAGGGTGGACTACTCCCTCCTCATCATGGCCTCCGCCGAGATGATGAAGATGGCTACCGGAGATGATCTACCCTCTCCGGCAGGTTACTGGAACGCCTTCAGATTGGTTTTTCGTCGATACAGAGAGTTGCGGCGGCGAACTTCTCATCTAGGGTTATTTCTATGGGTTTCTGAATATATAGGATTTTTGGGCATCAGTTTCATGCGAAGATGGGCCAGGAGGGGCCCACAAGACACCAGGGCGCACCAGAGGGGGCTGGCGCGCCCTGGTGGCTTGTGGGCACCTCGTGGCTCTTCTGGCCCTCCCACGAATCTTCTAGTGCCTCTTTTTTTCCAAAAAAAATCATCAAAAAGTCTCGTTGCATTTGGAGAACTTTTATTTCTGCACAAAAAATAACACCACGGTAGTTCTGCTAAAAACAGCGTCAGTCCGAGTTAGTTCCATGCAAATCATACCAAAACCATATAAAATTGTCGTAAATATGGCATGAATACTTCATAAATTATAGATACGTTGGAGACGTATCAGTCTGTGACAACCCCCACCAACGCGGACTTGACGCACGCCATGGCGTTGTGGTAGAGCACAAGCTGAGCTTGGAGTAACCCCTCTGTGCTGATCATCGCATCGTTTCCAGTTTATTTTTGGACATGCACCACGACACGTTCTCTTTTCAACTGGTCATTAGGGAGGCGAGGAGGTAGGCCACCTGTATTTTTCATAAAGAAAAAAGAAGGCAAAACTCTCGAAATAGGCTTTCGCCCCGCTATATTTACATAGCAACCACACGATACAACATGAACCATTGCTGGGGCAAACAACACAACTACGCCCAAAACAAAAGAAAGGGAGAACAATTCCAACACCTGCGAATCAAGAAAAACAACAATGACTCGCAACCGTTGCGTCCCCTCCGGAGCATTCCCACCACGATCCCAGCACTCTGATTCGTCACGTACCAAGCAGCACCTCCAACAAGGATAATGACGATGACGACACTGCTGCCCGGACAGGTCCTAGGGTTTCCCTCGGTATGCTCCGAGGAGTGGGGAAGAGGTACACCCGACGCCTTTCAGGAAGGAAGGGTGACACTCTCAAGCATCACCGTGTCGGTGTCAAAATGACAAGGATTTCTCCATACCCCTAAAACACCACCTCCCGGACAATCAAAGGCGATGCACCAAGCATGCCATCCACCAACATACGCCACCACGATCTTGCAGGCACCATCGTCGTCTCAAACAGTCGTAGACAATGTCCGACAGGATGACAACCACGCAGGAGGGAACCACCTCCACCATCAAAGACGGTAGCTGTCCGAACGCGATGATAAGAGCACACCGAGCCATTGGAACCAGACGGCGGCAGCAACGTAGCGACCTGGAGGACGTCCTCCACTGCCATCGGCGGGTGCCGACCGGACACGGCAGCAGGGACACACCAGGCCAAACAGGCCCGGTCGAGCCGCGGGGCTCGTAAAGTCCCTACCGCCGTGCTGCTGCACGTAGTCCGCCGCCGCCGCCACCCTCTTGATCAGCCCAAAAGCTCAACCGGACACAAACATGCCCGTGAAGCTCCCATCACCACGCTGCAGCGGTGTGGCGTCAAAGCTATCATCTCCGTCGCGAGCCGCGCAGCAGGTCAACCGGAGGCAACGAGGCAGGCCCGCTCTGACCCAGATAGGGTCCAAGGGGCCCAGATCTGGGCCTGCAGGGCCGAAGCTGTGCCACCGCCGCTCATCCACCAACGGCAGCGCCTCCACCACCTAGGCCACCCACGCCGCACCAGCGAGGCCCCGGCGCCCCGCCACCGCGTCGGACCATCATCGCCGAGGAGCACAAATGTACCCGGGCCGCCACGCCCCACCCAGGACCAGGAGGGGAAGGGCCGGGGTCTGCCGCCACCGGGGACGCCTGGCCAAGGGCCTGCGCAGCACACCGGCGACGGCGGGAGGGAGGAGGGAAGGGGTGGGCTAGGAGGTGGGAGGAGGGGGCCGCGGCCCGGCCGCCACGGGGGCGGCGCGGGTCGCGGGAGGGGTCGCCCGCAAATATCTCTTCCCCGCTGCGTATATGTCCAACCCAAGAAGGCAAAACTCACACCTATAATAGTGTACTAGAAGACTCGAGGGAAATGCCAGAAAAAGTGATAAGAAATTAAAACAAGTTTAAGGCCGTTCATCAACATACCTAGCATCGGCGAACGACGCATGCTCGGAATTCTCCGGCAGCCTAACCGCGTTGTTGTCGTCACCGTGGTGAAGCTTGCGCAGACGGGGGATGCAACAAGGGGCGGCGGGGGAGGAGCGGTGGCGGCTGCACGGGGCGGCGGCGGCGGCTAGGGCAGCGGAGAGGAGAGGATCGACGAGCTACCTGATACCATGTAAGTTAGGAGGAGAGGGATTGCATGCATCGATGATTCCATTGATCGTGCACTGGGCACATGTAAGATACAAGAGGGTGCATCTCATGTCTTGTCTCCCAAGATACATACAAGTTACAAAGGGAGGGAGACGTGACAGGTGTAATATACAAAACCCAGACCTATATATATGCACGTGGAGTATGCATGTTCAACATTGAGGACCACGTGGGCGCCATGATATGTTGTGTGTGGCAGCGACGCTGCTATGGTATTGGGGTTTTTATAGACAATGTACAATTCGGTGTTCGACCTTGCATCTTACTACAATAAGCCTTGCGTGTACGTGCGTATTTTCTAAGACTATGGATGGACGTGGATATAATGGGGACGCCGGCCGAGACTACAGCAAACACGTCGGAGACGAAAGCATGCACACCGCCGATGGACAGGCAACAAGCTGGCCAAAGTCAAGCTTTATCCACCTTTTTTTAGGGTCTATGCACCCGTTTCTTTAGGGAGCGCCTAGAGCTCAGCTAGCTGCGTTTTCTCTATGGTCTTACTCACCTAACGTGGGAACAGGCCGCGCAAAACTGCTGTCTCGCAAAAAAATCACGAATCACGACGCGAAAACTATCCGACGGCTCACGGCGTGACTACGACCACAGCTGAAACTCAGCTAGCTGAGTTTCAGCAAACCCGTTTCTTTATCCACCCGTTTCTGTAAGCGGTTGGATCTGGTGTTTCCATCCATGGCGACGTATTTCTTACTGGAGTCTACGTAACCCTCCATTGACCGATGACGTTACACTCGCAACCAAAGCAGTGCACTGATACACTCTAGCTGCAGGCAGATTCAGCACAACGAGCATTCGCCACGAGGGGTAGAGCGTGGAAAGAGAAAGTAGACACAAGAAAGAAAAGAAGTGGTAGTACTAGTTTATCAACAAATACGCAGTGTGTTGAAGAAAAGAGGGGGCAGTTGGGAATAAGCCGTGATAAAGCATGGTGGCGACCGACGTCGGTACATCATGCCAGGTTCATGACAGTGCAGACCGGCGTCAGCGCATCAGTTGGGTCTGTGCGGCTGGGTCATGCGTGTGCGTAACATGAGTTAGCTAGCTAGTTAGTCGGGCGTGCATGCATGTGTGGGTCGTCATGGAGTGTAACGTGCATGCATGTAGGCTCTTAGCTAGCAGCAGTATGCCTCCTCCGTGTGTCCGGACGGATCGCTCGCTCGCAGCGAGAGCAAGCCAGGCATTCGTGCGTGCGTGCGCAGGTGAAACATGGAAGCTGCGTCATTGTAGAACTACAAAGCCGGCCGCGAGTATGTGTTTGTTGTACTGGTTAGTCCAGTGCCAGTGGTATGTGCCCAGGTTAAGTAAAAATGAGGCCGTTTGTGCAGTCGAGACGTCGTTCATCGGCATGGCACCGTTCATGCGGCAAGGCGTTTACTCTTGGTATCATGAGCTATTTGGGTTCGTTTCAACATTTGGCATCATGAGCTTGATTATCTTTGACGTTAGTTTCTCTTGCCGGAGGCATGTCGGCGGTGGCGGTGTTCGCGGCAGCTGCATGATGAAGTTTCGGACCGTGTGTCATCCTCTGAAGGTGTGTGGCACACGGTGAGTATGCTACGAGCACGACGGACGGGGAGGCGCACGGCGAGCACGTGTCGATGGCGACGTGCAGAGAGTCCAGACGTGATGGTGGCACACGGGGCTTCGATGTCGAGCGACGTGACAACCGCGGCGAGCAGATGGCACGTCGCAGCGGGTGGGGAGGCGTCGAGCGCAGGCGTCCATGACAACGACGAGAGCCACCCACCTCTAAGTCACGGTTTAGGGAGGTGATTGTTGGGAATAAACCTTAACAAAGCACGGTGATGACCTATGATGTCAGTGCATTAGGTCGGGTCCGTGACGGTGCAGACTGGCGTGAACGCGTTAGGACGGGTCCTCGAGGCTGGGTCACGGCCGTGCGTATGTGTGCGTCGCGTGAGTTAGCCAGCTAGTTAGTCGGGCGTGCATGCATGGGTGGGTCGCCATGACGTGTAACGTGCATGCATGTAGGATGTTCGCAGCAGTACGAGTTCTGCGCGTCGTGCACGTAGCCGGGCAGATCGCTCGCTCGCAGCGGGAGCCAACCAGGCGTTTGTGCATGCGTGCGCAGGTAAAACATGGGCACTGCGTTGCTGTAGAACTACAAAGCCGACCGCGATTGTGTGTTTGTTGTACCAGTTAGTCCTGCACCTGTGGTATGTTTTCACGTTGTGTAAAAGTGAGGTCGTTCGTATGGCTGAGGCGCCGTTCGTCGGTGTGGCGCGGTGTGGCGTCGTTCGTGAGGCGAGCCGTTTGTCGCCAGAAAAATCTTGTGTCCAGTGTCAATTTTTCTTTCACCTCTGTCTCTGCGAGTGAGAGAAAGAGCTATCTGGGTTTGTCCCAACATGGGCATTAGTTTACCTATGGCCTGTTGCCCTTAGGTCCATGCATGGAATCCAAAAACAAGTGTGGTCTGAACAATGTTAGAATTTTGCCCATGGATCAATCACATTAAATCACGATGAACACGCGCACACAAAAACTGATAGCCGAGGATACGTTTTGTACCCCTAAATTTTCCCGTCGTGACAAGACCTAAACCTACACGGACAATGGATCTACACAGACTCAGTGCGTGGCCCCTAATACTAGTCGAACTAGGTGATACCCCGCGCGTTGCTACGGTAAAGTATGCTATGAATTTTCTTTAAAAATTAAATAACATGTGAATACATAGCATCAAAATGGGTAGTTCAAGGTTCTGAATGGCAGCAACAAAGATAAATTGGCAACCCTACAGAGCCGATTAATGTGCAAAATAAATAGCAATGATAGTATGACACTTGTTTGGTTCTCACATATGTGTGCAACGACAAACACCAATACGATCTAACAAAGAGTTACTACACTATATATTCCACAGTGAATGCCATTGGGAAGCTAATATGGCGAGACGGATATACCTTGGTGTCAATCCAGTCCTCTAAGATTACATGTGTGAGATACCAAAAGAAGGACAAAAATGTTGAGCATTATTTAGCAAAGTTATCACTACATGGACCTAAAAACATCTAGAAAAACACATAATAATAAGTAATGTAAAATATGGACTATATTCAGTTGCCGTTTAAATTCAACAAATTTTGTTAATTGGAAGGTTAACCACCAAGTTCATTTACCACCTATACATAGTTGTGACCTTCACAAGCAATGAAGTATGAGAACCATGTTCAACAGCATATAGTACGTATATGCCAATAAAAACTGCAAGAAATATTTAAACGTTCAGGTTTAAGCTAGTTATTTTTCAGTTCTACCGCATTCTTCCATGCTCCACGTTCCTATACACATGAGTTAATTCGAAACAACATAGGATTGTATGAACTGTAGTACGGCCGGCAATGTTTAATCATGAAAGAAGATAGACCATAAGTTGAATGTCCAGCGTGAGAACTAATACATCGAGAATACATAAAATGGAATTCGTAAGGCATAGGTGATCAGAGAGATAGAAAACCGATGCTGCTCCATGGGTGAGATCTTGAGATGACCACCAGTACACTTCTAGTCGGTGGCAATTCTTCGAAGTTAAGAAACATCTACACCGATATTTTTTTCCTTCAAATGTCCTGGAGAGACTTTACAATTTTCATTGGTAAACAACAATGTTAACGTGTGAGCATCATAACTTGAACATGCTGACAGAGATAAATGTTAGCTTGTCGGCATCATAACTTGAACATGCTGACAGAGATAACCCTATGTGGAGATAAAAGAAGGGTTAATTAATGTGAGTGACTGAAACTCCAGAGACTGTGTCTATTCTTAGTACCTGTCAAATACAATGGCCCTTTTGCAAGGAGAAAGTAAATTGGCCAGCAGAATTTGCAAAAAAAAAAAGGGGCAGTTAACTGAATTTTTTGCCAGCAGAATCTGCAAGATTCTGTTAACTGTTAATGAGACCAAATGTTCGGAGACCAAATGTAAGAACTTAGATTACAGCAGCTATTGATTTGAATTCTTAACTACAGTAAGATCTTAGACTCACTCCTTAGTGTCATCATCCCATAGTAGGTGAAGTAGAGGAAGGAAAAGTAGGAGACGAAGAAGAACCAAAAGAACTTGACAATAGTCCACGGATGTGTGAGGTAATTGCCCCTTGAATCTAGTACATGAACAAATTGAATGGGTAGAAAGCAATAGTCCATGGATTGGGGATTAGTAAACACATCATTAGGCTAGAATATTGAGCAGCTAGTAAGGTAGGAAGATGTACCCGTAGATGGATATTGGCGACCATGGCAAGGGCTCCCGATTTGTGCTACAAGACAAAAAAAGAGACAAACAGGGGCGAAACCCTAGACCAGCAACGAATCAGATTGAATCTGTCCTTCCTAGGCATGGTCGGAGGGAGGCGGGGATGGAGCCGACTTACGTGCAGAGCTGAACTGCAGCACCAGCCTGCGCTCGAGGATATTGATGAGCTTGTAGGTGATGCCCTTTTGCTTGAAGTTTCACCCATCCTGCAGATCAATTGTCTTGCGCTCCTGCCCTTGCCCCACCATCGCCGCCATAGCTGATTTCGGATGCGTCTGTCCCCGCATGGGTGTCGTTTGGGGAGAGGGAGATGGGGAACGGGAGAGACGGGGCGACCAGCTTAATGAGGAGGATTTCGTTGCACGTTCGCTTCCGCTTCCGTGGGTCCAGGGTGGAGTGAACCGAATGGGCAAGGAGCACGGGGGAATCAACTACAGATTTGAGCCATACATAGTCAATCAAACGGCTGGAAATAATTGTAGTGACGTGGACGCACGAGAACGCAGGAAAATCTGGTAGTGGGGGGCTCCTATTTAGATATAGAAGATTAGCACACCTGATTTGGACTTAATCAAATCCTACACCAACTACTAGACACCAAGGGCCACTTCTTTTGAACGGCTTCTTAAAAAATAAGCTGCCTCTCCCCAGCTTAAAAAATAAGCCGTCCCAAAATTCTATTGAAGCTTCTAAATTAGTTATCACATCACAAGTTTAAAAGCATCAATGGTTAAGAGAGACGGCTTATGAGAATAACTGGGGAGTAGGTAGCTTATTTTTTAAGCCGTCAAAAGAACTGGCCCCAACTAGGACACTAGCACCGCCATAGGAAACGCAAGGCTACTCGTATTTGGACTAATACTACTCAAATTTGGACTTAATCAAATTTCGGCTGAATTTCGGCCATCTCAGCCTGGAGCAAAAAGTCACTTTCGATTGAAAAATCAGATTTTGGTCAAATTTCACATCTTTTGTCAAATTTCAGTCAAATTTCTGCTGAATGTTTTGAAAATTGCCGAAATTCGGCCATCTCGGCCTAGGGCGAAAAAATAATTCAAAAACCAAAAATTAAAACTCTTGACACCAGTATCGGCGAGGTGCATGTCCTCTAGTTGGATGTCTAACCGAAACATGGTGCTCAGCTTAAAGATGAGATTGTTCTCCGTAAATTGAGTCATCTGCTTTCGCTTTCAAAGCAGCATTAACGTGTAAGCATCATCGTTACTACTTGCTCGCCTTTACAGCAGAGTATATAGTTGTTAAAATAAGAAACTACATAGTTGATAATATTCTTATTTGCAGGTGTCAATGTAAGTTTGTTTGTGATGGGATAAGTCAATGTATGTAACACAATCTCAGTTTGCTAGTCCTCGATGAGTAATATACTTCACCATCCTCCGAAAAATTTGATTGTATTTTCTCCACCGAACTACGAATTCCATGTTGTTGTTTTCCTTTAAAGCATAATATAATGAAAGCAAAATTCCTACTCTGTCAAAAAAATAACAACTAAAGTTATGCTAGGAAAATATTCATGGAGTCATTTTGGTCCAAGTACACCGGTAAACACTATCATCGTACTAAACTTGACTAGCTTGATTGAATTAACATTTTTTTCTTTGATAAAGGGTATTATTTATTAGCTCTTTAGATATATACACATGAATACCCACAAGAATGTCCATGGTATGATCTAGTTCTCAGAAATAGCAACTTTGTAACTTTAAGTGGAATAATTAGCAGGAACAAATACCTCTTCTGGAATAATGTGTAGTCACAGTTGAATCAAATTAAACATTCATATGAAAGATGCAAATAAATTAAGGAAATATCATACATATTGTAACTAGGTTTTTCTATTTATATACACATAATCCATAATTTTTGTTCATTTAGAGAATACTTCATCTTCTACATCTGGCTCCATCAAAGCACTTGTTTCCAAATCATCAACCAACCTGAAAAGAAAGGCAACAAAGAAAAATATGTTTACATCACCGTCGTGTTTTAGACAAGTGTAAGACGAAAATTGTAAAGGTGACATACTTAAATTTGTTTCCAGTTGACCATACATATCAGTTTTCCATTGATGTTATCGTTTATATGATCACAAACAATGTTACCATGCATGATGGGAAAAAATTATTCATCAACCTTTGCCTTTTTTATTACACTATGCCTCTAAGCCTCTTCGATCCTCCATAGAATGCTTGAAATGTCATTGAGGGTTTTAGTCCTCATACCACTGCATGCTAGAAAAAAAAATCCACTTGGTGTATCTCATATGAAGTAAGATTAACCGGATAATTCAAAAAATGTTGCATCTGGGTAGTCAAAAGTTCACCAAATATTAGTTCATGAAAGAGGTTTCTTTCATTGCATTTCTAATTTATCAATTTTTCAAAGAATGGTTTACAATGCATGTAGTCTATTTTCGTTTGTTCATACATATTTTGTGAAACAATGAAATTGTAATAATTCACTTGAAAGGACATAATCACAAATAGATATATTAATGATTACAACATTACTTTATTGACATCTACAACCCAATTTATTCCGTGCTCCAAGCCTGCAAATAAAGTCAGGATTATGTTTTCTCCAGTCCATGCTTTAACAGGTTGTTGCATTGTTGACACCACACTTGTTTTTGGATTCCGTGGAGCTTCCGCCTTTTCTCAATAGAGTGTATTTCCTAACGATGGAAAATATATGGATTTTTACTCCTCGATGAACTACTCTATTGACAAAAGGAGGTTAATTGGATATATATTTTTTGCCTCAATATGCCTATAGTGTTTTCGTCAGTTCGAGAAATGTCACTGAAACTTTGAAACATTAAAAAATGCAATTGCAACTTTCCCATGCTTCTACAGATGCAATTGTATCCACTTGAACCTATTTACGGTAAAAGAACAGACCGTATTTGATTTCATATATTTAGATGGACACAAATCCCTCTTTCTTCGACTTTAAAAAATTCCATTCTACTCTGTCTCAACCTCCTTTTTCCTCGTGCGGGTATGCTCCAGCCACACCATTGCTTCCATTGCCGCCACCGCCCCGCTCCTCCATTGATGTCGACTTATCCTCCCCGATGGCTTCCCATAGTTGGCCCCAACAGCAAATCCCGATGAATTTAAATTATATTTTTTTGAAGATTACAAAAATATATTTCCATTTGGCAACAGATGTAGGCTGTGGGAATGTTCCAGTCCACATATCTAGGCCAACGAAGTTTGGATGGAGCTCTCCAGTCCTGACTGCTGTCTCGCCAAGTTTGATGGCCAAATTGATGGGGTAGTGAACCATCTAGTTGATTGCGGTCTCTCAATACTTCAATATGCCGACGATACAATTCTCTTCATGGATCATGACCTCGAGAAAGCGATAAATCTGAAACTGAATTTATCAGCATTCGAGCAACTCTTGGGGTCTTAAGATCAATATTCATAAAAGTGAATTGTTTTGTTTTGCCGAGGCTCAAGACGAGGCCCACCTATACGCTGAACTGTTCGGATGCGGGTGGGCCCGCTTCCGATCACATATTTGGAGATACTGATACATTATCGAAGACTCACAAATGATGAATGGAAACACGTCGAGGAAAGACTACAAAGAAGACTCAGCAGTTGGAAAGGTAAAATGATGTCTCTGGGTGGAAGATTGGTCCTCATAAATTCAGTACTAAATAATATGGTACTATATATAATTTCATTCTTGCAGTTGCCGAAAGGAGTTTTATATAGATTGAATTATTTCCGATCAAGATTCTTTTGGAAGGAGATAGCAAGAGGAAGAAATATCGACTGGCTAAATGGAGTGTGGTTTGCCGTCCCAAAGACCAAGGCGGGTTGGACATTCATGACCTTGAGGTTAAGAATGGGGCCCTCCTAGGCAAATGGTTGTTTAAATTACTAACGGAAGATTGGGTATGGCAAACCCTCCTACGAAGAAAATATGTGGTTTCCTAGGCGGTATGCCAAGTATACCGGAAGCCTGGGGATTTCATCTTTTGGGAAGGGCTATTGGCTACGAAGAAATATTTCTTCTGCTATGGATCCTTCTCGATTAAGGACGGCTGGGAAATTAGATTCTCGTAGGACAAGTGACTAAGAAATGCCACACTCCGAGAACAATATCCGCGTCTATACAACATAGTGCGCCACAAGGATGATACTATCGCCACGGTATTGGAATCATTTCTGCCAAATGTGACGTTCAGAAGAGATTTAATTGGACCCAGAATCCAATCATGAAACATCCTGCTCCAGTGGTTGTCCACGATGCAATTGTCACACAGTTCTGATGTATTCCGATGGAACCTCCACGGGAATGGACAATTCTTAGTGGAGTCTATGTATAGAGCGTTACTCGGGTCTGATGTTCCAGTTGATAATAATAAGAAGATTTAAAAGATGAAGATACCTCTTAAGAATAAAATCTTTGCATGGTATCTTCGTCGCGAAGTCATTCTTACTAAAGATAACCTTATTAACAGGAATCGACATAGAAATCCACAATGTGTCTTTTGTCATCACTATGAGACAATAAAACATTTAATCTTCCAATGCAAATTGCCTCATTCTACATGGTCAGTCATCCAAATAGCTTCTGGCTTGTATCCTCCTTGTAGTGTTGCTGGTGTATTTGACAACTGGTTACATGAGATTGATCACAGGTTTAGAACTCTTCTAAGGGTGGGAGCACTTGCCGTTATTTGGTCGCTTTGGCTATGTAGAAATGCTAAGGTTTTTAACGATAAAAGTACTTCTCTGTTGCAGGTTATCTACAGATGTATCGGAACTCTTCGTTTATGGTCCTCCCTACAACACGTGGAGAATCAAGACCTGTTTATGGAGGTGTGTACACGATTGGAGGCTACGGCGAGGGATACTTTTACCCAACATGGGTGGAAGCATGATCTTAGGATTGGCGCCCCCCCCCCCCCCCCCCCCCCCCCCGCTTTAGGCGTTATACGGACTCTACATGTTTCTTTGCATTTCGCATTTTATTTTTCGTTTTTGTGAGAAGACCTTGTTTGGTTGTGTGCATCTTAGTTATGCAAAGATCATGTGTAATGCTTAGAGATTTTAAGTAATAAAGCGTTCCTTTTCGAAAATGTCGAGTATGGCGAAATGACAATGATCTTTGCTGGTGCACAATATTGATTTTTGTTCTTTGAAATTGTAGGAATGCTGCCTTCAAGCTTTAAAGGAAAAGGAAAGTAGCGAATTTGGGAGAATAGTAACATGGGGAGAAATACATACAAATCGAAATACAGAAGGAAGCACATTATTATAGCAAACTGATATCGTTTTAAACAGACTAATAGTAGGATTACGAACTTCACACTGATTGACACTTGGTACATAAAATAGATTATCGGCAGACATCATGCATGTACGCATGCAAATTATTGAATGAAGGTAAAACCAGATGACTCGATTTACCAGATTACATCCGACCAGGTGACGGACACCTCGCCGAGGCTGGTATCGAGCCCAAGTGCCTCCCACACAACGACGGACGTGCTGATCTCATCAGTGCGGCAGCCGTTATCGGTGCCACACTCGTCAACGACCATAGCCTCGTGGGATCGCCCGTTCGAGCTATTGATGTTGATCATCTTCCCGCACCGGGCGCCGTTCTCATACCACGCCGTGGTCAGCGCCACCAGGAAGAGCCCGTCGCTGTGGTACTGGCCGTCGCACGCCGCCGGCCCGCCCTCTTCTCCTTGCTGGAAGCCGTTCAATGACATCACCGCCGGGAGGTCCATGGCCCACCCAGCCGCGCCGGACACCTGCAGGAAAACAAGGATGCCAAGGATCACCACCGCCTTGCTAGTGCTCGCCATGGTGATTCAGGGATGAGAGCTCCTGTTTGAGTTTATAAGCTAGCTTAGCTTGCCGTTGCCCTCTCTGTGTGCTTTGCTTGCTCTCAAGGCTGTTGGTTGGAGGGCTTTATGTAGGCTTGTGTTGCAGCCTGGAGACAAAGCAAGGTACGTAATCACACACGTGATGTGCATGCCGCCCTCGTGTGGCTCATCAAAGAGCCTGCAGACAAAATAAGGATTCTTCCCTCGTAGTAAATCTTTGCATTGTTAAGACCACGCATGTTGTTGGATCTCATTTCGCCAAAAAAGGTTGGAGTGTTGCAATCCAAGTTCAATATAATTAATATTGCACAATAAACAATGCAACAAAGATGACCGGGGGTAAGATCAAGACAAGTGGGTGTAGTAATCTAGGTGTTAATTAACAGGAAAATACACTTGGTCAAATAAGAGGACATCCAAGTGGCGTCCAATTTGTATCCGCCATGTATTATTGTCAACATGTTTCGTAGTCGGCTATGATGCACAGATCGCAAGTTCAGCGTACCTATGAAGGTGGGAGTGATAGCCTTGATTTTCTCATTGCGGGTATGTAAAAATAATATGTGTTTTAGTTTTTACTGGATAAAGCGTCTACCCATTGTAGTGCATTGGCTTCGTTTGTAGTCTGTTGTTCATTGATAATAAAAACGATAGTTGTTTACGATTATGTGTACATGGTTGAAGAAGGCAGCAAGGATGATTTACCCAATATGAATGATGGTGTCGTCTATGGACCACCCTCCCCATCCAACCCCTTCTTAGGGCATCTTGAATGACGTCCCGCAAATCGGCCGCAAACGTCTGTACCGAGGGGTTCAGATGTTTTCTGTCATCCAACACGGTGCGTCAAATGTCCGCGGATCAATCTGCATGTCCGAATTCCTGCAAACCAGAAGCAAACCTGGGAAATTTTGCGGGAGTTCAGACATATGCCTCGCCAATTAAAATCCACCACATACCCCTCTCTCCTCTCCGTCTGAATGGTGGAAGGCCGCTGTTATCTTGTTGTTGTTTGGCGGAAGGTGATTAGCATGCTTGGCATTTGGCGGAAGGCTGCTAGTATGTTTAACGAAAGCTAGGAATCACATAGTTGTTTCCGTATTATTTTTTTCAACTGCTTATTAGTACCACGTCATCGATAGTGAGTCACGCATGTTTGGCGGAAGGCAGCAGTGACCGGTGCTATCGTGGCAGATGGCTATTTGGCTCTTTTGTCTTCTTCAAGTGTTTAGTACCACATCGTTGATAGTGAGCCGCATATGTTTGGCGAAAGGCAATAGTGACAGCCGCTAGTTATTGGGGCACGCTACGCGTCGGCCGGCGGATCTTTTTTAAAGATCCGTCGCCACGCTAGCCATTAGATTTGATGCAAATCACAGGCCAGCCTCGTCCTTACCCTTGCAACAACGACTGTGTTGCAGAACCTTTTGCAACAGAGGTCATATTGCAGAAAATTTTGCAGCAGAGGTTTCTTGCGGACTTTTTTGCAACAAAGTTCTCGTTGCGGAATTTTTTCTGAAACTTTTTCCTTTAGAGAATCTTTTTGCAATAGAGGTCCTGTTGCGGATATTTTTTTGAAACAAAGGTCTTGTTGCGGAATTTTTTTTCCGAACAGTTTTATTTTGTAGAAACTTTTTGCAACATAGGTCCTGTTGCAGAACCTCGTTGCAACACAACACTTGTTGCAGAACTCTTTGGTGAGTCCCTCGGTGACAGTTCACTACAACGAACACACGATGCTTCTAATTCGAGATGGAATTGATTGTGGGTCCAGAAAGGCACGTGGCAAGTGGAGGAGGCGGCGGATGCAGCCGACTGATCCGCCAGCTGATTGTTAGCGTTTCCCCTAGTTATTTGGCCGAAGGTTCTTTTTGCTTCACAGAGAGGCGGATATTTGACGTATAGGGTTGGATGGCCGGCTCCGTGTTTGTGTGGATGCGTCCGTAGTGGGATCGTGAGTCCGATTTGTGTGTCACTACTGTTTTCATCAATTCCAGAATGTCCTGAAACATCCAAAACATATCATTGCAACTTTCCCATGCTTCTTGAGATGCCATTATAGCCACTTGAACCTATTTACGGTAAAAGAACAGGTCACCTTTTTTTGGGACATAGTACAGACACAAACACTCATTCATATACGCATACACTCACCCCTATGAACGCACAGACACACACCCTACCCTATGAGCACCTCTGAGAGACTGAGCTGACACCCTTCTGAATAGGCCATATTTGATTTCATATGTTTGCATGGACACGAATGCCCCTGCCCAATATGCCCGAAAAGAAAAACATATTCGACGATCCTCAAATTCTTTCTCCCTCGTGTGCGTGCTCCAGCCTCCCCGCTATTTTAACCGCCGCTGCCGCCCCACTCCTCCGATGATGGCCCCTTATCTTCCCTGCTGGCTTGTCATAGTCGGCCCCAACAACAAGCCCCGATGACTCCTTTACATCTGTTTTACATTGTATGCTCTAGTGGGGCTTATATGGGTATGCCAATTCATCATCGAAAGGTAACCAACAAGGAATAGAAGAGCATAGAGGATCAATTTGAGAAGTGCCCTTTATCTTATAGCACTACTAGGAGAAACCCTACTAGTAGCGCTTGAAAAACCTATAGTAGTAGCGCTGGGTCCAGCGCTACTGCTAATGCGCTACAGCTAAGTTGTAGCAGTAGCGCTGGTTGGTGCAGCGCTACAGCTAAGTATGATTAGCAGTAGCGCTGCGCTGACCAGCGCTACTGCTAACTATCTGTAGCGCTGCAGAAAGGCAAGCGCTGCTGCTAATCCAGCGCTGCTGCTAGTATTCCTGCTTTCACAGATTCATACCCCCTCTACGTATTTGTGATGTATTTATACAGGCTCTATACAGTAGTTTCATCAGATCACAATAAACATACACTATTCTCATCATATCATACACATACAGTAGTCTCGTCATACCATCATCATCATCATTCAACACAAATATCATCACATCTCGAAAATAGCAATACACAAGTCATGTCATGTCTCGAATAAGTGCAACTGCATGGTCATGGCACACACACAAGTTTCATCATCTCTATCTAAACCATGATGTAGAAGAAAAGAGCGATCAGCATGAGCAAGACCGCGACTATGTAGTACTTCAGGCACCGACGGTTCCGCCCCCGCTCTTGCCGGAGCGTCCACCTCAAGTAACTACTTTCCGCTTCGGCTCTGCTGTCGAACCCTCTGTGGCTAGCACCCGGGTACTTGTCCACCTGGGCCTGAGCGTCTGGCCAGTGGTCGTAGACTCCTGGAACCCTCCCAACGAACACGGCGTAGCAGTCCTTCGCCATCTCTGATCTATGTACCTGCATCGTCAGTTGATGAACTGAACGATAATATGCAACATAATGTACTTAAGAAAACAAAGAGGCATAATTAGCAAAATACAAGCAACCTATAGTAAACATAAATGACGAAGTTCCTCATACCCAAACTAATTAACTAGAGCGATCTACGCTAGTTCAGGACCACGGTTTAATTACATCACATAGTTTCGTCTGGACGCTAGTGACACATATATTGTCAACAACAATCAGTCCTCGGTCCAATCTTCATAGTCAGGGAGGAAGCACCCGAGCTTCTTGAAAGGCTTCAGGTCCAGACGCTAAGCGATTAGCAGTGCTCGAACATCATCCCGCGTGATTGGCCCATGGTAGAACATCCCTGTTGGTTCGAGGACCTGCTTCACGATCACTTAGGCAAGTTCACACTGTACGTGATAAAACTCAGCTCGGATTCGATGATCCGGTGTCTTTCCTATGCTTGTGGCCCAATTGACAATCTCGGCATCGTTGGTAGTAGCTGACATGCGAAGGCGTTGATTATCCCTTCTGAACTCGAGCAGGTGATGCATGAGGTAGAATCCATCAGCCTTACTGTTGTGCGGTTGCTGGATGCAGCAGAAGTCGGTCTTATGGCTGAAAACCAGCCCGTTCTTCCTGTGCTTTTTCACCTGGATATATCCACCAGACGGGCTGAAGGTTAACAGGGCACTATCGAGAACACTCTTTATGTGCTTGTAATCCTTTTTCTTGATGTTCTTCGATGACTCCAAGTATATAGCATGGAAGTATTCTGGGTACAGAACGATGAGGATGGCGCCCCCCTCCCCCCCCCCTCGCTGCGCAAATTAAGTACACCTCAAATTAGCCTCCATGCTTGCAAAGGAATGATTAACACTTACGAAAGGATATGCGCGGATGACTTACGTGGGTTGATAAGGCAGGAGAATCGCTTCCTTGTCCTTATTAGCGATCATGAAGCCGCCGATGTACTTGCTCGCATAGTCACGGTGCTCTTTGCAGACATCCAAGAAGCTCTCGTGCATATGGTACAGGTCCGCGACGCAGATATATTTTATGTTCTCGATCCTGATGATGTAGTTGAGATACAGCGCATACATGCGGATGAACTGGAAATCTAGGTTGGTCATGTGGAACATGTCGTAGATGTAGTCAAATCGCAGGATGAACTTATCCGCGGGCCATCCCTCGACGTACAACTTCCCACCCGGCACCTGAGCCGCGTAAAGCTGGTATCCTGGTTTTTCCGAGATGAGAAGGCTTTTCTCTCTGGCCAGCACATCATCATGAAATCTCCTTAGATCATTGTTCAGTATGTCCTCTAGCGCTTTCTGAGGTAGGATCGGGTGGCCGGCGACATGGAAACGCTCCGCACCTACGACAGGTATTCTGTCTACCTCCCGGGGCTTCAGAGGCGGCTGGCTGCTTGAAGCAGCTCTGGCGCCTTTAGGGCCTTTCCTGTCCGGTCTCCTCCTTTGCTTCTTGGCGGGTGGCGGTAGTGAGCCCACCATACCTTCCCTAACTGTCACCCCCAGTTTCGTCGGGCTAATCAGTGGACGGCCCTCGGGTTGTTGCTGGGTAGAGGCGGCATCTGGAGGCGTCTCCTGCGAGGATCGCTTGAAGAGAGACTTTTTGCATTCCGCCTTAGGACGTTCCGGCTCCGGCAAATCAGGCAGCATCAAGTCATCATCTCCACGCTCATAGCCTGAGTCTTCGTCGTCCTGAGCCATCAATCCTCCATCATCATAGGCGGTATTGAAATACTTGTGTGGGTCATCATCATCCTCCTCCATGTCATCATCAGTATTTGCTTCTTCGACAACGGGGGCGACATCATCTGGCACTAATGGAGGCTCTCCCTCGCGTCGTCCGCTATCACCCGCCACGACAGGTGCAGGTGATTTGGTAGGTGGGGTGGTGTTCATACCTTCTTGAGAAGCTGTCGTTGGTGTGATACTGGGCGCCTCGACACGAAGAAGAGTCTTCGGCCAAGGCAAGAACCAGCTCTTGCATGCGCCAATCCGTTGAGGGGTCTCCTCGTCATCGACTGGTACCGGAGGAGGCAAATCCTCGAAGCCCGCTAAGACACTGGCCACGTTAACCTTGAAGACGACATCGGGCATCTCTCGGTTGTGCAACATGCGGTCCTTCGGCTTCACGATCGTTGCCTTTCCCACGGCCACCTTCTGGCCCTTGATGTCGTACAGTAGGGTGCACGGGGTATCGTTGGCCAACGAAGACATGTCTGCGACGTCAAACATCCGAAAGGCAATTGAAACGGAAGACTATATAGACATGCTGGTGAAAAGGGTATGACGCGTAATTACCGTGAGGGCGTCGAGCTCAGCCATAGACGAAGGCCCGCCGAGTAGGCCAGAGACGGAGGATGGGTTGCTATGAACAGGAGCAGGAGCATGTGCGGTGGCGTGAGCAGGTGCTGGTGGTGCGATGTTCACCGAATTGCTCCCTACGTAGCTGGGAAGGGGAAAGTCCGCTGGCCCTTTATCTGGATTTTTCTTCGTCCATTCAAAAAATGCCGGAAGCAAGCTGGAAATGGAAGATGTGAAGTCAGCCGTGACGCCAGCTACCGCTGCACTGACCCTTGCATCGACTATCTGTTCCAACTCTGCTTTGGTCTCAGCTTTGGACTTATTGATCGCAAGCGCGACCTTCTGGTTGATGGTCTGTTGAGTAAGCAACTTTCTCTTCCTTCTTTCCTCTAGCTCCTCGCGGTAGCACGTCTTCCATGAGGCGCCATCTCCGACGCCATGCACACGTCCATAGGACGGCGGTGTGTCCTCCGGGACCTTTTTCAGTATGTTCAGGGCCCGGTTGAAATGGGTGTCCCACTTGGGCCTCACCGACGACTGTGATGACTCGTCGCTTTCGGTTGCCTTTTGGTGCTGCTCTTTCTGCAAAAGGAACGTGGATGGTTTACTAATAATGTGACAAAACTTGTAGTCGAATTGATTGGAAGCTAATATGATAATGTGGTAATATAACAATTACCAGAAGTCTCATGAACTCCCTCGTGTTCGGGTCCGTGTAAAAGGTCTTCTTGACGCGGTCCCACTTGTACCGGGCCCTGATCCAGTCACGCTCCAGCGGGTCGGTGAACTCCGCCAAGGGGTCTAGGATTCCGTGACTTTCACGTTCGGCGTCCTCCTTGGCCCATACGTGCCTCTTCCCCTCGTAACCACGGCTTCCGAGGCGGTGGGGAGGCGTGTTCCTGGCCTGGAGCGCCTTCATTTTCTCTGACTTTTTCTTGGTTTCATCTTTAGCGCAAGTCTCCTTGAATTTTTTAAAGTCCTCTTCCATAAGTGTCGGATTGTCAGCATGAATCTTGGACCACGGTTCATTCTTATCAATTGCTTTTTTCACCCGAACTTTCCAGGCGGACAAGTCGTTGGTGAACGTCACCATCGCCTTGTTGTTTATCTTTGTCATGGCGTCGTCGTCCCACGGTTCTTTGCTTTCTGTGCGGCCGGGGAACATGAACCTATTGTGCAACTTCTTTAGGAGCATGTGCTCCATATGTGGTATCTTCTTCAACTTCTCGTCGTTGATGTTGGCGGTTTCCCAGAGGATGCATCCTAGTTGATTGCCCCAGCACAAGCGCGCTTCATCCGGCGCTGTTGGCTCTAATTTCTTGGGGTGCATCTCCGTGACCACAATTTGTCCGATGCCGAGCTGGTTTGGTCTTCGTGACCTCTTCTGCTTCGGTGCTTTACCGGCTACGACAGCATCGTTGCCGGTCTCGGGGGTGGTGTCGGTGCCGGTGCCAGTGCTGGTGCCAGTGTCGGTGTCGGCGTCGGGTTTGGTGCCACTGCCGCCACCATGCACCCCCATCTGGTGTTCGTCCAGGTAATCGAAATAGTGATTTGCTGCCTCGATGGGGTCTTCTTCGAGGCGAGCAGAACCCCCGGCTGAGGCGTGGCTAGACATGTTTCCTATTCAACAATTGTAAATAAAAGATATAATGAAGAGAAAAAAGGGGCCTATATTTGGTCGGAATGTTGATTCATTCCCCTTCCGGCAAATCCCGGGCACTCCATATGTTCTAGTTTCTAGCACAAGTCATGCCGAAAATCACGGAAATTTTCGGCATGACCTTTGCTAAAAAGTTGACAAGTGGAGCGCCTGAAATTTGCCGGAACGGAAATGAATCAACATTCCAGCAAAACATAGGCCACTCGGACATTCCGGAAAAACATCAATGACATATATCATATAACAAATGAACATATATCATATATCATATAGCAACAATGAACAACAATGAACATATATCATACTACATTCCTAAAAAGTGGAATATGCAAATGAACATATAGCAACAATGAACATCAATGACATATATCATATAACAATGAACATCAATTCTGTTTTTTGTCCTAACTAATTTTTTGTCCTAGCTAATTTTTTTGTCCTAGCTAACCAAGCAACAATGAACATCAACGAAAACTAAATGCTACTGTTTTTTGCCCTACCTAATTTCATAAAAAAAATTGCCCTAGCTATTTTTTTCCTAGCTAGTTTTTTGTCCTAGCTAATTTTTTGTCCTAGCTAACCAAGCAACAATGAACATCAATGAAAACTAAATGCTACTATTTTTTGCCCAAGCAAATTTCCTAAAAAAATTGCCCTAACTAATTTCCTATTTTTTTTGCCTTAGCTAAAGAGAGAGGAGGGCAGGGGAGAGGAGAGCAAGAGGCTTACGGCGGCGAGGTCTAGGGCAGGCAGGGAAAAGGGCGGCGGCGGCGGTGAGGTCGAGGGCGGGCTCGGGCGGCCGGCGGCGAGGTCGAGGGCGGGCTGGGGAGAGGGCGGCGGCGGCGTGCGGCGTGAGGTCGAGGGAGGCCTCGGGCGGCGGCGACAGAGGAGAGGGGGGAGAGGGGGGAGAGAGTGGAGAGGGCGGCGGCGGCGTGAGTTCGAGGGCGGCCTCGGACAGAGGCGACAGAGGAGAGGGGGGAGAGGGGGGAGAGACGGGAGGGGGCGGCGGCGGCGGCGGTGAGGTCGAGGGCGGCTGCGGTGAGGTCGACGGTGTGCTCGGGGGAGAGAGGGGAGAGGGCGGCGGCCGGCGTCGAGGTCGAGGGCGGGCAGGGCAATGGCGGCGACAGAGGTGGAGAGGGGGGGAAAAGGACTTGGCGAAATTTTGAGCCCGCGCGGCGGGGGGTTAACTAAAAATAGCAGTAGCGCTGGATTAGGACCGAGCACTATAGCTAACTTAGTTTCTTTTCTTTTTATTATTTTCCTTTTCTAGTTTTTAGTTTTCTTTTCTTTTTATTATTTTCCTTTCCTTTTCTGTTTACTTTTCTTTTTCTTTTGTATTGCTTTCTTCCTTTTGTTTTTGTTTTTTGTTTTTCTCCCGACGGCCTCGCACGCAGTGGACGAGAACGTCGATCTCCCTCTCCCACACTGCGCGAATATCACCGGAATCATGTGGTGGTAATTGAAGGGGATACGATGTATACATCATTACTTAAGTGCGTACACAAAATAGATACATATATATAAATGATGGTTTCTCAGCTGCGTCGACAACGTTTCACATTGAGCTTCTTCCCTTTCTTGTTCGTTGCCGAATAATTGAGCCCCTCCTTGTGACTTTTCCGGAACCATGGAGTATGATCTTTCTTACGTAATGTAGTATTGATTCTTCTTTTCACGTATGCTTCATCGTCATCGTCACCTTCCCTCATCGGGTTGCCGTATTGGTCGTAGTCTTCCTCGTTGGCGACTCCATCCATTCCGACGATGCTCCTTTTGCCTCTCCTCACGACAACACGGCTGGGATTGGTCGGGTCGGTTATGAAGAAGCATTGTGTCACGTGCTTAGCGTGTACCCATGGCTCAGTTTTGGCGATGACGTTAACGTTCACGGTTGCGCTCTTCGCGTCGGGTATAGACATGGTAGTGAAATACTTGTTTTCTCTTACGACGTCCTTAGCCCATCTGACACGGAACATCGTCGCATCGTGCATTCCAGCATAGTCAAACTCCCAGATCTCTTCGACCCTTCCGTAGAATCTTTCAATTGTGCTGTTGGCGTCGGTCACACATTCAATCGTCACCCCGGAGTTCTGGTAATCACTGTCCATGTCTTTGGCCTCCGTGTAGAACGTGTACCCGTTGATATCGTATGACTGATAGCTCACGAGTTTGGGCGTGGGGCCATGTGCTAAGGCGTGTATGAGCAATCCGTCCGAACTGTCCTCTTCCGAGGGATTTTCAAGAACTTGCTCTTTGAACCAACGCAAGAAAGTGGCGTTGTGCTCTACAGTAACTTCGTCGTCCGTCTTGAGCATCCCCTTATCACGGTACTTATTTGCGATGGTTTGTTTGTGCCGTGCCACATAATCATCTACCACATCTAGGTGTTGTAGCACTACTAAGTTTGCCCTGTCAAAGTCGTTCCGTCGATCCGAGTAGTCCACGTGCAATTCCCTCCGGCCGTTGTTGTGACCTTCTCCTCTGAGCCTCCCATCGTGCTTCTTGACGGGCAAACCAACAATAGGGTCTCCGACGCCTATATAATTCTCGCAAAAGGAGATGCACTCATGCGTCAGATACCCCTGGACGATGCTCCCATCGGGACGGTACTTGTTACGAACGAATCCTTTGATGACCCCATTCATCCTCTCGAACGGCATCATGCTGTGAAGGAACGTCGGCCCGAGGTTGATGATGTCGTCCACGATGTGGACACACAGATGCACCATGACGTCAAAGAACGCGGGCGGGAAGTACATCTCAAGCTCACATACTATGACAACGATCTCTTCCTGTAGCCTTCAGAGCTGCTTCACACTTATGGATTTTCGAGAGATAACGTCGAAGAAGTTGCAGAGACCAGTAAGCGTGTCACGGACGTGCTTGTCCATTATCCCTCTAATGGAAACCGGGAGTATCTGCGTCATCATCACGTGACAGTCATGAGACTTCATCCCGCTGAACCTTTTCTTCTTGGGGTCTAGAAACCTGCTTATCTTCCCACAGTAACCGGAACTGACTTTGATTCCCATAAGGCACTTGATGAATTGATCGATCTCCTTCGCACTTAAGGTGAAGCAAGAAGGGGGGCAATAATTCTCCTCATTCTTGTTCACTTTTCTGCCCCTTTCCCCCTCCTCCGTCTCCGTCTTCGTCTCCTCCGTCGACTTTTTACGATGGAGATCTTTCCTGATCTTCAAATATTCCAAGTCTTTCCTTGCCTTCGGCCCATCCTTGGTCTTCTCCGGCATGTTCATCAGTGTGCCAAGCAAGCTCTCGAGGACATTCTTCGTGATATGCATTTGATCAAGGCAATGAGGCGTGTCGTGATTGGGCCAGTACTCCAAGTCCCAGAAAACAGACCTCGTTTTCCATACCTTCAGTAGCGGCTCCGGCGCCCTTTTCATCGTTCCCGGCGCGGGGCACTGTTCCCAGTTTTTCAACAGCTCGTTGATTTCGGCGCCGCTCCTCTTACGTGGAGGTCCTCGATGCTCAGCCAACCCATTGAATAGATCTCCACGCTTTCTCCACGGGTCATCCTTCTCGAGCCATCTACGATGCCCCATGTACACGATTTTCCAGGACCCGCCATCTTTCGTTGACGTAAGCTGCTGAGACGTTGTATCATCCATGCACCTCGTGCATCCGCAGTATTCGTGGCACACCTGGCCTGAGGTTTACCCGTAACCGAGATAGTCGTGCACCGTCGTCATCAGCGCGGCTCTCATATAAAAATACTCTCCTTTGCTGGCGTCCCATGTCCATGCCAGTGTTTTCCATAACGTGTCTAGCTCCTCTTTCAGAAGCCCCATATACAGGTTAATATTATTTCCTGGTTGTTTTCCCCTTGAATCAGCATGCTCATGTGTATGTACTTTGTCTTCATGCACTTCCATGGGGGGAGGTTGTACATCCATACAAAGACGGGCCATGTGCTGTGGTTGGTGTTTTGGTTTCCAAACGGATTCATGCCATCGGTACTCGCACCAAGCACGATGTTCCTTGGATCTTCTGCAGCAAATCCATATACGGTGTTGAATGCTCAACACTGGCTACCATCTACGAGGTGTCTCAGCTTCGGATCATCTGCATCGTCGTGCTTCTTCCTCTCCGCGTGCCAGAGCATGAGCTTTGCTTCCTTAGGATCTACGAAATACCGCTGCAGACGGGGAGTGATCGGAAAGTACCATACAACTTTCTGAGGAGCTTTCTTTCCTGCCTTCTTGTATCGAGAAGCATTGTACACTGGACAGCTGGTTTTTTCCGCGTGCTCCCCTCGATAAATGATGCAATCGTTGATGCATGCGTGGTACCTAATGTGCGCAAATCAAAAGGGCAAATGATTTTCTTGGCCTCATCGACACTAGTAGGACACAGGTTCCCCGCGGGAAGAATTTTATTATGTAGATACTTCAAATGCTCATCGAGGCTTTTGTCTGTCCATTTGTTTTTGGCCTTCATCTTTAGAAGTTCGAGCGTGAAACTCAAGCGGGTCACCTCGGGATCGCAACCGTCATACAATGGAGTCTTTGAGTCTACTTCAAGTTGCACCAGCTTGGCCTCCTCTCTAGAAGCAGCTCTCTCGCTAGTCGTACTCTTGCGAAGGAGGTCTCGAACATGAGGGTCCTGCACGACTGCACTTAGTAGCGTCGAAGACTGCGGCGTGACCGCCGCCTCTGCTTCTCCGCCATGTCCGGACTCTTCTTCGCCGTGTCCGGAATCTTCTCCGCCGCTGTCATTTAACTCTTCCCCGCCGCCATGTCCGACGCCATCGTCTTCGTGTCGATCGATCATCTCTTCGTCTAGCCCCATGTCGTTATTCCCTGCCATGTGGACGTCCTCATCATCATCATCTTCACTTATCCACCGAGTATAGCCATCCATGAAACCATTCATCAGCAGGTGCGCCTTCAACCTGCCACGATCAAAAGGGTCCAAAAGGACTCCTTCTTTGCATCTTGTACACGGACATCTAATCCTAGTCCGATTATTTGCATGCATGTCCATCACCGCGGACTGCATGTATCGCTCCACCTTCCATTCACTCACCTTCATGACCGACTGCATGCACGGTATAACAAGCAAAAGGGTTATAAACAAAATGCATGCATGCATCAAAGTCATATAAAAATTTGGCATGACCTTGCCTAAAAATAGGACATATCGAGTTTGCTCGAAATTCACCGAAACGGAAATAAATCTACATTTCGGCAAAACATAAGCAACTCGGGGGCATGTCACTCGCACAAATCTCTCCATATCCCAAACACACATATTCCCATTCACACACATATTCCCATTCTTGAAATGAACAACTTTTTACTCACCTATCTCCCGAGAGAGACCGATCGACCGGATGAGGCCTTTCGCTACCTATAGGGATCGAAAGTGTGGATGGCCAAATAGCTAGCTAGATCTAGTTGTTGGGGAGGAGAGATGACTCTAGGTAACTAATGGAGAGGGAGAGAGATGAGCTAGCTAGATCTATATCTAATGGAATGGAGGGAGAGCCAAATAAATGAGGTAGGGGGCATTTATGGAGCTAGCTAGAGATGAGAAGGCCATTTATGGAGGAGAGTTATGGTGGAGGGGGGCATTAATGGGGAGAGAAGAGAGGTAGGAGGAAGAGAGAAGAAGGGCAACAATGGTGAGGGGAGAGGGGAAAGGAGGGGGAGAGAGGGCAAAGGGGGGGAGGAGGGGGAGGGGGGTGAAAAGGTGGCACCAGCCACGCATAGCAGTAGCTCTGTTTTTCAACAAGCGCTACTGCTATGTTACTTAGTAGTAGCGCTTTAACGAAAGAGCGATACTATTAAGTGGGGCCCATTATCAGTAGCAGTTTCATGAAAAAAAACGCTACTACTAAAATCTTAGTAGTAGCGCTATATTCTAGACAGCGCTGCTACTACCAACAATGTCGGTGGGCTCGCCAGGTCCCCCTTAGCAGTAGCGCTCTTTTTGCTTCCAGCGCTACTGCTAAGTCTTTACTTGTAGCGCTGCCAAAATCCAGCGCTACTGGTAATTACCAGCAGCGCCTGTTACTTTCCAGCGCTACGGATAGTGTCCTGCCTATAAGGTTTCTCCTAGTAGTGTAGGTGTCGTTTGATTCTGATAAATTCAGTGCTTACAAGTATGCCGATGTTCCTAATATCTTTCTTTGAAGTACCCGTGGGGTACAGAAAAGGTTAGACTTTTATCAGTCACACTTTTCTGGCAATGCGATGATATTAAAACCAAGTACAAGTTGGCCAAGTGGGATATAATCTATGGACCGAATGATCAAGGGGGTTTAGGAATTGAGAACCTAGATGTAAAAAACAGGTGCCTACTCAGTAAATGTCTATCTAGGCTATTTGTCGAGGACGCGGTATATGCGTACAGCTATTGCATAGTAAGGACTTGCAATCCAAGACCCTAACACAGGTAATAGCATAACCGAATGATTCGTCGTTCTGGAAGAGGCTAATGTGGACGAAAGTAGCATTTTTCAATTGGACAAAAATTATCTTTGGGAATGGTAACACGACTAGATTTTGGCAAGATACATGGCTAGGGGAGACACGATTAGCCACACTATATCCGACCCTCTACAACATTGTACAACGTAAGGAAGCTTTCATATGTACAATACTAGGGTCGGTACCTTTAAACATCCAGTTCCGAAGGTGACTGGTGGGGAAAACTGGTGGGGAAAGATGGGGGAGATGGCTACATCCTGTAGGTAGGTTGATGGAGACCAGCTTTTCTGATGAGCGAGAAACACTTCACTGGAAACTCTCGGTGTCAGGTTTTTTTTCGTTGAAGTCTATGTATCTAGATTTGGTAGACTCTGGTCTAGTCCCGAAATCGCTTCATATTTGGAATATTAAAGTGCCTTAAAGAATAAAAAATATTTATGTGGTTTGTGCACAAGGAAGTGATTTTGACTAAGGACAACTTGACAAAGCGCAGATGGAAGGGTAGTAAATGATGTTGCTTTTTGTGATTGAGACGAAATTATAAAGCATCTTTTTCTCAAATACCCACTAGCCAAGCTTTTATCGCGTACGTCACAATTGACCTTGACTACAAGTCCTCCTAATAGTATTGCCACATTATTTGGGATGTGGCTATACATTATTTGGGATGTGGCTAGATGAAGTAGCGCCTAAAATAGCAGCGCATATTTGAGTTGGAGTGTGTGCATATTTGTGTCGGAATTATGTAAGTATTAAAAGATAAACCATCACAAGTTTTTTGTAGGTCATCTATAACAACTGCCTGGATTCGTACATGGTTGTCACGCATCCATGCGAAAGCTAGGTAGCATATGGCTTTTGGGTGCAACCGTTGGGAGACTTAATTAGCATAGGATAATTACAACCGGTTTGGATGGTAGTCCAATAATAGGCTAGTTGTTTAGTCATCTTGTCCTATTTTTGTCGGTTGTGGCACAAATTTTTTGGCGAGCTTGTACCGGATTTTATACATTTTGATTGTTTGATTTAATAATATGCTTGCATGCATCATTCTGATGCAGAGGCTGTGGGTAATCCTCCTTTTCAAAAATAAGATGACTCTATTTACCAGCAAAATTGCACAAACAACCGTTTCAATTAGACGTCCAGCAAGGTGACATCCATCTCACCGACACTGGTGTCAAGGCGGAAGGCATGCCACGTGGCGGCCTATGCGATGATCTCAGTGGCGCCGCAACCATTGCCCTAGTCGCATTTAGGAGATTTGAAATTAATTATTAAGTGAAAAATGCAGACCAATCACATGGGACGATGTTGAAGTATATTTTCATTTTTGAGGCGAAGACCGTAGAACAATAGTTGTGCGGCAAATTCTCTTTACCTTGAACAATATGTTACAAAGGGAGAGGAAAACTATCCCACTCTAGTTTTTGGGAACGAAATCATCACTTTTGTTTTTGAAGGTCTGATAACCCACAAGTATAGGGGATCGCAACAGTTTTCGAGGATAGAGTATTCAACCCAAATTTATAGATTCGACACAAGGGGAGCCAAAGAATACTTGAGAGTATTAGCATGTGAGTTGTCAATTCAACCACACCTGGAGATTAAATATCTGCAACAGAGTGATCAGTAGCATAGTAATATGATAGTTTGATAGCAGTAGTGACGGTAACAGTAGCGGTAACAGTAATAGAAGCAGTTTTGTAGCAGTTGGAACAGTAGCAGCAGCAATAGTAACTTAGCAAGAACAATAAGTGGAGAACTCGTAGGCACTAGATCGGTAACTCGTTGGATGATATTCGTCATGTAACAGTCATAACCTAGGGTGACACAAAACTAACTCCAGTTCATCAATGTAATGTAGGCATGTATTCCGTAAATAGTCATACATGCTTATGGAAAAGAACTTGCATGACATCTTTTCTCCTACCGTCCCGTGGCAGCGGGGTCCATAATGAAACTAAGGGATATTAATGCCTCCTATTAATAGAGAACCGGAACAAAGCATTAACAGATGGTGAATACATGAACTCCTCAAACTACGGTCATCACCGCGAAGTATCCCAAATATTGTCACTATGGGGTTGACGGATCATAACACGTAATAGGTGCATATGACTAGGCAAGATCGGATCAAGAACATAGATATAGATATAATAACATAAACGGTTCAGATCTGAAATCATGGCACTCGGGCCCTAGTGACAAGCATTAGACATAGCAAAGTCATAGCAACATCAATCTCAGAACATAATGGATACTAGGGATCAAGCCCTAACAAAACTAACTCGATTACATGATGAATCTCATCCAACTCCTCACTGACCAGCAAGCCTACGAAGGAATTACTCACTCCCGGTGGGGAGCATCATGGAATTGGCGATGGAGAAAGGTTGGTGATGACGAAGACCGAAGATTCCCCTCTCAGGAGCCCCAAACGGGCTCCAGATCTGGCCTTCCGATGAAGAACAGGAGGTGGCAGCGGCTCCGTATTGTGAAACGCGATAATTCTTTCTCTCTAATTTTCTTCTCCGAAATTAGGAATTTATAGTGGCGGAGTTAGGACAAGTGGGCCACGAGGTGGGCACAACCCACCAGGTCACGCCTAGGGGGCCTGGCGCGCCCTGGTGGGTGATGCTCACCCTGGCCCCCCTCTTCGGTGTATTTTGGCTCCAATAATTCTTATTTATTCTGAAATAAATCTCCAAAAAGTTTCGTTCCATTCTGAGAACTTTTATTTCTGCACAAAGACAACACCATGGTAGTTCTGATGAAAACAGCGTCAGTCCGGGTTAATTCCATTCAAATCGTGCAAATTAGAGTCCAAGAAAGGGCAAAAGAGTGAGGAAAAGTAGATACGTTGGAGACGTATCAAGGTCTGATCTTGCCAACTCTTGAATTTTGTCGAGTATCTCCCCTTTTTGTTTATCTCCGGCAGTTTAAGATCATTCTTGAGAGTAAATCTCTGATTCTGGACGGTTGGATGAGTTTTTCTGAAAACCAAAAACTCCTTTGAATCCAAATACTCCAAAGCCAATCATAACCACCTCCAGACAAAAACGGGCTAGTAATTCTGCCTTGCCAAACATAGTTTCTTCAAAAATAGAGGTGCCTCTCTTTTTGTTTGGTAACAGGGTGTCCCAGCACTTCTGAGCAAATGTGCAGTCCCAGAGCAGATGCAGCAGGGTTTTTGTAGCGTGTTTAGTACGGTTTGAGTAGAAATGGTTCTCTAGATGCATGCCCCTTCTCACTAGCATGTTTCTTGTGTTGACCCTGTCATGGGTTATTAGCCATAAGAAGATCTCATGTTTGAGTCTACTAGAAGAACCCCAGATGTGCTGGACGAAAATATGCTCCTCTAGATTCCCCAACAAGTGTTTGTACATTATCATTAATGAATACTCCCTCTATCCCATAATATAAGAGCATATTTGATACTACACTAGTGTCAAAAAACCTCTTATATTACAGGACGGAGGGAGTAGTTGTTTCTTTGGTCCAAGCATTGTCGTTTATCTTTTTCCAAAGGATTTAGGGTAGGAATAGACTCTACCAGCTGAAGAAATTGTTCATGTGCTTGTGTGGATAGTGGGAGATCAAAGTTTTCTGCCCAATCTTATCTCGAGGCAAATTCTTCAACTGTAATAGCATGATCAATAGCAAAAAGAGTGGAGTATATTGCTGGGTATGCATTGCTCATCAAGGATACTGCTTACACGTTACAACAAAACATACATTGACTCACTACCAGAATAACCACCTATCCCGACGGCCTAAGGCCGTCGGCATAGGCCCAAAAGCCGTCGGCGTACCTCCGTCGGCAACTCGAACGTCGGCGTACCCCCGGGCGGCCGTCGGCATACCAAAACCGTCGGCATAGGCATGTACCCCGACGGCTTCCGTGTAGCCGTCGACGTAGATACCCCCTCGGCAACGAATTGGGACTGACGGCCGTTGACGGCGAAGCCGTCCATTCAGGCGTCGGCACGTGGCCGCTCCACGCAGCTCCCGGTGACCTTCTATGGCGACGGTTTTGCCGTCGGCATAGTTTTCTCTGTATCCCGACGGCCTAACAGTCGGCGTAGAAGGTCACCAGGAGCTGCGCACAGCGGCCACGTGGCCCACTACGCCGACGGCTAGGCCGTCGGCATTCAGAGAAACCTATCCCGACGGCATAACCGTCGGCGTAGAGGGTCACCAGGAGCTGCCAGGAGCTGCCACGTGGCGAAACCTGGTGCCTCGTGCCATCTATGCCGACGGTTATGCCGTCGGGATAGGTACCATAGAATTTTTTTTCACATTATTTGGTTCAAATACACAGCATATACACAACATATACAGCAAATGCACACATACACAGCATGACAAGTTCAAGGTAGGCAACATAGTTCAACATAAGCATAGTTCAACATAATGACAAGTTCAACATAGGCATAGTTCAACATAATGACAAGTTCGACAAAGCCAACAACATCATCATCGCCAAAGGCTTAAGCGCCATCACTTCCACCGCCAAAGGCTTAAGCGCCATCACTTCCACCACCAAAGCCGAGGTAGCCAAAGCCGAGGTCGTCACCGCTTGCGCTACCACCACCGCCACCGCTAGCGCTAGTGCTACCGCCACCGCCACCGCCACCGCCACCGCCGCCGCCACCGCCTCGCCAGACCGGAGTGACTGGGCTTTGTGACTCAGGAGTGGAACCATAAGTAGCACCACCATCGGCGGATGATCCACCGGTTCCCTGCATGTTTGAAAAGAGATGGGAGGTCAATATATGATTGTATTGAATAAACGGTAAGTTGTGGTTGAATAGTTTGGTGATGTACTAACCGGAGTGCCATAGTGTTCTGCCAGGAATTGTTCAAACGTAGGCGGCACTGGTTGTGGTCCAGGAGGTGGTGGTGGTGGTGCCAGTGTAGGAATCTGCCCAGTTGCCATAGACGCAACCACAAGCTGCGTCAAGCGGCTGTTGTACTCAGTGGCTGCTGCAACTCTCTCGTTCAAGTCAAAGAGTTGCTAACGTACGAAGTCCATGTAGGCCTATAAATATGACATGATGGAACTCATAAAACATAGCAATGCGAAAAATAAAGGTCGAAAGAAAGAAGATAAGAGGGAAAATACTTACAGAGTTCTGCTGGGCTTGGAGTGACAGTGTAGAGGACGCACTGGGGTGCGGGCGCTGGCTCGGCCTCGGGTCGGTAGCGCGGATCTGCCTGTAGGAGAAAGAAGGGGTGATCACAGAATCCAGAATCGGATGCCGACCATGACTCTTCGGCCCTATGTTGACGGCGGCCCTCTCGTCGGTATCCACAGACAAGGGGTCTGATGTGCCAGGATTCCACTTCTGAAACTCCTTCGTGTATGACGTCAGGTTCTCCCCGGTATGGCCGTAGTACTCACTCTCGCCGGCCTTGGGATTAGGCCGCACACGGGCGAGCCTCCACGACTCGATGTCTGAGAGCGGCCGCTTCAATTTCTCCTCCTGCACCGCCAAACAGAGGTTAGTCATACATAATAACATACGGTAAAGAGAAGATCAAGAATGTTTCATGTACATAGATATACCTGAAGTTTCTTGTGGCGCCAGTGGTTTCGGTTCCCCTGACGGTGTGTTCCGTCGGTACCTCGATTAGCCTTGTTTATCTTGCTCTTGGCAGCAAACTCTGCGTCCTCGCCGACCCACAGATCCACCAATCCCTCCCATCCATCATTCTTTCCAAAGCACCAATCAGGACGCACCTACATAAGAAGCATAATGGCATGTGACCACGAAACAATGAAATTTACCACAAACGTCGTAATGAAAAGTCTGTTATACTTACCAACATGTATTGCTCCTTAGTCAAGGTAAGGTTATGCTCCTTCATGTCATCCTTGTTCACCTTCTCGTTACATACCTCGTGATAATAATGCGAGATGGCCACCCAGCGCACCTCGTACTGCAACTGACGGGCCTGCTTCCTCGCAGCCCGCAGCAAGAACTCATCAGCCTCGGCCTTGTCCTCCTCAAGAACTCTATAGAATTTCTACATTCATTCATGAAACCAGAATGGAACAAGCCATGAGTTAAACGATTTGATGATAAACTATGAAAGTAACTCAAGAATTGTGCTTCTCAAGAGAACTTACCCAAAACTTTGATATCACGGCCTTAGCGGCCGTCACATGGGTTGGGTGGAAGGCCGCTTCGTAGTGCTCCCAGCACGTGGCCAAAATCTTGTGCTCCTCGTTGTCTCGGTCCGGAGCGAACATCCCCGGCCAAAGCTTCTTCAACAGGATAGTGAGGATGCCGTTTGGAACACGGGCACCTTGAGGATATTCCCAGCTACTGCAAAAGAATGAAAATATTAGCATGTGTACAATCAAAATGATGCTATGTGTTTAAAATATTATTAAGGGGCACTTACCTTTTCCCCTTGGGCTTAATGAGCCACTTCATCTCCTCGGTATCAGGAGCTTTTGGGAGTCGCGCACCACCACGCAGCCAACCCTTCTGCTTGCCACCCCCCTTCCCGCCACCACCATCATCACCGCCACCCCCCTCCCCGCCAGCACCCCCCTCCTCGCCACCATCCCCCTCCTCGCCACCACCCCCCTCCTCGCCACCATCCCCTTCCTCGCCACCATCCTCATCCTCCTCCCTAACCTCCTGCTCCTCCTCCTCCTCCCTAACCTCCTGCTCCTCCTCCTCCTCCTGCTCCCCAACCTCCTGCTCCTCCTCAGAGGTTACCTCACTAGAGAAGGGTCGCGAAGACGACCCCCCTATGTCGGTCACAGAGCGCGGTTTCTTGCCCCGAGACCGTCCCCCTGGGCCTCTCCCCCCACCACGTCCTCCTCTAGGGGCACCTCTCCCTCGACCTTCCTGTGAGAACTCATCGTCAAGTAGTCGGGAGGGGACATTACGGGGTTGACCACTCCGACTAACCTTCGCGGCGAGTTTGCTTAGAAAACCAGTACCATCGGCCTTGCCCTTTCCCATACTTAGCGAACCTGCATTGAAAAGAGAATAAAAAGTTAGTGTATTAATAATGAAGGAGTAGACATAATAAAAAGGAATAAAAAAGCGCATTCATAATAATAAACCATATAAAAAAAGACATATTAATAGAACATACAAATAAGACATGGAACATACATCTGCTAGAACCCATACGAATCATCACTGTTGTAACCGTTTCCTCGACTGGTCTCATCGTCACTATCACACATATCATCTTCGTTGTTTGACGTAGGTGCTGGCTCTTCCTCGTCTTCACCGTATTCATTTAATTTCTCTAGCATAAGTATGTCTTGGTCGTTCACAATGGTCTCGCCATCATTCCGTGCATCGTCATCGTTTGGATCCACATCAACATCACCCAAGGCATCAGCATCATTGTATCGAACCACATCAACATCATCAAGTTGCTCTTGATAGAACACTCCCTCGTATGTCATGGGGTTAATGTAGAAGTAATCGTCATCGTCCGGGTCCGGTAGCTTACCATGTGGCGCCACCTTGAACACAACTTCCCAACCCTTTAGGTACTCTTTCTGGCATGGGTAGGGCAGATAATAAACTTGTGTGGCCTGGGTAGCCGCAATAAAAAGATCAGCTCCTGCATAAACGGTGGATGGTTTAACTTCGACCAAACCAAGGGAAGGCGTATGTCTCAACCCCTCATATGGGTCGAACCATCGGCATTTGAACACAGCTAGATTTAGGTCCTCAGCCCCAAGATCGAATGACAGCTCGTATATTTTTCCTACCCTTCCGTAGTACTCAACTTCATTTTCTCCTGGGGTGTACACTCCTGTGTTTATAGTTTTGGGATCAGGCCGGCTGTTCTGGTGATCCTCTGTATGGAAACGATACCCATTCACATCATACTTTTCACATTTCATGACCCGAGCGTTAAAACCCATGGAAACCCATCTCAATTCGTCATCCATAGAGGTGTTCGGATCTTTGCCCTACAAGTTTAATTGAAATTGATGGGTGCATTAGTTCCATCAACTAATAAATCTTGAACTAGGAAGTTGAACTAGGGGAATGTGAAAAATTACTTTATCCATGAACCAAGCAACAAAATTTTTCCTGCCAGAGGCACCGTTCCGTAAAAGAGTAAGTGCCTCCGCTTTAGTAGGAGGAATCATTCCCGTCCACTCCTCATGTAGGAATTGACTAAAAGAAGAAAATCGGTGTTAGAACAAGACTCATCCTCAACGAATTGCATAAAGGAATGGTGTAGCGGTATTACCTCATCCACTCTTCCTCGACTTCCTTGATGTTGTGCAAGACATAGAACATGATGTCCTCCCACTCTTGTTCTGGCATGTTAAAAGGTTTCTAACCCCCAGCCCGGCCACATTGCCCGTTGAATAGATCGAGCTTGGGTTTATACTTGGGCTCTTCTATATATTGTATCGAGACACGTTATTATGCAGAGTGGGAACGTGGTCTGGGTAGTACGATCTCCTGAGGTCTGACACCTCCTCTAGGATGACTGCCTCAGCTATGGAAGCTTCAATCTTAGCTTTGTTTCCACATTTCTTTCTGAGATGCTTGTTCTGTCTCTCAGGGCCGTACTGCCAACGATTCTGCACAGGGTCCCCCAACAATACCTCCGTCGCAAGGTGCAAAATGAGATGTGTCATCGGAGTAAAGAAGCCTGGCGGGAAGATCTTCTCTAGCTTGCATATCAAGTCTGGTGCCTTCTTATGCAATTGTTCAATCACCTCGGGACATACTTCTTTAGCACATATCGTGCGAAAGAAATGGCTTAGCTCCGCAAGCACTCGCCAGACACGCTCGGGGACATAGCCTCGAACCATCACCGGCATTATCCGCTCAATCCATACATGGTAGTCATGACTCTTGAGCCCGGTCACTTTGCCCGTTGAAAGATTCCCCCTTACTTATATTTGATGCATAACCATCAGTGAACTTCACAATGTGTTTGAGCCACATAAGTGCTTCCTTCTTTTCTGGCTGTTTAAGGACGAAGTCAGCATCTGGTTTGAACCAGTTTCTTCGACCGTCTGTTGCAGGCCGCATGTTTAGCCGTGGTCTATCACAAATTTTCTGTTGATCGGCTCTAGCTTTAACGTTATCCTTTGTCTTATCAGGAATGTTGAGGATCGTGGAAAAAAGGGACTCTGCGACATTCTTTTCGGTGTGCATCACATCGATGTTATAAGGAAGTTTGAGGCCCTTGAAATAGGGAAGCTTCGTGAACGGGGTAATGTGAGTCCAGTTGTGCGTCTCACCATATCCCTCAAAGCGTTTCGCTTTGCCTTTGCCTTTGCATTTGCCTGGGCCTTCGCCTTCACTTTCCCCTTTGCCTTTGCCTTTGCCTTTGCCTTTGCCTTTAGGCTTGAGAGCTTTTAGCTGAGCAAGAACATCTGCCCCAGAAAACGTTGGAATCTCGTTTACTTCATGGACAACCCGGCCTTTCGTGAAGTTCTTCTTGTCTTCCCTGTCTGGATGGTCTGCAGGGAGGAACTGTAGATGCATGTCAAAGGCTACATACTTGCCACCCTTCTGCAGCCAAATAAAACGTAGAGCCTGCATGCACACTGGGCATGGCATCTTCCCACTTGTACACCATCCGCAAAATAGGGCATAGCCGGGAAAGTCATGCATGCAATACATCAACCAAACTTTCATCAAGAAATTTTTTTGCAGATGTCGGTCGTATGTCAACCTCGGGAAGTACCAACAATGGAGCAAATCATCCACCAGCGGCTGCATAAACACTCCCAAATTCTTTCCCAGGTAATCAGGCCCCGGAATGATCAGCGACAAGAACATGGTCTTGCGTTGCATTACGACGGCGGGAGGGAGATTGAGCGGAATAACAAACACGGGCCAACAGCTGTATGGATTGGACGACATACCATATGGATTCAACCCGTCACCTGTTATCGCAATCCTGATATTCCCTGCCTCGGCTGCTTCCTCGGGGTACTCTTTATCGAATGACTTCCATGCTTCAGCTTGCGATGGATGTACGATTTTTTTATCGTACATTTTCCCTTCCTTGTGCCACTTCATCATTTTGGCAGACTCCTCCGTGATGAAAAGGCGCTGCAGTCTTTCTATGAAATGGAGATACCGAAGAATCTTTACGGGGATGTCTAGTTGCTTCTTCTCACCATGCTCATCGACCACCTCAAGGTACCGAGAGGAACCGCACTCACTACAGTACTTGTCACCGGCATACTCATGCCTAAACAAAAGGCAATTCTTCGGACAAACATCTATTTTCTCATATTTCATAGATAGTGCCTTCATGATTTTCTTCGTAGCGTACATGCTTTTCGGCAGTTCATGACCCTCAGGAAGGCTGTTAGCCCATACTCCCAGAAATGCTTCGAAGCAAGCTTGGGTGCAGCCGTACTCAGCCTTGACTGCCATCAGTTGCGAGATGGCATCCAACTGAGAAATTTTGGCACCCGCATAAAGAGGTTTCTTTGACGAGGCCAAGACCTCCAAGAAGGCCTTTGCGATTGCCTCCGGCTCCTCCGGTTCATTCTCTGAAGGTGTTGTATGTGTCGTCTCGGCAGCAAAGACATCATCTAGCATGTTTCTAACCCCATCGTCCTCATAACCACCGATGCGTTGTCGCATCACCTACTCTCTACCACGGTCCCGGTCGGCAAAGTTTATGGGCATGTTAAAGTCTTCCATATATCCAAACGTGCGAAGGTGCAAAGTCATTTCTCCATGAGCTCTACGGTGACGTCTTTCACATTTTGCACAGGGGCATTCTGGGTTAATTATCATTGGAGGACGGAATATCTCCTTTAAGAACACATCGGTTTTCTCGACCCACTCTGTTGTCACTTGATTCCGACGGATAAAACCATTGTACATCCACTGATTATCTGCCATCCTCTACTTTATCACGAGCCACACAACAAAATTATGGATTCATTAAAATTAATCACATACAATTTTTATTTTCTACCGGGTTGACGAGAAACGGCACTGAATCCACCTACATCTCTAATAGGTAAAGAGGGTCCTAATCCCACCCGAGGATGTGTAGATTGAGTACATTCTCCATGCTCTACCCCGTTCCGAAACAAAATTTTGGCAGCACCTCCCCGCTGTTCTCCAGATACACGTCTCGGCAAATAGCCGAGAGAATGTGCTCCGGAGAACAACGGGGAGGCGCCGCCGAAATCCTGTCTCGGAACGGGGTAGAGCATGGAGAACGTACCCAATCTACACATCCTCGGGCTGTCCGTGGAAAACGCTGGACAATCCGAAAGAGTTGCGGTGATAAATATGCAATTGAATGCATATTTATCGATGCAACCCTTTCGTACGGGAGACGCCTAGGTTACGCGACTTGACGTGATAATTAAATCTAGTGACAAGATTAAAAGAGAGTAGGAGGAGGTGTTGGATATGTAGCTCACCCTCGGCTGTAGAGGAAGTAGTCGAACAGCGGCGGGATCACGGACCAACAACTTCGACGACGATGACTCCAAAGAGATGCAACACCACAAAGCCTGCAAATTTTACCGACAAAACAATTTAGATCATCACATCAAATATCTATTTTTTAGCAAGACCATCAACATCTTCATTATAGTTTCCCCCTCCGTGCGTTTTTTAGCAAGTTAACATTTTTTAGCCAAACGTTTTTTTCTCAAATACTATTTTTTCTCACTATCTATTTTTATCAAGACCATCTACATCCATCTAGCAACAGTAGCATCATCATCATTCATCATTCATTAACATTTTTAGCATGTTAACATTAACAGCAACATCATCATTCATCCATCTAACAACATCATCATTCATCCATCTAACAACATCATCAATCATCATCAATAAATCATCATCATCAATCACCATCTAACATCTAACATCATCAATTATCATCATCATTCATCCATCAATCAAAAAAAAATGAGGCAGAGAGGAGCTCACGTAGGGCGGGACGTGGTCGGGGCGGGCCGGCGCGTGGCCGGGGCGAGGCGGCGCTGGGCGGGGCTGGACGTGGCTGGGGCGGGCCGGCGCGTGGCCGGGGTGAGGCGGCGTTGGGCGGGGCCGGACGTGGAAGGGGCGGCCGGCGCTGGGCGGGAATGGGGCGGTGCGGGGAGGCGGCGAGGGGAGGGGCGGGGCTGGGGCGGCGGCGCGGGGAGGGGCGGGGATGGGGCGGTGTGGGGCGGCGGCGCGGGGCGGGGCGGCGGCGCGGGGAGGGGCGGGGCTGGGGCGGTGCGGGGCGGCGGAACGGGGCTGGGTCGCGTGCGGGGCGGCGGCGCGGGGTGGGGCGGGGCTGGGGCGGCGGCGCTAGGGCGGGGCGGCGGTGCGGGGTCGGGTCGGGAGGAGTGGGGATAGGGGATGAGAGGTGGAGGTAGGCCGCCCGACCGGATAAGGGGGGGGGGTCTATGCCGACGGTTATGCCGTCGGCATATCTTCGGGCCCACTGCGCCACGGATCGATGACGTGGCAGGGGGATATGCCGATGGCTTAACCGTCAGCGTATCTACCTTCAAATTTTTTTTTAATAATTTTTTTTATATATACTTTTTTCTTAAAAAAATTCCATTAATTAAATTGTGTCTTATCTATACATAAACACACATAGATACACCACGCGTGTCTCTTGGGCCCAGTTTACCGCCCGGTCAACTCTCGCAGGGTTAGACGGGACGGGTGTAGTTTGGGGGGTAGCTATGCCGCCGGGTCTTTCGCCCCGGGTGTGACGTGTAGGAGCCCCGTGCTGGGTGCTTGCCCAGCGCAAGACGTGGCGGCTTAGCTATCCCCCAAGTACAACCGTCCCGTCTAACCCTCGCACTGTTGACCGGACGGATCTACCCCTTTGACTTTCACCGAACGTTGTATGACCGATGGACATTTTCACCTGGCTGTGATAGGCACGCCATAGGTACACTTCGGATCAAAGTCCGGGCCCAACCCACCGCAAGATTCCCTCCGTGTCGACCTGACGTGACCGTTTCCACCCTCCGTGCGGCGGCAGCATCGACATCTGTGAGGGGGGCCACACCCCGGAGCCGCGTGCGGGGTGCTTGCACCCGCCACCACATTTCGGGACATGTAAGAGGGCCCACCGCAAGACCTCGCGACATAGCTACCCCCCAAAAGTCCCCCGTCCCATCAAACCATGGCACAGTTGACCGGCGGATCTACCCCTTTGACTTTCACCGGACGGGGTTTAACCGAGGGACATTTCCACCTGGCTGTGATAGGCCAGCCCATAGGTACACTTCGGATCAAGGTCCGGGCCCAACCCACCGCAAGATTCCCTCCGTGTCTACCTGACGTGGCCGTTTCCACCCTTTGTGTGACGGCGGCAGGGACGTCCGTGAGGGGGGTCACGCTACGGAGCCGCGTGCGGGGTGCTTGCACCCGCCACCACATTTCGGGACGTGTCAGAGGGACCACCGCAAGACCTCGCGGCATAGCTACCCCCCAAAAGTCCCCCGTCCCATCAAACCATGGCATAGTTGACCGGCGGATCTACCCCTTTGACTTTCACCGGACGGGGTTTGACCGAGGGACATTTCCACCTGGCTGTGATAGGCCAGCCCATAGGTACACTTCGGATCAAGGTCCGGGCCCAACCCACCGCAAAATTTCCTCCGTGTCTACCTGACATGGCCGTTTCCACCCTCCGTGTGACGGCGGTAGCGACGTCCGTGATGGGGGGCATGCTTCGGAGCCGCGTGCCGGGTGCTTACACTTGTCACCACTCTTCCACACGCATAAGAGGGCCTGGCGCAAGACCTCGCGGCATAGCCCCCCTCCAGGTCCCCGTCCTGTCTAACCTTGACACTGTTGACCGGACGGATCTACCCCTTTGACTTTCACCGGACGGGGTTTGACCGAAGGACATTTCCACCTGGCTGTGATAGGTGAGCCCATAGGTACACTTCGGATCAAGGTCCGGGCCCAACCCACCGCAAGATTCCCTCCGTGTCTACCCAACGTGGCCGTTTCCACCCTTTGTGTGATGGCGGCAGGGACGTCCGTGAGGGGGGTCACGCTACGGAGCCGCGTGCGGGGTTCTTGCACCCGCCACCACATTTCGGGACGTGTCAGAGGGCCCAGCACAAGACCTCGCGGCATAGCTACCCCCCAAAATTCCCCCGTCCCATCAAACCATGGCACAGTTGACCGGCGGATCTACCCCTTTGACTTTCACCGGACGGGGTTTAACCGAGGGACATTTCCACCTGGCTGTGATAGGCCAGCCCATAGGTACACTTCGGATCAAGGTGCGGGCCCAACCCACCGCAAGATTCCCTCCGTGTCTACCTGACATGGCCATTTCCACCCTTTGTGTGACGGCGGCAGGGACGTCCGTGAGGGGGGTCACGCTACGGAGCCGCGTGCGGGGTGCTTGCACCCGCCACCACATTTCGGGACGTGTCAGAGAGCCCACCGCAAGACCTCGCGGCATAGCTACCCCCCAAAAGTCCCCCGTCCCATCAAACCATGGCATAGTTGACCGGCGGATCTACCCCTTTGACTTTCACCGGACGGGGTTTGACCGAGGGACATTTCCACCTGGCTGTGATAGGCCAGCCCATAGGTACACTTCGGATCAAGGTCTAGGCCCAACCCACCGTAAGATTTCCTCCGTGTCTACCTGACGTGGCCGTTTCCACCCTCCGTGTGATGGCGGTAGCGACGTCCGTGATGGGGGGCACGCTTCGGAGCCGCGTGCCGGGTGCTTACACTTGTCACCACTCTTCCACACGCGTAAGAGGGCCTGGCGCAAGACCTCGCGGCATAGCCCCCCTCCAGGTCCCCCGTCCTGTCTAACCTTGACACTGTTGACCGGACGGATCTACCCCTTTGAATTTCACCAGACGGGGTTTGACCGAAGGACATTTCCACCTGGCTGTGATAGGCGAGCCCATAGATACAGTTCGGATCAAGGTCCGGGCCCAACCCACCACAAGATTCCCTCCGTGTCTACGCGACGTGGCCGTTTCCACCCTTTGTGTGATGGCAGCAGGGACGTCCGTGAGGGGGGTCACGCTACGGAGCCGCGTGCGGGGTGCTTGCACCCGCAACCACATTTCGGGACGTGTCAGAGGGCCCAGCGCAAGACCTCGCGGCATAGCTACTCCCCAAAAGTCCCCCGTCCCATCAAACCATGGCACAGTTGACCGGCGGATCTACCCCTTTGACTTTCACCGGACGGGGTTTGACCGAGGGACATTTCCACCTGGCTGTGATAGGCCAGCCCATAGGTACACTTCGGATCAAGGTCCGGGCCCAACCCACCGCAAGATTCCCTCCGTGTCTACCTGACGTGGCCGTTTCCACCCTCCGTGTGACGGCGACGGCGACGTCCGTGATGGGGGGCACGCTACGGAGCCGCGTGCCGGGTGCTTACACTTGTAACCACTCTTCCACACGCGTAAGAGGGCCTGGCGCAAGACCTCGCGTCATAGCCCCCCTCCAGGTCCCCCGTCCCGTCTAACCCTTACACTGTTGACTGGACGGATCTACCCCTTTGACTTTCACCAGACGGGGTTTGACCGAAGGACATTTCCACCTGGCTGTGATAGGCGAGCCCATATGTACAGTTCGGATCAAGGTCCGGGCCCAACCCACCGCAAGATTCCCTCCGTGTCTACCCGACGTGGCCGTCTCCACCCTTTGTGTGATGGCAGCAGCGACGTCCGTGAGGGGGGTCACGCTACGGAGCCGCGTGCGGGGTGCTTACACCCGCCACCACATTTCGGGACGTGTCAGAGGGCCCAGCGCAAGACCTCGCGGCATAGCTACCCCCCAAAAGTCCCCCGTCCCATCAAACCATGGCACAGTTGGCCGGCGGATCTACCCCTTTGACTTTCACCGGACGGGGTTTGACCGAGGGACATTTCCACCTGGCTGTGATAGGCCAGCCCATAGGTACACTTCTGATCAAGGTCCGGGCCCAACCCACCGCAAGATTCCCTCCGTGTCTACCTGACGTGGCCGTTTCCACCCTCCGTGTGACGGCGGAAGCGACGTCCGTGATGGGGGGCACGCTACGGAGCCGCGTGCCGGGTGCTTACACTTGTAACCACTCTTCCACATGCGTAAGAGGGCCTGGCGCAAGACCTCGCGGCATAGCCCCCCTCCATGTCCTCCGTCCCGTCTAACCCTGACACTGTTGACCGGACGGATCTACCCCTTTGACTTTCACCGGACGGGGTTTGACCGCAGGACATTTCCACCTGGCTGTGATAGGCGAGCCCATAGGTACACTTCGGATCAAGGTCCGGGCCCAACACACCGCAAGATTCCCTCCGTGTCTACCCGACGTGGCCGTTTCCACCCTTTGGGTGACGGCGGCAGCGACGTCCGTGAGGGGGGTCACGCTACGGAGCCGCGACCACATTTCGGGTCGTGTACGTAAGAGGGTCCAGCGCAAGACCTCGCGGCATAACTACCCCCCAAAGTCCCCCGTCCCGTCAAACCCTGCCACAGTTAACCGGCGGATCTAGCACTTTCAAGATTCTTGTAAAAAACATATAAAACTTGTCAAAATAGACGTAATTATCATATTTTTGTGATTTCAGTAAAGTATAGGGACCTATATGCAAAAGAACATGAGGTCACATTACTAACATACTCGAAAACAAATACAAACCACATATTCATAATCTATGGAAAATTCTACATCAAATCGATATATAATTTATGTATGTTTATGTTTACATAAGGCTCATTTAAGTTAATCAAAAATTAATTTAGGAAAATAATAAAAACTTAAAAACAGGAAAAAAAATCAGAAAACAGATAAAATTCTTTGCCGACGGTTTGGCCGTCGGCGTAGATATGAGCCAGCGACGCCCAACAGACGCGACTCGGATCGATGACGTGGTGCGTGTCACGGATGGATGACGTGGGCAACGGCTACGCCGACGGTTTAACCGTCGGCATAGCTACGCCGACGGCTGCCGTCAAAACCGTCGGCGTAGCTCTAACATCGTCAGCTCGCCGTTCATTCCCGGGCTGTCTAGGTCATTTCTATGCCGACGGCCCGTTTATGCCGACAGGGGCCGTCGGGATAGTTGTAGATACGCCGACGGTTTTTCGGTGCCTACGGCCACCGTCGGGATAGGCTGTGGGACGCGACGGCTTTTCTACGCCTACGGTTAAACCAGGGCCGTCGGATAGCACCGACGATGCCTACGGCCACCGTCGGCATAGATTAGGCCGTCGGCGTAGAGATTTATTCCGGTAGTGACTGACACTTACATATAATTATGTAGATTACCGGCAGACATCATGCATGTACGCATGCATGTAGTTTGCTACATTTATTCGGCTCCTACTACATTCAGGAAAGACTTTAAAGTTGAAAGCAGATGACTCGTGTAGAATCTCGTGGATCCTTAAGCCTGTCACCGCCGCAAACACTCGATGCTTCGGCTAGACATCCGACCAGGTGACGGCCACCTCCCCGACGCTGGTGTCAAGCCCGAAGGCATGCCACACGGCAGCCGAAGTGCTGATCTCGGTGTCGCCGCAACCGTTGTCCGAGTCGCATTCGTCCACGACCATGGCCTGCACGGTGATCCCGCCCGCACTCGTGATGCTGATCATCTTGCCGCAGCGGAGGCCAGGCCCGTACCAGACCGAAGTCAGCGCCACCAGCAAGAGGCTATCGCTGTGGTACTGGCCGTCGCACTTCGCCGGCCCGCCCTCCTCTCCTTGCTCGAAGCCGTTCAGCGACATCACTGCTGGAAGGTTGTGTACTTGCCCGAAGGCGCACGACACCTGCAGGGAAACAAGAATAGCAAAAATCGCCACGACCTTGCTAGTGCTCGCCATGGTAATTGAGCTGCTGCTTGCGTTTGTAAGCTAGCTTGCGGTTGGCTTGCCCTGTGTGCTTTTTCTCTGAGTTTATATAAGCCTCGTGCTGGAGCCTGCAGACAAAACAAGGGACGTACCTACACATGTGCATACCGTCCTCGTGTGACTCGTCACATAACTAGTGACAAAGCAAGGATTCTCTCCTCTCCTCTCCTTCTTTAACTGATTCTTGCATCGTTGAGACCACGCTTGTTTTTTGGATTTCATGGAGCGAGGGCAACATGCCATAGGGAACTGTTGCTTCATCTTTTTTTCTCAATATAGGAGTACATTTTATAGAGGGCGTGATATATTAACTTTTATTCCCCAATGCACTGGCTCCATTGAGAGAAGGAGGAAACTATATTCCCTAACAGAAGGAGGGAGTATATATTTACTTTTGCTCCGTGCAAGAAACAAACTCCCAAGTTCAAGCTAGTTAATAGTACTAGTCATCAAGCTAGATCAAGTTTTATATGTTTTTTTTTCTAAATGGTGTTTTTTACTGGCTCATAGCGTCGCATAAAGGGATACAGTCATAATGAATACACACAGCCTCTGCATAAATAGGATGCGCACAGACAACACAACACACAAAATCACGCCAACAAAAAGCAAAGTCATACAATACCAAACCTATGCCTAGGACGGATGAAGAAGGAAAAAACAGAAGCAATGAGAACATCGATTGACGATGTACAACAGTGACCAACCGCACCAACAAACTTTTGTCTACAAAAGGACTACGAGAAGGGTTCTGCGATAACTCACGCCTCCAGGAAGAAAACAATGTGCACCGTCATCGCCGGATCCACCCACCAAAGGTCATATCGTGGGTTTTCTCCCTGAACATCAAATCATAAGTAACTCCAAGCAATGCCAACATCATGATAAGACTTGTAGATAAGACTTGACATGCAAGTTGTAGATAAGACTTGACATGCAAGTTGTATTTTTTGAACTTGCACCATGTACCTTAGCGGCTCAAGCTAATATAAATTCAACTAAATAATGTACACTCACGCCTCCCCGTGCGCTTGTCAGAGAAGGGATAGAAACCCTTGCCGCCTTTGTGGGCGAAGAAGAGAAATTTAGGAGAATAATCATAAGAAGAAAATTATAAATAACCAAATTTACGCGCATATATATTGTTGAATTGCAGTGCTGGGTATGCATTGCTCATCGAGGACTAGCAATGCCGTCCGCCCTCGTGCCACTCATCAAACGGCTCGTCGTCCAAGCCTGCTGACAAAGTATGGATTCTCTCATGTCCTTCTTTCACAGACTCTTGCATTGCTGAGACCACGGTTTTTGGATTGCACAGAACTACGGCAACGAAAAATGGTATTCTATCATGCACCTGATTTGATATGCGTACACGTACGGATCCGCTGTCTTTTCTATGCTTTTTTTTTAGTGTTCTTGTTTAGACGAAATTTATCTTGTTTGAAAGTATTAATATAGTAATAACTTATCTACTATTCTAAAACAAGACAATTGCCCCAAAAAATGTAGCATAAATCTCAAAGCAACGACGAACAATAGGTGTGTAAACAATATATCAAGTGAATGGAAAATAGTGATCCCTCCTTTTTTTCTAGTATAGTGCATTTAATAGAGGGGGAGGATAAATTGATTTTCACTCCCGGAAGTGTGGCTTCAATCCACCCCCTATCACAGCCGGGATTGCTGCCGCGTCGAGCCGTCACCCAGGTGGCTGGATCCGGAGCCTAGGCCACGTGTGGTAGCCGGATCCGGCATCCAGGATGGTGGAGCGGCGCATGACATCTTGCGGGGATGGTGCGGCTACTTCATCGGTCTCAAAACAGCTCTAGAAGGTAGCATGAGGGAGCCCTTGAAGCGAGTGGTTGGAGTTTGGACGACATCTCGATGATGTCCAATTATAGATGATGTCGGGGATTTTGTTGGACAATGTTGATCTTTCGACTATGGCTTCAACTGTTTGCTGATCTGTGCTTTTTCAGGCTTCGCCATCTATATCCTGTTTTTACGAATGACAATGGTATACACCATTTTTTGCTACAGCTGCTCTTAGGGACCTAGTGCTCCCTCTTTTTCTCCATAAGGTGCATTCTATAGAGAGGGTGGATATATTGATTTTTACTGCCGGATGCACTCAGTCCGTTGAGAAAAAGAGGGAGTAAATATTGATTTTTTTACTCCAGGAAATTAGGCAAGAAACGAACTCCCAAATACGTGTTAATTAGTTAATAGTATTTCACTACAAAGATGATGGTGGGCAAGATCCAAACAAGTGCATGTTGTAATTTTAGGCTAAACACACACGAAGTAATTTCAGGCTAAACAATATCCCCAATGGATAGTACCATAACTATATTGTCGCTTCTTCTATTCATTTTGTAGAATTACAATGCATTGTTATGGCTAGGATCTATTTGTTATTAACTTTTATCGCTAATATGTCCCAACTATACATTTGCTTCTAAAGTTTAGTGCATTGAAATATCTATGCTAAACGCTACAAAGAATGACTGAACCAGGAACAAAATAAAGGCCCACAACTCAGGTACATGATACCCAAAAAATAAAGTGCACTGAAAAACATATCAAGGTTTGCCTATCCGCCATTTCAACCAGTTCCTCATCTGACGAGCACTCCAACCCCACATATCCCTCCCTAGCATACAATTTGAGCACCCAACCTGGACGCCATTTCAACCAGTTTCTCATCTAACGAGCACTCCAACCCCACATACGCGAGGCTCTTGGGCACGACTGGGAGGCCGAAGACCTCGCGGAGTTCCTCCAAACAAGGGCCACCTAACCTGGACGGCGCCGCCGCTTATTTTGGCTGATCTTTGCCACTATGCCGTGGACCCTTTGGACTACTCGCAATAAGATGGTGATTAAGAGATCTTCCCGAGACAGGCGTCTGACTCCTTCTTCAAACTCCTTGCTTTTATGCAACACTGACATCCTCTCTCTAGGCAGCCAGACCGGGACCGTCTGGATGGCATGCTGGATGCGCTTCAGGCCACGGCAAGTCGACTGGCTTCCTGGGAGGGATGATGTACCCCCGCCACTAGGTGGCTTTTTCTTATTTCTTTTATTTTCTTCGGGCGAGAATGTGCCGGTGCCCAGGCGTTATTACGCAAGTGAACTTGTGAGGATGGTTTGCATGGATCGTTGCTTTATCTATAAAGTGGGGCGAAAGCCTATTTCGTGCATATAATTTGAACATATGAACCATTTTACCCCATTTGTATTGAAATTCAAATCTCAGTAAGAGGTTGACGCATAGGTCACCAAACAGACCTCTAATCGCCCAAGATAATATTGCAGCCGAAGTTAGTTGAGGAAAACCCACATTCATAAATACATCACTTGTTCTTGTGTCCACGTCGATTCGCACCTTTTCATTCGTTCCCATAAGTTATTTTAAATTCCTTTGTTCCAAACGGAGCCTTATATTTTTTTTCAGCATGTGTGGTAGATTAGAATAGTAAGAAAAACATACCAAAGGCTAATTAACTCCACTGAAATACGGAATGAAAAGGTGCACTACATGATAAGCCATATACCAAAGGCTAATTACTTTTTTCTTCATCGTAACGGGAGATGGTAACAAATAATCAATGGCGGAGCTTATTGCAATAGTGGTCTCTTGAGGGGGGGAATGGGCCATCAAGGTAGAAAATGTTGGTCTCTCTCTAGGCTGGCCCACCCAAGAATTTAATTATTGCTCCGCCACTGCACATAATATGTCCAATAAATTTGGATGGCAGTCTAATATTAGAAGTAGTGAAGCCTGAGGGTGTCGATCAATCATTTCTTATCTGATATATTGTCAAATGTCGACACCTTGCAATACCGGAAGGTTGTGTGCATCAATCCTTGATGCAGAGGTTGTGGTTTTACCCTCCTTTTCGAAAATAAAAATACACTTCTATGAAGGCGGGTACGCAGTAACAACGTAGACACGTTAAGGATTTCATGCATACAATTCAAAGTGAATGACCCAATTTACCGTGAACAACCTTATTCTTCAATGTAAATCACCATTTCAAGTTGACATGCATCCGGTGACGAACAATTGTTTCAGTTGATACTTTGTAGGATGTATGCACCAACTATTGCACAGCACAGGGGTTTACCCTCTTTTTGGAAGAACAGAAAAGAGAAACGTACACAGGCAGGAACGACGCACACATTAACGATTTCATCCATCCAACCCAGCTAAAGACTTTCAAGTTTGAAGCAGACAACTGCGAACAATCTCCTCTAGTTATCTTCAAACACACACAATTAATTGTTTCAGTTGGTATCTGACCAGCTGACGAACACCTTGCCAACACTGGTGTCGAGCCCGAAGGCCTTCCACACGGCAGCCGACGTGCTGATCTCATTCTCACCGCAGCCGCTCTCACGGGCGCACTCGTCGACGACCATGGCCACGACATATTGCCCGTCCGCGCTCCTGATGCGGATCGTCTTGCCACACCGGTTGCCGGGCCCGTACCACATCGTACCCAGCGACACCAGGAACTGGTCGTCGCTGTGGTACTGGCCGTCGCAGCTCGCCGGCCCACCCTCCTCCCCTTTGTCGAAGCCGTTCACCGACATCACCGCCGAGAAGGTGTAGATCTGCCCGGCGATGCACGACACCTGCAGGGAAACAAGAATGACAAAGACGGCCACGACCTTGGCGGTGCTCGCCATGGTGATTGTGTAATTGAGCGTGCTCCTGCTACCTTGCGTGTGTATGGCAGCTTAGCTTGCTCTGTGTGCTTTGCGTTCTCTTTGAGCATGTTGGTCGGAGGTATATATAGGCTTGTGCCAGCTGCAGCATGCAGACAAAACTGACGGACGTACCCACGCATTTGGAGACAAAGTAAGTGTCCTCTGTTGGAGGTGAATCGCTCACCTCCCTCTAATCTCTCTCGGCTGCTTCACACAGCTCACACAAGAACATAGGAGACGAGAGTTTGACGTCGTGAGCCTGCCTCATGCAGCCCGATCTTTTCTTCCTCTGTTTCTCTTGTATCATACGGAGGGAGTACTAGTAAACAAGATTACAAATTTACAACCCTTAAGTAACAGACATGCATGCAGCAAGAGCAAAAAACTAGAGAGGAGCAGCAAGAAAATAAATACACCTGGTCGTGTAATTTTCGGTGCTAATTTAGAGAAAAATTAGTAAGAGGTTTGCCAAGTTTGACAGCGTCCTGAACCTGAACAAATGTTGTACTGACTGGGTTCAGTCTTGCTGCAAACTTGAGCGACAGCAGCATGTCTGTAAATGAGCTCTGATTAAACTTGTCGGTCTAGTCCCAAAAGCTGTGAAATAGCACTTGTTAAACACCCCACTGCCCCGGGCAGCCACATTTCAAGAGTCTGAGAAATTGAACATCAAACAAAACAATCCTTGCAACCACATAACAAATGACATGACGGACTTCACAATCACAAGTAACAGATTATTTCAAACTACTCCCTCCGTCCCAAAATAAGTGACTCAACTTATGTGGCGGCCAGGTGGGTGCAAGCCAACTCAGCAGCAAAGCCACATATCGGCATGGTCTGATCGGCATGGTCAGCCACTCTGATTCTTATTCCAGAGCCAAAGGCGGGTGAGCGAGAGCCACCAGAAGCTCCCGCCTAACACAACAACACACCATAACAGGGGGACTACCACGTTACGGCCGACATACCTCAAGTCTGAAGAATTCACATGAACAGATGCGAGAGACAATACAAAGGAAAGGTTTGAGTAAGTGCAAATAAATGTGATCGGTAGGTAGTGTAGAAATAAAATGGAGATGGAATCATCGATCTATGTCCATGCTTACTACTCATATGGATGTATATAGATATATTTTAAAATGTAGATTCAATCATTTTGCATCGTATGTAGTCTGTATTGAAATCTCTAGAAAGACTTACATTTAGGAACGGAGGGAGTACCTGGGGACGGAGACCTTGGCAGTTTCTTCTTGTATCGGGGCGTCCATACATCTGAAAGAACCACTGGTGAAGTGGTAACCTTTACTGCAGGAATTTTTGTCCAAAAGGACCCTCTGCCGAACGCTATTGCCAGAAAGGACCACCTGCGGTACAATTAATCAAAAAAAGACCCCCTCGCACCTGGCGGCAGGCGCGCTAGGTGACACGTGTCACCTGCCGCCACGGCTTGAGGCGGCCGGCACCTGCTGCAAAATCACTAGGCGGCCGTCCGTTTTCCTGTTTCAGCCAGGCTTCGCAACGGAACGGAGAGGGGAAGGTGGGCCCTGTCACCACTACGCCAGGCGACAGGCCTGTTCGCATGCACGTGCCGAAAGCGACACTGGCAGCGTTGATTCCGCGGCTGACGGCGCTGATTCCGGGGTAATTAGATGTTGCTGTTGCTGCGTGAGCGGGAGGCAGCGTTGTTGTTGCTGCGGCGGATGCGACAACGGGTTTTAGCCTGTTCTGCCAGCACTACAGTGTTCTTCTTCTTTTTATACGTGATGCCGCTGCTTCGTGCGCATAGACTCTGCCTCAGCCTGCTTTCTTGCTCTCTTCTCGGTCTCAACAACACGCAGAACGAATAGCTCAGTAGACACTTTTAGTCGCGATTTAGGACAGTTTAGAGTTGGATTCTGAAAATGTTGTAGTTGAAGAAAAGATAGATCAAGGTAAGAGTTGTCCATTTTTGAAAATGCGTTTTGGCGGCAGGTGCTAGCCGCCGTGCGTCGTGGCGGCAGGTGACACGTGTCACCTGGCGCGCCTGCCGCCAGAATCGTGGGGGTCCTCTTTGACATATTATTCCACAGGTGGTCCTTCCTAGCAAATGCGTTCGGCAGCTGGTCCTTTGGACAAAAATTCTTACTGCAGATCCAGCGGGCCATTAGGAGATGTGACACCCATAAAGTCTCTAGTTCCTACAATCCGTCAAGACTAATTTGGAAGACGGTGTCCATCTTGGAGCACCTCTCAACGCAGAAGTGCCTAATAAGGTAGTTCCCCCAAAATTGGAGAGGCACAATAGCACTTATCGAGACATCGTGCACATGCAGGGATTCCACGAATCCATCATGCTACCTAGCAGACCTCAATATTTTTCTAGTTCACTCTCCATGCAATGGCTCCCTTCAGCGATCTCAATATGCCGATCCAACTTCATAGGCGAGGGCGGGAAAGCGTGCATTGGGGGCGAGGCATCACCAATCATGCTACTCACATCACTGTATTGGTCTGCTGGAACATGTTGATGCAGGCTCTTTTCTTCAATATGAACAATCTTATCACTGCATGGTGCTTCCGATCCAACGGGCCCAACAGACACAGGTGAGACGGTGATTTGGATGTTAAAACAAACATCTTTGGGGTTGTACATACCATCATATATTAAAGAGTGCAATGACCGGACAAGCCTTGCATCAACACTAACAGCATTCACCTGCAACTCTGAGGAATTGTTCTCGTCAATGGTTGCCCCATGACAGTCAATTCTAGATCGTTTGTCTATGTACAGCAACTCCAACTCCAGATTTCTCTCATTTAGTCTTGTGTGGAAAAATTATTGCACGAAGGTTCTCACAACCTATTAGAAATAGCCGCTTGAGCCTTGGGACTTGCACCATCACAATTTTGAAGTCTAGTATCTTGATCGCAGTTCCAGAGAGGTCCAACTCCACAAGGTTGGGTATCCCACGCAAGAACAGATTTTCCACCTGTTTGCAACCTGCTAAGGAGATCATAGAGATTTTGATATCACTATTGTTTCCTAAAGTAGCGAGTGGACGAAAATGTTTGAGAGGTAGATCACTGCTTGGTGTCCATACAAAAGTTGGTCCATAACCATCAAAGCTGAAGGACTCAATGGATGAAGGAAGACCACCAAGGCCAGCAATGTTTTCCACCCCATCACAACCATCAAGTACAAGCACTCGAAGTCCACTCGCCTTTGATAGGCTTGTTGGCAGAACTTTCATCTCAATGTTTTACCTGATAAATCAAGTATCTCTATCCTAGACTTATCCATAAAGGAGTTTCCAACATCCCTGGATGTCTCCCATCGACATGTTGGTTTGATTATTCAGAGCCTTTGAAGGTTAGGTAGCCGCCCTTGAAAATATGTAGTGTACTGCCAACACCTTGTTCCGTCATATTGAGCTCTTTGATACTAGGCATGAGATCCATCTTTTCTTCAGATAATATTTCATTCCAGTCTGCATAACGAAGGTCTAATACCCCCAGTCTATACAAACTTGTCCACTCTGTATGATCCTCTATGTCACCAAAAATTGGTCATCTCTACAATGGTCCAGTCCAAGGAATCTTAGGCGATGGCTTTTCAGGAAAGGAGGCGCTGCAAAACTAAAGGCACAACAATAGAGAACTAACACACCAAGGTTGTTGGAATGCTCAAACAAGCCACTTTGTAACGGTGGTGGGTAATCTGATCTCTCAAATGCCAAGAAGAAAGATGATGCCGCTGGGTGTGACTGAAATCCAATGGTATGGACCTTCTTCATAGACATGATCATCTTCAAGTATCAGAAAAGGAGGCTCCGTCTGTTTCATGAACTTCCTAAGCACACCATCAACCAAAAGAGCATCACACTCCCAATTTAACTTTCCATGCAATGCAACACTAATATCCCTTGCTTTGTCCCCTTGTATGATCCCATCGCACATCCAACAGTTGGAAGCTTGTGCAACCCACTGAAAGATGTGGAAACTAAAATGCAGGAATAACTCATAGAGACAACAATCTGCAACCATTGTTGGGTTGATTGATGTCCAACATACATGGACTCCGAGCAATTATGGCAACAGCCTCTTCACGTAGTATTGCTTAAAATTCTGAGCTTGTTATTTGTTTTGTGATCGCATGGTGGATATAAGCAAGACTATGAGTGTATCTTCATTGAGTGGTAAAGTTTCAGTTCCTCTGTAATTAATATTTGCATTACTCTTCCACTTTTCCACTCTGAACAGACTATATAAATTGTCCTGTCAAGGAATAGTCCGGAGCGGTTCTCATAGACGGAAGCACTTTCTCTATGGATCGCAGAACTGTCGACACCCCAAATCCACCCCAACCATCAAAATAGACGATCCTTACATTGCGGTCCATCATTGGAAGAACTCAAAATATCTCCTCTCTCGCTTCATCAACATCTTTCGCAAATATCTCCTATAATAAAATAATAAAAAGGAAGAAACTGTAAGTCAGTTAGAACACCTTTGCTAGCTACAATATTAATTAAGCATGTAATGTTGTGTACTCTGAGAGTCTGAGTACTACCTCCATGTCACAATGTAGGTTGTTTAAGAGTTGAGCAGAATTAAGACTCTAGGTAAATTACCATATATACGCTTCCATTATTAGAACTAGTACTAGTGTACTTCACTACTTCTAGTTCCAAGGAGGGAATTACTAAAAAAATATAGGTAAAACAATGTTGAAATTGTACAAATAATTTTGAGAGGAGGGGGGTGATATTTAATGGGGTTCATGGTGAACAAGCAAATGTAGGTCTTCGGAACACTCACGTGATTGACATCCCCTGCTTAGGCTAGGCCAAGTACATAGCAATTACGGTGAGGAGGAACATTTGATGATCTACCTGCGGGTTATTGTTATAAATATAGGTCATTTTAGTATTCCTAACTTGTCTCGAGATAGGAATCCTTCTACGTACCTATGGGTTTCAGCTCATCTTGTTAAGTAAATAAATTGGCCCAGGAGCGCTCTGGCATATATGACTCTTAGACTACCTATAGTGGAGAGTAACTTAGACTAGTAACATACATATGTTACTTGTCTATGTTACTACCTCTATAGTGGGGAGTAACATATCTGGTGTCATGCAATACTTCATTTATTAGGTTGTAAACTCATCTTGTCTTGGTATGTGTGATGTTACTCATAGTATGACTAACTAGCTATGTTACCACATGCTTCTATTTTCTCATTAATTACTCGCCACACCATCTATTTTGCCTAGATATGTATGATGTTATCACCTATGTTACTCCCACTATGGGTAGTCTTAGCAATGATTGCAACACTATCTAGAGACCGCCTTGTTTCTTTACCCAGTGTTTCCCAACCTAGTGTCCCCTCCATCGATGAGATCGAATATATTATGCATGCACGACTCAGGGTTGATGCAGAGAACTATTGGCATACACGAACATGAGATGCTCAACATAGGTTAACTCGTAGCTAAAGAAAAACCATGGACACGAACATGATTCTTTGCTTGTTGCCTTCACACTCTCCATAGAGCCTTTTGCTTCATGCTGCCATCGGATGGAATAAGACCTACATCAACATCCAATCATGTATGGAAAAATCCTGCACACGGCGCACACGCATAGAGGAGGCCCAGCCCACCATCCCACGCGGCCTCCCGCAAAACCTGGGCTAGGTCACGTCGTACCCCAACTCCCCAACGCTCAACTCCCATTTGGCATTCGCCATAGCCGCTGCTAGCTCCCCTCGCTCCTGCCCTGCCTCGATGGCACGCCGTGGCGAGATCCCACAAAACCATCGCCGGAGCAACGTTGTGTTTCCTCTTTGTCATCCCTTCTTCCTCCTCATATTTACTTTCCTCACCCCGTCTCTCTTTCTCAAATGAACGCGAGAACGCCATGGCTTCTCGTCTTTGTGCAACGCCGCCGCCTGGGAACTTCGCCTGATCCCCCCGCGTCCGCCGAAGGAGTTGCGCCTACGGATTCTCTCTGCACCATCGCCATGTCGCTCGATGTCGTCGGATACAAGCCGTCGCAGCCGCCGTCGCACGCCTTCCCGTCGTCGCGTTGACCTCGCCTAGCGTAGCCTACCGCTGCCGTCTGTGATGCATCGCTAGCTCCCCCGCATCCCATCGCCCTTGCTTGAGAGCGGCAAGTAGCAGCAAGCCAGACACGTGATGTGCTCCTTCCTCTGCTCTCCGCTGCTCCTATTCGAGCAAATCGGGTAAACCTGAACCCGAACCCGAATTTTCGGGTACCCGAAATGTCGGGTATTGATTTTTTTAGACAATTTCGGCTATGCAAAATGGAAACCCGAATTCTAAAAAACCCGAATAACCTGACCCAAAATTTTGGGTAAACACGAACGCCCAGCGCGGCCGCGGCGTCGCCGCCGCCGACGAACGCGACCGCCGCAGCTCGAGAAGCACTAGTAGAAAACAGACCTTTTGTGCCGGTTCGTAAGGGCCTTTAGTGCCGGTTCTCCAACCGGCACTAAAGGGTGGGGACTAAAGCCCCCCCCCCCCTTTAGTCCCGGTTCAACACGGCCCGGCACTAAAGGCCCACCACGTGGCACCTGCCGGCGCCGTGGGCTGGGGGACCTTTAGTCCCGGTTGGTAACACCAACCGGGACTAAAAGTATTTAATTCTTTTAATTTTGGTTTATTTTTCCTTTTAATCCTTTAGGGGTTTATGAATTAATTATCGTTTATTTTTCCTTTTAATTTTGTGTTTTCCATTTAATTATTTTTCATTTCAAACATATATTACGCTACTACATACTGTACACGTTGTGCATATATATATAAATAGAATTTCTCGTAGAACCGATCATATATATATATCATCGAATTTCTCGTACGACGACCATTCACATACATATATACATATATATATATATATATATATATATATATATATATATATATATATATATATATATATATATATATATATATATACAATTTGGTATATACAATTTCTCCTACAATTTGCGGATCATTACATATGCAGGCATTACTACTTGATCTTGTAATGGTATTCTCCTTTGGGATCTATGACCTGGTCGAGCAGAAATCCAGCTATTTCCTCTTGAATTGCTCGTACGCGAGCCGTTGGTAGGAGCTGGCCCCGCATCTCCGTCAGCTATAAGAAGGAGATCAAGATGAATATATTATTTGTGTGTATATATATTAGCTAGATCATGATAAAAAAATTATGGATAGTGTTCTGGCAAACGTACCCAAAGATTTCTTTCGTTTCTGCTCCTTTCAGACGTGATCATGCGAATGTTCTCGCAAACGTAGTATGCGCATAAACTATTCCCCTGCTCCTGCCTCATGCACTTTACGAGAATAAAATTCAATCAGATAATAATTAATCAAGCATGATAATGGTATTGAAACTAGAATTAAAGAGATGCATGGACGTAGCTAGCTAGTACTACTTAATTACCTTGGGTCGCACCCATGTCAGCTTGGGACCAGTTTGACGAACTTGGCCCAAGCCCTGCCCGCCGGCAAAGAAAATGAATAAAGGAGTTATTAACTAGTTGATATCAGGAAATGAAGTAAAGACGCCGACATAGTGCGATAATAATTGAAATTACCTGTCGACCATCCCCCTCACGGTTGCGTATTCGGATGGATTCTTATATAGTGAGTCCAGTACTTCAAGTTTTCCCTTGTCAACTTCAATGATTAACAAGATCCAGTGGTAACTGCATGCGCACACGTTTTGTATAATTAAGCGGGCATATGCATAACTCATCAACTACACTTATTAACATCTAGTAAGCAAAAAATAGAATTTGTAGTACAAGATATAGTAACACTCATCCGAAGTTGTAAGGAAGTAGTATTTCTGGTTGGGTGTTTAGTTGCTTCAAAAACTCTAGCAGGAATCTCTCTGTGTCTTTTCTCGAATATTCAGTTTCCCATATCGTTTGATTAACCGTATTTGAGTCAATGAACCCAATGCCATAGCGTCTAGCTTTTTTCATTTCATACATCTTCATTCTGCATAATACCACAGAAAAGAATATAGTGAGGATAATTACAGGTAATGAACGAGAGCACAGCTAGCTAGCTAGAGACTTAAATTACAGAAAGAAATCACTTACAGACAATAGCAACTGACGATAGATTTGTCGAGTGCGTCTTGATTGAATAACTGAAACAACTCTGAATAATGAATCCACAAATCTTTTTTATGGAAGTAATGTTTTTTCTTGACTTTCACCATGAGGGACTCTTGATTGGTATTTGATGTTTCTTGCATGTACCACGTATGCAAATTGTACAATCTCGTTGGTAGAAGCTTGACATCGTCAGGCTTGACCAGAGGTTTGCCGCGGACATATTGGTATTTTACTTCCTCCTTTGTAATCCCAGGGATTTTCTCAAGGCCTAGGAGTTGTTCAACAGTGACACCGGCCTCTTTAGCCTGCCTTTTATGATCGTCGGTTATTACCAGCCGATCGGCGGTACTCACAGGTGTTTGTACAATGAGCGGGGGGATCGATTGCACTGCCTGTTCTCCCAGCTGGGGAACAGTTTTCCCGCTTTTTTTGCCAACTGCTTGGCTCGAGCTCGAGCTCGACTCCTTTTGTCCTGCAAAATATGACTTCTTGATAGACCGCACATAGTCGGAGTCCTTCTGATTGTCAGCCGATCGAGCCATATCAATAAAGTGTTGTGAGACATGCTCAGGTACTTTCTCCTTTGGCGGCGGGGGCGGTTTCGGTCCAAAATGGGCCTTCACTTTGGCATCCACTACGGTGTCGAGTTCCTCCTCAGTCAGGTGGTAAGGCAACTTCGGAAGAGGCTTGAGGTTTGGACCATATTTGAATTTCTTGCCTGTTGTACCGCTAGACGTCGTAGCTGCGGCCTCTCTCTTCCGCTGTTGCTTAGGCGACGGAGCACGCTGAGTCGGCCGTGACGGCAGACGCGGTGCCGGACTTGGAGGACGAGGAGTCGGCTGATGCCGTGCCGGACTTGGAGGAGGAGTCGGCTGACGCGGTGCCGGACTTGGAGGAGGAGGAGTTGGCTGATGCCGTGCCGGACTTGGAGGAGGAGTCGGCTGACGCGGTGCCGGACTTGGAGGAGGAGGAGTCGACTGACGCGGCAGCGGACTTGGAGGAGGAGGAGTCGGTGGCCTTGGAAAGACGATGCAATCCTTTTTCCATAGAATGATACGATGTATGGCCTCTCCCAGTGTTCTCTCCTCGTCACCTCCAAGAATGTCAAGTTGTAGCTCGTGATATCCTGACATCACTTCATCAACCCCGACACGAGCATAGCCAGCTGGAATGGGATTGCAATGGAAGGTTGCTTCAGGGGGATTTGCTAAAGCATAGCCGTCCGCCACCTTCATGGATAAGTTCTTCACTTTCATGTGTAGCTCACAGTTAGTCCTGTCTTTGATATCATCCACAGGGTAGCTAGCTAGAAGTGCATCATCGATATCGGCCGGGGCGGAACCCACGCTGCTTCTCGGCATAGATGGGACGGTGCTATCCAATGCTGGATCGATCTGCTCATGCTGCCGCTGAGACGCCCTTTCCTGGCTGAGTGAGTCGATCTGCTCCTGCTGCCGCCTGAAAGCGCGTTCCAACTCCAGGTGCTTTGATTCTAGGCCTTCAAGGCGGAGTGCTTCCTCCTTCTTCTTCTGCTCCTCCTGCTTCTTCTTTCTCGCACGGCTTCTGTAGTCGTCGTTCCAATCCGCAAACCCCTCAAACCACGGAACAACACCTTTGCCTCGTGTTCTTCCCGGGTGTTCAGGATTCTTCAGGGCGCGCGTAAGCTCGTCGTTCTCTCTGTTGGGCGTGAACACCCCCGTTCGAGCTTCTTCTATTGCAATAAGTATTTCGTCTGTCGCTTCTTTAAGACTTGCCTTCACCATAACCAGCCATGTCTCTGGGTCCAACTTTCCCCCATGCGCATAAAACCATGTCCTGCACCTGGGGGGCCATGTCAATGTAACTGGAGTGACCCCTGCACTAATCATCTCTTGCTCAGATTGATCCCACTTAGGCAGGGCCACCTGGTAGCCACCTGGCCCCAGAGTATGGTGCCACTTCTTTTTCGCAGCATTAATCTTGTTTTTTCTCGACCGTTCCTTAGCTTCTTCCGATTCCTTGAACTTCACGAAAGCGTCCCAGTGATCTTTTGCCTTCACCAGTGCTCCCTTGAATTCTGGAGTCTTCTTTTTTGATTTGACGTACGCAGTCCATGTATTTTTCTTGAAGGTGTTGAATGCGATCGCCATCTTTTTAAGAGCATAGTTTCTGACTTTCTTCAGATCAGCATCTGTCAAATTATCTGGTAGGGTGAAATGCCGCATGAGCGAATCCCAAAGCACATCTTTTGCTCTTTCGTCGACAAAAGTAACTCCTGCTCGATCTCCCTTTGCTGGCTTTCTCCATTCTTGAACGGAGATCGGGATTTGGTCCCTGACAATAACTCCGCATTGATTCTTGAACTTGGTCGCATTTTTCCTAGGTTCAAGCGGTTCGCCATTTGATGTTTTGATGGAATCGATGTTGAACTTTACGCGAGGATCCAACTTTCTGGCCGGGCCTCGAACTACCCTGTCGCTTGTAGAAGATTTGCTCGATCCGGAGGCCTAAAAGAAGAAAGATCGATTCGTTAATACATACAAATCAATTAAGACATGTAATGATCACCGGATGGCTTATATAATAAATATACCTCGCCGGTCTTTGTTATTTGAAGAACTTTTTCTTCGTCAACATCGTTGTCGTCGCCTTCATCTATTCGTTCGTCTTCATCAAATATCATACAACCCTCACCGGAATTGTTCAGATATTGTGAGCCGTCATCATCTTCAGGTTCATGCTCTGGGCTCGGGGAGCGTATGATGTCGAACAGAGCCTCTTCTCCTTCTCTGCCGGTATTGTCCATACCTTTTATTTAACTAATCCAGAAGAAAGATAAAATAATTTAGTATTCAAATTAGAATGCATGCAATCAATAAGGAAAAACCGAATCATAGTACATAATATGCATCTCGAATAATTCATATAATATGCATCATCGAATATAATCTCGAATAAATCGTCTCGAATATTATCGAATATAATCTCGAATACATCTCGAGTATTATCACTAATACATCTCGAATATTATCATATATATAACATCACTAGCTAATACAGATCGAATATTATCGAAGAATCTAGTTCACTCGCGGTTCCTGAGGCGCGGGCGGTGGACACCCAAAGAGAAGGAACCATCACAAGATCATAGCTCGGGTGAGATCCCTGAAGAATCTGCCAGGTATTAGAGAACCTGACGTCCAACGCATCCATGTAGCGACGGACGTGCTCGTCCTCCTCCCTGACACGGTGACGTACCACCTCCGGCGGGGCCGGCTGCATCCGCACCGAAAGTGGCCCACGCGAACGCCACCAAAGAAGCTCCGGGTCGACGACGGGACCCGGGGCCGGGTTCCTCACCAAGCTGCGCGCCCCTGAAGGTAGCACCTCCCAGTGCCAGCCCGGCGGAGCCTAGTCCCGAACGTTGCCCCTCTGAAGCAGGACGTCGTCGCGAACGAGTCGACGACGAGGATGCGGGCCGGGCATCGTTGACTCCGAGAAGAAATTCTTATGAAAAAAATTTCCTATATATGCAATGTCATTTTATTAGGAAATTTTGAGCAAAATATCCTCTTTTCAATTATAATGTCCCATTCCTAGGTTATAACTACCCTAATAATATTCCTTTCTCAAAAAATTCCGAAACTTTTGCCACTTATATATAGTCCTTCTAACAAATATATATATGGTCAACTTTTTCCTATGCAACTTTTTTATATGCAAATTTTTTTCTATACTATGATATACAACATTATATAAAATTAAAAAACAGAAAAAGAAACACTAATTAAGCATACTTCTATACATCCATTAAAAAACAGAAAAACAACATTATATGAAAAAATTTCTATACTAATTAAACACTAATTATATCCATCTAACATGCATTCATAAATATATATATATACTAGTGAAAAAATAATCATCTAAAACATCTAAACTAATTAATTTCTATACATACATATATACTAATATACTAATTAATTCCTCAAATGTTAAAATTCCTCAACTTTTTTCTATACATACATATAGACTAATATACCAACATGTATAGTGAAAAAATTTCTATAGATACATATATACTAAATAATCATCTAAAACAACTAAAACATCAAAAACATTCATGCATACATGTATAAAAAAAAACTAGTGAAAAAAAATCGCCGGAGGGGGCGGCCGCGCGAGCTCACAGCGGACGGACGGCGGCGTCGAGGTGCGGCAAGGGCGCGGACGGACGGACAGCGATGTCGAGGGGCAGGGGCGCGGACGGACGGCGACGGCGACGGCGCGAGGTGCAGGGGCGCGGCGGCCACGACGTCGAGGTGCGACAGAGGCGCGGACGGACGGCGGCGTCGAGGGGCAGGGGTGCGGACGGACGGACGGCGACGTCGAGGGGAAGGGGCGCGCGGACGGACGGTGATGGCGAGCTTCGGCAGCCTGGCGGCGTGGTGGTTCGGCGACGTCAAGAAGATTTGGGGAAAAATTCGTAAGTGCTGCTTATATAGGAGACACCTTTAGTCGCGGTTGGAGCCACCAACCGCGACTAAAGGTATTTTTCGCTGGGCGAAGCGGCAGGAAGCGCAGACCTTTAGTCGCGGTTGGTGGCACCAACCGCGACTAAAGGTTACCTTTAGTCGCGGTTGCAGCGACCAACCGCGACTAAAGGTCTCGTGCTGCCACAGCCGCGGTGCAGAAAGTTTAGTCCTACCTCGCCCAGCGAAGGGCAGCTGCACTGGTTTATAAACCCCGCTGCGGCTGCTCCCTCGAGCTCCTCTCTAGGCAGGCCTGTGTGGGCCTATCGAACCTGTGCTGCCCTGTTGGGCCTACTGGGCCTTGTGAGCCTGCGGTTGGGGCCCAGTAGGCGGGCTTTTTGTTTACTTTTCAGTTTTTTTAATTTCTGTTTTATTTATTTTCTTTTGTTTTTGAGTTTTTTTTTTTGCTTTATTTAGAGTTAATGAGTGAATCTTTTTGCGTTAGGTCAAAAAAATTATAAACTTTCTGTTAGTGGCAGTAGTTTTCAAATTTGAATAGTTTAAATTCGAATTATTGGAATTTGTGTACATCACTAATTTGTGAATAACTTTACTTTAAAAATAGATTTTGCAGTGATTCTTTTTTCTGCTGTTTAATATTAGCGTGTTTTATCATTATATTCAATTTGGTAATTCTTAGGTTATTTAAAAAATAAAATGCCTTTGTAACAGACGAGTTTTCGTCTGAAACCCTTATACTTCGAAAGAGATTGTCCATTTTGTACACGAAGTGCATCCAGTTTTTATCGTAACCCTCTCAACTTTTTAGCACATACTATGTGGGTGAAATGATGATACCATGCCAACTTTCAACCTTTTCAGAGTTCATTTGTAGTGTTTTTCAATTTCAGGGTCATTTAGCTCAAAAAAATCAGTAAATGCATGAAAAATAGCAAATGAAGTGAGAAATGGTTGAAAATTGATGGCGTGGCTTCGAATGGTGCATACTGAATACACAAAAAGTCTGGAGTTGAAATAAGTTTAAAAAAATGAAATGCCTTAGTAACACACGAGTTTTCATCTGAGACCCTGATACTTCGAAAGAGATTGTCCATTTTGTAGACGAAGTGCATCCAGTTTTTGCCGTAACCCTCTCAACTTTTTAGCACATGTTATGTGGGTGAAATGATGATACCATGCCAACTTTCAACCTTTTCAGAGTTCATTTGTAGTGCTTTTCAATTTCAGGGTCATTTAGCTCAAAAAAATTAGTAAATGCATAAAAAATAGCAAATGAAGTCAGAAAGGATTGAAAATTGATGGCGTGGCTTCGAATGGTGCATACTGAACACACAAAAAGTCTGGAGTTGAAATAAGTTTAAAAAAATGAAATGCCTTAGTAACACACGAGTTTTCGTCTGAAACCCTGATACTTCGAAAGAGATTGTCCATTTTGTACACGAAGTGCATCCAGTTTTTGCCGTAACCCTCTCAACTTTTTAGCACATGTTATGTGGGTGAAATGATGATACCATGCCAACTTGCAACCTTTTCAGAGTTCCTTTGTAGTGCTTTTCAATTTCAGGGTCATTTAGCTCAAAAAAATCAGTAAATGCATGAAAAATAGCAAATGAAGTCAGAAAGGGTTGAAAATTGATGACGTGGCTCTGGACATAAAATTTGACGCGTTTCAAATGCTAAAACACATAAGTACACTACTATTACAAAGATTCCCTCCGGTTTGTCCGAAGTGGGACTTTCCAGATATATAAGTCCGGAAACTAACTAGAGAAGCCGGTCACATCCCAGAGTGGGATCTTTGGGTATAAAACTTTTTCTTCACGTGTGTCCCTTTGCGTCGTAACCATCACTACACCATAACACTACATTCCTGACAGTCTGGTTGGTCGGGTATACAAGTTCCGCCAACAGACAGTCGGTCGGGAAAGATTATTGCCAACCGACATTGTCTGTTGGGGAAAGTCCAGACGGGAAAGCCCTTTCCCGACCGACATATATTTCCCGACCGACTGTTTGTCAGCTTTGGTGCATCTTTCCCGACCAACATTCTGTTGGGCCTGCCATGGGCCTTTCCCGACCAACAGTCCATTGGGATTGCCATGTCCCTTTCCCAACCGATTATCTGATAGGGTAATTTTTTGCCAACCGACAATCTGTCAGGGCTGCCATGGGCTTTCCCGACCAACTACCAAATAGGGTATTATTTCCTAACCAACAAACGTACTGTTAGGCCTGATATTGGCTTTTCCTGTTAGGCCCGACATTAGCTTTTCAACTGTCAGATGGGTTTTGTTTTGCCAACCAGCATCAGTTAGCCCTCCCATAGCTGGATTTTTCATTACCAAAAGAATATCAATCAAGTTGCATAATTCATAACAGTAGGTGCATGTCTCCTAACAATATATAAAACCAGAACCAAATAATTCACATATAAACAACACACATTCATTAATTTTCACAAATAAACAGTTCATCTGTTATGAAGTAATGATCATCCAAGTTTCCTATAAACTAATGTAACTAATTAAATAGAGAGGAAACGATTATGGTTTATGTATGAGCAAAATTTCCTCGCTTTGTTTTCGGGAATTTGTCTCAGAGGGCACATCATCTGCCTTGGTTCCTTGTAGTGGGGTAACTACATACCCATCATCACAACCTTCCACCAAGATGCACCAAGATTCTTGCATCATTCTCGTACTTGACATCAAAACCTTCATTGTTCATCTCAATATCCTCCATCTTGAACATCTGAAGTTAAAATTCCCAGTTAATATTCCATATGACAACTAGAGAACATGATATTTTCTCTAAGTTTCTTTGAATACGATTTCATACCAAACCAACTGAAGAGAATTCATAATCACTGACGAGAAAAGGGGTACCCTTCTAAAAGAATTAGATGGGAGCATACCTTTAGCTCCCCTCTTTCGGGTTTCCTGTAAACCTTCTTTTGCTATATCCTGAGATACAATGTATCCTGATCTATGTGCCCGTGTGGGATACCTCTATTCAGGCCATTCCTACATAAATTAAAGGAGTAAAAAATCAGATGATTATGATCAGGTCACAGCAAAAGCATTTGCTAATCATCTGCAACATGATAAAGGATATTTCAATAAGCATCGTAAGGCTTGCAGAATACATAAACCAAATACCGTTGCAAACATCAGCACACAATTTCAGAAATATGGAAGTGATCATGTTCAGTGGTTCGGATTTTTAGTAAAAAAATGTGAAGAATAAGTTGTTTCCATGTTCATTCACATTGATGTACAACCAGAATTCAAAAGACAGCAGCATAGCAAGCTTTACAAGGAGCACACCAGCAAGCTCTAATATAGTTTCACATCATTTCGTTATTTCAGCTAGACAATGTACACCACACGGCCAGAACCTAGAAGCTGCACATGGATTACAAAGTGGTTCTTATTAAGTGCACTGATTGTTATAGTGGAGCTTCAGTACAATAAATTTAAAAATTACATAGTTATAGAAGTGTATTAATTAGCCATGAATAATAATTCAAGTCCTTTAATTGGAAGGACTCCGGCGCTCATGTGTAAAGAAGAACTAATTGCTACTTTCAAATGTGTACATCAGTAAAACCATGATAGCACAACAGACCAAGAGGTACTAAGTAAATGATTTGGTCTTTCCACAGAACATGCAAACTATAAATAAAGACAAGGGTACATGGCAGAATACCATGCCACTAGCTAAAAACAAAATAAAGTCATGGAAGCTGTACATTGGGTGATACAACATAGAAATCAATCGTGCAACATGGTCATCAACCCGTGCATATGCACGAGTTACCTTTGTTTGTGTTTGAGATTGTTAATTGGGAATAACTATGACGGTCTGGAATCGTTAGACCATATTTTAAATCAGAAATAGTTTTTGCTTGGGCCACATATGCTATTCTTATATAAATCTAGGAAAAACAAAAATATGTGTAATTTGTTTCATGCCTCCCCAATTCACTACATGTAAGAAAGAGGTGGTTAAGAATGCACTGATATGTGTGCTTAGGATACAACTAAAAAAAGGAGCTGCCAAAAGAAATTCTGAGTATAATTAAATATGACTTTTATAAGCAACATGTGCTAAAATACTCCTTAATTGTAGTTGTAGATAAGACCATCATAATTTAAAAGAGTTCCCCTTAGATATCCTTCCCATGGAATATAGATATATATATTATTCCTAGACCAGCATGGCAAGCTAGTACTCAGACACCTACTAAGGAAGGCCTTGCATTCAGGTATAGGTAACCATGTAGAGGGCATGCCAAGCACTAGTTAAAATGTCCTTATTTCTAGGCACTAGATATTCCATTGATAGTCGTAAAGCTTCCAAGAATATCAACAAGTTAAATTATACAAGGAGCTGTTCATTAGATTACTTTACTCTGACCGCATTAAAAATTTAAAAGTAGTGGCAACATAACAAATGGTTTTAAACTGAAACTGAGAGCAACATACACTCAAAAACATTTTCTGAAGCGGGATAAAGATTAAGAACCTTAGGTGCCTCGAGGATAGACATTTGTTTCTGGTCTGAGGTGAGCATCTTTCATCTGCAGTACCAAAATCCACATTTCACAATTTAAATACATATCTAGAAACAAGGTGAGGGGGGAATACAAAAATCCAAATGGATCCAACCCCACGTGAAATGGATATATAGAGGGGGAGGGGCGAACGGAAGAGAAGAAACAACACATGTCTAACCAGTTTATTTTCACCTCATTTAGCAAAATTATTATTCCTCAATCTTTCCTTCAACCTGATTACTCATACCTCTGTATAACAAAAGGGGAAACGATTATTAACGTACAAATGAATCTATTTAAAAACATGTAAAGAAGAAGCTTTGGAATCCATAACATGAGCATTCAACAAGGTTAACACCCACTAGCAACTAATTGCTAATTTGGAATGTGAACATCGGTAACACCATGATAGCACAACTGACCAAGAGCAACTAAGTAAATGATTTGGTATTTTCACTGGACATGCAAATTGTAAATAAAGATGGGTACACGGCAGAATACCATGCCATAAATAATTACCCTCCATAAAAACAACTAGTAACAAGTCTAGAATTTAAAAAGAAACAAATACTCGTAAAGTATTTCTATGAACTTGAGAAAAATTCTATTGGGAGAGGAAGAGGCCAATAGTATCATTGATGGATTCGGGATCTAGTTAGTTACATGCACGTCCTGTGCGTTGACAGTGGGGTGCACGTTTATGAGGAATTCAATGCTGGAAAAAAAATGACAGTTCTTCAGATGCCAATATTACGTTGAGATCGACTCTCTCTAAAGAAAAGCAACATAAGGAAAAAAAATATTCCGGTAGCATACTGCAAAACAAGAAAATATGGTTTAAAATGATAGAAGAATCTATCAATATAATCACACCACAGGGGTATGCAAGCAAATATAAAAAAAAACTGAAAAAAAAAACTGAGATAGACACTGATGCCCGGAGAAGAGAAGGTGTGCTTTAACTGAATCAATCAAGTGGAATTTTTTCCGCAAACAAATCACTGGCTCATGTACATCAATCAGAGTTCCAGCATAATGTCACAGGTGAACGAATCAAGTTAGAAAAATAATGCAACATGCAACTGTAGCCTTTTGGATGGTACTGCTGGAACACAATACTTCGAAACATCAGCACCATTGCCATTTATGACGAGAAAATACCTGTGAATGCTCACTTCTAGAGTTCAGCAAAGGAACCAAAGAGTTCCAGCATAAAACATCAGAGATCACTTCACACATTACATACGATTCATGACACTCAGGTAAGGAAACGAAGACAAGATATAACAGTAGAAAAAAATTAATAGAAAATGGCTCATAATCATTAGAAAATAGCTTATCTTGGCGCAAACTTAAGAAAACAACTTCAAGTCAAAGCTAACAAGTTCAGCACATCAATGTGCTATGCACCGAGCAAACATTATTTACATGTATAAAACGGGCATTGCATGATCTCGGTACTCATGTGAGATCAGAACTTTGGAATGTCCAAAGTTAGAATAAATTCAAAGATATCCACACATATACAGTGCAAGTTTGCAACTACAACAAGATGACATGCAGTAAAAAAATGAATCACTACACGGACTTTGAATTCATATGCAATCAAAATTTGAAAATCTCCAGGAACAGAATAAATTCAGACTTATCCATGCGCTACATAACAAAGTGTGAATACTACATGCAAAAATAAGTGTGAATTCTGCATGATATTCATAAGCATTAACAATCACTGCAGGTAAAAGAATCAGTAGATATCATCTAAGCAAAGAAAATCAAATACTAGCAATCTCCACGATGTAAACTAACCTGCAACAGTTGAGGTGACAGCAGCCTTGTCTAGGTGGCAATCTCGTCACTTTCTTCTTTCATGCCCATCTAGGAGGCTGGAAAAAAAGGTGAAAGATGCACAGGTGATACTCTAGTAAAGTCTCAGGGAGGAACAAGAACCTGGGGAGTCGATGTTAGTCCCCGAGCTGTCCGGGAAGTGCTTCATCACGACGCTTGCCATGTCTCCCCCGTCTGCTGTAGGTTAAGCCCCGTCACCCCCCGGGATCTCCAACAGGTTAAGCCCCGCCACCCCCGAGATCTGCCCGTCGCCCGTCGTGACGACGGCGAGGTGAGGAAAGAGCAACTGGGTGGAGGAGAGGGTTTGAGCGTGTGGGGCGGCAGGCCAGCATGGTCGCGCGGGAGGCAGGATGGGGCGGAGGCAGGGTGGAGAGGGCGGCGGCGGCGGGTGTCCAAGCCGGCGGCGCGCGTGGGGAATGAGAATGGAACTAGGGATTTGCCTCTCCGTGCGTGGTGGGTTATGTGTTGGGGGAAAACCTTTTCGCGGGCTGGGCCAAATGGTAGCGCTAAAAATTTCAGTACGCGCGCGCAGGCCCATTTGCCACGGACAGTTGGTCGGCAATATTTCCCGACCGATGTATCGATGGGCATAACAGCTTTCCCGACCCATCGTTCGACACTAAATGTGTTCACATTCCCATCCGACTGTATGTCACTATTTAAATGTTTTCCCGACCGACTATCTGTCACAAGTTTTCGCAACCAACAGTCGGCCGGCGAAAGTGACTTTTTCCAACACACGTCCGTAGGGAATGCAGTGTCGTGGTGTAGTGCATGGACAATCTTCATCGTTTAACTTGATGCTCGGGTCAACATTCACTCTGAAGGGAGCAATTTCATGAAACTTTTCATAATTTTCTGACATGTCTGTCTTGTCCTTCACTCCCACGATGTTTCTTTTCCCTAAAAGAACTATGTGGCGCTTTGGCTCATCGTATGATGTATTCGCTTCCTTATCTTTTCTTTTTCTCGGCTTGGTAGACATGTCCTTCACATAGAAAACCTGCGCCACATCATTGGCTAGGACGAATGGTTCGTCTGCGTACCCAAGATTGTTGAGATCCACTGTTGTCATTCCGTACTGCGGGTCTTCCTTTACCCCGCCTCCTGTCAGATTGACCCATTTGCACCGAAACAAAGGGACCTTCAAACCAAGTCCATAGTCAAGTTCCCATATCTCCTCTATGTAACCATAATATGTGTCCTTTGGCCTATTGGTGTTTGCTGCATCAAAGCGGACACCACTGTTTTGGTTGGCGCTCTTTTTATCTTGGGTGATCGTGTAAAATGTATTCCCATTTATCTCGTACCCTTTGAAAGTCAATATAGTCGAAGATGGTAACTTGGACAGCAAGTACAGGTCATCTGCAACAGTGTCGTCATGCATGAGACGTGTCTGCAACCAACCGGCGAAAGTCACCGTTTGTTCATGTGTAATCCAGTCGTTAGACTGCTCCGGGTGTTTGGAGCGTAGAATATTCTTGTGTTGCTCGATATACGGAGCCACCAAGGTGGAACTTTGTAGAACTGTGGAATGTGCTTGCGCCAAAGAATGCCCGTCCTGGCATATTACTGAATTCTTTCCTAGCGTGCCTTTTCCACCCAGTCTGCCCTCATGCCGCGATTCTGAAACACCAATCGGCTTAATGTCAGGAATAAAGTCAACACAAAACTCAATGACCTCCTCTGTTTCATGGCCCTTGGAGATGCTTCATTCTGGCCTAGCACGATTATGAACATATTTCTTTAAGACTCCCATGACCCTCTCAAAGGGGAACATATTGTGTAGAAATACAGGACCCAGAATGGCAATCTCCTCGACTAGGTGAACTAGGACGTGCGTCATGATATTGAAGAAGGATGGTGGGAACACCAACTCGAAACTGACAAGACATTGCACCAAATCATTCTCTAACCTTGGTAGGATTTCTGGATCGATTACCTTCTGAGAGATTGCATTGAGGAATGCACATAGCTTCACAATGGCTAATCGAACGTTTTCCGGTAGAAGCCCCCTCAATGCAACCGGAAGCAGATGCGTCATAATCACGTGACAGTCATGAGACTTTAGGTTCTGAAACTTTTTCTCTGCCATATTTATTATTCCCTTTATATTCGACGAGAAGCCAGACGGGACCTTCATACTGAGCAGGCATTCGAAGAAGATTTCCTTCTCTTCTTTGGTAAGAGCGTAGCTGGCATGACCCTGAAACTGCTTTGGATCCATGCCGTCTTCTCCGTGCATACGTTGCTGGTCCTCCCGTGCCTTCGGTATATATTTTGTCTTCCCATACACGCCCAAGAAGCCTAGCAGGTTCACGCAAAGATTCTTCGTCACGTGCATCACGTCGATTGCAGAGCGGACCTCTAGGTCTTTCCAATAGGGTAGGTTCCAAAATATAGATTTCTTCTTCCACATGGGTGCGCGTTCGTCAGCGTCATTCGGAACAGATTGTCCGCCAGAACCCTTTCCAAAGATTACTTTTAAATCCTTGACCATATCAAGTATATCATCACCAGTACGGTGGCGAGGCTTCTTCCGGTGATCTGCCTCACCTTTGAAATGCTTGCCTTTCTTTCTTACGGGATGCCTGCTCTGAAGAAATCGACGATGCCCCAGGTACACATTATTCTTACATTTATCCAAATATATACTGTCGATATCATCTAAACAGTGCGTGCATGCGTGGTATCCCTTGTTTGTCTGTCCTGAAAGGTTACTGAGAGCAGGCCAATCATTGATGGTTACAAACAACAACGCATGTAGGTCAAATTCCTCCTGTTCTTTCTCATCCCACGCACGTACACCTTTTCCATTCCACAGTTGTAAAAGTTCTTCAACTAATGGCCTTAGGTACACATCAATGTCGTTGCCGGGTTGCTTGGGGCCTTGGATGAGCACTGGCATCATAATGAACTTTCGCTTCATGCACAACCAAGGAGGAACGTTATAGATACATAGAGTCACAGGCCATGTGCTATGATTGTTGTTCTGCTCCCCAAAAGGATTAATGCCATCTGCACTTAAACCAAACCATACGTTCCTTGCGTCCTTTGCAAAGTCCTTCCACTTTCTCTCGATTTTTCTCCACTGCGATCCGTCAGCGGGTACTCTCAACTTCCCATCTTTCTTACGGTCTTCGTTGTGCCATCGCATCAACTTGGCATGCTCTTTGTTTTGGAACAAACGTTTCAACCGTGGTATTATAGGAGCATACCACATCACCTTGGCAGGAATCTTCTTCCTGGGGCGCTCGCCCTCAACATCACCAGGGTCATCGTGGTCGATCTTATAGCGCAATGCACAACATACCGGGCATGCATTCAAATCCTCGTACTCACCGCGGTAGAGGATGCAGTCATTAGGGCATGCATGTATCTTCTGCACCTCTAATCCTAGAGGACAGACAGCCTTCTTTGCTTCGTACGTATTGTCGGGCAATTCGTTGTCCTTTGGTAGCTTCTTCTTTAACATTATCAGCAACTTTTCAAATGCCTTGTCAGATACACCATTCTTTGCCTTCCATTGCAGTAATTCCAGTGTGGTACCCAGCTTTTTCTTGTCATCTTCGCAATTTGGGTACAACAATTTCTTGTGATCCTCTAACATGCGCTGCAACTTCAGCTTCTCCTTTTCACTTGCGCAGTTTCTCTTTGCATCGGCAATGGCCCGACCAAGATCATCAGCGGGCTCATCTGATGCCTCTTCTTCAGCTCCTTCCCGCATTGCCGGCTCAGCTTCTTCCCCCATTGTTATACCATCGTATTCATGGAACCCATGGTCAGGATAGCTATCGTCATCCTCTTCTTCTTCATTCTCTTCCATTAGGACCCCTCTTTCTCCGTGCTTGGTCCAATAGTTATAGCCGGACATGAAACCGGACTCAAACAGGTGGACGTGAATGGTTCTTGAGTTAGAGTAATTTCGATCATTCTTACAGCCAGCACATGGACAATACATAAAACCATCCGCCCGCTTGTTTGCCTCAGCCGCAACCAGAAAAGTATGCACGCCATTAATGAACTGGGGAGAGCATCGGTCATTGTACATCCATTGCCGGCTCATCTTCATTACACAACACCGAAAAGACCAAATTAATACAAGTTCATACATAAAGTTCATACACACTTGTTCTCATAAAGCAACATACAAACTCTCTAGCTAAAGCATTTAAATGCAACAACAAATGCGATCAAGATCGCAACTAAGGTAACAATTGATCCAACAGCATAGTGATACCAAGCCTCACTATCAATGGCATATTTTTTAAATTTTCTAATCTTCAAGCGCATTGCATCCATCTTGATCTTGTGATCATCGACGACATCGGCAACATACAACTCCAGTTTCATCTTCTCTTCTTCAACTCTTTTCAATTTTTCTTTCAAATACTCGTTTTCTTTTTCAATTAAATTTAACTTCTTGACAAGAATATCTATGTCGGTTGCAATTTCCGGTTCACATACCTCCTAAATAAAAATATCTATGTCAACTTGATGGGCATAATTGTCATAAACACGAAATGCAACAAATAGTTATAAAAGAGAGTATATACCACATCCGAATCATAAACCGGACGAGGGCCGACGGGGACGGATATCAAAACCATGCCACTATGTATAACAAACAACCATCACTAGTAGAAAAAGGGCCTTTAGTCCCGGTTCCAGAGGGCCTTTAGTCCCGGTTCTGGAACCGGGACTAAAGGGTCGGGACTAAAGCCCAAAACCTTTAGTCCCGGTTCGCTTACGAACCGGGACCAAAGGGGCTCCACGTGGCCGCTGCGGGAAGCCCAGGTAGGAGGACCTTTAGTCCCGGTTGGTAACACCAACCGGGACCAAAAGGCATCCACGTGGCCGCTGCGGGGAGCCCAGGCAGGAGAACCTTTAGTCCCGGTTGGTCACACCAACCGGGACCAAAGGTCATCCACGCGTGAGCATCTGGCAGCAGCTGGGGTTTTTTTTTTTGAAGGGGGGGGGGGGGTTGGGGGGTTTTGGAGGGTTAATTTAGGGGTTTCATATTGTGTTAGCTAGCTAATAGGGAGAAGTGTCCTCTCTTTCTCCGTGCTCGGTCGACGGTAGCTACTATACATATAGAGATAACTCGATGCTAGCTAATAAGAAAATGAAGGAAACCATTAATTACACAAGATCGTCATGCTGAACATATATAGAGAGAAGTGACATCTCTTTCTCCGTGCTTAGTCGAACAACAAGTTTTCGTATATCTATCCGACGGTACTACATATATACAATATAACATCTTTTACAATCCCTAACATCATCTACCTAAGATCCATTCTACATATATACAATATAACATCAAGAAAGAATCCCACCAATTCCTCTTGAATTGCTCGTATGCGATCATGTGGTAGGAGTTCATCCCGCATCTGCCAGATCTAATTTAAAGAAGGGGGTCAATACATGCATATATATGAATAAAACTCAACACAATTGATGGTAATATATAAAATAAAATTGTGAATATTATTTACGTACTTCAAATTGTTTGTCAGAGAAGCCTCGCTCAGAGGTCGAGTGGCGAATGAACTCGCATACGTAGTATGCACATAAAACAGTCCCTTCTTTCTGGTACAAGCACTTTACGAGAATAGAGTTCAATCAAACTGATAAGCAAGCATGGTAATGATATATTAATGAAAATTTGAATCAATTAGAGATGCGCGGAACTAGCTAGTACTACTTACTTTGGGGTGCGTAAATCGCAACTCTTTGTTTAGACCGGGAACCTTTCGGGTGAACTTCTTCCAAACCCTGCCAGGCAAAGAAAATGATTACTTGATATCAGGAAATTAACGAAAGTTGCATGCCGATATGGTCCCGGTATTGACTGAACTTACTTCTTGAGCATTGCAGTCATGTCCGCATAATTCTCGGGATCTTTACGTCTCGAGTCTAAGACAGTTACTAATGCCTCGTCAGGCTTAATGGATAGCAGAATAAAGTGGAAACTGCGCACGCATATATAACTCATCAATTACATTACTTAACCTCGAGTAAGCGAAACTGAGTATACAGAGAAGACAGCAATACTCACTTGAAGTTGTAAGGAAAGAGTATTTCCCTTTTGTTTTGATGTATAAGGAACGACTGTAGCAAGTTCTCCTCGGTCTCTTTGATTGAGTTTTGTACCGTCCATTCATTTACGGCATCTGGGCTAATGAACCCAACGTCGAAGATTCCTACTTTTTTGCATTCGAAGATCTTCAATCTGCGTAATATAGTGAGGATAATTATATATACATGCAATGAACGAGCTGAGCTAGAGACTTAACTATAGAAATAATACTTACAGACAGTAGGAAGTCATGAGTTGTTTGTCGAGGGCCAGTTGATTGTATAACTGAAATAACTCCACAAATTCAACAGGCATCACGGAAAGTCCAATGAATTCGTGCTCTGGTTTCACTGCCATATACATAGTGTCTCTCCCAGACTCCCTGCAGGTTTTCATGTACCACTCATGCAATTTGTACATCATCGTTGTTAGAGGAGGATGATCAGGTTTGACGAGAGGCTTCCCGTGCACGTATTTATATTCTTCTTTTGTTACCTCAGCCGTTTGAAAAATTACATCATCCCCCAAGTAATCACCAGGATTTGTACCAGGCACCATCCCCGGATGATTAGCGACGATATCGCTAGACACCTTGAGCGGGGGGCACGATTTCTTCTCCTGTTCGCCGAGCTGGGGAATTATTTTCCCACTTCTTCGTTCTGCTAACCTTGCATCACTGGAAGTACTTCCCGACCGCCGCGCTTCTTCATATGTCTTTTTAAGAATGCGGACATAGTTGGAATCCGGCGGAGGCGGTGGTGGTCGCTTCAGGGCATCGATAGTGCGCTTCACTTTCACCGGATCTAGCTTCTCCTTTGGAGGTGGAGTTTTCTTTGCAAAATGGTCCCTCACTTGGGCACGACATATGTCCTCGTTTTCCTGCTCGGTCCTCTCATATGGTAACTTTTCCACAGGCTTGAGAGATGGACCGTATCTGAATTGCCTCCCGCCTCTGCTTGTACTGCTAGCCGCCGGAGCGGCGGCGTCTCTCTTCCGTCGTTGCTGACGAGGTGGAGAAGGAGGCGGAGTGCTCCGACGCGCCGGAGTAGGCGAAGGAGGAGGCGGAGTGCCCTCACGCGTCGGAGGAGCCAGAGAAGGAGGCGGAGTGCCCTGATCACTCGCCGGAGGAGGAGGAGGAGGAGGAGGCGGAGTGCCCTGACTCGCCTGAGGAGGAGGAGGAGGCGGAGGCGTCCAGTTTGGAAGCTTGATGTACTCTTTCTGCCATAGACATGTACTCCTCAGAGCACGAACCAGCTGATTCTCCCCTTCACCTGTAGAGTGGTAAAGCTCGAGCTCCTCAAATCCCTCCATTACTTCATCCACCATCACAACAGCATAGCCATGTGGAATCGGAAGGCAGTGAAAAGTTCCGTTGGGTTGAGGAGGTGCAACAGAGCCGAGAGCCGCCTTGAAAGTGAGGTTATGGCATTTCGTCATAAGCTCGCAATTTTGAGTCTCCGTGATAGTATCCACGGGGTAGATAGGCTCCGTGAAGTCAGTCTGAACGGGCTCCGTGGAAGCCACGCTTCTTCTCCGCTGAGATGGCGGGGTAGCTTCTGGGGTAGCTTCGTGCCGCTGAGATAGTTGGCCGGCAGCTCGCTGGCTCTCAGCTTCCTCTAGCTTTTGTAGTCTTGCACTCATCTTCTGCATGTCGCTCAGCTCCGCTTTCCTCTTTCTCTCCCGGCTTCTGTAACCGCCTGCGTCGGGAAACCCAAACTTCCACGGAACGGAGCCTGGTGTGCCTCGTGTTCGTCCAGGGTGCTCAACATTCCCTAGGGCCTCAGTCAGCTCATCCTTCTCTCTGTCGGGAATGAACGTCCCTTCCTGCGCTGCGGTGATATACTTCTGAAGCTTCGTGACGGGTATTGCAAGTTGCTCGTCCGTCCAACGGCACTTCCCTATTTCAGGGTCCAAAGTTCCCCCAACCCCGAAGAACCAAGTCCTTGAACGGTCTGGCCAGTTCAATGTCTCTGGTTCGACCCCTTTAGCAATCAGGTCATTCTCAGCTTTGTCCCACAACGGCCGGGCTTTGAGGTAGCCACCTGACCCCGTGTGATGGTGATACTGCTTCTTTGCAGCGTTGTTCTTGTTTGTCTCTGACATTTTCTTACTCTTGTCTGATGTCTTGTAGGCCACAAATGCGGGCCAGTGATCTCTTATCTTCTCAAATCGGCCGATGAATTCTGGAGTCTCACCTTTGTCGACAAACTTTGATTTCAACTCCTTCTTCCACCTCCTGAATAGATCTGCCATCTTCTTAAGAGCACATGCCTTGACCAGTGGCTCTATAACGGGCTTATTCGGATCCTCCTCTGGCGGTAGGGTGAAATTTGCCTTCAGCAAGGTCCAAAGATCATCTTTCTGTCTATCGGTGACATAATCACCTTCAGGGACGTCGTCCTTAGGCTTATTCCATTGCTTGATGCTGATCGGGATGTTGTCCCTAACAATAGCTCCGCACTGAGCAGAAGATGCGTCCTTTGTCCGCTTGGGTTCAATCGGTAGGCCATCGTCCGCGAGTGCTGTGATCGTGAACCTTTCATCCTTGCGCAACCTCTTCTTCGGGCCTCGTCTCGTTACTGAAGTTTGGCTCGATCCAGAGGGCTATAAAAGAAGAAAGAAGAGTTAATATATGTACATACCAAAACAATTAATGCATCAATTAGCTAGTCAGCACCTCCGGAGCCATCATGATCATGTCACCGGAGCCATCATGATCATGTCCTTCCTCCTCCATTGTTCCATCGGTGTCGTTGAGAAACGACAAGACAGCATCACCTCCGGCGAGGATTATCTCCCCCAACAACTGTTCTTGTTCCAAGTCTCTTTGATCCATAGTTTCTGCAAATATAGAAGAATATATATATATATGAGATCAGAAAAAAATTGGATCAACTTGTGCACTTCCATAATGGGGGTATTCTTGATAAATCTATGTTACCGGAGTTATCTATGTTACCGGAGGGGGTAGACGACAACGACGCTCACCCCTCATGTCATGTCCGACGTCCCTCCTCATGTCGAAGTTATCGGGGAGGGGGTAGACGACAACGACGCTCACCCCTCATGTCCGATGTCCCCCCTCATGTCGAAGTTATCGGGGAGGGGGTACAGGTGGCCTCGAGAGTTGGTCGGGCGAGCGGACCGGGAGTAAGTAACTTTTAACTCATTTTAACTCATTTTGAATATATGAACATTTTAACTTTTACGGGTAGGGGCGGGAGGGGGTTGATCGACGTCTCCCCCCCTCATGTCGAAGTTACCGGAGTTTTCTATATGAACAAAAAAAATCCACATGACATGTCCGACGAGCGGACCGCCTCTCTCTCATGCATGTCCGACGTCCCCCCTCATGACAAAAACTTTCTATAAAAAAAAAGCATACATCTATGAACAAAAAAAATTCTATGAACAAAAATAAAATTGTATCAATGCATATATAAAAACTTTCTATGGATCATCATTGCTCATATATCAATGCATATATAAAAACTTTCTATGGATCATCATTGCTCATATATAAAAACTTTCTATAAACAAAAAAAACATACATCAATGAACAAAAAAAATCTATGAACAAAAATAAAATTGTATCAATGCATATATAAAAACTTTCTATGGATCATCCATCCATACATACATACTGCATATACATACATACATACAGCATCCATACATACATACATACATACATACTGCATATACATACAAAAAAAAGGCAGATCCGGCCGGGGCAGCGGTGGCGGCGGCGGCGCGGCAAGCGCGGCACGGGGGAAGGGGGGGGCTCACTGGGGGCGGCGTCGGGGCAGGGGCAGGGGGGCACGGCGGGCGGCGTCGGGGCAGCAGGGGCGCGGGGAGCGACGCCGGCGACGGGGCAGAGGGCGTCGGGGCAGCGGGGGCTCGGCGGCGATGGCGACGAGGATCAGCCTGACGGCGTCGACGGGGCAGAGGGCGGCGAGGGCGTCGACGGCGAGCTCGGGCAGCCTGGCGGCGTCGATGTGCTCGGCGTCGTCGGGGGAAACTGGCAAATTTTCCCAACTCCCGCTTATATAGGGAGACCTTTGGTCCCGGTTGGTGGCACCAACCGGGACCAATGCCACCCTTTAGTCCCGGTTGGTGCCACCAACCGGGACCAAAGGTCTCTTTTCGTCAGCCCAAAGGGCGGGAAGCAGAGACCTTTGGTCCCGGTTGGTGGCACCAACCGGGACTAAAGGGTGGCATTGGTCCCGGTTGGTGCCACCAACCGGGACCAAAGGTGGGCATTGGTCCCGGTTGGTGCCACCAACCGGGACTAAAGGGTGGTGCTGCCCGGGGCCAAAAGTTTAGTCCCACCTCGCTAGCTGAGAGGGCTCGAGAGTGGTTTATAAGCGCTGCTGCGCCAGCCCTCTCGAGCTCCTCTCAACTGCAGACTTACGGGCCTAATCGCACACACCTCTGCCTATGGACCTTCTGGGCCTTCTGCGGGCATGAATCCTGGCCCAACTAAATGGTTGGGTTTCTAGTCGTATTTAGGCCGTGGTGGCCCACTAGGCGGCATTTTTTTTTAATTTTTTTCTACTTTTTTTTGTTTTCTTTTTTTCTTTATTTATTTTCTTTTGTTTCTACTTACAGTTTTTCAGTGATTCTTTTTGCTTTTAGGTCACAAAAATTATAAACTTTCTGTTAGTGCCATTAGTTTCCAAATTTGAATAGTTTAAATTTGAATTCTTTTAAATTGGTGTGAATAACTTTACTATAAAAATAGATTTTTGAGTGATTCTTTTTCCTGCTATTTAATATTACTGTGTTTTATCATTATATTCAATTTGGTAATTTTTAGGTAATTTTAAATGTCTGTTTTAACCAAAAACAGATTTTGTTATTTTAGTTTGCTATTAAAGTTTCTAAAAAAATTCTTTATGAAAATTCTTTTTGCTATTAATGTTTTGAACAAAAAATACTTTGATAACTTTAGTTGCATAAATTTTATATAATTTTAGTTTCATAAATACTAGAGGTTTATAAAATATTTTTAGTTGATTCCTTTTGCTATTAGAGTTTTATAAAAGCTTTTTAGTTGATTCTTTTTGCTATTGAAGAATATTATAGTTTTATTTTAGTTGATCATAACAGAATTTTTTAATTAATTATTTTTAGTTCATTATTTTTGCTATTAGAGTTTCATAAAGGTTTTCTAGTTCATTCTTTTTGCTATTAGTTCATTCTTTGAGCTAAATGACCCTGAAATTGAAAAGCACTTCAAATGAACTCTGAAAAGGTTGAAAGTTGGCATGGTATCATCATTACACCCACATAGCATGTTCTAAAAAGTTGAGAGGGTTACGGCAAAAACTGGATGCACTTCATGTACAAAATGGGCAATCTCTTTCGAAGTATCAGGGTTTCGGACGAAAACTCATCTGTTACAAAGGGATTTCATTTTTTTGAACTTATTTGAACTCCAGACTTTTTGTGTGTTCAAAATGCACCATTCAAAGCCACATCATCAATTTTCAACCCTTTCTGACTTCATTTCCTATTTTTCATGCATTTACTGATTTTTTGAAGCTAAATGACCCTGAAATTGAAAAACACTACAAATGAACTCTGAACAGGTTGAAAGTTGGCATGGTATCATCATTTCACCCACATAGCATGTGCTAAAAAGTTGAGAGGGTTACGGCAAAAACTGGATGCACTTCGTGTACAAAACGGACAATCTCTTTCGAAGTATCAGGGTTTCGGACGAAAACTCATCTGTTACAAAAGGCATTTAATTTCTTCACATGTAACTACAATGATATAGTTGTGGAGAGAAAGTCTTCACTTTTTCTTCGTTTGTGTCCTTTGCTTATTGCGCCGTAACCATGGATAATCTTCATCGTTTAACAGGGTGCTTGGGTCAGCCTTGACTTTGAAGGGAGGAATTTCATGAAACTTTTCATAATCTTCAGACATGTCTGTCTTGCCCTCCAATCCCACGATGTCTCTTTTTCTTGAAAGAACTATGTGGCGCTTTGGCTCATCGTATGATGTATTCGCTTCCTTATCTTTTCTTTTTCTCGGTTTGGTAGACATGTCCTTCACATAGAAAACCTGCGCCACATCATTGGCTAGGACGAATGGTTCGTCTGTGTACCCAAGATTGTTGAGATCCACTGTTGTCATTCCGTACTGTGGGTCTACCTGTACCCCGCCTCCTGACAGATTGACCCATTTGCACTGAAACAAAGGGACCTTGAAATCATGTCCATAGTCAAGTTCCCATATGTCCACTATGTAACCATAATATGTGTCCTTTCCCCTCTTGGTTGCTGCATCAAAGCGGACACCGCTGTTTTGGTTGGTACTCTTTTGATCTTGGGCGATCATGTAAAATGTATTCCCATTTATCTCGTACCCTTTGTAAGTCAATACAGTCGAAGATGGTTCCCTGGCCAACGAGTACAGCTCATCAGAAACAGTGTTGTCACCCATGAGACGTGTTTGCAACCAACTGCCGAAAGTCCTGATGTGTTCATATGTAATCCAGTCGTCACACTGCTCCGGGTGTTTGGAGCGCAGAATATTCTTGTGTTCATCGACATACGGGGTCACCAAGGTAGAATTCTGTAGAACTGTGTAGTGTGCTTGAGACCAAGAATGCCCGTCCCTACATATTATTGAGTCCGCTCCTAGCGTGCCTTTTCCAGTCAGTCTCCCCTCATACCGCGATCGAGGGAGACCAATCTTCTTAAGGTCAGGAATGAAGTCAACACAAAACCCAATGACATCCTCTGTTTGATGGCCCATGGAGATGCTTGCTTCTGGCCTAGCGCGGTTACGAACATATTTCTTTAAGACTCCCATGAACCTCTCAAAGGGGAACATATTGTGTAGAAATACAGGGCCTAGAACAACAATCTCGTCGACTAGATGAACTAGGACGTGCGTCATGATATTGAAGAAAGATGGTGAGAACACCAGCTCGAAACTAACAAGACATTGCACCAAATCACTCCTTAACCTTGACAGGATTTCTGGATCGATCACCTTCTGAGAGATTGCATTGAGGAATGCACATAGCTTCACAATGGCTAATCGAACGTTTTCTGGTAGAAGCCCCCTCAATGCAACCGGAAGCAGTTGCGTCATAATCACGTGGCAGTCATGAGACTTTAGGTTCTGGAACTTTTTCTCTGCCATATTTATTATTCCCTTTATATTCGACGAGAAGCCAGACGGGACCTTCATACTGAGCAGGCATTCAAAGAAGATTTCCTTCTCTTCTTTGGTAAGAGCGTAGCTGGCAGGACCTTCATACTGCTTTGGATGCATGCCGTCTTTTTCATGCACACGTTGCTGTTCCTCCCGTGCCTCCGGTGTATCTTTTGTCTTCCCATACACTCCCAAGAAGCCTAGCAGGTTCACGCAAAGATTCTTCGTCACGTGCATCACGTCGATTGCAGAGCGGACCTCTAGGTCTTTCCAATAGGGTAGGTCCCAAAATATAGATTTCTTCTTCCACATGGGTGCGCGTCCCGCATCGTCAGTCGGAACAGATAGTCCGCCAGGACCCTTTCCAAAGATTACTTGTAAATCATTGACCATATCAAGTATGTGATCAGCAGTACGGAGGGCGGGCTTCTTGCGGTGATCTGCCTCACCTTTGAAATGCTTTCCTTTCTTTCGACATTGATGGTTGGTCGGAAGAAATCGACGATGCCCCAGGTACACATTCTTCCTGCATTTGTCCAAATATATACTGTCGGTGTCATCTAAACAGTGTGTGCATGCGTGGTATCCCTTGTTTGTCTGTCCTGAAAGGTTACTGAGAGCAGGCCAATCGTTGATGGTTACAAACAACAACGCATGTAGGTCAAATTCCTCCTGTTTGTGCCCATCCCACACACGTACACCTTCTCCATTCCACAGTTGTAAAAGTTCTTGAACTAATGGACTTAGGTACACATCAATGTCATTGCCGGGTTGCTTAGGGACTTGGATGAGCACTGGCATCATAATGAACTTCCGCTTCATGCACAACCAAGGAGGAAGGTTATAGATACATAGAGTCACGGGCCAGGTGCTATGATTGCTGCTCTGCTCCCCAAAAGGATTAATGCCATCTGCACTTAAACCAAACCATACGTTCCTTGCGTCACCTGCAAAGTCCCCCCACCTTCTCTCGATTTTTCTCCACCGCGACCCGTCAGCGGGTGCTCTCAACTTCCCGTCTTTCTTACGGTCTTCTTTGTGCCATCGCATCAACTTGGCATGCTCTTTGTTTCTGAACAGACGTTTCAGCCGTGGTATTATAGGAGCATACCACATCACCTTGGCAGGAACCCTCTTCCTGGGGCGCTCGCCCTCAACATCACCAGGGTCATCTCGTCTGATCTTATACCGCAATGCGCCGCATACCGGGCATGCGTTCAAATCCTCGTACTCACCGCAGTAGAGGATGCAGTCATTAGGGCATGCATGTATCTTCTGCACCTCCAATCCTAGAGGGCATAGAACCTTCTTTGCTTCGTACGTACTGCCGGGCAATTCGTTATCCTTTGGAAGCTTCTTCTTCATTATTTTCAGCAGCGAACTAAATCCCTTGTCAGATACACCATTGTCTGCCTTCCATTGCAGCAATTCCAGTGTGGTACCGAGCTTTCTGTTGTCATCTTCGCAATTTGGGTACAACCCTTTTTTGTGATCCTCTAACATGCGACCGAACTTCAACTTCTCCCTTTCACTTTCGCATTCTCTCTGTGCATCAACAATGACCCGGCGAAGATCATCATCGGGCACATCGTCTGGTTCCTCTTGATCTTCAGCTTCCCCCATTGCAGCATCACCGTATTCAGGGGGTGGGTAGTTGTCACCATCCTCTTCTTCTTCGTTGTCTTCCATCATAACCCCTCTTTCTCCATGCTTGGTCCAAACATTATAGTGTGGCATAAAACCCTTCTCAAGCAGGTGGAAGTGAAGGGTTTTAGAGTTGGAGAAAGCCTTCGTATTCTCACAGACAGTACATGGACAATGCATAAAACCATTCTGCTTGTTTGCCTCAGCCGCTTCGAGAAAATTATGCAGGCCCTTAATATACTCGGAGGTGCGTCGGTCACCGTACATCCATTGCCGGTTCATCTGCGTGCGTTATATAGTTCTTATTATTGAACAACATATAACTCTCTAGAGCATCTAATTAAAACACACAAGTAAGAACTTTTTTTTTAGAAAGAAGATAAGAAGAAGAGGCTAACCACGGTGTTGCCGGCGCCGAGATGGGCGCGGGCGATCGACGGCGGTGAGGACGGGGACGGGACAGGACGGACCGCCAAACCTAGACAAATCTTGAGGAAAATAGAGCTTGGACAAGGAGCTTCGAGAGGAGAAAGCTTAAGTGTGGCTCGGGCATTTCATCGAACACCTCATGTGCATAGGAGGTGAGCTAGAGCACCACAAAAGCTCTCCCACGGCCGGGCAAAAAAACAGAGCAATGCATTGCTCTGCTCGCTGGAGGGGGGGGGGCTATATATAGGCCAACCATTGGTCCCGGTTCCAGCCACAAACCGGGACCAATGGTTGTGGGCCAGGAGCGAGGCGCATTGGTCCCGGTTCGTGGCTGGAACCGGGACAAAAGGGGTCACCTTTAGTCCCGGTTCCAGCCACAAACCGGGACCAATGGTTGTGGGCCAGGAGCGAGGCACATTGGTCCCGGTTCGTGTCTAGAACCGGGACAAAAGGGGTCAGACGAACCGGGACCAATGGCCCACGAGGCCCGGCCGGCGCCCTGGCCTCACAAACCGGGACCGATGCCCCCATGGGTCCCGGTTCGTGAGTGAACCGGGACTAATGGGCTTCTCAGGGGTGGACCGATGCCCTGTTTTCTACTAGTGCATATAGGTAAGAAAACTATACAAGTAACTATCTAAATCTTACAAACATAATTTTTTATATAAAAAGGATAAGAACAAGAGGCTCACCAAGGTGGTGCCGGCGACGGGATGGTGCAGGCGATCGACGGTGGTTAGGACGGGGACGGGAAGGCACTAAGTAAACCACACCTATACATGCAAAGTAAGAAGTTAATTTGAGCTCAAATTGCATATAAATCAAATAAACTACCACATATAAATACTCCCAAACTAAAACCAACAAATCACTATACTTATAGAGCATTGCAAGAGCTAATCTAGCAATGAGAGATGAAAGGACAAAGTTGCTAACCTTTGTGAACACTTGGATGGATGGGGTGCCTCCAAATCTTGACAAATTTTGGCAAAAATGGAGGTGAGCTCGAGCAAGGGGAAGAACAAAGGAGAGGAAGAAGGGAAAAAACAGGGAGGAGTGTGCTCGGGCTGGCCGAAGGGTTCATATAGGGGATCTTTAGTCCCGGTTCGTGACACAAACCGGGACTAAAGGTGAGCCTATAGTCCCGGTTCGTGCCACGAACCGGGACTAAAGGTGATCGTGGGGCCCCAGGCTGACACCAGCCTGCCACCACCCCTTTAGTCCCGGTTCGTGTTACGAACCGGGACTAGAGGTCCGGAACGAACCGGGACTAATGATGCCCGTCCCGAACCGGGACTAATGGTCACATTAGTGCCGGTTCAAAACCAGACCGGGACTAATGTCTTAGACAAAAGGTCTGTTTTCTACTAGTGAAGGACCGCTCGGTGGGGGATCAGCGCTGCGGGTTCGACGAATGCTGCTCGCGTGCGTTTGACGGGAGGTTGGGGACGAGAAAGAAGGGATCTGACGGCTAGGTGTGGTCAGATCTGACGGGCAGGGTGCGACCGGCCCAAATTTGGGCCGGCGCGCCGACGCCTATTACTCCCCAAAAGGAAAAGTATCAAATTTGGGAGAATAACAAGGAGACAAATACATACAGATCAAACTTACGGAAGGAAACACACTATAGAAAACCTATAGAAAACTGAGATCGTGTTACACAGACATATAGTAGTATAGTACCATTACGAAGTTCACACTGATTGCCACTTACATAAAGTAGACTATCCGCACATATCATCCATGTACGCATGCACATTATTGAAGTTACTAGACCTAGATAACTCGATTTACCGTGAATGATCTCCACGATCGACCGGCACCATGTCTTAGAGTACATCCGACCAGGTTACAGACACCTCGCCGAGGCTGGTATCGAGCTTAAGTGCCTCCCACACAACGACAGACGTGCTGATCTCATCGGTGCGGCAGCCGTTCTCGGTGCCGCACTAGTCCACGACCATAGCCTCCTGGGATATCCCGACCGAGCTCTTGATGTTGATCATCTTCCCGCACCGGAGGCCATTCTCATACCACGCCGTGGTCAGTGACACGAGGAAGAGACCGTTGCTGTGGTACTGGCCGTCGCACGCCGCTGGCCCGCCCTCTTCTCCTTGCTGGAACCCGTTCAATGACATCACCGCAGGGACATCGATCGCCAGCCCAGCCGCACCAGACACCTGCAGGAAAACAAGGATGCCAAGAATTACCACGACCGTGCTAGTGCTCGCCATGTCGATTCATGGATAAAAGCTCATGTTTGCGTTTATAAGCTAGCTTAGCTTGCCGTTGCCCTCCCTGTATGCTTTGCTTTCTCTCAAGGCTGTTGGTTGGAGGGCTTTATGTAGGCTTGTGTTGCAGCCTGGAGACAAAGCAAGGTACGTAATCACACACGTGATGTGCATGCCGCCCTCGTGTGGCTCATCAAAGAGCCTGCAGACAAAATAAGGATTCTTCCCTCGTAGTAAATCTTTGCATTGTTAAGACCACGCATGTTGTTGGATCTCATTTCGCCAAAAAAGGATGGAGTGTTGCAATCCAAGTTCAATATAATTAATATTGCACAACAAACAATGCAACAAAGATGATCGAGGGTAAGATCAAGACAAGTGGGTGTAGTAATCTAGGTGTTAATTAACAGGAAAATACACTTGGTCAAATAAGAGGGCATCCAAGTGGCGTCCAATTTGTATCCGCCATGTATTATTGTCAACATGTTTCGTAGTCGGCTATGATGCACAGATCGCAAGTTCAGCGTACCTATGAAGGTGGGAGTGATAGCCTTGATTTTCTCATTGCGGGTATGTAAAAATAATATGTGTTTTAGTTTTTACTGGATAAAGCTTCTACCCATTGTAGTGCATAGGCTTCGTTTGTAGTCTGTTGTTCATTGATAATAAAAACGATAGTTGTTTACGATTATGTGTACATGGTTGAAGAAGGCAGCCAAGGATGATTTACCCAATATGAATGATGGTGTCGTCTATGGACCACCCTCCCCATCCAACCCCTTCTTAGGGCATCTCGAATGATGTCCCGCAAATCGGCCGCAAACGTCTGTACCGAGGGGTTCGGATGTTTTCTGTCATCCAACACGGTGCGTCAAATGTCCGCGGATCAGTCTGCATGTCCGAATTCCTGCAAACCAGAAGCAAACCTGGGAAATTTTGCGAGAGTTCAGACATATGCCTCGCCAATCAAAATCCACCACATACCCCTCTCTCCTCTCCGTCTGAATGGTGGAAGGCCGCTGCTATCTTGTTGTTGTTTGGCGGAAGGTGATTAGCATGCTTGGCATTTGGCGGAAGGCTGCTAGTATGTTTAACGAAAGCTAGGAATCACATAGTTGTTTCCGTATTATTTTTTTCAACTGCTTATTAGTACCACGTCATCGATAGTGAGTCACGCATGTTTGGCGGAAGGCACCAGTGACCGGTGCTATCGTGGCAGATGGCTATTTGGCTCTTTTGTCTTCTTCAAGTGTTTAGTACCACATCGTTGATAGTGAGGCACATATGTTTGGCGAACGGCAATAGTGACAGCCGCTAGTTATTTGGCCGAAGGTTCTTTTTGCTTGATAGAGAGGCGGATATATGACGTATAGGGTTGGATGGCCGGCTCCGTGTTCGTGTGTGTGGATGCGTCCGTAGTGGGATCGTGAGTCCGATTTGTGTGTCACTACTGTTTTCATCAATTCCAGAATGTCCTGAAACATCCAAAACATATCATTGCAACTTTCCCATGCTTCTTGAGATGCCATTATAGCCACTTGAACCTATTTACGGTAAAAGAACAGGTCACCTTTTTTTGGGACATAGTACAGACACAAACACTCATTCATATACGCATACACTCACCCCTATGAACGCACAGACACACACCCTACCCTATGAGCACCTCTAAGAGACTGAGCCGCACCCCTATGAATAGGCCATATTTGATTTCATATGTTTGCATGGACACAAATGCCCCTGCCCAATATGCCCGAAAAGAAAACCATATTTGACGATGCTCAAATTCTTTCTCCCTCGTGTGCGTGTGCTCCAGCCTCCCCGCTATTTTTACCGCCGCTGCCGCCCCACTCCTCCGATGATGACCCCTTATCTTCCCTGCTGGCTTCTCGTAGTCGGCCCCAACAACAAGCCCCGGTGACTCCTTTACATCTGTTTTACATTGTATGCTCTAGTGGGGCTTATATGGGTATGCCAATTCATCATCGAAAGGTAACCAACAAGGAATAGAAGAGCATAGAGGATCAATTTGAGAAGTGCCCTTTATCTTATAGGTGTCGTTTGATTCTAATAAATTAAGTGCTTACAAGTATGCCGATGTTCCTAATATCTTTCTTTGAAGTACCCGTGGGGTACAGAAAAGGTTAGACTTTTATCGGTCACACTTTTCTGGCAATGCGATGAGATTAAAACCAAGTACAATTTGGCCAAGTGGGATATAATACGTGGACCGAATGATCAAGGGGGTTTTGTAATCTATATAAACAGCCCTTTGAGGCCTCAATCAATACAGTTATTATTCTCCAATTATCATGGTATCATACGCCTAGGTTTTCCGCACCTGGCATGGCACCGCCAACCGCGCCGCCGCCCCGGCCGACCCGGCCCCTCTTCTCCATGGCCGAGTTCCGCGCCGCCGGTGCCCCCCCCCCCCTTCTTCTTCCTCCTCTACAACTACCCAAACAACCCCTCCTCAACTCCCAATGATCTCCCTAGCCGACACCATTGCCGACGTCTCCCCCTTCATCCCGATCTCGTTAGATCTTGGCGCCCACAACTACTACCATTGGCGCCACCTCTTCACCATACACCTCGGCCGCTGCGGCCTTCGCCACCACATAGATCCATCCTACCCTCCGCAGCACGCCGATCCTCGCTGGGTGAAAGATGATCTCGTCATCATCCAGTGGATTTACACACGCATCTCCACGGAGCTCTTCAATCTGGTCTCCTCCGACGACGCCACCGCCGCCGAGCTTTGGGCATCTCTCCAGCAGCTGTTCCAGGACAACTCCGACGCGCGCATCAACGCCCTCAACACCGAGCTCCGTACGACCGTCCAAGGAGATGCCCCGGTCACCGTTTTCTGCCAGCGGATCAAGGCTATCGGCGACGAACTTCGTGAACTCGGCGATCACGTCGACGATCGCGCCCTCATCAACGCCCTCCTCGTCGGCCTCGGCGAGCAGTTTGAGAAGCAGCAGTCCTTCATCCCCATGCTCAAGCCCTACCCCACCTTCAAGGATGTTCGCTCCCTCTTCCAGCAAGAAGAGAAGAATCAAGCTCGCAAGGCGCAACGGCCACCACAGGTGTTTCACGCTACCGCTCCTGCCGCGGCCGCGCCTCCCGCGCCTGGGCTGCCGCGCCACTCTGCCGCACCCTCCCCTCCTACCGCGGCGGCAGCAGCTCCTCCACCGCCCCCAGGCTGGCGCCCGAGCCCGAACTACCGGGGCAAGAATCCGATCTACCGGCCCCCTGCATCTCGCTCCGCCGGCACTGCACAAGCTCCGCCATCGGCCGCTCCATCGCCACCGGCTCCCTCAACATGGCAGCCTCCGCACGATCCCTGGACCGGCCTTGTTCAAGCTTGGCCGATGCCCTGGTCGGCCCCTTCGCCGTACGGCGCCCCGCCTGCTTACACGGGCACGTGGAGCCCTGGCCTCCGCCCGGCCACCGGCTCTCCTGGACTCCTTGGGCCCAAGCCACCGGCGCATGTCTACACCGCCACTCCTACGCCACCTCCCAGCGCGCCAGGACTACCGCCACCCTACTACACCTTGCCGGCTTCTTACGGCACCTTGCCGGCCCCGGCAGCATACTACCAGTTGCCGACCCTGCCCTACGCTCCCATGCACGCTCCTGGCCCCTCTGCTCCTCCACAGCAGCCGGCCTGGGATCAAGCCGCCTTCATCAACGCCATGAACAACTTTACTCTCAATAACGAAGGTACGGATTGGATTTTCGATTCTGGTGCATCCTCGCATATGTCTTCAAATATGAATTTGTTGTCAGCTTGTTTCCCTTCTGTTTTTTCTACGATCACAATTGGTGATGGTTCCACCATACCTGTTTCCTGCACCGGTCATTCTTACATCTCTTCCTCTTACGCCAATTTTCTTCTCCGCAATATTCTTGTTGTCCCTTCCCTCATCAAAAATCTTATTTCTGTTCGCCAATTTTGCATTGATAATCAAGTTATTTTTGGCTTTTGACCCTTTTGGTTTGTCTGTGAAGAATCTAACAACGGGGGAGGGGGGGGGGAGGGGGGGTCCTCGCTAGGTACAATAGCACGGGCGATCTTTATCCGCTTCATGGCGCACCTACATCCACTCCCCGAGCCATGCTTGCATCAGTTGATTTGTGGCATCGTCGTCTAGGACACCCCAATAAAACCACCTTGTCATCTTTGCTTCAAGAATTTTGTATTCCTAGTTCTAGTGTTCCTCATAATCCCTCTCTTTGTAATGCCTGTCAATGCGGCAAACATGTTAGATTACCTTTTGGAACCTCTACTACCCTTAGCACTTTTCCATTTGAATTAATTCACTGTGATTTATGGACCTCTCCCGTCCCTAGTGTCTCTGGTTACAAATATGATCTTATGATTTTGGATGACTATTCTCATTATATTTGGACTTTTCCTATTCGTGCTAAATCTGAAGTACATGCCATCTTTCTCAATTTTCGACAATATGTTCTTACACACATTGGCTTGCCAATTAGATTTATTCAATGCGATAATGGTCGAGAATTTGACAACACTCAAAACCGCAACTTCTTTCTTACACAAGGCATCCTTCTTCGTTTTTCATGTCCTTATACCTCCCCTCAAAACGGTAAAGTTGAACGCTCTCTTCGCTCCATTAATGATATTCTTCGCACCTTGCTATTACAAGCTTCTCTCCCCTCTCGTTTTTGGGCCGAAGCCCTTCGCACTGCCACACTACTTCTAAATATTCGACCAACTAAGACATGTCCTCTTTATTCGCCTTTTCAATCTCTTTCTCTCTCCCATCCCGATTATTCTTTTTTGCGTGTTTTTGGCTGTCTTTGTTTTCCGAACACCGCCTCTACCGCCTCCAACAAACTCAAACCACGTTCACTACCTTGCATTCATCTTGGCCTTTCTGACGATCACAAAGGATATCGCTGTTTCGATCCATCTTCTGGTCGCGTGCTTGTCTCACGCCATGTCACCTTCGATGAAAACACGTTTCCTTATTCTGTCACTAACACCACCACCTCTGCCGCGACCTCTCCCTCTCCCGCCGTAAGGCCGGCAAGCCTGAGGCAGCCGGCAAGCCCGGCAACCCCGGCCAGCCCGACAAGCCCGGCAATTCCGGCAAGCCCGACACCGGCAGGCCCGGCAAGCCCGGCAAGCCCGACAAGCCCGGCAAGCACGGCAGGCCCGGCAAGACCGGCAAGCCCGGCAAGCACGGCAGGCCCGGCAAGCCCGGCATGCCCGGCACCGGCAGGACCGGCAAGCCCGGCATGCCCGGTAAGCCCGGCACCGGCAGGACCGGCAAGCTCGGCAACCGACAGGCCCGGCAAGCCCGGCGTAGCCAGCGAGGCAGCCGGCAAGCCCGGCAACCGGCAACCCGAGGCACCCTGCTCACCCCATCCTACCACAATTTCTCCACCATCCCAGCCACCACTCCCACCCAACGCCGTACCCATTCCACCACCTACTAGTGATCACGTCATGTGCACCCGCGGCAAATGCGGATTCCTTCTACCTACAAAACGCCTCAACCTCACAGCCACCCCAACCCTCTCTCCTATTCCCACTTCTTACAAACGAGCTCTTCTTGATCCTCTTTGGCTCTCCGCTATGCGCGATGAATTTAACGCTCTTCAGCACAATAATACATGGACTCTTGTTCCCAAACCTCCTGGTGTTAATGTTGTTTCTGGAAAATGGGTTTTTCGTCATAAATTTCATTCTGATGGCACTCTTGCTCGTTACAAAGCCAGATGGGTGTGTCGTGGTTTTTCTCAGCAACATGGCATTGATTTTGATGAAACTTTCTCTCCCGTTGTTAAACCAAGTACTATTCGCGTTGTTCTTAGTCTTGCTGTTTCCTCCTCTTGGCCCATTCATCAGCTAGACGTTAAAAATGCTTTTCTTCACGGCACTCTTAATGAAACAGTTTATTGTCAGCAACCATCTGGTTTTGAGGATCCCTCTTCTCCCAATTCGGTATGCCTTCTTAACAAACTCTTTATGGTCTTAAACAAGCTCCTCGTGCATGGTTTCAACGTTTTGCTGCCTTTATTCAAACAATAGGCTTCATTTCATCCAAATCTGATTCTTCATTGTTTATTTTTCGATCCTCTTCTCACACTGCCTATCTCTTGCTTTATGTTGATGATATAGTTCTCACGACTAGCTCTGACTCTTTTCTCCAACATATAATCTCCTCTCTTAGTCATGAATTTTCCATGACTGATCTTGGTCCTCTTCATCATTTTCTTGGCGTTACTATTTCTCGCACAAAGTCTGCTCTTTTTCTCTCTCAACGATCCTATCTTTTAGACTTGCTTTCTCGTTCTGGTATGTCTGATTGTCAACCCTCTCGTACCCCGGCCGACATTGGTGCCAAATTGTCGGCTGATGGTGATCCTGTTTCTGACCCCACTTTGTATCGTAGCATCACCGGTGCCCTTCAATATGCCACTCTCACTAGGCCCGACATTTCATACTCCATTCAGCAAGCCTGTCTTTTTATGCATGATCCTCGTGCTCCTCATCTTGCTCACGTCCACCGCATTCTTCGCTATTTAAAAGGAACTCTTGATCATGGTCTTCTCATTAATTCTTCTTCTCCAACAAGCTTGACAGTTTATTCTGATGCAGACTGGGCAGGTTGTCCAGATACTCGACGGTCCACATCCGGATTTTGTGTTTGTTTGGGTGATAATCTTGTTTCTCGGTGTTCTAAAAGGCAGGCAACAGTTTCCAGGTCTTCTGCTGAGGCTGAGTATAGGTCGGTTGCTCATGCTGTGGCTGAAGCGGTGTGGCTGCGTCAGCTTCTCGTGGAACTTCATCGCCCACTTGATCGTGCAATCATCGTTTATTGTGATAACATCTCTGCAGTATACATGGCTTCCAATCCAGTTCAGCATCGTCGCACCAAGCACATTGAGATTGACATACACTTCGTTCGAGAGAAGGTCGCTCTTGGCGAGGTCCGTGTTCTTCATGTACCTATCAGTGCTCAATTTGCTCACATTTTCACCAAAGGACTTCCGACTGCATCTTTCACCGACATACGCTCCAGTCTCAACATCGTTACTCCTGATGCTGAGACTGCGGGGGGATATTAGAGTATAGGTCGGTTACGGTTAGTATGGCTGGCCGGTTTTGGATTGTAATCTATCTCTATTATTCTTGGAGTCCAAGTTTTGTAATCTATATAAACAACCCTTTGAGGCCTCAATCAATACAGTGATTATTCTCCAATTATCATACGCGGGTATATGCGTACAGCTATTGCGTAGTAAGTACTTGCAATCCAAGACCCTAGCACAGGTAATATCATAACCGAATGATTCGTCGTTCTAGAAGAGGCTAATGTGGATGAAAGTAGCATTTTTTAATTGGACAAAAATTATCGTTGGGAATGGTAATACGACTAGATTTTGGGAAGATACATGGCTAGGGGAGACACGATTAGCCACACAATATCCTTCCCTCTACAACATTGTACAACGTAAGGAAGCTTTCATATGTACAATACTAGGGTCAGTACCTTTAAACATTCAGTTCCGAAGGTGACTGGTGGGGAAAACTGGTGGGGAAAGATGGGGGAGATGGCTACATCCTGAAGGTAGGTTGATGGAGACCAGCTTTTCTGATGAGCCAGATACACTTCACTGGAAACTCTCGGTGTCAGGGTTTTTTCGTTGAAGTCTATGTATCTAGATTTGGTAGACTATGGTCTAGTCCCGAAATCGCTTCATATTTGGAATATTAAAGTGCCTTAAAGAATAAAAAATATTTATGTGGTTTGTGCACAAGGAAGTAATTTTGACTAAGGACAACTTGGCAAAGCGCAGATGGGAGGGTAGTAAATGATGTTGCTTTTGTGATTGAGACGAAATTATAAAACATCTTTTTCTCAAATGCCCGCTAGCCAAGCTTTTATCGACGTACGTCACATATGACCTTGACTACAAGTCCTCCTAATAGTATTGCCACATTATTTGGGATGTGGCTAGATAAAGTAGCACCTAAAATAGCAGCGCATATTTGAGTTGAAGTGTGTGCATATTTGAGTCGGAATTATGTAAGTATTAAAAGATAAACGATCACAATTTTTTTGTAGGTCATCTATAGAGCAACTGCCTGGATTCGTACATGGTTGTCACGCATCCATGCGGAAGCCAGGTAGCATATGGCTTTTGGGTGCAACCGTTGGGAGACTTTAGCACAGGATAATTACAACCGGTTTGGATGGCAGTCCAATAATAGGCTAGTTGTTTAGTCATCTTGTTCTATTTTTGTCGGTTGTGGCACAAATTTTCTGGCGAGCTTGTACCGGATTTTATACATTTTGATTGTTTGCTTTAATAATATGCTTGCATGCATCATTCTGATGCAGAGGCTGTGGGTAATCCTCCTTTTCAAAAATAAGATGACTCTATTTACCAGCAAAATTGCACAAACAACCGTTTCAATTAGACGTCCGGCAAGGTGACATCCATCTCGCCGACACTGGTGTCAAGGCAGAAGGCATGCCACATGGCGGCCTATGCGATGATCTCAGTGGCGCCGCAACCATTGCCCTAGTCACATTTAGGAGATTTGAAATTAATTATTAAGTGAAAAATGCAGACCAATCACATGGGAGGATGTTGAAGTATATTTTCTTTTTTGAGGCGAAGACCGTAGAACAATTGTTGTGCGGCAAATTCTCTTTAATTACCTTGAACAATATGATACAAAGGGAGAGGAAAACTATCCCACTCCAGTTTTTGGGAATGAAATCATCACTTTTGTTTTTGAAGGTCTGATCTTGCCAACTCTTGAATTTTGTCGAATATCTCCTCTTTATGTTTATCTCCAGCAGTTTAAGATCATTCTTGAGAGTAAATCTCTGATTCTGGACGGTTGGATGGATATTTCTGAAAACCAAAAACTCCTTTGAATCCAAATACTCCAACAGCCAATCATAACCACCTCCAGACAAAAACGGGCTAGTAATTCTGCCTTGCCAAACATAGTTTCTTCAAAAATAGAGGTGCCTCTCTTTTTGTTTGGTAACAGGGTGTCCCAGCACTTCTGAGCAAATGTGCAGTCTCAGAGCAGATGCTGCAGGGTTTCTGTAGCGTGTTCAGTACGGTTTGAGTAGAAATGGTTCTCTAGATGCATGCCCCTTCTCACTAGCATGTTTCTTGTGTTGACCCTGTCATGGGTTATTAGCCATAAGAAGATCTCATGTTTGAGTCTACTAGGAGAACCCCAGATGTGCTGGACGAAAATATGCTCCTCTAGATTCCCCAGCAAGTGTTTGTACATTATCATTAGTGAATACTCCCTCCGTCCCATAATATAAGAGCATATTTGACACTACACTAGTGTAAAAAAACATCTTATATTACAGGACGGAGGGAGTAGCTGTTTCTTTGGTCCAAGCATTGTCATTTATCTTTTTCCAAAGGATTTAGGGTAGGAATAGCCTCTACCAGCTGAAGAAATTGTTCATGTGCTTGTGTGGATAGTGGGAGATGAAAGTTTTCTGCCCAATCTTGTCTTGAGGCAAATTCTTCAACTGTAATAGCATCATCAATAGCAAAAGAGTGGAGTATATTGCTGGGTATGCATTGCTCATCAAGGACACTGCTTACACGTTACAACAAAACATACATTGACTGACACTTACATATAATTATGTAGATTACCGGCAGACATCATGCATGTACGCATGCATGTAGTTTGCTACATTTATTCGGCTCCTACTACATTCAGGAAAGACTTTAAAGTTCAAAGCAGATGACTCGTGTAGAATCTCGTCGATCTTTAAGCCTGTCACCGCCGCAAACACTTGATGCTTCGGCTAGACATCCGACCAGGTGACGGCCACCTCCCCGATGCTGGTGTCAAGCCTGAAGGCATGCCACACGGCAGCCGACGTGCTGATCTCGGTGTCGCCGCAACCGTTGTCCGAGTCGCATTCGTCCACGACCATGGCCTGCACGGTGATCCCGCCCGCACTCGTGATGCTGATCATCTTGCCGCAGCGGAGGCCAGGCCCGTACCAGACCGAAGTCAGCGCCACCAGCAAGAGGCTGTCGCTGTGGTACTGGCCGTCGCACTTCGCCGGCCCGCCCTCCTCTCCTTGCTCGAAGCCGTTCAGCGACATCACTGCTGGAAGGTTGTGTACTTGCCCGAAGGCGCACGACACCTGCAGGGAAACAAGAATAGCAAAAATCGCCACGACCTTGCTAGTGCTCGCCATGGTAATTGAGCTGCTGCTTGCGTTTGTAAGCTAGCTTGCGGTTGGCTTGCCCTGTGTGCTTTTTCTCTGAGTTTATATAAGCCTCGTGCTGGAGCCTGCAGACAAAACAAGGGACGTACCTACACATGTGCATACCGTCCTCGTGTGACTCGTCACATAATTAGTGACAAAGCAAGGATTCTCTCCTCTCCTCTCCTTCTTTAACTGATTCTTGCATCGTTGAGACCACGCTTGTTTTTTGGATTTCATGGAGCGAGGGCAACATGCCATAGGGAACTGTTGCTTCATCTTTTTTTCTCAATATAGGAGTACATTTTATAGAGGGCGTGATATATTAACTTTTATTCCCCAATGCACTGGCTCCATTGAGAGAAGGAGGAAACTATATTCCCTAACAGAAGGAGGGAGTATATATTTACTTTTGCTCCGTGCAAGAAACAAACTCCCAAGTTCAAGCTAGTTAATAGTACTAGTCATCAAGCTAGATCAAGTTTTATATGTTTTTTTTCTAAATGGTGTTTTTTACTGGCTCATAGCGTCACATAAAGGGATACAGTCATAATGAATACACACACAGCCTCTGCATAACTAGGATGCGCACAGACAACACAACACACGCACACACACACAAAATCACGCCAACAAAAAGCAAAGTCATACAATACCAAACCTATGCCTAGGACGGATGAAGAAGGAAAAAACCGAAGCAATGAGAACATCGATTGACGATGTACAACCGTGACCAACCGCACCAACAAACTTTTGTCTACAAAAGGACTACGAGAAGGGTTCTGCGATAACTCATGCCTCCAGGAAGAAAACAATGTACAAGCACCGTCATCGCCGGATCCACCCACCAAAGGTCATATCGTGGGTTTTCTCCCTGAACATCAAATCATAAGTAACTCCAAGCAATGCCAACATCATGATAAGACTTGTAGATAAGACTTGACATGCAAGTTGTAGATAAGACTTGACATGCAAGTTGTATTTTTTTGAACTTGCACCATGTACCTTAGCGGCTCAAGCTAATATAAATTCAACTAAATAATGTACACTCACGCCTCCCCGTGCGCTTGTCAGAGAAGGGATAGAAACCCTTGCCGCCTTTGTGGGCGAAGAAGAGAAATTTAGGAGAATAATCATAAGAAGAAAATTATAAATAAACAAATTTACGCGCATATATATTGTTGAATTACAGTGCTGGGTATGCATTGCTCATCGAGGACTAGCAATGCCGTCCGCCCTCGTGCCACTCATCAAACGACTCGTCGTCCAAGCCTGCTGACAAAGTATGGATTCTCTCATGTCCTTCTTTCACAGACTCTTGCATTGCTGAGACCACGGTTTTTGGATTGCACAGAACTACGGCAACGAAAAATGGTATTCTATCATGCACCTGATTTGATATGCGTACACGTACGGATCCGCTGTCTTTTCTATGCTTTTTTTTTAGTGTTCTTGTTTAGACGAAATTTACCTTGTTTGAAAGTATTAATATAGTAATAACTTATCTACTATTCTAAAACAAGACAATTGCCCCAAAAAATGTAGCATAAATCTCAAAGCAACGACGAACAATAGGTGTGTAAACAATATATCAAGTGAATGGAAAATAGTGATCCCTCCTTTTTTTCTAGTATAGTGCATTTAATAGAGGGGGAGGATAAATTGATTTTCACTCCCGGAAGTGTGGCTTCAATCCACCCCCTATCACAGCCGGGATTGCTGCCGCGTCGAGCCGTCACCCAGGTGTCTGGATCCGGAGCCTAGGCCACGTGTGGTAGCCGGATCCGGCATCCAGGATGGTGGAGCGGCGCATGACATCTTGCGGGGATGGTGCGGCTACTTCATCGGTCTCAAAACAGCTCTAGAAGGTAGCATGAGGGAGCCCTTGAAGCGAGTGGTTGGAGTTTGGACGACATCTTGATGATGTCCAATTATAGATGATGTCGGGGATTTTGTTGGACAATGTTGATCTTTCGACTATGGCTTCAACTGTCTGCTGGTCTGTGCTTTTTCAGGCTTCGCCATCTATATCCTGTTTTTACGAATGACAATGGTATACACCATTTTTTTGCTACAGCTGCTCTTAGGGACCTAGTGCTCCCTCTTTTTCTCCATAAGGTGCATTCTATAGAGAGGGTGGATATATTGATTTTTACTCCCGGATGCACTCAGTCCGTTGAGAAAAAGAGGGAGTAAATATTGATTTTTTTACTCCAGGAAATTAGGCAAGAAACGAACTCCCAAATACGTGTTAATTAGTTAATAGTATTTCACTACAAAGATGATGGTGGGCAAGATCCAAACAAGTGCATGTTGTAATTTTAGGCTAAACACACACGAAGTAATTTCAGGCTAAACAATATCCCCAATGGATAGTACCATAACTATATTGTCGCTTCTTCTATTCATTTTGTAGAATTACAATGCATTGTTATGGCTAGGATCTATTTGTTATTAACTTTTATCGCTAATATGTCCCAACTATACATTTGCTTCTAAAGTTTAGTGCATTGAAATATCTATGCTAAACGCTACAAAGAATGACTGAACCAGGAACAAAGTAAAGGCCCACAACTCAGGTACATGATACCCAAAAAATAAAGTGCACTGAAAAACATATCAAGGTTTGCCTATCCGCCATTTCAACCAGTTCCTCATCTGACGAGCACTCCAACCCCACATATCCCTCCCTAGCATACAATTTGAGCACCCAACCTGGACGCCATTTCAACCAGTTTCTCATCTAACAAGCACTCCAACCCCACATACGCGAGGCTCTTGGGCACGACTGGGAGGCCGAAGACCTCGCGGAGTTCCTCCAAACAAGGGCCACCTAACCTGGACGGCGCCGCCGCTTATTTTGGCTGATCTTTGCCACTATGTCGTGGACCCTTTGGACTACTCGCAATAAGATGGTGATTAAGAGATCTTCCCGAGACAGGCGTCTGACTCCTTCTTCAAACTCCTTGCTTTTATGCAACACTGGCATCCTCTCTCTAGGCAGCTAGACCGGGACCGTCTGGATGGCATGCTGGATGCGCTTCAGGCCACGGCAAGTCGACTGGCTTCCTGGGAGGGATGATGTACCCCCGCCACTAGGTGGCTTTTTCTTATTTCTTTTATTTTCTTCGGGCGAGAATGTGCCGGTCCCCAGGCGTTATTACGCAAGTGAACTTGTGAGGATGGTTTGCATGGATCGTTGCTTTATCTATAAAGTGGGGCGAAAGCCTATTTCGTGCATACAATTTGAACATATGAACCATTTTACCCCATTTGTATTGAAATTCAAATCTCAGTAAGAGGTTGACGCATAGGTCACCAAACAGACCTCTAATCGCCCAAGATAATATTGCAGCCGAAATTAGTTGAGGAAAACCCACATTCATAAATACATCACTTGTTCTTGTGTCCACGTCGATTCGCACCTTTTCATTTGTTCCCATAAGTTATTTTGAAATTCCTTTGTTCCAAACGGAGCCTTATATTTTTTTCAGCATGTGTGGTAGATTAGAATAGTAAGAAAAACATACCAAAGGCTAATTAACTCCACTGAAATACGGAATGAAAAGGTGCACTACATGATAAGCCATATACCAAAGGCTAATTACTTTTTTCTTCATCGTAACGGGAGATGGTAACAAATAATCAATGGCGGAGTTTATTGCAGTAGTGGTCTCTTGAGGGGGGGAATGGGCCATCAAGGTAGAAAATGTTGGCCTCTCTCTAGGCTGGCCCACCCAAGTATTTAATTATTGCTCCGCCACTGCACATAATATGTCCAATAAATTTGGATGGCAGTCTAATATTAGAAGTAGTGAAGCCTGAGGGTGTCGATCAATCATTTCTTATCTGATATATTCTCAAATGTCGACACCTTGCAATACCGGAAGGTTGTGTGCATCAATCCTTGATGCAGATGTTGTGGTTTTACCCTCCTTTTCAAAAATAAAAATACACTTCTATGAAGGCGGGTACGCAGTAACAACGTAGACACGTTAAGGATTTCATGCATACAATTCAAAGTGAATGACCCAATTTACCGTGAACAACCTTATTCTTCAATGTAAATCACCATTTCAAGTTGACATGCATCCGGTGATGAACAATTGTTTCAGTTGATACTTTGTAGGATGTATGCACCAACTATTGCACAGCACAGGGGTTTACCCTCTTTTTGGAAGAACAGAAAAGAGAAACGTACACAGGCAGGAACGACGCACACATTAACGATTTCATCCATCCAACCCAGCTAAAGACTTTCAAGTTTGAAGCAGACAACTGTGAACAATCTCCTCTAGTCATCTTCAAACACACACAATTAATTGTTTCAGTTGGTATCTGACCAGCTGACGAACACCTCGCCAACACTGGTGTCGAGCCCGAAGGCCTTCCACACGGCAGCCGACGTGCTGATCTCATTCTCACCGCAGCCGCTCTCACGGGCGCACTCGTCGACGACCATGGCCACGACATATTGCCCGTCCGCGCTCCTGATGCGGATCGTCTTGCCACACCGGTTGCCGGGCCCGTACCACATCGTACCCAGCGACACCAGGAACTGGTCGTCGCTGTGGTACTGGCCGTCGCAGCTCGCCGGCCCACCCTCCTCCCCTTTGTCGAAGCCGTTCACCGACATCACCGCCGAGAAGGTGTAGATCTGCCCGGCGACGCACGACACCTGCAGGGAAACAAGAATGACAAAGACGGCCACGACCTTGGCGGTGCTCGCCATGGTGATTGTGTAATAGAGCGTGCTCCTGCTACCTTGCGTGTGTATGGCAGCTTAGCTTGCTCTGTGTGCTTTGCGTTCTCTTTGAGCATGTTGGTCGGAGGTATATATAGGCTTGTGCCAGCTGCAGCATGCAGACAAAACTGACGGACGTACCCACGCATTTGGAGACCAAGTAAGTGTCCTCTGTTGGAGGTAAATTGCTCACCTCCCTCTAATCTCTCTCGGCTGCTTCACACAGCTCACACAAGAACATAGGAGACGAGAGTTTGACGTCGTGAGCCTGCCTCATGCAGCCCGATCTTTTCTTCCTCTGTTTCTCTTGTATCATACGGAGGGAGTACTAGTAAACAAGATTACAAATTTACAACCCTTAAGTAACAGACATGCATGCAGCAAGAGCAAAAAACTAGAGAGGAGCAGCAAGAAAATAAATACACCTGGTCGTGTAATTTTCGGTGCTAATTTAGAGAAAAATTAGTAAGAGGTTTGCCAAGTTTGACAGCGTCCTGAACCTGAACAAATGTTGTACTGACTGGGTTCAGTCTTGCTGCAAACTTGAGCGACAGCAGCATGTCTGTAAATGAGCTCTGATTAAACTTGTCGGTCTAGTCCCAAATGCTGTGAAATAGCACTTGTTAAACACCCCACTGCCCCGGGCAGCCACATTTCAAGAGTCTGAGAAATTGAACATCAAACAAAACAATCCTTGCAACCACATAACAAATGACATGACGAACTTCACAATCACAAGTAACAGATTATTTCAAACTACTCCCTCCATCCCAAAATAAGTGACTCAACTTATGTGGCGGCCAGGTGGGTGCAAGTCAACTCAGCCGCAAAGCCACATATCGGCATGGTCTGATCGGCATGGTCAGCCACTCAGATTCTTATTCCAGAGCCAAAGGCGGGTGAGCGAGAGCCACCAAAAGCTCCCGCCTAACACAACAACACACCATAACAGGGGGACTACCACGTTACGGCCGACATACCTCAAGTCTGAAGAATTCACATGAACAGATGCGAGAGACAATACAAAGGAAAGGTTTGAGTTAGTGCAAATAAATGCGATCAGTAGGTAGTGTAGAAATAAAATGGAGATGGAATCATCAATCTATGTGCATGCTTACTACTCATATGGATGTATATAGATATATTTTAAAATGTAGATTCAATCATTTTGCATCGTATGTAGTCTGTATTGAAATCTCTAGAAAGACTTACATTTAGGAACGGAGGGAGTACCTGGGGACGGAGACCTTGGCGGTTTCTTCTTGTATCGGGGCGTCCATACATCTGAAAGAACCATTGGTGAAGTGGTAACCTTCACTGCAGGAATTTTTGTCCAAAAGGACCCTCTGCCGAACGCTATTGCCAGAAAGGACCACCTGCGGTACAATTAGTCAAAAAAAGACCCCCTCGCAGCTGGCGGCAGGCGCGCTAGGTGACACGTGTCACCTGCCGCCACGGCTTGAGGCGGCCGGCACCTGCTGCAAAATCACTAGGCGGCCGTCCGTTTTCCTGTTTCAGCCAGGCTTCGCAACGGAACGGAGAGGGGAAGGTGGGCCCTGTCGCCACTACGCCAGGCGACAGGCCTGTTCGCATGCATGCGCCGAAAGCGACGCTGGCAGCGTTGATTCCGCGGCTGACGGCGCTGATTCCGAGGTAATTAGATGTTGCTGTTGCTGCGTGAGCGGGAGGCAGCGATGTTGTTGCTGCGGCGGATGCGACAACGGGTTTTAGCCTGTTCTGCCAGCACTACAGTGTTCTTCTTCTTTTTATAGGTGATGCCGCTGCTTCGTGCGCATAGACTCTGCCTCAGCCTGCTTTTTGCTCTCTTCTCGGTCTCAACAACACGCAGAAAGAATAGCTCAGTAGACACTTTTAGTCGCGATTTAGGACAGTTTAGAGTTGGATTCTGAAAATGTTGTAGTTGAAGAAAAGATAGATCAAGGTAAGAGTTGTCCATTTTTGAAAATGCGTTTTGGCGGCAGGTGCTAGCCGCCGTGCGTCGTGGCGGCAGGTGACACGTGTCACCTGGCGCGCCTGCCGCCAGAATCGTGGGGGTCCTCTTTGACATATTATTCCGCAGGTGGTCCTTCCTAGCAAATGCGTTCGGCAGCTGGTCCTTTGGACAAATATTCTTACTGCAGATCCAGCGGGCCATTAGGAGATGTGACACCCATAAAGTCTCTAGTTCCTACAATCCGTCAAGACTAATTTGGAAGACGGTGTCCATCTTGGAGCACCTCTCAACGCAGAAGTGCCTAATAAGGTAGTTCCCCCAAAATTGGAGAGGCACAATAGCACTAATCGAGACATCGTGCACATGCAGGGATTCAGCGAATCCATCATGCTACCTAGCAGACCTCAATATTTTTCTAGTTCACTCTCCATGCAATGGCTCCCTTCAGCGATCTCAATATGCCGATCCAACTTCATAGACGAGGGCGGGAAAGCGTGCATTGGGGGCGAGGCATCACCAATCATGCTACTCACATCACTGTATTGGTCTGCTGGAACATGTTGATGCAGGCTCTCTTCTTCAATATGAACAATCTTATCACTGCATGGTGCTTCCGATCCAACGGGCCCAACAGACACAGGTGAGACGGTGATTTGGATGTTAAAACAAACATCTTTGGGGTTGTACATACCATCATATATTAAAGAGTGCAATGACCGGACAAGCCTTGCATCAACACTAACAGCATTCACCTGCAACTCTGAGGAATTGTTCTCGTCAATGGTTGCCCCATGACAGTCAATTCTAGATCGTTTGTCTATGTACAGCAACTCCAACTCCAGTTTCTCTCATTTAGTCTTGTGTGGAAAAATTATTGCACAAAGGTTCTCACAACCTATTAGAAATAGCCGCTTGAGCCTTGGGACTTGCACCATCACAATTTTGAAGTCTAGTATCTTGATCGCAGTTCCAGAGAGGTCCAACTCCACAAGGTTGGGTATCCCACGCAAGAACAGATTTTCCACCGCATCACAACCATCAAGTACAAGCACTCGAAGTCCACTCGCCTTTGATAGGCTTGTTGGCAGAACTTTCATCTCGATGTTTTACCTGATAAATCAAGTATCTCTATCCTAGTCTTATCCATAAAGGAGTTTCCAACATCCCTGGATGTCTCCCATCGACATGTTGGATTGATTATTCAGAGCCTTTGAAGGTTAGGTAGCCGCCCTTGCAAATATGTAGTGTACTGCCAACACCTTGTTCCGTCATATTGAGCTCTTTGATACTAGGCATGAGATCCATCTTTTCTTCAGATAATATTTCATTCCAGACTGCATAACGAAGGTCTAATACCCCCAGTCTATACAAACTTGTCCACTCTGTATGATCCTCTATGTCACCAAAAATTGGTCATCTCTACAATGGTCCAGTCCAAGGAATCTTAGGCGATGGCTTTTCAGGAAAGGAGGCGCTGCAAAACTAAAGGCACAACAACAGAGAACTAACACACCAAGGTTGTTGGAATGCTCAAACAAGCCACTTTGTAATGGTGGTGGGTAATCTGATCTCTCAAATGCCAAGAAGAAAGATGATGCCGCTGGGTGTGACTGAAATCCAATGGTATGGACCTTCTTCATAGACATGATCATCTTCAAGTATCAGAAAAGGAGGCTCCGTCTGTTTCATGAACTTCCTAAGCACACCATCAACCAAAAGAGCATCACACTCCAAATTTAACTTTCCATGCAATGCAACACTAATATCCCTTGCTTTGTCTCCTTGTATGATCCCATCGCACATCCAACAGTTGGAAGCTTGAGCAACCCACTGAAAGGTGTGGAAACTAAAATGCAGGAATAACTCATAGAGACAACAATCTGCAACCATTGTTGGGTTGATTGATGTCCAACATACATGGACTCCGAGCAATTATGGCAACAGCCTCTTCACGTAGTATTGCTTGAAATTCTGAGCTTGTTATTTGTTTTGTGATCGCATGGTGGATATAAGATCCTTACATTGCGGTCCATCATTGGAAGAACTCAAAATATCTCCTCTCTCGCTTCATCAACATCTTTCGCAAATATCTCCTATAATAAAATAATAAAAAGGAAGAAACTGTAAGTCAGTTAGAACACCTTTGCTAGCTACAATATTAATTAAGCATGTAACGTTGTGTACTCTGAGAGTCTGAGTACTACCTCCATGTCACAATGTAGGTTGTTTAAGAGTTGAGCAGAATTAAGACTCTCGGTAAATTACCATATATACGCTTCCATTATTAGAACTAGTACTAGTGTACTTCACTACTTCTAGTTCCAAGGAGGGAATTACTAAAAAAATATAGGTAAAACAACGTTGAAATTGTACAAATAATTTTGAGAGGAGGGGGGTGATATTTAATGGGGTTCATGGTGAACAAGCAAATGTAGGTCTTCGGAACACTCACGTGATTGACATCCCCTGCTTAGGCTAGGCCAAGTACATAGCAATTACGGTGAGGAGGAACATTTGATGATCTACCTGCGGGTTATTGTTATAAATATAGGTCATTTTAGTATTCCTAACTTGTCTCGAGATAGGAATCCTTCTACGTACCTATGGGTTTCAGCTCATCTTGTTAGGTAAATAAATTGGCCCAGGAGCGCTCTGGCATATATGACTCTTAGACTACCTATAGCGGAGAGTAACTTAGACTAGTAACATACATATGTTACTTGTCTATGTTACTACCTCTATAGTGGGGAGTAACATATCTGGTGTCATGCAATACTTCATTTATTAGGTTGTAAACTCATCTTGTCTTGGTATGTGTGATGTTACTCATAGTATGACTAACTAGCTATGTTACCACATGCTTCTATTTTCTCATTAATTACTCGCCACACCATCTATTTTGCCTAGATATGTATGATGTTATCACCTATGTTACTCCCACTATGGGTAGTCTTAGCAATGATTGCAACACTATCTAGAGACCGCCTTGTTTCTTTACCCAGTGTTTCCCAACCTAGTGTCCCCTCCATCGATGAGATCGAATATATTATGCATGCACGACTCAGGGTTGATGTAGAGAACTATTGGCATACACGAACATGAGATGCTCAACATAGGTTAACTCGTAGCTAAAGAAAAACCATGGACAAGAATATTATCAATTTAGGAAAACTCATCATGAATTCCTTTGTCCAAGGCCAGGAGAGAAGCAGCAGAAAATCTCATAATCTGACCCATCACCAAAGATTTCTTGCCAGCACCAACGCTTGCACAACAGAATGGTAATACGTTACATTTGTGCTTGACCGCTCAAAGAATTAGTGCTACTTATGCAGCAGAATACTTGAAGGGAACGAAAAAAGGAAGCTAGAAAATGTTGTTGTATGCATGTGCGTACCTTGGCAGGAGAAGAACAGCTTGAAGCACAGGAACTTGGACTGAAATTTCTGAAATAGTCCGATCAACTTACGCTACTCTGCTAGTGCACCGCCAGATTAGAGCAGAAGTGGAAATATGCGACAATTGCAGTTTGCGCTCCGAAGCTAGAAGCATGCGTTGGACCCCCCGAAATTTGCCTCCACACACTGATTAAAGCATGCATGATTCTTTGCTTGTTGCCTTCACACTCTCCATAGAGCCTTTTGCTTCATGCTGCCATCGGATGGAATAAGACCTACATCAACATCCAATCATGTATGGAAAAATCCTGCACACGGCACACACGCATAGAGGAGGCCCAGCCCACCATCCCACGCGGCCTCCCGCAAAACCTGGGCTAGGTCACGTCGTGCCCCAACTCCCCAACGCCCAACTCCCATTTGGCATTCGCCATAGCCGCCGCTAGCTCCCCTCGCTCCTGCCCTGCCTCGATGGCACGCCGTTGCGAGATCCCACAAAACCGTCGCCGGAGCAACGTTGTGTTTCCTCTTTGTCCTCCCTTCTTCCTCCTCATATTTACTTTCCTCACCCCGTCTCTCTTTCTCTAATGAACGCGAGAACGCCATGGCTTCTCGTCTTTGTGCAACGCCGCCGCCTGGGAACTTCGCCTGATCCCCCCGCGTCCGCCGAAGGAGTTGCGCCTACGGATTCTCTCTGCACCATCGCCATGTCGCTCGATGTTGTCGGATACAAGCCGTCGCAGCCGCCGTCGCACGCCTTCCCGTCGTCGCGTTGACCTCGCCTAGCGTAGCCTACCGCTGCCGTCTGTGATGCATCGCTAGCTCCCCTGCATCCCATCGCCCTTGCTTGAGAGCGGCAAGTAGCAGCAAGCTAGCCACGCGATGTGCTCCTTCCTCTGCTCTCCGCTGCTCCTATTCGAGCAAATCGGATAAACCTGAACCCGAACCCGAATTTTTGGGTACCCGAAATGTCGGGTATTGATTTTTTTAGACAATTTCGGGTATGCAAAATGATAACCCGAATTCAAAAAAACCCGAATAACCTGACCCGAAATTTCGGGTAAACACGAACGCCCAGCGTGGCCGCGGCGTCGCCGCCGCCGACGAACGCGACCGCCGCAGCTCGACAAGGACCGCTCGGTGGGGGATCAGCGCTGCGGGTTCGACGAATGCTGCTCGCGTGCGTTTGACGGGAGGTTGGGGACGAGAAAGAAGGGATCTGACGGCTAGGTGTGGTCTTGGGCCGGCGCGCCGACGCCTATCACTCCCCAAAAGGAAAAGTATCAAATTTGGGAGAATAACAAGGAGACAAATACATACAGATCAAACTTACGGAAGGAAACACACTATAGAAAACCTATAGAAAACTGAGATCGTGTTACACAGACATATAGTAGTATAGTACCATTACGAAGTTCACACTGATTGCCACTTACATAAAGTAGACTATCCGCACATATCATCCATGTACGCATGCACATTATTGAAGTTACTAGACCTAGATAACTCGATTTACCGTGAATGATCTCCACGATCGACCGGCACCATGTCTTAGAGTACATCCGACCAGGTTACAGACACCTTGCCGAGGCTGGTATCGAGCTTAAGTGCCTCCCACACAACGACAGACGTGCTGATCTCATCGGTGCGGCAGCCGTTCTCGGTGCCGCACTAGTCCACGACCATAGCCTCCTGGGATATCCCGACCGAGCTCTTGATGTTGATCATCTTCCCGCACCGGAGGCCATTCTCATACCACGCCGTGGTCAGTGACACGAGGAAGAGACCGTTGCTGTGGTACTGGCCGTCGCACGCCGCTGGCCCGCCCTCTTCTCCTTGCTGGAACCCGTTCAATGACATCACCGCAGGGACATCGATCGCCAGCCCAGCCGCACCAGACACCTGCAGGAAAACAAGGATGCCAAGAATTACCACGACCGTGCTAGTGCTCGCCATGTCGATTCATGGATAAAAGCTCATGTTTGCGTTTATAAGCTAGCTTAGCTTGCCGTTGCCCTCCCTGTATGCTTTGCTTTCTCTCAAGGCTGTTGGTTGGAGGGCTTTATGTAGGCTTGTGTTGCAGCCTGGAGACAAAGCAAGGTACGAGTAATCACACACGTGATGTGCATGCCGCCCTCGTGTGGCTCATCAAAGAGCCTGCAGACAAAATAAGGATTCTTCCCTCGTAGTAAATCTTTGCATTGTTAAGACCACGCATGTTGTTGGATCTCATTTCGCCAAAAAAGGATGGAGTGTTGCAATCCAAGTTCAATATAATTAATATTGCACAACAAACAATGCAACAAAGATGATCGAGGGTAAGATCAAGACAAGTGGGTGTAGTAATCTAGGTGTTAATTAACAGGAAAATACACTTGGTCAAATAAGAGGGCATCCATGTGGCGTCCAATTTGTATCCGCCATGTATTATTGTCAACATGTTTCGTAGTCGGCTATGATGCACAGATCGCAAGTTCAGCGTACCTATGAAGGTGGGAGTGATAGCCTTGATTTTCTCATTGCGGGTATGTAAAAATAATATGTGTTTTAGTTTTTACTGGATAAAGCTTCTACCCATTGTAGTGCATTGGCTTCGTTTGTAGTCTGTTGTTCATTGATAATAAAAACGACAGTTGTTTACGATTATGTGTACATGGTTGAAGAAGGCAGCCAAGGATGATTTACCCAATATGAATGATGGTGTCGTCTACGGACCACCCTCCACATCCAACCCCATCTTAGGGCATCTCGAACGACGTCCCGCAAATCGGCCGCAAACGTCTGTACCGAGGGGTTCGGATGTTTTCTGTCATCCAACACGGTGCGTCAAATGTCCGCGGATCAGTCTGCATGTCCGAATTCCTGCAAAACAGAAGCAAACCTGGGAAATTTTGTGGGAGTTCAGACATATGCCTCGCCAATCAAAATCCACCACATACCCCTCTCTCCTCTCCGTCTGAATGGTGGAAGGCCGCTGCTATCTTGTTTTTGTTTGGCGGAAGGTGATTAGCATGCTTGGCATTTGGCGGAAGGCTGCTAGTATGTTTAACGAAAGCCAGGAATCACATAGTTGTTTCCGTATTATTATTTTCAACTGCTTATTAGTACCACGTCATCGATAGTGAGTCACGCATGTTTGGCGGAAGGCACCAGTGACCGGTGCTATCGTGGCAGATGGCTATTTGGCTCTTTTGTCTTCTTCAAGTGTTTAGTACCACATCGTTGATAGTGAGGCACATATGTTTGGCGAACGGCAATAGTGACAGCCGCTAGTTATTTGGCCGAAGGTTCTTTTTGCTTGACAGAGAGGCGGATATATGACGTATAGGGTTGGATGGCCGGCTCCATGTTCGTGTGTGTGGATGCGTCCGTAGTGGGATCGTGAGTCCGATTTGTGTGTGACTACTGTTTTCATCAATTCCAGAATGTCCTGAAACATCCAAAACATATCATTGCAACTTTCCCTACTCAGTAAATGTCTATCTACGCTATTTGTCAAGGACGCGGGTATATGCGTACAGCTATTGCGTAGTAAGTACTTGCAATCCAAGACCCTAGCACAGGTAATATCATAACCGAATGATTCGTCGTTCTGGAAGAGGCTAATGTGGATGAAAGTAGCATTTTTTAATTGGACAAAAATTATCGTTGGGAATGGTAATACGACTAGATTTTGGGAAGATACATGGCTAGGGGAGACACGATTAGCCACACAATATCCGACCCTCTACAACATTGTACAACGTAAGGAAGCTTTCATATGTACAATACTAGGGTCAGTACCTTTAAACATTCAGTTCCGAAGGTGACTGGTGGGGAAAACTGGTGGGGAAAGATGGGGGAGATGGCTACATCCTGAAGGTAGGTTGATGGAGACCAGCTTTTCTGATGAGCCAGATACACTTCACTGGAAACTCTCGGTGTCAGGGTTTTTTCGTTGAAGTCTATGTATCTAGATTTGGTAGACTATGGTCTAGTCCCGAAATCGCTTCATATTTGGAATATTAAAGTGCCTTAAAGAATAAAAAATATTTATGTGGTTTGTGCACAAGGAAGTAATTTTGACTAAGGACAACTTGGCAAAGCGCAGATGGGAGGGTAGTAAATGATGTTGCTTTTGTGATTGAGACGAAATTATAAAACATCTTTTTCTCAAATGCCCACTAGCCAAGCTTTTATCGCGTACATCACATATGACCTTGACTATAAGTCCTCCTAATAGTATTGCCACATTATTTGGGATGTGGCTAGATAAAGTAGCGCCTAAAATAGCAGCGCATATTTGAGTTGGAGTGTGTGCATATTTGAGTTGGAATTATGTAAGTATTAAAAGATAAACCATCACAATTTTTTTGTAGGTCATCTATAGAGCAACTGCCTGGATTCGTACATGGTTGTCACGCATCCATGCGGAAGCCAGGTAGCATATGGCTTTTGGGTGCAACCGTTGGGAGACTTTAGCACAGGATAATTACAACCGGTTTGGATGGCAGTCCAATAATAGGCTAGTTGTTTAGTCATCTTGTTCTATTTTTGTCGGTTGTGGCACAAATTTTCTGGCGAGCTTGTACCGGATTTTATACATTTTGATTGTTTGCTTTAATAATATGCTTGCATGCATCATTCTGATGCAGAGGCTGTGGGTAATCCTCCTTTTCAAAAATAAGATGACTCTATTTACCAGCAAAATTGCACAAACAACCGTTTCAATTAGACGTCCGGCAAGGTGACATCCATCTCGCCCACACTGGTGTCAAGGCAGAAGGCATGCCACATGGCGGCCTATGCGATGATCTCAGTGGCGCCGCAACCATTGCCCTAGTCACATTTAGGAGATTTGAAATTAATTATTAAGTGAAAAATGCAGACCAATCACATGGGAGGATGTTGAAGTATATTTTCTTTTTTGAGGCGAAGACGTAGAACAATTGTTGTGCGGCAAATTCTCTTTAATTACCTTGAACAATATGATACAAAGGGAGAGGAAAACTATCCCACTCCAGTTTTTGGGAACGAAATCATCACTTTTGTTTTTGAAGGTCTGATCTTGCCAACTCTTGAATTTTGCCGAATATCTCCTCTTTATGTTTATCTCCAGCAGTTTAAGATCATTCTTGAGAGTAAATCTCTGATTCTGGACGGTTGGATGGATATTTCTGAAAACCAAAAACTCCTTTGAATCCAAATACTCCAACAGCCAATCATAACCACCTCCAGACAAAAACGGGCTAGTAATTCTGCCTTGCCAAACATAGTTTCTTCAAAAATAGAGGTGCCTCTCTTTTTGTTTGGTAACAGGGTGTCCCAGCACTTCTGAGCAAATGTGCAGTCCCAGAGCAGATGCAGCAGGGTTTCTGTAGCGTGTTCAGTACGGTTTGAGTAGAAATGGTTCAGCAGGGCCCCTTCTCACTAGCATGTTTCTTGTGTTGACCCTGTCATGGGTTATTAGCCATAAGAAGATCTCATGTTTGAGTCTACTAGAAGAACCCCAGATGTGCTGGACGAAAATATGCTCCTCTAGATTCCCCAGCAAGTGTTTGTACATTATCATTAATGAATACTCCCTCCGTCCCATAATATAAGAGCATATTTGACACTACACTAGTGTCAAAAAACCTCTTATATTACAGGACGGAGGGAGTAGCTGTTTCTTTGGTCCAAGCATTGTCATTTATCTTTTTCCAAAGGATTTAGGGTAGGAATAGCCTCTACCAGCTGAAGAAATTGTTCATGTGCTTGTGTGGATAGTGGGAGATGAAAGTTTTCTGCCCAATCTTGTCTTGAGGCAAATTCTTCAACTGTAATAGCATCATCAATAGCAAAAGAGTGGAGTATATTGCTGGGTATGCATTGCTCATCAAGGACACTGCTTACACGTTACAACAAAACATACATTGACTGACACTTACATATAATTATGTAGATTACCGGCAGACATCATGCATGTACGCATGCATGTAGTTTGCTACATTTATTCGGCTCCTACTACATTCAGGAAAGACTTTAAAGTTCAAAGCAGATGACTCGTGTAGAATCTCGTCGATCTTTAAGCCTGTCACCGCCGCAAACACTTGATGCTTCGGCTAGACATCCGACCAGGTGACGGCCACCTCCCCGACGCTGGTGTCAAGCCCGAAGGCATGCCACACGGCAGCCGACGTGCTGATCTCGGTGTCGCCGCAACCGTTGTCCGAGTCGCATTCGTCCACGACCATGGCCTGCACGGTGATCCCGCCCGCACTCGTGATGCTGATCATCTTGCCGCAGCGGAGGCCAGGCCCGTACCAGACCGAAGTCAGCGCCACCAGCAAGAGGCTGTCGCTGTGGTACTGGCCGTCGCACTTCGCCGGCCCGCCCTCCTCTCCTTGCTCGAAGCCGTTCAGCGACATCACTGCTGGAAGGTTGTGTACTTGCCCGAAGGCGCACGACACCTGCAGGGAAACAAGAATAGCAAAAATCGCCACGACCTTGCTAGTGCTCGCCATGGTAATTGAGCTGCTGCTTGCGTTTGTAAGCTAGCTTGCGGTTGGCTTGCCCTGTGTGCTTTTTCTCTGAGTTTATATAAGCCTCGTGCTGGAGCCTGCAGACAAAACAAGGGACGTACCTACACATGTGCATACCATCCTCGTGTGACTCGTCACATAACTAGTGACAAACCAAGGATTCTCTCCTCTCCTCTCCTTCTTTAACTGATTCTTGCATCGTTGAGACCACGCTTGTTTTTTGGATTTCATGGAGCGAGGGCAACATGCCATAGGGAACTGTTGCTTCATCTTTTTTTCTTAATATAGGAGTACATTTTATAGAGGGCGTGATATATTAACTTTTATTCCCCAATGCACTGGCTCCATTGAGAGAAGGAGGAAACTATATTCCCTAACAGAAGGAGGGAGTATATATTTACTTTTGCTCCGTGCAAGAAACAAACTCCCAAGTTCAAGCTAGTTAATAGTACTAGTCATCAAGCTAGATCAAGTTTTATATGTTTTTTTTTTCTAAATGGTGTTTTTTACTGGCTCATAGCGTCGCATAAAGGGATACAGTCATAATGAATACACACACAGCCTCTGCATAACTAGGATGCGCACAGACAACACAACACACGCACACACACACAAAATCACGCCAACAAAAAGCAAAGTCATACAATACCAAACCTATGCCTAGGACGGATGAAGAAGGAAAAAATCGAAGCAATGAGAACATCGATTGACGATGTACAACAGTGACCAACCGCACCAACAAACTTTTGTCTACAAAAGGACTACGAGAAGGGTTCTGCGATAACTCACGCCTCCAGGAAGAAAACAATGTACAAGCACCGTCATCGCCGGATCCACCCACCAAAGGTCATATCGTGGGTTTTCTCCCTGAACATCAAATCATAAGTAACTCCAAGCAATGCCAACATCATGATAAAACTTGTAGATAAGACTTGACATGCAAGTTGTAGATAAGACTTGACATGCAAGTTGTATTTTTTTGAACTTGCACCATGTACCTTAGCGGCTCAAGCTAATATAAATTCAACTAAATAATGTACACTCACGCCTCCCCGTGCGCTTGTCAGAGAAGGGATAGAAACCCTTGCTGCCTTTGTGGGCGAAGAAGAGAAATTTAGGAGAATAATCATAAGAAGAAAATTATAAATAACCAAATTTACGCGCATATATATTGTTGAATTACAGTGCTGGGTATGCATTGCTCATCGAGGACTAGCAATGCCGTCCGCCCTCGTGCCACTCATCAAACGACTCGTCGTCCAAGCCTGCTGACAAAGTATGGATTCTCTCATGTCCTTCTTTCATAGACTCTTGCATTGCTGAGACCACGGTTTTTGGATTGCACAGAACTACGGCAACGAAAAATGGTATTCTATCATGCACCTGATTTGATATGCGTACGGATCCGCTGTCTTTTCTATGCTTTTTTTAGTGTTCTTGTTTAGACGAAATTTATCTTGTTTGAAAGTATTAATATAGTAATAACTTATCTACTATTCTAAAACAAGACAATTGCCCAAAAAAATGTAGCATAAATCTCAAAGCAACGACGAACAATAGGTGTGTAAACAATATATCAAGTGAATGGAAAATAGTGATCCCTCCTTTTTTTCTAGTATAGTGCATTTAATAGAGGGGGAGGATAAATTGATTTTCACTCCCGGAAGTGTGGCTTCAATCCACCCCCTATCACAGCCGGGATTGCTGCCGCATCGAGCCGTCACCCAGGTGGCTGGATCCGGAGCCTAGGCCACGTGTGGTAGCCGGATCCGGCATCCAGGATGGTGGAGCGGCGCATGACATCTTGCGGGGATGGTGCGGCTACTTCATCGGTCTCAAAACAGCTCTAGAAGGTAGCATGAGGGAGCCCTTGAAGCGAGTGGTTGGAGTTTGGACGACATCTCGATGATGTCCAATTATAGATGATGTCGGGGATTTTGTTGGACAATGTTGATCTTTCGACTATGGCTTCAACTGTCTGCTGGTCTGTGCTTTTTCAGGCTTCGCCATCTATATCCTGTTTTTACCAATGACAATGGTATACACCATTTTTTTGCTACAGCTGCTCTTAGGGACCTAGTGCTCCCTCTTTTTCTCCATAAGGTGCATTCTATAGAGAGGGTGGATATATTGATTTTTACTCCCGGATGCACTCAGTCCGTTGAGAAAAAGAGGGAGTAAATATTGATTTTTTTACTCCAGGAAATTAGGCAAGAAACGAACTCCCAAATACGTGTTAATTAGTTAATAGTATTTCACTACAAAGATGATGGTGGGCAAGATCCAAACAAGTGCATGTTGTAATTTTAGGCTAAACACACACGAAGTAATTTCAGGCTAAACAATATCCCCAATGGATAGTACCATAACTATATTGTCGCTTCTTCTATTCATTTTGTAGAATTACAATGCATTGTTATGGCTAGGATCTTTTTGTTATTAACTTTTATCGCTAATATGTCCCAACTATACATTTGCTTCTAAAGTTTAGTGCATTGAAATATCTATGCTAAACGCTACAAAGAATGACTGAACCAGGAACAAAATAAAGGCCCACAACTCAGGTACATGATACCCAAAAAATAAAGTGCACTGAAAAACATATCAAGGTTTGCCTATCCGCCATTTCAACCAGTTCCTCATCTGACGAGCACTCCAACCCCACATATCTCTCCCTAGCATACAATTTGAGCACCCAACCTGGACGCCATTTCAACCAGTTTCTCATCTAACGAGCACTCCAACCCCACATACGCAAGGCTCTTGAGCACGACTGGGAGGCCGAAGACCTCGCGGAGTTCCTCCAAACAAGGGCCACCTAACCTGGACGGCGCCGCCGCTTATTTTGGCTGATCTTTGCCACTATGTCGTGGACCCTTTGGACTACTCGCAATAAGATGGTGATTAAGAGAACTTCCCGAGACAGGCGTCTGACTCCTTCTTCAAACTCCTTGCTTTTAGGCAACACTGACATCCTCTCTCTAGGCAGCTAGACCGGGACCGTCTGGGTGGCATGCTGGATGCGCTTCAGGCCACGGCAAGTCGACTGGCTTCCTGGGAGGGATGATGTACCCCCGCCACTAGGTGGCTTTTTCTTATTTCTTTTATTTTCTTCGGGCGAGAATGTGCCGGTGCCTAGGCGTTATTACGCAAGTGAACTTGTGAGGATGGTTTGCATGGATCGTTGCTTTATCTATAAAGTGGGGCGAAAGCCTATTTCGTGCATACAATTTGAACATATGAACCATTTTACCCCATTTGTATTGAAATTCAAATCTCAGTAAGAGGTTGACGCATAGGTCACCAAACAGACCTCTAATCGCCCAAGATAATATTGCAGCCGAAGTTAGTTGAGGAAAACCCACATTCATAAATACATCACTTGTTCTTGTGTCCACGTCGATTCGCACCTTTTCATTTGTTCCCATAAGTTATTTTGAAATTCCTTTGTTCCAAACGGAGCCTTATATTTTTTTCAGCATGTGTGGTAGATTAGAATAGTAAGAAAACCATACCAAAGGCTAATTAACTCCACTGAAATACGGAATGAAAAGGTGCACTACATGATAAGCCATATACCAAAGGCTAATTACTTTTTTCTTCATCGTAACTGGAGATGGTAACAAATAATCAATGGCGGAGCTTATTGCAATAGTGGTCTCTTGAGGGGGGGAATGGGCCATCAAGGTAGAAAATGTTGGCCTCTCTCTAGGCTGGTCCACCGAAGAATTTAATTATTGCTCCGCCACTGCACATAATATGTCCAATAAATTTGGATGGCAGTCTAATATTAGAAGTAGTGAAGCCTGAGGGTGTCGATCAATCATTTCTTATCTGATATATTGTCAAATGTCGACACCTTGCAATACCGGAAGGTTGTGTGCATCAATCCTTGATGCAGAGGTTGTGGTTTTACCCTCCTTTTCGAAAATAAAAATACACTTCTATGAAGGCGGGTACGCAGTAACAACGTAGACACGTTAAGGATTTCATGCATACAATTCAAAGTGAATGACCCAATTTACCGTGAACAACCTTATTCTTCAATGTAAATCACCATTTCAAGTTGACATGCATCCGGTGACGAACAATTGTTTCAGTTGATACTTTGTAGGATGTATGCACCAACTATTGCACAGCACAGGGGTTTACCCTCTTTTTGGAAGAACAGAAAAGAGAAACGTACACAGGCAGGAACGACGCACACATTAACGATTTCATCCATCCAACCCAGCTAAAGACTTTCAAGTTTGAAGCAGACAACTGCGAACAATCTCCTCTAGTCATCTTCAAACACACACAATTAATTGTTTCAGTTGGTATCTGACCAGCTGACGAACACCTCGCCAACACTGGTGTCGAGCCCGAAGGCCTTCCACACGGCAGCCGACGTGCTGATCTCATTCTCACCGCAGCCGCTCTCACGGGCGCACTCGTCGACGACCATGGCCACGACATATTGCCCGTCCGCGCTCCTGATGCGGATCGTCTTGCCACACCGGTTGCCGGGCCCGTACCACATCGTACCCAGCGACACCAGGAACTGGTCGTCGCTGTGGTACTGGCCGTCGCAGCTCGCCGGCCCACCCTCCTCCCCTTTGTCGAAGCCGTTCACCGACATCACCGCCGAGAAGGTGTAGATCTGCCCGGCGACGCACGACACCTGCAGGGAAACAAGAATGACAAAGACGGCCACGACCTTGGTGGTGCTCGCCATGGTGATTGTGTAATAGAGCGTGCTCCTGCTACCTTGCGTGTGTATGGCAGCTTAGCTTGCTCTGTGTGCTTTGCGTTCTCTTTGAGCATGTTGGTCGGAGGTATATATAGGCTTGTGCCCCCCGCTAGGGCGGCTCGGGTGGAAACCCTAACCCCAGCCGCCGGGCACCTCCATCCTCTTCCTCCCCTCCGCCGCCGCTGGAGGAGGTCGCCGGGCGAAGCCCCGGGCGGCTGACGGCGGCGGCGGGGGCCCTCTTCCCTCTCGTGCCAGATCGGGTGAGGCGGGTCATCCATGGCGCCGGGGCGTTTCTTCCCCGATCTGCGTCGTGGCGGCGCGGTTGTTCGCCTCCGGCGACGGCGCAAGGTGGCGGCCTGGTGTTGGGCGGAGGCGGCGGAGCTGCTGGGCTTCGTGGAAGGTCTGGTGGCGCCGGCCGATCGGTGGGCTCGCAGGGTCATGGCGGACTTGGTCGCGGTAGCCGGCGGCTCGGCCTGTCGGCGGCGGCGGAACAGGCTGGTGGCGGCGGCGATGTTCTGTCTGCATCCCGGGGCGGCGGCCCTGAAAGGTGGCGGCGGGTGAAGCTCGGGCTTCCCGCGGCGGCATGGCGTGGTGCAGTCCCTGTCCAAGGCGGATCTGTGTCGGCGATCTGGTGGTTTTTGCTACGTATTGGTTCAGATCAGAGACGGTGACGAGCACGCGGGATCCATCTCGGCGGCTCTCGCGGTTTGGAGAGGCGGGGTGGCAGCCCTCCTCCCAGGCTGCAGTGGTGGCACACTCAGGCAGAGGCCGGTGCGCCAGGGCTCCTACGGTGGCACTGCTGTTGCGGTTGGTCGCCGGATCTAGGCGGCTAGATCTGGGGCTTTGAAGGCGGTCGAGACAGTGCACAGGTTGTCGGGTGGACTTCTTGGGACGGATCCGGGTGAAAACCTGGTCTTCGGTCGATGGCCGGAGCCGGTGATGACGATGCCCTTATCATCGTTTCCTTCATGAACGCATCATCGAGGTGACGAAGCTCCCAACCCCACCCAATACCTCCGGGGGAAACCCTAAATCAGTTGATCGGATGACGGCGGCAATCATGTGCCGTTACCCCCTTGGGGGCGGCATTCTTGGAGGAGCACTCGGGCTCGAGGGACCAGCGGACGGCTTCTTCGGTGGAGCGGTGTTTCTTTCTACATATTCATGGCGGCGGTTCTCGGCGGCATGGAGCAGTGGAGGCTTGGCGTCAGATGTGTGGCGAAGGACACGCGCAGGAGGATGACGTTGTCTGGCGTGGTGGTGGCGTCGATGGCAGAGAGGCCTGACAAGGTCGATGCGTCAGTATATGCTTTGAGGATGGATCGATGGAAGACGGAGGTGACGGCCCTTGCAGCGTGTGCGTGTGGTACTCACTGAGAGTGGGCCGGACCGGAGTGTTACCCAGTCCCGCCTATGTGGCTTGGATGGGGCATCCGGCTTTAGATGTTAGGCTTTGGTGCGATGTCTGTTTGGTATTTGGCCCAGACATTCGGTACCCCTTCATCAAGAGGGTAGGAGTAGCGACAGGTGTCGTCTAGATGGTGCCTTCGGGCTTACTGATGTATTAATTTGTAAGGTCTTTGTGAATAATAAATAAAATGGCCGCATGCATCACTCATATGCAGAGGCCGGGGGTGCACCCTCCTTTTCTAAAAAATAAATAAATATAGGCTTGTGCCAGCTGCAGCATGCAGACAAAACTGACGGACGTACCCACGCATTTGGAGACAAAGTAAGTGTCCTCTGTTGGAGGTGAATCGCTCACCTCCCTCTAATCTCTCTCGGCTGCTTCACACAGCTCACACAAGAACATAGGAGACGAGAGTTTGACGTCGTGAGCCTGCCTCATGCAGCCCGATCTTTTCTTCCTGTGTTTCTCTTTTATCATACGGAGGGAGTACTAGTAAACAAGATTACAAATTTACAACCCTTAAGTAACAGACATGCATGCAGCAAGAGCAAAAAACTAGAGAGGAGCAGCAAGAAAATAAATACACCTGGTCGTGTAATTTTCGGTGCTAATTTAGAGAAAAATTAGTAAGAGGTTTGCCAAGTTTGACAGCGTCCTGAACCTGAACAAATGTTGTACTGACTGGGTTCAGTCTTGCTGCAAACTTGAGCGACAGCAGCATGGCATGTCTGTAAATGAGCTCTGATTAAACTTGTCGGTCTAGTCCCAAAAGCTGTGAAATAGCACTTGTTAAACACCCCACTGCCCCGGGCAGCCACATTTCAAGAGTCTGAGAAATTGAACATCAAACAAAACAATCCTTGCAACCACATAACAAATGACATGACGAACTTCACAATCACAAGTAGCAGATTATTTCAAACTAAAATTTAAGAAACACACAGGCTGGCACACGCTTCTCAGTTGACTTCAAATACATGGTAAACACTCGTAAGCAGATGTGAGAGGATCAGACTGACACTCACACTGCAGCCACATAGATACAGTACAGGCTGCTGCTCAATTACTACTATTGTATCAAAGAATCAATACAAGCATGTGGCGGCCAGGTGGGTGCAAGCCAACTCAGCAGCAAAGCCACAGATCGGTGTTGGAAGGGAGAGAGGGATTTGGTGGAATCGTTGTTGTATTGCTTGAGCCTCGTGGGCATATATATGAGTACAATGAGTAACGTGAAGTACAAGACAAGGCAGGACAAATCCTAATCTATCTCATATTTCCTAACTAATCAATATACTCAACATCCACCCGCAGTCACAACGGTAGCGACGCAGACGGTGAGATTGGAGAAGAATCCGAAGGTAAGCCGACGGTCATCCCCCCACAATCGTAACGGTCGATGCATCGCGGAAGTCATGGCTGGAGTAGAAACCGATGAGGTTGCTCAAGCAAGGCAGTAGCCCTTTGTGCCGATGTCAAAGTAGCCGAGAGCGTAGGGTGGTGTAGCCGTGGTTGAGGTAGCCGTGCGAAGAACGTCATGGTTGATGTCGAGTCGGGGTAGCTGGTGTCGAGATAGTTGCCGAGGAGCCGCGGGCGCAAGAAGGCGCCGAGCGTGTCATGGGCGCAATGGTGTCGAAGTAGTGGTGCGCCGGGAAGAAGACGAAGTTGAGACGCGTCGCACCGGGATTGCCAAGTCCGGGGACACGTCGTGGACGAAGGCACGCGTCGGTGTTGCCAGCACCGGACATGCGTAGACGGACGAAGTCGATGTTGACGATGTGCCGCTCCAGACTTGCCAGGCCTGGGAACACACCGGGGACGAAGGCACGCGACGGTGTTGCCATCACCGGGCATGCGTAGACGGAGACCTGCACACAACATGTACGCCACATCGAGGGGGCTAGCAGAGAAGGACTCAACGACAGTTGCGGCGCAAATCGGCGGGGGGCCGATGTCGCCCGCAGTGACGGTCGCGACCGGAGCCGGTAGCCGGCCTGACGCAGTCGGCCCGACGCGGCCGACGAGGGAGGCGGCCGAAGCCGACGAGCCCGATGCGGCCGAAGCCGGCGTGTCCGACAGCCAGGGACAGGGCCGGCGAGGAGATGGTTGGGCGGCCGTACACGCGCGGCGGAGGCGGGTGGTGATGGAACAGTCCTGGTCGGAGAAGGGTGGCGACGGCCGGCGCAGGGCGACGGGCGAGCAGACGCGCGGGCGACGGCGTGAGGGGCCGCCGCGTAGCGCGAGGCCGCCGGTTCGATGTAGAGGACGGCTCGCGCCGATGTCGGAGTAGAGGCGCGGGGTCGACGGCGGTGGCGGGCGACGCAAACCGATCTTAGATCGAAAAAACAAAAAGAAAACGCCGATCAATGCGACCGGCGGAAGAGAGAAAACCCCGGATCAAGAGATCGGGAAAAATACTCTCTAGGGCAGACGGTCATGGAGGCCGACCGCCCTGGGGGCGGCGGGCGGTGGCTAGTTCTAGGAACTTGCGGCAGATACCATGTTGGAAGGGAGAGAGGATTTGGTGGATTTGTTGTTGTATTGCTTGACCAGGTTTTCCAGTCGGAACAGTTCCGGGATCTTATGAATCTGCGACCAGACGTGAATCTGGTTCAGAACCACAGATCGCGGGTTAGCCATCCCGTCGTAGCCTCGTTGGCATATATATATATATATACAATGACAAATCATATTCTATCTCATATTTCCTAACTAATCAATATACTCAACAATCAGCATGGTCAGCCACTCAGACTCTTATTCCAGAGCAACAAATGCGGGCGAGCGAGAGCCACCAAAAGCTCACGCCTAACACAACAACACACCATAGCAGGGCGTCTACCACGTTACGGCCGACATACCTCAAGTCTGAAGTATTTCCTTCCATGTTTGCTTTGAACAGCCAGCCAGGAACCGGGAGGTGTCTGGCTATCCACGAGAGCACACGAAAAAGCCACGCGCATGCAGCAGCAACAACCATAGGAGCGCAACCATACATCCAAGTCCTATATCAAAACACATCGGTGCAGAATTCACCTGAACAGATGCGAGAGACAATACAACGGAAAGGTTTGAGTAAGTGCAAATAAATGCGATCAGTAGGTAGTGTAGAAATAAAATGGAGATGGAATCATCGATCTATGTGCATGCTTACTACCTGGGGACAGAGACCTTGGCGGTTTCTTCTTGTATCGGGCGTCCAAACTTCTGAAAGAACCACCGGTGAAATGGTAACCTTTACTGCACATCCAGCGGGCCATTAGGAGATGCGACACCCATAGCCTCTAGTTCCTGCAATCCGTCAAGGCTAATTTGGAAGACGGTGTCCATCTTGGAGCACCTCTCAACGCAGAAGTGCCTAATAAGGTAGTTCCCCCGAAATTGGGGAGGCACAATAGCACTTATCGAGACATCGTGCACATGCAGGGATTCAGCATATGAATCCATCATGCTACCTAGCAGACCTCAATATTTTTCCAGTTCACTCTCCATGCAATGGCTCCCTTCAGCGATCTCAATATGCCAATCCAACTTCATAGCCGAGGGCGGGAAAGCATGCATTGGGGGCGAGGCATCACCAATCATGCTATTCACATCACTGTATTGGTCTGCTAGAACAAGCTGATGCAGGCTCTCTTCTTCAATATGAACAATTTTATCACTTCATGGTGCTTCCGGTCGAATGGGCCCAACAGACACAGATGAGGAGGTGATTTGGATGTTAAAACAAACATCTTTGGGGTTGTACATACCATCATATATTAAAGAGTGCAATGACCGGACAAGCCTTGCATCAACACTAACAGCATTCACCTGCAACTCTGAGGAATTGTTCTCGTCAATGGTTGCCCCATGACAGTCAATTCTAGAGGGCAATGGACATGATTAGGAATATCGCAGCTGTTAAACCTATGAATGACGATGAAATTAATGCTCTTGGAATTGGGGCACTAGAGAGCCTATGTGAGGATCTAGTACCACCGTCTATGATATCAGATAAGGATGAAGCCGTTGGTCCAGAGGGGTATATGGCCCCTACGCAACCAGAGGATAGCGTTCAGCCTGAGACCGGTTGTATGGACCGGGCGGCTGGACAGGATAAACCCAGACGACCCTGGAAGAGGAAGGTTTATCCTGTATCTGCGATACTCAGAAGCGCTAGATTTAAAACTTGCAAAAAAAATTCTATGATGAAAGATGAGAGGAATCTTTTGGAATAGCAGAGGTCTAGCAGACTTGGCTAAAAGAAGGTTTCTCGCGGAAGCACCATGCAGGAATAACTCATAGAGACAACAATCTGCAACCATTGTCGGGTTGATTGATGTCCAACATACATGGACTGCGAGCAATTATGGCAACAGCCTCTTCAAGTAGTATTTCTTGAAATTTTGAACTTGTTATTTGTTTTGTGATGGCAGGGTGGATATAAGCAAGATTATGATTGTATCTTAGCTTGCCTGCTATCTCGGAACACGGGTGATTCATGGTCAGGAATCTTCTTTTGAAGGCCCATATCATCATGTTGTCCCCAAATCTTGCAAATTGGGGACCAAAGGCTCCTACATCAAACTCAACATCACTTCCATTAAGAAAAATCATCATAAATTTGCTGCCCCTCAAGGCTTGATGAATCATTAGCCCAACACTTCATATTCTATTCCTTGAACTTTCATCAACTTCACTAAAATCATCCTCTTCATCTTGCTTGTCTAGAATGGATATCACTGTGTGGTCAAGTTTCAGTTCCTCTGCAATTACTATCTGAATTTCTCTTCCACTTTTCCACTCTTGAACAGTCTATATAAATTGTTCTGTCAAAGAATAGTCTGGAGCGGTTCTCATAGACGGAAGCACTTTCGCTATGGATCGCAGAACTGTCGACACCCCAAATCCACCCAACCATCAAAATAGATGATCCTTACATTGCGGTCCATCATTGGAAGAACTCAAAATATCTCCTCTCTCGCTTCATCAACATCTTTCGCAAATATCTCCTATAATAAAATAATAAAAAGGAAGAAATTGTAAGTCTGTCAGAACACCTTTGCTAGCTACAATATTAATTAAACATGTAACGTTGTGTACTCTGAGAGTCTGAGGACTACCTCCATGTCACAAGGTAGGTTGTTGAGTTGAGCAGAATTAAGACTCTAGGTAAATTACCGTATATACGCTTCCATTATTAGAACTAGTACTAGTGTACTTCACTACTTCTAGTTCCAAGGAGGAAATTACCAAAAAAATATAGGTAAAACAACATTGAAATTGTATAAATAATTTTGAGAGGCATAGGGGGTGATATTTAATGGGGTTCATGGTGAACAAGCAAATGTAGGTCTTCGGAACACTCACGTGATTGACATCCACTGCTTAGGCTAGGCCAAGTACATAGCAATTACGGTGAGGAGGAACATTTGATGATCTACCTGCGGGTTACTGTTATAAATATAGGTCATTTTAGTATTCCTAACTTGTCTCAAGATAGGAATCCTTCTACGTACCGATGGGTTTCAGCTCATCTTGTTAAGTAAATAAATTGGCCCAGGAGCGCTTTGGCATAGACTACCTATATTGGGAGTAACTTAGACTAGTATCATACATATGTTACATGTCTATGTTACTATCTTTATAGTGGAGAGTAACATATCTGGTGTCGTGCAACACTTAATTTATTAGGTTGTAAACTTATCTTGTCTTTGTATGTGTGATGTTACTCATAGTATGAGTAACTGGTTATGTTACCACATGCCTCTTTTTTCTCATTAATTACTCAGCACATCATCTATTTTGTCTAGATATGTGTGATGTTATCACCTATGCTACTCCCACTATGGGTAGTCTTAGCAATGATTGCAACACTATCTGGAGACCACCTTGTTTCTTTACCTAGTGTTTCCCAACCTAGTGTCCCCTCCATCGATGAGGTCGAATATATCATGCATGCATGACTCAGGGTTGATGTAGAGAAATATTGGCATACACGAACATGAGATGCTCAACATAAGATAATTCGTAGCTAAAGAAAAACCATGGACAAGAATATTACCAATTTAGGAAGACTCATGATGAATTCCTTTGTCGAAGGCCAGGAGAGTGTGCGATGGCGGAAAACGTCTTACCCTATGCGTGCGACGTGTGCATGTTAATATAGCAGGGGCGCACCCCTCCCTGAACAGCGCATACAAGTCGGTTGGAGATTACATCTTGGAGGTTAAGAAAGAGATAAGAGATAAGTTGGTTTAGACAAGATAAACATAAACCCTAACAACCTAGGCTATCTCTCCTGAGCCGATACTCCAACGACAGCCTGGTAGGCGCCTTAGGTGCGTAATGTGTTTGACACCCTCCCTTAATCACAACTTCATCAAGTTGAGATTATGTTTGAAGTCTTCAAAGCTTTTGACAGGCAAGGCTTTTGTGAATCCATCTGCAATTTGATCTCTGGAATGCACAAAGCGAATATCAAGTTGCTTCTGAGCACTCTTTCTCTAACAAAATGGAAATCTATCTCTATATGCTTTGTCCTGGTACGAAAAACTGGATTTGCAGAGAGATAGGTAGCACCAAGATTGTCACACCACAGACAAGGAGCTTGTGTCTCTCTCAAACCAAGTTCTTTTAACAAGGATTGCACCCAGATAATTTCAGCCATGGCATTTGCTAGAGCCTTATACTCTGCTTCTGTACTTGACCTGGATACAGTAGCCTGTTTTCGTGCACACCATGATATCAAGTTAGGTCCAAAAAAGACTGCAAAACCACCAGTCGAGCGTGTGTCTGATAGGTCTCCATCATATCTACTTTTCCAAACTCTTTTGCCCTTGTTTTGGACTCTAATTTGCATGATTTGAATGGAACTAACCCGGACTGACGCTATTTTCAGCAGAATTGCCTTGGTGTTATTTTTGTGCAGAAATAAAAGTTATCGGATTGACCTGAAAATTTACGGAGATTTTTTTTGGAACTAATAAAACATATTGGCGAAAGAATCAACCAGAGGGGGTTCACCCATTGGCCACAAGCCAGGGGGGCGCCCCCCCCTAGGGCGCGCCCTGGCGGCTTGTGGGCCCCCTGCAGCTTCTTCGACTTCAACTCCAACTCCATATAACCCTATTCGGGGAGAAAAAAATCAAGGAGAAGAGTTCATAGCGTTTCACGATACGGAGCCGCCGCCACCTCCTGTTCTTTCTCGGGAGGGCAGATCTGGAGTCTGTTTTGGGCTCCGGAGAGGGGAAATCGACGCCGTCATCATCACCAACCATCCTTCATCACCAAGTTCATGATGCTCTCCGCCGTTCGTGAGTAATTCCATCGTAGGCTTGCTGGACGGTGATGGGTTGGATGAGATTTACCATGTAATCGAGTTAGTTTTGTTAGGGTTTGATCCCTAGTATCCACTATGTTCTGAGATTGATGTTGCTATGACTTTGCTATGATTAATGCTTGTCACTAGGGCCCGAGTGCCATGATTTCAGATCTGAACCTATTATGTTTTCATGAATATATATGTGTTCTTGATCCTATCTTGCAAGTTGTAGACACCTACTATGTGTTATGATCCGCATACCCCAAGGTGACAATAATTGGGATTCTTTCCGGTGAATACCATAGTTTGAGGAGTTCATGTATTCACTAAGTGCTAATGCTTTGGTCCGGTTCTCTATTAAAAGGAGGCCTTAATATCCCTTAGTTTCCATTAGGACCCCGCTGCCACGGGAGGGTAGGACAAAAGATGTCATGCAAGTTCTTTTTCATAAGCACGTATGACTATATATGGAATACATGCCTACATTATATTGATGAATTGGAGCTAGTTCTGTGTCACCCTATGTTATAACCGTTGCATGATGAATGCCATCCGACATAATTATCCATCACTGATCCATTGCCTACGAGCTTCTCATATATTGATCTTTGCTAAGTTACTTTTCCGTTGCTACTGTTACAATCACTACAAAACCGCTACTGTTACTTTTGCCACCGTTACCGTTACTTCCATACTACTTTGCTACTAAATACTTTGCTGTAGATATTAAGTCTTTCAGGTGTGGTTGAATTGGCAACTCAGCTGCTAATACTCGAGAATATTCTTTGGCTCCCCTTGTGTCAAATCAATAAATTTGGGTTGAATACTCTACCCTCGAAAACTGTTACGATCCCCTATACTTGTGGGTTATTAAGGCCTTTTTCTGGCGCCGTTGCCGGGGAGCATAGCTCTATTCTCTGAGTCACTTGGGATTTATATCTGTTGATCACTATGAAGAATCTGAAAGATCCAAAAACCAAGATCTATCCCTCTACTACGAGGGGAGGTAAGGAACTGCCATCTAGCTCTGCGCTTGATTCACCTTCTGTTATGAGTAAATTTGTGACACCACCACCTGCTATTGATTCTGATATGTCGCAAGTAATTGTTGATGCCACTTCTGCTATGCTTGATAATAATGTGCCATTGGGTGAATTTCTTGATGAACAACTTGCTAGGGTTAGAGAGAATGAGATCACTGAAACTGATGATATTTCTGAAACTGATGAAATTATTGAAACTGAACACTATGAGACACCTGTTAGACCTAGCTCTCCTAGATATGAATTGCCTAATATACCTAAGGGTTATGTTATGGATGGAGAGGTAGCTAGGGACTTTCTTGCTTGTAAGGATAGAGATGATCTTAAGAAATTACTATGCAAGTGGAAAGAAAAATCTTTGAATGCTAGAATGCAATATGATCCTAAGTTTTCTACTTCACCTATTTTTGTTACTGATAAGGATTATGAATTCTCTGTCGATCCTGAGTTAATTACTTTGGTTGAATCTGATCCTTTCCATGGTTCTGAGTCTGAAACTGTTGTGGCACATCTTACTAAATTGAATGATATAGCCACCCTATTTACTCATGAGGAAAAAATTCGTTATTACTATATTCTTAAGTTGTTTCCTTTCTCATTAAAGGGTGATGCTAAGATATGGTTTAATTCTCTTGCTCCTGGTTGTGTGCGTAGTCCCGAGGATATGATATATTACTTCTCTGAAAAATATTTTCCTGCCCATAAGAAACAAGCTGCCTTGCAGGAAATATTTAACTTTGTGCAAATTGATGAAGAGAGTCTCCCACAAGCTTGGGGGAGGCTTCTCCAATTACTTAATGATTTGCCGAATCATCCTCTCAAGAAAAACAAAATACTTGATATCTTTTATAATGGACTAACCGATGCTTCTAGGGACCACCTAGATAGTTGTGCTGGTTGTGTTTTCAGGGAACGTATGGTTGAACAAGCTGAACTACTATTTAATAATATATTGAGCAATGATAATGATTGGACTATTCCCGAACCACCTCCAAGGCCAACTCCGAAGAAAAGAGATATTCTATTTCTCAGTCCTGAAGATATGCAAGAGGCAAAGAAATCTATGAAAGAAAAAGGTATTAAAACTGAAGATGTTAAGAATCTACCACCTATTGAAGAAATACATGGTCTTGATAACCCGACACAGGTAGTAGAGGTAAATTCTCTCCGTAGATTTGATGAAGGTGATATTCCTTATAATAAGTCTGCTAGTCAATGTTTGGATGAATTTGATAACTTTATTGTTAAACAAGAAAATTTCAATGCTTATGTTAGTAGACAATTGAAACATAATGCTTACATGCTTGATCGTTTAGGTGAATATATGAGTAGAACTGTTAATGATCCTAAGCTTATTAGTAAACATGCTTCCATGGTAACTACTCAAGTAGAACAAGTACTTAAGGCACAAAATGATTTGCTTAATGAGATGAATGATAATGCTGTTAGAGTAGTGACTAGAGGTGGTAAAATGACTCAGGAACTTTTATACCCGGAGGGCCACCCCAAGAGAATTGAGCAAGATTCTCAGAGAATTAATACTGATGCACCTAGTCATTCTAGCAAAAGAAAGAAAAAGAATGATGATAGGACTTTGCATGCCTCTAGTGAACCTGTTATTGTCACACCTGAGAATCCAAATGATATTTCTATTTCTGATGCTGAGACACAATCTGGTAATGAACATGAGCCTAGTGATAATATTAATGATGATGTTCATGTTGATGCTCAACCTAGTAATGATAATGATGTGGAGATTGAACCTGCTGTTGATCTTGATAACCCACAATCTAGGAATAAAAGATATGATAAAAGAGACTTCATTGCTAGGAAGCATGGTAAAGAAAGAGAACCTTGGGTTCAGAAACCCATGCCCTTTCCTCCTAAGCCATCCAAGAAAAAGGATGATGAGGATTTTGAGCGCTTTGTTGAAATGCTTAGACCTGTCTTTTTGCGTATGCGCTTGACTGATATTCTGAAAATGTCTCCCTATGCTAAGTATATGAAGGATATTGTGACTAATAAAAGAAAGATACCGGAAGCTGAAATTTCCACCATGCTTGCTAATTATACTTTTAAGGGTGGAGTACCAAAGAAATTAGGAAATCCAGGAATACCAACTATACCATGCTCCATTAAAAGAAACTATGTTAAAACCGCTTTATGTGATTTGGGAGCCGGTGTTAGTGTTATGCCTTTCTCTTTATATCGAAGACTTGATTTGAATAAGTTGACACCTACTAAAATCTCTTTGCAAATGGCTGATAAATCAATCGCTTTACCCATCGGTATTTGCGAGGATGTGCCTGTTGTGGTTGCAAACGTTACTATCTTAACAGACTTTGTTATTCCTGATATTCCCGAGGATGACAGCATGTCGATCATCCTTGGTAGACCCTTTTTGAACACTGCAGGGGCTGTTATTGATTGCAACAAAGGCAATTTCACTTTTCATGTTAATGGTAATGAGCATACGGTGCACTTTCCGAAGAAACAACCTCAAGTTCATAGTATCAACTCTATTGGAGAAATTCCAACAATTGCTATTGGAGGTTTTAAATTCCCTCTCCCTACTGTCAAGAAGAAATATGAAATAATCATGGTAGGGGACATGCCTGTCCCCGTTGAGGTAACTTAGTGTTATTTGAAAATTCTCCGGTTTCATGTTACTCGAGAGAAGTTTGTTAATAAGACTTGATCAACCTTGTTAATGAATTCCTTTTGACGGGCATGAGATGGATGAATTTAGAAAGCACAACCTTCTGTACCCAACTTTTACTTTCTGTTGTTTAGAATAAATAAAGCAAAAATACTATTATACTTCTGTTTTCTGAATTATTCGTACAACAAAAGATGACCTGGAAATAAAAGTTCTCCGAATGCCCTGAAAATTTAGTATGATTTTTTATAGAATCTTTAAAAATATTTGGCACTGAGAACACACCAGGGGCTGCACCAGTGGGCCACAAGCCCAGGGGGCGCGCCCACCCCCCAGGGCACACCCTGCTGGCTTGTGGGTCCCACGTAGGCCCCCCTCACTTATTCCAGCACCCATCCACTTCGTCTTCCTCCATAAAAAATCCCACCATTGCTCAAACCCGTGTCCTAGCTCATCTTGCTGCCATTTTCGATCTCCTTGTGCAAAGCTCCATTTGCAAAACTGTTTTGGGGGATTGTTCTTCGGTATGTGACTCCTCCAATGGTCCAATTAGTTTTTGTTCTAGTGCTCTATATATTGCAAATTTTTGTTGCTGTGGTAACCTTGTTCTTGAGCTTGCATGCCAAATTTGTATGGTCCCAAGTAGTTTTGATGCACTTATGGGAGTGGTTGCTTTGAATTTTGTTGAATTTTGTTCACTTTTATTTTGACTTACTAAAAGTTTAGAAATTTTTCAGAGGAAGAAATGTTTAGGAAGATATACCAAGGTGGTTCCTCGAGGAAGGAAGCCCCAAGGCTCGCGATACGTGAGCCGGACCTTGAACCACCAAGAGAAGCTCAAGTACGGCCTTGCGAATGGCCATTGGATCAATTCATGGTTCATGCAGGTTTCAAGGATGAATTTTACGCATACGTACAAAATGCTGGCCTTGAGGATTTCGTGTCAGATAAGTGTCCGCAGTACTATCACCTCACTGATTCATTTGTGCGAAGATTTAAATTTACATCCCACCGCAATACTCATTCTGTCCTGTTTGATCTTTATGATAAATCATATACCATGGACCTAGAAGATTTTCATGATAATTCATGCATGCATAAGGTTTTCATGATCTTTATGATAATTCATGCATGCAAAGCAATGGGGCAGCCATAGTGATCCTCACAAAAATGAATATAATGATTTTCTTGCTAGCATCACTGTGGGAGAAACTAGAAACATTATACAGGCTACCTTGGGGAGCATTCAGTTTCCTGCTATACATTATTTTGCTCTCTTCATAGGTAGATGTATTAACGGTAAACATGATCATAGCCACCTTTGGGTACCTAATCTTAGTATTCTTAAGAGTGCGGTAATGGGTGATAGACGATATAACTTGGGGGCTATTATTGCCAGGAGGTTACATCTTAATGCTAAGGATGGAGATTTCTTTGGTGCGATTTATGCCACCCGGTTAGCTAATTATCTTGGGGTACCCATAAGGGGGAATCACTACTGGAATTCAGTTATTTGCCGTCTGCCATAGCGGACGGCAAAGGGCAGGACCACCGACGGCAAAGCCTTTGCCGTCGGGCAGCAGACGGCAAAGCCTTTGCCGTAGTGCTTTGCCATCTGGCTTTAAACAGCACATGGCAAAGTGTTTTTGCCGTCAGGCAGCAGACGGCAAAGCGACTGGACGGCCTAAACTTGAGTTAGCCCCGTTAGTGGCTAACGGAGGCTTTGCCGTCTGCGCTCCCCCTTTGCCGTCCGCACCCTATGCCGTCTGCCTCCCCTCCTTTGCCGATGGCCACTCCTTTGCCGACGGCCACCGTCGGCATAGTTTCTTTGCCGTCCGCCCCCCCGCCACCCTCCTTTGCCGACGGCCACTGCTATGCCGACGGTGGCCGTCGGCATATCTTCTTTGCATTACGCCACCCCCGCCGCCCTCCTTTGCTACAGTGCCACTGCTATGCCGACGGTGGCCGACGGCATAGCTTCTTTGCCGTCCGCCCCCGGACGACAAACGTACCAAATGGCATCAGGCGCACTCCGAGGATGCACAGGTGGGTGCCACGTGTCGCCTTTGCCGTCGGTGCCGGACGGCAAAGAAACTATGCCGACGGTGGCCGTCGGCAAAGTGGCAATAATGCCCTAGTTTTTCTGTTTTTTCCAATATCCAATTTTCACAGGCAAAATATGCTATATATGTATATATTTCACAATAACCCTAGTGATGATCATCCAACAACAAGCACAAGCACAAGTATCCAATAAACATACCAAAACAAATGTCACATTGTTCACCATATTACAATAGTAACAAGTTTCACATATGTAGCAAGTTTAACATTGTTCATCGATACAAAATCACAAGCACTCCATCAATGCAAGCTTCTGTGAAGTGACTCTAATCTGCAAAATAGGAAATACGAAAGTTAGATGAAGAAGACTAGAATAAGAAGAAGAAGATGAAGAAGCGGCTTTCTTCTCTCTATCTTTCTCCTCTTGTTTTCTTCTTATTGCTTATTTGTGTCATTCGGGCGAAAGTTAGATGAAGAAGACTAGAATAAGAAGAAGAAGATGAAGAACACTAATATTTTGGAAGGAGCTAAGTTTGTCTAAGTGCTAAGTTTGTCTAAGTGCTAAGAAGATGAAAAACGAGCTAAGTTTGGGGCTTACTGTCCTCGTCATCACGGAGGAGAGGCACCGCGGTTGCTTGGACCGGTTTCACCTGGAGAAGGCTGCCCTGGAGAAGGGTCGTGCGATGCGACTCCGGAGTTAAGCTGCACCAAAGATGATTTGCAATGTCTCGTTGGCATGATGACACTGAAAAGATCATTGCATTGAAATGAAACTCACCATTGCAGCCGTGGTAATGACTGGCATCGACGGAGCGGCCTGGCCGGTCTTCTCGCATATAGTCTGCACATTTGGTTTTCACAAGTCAACGATATTCATTATTAATGAAAGGAACATTATATGCAAGATTTGACAAATATGAAGAAGAATATTACCACGAAGAGCTCGTAGATGGCCCGGTAAGACGCATCGGACCGTGCCCTCTCCTCCTCCAACAACCTTGTCGTCCTCTCCTCCATCTCCTTCTCCTTCGCCGCCATAAGCGCCTGTGTTGCCTCTCTCTCTTTCAGAATAGCAGCCTGCAACACAACTCCTCGTTAGCATTGTAATCATCTTTGTTCACACACACAACGTAATGAGGAAAGATATCTGAGTCCGTATAACTAACCTCGATGGCGAGCTCGACTGGCCGTGGACGAGGCCTTATCTCAGGACAGGAGCTCGTTTGGCGCGCCTTGATCTCCCGAAGGTTGCTAGGACAACGTATAAGGCCATATCCAATGGCAATCGAGCCATGGGGCCTCCCGCCGCCAGCTATCATCACCAGCTCTGGATCAATAGGCTCCTGGCTCGGGTTAAAGTCCTCCCCTTTCCTCGCCTTCCCCTCATCTCTGTACCTCACGAGCTTGTTGTGGGAGGAGATGTTGCTGAACTTCAAGGGATCATCGAGGTCAGACTCAGAGAATGCCTTGACCTTCTTGTACGAGGCAGTATGGGCCATCGCATAGAGGTCGTACATCTGTGGCACCTCCGTTTTATTGTGATGCGCCTAAAAGAGAGAGAGAGGAACAAAGTATTAGTAAAGGGCTCAAGCTAGAATCAAGAATGAATTGCATGAATCATGAAGCTAACCACATACCCAGTTCAGACCAAACTGATTTAAGTTGGCGCTCCCTTGATGGTGTGGCACACCAACCATTTTGTTACGCCGGTCCTTGGCATTGTTGTGGACGGATAGCCATTGTTCTGAGCACCACTCATCCACCAACGCCTCCCAACAATCCATCATATCCGCACACCATCTTGGGGGCACCTAAGTTAATAAAGAGATATTTGAGCGCTACGCGTAGGAATCAAATGAAGGAAACTAAGTACAAGGCCTTAAGAATACGTAATTACCTTCATGTAATGCTCCTTCTCCATCTTCTTTCCGCGGCACGTCGACTTCTCCTTCCTAATACGCCGCGAGGCGTAGTAGTCTCGAACAGCCTGCACCCGAGCCTCGTGCCGAAAGTTTTGCAGTAGACGCCTGCATTGCTGATCGATAACGTCTGCAATCAAACGACACAACACTTATTAGTACAATAACTAGCTATTGTTGATTTTTAATTGTGTAAAGTAGAAATTACCCAAAAATGCCTGATCACCATCTCCGCCCTCGTGTGGCACAAAACACCGTCGATCCTCTCCTCAGGCGGGGCCGGTGCAGCCAAGTAGTGCTCCCAGGTCAGTCCTAACTCTCGAACCTGACCCTCACCGGGCAACGTGACAAACCCCGGGAAGTTTTGCCTGACAAGGACACCAAGGATGCTGTTGGGCCTGCGGGCATCCTTGGGATGATGCCAACCCCTGCAGTATGACAAAGCCAACACATTAGATATTTGAAAAAACGTGAAGGCAAAAGGTTAAAAAAGAGTACATGCACTTACCTCTCCCCATCAGGCCTAATCAACCACCTCAGCTCGCGGGTCGCCGGCACGGGCGGGAGCCGTGTCATACCACGCTGGTAGACGGTGGCGCCCTCAGGCAGCTCCACGTCGCTATCAGAAAAACGATCCCCGCCACCATCAGCATGGCCACTAGGCTCCTCCGGCCAGGTATCCCATGGGGTCTGCCGGGACGTGCCCTCATCCCTACTCTGCTCTGGAGTCTCGTGGGACGAAGCCTCTGGGACAGGAGTCGTGTAGGTCGAAGGCTCGTCGACCCGAGGCTCGTCGACCGGAGTCCGCGTAGCCTCGTCCTCAGACAGGTCCACCCTAGCAGTCCTGTGCTCGGGTGAATCAGCTGGGGGTGGCAGCGAGGAAGGCGTAGCAGCCACCCTACTTTTGCCGCGGCCTCCTCTCCCTCCACTCCCACCTCTACTACCTCTCTTCTTCCCCCGACCTCCTCTCACGGGGGTCGACGAAGAAGCGGCCACCGGTGTATGCAGACTAGAGAGCAACGCTCTCCGGAGAGAGTCGACAGGAATGGAAGTACCCATCCCACCACCCTCCAACGAAGGAACCGCGGAGTGCTCTCGACCCTTTCCCACCATCTTTCAACAACTGCCATGACAAATAGTAAACGAAATTAGTACAACATAAAATTGAATACCAACATGAATAATAAAATGTATATAATTTAAGTGTATCATCATATACCTAACATGAACTAAAAGTTGATTACCTGACATGAATTAATAATAATCTTGATCGTCTATATATTCTCCGGGATCAATAAATGCATCATCATCATCACTATCATCAATAAATGCATGTTCATCATCACTATCAGGAACAACGTGTGGAAGGCCTCCTTCATGTAATCGGTTAAGCATTGACAGGTCATCCGCATCAGTAACCTCTTCTTGTTCCAGCTCTTCCTGTTCCGGCTCAGGGGTTAAGTCGGATTCATTGTCGCTGTCAACTTCAATGTTCCGGGGTGAAGTAGAGCGGTTCTTGAAACGTTTTTTGGAAATACGTGTTTCTTGGAAGAATTCTCCTTCATATGTGTCTTGGTTAATGTGAGGTTCATAATCCTCTTCATTGAGGGGACGTGGTCTAAAATGTGGCGGCACTTCATAAACGACATCCCAACCTTTCAGATTTGGATCAGTTTGGCAGGCCCACGGTAGATAGAAAACTTGGGTCGCCTGTTGAGCCGTAATATAGACATCGGGCACATCTAAATGGGTGCTTTGTTTGATTTCGACTAGCCCTATATGTTCATGAGTCCTTCTAGTCTCCTTCGGCTGGAACCAATGACATTTGAACACTACGACGTTCGGTGGGTTTTCACCATAGAATAGAAGTTCATAAATTGCTTCAACTCTTCCATAGTACTCTGTACCTCCTTCGCCGATAGCAGAGACACAACAATTTGTAGTCTTCAGGTCGGGCATAGATAGCTCTTTGCCAAAGGTACAAAAGCGATACCCGTTGATGTCGTATCTGTCAAATGAACATACCTTATAGTCAAAACCATTAGCGACTTGTCTCAGCTCGGCGTCCATAGACTCTGAATTAGCCTACAAGTTTAATACGAAAGGATTGTTGCATTAGCCGCAAATAAGACAAAGAAATGAAATGGTCCATTAATGGTAATTAATTACCGTTTGTTTGAACCAAGAGATGAAACCGGGATAGCCGCCTCCATGCTTCGCCAGGAGCTCATACTCTTCGACGGAATCCTTTTAGATGACCACTCCATCCGAGAATTTGGTGACGTATCGACTATATCAAATATCCAGGAATAAGAGCAGTTCTAAGGAATTACAAGTTGCGAAACAATAATGTACCGACAACTTACTCGATGTATGGCCGCACTTCTGTTAGGTTGTTGAAGATATACAACGAAATGGTCCGCCATTCATCGACATCCAACGCTTTTGCTTTAGAAGCACCGGCTGGTGCGAGCTTCCCTTTGAATAGGCTGAGGTTCGATCGGATTTTTTTTGGGTCGCCATCATTGTACCGAGGTTTCGGATTATGCAAATGACGATTTTTGGCTTCGTAGTGTGCTGTCACGAAGTTTGCCGCCTCCTCAGTAATGAATGCCTAGGCCATCGATGCTTCAATTCTACGTTTATTTTTACATTTTGCTCGAAGTGTCTTCTGCATCCTCTCAGTTGCGAAGCACCAACGGTTTTGCACAGGCCCCCCCAATCTTGCCTCGGTCGCGAGATGCAAAATCAAATGCTGCATTGGATTAAAGAAGCCCGGTGGAAAGATCTTCTCTAACTTTCATATCAACTCCGACGCCAACTCTTCCATTTCATCTAGCACGCCAGGCGATAGTTCTTTCGCACAAAGAGAACGGAAGAAATAGTTCAGCTCTGCCAATACTAGCCATTCATCCTCAGGGATAAAGCCACGCAGCATCACCGGCATTACCCGCTCAAGCCATATGTGCCAATCATGACACTTGAGACCAAATATCTTCAGTTTGTCAAGACTCGCTCCCCTCTTTAGATTCGCTGCATAACCATCGGGGAACATCAACTGCATTTTCACCCACAAGATCATTTCTCTCATAGCCGGCCTTCCAAGATTGAACCATGCCTTTGGCTTTGTCCAGTTCTACTTTCCTTTCGCTTGTTGCATGTTTTGTAACGGTCTGTCACATAGAGCCTCCTGATCGATTCTAGCCTTAGGATTATCCTTTGAATTCCCCTCTATGCCGAACAATGTACCAAAAATGGCCTCGGCGATATTCTTTTCAGTGTGCATCACGTCGATGTTGTGTGGGCAAAGGAGGTCTTTGAAGTAAGGCAGATCCCATAAGCATGACTTGTGAGTCCATGCGTGTTCCGAATTATACCCTTTGAAATTCCCAGGATGATTTGGATCCGGCTCGAGAGCGTTTAACTGATCCAACATCTGTTGGCCTGTCAACGCGGGTGGTGCAGAGTTTTTGACAACTCTACCTTTGATGAAATTCTTCTTGTCTTTTCTGAACTTATGGCGAGGATCCAGGAACTGTCTATGCATGTCGAAGCAAGAATACTTGTGACCCGCCTGTAGCCAACGGAACTCAAGAGCTGCCTTGCATGTGGGGCACGGGAACCTTCCATGCACACACCAGCCAACGAATAGGGCATACGCCGGCAAGTCATGCGTCGAGTACATGTACCACACATTCATTTTGAAGGTTTTTTTGGTAGTGGCGTCGTATGTCTTGATCCCATTATCCCAAGCTTGTTGCAATTCATCCTTAAGTGGCTGCATGTACACATTCATATTCTTCCCCTGATAGTTGGGCCCTGGAATTATCAACGTCAGGAAAATATTCTTTCTTTTCATAATCTCTCCGGGGGGGAGATTGAGTGGAATGACAAATACAGGCCAACAACTGTATTGGGTTGCCGTCATACCAAACACATTGAATCCATCCGTGCTGATGGCGACTCGAGGATGCATTGGATCTGCCGCTTTATCGTTATGTAATGCATCGAAGTGCTTCCTCGCAAAAGCGTCTGAAGTGTGTACCAACATCTCTTTCCCATCTGCATCTAGTTCGGTTCTTTTGCCCAATTTATGCCATGTCATCTGTCTGGTCGTCTCTTCGACCATGAAAAGACGTTGAAGTCTTGGTATGATTGGCATATAGCGAAGAACGTTAACAGGAATTTTTGTCTGCATCTTCTCATTCATACCGTTGTCTACGACAACATACCTGGAAGACTTGCAAATGGGACAATAGTTCAAGTCCGCATACTCAAGCCTAAATAAGGCACATCCACTCTCACAGGCATCTATCTTCTCATAGGGCATCTTAAGTACACGGAGAATTTTGTCCGACTGGTACAAGTTTGGAGGCAGTACATGGCCTTTGGGTAGAAAGCGTCCAAATATTGTCATCATCGCGTCGTAGCATTCTCTGCCCAGGTTGAATTGAGCCTTCAGAGCCATTACTTGCGTGATGGCATCCAGCTGACAAAGCTCAGTGTGCTCGTGGAGAGGACGTTTTGAAGACTCCAACATTTCATAGAATGCCTTTGCAGATTCCTCCATCTCATCGTCCGAATCCCGAGCATCATCAAAGTCTTGCACCATGTCTTCGATCCCGGTACCATGCTCGTCGGTGCGATGATGAACCACCTCAGCTCTGGCACGTTGGGCAGAATCACCATGAAAAGTCCACACCGTATAATTAGGCCTAAAACCCCACTTCTGTAGGTGTTTAACCATTTCACCCTCTGTCTGCCTTTTAAAGTTGTCGCAGCGGGGACAGGGACACCATGTTTTTTCCTAGCCATTTGCAAATACGGCTCTCACAAACCCCTTGGTATTTGTAAACCATTCTTTGGTCATGTCGTTCTGACTGGTGTGACCGGTGTACATCCACGCACGATCAGTCATCTTGCCTAGCTACTGGACACACAAGAAATATATATATATATATAATTCATCATATATATTCATCAGTTAATCAAGTTTGTCAGTTTTATTATGTCCATGCAACCTACACGCTAATAGGTTAAGATAGGTCCTAATCCCACCCGAGTATGTGTAGATTGGGTTCGTTTTCCCATGCATTGCTTCGGATCCGACACAGAATTTCGACAACACCTCCGCGATGTTCTCCTGATACACGTCTCGGCAATAAGCAGAGAGGATGTGTACCCGGAGAACAACAGGGAGGCACTGACGAAATTCTGCATAGGATCCGGAGTAGAGCATACGGGAAAACGAACCCAATCTACACATACTCGGGCTGTCCATGGATAACGTTAGACAATTCGAAAGGACGGCGGTTATAAATATGCAAAGACATGCATATTTATAGATGTCGTCCTTTCGAACGGGAGACGCATACTGGTCACGCATACTGATGATTGAAGACACCTATAGCTAGCACGTTTCATCGGCACGAACACCGGAACAGAGCAAATTAAGGGCGGAGGAGGAGAAGTCATTTGTGCTCACCCACGAATGCAGGGGGAGGTCGTCGAACAACTGCACATTGAAATCCACCCGATCAACACAAATATGATGTTTTTTATAACAAAATCGGAAAATATGTGACCTAACTCATATTTTACAAAACTATGACCCCGTCGGCCTCTGGAAGGCCGAAAAGCACCTTCCCGGTCAACTGGAGGCAGAAGAGGGTCAGTGGCGTCGGGGGTCGATGGCGTCGGGGATCAGTGGCGTCGGGGGTCAGTGGCGTCGGGGGTCGGGGGTCAGTGGGGTCGGGGGTCGGTGGGGTCAGGGGTGTGTGGCGTCGGGGGTCAGTTTTCTTCTTCTTCTTCTTATTCTTATTCTTCTTCTCCTCCTCCTCCTCTCTTCTTCTTCTTCTTCTTCTTCTTCTTCTTTTCCTTTTTCCTCTTCTTCTACTTATTCTTCTTTTCAAACACTAGCACTAACCTAAACTAAACAAGCACTAGCACTAACCTAAACTAAACAATTAAAAACAGAAAAAAACAGTAAACTAAACTAAACTAGCACTAGTAACCTAAACTAAACAGTAAAAAACAGAAGAAAAAAAAGAAAATATCTCACCTCGCAGGGCCGGTGGAGGAGGGCCGGCGCGGTGGTGGAGGAGGGCCAGCGCGGGGGAGGAAGGCCGCGGAGAGGGGGGCGGCGCCGCGTCCTGCTCCGGCGGTGGTGCATCGCGGGGAGGCGCGGGTGGAGGAGGGTCGGCCCGGGGGAGTGGGGCGGAGAGGGGGGGGGACGGGGCTCGGCGCGGATGGTGGGGGCTCGCCGCGGCGGTGGGGGCGGCGCGGGGGAGGGGGCTTGCCGCGGGGAGCTGCGGTGGTGGGGGCGGCGCGGGGGAGGGTGCGGCGAGGGGGGAGGGGGGTGGGGGCGGCGCGGGGGAGGGGGCGGCGAGGGGGGAGGGGGCTCACCGCGGGGAGCTGGCCGCGCGCGGTGTGTGTGTGGGTGGAGAGAGAGAGGGGGGGCGGGGGCGGGAGGAGAGAGTGCGGGAATAATTGGGCCGGGGGAAAACGGCCGTTAAGGGGCATCCCCTTTGCCGTCCGCTTGCGGACGGCAAAGCCAAGCACGGCAGACGGTAAAGACCAGGAGGACGGCATACCTCTTTGCCAGTGGGACCAAGGTCCAGTGGGATCTATCTAGCCTCTTTGCCGTCTGCCTTTAGGGTCTTTGTCGTCTGCTGGCAGACGGCAAAGGAATAGCAGATGGCAAACGGACCCGTTGCCGTCAGCCAGCTCTTTGCCGTCTGCTTTACGGCAGCAGACGGCAAAGACATTCTTTGCCATCTGCCAGCAGACGGCAAAGACCTGGCAGACGGCAAATAACTGAATTCCAGTAGTGAATGATATTGAGTTACCACCTGCTTTTCTTGATTATAATGCTATGGTACGCTACCAGTTTCTTGAGAGGAACGGACAATCCCTCCTTTACCGACTAATCTTTGACAGGCAGCGTGCTGTCCATATTACCCTTCCTGCTCCTGCTTTCTTTAACTTTCAGGTAAAACGGAGATATTTTATAACTAGAGAGGAGGCGAACGAGTATGAGAGAGAGGTGGAGGCCGCTCGCCTCCATGCTGGAGCCCTTCAGGCAGTAGCTGCCGCGTCCCAGTACGTACCCGACTGTAACCTTGGGTATCCACCAGGCCAGCCGTGGCCATAGACCAACTTAGGCCAAAAGCCTAAGCTTGGGGGAGTACGTATTTCTCACCGATATAACATTCATGTTCACACACTCATTCCAGTTGTCGGTGTTCATACTTTTTCATTGTATTATTCATGTTAGTTTATTTCTTTTTCTCGCTTTCTTCTTGTGTGTCAGAAAAACCTTAAGAAAACAAAAAAATTAGCTCTAGTTTTACTTTCTAGTATGTTTAGTTGTAGTATTAAAAGAAAACCCCAAAAGATTTCTCGTTCTTCTTTTGCTTGTTGAGAGCTTTCCCGTGTAAATAGTTTTTCTCGTTCTTGTTTTGAAATTCTTTTCTTTGGGTCGAGAGGAGAAGACCACGATGAAAATGTTGAGTGGCTCTCATATGCATTCTTGTTGATCTAACAGAGAGCCCATATTACCTTGTCTTCTTCTTTAAATAATTGTTTGCAGATTCCAGCTTAGTCCAATGCACGTGCACTCTTATTATTCACACCGTTCGGTCGTGCAAGTGAAAGGCAATAATGACGATATATGATGAAGTGATTGAGATGGAGAAAAGCTGGTACGAACTCGACCTATTTTGTTTTTGTAAATATGATTAGCTCATCGTTCTGGATTCAGCTCATTATGGATGAAACATGTTTGCAATGACAATTAGAGATTATAGTTACTCATGCCATGCTTAATTAGCTAAGAGTGTATAATGGTTTGTCTTGAGTGCCAACATGCATTTTAAAATGGTTGTGATGTAATATGATAGGATGGTATCCTCCTTTGAATGATTCAAGTGGCTTGACTTGGCACATGTTCACGCATGTAGTTGAAACAAAATCAACATAGCCTCCACGATATTTATGTTCATGGTGATTTATATCCTACTCATGTTTGCATTCAATGTTGGTTAATCTCAATGCATGTTTATGACTGTTGTCGTTCTCTAGTTGGTCGCTTCCCAGTCTCTTGCTAGCCTTCACTTGTACTAAGCGGGAATACTGCTTGTGCATCCACTTCCTTAAACCCAAAGTTGTTCCATATGAGTCCACCATACCTACCTATATGCGGTATTTACCTGCCGTTCCAAGTAAATTTGCGTGTGCCAAACTCTAAACCTTCAAATAATATTCTGTTTTGTATGCCCGAATCGCTCATATAGTGACTAGGGGCTGTCAGTATCTTCCATGCTAGGTGGGTTATTCTCACGATGAGTGTTTATTCACTTGTCATTCACGAGAAAGTGGATGGTATTCGGGATGCCCAGTTCCATGCTCAAAAATCAAATCAAAATATAATGAAACAAAACTCCCCCAGGATTGTTGTTTGTATGGACTGTACCCGTGGATTCGGCCCGCCATGGAGTGTGTTTGATTGGTGGAGGGGGAGTAAAAACTCTATCATTCTGTTTGGGAACCGCCTATAATGTATCTAGCATGGAAGATACCGAGATCTCTTGGTTGTTATGTTGACAATGAAAGCATACCGCTCAAAATTTTATTCATCTCTGTTTTAAAAGCTCGAGCTCTGGCATCTCTGCAAATCAATACTTCCCTCTGCGAAGGGCCTATCTATTTACTTTATTGCTGAGTCATCATCCTCTTATACAAAGCACCAGTTAGAGAGCACCACTGTCATTTGTATGCATTGTTATTAATTAATATTGAGTATGACTGTGACTGGATCTCTTTTACTATGAATTACAATGTCTAGTCAGTCCTTGATCTTCAGGGGTGCTCTGCATTTATGTTTTGCGGTCTCAGAAAGGGCTAGCGAGATACCATTTTGTTAGATCATATCATGATTGTTTTGAAAAAGTGTTGTCATCCGAGACTTATTATTATTGCTCGCTAGTTGATTATGCCATTGAAATGAGTAAATGTGAGACCTAAATGTTATTGTGAATATGGTTAGTTCATAATCTTTGCTGAAAGCCTGAATGATGGCTATACATATTTGCAACAACAAGATCAAACAGAGTTTGTAAAAGTTTTTCTTTGTCACTTTCAGTTTGTCAACTAAATTGCTTGAGGACAAGCAATGGGTTAAGCTTGGGGGAGTTGATACGTCTCCATCGTATCTACTTTCCAAACTCTTTTGCCCTTGTTTTGGACTCTAATTTGCATGATTTGAATGGAACTAACCCGGACTGACGCTATTTTCAGCAGAATGGCCTTGGTGTTATTTTTGTGCAGAAATAAAAGTTCTCGGATTGACCTGAAAATTTACGGAGAATAATTTTGGAATTAATAAAAAATATTGGCGAAAGAATCAACCAGAGGGGGTCCACCCATTGGCCACAAGCCAGGGGGCGCCCCCCCCCCCTAGGGCGCGCCCTGGCGGCTTGTGGGCACCCTGCAGCTTCTCCGACCTCAACTCCAACGCCATATAACCCTATTCGGGGAGAAAAAAATCAAGGTGAAGAGTTCATAGCATTTCACGATACGGAGCCGCCGCCACCTCCTGTTCCTCCTCGGGAGGCCAGATCTGGAGTCTGTTTTGGGCTCCGGAGAGGGGAAATCGACGCCGTCGTCATCACCAACCATCCTTCATCACCAATTTCATGATGCTCTCCGCCGTTCGTGAGTAATTCCATCGTAGGCTTGCTGGACGGTGATGGGTTGGATGAGATTTACCATGTAATCGAGTTAGTTTTGTTAGGGTTTGATCCCTAGTATCCACTATGTTCTGAGATTGATGTTGATATGACTTTGCTATGCTTAATGCTTGTCACTAGGGCCCGAGTGCCATGATTTCAGATCTGAACCTATTATGTTTTCATGAATATATATGTGTTCTTGATCCTATCTTGAAAGTTGTAGACACCTACTATGTGTTATGATCCGCATACCCCAAGGTGACAATAATTGGGATTCTTTCCGGTGATTACCATAGTTTGAGGAGTTCATGTATTCACTAAGTGCTAATGCTTTGGTCCGGTTCTCTATAAAAAGGAGGCCTTAATATCCCTTAGTTTCCATTAGGACCCCGCTGCCATGGGAGGGTAGGACAAAAGATGTCATGCAAGTTCTTTTCCATAAGCACGTATGACTATATATGGAATACATGCCTACATTATATTGATGAATTGGAGCTAGTTCTCTGTCACCCTATGTTATAACCGTTGCATGATGAATGCCATCTGACATAATTATCCATCACTGATCCATTGCCTACGAGTTTCTCATATATTGATCTTTGCTAGCTAAGTTACTTTTCCGTTGCTACTGTTACAATCACTACAAAACCGTTACTGTTACTGTTGCCACTGTTACCGTTACTTCCATACTACTTTGCTACTAAATACTTTGCTGCATATATTAAGTCTTCCAGGTGTGGTTGAATTGACAACTCAGCTGCTAATACTCGAGAATATTCTTTGTCTCCCCTTGTGTCGAATCAATAAATTTGGGATGAATACTCTACCCTCGAAAATTGTTGCGATCCCCTATACTTGTGGGTTATCAGTGTCATCTAGACATCCTACCCAATCAGAGTCAGAGAAAGCACTGACAAGAGTAGAAGGTGATTTGCTGAAATTTAGACCAATGCCCAAAGTATTCTTGACATATCTAACTATGCGTTTAGCAGCAGTTAGATGAACAGTAGTGGGTGCATGAAGGAACTGGCATACTTTGTTAACAGCAAATGAAATATCAGGTCTGGTAACAGTCAAATACTGAAGTGCTCCCACCAAACTCGTGTATTTTGTGCTGTCCTCTTGATTCAAGAGGCTTCCTTCAGTAAGAGACAACTTTTCTGAGCTGGATAATGGAGTGGGTGTGGGTTTATAACCTTGCAAACCAGCCTTTTTTACCAGATCATTTGCATACTTTTATTGAGAGAGATGAAGTCCATCTTTGTGCTTCTTTACCTCAATCCCAAGAAAATAATGCAAGTCTCCAAGGTCCTTTAGAGCAAAATCTGCACTCAAATCTTTTAACAGTCCTTTGATTGCTTCATTAGATGAGCTTGTCACAATGATGTCATCAACATATATTAGAACAAAGATGCATGTGTTGGACTTGTTGTAAATGAATAATGATGTGACAGATTTAGAGGGAACAAAACCAAGAGTCTGCATCTTGTGACAGAGACGAGAGTACCATGCCCTTGGAGCTTGTTTCAAACCATATAGTGCCTTGTCAAGCTTGCACACATGAGAGGGAGCACGTTTGCTTTCAAACCCAGGAGGTTGTTTCATGTACACTTCCTCTTCCAGAACAACATGAAGGAACTCGTTTTGTACATCTAGTTGTCTGAGACTCCATCCCCTGGAAACAGCAATAGACAAAACAAGACGAATAGTGGCTGCTTTTACAACTGGACTAAATGTGTCCTCATAGTCTATGTCATACGGTTGTTTAAAGCCTTTTGCAACAAGTCTAGCCTTGTAACGATCAATGGTTCCGTCTAACTTCCTTTTAATTCGGAATACCCACTTGCAATCAATTATATTTTTACTGTGTTATGGAGGAACCAAGTGCCATGTCTTATTTTTCTGCAGTGCCATGAACTCCTCATCCATGGCTTTCTTCCATTTTTCATCACCAAGTGCTTCTTCAAGTGTATGAGGTTCACCTGGTTCACCTGTAGAACAAACCATACCATATTTGGTTATGTGTTTATAATTAACAGGCTGAATTACCCCTTGTTGTAACTGTGTATGCCGTGATGATGGAGCAGACGAGTCTGTGGCCACAGAGGATCCCGTGAGAGGTTCCCACGCTGCAGCCCCACTCGGATTTCCTGCGGCAGAAGACGGTGCAGGGTCATGTGCAGAGTCCGCAAAAGATCCGGTCCGAGCGGCAGGCCCATCATTGCCACATGATGGCGAATCAACGCCGAGCTGCGCGCCGGTCAGATGGCCTGTCGTCGTGCGGGAATCGGCGCCAGATCCCGTGCCTGCTCCTGGCCCCACATCAGTCGCATGAGTCAGAGGACGCCGCTTGTAATAGAGCGGCTGGTCACCAAACTGTGCGCCACCCGGTCCAGCAGAGAGGTGACGCGTGGCGAACGGTGGTTGGTGCGGAGGTGAGGGCGCGCCGTGACCAGTTGGGGACGACTGCGTGCCCCGCGCCGGGTCGGGGACAGCCATGCGGGCGGCTGGCGCTCCTGGCGCGCGTGACGCCACGGATCCCGAGGGAGATCTACTGCTCTGCTGCTGATTCTGGACGGATCCCGAGGCAGATATGTCTGCAAGCCCGGAACACATCAAATATGGAGCATTTTTTCACCATTTTCATTCCTGTCTTCGCTTCTTGTTCCTGTATCAACATCGCAAGACTCATGCATGCCATTAGTAATGGGATTAGTCAACGTTTGATCATCACAATTTGTTCCCCCTTGATCAATACCGGTGAGATGGGAGGGCAAAAGAAGGATTTCTTGCCGAAGAAGGGCACCGGCATTAGGATGAAGATCAGCGAAGGGAAATTTGGTTTCGTCAAAGACAACATCATGAGAGATGTAGACACGACCAGTGGAGACATCTAGGCATTTTACACCCTTATGTTGAGCATTGTATCCTAGGAACACACACTCTTTGGAGTGAAACATAAGTTTGCGATTGTTATATGGTCGGAGATTGGGCCAACAAGCACACCCAAGAACACGTAGAGAGTTGTAGTCTGGTTTGCTGTGGAGGAGCCTTTCTACCGGAGTTTCATTGTTAATGACACAGCTAGGGAGCATGTTTATGATATGAACAGCAGTGAGAAAGGCCTCATCCCAGAATTTGAGGGGCATGGAGGCTCCAGCTAGGAGGGCTAGTCCAACTTCAACTATATGTCTGTGCTTGCGTTCAGCAGAGCCATTTTGTTGATGAGCATGGGGACACGACACATGATGTGATATGCCAAGTGTTTGAAAGAAGGAGTTTAATTTTTCATACTCCCCTCCCCAATCAGATTGCACCGCAATGATCTTACTTTCAAACTTACGTTCAACGAGGGCCTGAAAGTTTTGAAAAACTTGAAAGACATCGGATCTTTTCTTGAGAAGATAGATCCAGGAAAATTTGTTGTAGTCATCAATAAAACTGACATAATAAGTGTGTCTACCGACAGAACTAGGGGCAGGACCCCAAACATCCGAAAAAATCAATTGCAAGGGTTTGGTAGAAACACTAGTAGATATAGGATAAGGTAACTGATGACTCTTAGCTCGTTGACATGAATCACAAATAGTTTCGACATTGCGGTATCCAACATATGGGAGTTTATTTTTCCTAAGCAATCTTTCAACTAAAGAAAAAGCAGCATGCCCTAATCGATCGTGCCATCGTGTTGACAAAAGTTTGGCAACACTGTAGACTTGTTTATTGAATCTTCTATGCTTCGGGATCAACGGGTAAAGCCCTCGAACAAATCTACCTCGATAGAGTATTTTCTTTGTTGCCTGATCCTTGATAAAAAAAGGATGAAATTCAAGGAAGACATGATTATCAAGGGCAATTCTATGAACAGAGAGAAGATTCTTAGCGGCACTAGAGACATGCAAAAATTTCTTGAGATGGATTTTACGACGAGGGGTACTAAAAAGTGAATGACCAACATGACGGATCCGCATACCTTCACCATTGGCAGTGTGGATCTGATCTTTGCCGCGGTATTTTTCCTTCATTGTCACCTTCTCGAGCTCATTGGTGATGTGGTTGGTGGCACCACTGTCGACGTACCTGTTGGTGTCGACACCATAGGAACCATCCGCGGCGGCAGCAACTTTGTCTTCACCTTGGGAGGAGGAGTCATCATCATCGTAGCGGTACCAGCAGTCCTTTGCCATGTGCCCGGGCTTGCCACAAATCTGACAGCGCGGAGCATTCGGACGGGGTCTGTTGGAGCCGCTGCCGCGACGACCCTTGGAGCTGTTGGAGCGTCCGCTGCCAGGGTTGGAAGAGCCGCCGCCGTTTCCATTGCCTCCTGACCACCCCTTGTTGCGGGGTGATCCACGCGAGCGAGGGCCTCCACCACGGCCGCGAGAGGCGGAGTTGGCGGACGACTTGAAGCCGCCGGCGGAGCCATGGAATTGGGCCATGCGCTGATCGAAGTTGCTCAACATGGCGTAGAGCTCGTCGAGGGTGACGGGCGTAACGCGAGCATCGAGCGCAGAGACGAGCGACTGGTAGTCGACATCCAGCCCGTGAAGGATGTACGAGATCAACTCGTCGTCTTGGATGGGCTTCCCGGCGGCTGCAAGCTCATCGGCGAGGCCACGCAGGGAGGCGAAGTAGGAGGCCACCGATTGGTTGCCCTTCTGTGCGTTGATGAGCGCAGTCCGGATGTTGTTCACGCGGCTGAGGGATTGCGACGAGAACATGCCCGCCAATGCCACCCAGAGCGCGTGCGCCGTGGTGACCGCGGTCACCGTGACGAGCACCTCCTTGGAGAGGTTGTTGAGCAGGTAGCCGAGCACCTGCTGATCCTCCCGGACCCAAAGAGGGTGGAGAGGGTTGGGCGCAGAAGACTCCTTGCCGTCTTTGTCCTTCGTGACGAGGAGTTTGGCCTGCTCTGGCGTGGTGCCGTCAACGTAGCCGAAGACACCGGCGCCACGCAGCTGGGGTGTGATCTGCGTGCGCCATAACACGTAGTTCGTGCGGGTCAGCTTCTCGGTGACCTGGCCATTGAGGCTAGGTTGGAAGACGCCGGAGGATGAAGACATGGCTGTGCACTAGATGGAATCGGGGAAGCTAGATGGGAAGTAGGAAGGCTCTGATTACCATGTGCGATGGCGGAAAACGTCTTACCCTATGTGGGCGACGTGTGCATGTTAATATAGCAGGGGTGCACCTCCCTTAACAGCGCATACAAGTCGGTTGGAGATTACATCTTGGAGGTTAAGAAAGAGATAAGAGATAAGTTGGTGTACACAAGATAAACATAAACCCTAACAACCTAGTCTATCTCTCCTGAGCCGATACTCCAACGACAGCCTGGTAGGCGCCTTAGGTGCGGTAATGTGTTTGACAGAGAGAAGCAGCAGAAAATCTCATAATCTAACCCATCACCAAAGATTTCTTGCCAGCACCTACGCTTGCAACACAAAATGGTAATACGTTACTTTTATGCTTGACCGCTCAAAGAATTAGTGCTACTTATGCAGCAGAATACTCGAAGGGAACGAAAAAAGGAAGCTAGAAAATGTTGTTGTATGCATGTGCGTACCTTGGCAGGAGAAGAACAGCTTGAAGCACAGGAACTTGGACTGAAATTTCTAAAATAGTCCGATCAACTTACGCTACACTGCTAGTGCACCGCCAGATTAGAGCAGAAGTGGAAAGATGCGACAATTGCAGTTTGCGCTCCGAAGCTAGAAGCATGCGTTGGACCCCCGAAATTTGCCTCCTCACCCTGATTAAAGCATGCATGATTCTTTGTTTGTTGCCTTCACACTGGCCATAGAGCATTTTGCTTCATGCTGCCATCGGATGGGATAAGACCTACCTCAACATGCAATCATGTATGGGAAAAGACCCACCATCAGCAGGGGCGGATCTGGGCCCCAGGCCGGGGGGTCCAGGCCCGGGGCATGAGGCCCAATGCTACAGTGCATAAAGAGGGCCCGGGGCGGCCCGCTGGGCTGGATCCGCCCCTGGATGCAACCATGCATGAGAAAATATTTTTCATTCTATTATCCTACTTCTATTGAATAAATATTTTACAAATATACATAATCAAATATAATAAAGTCATATATATTTTAAAATTTTGGTATGTTATTAATCTAAATATTTATGTTTCACATAAAAAATTCTCATTGAAATATATCCAGCCGATTTCCGCAGCACACGTGGGGTATTATCTACTCCGTCCGTCCCATAATATAGGACATTTTTTGACACTGGTGTAGTGCCAAAAAACGTCTTAAATTGTGGGACGGAGGGAGTAGTTCTTGTGTGTGAGTCGGACAGAAAAACTGTATACTTATAGATTTACACGCCATAAGAATCTCAATATGGGTTGCATGGTAGCAAAGTACCCCTACTAGTTACTTTATGCGAGGTTAGCTTTTAGAACATAATACAGTTGACACGTTATATCAGAATTTCTACAAGTACTGCGTGAACATCCGCCATCAGCTCAAGACTACTAAGTACTGCCCCCTCCGATCCACATCTCCAAGACTCCAAATGGAGTCATGAATCATCATGATAATCACAGAAGATCGTTTTGTGCTGTGTCCGAGCGAGACCTTCAAAGGCCCAAGTAATCGAGCCATGCATGAGGTCATGTGGAGGACGCTCCATTGGGCAATCTCTCTTGATCGCGTACGTACGGCCAAGGTTTTCGTGTGTTCTCGCTTCCCAATTTGAGCAAGTGGATATATCATCTAACATGAGCAGTTGCTGTAAATTGCACCTCGCCCATGTATGCGCCTTCCCATATCGGGGAACAGATCGACGAGCTCTGCCTTTTGAGGACGAGCCAGTGGACAATTTTTAAAAGGAGCTAGTACCGTACGAATCTCATGCAATCGAAGTGTACTTGCTAGTTATATATCAAACGTGTACTTGTTACCCATATGAGGCAGTACGGCAGTACCTTCTTGGAATGTATCATGAGACATGTGTGTACCCGTTTCCATCCATCAAGAAAGAAACCACCTTCAGATCGTTAGGTATGTGTACTTTCTTCATCGAAGTAACCTCCAAATGCTACTCGATATGAGCTATCAAGTATTGAGGTTTGGTTAAGTGGAGTGAAAGCATCTTCAAAATGGACCCTCAAACCTTCACTATGTGTCCGGACCGCAGTGTTCGGACCAGTTTATCATCCAACGGGGACCCTTATATGTTCGTTTAACAGTCCGGACGTGCGAATTTCGGTATCCTAGCAATAAACATGGGGAGTGGGGGAGGGGGGGGGGGGGGCTTTGTCAAAGTCCGTACATGCACTTGACCAACACAAAGCCTCCACGTGGCCCTTCTCACTTTTCTCTTTTCACATGCATCCCCCCCCCCCCCCCTCCTGTCTCTTCTTCTACCGGACAAATAAGGATTAATTTGTGAATGGTTTTGGATCACTCGCTCCCACATCATGTCCGCGGACCACGTCCGGACATAAAAACGGATATTTACGATGTCCATTTGCGGGTCAGCTTCGGAGATGCCCTGAGGCCTGACTCGTCGATGAACGCTTGAGTTTAGAGGAGGAGCTTGATGGAAATATCAGGAGAACCCATCTATAGAACAAAAAATAGACAAACTCATCGTAACCCTAGCTATGGACTTGTTGATGATACGCTACAAAGCCAAAGCTATTTGGATTGTGCTCTGGCTCAACAGGATCCCATTCGAGATGTACTGAAAGATCCCAGGCATGACTCTCTCATATTCAATGATCATGTTATGTAACATGATGCAACATCTCCTGATTTTTCAAAGGAGCTTGGGGTTCCAATACTCCGCTGGGCCACGAATGATGTCAAAGTGCTTTTGAAGCACACCGGAAACTCTCTCCACATCCTTCCATATAGACTCTTGACGCATTGCAAGTGAGATCTCTCGTTACCGTTAGGACTCGAGATTGTCTTGACAAGTGTGAACCATGGAGTATAGATGGCATTCGCAAGGTAGTAACCCATCCTGTACTCACTGCCATTGACAACATAGTTGCAAGGATAAAGAAGATCTAACTCGTCATGCCGGCGACGGGATCCATGCAGTGGTAGCGGCGAAGCTCGATTTCAGAGACGACAGTGACCGGCGGCCGTCCTGAAGTGAGGCCCGAGGGCGAGGGCGGTGGAGGCAGCAGGGTGTCGGCGGAGGCACTGGATAGTTGACGGGAGCAATGCCGACAACAACGCGGCACTTGATGGAGACGACACAGGCACGAAGGTAGAGACCAAAACTTTTACTCCGTGGATGGGAGACGAATAAATTTAGTAGTCATAGCGGCCGGGGAGGCTAAATTATCCTCCTCTAAATGTTATACGAGGTCGGTTAGGTCTCGGTTAGAGGAGGAAAACGGAATTTATCCTCCTCTAACCGACTATAGAAGATAAGTTAGAGATGCTCTAAAAATTCGAAGGGTTCGTTTTTATTTATGGGTGGCATGGTGAGCAAGTTACTTCAACTGTAGAGGTAATTCTTATATATGAGTCGGATAAAATAACAAAACAAAAATATTGTCATTTATTAGTAGGTATAGGTATAGATTTACACGCCATAATATTCTCATATGGGTTGCATGGTAGCGAAGTACCCCTACTAGTTACTTTATGCATGGCTGACTCAGTCTCTTGAGGTGCTTATAGCTAGGGATAGGGTATTTATATGTGCGTTTATAAGGATGAGTATTTGCTCGTGTAAATAAGCGACTTTGATTGTACTTTGTTAAAAAAGATACAATTGACATGTTAAATTCGAATTTCTAAGAACATCCACACATGCACCTCTTTCTTACCCGACCAAGCACCATCAGCTCAAGGCTACTAAGTACCACACTTTGCTTTGGATTGTATGTGAACCAAGACATGTATTGGCTGATTGCTTTTGGATGTGCCGAATGAACTTGCTACCTGATGATATTATTGCTGAAAATTGTGTCCTATGTTAGTATATAAATTGTTAGAGCATCTACAATCGAACGCCTCAAACGAGCTCTCATACGTCTGTGGATGCGCCCGGTCAGTGACCGGACAGGAGAGAGAAGGAAAAAAAGGTGACCCAACCGGACCTCTCATATCATCCCTATACATCTGGGCTGTCCGCGAACCCTCATAACCATCTAAAATACAAGGAGGATATGAGGGCTCGCGGACGCGCCCGGTCAGTCCGTCACGTAGCACGCGCCCCACCCCGGACCACATTTTCTTCTTCTTTATTCATTCTTTTCTTTCCCTCTCTTTCTCTCTACCAATCATGTGCAAGTGACCGGACATATGAGGAAGAAAATAATGAGTGTGGTTGCACGGACGGACAAATAGGGGACACGCCCAGTCACTTCCGCAGGCATTTAGGAGGTCATATTTGCTAAGTCCGGCTATAGATGTTCTTATGTTGTTTTTCTTCAAAATACAAATGAAATGATGCCGAATTTTTGATTTTTTTTTTCTCATTCCATTTTACATTCCATTCTTCCAAACCAAACACTGAAACGGAACCAACCCCTTCTACTTTTTTACACCTACCAAACACAGGAACGGAACCGACCCGTTCTTCTGGAATGGAACAATTCCATTCTGTGACAGTTGGTTCCTCAACCCAACACACCCTAAGTACCATTTCCTCTGATTTGTCTAAGTCAGCGACAATTAAAATAGATTGAAGGGGGTAGAATATATATATAATATGCAAATCTCCAAGATTCCAAATGGAGTAATGAATCATGATAATCACAGAAGATCGTTTTGGGGTGTGTCCGAGCGAGACCTTGAAAGGCCAAACCAGTGGAGACATGCATGAGGTCATGTGGAAGGCGCTCCATTGGGCAATCTCTCTTGATCGCGTACGTACGGTCTCCATTGGGCAATCTCTCTTGATCGCGTACGTACGGTCAGGGTTTTCGTGTGTTCTTGCTTCCCAATTTGAGCAAGTGGATATGTGTATCATGTAACATCAGCGGTTGCCGTAAATTGCACCTCGCCGATGTATGCGCCTTCCCATATCGGTGAACAGATCGACGAGCTCTGCCTTTTGAGGTCGAGCCAGTGGAGTTTTCTTACACGGGCCAGTATCGTACGAATCTCATGCAATCGAAGTGTACTAACTCTAAATATACATCAAGCCTGTACTTGCTATCCATCTGAGGCAGTACCTTCTTCGAATGTATCATGAAACATGCATGTGTGTACCCGTTTCCATCCATCGAAGAAAGAAACTACCTTCAGATCGTCAGGTATGTGTACTTTTTTCATCGAAGCAACCTCCAAATGATACTCGATATGAGCGTGTATCGGGTACCGAGGTTTGGTTAAGTGGAGTGGAGGCATCTTCAAAGCGAACCCTCAAGCCTTTACTATATTCCGGACTGCAGTATTCGGACCACTTTATCATCCAACGGGGACCCTGTATGTCCGCTTAACAATCTGGACGTGCAAATTCCGGTATCCTAGCTACAAACATGGATGGGAGGGGGGCCTTTGTCGTAGTCCGGACATGCACTTGACCAACACAAAGCCTTCACATGGTCCTCCTCTCTTTTCTCTCTTCACATGCATGGCCTCCCTCTCCTCTCTCTTCTCCTACCGGACAAATAAGGATTAATATGTGAATAGTTTTGGATGACTCGCTCCCGTATCATGTCCGCGGATCACGTTCGGACATAAAAACAAACATTTACGATGTCTATTTGGGTGTCAGCTTTGGAGATGCACTGAAGCCTGACTCGTCGATGCTTGCATTTAGTGGAGGGGCTTGATGGAAATAACAGGAGAACCCATCTATAGAACAAAAAATAGACAAAACTCATTGTAACCCTAGCTATGGACTTATTTATGATACGCTAGAAAAGTTTCCAAAATTAAAAACTGTTGATGATACACTAGAAAAGCGGGCTAGAAAAAGACACAGCTCGCCTGGGCCGGCCCATATATGGGTGATCAATTTTTTTATTTTTGGTTTTTCTTTTCCGTCGTTGTTTTTTTCTACTTTAAATAATTTGTGAATTTAAAAAAGTTTCCAAAATTAAAACTGGGAATTTTAAAATAATATTTAATAATTCATAAATGTTTGTGGCTTCAGAAATTGTTTGTGATTTTTAAAAAATATTAGCAAATTTTCTAATAAATGTCTGGGAAATAAACATACATTCATGAGTTTTTATAAAAAAGTTCATGTATTAAAAAATGTTTTAAAATTTCACAAAATTTCGCCAATTCGAAAAATATTCATGTATTAAAAAATAGCATAAAATAAAACTGTTCATAAATTCAAATATATAGTTTATTGATTCATAAAATATACGCTGATTCAAAAAAGATCATGCAGTTCAAAAATGTTCATTAATTTAGAAAAATGTTTCATCAAATCCCAATAAAATGTTAGTCGATTCTAGAAATGTTCGTTGATTAAACAAAATGTTTGCAAATAGTATAATATGTTCATGAATTTAGAAAACGTTCTTGATTTTACAAAATGTTCGTCAATTTAAAAAATGTTCAAAATTACAAATATGCTCACGAGTTTAAAAAAATGTTCAAATTGTTCATGTTTTCACAAAAATGAGAATGATAGTGTGTTGGAAATATGCCCTAGAGGCAATAATAAATTGGTTATTATTATATTTCCTTGTTCGTGATAATCGTTTATTATCCATGATATAATTGTATTGATTGGAAACTCAAATACATGTGTGGGTACATAGACAACACTCTGTCCCTAGTATGCCTCTAGTTAACTAGTTCGTTGATCAAAGATGGTCAAGGTTTCCTGGCCATAGACATGAGATATCATTTGATAACGGGATCACATCATTAGGAGAATGATATGATGGACAAGACCCAAACTATATACATAGCATATGACCGTGTCAGTTTATTGCTATAGTTTTCTGCATGTCAAGTATCTGTTCCTATGACCATGAGATCATGCAACTCACTGACACCGGAGGAATACCTTGTGTGTATCAAACGTCACAACGTAACTGGGTGACTATAAAGATGCTCTACAGGTATCTCTGAGGGTGTCTGTTAAGTGGGCATGGATCGAGACTGGGATTTGTTACTCCGTGTGACGGAGAGGTATCTCAGGGCCCACTCGGTAATACAACATCACAATAAGCCTTGCAAGCAATGTGACTAAGTGTTAGCCACGGGATCTTGTATTACGGAACGAGTAAAGAGACTTGCCGGTAACGAGATTGAACTAGGTATAGAGATACCGACGATCGAATCTCGGGCAAGTAACATACCGAAGAACAAAGGGAATAGTGTACGGGATTAACCGAATCCTTGACATAGAGGTTCAACCGATAAAGATCTTCATAGAATATGTAGGAACCAATATGGGCATCCAGGTCCCGCTATTGGTTATTGACCATGGAGGTGTCTCGGTCATGTCTACATAGTTCTCGATCCCGCAAGGTCTGCACACTTAAGGTTCGGTGACGTTTCGGTATAGTAGAGTTATGTATGGTGGTGACCGAAGGTTGTTCGGAGTCCCGGATGAGATCCTGGACGTCACGAGGAGCTCCGGAATGGTCCGGAGGTAAAGATTGATATATAGGAAGTCCTGTTTTGGTCACCGGAAAAGTTTCGGGTATTTCGGTAGTGTACCGGGAGTGCCGGGAGGGGTACCGGGGACCATCGGGAGGGGTGTTTCGACCCAAAGGACCTCATGGGCTGTGGGAGGAGTCAAACCAGCCCCTAGTGGGCTGGCCTAACCCCCCCACTAAGGCCCATGTGGCTTTGGGTGGAAAAAAATCCAAAGAAGGAAAGGTGGAAAGGGTTTCCCAGTGGAGAGGAGGAATCCTACTCCTAATAGGATTGGAGTAGGACTCCTCCACCTCCAATTTCAGCCAAACCTTGAGGGTTTGAGGCTGCCTCCTCCCCTCCCTCTCTCCTATATATACTAGAGGATTTAGAGGGAAGAGCTAACCCTAATTGCCACGTGCTCCCTCTACTTCATCTAGATCGGTTTCTCCTCTAGTCTAGTTTCAGCGGTGCTTAGGCGAAGCCCTGCCGGAATTGTTCCACCACCATAGCCGCCGCGCCGTCGCGCCGCCGGAGAACTCTTCTACCTCTCCGCTCCCTCTTGCTGGATCAAGAAGGCGGAGATCGTCATCGAGCTGTACGTGTGCTGAACGCGGAGGTGCCGTCCGTTCGGCGTTAGATTGGAAGGACCGTGATCAGGATCGCAAGACGGTTCGTGATTTGATCGTGGGACGGATCGTGATGGGATCGCGGGACGGATCGTGATTGGATCGCGAGACGGATCGTGATGGGATCGCGGGACGCTCGGCGATTTGGATCGCGAAGACGTTCGACTACATCAACCGCGTTTCTTAACGCTTCCCACTTAGCGATCTACAAGCGTATGTAGATCCACTCTCCCTCTCGTAGATGCTCATCACCATGGATAGATCTTGCGTGTGCGTAGGAAAATTTTTGTTTCCCATGCAACGTTCCCCAACAGTGGCATCATGAGCTAGGTCTATGTGTAGATGAGATCTCGAGTAGAACACAAAGGAGTTTGTGGGCGTTGATATTCAGATTGCTTCCTCCCTTGGTCTTTTCTTGATTCGGCGGTATTGTGGGATGAAGCGGCCCGGACCAACATTACTCGTACGCTTACGAGAGACCGGTTCCATCAGCTGACATGTAACTTCATTGCATAAAGATGGCTGGCGGGTGTCTGTCTCTCCCACTTTAGTCGGATCGGATTTGACAAAGGCGGTCCTTGAGAAGGTTGAATAGCAATTTTTGTATCACCGTTGTGGTTTTTGTGTAGGTTAGAATTGTTCTTGCTAGATACCCGTAGCAGCCACGTAAAACTTGCAACAACAATTAGAGGACGTCTAACTTGTTTTTGCAGGGTATGTTGTGATGTGATATGGCCAATTACATGATGAGATATATGTGATGTATGAGATGATCATGTATTGTATAGAATATCACGACTTGCATGTCGATGAGTACGGCAACCGGCAGGAGCCATAGGGTTGTCTTTAATTATTTTCGCCGTTTTTGCTTTACTTTATCGCTATGAGTTAGCAATAGTCGTGGAAGCAACAGTCGGCGCGACAACCTCATGGCGACACATTGATGGAGATCAAGATGATGGAGATCATGGTGTTATGCCGGTGACGATGGAGATCATGCCGGTGCTTTGAAGACGGAGATCAAAAGCACAAGTTCATGGCCATATCATGTCACTTATGATTTGCATGTGATGTTAATCCTTTTATGCATCTTATTTTGCCTAGGACGACGGTAGCATTATAAGGTGACCCCTCACTAAAATTTCAAGATAAAATTGTGTTCTCCCCGAGTGTGCACCGTTGCGAAAGTTCGTCGTTTTGAGACACCACGTGATGATCGGGTGTGATAGACTCTACGTTCACATACAACGGGTGCAAGCCAGTGTTGCACGTGCGGAACACTCGGGTTAAACTTGACGAGCCTAGCATGTACAGACATGGCCTCGGAACACAAGAGACCGAAAGGTCAAACATGAGTCATATAGTAGATATGATCAACATGAAGATGTTCACCATTGAAACCACCTCAACTCACGTGATGATCGGACTTGAGTTGGTGGATTTGGATCATGTGACACTCGAATGACCGGAGGGATGTCAATTTGAGTGGGAGTTTTTAAGTAATATGATTAACTAAACTCATTATCATGAACATAGTCAAAATGTCTTTGCAAATTATGTTGTAGATTACTAGCTCGCGCTGTAGCTCCCTTGAATTTTTATATGTTCCTAGAGAAATAGAGTTGAAAGATGATGGTAGCAATAATGCGGACTGGGTCCGTGATCTGAGGATTGTCCTCATTACTGCACGGAAGGCTTATGTCCTTAATGCACCGCTCAGTGCGCCACCCCCTCAAGCGTCGTCTGTAGATGTTGTGAGCATCTGACAGGCACGTTCTGATGACTACTTGATAGTTCAGTGCGTCATGCATTACGGCTTAGAATTGAGGCTTCAAAACGTTTTGAACGTCACGGAACATATGAGATGTTCTAAGAACTGAAATTGGATCTCAGGCTCGTGCCCGTGTTGAGAGGTATGAGACCTCCAACAAGATTCTTTGCCTGCAAGATGATGGAGAATAGCTCAATCGTTGAGCATGTGCTCAGATTGTCTGGGTGCTACAATCGCTTGAATTGAGTGGGAGTTGATCTTCCAGATAAGATAGTGATTGGTATAGTTCTCCAAGTCACTGTCACTAAAGCTACTAGAGCTTCGTGATGAACTATAAAAGGCCAGAGATGGAAATAATGATCCCTGAGCTGTTCGCGATGTTTGACACCGCGAAGGTAGAAATCAAGAAGGAGCATCAAGTGTTGATGGTTAGTGAAACCACTAGTTTCGAGAAGGGCAAGAGCTAGGAGGGAAACTTCATGGATGGCAAGTCAGTTGCTGCTCCAGTGAAGAAACCCAAGGTCAAACCCGAGACTAAGTGCTTCTATTATGAGGAGAACGGTCGCTGAAGCGGAACAACCCTAGATACTTGGTAGATAAGAAGGCTGGCAATGTCGACAGAAGTATATTTGATATACGTGTTATTGATGTGTACCTTACTAATACTCCTAGTAGCACCTGGGTATTGGATACCGGTTCGGTTGCTAAATGTTAGACTCGAAATAAAAGCTACGGAATAAATGGAGGCTAGCTAAGGGTGAGGTCACGATGAGTGTTGGAAGTGTTTCCAAGGTTGATGTGATCACCATCGCACGCTCTCTCTACCTTCGGGATTAGTGATGAACCTAAATAAATGTTATTTGGTGTTTGCGTTGAGCATGAACGTGATTAGATCATGTTTATTGCAATACGGTTATTCATTTAAGTTAGATAATAATGGTTATTCTGTTTACATGAATAATACCTTCAATGGTCATGCACCCAATGAGAATGGTTTATTGAATCTTGATCGTAGTGATACACAGGTTCATAATATTGATGCCAAAAGATATAAAGTTAATAATGATAGTACCACATACTTGTGGCACTGCCGCTAAATGTCATATTGGTGTAAAGCGCATGAAGAAACTCCATGCTGATGGATCTTTGGACTCATTCGATTTCGAATCGGTTGAGACATGCGGACCATGCCTCATGGGCAAGATGACTAAGACCCCATTTTCCATTATGATGAAGTGGGGAAGTGACTTATTGGAAATGATACATGTTGATGTATTCGGACCAATGAGTGTTGTAGCGTGTGGTGGATATCGTTATTTTCCTATCTTCACTGATGATTTGAGTACATATGGGGATATTTACTTAATGAAACACAAGTCTGAAATGTTTGAAAAGTTCAAACAAATTCAGAGTGAAGTTTGAGATCATCGTGACAAGAAGATAAAATGTCTACGATATGATAGTGGAGGTAAATATCTGAGTTACGAGTTTGGTATACAACTTAAGATAATGTGGAAGTTGTTTCACAACTCACGCCACCTGGAACACCATAGTGTGATGTGTGTCCGAACGTCGTAGTCGTGCTCTATTTGATATGGTGCGAACTATGATGTCTCTTATCGATTTGCCACTCTCATTTTGGGGTTATGCATTAGAGACAACTACATTCACTTTAAAAGGGGCACCATCTAAAGTCCATTGAGATGACACTGTATGAATTTTGGTTTGGCAGAAACCTAAGCTGTCATTTCTTAATGTTTGGGGCTGCGACGCTTATGCGAGAAAGGTTTCAACCTGATGAGCTCGAACCCAAAGCGGACAAATTCATCTTCATAGGATACCCTAAGGAAACAGTTGGGTATACCTTCTATCTCAGATCCAAGGACAAAGTGTTTGTTGCTTAAAAACGGGTCCTTTCTCGAGAAAAAGTTTCTCTCGAAAGAATTGAGTGGGATGAAAGTAGAACTTGATGCGGTTGTTGAACCGTCACTTCAGTTGGATAGTAGCACAACGCAGAAAGATGTTTCTGCGCTGCCTACACCAAGTGAAGAGGAAGCAAATGATGATGATCATGAAGCTTCGGATCAAGTTACTACCGAACCTCGTAGGTCGACAAGGACTCGTACCGCCCCTGAGTGGTACATCAATCCTGTCTTGGAGGTCATGTTGTTAAACAACAGTGAACCTACGAGCTATGAAGAAGCGATGGTGGGCCCGGATTCCAACAAATGGCTTGGAGCCATGAAATCCGAGAAAGGATCCATGTATGAAAACCAATTATGGACTTTGGTAGACTTGCCCGTTAAACGGCAGGCCGTTGAGTACGAATGGACCTTCAAGAAGAAGACAGACGCTGATGGTAAATGTCACCATTTATAAAGCTCGACTTGTCGCAAATAAGTTTCCGACAAAGTTCAAGGAGTTGACTACGATGAGACTTTATCACACGTAGCGATGCTAAAAGTCTGTTCGAATTATGTTAGTAGTTGCTGCATTTTTCGATTTATGAAATCTGGCAGATGGATGTCAAAACATCGTTTCCTTGACGGTTTCCTTGAGGAAAGGTTGTATGTGATACAACCGGAAGGTTTTGTCAGTCCTAAGGATGCTAAAATGTATGCAAACTCCAGCGATCCTTCTATGGACTGGAGCAAGCATCTCGGAGTTGGAATATACGCTTTGATGAGGTGATCAAAGTTTTTGAGTCTATACAAAGTTTATGAGAAACTTGTATTTACAATAAAGTGAGTGGTAGCACTATAGAATTTCTGATAAGTATATGTGGATGACATATTGTTGATCGAAAATGATGTAGAATTTCTGGAAAGCATAAAGGGTTGTTTGAAAGGAGTTTTTCAAAGAAAAACCTGGAATAAAGCTACTTAAATATTGGGCATTAGGATCTATAGAGATAGATCAAGACGTCTGATGAGACTTTCAATGAGTACATACCTTGACAAGATTTTGAAAGAGTTCAAAGTGGATTAGTCAAAGAAAGAGTTCTTGCCTGATTTGTAAGGTGTGGAGTTGAGTGAGACTCAAAGCTCGACCACGGCAGAAGAAAGATAAAGGACGAAGGTCGTCCCCTATGCCTTATCCATAGGCTCTGTATAGTATGCCATGCTGTGTACCGCACCTAGTGTGTGCCTTGCCATGAGTCTGTCAAGGGGTACAAGAGTGATCCAGGAGTGGATCATTGGACAACGGTCAAAATTATCCTTAGTAACTAGAGGACTAAGGAAATGTTTCTCGATTATGGAGGTGATAAAGAGTTCGTCGTAAAGGGTTACGTCGATGGAAGCTTTGACACCAATCCGGATGACTCTGAGTAGCAATCCGGATACGTATAGTGGAGCAGCCATTTGGAATAGCTCCAAGTGGAGCATGGTAGCAGTGTCTACAGTATGACATAGAGATTTGCAAAGTACACACGGATCTGAATGTTGCAGACCGTTGACTAAAAACCTCTTTCACATGCAAAACATGATCGAACCCCAGAACTCATTGGGTGTTAGGTTCATAACAATATAAATCACATGGTGATGTGAACTAGATTATTGACTCTAGTGCAAGTGGGAGACTGTTGAAAATATGCCCTAGAGGCAATAATAAATTGGTTATTATTATATTTCCTTGTTCGTGATAATCGTTTATTATCCATGCTATAATTGTATTGCTTGGAAACTCAAATACATGTGTGGGTACATAGACAACACTCTGTCCCTAGTATGCCTCTAGTTAACTAGTTCGTTGATCAAAGATGGTCAAGGTTTCCTGGCCATAGACATGAGATGTCATTTGATAACGGGATCACATCATTAGGAGAATGATGTGATGGACAAGACCCAAACTATATACATAGCATATGATCGTGTTAGTTTATTGCTATAGTTTTCTGCATGTCAAGTATCTGTTCCTATGACCATGAGATCATGCAACTCACTGACACCGGAGGAATACCTTGTGTGTATCAAACATCACAACGTAACTGGGTGACTATAAAGATGCTCTACAGGTATCTCCGAGGGTGTCTGTTGAGTGGGCATGGATCGAGACTGGGATTTGTTACTCCGTGTGACGGAGAGGTATCTCAGGGCCCACTCGGTAATACAACATCACAATAAGCCTTGCAAGCAATGTAACTAAGTGTTAGCCACGGGATCTTGTATTACGTAACGAGTAAAGAGACTTGCCGATAACGAGATTGAACTAGGTATAGAGATACCGACGATCGAATCTCGGGCAAGTAACATACCGAAGAACAAAGGGAACAGCGTACGGGATTAACCGAATCCTTGACATAGAGGTTCAACCGATAAAGATCTTCGTAGAATATGTAGGAACCAATATGGGCATCCAGGTCCCGCTATTGGTTATTGACCGTGGAGGTGTCTCGGTCATGTCTACATAGTTCTCGAACCCGCAGGGTCTGCACACTTAAGGTTAGGTGACGTTTCGGTATAGTAGAGTTATGTATGGTGGTGACCGAAGGTTGTTCGGAGTCCCGGATGAGATCCTGGACGTCACGAGGAGCTCCGGAATGGTCCGGAGGTAAAGATTGATATATAGGAAGTCTTGTTTTGGTCACCGGAAAAGTTTCGGGTATTTCGGTAGTGTACCGGGAGTGCCGGGAGGGGTACCGGGGACCATCGGGAGGGGTGTTTCGACCCAAAGGACCTCATGGGCTGTGGGAGGAGTCAAACCAGCCCCTAGTGGGCTGGCCTAACCCCCCCACTAAGGCCCATGTGGCTTTGGGTGGAAAAAATCAAAAGAAGGAAAGGTGGAAAGGGTTTCCAAGTGGAGAGGAGGAATCCTACTCCTAATAGGATTGGAGTAGGACTCCTCCACCTCCAATTCCGGCCAAACCTTGAGGGTTTGAGGCTGCCTCCTCCCCTCCCACCCTCCTATATATACTAGAGGATTTAGAGGGAAGAGCTAACCCTAATTGCCACGTGCTCCCTCTACTTCATCTAGATCCGTTTCTCCTCTAGTCTAGTTTCAGCGGTGCTTAGGCGAAGCCCTGCCGGAATTGTTCCACCACCATAGCCACCGCGCCGCCGGAGAACTCTTCTACCTCTCCGCTCCCTCTTGCTGGATCAAGAAGGCGGAGATCGTCATTGAGCTGTACGTGTGCTGAACGGGGAGGTGCCGTCCGTTCGGCGCTAGATCGGAAGGTCCGTGATCAGGATCGCAAGACGGTTCGTGATTTGATCGCGGGACGGATCGTGATGCGATCGCGGGACGGATCGTGATTGGATCGCGAGACGGATCGTGATGGGATCGCGGGACGCTCGGCGATTTGGATCGCGAAGACGTTCGACTACATCAACCGCGTTTCTTAACGCTTCCCGCTTAGCGATCTACAAGAGTATGTAGATCCACTCTCCCTCTCGTAGATTCTCATCACCATGGATAGATCTTGCGTGTGCGTAGGAAAAATTTTGTTTCCCATGCAACGTTCCCCAACATAGTGTATATCGATGATGTAGTAAAATGTGATCACTGCCATTCGAAATTATGATTTTTTTCTCCCGTTGCAAAGCACGGGCATGTTTGCTAGTCCGAATAAAAAGGCCTGAAAGCCCCAAGCTATAAGACGAGCTCGAAATGGCTCGCTCGCTGGCTGGCTACATAGACACACGCGTCGAAATTATTCCTGAGAAGAAGTTTAGCAGTTCGGCATCCACGACCCCAGCTAGACGAGCAGAACGGAGATGGCTTAAGGCACCTCAGGACTCGGCCAAAATAAATGTAGATGTTGCCATATCCCGTAACCATTGAAAGGGTGGCGAGAGCAGCAATATGCAGCGATGAAGATGGCAAATGTCTTGGTGCTATTGAAATCTGAGATGGGCCTTGGGCCCATGAGACAATTTCAGAAAAATCTCTAAGGGCCCATGTAGGTGGCATGACAAGGGGGGTGGGAAGTTTAGTACCACCTTGCTAGTGGAGATGGAGTTGGACCTCTTTATAAGGGTCTCTCTTCTACATGCTAGTTTGTCTGCTTCATCTACGTCCGCATCGTCTTCGTCATCATCACCATGTCGCCACCAACCGACGTCGACCGTGGCGCTGCCGAGAAGCTCGAAGCCGACAAGAAGGCGGCCGAGGATGCTGCCGCCGCCAACCCTGCTGCTACGGCCAACTGGCCTATTGGAGGGTATAAATCATTTATCCCGCTCCTGCTTATGTTACTTTTACCAGCACTAGCTATATGCGTAGATGTTTCTACTATGTGTGTAGTACATGCTAGTCTGGTTAGTCATCAGTATGTTGTTAATCTATTCAATGCCATGATAGTTATCATTTCGTGGATTAATCTGATCGGAAAATTGCCTATATTCTCAACAATCCAAAAACCTAATATGTGTAGGAAATTTTCGAGTAATGGTTTTGCTGCTTCACTGAAACCGGACAAGTTTACCGGTACTTATTTTAAGCGTTGGCAGACCAAGACCACCTTATGGCTCACGGCTATGAACGTGTTCTGGGTAGCCGGTGTCACTCCCACAGGAACGATTGCTCCTGAAAAGGAGAAGGCGTTTAAGGAGGCCACCGTCTTCTTTATCGGAGCAGTTCTAAGCGTGATCGGAGATAAGCTGGTTGACGCATATTTACATGTGGGGGTCGCAAAGGACTTATGGGAGGCGCTCGAATCTAAATTCGGGGCCACCGACGCTGGGAGCGAGATGTATGTTATGGAGCAGTTCCATGATTACAAGATGGTTGAGAACCGTCCTGTGCTGGAACAAGCTCATGAGATAATATGCATTGCTAAAGAACTTGAGGTTCTTAAGTGCGATTTACCGGGCAAGTTTGTCACGGGGTGTATAATCGCTAAGCTCCCTACTTCCTGGACGAACTTTGCTACCACTCTGAAACATCAGAGGCGTGAATTCTCAATAGAGGATGTCATCGGCCATCTGAGTGTTGAGTAGAACTCAAGAGCAAAGGACTCGCATGGAAAAGGTGGCGAAAGTCCGTCTGTTGCCAATATGGTACATCAGATGATTTGAGATGCATGTCATCTCATTTCCTACAAATTAATTTCCTATATATTCCTATGATAATCCTATCCCATGAACCAAAAATTCCTATGATGTGAACCAAAATTCCTATGAACCAAATTCCTATGATGTGAACCAAAATTCCTATGGGGGGGAGGGGGGATAGGAGGAGAGGAACGGCGGCTCACCTAGGCGAGGAGGAGGGGGAGCGGGCTCGGGGCGGCGACGGGGACGGCGTCGGGGCGGCGACGGGCAGGGCTCGGGGTCGGCGACGAGGAGCAGGCTCGGGGAGGAGGGCGAGGAGGTCCGGCGACGAGGACGGCGGGGAGGTCCGGCGACGAGGAGCGGGCTTGGAGGCGACGGCGAGCTCGGGCAGCCTGGCGGCGTCGAGGTGGTCTTCGGCGTCGTCGGGGGAACTGCAGATTGCTTTTGGAAAAATTTCCAAAGTGCTGCTTATATACGGAGACCTTTAGTCCCGGTTGGTGGCTCCAACCGGGACTAATGCCCCCCTTTAGTCCCGGTTGGAGCCACCAACCGGGACTAAAGGTGAATTCTCAGCAGTCCAAATGGCGGGAAGCAGAGACCTTTAGTCCCGGTTGGTGGCACGAACCGGGACTAAAGGGGGGCATTTAGTCCTGGTTGGAGCCACCAACCGGGACTAAAGCCATGTTCCTGGCACGGTGGGAGTTTAGTCCCACCTCGCCGAGCGAGGAGCGCTCGTACTGGTTTATAAGCGCGGCTGCACCTACCGTCTCGAGCTCCTCTCTATCGCAGGCATTGCATGCCTAACTGTCTCTGCCCTGTTGGGCCTACTTGCCCCGTCGGCCTACGTCCTGGCCAATGTATATTGGGTTACTAGTCGTATGCAGGCCATGGTGGCCGAGTAGGTGTGCATTTTTTTATGTTATTTTTTGCATATTAAAAGTTCTTAACAAATAATACTTTATGAAAAATTTTGCTATTATTTTTTTAAAAAAAATACTTTATGAATATTCTTTTTGCTATTAAAGTTTTTAACAAAAATAACTTTGATAATTTGAGTTGCATAATTTTTATATAATATTAAGTTAAATAACTTTGATCGGACGAAAACTCGTCTATTATAAAGGGTTTTCAGTTTTTTTAAACATATTTTAACTCAAAACTTTTTCTGCATTCAATATGCACCATTCAAAGCCACATCATCACTTTTCAACCCTTTTCTGACTTCATTTGCTATTTTTCATGCATTTCATGATTTATTTTGAGCTAAAATTACCCCTGAAATTGAAAAGCACTGCAAATGAACTCTGAAATGGTTGAAAGTTGGCATGGTATCATAATTTCAGCCACATAGCATGTGCTAATGTATCAAAAACCATTATAGAACATCATGAATAGAGAAGTGACCAAATTAATACAAGTTCATCATCACATTAAAATCAAAATACAGTAGTGATCAAATGTTATTACTGAAAAAATAAATACATAAAGTTCATACATAGTTCTCATAGAACAACATACAGCTCTCTAGAGCATCTAATTAAAACATAAATTGAAACTAACATACAACTAAGTAAAACATTTAAATACAACAACAAATGCGGTCAAAATCGCAACTAAGGTAACAATGGATCCATGGATAATCTTCACTTTTTCTTCGCGTGTGTCCCTTGCTTATTGCGCCGCAACCATGGATAGTCTTCATCGTTTAACAAGATGCTTGGGTCAGCCTTCACTTTGAAGGAAGGAATTTCATGAAACTTTTCATAATCTTCAGACATGTCTGTCTTGCCCTCCACTCCCACGATGTTTCTTTTTCCTGAAAGAACTATGTGTCGCTTTGGCTCATCGTTTGATGTATCTGCTTCCTTATCCTTTTTTTCTCGGTTTGGTAGACATGTCCTTCACATAGAAAACCTACGCCACATCATTGGCTAGGACGAATGGTTCGTCTGTGTACCCAAGATTGTTGAGATCCACTGTTGTCATTCCGTACTGCGGGTCTAACTGTACCCCGCCTCCTGACAGATTGACCCATTTGCACCGAAACAAAGGGACCTTAAATTCATGTCCATAGTAAAGTTCTCATATCTCCTCTGTCTAACCATAATATGTGTCCTTTGCCCTATTGGTGATTGCTGCATCAAAGCGGACACCACTGTTTTGGTTGGTGCTCTTTGTATCTTGGGCGATCGTGTAAAATGTATTACCATTTATCTCGTACCCTTGGTAAGTCAATACAGTCGAAGATGGTGTCCTGTCCAACAAGTACAGGTCATCTCCAACAGTGTTGTTACGCATGAGATGCATTTGCAACCAACCACCGAAAGTCCCGATGTGTTCACGTGTAATCCAGTCGTCAGACTGCTCTGGGTGTGTCCAGCGTAGAATATTCTTGTGTTCATTCATATACGGGGCCACCAAGGTAGAATTCTGTAGAACTGTGTAGTGTGCTTGCGTCCAAGAACGCCCGTCCCTACATATTATTGATTTCGCTCCTAGCGTGCCTTTTCCACTCAGTCTCCCCTCATACCGCGATTTAGGGACACCAATCAGCTGAAGGTCAGGAAAAAAGTCAACACAAAACCCAATGACCTCCTCTGTTTGATGGCCCGTGGAGATGCTTCCTTCTGGCGTAGCACGATTACGAACAAATTTCTTCAAGACTCCCATGAACCTCTCAAAGGGGAACATATTCTGTAGAAATACAGGACCCACAATGGCAATCTCGTCGGCTAGATGAACTAGAACGTGAGTCATGATATTGAAGAAGGATGGTGGGAACACCAACTCGAAGCTGACAAGACATTGCACCAAATCATTCCGTAACATTGGTAGGATTTCTGGATCGATTACCTTCTGAGAGATTGCATTGAGGAATGCACGTAGCTTCACAATGGCTAATGGAACGTTTTCCGGTAGAAGCCCCCTCAATGCAACCGGAAGCAGTTGCGTCATAATCACGTGGCAGTCATGAGACTTTAGGTTCTGGAATTTTTTCTCTGCCATGTTTATTATTCCCTTTATATTCGACGAGAAGCCAGACGGGACCTTCATACTGAGCAGGCATTCAAAGAATATTTCCTTCTCTTCTTTGGTAAGAGCGTAGCTGGCAGGACCTTGACACTGCTTTGGATGCATGCCGTCATTTTCGTGCACACGTTGCTGGTCCTCCCGTGCCTCCGGTGTATCTTTTGTTTTCCCATACACGCCCAAGAAGCCTAGCAGGTTCACGCAAAGATTCTTCGTCATGTGCATCACGTCGATTGCAGAGCGCATCTCTAGGTCTTTCCAATAGGGTTGGGCCCAAAATATAGATTTCTTCTTCCACATGGGTGCGCGTCCCTCAGCGTCAGTCGGACCAGATTGTCCTCCAGGACCCTTTCCAAAGATTACTTGTAAATCCTTGACCATATCAAGTATGTCAGCACCAGTACGGAGGACGGGCTTCTTCTCGTGATCTGCCTCACCTTTGAAATGCTTGCCTTTCTTTCTTAAGGCATGCTTGGTCGGAAGAAATCAACGATGTCCCAGGTACAACTTCTTCTTGCATTTGTCCAAATATATACTTTGGGTATCATCTAAACAGTGCATGCATGCGTTGTATCCCTTGTTTGTCTGTCCTGAAAGATTACTAAGAGCAGGCCAATCATTGATGGTTACAAACAACAACGCTCGTAGGTCAAATTCCTCTTGTTCATGCTCATCCCACACACGTACACCTTTTCCATTCCATAGCTGTAAAAGTTCTTCAACTAATGGCCTTAGGTACACATCAATGTCGTTGCCGGGTTGCTTAGGGCCTTGGATGAGCACTGGCATCATAATGAACTTCCGCTTCATGCACAACCAAGGAGGAAGGTTATAGATACATAGAGTCACGGGCCAGGTGCTATGATTGCTTCTCTGCTCCCCAAAAGGATTAATGCCACTGCACTTAAACCAAACCATACGTTCCTTGCGTCACCTGCAAAGTCCTCCCACTTTCTCTCGATTTTTCTCCACTGCGACCCGTCAGCGGGTGCTCTCAACTTCCCGTCTTTCTTACGGGTTTTCCTGTGCCATTGCAACAACTTGGCATGCTCTTTGTTTCTGAACAGACGTTTCAACCGTGGTATTATAGGAGCATACCACATCACCTTGGCAGGAACCCTCTTCCTAGGGCGCTCGCCCTCAACATCACCAGGGTCATCTCGTCTGATCTTATACCGCAATGCACTGCATACCGGCCATGCGTTCAATTCCTCGTACTCACCGCGGTAGAGGACGCATTCATTAGGGCATGCATGTATCTTATGCACCTCTAATCCTAGAGGGAAGAGAACCTTCTTTACTCCGTACGTAGTGTCAGGCAATTTGTTATCCTTTGGAAGCTTATTCTTCATTATTTTCAGTAACTTTTCAAATCCCTTGTTAGATAAACCATTCTCTGCCTTCCATTGCAGCAATTACAGTGTGGTACCGAGCTTTGTGTTGCCATCTTCACACTTTAGCTACTATCCTTTTTTGTGATCCTCTAACATGCGATCGAACTTCAATTTCTCCCTTTCACTTTCGCATTCTCTCTGTGCATCAACAATGACCCGGCGAAGATCATCATCGGGCACATCTGGTGCCTCTTGATCTTCAGCCTCCCCCGTTGCAGTATCACCGTATTCAGGGTACATAGGACGATAGCTGTCATCATCCTCTTCTTCTTCGTTGTCCTCAATCATAACCCCTCTTTCTCCGTGCTTGGTCCAAACATTATAATGTGGCATGAAACCCTTCTCAAGCAGGTGGAAGTGAAGGGTTTTAGAGTTGGAGTAATCCTTCGTATTCTCACAGACAGTACATGGACAATACATAAAACCATTCTGCTTGTTTGCCTCAGCCTTTTCGAGAAATTTATGCAGGCCCTCAATGTACTCGGAGGTGCGTCGGTCACCGTACATCCATTGCCGGTTCATCTGCGTACATTATATAATTAAATGTATCAAAAACCATTACAGAACATCATGAATAGAGAAGTGATCAAATTAATACAAGTTCATCATCACATTAAAACCAAAATACACTCCTCCACTAAAACCCACAAACCACACTCTACTTCTAGAGCATTTGAAATGAGCTAAACTAGCAGTGAGAGATAAAACGATGAAGTCGTTAACCTTTTAGAACACTTGTGTAGTTGGTGCACCGCCAAACCTAAACAAATCTTGGGGAAAATGTAGCTTGGAGAGGAGAAAGCTTAAGTGTGGCTGCGGCATTTCATCGAACACCTCATGTGCATAGGAGGTGAGATCAGAGAGCAGCACACCTCCCACACGCCGGTCGGCCAAAAAACAGAGGAGTGAGCGGGCAGGGGTGAGCATATATATAGGCGTTGTATAAGTCCCGGTTGGTGGCTAGCACCGGGACTAAAGGGGCCTCTTTAGTCCCGGTTGGTGGCTAGCACCGGGACTAAAGGGGCTGGGCTAGGAGCGAGGCCCTTTAGTCCCGGTTCGTGTCTGGAACCAGGACTAAAGGGGTCAGACGAACCGGGACTGGATCCTGCCGAGGCTCGACCGGCGCCCTGGCCTCATGAACCGGGACTGATGCACCCATTAGTCCCGGTTCGTAACATGACCGGGACTGATGCAATATTCTGGCCCGTTTCAAAGCCCTGTTTTCTACTAGTGTACTACCACGCTACGACTAACAGAGTAGTAGTAACGCGGGTAGCAGGCCTGCGCTATTACTGCTTCTGTTAGTAGTAGCATGTGTAACACTCGCGCTACTATTACTTAGCTGTAGTGTGGGTCTGGACCCCGCATTATTTGTATGTTTTTTTACGTATTTTTGCAATACGTATACATCAGTTATATAAGTTTTTATATAGTCCAATATATACATATAGCATGAAAATATCTGATAGAACAATGTTTCATTATCATCATAATGATATAACAATGTCTCATCATCATCATCATCATCATCATCATCACCGGCCTTGAAGCACCTCTGCAGCGCCGCCCTCATCTATACGTTCTCGCCGGCTCCACACATGGAGCAGCGGTTGCAACTCCAGTGGCGATGCTCGCAGCTCCGGTGCACGACGGCCGCAACTTCGGTGGCGACGGGGCATCGGTCACAGCACGCACCGACGAGGTTGCAGTGTACCGAGCCCCAGTTACTGGCCGTACCAAAAATGCTCGTTTGTTGTAGCAAACGGGTGTGCCGGTTCCAACAAAAAAAGGCTTGTCGGTGCCGGCCACCTAGTTTGTAGCGTTGATGGAGAATTTCGATGGTTCCAACAAAACTCAATGTCGAATGTAGCAATTTGGGTCCAGCTCCGGCGGCTTCAGCAGCCGGTTCGGAGAAAACAATCTCATCGATTTGTATCATTTTTGTTGCCAATTCCAGCACACCACATGGCCACTTACAGGATCGCCATGTGCTAGTTCAAGTATGGGTGCACGTCGGGGTTGGAGCATTTCCAGGTGCTGGTTCCAAGACCCCCGCATGCTAGTTGCAGCTCCGGCACATGCCGGTTGTAGCACCGCAGCTGTAACAGTGCGTGATGTCGCAGCCATAGCAGCGCGCAACGTCGCTCGCAACACCGCCTTGCCATGGTTGTAGCACATCCCACGTTGGTTACGAGGCCGTGGTTGTAGACGGAGAGGATATTGGCGGCGAGCATGGCCATGAAATGGACATCCATGGACGCATCCTTGTAGTAGCCCCATGGCAGTTTCGTTGTAGGGAAGGGTAGAAGCAAAAGCTCGCAGGTGGTGCTCGAGCGATTTGGGATGCGGAAGATAGAATAAAGAGTGGAGATATCAACCTCCTGGAGGCAAAATTTATGCGCGAAAAAATGGTTGGTGCAAAAGAGATAGGGGGAAGGGAGAGGCGGTGTGTGGGCCAGGGCACATGGCTGTGTGGAATAGGTGCCCGAGCGAGCCAGCCAGGGGCAATCTGTGCAAGCTTTAGCCGGTCGCCCAGCCGGAAACAGTTACATGATCACAATGCATCAAAATAGAGATTACCCTTGATTTCTTCAAATGACATGCTTGGAAGAGGTTCTATAAACCCATCAGCTACTTCATCATGTGAAGATATAAATCGAATTTCTAACTGCTTACGAGCTACTCTTTTTAGGACGAAGTCGAAATCTATCTCAATCTGTTTTTCTCTTGCATGAAACACTGGATTTGCGGATAGGTAGATTATTCCCAAGTTATCACACCAAACGAATGGTGGATGATTCAAAGTTAATACCAAGTTCATCAAACAAACCAAGCAACGTTAGCAGTAGGATTAGCAAGAGACTTGTACTCAGCTTTAGTACTTGACCTTGATACAATAGCTTGTTATGTGGCACCCCAGGAAACTAGATTAGATATCCAAAACATTGCAAAACCATACGTATAGAGCTTCTGTCATCGGTGCAGCATGCCCAATCAGCATCTGAGAAAGCACTGATTAATGTAGACCGAGACTTTTTGATGGTCAATTCAGTCCCTAGTGTATACTTTGCATATGTCAAGATTCTTTTGATGGCAGTCCAATGTATTGATGTGGATGCCTGTAAATATGGGCAAACCTTGTTGATAAAAAATGAAAGATCGGGGCATGCCCGAGTTAAGTATTGAAGGGCATGTACTATGCTTATACAGTTTGTACTCTCTTCTGGACCAAGTGGTTCTCCTTCATGAGCTGATAGTTTTCTGTAGGAGATAATGGTGTATATGAAGTCATGCAATTCTTCATACCAATCCCTCTCAAAATGTCAATGGCATATTTTCCCTACTACAAAATTCTGCCATCATGAATTTTCTTAACTTCTATGCCAAAAAATAATTCAAGCCACCTAAATCTTTTAAGATAAACTCCCAGATTAGATCTGTTAATAATGTGCTAGTTGCAGCTCGAGAGGAGCTTGCTACTATGATATCATCACTATATATGAGAACAACTATTGAAGTGCTTGACTTGTTGAAGATAAATGGAGGCATCCGACTTGGATGCATTGAACCCAGGGTGCTTTAGTTTGGAGCTCAAACGAGAGTGCCATGCTGGTGGGACAAGTTTCAAGCCATAGCGGCTTGTTCAATTTTCGTATGTGTGTTGGTGTCTTGTTATACTCAAAACCTGATGGTTGCCTTATTAAGATGTTCTCTTCTACAACACCATGTAAGAAGCATTATGTACATCTAGCAGTTTCAGATTCCAACCATTGGATACAACAATAGCTATGAAAAGTCTTATAATTGCATATTTTACAACTGGGCTGAAATTACTAGCAGCGGTGGCATGGAGGTTATTAGAGGCACGGCGATGCTCGTGCTTGGTAGTATCCCATGGCGGTGCGATGTGCTTTGGTAGTTTGATGACCGACTGGGTGGAGGTTGGCAACGAACTGTGTAATGTGTGTGGCCACATGGCTTTGGCGATGTTTGTCGGCAAGTCATTGTCCATGATTGGCTAGGCGGGCCATAGTGCAGGTAGGTTTGGTGAGCCCCAGGAGAAAATATTGTTCGGCCTCATTGGACGTTGACGTCAACGGTGTCCTACGATGTCGATCCTTTTCTGGAGGCTTCGTTCTGGAGCCCCTTCACCTCACGTTATTTCGGTCTCAGGGTCTCATGCTGAATACCCAAACTCCCAGCTTCATCGAGCGGACATCGGCAGCGTTCCAGGTCGCTTATCTCTTAAGGGTGGTGCCAGGGATGTTCCTCCTTTTTTCAACCGGGGTGCCAAATGTGGCTTTTCATCTTCGTCGTTTGCTTGGCGAATACCCGGCCTCATGGCCGGTGTGGAAGTTGGAGCGACGCCTTAGGAAATCTACTATGCGTTGGACATTGGTTCTGGTGGCTTGGGTAGTGGAGCCGTCAGCTAGAGTTGTCTGCGGCCTTGGGGTTGTGGGGATGTCAGAGCGGTGGCTCCGGAAATATTATGCATGTTGGGTGTTGGATTTGGTCAGTTGGGCAGCCAAGTTATCGACTAGGCATGTGCATCCTCGGGCCGGTGTTGAGGCTGATGCAACGACTTTGGAATCTGGCTGGTGGTGTAGGGTAGGGTCTTGTCTCTGGAAGTTGGGTGTTAGATTCGTTGGGTCGGGTGGTGTGCATCCTCGAGGTTGATGTGTGTGTCTTGCATTGTATGACTTTCTGGCCAATTTTCCTTATTAACTCACTAGATCTCTTTTTCTATATGAAAAGGCAGAGCTCCTTCCGATTGCTAGAAAAAGAGCACCATATGAAAATTTCTATGTTTTCATTCTTATGAGATATCTCTGTTCCAAACGGTTCCTTGGTTTTTTTTCCAGCATGCATGTCTGGCAAATTACAATAGTAAAAAACTTATTGGCATAGCTAATTAACATATTGAAATGTGGAATGAAAAGATGCACTGCATGACAATCCATATGTGACTATGTATCCACATTTCCTTCTTGTCAACCATTTGCTTGGTGCATGCCCTTTTCTTTCTCTAAGGCTGTTGCATGGGACAACGCAAGCAATCTTGTTGTTTTGTACCAATAGATTTAGTTTTTGTTTTCTTTGGACATGCCATTGCATGGATCCACATTTCCAAGTTGTATTGTAAGGTTTTGAAAAATTAAAGGAAGTTATTTCTATTTGGCGACCCATGTAAACCTGTGTATATGTTACTCCCAGTGTATACTTAAATCTTTTAAGTAATAAAGCGTCCCTTTTCGAAAATGTTACTCCCAGTGTGTTTCTCTTATATACCCATGTAACGTTACATTGTTACTTCATTGACGTAGAGTATGGTAAGACGATATTCTTTACTGGTGTACTTGCATCTAAATCATTCAGTGAATATTTTCATAGCATTGCTATTATTTCCTAATCGCATGCCATACGTATAGTACCAACTGGGATATCGGCCATGGACTTAAACATAAGGGTCTTTATGAAATCTTAACAATGTCATGACATGCTCAATTACCTCTTAATCATATGTATATTCTATGCCTTCCTGTCCGTACCTAGCTACTGACTATGGTGTACAACTTTCCTTGTTCACACACCACGTGTTGATTGGTGGATTTCTAATCGTTGGTCCTACACCACATGCAGCGAGACTATGATCCAACTATTTGATAATTTTCATTTTAATTTTTTTGATGAAGTAGGAATTAATACTACTTCATTATTTAAAACTTCAAAGGGAAAAATAGAATATCGAATTTAAGAGAATTTTTAGATATAAAAAGAAAAACACAGATCAAACTTACCGGAGGATGTGAAAGTATTGATCATCGAGTACTAGCATGAGATCATCTCACATACAGTGACTTATACCGTCACAAACAAACTTACAATAATTGACACTTACATATAAGCAAATTATCGGTACACATCATGCATGTACCTATGCATGTAGTTTGTTATTACATTGAAGTTGAAAGCAGATGACTCGATTTACCAGCACAATTGCACGAACAACCGTTTCAATTAGACGTCCGACCAGGTGACAGCCACCTCTCGACACTGGTGTCAAGGCCGAAAGCATGCCACATGGCGGCCTATGTGCTAATCTCAGTGGCGCGGCAACTATTGTCCAAGTCGCCTTCAGGAGAATTTGTACTTAATTATAAGGAGAAAAATAAGACAAATCATAGGGCCGGTGCTTTTATTTTAAACACAGTACAGACGCATGCGCTTGCATAAACACGTATACACTTACCCCTATAAACGCACACACGCACATCATATCCCTATGAGCACCTTCGAGAAACTGAGCCGACATATCATCTTGAGATTTATGAAGTCACCATAGATGCCTCGTCATCGATGAGAACATCTCCTCTCACTGGATGTGCATCACCGGAAATCCTAAAATAAATTCAGAAATAATGCGACCACCAGGACAAAAATCCTGGTGAGCTGGGGATATCACTGTTTTTTTCTTTTTTTTCGAGGATTCAGCAGGAGCTCTGCTTTTTCATTAAGAAGAAGAGAATTGACCAGTTAATAAGGAAAACTGGTCGAAAACCGATACATAAGCAATGCACACACCGACCCCGAGGCCGTGCCCCTGACGAGTCACCGACTCCGTGGCCCGAGCAACCGGAGCCGACACCCTACAGCCATATCCGAAGCCGACGTTCCGACATCCACACCGGCCCCGAGGCCGCGCACCAGGCGAGCCGCCTACTCCGTCACACGAGCGACCAGAGTCGACGCCCTACAACCATTTCTGGAGCCGCCGCTCCGACCTACAAACGCAAACAACACAGATGCCGACCCCAAGGCCACACACCAGGCGAGCCGCCTACTCTGTCACATGAGCAACCAGAGTCGACGCCCTACAACCATTTCCGGAGCCGCCGCTCCGACCTACAAACGCAAACAACACAAACGCCGACATCGAGGCCGCGCACCAGGTGAGCCGCCTGCTCCGTCAACCGAGCAACCGGAGCCGACACCCTACAACCATCTCCAGAGCCGCCGCCCCGACTTACAAACGCAAGCTGCACAAACTCCGACCCCTAGGCCGCGCGCCAGACGAGCTGCCTACTTCGTCACCCGAGCAACCGAAGCCGACACACGAAAACCACCTCCGAATCTGCCGCTCCGACATCCATGCCAACCCCAAGGCCACACACCAGGCTAGCCATCGATACTGCCATCCAAGCGACCAGTGCCGACACCCTTCCATGAAAGCAAGATCCGGAGCCGTCACTCCGACTTCCACACCGACCCCAAGGCCATGCACCACTCGAGCCGATGCCTCGACCACGGCGTCCGCACGTACGTCGACATGGCAACATCGCATTGCAGAGGCTTGTCTGGTCAGGCCATGGCCTCCTAAGGCGACGCCTCCAAGGAGAAAGTGACAAGGATGCCACCGTCGCCCGATCCGGCAGAAACCGGGAACTCGAACTTTCGCTCAGAGGAACCACCGCTGGTGAAGGCAAGAGATGAGTCGGGGCACCCAAGATGGCGCCTCCAAGAAGGGTGACGACGCCCGCAGGCGCCATCATCATCGGCTCCAACCAAGGTGGAGCTGGGCTTTCACCCGAGGGTCCGGTACTTCCGCCTCTGCCAGCATCCAAGCCACATGCCTACGCGATGCACCGCAGCTGAAGCGCCGCCAACCGGGCCAGCAGACACCTCCCACCTTCGCCCGCTGCTACATCAACCGTAGCACCTCACACCACGGCAAACACCGCCGCACCAACAGCCAGCACATGGGGTCGTTGCCCCAGCCTCCTTGCGCCACCACGACACCACCGCCGACCCAGGGCAGCCTCCGCCGACCGGATCTCGGCAGTGTAGCCCTAGATCCACCGCCAACAGATGCCCACCCCGAAATTCCACTGCAGCCATGCTCCGCCTACCCACCACCATCGCGAAGCCCGAAGCAGCCGACCATCAGCCGCCAGTCTCACAGCGCCGAGCGCCACCCTCAACTGAACCCGGCGCCGCCAGCCCCCACACGCGCCAGATGGGGCCACGTGACGAAAGAAAAAGGCCCCTCCGCCAACACCCACCGCGCGGGCTTTGCCCAGCGGAGGCCACCGGCAGCGGCGAGGGGGAGGAGCAGGTGGGGGAGGGGCTTTGTCGGCAGGAGGGGGGGTCGCCGCCCGTGTCGCCAAGGCTAGGCGACGCGGGGGCAAAAGTTGAATCAGGCCGTCATGAATCTGGCGATATCACTGTCCCTCTAACCATCCAACCACCGGTTGATTCGCAACATAGGGGCGGTGTTGAAGTATATTGTTGGGTATGCATTGCTCACGAAGGACACTGCTTATATGTTACTCCCTCCATTCCTAAATATAAGTCTTTTTAAAAAATTCACTATGGACTACATACGGAGCAAAATGAGTGAATCTACACTCTAAAATATGTCTATATACATCTGTATATAGTCTCGAAATAGGTTTTCGTCCCGCTTTATATATAAAGCAACAACCACACATAGTACACGGCCGGACGATACAAGGAGATAGGGTGGCTCGCAAACAATGCCGATCGCAAGATAACCGGAACACGCAGCACGCACGCGACTACACTACCGCAATAGAAAACAGGAGGAACTGAGTACAACACCACGCAACACCCTATAGCACCTAAGCTCCACGACAACGCCCCCAGGAGGGAGAACGGCGCTATGCGTCGCCATTGCCGAGTCCACAGCAGACATAGGGTTTCACCCGGAACCAGGACACGGAGAGGAGCACCACGGCGACGTCTTCAAGAAGATAACGACGCCCGCAAGCGCCGTTGTCGTCGACGACAAAGCGCGGAGCTTTCGCTCGACAGCACCCCCACATCACCACGAGGTCTCCAGGGCAAGCGTGACAAGCACAAAACTCCAGATCCAGATCAGGGCACCGCCATCTTGAGAGACAGAAAGCGTGCCCGAGCCATCCACTGCACCACCTCTCGCCGTCCTCATGACCAAGAGGTAAGTCCATCCCCGCCGCCATGGTGAATGCCGGAAAGCCAACCAGACGGACCGCCATCCGGGGCCGCCACCCAGGCATCCATGTCCAAGACTCCGCCACTCGCCCACGCCACGATGCATCCACCACGATAGGAGGAGTAAAATGGGCCTCCTTTCACTCATAGCCCGGCATCAGCCACGGGGTCTGGGTCGACGCCTCCACAGTAGGAGGCACCCACGCCTGCGTCTCTAGCCAGCCCCAGTGGACCAGAGGAGACACTACCCCATGACTACTGACGGCCGTCGCAGCATGTTCGCACGACGCTATGTCCGTGGCCTTGACACCGATCTGCCCGACAATGTGGCGAAGCCCCGACCACCACCAACGCCCACTGTTCCTGCAAGGAGAGGAATCTCCAGGATCGAGCTCGGTCACACCTACCCGGAGTCTCAACTCCGACTCACCTCGGGTCTCGAACGGATCCACCCGAGCACGAGCCCCTGGTCACTGCCATGCCTTCGGCATAGACCAAGGAGAGGGTGGATCGCCACCACCACTCCGCGCCGGCGCGAGGCATGGCCGCCAGAGAACAGCACCGCCCCACAGCTCGCACTGCCCACGGCTTGGACAGCCAGACATAATGGCCTTCACCGCCGGCCACGCCGTCACGCCGCACCAAGGCGCCACACCACACCAGACCCCCACCAGCGACTGTAGCCACTAGAGGGGGCCGGCCCGTGCCACCCGCTAAACAGCGGCCGAAGGAGCATCCCAGCCCCAGATTGGATATTGCCGCCCCTCCCCATCGCCTCGAGCACACCCCGCCCCTGCAGCACATCGCCAGCCCTCCCACACCACAGGCACATCCACGCCGCCACCAAGGGAACCTAGGCGCCGCCAAAATGCCCAGGTGCCGCGCCGCCCCGGTCCAGCACCGCGCCTCCACGCAGGGACGCCGGCCCGCGCCGAGCTCCACCACGTCAAGGAGAGAGGAGGCCCCGCCGCCGCCAGCACCTACCAGGCTTTGCCCGGCGGCGAGGGGGAGGAGGGGAGGAGGAGACCTAGAGGCCGGCGGCTGCGGTGGCGTCCCCTCGGTCGCTCGCGGGAGCGACGCGAGGGGAAGGGGTATTTTTCCCTGTATATAGTCCGTAGTGAAATCTCTAAAAGGATTTATATTTAGGAAGGAAGGGAGTACAAGAAAGCATACATTGATTGACACTTACGTATAATTAAGTAGATTACCCGCAGACATCATGCATGTACGCACGAATGTATGTAGTTTGTTGCTTTTATTCCGCTACTACATTGAGGAAAGACCTTGAAGTTGAAAGCAAATGACCCGTGTACAATCTCACCAATCTTTAAGCCTGTCACCAGGCAAACACTCCCTTGATGCTTCAGTTAGACATCCGACCAGGTGACGGCCACCTCCCCGAGGCTGGTGTCAAGCCCAAAGGTACGCCACACGGCGGCCGACGTGCTGATCTCGGTGGTGCCGCATCCGTTGTCCGTGTCGCATTCGTCCACGACCATGGCTTGTCCTGGTTGTGTCATATCTCTCCAAGTTATATAGGCTCCTGCTGCAACCTGCAGACAAAGCGATTGACGTGCTTACACATGTGCACATGCGGCCCGCCCTCGTTCCACTCGTCAAACAACTCGTCATCCAAGTATACAGACAAAGTTTGGATTCTCTCATGTCCTGCTTTCACAGACTCTTGCATTGCTGAGACCACGGTTTTTGGATTGCATAGAACTACGGTAACGAAAAATCATATTCTATCATGCACCTGATTTGATATGCGTACATGGATCCGCTGTCTTTTCGATGCTTTGAGATGTGTACTACATTTTCTTGTTAAGACGAAATTTATCTTGTTTGAAAGTATTACATAGTAATAACTTAGGAAAACTCTTGTGTTCACCCGGCTGATTTTCACCGCCCATCCGCCTCCTCACGCTTGCGACGCGTGTCCCTGCGGGACCAGCTCGTTCTTATCCTCACAAGTATCTCGCTGGAATCATTTTCCCTTTCGTCCACCCCGTCTTCTTTTCATCTCCCCCAATCTCCCTCCTATGAGCCCACGCTGCTCATCCATCTCTCTCATCTCCTCTCTCCTCCACCCCGTCTTCTCCAGGCGGCCGTGGACTTGTCGTCGGAGCATGAGGCGCTGGCGCTGGCCGACTGGGTGGAGGTGGCCATGTACGTGTGGCGGCGCAAGGTGACGGCCAGCCACGGCGCGGGGAGGACAGCACAGTGGAGCCAGGTCAAGGAGCTCGCCGCGGCCGCCGCGACGGCGGCGAGGGCGGTGGCGGGTGGTTTCCGACCGGGTGCGCAGCGACAAGTTTTCGCAACGTGGTGTATGTTGCATTTTTTTGCAACGAATGTCTAGTTGCAGGAATACGACACAACAGTACCTATGTTGCATAAAGGCGAAGACAAAAAAAATTCTGCAACCTAACCTATGTTGCAAAAGTTTTCTGCAACATGACCTTTATTGCAAAAATTTCTTCCGCAATAGTACCCATGTTTGCAAAAAGACAAAGAAAATAAATTCTGCAACAAAGCGATTGTTTCTGCAACTCGACCCTTGTTTCAGGAATTATTGGGTCCGAGGAGGCGACCGAGCCGCGTAGATCGGACGGCTGCGCGCGTACATCAAACGGTCGTCGAGGTGGCGGATGTTTAGTAAACATCCGCCGGTAGACGTGTAGCAGCCCCCAATAACTTATCTACTATTCTAAAACAAGACAATTGCCAAAAAAAGGTAGCATAAATCTCAAAACAACGACGGACAATAGGTGTGTAAACGATATATCAAGTGAATGGTAGACAAACTACTCTAGCTACGGCAACAAGTCGCTCGTGACTCAGGAAAATAGTGATCCCTCCTTTTTTTAGTATAGTGCATTGAATAGAGGGGGGGGGGGGGGGGGGGGGTGGATAAATTGATTTTCACACCCGGAAGTGTGCCTTCAATCCACCCCCTATCACAGCCGGGCGTTGCTGCCGTGTCGAGCCATCACCCAGGTGGCTGGATCCGGAGCCTAGGCCACGTGTGGTAGCCGGATCCAGCATACAGGATGGTGGAGCGGCGCATGACATCTTGCGGGGATGGTGCGGCTACTTCATCGGTCTCAAAACAGCTCTAGAACGTAGCATGAGGGAGCCCTCAAAGCGAGTGGTTGGAGTTTGGACGACATCTCGATGATGTTCAGTGATTGATGATGTTGAGGATTTTGTTGGACAATGTTGATCTTTCGACTATGGCTTCAACTGTCAACTGGTCTGTGTTTTTTCAAGCTTCGCCATTTATATCCTATTTTTACGAATGACAATGGTATACACCATTTTTTACTACAACTGCTCTTAGGGAACAAGTGCTCCCTCTTTTTCTCAATAAGGTGCATTCTATAGAGAGGGAGGATATATTGATTTTTACTCCCGGATGCACTCAGTCCGATGAGAAAAAGAGGGAGTAAATATTGATTTTTACACCAGGAGTTTAGGCAAGAAACGAACTCCCAAGTACCTGTTAATTAGTAAATAGTATTTCACTTAATTTTAGGCTAAACACACTGTCACACCCTGTGAATTGCCTCATGACTAAGTTAACATGACTCAAAAATTAGGGTCAATTAAAACTTTTTGAGTGCATATGAATGCTTGACTTGTGTGCTATTTGCTTGCTTGTTTGAGTGCTTGTTGTTGCTCTATATTCATAAAACTCCCTCCTACTCTCAAAACTCTTTTCCTTAATCTAAAACTCTGGTCCAATGATCATGCCATGTGTATAGGACCTAAAACTATTTTTATCAAATATTATTTTGGCCAAAAAGTATTTATTTAATTTAGGTTTAAAAAAAAAAAACTGAATTGAGGTTTGTACTACAAGTCCTCAAATTGGGTGGAATATTTTACACCAAAGGATTTATTTGAAACCCACTATATACATGACTTCCCAAAACCATCAAATATTATTTTTAAAGACTATTTTACTATTTTATTTAAAGGCTTTTTCTTAAGGCCAGAAATGGTCTTTTGTAGGGAAAAATTATTTTTATGCTTTCAAAATATTTGAGAAAATTTAGGAAAACTCAGTGGACATATATTGTCCATATATAAGAGTTTAAACACATGGTCATGTTCAAAATAATGGACAAAACCCTTTAAAACAATTTCTTTCTATTTCAAGTATTTGAAATATTTCTATAAGAAATGTTCTCAAATAAATCCAAGAAAATTCTAGCATGTCACATATGACATATGTGACCATCTTGCAAAGTTTCATATCAATCCCAATTGTTTTGATTCACCAAAATATTCCAAAACCCTCTCTGTCCAGATCCAAACTTGAGCAACTTTACATTGCCAACTATCTCCTATTAATCTCAAACATTGTGGACATGTTCTAATACTCCAATAATGCTTCCACATCAAGTGGTGCATCAAGGAGAACAGATTAACTTGTCCAAATACCCCCAAACCCCTTTCTGCTGATTTCAAGAATTGGAAAGTTTTGCATTGTCAAGTTTCCCCATTTGGTCCCAAACTTTTTGGGCATGCTCTAATGCCAAAATAATGCCACCACCCCAAGTGGTGCATTTAGGAGAATAGTTTAGCATGCCTAGATCTACATAAATCTGATTCTGTTAGTTTCTAGGGTTTACAAAGTTTACATTGTGAACTTTCTTCAAACAATCTCAAACTTGGTGATCAACCTTGTTTCTACCTTCTATTTCATCCTGTTAAATCTCATGGCAAGCAAACTCCATTTGCTAGCCCAAACACTCATCAAACACCTTCTGCTCATTTACCAAACTAGTTGTTTGGGCCCCTTCCACTATTCTCCTTAACCTGAGATTTTTACCACACCTTACCCTCATCCCCACTCTACCTCCAGTAACAATTTCAGGTTCATAGCTCAATTATTTGGGGGGTAAAACCCCAAGATTCCCTCCTGGACAGCAAGAATCCCACTCTCTCTCCACTTCCACTACTAGAAAAATGCCTATTAGTGGTGCACCTAATTTCCCTATTAGTGGCGCACTATAGGTGCGCCACTATTATCACGCCACTACTAATAAGTAGTAATGGCGCACCCCTGGTGCGCCACTGTTAATGTACATAACAGTGGCTGGTGCGCCACTACTACCCCTCCCAGTGCGCCACTAATAGGCAGTTTGGGTGCGCCACTAATAGGCAGTCTGGGTGTGCCACTAATATACAGTTTGGGGGGGGGCTACTGGTGCGCCACTAATAACTCTAAAGGTGTGCCACTGGTATAAAATATGGGTGCGCCACTAATATATATATATGGTGCGCCACTACTATTAATTCCAGTATTTTTTTTATTTTTTTGCTTTTCTCTTATTTGCACGGGTTACATAATACAATAAAGCACATAATATACAGTTTGCATTACAGTATAAATTACCATCAGTCAAATATAAACAGCACATAATACAATTCATCACATTAGTCTCCGAATTCGAAATAGCGAACAAAGTTCAAATATTAGACAAGTTTAGGTCTAGAGACCGAGTAGCGAGTTTGCCGTCACATTACAAAGTTGATATCATCTAAACTACCATCACATAGAAGAGAGCTGCGGTCACGATGAGCATCATCGCGATGAAACTGGTCTTCATCCGGTTCCTCCTCCGCTCCCTCCTCTCTCCCGCTACATAGCGCGCGTATCTAGCTTCCGCCTCCGCCCTAGTGGCGTACCCTTTGTAACTGTTACCGCTGAAACGGTGAACCTGTCTCCGACACTCCTCCCAGTCGTCGTAGACTCCGGGAACCTTACCCTTGTACACGACATACGACGGCATCTCTATGCACTAGACAAACAAAACGTTAGTAGCAATTCACAGATAATATATAAGTATGCAACAAAAGGATCGGAAGAGAAAAGCAACACATTAATAGCATCGATTACATATAAGTTGAACAACTGTCCAAACTAAAGAGACATACAAGTTCATTTAAGTTTAATTACAACACGAGCTAATCGATATTTCAGAACTGCATATATAGCATCAATACTTTCTTCGACTAGACTCAGGGACCGGAGCGTGGATGAAGCCGCCGTCATACGTGGGGGTCATGAATGTGCGTTTGTTGTTAGCCTGCATTTCTAGCGTTGTTTCTATTTCACTGTTGGACGGTTGATATTTGAGGTGGAACTGCCCCGAGTTACGAAGGACATCTTCATAGATGATTTCTGCAAACTCCGACTGGATGCGAAAGAATTCTTGTCTGATGTCCGCGTCCTGGATTCCCGACAAGCGTGCGGCCCAATCTTGGAGACCATTTGGTAGCATAAGGTGATTATGGTCCCGTACGATCGCCCGCATGTGATGGAGGGAGTAGTAGGCATCCTTCTGACTGCTAGGCGGCTTCTTGACGCAGGGGAACGTCGTTACGTGGGCGAACACGTGCTTGCCGTACCTACGCACTGGCCTCCTGAAGGTGCCTCCAGATTTGGCGTAGCCGGGGAGAGCATCATCAAGAACTTTCTTGATATTTGTGTAGTCTTTCTGCGACTGACGGTCCGAGTCGAAATACGTGGCCGTGGAATATTTCGGGCTTAAGAGGATGAGTGTGCGGAATACTTAATATACTTATCAAATATTGATTCTTGTACTGAGGTTTCAGTCTTTGGAAGAGGAATATAGTCCCTCAACCACCCAGGTTTTAACACTAGATACTTGCAATTATGATCAAATATTTTCTGGATTTGGCAACACATTATGTTATCCTACTAACCCACAGCTAAGCAAAAACCACACAAAAAAAAACTACTCATTGTACAGAATGTAGAAACCAAACTGAACAAACATGACCAATGCTGCAAAAACTCTGTCAGACACATCTATCACTATACAAAATGAATATGCACCCCTCACCCAAAATGTTAGCACTCTGCTGTCTTGCTGGATGGTTATTATGACATTTTCAATTTTGTTTAATGATCACGTATGCCGGTTTCAGTCGAGAGCCATCAGCTGTCCCAAATGACGGCCTGCGGAGCATACAAGCCTGATATGCATATGTGTTTGACAGTCCAACATCTTCCTTTTTTTTGAACGTTGAAGGGCGCTAAAGGTGCCATGTATTCAGCTCAACAGCAGTTTACAGCATGGATTATAAAGCCCTTGTAAATGAAATGAGCTAGCGACAGGGCAACATCTGTTCGTATGGGCTGAGTTTACACAACTGAAAATAGGTTCTGCCAAAGATCGGTTGATGTGCACAAGATCTACAACTTTTGCTGATCTACTAGGTGCTGCAAGCAGGCAGAGGAGGCCATAAGTGTGAAATTTATGGGCACGCCTGTGTATCCCATTAAATACGGCCTCTGAAGCAAAACTTGCTTCCATGCTCTGCTTCAGATAGTACACAGATACTCCATATATACTACTACTGTTGTATTTCATTTCAAAGTTCAAAATGCTACTACTGAGTAGTGGTACAGATTTTTCATTTTTAATGAGTGATGTTTTTCCTAGGAGAGAAAAATAGCAGTAGCCATGTAGTAGTGCATTTTTTCTAGGGTGATGGATAGATCTAGTGACTGCTGCATTGCTTTTGTCTCGCTTTTGATAGGACCAAGGAAATGAGTGCTCGAAAGCATGCCCATGCTTTTGCCCCCCTTCTCTTGGGCCTGGTCTTCTCCCCCTTTATGCCCTTTTGAACAGCAAAAGAGGGTGATAACCATTGTAATTATGCACAAGCTCTTTGCTTTTTACCCACAAACCAAGCAAATTGAATTCTTATAGCAGCTATGGACACATCTAGTTGTATCTATCTACAGTTCATCCACCCTACTTAAAAAAAACACAAAGATGCATTCTAGCTGTCCGGATCCAAAATGCAACTATCCTAAGTAAGATAGATCTACAGTTCATCCTAATCAAAGTTTCTCTCACATAAAGCATTGATCTCGTCTTGCAATCTACAAGAATCACGGAGAAGGAGCAGCATTGAGCAGAGATGGTGGCAGGACTCACGTGTACTTGCCGAGCTTCCACTTGCGCGCGCCGCCGTCGCCGGACCGGAGCACGCAGAGCAGCGCGACGACCAGGTTCTCCGAGAGCGAGTCCCCCACGAGCCCGATCCGGCGCCCTCTGGCCGCCTCGAGGAACGCGGCGGGATCGAGCCTCGGGATGGCGCCGCAGCGGGAGGAGGCCCAGGAGAGCGCGGCGACGCGGGGGCGGCGGGGGAGACGGGGTCGGGACCCAGCGTCCGGCGGTGGCGTCGGAGGGGGCGGCGCCGCAGGGGATGGGGGGCTGTGACGGCGGCAGGGGAGGGGAGGCGGCGGGGGAGACGGGGTCGGGACCCAGCGGCCGGCGGTGGCGTCGGAGGGGGCGGCGCTGCAGGGGATGGGGGGCTGTGGCGGCGGCAGGGGAGGGGAAGCGGAGAGGAAGAAGAGGGACAAGTGCGGGGGAGTGAGGAGAGGGAGGCGCGGCCGGGGAGGAGAAGCAGGGGATGGCAGCGGCTAACAATGGCGCACCCCTCACAGGTGCGCCATAAAAGATGCATTTCAATGGCGCATCTCCTGGTAGTGCGCCATTACTACTAGTAGTAATAGCTTAAAAGAGTCCGCGTCTGGTTATGGGCAGAACCACTGCCATGGCCTAGTGGTTGGACCCTTGATGCATAACCCAGCCAGCCAGGGTTCGAATCCTGGCGGCCCCATTTTTTTGCATCTTTTTAAAAAAATGTTTTTGATGTATATATGTCTATTGGTTGCACTAGTCCGGTCTTTAAACATTTTTTACCTTTTTCTGTGTTTTTTCTTTACTGTTTTTGTCAGTTCTTTTTTAGTTTTCTTAGGTTTTTATTTTTATTTTTTGTTTGTTCTTTCTTTGATTTTCACCGGATTTCTTTGTTTATTTATGTTTCTCTCTGGTTTTCTTTGGTTTTTTCTTTGCCCTTTTGTGAACACATGACTACATTTCCACACACATGTGAGCAGAGGATACATCCTCTACGAGTCCACATTATAGTTATGCAAAATTTGAAATGAATTCAAAAAGGGGACAGTAAAACTTAAAAAGAAAAGTGGGCTTTAATGAACAGTGGGCTTTAATGAACAGTGGGCTTTAATTTAAGATTTGAATCATTGTGATAATTTAAGATTTGAGATAAAAGAAAAGGAAAATGCAAATGGAGTGATAAAACCAGGCATACTAGTGGCGCACCAGTGAAGAGGTGCGCCACTGCTATTTTTTTTTGGATCACCCTGCCCAGGCTTACCAGTGGCGCACCTGGTAAGCCTGGGCAGGGCTGGTTACTGCCAAAAAAAATAGTAGTGGCGCACCCCACCCCTGGTGCGCCACTAGTAATGTCACTATTAGTGGAGCACCTGTTTATGGTACGCCACTGCTATATAGTAGTGGCGCACCACATCTCTGGTGCGCCACTAATAGTGATATTATCTATAGCCGTTTTTCTAGTAGTGTTCCTTCCTATTCTAATGGAAACCCCAGAGCATCCTATGCATTTTTACCCTTGTTTTACCTCCTTGAAGCTTCCAGGCATGCTTGGCCACGTCCAAGAGGCCAATGGCATGCCATATGGGCGCTCTGGAGCGCGCTACAGTGCACCCGAGCACTGTAGCCGCCGCCCAATGGACGCTCCCGACAGCCTCGGGACCTCCAGCCGTGTCCCCCTGGCCCACCTCGACGTCCACACCACGGCAGCTGGTCGGCCCCCTCCTCTCTCCTCCTCTCGTGGCCTCCTCGCACGCGCACCATGGCCACCCGGCTCGGCCAGTGGGCGAGCTCACACGCGCGGGCTCCTGGTGCGTTCCTGCTCCCCCTCTTCCTCTCCCTGGTCATGAACCTCGCCCACAAAGCTCGTAGACACGCCCGAACCTGCCCCCGTGAGCTCTAGCAATGGCCTCCACCCCGCCAAACTCCTTGTCCACGGTGATCCGGCGCTGCGGCTATATAAGACTTCCCCGAGCCCCTCTCTCGTCTCCCTTCGTCTCCTCTCGCACCCGCGGACCTCCCAGACCCCCTGGATCGTTCCCCCGTGGCCTCTGCTTCTCCCCTGGACCAGCATTGCCGCCGCGACTCCGCTCAAATTCAAGCTCACCCGTGCCCCTCCTCCCCCCTTAGCACCATCAGGGCATCCCTTCCGTTGACAAGGGCCTCCTCCGCGCTCTATTTCTCCCTCTCCATGGCGGTGGCGCCGTGCCCATCATCACCGTCGCCACCTTCCGCCTTGTCAAATGCCGCGCCCGGCCTCGACCTTCCCCGGGCATCAAAACCCATCCAGGGCAACGGGTCCCTCACTCCCGAGCTCGCCGGCGTGTCGGGCTTCGTCGGAGGTGGACGGAGTCGGCGGAACGGCGCCGGCGCCCGCTCGGCCCCGCCTCTCTTGCCTTGCCTCTGTTCAGGCGGGAGAAGGGAGACGTGCCTGCCAGGCGGGCCCCGCCTGTAAGCGACTCGACGACCGGGCCCGCGCATAAGTGAACGCGGATTCCCCCGTCTACGCCTCTCCGCGAAGGAGGCGTATTCCGTGGAATACGTCTCCGACGTGCCCCCCCTGCGCGCGCGGCTGAGCAGTTGGGCCGGCCGAGTCCGGTTGCTGCTATGCTCCGCCCAGTTGCGCTGTTTAGCCTTAGGTAATTTCTTTCCCTTTTTCCATTTTCCAGAGAGACAGAAATAATCCCACAAAATTCATTTTAGCTCCAAATTTGATGATTCAAGTTTCTACAGACTCCTAAATTCACGACCAATCCAAATATGTGCATTGCACAATTTTTCCATATAGCATATTCTGATCCACCCATATTTTTGTTATAACTTGTATTATGGAACCACCTTGCAAAATCCCTAGAGCATTCATAATAGCTCCAAATGGAGTGATTCAAAATCCTAGGTGTATCTAAACTCACGACCTAATATGTGGACATTTTTCCATATACTTTCTCTGTTATGTGGATTATTGAACCATTTCTTCATATATGACTCACTTTGAAAATCTCTAGGAAAATCATGCCAACTCCAAATCCAGTGAAACCACTTCCCACATGTTTCTAAAATCAGATGGGTGCATTAACCTATTTTTGTCAAAACATTTTATGAGGACACCTTATAGGACCATCAATTCCTTCATTTCCACCGTTCAAAAATTCCCCTTGATCCACATCCAATGAAACCTCCTTGGTTATTTTTCTTATGACCAGAGGTGTCCAAGAAAAATAAATCTCCTATTTATAGAGCACTTTTATTTTCTGCTTGTTGTGTTGCTTATTGCGGTTGTTTCCGGCGATAGTTGACGAAGTAGATGGAGTACTCGGAGTTGGACGAGAAGCATATGAAGACCTCGAAGACATTGCTAAGCCAGGCAAGCAGCCCTTTGACCATGACTATGAAGCCCCTTTTATTGCATGGCATATAGCACTTATGTTCTTGATGTTGATCATGTTGATGTGGTGACCACTACGGTGGGATGCCTCCGATACTTTACCATTGATACTTGCATCGTGCATGATCCTACCATCCTTATGAGGGTTGTGCGGGTGGGAGTAGATAGGATGCTTAGTAGATGCTACGCAAGTGGGATCGGGGATATGCATGGTGATGGAGACAAAAGTGATTTCAAAGACTTTTCGAAAACCCCATCGGGTGCCACTAATGCCCGAGGGAGATGATGTTGAGCTAGGTAACCACTTGAGAAAGAAGTGGTGTACCGGAGCAAGTTGTGTGTGTGTTTTCGAAAACGGAGAGTTTTAAGATTTGCTGACCGTCCCGACCTTACATGTACAACCACTCTACCCCTATATGGGAAGGGGCTTTGTTGATTACCTTGGTGGGTACTAGCATAGAGCCAGCATTACTAGTGGCGGGAGTGGCGTGGTCACTCTCGATACGGGGTCGTGCCTGGAAGGGCGACCATGCGCTGTCTTTACAAGCACCGGGCACACCATTGTGTTCCTTCATGGATGGTACTGTGTAGAGCAAGGCTCGTGTTTGTACATCATGAAGACACGGACCAACGAGTGGACTCTTTGTTTAGTATCGCTAGGGGAAAGGCATTGTTAGGGTGCTTACCTCGGGTATGTATTATACCGCGAGTCGTGGATGACACGGAAGTTCCCCGAGTCTTGTGGGTAAAGTGTGCAACCTCTGCAGAGTGTAAAACTATTCGAATAGCCGTGTCCATGGTCATGGACAGTTGGAGGTCCTGCTTAAACTACGTCCGATGTTTTCACAAACTGGTGTGTGTGTTGGTGACAAAGATGAAACTTGAACCAAGTCAGAGGACTTGACATGATGACTGAACATGAGATGTTCAACCCTTTGCTTATGTTGATATCTGTAACTTGTTCATATGGATATCTGCAACCTGTTGATGCATGCTTTTACCAGTTGGTTGAACGTGTCATTGCACTCAAACTAGCTTTCCGCAAAATTACCCATTAGTGCTATATCATGCTCTGATGAACCTTGTTCCAAACATGGGTTGCTTGCGAGTACATTCAAAGTACTCATTGGCTTGCCACTGGTTATTTTATTGGCCAGGCATGAAAGATCAGGTTATAAAGAAGATTACCTTGGTGACGGACATGCGAGCTAGTACGCTTCCCAGTCAGAATGCCTGTAGGGTTAAGGCAGATGGCATGGGTTCACGCTATCGTTGAAGATTTCTGCTGCAAGTATATGAAGACTGGGCCCTAAAGACCATATTTGAGTAAAACGGTACGTAATGGATGTAAGACTCTTGTTATTCAGTTTCTGTGTGTTCAGTGAGCATTGATCTCTGGGATCACTGTGCACGTACATTCGGTGACCACGACTTATGAGTCGGGGTCCCCACACACACACGAAGTAATTTCAGGCTAAACAAGATCCCCAATGGATAGTATCATAACTATATTGTCCCTTCTTCTATTCATTTTGTAGAATTACAATGCATTGTTATGGCTAGGATATATTTCTTATTAACTTTTATCGCTAATAAGTCCCAACTATACATTTGCTTCTAAAGTTTACTGCATTGAAATATCTATGCTAAACGCTACAAAGAATGACTGAACCAGGAACAAAATAAAGGCCCACAACTCAGGTACATGATACCCAAAAAATAAAGCGCACTGAAAAACATATCAAGGTTTGCCTATTCGCCATTTCAACCAATTTCTCATCTAACGAGCACTCCAACCCCACATATCCCTTCCTAGCATACAATTTGAACATATGAACCATTTTACTCCATTTGTATTGCAATTCAAATCTCAGTAAGAGGTTGACGCATAGGTCACCAAACAGACCTCTAGTCGTCCAAGATAATATTGCAGCCGAAGTTAGTTGAGGAAAACCCACATTCAACAATACATCACTTGTTCTTGTGTCCACGTCGATTCGCCCCCACCAATAAGCATAACAAATTCGTTCTCGAACTGCTTGGCGGGGATTCATCCTAGGCTTAAGGCACCAATCCATGTGGGAGGTTTGTGCTTTAGTTTCGGTCATCTCGATTTGATGAAAATTCGAAAACAATTGTATGTTAGATTCAGAGCTACCATCTCGAACCGTACCCTACCTACGACACGTAGAATGCGTGGAGATGAGGCACGGGAGTCGACGGCCTATAGGTGCATCCAACGGGAGATGGTAACAAATAATCAATGCCGGAGCTTATTGCAATAGTGGTCTCTTGAGGGGGGGAATGGGCCATGAAGGTAGAAAACGTTGGCCTCTCTCTAGGCTGGCCTGCCCAAGAATTTAATTATTGCTCCGCCAATGCACATAATATGTCCAATAAATTTGGATGGCAGTCCAATATTAGAAGTAGTGAAGCCTGAGGGTGTCAATCAATAATTTCTTATCTGATATATGCTCAAATGTCGACACCTTGCAATAATGGAAGGTTGTGTGCATCAATCCTGTTTGAGGAAATGAAATCCTTAATTCAATGATGTGCAGGAATCTGCAATTTATACAGAGGGAGGAGACGCGACGATCCGAGGAGATGCGTCGGTTCCAGGGAGACGCTACGGTTGCGGGAGGCACCGCGCCTGTGCGGGTGTAACCGTCCGCCCGTTGGGCAAGGGGAGATTCCCCTTAATTACATATGTTGTAATTAATCTTAACACTCCCCCTAATCTACGCTTGACCATGTAGAATCGTCTCACGATCATCCAGGTAGGGCTATCATTTCAAAAGATTCTTCTCCAAAAAGTTCTTCATGAAAACTTGATGAGAACCTGAAACATAAACTCACAAAGAGATAGCATAATGTGATGTCATAAAACAAGGATATCTCAAGAAGAGACTCCCCCTGACGCCTGCAAGTCCCTAAGTCGTCGCATACCAATTCCATGAACATATTTCTGAAATGTAGAACTTGGTAGAGACTTAGTAAATAAATCAGCAAGGTTGTCGCATGATTTGACTTGCAGAATACTTATTTCCCCGCTTTTCTGAAGATTGTGGGGGAAAAACCATTTAGGAGAAATATGCTTAGTGATATTACTCTTGATGTATCCTGTTTGCATCTGTGCAACACAGGCCGCATTATCCTCATAGATAATGGTGGGTGATTCTATCGAACCAATTCCACATGACTGTTGTATGTGGTTTATCATTCTGCGAAGCCATACACATTCACATGATGCTTCGAATAATGAAATTATTTCAGAATGATTGGTAGATGTTGCCACCAAAGTCTGTTTTCAAGACTTCCATGATATAGCAGTACCACCATGTAGGAACACAAAACCGGTCTGAGATCTGGCATTATGGGGATCAGACAAATAACCGGCATCTGCATATCCAATCATATCAGAGTCCTGATTTCTCTGGAACTGGAAAAATAGGCCAAGATCCTTTGTGCCTTGGAGATATCGAAAGATATTCTTCACTCCAGACCAATGACGTTTGGTGGGAGCTGCGCTATGTCTAGCAAGTAGATTCACTGCAAATGCAATATCAGGTCTTGTGCAATTTGCAAGATACATAAGCGCTCCAACGGCACTGAGGTATGGAACTTCAGGTCCCAACACCTCTTCTCCATCATCCCTCGGTCTGAATGGATCTTTCTCTACGTCTAGAGATCGAACCACCATAGGAGTTTTAGATGGATAGGATTTGTCCATATTGAATTTCTCCAATATTTTCTGGATATAGGCAGCTTGGTGTACCATGATTCCTGAGGGAAGGTGCTCAAGTTGAATACCTAAGCAAAATTTGGTTTTACCCAAATCCTTCATCTCAAATTCCATCTTTAGATGATTGCGTGCTTCATCAATGTCTGGTGTGTTGCCAATGATGTTGAGATCGTCAACGTACACAGAAATGATGCAAAATCCTGTGGAGGATTTCTTGATGAAAACACATGGGCAATCAGTGCTATTGGAGTAACCTTTCTGAAGAAGGAACTCACTGAGTCGGTTGTACCACATCCGTCCCGACTGTCTTAAGCCATACAATGACTTATTCAGCTTTACACAATACATGTTGCGTTTTGCACTGTTATTCGGGATAGAGATTCCGTCAGGAACCTTCATATATATGTCCGAATCTAGTGATCCGTAAAGATATGCGGTCACGACGTCCATCAACTGCATGGATAGACGATTTTGCACTGCCAAAGATATAAGATATCGGAAAGTGGTTCCACTCATTACTGGAGAGTATGTCTCATTGAAATCAATGCCGGGTTTCTGCGTGAAACCTTGTGCTACGAGCCTTGCTTTGTATCTCACCACCTCATTGTTCTCATTCCGTTTCCGGAGGAAAACCCATTTGAATCCCACAGGGAAAACATTGGGAGGTGTAGGTATTGCTTCAGTGAATACCTTTCTTTTGTTAAGCGAGGCAATTTCTGCTTGGATTGCATCCTTCCATTTAGGCCAGTCGGAGCGCCTTTGGCACTCGACGATAGACCTTGGATCATGATCAGTGAGAAGGGTATCTGCAATCTTTTCAGCAAAATATATGTCGACAGTCGTAGTCTTACGGTCAGATGATTCTCCAGAATCAACATAGTTGATGGAAATTTCTTGCACCCCTAGAGACTCTTCGTGATTTCCCAATACGATTGAGTCTGGGTGTTCCGATGTTCCAGCCAGTTTGTGCATACTGGAGCTGGGTTGTGGAGGTTGCCCTTCCACTGGGTGTATACTACCCATCAGGTGTTTGTCAACGTTGAGTTGACCTGCATTTACTGACTCCGAGGATTTTCTCCTCGATTTCCTTTGCTGCTTGCTAGAAGCTAGCTCCAGGTCATAGGCCATACTACTCCCCCTCTTTTTAGGAACAGGGAGTTGAGTGGTTTTTATTGGTACCTCCACTCTTTCTGGCGCGTTTCTGGCCGGATTTAAGGATTTTGTCACACCTTTCAGGTCAGTAAATGAATCTGGCAGATTATTTGCAAGATGTTGCAAATTAATGATCTTCCGAACTTGAAGTTCGGTCTCATGGGTACGTGGATCAGAGGATGAAATGGCATGAGCATTCCAATCAATTTCCGGGCATTCTTTCTGGTACTTGAAATCTCCCCCTAATGCCGGAAAATGTTCCTCATTGAATATACAATCAGCGTGACGGGCTGTGAACAGATCCCCAGTAAGGGGTTCCAGGTACTTGATAATCGACGGCGATTTGTACCCCACATAGATCCCCAACTTTCTATGTGGGCCCATAGATGTCCGCTGTGGTGGTGAGATCGGGATGTATGTAGCACATCCGAACTTACGCAGATGGGAAATGCTTGGAGGATTTCCACGTACCAATTCCAGAGGGGAAGAACGGTGATATGCAGTTGGCCTCAATTGTATCAAGTCAGCAGCGTGTAAAACGGCATGACCCCAACAAGAGGTTGGCAAGTTGCAATTCATCAACAAAGGTCTTGCAATGAGTTTAATCCTCTTAATCAATGCTTCAGCCAAACCATTTTGTGTATGGACATATGGAACAGAGTGCTGAACTTCAATCCCCAAAGCCATGCAATAATCATTGAAAGCACGTGAGGAGAATTCTGCAGCGTTGTCCATTCGAATTGTCTTAATTCGACTTTCAGGATAATGGGCTTGCAACTTAATGACTTGCCTCATTATCTTGGCAAATGCATGGTTTCGTGTGGATAGAAGACACACATGTGACCATCGTGTAGATGCGTCAATCAGAACCATGAAATACCGAAAAGGTCCAGATAATGGCTGAATGGGACCACAAATGTCTCCTTGAATACGTTCAAGGAACTGAAGTGGTTCAGCCTGTATTTTGAGGTGCGAGGGCCTCAAAATTAGCTTTCCCGTGGCACAAGATGTGCACACAAAGTCTGAAGATTGAGGAAATTTTGACTCAAGCAAATTATGACCAATGGAATTGCTAGTAATTTTTCTCATCATCCCGATGCCGGGATGGCCTAGGCGATCATGCCAGGTTTGGAATGCGTTAACATTCTGAAAAATTACTTTGTATGCAACATGTTCTACGGGTTTGATGTACGTATAGTACAAACCAGACGATAGAGAAGGAATTTTCTCATGTACCTTTTTGCCATATCCGTGATCTTTGGTAAAGAGTAGATACTCCTCTTTGTTGTCTTCATGGGTTTCAATGTGAAAACCATTTTTACGGATATCTCGATAACTGATCAGGGTACGTGATGAGTCGGGATACAATAAAGCATCCTCAATCGTCACTTGTGTACCACTTGGGAGGGTGAATATGGCACGTCCAGTACCAACAATCACTGTATCGCGTCCAGCGATAGTTAGAATATCTCCATTCATCTTTTTAAGAGTTTGGAAATATTTCATCTCCCTCAGTATGGAGTTTGTGGTACCACTGTCCACAAGGCATAATTCCTCTTCCATCGGATTGTCCCCGTAGAGAACTATATATAAAACAAAGAATTTTCAATAATAAAAACCTCATGTTAATACATAGAATACAATCTTATTATATCAAATGTGCTGATACAATATAATATAAAGACAACAACAAACTTATGTTCTTATTACAATCATCACAAATGGACATAATTAAGTAGATCACTAAGGAGGTCGAGGGACTAGTCAAAGTCGCCAAACACATCGTTTGAGGTGTACTCAAGCAACATGGCCTCCGTTTCAGCAGGGTCCTCAAGTGGATAAGGAATCATGGCGTTGCTCGGGGTCCAGGAGGAACATCGTGCGAAGCACCAGCTCCATTTTCGCCATGTGGATGAAGGTTGAAGTTGGCTTCAAACCTTTTCCCTTGAGGTGCTTTGCGTCCCTGATATTGCTGGTACAGCATGACCAGATGCTTGGGCATTGAGCACTTTTCAGTAGAATGCGTGTAGCATCCACACTTGTTGCAAAGCTTGGATTTATCAAACTTGGGCTTTGCAGTGCCTTTTCCCTTGCCCATGTTTCTGAATTTTCTGTTCCCATTGCGCTTGTGCTTGTGCTCAGAATTGGAATGTTTACCTCGAAAGGTACCATTAAACTTCTGTCTATTCGCGACATTCAGATGAACTTCAGGTAAAGGTTGTGCCCCAACTGGGCGTTGAGAGCCATTCTTAGCGAGTAGCTCATCATGCTTTTCAGCCTGAAGTAACATGTGAATAAGCTCGGAATAGACAGTGTAGTTACGAGCACGGTATTGTTGTTGGAGGATCCTATCTGAAGGGAGCATAGTAGATAAAGTTTTCTCTATCTTCTCCCCCTCAGTAGGTTCCTTCTCACAAAAACGCAGTTTGGAACATATCTTATGAACAGCATGATTGTACTCACCAATGGATTTGAAATCCTGAAGGCGGAGATGTGTCCAATCATGGAGTGCTTCTGGCAGGACTACTGCCTTCTACTGTTCATACCTCGTTTTGAGGGCCAGAAACAGAGTACTAGGAGATTCCTCCTGTAAATACTCAGACTTGAGATCTGGATGAATATGGTGCCTTATGATGAATAAAGCAGCATAGTTCTGCTGTTCTGTCAGCGGCGTGGCCCCAGCCGGGAGAGGAGTCTCCGGGGGTTGTATTGCACGCGCTATCCCACGGGACGCAAGACTGATCTTGATGTCCATAGCCCATGTAGGGTAATTGTGGCCATTGAGGGCAAGCTCCTCAAACTCTTTGGCAGTCATATTTGCCTACATGGAGAACCAGAGATAATTAATTTACGGGTGGTAAATTAAAAACCATCATGGTTGAGTAATAAGAATGCAAAAATTTGATACTCAAGTGTAAACTTGAAAAATTCTCAACCTTAATTGTGTGAACATAACACTTTGAAGATCACTTAGATCTCACAGTAATAGGCTGCATGGCCATTACCTTGTGTATGCTACAATTTTGATATGAGGAATACACGTTGAAGGTAATCGCTTGTCGAGATTGACAAAGCGTAGACCTCACAGTAAGAGAGGATAGTCTGCACATGTGCAGTAGATCACAACTCATTACCTTGTGATTCCAAATAAGACGAGGGAGAAATATTCAAAAATTTGCAAGTTTGATATGCGAGAGAAGCTGATCTCAATCGCAAAAACATGTTCGAGAGATATGTGGTAAACACATGGAACATGTCATTCTTCCCAGATGAAATCTGGTACTTTATTTATATTATCAATTCTTTGCATAATATAAACACACCTACTGATAATTACACAAGTCCTAACATAGAATGAATCTAGAACAGGACTGAAATGTAAGTAGTAGTCAATCTAAGTACTAAGCAGTACTAAACATAGTCTAAAACTGCAATATACAATAATTAGCACTAACTAGTACTAAACAGAGAAATAAGAAAAAAAAATAGCCACAAGGAGCAGCCCGAGGCTACCTAGCCGCCCTGGCCTGGGCTTGCCCAGCCGGCCTAAAGCCCAGCCAACCTGCACCGCACAAGAGGTGAGCGAGGCTGGAGTGGTTGCGGATAAGACGAAGACCACGACCCGCACCACGCCACCACCTCTCGATCTCCACCTCCTGCACGGCGCGGCTGGCAGATGACCAAGCCGCTGCACTCCCCCTGCGCCTCCACGCCTTCACCGGCTTGACGCGGACGAAGCGGCCTCCTCCGAAGAAGAGACGACGACGACGGTAGCGGGGACACGGCGACCTCCCTGAGGCGGGGCGGCGGCGAATCCAAGGCTCGCCGGAGCCCACGAGCCGGGGCGGCGACCGGGACGGCGGTCGAGGGCGGCCACGGCACGCCCGAAGAGGCGGCCGCTCGAGCCCGCGGCCATGTCCTGCGGCGGCGGGACCGAGGCGTCGGCGCCCTCCATCCCAACTCCGAGGCGGATGACGCCGGAGGCGCCGGTGGGCGCAGAGACGAAGCCGAGCGCGGCCTCCTCGTCCGCAAAGGCGCGCATCGGGACGGGCACATAGCCAGGAGGGCCACGGCTCGGGCCGGCGGTCTCGGTGACCGGCGTGGGCGTCGACGACGCGAGCCAAGCCGCCGGTGGAGGAGGTGGTGGAGGCGGAGACCCGGGGGGCGGGGCAGGCGCGGCTGCAGCCCCGTGCGCCGCAGGGGCGCTCGGGCCGGCCACCAGCCAGGGGTCGAACCCCATCGGCGTAGGGCCACGGGCGCGAGGAGCACCGCGGCGGGCGCATCCGGCGGCGCGGCGGCCGCGTCCAGAGGCGTAGTAACCTCCACGCGCACCCCTCCCAGTGCCATGGTAACCGCGTCCAGCGGCATCGCGGCCGAAGCGGCGGATGGCTTGCATCCTGCGACGGAAGCGCCGGAGTCCACCTACTCCGTGGCGGCGACGGGCAATGAGGCGGTAGCGGCGACCGTCCTCGCGGATGAGGCGAAGGAAAAAGGAGACGAGGCCTGGCATCTCACCGGCGGCGAGTTCTCCTTCCCTTCTCTCCTTCTCTGTTCTCTTTCGCTCTCTCTGGTAGGCAAGTGCTGATAACATGTTTGAGGAAATGAAATCCTTAATTCAATGATGTGCAGGAATCTGCAATTTATACAGAGGGAGGAGACGCGACGATCCGAGGAGATGCGTCGGTTCCAGGGAGACGCTACGGTTGCGGGAGGCACCGCGCCTGTGCGGGTGTAACCGTCCGCCCGTTGGGCAAGGGGAGATTCCCCTTAATTACATATGTTGTAATTAATCTTAACAAATCCTTGATGCAGAGGTTGTGGTTTTACCCTCCTTTTCAAAAGTAAAAATACACTTCTAGGAAGGCGGGTAGGCAGTAACAACGTGGACACGTTAAGGATTTCATGCATACAATTCAAAGTGAATGACCCAATTTACCGTGAACAACCTTATTCTTCAATGTAAACAACCATTTCAAGTTGACATGCAGCCGGTGACGAATAATTGTTTCAGTTGATACTTTGTATGATGTATGCACCACCTATTGCAGAGCACAGGGGTTTACCCTCTTTTTGGAAGAACAAAAAGAAAAAACATACACAAGCAGGAACTGTTGGGGATACACAAAACATGTAGGCCCATGAAGGGTCGAAATATCATAACAGCATGGGGTTCACATATCAGGTGGGTCCAGATAAATTCATACATACTATCCACTCGGACAGGTACACTCCATCCACTCGGATGACAATCAGGCACTCGGCCATCCTGACTCACTCGGATATGCGATGACCAACAACCCACAAGGCAGTCAAAGCATCATCCTCATAGTGGAGGTTTCATAGTGGGCTGACGTTATGGCATTAATACCCCACCTTGTAACATCAGAGGTGAGGGGGTGACGCACTCTATATAAGCCACCCCCACCACATAGCTCACGGCTAGCCTCATTCTCCCCCGGGGGCTCATTCTTCCCCCCGGGGCTCTGGCTCTCTCTAGTCTCAGGACTTAGCTTGGAGATCCGTTCTCCCCTCTCTTTCTAATACACCATGTAACTCTATGTTCATGACAGATAAGCAAAGCCTCTCCGGAGCACGAGACGTAGGGCTGTTATCTCCACCGTGAGAGGCCCGAACTCGCTAAAATCACCATGTCACCCATTTGCATCTCGATAGATCATGCTCCTTTACACTACCCTTTCTATTGTCCCACGACAGTTGGCGCCCACCCGTGGGGCATGGCGTCTATCAAGCCATGATGCAAATGGTTATTCCTTCAACCACCGGCGTCGTCCGCCTCATGGTCGTCATGCGCGGCCACCGGCGTCCTTCGCCTTATGGTCGTCGTGCACCGCCACCGGCGTCCTCCGCCTCATCGTCGTCGTGCGCGGCCACCGGCGTCCTCCGCCTCGGTCGTCGTGCGCGGCCACCGGCATCGTCCCCATCATGGTCGTCACGCGTGGCCACCGGCGTCCTCCGCCTCACCGTCGTCACACGCAACCGCCGGCGTCGTCCGCTTCATTGTCGTCACCTTCGGCTTCATTTGCAAAGCCTTCGCCGAACGCCCACACACGTACGGCTGCTAAAGCTCGTCCAGGTCCCTCGGGAGGCAGTGCACGACGACTGGTCGCCTGCGCTCGGCCTGGCTCCGCGGGCGTCGAAGCGCTGCTCCGACCGGCGGGCAGCTCCGGCTCGCCGAGCAGGGAAACGCGGCTGCCAGTGCTCGCGTTGGCCTCGCCATTGGCTGCGCCGGCCTGCGTCTCCGGCACCTGGGCTACGGCCAGCCGCTCGTCCACCTTGTCGGCACCACTCGGCTGCCGACTGATTCCGGTCAGACCAGTCGTCTCTTCTGCGACGGAGCTCTCAGGACTCCAGGCTGTTTCTTCAACTCCCTTCGCATGCATTCAGTAACTTTCATGTTTTAATTTCGAATTACATGCATGGCGAGACCGGCCAGACCGGCCGTTTCCACTAACGCCTCTTGCATGCAATTCAAGACGTGGGGCAACTCCTTCAATGCCCTAGACGTGGGAGCAACTCCTTGATTCCGTGCATGCAGGTAATGCGCGCAAGTAAAGGAACCGGAGGGACGTGGTGATCTCGAGCGTTCAGATTAATGGGAAGCGGAAGAACGTGGGCTAACCGTTTCACTGAGGTAATCGCCTAAGCACCTCATCAGGTGAGCATTTTCCACACCAGTAAATCGTGCATGCATGCATGCATAACAGCCCATGGACTTTAATCCTGCCAATTAGCATAGGCGTTCATTGTCCAGTGCAAACATTGATGGCTATACTTGCTAACTTGTAGGGTCAATCGGTTAACTGGCAACCAGTTTACTCGGACAGCCAACAGGCTCATTCCGATAGCTGACAGGCCCGTCACTCGGACAACTAAACGTCCACGATGACAACTAAAACATTCAGATTGCATTTCTATCCAGATGGCTAACGTGCAGGCACTCGACCGCCCCACGCATCGTCACTTGGTCGGACGCCTCCTCGACGACATGTTTGATTTGGCCATCCTGCACGTCACCACTCAGCTAGACGCGCCTTCGTCACTCGGCGGCCCCGCGCGTCGCCACTCTGCTGGAAGCTCCTTCGTCATTCAGCCGCCCCGCGCGTCGCCACTCAGCTGGACGCTTCGTCGTCACTGGGCCCGCCCCGCGCGCCGTCACTCTGCTGGAAGCTCCTTCGTCATTCGGCCGCCCCGCGTGTCGCCACGCTGCTGGAAGCTCCTTCGTCATTCGGCCACCCCGCGCGTCGCCACGCTGTTGGAAGCTCCTTCGTCATTCGGCCGCCCCGCGCGCCGTCACGCCGCCGGACGCTCCGTCGTCACATGGCCGCCCCGTGCGCCGTCACTCTGATGGATGCTCCATCGTCACTCGGCCGCCCCGCACGCCGTCACTCTGATGGACGTTCCGTCGTCACTCAGCCGCCCCGCGCGCCGTCACTCTGCTGGACGCTTCGTCGTCACTTGGCCCGCCCCGCGCACCGTCACTTGGTCAGACAACTCTTCGACGACAAGCTCGACTCGGCCACCCCGCGCGCCGTCACTTGGTCGGCCACCTCTTCGATGACAAGCTCGACTCGGCCGCCCCGCGCGCCTTCACTTGGTCGGACTCCTCTTCGACGACAAGCTCGACTCGGCCGCCCCGCACGCCGTCACTTGGTCGGCCTCCTCTTCGACGACAAGCTCGACTCGGCCGCCCCGCGCGCCTTCACTTGGTCGGACTCCTCTTCGACGACAAGCACGACTCGGCCGCCCCGCGCGCCGTCACTTGGTCGGACTCCTCTTGGACGACAAGCTCGACTCGGCCGCCCCGCGCGCCGTCACTTGGTCGGAATCCTCTTCGACGACAAGCTCGTCTCGGCCACCCCGCGCGCCGTCACTTGGTCGGCCACGTCTTCGACGACAAGCTCGACTCGGCTGCCCCGCGCGCCGTCACTTGGTCAACTCCTCTTCGACGACAAGCTCGACTCGGCCGCCTCGAGCGCCGTCACTTGGTCGGACTCCTCTTTGACGACAAGCTCGACTCGGCCGCCCCGCGCGCCATCACTTGCTCGGACTCCACTTCGACGACAAGCTCGACTCGGCCGCCCCGCGCGCCGTTACTTGGTCGGACTCCTCTTCGACGACAAGCTCGACTCGGCTGCCCCGCGCGCCATTACTTGGTCGGACTCCTCTTCGACGACAAGCTCGACTCGGCCGCCCCGTGCGCCGTCACTTGGTCGGACTCCTCTTCGACGAAAAGCTCGACTCGGCCGCCCCGCGCGCCGTCACTTGGTCGGACTCCTCTTCGACGACAAGCTCGACTCGGCCGCCCCGCGCGCCGTCACTTGGTCCGACTCCTCTTCGACGACAAGCTCCACTCGGCCGCCCCGCGCGCCGTCACTTGGTCGGAATCCTCTTCGACGACAAGCTCGTCTCGGCCGCCCCGCGCGCCGTCACTTGGTCGGCCACGTCTTCGACGACAAGCTCGACTCGGCTGCCCCGCGCGCCGTCACTTGGTCAACTCCTCTTCGACGACAAGCTCGACTCGGCCGCCTCGAGCGCCGTCACTTGGTCGGACTCCTCTTTGACGACAAGCTCGACTCGTCCGCCCCGCGCGCCATCACTTGCTCGGACTCCTCTTCGACGACAAGCTCGACTCGGCCGCCCCGCGCGCCGTTACTTGGTCGGACTCCTCTTCGACGACAAGCTCGACTCGGCGGCCCCGCGCGCCGTTACTTGGTCGGACTCCTCTTCGACGACAAGCTCGACTCGGCCGCCCCGGTCGCCGTCACTTGGTCGGACTCCTCTTCGACGACAAGCTCGACTCGGCCGCCCCGCGCGCCGTCACTTGGTCGGACTCCTCTTCGACGACAAGCTCGACTCGGCCGCCCCGGGCGCGGTCACTTGGTCGGACTCCTCTTCGACGACAAGCTCGACTCGGCCGCCCCGCGCGCCGTCACTTGGTCGGACTCCTCTTCGACGACAAGCTCGACTCGGCCGCCCCGCGCGCCGTCACTTGGTCGGACTCCTCTTCGACGACAAGCTCGACTCGGCCGCCCCGCGTGCCGTCACTTGGTCGGACTCCTCTTCGACGACATGCTCGACGCGGACGCCCCGTGCGTCGCCACTCCGTGAGGCGCGTCTTCATCACTTGGACGCCTCACGCGTCGCCACTCCGTGCGGCGCGTTTTCATCACTCGGACGCCCTGCGCATCGTCACTCCGTGGAATGCGTCTTCGTCACTTGGTCGTCCCGCGCGCCACCACTCCGCTGTACACGTCTACATCACTCGGAGGCCCCGCGTGTCGCCACTCTGTGCGGCATGTCTTCATCACGCGGACGCCCCGCGCGTCGCCACTCCGTGAGGCGCGTCTTCATCACTTGGACGCCTCGCGCGTCGCCAGTCCGTGCGGCGCGTTTTCATCACTCGGACGCCCTACGCGTCGTCACTCCGCAGAACGCGTCTTCATCACTTGGTCACCCCGCGCGCCACCACTCGGCTGTACACGTCTACATCATTCGGAGACCCCGTGTGTCGCCACTCTGTGCGGCATGTCTTCATCACACGGACGCTCCGTGCGTCGCCACTCCGTGAGGCGCGTCTTCATCACTTGGACGCCTCGCGCGTCGCCACTCCGTGCGGCGCGTTTTCATCACTCGGACGCACTGCGCGTCGTCACTCCGCGGAAAGCGTCTTCGTCACTTGGTCGTCCTGCGCGCCGTCACTCGGCTATACGCGTCATCATCACCCGATCGACCCGCGCGCGGTCACTTCGCTGTACGCGTCATCATCACCCGGTCGCCCCGCGCGCCGTCACTTCGCTGTACACGTCATCATCACCCGGTCGCCCCGCGCGCCGTCACTTCGCTGTACGCGTCATCATCACCCGGTCGCCCCGCACGCCGTCACTTCGTTGTACGCGTCTTCATCACACGGCTGCTCTGTGCGTCGCCGCTCCGTGAGGCACGTCTTCATCTCTCGGCCGCTCCACGCGTCGCCGCTCCGTGGGGCACGTCTTCATCACTTGGCTGCTCCGTGCGTCGCCGCTCCGTGGGGCACGTCTTCATCACTTGGCTGCTCCGTGCGTCGCCGCTCAGTGAGGCGTGTCTTCATCACTCGGTCACCCTGCGTATCGCCATCGGTTGAACACGTCTTCACCACTCGGTCATTCATGCGTCGTCAGACAGCTAAGTCATTCTTCACACACTGCATTCAATTAAATAGTTATTTCCACATTATCGAGTGCCAAGTAAGTCGCACATGACGTTCACTCGGAGGCCACACCACCGAGTGTACCTCTGCTCTCGGTTATTTATTTTCATGACGGAACACTTCACTTCCGCTTCATTTGGGTCTAGTACTCAAACGAGTTCAATCGGATCCTTCACTTTCACAAGTTCTGTCGGATCCTTCACTCTTTTAGACTCTTGCTGGTTCCGGATCAGCAAGCACCCGGCACACCCAGTTGGTGTCTATGGGTGTTATTTACGCAAATCATTTCAGCAAACATCAAATTACTCCAAGAAATTTTTATGTTGGCTTGTGCTATTTTTCATACACAGGTTGCGCGATCACTCGATGCCTCTGTGCGCCATCTTCGTCGCGACTCAGACTCAGACGCTGCCCCGCGCGCCGTCACTTGGTCAGACGCCTCCTCGACGACATGTTTAACTCGGATACCCCGCGCATCGTCACTGTGCTGGACGCGCCTACATCACTTGGCCGCCCCGCGCGTCGCCACTCAGCCAGACGCGTCTACTTCACCCGGATGCCCCGCGCGTCGCCACTCAGCCAGACGCGTCTACTTCACTCGGATGCCCCGTGCATCGCCACTCCGTGTGGCACGTCTTCATCTCCCGGTCGCCCCGCGCGCCATCGCTCAGCTGGACACATCTATAACATAACCCCCAGTGGGTGAACGACTTAGCTGCGAACCTGATTTCGCCTAAGTTAAAAACTGCTCCGAGTGAGGACATCATCCACACTCGGGGGCTTAGCCGCGACTCCGTATCACCTAAGTTAAAAACCGCTCCGAGTGAGGACATCGTACACACTCGGGGGCTTAGCTGCGACTCCGTATCGCCTAAGTTAAAAATCACTCCGACTGAGGACATCATCCACACTTGGGAGCTTAGCTGCGACTCCGTATCGCCTAAGTTTAAAACTGCTCCGAGTGAGGACATCATCCAGACTCGGGGGCTTAGCTGCGATTCCGTATCGCCTAATTTAAAAAGTGTTCCGAGTGAGGACATCATCCACACTCGGGTGCTTAGCCGCGACTCCGTATCGCCTAAGTTAAAAACTGCTCCGAGTAAGGACATCATCTACACTCGGGGGCTTAGCTGCGACTCCGTATCGCCTAAGTTAAAAACCACTCCGAGTGAGGACATCATCCACACTCGGGGGCTTAGCTGCGACTCCGTATCGCCTAAGTTAAAAAATACACACGGGGACTTAACCTTGATCCAGAAATCATATAAGGCAGATTCAATAAGCATTCAACATGCCAAGCACACGAAGATTTACCTGACTGGCCCAGTTCCAGGCTATATTTATTTACCGTGCCCAGCGCACAAAGATCAGTCCGACTGATTCAGCTCCAGATTGCAACAATTTACTACGCCAAGCGCATCAGAGTTCACCTGTTTAGTTCAGTTTCGCACTGGAAGACTTAAACCCTCTGCCCGACTCATCTAGTCCGACAGAGGCTCGGGGACTACACCCAGTGGGTGCACTCAGCGTGCCCCCACTGGAAGAGAAATAAAAAAAACATTCTGCTCGGTCAGGTCCGGCAACAACATTCAAGTTCAACAAACTCTACAGACTCCAACCGACTGCCAGCAATCAGTCAGAGTCTCAGGGTATACTGTTGGGGATACACAAAACATGTAGACCCATGAAGGGTCGAAATATCATAACAGCATGGGGTCCACATATCAGGTGGGTCCAGATAAATTCATACATACTATCCACTCGGACAGGTACACTCCATCCACTCGGATGACAATCAGGCACTCGGCCATCCTGACTCACTCGGATATGCGATGACCAACAACCCACAAGGTAGTCAAAGCATCATCCTCATAGTGGAGGTTTCTTAGTGGGCTGACGTTATGGCATTAATACCCCACCTTGTAACATAAGAGGTGAGGGGGTGGCGCACTCTATATAAGCCACCCCCACCACATAGCTCACGGCTAGCCTCATTTTCGCCCCCCGGGGCTCATTCTTCCCCCCGGGGCTCTGGCTCTCTCTAGTCTCAGGACTTAGCTTGGAAATCCGTTCTCCCCTCTCTTTCTAATACACCATGTAACTCTATGTTCATGACAGATAAGCAAAGCATTTCCGGAGCGCGAGGCGTAGGGCTGTTATCTCCACCGTGAGAGGCCCGAACTCGCTAAAAACACCATGTCACCCATTTGCATCTCGATAGATCATGCTCCTTTACACTACCCTTTCTATTGTCCCATGACAGGAACGCCGCACACACATTAACGGTTTCATCCATCCAACCCAGCTAAAGACTTTGAAGTTTGAAGCAGACAACTCCACTTACTGTGAACAATCTCATCTAGTCATCTTCAAACACACACAATTAATTGTTTCAGTTGGTATCCGACCAGCTGACGAACACCTCGCCGACAGTGGTGTCGAGCCCGAGGGCCTTCCACACGGTGGCCGACGTGCTGATCTCGTTCTCCCCACAACCGCTCTCACGGCCGCACTCGTCCACGACCATGGGCACCACATAGAGGCCGTCGGAGCTCCTAATGCGGATCGTCTTGCCGCACCGGTTGCCGGGCCCGTACCACATCGTACCCAGCGACACCAGGAACTGGTCGTCGCTGTGGTACTGGCCGTCGCAGCTCGCCGGCTCGCCCTCCTCCCCTTTGTCGAAGCCGTTCACCGACATCACGGCCGAGAAGGTGTATATCTGCCCGGCGGCGCACGACACCTGCAGCAAAACTAGAACGGCAAGTACTGCCACGACCTTGGTAGTGTTCGCCATGGTTATTATTGAGATTGCCCTGTGTCTGTGTTTTGCTTTCTCCCAAGCTGTAGGCTGTTGGTTGAAGGTGTTTATATTTGCATGTACTGCAGACAAAACGACGGACGTAGCTACACATTTGCACGACGTCCTCGTGTTAATCGCCGAACAACTCATCCAAGCCTGCTGCGGACAAAATAAGTGTTCTCTCGGCTGCTTCACACAGCTCACACAACACAAGAACACAGGCGACGAGAGTTTTGCCTCACGCGCCAAGCTCGACAGCGTCTCAAAATACAGATCCCCAAATGTCAATTGTTTGCGTACGTTTTTAAAACTAAAATACGTCTAGATACATTCATTTCTTCGACAGGTATTTTCGGATAGAGGGAGTGTTCAACAGTGACTCACAACATCGTCAAGGCATACAGCTATTCAACATCATCAGTGCAACCCAGCAACAACAACAGCGAACAAATGATAACACCAAGTACTTTAGTGATCTAAACGTTCTTATATTTCTTTACGGAGGAAGTAACTGCTTGTTTCAAATGCGTAGTTGACAAACACTTCAAGAAACTGAACACCAACCAAATGATGCTTGCAACCACATTACTAATATAAGAACCATGAATACGGCCCTTATGCTTCGGTGGGTCTGGCGGATCCTACGAGGGGACGGGGGACTCTGGTTACAGCTCATTCAGGCGAAATACCTGAGGGGCTTCTTAGCTTGTTCCCGCAATGGAGGATCCCAATTCTGGCGCGCGATCCAGAAGATCAAGGAGGAAATTCGACTTGGAATTTCCTTCTCGATTGGCAATGGCGACGGGATCCTCGTCTGGTTAGACCCTTGGCTGGGGGATGAACCTCTCAGGGTTCGGTTCCCAGCCCTGTTCTCCATCTGCGAGGAACCCGCCCTCATTGTCTCCTCGGCGGTTCACCTTGGACAATGGGACATTAAGTTCAGAAGGAACTTCGGTGAGGAAAAAACAACGGAGTGGACCTGACTATTGGATTCCTTACCCCAGTCGCTGCCGGCCTATCCGGATACAGTGACCTGGCGTCTGGCCCCGTCGGGGGACTTCTCTGTCAGCTCGGCCTACCAGGCCCTCTGTCGGTCCCCCGTCATCCCATGGGTAACTCACCTATGGAAAGCACCTATTCCCCTTAAGATCAAGATCTTTGTCTGGCAACTTCTCCGGAACCGCCTTCCCTCGGCGACTGAGGTCCGCAAGAGTCACGGCCCCAGCGACGGCTTGTGTCCTCTTTGCTTGGTTCCGGAAACCGCGGCCCATATCTTCTTCTCTTGCACGGCGGCGCGGGCCATGTGGGAATTCTTCCGTGAGGCTCTTGGGCACGACCTGGAGGCCCAAGACCTCCCAGAATTCCTCGAGTATAGGGCTAATCAACCTAACCGCCGGCGGCACCTTTTCTGGCTGACCTTTGCCGCCTTAGCATGGACCCTGTGGACTACTCGCAATAAGATGGTGATTGAGAGGATCTTCCCGCGACAAGCGTCTGACTCCTTCTTCAAATTCCTTGCTTTTGTGCAGCACTGGCATCCCCTCTCTAGGCAGCGAGACCGAGAGCCGCTGGACACTATGTTGGACGCATTGCAGGCTACGGCGCGACGTCTGGCCTCCGGCCGTGGATGAGCTTTCCCCGCCACTAGGTGGCTTTTTTCTTCTTTCTCTCCCCTTTGTTTTTGGGCGTACTTGTGCCTGTGCCGAGGCGAACCTATGGATTGGACCTAGTCCGGATGCTTTGTTGGGTCGTTGCTTTATCTATAAAGCGGGACGAAAGCCTATTTCGTGAACCACATCACTAATAGTCCTCCCTCCGTCTCTAAATAAGCGTCTCAACTTTGCACTACTCTAGTACAAAGTTGTACTAAGCTTGAGACACTTATTTTGGGACGGAAGGAGTATAACATAACCAAGTTCACAAGTACTTGTGTGTATGTACATAGGAGTATCTGCTTATTTCAAATGCATACATAACAAACACACAGCCAAAGTTAGATGCACGGTGGAAGCACATAACCAGATGCTTCTTAGTTCAAATACATGGCAAACCGTCATATAAGAGGATCACACTCACACTCACACTGCAGCCACATAGATACAGGCTGCTAAGGTTCAAACCCATTGCAAAGACACATCAATCCACACAAGCATGTGCGCGGCCAGGTGGATGCGATGCAAGCCACCTCAGCAGCAAAGCCACACTTAAACGCACGCATTGCCATGGTCTGGGCATGTAGACACAAGCGCATACCAGACAGCTTCTTATTCCAGAGCCACAAAGGCGAGCGGGAGCAACCAAAAGCTCACGCCTAACACAACAACACGCCACAAAAGCCGAAAGATCGAGGTGATCTACTCTACTGCGTCACCGACCACCCACCTGAAGGCTGAAGCTTTTCCTTCCGTGTTCGAATTGAACACCCAGCGAAGAACCCGGAGGTGTGTGGCTATCCACGAGAGCACACGAAAAATCCAAGTGCATGGAGCAGCAGCAACCATAGGAGCACAACCATCCATCCAAGTCCCATGTCACGGTGGAAGAACGGTGCAGAATTCACCTAAGCAGATGTGAGGGACAACACAACCAAAAAGGGTTGAGTATCTGCATCTAAATGCGATCAGCGGTAGTGTAGAAACAGTAAAGAGTTGGAATCATCAATGTGCATGCATACTTACCACCTGAGGGCGGATACACTGGGCAGTTTCTTCTTGTATCAACTGGTCAGGGTGGTGGCCAGCCTCCTCCTCCACACACACATCCTTGTCGATCTCCATGTCACCGGTGGCCACAACCGGCAGCGGATGGCACAGGTTCCAGCATCCTCTGATCACGATGGTCTTGACTGACGGAGCCACCATCTTGAAGTCGCATATCTGTTGCAGGTTCGGTAGGTCGTGCAGGTGGATGGTGGTCAGCTTTGGGAATAGTACACCCTGGACTGTTATTTCTTCTGGGTACTCATTGTCCAATGTGAAGATGTGCTTGAGGTCACTGCAGTGGATAATGTGGAGCGTCTCCAAGCTAGGGAAGGAGGGGAACCACACCGGGAGCACAAACTGGAGGTTGGGGCAGGAGCGCACATGCAAGTGCTGCAAACTTCTGAAAGAACCACCGGTGAAGCGGTAACCTTTACTACAAATCCAGCAGGCCATTAGGAGATGCGACACCCATAAGGTCTCTAATTCCTCCAATCCGTTCGACCTTGGTTGGAACACGGTATCCACCTTGGAGCACCTCTCAACACAGAAGTGCCTAAGCTCATTCCCCCAAAATGGGGGAGGCAAAATACCACTTATCGAGACATCGTGCACATGCAGGGATTCAGCATATAAGTCCATCATGCCACCTAGACCACGATATTTGTCCAGTTCACTCTCCACGCAATGGCTCCCATCAGCGATCTCAACATGCCGAGCCAACTTCATAGGTGGAGGCGGGAAAGCCTGCATTGGGCGCGAGGCATCACCAATCATGCTACTGACATCGCTGTATCGGTGTGCTGGAACAAGCTGATGCAGGCTTTCTTCTTCAGTATGAACAATCTCATCACTACATGGTGCTTCCGATTCAACAGGCCCAATAGAAACAGGTGATGAGGTGATTTGGATATTAAAACAAACATCTTCAGGGTTGTACATACCATCATATATTAAAGAGTGCAATGACCGGACAAGCCTTGCATCAGCACTAACAGCATTCACCTGCAACTGGGAGGATATTTTCTCGTCAATAGTTGCCCCATGACACTCAATTCCAGATCGTGTGTCTATGTACAGCAACTCCAGCTCCAGATTTCTCTCAGGGTCACTCTTGCCAGGAAAAATTATTGCACGAAGGTGCTCACATCCAATAAGAAATAGTCGCTTGAGCCTTGAGACTTGCACCACCATAGTTTCGAAGTCTAGTATCTTGATTGCAGTTCCAGAGAGGTCCAGCTCCACGAGGTTGGGTAGCCCACGCAAGAACAGATTTTCCAGCTGTTTACACCCTGCTAAGGAGATCTTGGAAATTTTGATATCCCTATTTGTTTCTGTGGCCATAGGTGGACGAAAATGTTTGAGAGGTAGTTTAATGCTTGGTGTCCATTCAAAAGCTGGGCCATGACCATCAAAGCTGAAGAACTCGATGGACGGAGGAATCCCACCAGGGCCAGCAATGTTTTCCACCCCATCACAACCATCAAGTACAAGCACTCGAAGTCCACTCGCCTTTGATAGGCTTGTTGGCATAACTTTCATCTCAGTGTTACCTGATAAATCAAGTACCTCTATCCTTGTCTTATCCATAAAGGAGTTGCCAACATCCCTGGATGTCTCCCATCGACATGTTGGTTTGATTATTCTGAGCCTTTGAAGGTTAGGTAGCCGCCCTTGCAAGTCAGCGGTGTACTGCCAACACCTTGTTCCCTCTATATTGAGCTCTTTCATATTAGTCATGAGATCCATCTTTTCTTCAGATAATATTTCATTCCAGTCTGTGTAACGAAGGTCTAACACCCACAGGCTATACAAACTTGCCCACTCTGTATGATCCTCTCTGTCACCAAATTGGTCATCTATACAATGGTCCAGTCCAAGGAATCTTAGGCGATGGTTTTTCAGGAAAGGAGGAGCTGCAAAACTGAAGGCACAAAAACAAAGAACTAACACACCAAGGTTGTTGGAATGCTCAAACAAGCCACTTAGTAACGGTGGTGGGTAATCCGATATATCAAATGTCAAGAAGAAAGATGATGCCGCTGCAGGTATAGTTTGCAAACCATGTAATTTCATATTCCTCGATGTGACTGAAATCCAGCGGTATGGCCCTTCCTCATAGACATCATCTTCTTGAAGTATCAGAAAAGGAGGCTCTGTATGTTTCATGAACTTCCTAAGCACACCATCAACCAAAGGAGCATCACACTCCCAATTTAACTTTCCATGCAGTGCAACACTAATATCCCTTGCTCTCTCCCCTTGTATGATCCCATCGCACATCCAACAGTTGGAAGCATGAGCAACCCACTGAAAGGTGTGGAAGTTACAATGCAGGAATAACTGATAGAGACAACAATCTGCAACCATTGTTGGGCCGATATCCAGCATACATGGACTGCGAGCAACTATGGCAGCAGCCTCTTCACGTAGTATTGCTTGAAACTCTGAACATGTTAGTCGTTCTGTGATTGCAGGGTGGATATAAACAAGAGTGTGAGTGTATCTTAGCTTGTCTGCTATCTCAGAACACCGGTAATTCATGGTCAGGAATCTTCTTTTGAAGGCCCATATCATCATGTTGTCGCCAAATCTTGCAAATGGGGGACCAAAGGCTCCTACGTCAAACTCGACATCACTCCCATTAAGAAATATCATCATAAATTTGCTTCCCCTAAGGGTTTGATGAATCATTAGCCCAACACTTTCTATTCTATTCCTTGAACTTTCATCAACTCCACTAAAATCATCTTCTTCATCTTGCTTGTCTAGAATGGATATCACTGAGTGGTCAAGTTTCAATTCCTCTGCAATTAATCTCTGCATTGCTCTTCCACTTTTCCACTCTGAACAGTCTATATAAATTGTTCTGTCAAAGCATAGTTCTGGAGCAGTTATGACAGACGGAAGCACTTTCGCTATGGATCGCAGAACTGCCGACACCCCAAATCCATACCAACCATTAAAATAGATGACCCTTACACTGCGGTCCATCATTGGAAGAACTCGAAATATCTCCTCTCTCGCTTCATCAACATCTTTCGCAAATATCTCCTATAAAATAAAACAATAAAAGGGAAGAAACTGTTAGTCAGTTAGAACACCTTTGCTAGCGACAATATTAATTAAACATGTAACGTTGTGTACTCTGAGAGTCTGGGTACTACCTCCATGTAACAATGTAGGTTGTTTAAGAGTTGAGCAGAATTAAGACTCTAGGTAAATTGCCATATTAGAACTAGTACTGGTGTACTTCTAATTCCATGGAGGAAATTTAAAAAGGAAAAATAGGTAAAACAACATTGAAATTGCACAAATAATTTTGAGAGGCACGGGGGTGCGAAGAAGCAAATGTAGGTCTTTGGAACACACATGAGTCTCATCTATTGCATGCCAATTACATAGCAATTATGGTGAGGAATATTGAATAATCTACCTGTCGGTTATTCCGTTATTGTCATAAATATAGATCCTTTTAATATTCCTTTTTTCTCAAAATATGAATCCTTCTACATACCTATGGGTTTCGGCTCATTTTGTTAAATAGATAAATTGGTCCAAGAGCGCTCTGGCATATATGACTCTTAGCAGTGATTGCAACACTATCTAGAAACCATGATGTTTCTTTACCCAGTGTTTCCGAACCTGGTGTGCCCCCTTCCATCATGAGATCGAATAATATATGCATGACTCGGGTTGATGTATATAGAAAAATTAGCATAGAAGACCATGAAATGCTCAACATAAGATAACTCGTAGCTAAAGAAAAAACATGGACAAGAAATTACCAATTTAGGAAGACTCATGATGAACTCCTCTGCCGAAGGCCAGGAGAGATGCAGCAGAAAATTTAATAATCTAACCCATCACCGAAGATTTCTTGCCAGCACCTACTCTTGCACAACAGAATGGTAATACGTTACTTTTGTGCTTGACCGCTCAAAGAATTAGTGCTACTTATGCAGCAGAATACTTGAAGGGAGCGACGAAAGGAAGTTAGAAAATGCTGTTGTATGTATGTGTGTACCTCAACAGGAGAAGAACAGATTGAAGCGAAGAAACTTGGACTGGTATTTCTGAAATAGTCCGATCAACTTATGCTACACTGCTAGTGCACCGCCAGATTAGAGCAGAAAATGAAATATGCAACAATTGCAGTTTGCACTCCGAAGCTAGACGCACGCGTTGGACCCCAGAAATTTTCCTCCTCACCCTGATTAAAGCATGCATGATTCTTTGCTTGTTGCCTTCACACTGGCCATAGAGCCCTTTGCTTCATGCTGCCCTTTTCCTCTTTGCCAAAGCATGAAGCAACGTGCTGCTTTGTGTTCTTTTTCTTTTTCTAAAGATGATTCTTACAACCATGCTGATATAAAAATGCCCTGTCTTGGCCCCTGCAAAAATCATTTTTCTATGTGTGAACCACAAACCTACATCATATGTACCTTTTGTTACGGACCTGGTGAGTGAGTGAGGAATAACAAAAATGAACCGTCAATATACACCCATCGAGTACATGGTAAGCAATATGTGTCTATTAATTCAAAATCCATCCAATCAAGGCAAGAATTACAGAATCTGAAGAAGAAAATGGGGAAAAGCAGTTCAATACAAGCTCTGCCCTGTGCTGGCATGCCATAATCCTTTTGCATACTTCAGGATTTTACATGTTAGATATGTTTTTCACCTTGCAAGATGGCATGTTTTGTTTCCTGATTATATTACATTGTGTCAGTATAGATGTACTTTTTACTTTTTTGGACTGAAAAGTTTAATTTTGATAGTATACACTACAAAAACGTGCCTTGCACGTGCAACATTACGAGTTCTATGAGTTTGAGTTTCTCAAAAAGAACTATATGTTTGCAATTTTTTATTTCTAGGATCTATATAGGTGTGCAAGAATATAACATGTGAAGCTCCTGGCCTCTTCCAGGGAATATAACAGGCAAAGCTATTGCTTGTTCCTCACAACAAGATGAGCATGACTTGAATAAACCGTGTTAAGAATTGATGTTCATATGATAAATTAATAATGGATTATGTTGTTCATTTAAATCTCAAAACATCAGGCCACATTTGGAACAAGTTACTGTGAATTGTTAGAAAATTCATATGAATTTCACGACGTGTCGGAACAGGGTCTTAATCAACTCCCACAACAGAGTTTCTGTGCTGCATGTCCAACCTGCAATGCAATTTCAGTTTCCGGACGCCTACTTTGCCTTCCTATGCTATTCATTCTGGGGTCATAAAGAAATTCTTCAAGACAACATCTGAAAAACATGACTAGCTGGGACCAGCCATACATGTTAACATTCAGGACATATTGTAAATACACAGTAGGTGTGCAACTGCACCCAGGTCTAGATACTGCATCCAAACGAAACTTAAAAGAAATTCAGATAACTTAACTGTATACACCGTAAAGTGGGATCGGACACTCTGTATGGCACAAGAAATCATCTTTTGTCATCGCCAACATCATTGTGGCTTGAATGAAATGCAGTTGCAGCAATCTTCTACAATGTCCGGATCAAAACCATGTCAGCAACACCAGTGGTAGCAAGGGCCAGAATAAAAGCATGGGAGTAGAAGGATAGATTGATCATCTAGCAGTAAAAATAGGGTCGGGGTTGGCGCTTGGTTGTGTTCTTCTTGCATACTCGATCAGCAATCCTTCCGAAGACGCACCAGGTACGTGCCAAGTCCCTGAACCATCATGGGAGAAAGATGTCTGCATGAGAACCACTCCCTCTATAAACTAATATAAGAGTGTTTAGATTACTAAACTAGTAATCTAAATGCTCTTATTAGTTTACAGAGGGAGTACATTACAGAATTTGACCAAAAATGTGTTTTACAAATTAATTATACCTGATGTAGGGCTGCAGGCCTTTCTGTTCCCACCTTGACCTCTCCCGGAATAGTGTTGCAAACCTCTCAGCTGGCGTCAATGGCAGATCAGCAAGCAACTATGCACCCAGGTCTCAGCCCAAAACCTTCCATATAGCACTTCCCCATCAAGCATCAGCAGCTCTGCATGCATTCATGATGGAATGCTTCGTTCCCATTTCTCCATGAAGCTGTCGAGTTTCATCTTCTCCGCGCCGAGCGCTCTTTAGGCAAACTGCAAGCATACCAGTCTCTCATCAAGCCTCCAACAACTTCCTGCTTCCTGCTCAACCTTCGTGCCTAATCTGCCGAGGCAGTGGTTGACAATCTTACGGGTAAAACGTTCATATTCCGCGGCGCCCAAATCAAGGCGGAGATCCAGGCTCTCCGCGCCGTCCGAATCGCTGTGGGTCTTCCTCCGAACTCACCGGAGACGGAGGAGGAGGAGAAGGAAAAGCAGCAGGAGGAGGAGGAGGAGCAGCCGGAGGCCATAGAGGAGGAGGCTCCCGGCTTGAGCATGACGGAGGCGAAGCCGGAGTTCACCGTCGCCCAATCGCAGGAGATGGCGGAGCAGCAGGCCATACTGGATTCCATCCGGGATGAGGCCGAGGTGGAGGCCAACCGCGGCTCATCCGGCAAAGGCAGGCGGAGGCCGACGCCCTTTTCAACGAGCTGGAGGCGGAGATCGAGGCGGAGGAGGCCGCAGCGGAGCAGCCGGATCCGCCGGAGGGGACGGAACTGCGGCAGGCGTTCATTTATCCGCCGGAGGGCATGGAGATCGTCGACATCTCCAACGAAGAGTAGATAGGTTCTATGTAGTACGTAGGTTTTTTTATCTTGCATGCTTTTGTCTGGATTTGCGGTTTCTAATATGAGATGTCTGGTTGTAGGATGAATTATTTAAGGCGTGACCGGTCAATGTCCGCGAACGTGACCAGGCGTGTCCGCGGGCGTTTGAGGGACCGGATTTCCAAAGTCCGGCTATAGATTTTTTTAGAAAAGGAGGAATACCTCCGGCCTATCCGGCTGTAGATGCTCTTAGCTTTTAGAACATACAGTTGACACGTTATATCAGAATTTCTACAAGTACTGCGTGAACATCCACACATGCACCTCTTTCTTTCCCGACCAACCGCCATCAGCTCAAGACTACTAAGTACTGCCCCCTCCGATCCACATCTCCAAGACTCCAAATGGAGTCATGAATCATCATGATAATCACAGAAGATCGTTTTGGGGTGTGTCCGAGCGAGACCTTCAAAGGCCCAAGTAATCGAGCCATGCATGAGGTCATGTGGAGGACGCTCCATTGGGCAATCTCTCTTGATCGCGTACGTACGGCCAAGGTATTCGTGTGTTCCCGCTTCCCAATTTGAGCAAGTGGATATATCATGTAACATGAGCAGTTGCTGTAAATTGCACCTCGCCCATGTATGCGCCTTCCCATATCGGGGAATATATCGACGAGCTCTGCCTTTCGAGGACGAGCCAGTGGACAATTTTTAAAAGGAGCCAGTACCGTACGAATCTCGTGCAATCGAAGTGTACTAGCTAGTTATATATCAAACGTGTACTTGCTATCCATCTGAGGCAGTACGGCAGTACCTTCTTGGAATATATCATGAGACATGTGTGTACCCGTTTCCATCCATCAAGAAAGAAACCACCTTCAGATCGTCAGGTATGTGTACTTTCTTCATCGAAGTAACCTCCAAATGCTACTCGATATGAGCTATCAAGTATTGAGGTTTGGTTAAGTGGAGTGAAGGCATCTTCAAAATGGACCCTCAAACCTTCACTATGTGTCCGGACCGCAGTGTTCGGACCAGTTTATCATCCAACGGGGACCCTTATATGTTCGTTTAACAGTCCGGACGTGCGAATTTCGGTATCCTAGCAATAAACATGGGGAGTGGGGGAGGGGGGGGGGGGGGCTTTGTCAAAGTCCGTACATGCACTTGACCAACACAAAGCCTCCATGTGGACCTTCTCACTTTTCTCTTTTCACATGCATCCCCCCCCCCCCCCTCCTGTCTCTTCTTCTACCGGACAAATAAGGATTAATTTGTGAATGGTTTTGGATCACTCGCTCCCACATCATGTCCGCGGACCACGTCCAGACATAAAAACGGATATTTACGATGTCCATTTGCGGGTCAGCTTCGGAGATGCCCTGAGGCCTGACTCGTCGATGAACGCTTGGGTTTAGAGGAGGAGCTTGATGGAAATATCAGGAGAACCCATCTATAGAACAAAAAATAGACAAACTCATCGTAACCCTAGCTATGGAGTTGTTGATGATACGCTACAAAGCCAAAGCTATTTGGATTGTGCTCTGCCTCAACAGGATCCCATTCGAGATGTACTGAAAGATCCCAGGCATGACTCTCTCATCTTCAATGATCATGTTATGTAACATGATGCAACATCTCCTGATTTTTCAAAGGAGCTTGGGGTTCCAATACTCTGCTGGGCCACGAATGATGTCAAAGTGCTTCTGAAGCACACCGGAAACTCTCTCCACATCCTTCCATATAGACTCTTGACGCGTTGCAAGTGAGATCTCTCGTTACCGTTAGGACTCGAGATTGTCTTGACAAGTGTGAACCATGGAGTATAGATGGCATTCGCAAGGTAGTAACCCATCCTGTACTCACTGCCATTGAAAACATAGTTGCAAGGATGAAGAAGATCTAATTCGTCATGCCGGCGACGGGATCCATGCAGTGGTAGCGGTGAAGCTCGATTTCAGAGACGACAGTGACCGGCGGCCGTCCTGAAGTGAGGCCCGAGGGCTTGGGCGGTGGAGGCAGCAGGGTGTCGGCGGAGGCACTGGATAGTTGACGGGAGCAATGCCGACAATGACGCGGCAGTTGATGGAGACGACACAGGCACGAAGGTGGAGACCAAAACTTTTACTCCGTGGATGGGAGACGAATAAATTTAGTAGTCATAGCGGCCGGGGAGGCTAAATTATCCTCCTCTAAATGTTATACGAGATCGGTTAGGTCTCGGTTAGAGGAGGAAAACGGAATTTATCCTCCTCTAACCGACTATAGAAGATGAGTTAGAGATGCTCTAAAAATTCGAAGGGTTCGTTTTTATTTATGGGTGGCATGGTGAGCAAGTTACTTCAACTGTAGAGGTAATTCTTATGTATGAGTCGGATAAAATAACAAAACAAAAATATTGTCATTTATTAGTAGGTATAGGTATAGATTTACACGCCATAATATTCTCATATGGGTTGCATGGTAGCGAAGTACCCCTACTAGTTACTTTATGCATGGCTGACTCAGTCTCTTGAGGTGCTTATAGCTAGGGATAGGGTATTTATATGTGCGTTTATAAGGATGAGTATTTGCTCGTGTAAATAAGCGACTTTGATTGTACTTTGTTAAAAAAGATACAGTTGACATGTTAAATTCGAATTTCTAAGAACATCCACACATGCACCTCTTTCTTACCCGACCAAGCACCATCAGCTCAAGGCTACTAAGTACCACACTTTGCTTTGGATTGTATGTGAACCAAGACATGTATTGGCTGATTGCTTTTGGATGTGCCGAATGAACTTGCTACCTGATGATATTATTGCTGAAAATTGTATCCTATGTTAGTATATAAATTGTTAGAGCATCTACAATCGAACGCCTCAAACGAGCTCTCATACGTCTGTGGATGCGCCCGGTCAGTGACCGGACAGGAGAGAGAAGGAAAAAAAAGGTGACCCAACCGGACCTCTCATATCATCCCTATACGTCTGGGCTGTCCGCGAACCCTCATAACCATCTGAAATATAAGGAGGATATGAGGGCTCGCGGACGCGCCCGGTCAGTCCGTCACGTAGCACGCGCCCCACCCCGGACCACATTTTCTTCTTCTTTATTCATTCTTTTCTTTCCCTCTCTTTCTCTCTACCAATCATGTGCAAGTGACCGGACATATGAGGAAGAAAATAATGAGTGTGGTTGCGCGGACGGACAAATAGGGGACACGCCCAGTCACTTCCGCAGGCATTTAGGAGGTCATATTTGCTAAGTCCGGCTATAGATGTTCTTATGTTGTTTTCTTCAAAATACAAATGAAATGATGCCGAATTTTTGATTTTTTTTTTCTCATTCCATTTTACATTCCATTCTTCCAAACCAAACACTGAAACGGAACCAACCCCTTCTACTTTTTTACACCTACCAAACACAGGAACGGAAACGACCCGTTCTTCTGGAATGGAACAATTCCATTCTGTGACAGTTGGTTCCTCAACCCAACACACCCTAAGTACCATTTCCTCTGATTTGTCTAAGTCAGCGACAATTAAAATAGATTGAAGGGAGTAGAATATATATATAATATGCAAAGCTCCAAGATTCCAAATGGAGTAATGAATCATGATAATCACAGAAGATCGTTTTGGGGTGTGTCCGAGCGAGACCTTGAAAGGCCAAACCAGTGGAGACATGCATGAGGTCATGTGGAAGGCGCTCCATTGGGCAATCTCTCTTGATCGCGTACGTACGGTCTCCATTGGGCAATCTCTCTTGATCGCGTACGTACGGTCAGGGTTTTCGTGTGTTCTCGCTTCCCAATTTGAGCAAGTGGATATGTGTATCATGTAACATCAGCGGTTGCCGTAAATTGCACCTCGCCGATGTATGCGCCTTCCCATATCGGTGAACAGATCGACGAGCTCTTCCTTTTGAGGTCGAGCCAGTGGAGGTTTCTTACACGGGCCAGTATCGTACGAAGCTCATGCAATCGAAGTGTACTAACTCTAAATATACATCAAGCCTGTACTTGCTATCCATCTGAGGCAGTACCTTCTTCGAATGTATCATGAAACATGCATGTGTGTACCCGTTTCCATCCATCGAAGAAAGAAACTACCTTCAGATCGTCAGGTATGTGTACTTTTTTCATCGAAGCAACCTCCAAATGATACTCGATATGAGCGTGTATCGGGTACCGAGGTTTGGTTAAGTGGAGTGGAGGCATCTTCAAAGCGAACCCTCAAGCCTTTACTATATTCCGGACTGCAGTATTCGGACCACTTTATCATCCAACGGGGACCCCTGTATGTCCGCTTAACAATCTGGACGTGCAAATTCCGGTATCCTAGCTACAAACATGGATGGGAGGGAGGCCTTTGTCGTAGTCCGGACATGCACTTGACCAACACAAAGCCTTGACATGGTCCTCCTCTCTTTTCTCTCTTCACATGCATGGCCTCCCTCTCCTCTCTCTTCTCCTACCAGACAAATAAGGATTAATTTCTGAATAGTTTTGGATGACTCGCTCCCGTATCATGTCCGCGGATCACGTCCGGACATAAAAACAAACATTTACAATGTCTATTTGGGTGTCAGCTTTGGAGATGCACTGAAGCCTGACTCGTCGATGCTTGCATTTAGTCGAGGGGCTTGATGGAAATAACAGGAGAACCCATCTATAGAACAAAAAATAGACAAAACTCATTGTAACCCTAGCTATGGACTTATTGATGATACGCTAGAAAAGTTTCCAAAATTAAAAACTGTTGATGACATGCTAGAAAAGCACGCTAGAAAAAGACACAGCTCGCCTGGGCCGGCCTATATATGGGTGATCAATTTTTTATTTTTGGTTTTTCTTTCCCGTCGTTGTTTTTTTCTACTTTAAATAATTTGTGAATTTAAAAAAGTTTCCAAAATTAAAAACTGGGAATTTTAAAATAATATTTAATAATTCATAAATGTTTGTGGCTTCAGAAATTGTTTGTGATTTTTTAAAAATATTAGCAAATTTTCTAATAAATGTCTGGGAAATAAACATACATTCATGAGTTTTTCTAAAAAAGTTCATGTATTAAAAAATGTTTTAAAATTTCACAAAATTTCGCCAATTCAAAAAATATTCATGTATTAAAAACTAGCATAAAATAAAACTGTTCATAAATTCAAATATATATTTTATTGATTCATAAAATATAGGCTGATTCAAAAAAGATCATGCTGTTCAAAAAATGTTCATTAATTTAGAAAAATGTTTCATCAAATCCCAATAAAATGTTAGTCGATTCTAGAAATGTTCGTTGATTAAACAAAATGTTTGCAAATAGTATAATATGTTCATGAATTCAGAAAACGTTCTTGATTTTACAAAATGTTCGTGAATTTAAAAAATGTTCACAATTTCAAATATGCTCACGAGTTTAAAAAAATGTTCAAATTGTTCATGTTTTCGCAAAAAAGAGAATGATAGTGTATATCGATGATGTAGTAAAATGTGATCACTGCCATTCGAAATTATGATTTTTTTTCTCCCGTTGCAACGCACGGGCATCTTTGCTAGTCCGAATAAAAAGGCATGAAAGCCCCAAGCTATAAGACGAGCTCGAAATGGCTCGCTCGCTGGCTGCCTACATAGACACACACGTCGAAATTATTCCTGAGAAGAAGTTTAGCAGTTTGGCATCCACGACCCCAGCTAGACGAGCAGAACGGAGATGGCTTAAGGCACCTCAGGACTCGGCCAAAATAAATGTAGATGTTGCCATATCCCGTAACCATTGAAAGGGTGGCGAGAGCAGCAATATGCAGCGATGAAGATGGCAAATGTCTTGGTGCTGTTGAAATCTGAGATGGGCCTTGGGCCCATGAGACAATTTCAGAAAAATCTCTAAGGGCCCATGTAGGTGGCATGACAAGGGGGGTGGGAAGTTTAGTACCACCTTGCTAGTGGAGAGGGAGTTGGACCTCTTTATAAGTGTCTCTCTTCTACATGCTAGTTCGTCTGCTTCATCTACGTCCGCATCGTCTTCATCATCATCACCATGTCGCCACCAACCGACGTCGACCGTGGCGCTGCCGAGAAGCTCGAAGCCGACAAGAAGGCGGCCGACGATGCTGCCGCCGCCAACGCTGCTGCTACGGCCAACTGGCCTATTGGAGGGTATAAATCATTTATCCCGCTCCTGCTTATGTTACTTTTACCAGCACTAGCTATATGCGTAGATGTTTCTACTATGTGTGTAGTACATGCTAGTTTGGTTAGTCATCAGTATGTCGTTAATCTATTCAATGCCATGATAGTTATCATTTCGTGGATTAATCTGATCGGAAAATTGCCTATATTCTCAACAATCCAAAAACCTAATATGTGTAGGAATTTTTCGAGTAATGGTTTTGCTGCTGCACTGAAACCGGACAAGTTTACCGGTACTTATTTTAAACGTTGGCAGACCAAGACCACCTTATGGCTCACGGCTATGAACGTGTTCTGGGTAGCCGGTGTCACTCCCACAGGAACGATTGCTCCTGAAAAGGAGAAGGCGTTTAAGGAGGCCACCGTCTACTTTATCGGAGCAGTTCTAAGCGTGATCGAAGGTAAGCTGGTTGACGCATATTTACATGTGGGGGTCGCCAAGGACTTATGGGAGGCACTCGAATCTAAATTCGGGGCCACCGACGCTGGGAGCGAGATGTATGTTATGGAGCAGTTCCATGATTACAAGATGGTTGAGAACCGTCCTGTGCTGGAACAAGCTCATGAGATAATATGCATTGCTAAAGAACTTGAGGTTCTTAAGTGCGATTTACCGGGCAAGTTTGTCGCGGGGTGTATAATCACTAAGCTCCCTACTTCCTGGAGGAACTTTGCTACCACTCTGAAACATCAGAGGCGTGAATTCTCAACAGAGGATGTCATCGGCCATCTGAGTGTTGAGTAGAACTCAAGAGCAAAGGACTCGCATCGAAAAGGTGGCGAAAGTCCGTCTGTTGCCAATATGGTACATCAGATGATTTGAGATGCATGTCATCTCATTTCCTACAAATTAATTTCCTATATATTCCTATGATAATCCTATCCTATGAACCAAAAATTCCTATGATGTGAACCAAAATTCCTATGAACCAAATTCCTATGATGTGAACCAAAATTCCTATGAACCAAAATTCCTATGGGGGTGAGGGGGGATAGGAGGAGGGGAACGGCGGCTCACCTAGGCGAGGAGGAGGGGGAGCGGGCTCGGGGCGGCGATGGGGACGGCGTCGGGGCGGCGACGGGCAGGGCTCGGGGACGGCGACGAGGAGCAGGCTCGGGGAGGAGGACGAGGAGGTCCGGCGACGAGGACGGCGGGGAGGTCCGGTGACGAGGACGGCGGGGAGGTCCGGCGACGAGGAGCGGGCTTGGAGGCGACGGCGAGCTCGGGCAGCCTGGCGGCGTCGAGGTGGTCTTCGGCGTCGTCGGGGGAACTGCAGATTGCTTTTGGAAAATTTTCCAAAGTGCTGCTTATATACGGAGACCTTTAGTCCCGGTTGGTGGGTCCAACCGGGACTAATGCCCCCCTTTAGTCCCGGTTGGAGCCACCAACCGGGACTAAAGGTCAATTCTCAGCAGCCCAAATGGCGGGAAGCAGAGACCTTTAGTCCCGGTTGGTGGCACGAACCGGGACTAAAGGGGGTATTTAGTCCCGGTTGGAGCCACCAACCGGGACTAAAGCCATGTTCCTGGCACGGTGGGAATTTAGTCCCACCTCGCCAAGCGAGGAGCGCTCGTACTGGTTTAAAAGCGCGGCTGCACCTACCGTCTTGAGCTCCTCTCTATCGCAGGCATTGCATGCCTAACTGTCTCTGCCCTGTTGGGCCTACTTGCCCCGTCGGCCTGCGTCCTGGCCCATGTATATTGGGTTACTAGTCGTATGCAGGCCATGGTGGCCGAGTAGGTGGGCATTTTTTTATGTTATTTTTTTGCATATTAAAAGTTCTTAACAAATAATACTTTATGAAAATTTTTGCTATTAATTTTTTTTTAAAAAATACTTTATGAATATTCTTTTTGCTATTAAAGTTTTTAACAAAAATAACTTTGATAATTTTAGTTGCATAATTTTTATATAATATTAAGTTAAATAACTTTGATCGGACGAAAACTCGTCTATTATAAAGGGATTTCATTTTTTTAAACATATTTTAACTCAAGACTTTTTCTGCATTCAATATGCACCATTCAAAGCCACATCATCACTTTTCAACCCTTTTCTGACTTCATTTGTTATTTTTCATGCATTTCATGATTTATTTTGAGCTAAAATTACCCCTGAAATTGAAAAGCACTGCAAATAAACTCTGAAATTGTTGAAAGTTGGCATGGTATCATAATTTCAGCCACATAGCATGTGCTAGAAAGTTGAGAGGATTACGGGAAAAACTGGATGCACTTTGTGTACAAACTGGACAATCTCTTTCGAAGTATCAGGGTTTCGGACGAAAATTCGTCTATTACAAAGGGATTTCATTTTTTTAAACATATTTTAACTCATGACTTTTTCTGCATTCAATATGCACCATTCAAAGCCACATCACCACTTTTCAACCCTTTTCTGACTTCATTTGCTATTTTTCATGCATTTCATGATTTATTTTGAGCTAAAATGACCCTGAAATTGAAAAGCACTGCAAATGAACTCTAAAATGGTTGAAAGTTGGCATGGTATCATAATTTCACCCACATAGCATGTGCTAATGTATCAAAAACCATTATAGAACATCATGAATAGAGAAGTGACCAAATTAATACAAGTTCATCATCACATTAAAACCAAAATACAGTAGTGATCAAATGTTATTACTGAAAAAATAAATACATAAAGTTCATACATAGTTCTCATAGAACAACATACAGCTCTCTAGAGCATCTAATTAAAACATAAATTGAAACTAACATACAACTATGTAAAACATTTAAATACAACAACAAATGCAATCATAATCGCAACTAAGGTAACAATTGATCCATGGATAATCTTCACTTTTTCTTCGCGTGTGTCCCTTGCTTATTGCGCCGCAACCATGGATAGTCTTCATCGTTTAACAAGATGCTTGGGTCAGCCTTCACTTTGAAGGGAGGAATTTCATGAAACTTTTCATAATCTTCAGACATGTCTGTCTTGCCCTCCACTCCCACGATGTTTTTTTTTCCTGAAAGAACTATGTGTCGCTGTGGCTCATCGTTTGATGTATCCGCTTCCTTATCCTTTTTTTCTCGGTTTGGTAGACATGTCCTTCACATAGAAAACCTATGCTACATCATTGGCTAGGACGAATGGTTCGTCTGTGTACCCAAGATTGTTGAGATCCACTGTTGTCATTCCGTACTACGGGTCTAACTGTACCCCGCCTCCTGACAGATTGACCCATTTGCACCGAAACAATGGGACCTTAAATTCATGTCCATAGTCAAGTTCTCATATCTCCTCTATCTAACCATAATATGTGTCCTTTGCCCTATTGGTGATTGCTGCATCAAAGCGGACACCACTGTTTTGGTTGGTGCTCTTTTTATCTTGGGAGATCGTGTAAAATGTATTACCATTTATCTCGTACCCTTGGTAAGTCAATACAGTCGAAGATGGTGTCCTGTCCAACAAGTACAGGTCATCTCCAACAGTGTTGTTACGCATGAGATGCATTTGCAACCAACCACCGAAAGTCCCGATGTGTTCACGTGTAATCCAGTTTTCAGACTGCTCCGGGTGTGTCCAGCGTAGAATATTCTTGTGTTCATTCATATACGGGGCCACCAAGGTAGAATTCTGTAGAACTGTATAGTGTGCTTGCGTCCAAGAATGCCCGTCCCTACATATTATTGATTTCGCTCCTAGCGTGCCTTTTCCACTCAGTCTCCCCTCATACCGCGATTTAGGGACACCAATCGGCTGAAGGTCAGGAAAAAAGTCAACACAAAACCCAATGACCTCCTCTGTTTGATGGCCCGTGGAGATGCTTCCTTCTGGCCTAGCACGATTACGAACATATTTCTTCAAGACTCCCATGAACCTCTCAAAGGGGAACATATTGTGTAGAAATACAGGACCCACAATGGGAATCTCGTCGGCTAGATGAACTAGGACGTGAGTCATGATATTGAAGAAGGATGGTGGGAACACCAACTCGAAGCTGACAAGACATTGCACCAAATCATTCCGTAACATTGGTAGGATTTCTGGATCGATTACCTTCTGAGAGATTGCATTGAGGAATGCACATAGTGTTGGAAATATGCCCTAGAGGCAATAATAAATTGGTTATTATTATATTTCCTTGTTCATGATAATCGTTTATTATCCATGCTATAATTGTATTGATTGGAAACTCAAATACATGTGTGGGTACATAGACAACACTATGTTCCTAGTAAGCCTCTAGTTGACTAGCTCGTTGATCAAAGATGGTTAAGGTTTCCTAGCCATAGACATGAGATGTCATTTGATAACGGGATCACATCATTAGGAGAATGATGTGATGGACAAGACCCAAACTATAAACGTAGCATATGACCGTGTCAGTTTATTGCTATTGTTTTCTGCATGTCAAGTATCTGTTCCTATGACCATGAGATCATGCAACTCCCTGACATTGGAGGAGTACCTTGTGTGTATCAAACGTCGCAACGTAACTGGGTGACTATAAAGGTGCTCTACAGGTATCTCCGAGGGTGTCTGTTGGGTTGGCATGGATCAAGACTGGGATCTGTTACTCCGTGTGACGAAGAGGTATCTCAGGGCCCACTCGGTAATACAACATCACAATGAGCCTTGCAAGCAATGTGACTAAAGTGTTAGCCACGAGATCTTGTATTACAGAACGAGTAAAGAGACTTGCCGGTAACGAGATTGAACTAGGTATAGAGATACCGACGATCGAATCTCGGGCAAGTAACATACCGAAGAACAAAGGGAACAGTATACGGGATTAACTGAATCCTTGACATAGAGGTTCGACCGATAAAGATCTTCGTAGAATATGTAGGAGCGAATATGGGCATCCAGGTCCCGCTATTGGTTATTGGCCGTAGAGGTGTCTCGGTCATGTCTACATAGTTCTCGAACCCGCAGGGTCTACACACTTAAACGTTTGGTGACGATTAGTATAGTTGAGTTATTGTGTTGGTGACCGAAGGTTGTTCGGAGTCCCGGATAAGATCCCGGACATGACGAGGATCTCCGGAAGGGTCCGGAGGTAAAGATTGATATATGTGATAATTGTGTTTTGATCTCCGGAAGGGTTCCGGAATTCACCGGAAGGGGTTCCGGATGTTTACCGAAGTGTTCGGGTGCAGCAACACTTTATATGAGCCAAAGGGGTAAAGCCCACGAGGTATTGGAAAGTGCAAAAGGAAGTTTTGCTGCTGCCTTAAGCGGTACTACCGCTAGTAAGGCAGTACTACCGCATAAGCGGTACTACCGCTTGTGTGAAGCGGTACTACCGCTCAAGCGGTACTACCGCTCGTGAGCGGTACTACCGCTCGTGCGCGGTACTGCAGGGATCTGAGTTGGACTCTTTCCCTGCGGGCCAAACCGACCTTGTGCGGGCAAAACCGACCTGGAGGAGGCTTTTACTCCAAGTTTAGACCCCAAGGCTCAACATATAAATAGAGGGGCAGGGCTAGCACACACGATACATTAAGATTTCCCAAGCCGTGTGTCGGCAACCCTAACCCTCTAGTTCTCCCGTCATAATCCCCGTAGTGCTTGGCGAAGCCCTGCAGAGATTGTTCCTCACCACCATCACCACGCCGTCGTGCTGCCGGAACTCATCTACTACTGCATCATCGCTCGCTGGATCGAGGAGGTGAAGGCGTCATCAAGCCGTACGTGTGTTGAACGCGGAGGTGCCGTCCGTTCGGCACTAGTTCGTGATCGGATCGAGGTACGACTTGCGATTTGGATCGCGGAGACGTTCGACTACATCAACCGCGTTTCTTAACGCTTCCGCTTAGCGATCTACAAGGGTATGTAGATTCACTCTCCCTCTCGTAGATGCTCATCACCATGGATAGATCTTGTGTGTGCGTAGGAAATTTTTTGTTTCCCATACAACGTTCCCCAACAGTGGCATCTGAGCTAGGTCTATGCGTAGATGAGATCTCGAGTAGAACACAAACGAGTTGTGGGCGTGGGTGTATACATATTGCTTGCCGTTACTAGTTGATACTTGATTCGGCGGTATTGTGAGATGAAGCGGCCCGGACCGACATTACGCGTACGCTTACGCGAGACAGGTTCTTTCAACTGACATGTAACTTCATTGCATAAAGATGGCTAGCGGGTGTCTGTCTCTCTCACTTTAGTTGAATCGATTTCAATGAAGAGGGTTCTTTTAGAAGATCAAAAAGCAATCACTACACCACGTTGTGGTTTTGCGTAGGTAAGAACGGTTCTTGCAAACCCGTAGCAGCCACGTAAAATTTGCAACAACAATTAGAGGACGTCTAACTTGTTTTTGCAGGGTATGTTGTGATGTGATATGGCCAATTACATGATGAGATATATGTGATGTATGAGATGATCATGTGTTGTATAGAATATCACGACTTGCATGTCGATGAGTACGGCAACTGGCAGGAGCCATAGAGTTGTCTTTAATTATTTTCGCCGTTTTGCTTTACTTTATCGCTATGAGTTAGCAATAGTCGTGGAAGCAACAGTCGGCGCGACAACCTCATGGCGACACGTTGATGGAGATCAAAATGATGGAGATCATGGTGTCATGCCGGTGACGATGGAGATCATGCCGGTGCTTTGGAGATGGAGATCAAAAGCACGAGTTCATGGCCATATCATGTCACTTATGATTTGCATGTGATGTTAATCCTTTTATGCATCTTATTTTGCTTAGGACGACGGTAGCATTATAAGGTGATCCCTCACTTAAATTTCAAGATAAAATTGTGTTCTCCCCGAGTGTGCACCGTTGCGAAAGTTCGTCGTTTCGAGACACGCCGTGATGATCGGGTGTGATAGACTCTACGTTCACATACAACGGGTGTAAGCCATGTTGCACGTGCGGAACACTCGGGTTAAACTTGACGAGCCTAGCATGTACAGACATGGCCTCGGAACACAAGAGACCGAAAGGTCGAACATGAGTCATATAGTAGATATGATCAACATGAAGATGTTCACCATTGAAACCACCTCAACTCACGTGATGATCGGACTTGAGTTGGTGGATTTGGATCATGTTACACTCGAATGATCGGAGGGATGTCAATTTGAGTGGGAGTTTTTAAGTAATATGATTAACTAAACTCATTATCTAGAACAATAGTCTAAGTTGTCTTTGCTATATTTATGTTGTAGATCATGGCTCGCGCAGTAGCACCCCTGAATTTTAATGCGTTCCTAGAGAAAGCTAAGTTGAAAGATGATGGAAGTAACTTTGTGGACTGGGCCCGTAATCTAAGGATTATCCTTACGGCTTCCCAGAAGGCTTATGTCCTTGATGCACCGCTTGGTGATCCACCCGCTCCAGTTGAGTCTCTAGACGTTGTGAACGCCTGGCAGGCTCGTTCTGAAGATTACTCAATAGTTCAATGTGCATTATTGTATGGCTTAGAACCGGGACTTCAAAGACGTTTTGAACGTCATGGAGCATATGAGATGTTCCAGGAGTTGAAGTTTATCTTTCAGAAGAATGCCCGGATCGAGAGATATGAGATCTCCGATAAGTTCTATGCTTGCAAGATGGAGGAGAACGGGTCTATCAGTGATCACGTACTCAGAATGTCTGGATACTCCACCCGTCTGGCTGAATTGGGGATGCCCCTTCCGCCAGAGGCTATCACTGACAGAGTTCTTCAATCATTGCCACCTAGCTACAAGAGCTTCGTGTTGAACTATAACATGCACGGGATGAACAAGTCAGTCGCCGAGCTGTTTGCGATGCTGAAAGCCGCTGAGTCTGAAATTCAGAAGGAGCATCAAGTGTTGATGGTCAATAAAACCACTAGTTTCAAGAAAAATGGCAAGGGTAAGAAGGGTAACTCCAAGAAGAGTGGCAAAGCAGTTGCTCCTCTCGTGAAGAAACCCAAGGCTGGACCCAAACCAGAAACTGTGTGCTTTCATTGCAAGGGAACTGGACACTGGAAGCGGAACTGCCCCAAGTATTTGGCTGACAAGAAGGCGGCCAACAACAAACAAGGTATATATGATATACATGTTATTGATGTGTACCTTACCAACTCTCGTTGTAGTGCCTGGGTATTTGATACCGGTGCGGTTGCTCATATTTGCAACTCAAAACAGGAACTGCGGAATAGACGGAGGCTGGCAAAGGACGAAGTGACGATGCGCGTGGGAAATGGTTCCAAGGTTGATGTGATCGCCGTCGGCACGCTCGCTCTTCGATTACCATCGAGATTAGTGATGAACCTGAATAATTGTTATTTAGTGCCTGCGTTAAGCATGAACATTATATCTAGATCTTGTTTATTGCGAGACGGTTAGTCATTTAAATCAGAGAATAATGGTTGTTCTATTTATATGAGTAATATCTTTTATGGTCATACACCCGATGTGAGGGGTTTATTCTTATTGAATCTCGATAGTAATGATACACATGTTCATAACATTGATGCCAAAAGATGTAGAATTGATAATGATAATACCACTTTCTTGTGGCACTGCCGTTTAGGTCATATTGGCGTAAAACGCATGAGGAAGCTCCATGCTGATGGACTTTTAGAGTCACTTGATTTTGAATCACTTGACACATGTGCGCCATGCCTCATGGGCAAGATAACTAAAACGCCGTTCTCAGGAACAATGGAACGGGCAAGTGACTTGTTGGAAATCATACATACTGATGTGTGCGGTCCGATGAGCATTGAGGCGCGCGGTGGTTATCGTTACTTTCTCACCTTCACTGATGACTTAAGTAGATATGGGTATATTTACTTAATGAAACACAAGTCTGAAACATTTGAAAAGTTCAAACAATTTCAGAGTGAAGTTGAGAATCATCGTAACAAGAAGATTAAATTCCTACGATCTGATCGAGGAGGAGAATATCTGAGTTATGAGTTTGGCAGTCACTTAAGACAGTGTGGAATTGTTTCACAATTGACACCGCGTGGAACACCACAGCGTAATGGTGTGTCCGAACGTCGTAATCGAACCTTATTGGATATGGTGCGATCTATGATGTCTCTTGCCGATTTGCCACTATCGTTTTGGGGTTATGCATTAGAGAGAGCTGCATTCACTTTAAATAGGGCACCATCGAAATCCGTTGAGACGACACCATATGAACTTTGGTTTGGCAAGAAGCCAAAGCTGTCGTTTCTTAAAGTTTGGGTATGTGATGCTTATGTCAAAAAGCTTCAGCCTGAAAAGCTGGAACCCAAAGCGGAGAAATGCGTCTTCATAGGATACCCAAAAGAGACAGTTGGGTATACCTTCTACCTCAGATCCGAAGGCAAAGTGTTTGTCGCTAAAAACGGAACATTTCTTGAGAAAGAGTTTCTCTCGAAAGAATTGAGTGGGAGGAAGATAGAACTTGATGAGGTTGTTGAACCTTTACTTCAACCTGAAAGTAGCGCAGCGCAGAAAGATGTTTCTGTAGAGCCTACATCAGCTGAAGAGGAAGTTAATGATGATGATCATGAAGCTTTGGATCAAGTTGCTGTCGAACCTCGTAGGTCGACAAGGACACGTACTGCTCCTGAGTGGTACGGCAACCCTGTCTTAGAGGTCATGTTGTTGGACAACGATGAACCTACGAGCTATGGAGAAGCGATGATGGGCCCGGATTCCGAGAAGTGGTTAGAGGCCATGAAATCCGAGATGGGATCCATGTATGAAAACAAAGTATGGACTTTGGAAGTATTACCTGAAGGGCGTAAGGCCATTCAGAACAAATGGATCTTTAAGAGGAAGACGGACGCGGACGGTAATGTCACCGTCTATAAAGCTCGACTTGTGGCAAAGGGTTTTTCACAAGTTCAAGGAGTTGACTACGATGAGACCTTCTCACCCGTAGCGATGCTTAAGTCCGTCAGAATCATGTTAGCAATAGCTGCCTTTTTCGATTATGAAATTTGGCAGATGGATGTCAAAACAGCGTTCCTTAACGGTTTCCTTAAGGAAGAGTTGTATATGATGCAACCAGAAGGTTTTGTCGATCCAGAGAATGCTGACAAAGTTTGCAAACTCCAGCGATCCATTTATGGACTGGTGCAAGCATCTCGGAGTTGGAATCTTCGCTTTGATGAGGTGATCAAAGCGTTCGAGTTTATACAAGTTTACGGAGAAGCTTGCATTTTACAAGAAAGTGAGTGGGAGCTCTATAGCGTTTCTAATATTATATGTGGATGACATATTACTGATTGGAAACAATATAGAAATGTTGGAAGGCGTGAAGGAATATTTGAACAAGAGTTTTTCAATGAAGGACCTAGGAGAAGCTGCTTTCATATTAGGCATCAAGATCTATAGAGATAGATCGAGACGCTTAATAGGGCTTTCACAAAGCACATACCTTGACAAAATTTTGAAGAAGTTCAAAATGGATCAGTCCAAGAAGGGGTTCTTGCCTGTTTTGCAAGGTGTGAAGTTGAGTAAGACTCAATGCCCAGTGACTGCAGAAGATAGAGAAAAGATGAGTGTCATCCCCTATGCTTCAGCCATAGGCTCTATCATGTATGCAATGCTGTGCACAAGACCCGATGTCAGCCTTGCCATAAGTATGGTCGGAAGGTTTCAAAGTGATCCAGGAATGGAACATTGGACGGCGGTCAAGAATATCCTGAAGTACCTGAAAAGGACTAAGGACATGTTTCTCGTTTATGGAGGTGATCAAGAGCTCGTCGTAAAGGGTTACGTCGATGCAAGCTTTGACACTGATCCGGATGACTCTAAGTCACAAACCGGATACGTATTTATTCTTAATGGGGGTGCGGTTAGCTGGTGCAGTTCCAAGCAAAGCGTGGTAGCTGATTCTACATGCGAAGCGGAGTACATCGCTGCCTCAGAGGCGGCGAAGGAAGGTGTCTGGATGAAGGAGTTCATGACAGATCTTGGAGTAGTGCCTAGTGCGCTTAACCCAATGACTCTGTTTTGTGATAATACTGGTGCCATTGCTCTAGCCAAGGAACCAAGATTTCACAAGAGGACCAGACACATAAAGCGACGCTTCAATTCCATCCGAGATTACATCAAGGAAGACGACATAAATATTTGCAAAGTACACACGGATCTGAATGTTGCAGATCCGATGACTAAACCTCTTCCAAGGGTTAAACATGAACAACACCAGAACTGCATGGGTGTTCGATTCATTACAATGTAAATCACATAGTGATGTGAACTAGATTATTGACTCTAGTGCAAGTGGGAGACTGTTGGAAATATGCCCTAGAGGCAATAATAAATTGGTTATTATTATATTTCCTTGTTCATGATAATCGTTTATTATCCATGCTATAATTGTATTGATTGGAAACTCAAATACATGTGTGGGTACATAGACAACACTGTGTTCCTAGTAAGCCTCTAGTTGACTAGCTCGTTGATCAAAGATGGTTAAGGTTTCCTAGCCATAGACATGAGATGTCATTTGATAACGGGATCACATCATTAGGAGAATGATGTGATGGACAAGACCCAAACTATAAACGTAGCATATGATCGTGTCAGTTTATTGCTATTGTTTTCTGCATGTCAAGTATCTGTTCCTATGACCATGAGATCATGCAACTCCCTGACATTGGAGGAGTACCTTGTGTGTATCAAACGTCGCAACGTAACTGGGTGACTATAAAGGTGCTCTACAGGTATCTCCGAGGGTGTCTGTTGGGTTGGCGTGGATCAAGACTGGGATTTGTTGCTCCGTGTGACGGAGAGGTATCTCAGGGCCCACTCGGTAATACAACATCACAATGAGCCTTGCAAGCAATGTGACTAAAGTGTTAGCCACGAGATCTTGTATTACAGAACGAGTAAAGAGACTTGCCGGTAACGAGATTGAACTAGGTATAGAGATACCGACGATCGAATCTCGGGCAAGTAACATACCGAAGAACAAAGGGAACAGTATAGGGGATTAACTGAATCCTTGACATAGAGGTTCGACCGATAAAGATCTTCGTAGAATATGTAGGAGCCAATATGGGCATCCAGGTCCCGCTATTGGTTATTGGCCGTAGAGGTGTCTCGGTCATGTCTACATAGTTCTCGAACCCGCAGGGTCTACACACTTAAACGTTTGGTGACGATTAGTATAGTTGAGTTATTGTGTTGGTGACCGAAGGTTGTTTGGAGTCCCGGATAAGATCCCGGACATGACGAGGATCTCCGGAAGGGTCCGGAGGTAAAGATTGATATATGTGATAATAGTGTTTTGATCTCCGGAAGGGTTCCGGAATTCACCGGAAGGGGTTCCGGATGTTTACCGAAGTGTTCTGGTGCAGCAACACTTTATATGAGCCAAAGGGGTAAAGCCCACGAGGTATTGGAAAGTGCAAAAGGAAGTTTTGCTGCTGCCTTAAGCGGTACTACCGCTAGTAAGGCAGTACTACCGCATAAGCGGTACTACCGCTTGTGTGAAGCGGTACTACCGCTCAAGCGGTACTACCGCTCGTGAGCGGTACTACCGCTTGTGCGCGGTACTGCAGGGATCCGAGTTGGACTCTTTCCCTGCCGGCCAAACCGACCTTGTGCGGGCAAAACCGACCTGGAGGAGGCTTTTACTCCAAGTTTAGACCCCAAGGCTCAACATATAAATAGAGGGGCAGGGCTAGCACACGTGATACATTAAGATTTCCCAAGCCGTGTGTCAGCAACCCTAACCCTCTAGTTCTCCCGTCATAATCCCCGTAGTGCTTGGCGAAGCCCTGCAGAGATTGTTCCTCACCACCATCACCACGCTGTCGTGCTGCCGGAACTCATCTACTACTTCATCATCGCTCGCTGGATCGAGGAGGTGAAGGCGTCATCAAGCCGTACGTGTGTTGAACGCGGAGGTGCCGTCCGTTCGGCACTAGTTCGTGATCGGATCGAGGGACGACTTGCGATTTGGATCGCGGAGACGTTTGACTACATCAATCGCGTTTCTTAACGCTTCCGCTTAGCGATCTACAAGGGTATGTAGATTCACTCTCCCTCTCGTAGATGCTCATCACCATGGATAGATCTTGTGTGTGCGTAGGAAAATTTTTGTTTCCCATGCAACGTTCCCCAACACATAGCTTCACAATGGTTAATCGAACGTTTTCCGGTAGAAGCCCCCTCAATGCAACCGGAAGCAGTTGCGTCATAATCACGTGGCAGTCATGAGACTTTAGGTTCTGGAATTTTTTCTCTGCCATGTTTATTATTCCCTTTATATTCGACGAGAAGCCAGACGGGACCTTCATACTGAGCAGGCATTCACAGAATATTTCCTTCTCTTCTTTGGTAAAAGCGTAGCTGGCAGGACCTTGACACTGCTTTGGATGCATGCCGTCATTTTCGTGCACACGTTGCTGATCCTCCCATGCCTCCGGTGTATCTTTTGTCTTCCCATACACGCCCAAGAAGCCTAGCAGGTTCACGCAAAGATTCTTCGTCATGTGCATCACGTCGATTGCAGAGCGCATCTCTAGGTCTTTCCAATAGGGTAGGTCCCAAAATATAGATTTCTTCTTCCACATGGGTGCGCGTCCCTCAGCGTCAGTCGGACCAGATTGTCCGCCAGGACCCTGTCCAAAGATTACTTGTAAATCCTTGACCATATCAAGTATGTCAGCACCAGTACGGAGGACGGGCTTCTTCTCGTGATCTGCCTCACCTTTGAAATTCTTGCCTTTCTTTCTTAAGGCATGCTTGGTCGGAAGAAATCGACGATGTCCCAGGTACAACTTCTTCTTGCATTTGTCCAAATATATACTTTGGGTATCATCTAAACAGTGCGTGCATGCGTTGTATCCCTTGTTTGTCTGTTCTGAAAGATTACTAAGAGCAGGCCAATCATTGATGGTTACAAACAGCAACGCTCGTTGGTCAAATTCCTCTTGTTCATGCTCATCCCACACACGTACACCTTTTCCATTCCATAGCTGTAAAAGTTCTTCAACTAATGGCCTTAGGTACACATCAATGTCGTTGCCGGGTTGCTTAGGGCCTTGGATGAGCACTGGCATCATATTGAACTTCCGCTTCATGCATAACCAAGGAGGAAGGTTATAGATATATAGAGTCATGGGCCAGGTGCTATGATTGCTTCTCTGCTCCCCAAAAGGATTAATGCCATCTGCACTTAAACCAAACCATACGTTCCTTGCGTCACCTGCAAAGTCCTCCCACTTTCTCTCGATTTTTCTCCACTGCGACCCGTCAGCGGGTGCTCTCAACTTCACGTCTTTCTTACGGGTTTTTCTGTGCCATTGCAACAACTTGGCATGCTCTTTGTTTCTGAACAGACGTTTCAACCGTGGTATTATAGGAGCATACCACATCACCTTGGCAGGAACCCTCTTCCTAGGGCGCTCGCCCTCAATATCACCAGGGTCATCTCGTCTGATCTTATACCGCAATGCACTGCATACCGGGCATGCGGTCAATTCCTCGTACTCACCGCGGTAGAGGACGCAGTCATTAGGGCATGCATGTATCTTATGCACCTCTAATCCTAGAGGGCAGAGAACCTTCTTTGCTCCGTACGTAGTGTCAGGCAAATTGTTATCCTTTGGAAGCTTATTCTTCATTATTTTCAGTAACTTTTCAAATCCCTTGTCAGATACACCATTCTCTGCCTTCCATTGCAGCAATTCCAGTGTGGTACCGAGCTTTGTGTTGCCATCTTCACACTTTAGATACTATCCTTTTTTGTGATCCTCTAACATGCGATCGAACTTCAACTTCTCCCTTTCACTTTTGCATTCTCTCTGTGCATCAACAATGACCCGGCGAAGATCATCATCGGGCACATCTGGTGCCTCTTGATCTTCAGCCTCCCCCATTGCAGTATCACCGTATTCAGGGTACATAGGACGATAGCTGTCATCATTCTCTTCTTCTTCGTTGTCTTCAATCATAACCCCTCTTTCTCCGTGCTTGGTCCAAACATTATAGTGTGGCATGAAACCCTTCTCAAGCTGGTGGAAGTGAAGGGTTTTAGAGTTGGAGTAATCCTTCGTATTCTCACAGACAGTACATGGACAATACATAAAACCATTCTGCTTGTTTGCCTCAGCCTTTTCGAGAAATTTATGCAGGCCCTCAATGTACTCGGAGGTGCGTCGGTCACCGTACATCCATTGCCGGTTTATCTGCGTACATTATATAATTAAATATATCAAAAACCATTACAGAACATCATGAATAGAGAAGTGATCAAATTAATACAAGTTCATCATCACATTAAAACCAAAATACACTCCTCCACTAAAACCCACAAACCACACTCTACTTCTAGAGCATTTGAAATGAGCTAAACTAGCAGTGAGAGATAAAACGATGAAGTCGTTAACCTTTTAGAACACTTGTGTAGTTGGTGCACCGCCAAACCTAAACAAATCTTGGGGAAAATGTAGCTTGGAGAGGAGAAAGCTTAAGTGTGGCTGCGGTATTTCATCGAACACCTCATGTGCATAGGAGGTGAGAACAGAGAGATGCACACCTCCCACACGCCGGTCGGCCAAAAAACAGAGGAGTGAGCGGGCAGGGGTGAGCATATATATAGGCGTTGTATAAGTCCCGGTTGGTGGCTAGCACCGGGACTAAAGGGGCCTCTTTAGTCCCGGTTGGTGGCTAGCACCGGGACTAAAGGGGCTGGGCTAGGAGCGAGGCCCTTTAGTCCCGGTTCGTGTTTGGAACCAGGACTAAAGGGGTCAGACGAACCGGGACTGGATCCTGCCGAGGCTCAACCGGCGCCCTGGCCTCATGAACCGGGACTGATGCACCCATTAGTCCCGGTTCGTAACATGACCGGGACTGATGCAATATTCTGGCCCGTTTCAAAGCCCTGTTTTCTACTAGTGTACTACCACGCGGGTAGCAGGCCTGCGCTATTACTGCTTCTGTTAGTAGTAGCATGTGTAACACTCGCGCTACTATTACTTAGTTGTAGCGTGGGTCTGGACACCGCATTATTTGTATCTTTTTTTACGTATTTTTGCAATACGTATACATCAGTTATATAAGTTTTTATATAGTCCAATATATACATATAGCATCAAAAATATCTGACAGAACAATGTTTCATTATCATCATAATGATATAACAATGTCTCATCATCATCATCATCATCATCATCATCATCACCGGCCTTGAAGCACCTCTGCAGCGCCGCCCTCGTCTATGCGTTCTCGCCGGCTCCACACATGGAGCAGCGGTTGCAACTCCAGTGGCGATGCTCGCAGCTCCGGTGCACGACGGCCGCAACTCCGGTGGCGACGGGGCATCGGTCACAGCACGCACCGACGAGGTTGCAGTGTACCGAGCCCCAGTTACTGGCCATACCAAAAATGCCCGTTTGTTGTAGCAAACGGGTGTGCCGGTTCCAACAAAAAAAAGGCTTGTCGGTGCCGGCCACCTAGTTTGTAGCGTTGATGGAGAATTTCGATGGTTCCAACAAAACTCAATGTCGGATGTAGCAATTTGGGTCCAGCTCCGGCGGCTTCAGCAGCCGGTTCCGAGCAAACAATCTCATCGATTTGTATCATTTTTGTTGCCAATTCCAGCACACCAGATAGCTGGTTCCAGCACACCACATGGCCAGTTACAGGATCGCCATGTGCTAGTTCAAGTATGGGTGCACGTCGGGGTTGGAGCATTTCCAGGTGCTGGTTCCAAGACCCCCGCATGCTAGTTGCAGCACGGGCACATGCCGGTTGTAGCACCGCAGCTGTAACAGTGCGTGATGTCGCAGCCATAGCAGCGCGCAACGTCGCTCGCAACACCGCCTTGCCATGGTTGTAGCACATCCAACGTTGGTGAGGAGGCCGTGGTTGTAGACGGAGAGGATATTGGCGGCGAGCATGGCCATGAAATGGACATCCATGGACGCATCCTTGTAGTAGCCCCATGGCAGTTTCGTTGTAGGGAAGGGTAGAAGCAAAAGCTCGCAGGTGGTGCTCGAGCGATTTGGGATGCGGAAGATAGAATAAAGAGTGGAGATATCAACCTCCTGGAGGCAAAAATTATGCGGGAAAAAATGGTTGGTGCAAAAGAGATAGGGGGAAGGGAGAGGCGGTGTGTGGGCCAGGGCACATGGCTGTGTGGAATAGGTGCCCGAGCGAGCCAACCAGGGGCAATCTGTGCAAGCTTTAGCCGGTCGCCCAGCCGGAAACAGTTACATGATCACAATGCATCAAAATAGAGATTACCCTTGATTTCTTCAAATGGCATGCTTGGAAGAGGTTCTATAAACCCATCAGCTACTTCATCATGTGAAGATATAAATCGAATTTCTAACTGCTTACGAGCTACTCTTTTTAGGACGAAGTCGAAATCTATCTCAATCTGTTTTTCTCTTGCATGAAACACTGGATTTGCGGATAGGTAGATTATTCCCAAGTTATCACACCAAACGAATGGTGGATGATTCAAAGTTAATACCAAGTTCATCAAACAAACCAAGCAACGTTAGCAGTAGGATTAGCAAGAGACTTGTACTCAGCTTTAGTACTTGACCTTGATACAATAGCTTGTTATGTGGCACCCCAGGAAACAAGATTAGATCCCCAAAACATTGCAAAACCATACGTATAGAGCTTCTGTCATCGGTGCAGCATGCCCAATCAGCATCTGAGAAAGCACTGATTAATGTAGACCGAGACTTTTTGATGGTCAATTCAGTCCCTAGTGTATACTTTGCATATGTCAAGATTCTTTTGATGGCAGTCCAATGTATTGATGTGGATGCATGTAAATATGGGCAAACCTTGTTGATAAAAAATGAAAGATCGGGGCATGCCCGAGTTAAGTATTGAAGGGCATGTACTATGCTTATACAGTTTGTACTCTCTTCTGGACCAAGTGGTTCTCCTTCATTTGCTGATAGTTTTCTGTAGGAGATAATGGTGTATATGAAGTCATGCAATCCTTCATACCAATCCCTCTCAAAATGTCAGTGGCATATTTTCCCTACTACAAAATTCTGCCATCATGAATTTTCTTAACTTCTATGCCAAAAAATAATTCAAGCCACCTAAATCTTTTAAGATAAACTCCCAGATTAGATATGTTAATAATGTGCTAGTTGCAGCTCGAGAGGAGCTTGCTACTATGATATCATCACTATATATGAGAACAACTATTGAAGTGCTTGACTTGTTGAAGATAAATGGAGGCATCCGACTTGGATACATTGAACCCAGGGTGCTTTAGTTTGGAGCTCAAACGAGAGTGCCATGCTGGTGGGACAAGTTTCAAACCATAGCGGCTTGTTCAATTTTCGTATGTGTGTTGGTGTCTTGTTATACTCAAAACCTGATGGTTGCCTTATTAAGATGTTCTCTTCTACAACACCATGTAAGAAGCATTATGTACATCTAGCAGTTTCAGATTCCAACCATTGGATACAACAATAGCTATGAAAAGTCTTATAATTGCATATTTTACAACTGGGCTGAAATTACTAGCAGCGGTGGCATGGAGGTTATTAGAGGCACGGCGATGCTCGTGCTTGGTAGTATCCCATGGCGGTGCGATGTGCTTTGGTAGTTTGATGGCCGACTGGGTGAAAGTTGGCAACGAATTGTGTAGTGTGTGTGGCCACATGACTTTGGCGATGTTTGTTGGCAAGTCATTGTCCATGATTGGATAGGCGGGCCATAGTGCAGGTAGGTTTCGTGAGCCCCAGGAGAAAATATTGTTCGGCCTCATTGGACGTTGACGTCAACGGTGTCCTACGATGTCGATCCTTTTCTGGAGGCTTCGTTCTGGAGCCCCTTCACCTCACGTTATTTCGGTCTCAGGGTCTCATGCTGAATACCCAAGCTCCCAGCTTCATCGAGCGGACATCGGCAGCTTTCCAGGTCGCTTATCTCTTAAGGGTGGTGCCTGGGATGTTCTTCCTTTTTTCAACCGGGGTGCCAAATGTGGCTTTTCATCTTCGTCGTTTGCTTGGCGAATACCCGGCCTCATGGCCGGTGTGGAAGTTGGAGCGACGCCTTAGGAAATCTACTATGCGTTGGACATTGGTTCTGGTGGCTTGGGTAGTGGAGCCGTCAGCTAGAGTGGTGTGCGGCCTTGGGGTTGTGGGGACGTCAGAGCGGTGGCTCCGGAAATATTATGCATGTTGGGTGTTGGATTTGGTCGGTTGGGCAGCAAAGTTATCGACTAGGCATGTGCATCCTCGGGCCGGTGTTGAGGCTGATGCAACGACTTTGGAATCTGGCTGGTGGTGTAGGGTAGGGTCTTGTCTCTGGAAGTTGGGTGTTAGATTCGTTGGGTCGGGTGGTGTGCATCCTCGAGGTTGGTGTGTGTGTCTTGCATTGTATGACTTTCTGGCCAATTTTCCTTATTAACTCACCAGATCTCTTTTTCTATATGAAAAGGCAGAGGTCCTTCCGATTGCTAGAAAAAGAGCACCATATGAAAATTTCTATGTTTTCATTCTTATGAGATATCTCTGTTCCAAACGGTTCCTTGGTTTTTTTTCCAGCATGCATGTCTGGCAAATTACAATAGTAAAAAACTTATTGGCATAGCTAATTAACATATTGAAATGTGGAATGAAAAGATGCACTGCATGACAATCCATATGTGACTATGTATCCACATTTCCTTCTTGTCAACCATTTACTTGGTGCATGCCCTTTTCTTTCTCTAAGGCTGTTGCATGGGACAACGCAAGCAATCTTGTTGTTTTGTACCAATAGATTTAGTTTTTGTTTTCTTTGGACATGCCATTGCATGGATCCACATTTCCAAGTTGTATTGTAAGGTTTTGAAAAATTAAAGGAAGTTATTTCTATTTGGCGACCCATGTAAACCTGGGTATATGTTACTCCCAGTGTATACTTAAATCTTTTAAGTAATAAAGCGTCCCTTTTCGAAAATGTTATTCCCAATGTGTTTCTCTTATATACCCATGTAACGTTACATTGTTACTTCATTGACGTAGAGTATGGTAAGACGATATTCTTTACTGGTGTACTTGCATCTAAATCATTCAGTGAATATTTTCATAGCATTGCTATTATTTCCTAATCGCATGCCATACGTATAGTACCAACTGGGATATCGGCCATGGACTTAAACATAAGGGTCTTTATGAAATCTTAACAATGTCATGACATGCTCAATTACCTCTTAATCATATGTATATTCTATGCCTTCCGGTCCGTACCTAGCTACTGACTATGGTGTACAACTTTCCTTGTTCACACACCACGTGTTGATTGGTGGATTTCTAATCGTTGGTCCTACTGCACATGCTGCGAGACTATGATCCAACTATTTGATAATTTTCATTTTAATTTTTTTGATGAAGTAGGAATTAATACTACTTCATTATTTAAAACTTCAAAGGGAAAAATAGAATATCGAATTTAAGAGAATTTTTAGATATAAAAAGAAAAACACAGATCAAACTTACCGGAGGATGTGAAAGTATTGATCATCGAGTACTAGCATGAGATCATCTCACGTACAGTGACTTATACCGTCACAAACAAACTTACAATAATTGACACTTACATATAAGCAAATTATCGGTACACATCATGCATGTACCTATGCATGTAGTTTGTTATTACATTGAAGTTGAAAGCAGATGACTCGATTTACCAGCACAATTGCACGAACAACCGTTTCAATTAGACGTCCGACCAGGTGACAGCCACCTCTCGACACTGGTGTCAAGGCCGAAGGCATGCCACATGGCGGCCTATGTGCTAATCTCAGTGGCGCGGCAACTATTGTCCAAGTCGCCTTCAGGAGAATTTGTACTTAATTATAAGGAGAAAAATAAGACAAATCACAGGGCCGGTGCTTTTATTTTAAACACAGTACAGACGCATGCGCTTGCATAAACACGTATACACTTACCCTATAAACGCACACACGCACATCATATCCCTATGAGCACCTTCGAGAAACTGAGCCGACATATCATCTTGAGATTTATGAAGTCACCATAGACGCCTCGTCATCGATGGAAACATTTCCTCTCACTCGATGTGCATCACCGGAAATCCTGAAATAAATTCAGAAATAATGCGACCACCAGGACAAAAATCCTGGTGAGCTGGGGATATCACTGTTTTTTTTCTTTTTTTCGAGGAACCAGCAGGAGCTCTGCTTTTTCATTAAGAAGAAGAGAATTGACCAGTTAATAAGGAAAACTGGTCGAAAACCGATACATAAGCAATGCACACACCGACCCCGAGGCCGTGCCCCTGACGAGTCACCGACTCCGTGGCCCGAGCAACCGGAGCCGACACCCTACAGCCATATCCGAAGCCGTCGCTCCGACATCCACACCGGCCCCGAGGCCGCGCACCAGGCGAGCCGCCTACTCCGTCACACGAGCGACCAGAGTCGACGCCCTACAACCATTTCCGGAGCCGCCGCTCCGACCTACAAACGCAAACAACATAGATGCCGACCCCAAGGCCACGCACCAGGCGAGCCGCCTACTCTGTCACATGAGCAACCAGAGTCGACGCCCTACAACCATTTCCGGAGCCGCCGCTCCGACCTACAAACGCAAACAACACAAATGCCGACATCGAGGCCGTGCACCAGGTGAGCCTCCTGCTCCGTCAACCGAGCAACCGGAGCCGACACCCTACAACCATCTCCAGAGCCGCCGCCCCGACTTACAAACGCAAGCTGCACAAACTCCGACCCCTAGGCCGCGCGCCAGACGAGCTGCCTACTTCGTCACCCGAGCAACCGAAGCCGACACACGAAAACCACCTCCGAATCCGCCGCTCCGACATCCATGCCAACCCCAAGGCCACACACCAGGCTAGCCATCGATACTGCCATCCAAGCGACCAGTGCCGACACCCTTCCATGAAAGCAAGATCCGGAGCCGTCACTCCGACTTCCACACCGACCCCAAGGCCATGCACCACTCAAGCCGATGCCTCGACCACGGCGTCCGCATGTACGTCTACATGGCAACATCGCATTGCAGAGGCTTGTCTGGTCAGGCCATGGCCTCCTAAGGCGACGCCTCCAAGGAGAAAGTGACGAGGACGCCACCGTCGCCCGATCCGGCAGAAACCGGGAACTCAAACTTTCGCTCGGAGGAACCACTGCTGGTGAAGGCAAGAGATGAGTCGGGGCACCCAAGATGGCGCCTCCAAGAAGGGGAACGACGCCCGCAGGCGCCATCATCGTCGGCTCCAACCAAGGTGGAGCTGGGCTTTCACCCGAGGCTCCGGTACTTCCGCCTTTGCCATCATACAAGCCACATGCCTACGCAATATACCGCAGCTGAAGCGCCGCCAACCGCGCCAGCAGCCACCTCCCACCTTTGCTCGCTGCTACATCAACCGTAGCACCTCACACCACGGCAAACACCGCCGCGCCAACAGCCAGCACCTGGGGTCGTTGCCCCAGCCTCCTTGCGCCACCACGACACCACCGCCGACCCAGGGCAGCCTCCGCCGACCGGATCTCGGCAGTGTAGCCCTAGATCCACCGCCAACAGATGCCCACCCCGAAATTCCACTGCAGCCATGCTCCGCCTACCCACCACCATCGCGAAGCCCGAAGCAGCCGACCGTCAACCGCCAGTCTCACAGTGCCGAGCGCCACCCTCAACTGAACCCGGCGCCGCCAGCCCCCACACGCGCCAGATGGGGCCACGTGACGAAAGAAAAAGGCCCCTCGGCCAACACCCACCGCGCGGGCTTTGCCCAGCAGAGGCCACCGGCAGCGGCGAGGGGGAGGAGCAGGTGGGGGAGGGGCTTTGTCGGCGGGAGGGGGGGCGCCGCCCGTGTCGCCAAGGCTAGGCGACGCGGGGGCAAAAGTTGAATCAGGCCGTCATGAATCTGGCGATATCACTGTCCCTCTAACCATCCAACCACAGGTTGATTCGCAACATAGTGGCGGTGTTGAAGTATATTGTTGGGTATGCATTGCTCACGAAGGACACTGCTTATATGTTACTCCCTCCGTTCCTAAATATAAGTCTTTTAAAAAAATTCACTATGGACTACATACGGAGCAAAATGAGTGAATCTACACTCTAAAATATGTCTATATACATCTGTATATAGTCTCGAAATAGGTTTACGTCCCGCTTTATATATAAAGCAACAACCACACATAGTACACGGCCGGACGATACAAGGAGATAGGATGGCTCGCAAACAATGCCGATCGCAAGATAACCGGAACACGCAGCACGCACGCGACTACACTACCGCAATAGAAAACAGGAGGAACTGAGTACAACACCACGCAACACCCTATAGCACCTAAGCTCCACGACAGCGCCCCCAGGAGGGAGAACGGCGCTATGCGTCGCCATTGCCGAGTCCACAGCAGACATAGAGTTTCACCCCGAACCCGGACACGGAGAGGAACACCACGGCGATGTCTTCAAGAAGATAACGACGCCCGCAAGCGCCGTTGTCGTCGACGACAAAGCGCGGAGCTTTCGCTCGACAGCACCCCCACATCACCACGAGGTCTCCAGGGCAAGCGCGACGAGCACAAAACTCCAGATCTAGATCAGGGCACCGCCATCTTGAGAGACAGAAAGCGCGCCCGAGCCATCCACTGCACCACCTCTCGCCGTCCTCATGACCAAGAGGTAAGTCCATCCCCGCCGCCATGGTGCCTGCCGGAAAGCCAACTAGACGGACCGCCATCCGGGGCCGCCACCCAGGCATCCATGTCCAAGACTCCGCCAATCGCCCACGCCACGATGCATCCACCACGATTGGAGGAGTAAAATGGGCCTCCTTTCACTCATAGCCCGGCATCAGCCACGGGGTCTGGGTCGACGCCTCCACAGTAGGAGGCACCCACGCCTGCGTCTCTAGCCAGCCCCGGTGGACCAGAGGAGACACTACCCCATGACTACTGACGGCCGTCGCAGCACGTTTGCACGACACTATGTCCGTGGCCTTGACACCGATCTACCCGACAATGTGGCGAAGCCCCGACCACCACCAACGCCCACTGTGCCTGCAAGGAGAGGAATCTCCAGGATCGAGCTCGGTCACACCTACTCGGAGTCTCAACTCCGACTCACCTCGGGTCTCGAACGGATCCACCCGAGCATGAGCCCCTGGTCACTGCCATGCCTTCGGCATAGACCAAGGAGAGGGTGGATCGCCACCACCACTCCGCGCCGGCGCGAGGCATGGCCGCCAGAGAACAGCACCGCCCCACAGCTCGCACCGCCCACGGCTTGGACAGCCAGACATAGTGGCCTTCACCGCCGGCCACGCCGTCACGCCGCACCAAGGCGCCACACCACACCAGACCCCCTCCAGCGACCGTAGCCACTAGAGGGGGCCGGCCCGTGCCACCCGCTAAACAGCGGCCGAAGGAGCATCCCAGCCCCAGATTGGATATTGCCGCCCCTCCCCATCGCCTGGAGCGCACCCCGCCCCCGCAGCACATCGCCAGCCCTCCCACACAACAGGCACATCCACGCCGCCACCAAGGGAACCTAGGCGCCGCCGAAATGCCCAGGTGCCGCGCCGCCCCGGTCCAGCACCGCGCCTCCACACAGGGACGCCGGCCCGCGCCGAGCTCCACCACGTCAAGGAGAGAGGAGGCCCCGCCGCCGCCAGCACCTACCAGGCTTTGCCCGGCGGCGAGGGGGAGGAGGGGAGGAGGAGACCTAGAGGCCGACGGCTGCGGTGGCGTCCTGTCGGTCGCTCGCGGGAGCGACGCGAGGGGAAGGGGTATTTTTCCCTGTATATAGTCCGTAGTGAAATCTCTAAAAGGATTTATATTTAGGAAGGAAGGGAGTACAAGAAAGCATACATTGATTGACACTTACGTATAATTAAGTAGATTACCCGCAGACATCATGCATGTACGCACGAATGTATGTAGTTTGTTGCTTTTATTCCGCTATTACATTGAGCAAAGACCTTGAAGTTGAAAGCAAATGACCCGTGTACAATCTCACCAATCTTTAAGCCTGTCACCAGGCAAACACTCCCTTGATGCTTCAGTTAGACATCCGACCAGGTGAGGGCCACCTCCCCGAGGCTGGTGTCAAGCCCAAAGGTACGCCACACGGCGGCCGAAATGCTGATCTCGGTGGTGCCGCATCCGTTGTCCGTGTCGCATTCGTCCACGACCATGGCTTGTCCTGGTTGTGTCATATCTCTCCAAGTTATATATGCTCCTGGTTCAACCTGCAGACAAAGCGATTGACGTGCTTACACATGTGCACATGCGGCCCGCCCTCGTTCCACTCGTCAAACAACTCGTCATCCAAGTATACAGACAAAGTTTGGATTCTCTCATGTCCTGCTTTCACAGACTCTTGCATTGCTGAGACCACGGTTTTTGGATTGCATAGAACTACGGTAACGAAAAATCATATTCTATCATGCACCTGATTTGATATGCGTACATGGATCCGCTGTCTTTTCGATGCTTTGAGATGTGTACTACATTTTCTTGTTAAGACGAAATTTATCTTGTTTGAAAGTATTACATAGTTATAACTTATCTACTATTCTAAAACAAGACAATTGCCAAAAAAAGGTAGCATAAATCTCAAAACAACGACGGACAATAGGTGTGTAAACGATATATCAAGTGAATGGTAGACAAACTACTCTAGCTACGGCAACAAGTCGCTCGTGACTCAGGAAAATAGTGATCCCTCCTTTTTTTAGTATAGTGCATTGAATAGGGGGGGGGGGGGGGGGGGGGGGGGGTGGATAAATTGATTTTCACACCCGGAAGTGTGACTTCAATCCACCCCCTATCACAGCCGGGCGTTGCTGCCGTGTCGAGCCGTCACCCAGGTGGCTGGATCCGGAGCCTAGGCCACGTGTGGTAGCCGGATCCAGCATACAGGATGGTGGAGCGGCGCATGACATCTTGCGGGGATGGTGCGGCTACTTCATCGGCCTCAAAACAGCTCTAGAAGGTAGCATGAGGGAGCCCTCGAAGCGAGTGGTTGGAGTTTGGACGACATCTCGATGATGTTCAATGATTGATGATGTCGAGGATTTTGTTGGACAATGTTGATCTTTCGACTATGGCTTCAACTGTCTCCTGGTCTGCGTTTTTTCAAGCTTCGCCATTTATATCCTATTTTTACGAATGACAATGGTATACACCATTTTTTACTACAACTGCTCTTAGGGAACTAGTGCTCCCTATTTTTCTCAATAAGGTGCATTCTATAGAGAGGGAGGATATATTGATTTTTACTCCCGGATGCACTCAGTCCGTTGAGAAAAAGAGGGAGTAAATATTGATTTTTACTCCAGGAGTCTAGGCAAGAAACGAACTCCCAAGTACATGTTAATTAGTAAATAGTATTTCACTTAATTTTAGGCTAAACACACTGTCACACCCTGTGAATTGCCTCATGACTAAGTTAACATGACTCAAAAATTAGGGTCAATTAAAACTTTTTGAGTGCATATGAATGCTTGACTTGTGTGCTATTTGCTTGCTTGTTTGAGTGCTTGCTGGTGCTCTATATTCATAAAACTCCCTCCTACTCTCAAAACTCTTTTCCTTAATCTAAAACTCTGGTCCAATGATCATGCCATGTGTATAGGACCTAAAACTATTTTTATCAAATATTATTTTGGCCAAAAAGTATTTATTTAATTTAGGTTTTCAAAAACAAACCCTGAATTGAGGTTTGTACTACAAGTCCTCAAATTGGGTGAAATATTTTACACCAAAGGATTTATTTGAAACCCACTATATATATGACTTCCCAAAACCACCAAATATTATTTTTAAAGATTATTTTACTATTTTATTTAAAGGCTTTTTCTTAAGGCCAGAAATAATCTTTTATAGGGAAAAATTATTTTTATGCTTTCAAAATATTTGAGAAAATTTAGGAAAACTCAGTGGACATATATTGTCCATATATAAGAGTTTAAACACACGGTCATGTACAAAATAATGGACAAAACCCTTCAAAACAATTTCTGCCTATTTCAAGTATTTGAAATATTTCTATAAGAAATGTTCTCAAATAAATCCAAGAAAATTCTAGCATGTCACATATGACATATGTGACCATCTTGCAAAGTTTCATCTCAATCCCAATTGTTTTGATTAACCAAAATATTCCAAAACCCTCTCTGTCCAGATCCAAACTTGAGCAACTTTACATTGCCAACTATCTCCTATTGATCTCAAACATTGTGGACATGTTCTAATACTCCAATAATAAATCCACACCAAGTGGTGCATCAAGGAGAAGAAATTAACTTGTCCAAATACCCCCAAACCCCTTTCTGCTGATTTCAAGAATTGGAAAGTTTTGCATTGTCAAGTTTCCCCATTTGGTCCCAAACTTTTTGTGCATGCTCTAATGCCAAAATAATGTCACCACCCCTAGTGGTGCATTTAGGAGAATAGTTTAGCATGCCTAGATCTACAGAAATCTGATTCTGTTAGTTTCTAGGGTTTACAAAGTTTACATTGTGAACTTTCTTCAATCAATCTCAAACTTGGTGATCAACCTTGTTTCTACCTTCTATTTCATCATGTTAAATCTCATGGCAAGCAAACTCCATTTGCTAGCCCAAACACTCATCAAACACCTTCTGCTCATTTACCAAACTAGTTGTTTGGGCCCCTTCCACTATTCTCCTTAACCTGAGATTTTTACCACACCTTACCCTCATCCTCCCTCTACCTCTAGTAACAATTTCAGGTTCATAGCTCAATTATTTGGGGGGTAAAACCCCAAGATTCCCTCCTGGACAGCAAGAATCCCACTCTCTCTCCACTTCCTTCCTATTCTAATGGAAACCCCAGAGCATCCTATGCATTTTTACCCTTGTTTTACCTCCTTGAAGCTTCCAGGCATGCTTGGCCACGTCCAAGAGGCCAATGGCATGCCATGGCATGCCATATGGGCGCTCTGGAGCGCGCTACAGTGCACCCGAGCACTGTAGCCGCCGCCCAATGGACGCTCCCGACAGGCTCGGGACCTCCAGCCGTGTGCCCCTGGCCCACCTCGACGTCCACACCACGGCAGCTGGTCGGCCCCATCCTCTCTCCTCCCGTGGCCTCCTCGCACGCGCACCATGGCCGCCCGGCTCGGCTAGTAGGCGAGCTCACACGCGCGGGCTCCTGGCGCGTCCCCGCTCCCCCTCTTCCTCTCCCTGGTCGTGAAGCTCGCCCACAAAGCTCGTAGACACGCCCGAACCTGCCCCCGTGAGCTCTAGCAATGGCCTCCACCCCGCCAAACTCCCTGTCCACGGTGATCCGGCGCTGCGGCTATATAAGACTTCCCCGAGCCCCTCTCTCGTCTCCCTTCATCTCCTCTCGCACCCGCGGACCTCCCAGACCCCCTGGATCGTTCCCCCGTGCCCTCTGCTTCCCCCCTGGACCAGCATTGCCGCCGCGACTCCCGCTCAAATTCAAGCTCACCCGTGCCCCTCCTCCCCCCTTAGCACCATCAGGGCGTCCCTTCCATTGACAAGGGCCTCCTCCGCGCTCTATTTCTCCCTCTCCATGGCGGTGGCGCCGTGCCCATCATCACCGTCGCCACCTTCCGCCTAGTCCAATGCCGCGCCCGGCCTCGACCTTCCCCGGGCATCAAAACCCATCCAGGGCGATGGGTCCCTCTCTCTCGAGCTCGCCGGTGTGTCGGGCTTCGTCGGAGGTGGACGGAGTTGCCGGAACGGCGCCGGCGCCCGCTCGGCCCCGCCTCTCTTGCCTCGCCTCTGTTCAGGCGGGAGGAGGGAGACGTGCCTGCCAGGCGGGCCCCGCCTGTAAGCGACTCGACGACCGGGCCCGCGCATAAGTGGACGCGGATTCCCCCGTCTACGCCTCTCCGCGAAGGAGGCGTATTCCGTGGAATACGTCTCCGACGTGCCCCCCCCCTGCGCGCGCGGCTGAGCAGTTGGGCCGGCCCAGTCCGGTTGCTGCAATGCTCCGCCCAGTTGCGCTGTTTAGCCTTAGGTAATTTCTTTCCCTTTTTCCATTTTCGAGAGAGACAAAAATAATCCCACAAAATTCATTTTAGCTCCAAATTTGATGATTCAAGTTACTACAGACTCCTAAATTCATGACCAATCCAAATATGTGCATTGCACAATTTTTCCATATAGCATATTCTGATCCACCCATATTTTTGTTATAACTTGTATTATGGAACCACCTTGCAAAATCCCTAGAGCATTCGTAATAGCTCCAAATGGAGTGATTCAAAATCCTAGGTGTATCTAAACTCATGACCTAATATGTGGACATTTTTCCATATACTTTCTCTGTTATGTGGATTATTGAACCATTTCTTCATATATGATTCACTTTGAAAATCCCTAGGAAAATCATGCCAACTCCAAATCCAGTGAAACTACTTCCCACATTTTTCTAAAATCATGACCTATATGATGGGTGCATTAACCTATTTTTGTCAAAATATTTTCTGTGGACACCTTATAGGACCATCAATTCCTTCATTTCCACCGTTCAAAAATTCCCCTTGATCCACATCCAATGAAACCTCCTTGGTTATTGTTCTTATGACCAGAGGTGTCCAAAAAAAATAAATCTCCTATTTATAGAGCACTTTTATTTTCTGCTTGTTGTGTTGCTTATTGCGGTTGTTTCCGGCGATAGTTGACGAAGTAGATGGAGTACTCGGAGTTGGACGAGAAGCATATGACGACCTCGAAGACATTGCTAAGCCAGGCAAGCAGCCCATTGACCATGACTATGAAGCCCCTTTTATTGCATGGCATATAGCACTTATGTTCTTGATGTTGATCATGTTGATGTGGTGACCACTACGGCGGGATGCCTCCGATACTTTACCATTGATACTTGCATCGTGCATGACCCTACCATCCTTATGAGGATTGTGCGGGTGGGAGTAGATAGGATGCTTAGTAGATGCTACGCAAGTGGGATCGGGGATATGCATGGTGATGGAGACAAAAGTGATTTCAAAGACTTTTCGAAAACCCCGTCGGGTGCCACTAATGCCCGAGGGAGATGATGTTGAGCTAGGTAACCACTTGAGAAAGAAGTGGTGTACCGGAGCAAGTTGTGTGTGTGTTTTCGAAAACGGAGAGTTTTAAGATTTGCTGACCGTCCCAACCTTACATGTACAACCACTCTACCCCTATATGGGAAGGGGCTTTGTTGATTACCTTGGTGGGTACTAGCATAGAGCCCGCATTACTAGTGGCGGGAGTGGCGTGGTCACTCTCGATACGGGGTCGTGCCTGGAAGGGCGACCATGCGCTGTCTTTACAGGCACCGGGCACACCGTTGTGTTCCTTCATGGATGGTACTGTGTAGAGCAAGGCTCGTGTTTGTACATCATGAAGACACGGACCAACGAGTGGACTCTTTGTTTAGTATCGCTAGGGGAAAGGCATTGTTCGGGTGCTTACCTCGGGTATGTATTATACCGCAAGTCGTGGATGACACGGAAGTTCCCGAGTCTTGTGGGTAAAGTGTGCAACCTCTGCAGAGTGTAAAACTATTCGAATAGCCGTGTCCACGGTCATGGACAGTTGGAGGTCCTGCTTAAACTACGTCCGATGTTTTCACAAACTGGTGTGTGTGTTGGTGACAAAGATGAAACATGAACCAAGTCAGAGGACTTGACATGATGACTGAACATGAGATGTTCAACCCCTTGCTTATGTTGATATCTGTAACTTGTTCATATGGATATCTGCAACCTGTTGATGCATGCTTTTACCAGTTGATTGAACATGTCATTGCACTCAAACTAGCTTTCCGCAAAATTACCCATTAGTGCTATATGATGCTCTGATGAACCTTGTTCCAAACATGGGTTGCTTGCGAGTACATTCAAAGTACTCATTGGCTTGCCACTGGTTATTTTATTGGCCAGGCATGAAAGATCAGGCTATAAAGAAGATTACCTTGGTGACGGACATGCGAGCTAGGACGCTTCCCAGTCAGAATGCCTGTAGGGTTAAGGCAGATGGCATGGGTTCATGCTATCGTTGAAGATTTCCGTTGCAAGTATATGAAGACTGGGCCCTAAAGACCATATTTGAGTAAAACGGTACGTAATGGATGTAAGACTCTTGTTATTCAGTTTCTGTGTGTTCAGTGAGCATTGATCTCTGGGATCACTGTGCACGTACATTTGGTGACCACGACTTATGAGTCGGGGTCCCCACAGAGCTGGTATCAGAGCCATCCTGACTGTAGGAAGCCCTTAGTTAGCATGGACGTTAGTTAGGACAAAACTATTTTTCCAGACCCTTCAAAATCACTTACAAAACCACTATAATTCTCACCTCTCCTAAAATTTCAAAGGAAGCAAAGGTTTTTGCCTTAGCACTTCCACCGCTTTCCTCTTGGCTCTCCTCATCTACTTTTCAAAACCCTGCAAATGGTCGTTAGTACCTTTGTGCCCCTGACCACTGAATTCCTTGAAATCCTCGTGGGTATCCTTGAAGGAAGCCACCTTTCCAGACATTCACACAAGTTTGACGACACCACGACAAGACGATGCCAACCGAAGGTACCCTCTCGAAGGATGAGAAAATGAAGACTCAGGAGATGGTGACACCCTCGACACTGCCCCTGGATGATGCCACCTTAGCCTTCAATGACTAGGGCACAAGACATGCAATGTCATGATATGCATCGCTAATAGAGCAACCCTGTCCTTTTCGTTGTTGTGTCGGCAACCACCGGTGGATGAGAACCTTGCCATTTGGTCCGCCTCACCATAGTGAGCAGGAAAACGGTTCTCTTCATCCCTCGCTCTCGGTGTCGATATTATCAACTTGATCGACAAGTTGGAACTCTATCATGCCTTGTGGATGTCATTGCATAAAGGATTGCCCACTTGGAACCCTCGACGTCTCAGAAGACAAGAAGACATCGGCACGACTACGAAGACACCAGAAGACCCTGTCAACGACAAGCATGAGGAATTACCTTCATCGTCAACTCACCAGATGCGAAGTCGTCGAAGAACCTCCAAGCCCCAACTCGGATCGTTTCGACAAACAACAACCAGAGACATAGTGGCACCTGGAGAAGACCCAGAAGACTGAGCGGACTCCTCTCCGAGACATGAAGCAAGCGCGACTACTGAGTCCGAGAACCCCTAGGGTAGGATGAGTCATGTATCCCCCATGCGAAGTCGAGTCCGTGTGATGGTTCGAATGGAACCATGTTGTGTGTTGCTTGTCTTTGCTTGTTTGTGCTTTGGTGTAGGTCGCACTTTTGCCCCAGGCAACTAGTATGCGTTTAAGTACCCACCTTATCTTAATAAGTGTGTTTTGCCTTTTCGGCACTTGTTTGATTGCACTTGCACTATACCACCCCCTTAGGCACGCTCCTCTATGCTACTTTCCCTCTTCCCCCTCTCGTCAACTGAAGACCAGCAAGGCCAGATACACCAAGGATCCACCTCGACAAACAACTGACACCGAAGACTTCGACTACAACGTACTCAACCAGACGCAACCCCGTAGAGTTATGCTTTTCCCTCAAGATTGGAAACCCCTCCCCAGCCCAACCTAGACCTCACAAGCTTCCCCAACACAAGCCTCTGATCACGTGTTTAATACACGGATTTGCTAGAGCACTTATTGAGCTTCAATAGCCCCTGCTTAGCACTGGGTTCATTATGGGACTAGTGATCATAGTGAACAAACACCTTTCATCCTTAAGCTAGCACTTGATCTAATGATGCCATGGGATAGATCATCTTGAAGATAAATGATTAGTAGACTAATCATTTGACGAGGCTAGGATAGATATCTTGAGGAAGTGGTTGAGACCCTTTGGTGGGTTATGAGACTTTTATGTTGGTAAACGAACTTGGTGGATCAAAGATGATAGAGTAGCATAACTTGCTTCTCCCTTGAGTAACTTGGATTTAGTAGGACAAATATGACCACAAGCTGAAATTCTTGGTGGATTAATGACTTGACTTTGGCAAGTAATGTTGATAGTGGACTAATGATGTTACAATAGTAACCGGAGTAACTAGTAGGGAATTCTTACTAGATGTAAACCTTGGATTTAAATAGGTGATTCTAATAGGTGCTCGAGATCAATCAAACCACATGGTTCGGAGTAATTTGTATTTAGTCCTATGATCTTGATCTTGATACCATGTTTCTCGGTGGGAGACAAACCAGGAATATTGGATTGTTGTTAGAATTAATTCAAGGATCCATATGCACCTAACATCGGAGTTCACTAGATCATCATGATGGGAATTGATGGTTATACTGTGATGAGATAGTTCTTTCTGGAATTTGGGGATTTAGGAAATCTGGAGATATATGGAACGTCACCAGTATTGGATTTATAGCAGTAATAGGCAATGTAATAGTGGATGGTATTCGTGGAACGATTAAACCGGATTCATTAGGAAGGAAACAAGATCTTGGATTTGTATATTACGTGTTTCCTTAGCATAGAGATGCAACGCCTTGGACCTTGGATATATTAGCTGAATACTTGGATTTGTAGTATCACAATCAAGCTTAGCGGCTTGTATGCTATCCCGAGGATTTTTACATAGGGATATGTGTGAGTTAGCTATAGTTTACATATGAGATTTTCGGTATAGTCCTTCTCTCAAAACCTTGGAGATATGAGTAGCATGTGTAATGTTGGAATTGACTTATGTGAGATGATACCTTTGATGATATACGATGGTTTTGTTTGGAGAAATAGGAAAGACTAGTGGCATCTAAAGAACTGTGCTCGAGGATTAAATGGTAGACGTTCACTCACATCCTAAGCTCCTTGAAACCCCCTAAGCTCCACCAAGCCTCAATATGGTCAGATTATGACCATAGGCCTTGGACTATAAGTCCTTAGACTATGGTCGATACTCCACCTCGACCACCACCAGTCCTGTTCATAAGGAAGATGGACACGAAGAACTAGATTACGTTAGATCATGAACCCCTGGACTAGTGACCCTCCGGAGCAAATGCCCGCTCCTCTCGCATGTCCCACAAGCAATGTGCTTGTATGATACTCGGGGAAAATATGTTGTTGTCCTCACGGATGACATACTTATTCACCCAATGATAGAAAGGAACACCTTAGTCCTGTTTGGACCAGCCCCAGGAACAATAATAACCATGCCTCTCGAGTATAAGGTTTCACCTTGAAGGAGTTGGACTCCTCGAAGCACCCTCCCTTCATCAGAAGACATTCTTACCCAAGCAAGATGAAGAACCACTACGGCTGCGAAGCTACGACGAAGGAGAAGAAGAAGCAAGAGAAGTCAACCACCGCTCCTCAGCCGGCTACATCAACTAGACTATATCAAGAAGCACCGACGTTCAAGCACGATGAAGCCCTTGCACATCAAGAGGATTATAGAGCCCCCTTGTCTTAACAATCACCTATCAGTTCCTGACAAGGAAGGAACCGAGAAGTTGATAACACCTCTCACTCCACCACCTTGACGGTGTACGGTGAGCATGACGTCCCTACTCCCTTCAGATGCCTGGAATGGAATGGACGACTATCATGACTTCGTTACTAGCCCCTTTTTAGACAATCTAGGGCGTAAGCCCTGACTCGATCATGATAGACCACCTGTCAAAGGTAGTTCACTCCGCTTGCCAAGCCTCAGACCTTGGGGACTAGATGGTTGTTCTATACTTCTGGATAGTCAGCTTATTTAGAACCCCTCAGAAACCTTCCCAGATGGTAGAACCCGTTTTGACACCAAGTCTCTAAGCTTAATCTTAGGGACGAAACCCAGCCCCAACCTTGCCACAAATGACTACGGGGAGACAAGTAGACCAAACACTCGAAGACCCGCCAGAAACGTGCATCTGTGACAATGAAGTCTAATGGCCAAAAATGTATGAAGAAGGTACCTGGGAAACTCACTTAAGCAGAAGACCTCGACGAGGAGCGTACGCCGACAAACTTCGACGTCCTTATTCTTGAAGACCGCGAGCGCCGGAAGATCAACTGCTCCAACGAAGTCGACGATTCCCTGTCACCGAGAAACTACGAAAAGACCTTGGCCCTTTTTGGTTAGCGCGAGACAACTAGATGTTACTAACCAACGTCAGCAGTCCTAGGACCAGCACGCGGGCACACTATTTTCCCCCGTATTCCGACCTTGGAATACACACGCAAACCAGACCCTTGCTCGGACCCCGTACATCCGGTCCTTAGCTCCTCGTCAGACCTAGCATACCACAGGAACCCAATTCACCTCTCAGGCGAAGACAAAAGATGCACTCGGAACCGTATCGTCAAGCACATCAAGGACCAATGGGGCAACCACACCAAGCAAGAACAACATGGAACGTGAAGACTACCTCACCTCTGAATTCCTGCACCTTTCTACGCCTAGCCTAGGAATCTCGGGGACGAGATTCTTGTAAGGGGGTAGGTCTGTCACACCCTGTGAATTGCCTCATGACTAAGTTAACATGACTCAAAAATTAGGGCCAATTAAAACTTTTTGAGTGCATATGAATGCTTGACTTGTGTGCTATTTGCTTGCTTGTTTGAGTGCCTGCTGGTGCTCTATATTCATAAAACTCCCTCCTACTCTCAAAACTCTTTTCCTTAATCTAAAACTCTGGTCCAATGATCATGCCATGTGTATAGGACCTAAAACTATTTTTATCAAATATTATTTTGGCCAAAAAGTATTTATTTAATTTAGGTTTTCAAAAAAAACCTGAATTGAGGTTTGTACTACAAGTCCTCAAATTGGGTGGAATATTTTACACCAAAGGATTTATTTGAAACCAACTATATATATGATTTCCCAAAACCTCCAAATTTTATTTTTAAAGATTATTTTACTATTTTATTTAAAGGCTTATTCTTAAGTCCAGAAATGGTCTTTTATAGGGAAAAATTATTTTTATGCTTTCAAAATATTTGAGAAAACTTAGGAAAACTCAGTGGACATATATTGTCCATATATAAGAGTTTAAACACATGGTCATGTTCAAAATAATGGACAAAACCCTTAAAAACAATTTCTGCCTATTTCAAGTATTTGAAATATTTCTATAAGAAATGTTCTCAAATAAATCCAAGAAAATTCTAGCATGTCACATATGACATATGTGACCATCTTGCAAAGTTTCATCTCAATCCCAATTGTTTTGATTCACCAAAATATTCCAAAACCCTCTCTGTCCAGATCCAAACTTGAGCAACTTTACATTGCCAACTATCTCCTATTAATCTCAAACATTGTGGACATGTTCTAATACTCCAATAATGCATCCAAACCAAGTGGTGCATCAAGGAGAACAAATTAACTTGTCCAAATACCCCCAAACCCTTTTCTGCTGATTTCAAGAATTGGAAAGTTTTGCATTGTCAAGTTTCCCCATTTGGTCCCAAACTTTTTGGGCATGCTCGAATGCCAAAATAATGCCACCACCCCAAGTGGTGCATTTAGGAGAATAGTTTAGCATGCCTAGATCTACAGAAATCTGATTCTGTTAGTTTCTAAGGTTTACAAAGTTTACATTGTGAACTTTCTTCAATCAATATCAAACTTGGTGATCAACCTTGTTTCTACCTTATATTTCATCCTGTTAAATCTCATGGCAAGCAAACTCCATTTGCTAGCCCAAACACTCATCAAACACCTTCTGCTCATTTACCAAACTAGTTGTTTGTGCCCCTTCCACTATTCTCCTTAACCTGAGATTTTTACCACACCTTACCCTCATCCCCCCTCTACCTCCAGTAACAATTTCAGGTTCATAGCTCAATTATTTGGGGGGTAAAACCCCAAGATTCCCTCCTGGACAGCAAGAATCCCACTCTCGCTCCACTTCCTTCCTATTCTAATGGAAACCCCAGAGCATCCTATGCATTTTTACCCTTGTTTTACCTCCTTGAAGCTTCCAGGCATGCTTGGCCACGTCCAAGAGGCCAATGGCATGCCATGGCATGCCATATGGGCGCTCTGGAGCGCGCTACAGTGCACCCGAGCACTGTAGCCGCCGCCCAATGGACGCTCCCGACAGCCTCGGGACCTCCAGCCGTGTCCCCCTGGCCCACCTCGACGTCCACACCACGGCAGCTGGTCGGCCCCCTCCTCTGTCCTCCTCCCGTGGCCTCCTCGCACGCGCGCCGTGGCCGCCCGGCTCGGCCAGTGGGCGAGCTCACACGCGCGGGCTCCTGGCACGTCCCCGCTCCCCCTCTTCCTCTCCCTGGTCGTGAACCTCGCCCACAAAGCTCGTAGACACGCCCGAACCTGCCCCCGTGAGCTCTAGCAATGGCCTCCACCCCGCCAAACTCCCTGTCCACGGTGATCCGGCGCTGAGGCTATATAAGACTTCCCCGAGCCCCTCTCTCGTCTCTCTTCGTCTCCTCTCGCACCCGCGGACCTCCCAGACCCCCTGGATCGTTCCCCCGTGCCCTCTGCTTCCCCCCTGGACCAGCATTGCCGCCGTGACTCCCGCTCAAATTCAAGCTCACCCGTGCCCCTCCTCCCCCCTTAGCACCATCAGGGCATCCCTTCCGTTGACAAGGGCCTCATCCGCGCTCTATTTCTCCCTCTCCATGGCGGTGGCGCCGTGCCCATCATCACCGTCGCCACCTTCCGCCTTGTCCAATGCCGCGCCCGGCCTCGACCGTCCCCGGGCATCAAAACCCATCCAGGGCGACGGGTCCGTCTCTCCCGAGCTCGCTGGTGTGTCGGCCTTCGTCGGAGGTGGACGGAGTCACCGGAACGGCGCCGGCGCCCGCTCGGCCCCGCCTCTCTTGCCTCGCCTCTATTCAGGAGGGAGGAGGGAGACGTGCCTGCCAGGCGGGCCCCGCCTGTAAGCGACTCGACGACCGGGCCCGCGCATAAGTGGACGCGGATTCCCCCGTCTACGCCTCTCCGCGAAGGACGCGTATTCCGTGGAATACGTCTCCGACGTGCCCCCCCCCCCCTGCGCGCGCGGCTGAGCAGTTGGGCCGGCCCAGTCTGGTTGTTGCTATGCTCCGCCCAGTTGCGCTGTTTAGCCTTAGGTAATTTCTTTCCCTTTTTCCATTTTCCAGAGAGACAAAAATAATCCCACAAAATTCATTTTAGCTCCAAATTTAATGATTCAAGTTTCTACAGACTCCTAAATTCATTACCAATCCAAATATGTGCATTGCAAAAAATTTCCATATAACATATTCTGATCCACCCATATTTTTGTTATAACTTGTATTATGGAACCACCTTGCAAAATCCCTAGAGCATTCATAATAGCTCCAAATGGAGTGATTCAAAATCCTAGGTGTATCTAAACTCATGACCTAATATGTGGACATTTTTCCATATACTTTCTCTGTTATGTAGATTATTGAACCATTTCTTCATATATGACTCACTTTGAAAATCCCTAGGAAAATCATGCCAACTCCAAATCCAGTGAAACCACTTCCCAAATGTTTCTAAAATCATGACCTATATGATGGGTGCATTAACCTATTTTTGTCAAAACATTTTCTGTGGACACCTTATAGGACCATCAATTCCTTCATTTCCACCGTTCAAAAATTCCCCTTGATCCACATCCAATGAAACCTCCTTGGTTATTTTTATTATGACCAGAGGTGTCCAAGAAAAATAAATCTCCTATTTATAGAGCACTTTTATTTTCTGCTTGTTGTGTTGCTTATTGCGGTTGTTTCCGGCGATAGTTGACGAAGTAGATGGAGTACTCGGAGTTGGACGAGAAGCATATGAAGACCTCGAAGACATTGCTAAGCCAGGCAAGCAGCCCTTTGACCATGACTATGAAGCCCCTTTTATTGCATGGCATATAGCACTTATGTTCTTGATGTTGATCATGTTGATGTGGTGACCACTATGGTGGGATGCCTCTGATACTTTACCATTGATACTTGCATCGTGCATGACCCTACCATCCTTATGACGGTTGTGCGGGTGGGAGTAGATAGGATGCTTAGTAGATGCTACGCAAGTGGGATCGGGGATATGCATGGTGATGGAGACAAAAGTGATTTCAAAGACTTTTCGAAAACCCCGTCGGGTGCCACTAATGCTCGAGGGTGATGATGTTGAGCTAGGTAACCACTTGAGAAAGAAGTGGTGTACCGGAGCAAGTTGTGTGTGTGTTTTCGAAAACGGAGAGTTTTAAGATTTGCTGACCGTCCCAACCTTACATGTACAACCACTCTACCCCTATATGGGAAGGGGCTTTGTTGATTACCTTGGTGGGTACTAGCATAGAGCCCGCATTACTAGTGGCGAGAGTGGCGTGGTCACTCTCGATACAGGGTCGTGCCTGGAAGGACGACCATGCGCTGTCTTTACAGGCACCGGGCACACCGTTGTGTTCCTTCATGGATGGTACTGTGTAGAGCAAGGCTCGTGTTTGTACATCATGAAGACACGGACCAACGAGTGGACTCTTTGTTGAGTATCGCTAGGGGAAAGGCATTGTTCGGGTGCTTACCTCGGGTATGTATTATACCGCAAGTCGTGGATGACACGGAAGTTCCCCGAGTCTTGTGGGTAAAGTGTGCAACCTCTGCAGAGTGTAAAACTATTCAAATAGCCGTGTCCACGGTCATGGACAGTTGGAGGTCCTGCTTAAATTACATCCGATGTTTTCACAAACTGGTGTGTGTGTTGGTGACAAAGATGAAACTTGAACCAAGTCAGAGGACTTGACATGATGACTGAACATGAGATGTTCAACCCCTTGCTTATGTTGATATCTGTAACTTGTTCATATGGATATCTGCAACCTGTTGATGCATGCTTTTACCAGTTGATTGAACATGTCATTGCACTCAAACTAGCTTTCCGCAAAATTACCCATTAGTGCTATATGATGCTCTGATGAACCTTGTTCCAAACATGGGTTGCTTGCGAGTACATTCAAAGTACTCATTGGCTTGCCACTGGTTATTTTATTGGCCAGGCATGAAAGATCAGGCTATAAAGAAGATTACCTTGGTGACGGACATGCGAGCTAGGACGCTTCCCAGTCAGAATGCCTGTAGGGTTAAGGCAGATGGCATGGGTTCACGCTATCGTTGAAGATTTCCACTGCAAGTATATGAAGACTGGGCCCTAAAGATCATATTTGAGTAAAACGGTACGTAATGGATGTAAGACTCTCGTTATTCAGTTTTTGTGTGTTCAGTGAGCATTGATCTCTGGGATCACTGTGCACGTACATTTGGTGACCACGACTTATGAGTCGGGGTCCCCACACACACACGAAGAAATTTCAGGCTAAACAAGATCCCCAATGGATAGTATCATAACTATATTGTCCCTTCTTCTATTCATTTTGTAGAATTACAATGCATTGTTATGGCTAGGATATATTTCTTATTAACTTTTATCGCTAATAAGTCCCAACTATACATTTGCTTCTAAAGTTTACTGCATTGAAATATCTATGCTAAACGCTACAAAGAATGACTGAACCAGGAACAAAATAAAGGCCCACAACTCAGGTACATGATACCCAAAAAATAAAGCGCATTGAAAAACATATCAAGGTTTGCCTATTCGCCATTTCAACCAATTTCTCAACTAACGAGCACTCCAACCCCACATATCCCTTCCTAGCATACAATTTGAACATATGAACCATTTTACTCCATTTGTATTGCATTTCAAATCTCAGTAAGAGGTTGACGCATAGGTCACCAAACAGACCTCTAGTCGTCCAAGATAATATTGCAGCCGAAGTTAGTTGAGGAAAACCCACATTCAACAATACATCACTTGTTCTTGTGTCCACGTCGATTCGCCCCCAGCAATAAGCATAACAAATTCGTTCTCGAACTGCTTGGCGGGGATTCACCCTAGGCTTAAGGCACCAATCCATGTGGGAGGTTTGTGCTTTAGTTTGGGTCATCTCGATTTGATGAAAATTCGAAAACAATTGTATGTTAGATTCAGAGCTACCATCTCGAACCGTACCCTACCCACGACACGTAGAATGCGTGGAGATGAGGCACGGGAGTCGACGGCCTATAGGTGCATCCAACGGGAGATGGTAACAAATAATCAATGGCGGAGCTTATTGCAATAGTGGTCTCTTGAGGTGGGGAATGGGCCATGAAGGTAGAAAACGTTGGCCTCTCTCTAGGCTGGCCTGCCCAAGAATTTAATTATTGCTCCGCCAATGCACATAATATGTCCAATAAATTTGGATGGTGGTCCAATATTAGAAGTAGTGAAGCCTGAGGGTGTCAATCAATAATTTCTTATCTGATATATGCTCAAATGTCGACACCTTGCAATAATGGAAGGTTGTGTGCATCAATCCTTGATGCAGAGGTTGTGGTTTTACCCTCCTTTTCAAAAGTAAAAATACACTTCTAGGAAGGCGGGTAGGCAGTAACAACGTGGACACGTTAAGGATTTCATGCATACAAATCAAAGTGAATGACCCAATTTACCGTGAACAACCTTATTCTTCAATGTAAACAACCATTTCAAGTTGACATGCAGCCGGTGACGAATAATTGTTTCAGTTGATACTTTGTAGGATGTATGCACCACCTATTGCAGAGCACAGGGGTTTACCCTCTTTTTGGAAGAACAGAAAGAAAAAACATACACAAGCAGGAACTGTTGGGGATACACAAAACATGTAGGCCCATGAAGGGTCGAAATATCATAACAGCTTGGGGTCCACATATCAGGTGGGTCCAGATAAATTCATACATACTATCCACTCGGACAGGTACACTCCATCCACTCGGATGACAATCAGGCACTCGGCCATCCTGACTCACTCGGATATGCGATGACCAACAACCCACAAGGCAGTCAAAGCATCATCCTCATAGTGGAGGTTTCATAGTGGGCTGACGTTATGGCATTAATACCCCACCTTGTAACATCAGAGGTGAGGGGGTGGCGCACTCTATATAAGCCACCCCCACCACATAGCTCACGGCTAGCCTCATTTTCTCCCCCCGGGGCTGATTTTTTCCCGGGGCTCTGGCTCTCTCTAGTCTCATGACTTAGCTTGGAGATCCGTTCTCGCCTCTCTTTCTAATACACCATGTAACTCTATGTTCATGACAGATAAGCAAAACCTCTCCGGAGCACGAGACGTATGGCTGTTATCTCCACCGTGAGAGGCCCGAACTCGCTAAAATCACCATGTCACCCATTTGCATCTCGATAGATCATGCTCCTTTACACTACCCTTTCTATTGTCCCACGACAGTTGGCGCCCACCGTGGGGCATGGCGTCTATCAAGCCATGATGCAAATGGTTATTCCTTCAACCACCGGCGTCGTCCGCCTCATGGTCGTCATGCGCGGCCACCGGCGTCCTTCGCCTTATGGTCGTCGTGCACAGCCACCGGCGTCCTCCGCCTCATCGTCGTCGTGCGCGGCCACCGGCTTCCTCTGCCTCGGTCGTCGTGCGCGGCCACCGGCATCGTCCCCATCATGGTCGTCACGCGTGGCCACCGGCGTCCTCCGCCTCACCATCGTCACACGCGACCGCCGGCGTCGTCCGCTTCATTGTCGTCACCTTCGGCTTCATTTGCAAAGCCTTCGCCGAACGCCCACACACGTACGGCTGCTAAAGCTCGTCCAGGTCCCTCGGGAGGCAGTGCACGACGACTGGCCGCCTGCGCTCGGCCTGGCTCCGCGGGCGTCGAAGCGCTGCTCCGACCGGCGGGCAGCTCCGGCTCGCCGAGCAGTGAAACGCGGCTGCCAGTGCTCGCGTTGGCCTCGCCATTGGCTGCGCCGGCCTGCGTCTCCGGCGCCTGGGCTACGGCCAGCCGCTCGTCCACCTTGTCGGCACCACTCGGCTGCCGACTGATTCCGGTCAGACCAGTCGTCTCTTCAGCGACGGAGCTCTCAGGACTCCAGGCTGTTTCTTCAACTCCCTTCGCATGCATTCAGTAACTTCCATGTTTTAATTTCGAATTACATGCATGGCGAGACCGGCCAGACCGGCTGTTTCCACTAACGCCTCTTGCATGCAGTTCAAGACGTGGGGCAACTCCTTCAATGCCCTAGACGTGGGAGCAACTCCTTGATTACGTGCATGCAGGTAATGCGTGCAAGTAAAGGAACCGGAGGGACGTGGTGATCTCGAGCGTTCAGATTAATGGGAAGCGGAAGAACGTGGGCTGACCATTTCACTGAGGTAATCGCCTAAGCACCTCATCAGGTGAGCATTTTCCACACCAGTAAATCGTGCATGCATGCATGCATAACAGCCCATGGATTTTAATCCTGCCAATTAGCATAGGCGTTCATTGTCCAGTGCAAACATTGATGGCTATACTTGCTAACTTGTAGTGTCAATCGGTTAACTGGCAACCAGTTCACTCGGACAGCCAACAGGCTCATTCGGATAGCTGACAGGCCCGTCACTCGGACAACTAAACGTCCACGATGACAACTAAAACATTCAGATTGCATTTCTATCCAGATGGCTAACGTGCAGGCACTCGACCGCCCCACGCATCGTCACTTGGTCGGACGCCTCCTCGACGACATGTTTGATTTGGCCATCCTGCGTGTCGCCACTCAGCTGGACGCGCCTTCGTCACTCGGCGGCCCCGCGCGTCACCACTCTGCTGGAAGCTCCTTCGTCATTCAGCCGCCCCGCGCGTCGTCACTCAGCTGGACGCTTCGTCGTCATTTGGCCCGCCCCGCGCGCCGTCACTCTGCTGGAAGCTCCTTCGTCATTCGGTCGCCCCGCGCGTCGCCACGCTGCTGGAAGCTCCTTCGTCATTCGGCCGCCCCGCGCGTCGCCACGCTGGTGGAAGCTCCTTCGTCATTCGGCTGCCCCGCGCGCCGTCACGCCGCCGGACGCTCCGTCGTCAGTTGGCCGCCCCGCGCGCCGTCACTCTGATGGACGCTCCGTCGTCACTCGGCCGCCCCGCGCGTCGTCACTCGGCCGCCCCGCGAGCCGTCACTTGGTCAGACACCTCTTCGACGACAAGCTCGACTCGGCCACCCCACGCGCCGTCACTTGGTCGGCCACCTCTTCGATGACAAGCTCGACTCGGCCGCCCCGCGCGCCTTCACTTGGTCGGACTCCTCTTCGACGACAAGCTCGACTCGGCCGCCCCGCGCGCCGTCACTTGGTCGGCCTCCTCTTCGACGACAAGCTCGACTCGGCCGCCCCGCGCGCCGTCACTTGGTCGGACTCCTCTTCGACGACAAGCTCGACTCGGCCGCCCCGCGCGCCGTCACTTGGTCGGACTCCTCTTCCACGACAAGCTCGACTCGGCCGCCCCGCGCGCCTTCACTTGGTCGGACTCCTCTTCGACGACAAGCTCGACTCGGCCGCCCCGCGCGCCCTCACTTGGCCGGACTCCTCTTCGACGACAAGCTCGACTCGGCCGCCCCTCGCGCCGTCACTTGGCCGGACTCCTCTTCGACGACAAGCTCGACTCGGCCGCCCTGCGTGCCGTCACATCGTCAGACTCCTCTTCGACGACAAGCTCGACTCGGCCGCCCCGCGCGCCGTCACTTGGTCGGACTCCTCTTCGACGACAAGCTCGACTCGGCCGCCCCGCGCGCCGTCACTTGGTCGGACTCCTCTTCGACGACAAGCTCGACTCGGCCGCCCCGCGCGCCGTCACTTGGTCGGACTCCTCTTCGACGACAAGCTCGACTCGGCCGCCCCGCGCGCCGTCACTTGGTCGGACTCCTCTTCGACGACAAGCTCGACTCGGCCGCCCCGCGCGCCGTCACTTGGTCGGACTCCTCTTCGACGACAAGCTCGACTCGGCCGCCCCGCGCGCCTTCACTTGGTCGGACTCCTCTTCGACGACAAGCTCGACTCGGCCGCCCCGCGCGCCGTCACTTGGTCGGACTCCTCTTCGACGACAAGCTCGACTCGGCCGCCCCGCGCGCCGTCACTTGGTCAACTCCTCTTCGACGACAAGCTCGACTCGGCCGCCTCGCGCGCCGTCACTTGGTCGGACTCCCCTTTGACGACAAGCTCGACTCGGCCGCCCCGCGCGCCGTCACTTGCTCAGACTCCTCTTTGACGACAAGCTCGACTCGGCCGCCCCGCGCACCATCACTTGGTCGGACTCCTCTTCGACGACAAGCTCGACTCGGCCGCCCCGCGCGCCGTCACTTGGTCGGACTCCTCTTCGACGACATGCTTGACTCGGCCCTCCCGGGCGCCGTCACTTGGTCGGACTCCTCTTCGACGACAAGCTCGACTCGATCGCCCCGCGCGCCGTCACTTGGTCGGACTCCTCTTCGACGACAAGCTCGACTCGGCCGCCCCGCGCGCCTTCACTTGGTCGGACACCTCTTCGACGACAAGCTCGACTCGGCCGCCCCGCGCGCCGTCACTTGGTCGGACACCTCTTCGACGACAAGCTCGACTCGGCCGCCCCGCGCGCCGTCACTTGGTCAACTCCTCTTCGACGACAAGCTCGACTCGGCCGCCTCGCGCGCCGTCACTTGGTCGGACTCCCCTTTGACGACAAGCTCGACTCGGCCGCCCCGCGCGCCGTCACTTGCTCAGACTCCTTTTTGACGACAAGCTCGACTCGGCCGCCCCGCGCACCATCAGTTGGTTGGACTCCTCTTTGACGACAAGCTCGACTCGGCCGCCCCGCGCGCCGTCACTTGGTCGTACTCCTCTTCGACGACATGCTCGACTCGGCCCTCCCGGGCGCCGTCACTTGGTCGGACTCCTCTTCGACGACAAGCTCGACTCGGCCGCCCCGCGCGCCGTCACTTGGTCGGACTCCACTTCGACAACAAGGTCGACTCGGCCGCCCCGCGCGCCGTCACTTGGTCGGACTCCCCTTCGACGACAAGCTCGACTCGGCCTCCCCGTGCGCCGTCACTTGGTCGGACTCCTCTTCTTCGACAAGCTCGACTCGGCCGCCCCGCGCGCCGTTACTTGGTCGGACTCCTCTTTGACGACAAGCTCGACTCGGCCGCCCCGCGCGCCGTCACTTGGTCGGACTCTTCTTCGCCGACAAGCTCCACTCGGTCGCCCCGTGCGCCGTCACTTGGTCGGACTCGTCTTCGACGATAAGCTCGACTCGGCCTCCCCGCGCGTCGTCACTTGGTCGGACTCCTCTTCGACGACAAGCTCGACTCGGCCGCCCCACGTGCCGTCACTTGGTCGGACTCCTCTTCGACGACATGCTCGACGCGGACGCCCCGCGCGTCGCCACTCCGTGAGGCGCGTCTTCATCACTTGGACGCCTCGCGCGTCGCCACTCCGTGCGGCGCGTTTTCATCACTCGGACGCCTTGCGCGTCGTCACTCCGCGGAACGCGTCTTCGTCACTTGGTCGTCCCGCGCGCCACCACTCGGCTGTACACGTCTACATCACTCGGAGGCCCCGCGTGTCGCCACTCTGTGCGGCATGTCTTCATCACGCGGACGCCCCGCGCGTCGCCACTCCGTGAGGCGCGTCTTCATCACTTGGATGCCTCGCGCGTCGCCAGTCCGTGCGGCGCGTTTTCATCACTCGGACGCCCTACGCGTCGTCACTCCGCATAACGCGTCTTTATCACTTGGTCGTCCCGCGCGCCGTCACTCGGCTATACACGTCTACATCACTCGGAGACCCCGTGTGTCGCCACTATGTGTGGCATGTCTTCATCACACGGACGCCCCGCGCGTCGCCACTCCGTGAGGCGCGTCTTCATCACTTGGACGCCTCGCGCGTCGCCACTCCGTGCGGCGCGTTTTCATCACTCGGACGCACTGCGCGTCGTCACTCCGCGGAAAGCGTCTTGGTCACTTGGTCGTCCCGCGCGCCGTCACTCGGCTATACGTGTCATCATCACCCAGTCGACCCGCGCGCTGTCACTTCGCTGTAGGCGTCATCATCACCCGGTCGCCCCGCGCGCCGTCACTTCGCTGTACGCGTCATCATCACCCGGTCGCCCCGCGCGCCATCACTTCGCTGTACGCGTCATCATCACCCGGTCGCCCCGCGCGCCGTCACTTCGCTGTACGCGTCATCATCACCCGGTCGCCCCGCGCGCCGTCACTTCGCTGTACGCGTCATCATCACCCGGTCGCCCCGCGTGCCGTCACTTCGCTGTACGCGTCATCATCACCCGGTCGCCCCGCACGCCGTCACTTCGCTGTACGCGTCTTCATCACACGGCTACTCTGTGCGTCGCCGCTCCGTGAGGCACTTCTTCATCTCTCGGCCGCTCCACGCATCGCCGCTCCGTGGGACACGTCTTCATCACTTAGCTGCTCAGTGCGTCGCCGCTCCGTGGGGCACGTCTTCATCACTTGGCTGCTCCGTGCGTCGCCGCTCAGTGAGGCGCGTCTTCATCACTCGGTCACCCTGCGTATCGCCATCGGTTGAACACGTCTTCACCACTCGGTCGTTCATGCGTCGTCAGACAGCTAAGTCATTCTTCACACACTGCATTCAATTAAATAGTTATTTCCACATTATCGAGTGCCAAGTAAGTCGCACATGACGTTCACTCGGAGGCCACACCACCGAGTGTACCTCTGCTCTCAGTTATTATTTTCATGACAGAACACTTCACTTCCGCTTCATTTGGATCTAGTACTCAAACGAGTTCAATCGGATCCTTCACTTTCACAAGTTCAGTCGGATCCTTCACTCTTTTAGACTCTTGCTGGTTCCGGATCAGCAAGCACCTGGCACACCCAGTGGGTGTCTATGGGTGTTATTTACGCAAATCATTTCAGCAAACATCAAATTACTCCAAGAAATTTTTATGTTGGCTTGTGCTATTTTTCATACATAGGTTGCGCGATCACTCGATGCCTCTGTGCGCCATCTTCGTCGCGACTCAGACTCAGACGCTGCCCCGCGCGCCGTCACTTGGTCAGACGCCTCCTCGGCGACATGTTTAACTCGGATAACCCGCGCATCGCCACTGTGCTGGGCGCGCCTACATCACTTGGCCGCCCCGCGCGTCGCCACTCAGCCAGACGCGTCTACTTCACCCGGATGCCCCGCGCATCGCCACTCCGTGTGGCACGTCTTCATCACTTGGCCGCCCCATGCGTCGCCACTCAGCCAGACGGGTCTACTTCACTCGGATGCCCCGCGCATCGCCACTCCGTGTGGCACGTCTTCATCACCCGTTCGCCCCGCGCGCCATCGCTCAGCTAGACACATCTATAACATAACCCCCAGTGGGTGAACGACTTAGCTGCGAACTTGATTTCGCCTAAGTTAAAAACTGCTCCGAGTGAGGACATCATCCACACTCGGGGGCTTAGCCGCGACTCCGTATCGCCTAAGTTAAAAACCGCTCCGAGTGAGGACATCATACACACTCGGGGGCTTAGCTGCGACTCCGTATCGCCTAAGTTAAAAACCACTCCGAGTGAGGACATCATCCACACTTGGGGGCTTAGCTGCGACTCCATATCGCCTAAGTTAAAAACTGCTCCGAGTGAGGACATCATCCACACTCGGGGGCTTAGCTGCGATTCCGTATCGCCTAAGTTAAAAAGTGTTCCGAGTGAGGACATCATCCACACTCGGGTGCTTAGCCGCGACTCCGCATCGCCTAAGTTAAAAACTGCTCCGAGTGAGGACATCATCTACACTCGGGGGCTTAGCTGCGACTCCGTATCGCCTAAGTTAAAAACCACTCCGAGTGAGGACATCATCCACACTCGGGGGCTTAGCTGCGACTCCGTATCGCCTAAGTTAAAAAATACACACGGGAACTTAACCTTGATCCAGAAATCATATAAGGCAGATTCAATAAGCATTCAACATGCCAAGCACACGAAGATTTACCTGACTGGCCCAGTTCCAGGCTATATTTATTTACCGTGCCCAGCGCACAAAGATCAGTCCGACTGATTCAGCTCCAGATTGCAACAATTTACTACGGCAAGCGCATCAGAGTTCACCTGTTTAGTTCAGTTCCGCACTGGAAGACTTAAACCCTCTGCCCGACTCATCTAGTCCGACAGAGGCTCGGGGACTACACCTAGTGGGTGCACTCAGCGTGCCCCCACTGGAAGAGAAATAAAAAAACATTCTGCTCGGTCAGGTCCGGCAACAACATTCAAGTTCAACAAACTCTACAGACTCCAACCGACTGCCAGCAATCAGTCAGAGTCTCAGGGTATACTGTTGGGGATACACAAAACATGTAGGCCCATGAAGGGTCGAAATATCATAACAGCATGGGGTCCACATATCTGGTGGGTCCAGATAAATTCATACATACTATCCACTCGGACAGGTACACTCCATCCACTCGGATGACAATCAGGCACTCGGCCATCCTGACTCACTCGGATATGCGATGACCAACAACCCACAAGGTAGTCAAAGCATCATCCTCATAGTGGAGGTTTCTTAGTGGGCTGACGTTATGGCATTAATACCCCACCTTGTAACATAAAAGGTGAGGGTATGGCGCACTCTATATAAGCCACCCCCACCACATAGCTCACGGATAGCCTCATTTTCTCCCCCCGGGGCTCATTCTTCCCCCCGGGGCTCTGGCTCTCTCTAGTCTCAGGACTTAGCTTGGAGATCCGTTCTCCCCTCTCTTTCTAATACACCATGTAACTCTATGTTCATGACAGATAAGCAAAGCATTTCCGGAGCACGAGGCGTAGGGCTGTTATCTCCACCGTGAGAGGCCCGAACTCGCTAAAATCACCATGTCACCCATTTGCATCTCGATAGATCATGCTCCTTTACACTACCCTTTCTATTGTCCCACGACAGGAACGCCGCACACACATTAACGGTTTCATCCATCCAACCCAGCTAAAGACTTTGAAGTTTGAAGCAGACAACTCCACTTACTGTGAACAATCTCATCTAGTCATCTTCAAACACACACAATTAATTGTTTCAGTTGGTATCCGACCAGCTGACGAACACCTCGCCGACAGTGGTGTCGAGCCCGAGGGCCTTCCACACGGCGGCCAACGTGCTGATCTCGTTCTCCCCACAACCGCTCTCACGGCCGCACTCGTCCACGACCATGGCCACCACATAGAGGCCGTCGGAGCTCCTAATGCGGATCGTCTTGCCGCACCGGTTGCCGGGCCCGTACCACATCGTACCCAGTGACACCAGGAACTGGTCGTCGCTGTGGTACTGGCCGTCGCAGCTCGCCGGCTCGCCCTCCTCCCCTTTGTCGAAGCCGTTCACCGACATCACGGACGAGAAGGTGTATATCTGCCCGGCGGCGCACGACACCTGCAGCAAAACTAGAACGGCAAGTACTGCCATGACCTTGGTAGTATTCGCCTTGGTTATTATTGAGCTTGCCCTGTGTCTGTGTTTTGCTTTCTCCCAAGCTGTAGGCTGTTGGTTGAAGGTGTTTATATTTGCATGTACTGCAGACAAAACGACGGACGTAGCTACACATTTGCACGACGTCCTCGTGTTAATCGCCGAACAACTCCTCCAAGCCTGCTGCGGACAAAATAAGTGTTCTCTCGGCTGCTTCACACAGCTCACAAAACACAAGAACACAGGCGACGAGAGTTTTGCCTCACGCGCCAAGCTCGACAGCGTCTCAAAATACAGATCCCCAAATGTCAATTGTTTGCGTACGTTTTTAAAACTAAAATACGTCTAGATACATTCATTTCTTCAACAGGTATTTTCGGATAGAGGGAGTGTTCAACAGTGACTCACAACATCGTCAAGGCATACAGCTATTCAACATCATCAGCGCAACCCAGCAACAACAACAGCGAACAAATGATAACACCAAGTACTTTAGTGATCTAAACGTTCTTATATTTCTTTACGGAGAAAGTAACTGCTTGTTTCAAATGCGTAGTTGACAAACACTTCAAGAAACTGAACACCAACCAAATGATGCTTGCAACCACATTACTAATATAAGAACCATGAATACGGCCCTTATGCTTCGGTGGGTCTGGCGGATCCTACGAGGGGATGGGGGACTCTGGTTACAGCTCATTCAGGCGAAATACCTGAGGGGCTTCTTAGCTTGTTCCCGCAACGGAGGATCCCAATTCTGGCGCGCGATCCAGAAGATCAAGGAGGAAATTCGACTTGGAATTTCCTTCTCGATTGGCAATGGCGACGGGATCCTCTTCTGGTTAGACCCTTGGCTGGGGGATGAACCTCTCAGGGTTCGGTTCCCAGCCCTGTTCTCCATCTGCGAGGAACCCGCCCTCATTGTCTCCTCGGCGGTTCACCTTGGACAATGGGACATTAAGTTCAGAAGGAACTTCGGTGAGGAAGAAACAACGGAGTGGAACCGACTGTTGGATTCCTTACCCCAGTCGCTGCCGGCCTATCCGGATACAGTGACCTGGCGTCTGGCCCCGTCGGGGGACTTCTCTGTCAGCTCGGCCTACCAGGCCCTCTGTCGGTTCCCCGTCATCCCATGGGTAACTCACCTATGGAAAGCACCTATTCCCCTTAAGATCAAGATCTTTGTCTGGCAACTTCTCCGGAACCGCCTTCCCTCGGGGACTGAGGTCCGCAAGAGTCACAGCCCCAGCGACGGCTTGTGTCCTCTTTGCTTGGTTCCGGAAACCGCGGCCCATATCTTCTTCTCTTGCACGGCGGCGCGGGCCATGTGGGAATTCTTCCGTGAGGCTCTTGGGCACGACCTGGAGGCCCAAGACCTCACGGAATTCCTCGAGTATAGGGCTAATCAACCTAACCGCCGGCGGCGCCTTTTCTGGCCGACCTTTGCCGCCTTAGCATGGACCCTGTGGACTACTCGCAATAAGATGGTGATTGAGAGGATCTTCCCGCGACAAGCGTCTGACTCCTTCAAACTCCTTGCTTTTGTGCAGCACTGGCATCCCCTCTCTAGGCAGCGAGACCGAGAGCCGCTGGACACTATGTTGGACGCATTGCAGGCTACGGCGCGACGTCTGGCCTCCGGCCGTGGATGAGCTTTCCCCGCCACTAGGTGGCTTTTTTCTTCTTTCTCTCCCCTTTGTTTTTGGGCGTACTTGTGCCTGTGCCCAGGCGAACCTATGGATTGGACCTAGTCCGGATGCTTTGTTGGGTCGTTGCTTTATCTATAAAGCGGGACGAAAGCCTATTTCGTGAACCACATCACTAATAGTCCTCCCTCGGTCTCTAAATAAGCGTCTCAACTTTGCACTACTCTAGTACAAAGTTGTACTAAGCTTGAGACACTTATTTTGGGACGGAAGGAGTATAACATAACCAAGTTCACAAGTACTTGTGTGTATGTACATAGGAGTATCTGCTTATTTCAAATGCATACATAACAAACACACAGCCAAAGTTAGATGCACGGTGGAAGCACATAACCAGATGCTTCTTAGTTCAAATACATGGCAAACCGTCATATAAGAGGATCACACTCACACTCACACTGCAGCCACATAGATACAGGCTGCTAAGGTTCAAACCCATTGCAAAGACACATCAATCCACACAAGCATGTGCGCGGCCAGGTGGATGCGATGCAAGCCACCTCAGCAGCAAAGCCACACTTAAACGCACGCATTGCCATGGTCTGGGCATGTAGACACAAGCGCATACCAGACAGCTTCTTATTCCAGAGCCACAAAGGCGAGCGGGAGCAACCAAAAGCTCACGCCTAACACAACAACACGCCACAAAAGCCGAAAGATCGAGGTGATCTACTCTACTGCGTCACCGACCACCCACCTGAAGGCTGAAGCTTTTCCTTCCGTGTTCGAATTGAACACCCAGCGAAGAACCCGGAGGTGTGTGGCTATCCACGAGAGCACACGAAAAATCCAAGTGCATGGAGCAGCAGCAACCATAGGAGCACAACCATCCATCCAAGTCCCATGTCACGGTGGAAGAACGGTGCAGAATTCACCTAAGCAGATGTCACGGTGGAAGAACGGTAGTGTAGAAACAATAAAGAGTTGGAATCATCAATGTGCATGCATACTTACCACCTGAGGGCGGATACACTGGGCAGTTTCTTCTTGTATCAACTGGTCAGGGTGGTGGCCAACCTCCTCCTCCACACAAACATCCTTGTCGATCTCCATGTCACCGGTGGCCACAACCGGCAGCGGATGGCACAGGTTCCAGCATCCTCTGATCACGATGGTCTTGACTGACGGAGCCACCATCTTGAAGTCGCATATCTGTTGCAGGTTCGGTAGGTCGTGCAGGTGGATGGTGGTCAGCTTTGGGAATAGTACACCCTGGACTGTTATTTCTTCTGGGTACTCATTGTCCAATGTGAAGATGTGCTTGAGGTCACTGCAGTGGATAATGTGGAGCGTCTCCAAGCTAGGGAAGGAGGGGAACCACACCGGGAGCACAAACTGGAGGTTGGGGCAGGAGCGCACATGCAGGTGCTGCAAACTTCTGAAAGAACCACCGGTGAAGCGGTAACCTTTACTACAAATCCAGCAGGCCATTAGGAGATGCGACACCCATAAGGTCTCTAATTCCTCCAATCCGTTCGACCTTGGTTGGAACACGGTATCCACCTTGGAGCACCTCTCAACACAGAAGTGCCTAAGCTCATTCCCCCAAAATGGGGGAGGCAAAATACCACTTATCGAGACATCGTGCACATGCAGGGATTCAGCATATAAATCCATCATGCCACCTAGACCACGATATTTGTCCATTTCACTCTCCACGCAATGGCTCCCATCAGCGATCTCAACATGCCGAGCCAACTTCATAGGTGGAGGCGGGAAAGCCTGCATTGGGCGCGAGGCATCACCAATCATGCTACTGACATCGCTGTATAGGTGTGCTGGAACAAGCTGATGCAGGCTTTCTTCTTCAGTATGAACAATCTCATCACTACATGGTGCTTCCGATTCAACAGGCCCAATAGAAACAGGTGATGAGGTGATTTGGATATTAAAACAAACATCTTCAGGGTTGTACATACCATCATATATTAAAGAGTGCAATGACCGGACAAGCCTTGCATCAGCACTAACAGCATTCACCTGCAACTGGGAGGATATTTTCTCGTCAATAGTTACCCCATGACACTCAATTCCAGATCGTGTGTCTATGTACAGCAACTCCAGCTCCAGATTTCTCTCAGGGTCACTCTTGCCAGGAAAAATTATTGCACGAAGGTGCTCACATCCAATAAGAAATAGTCGCTTGAGCCTTGAGACTTGCACCACCATAGTTTCGAAGTCTAGTATCTTGATTGCAGTTCCAGAGAGGTCCAGCTCCACGAGGTTGGGTAGCCCACGCAAGAACAGATTTTCCAGCTGTTTACACCCTGCTAAGGAGATCTTGGAAATTTTGATATCCCTATTTGTTTCTGTGGCCATAGGTGGACGAAAATGTTTGAGAGGTAGTTTAATGCTTGGTGTCCATTCAAAAGCTGGGCCATGACCATCAAAGCTGAAGAACTCAATGGACGGAGGAATCCCACCAGGGCCAGCAATGTTTTCCACCCCATCACAACCATCAAGTACAAGCACTCGGAGTCCACTCGCCTTTGATAGGCTTGTTGGCATAACTTTCATCTCAGTGTTACCTGATAAATCAAGTACCTCTATCCTTGTCTTATCCATAAAGGAGTTGCCAACATCCCTGGATGTCTCCCATCGACATGTTGGTTTGATTATTCTGAGCCTTTGAAGGTTAGGTAGCCGCCCTTGCAAGTCAGCGGTGTACTGCCAACACCTTGTTCCCTCTATATTGAGCTCTTTGATATTAGTCATGAGATCCATCTTTTCTTCAGATAATATTTCATTCCAGTCTGTGTAACGAAGGTCTAACACCCACAGGCTATACAAACTTGCCCACTCTGTATGATCCTCTCTGTCACCAAATTGGTCATCTATACAATGGTCCAGTCCAAGGAATCTTAGGCGATGGTTTTTCAGGAAAGGAGGAGCTGCAAAACTGAAGGCACAAAAACAAAGAACTAACACACCAAGGTTGTTGGAATGCTCAAACAAGCCACTTAGTAACGGTGGTGGGTAATCCGATATATCAAATGTCAAGAAGAAAGATGATGCCGCTGCAGGTATAGTTTGCAAACCATGTAATTTCATATTCCTCGATGTGACTGAAATCCAGCGGTATGGCCCTTCCTCATAGACATCATCTTCTTGAAGTATCAAAAAAGGAGGCTCCGTATGTTTCATGAACTTCCTAAGCACACCATCAACCAAAGGAGCATCACACTCCCAATTTAACTTTCCATGCAGTGCAACACTAATATCCCTTGCTCTCTCCCCTTGTATGATCCCATCGCACATCCAACAGTTGGAAGCATGAGCAACCCACTGAAAGGTGTGGAAGTTACAATGCAGGAATAACTGATAGAGACAACAATCTGCAACCATTGTTGGGCCGATATCCAGCATACATGGACTGCGAGCAACTATGGCAGCAGCCTCTTCACGTAGTATTGCTTGAAACTCTGAACATGTTAGTCGTTCTGTGATTGCAGGGTGGATATAAACAAGAGTGTGAGTGTATCTTAGCTTGTCTGCTATCTCAGAACACCGGTAATTCATGGTCAGGAATCTTCTTTTGAAGGCCCATATCATCATGTTGTCGCCAAATCTTGCAAATGGGGGACCAAAGGCTCCTACGTCAAACTCGACATCACTCCCATTAAGAAAAATCATCATAAATTTGCTTCCCCTAAGGGTTTGATGAATCATTAGCCCAACACTTTCTATTCTATTCCTTGAACTTTCATCAACTCCACTAAAATCATCTTCTTCATCTTGCTTGTCTAGAATGGATATCACTGAGTGGTCAAGTTTCAATTCCTCTGCAATTAATCTCTGCATTGCTCTTCCACTTTTCCACTCTGAACAGTCTATATAAATTGTTCTGTCAAAGCAAAGTTCTGGAGCAGTTATGACAGACGGAAGCACTTTCGCTATGGATCGCAGAACTGCCGACACCCCAAATCCATACCAACCATTAAAATAGATGACCCTTACACTGCGGTCCATCATTGGAAGAACTCGAAATATCTCCTCTCTCGCTTCCTCAACATCTTTCGCAAATATCTCCTATAAAATAAAACAATAAAAGGGAAGAAACTGTAAGTCAGTCAGAACACCTTTGCTAGCGACAATATTAATTAAACATGTAACGTTGTGTACTCTCAGGTACTACCTCCATGTAACAATGTAGGTTGTTTAAGAGTTGAGCAGAATTAAGACTCTAGGTAAATTGCCATATTAGAACTAGTACTGGTGTACTTCTAATTCCATGGAGGAAATTTAAAAAGGAAAAATAGGTAAAACAACATTGAAATTGCACAAATAATTTTGAGAGGCACAGGGGTGCGAAGAAGCAAATGTAGGTCTTTGAAACACATAGCAATTATGGTGAGGAATATTGAATAATCTACCTGTCGGTTATTCCGTTATTGTCATAAATATAGATCCTTTTAATATTCCTTTTTTCTCAAAATATGAATCCTTCTACATACCTATGGGTTTCGGCTCATTTTGTTAAATAGATAAATTGGTCCAAGAGCGCTCTGGCATATATGACTCTTAGCAGTGATTGCAACACTATCTAGAAACCATGATGTTTCTTTACCCAGTGTTTCCGAACCTGGTGCCCCCTTCCATCATGAGATCGAATAGTATATGCATGACTCGGGTTGATGTATATAGAAAAATTAGCATAGAAGACCATGAAATGCTCAACATAAGATAACTCGTAGCTAAAGAAAACACATGGACAAGAAATTACCAATTTAGGAAGACTCATGATGAACTCCTCTGCCGAAGGCCAGGAGAGATGCAGCACAAAATTTAATAATCTAACCCATCACCGAAGATTTCTTGCCAGCACCTACTCTTGCACAACAGAATGGTAATACGTTACTTTTGTGCTTGACCGCTCAAGCAATTAGTGCTACTTATGCAGCAGAATACTTGAAGGGAGCGACGAAAGGAAGTTAGAAAATGCTGTTGTATGTATGTGTGTACATCAACAGGAGAAGAACAGCTTGAAGCGAAGAAACTTGGACTGGTATTTCTGAAATAGTCCGATCAACTTATGCTACACTGCTAGTGCACCGCCAGATTAGAGCAGAAAATGAAACATGCAACAATTGCAGTTTGCACTCCGAAGCTAGACGCACACGTTGGACCCCAGAAATTTTCCTCCTCACCCTGATTAAAGCATGCATGATTCTTTGCTTGTTGCCTTCACACTGGCCATAGAGCCCTTTGCTTCATGCTGCCCTTTTCCTCTTTGCCAAAGCATGAAGCAACGTGCTGCTTTGTGTTCTTTTTCTTTTTCTAAAGATGATTCTTACAACCATGCTGATATAAAAATGCCCTGTCCTGGCCCCTGCAAAAATCATTTTTCTATGTGTGAACCACAAACCTACATCATATGTACCTTTTGTTACGGACCCGGTGAGTGAGTGAGGAATAAAAAAAATGAACCGTCAATATACACCCATCGAGTACATGGTAAGCAATATGTGTCTATTAATTCAAAATCCATCCAATCAAGACAAGAATTACAGAATCTGAAGAAGAAAATGCGGAAAAGCAGTTCAATACAAGCTCTGCCCTGTGCTGGCATGCCATAATCCTTTTGCATACTTCAGGGTTTTACATGTTAGATATGTTTTTCACCTTGCAAGATGGCATGTTTTGTTTCCTAATTATATTACATTGTGTCAGTATAGATGTACTTTTTACTTTTTTGGACTGAAAAGTTTAATTTTGATAGTATACACTACAAAAACGTGCCTTGCACGTGCAACATTACGAGTTCTATGAGTTTGAGTTTCTCAAAAAAGAACTATATGTTTGCAATTTTTTATTTCTAGGATCTATATAGGTGTGCAAGAATATAACATGTGAAGCTCCTGGCCTCTTCCAGGGAATATAACAGGCAAAGCTATTGCTTGTTCCTCACAACAAGATGAGCATGACTTGAATAAACCGTGTTAAGAATTTATGTTCATATGATAAATTAATAATGGATTATGTTGTTCATTTAAATCTCAAAACATCAGGCCACGTTTGGAACAAGTTACTGTGAATTGTTAGAAAATTCATATGAATTTCACGACGTGTCGGAACAGGGTCTTAATCAACTTCCACAACAGAGTTTCTCTGCTGCATGTCCAACCTGCAATGCAATTTCAGTTTCCGGACGCCTACTTTGCCTTCCTATGCTATTCATTCTGGGGTCATAAAGAAATTCTTCAAGACAACATCTGAAAAACATGACTAGCTGGGACCAGCCATACATGTTAACATTCAGGACATATTGTAAATACACGGCAGGTGTGCAACTGCACCCAGGTCCAGATACTGCGTCCAAACGAAACTGAAAAGAAATTCAGATAACTTAACTGTATACAACGTAAAGAGGGATCGGACACTCTGTATGGCACAAGAAATCATCTTTTGTCATCGCCAACATCATTGTGGCTTGAATGAAATGCAGTTGCAGCAATCTTCTACAATGTCCGGATCAAAACCATGTCAGCAACACCAGTGGTAGCAAGGGCCAGAATCAAAGCATGGGAGTAGAAGGATAGATTGATCATCTAGCAGTAAAAATAGGGTCGGGGTTGGCGCTTGGTTGTGTTCTTCTTGCATACTCGATCAGCAATCCTTCCGAAGACGCACCAGGTACGTGCCAAGTCCCTGAACCATCATGGGAGAAAGATGTCTGCATGAGAACCACTCCCTCTATAAACTAATATAAGAGTGTTTAGATTACTAAACTAGTAATCTAAATGCTCTTATTAGTTTACAGAGGGAGTACATTACAGAATTTGACCAAAAATGTGTTTTACAAATTAATTATACCTGATGTAGGGCTGCAGGCCTTTCCGTTCCCACCTTGACCGCTCCCGGAATAGTGTTGCAAACCTCTCAGCTGGCGTCAATGGCAGATCAGCAAGAAACTATGCACCCAGGTCTCAGCCCAAAACCTTCCATATAGCACTTCCCCATCAAGCATCAGCAGCTCTGCATGCATTCATGATGGAATGCTTCGTTCCCATTTCTCCATGAAGCTGTCGAGTTTCATCTTCTCCGCGCCGAGCGCTCTTTAGGCAAACTGCAAGCATACCAGTCTCTCATCAAGCCTCCAACAACTTCCTGCTTCCTGCTCAACCTTCGTGCCTAATCTGCCGAGGCAGTGGTTGACAATCTTACGGGTAAAACGTTCAGATTCCGCGGCGCCGGCAAATCAAGGCGGAGATCCAGGCTCTCCGCGCCGTCCGAATCGCTGCTGGTCTTCCTCCGAACTCACCGGAGACGGAGGAGGAGGAGAAGGAAAAGCAGCAGGAGGAGGAGGAGGAGCAGCCGGAGGCCATGGAGGAGGAGGCTTCCGGCTTGAGCATGACGGAGGCGAAGCCGGAGTTCACCGTCGCCCAATCACAGGAGATGGCGGAGCAGCAGGCCATACTGGATTCCATACGGGATGAGGCCGAGGTGGAGGCCAACCGCGGCTCATCCGGCAAAGGCAGGCGGAGGCCGACGCCCTTTTCAACGAGCTGGAGGCGGAGATCGAGGCCGAGGAGGCCGCAGCGGAGCAGCCGGATCCGCCGGAGGGGACGGAACTGTGGCAGGCGTTCATTTATCCGCCGGAGGGCATGGAGATCGTCGACATCTCCAACGAAGAGTAGATAGGTTCTATGTAGTACGTAGGTTTTTTATCTTGCATGCTTTTGTCTGGATTTGCGGTTTCTAATATGAGATGTCTGGTTGTAGGATGAATTATTTAAGGCGTGACCGGTCAATGTCCGCGAACGCGACCAGGCGTGTCCGCGGGCGTTTGAGGGACCGGATTTCCAAAGTCCGGCTATAGATTTTTTTAGAAAAGGAGGAATACCTCCGGCCTATCCGGCTGTAGATGCTCTTAGCTTTTAGAACATACAGTTGACACGTTATATCAGAATTTCTACAAGTACTGCGTGAACATCCACACATGCACCTCTTTCTTTCCCGACCAACCGCCATCAGCTCAAGACTACTAAGTACTGCCCCCTCCGATCCACATCTCCAAGACTCCAAATGGAGTCATGAATCATCATGATAATCACAGAAGATCGTTTTGGGGTGTGTCCGAGCGAGACCTTCAAAGGCCCAAGTAATCGAGCCATGCATGAGGTCATGTGGAGGACGCTCCATTGGGCAATCTCTCTTGATCGCGTACGTACGGCCAAGGTTTTCGTGTGTTCCCGCTTCCCAATTTGAGCAAGTGGATATATCATGTAACATGAGCAGTTGCTGTAAATTGCACCTCGCCCATGTATGCGCCTTCCCATATCGGGGAATAGATCGACGAGCTCTGCCTTTTGAGGACGAGCCAGTGGACAATTTTTAAAAGGAGCCAGTACCGTACGAATCTCGTGCAATCGAAGTGTACTAGCTAGTTATATATCAAACGTGTACTTGCTATCCATCTGAGGCAGTACGGCAGTACCTTCTTGGAATGTATCATGAGACATGTGTCTACCCGTTTCCATCCATCAAGAAAGAAACCACCTTCAGATCGTCAGGTATGTGTACTTTCTTCATCGAAGTAACCTCCAAATGCTACTCGATATGAGCTATCAAGTATTGAGGTCTGGTTAAGTGGAGTGAAGGCATCTTCAAAATGGACCCTCAAACCTTGACTATGTGTCCGGACCGCAGTGTTCGGACCAGTTTATCATCCAACGAGGACCCATATATGTCCGTTTAGCAGTCCGGACGTGCGGATTTAGCAATAAACATGGGGAGTTGGGGAGGGGGGGGGGGGGGGGCTTTGTCAAAGTCCGGACATGCACTTGACCAACACAAAGCCTCCACGTGGCCCTTCTCACTTTTCTCTTTTCACATGCATGCCCCCCCCCCCCTCCTGTCTCTTCTTCTACCGGACAAATAAGGATTAATTTGTGAATGGTTTTGGATCACTCGCTCCCGCATCATGTCCGCGGACCACGTCCGGACATAAAAACGGGTATTTACGATGTCCATTTACGGGTCAGCTTCGGAGATGCCCTGAGGCCTGACTCGTCGATGAACGCTTGGGTTTAGAGGAGGAGCTTGATGGAAATATCAGGAGAACCCATCTATAGAACAAAAAATGGACAAACTCATCGTAACCCTAGCTATGGAGTTGTTGATGATACGCTACAAAGCCAAAGCTATTTGGATTGTGCTCTGGCTCAACAGGATCCCCATTCGAGATGTACTGAAAGATCTCAGGCATGCCTCTCTCATCTTCAATGATCATGTTATGTAACATGATGCAACATCTCCTGATTTTTCAAAGGAGCTTGGGGTTCCAATACTCTGCTGGGCCAGGAATGATGTCAAAGTGCTTCTGAAGCACACTGGAAACTCTCTCCACATCCTTCCATATAGACTCTTGACGCGTTGCCTCTCGTTACCGTTAGGACTCGAGATTGTCTTGACAAATGTGACCCATGGAGTATAGATGGCATTCGCAAGGTAGTAACCCATCTTGTACTCACGGCCATTGACAACATAGGTGCAAGGATGAAGAAGATCTAATTCGTCATGCCGGTGACGGGATCCACGCAGCGGTAGCGGCGAAGCTCGATTTCAGAGACGACAGTGACCGGCAGCTGTCTCGGAGTGAGGCACGAGGGCGAGGGCGGTGGAGGCAGCAGGGTGTCGGCGAAGGCACTGGATAGTTGATGGGAGCAATGCCGACAACGACGCAACACTTGATGGAGACGACACAGGCACGAATGTAGAGACCAAAACTTTTACTCCGTGGATGGGAGACGAATAAATTTAGTAGTCGTAGCGGCCGGGGAGGCTAAATTATCCTCCTCTAAATGTTATACGAGATCGGTTAGGTGTCGGTTAGAGGAGAGAAACGAAATTTATCCTCCTCTAACCGACTATAGAAGATAAGTTAGAGATGCTCTAAAATTGGAAGGGTTCGTTTTTATTTATGGGTGGCATGGTGAGTAAGTTACTTCAACTGTAGAGGTAATTCTTGTGTATGAGTCGGATAAAATAACAAAACAAAAATATTGTCATTTATTAGTAGGTATAGGTATAGATTTACACGCCATAATATTCTCATATGGGTTGCATGGTAGCGAAGTACCCCTACTAGTTACTTTATGCATGGCTGACTTAGTCCCTTGAGGTGCTTATAGGGATAGGGTATTTATGTGTGCGTTTATAAGGATGAGTATTTGCTCGTGTAAATAAACGACTTTGATTGTACTTTGTTAAAAAAAAGATACCGTTGACACGTTAAATTCGAATTTCTAAGAACATCCACATATGCACCTCTTTCTTACCCGACCAAGCACCATCAGCTCAAGGCTACTAAGTACCACACTTTGCTTTGGATTGTATGTGAACCAAGACATGTATTGGCTGATTGCTTTTGGATGTGTCGAATGAACTTGCTGCTACCTGATGATATTATTGCTGAAAATTGTGCCCTATGTTAATATATAAATTGTTAGAGCATCTACATTCGAACGCCTCAAACGACCTCTCATACGCCCGCGGATGCGCCCGGTCAGTGACCGGACAGGAGAGAGAAGGAAAAAAGGTGACCCAACCGGACCCCTCATATCATCCCTATACGCCCAGACTCTCCGCGAACCCTCGTATCCATCTGAAATATAAGGAGGATATGAGGGCTCGCGGACGCGCCCGATCAGTCCGTCACGTAGCACGAGCCCCTCCCCGGACCACCTTTTCTTCTTCTTTATTCATTCTTTTCTTTCTCTCTCTTTCTCTCCACCAATCATGTGCAAGTGACCGGACATATGAGGAAGAAAATGAGGAGTGTGGTTGCGCGGACGGACAAATAGGAGACACGCCCGGTCACTTCCGCAGGCATTTAGGGGGTCATATTTGCTAAGTCCGGCTATAGATGTTCTTATGTTGTTTTTCTTCAAAATACAAATGAAATGATGCCGATTTTTTGATTTTTTGTCATTCCATTCTTCCAAACCAAACACTGAAACGGAACCAACCCCGTTCTACTTTTTTGCACCCACCAAACACAGGAACGGAACCGACCCTTTCTTCTGGAATGGAGCAATTCCATATCGTGACAGTTGGTTCCTCAACCAAAGACACCCTAAGTACCATTTCCTCTGATTTGTCTAAGTCAGTGACAATTAAAATAGATTAGTGACAATTAAAATAGATTGAAGGGGGAATATATATATAATATGCAAATCTCCAAGACTCCAAATGGAGTAATGAATCATGATAATCACAGAAGATCATTTTGGGGTGTGTCCAGCGAGACCTTGAAAGGCCAAACCAATGGAGACATGCATGAGGTCATGTGGAAGGCGCTCCATTGGGCAATCTCTCTTGATCGCGTACGTACGGTCTCCATTGGGCAATCTCTCTTGATCGCGTGCGTACGGTCAGGGTTTTCGTGTGTTCTCGCTTCCCAATTTGAGCAAGTGGATATGTGTATCATGTAACATCAGCGGTTGCCGTAAATTGCACCTCGCCGATGTATGCGCCTTCCCATATCGGTGAACAGATCGACGAGCTCTGCCTTTTGAGGTCGAGCCAGTGGAGTTTTCTTACACGGGCCAGTATCGTACGAATCTCATGCAATCGAAGTGTACTAACTCTAAATATACATCAAGCCAGTACTTGCTATCCATCTGAGGCAGTACCTTCTTCGAATGTATCATGAAACATGCATGTGTGTACCCGTTTCCATCCATCGAAGAAAGAAACTACCTTCAGATCGTCAGGTATGTGTACTTTTTTCATTGAAGCAACCCCCAAATGATACTCGATATGAGCGTGTATCGGGTACCGAGGTTTGGTTAAGTGGAGTGGAGGCATCTTCAAAGCGAACCCTCAAAGCCTTTACTATATTCCGGACTGCAGTATTCGGACCACTTTACCATCCAACGGGGACCCCTGTATGTCCGCTTAACAATCTGGACGTGCAAATTCCGGTATCCTAGCTACAAACATGGATGGGAGGGGGGCCTTTGTCGTAGTCCGGACATGCACTTGACCAACACAAAGCCTTCACATGGTCCTCCTCTCTTTTCTCTCTTCACATGCATGGCCTCCCTCTCCTCTCTCTTCTCCTACCGGACAAATAAGGGTTAATTTGTGAATAGTTTTGGATGACTCGCTCCCGTATCATTTCCGCGGATCACGTCCGGACATAAAAACAAACATTTACGATGTCTATTTGGGTGTCAGCTTTGGAGATGCACTGAAGCCTGACTCGTCGATGCTTGCATTTAGTGGAGGGGCTTGATGGAAATAACAGGAGGACCCATCTATAGAACAAAAAATAGACAAAACTCATTGTAACCCTAGCTATGGACTTGGTGATGATACGCTACAAAACCAAAGCTATTTGCCAAGTAATGTGTTTACCCCCAAAAGAATCTAGCAAGCCGTGCAATTGATAGCGACTATCTCAATTGCGTCTTCCTTCTGAACTACATAATCTCAATTGCGTCCTCTTATCAATGTTTTTTTTTTTTATGAAAAGGGATTTTTTTCCGATGCATTTTATTATAACCAGGCAAAAACTCTTAACAGTGTGGAAAAAGACGTTCACATCAACTACGGAGGCACGTGTGATGACTTTGTCAATCTTAAGATCATGTGTCGACAAAGCCTTTTGAAGGTGCTCATAAAAGTAGTATGCACATATATATGTCCGTTTATAGGGATGAGTGTATGTTCGTATGTATGGTCTTCTGCGTCTATGTTGTGTTAAAAACACAATACAACACAAAACTAAACATAAATCAACTCTGGTGGACACGAGATCGGTTAAAGTAGCGGGCCGGAGCGAGAATTTGGAAATGAGCAGCATGGTCGCAGGCTGGCCAATGCTTCAAAATCCGAATAAAAAGGTCTGAAAACCCCAAGCTATAAGACGAGCTCGAAATGGCTCGCTCGCTGGCTGGCTACATAGACACACGCGTCGAAATTATTCCTGAGAAGAAGTTTAGCAGTTTGGCATCCACGACCCCAGCTAGACGAGCAGAACGGAGATGGCTTAAGGCACCTCAGGACTCGGCCAAAATAAATGTAGATGTTGCCATATCCCGTAACCATTGAAAGGGTGGCGAGAGCAGCAATATGCAGCGATGAAGATGGCAAATGTCTTGGTGCTTCGGTCACTTGTTTCGAGGAGCTTGTGGATCCGGAGCCCGGAGGTACTTGAAGCACATGCATGTTGTGAGGGCTTTTCCTTGGGTATCTTCAAAGGGGGGGGACAGCAGCGACGGGAGGCATGTTGAGACATCTGGCGTTGTGCACGAAGGAAGGGCATAAAATTTTGAAGCTCGTGATCTAGCAGAAGTGACGGCTTCTCTGGCTGCAGTTAGACTCGTTTGGTTATTCACCACTCCCGATATCATTCATGTAATAGACACTGTAGACTTTTGAATAAAGTGGTGAAATTTATCAATGATAATTAGTCATGCTGAGCCTACATTTTACAAAATAAATTACTTCAACACTAATACCTTCCTTGGATAATATCTCAGCAGCCTGTAGAAAAATTGAGCACTAAAATTTAAGAAAATCCGTGTTGAAGAGACTAGAGTAATAGAGCCTTGCACACCCCCCCCCCCCCCCCCCCCAAACCGTATAAAAGCAGTATGGTCATTTGACCATAAGGTATACCCATCTCTGTATGTGGCACATATGAGCTATACATAGAGGTCAGGGACGAAGCTAGAAAAAAAATGTCTATGGTGTCAGCTCTATTTTAATGGGGTCAGATTACATAAATGAAAAGTGGTTGGTGTAATTTAATGAAGGTTTTGCTAGTTATCACTGGTGTCAGTTGACACCAGTGCTCATGTAGCAGCTCCGTCCCTCATAGACGTACCCAGCCGATCCGCCCGCCCTTCAGACAAACCGGCGCACACACCCTCCGTCCTTGTCTGGCCCATTTTTCTCTTTTTATAACCTTTAAAAAATAAGTGTGTGAGGTGGGATTCAAACTCCCAACCTCTTGATTTATTTCCACCCACGGTAACCAACTCGGACAACTCATTGTCTGAATCTAGTTTTCTTCTTTTTTGGTTTTATTTGGTGGGTTTTTCCTACGGTTTTGTTTTTTCCTATTTTTATTTATTTCTTCTTCTTTTTTCTCTTTTCTTTTTCATTTTCTTAGATTTGTGAACATTTTATTAAATTTGTGATTTCAAATACGTGAACTTAAATTTGAATCCATGATTGTTTTTCAAATGAATGAATATTTTAAATTTTATAAACTTTTATGAAATTCATAAACTTTTTCAAAGCAATGGCCTTTTTTCAGTTTTGTGAACTTTTTTTCAAATTCGTGACTTTTTTGTGCAAGTGATCACCTTGGCCCATGGAATTGACATCTCTGACGCACGCTCGTGCTGGTTGCTACGTGTGGCGGAAATTTTCCAACACCAACACAATAAAGCGAAAATTTGGGTTTTCTGGTTCGGTCTTTCATCTGTCGGTTTTATGCCCACACCTAGGTCCAAGGACCGAAAAAGTTGGTGAAATTGAAAAAAGCTCATCGGTTTGAAGAAAGTTCACGAATTTGACAAAACAATTCATGAAATTGAAGAAAGTTCATCCATTTTTAAAAAAGTTCACAAATTAATTACATTTTTCACAGGAGGCTGCCCGACTAGGTCGAACCATTGTCGCGCGCGAAAACAGGGAAAAGTTAAAATAAAAAATTTAAGTATATGTAATTATGATTTTGAATACTGTTTTCTTTCAAACCTGTCATGGATGCGTACCATGTGCATGCCAACCTGCTGGCAAAAGCTGAGGTCATTTCATGAATGTAAAAAAACACAATGTTCAACGAAGAGTGTTCGGGTATGGCAGAAGGTTGCGTTTGAGAGCAAAAATTTTTTGCAGCCGTCAAATGACCACCAAAAAAATCATAAACTTATATGAGCAATTATTTAAAGGCACAATGCCAAGTTGTTTTGGTTTTCCATAATTTATATTTTCAAGAGTTTTCTCGATCAAAAAAATCCGATAAATGGTCGGACGTGTCGTAACTTGCATACCGTGTGGAAAATCGTTCAAACCTGACATGAATGCCAACCATGGATATGCACACCTACTTGCAAAAGTTGAGGTCATTTGAAGAATGTCCAAACATAGATCATATTCAACGGAGGATGTTCGGGTTGGCTAGCTAGAAGGCTCCGTCTGAGAGCATGTCGTTTCTCGATATCCTTGAAATGGCCTCAATTTTTTCAATAACCTTGTATGACCAATTCAAGGCACCATGCCAAGTTGTTTTGGTTTTTGACAACTTTTACATTTTCTGGAGTTTTCTCAGTCAAAAAACATCCATAAGTTCTGGAGCAGTTATGATAGACGGAAGCACTTTCGCAATGGATCGCAGAACTGCCGACACCCCAAATCCATACCAACCATTAAAATAGATGACCCTTACACTGCGGTCCATCATTGGAAGAACTCGAAATATCTCCTCTCTCGCTTCATCAACATCTTTCGCAAATATCTCCTATAAAATAAAACAATAAAAGGGAAGAAACTGTAAGTCAGTCAGAACACCTTTGCTAGCGACAATATTAATTAAACATGTAACGTTGTGTACTCTGAGAGTCTGGGTACTACCTCCATGTAACAATGTAGGTTGTTTAAGAGTTGAGCAGAATTAAGACTCTAGGTAAATTGCCATATTAGAACTAGTACTGGTGTACTTCTAATTCCATGGAGGAAATTTAAAAAGGAAAAATAGGTAAAACAACATTGAAATTGCACAACTAATTTTGAGAGGCACAGGGGTGCGAAGAAGCAAATGTAGGTCTTTGAAACACATAGCAATTATGGTGAGGAATATTGAATAATCTACCTATCGGTTATTCCGTTATTGTCATAAATATAGATCCTTTTAATATTCCTTTTTTCTCAAAATATGAATCCTTCTACATACCTATGGGTTTCGGCTCATTTTGTTAAATAGATAAATTGGTCCAAGAGCGCTCTGGCATATATGACTCTTAGCAGTGATTGCAACACTATCTAGAAACCATGATGTTTCTTTACCCAGTGTTTCCGAACCTGGTGCCCCCTTCCATCATGAGATCGAATAATATATGCATGACTCGGGTTGATGTATATAGAAAATTAGCATAGAAGACCATGAAATGCTCAACATAAGATAACTCGTAGCTAAAGAAAACACATGGACAAGAAATTACCAATTTAGGAAGACTCATGATGAACTCCTCTGCCGAAGGCCAGGAGAGATGCAGCAGAAAATTTAATAATCTAACCCATCACCAAAGATTTCTTGCCAGCACCTACTCTTGCACAACAGAATGGTAATACGTTACTTTTGTGCTTGACCGCTCAAGCAATTAGTGCTACTTATGCAGCAGAATACTTGAAGGGAGCGACGAAAGGAAGTTAGAAAATGCTGTTGTATGTATGTGTGTACCTCAACAGGAGAAGAACAGCTTGAAGCGAAGAAACTTGGACTGGTATTTCTGAAATAGTCCGATCAACTTATGCTACACTGCTAGTGCACCGCCAGATTAGAGCAGAAAATGAAATATGCAACAATTGCAGTTTGCACTCCGAAGCTAGACGCACACGTTGGACCCCAGAAATTTTCCTCCTCACCCTGATTAAAGCATGCATGATTCTTTGCTTGTTGCCTTCACACTGGCCATAGAGCCCTTTGCTTCATGCTGCCCTTTTCCTCTTTGCCAAAGCATGAAGCAACGTGCTGCTTTGTGTTCTTTTTCTTTTTCTAAAGATGATTCTTACAACCATGCTGATATAAAAATGCCCTGTCCTGGCCCCTGCAAAAATCATTTTTCTATGTGTGAACCACAAACCTACATCATATGTACCTTTTGTTACGGACCTCGTGAGTGAGTGAGGAATAACAAAAATGAACCGTCAATATACACCCATCGAGTACATGGTAAGCAATATGTGTCTATTAATTCAAAATCCATCCAATCAAGGCAAGAATTACAGAATCTGAAGAAGAAAATGGGGAAAAGCAGTTCAATACAAGCTCTGCCCTGTGCTGGCATGCCATAATCCTTTTGCATACTTCAGGGTTTTACATGTTAGATATGTTTTTCACCTTGGAAGATGGCATGTTTTGTTTCCTGATTATATTACATTGTGTCAGTATAGATGTACTTTTTACTTTTTTGGACTGCAAAGTTTAATTTTGATAGTATACACTACAAAAACGTGCCTTGCACGTGCAACATTACGAGTTCTATGAGTTTGAGTTTCTCAAAAAAGAACTATATGTTTGCAATTTTTTATTTCTAGGATCTATATAGGTGTGCAAGAATATAACATGTGAAGCTCCTGGCCTCTTCCAGGGAATATAACAGGCAAAGCTATTGCTTGTTCCTCACAACAAGATGAGCATGACTTGAATAAACCGTGTTAAGAATTTATGTTCATATGATAAGTTAATAATGGATTATGTTGTTCATTTAAATCTCAAAACATCAGGCCACGTTTGGAACAAGTTACTGTGAATTGTTAGAAAATTCATATGAATTTCACGACGTGTCGGAACAGGGTCTTAATCAACTCCCACAACAGAGTTTCTCTGCTGCATGTCCAACCTGCAATGCAATTTCAGTTTCCGGACGCCTACTTTGCCTTCCTATGCTATTCATTCTGGGGTCATAAAGAAATTCTTCAAGACAACATCTGAAAAACATGACTAGCTGGGACCAGCCATACATGTTAACATTCAGGACATATTGTAAATACACGGCAGGTGTGCAACTGCACCCAGGTCCAGATACTGCGTCCAAACGAAACTGAAAAGAAATTCAGATAACTTAACTGTAAACAACGTAAAGAGGGATCGGACACTCTGTATGGCACAAGAAATCATCTTGTGTCATCGCCAACATCATTGTGGCTTGAATGAAATGCAGTTGCAGCAATCTTCTACAATGTCCGGATCAAAACCATGTCAGCAACACCAGTGGTAGCAAGGGCCAGAATCAAAGCATGGGAGTAGAAGGATAGATTGATCATCTAGCAGTAAAAATAGGGTCGGGGTTGGCGCTTGGTTGTGTTCTTCTTGCATACTCGATCAGCAATCCTTCCGAAGACGCACCAGGTACGTGCCAAGTCCCTGAACCATCATGGGAGAAAGATGTCTGCATGAGAACCACTCCCTCTATAAACTAATATAAGAGTGTTTAGATTACTAAACTAGTAATCTAAATGCTCTTATTAGTTTACAGAGGGAGTACATTACAGAATTTGACCAAAAATGTGTTTTACAAATTAATTATACCTGATGTAGGGCTGCAGGCCTTTCCGTTCCCACCTTGACCGCTCCCGGAATAGTGTTGCAAACCTCTCAGCTGGCGTCAATGGCAGATCAGCAAGAAACTATGCACCCAGGTCTCAGCCCAAAACCTTCCATATAGCACTTCCCCATCAAGCATCAGCAGCTCTGCATGCATTCATGATGGAATGCTTCGTTCCCATTTCTCCATGAAGCTGTCGAGTTTCATCTTCTCCGCGCCGAGCGCTCTTTAGGCAAACTGCAAGCATACCAGTCTCTCATCAAGCCTCCAACAACTTCCTGCTTCCTGCTCAACCTTCGTGCCTAATCTGCCGAGGCAGTGGTTGACAATCTTACGGGTAAAACGTTCAGATTCCGCGGCGCCGGCAAATCAAGGCGGAGATCCAGGCTCTCCGCGCCATCCGAATCGCTCCTGGTCTTCCTCCGAACACACCGGAGACGGAGGAGGAGGAGAAGGAAAAGCAGCAGGAGGAGGAGGAGGAGCAGCCGGAGGCCATGGAGGAGGAGGCTCCCGGCTTGAGCATGATGGAGGCGAAGCCGGAGTTCACCGTCGCCCAATCACAGGAGATGGCGGAGCAGCAGGCCATACTGGATTCCATCCGGGATGAGGCCAAGGTGGAGGCCAACCGCGGCTCATCCGGCAAAGGCAGGCGGAGGCCGACGCCCTTTTCAACGAGCTGGAGGCGGAGATCGAGGCGGGGGAGGCCGCAGCGGAGCAACCGGATCCGCCGGAGGGGACGGAACTGCGGCAGGCGTTCATTTATCCGCCGGAGGGCATGGAGATCGTCGACATCTCCAACGAAGAATAGATAGGTTCTATGTAGTACGTACGTTTTTTATCTTGCATGCTTTTGTCTGGATTTGCGGTTTCTAATATGAGATGTCTGGTTGTAGGATGAATTATTTAAGGCGTGACCGGTCAATGTCCGCGAACGCGACCAGGCGTGTCCGCGGGCGTTTGAGGGACCGGATTTCCAAAGTCCGGCTATAGATTTTTTTAGAAAAGGAGGAATACCTCCGGCCTATCCGGCTGTAGATGCTCTTAGCTTTTAGAACATACAGTTGACACGTTATATCAGAATTTCTACAAGTACTGCGTGAACATCCACACATGCACCTCTTTCTTTCCCGACCAACCGCCATCAGCTCAAGACTACTAAGTACTGCCCCCTCCGATCCACATCTCCAAGACTCCAAATGGAGTCATGAATCATCATGATAATCACAGAAGATCGTTTTGGGGTGTGTCCGAGCGAGACCTTCAAAGGCCCAAGTAATCGAGCCATGCATGAGGTCATGTGGAGGACGCTCCATTGGGCAATCTCTCTTGATCGCGTACGTACGGCCAAGGTATTCGTGTGTTCCCGCTTCCCAATTTGAGCAAGTGGATATATCATGTAACATGAGCAGTTGCTGTAAATTGCACCTCGCCCATGTATGCGCCTTCCCATATCGGGGAATATATCGACGAGCTCTGCCTTTCGAGGACGAGCCAGTGGACAATTTTTAAAAGGAGCCAGTACCGTACGAATCTCGTGCAATCGAAGTGTACTAGCTAGTTATATATCAAACGTGTACTTGCTATCCATCTGAGGCAGTACGGCAGTACCTTCTTGGAATGTATCATGAGACATGTGTGTACCCGTTTCCATCCATCAAGAAAGAAGCCACCTTCAGATCGTCAGGTATGTGTACTTTCTTCATCGAAGTAACCTCCAAATGCTACTCGATATGAGCTATCAAGTATTGAGGTTTGGTTAAGTGGAGTGAAGGCATCTTCAAAATGGACCCTCAAACCTTGACTATGTGTCCGGACTGCAGTGTTCGGACCAGTTTATCATCCAACGAGGACCCATATATGTCCGTTTAGAAGTCCGGACGTGCGGATTTAGCAATAAACATGGGGAGTTGGGGAGGGGGGGGGGGGGCTTTGTCAAAGTCCGGACATGCACTTGACCAACACAAAGCCTCCACGTGGCCCTTCTCACTTTTCTCATTTCACATGCATGCCCCCCCCCCCCCCCCCCTCCTGTCTCTTCTTCTACCGGACAAATAAGGATTAATTTGTGAATGGTTTTGGATCACTCGCTCCCGCATCATGTCCGCGGACCACGTCCGGACATAAAAACGGGTATTTACGATGTCCATTTACGGGTCAGCTTCGGAGATGCCCTGAGGCCTGACTCGTCGATGAACGCTTGGGTTTAGAGGAGGAGCTTGATGGAAATATCAGGAGAACCCATCTATAGAACAAAAAATGTACAAACTCATCGTAACCCTAGCTATGGAGTTGTTGATGATACGCTACAAAGCCAAAGCTATTTGGATTGTGCTCTGGCTCAACAGGATCCCCATTCGAGATGTACTGAAAGATCTCAGGCATGCCTCTCTCATCTTCAATGATCATATTATGTAACATGATGCAACATCTCCTGATTTTTCATAGGAGCTTGGGGTTCCAATACTCCGCTGGGCGAAGAATGATGTCAAAGTGCTTCTGAAGCACACTGGAAACTCTCTCCACATCCTTCCATATAGACTCTTGACGCGTTGCAAGTGAGATCTCTCGTTACCGTTAGGACTCGAGATTGTCTTGACAAATGTGACCCATGGAGTATAGATGGCATTCGCAAGGTAGTAACCCATCTTGTACTCACGGCCATTGACAACATAGGTGCAAGGATGAAGAAGATCTAATTCGTCATGCCGGTGACGGGATCCACGCAGCGGTAGCGGCGAAGCTCGATTTCAGAGACAACAGTGACCGGCAGCTGTCTCGGAGTGAGGCACGAGGGCGAGGGCGGTGGAGGCAGCAGGGTGTCGGCGAAGGCACTGGATAGTTGACGGGAGCAATGCCGACAACGACGCAACACTTGATGGAGACGACACGGGCACGAATGTAGAGACCAAAACTTTTACTCCGTGGATGGGAGACGAATAAATTTAGTAGTCGTAGCGGCCGGGGAGGCTAAATTATCCTCCTCTAAATGTTATACGAGATCGGTTAGGTGTCGGTTAGAGGAGAGAAACGAAATTTATCCTCCTCTAACCGACTATAGAAGATAAGTTAGAGATGCTCTAAAATTGGAAGGGTTCGTTTTTATTTATGGGTGGCATGGTGAGTAAGTTACTTCAACTGTAGAGGTAATTCTTGTGTATGAGTCGGATAAAATAACAAAACAAAAATATTGTCATTTATTAGTAGGTATAGGTATAGATTTACACGCCATAATATTCTCATATGGGTTGCATGGTAGCGAAGTACCCCTACTAGTTACTTTATGCATGGCTGACTTAGTCCCTTGAGGTGCTTATAGGGATAGGGTATTTATGTGTGCGTTTATAAGGATGAGTATTTGCTCGTGTAAATAAACGACTTTGATTGTACTTTGTTAAAAAAAAGATACCGTTGACACGTTAAATTCGAATTTCTAAGAACATCCACATATGCACCTCTTTCTTACCCGACCAAGCACCATCAGCTCAAGGCTAGTAAGTACCACACTTTGCTTTGGATTGTATGTGAACCAAGACATGTATTGGCTGATTGCTTTTGGATGTGTCGAATGAACTTGCTGCTACCTGATGATATTATTGCTGAAAATTGTGCCCTATGTTAATATATAAATTGTTAGAGCATCTACATTCGAACGCCTCAAACGACCTCTCATACGCCCGCGGATGCGCCCGGTCAGTGACCGGACAGGAGAGAGAAGGAAAAAAGGTGACCCAACCGGACCCCTCATATCATCCCTATACGCCCAGACTCTCCGCGAACCCTCGTATCCATCTGAAATATAAGGAGGATATGAGGGCTCGCGGACGCGCCCGATCAGTCCGTCACGTAGCACGAGCCCCTCCCCGGACCACCTTTTCTTCTTCTTTATTCATTCTTTTCTTTCTCTCTCTTTCTCTCCACCAATCATGTGCAAGTGACCGGACATATGAGGAAGAAAATGAGGAGTGTGGTTGCGCGGACGGACAAATAGGAGACACGCCCGGTCACTTCCGCAGGCATTTAGGGGGTCATATTTGCTAAGTCCGGCTATAGATGTTCTTATGTTGTTTTTCTTCAAAATACAAATGAAATGATGCCGAATTTTTTATTTTTTGTCATTCCATTCTTCCAAACCAAACACTGAAACGGAACCAACCCCGTTCTACTTTTTTGCACCCACCAAACACAGGAACGGAACCGACCCTTTCTTCTGGAATGGAGCAATTCCATTTCGTGACAGTTGGTTCCTCAACCAAAGACACCCTAAGTACCATTTCCTCTGATTTGTCTAAGTCAGTGACAATTAAAATAGATTGAAGGGGGAATATATATATAATATGCAAATCTCCAAGACTCCAAATGGAGTAATGAATCATGATAATCACAGAAGATCATTTTGGGGTGTGTCCAGCGAGACCTTGAAAGGCCAAACCAATGGAGACATGCATGAGGTCATGTGGAAGGCGCTCCATTGGGCAATCTCTCTTGATCGCGTACGTACGGTCTCCATTGGGCAATCTCTCTTGATCGCGTGCGTACGGTCAGGGTTTTCGTGTGTTCTCGCTTCCCAATTTGAGGAAGTGGATATGTGTATCATGTAACATCAGCGGTTGCCGTAAATTGCACCTCGCCGATGTATGCGCCTTCCCATATCGGTGAACAGATCAACGAGCTCTGCCTTTTGAGGTCGAGCCAGTGGAGTTTTCTTACACGGGCCAGTATCGTACGAATCTCATGCAATCGAAGTGTACTAACTCTAAATATACATCAAGCCTGTACTTGCTATCCATCTGAGGCAGTACCTTCTTCGAATGTATCATGAAACATGCATGTGTGTACCCGTTTCCATCCATCGAAGAAAGAAACTACCTTCAGATCGTCAGGTATGTGTACTTTTTTCATCGAAGCAACCCCCAAATGATACTCGATATGAGCGTGTATCGGGTACCGAGGTTTGGTTAAGTGGAGTGGAGGCATCTTCAAAGCGAACCCTCAAAGCCTTTACTATATTCCGGACTGCAGTATTCGGACCACTTTACCATCCAACGGGGACCCCTGTATGTCCGCTTAACAATCTGGACGTGCAAATTCCGGTATCCCAGCTACAAACATGGATGGGAGGGGGGCCTTTGTCGTAGTCCGGACATGCACTTGACCAACACAAAGCCTTCACATGGTCCTCCTCTCTTTTCTCTCTTCACATGCATGGCCTCCCTCTCCTCTCCCTTCTCCTACCGGACAAATAAGGGTTAATTTGTGAATAGTTTTGGATGACTCGCTCCCGTATCATGTCCGCGGATCACGTCCGGACATAAAAACAAACATTTACGATGTCTATTTGGGTGTCAGCTTTGGAGATGCGCTGAAGCCTGACTCGTCGATGCTTGCATTTAGTGGAGGGGCTTGATGGAAATAACAGGAGAACCCATCTATAGAACAAAAAATAGACAAAACTCATTGTAACCCTAGCTATGGACTTGTTGATGATACGCTACAAAACCAAAGCTATTTGCCAAGTAATGTGTTTACCCCCAAAAGAATCTAGCAAGCCGTGCAATTGATAGCGACTATCTCAATTGCGTCTTCCTTCTGAACTACATAATCTCAATTGCGTCCTCTTAGCAATGTTTTTTTTTATGAAAAGGGATTTTTTTTCCGCTGCATTTTATTATAACCAGGCAAAAACTCTTAACAGTGTGGAAAAAGACGTTCACATCAACTACGGAGGCACGTGTGATGACTTTGTCAATCTAAAGATCATGTGTCGACAAAGCCTTTTGAAGGTGCTCATAAAAGTAGTATGCGCATATATATGTCCGTTTATAGGGATGAGTGTATGTTCGTATGTATGGTCTTCTGCGTCTATGTTGTGTTAAAAACACAATACAACACAAAACTAAACATAAATCAACTCGGGTGGACACGAGATCGGTTAAAGTAGCGGGCCGGAGCGAGAATTTGGAAATGAGCAGCATGGTCGCAGGCTGGCCAATGCTTCAAAATCCGAATAAAAAGGTCTGAAAACCCCAAGCTATAAGACGAGCTCGAAATGGCTCGCTCGCTGGCTGGCAACATAGACACACGCGTCGAAATTATTCCTGAGAAGAAGTTTAGCAGTTTGGCATCCACGACCCCAGCTAGACGAGCAGAACGGAGATGGCTTAAGGCACCTCAGGACTCGGCCAAAATAAATGTAGATGTTGCCATATCCCGTAACCATTGAAAGGGTGGCGAGAGCAGCAATATGCAGCGATGAAGATGGCAAATGTCTTGGTGCTTCGGTCACTTGTTTCGAGGAGCTTGTGGATCCGGAGCCCGGAGGTACTTGAAGCACATGCATGTTGTGAGGGCTTTTCCTTGGGTATCTTCAAAGGGGGGGGGGACAGCAGCGACGGGAGGCATGTTGAGACATCTGGCGTTGTGCACGAAGGAAGGGCATAAAATTTTGAAGCTCGTGATCTAGCAGAAGTGACGGCTTCTCTGGCTGCAGTTAGACTCGTTTGGTTATTCACCACTCCCGATATCATACATGTAATAGACACTGTAGACTTTTGAATAAAGTGGTGAAATTTATCAATGATAATTAGTCATGCTGAGCCTACATTTTACAAAATAAATTACTTCAACACTAATACCTTCCTTGGATAATATCTCAGCAGCCTGTAGAAAAATTGAGCACTAAAATTTAAGAAAATCCGTGTTGAAGAGACTAGAGTAATAGAGCCTTGCACCCCCCCCCCCCCCCTACAAACCGTATAAAAGCAGTATGGTCATCTGACCATAAGGTATACCCATCTCTGTATGTGGCACATATGAGCTATACATAGAGGTCAGGGACGAAGCTAGAAAAAAAATGTCTATGGTGTCAGCTCTATTTTAATGGGGTCAGATTACATAAATGAAAAGTGGTTGGTGTAATTTAATGAAGGTTTTGCTAGTTATCACTGGTGTCAGTTGACACCAGTGCTCATGTAGCAGCTCCGTCCCTCATAGACGTACCCAGCCGATCCGCCCGCCCTTCAGACAAACCGGCGCACACACCCTCCGTCCTTGTCTGGCCCATTTTTCTCTTTTTATAACCTTTAAAAAATAAGTGTGTGAGGTGGGATTCAAACTCCCAACCTCTTGATTTATTTCCACCCACGGTAACCAACTCGGACAACTCATTGTCTGAATCTAGTTTTCTTCTTTTTTGGTTTTATTTGGTGGGTTTTTCCTACGGTTTTGTTTTTTCCTATTTTTATTTATTTCTTCTTCTTTTTTCTCTTTTCTTTTTCATTTTCTTAGATTTGTGAACATTTTATTAAATTTGTGATTTCAAATACGTGAACTTAAATTTGAATCCATGATTGTTTTTCAAATGAATGAATATTTTAAATTTTATAAACTTTTATGAAATTCATAAACTTTTTCAAAGCAATGGCCTTTTTTCAGTTTTGTGAACTTTTTTTCAAATTCGTGACTTTTTTGTGCAAGTGATCACCTTGGCCCATGGAATTGACATCTCTGACGCACGCTCGTGCTGGTTGCTACGTGTGGCGGAAATTTTCCAACACCAACACAATAAAGCGAAATTTTGGGTTTTCTGGTTCGGTCTTTCATCTGTCGGTTTTATGCCCACACCTAGGTCCAAGGACCGAAAAAGTTGGTGAAATTGAAAAAAGCTCATCGGTTTGAAGAAAGTTCACGAATTTGACAAAACAATTCATGAAATTGAAGAAAGTTCATCGATTTTTAAAAAAGTTCACAAATTAATTACATTTTTCGCAGGAGGCTGCCCGACTAGGTCGAACCATTGTCGCGCGCGAAAACAGAGAAATGTTAAAATAAAAAATTTAAGTATATGTAATTATGATTTTGAATACTGTTTTCTTTCAAACCTGTCATGGATGCGTACCATGTGCATGCCAACCTGTTGGCAAAAGCTGAGGTCATTTCATGAATGTAAAAAAACACAATGTTCAACGAAGAGTGTTCGGGTATGGCAGAAGGTTGCGTTTGAGAGCAAAAAAAAATTGCATCCGTCAAATGACCACCAAAAAAATCATAAACTTATATGAGCAATTATTTAAAGGCACAATGCCAAGTTGTTTTGGTTTTCCATAATTTATATTTTCAAGAGTTTTCTCGATCAAAAAAATCCGATAAATGGTCGGACGTGTCGTAACTTGCATACCGTGTGGAAAATCGTTCAAACCTGACATGAATGCCAACCATGGATATGCACACCTACTTGCAAAAGTTGAGGTCATTTGAAGAATGTCCAAACATAGATCATATTCAACGGAGGATGTTCGGGTTGGCTAGCTAGAAGGCTCTGTCTGAGAGCATGTCGTTTCTCGATATCCTTGAAATGGCCTCAATTTTTTCAATAACCTTGTATGACCAATTCAAGGCACCATGCCAAGTTGTTTTGGTTTTTGACAACTTTTACATTTTCTGGAGTTTTCTCAGTCAAAAAACATCCATAAGTTCTGGAGCAGTTATGACAGACGGAAGCACTTTCGCTATGGATCGCAGAACTGTCGACACCCCAAATCCATACCAACCATTAAAATAGATGACCCTTACACTGCGGTCCATCATTGGAAGAACTCGAAATATCTCCTCTCTCGCTTCATCAACATCTTTCGCAAATATCTCTTAGAAAATAAAACAATAAAAGGGAAGAAACTGTAAGTCAGTCAGAACACCTTTGCTAGCGACAATATTAATTAAACATGTAACGTTGTGTACTCTGAGAGTCTGGGTACTACCTCCATGTAACAATGTAGGTTGTTTAAGAGTTGAGCAGAATTAAGACTCTAGGTAAATTGCCATATTGGAACTAGTACTGGTGTACTTCTAATTCCATGGAGGAAATTAAAAAAGGAAAAATAGGTAAAACAACATTGAAATTGCACAAATAATTTTGAGAGGCACAGGGGTGCGAAGAAGCAAATGTAGGTCTTTGGAACACACATTAGTCTCATCTATTGCATGCCAATTACATAGCAATTATGGTGAGGAATATTGAATAATCTACCTGTCGGTTATTCCGTTATTGTCATAAATATAGATCCTTTTAATATTCCTTTTTTCTCAAAATATGAATCCTTCTACATACCTATGGGTTTCGGCTCATTTTGTTAAATAGATAAATTGGTCCAAGAGAGCTCTGGCATATATGACTCTTAGCAGTGATTGCAACACTATCTAGAAACCATGATGTTTCTTTACCCAGTGTTTCCGAACCTGGTGCCCCCTTCCATCATGAGATCGAATAATATATGCATGACTCGGGTTGATGTATATAGAAAAATTAGCATAGAAGACCATGAAATGCTCAACATAAGATAACTCGTAGCTAAAGAAAACACATGGACAAGAAATTACCAATTTAGGAAGACTCATGATGAACTCCTCTGCCGAAGGCCAGGAGAGATGCAGCAGAAAATTTAATAATCTAACCCATCACCGAAGATTTCTTGCCAGCACCTACTCTTGCACAACAGAATGGTAATACGTTACTTTTGTGCTTGACCGCTCAAGGAATTAGTGCTACTTATGCAGCAGAATACTTGAAGGGGGCGACAAAAGGAAGTTAGAAAATGCTGTTGTATGTATGTGTGTACCTCAACAGGAGAAGAACAGCTTGAAGCGAAGAAACTTGGACTGGTATTTCTGAAATAGTCCGATCAACTTATGCTACACTGCTAGTGCACCGCCAGATTAGAGCAGAAAATGAAATATGCAACAATTGCAGTTTGCACTCCGAAGCTAGACGCACGCGTTGGACCCCAGAAATTTTCCTCCTCACCCTGATTAAAGCATGCATGATTCTTTGCTTGTTGCCTTCACACTGGCCATAGAGCCCTTTGCTTCATGCTGCCCTTTTCCTCTTTGCCAAAGCATGAAGCAACGTGCTGCTTTGTGTTCTTTTTCTTTTTCTAAAGATGATTCTTACAACCATGCTGATATAAAAATGCCCTGTCCTGGCCCCTGCAAAAATCATTTTTCTATGTGTGAACCACAAACCTACATCATATGTACCTTTTGTTACGGACCTGGTGAGTGAGTGAGGAATAACAAAAATGAACCGTCAATATACACCCATCGAGTACACGGTAAGCAATATGTGTCTATTAATTCAAAATCCATCCAATCAAGGCAAGAATTACAGAATCTGAAGAAGAAAATGGGGAAAAGCAGTTCAATACAAGCTCTGCCCTGTGCTGGCATGCCATAATCCTTTTGCATACTTCAGGGTTTTACATGTTAGATATGTTTTTCACCTTGCAAGATGGCATGTTTTGTTTCCTGATTATATTACATTGTGTCAGTATAGATGTACTTTTTACTTTTTTGGACTGAAAAGTTTAATTTTGATAGTATACACTACAAAAACGTGCCTTGCACGTGCAACATTACGAGTTCTATGAGTTTGAGTTTCTCAAAAAAGAACTATATGTTTGCAATTTTTTATTTCTAGGATCTATATAGGTGTGCAAGAATATAACATGTGAAGCTCCTGGCCTCTTCCAGGGAATATAACAGGCAAAGCTATTGCTTGTTCCTCACAACAAGATGAGCATGACTTGAATAAACCGTGTTAAGAATTTATGTTCATATGATAAATTAATAATGGATTATGTTGTTCATTTAAATCTCAAAACATCAGGCCACGTTTGGAACAAGTTACTGTGAATTGTTAGAAAATTCATATGAATTTCACGACGTGTCGGAACAGGGTCTTAATCAACTCCCACAACAGAGTTTCTCTGCTGCATGTCCAACCTGCAATGCAATTTCAGTTTCCGGACGCCTACTTTGCCTTCCTATGCTATTCATTCTGGGGTCATAAAGAAATTCTTCAAGACAACATCTGAAAAACATGACTAGCTGGGACCAGCCATACATGTTAACATTCAGGACATATTGTAAATACACGGCAGGTGTGCAACTGCATCCAGGTCCAGATACTGCGTCCAAACGAAACTGAAAAGAAATTCAGATAACTTAACTGTATACAACGTAAAGAGGGATCGGACACTCTGTATGGCACAAGAAATCATCTTTTGTCATCGCCAACATCATTGTGGCTTGAATGAAATGCAGTTGCAGCAATCTTCTACAATGTCCGGATCAAAACCATGTCAGCAACACCAGTGGTAGCAAGGGCCAGAATCAAAGCATGGGAGTACAAGGATAGATTGATCATCTAGCAGTAAAAATAGGGTCGGGGTTGGCGCTTGGTTGTGTTCTTCTTGCATACTCGATCAGCAATCCTTCCGAAGACGCACCAGGTACGTGCCAAGTCCCTGAACCATCATGGGAGAAAGATGTCTGCATGAGAACCACTCCCTCTATAAACTAATATAAGAGTGTTTAGATTACTAAACTAGTAATCTAAATGCTCTTATTAGTTTACAGAGGGAGTACATTACAGAATTTGACCAAAAATGTGTTTTACAAATTAATTATACCTGATGTAGGGCTGCGGGCCTTTCCGTTCCCACCTTGACCGCTCCCGGAATAGTGTTGCAAACCTCTCAGCTGGCGTCAATGGCAGATCAGCAAGAAACTATGCACCCAGGTCTCAGCCCAAAACCTTCCATATAGCACTTCCCCATCAAGCATCAGCAGCTCTGCATGCATTCATGATGGAATGCTTCGTTCCCATTTCTCCATGAAGCTGTCGAGTTTCATCTTCTCCGCGCCGAGCGCTCTTTAGGCAAATTGCAAGCATACCAGTCTCTCAACAAGCCTCCAACAACTTCCTGCTTCCTGCTCAACCTTCGTGCCTAATCTGCCGAGGCAGTGGTTGACAATCTTACGGGTAAAACGTTCAGATTCCGCGGCGCCGGCAAATCAAGGCGGAGATCCAGGCTCTCCGCGCCGTCCGAATCGCTGCGGGTCTTCCTCCGAACTCACCGGAGACGGAGGAGGAGGAGAAGGAAAAGCAGCAGGAGGAGGAGGAGGAGCAGCCGGAGGCCATGGAGGAGGAGGCTCCCGGCTTGAGCATGACGGAGGCGAAGCCGGAGTTCACCGTCGCCCAATCACAGGAGATGGCGGAGCAGCAGGCCATACTGGATTCCATCCGGGATGAGGCCGAGGTGGAGGCCAACCGCGGCTCATCCGGCAAAGGCAGGTGGAGGCCGACGCCCTTTTCAACGAGCTGGAGGCGGAGATCGAGGCAGAGGAGGCCGCAGCGGAGCAGCCGGATCCGCCGGAGGGGACGGAACTGTGGCAGGCGTTCATTTATCCGTCGGAGGGCATGGAGATCGTCGACATCTCCAACGAAGAGTAGATAGGTTCTATGTAGTACGTAGTTTTTTTATCTTGCATGCTTTTGTCTGGATTTGCGGTTTCTAATATGAGATGTCTGGTTGTAGGATGAATTATTTAAGGCGTGACCGGTCAATGTCCGCGAACGCGACCAGGCATGTCCGCGGGCGTTTGAGGGACCGGATTTCCAAAGTCCGGCTATAGATTTTTTTAGAAAAGGAGGAATACCTCCGGCCTATCCGGCTGTAGATGCTCTTAGCTTTTAGAACATACAGTTGACACGTTATATCAGAATTTCTACAAGTACTGCGTGAACATCCACACATGCACCTCTTTCTTTCCCGACCAACCGCCATCAGCTCAAGACTACTAAGTACTGCCCCCTCCGATCCACATCTCCAAGACTCCAAATGGAGTCATGAATCATCATGATAATCACAGAAGATCGTTTTGGGGTGTGTCCGAGCGAGACCTTCAAAGGCCCAAGTAATCGAGCCATGCATGAGGTCATGTGGAGGACGCTCCATTGGGCAATCTCTCTTGATCGCGTACGTACGGCCAAGGTTTTCGTGTGTTCCCGCTTCCCAATTTGAGCAAGTGGATATATCATGTAACATGAGCAGTTGCTGTAAATTGCACCTCGCCCATGTATGCGCCTTCCCATATCGGGGAATAGATCGACGAGCTCTGCCTTTTGAGGACGAGCCAGTGGACAATTTTTAAAAGGAGCCAGTACCGTACGAATCTCGTGCAATCGAAGTGTACTAGCTAGTTATATATCAAACGTGTACTTGCTATCCATCTGAGGCAGTACGGCAGTACCTTCTTGGAATGTATCATGAGACATGTGTGTACCCGTTTCCATCCATCAAGAAAGAAACCACCTTCAGATCGTCAGGTATGTGTACTTTCTTCATCGAAGTAACCTCCAAATGCTACTCGATATGAGCTATCAAGTATTGAGGTTTGGTTAAGTGGAGTGAAGGCATCTTCAAAATGGACCCTCAAACCTTGACTATGTGTCCGGACCGCAGTTTTCGGACCAGTTTATCATCCAACGAGGACCCATATATGTCCGTTTAGCAGTCCGGACGTGCGGATTTAGCAATAAACATGGGGAGTTGGGGAGGGGGGGGGGGGGTTTGTCAAAGTCCGGACATGCACTTGACCAACACAAAGCCTCCACGTGGCCCTTCTCACTTTTCTCTTTTCACATGCATGCCCCCCCCCCCTCCTGTCTCTTCTTCTACCGGACAAATAAGGATTAATTTGTGAATGGTTTTGGATCACTCGCTCCCGCATCATGTCCGCGGACCACGTCCGGACATAAAAACGGGTATTTACGATGTCCATTTACGGGTCAGCTTCGGAGATGCCCTGAGGCCTGACTCGTCGATGAACGCTTGGGTTTAGAGGAGGAGCTTGATGGAAATATCAGGAGAACCCATCTATAGAACAAAAAATGGACAAACTCATCGTAACCCTAGCTATGGAGTTGTTGATGATACGCTACAAAGCCAAAGCTATTTGGATTGTGCTCTGGCTCAACAGGATCCCCATTCGAGATGTACTGAAAGATCTCAGGCATGCCTCTCTCATCTTCAATGATCATGTTACGTAACATGATGCAACATCTCCTGATTTTTCAAAGGAGCTTGGGGTTCCAATACTCTGCTGGGCCAAGAATGATGTCAAAGTGTTTCTGAAGCACACCGGAAACTCTCTCCACATCCTTCCATATAGACTCTTGACGCGTTGCAAGTGAGATCTCTCGTTACCGTTAGGACTCGAGATTGTCTTGACAAATGTGACCCATGGAGTATAGATGGCATTCGCAAGGTAGTAACCCATCTTGTACTCACGGCCATTGACAACATAGGTGCAAGGATGAAGAAGATCTAATTCGTCATGCCGGTGACGGGATCCACGCAGCGGTAGCGGCGAAGCTCGATTTCAGAGACGACAGTGACCGGCAGCTGTCTCGGAGTGAGGCACGAGGGCGAGGGCGGTGGAGGCAGCAGGGTGCCTGCGAAGGCACTGGATAGTTGACGGGAGCAATGCCGACAACGACGCAACACTTGATGGAGACGACACAGGCACGAATGTAGAGACCAAAACTTTTACTCCGTGGATGGGAGACGAATAAATTTAGTAGTCGTAGCGGCCGGGGAGGCTAAATTATCCTCCTCTAAATGTTATACGAGATCGGTTAGGTGTCGGTTAGAGGAGAGAAACGAAATTTATCCTCCTCTAACCGACTATAGAAGATAAGTTAGAGATGCTCTAAAATTGGAAGGGTTCGTTTTTATTTATGGGTGGCATGGTGAGTAAGTTACTTCAACTGTAGAGGTAATTCTTGTGTATGAGTCGGATAAAATAACAAAACAAAAATATTGTCATTTATTAGTAGGTATAGGTATAGATTTACACGCTATAATATTCTCATATGGGTTGCATGGTAGCGAAGTACCCCTACTAGTTACTTTATGCATGGCTGACTTAGTCCCTTGAGGTGCTTATAGGGATAGGGTATTTATGTGTGCGTTTATAAGGATGAGTATTTGCTCGTGTAAATAAACGACTTTGATTGTACTTTGTTAAAAAAAAGATACCGTTGACACGTTAAATTCGAATTTCTAAGAACATCCACATATGCACCTCTTTCTTACCCGACCAAGCACCATCAGCTCAAGGCTACTAAGTACCACGCTTTGCTTTGGATTGTATGTGAACCAAGACATGTATTGGCTGATTGCTTTTGGATGTGTCGAATGAACTTGCTGCTACCTGATGATATTATTGCTGAAAATTGTGCCCTATGTTAATATATAAATTGTTAGAGCATCTACAATCGAACGCCTCAAACGACCTCTCATACGCCCGCGGATGCGCCCGGTCAGTGACCGGACAGGAGAGAGAAGGAAAAAAAGGTGACCCAACCGGACCCCTCATATCATCCCTATACGCCCAGACTCTCCGCGAACCCTCGTATCCATCTGAAATATAAGGAGGATATGAGGGCTCGCGGACGCGCCCGATCAGTCCGTCACGTAGCACGCGCCCCTCGCCGGACCACCTTTTCTTCTTCTTTATTCATTCTTTTCTTTCTCTCTCTTTCTCTCCACCAATCATGTGCAAGTGACCGGACATATGAGGAAGAAAATGAGGAGTGTGGTTGCGCGGACGGACAAATAGGAGACACGCCCGGTCACTTCCGCAGGCATTTAGGGGGTCATATTTGCTAAGTCCGGCTATAGATGTTCTTATGTTGTTTTTCTTCAAAATACAAATGAAATGATGCCGATTTTTTGATTTTTTGTCATTCCATTCTTCCAAACCAAACACTGAAACGGAACCAACCCCGTTCTACTTTTTTGCACCCACCAAACACAGGAACGGAACCGACCCTTTCTTCTGGAATGGAGCAATTCCATATCGTGACAGTTGGTTCCTCAACCAAAGACACCCTAAGTACCATTTCCTCTGATTTGTCTAAGTCAGTGACAATTAAAATAGATTAGTGACAATTAAAATAGATTGAAGGGGGAATATATATATAATATGCAAATCTCCAAGACTCCAAATGGAGTAATGAATCATGATAATCACAGAAGATCATTTTGGGGTGTGTCCAGCGAGACCTTGAAAGGCCAAACCAATGGAGACATGCATGAGGTCATGTGGAAGGCGCTCCATTGGGCAATCTCTCTTGATCGCGTACGTACGGTCTCCATTGGGCAATCTCTCTTGATCGCGTGCGTACGGTCAGGGTTTTCGTGTGTTCTCGCTTCCCAATTTGAGCAAGTGGATATGTGTATCATGTAACATCAGCGGTTGCCGTAAATTGCACCTCGCCGATGTATGCGCCTTCCCATATCGGTGAACAGATCGACGAGCTCTGCCTTTTGAGGTCGAGCCAGTGGAGTTTTCTTACACGGGCCAGTATCGTACGAATCTCATGCAATCGAAGTGTACTAACTCTAAATATATATCAAGCCTGTACTTGCTATCCATCTGAGGCAGTACCTTCTTCGAATGTATCATGAAACATGCATGTGTGTGTACCCGTTTCCATCCATCGAAGAAAGAAACTACCTTCAGATCGTCAGGTATGTGTACTTTTTTCATCGAAGCAACCCCCAAATGATACTCGATATGAGCGTGTATCGGGTACCGAGGTTTGGTTAAGTGGAGTGGAGGCATCTTCAAAGCGAACCCTCAAAGCCTTTACTATATTCCGGACTGCAGTATTCGGACCACTTTACCATCCAACGGGGACCCCTGTATGTCCGCTTAACAATCTGGACGTGCAAATTCCGGTATCCTAGCTACAAACATGGATGGGAGGGGGGCCTTTGTCGTAGTCCGGACATGCACTTAACCAACACAAAGCCTTCACATGGTCCTCCTCTCTTTTCTCTCTTCACATGCATGGCCTCCCTCTCCTCTCTCTTCTCCTACCAGACAAATAAGGGTTAATTTGTGAATAGTTTTGGATGACTCGCTCCCGTATCATGTCCGCGGATCACGTCCGGACATAAAAACAAACATTTACGATGTCTATTTGGGTGTCAGCTTTGGAGATGCACTGAAGCCTGACTCGTCGATGCTTGCATTTAGTGGAGGGGCTTGCTGGAAATAACAGGAGAACCCATCTATAGAACAAAAAATAGACAAAACTCATTGTAACCCTAGCTATGGACTTGTTGATGATACGCTACAAAACCAAAGCTATTTGCCAAGTAATGTGTTTACCCCCAAAAGAATCTAGCAAGCCGTGCAATTGATAGCGACTATCTCAATTGCGTCTTCCTTCTGAACTACATAATCTCAATTGCGTCCTCTTAGCAATGTTTTTTTTTATGAAACGGGATTTTTTTCCGCTGCATTTCATTATAACCAGGCAAAAACTCTTAACAGTGTGGAAAAAGACGTTCACATCAACTACGGAGGCACGTGTGATGACTTTGTCAATCTTAAGATCATGTGTCGACAAAGCCTTTTGAAGGTGCTCATAAAAGTAGTATGCGCATATATATGTCCGTTTATAGGGGTGAGTGTATGTTCGTATGTATGGTCTTCTGCGTCTATGTTGTGTTAAAAACACAATACAACACAAAACTAAACATAAATCAACTCTGGTGGACACGAGATCGGTTAAAGTAGCAGGCCGGAGCGAGAATTTGGAAATGAGCAGCATGGTCGCAGGCTGGCCAATGCTTCAAAATCCGAATAAAAAGGCCTGAAAACCCCAAGCTATAAGACGAGCTCGAAATGGCTCGCTCGCTGGCTGGCTACATAGACACACGCGTCGAAATTATTCCTGAGAAGAAGTTTAGCAGTTTGGCATCCACGACCCCAGCTAGACGAGCAGAACGGAGATGGCTTAAGGCACCTCAGGACTCGGCCAAAATAAATGTAGATGTTGCCATATCCCGTAACCATTGAAAGGGTGGCGAGAGCAGCAATATGCAGCGATGAAGATGGCAAATGTCTTGGTGCTTCGGTCACTTGTTTCGAGGAGCTTGTGGATCCGGAGCCCGGAGGTACTTGAAGCACATGCATGTTGTGAGGGCTTTTCCTTGGGTATCTTCAAAGGGGGGGGACAGCAGCGACGGGAGGCATGTTGAGACATCTGGCGTTGTGCACGAAGGAAGGGCATAAAATTTTGAAGCTCGTGATCTAGCAGAAGTGACGGCTTCTCTGGCTGCAGTTAGACTCGTTTGGTTATTCACCACTCCCGATATCATTCATGTAATAGACACTGTAGACTTTTGAATAAAGTGGTGAAATTTATCAATGATAATTAGTCATGCTGAGCCTACATTTTACAAAATAAATTACTTCAACACTAATACCTTCCTTGGATAATATCTCAGCAGCCTGTAGAAAAATTGAGCCCTAAAATTTAAGAAAATCCGTGTTGAAGAGACTAGAGAAATAGAGCCTTGCACACACACACACACACACACACACACACCCCTACAAACCGTATAAAAGCAGTATGGTCATTTGACCATAAGGTATACCCATCTCTGTATGTGGCACATATGAGCTATACATAGAGGTCAGGGACGAAGCTAGAAAAAAAATGTCTATGGTGTCAGCTCTATTTTAATGGGGTCAGATTACATAAATGAAAAGTGGTTGGTGTAATTTAATGAAGGTCTTGCTAGTTATCACTGGTGTCAGTTGACACCAGTGCTCATGTAGCAGCTCCGTCCCTCATAGACGTACCCAGCCGATCCGCCCGCCCTTCAGACAAACCGGCGCACACACCCTCCGTCCTTGTCTGGCCCATTTTTCTCTTTTTATAACCTTTAAAAAATAAGTGTGTGAGGTGGGATTCAAACTCCCAACCTCTTGATTTATTTCCACCCACGGTAACCAACTCGGACAACTCATTGTCTCAATCTAGTTTTCTTCTTTTTTGGTTTTATTTGGTGGGTTTTTCCTACGGTTTTGTTTTTTCCTATTTTTATTTATTTCCTCTTCTTTTTTCTCTTTTCTTTTTCATTTTCTTAGATTTGTGAACATTTTATTAAATTTGTGATTTCAAATACGTGAACTTAAATTTGAATCCATGATTGTTTTTCAAATGAATGAATATTTTAAATTTTATAAACTTTTATGAAATTCATAAACTTTTTCAAAGCAATGGCCTTTTTTCAGTTTTGTGAACTTTTTTTCAAATTCGCGACTTTTTTGTGCAAGTGATCACCTTGGCCCATGGAATTTACAGCTCTGACGCACGCTCGTGCTGGTTGCTACGTGTGGCGGAAATTTTCCAACACCAACACAATAAAGCGAAATTTTGGGTTTTCTGGTTCGGTCTTTCATCTGTCGGTTTTATGCCCACACCTAGGTCCAAGGACCGAAAAAATTGGTGAAATTGAAAAAAGCTCATCAGTTTGAAGAAAGTTCATGAATTTGACAAAACAATTCATGAAATTGAAGAAAGTTCATCGATTTTTAAAAAAGTTCACAAATTAATTACATTTTTCACAGGAGGCTGCCCGACTAGGTCGAACCATTGTCGCGCGCGAAAACAGGGAAAAGTTAAAATAAAAAATTTAAGTATATGTAATTATGATTTTGAATACTGTTTTCTTTCAAACCTGTCATGGATGCGTACCATGAGCATGCCAACCTGCTGGCAAAAGCTGAGGTCATTTCATGAATGTAAAAAAACACAATGTTCAACGAAGAGTGTTCGGGTATGGCAGAAGGTTGCGTTTGAGAGCAAAGAAAATTTGCATCCGTCAAATGACCCCCAAAAAAATCATAAACTTATATGAGCAATTATTTAAAGGCACAATGCCAAGTTGTTTTGGTTTTCCATAATTTATATTTTCAAGAGTTTTCTCGATCAAAAAAATCCGATAAATGGTCGGACGTGTCGTAACTTGCATACCGTGTGGAAAATCGTTCAAACCTGACATGAATGCCAACCATGGATATGCACACCTACTTGCAAAAGTTGAGGTCATTTGAAGAATGTCCAAACATAGATCATATTCAACGGAGGATGTTCGGGTTGGCTAGCTAGAAGGCTCCGTCTGAGAGCATGTCGTTTCTCGATATCCTTGAAATGGCCTCAATTTTTTCAATAACCTTGTATGACCAATTCAAGGCACCATGCCAAGTTGTTTTGGTTTTTGACAACTTTTACATTTTCTGGAGTTTTCTCAGTCAAAAAACATCCATAAGTTCTGGAGCAGTTATGACAGACGGAAGCACTTTCGCTATGGATCGCAGAACTGTCGACACCCCAAATCCATACCAACCATTAAAATAGATGACCCTTACACTGCGGTCCATCATTGGAAGAACTCGAAATATCTCCTCTCTCGCTTCATCAACATCTTTCGCAAATATCTCTTAGAAAATAAAACAATAAAAGGGAAGAAACTGTAAGTCAGTCAGAACACCTTTGCTAGCGACAATATTAATTAAACATGTAACGTTGTGTACTCTGAGAGTCTGGGTACTACCTCCATGTAACAATGTAGGTTGTTTAAGAGTTGAGCAGAATTAAGACTCTAGGTAAATTGCCATATTGGAACTAGTACTGGTGTACTTCTAATTCCATGGAGGAAATTAAAAAAGGAAAAATAGGTAAAACAACATTGAAATTGCACAAATAATTTTGAGAGGCACAGGGGTGCGAAGAAGCAAATGTAGGTCTTTGGAACACACATGAGTCTCATCTATTGCATGCCAATTACATAGCAATTATGGTGAGGAATATTGAATAATCTACCTGTCGGTTATTCCGTTATTGTCATAAATATAGATCCTTTTAATATTCCTTTTTTCTCAAAATATGAATCCTTCTACATACCTATGGGTTTCGGCTCATTTTGTTAAATAGATAAATTGGTCCAAGAGAGCTCTGGCATATATGACTCTTAGCAGTGATTGCAACACTATCTAGAAACCATGATGTTTCTTTACCCAGTGTTTCCGAACCTGGTGCCCCCTTCCATCATGAGATCGAATAATATATGCATGACTCGGGTTGATGTATATAGAAAAATTAGCATAGAAGACCATGAAATGCTCAACATAAGATAACTCGTAGCTAAAGAAAACACATGGACAAGAAATTACCAATTTAGGAAGACTCATGATGAACTCCTCTGCCGAAGGCCAGGAGAGATGCAGCAGAAAATTTAATAATCTAACCCATCACCGAAGATTTCTTGCCAGCACCTACTCTTGCACAACAGAATGGTAATACGTTACTTTTGTGCTTGACCGCTCAAGGAATTAGTGCTACTTATGCAGCAGAATACTTGAAGGGAGCGACGAAAGGAAGTTAGAAAATGCTGTTGTATGTATGTGTGTACCTCAACAGGAGAAGAACAGCTTGAAGCGAAGAAACTTGGACTGGTATTTCTGAAATAGTCCGATCAACTTATGCTACACTGCTAGTGCACCGCCAGATTAGAGCAGAAAATGAAATATGCAACAATTGCAGTTTGCACTCCGAAGCTAGACGCACGCGTTGGACCCCAGAAATTTTCCTCCTCACCCTGATTAAAGCATGCATGATTCTTTGCTTGTTGCCTTCACACTGGCCATAGAGCCCTTTGCTTCATGCTGCCCTTTTCCTCTTTGCCAAAGCATGAAGCAACGTGCTGCTTTGTGTTCTTTTTCTTTTTCTAAAGATGATTCTTACAACCATGCTGATATAAAAATGCCCTGTCCTGGCCCTTGCAAAAATCATTTTTCTATGTGTGAACCACAAACCTACATCATATGTACCTTTTGTTACGGACCTGGTGAGTGAGTGAGGAATAACAAAAATGAACCGTCAATATACACCCATCGAGTACATGGTAAGCAATATGTGTCTATTAATTCAAAATCCATCCAATCAAGGCAAGAATTACAGAATCTGAAGAAGAAAATGGGGAAAAGCAGTTCAATACAAGCTCTGCCCTGTGCTGGCATGCCATAATCCTTTTGCATACTTCAGGGTTTTACATGTTAGATATGTTTTTCACCTTGCAAGATGGCATGTTTTGTTTCCTAATTATATTACATTGTGTCAGTATAGATGTACTTTTTACTTTTTTGGACTGAAAAGTTTAATTTTGATAGTATACACTACAAAAACGTGCCTTGCACGTGCAACATTACGAGTTCTATGAGTTTGAGTTTCTCAAAAAAGAACTATATGTTTGCAATTTTTTATTTCTAGGATCTATATAGGTGTGCAAGAATATAACATGTGAAGCTCCTGGCCTCTTCCAGGGAATATAACAGGCAAAGCTATTGCTTGTTCCTCACAACAAGATGAGCATGACTTGAATAAACCGTGTTAAGAATTTATGTTCATATGATAAATTAATAATGGATTATGTTGTTCATTTAAATCTCAAAACATCAGGCCACGTTTGGAACAAGTTACTGTGAATTGTTAGAAAATTCATATGAATTTCACGACGTGTCGGAACAGGGTCTTAATCAACTCCCACAACAGAGTTTCTCTGCTGCATGTCCAACCTGCAATGCAATTTCAGTTTCCGGACGCCTACTTTGCCTTCCTATGCTATTCATTCTGGGGTCATAAAGAAATTCTTCAAGACAACATCTGAAAAACATGACTAGCTGGGACCAGCCATACATGTTAACATTCAGGACATATTGTAAATACACGGCAGGTGTGCAACTGCATCCAGGTCCAGATACTGCGTCCAAACGAAACTGAAAAGAAATTCAGATAACTTAACTGTATACAACGTAAAGAGGGATCGGACACTCTGTATGGCACAAGAAATCATCTTTTGTCATCGCCAACATCATTGTGGCTTGAATGAAATGCAGTTGCAGCAATCTTCTACAATGTCCGGATCAAAACCATGTCAGCAACACCAGTGGTAGCAAGGGCCAGAATCAAAGCATGGGAGTAGAAGGATAGATTGATCATCTAGCAGTAAAAATAGGGTCGGGGTTGGCGCTTGGTTGTGTTCTTCTTGCATACTCGATCAGCAATCCTTCCGAAGACGCACCAGGTACGTGCCAAGTCCCTGAACCATCATGGGAGAAAGATGTCTGCATGAGAACCACTCCCTCTATAAACTAATATAAGAGTGTTTAGATTACTAAACTAGTAATCTAAATGCTCTTATTAGTTTACAGAGGGAGTACATTACAGAATTTGACCAAAAATGTGTTTTACAAATTAATTATACCTGATGTAGGGCTGCGGGCCTTTCCGTTCCCACCTTGACCGCTCCCGGAATAGTGTTGCAGACCTCTCAGCTGGCGTCAATGGCAGATCAGCAAGAAACTATGCACCCAGGTCTCAGCCCAAAACCTTCCATATAGCACTTCCCCATCAAGCATCAGCAGCTCTGCATGCATTCATGATGGAATGCTTCGTTCCCATTTCTCCATGAAGCTGTCGAGTTTCATCTTCTCCACGCCGAGCGCTCTTTAGGCAAACTGCAAGCATACCAGTCTCTCATCAAGCCTCCAACAACTTCCTGCTTCCTGCTCAACCTTCGTGCCTAATCTGCCGAGGCAGTGGTTGACAATCTTACGGGTAAAACGTTCAGATTCCGCGGCGCCGGCAAATCAAGGCGGAGATCCAGGCTCTCCGCGCCGTCCGAATCGCTGCTGGTCTTCCTCCGAACTCACCGGAGACGGAGGAGGAGGAGAAGGAAAAGCAGCAGGAGGAGGAGGAGGAGCAGCCGGAGGCCATGGAGGAGGAGGCTCCCGGCTTGAGCATGACGGAGGCGAAGCCGGAGTTCACCGTCGCCCAATCACAGGAGATGGCGGAGCAGCAGGCCATACTGGATTCCATCCGGGATGAGGCCGAAGTGGAGGCCAACCGCGGCTCATCCGGCAAAGGCAGGCGGAGGCCGACGCCCTTTTCAACGAGCTGGAGGCGGAGATCGAGGCGGAGGAGGCCGCAGCGGAGCAGCCGGATCCGCCGGAGGGGACGGAACTGTGGCAGGCGTTCATTTATCCGCCGGAGGGCATGGAGATCGTCGACATCTCCAACGAAGAGTAGATACGTTCTATGTAGTACGTAGGTTTTTTATCTTGCATGCTTTTGTCTGGATTTGCGGTTTCTAATATGAGATGTCTGGTTGTAGGATGAATTATTTAAGGCGTGACCGGTCAATGTCCGCGAACGCGACCAGGCGTGTCCGCGGGCGTTTGAGGGACCGGATTTCCAAAGTCCGGCTATAGATTTTTTTAGAAAAGGAGGAATACCTCCGGCCTATCCGGCTGTAGATGCTCTTAGCTTTTAGAACATACAGTTGACACGTTATATCAGAATTTCTACAAGTACTGCGTGAACATCCACACATGCACCTCTTTCTTTCCCGACCAACCGCCATCAGCTCAAGACTACTAAGTACTGCCCCCTCCGATCCACATCTCCAAGACTCCAAATGGAGTCATGAATCATCATGATAATCACAGAAGATCGTTTTGGGGTGTGTCCGAGCGAGACCTTCAAAGGCCCAAGTAATCGAGCCATGCATGAGGTCATGTGGAGGACGCTCCATAGGGCAATCTCTCTTGATCGCGTACGTACGGCCAAGGTTTTCGTGTGTTCCCGCTTCCCAATTTGAGCAAGTGGATATATCATGTAACATGAGCAGTTGCTGTAAATTGCACCTCGCCCATGTATGCGCCTTCCCATATCGGGGAATAGATCGACGAGCTCTGCCTTTTGAGGACGAGCCAGTGGACAATTTTTAAAAGGAGCCAGTACCGTACGAATCTCGTGCAATCGAAGTGTACTAGCTAGTTATATATCAAACGTGTACTTGCTATCCATCTGAGGCAGTACGGCAGTACCTTCTTGGAATGTATCATGAGACATGTGTGTACCCGTTTCCATCCATCAAGAAAGAAACCACCTTCAGATCGTCAGGTATGTGTACTTTCTTCATCGAAGTAACCTCCAAATGCTACTCGATATGAGCTATCAAGTATTGAGGTTTGGTTAAGTGGAGTGAAGGCATCTTCAAAATGGACCCTCAAACCTTGACTATGTGTCCGGACCGCAGTGTTCGGACCAGTTTATCATCCAACGAGGACCCATATATGTCCGTTTAGCAGTCCGGACGTGCGGATTTAGCAATAAACATGGGGAGTTGGGGAGGGGGGGGGGGGGGGGGGTTTGTCAAAGTCCGGACATGCACTTGACCAACACAAAGCCTCCACGTGGCCCTTCTCACTTTTCTCTTTTCACATGCATGCCCCCCCCCCCCCTCCTGTCTCTTCTTCTACCGGACAAATAAGGATTAATTTGTGAATGGTTTTGGATCACTCGCTCCCGCATCATGTCCGCGGACCACGTCCGGACATAAAAACGGGTATTTACGATGTCCATTTACGGGTCAGCTTCGGAGATGCCCTGAGGCCCGACTCGTCGATGAACGCTTGGGTTTAGAGGAGGAGCTTGATGGAAATATCAGGAGAACCCATCTATAGAACAAAAAATGGACAAACTCATCGCAACCCTAGCTATGGAGTTGTTGATGATACGCTACAAAGCCAAAGCTATTTGGATTGTGCTCTGGCTCAACAGGATCCCCATTCGAGATGTACTGAAAGATCTCAGGCATGCCTCTCTCATCTTCAATGATCATGTTACGTAACATGATACAACATCTCCTGATTTTTCAAAGGAGCTTGGGGTTCCAATACTCTGCTGGGCCAAGAATGATGTCAAAGTGTTTCTGAAGCACACCGGAAACTCTCTCCACATCCTTCCATATAGACTCTTGACGCGTTGCAAGTGAGATCTCTCGTTACCGTTAGGACTCGAGATTGTCTTGACAAATGTGACCCATGGAGTATAGATGGCATTCGCAAGGTAGTAACCCATCTTGTACTCACGGCCATTGACAACATAGGTGCAAGGATGAAGAAGATCTAATTCGTCATGCCGGTGACGGGATCCACGCAGCGGTAGCGGCGAAGCTCGATTTCAGAGACGACAGTGACCGGCAGCTGTCTCGGAGTGAGGCACGAGGGCGAGGGCGGTGGAGGCAGCAGGGTGCCTGCGAAGGCACTGGATAGTTGACGGGAGCAATGCCGACAACGACGCAACACTTGATGGAGACGACACAGGCACGAATGTAGAGACCAAAACTTTTACTCCGTGGATGGGAGACGAATAAATTTAGTAGTCGTAGCGGCCGGGGAGGCTAAATTATCCTCCTCTAAATGTTATACGAGATCGGTTAGGTGTCGCTTAGAGGAGAGAAACGAAATTTATCCTCCTCTAACCGACTATAGAAGATAAGTTAGAGATGCTCTAAAATTGGAAGGGTTCGTTTTTATTTATGGGTGGCATGGTGAGTAAGTTACTTCAACTGTAGAGGTAATTCTTGTGTATGAGTCGGATAAAATAACAAAACAAAAATATTGTCATTTATTAGTAGGTATAGGTATAGATTTACACGCTATAATATTCTCATATGGGTTGCATGGTAGCGAAGTACCCCTACTAGTTACTTTATGCATGGCTGACTTAGTCCCTTGAGGTGCTTATAGGGATAGGGTATTTATGAGTGCGTTTATAAGGATGAGTATTTGCTCGTGTAAATAAACGACTTTGATTGTACTTTGTTAAAAAAAAGATACCGTTGACACGTTAAATTCGAATTTCTAAGAACATCCACATATGCACCTCTTTCTTACCCGACCAAGCACCATCAGCTCAAGGCTACTAAGTACCACGCTTTGCTTTGGATTGTATGTGAACCAAGACATGTATTGGCTGATTGCTTTTGGATGTGTCGAATGAACTTGCTGCTACCTGATGATATTATTGCTGAAAATTGTGCCCTATGTTAATATATAAATTGTTAGAGCATCTACAATCGAACGCCTCAAACGACCTCTCATACGCCCGCGGATGCGCCCGGTCAGTGACCGGACAGGAGAGAGAAGGAAAAAAAGGTGACCCAACCGGACCCCTCATATCATCCCTATACGCCCAGACTCTCCGCGAACCCTCGTATCCATCTGAAATATAAGGAGGATATGAGGGCTCGCGGACGCGCCCGATCAGTCCGTCACGTAGCACGCGCCCCTCGCCGGACCACCTTTTCTTCTTCTTTATTCATTCTTTTCTTTCTCTCTCTTTCTCTCCACCAATCATGTGCAAGTGACCGGACATATGAGGAAGAAAATGAGGAGTGTGGTTGCGCGGACGGACAAATAGGAGACACGCCCGGTCACTTCCGCAGGCATTTAGGGGGTCATATTTGCTAAGTCCGGCTATAGATGTTCTTATGTTGTTTTTCTTCAAAATACAAATGAAATGATGCCGATTTTTTGATTTTTTGTCATTCCATTCTTCCAAACCAAACACTGAAACGGAACCAACCCCGTTCTACTTTTTTGCACCCACCAAACACAGGAACGGAACCGACCCTTTCTTCTGGAATGGAGCAATTCCATATCGTGACAGTTGGTTCCTCAACCAAAGACACCCTAAGTACCATTTCCTCTGATTTGTCTAAGTCAGTGACAATTAAAATAGATTAGTGACAATTAAAATAGATTGAAGGGGGAATATATATATAATATGCAAATCTCCAAGACTCCAAATGGAGTAATGAATCATGATAATCACAGAAGATCATTTTGGGGTGTGTCCAGCGAGACCTTGAAAGGCCAAACCAATGGAGACATGCATGAGGTCATGTGGAAGGCGCTCCATTGGGCAATCTCTCTTGATCGCGTACGTACGGTCTCCATTGGGCAATCTCTCTTGATCGCGTGCGTACGGTCAGGGTTTTCGTGTGTTCTCGCTTCCCAATTTGAGCAAGTGGATATGTGTATCATGTAACATCAGCGGTTGCCGTAAATTGCACCTCGCCGATGTATGCGCCTTCCCATATCGGTGAACAGATCGACGAGCTCTGCCTTTTGAGGTCGAGCCAGTGGAGTTTTCTTACACGGGCCAGTATCGTACGAATCTCATGCAATCGAAGTGTACTAACTCTAAATATATATCAAGCCTGTACTTGCTATCCATCTGAGGCAGTACCTTCTTCGAATGTATCATGAAACATGCATGTGTGTGTACCCGTTTCCATCCATCGAAGAAAGAAACTACCTTCAGATCGTCAGGTATGTGTACTTTTTTCATCGAAGCAACCCCCAAATGATACTCGATATGAGCGTGTATCGGGTACCGAGGTTTGGTTAAGTGGAGTGGAGGCATCTTCAAAGCGAACCCTCAAAGCCTTTACTATATTCCGGACTGCAGTATTCGGACCACTTTACCATCCAACGGGGACCCCTGTATGTCCGCTTAACAATCTGGACGTGCAAATTCCGGTATCCTAGCTACAAACATGGATGGGAGGGGGGCCTTTGTCGTAGTCCGGACATGCACTTAACCAACACAAAGCCTTCACATGGTCCTCCTCTCTTTTCTCTCTGCACATGCATGGCCTCCCTCTCCTCTCTCTTCTCCTACCAGACAAATAAGGGTTAATTTGTGAATAGTTTTGGATGACTCGCTCCCGTATCATGTCCGCGGATCACGTCCGGACATAAAAACAAACATTTACGATGTCTATTTGGGTGTCAGCTTTGGAGATGCACTGAAGCCTGACTCGTCGATGCTTGCATTTAGTGGAGGGGCTTGCTGGAAATAACAGGAGAACCCATCTATAGAACAAAAAATAGACAAAACTCATTGTAACCCTAGCTATGGACTTGTTGATGATACGCTACAAAACCAAAGCTATTTGCCAAGTAATGTGTTTACCCCCAAAAGAATCTAGCAAGCCGTGCAATTGATAGCGACTATCTCAATTGCGTCTTCCTTCTGAACTACATAATCTCAATTGCGTCCTCTTAGCAATGTTTTTTTTTATGAAACGGGATTTTTTTCCGCTGCATTTCATTATAACCAGGCAAAAACTCTTAACAGTGTGGAAAAAGACGTTCACATCAACTACGGAGGCACGTGTGATGACTTTGTCAATCTTAAGATCATGTGTCGACAAAGCCTTTTGAAGGTGCTCATAAAAGTAGTATGCGCATATATATGTCCGTTTATAGGGGTGAGTGTATGTTCGTATGTATGGTCTTCTGCGTCTATGTTGTGTTAAAAACACAATACAACACAAAACTAAACATAAATCAACTCTGGTGGACACGAGATCGGTTAAAGTAGCAGGCCGGAGCGAGAATTTGGAAATGAGCAGCATGGTCGCAGGCTGGCCAATGCTTCAAAATCCGAATAAAAAGGCCTGAAAACCCCAAGCTATAAGACGAGCTCGAAATGGCTCGCTCGCTGGCTGGCTACATAGACACACGCGTCGAAATTATTCCTGAGAAGAAGTTTAGCAGTTTGGCATCCACGACCCCAGCTAGACGAGCAGAACGGAGATGGCTTAAGGCACCTCAGGACTCGGCCAAAATAAATGTAGATGTTGCCATATCCCGTAACCATTGAAAGGGTGGCGAGAGCAGCAATATGCAGCGATGAAGATGGCAAATGTCTTGGTGCTTCGGTCACTTGTTTCGAGGAGCTTGTGGATCCGGAGCCCGGAGGTACTTGAAGCACATGCATGTTGTGAGGGCTTTTCCTTGGGTATCTTCAAAGGGGGGGGACAGCAGCGACGGGAGGCATGTTGAGACATCTGGCGTTGTGCACGAAGGAAGGGCATAAAATTTTGAAGCTCGTGATCTAGCAGAAGTGACGGCTTCTCTGGCTGCAGTTAGACTCGTTTGGTTATTCACCACTCCCGATATCATTCATGTAATAGACACTGTAGACTTTTGAATAAAGTGGTGAAATTTATCAATGATAATTAGTCATGCTGAGCCTACATTTTACAAAATAAATTACTTCAACACTAATACCTTCCTTGGATAATATCTCAGCAGCCTGTAGAAAAATTGAGCCCTAAAATTTAAGAAAATCCGTGTTGAAGAGACTAGAGAAATAGAGCCTTGCACACACACACACACACCCCCCCCCCCCCCCCCTACAAACCGTATAAAAGCAGTATGGTCATTTGACCATAAGGTATACCCATCTCTGTATGTGGCACATATGAGCTATACATAGAGGTCAGGGACGAAGCTAGAAAAAAAATGTCTATGGTGTCAGCTCTATTTTAATGGGGTCAGATTACATAAATGAAAAGTGGTTGGTGTAATTTAATGAAGGTTTTGCTAGTTATCACTGGTGTCAGTTGACACCAGTGCTCATGTAGCAGCTCCGTCCCTCATAGACGTACCCAGCCGATCCGCCCGCCCTTCAGACAAACCGGCGCACACACCCTCCGTCCTTGTCTGGCCTATTTTTCTCTTTTTAGAACCATTAAAAAATAAGTGTGTGAGGTGGGATTCAAACTCCCAACCTCTTGATTTATTTCCACCCACGGTAACCAACTCGGACAACTCATTGTCTCAATCTAGTTTTCTTCTTTTTTGGTTTTATTTGGTGGGTTTTTCCTACGGTTTTGTTTTTTCCTATTTTTATTTATTTCTTCTTCTTTTTTCTCTTTTCTTTTTCATTTTCTTAGATTTGTGAACATTTTATTAAATTTGTGATTTCAAATACGTGAACTTAAATTTGAATCCATGATTGTTTTTCAAATGAATGAATATTTTAAATTTTATAAACTTTTATGAAATTCATAAACTTTTTCAAAGCAATGGCCTTTTTTCAGTTTTGTGAACTTTTTTTCAAATTCGTGACTTTTTTGTGCAAGTGATCACCTTGGCCCATGGAATTAACATCTCTGACGCACGCTCGTGCTGGTTGCTACGTGTGGCGGAAATTTTCCAACACCAACACAATAAAGCGAAATTTTGGGTTTTCTGGTTCGGTCTTTCATCTGTCGGTTTTATGCCCACACCTAGGTCCAAGGACCGAAAAAATTGGTGAAATTGAAAAAAGCTCATCGGTTTGAAGAAAGTTCATGAATTTGACAAAACAATTCATGAAATTGAAGAAAGTTCATCGATTTTTAAAAAAGTTCACAAATTAATTACATTTTTCACAGGAGGCTGCCCGACTAGGTCGAACCATTGTCGCGCGCGAAAACAGGGAAAAGTTAAAATAAAAAATTTAAGTATATGTAATTATGATTTTGCATACTGTTTTCTTTCAAACCTGTCATGGATGCGTACCATGTGCATGCCAACCTGCTGGCAAAAGCTGAGGTCATTTCATGAATGTAAAAAAACACAATGTTCAACGAAGAGTGTTCGGGTATGGCAGAAGGTTGCGTTTGAGAGCAAAAAAAATTTGCATCCGTCAAATGACCACCAAAAAAATCATAAACTTATATGAGCAATTATTTAAAGGCACAATGCCAAGTTGTTTTGGTTTTCCATAATTTATATTTTCAAGAGTTTTCTCGATCAAAAAAATCCGATAAATGGTCGGACGTGTTGTAACTTGCATACCGTGTGGAAAATCGTTCAAACCTGACATGAATGCCAACCATGGATATGCACACCTACTTGCAAAAGTTGAGGTCATTTGAAGAATGTCCAAACATAGATCATATTCAACGGAGGATGTTCGGGTTGGCTAGCTAGAAGGCTCCGTCTGAGAGCATGTCGTTTCTCGATATCCTTGAAATGGCCTCAATTTTTTCAATAACCTTGTATGACCAATTCAAGGCACCATGCCAAGTTGTTTTGGTTTTTGACAACTTTTACATTTTCTGGAGTTTTCTCAGTCAAAAAACATCCATAAGTTCTGGAGCAGTTATGACAGACGGAAGCACTTTCGCTATGGATCGCAGAACTGCCGACACCCCAAATCCATACCAACCATTAAAATAGATGACCCTTACACTGCGGTCCATCATTGGAAGAACTCGAAATATCTCCTCTCTCGCTTCATCAACATCTTTCGCAAATATCTCTTAGAAAATAAAACAATAAAAGGGAAGAAACTGTAAGTCAGACAGAACACCTTTGCTAGCGACAATATTAATTAAACATGTAACGTTGTGTACTCTAAGAGTCTGGGTACTACCTCCATGTAACAATGTAGGTTGTTTAAGAGTTGAGCAGAATTAAGACTCTAGGTAAATTGCCATATTAGAACTAGTACTGGTGTACTTCTAATTCCATGGAGGAAATTTAAAAAGGAAAAATAGGTAAAACAACATTGAAATTGCACAAATAATTTTGAGAGGCACAGGGGTGCGAAGAAGCAAATGTAGGTCTTTGGAACACACATGAGTCTCATCTATTGCATGCCAATTACATAGCAATTATGGTGAGGAATATTGAATAATCTACCTGTCGGTTATTCCGTTATTGTCATAAATATAGATCCTTTTAATATTCCTTTTTTCTCAAAATATGAATCCTTCTACATACCTATGGGTTTCGGCTCATTTTGTTAAATAGATAAATTGGTCCAAGAGCGCTCTGGCATATATGACTCTTAGCAGTGATTGCAACACTATCTAGAAACCATGATGTTTCTTTACCCAGTGTTTCCGAACCTGGTGCCCCCTTCCATCATGAGATCGAATAATATATGCATGACTCGGGTTGATGTATATAGAAAAATTAGCATAGAAGACCATGAAATGCTCAACATAAGATAACTCGTAGCTAAAGAAAACACATGGACAAGAAATTACCAATTTAGGAAGACTCATGATGAACTCCTCTGCCGAAGGCCAGGAGAGATGCAGCAGAAAATTTAATAATCTAACCCATCACCGAAGATTTCTTGCCAGCACCTACTCTTGCACAACAGAATGGTAATACGTTACTTTTGTGCTTGACCGCTCAAGGAATTAGTGCTACTTATGCAGCAGAATACTTGAAGGGAGCGACGAAAGGAAGTTAGAAAATGCTGTTGTATGTATGTGTGTACCTCAACAGGAGAAGAACAGCTTGAAGCGAAGAAACTTGGACTGGTATTTCTGAAATAGTCCGATCAACTTATGCTACACTGCTAGTGCACCGCCAGATTAGAGCAGAAAATGAAATATGCAACAATTGCAGTTTGCACTCCGAAGCTAGACGCACGCGTTGGACCCCAGAAATTTTCCTCCTCACCCTGATTAAAGCATGCATGATTCTTTGCTTGTTGCCTTCACACTGGCCATAGAGCCCTTTGCTTCATGCTGCCCTTTTCCTCTTTGCCAAAGCATGAAGCAACGTGCTGCTTTGTGTTCTTTTTCTTTTTCTACAGATGATTCTTACAACCATGCTGATATAAAAATGCCCTGTCCTGGCCCCTGCAAAAATCATTTTTCTATGTGTGAACCACAAACCTACATCATATGTACCTTTTGTTACGGACCTGGTGAGTGAGTGAGGAATAACAAAAATGAACCGTCAATATACACCCATCGAGTACATGGTAAGCAATATGTGTCTATTAATTCAAAATCCATCCAATCAAGGCAAGAATTACAGAATCTGAAGAAGAAAATGGGGAAAAGCAGTTCAATACAAGCTCTGCCCTGTGCTGGCATGCCATAATCCTTTTGCATACTTCAGGGTTTTACATGTTAGATATGTTTTTCACCTTGCAAGATGGCATGTTTTGTTTCCTGATTATATTACATTGTGTCAGTATAGATGTACTTTTTACTTTTTTGGACTGAAAAGTTTATTTTTGATAGTATACACTACAAAAACGTGCCTTGCACGTGCAACATTACGAGTTCTATGAGTTTGAGTTTCTCAAAAAAGAACTATATGTTTGCAATTTTTTATTTCTAGGATCTATATAGGTGTGCAGGAATATAACATGTGAAGCTCCTGGCCTCTTCCAGGGAATATAACAGGCAAAGCTATTGCTTGTTCCTCACAACAAGATGAGCATGACTTGAATAAACCGTGTTAAGAATTTATGTTCATATGATAAATTAATAATGGATTATGTTGTTCATTTAAATCTCAAAACATCAGGCCACGTTTGGAACAAGTTACTGTGAATTGTTAGAAAATTCATATGAATTTCACGACGTGTCGGAACAGGGTCTTAATCAACTCCCACAACAGAGTTTCTCTGCTGCATGTCCAACCTGCAATGCAATTTCAGTTTCCGGACGCCTACTTTGCCTTCCTATGCTATTCATTCTGGGGTCATAAAGAAATTCTTCAAGACAACATCTGAAAAACATGACTAGCTGGGACCAGCCATACATGTTAACATTCAGGACATATTGTAAATACACGGCAGGTGTGCAACTGCACCCAGGTCCAGATACTGCGTCCAAACGAAACTGAAAAGAAATTCAGATAACTTAACTGTATACAACGTAAAGAGGGATCGGACACTCTGTATGGCACAAGAAATCATCTTTTGTCATCGCCAACATCATTGTGGCTTGAATGAAATGCAGTTGCAGCAATCTTCTACAATGTCCGGATCAAAACCATGTCAGCAACACCAGTGGTAGCAAGGGCCAGAATCAAAGCATGGGAGTAGAAGGATAGATTGATCATCTAGCAGTAAAAATAGGGTCGGGGTTGGCGCTTGGTTGTGTTCTTCTTGCATACTCGATCAGCAATCCTTCCGAAGACGCACCAGGTACGTGCCAAGTCCCTGAACCATCATGGGAGAAAGATGTCTGCATGAGAACCACTCCCTCTATAAACTAATATAAGAGTGTTTAGATTACTAAACTAGTAATCTAAATGCTCTTATTAGTTTACAGAGGGAGTACATTACAGAATTTGACCAAAAATGTGTTTTACAAATTAATTATACCTGATGTAGGGCTGCGGGCCTTTCCGTTCCCACCTTGACCGCTCCCGGAATAGTGTTGCAAACCTCTCAGCTGGCGTCAATGGCAGATCAGCAAGAAACTATGCACCCAGGTCTCAGCCCAAAACCTTCCATATAGCACTTCCCCATCAAGCATCAGCAGCTCTGCATGCATTCATGATGGAATGCTTCGTTCCCATTTCTCCATGAAGCTGTCGAGTTTCATCTTCTCCACGCCGAGCGCTCTTTAGGCAAACTGCAAGCATACCAGTCTCTCATCAAGCCTCCAACAACTTCCTGCTTCCTGCTCAACCTTCGTGCCTAATCTGCCGAGGCAGTGGTTGACAATCTTACGGGTAAAACGTTCAGATTCCGCGGCGCCGGCAAATCAAGGCGGAGATCCAGGCTCTCCGCGCCGTCCGAATCGCTGCTGGTCTTCCTCCGAACTCACCGGAGACGGAGGAGGAGGAGAAGGAAAAGCAGCAGGAGGAGGAGGAGGAGCAGCCGGAGGCCATGGAGGAGGAGGCTCCCGGCTTGAGCATGACGGAGGCGAAGCCGGAGTTCACCGTCGCCCAATCACAGGAGATGGCGGAGCAGCAGGCCATACTGGATTCCATCCGGGATGAGGCCGAGGTGGAGGCCAACCGCGGCTCATCCGGCAAAGGCAGGCGGAGGCCGACGCCCTTTTCAACGAGCTGGAGGCGGAGATCGAGGCGGAGGAGGCCGCAGCGGAGCAGCCGGATCCGCCGGAGGGGACGGAACTGTGGCAGGCGTTCATTTATCCGCCGGAGGGCATGGAGATCGTCGACATCTCCAACGAAGAGTAGATACGTTCTATGTAGTACGTAGGTTTTTTATCTTGCATGCTTTTGTCTGGATTTGCGGTTTCTAATATGAGATGTCTGGTTGTAGGATGAATTATTTAAGGCGTGACCGGTCAATGTCCGCGAACGCGACCAGGCGTGTCCGCGGGCGTTTGAGGGACCGGATTTCCAAAGTCCGGCTATAGATTTTTTTAGAAAAGGAGGAATACCTCCGGCCTATCCGGCTGTAGATGCTCTTAGCTTTTAGAACATACAGTTGACACGTTATATCAGAATTTCTACAAGTACTGCGTGAACATCCACACATGCACCTCTTTCTTTCCCGACCAACCGCCATCAGCTCAAGACTACTAAGTACTGCCCCCTCCGATCCACATCTCCAAGACTCCAAATGGAGTCATGAATCATCATGATAATCACAGAAGATCGTTTTGGGGTGTGTCCGAGCGAGACCTTCAAAGGCCCAAGTAATCGAGCCATGCATGAGGTCATGTGGAGGACGCTCCATTGGGCAATCTCTCTTGATCGCGTACGTACGGCCAAGGTTTTCGTGTGTTCCCGCTTCCCAATTTGAGCAAGTGGATATATCATGTAACATGAGCAGTTGCTGTAAATTGCACCTCGCCCATGTATGCGCCTTCCCATATCGGGGAATAGATCGACGAGCTCTGCCTTTTGAGGACGAGCCAGTGGACAATTTTTAAAAGGAGCCAGTACCGTACGAATCTCGTGCAATCGAAGTGTACTAGCTAGTTATATATCAAACGTGTACTTGCTATCCATCTGAGGCAGTACGGCAGTACCTTCTTGGAATGTATCATGAGACATGTGTGTACCCGTTTCCATCCATCAAGAAAGAAACCACCTTCAGATCGTCAGGTATGTGTACTTTCTTCATCGAAGTAACCTCCAAATGCTACTCGATATGAGCTATCAAGTATTGAGGTTTGGTTAAGTGGAGTGAAGGCATCTTCAAAATGGACCCTCAAACCTTGACTATGTGTCCGGACCGCAGTGTTCGGACCAGTTTATTATCCAACGAGGACCCATATATGTCCGTTTAGCAGTCCGGACGTGCGGATTTAGCAATAAACATGGGGAGTTGGGAGGGGGGGGGGGGGGGGGGGGCTTTGTCAAAGTCCGGACATGCACTTGACCAACACAAAGCCTCCACGTGGCCCTTCTCACTTTTCTCTTTTCACATGCATGCCCCCCCCCCCCCCCCCTCCTGTCTCTTCTTCTACCGGACAAATAAGGATTAATTTGTGAATGGTTTTGGATCACTCGCTCCCGCATCATGTCCGCGGACCACGTCCGGACATAAAAACGGGTATTTACGATGTCCATTTACGGGTCAGCTTCGGAGATGCCCTGAGGCCTGACTCGTCGATGAACGCTTGGGTTTAGAGGAGGAGCTTGATGGAAATATCAGGAGAACCCATCTATAGAACAAAAAATGGACAAACTCATCGTAACCCTAGCTATGGAGTTGTTGATGATACTCTACAAAGCCAAAGCTATTTGGATTGTGCTCTGGCTCAACAGGATCCCCATTCGAGATGTACTGAAAGATCTCAGGCATGCCTCTCTCATCTTCAATGATCATGTTATGTAACATGATGCAACATCTCCTGATTTTTCAAAGGAGCTTGGGGTTCCAATACTCTGCTAGGCCAAGAATGATGTCAAAGTGTTTCTGAAGCACACCGGAAACTCTCTCCACATCCTTCCATATAGACTCTTGACGCGTTGCAAGTGAGATCTCTCGTTGCTGTTAGGACTCGAGATTGTCTTGACAAATGTGACCCATGGAGTATAGATGGCATTCGCAAGGTAGTAACCCATCTTGTACTCACGGCCATTGACAACATAGGTGCAAGGATGAAGAAGATCTAATTCGTCATGCCGGTGACGGGATCCACGCAGCGGTAGCGGCGAAGCTCGATTTCAGAGACGACAGTGACCGGCAGCTGTCTCGGAGTGAGGCACGAGGGCGAGGGCGGTGGAGGCAGCAGGGTGCGTGCGAAGGCACTGGATAGTTGACGGGAGCAATGCCGACAACGACGCAACACTTGATGGAGACGACACAGGCACGAATGTAGAGACCAAAACTTTTACTCCGTGGATGGGAGACGAATAAATTTAGTAGTCGTAGCGGCCGGGGAGGCTAAATTATCCTCCTCTAAATGTTATACGAGATCGGTTAGGTGTCGGTTAGAGGAGAGAAACGAAATTTATCCTCCTCTAACCGACTATAGAAGATAAGTTAGAGATGCTCTAAAATTGGAAGGGTTCGTTTTTATTTATGGGTGGCATGGTGAGTAAGTTACTTCAACTGTAGAGGTAATTCTTGTGTATGAGTCGGATAAAATAACAAAACAAAAATATTGTCATTTATTAGTAGGTATAGGTATAGATTTACACGCCATAATATTCTCATATGGGTTGCATGGTAGCGAAGTACCCCTACTAGTTACTTTATGCATGGCTGACTTAGTCCCTTGAGGTGCTTATAGGGATAGGGTATTTATGTGTGCGTTTATAAGGATGAGTATTTGCTCGTGTAAATAAACGACTTTGATTGTACTTTGTTAAAAAAAAGATACCGTTGACACGTTAAATTCGAATTTCTAAGAACATCCACATATGCACCTCTTTCTTACCCGACCAAGCACCATCAGCTCAAGGCTACTAAGTACCACGCTTTGCTTTGGATTGTATGTGAACCAAGACATGTATTGGCTGATTGCTTTTGGATGTGTCGAATGAACTTGCTGCTACCTGATGATATTATTGCTGAAAATTGTGCCCTATGTTAATATATAAATTGTTAGAGCATCTACAATCGAACGCCTCAAACGAGCTCTCATACGCCCGCGGATGCACCCGGTCAGTGACCGGACAGGAGAGAGAAGGAAAAAAAGGTGACCCAACCGGACCCCTCATATCATCCCTATACGCCCAGACTCTCCGCGAACCCTCGTATCCATCTGAAATATAAGGAGGATATGAGGGCTCGCGGACGCGCCCGATCAGTCCGTCACGTAGCACGCGCCCCTCGCCGGACCACCTTTTCTTCTTCTTTATTCATTCTTTTCTTTCTCTCTCTTTCTCTCCACCAATCATGTGCAAGTGACCGGACATATGAGGAAGAAAATGAGGAGTGTGGTTGCGCGGACGGACAAATAGGAGACACGCCCGGTCACTTCCGCAGGCATTTAGGGGGTCATATTTGCTAAGTCCGGCTATAGATGTTCTTATGTTGTTTTTCTTCAAAATACAAATGAAATGATGCCGAATTTTTTATTTTTTGTCATTCCATTCTTCCAAACCAAACACTGAAACGGAACCAACCCCGTTCTACTTTTTTGCACCCACCAAACACAGGAACGGAACCGACCCTTTCTTCTGGAATGGAGCAATTCCATTTCGTGACAGTTGGTTCCTCAACCAAAGACACCCTAAGTACCATTTCCTCTGATTTGTCTAAGTCAGTGACAATTAAAATAGATTGAAGGGGGAATATATATATAATATGCAAATCTCCAAGACTCCAAATGGAGTAATGAATCATGATAATCACAGAAGATCATTTTGGGGTGTGTCCAGCGAGACCTTGAAAGGCCAAACCAATGGAGACATGCATGAGGTCATGTGGAAGGCGCTCCATTGGGCAATCTCTCTTGATCGCGTACGTACGGTCTCCATTGGGCAATCTCTCTTGATCGCGTGCGTACGGTCAGGGTTTTCGTGTGTTCTCGCTTCCCAATTTGAGCAAGTGGATATGTGTATCATGTAACATCAGCGGTTGCCGTAAATTGCACCTCGCCGATGTATGCGCCTTCCCATATCGGTGAACAGATCGACGAGCTCTGCCTTTTGAGGTCGAGCCAGTGGAGGTTTCTTACACGGGCCAGTATCGTACGAAGCTCATGCAATCGAAGTGTACTAACTCTAAATATACATCAAGCCTGTACTTGCTATCCATCTGAGGCAGTACCTTCTTCGAATGTATCATGAAACATGCATGTGTGTGTACCCGTTTCCATCCATCGAAGAAAGAAACTACCTTCAGATCGTCAGGTATGTGTACTTTTTTCATCGAAGCAACCCCAAATGATACTCGATATGAGCGTGTATCGGGTACCGAGGTTTGGTTAAGTGGAGTGGAGGCATCTTCAAAGCGAACCCTCAAAGCCTTTACTATATTCCGGACTGCAGTATTCGGACCACTTTACCATCCAACGGGGACCCCTGTATGTCCGCTTAACAATCTGGACGTGCAAATTCCGGTATCCTAGCTACAAACATGGATGGGAGGGGGGCCTTTGTCGTAGTCCAGACATGCACTTGACCAACACAAAGCCTTCACATGGTCCTCCTCTCTTTTCTCTCTTCACATGCATGGCCTCCCTCTCCTCTCTCTTCTCCTACCGGACAAATAAGGGTTAATTTGTGAATAGTTTTGGATGACTCGCTCCCGTATCATGTCCGCGGATCACGTCCGGACATAAAAACAAACATTTACGATGTCTATTTGGGTGTCAGCTTTGGAGATGCACTGAAGCCTGACTCGTCGATGCTTGCATTTAGTGGAGGGGCTTGATGGAAATAACAGGAGAACCCATCTATAGAACAAAAAATAGACAAAACTCATTGTAACCCTAGCTATGGACTTGTTGATGATACGCTACAAAACCAAAGCTATTTGCCAAGTAATGTGTTTACCCCCAAAAGAATCTAGCAAGCCGTGCAATTGATAGCGACTATCTCAATTGCGTCTTCCTTCTGAACTACATAATCTCAATTGCGTCCTCTTAGCAATGTTTTTTTTTATGAAAAGGGATTTTTTTTCCGCTGCATTTTATTATAACCAGGCAAAAACTCTTAACAGTGTGGAAAAAGACGTTCACATCAACTACGGAGGCACGTGTGATGACTTTGTCAATCTTAAGATCATGTGTCGACAAAGCCTTTTGAAGGTGCTCATAAAAGTAGTATGCGCATATATATGTCCGTTTATAGGGATGAGTGTATGTTCGTATGTATGGTCTTCTGCGTCTATGTTGTGTTAAAAACACAATACAACACAAAACTAAACATAAATCAACTCTGGTGGACACGAGATCGGTTAAAGTAGCAGGCCGGAGCGAGAATTTGGAAATGAGCAGCATGGTCGCAGGCTGGCCAATGCTTCAAAATCCGAATAAAAAGGCCTGAAAACCCCAAGCTATAAGACGAGCTCGAAATGGCTCGCTCGCTGGCTGGCTACATAGACACACGCGTCGAAATTATTCCTGAGAAGAAGTTTAGCAGTTTGGCATCCACGACCCCAGCTAGACGAGCAGAACGGAGATGGCTTAAGGCACCTCAGGACTCGGCCAAAATAAATGTAGATGTTGCCATATCCCGTAACCATTGAAAGGGTGGCGAGAGCAGCAATATGCAGCGATGAAGATGGCAAATGTCTTGGTGCTTCGGTCACTTGTTTCGAGGAGCTTGTGGATCCGGAGCCCGGAGGTACTTGAAGCACATGCATGTTGTGAGGGCTTTTCCTTGGGTATCTTCAAAGGGGGGGGACAGCAGCGACGGGAGGCATGTTGAGACATCTGGCGTTGTGCACGAAGGAAGGGCATAAAATTTTGAAGCTCGTGATCTAGCAGAAGTGACGGCTTCTCTGGCTGCAGTTAGACTCGTTTGGTTATTCACCACTCCCGATATCATTCATGTAATAGACACTGTAGACTTTTGAATAAAGTGGTGAAATTTATCAATGATAATTAGTCATGCTGAGCCTACATTTTACAAAATAAATTACTTCAACACTAATACCTTCCTTGGATAATATCTCAGCAGCCTGTAGAAAAATTGAGCCCTAAAATTTAAGAAAATCCGTGTTGAAGAGACTAGAGAAATAGAGCCTTGCACACACACACACACACACACACACACACCCCCCCCCTACAAACCGTATAAAAGCAGTATGGTCATTTGACCATAAGGTATACCCATCTCTGTATGTGGCACATATGAGCTATACATAGAGGTCAGGGACGAAGCTAGAAAAAAAATGTCTATGGTGTCAGCTCTATTTTAATGGGGTCAGATTACATAAATGAAAAGTGGTTGGTGTAATTTAATGAAGGTTTTGCTAGTTATCACTGGTGTCAGTTGACACCAGTGCTCATGTAGCAGCTCCGTCCCTCATAGACGTACCCAGCCGATCCGCCCGCCCTTCAGACAAACCGGCGCACACACCCTCCGTCCTTGTCTGGCCCATTTTTCTCTTTTTATAACCTTTAAAAAATAAGTGTGTGAGGTGGGATTCAAACTCCCAACCTCTTGATTTATTTCCACCCACGGTAACCAACTCGGACAACTCATTGTCTCAATCTAGTTTTCTTCTTTTTTGGTTTTATTTGGTGGGTTTTTCCTACGGTTTTGTTTTTTCCTATTTTTATTTATTTCTTCTTCTTTTTTCTCTTTTCTTTTTCATTTTCTTAGATTTGTGAACATTTTATTAAATTTGTGATTTCAAATACGTGAACTTAAATTTGAATCCATGATTGTTTTTCAAATGAATGAATATTTTAAATTTTATAAACTTTTATGAAATTCATAAACTTTTTCAAAGCAATGGCCTTTTTTCAGTTTTGTGAACTTTTTTTCAAATTCGTGACTTTTTTGTGCAAGTGATCACCTTGGCCCATGGAATTGACATCTCTGACGCACGCTCGTGCTGGTTGCTACGTGTGGCGGAAATTTTCCAACACCAACACAATAAAGCGAAATTTTGGGTTTTCTGGTTCGGTCTTTCATCTGTCGGTTTTATGCCCACACCTAGGTCCAAGGACCGAAAAAATTGGTGAAATTGAAAAAAGCTCATCGGTTTGAAGAAAGTTCATGAATTTGACAAAACAATTCATGAAATTGAAGAAAGTTCATCGATTTTTAAAAAAGTTCACAAATTAATTACATTTTTCACAGGAGGCTGCCCGACTAGGTCGAACCATTGTCGCGCGCGAAAACAGGGAAAAGTTAAAATAAAAAATTTAAGTATATGTAATTATGATTTTGAATACTGTTTTCTTTCAAACCTGTCATGGATGCGTACCATGTGCATGCCAACCTGCTGGCAAAAGCTGAGGTCATTTCATGAATGTAAAAAAACACAATGTTCACGAAGAGTGTTCGGGTATGGCAGAAGGTTGCGTTTGAGAGCAAAAAAAATTGCATCTGTCAAATGACCACCAAAAAATCATAAACTTATATGAGCAATTATTTAAAGGCACAATGCCAAGTTGTTTTGGTTTTCCATAATTTATATTTTCAAGAGTTTTCTCGATCAAAAAAATCCGATAAATGGTCGGACGTGTCGTAACTTGCATACCGTGTGGAAAATCGTTCAAACCTGACATGAATGCCAACCATGGATATGCACACCTACTTGCAAAAGTTGAGGTCATTTGAAGAATGTCCAAACATAGATCATATTCAACGGAGGATGTTCGGGTTGGCTAGCTAGAAGGCTCCGTCTGAGAGCATGTCGTTTCTCGATATCCTTGAAATGGCCTCAATTTTTTCAATAACCTTGTATGACCAATTCAAGGCACCATGCCAAGTTGTTTTGGTTTTTGACAACTTTTACATTTTCTGGAGTTTTCTCAGTCAAAAAACATCCATAAGTTCTGGAGCAGTTATGACAGACGGAAGCACTTTCGCTATGGATCGCAGAACTGCCGACACCCCAAATCCATACCAACCATTAAAATAGATGACCCTTACACTGCGGTCCATCGTTGGAAGAACTCGAAATATCTCCTCTCTCGCTTCATCAACATCTTTCGCAAATATCTCTTAGAAAATAAAACAATAAAAGGGAAGAAACTGTAAGTCAGTCAGAACACCTTTGCTAGCGACAATATTAATTAAACATGTAACGTTGTGTACTCTGAGAGTCTGGGTACTACCTCCATGTAACAATGTAGGTTGTTTAAGAGTTGAGCAGAATTAAGACTCTAGGTAAATTGCCATATTAGAACTAGTACTGGTGTACTTCTAATTCCATGGAGGAAATTTAAAAAGGAAAAATAGGTAAAACAACATTGAAATTGCACAAATAATTTTGAGAGGCACAGGGGTGCGAAGAAGCAAATGTAGGTCTTTGGAACACACATGAGTCTCATCTATTGCATGCCAATTACATAGCAATTATGGTGAGGAATATTGAATAATCTACCTGTCGGTTATTCCGTTATTGTCATAAATATAGATCCTTTTAATATTCCTTTTTTCTCAAAATATGAATCCTTCTACATACCTATGGGTTTCGGCTCATTTTGTTAAATAGATAAATTGGTCCAAGAGCGCTCTGGCATATATGACTCTTAGCAGTGATTGCAACACTATCTAGAAACCATGATGTTTCTTTACCCAGTGTTTCCGAACCTGGTGCCCCCTTCCATCATGAGATCGAATAATATATGCATGACTCGGGTTGATGTATATAGAAAAATTAGCATAGAAGACCATGAAATGCTCAACATAAGATAACTCGTAGCTAAAGAAAACACATGGACAAGAAATTACCAATTTAGGAAGACTCATGATGAACTCCTCTGCCGAAGGCCAGGAGAGATGCAGCAGAAAATTTAATAATCTAACCCATCACCGAAGATTTCTTGCCAGCACCTACTCTTGCACAACAGAATGGTAATACGTTACTTTTGTGCTTGACCGCTCAAGGAATTAGTGCTACTTATGCAGCAGAATACTTGAAGGGAGCGACGAAAGGAAGTTAGAAAATGCTGTTGTATGTATGTGTGTACCTCAACAGGAGAAGAACAGCTTGAAGCGAAGAAACTTGGACTGGTATTTCTGAAATAGTCCGATCAACTTATGCTACACTGCTAGTGCACCGCCAGATTAGAGCAGAAAATGAAATATGCAACAATTGCAGTTTGCACTCCGAAGCTAGACGCACGCGTTGGACCCCAGAAATTTTCCTCCTCACCCTGATTAAAGCATGCATGATTCTTTGCTTGTTGCCTTCACACTGGCCATAGAGCCCTTTGCTTCATGCTGCCCTTTTCCTCTTTGCCAAAGCATGAAGCAACGTGCTGCTTTGTGTTCTTTTTCTTTTTCTACAGATGATTCTTACAACCATGCTGATATAAAAATGCCCTGTCCTGGCCCCTGCAAAAATCATTTTTCTATGTGTGAACCACAAACCTACATCATATGTACCTTTTGTTACGGACCTGGTGAGTGAGTGAGGAATAACAAAAATGAACCGTCAATATACACCCATCGAGTACATGGTAAGCAATATGTGTCTGTTAATTCAAAATCCATCCAATCAAGGCAAGAATTACAGAATCTGAAGAAGAAAATGGGGAAAAGCAGTTCAATACAAGCTCTGCCCTGTGCTGGCATGCCATAATCCTTTTGCATACTTCAGGGTTTTACATGTTAGATATGTTTTTCACCTTGCAAGATGGCATGTTTTGTTTCCTGATTATATTACATTGTGTCAGTATAGATGTACTTTTTACTTTTTTGGACTGAAAAGTTTAATTTTGATAGTATACACTACAAAAACGTGCCTTGCACGTGCAACATTACGAGTTCTATGAGTTTGAGTTTCTCAAAAAAGAACTATATGTTTGCAATTTTTTATTTCTAGGATCTATATAGGTGTGCAAGAATATAACATGTGAAGCTCCTGGCCTCTTCCAGGGAATATAACAGGCAAAGCTATTGCTTGTTCCTCACAACAAGATGAGCATGACTTGAATAAACCGTGTTAAGAATTTATGTTCATATGATAAATTAATAATGGATTATGTTGTTCATTTAAATCTCAAAACATCAGGCCACGTTTGGAAAAAGTTACTGTGAATTGTTAGAAAATTCATATGAATTTCACGACGTGTCGGAACAGGGTCTTAATCAACTCCCACAACAGAGTTTCTCTGCTGCATGTCCAACCTGCAATGCAATTTCAGTTTCCGGACGCCTACTTTGCCTTCCTATGCTATTCATTCTGGGGTCATAAAGAAATTCTTCAAGACAACATCTGAAAAACATGACTAGCTGGGACCAGCCATACATGTTAACATTCAGGACATATTGTAAATACACGGCAGGTGTGCAACTGCACCCAGGTCCAGATACTGCGTCCAAACGAAACTGAAAAGAAATTCAGATAACTTAACTGTATACAACGTAAAGAGGGATCGGACACTCTGTATGGCACAAGAAATCATCTTTTGTCATCGCCAACATCATTGTGGCTTGAATGAAATGCAGTTGCAGCAATCTTCTACAATGTCCGGATCAAAACCATGTCAGCAACACCAGTGGTAGCAAGGGCCAGAATCAAAGCATGGGAGTAGAAGGATAGATTGATCATCTAGCAGTAAAAATAGGGTCGGGGTTGGCGCTTGGTTGTGTTCTTCTTGCATACTCGATCAGCAATCCTTCCGAAGACGCACCAGGTACGTGCCAAGTCCCTGAACCATCATGGGAGAAAGATGTCTGCATGAGAACCACTCCCTCTATAAACTAATATAAGAGTGTTTAGATTACTAAACTAGTAATCTAAATGCTCTTATTAGTTTACAGAGGGAGTACATTACAGAATTTGACCAAAAATGTGCTTTACAAATTAATTATACCTGATGTAGGGCTGCAGGCCTTTCCGTTCCCACCTTGACCGCTCCCGGAATAGTGTTGCAAACCTCTCAGCTGGCGTCAATGGCAGATCAGCAAGAAACTATGCACCCAGGTCTCAGCCCAAAACCTTCCATATAGCACTTCCCCATCAAGCATCAGCAGCTCTGCATGCATTCATGATGGAATGCTTCGTTCCCATTTCTCCATGAAGCTGTCGAGTTTCATCTTCTCCACGCCGAGCGCTCTTTAGGCAAACTGCAAGCATACCAGTCTCTCATCAAGCCTCCAACAACTTCCTGCTTCCTGCTCAACCTTCGTGCCTAATCTGCCGAGGCAGTGGTTGACAATCTTACGGGTAAAACGTTAAGATTCCGCGGCGCCGGCAAATCAAGGCGGAGATCCAGGCTCTCCGCGCCGTCCGAATCGCTGCTGGTCTTCCTCCGAACTCACCGGAGACGGAGGAGGAGGAGAAGGAAAAGCAGCAGGAGGAGGAGGAGGAGCAGCCGGAGGCCATGGAGGAGGAGGCTTCCGGCTTGAGCATGACGGAGGCGAAGCCGGAGTTCACCGTCGCCCAATCACAGGAGATGGCGGAGCAGCAGGCCATACTGGATTCCATCCGGGATGAGGCCGAGGTGGAGGCCAACCGCGGCTCATCCGGCAAAGGCAGGCGGAGGCCGACGCCCTTTTCAACGAGCTGGAGGCGGAGATCGAGGCGGAGGAGGCCGCAGCGGAGCAGCCGGATCCGCCGGAGGGGACGGAACTGTGGCAGGCGTTCATTTATCCGCCGGAGGGCATGGCGATCGTCGACATCTCCAACGAAGAGTAGATAGGTTCTATGTAGTACGTAGGTTTTTTATCTTGCATGCTTTTGTCTGGATTTGCGGTTTCTAATATGAGATGTCTGGTTGTAGGATGAATTATTTAAGGCGTGACCGGTCAATGTCCGCGAACGCGACCAGGCGTGTCCGCGGGCGTTTGAGGGACCGGATTTCCAAAGTCCGGCTATAGATTTTTTTAGAAAAGGAGGAATACCTCCGGCCTATCCGGCTGTAGATGCTCTTAGCTTTTAGAACATACAGTTGACACGTTATATCAGAATTTCTACAAGTACTGCGTGAACATCCACACATGCACCTCTTTCTTTCCCGACCAACCGCCATCAGCTCAAGACTACTAAGTACTGCCCCCTCCGATCCACATCTCCAAGACTCCAAATGGAGTCATGAATCATCATGATAATCACAGAAGATCGTTTTGGGGTGTGTCCGAGCGAGACCTTCAAAGGCCCAAGTAATCGAGCCATGCATGAGGTCATGTGGAGGACGCTCCATTGGGCAATCTCTCTTGATCGCGTACGTACGGCCAAGGTTTTCGTGTGTTCCCGCTTCCCAATTTGAGCAAGTGGATATATCATGTAACATGAGCAGTTGCTGTAAATTGCACCTCGCCCATGTATGCGCCTTCCCATATCGGGGAATAGATCGACGAGCTCTGCCTTTTGAGGACGAGCCAGTGGACAATTTTTAAAAGGAGCCAGTACCGTACGAATCTCGTGCAATCGAAGTGTACTAGCTAGTTATATATCAAACGTGTACTTGCTATCCATCTGAGGCAGTACGGCAGTACCTTCTTGGAATGTATCATGAGACATGTGTGTACCCGTTTCCATCCATCAAGAAAGAAACCACCTTCAGATCGTCAGGTATGTGTACTTTCTTCATCGAAGTAACCTCCAAATGCTACTCGATATGAGCTATCAAGTATTGAGGTCTGGTTAAGTGGAGTGAAGGCATCTTCAAAATGGACCCTCAAACCTTGACTATGTGTCCGGACCGCAGTGTTCGGACCAGTTTATCATCCAACGAGGACCCATATATGTCCGTTTAGCAGTCCGGACGTGCGGATTTAGCAATAAACATGGGGAGTTGGGGAGGGGGGGGGGGGGCTTTGTCAAAGTCCGGACATGCACTTGACCAACACAAAGCCTCCACGTGGCCCTTCTCACTTTTCTCTTTTCACATGCATGCCCCCCCCCCCCCCCCCCCTCCTGTCTCTTCTTCTACCGGACAAATAAGGATTAATTTGTGAATGGTTTTGGATCACTCGCTCCCGCATCATGTCCGCGGACCACGTCCGGACATAAAAACGGGTATTTACGATGTCCATTTACGGGTCAGCTTCGGAGATGCCCTGAGGCCTGACTCGTCGATGAACGCTTGGGTTTAGAGGAGGAGCTTGATGGAAATATCAGGAGAACCCATCTATAGAACAAAAAATGGACAAACTCATCGTAACCCTAGCTATGGAGTTGTTGATGATACGCTACAAAGCCAAAGCTATTTGGATTGTGCTCTGGCTCAACAGGATCCCCATTCGAGATGTACTGAAAGATCTCAGGCATGCCTCTCTCATCTTCAATGATCATGTTATGTAACATGATGCAACATCTCCTGATTTTTCAAAGGAGCTTGGGGTTCCAATACTCTGCTGGGCCAAGAATGATGTCAAAGTGTTTCTGAAGCACACCGGAAACTCTCTCCACATCCTTCCATATAGACTCTTGACGTGTTGCAAGTGAGATCTCTCGTTACTGTTAGGACTCGAGATTGTCTTGACAAATGTGACCCATGGAGTATAGATGGCATTCGCAAGGTAGTAACCCATCTTGTACTCACGGCCATTGACAACATAGGTGCAAGGATGAAGAAGATCTAATTCGTCATGCCGGTGACGGGATCCACGCAGCGGTAGCGGCGAAGCTCGATTTCAGAGACGACAGTGACCGGCAGCTGTCTCGGAGTGAGGCACGAGGGCGAGGGCGGTGGAGGCAGCAGGGTGCCTGCGAAGGCACTGGATAGTTGACGGGAGCAATGCCGACAACGACGCAACACTTGATGGAGACGACACAGGCACGAATGTAGAGACCAAAACTTTTACTCCGTGGATGGGAGACGAATAAATTTAGTAGTCGTAGCGGCCGGGGAGGCTAAATTATCCTCCTCTAAATGTTATACGAGATCGGTTAGGTGTCGGTTAGAGGAGAGAAACGAAATTTATCCTCCTCTAACCGACTATAAAAGATAAGTTAGAGATGCTCTAAAATTGGAAGGGTTCGTTTTTATTTATGGGTGGCATGGTGAGTAAGTTACTTCAACTGTAGAGGTAATTCTTGTGTATGAGTCGGATAAAATAACAAAACAAAAATATTGTCATTTATTAGTAGGTATAGGTATAGATTTACACGCTATAATATTCTCATATGGGTTGCATGGTAGCGAAGTACCCCTACTAGTTACTTTATGCATGGCTGACTTAGTCCCTTGAGGTGCTTATAGGGATAGGGTATTTATGTGTGCGTTTATAAGGATGAGTATTTGCTCGTGTAAATAAACGACTTTGATTGTACTTTGTTAAAAAAAAGATACCGTTGACACGTTAAATTCGAATTTCTAAGAACATCCACATATGCACCTCTTTCTTACCCGACCAAGCACCATCAGCTCAAGGCTACTAAGTACCACACTTTGCTTTGGATTGTATGTGAACCAAGACATGTATTGGCTGATTGCTTTTGGATTTGTCGAATGAACTTGCTGCTACCTGATGATATTATTGCTGAAAATTGTGCCCTATGTTAATATATAAATTGTTAGAGCATCTACAATCGAACGCCTCAAACGACCTCTCATACGCCCGCGGATGCGCCCGGTCAGTGACCGGACAGGAGAGAGAAGGAAAAAAGGTGACCCAACCGGACCCCTCATATCATCCCTATACGCCCAGACTCTCCGCGAACCCTCGTATCCATCTGAAATATAAGGAGGATATGAGGGCTCGCGGACGCGCCCGATCAGTCCGTCACGTAGCACGCGCCCCTCGCCGGACCACCTTTTCTTCTTCTTTATTCATTCTTTTCTTTCTCTCTCTTTCTCTCCACCAATCATGTGCAAGTGACCGGACATATGAGGAAGAAAATGAGGAGTGTGGTTGCGCGGACGGACAAATAGGAGACACGCCCGGTCACTTCCGCAGGCATTTAGGGGGTCATATTTGATAAGTCCGGCTATAGATGTTCTTATATTGTTTTTCTTCAAAATACAAATGAAATGATGCCGATTTTTTGATTTTTTGTCATTCCATTCTTCCAAACCAAACACTGAAACGGAACCAACCCCGTTCTACTTTTTTGCACCCACCAAACACAGGAACGGAACCGACCCTTTCTTCTGGAATGGAGCAATTCCATATCGTGACAGTTGGTTCCTCAACCAAAGACACCCTAAGTACCATTTCCTCTGATTTGTCTAAGTCAATGACAATTAAAATAGATTAGTGACAATTAAAATAGATTGAAGGGGGAATATATATATAATATGCAAATCTCCAAGACTCCAAATGGAGTAATGAATCATGATAATCACAGAAGATCATTTTGGGGTGTGTCCAGCGAGACCTTGAAAGGCCAAACCAATGGAGACATGCATGAGGTCATGTGGAAGGCGCTCCATTGGGCAATCTCTCTTGATCGCGTACGTACGGTCTCCATTGGGCAATCTCTCTTGATCGCGTGCGTACGGTCAGGGTTTTCGTGTGTTCTCGCTTCCCAATTTGAGCAAGTGGATATGTGTATCATGTAACATCAGCGGTTGCCGTAAATTGCACCTCGCCGATGTATGCGCCTTCCCATATCGGTGAACAGATCGACGAGCTCTGCCTTTTGAGGTCGAGCCAGTGGAGGTTTCTTACACGGGCCAGTATCGTACGAAGCTCATGCAATCGAAGTGTACTAACTCTAAATATACATCAAGCCTGTACTTGCTATCCATCTGAGGCAGTACCTTCTTCGAATGTATCATGAAACATGCATGTGTGTGTACCCGTTTCCATCCATCGAAGAAAGAAACTACCTTCAGATCGTCAGGTATGTGTACTTTTTTCATCGAAGCAACCCCCAAATGATACTCGATATGAGCGTGTATCGGGTACCGAGGTTTGGTTAAGTGGAGTGGAGGCATCTTCAAAGCGAACCCTCAAAGCCTTTACTATATTCCGGACTGCAGTATTCGGACCACTTTACCATCCAACGGGGACCCCTGTATGTCCGCTTAACAATCTGGACGTGCAAATTCCGGTATCCTAGCTACAAACATGGATGGGAGGGGGGCCTTTGTCGTAGTCCAGACATGCACTTGACCAACACAAAGCCTTCACATGGTCCTCCTCTCTTTTCTCTCTTCACATGCATGGCCTCCCTCTCCTCTCTCTTCTCCTACCGGACAAATAAGGGTTAATTTGTGAATAGTTTTGGATGACTCGCTCCCGTATCATGTCCGCGGATCACGTCCGGACATAAAAACAAACATTTACGATGTCTATTTGGGTGTCAGCTTTGGAGATGCACTGAAGCCTGACTCGTCGATGCTTGCATTTAGTGGAGGGGCTTGATGGAAATAACAGGAGAACCCATCTATAGAACAAAAAATAGACAAAACTCATTGTAACCCTAGCTATGGACTTGTTGATGATACGCTACAAAACCAAAGCTATTTGCCAAGTAATGTGTTTACCCCCAAAAGAATCTAGCAAGCCGTGCAATTGATAGCGACTATCTCAATTGCGTCTTCCTTCTGAACTACATAATCTCAATTGCGTCCTCTTAGCAATGTTTTTTTTTATGAAAAGGGATTTTTTTTCCGCTGCATTTTATTATAACCAGGCAAAAACTCTTAACAGTGTGGAAAAAGACGTTCACATCAACTACGGAGGCACGTGTGATGACTTTGTCAATCTTAAGATCATGTGTCGACAAAGCCTTTTCAAGGTGCTCATAAAAGTAGTATGCGCATATATATGTCCGTTTATAGGGATGAGTGTATGTTCGTATGTATGGTCTTCTGCGTCTATGTTGTGTTAAAAACACAATACAACACAAAACTAAACATAAATCAACTCTGGTGGACACGAGATCGGTTAAAGTAGCAGGCCGGAGCGAGAATTTGGAAATGAGCAGCATGGTCGCAGGCTGGCCAATGCTTCAAAATCCGAATAAAAAGGCCTGAAAACCCCAAGCTATAAGACGAGCTCGAAATGGCTCGCTCGCTGGCTGGCTACATAGACACACGCGTCGAAATTATTCCTGAGAAGAAGTTTAGCAGTTTGGCATCCACGACCCCAGCTAGACGAGCAGAACGGAGATGGCTTAAGGCACCTCAGGACTCGGCCAAAATAAATGTAGATGTTGCCATATCCCGTAACCATTGAAAGGGTGGCGAGAGCAGCAATATGCAGCGATGAAGATGGCAAATGTCTTGGTGCTTCGGTCACTTGTTTCGAGGAGCTTGTGGATCCGGAGCCCGGAGGTACTTGAAGCACATGCATGTTGTGAGGGCTTTTCCTTGGGTATCTTCAAAGGGGGGGGACAGCAGCGACGGGAGGCATGTTGAGACATCTGGCGTTGTGCACGAAGGAAGGGCATAAAATTTTGAAGCTCGTGATCTAGCAGAAGTGACGGCTTCTCTGGCTGCAGTTAGACTCGTTTGGTTATTCACCACTCCCGATATCATTCATGTAATAGACACTGTAGACTTTTGAATAAAGTGGTGAAATTTATCAATGATAATTAGTCATGCTGAGCCTACATTTTACAAAATAAATTACTTCAACACTAATACCTTCCTTGGATAATATCTCAGCAGCCTGTAGAAAAATTGAGCCCTAAAATTTAAGAAAATTCGTGTTGAAGAGACTAGAGAAATAGAGCCTTGCACACACACACACACACACACACACACACACACACACCCCCCCCCTACAAACCGTATAAAAGCAGTATGGTCATTTGACCATAAGGTATACCCATCTCTGTATGTGGCACATATGAGCTATACATAGAGGTCAGGGACGAAGCTAGAAAAAAAATGTCTATGGTGTCAGCTCTATTTTAATGGGGTCAGATTACATAAATGAAAAGTGGTTGGTGTAATTTAATGAAGGTTTTGCTAGTTATCACTGGTGTCAGTTGACACCAGTGCTCATGTAGCAGCTCCGTCCCTCATAGACGTACCCAGCCGATCCGCCCGCCCTTCAGACAAACCGGCGCACACACCCTCCGTCCTTGTCTGGCCCATTTTTCTCTTTTTATAACCTTTAAAAAATAAGTGTGTGAGGTGGGATTCAAACTCCCAACCTCTTGATTTATTTCCACCCACGGTAACCAACTCGGACAACTCATTGTCTCAATCTAGTTTTCTTCTTTTTTGGTTTTATTTGGTGGGTTTTTCCTACGGTTTTGTTTTTTCCTATTTTTATTTATTTCTTCTTCTTTTTTCTCTTTTCTTTTTCATTTTCTTAGATTTGTGAACATTTTATTAAATTTGTGATTTCAAATACGTGAACTTAAATTTGAATCCATGATTGTTTTTCAAATGAATGAATATTTTAAATTTTATAAACTTTTATGAAATTCATAAACTTTTTCAAAGCAATGGCCTTTTTTCAGTTTTGTGAACTTTTTTTCAAATTCGTGACTTTTTTGTGCAAGTGATCACCTTGGCCCATGGAATTGACATCTCTGACGCACGCTCGTGCTGGTTGCTACGTGTGGCGGAAATTTTCCAACACCAACACAATAAAGCAAAATTTTGGGTTTTCTGGTTCGGTCTTTCATCTGTCGGTTTTATGCCCACACCTAGGTCCAAGGACCGAAAAAATTGGTGAAATTGAAAAAAGCTCATCGGTTTGAAGAAAGTTCATGAATTTGACAAAACAATTCATGAAATTGAAGAAAGTTCATCGATTTTTTAAAAAGTTCACAAATTAATTACATTTTTCACAGGAGGCTGCCCGACTAGGTCGAACCATTGTCGCGCGCGAAAACAGGGAAAAGTTAAAATAAAAAATTTAAGTATATGTAATTATGATTTTGAATACTGTTTTCTTTCAAACCTGTCATGGATGCGTACCATGTGCATGCCAACCTGCTGGCAAAAGCTGAGGTCATTTCATGAATGTAAAAAAACACAATGTTCACGAAGAGTGTTCGGGTATGGCAGAAGGTTGCGTTTGAGAGCAAAAAAAAATTGCATCCGTCAAATGACCACCAAAAAAATCATAAACTTATATGAGCAATTATTTAAAGGCACAATGCCAAGTTGTTTTGGTTTTCCATAATTTATATTTTCAAGAGTTTTCTCGATCAAAAAAATCCGATAAATGGTCGGACGTGTTGTAACTTGCATACCGTGTGGAAAATCGTTCAAACCTGACATGAATGCCAACCATGGATATGCACACCTACTTGCAAAAGTTGAGGTCATTTGAAGAATGTCCAAACATAGATCATATTCAACGGAGGATGTTCGGGTTGGCTAGCTAGAAGGCTCCGTCTGAGAGCATGTCGTTTCTCGATATCCTTGAAATGGCCTCAATTTTTTCAATAACCTTGTATGACCAATTCAAGGCACCATGCCAAGTTGTTTTGGTTTTTGACAACTTTTACATTTTCTGGAGTTTTCTCAGTCAAAAAACATCCATAAGTTCTGGAGCAGTTATGACAGACGGAAGCACTTTCGCTATGGATCGCAGAACTGCCGACACCCCAAATCCATACCAACGATTAAAATAGATGACCCTTACACTGCGGTCCATCATTGGAAGAACTCGAAATATCTCCTCTCTCGCTTCATCAACATCTTTCGCAAATATCTCTTAGAAAATAAAACAATAAAAGGGAAGAAACTGTAAGTCAGTCAGAACACCTTTGCTAGCGACAATATTAATTAAACATGTAACGTTGTGTACTCTGAGAGTCTGGGTACTACCTCCATGTAACAATGTAGGTTGTTTAAGAGTTGAGCAGAATTAAGACTCTAGGTAAATTGCCATATTAGAACTAGTACTGGTGTACTTCTAATTCCATGGAGGAAATTTAAAAAGGAAAAATAGGTAAAACAACATTGAAATTGCACAAATAATTTTGAGAGGCACAGGGGTGCGAAGAAGCAAATGTAGGTCTTTGGAACACACATGAGTCTCATCTATTGCATGCCAATTACATAGCAATTATGGTGAGGAATATTGAATAATCTACCTGTCGGTTATTCCGTTATTGTCATAAATATAGATCCTTTTAATATTCCTTTTTTCTCAAAATATGAATCCTTCTACATACCTATGGGTTTCGGCTCATTTTGTTAAATAGATAAATTGGTCCAAGAGCGCTCTGGCATATATGACTCTTAGCAGTGATTGCAACACTATCTAGAAACCATGATGTTTCTTTACCCAGTGTTTCCGAACCTGGTGCCCCCTTCCATCATGAGATCGAATAATATATGCATGACTCGGGTTGATGTATATAGAAAAATTAGCATAGAAGACCATGAAATGCTCAACATAAGATAACTCGTAGCTAAAGAAAACACATGGACAAGAAATTACCAATTTAGGAAGACTCATGATGAACTCCTCTGCCGAAGGCCAGGAGAGATGCAGCAGAAAATTTAATAATCTAACCCATCACCGAAGATTTCTTGCCAGCACCTACTCTTGCACAACAGAATGGTAATACGTTACTTTTGTGCTTGACCGCTCAAGGAATTAGTGCTACTTATGCAGCAGAATACTTGAAGGGAGCGACGAAAGGAAGTTAGAAAATGCTGTTGTATGTATGTGTGTACCTCAACAGGAGAAGAACAGCTTGAAGCGAAGAAACTTGGACTGGTATTTCTGAAATAGTCCGATCAACTTATGCTACACTGCTAGTGCACCGCCAGATTAGAGCAGAAAATGAAATATGCAACAATTGCAGTTTGCACTCCGAAGCTAGACGCACGCGTTGGACCCCAGAAATTTTCCTCCTCACCCTGATTAAAGCATGCATGATTCTTTGCTTGTTGCCTTCACACTGGCCATAGAGCCCTTTGCTTCATGCTGCCCTTTTCCTCTTTGCCAAAGCATGAAGCAACGTGCTGCTTTGTGTTCTTTTTCTTTTTCTACAGATGATTCTTACAACCATGCTGATATAAAAATGCCCTGTCCTGGCCCCTGCAAAAATCATTTTTCTATCTGTGAACCACAAACCTACATCATATGTACCTTTTGTTACGGACCTGGTGAGTGAGTGAGGAATAACAAAAATGAACCGTCAATATACACCCATCGAGTACATGGTAAGCAATATGTGTCTATTAATTCAAAATCCATCCAATCAAGGCAAGAATTACAGAATCTGAAGAAGAAAATGGGGAAAAGCAGTTCAATACAAGCTCTGCCCTGTGCTGGCATGCCATAATCCTTTTGCATACTTCAGGGTTTTACATGTTAGATATGTTTTTCACCTTGCAAGATGGCATGTTTTGTTTCCTAATTATATTACATTGTGTCAGTATAGATGTACTTTTTACTTTTTTGGACTGAAAAGTTTAATTTTGATAGTATACACTACAAAAACGTGCCTTGCACGTGCAACATTACGAGTTCTATGAGTTTGAGTTTCTCAAAAAAGAACTATATGTTTGCAATTTTTTATTTCTAGGATCTATATAGGTGTGCAAGAATATAACATGTGAAGCTCCTGGCCTCTTCCAGGGAATATAACAGGCAAAGCTATTGCTTGTTCCTCACAACAAGATGAGCATGACTTGAATAAACCGTGTTAAGAATTTATGTTCATATGATAAATTAATAATGGATTATGTTGTTCATTTAAATCTCAAAACATCAGGCCACGTTTGGAACAAGTTACTGTGAATTGTTAGAAAATTCATATGAATTTCACGACGTGTCGGAACAGGGTCTTAATCAACTCCCACAACAGAGTTTCTCTGCTGCATGTCCAACCTGCAATGCAATTTCAGTTTCCGGACGCCTACTTTGCCTTCCTATGCTATTCATTCTGGGGTCATAAAGAAATTCTTCAAGACAACATCTGAAAAACATGACTAGCTGGGACCAGCCATACATGTTAACATTCAGGACATATTGTAAATACACGGCAGGTGTGCAACTGCACCCAGGTCCAGATACTGCGTCCAAACGAAACTGAAAAGAAATTCAGATAACTTAACTGTATACAACGTAAAGAGGGATCGGACACTCTGTATGGCACAAGAAATCATCTTTTGTCATCGCCAACATCATTGTGGCTTGAATGAAATGCAGTTGCAGCAATCTTCTACAATGTCCGGATCAAAACCATGTCAGCAACACCAGTGGTAGCAAGGGCCAGAATCAAAGCATGGGAGTAGAAGGATAGATTGATCATCTAGCAGTAAAAATAGGGTCGGGGTTGGCGCTTGGTTGTGTTCTTCTTGCATACTCGATCAGCAATCCTTCCGAAGACGCACCAGGTACGTGCCAAGTCCCTGAACCATCATGGGAGAAAGATGTCTGCATGAGAACCACTCCCTCTATAAACTAATATAAGAGTGTTTAGATTACTAAACTAGTAATCTAAATGCTCTTATTAGTTTACAGAGGGAGTACATTACAGAATTTGACCAAAAATGTGTTTTACAAATTAATTATACCTGATGTAGGGCTGCAGGCCTTTCCGTTCCCACCTTGACCACTCCCGGAATAGTGTTGCAAACCTCTCAGCTGGCGTCAATGGCAGATCAGCAAGAAACTATGCACCCAGGTCTCAGCCCAAAACCTTCCATATAGCACTTCCCCATCAAGCATCAGCAGCTCTGCATGCATTCATGATGGAATGCTTCGTTCCCATTTCTCCATGAAGCTGTCGAGTTTCATCTTCTCCACGCCGAGCGCTCTTTAGGCAAACTGCAAGCATACCAGTCTCTCATCAAGCCTCCAACAACTTCCTGCTTCCTGCTCAACCTTCGTGCCTAATCTGCCGAGGCAGTGGTTGACAATCTTACGGGTAAAACGTTAAGATTCCGCGGCGCCGGCAAATCAAGGCGGAGATCCAGGCTCTCCGCGCCGTCCGAATCGCTGCTGGTCTTCCTCCGAACTCACCGGAGACGGAGGAGGAGGAGAAGGAAAAGCAGCAGGAGGAGGAGGAGGAGCAGCCGGAGGCCATGGAGGAGGAGGCTTCCGGCTTGAGCATGACGGAGGCGAAGCCGGAGTTCACCGTCGCCCAATCACAGGAGATGGCGGAGCAGCAGGCCATACTGGATTCCATCCGGGATGAGGCCGAGGTGGAGGCCAACCGCGGCTCATCCGGCAAAGGCAGGCGGAGGCCGACGCCCTTTTCAACGAGCTGGAGGCGGAGATCGAGGCGGAGGAGGCCGCAGCGGAGCAGCCGGATCCGCCGGAGGGGACGGAACTGTGGCAGGCGTTCATTTATCCGCCGGAGGGCATGGCGATCGTCGACATCTCCAACGAAGAGTAGATAGGTTCTATGTAGTACGTAGGTTTTTTATCTTGCATGCTTTTGTCTGGATTTGCGGTTTCTAATATGAGATGTCTGGTTGTAGGATGAATTATTTAAGGCGTGACCGGTCAATGTCCGCGAACGCGACCAGGCGTGTCCGCGGGCGTTTGAGGGACCGGATTTCCAAAGTCCGGCTATAGATTTTTTTAGAAAAGGAGGAATACCTCCGGCCTATCCGGCTGTAGATGCTCTTAGCTTTTAGAACATACAGTTGACACGTTATATCAGAATTTCTACAAGTACTGCGTGAACATCCACACATGCACCTCTTTCTTTCCCGACCAACCGCCATCAGCTCAAGACTACTAAGTACTGCCCCCTCCGATCCACATCTCCAAGACTCCAAATGGAGTCATGAATCATCATGATAATCACAGAAGATCGTTTTGGGGTGTGTCCGAGCGAGACCTTCAAAGGCCCAAGTAATCGAGCCATGCATGAGGTCATGTGGAGGACGCTCCATTGGGCAATCTCTCTTGATCGCGTACGTACGGCCAAGGTTTTCGTGTGTTCCCGCTTCCCAATTTGAGCAAGTGGATATATCATGTAACATGAGCAGTTGCTGTAAATTGCACCTCGCCCATGTATGCGCCTTCCCATATCGGGGAATAGATCGACGAGCTCTGCCTTTTGAGGACGAGCCAGTGGACAATTTTTAAAAGGAGCCAGTACCGTACGAATCTCGTGCAATCGAAGTGTACTAGCTAGTTATATATCAAACGTGTACTTGCTATCCATCTGAGGCAGTACGGCAGTACCTTCTTGGAATGTATCATGAGACATGTGTGTACCCGTTTCCATCCATCAAGAAAGAAACCACCTTCAGATCGTCAGGTATGTGTACTTTCTTCATCGAAGTAACCTCCAAATGCTACTCGATATGAGCTATCAAGTATTGAGGTCTGGTTAAGTGGAGTGAAGGCATCTTCAAAATGGACCCTCAAACCTTGACTATGTGTCCGGACCGCAGTGTTCGGACCAGTTTATCATCCAACGAGGACCCATATATGTCCGTTTAGCAGTCCGGACGTGCGGATTTAGCAATAAACATGGGGAGTTGGGGAGGGGGGGGGGGGGGCTTTGTCAAAGTCCGGACATGCACTTGACCAACACAAAGCCTCCACGTGGCCCTTCTCACTTTTCTCTTTTCACATGCATGCCCCCCCCCCCCTCCTGTCTCTTCTTCTACCGGACAAATAAGGATTAATTTGTGAATGGTTTTGGATCACTCGCTCCCGCATCATGTCCGCGGACCACGTCCGGACATAAAAACGGGTATTTACGATGTCCATTTACGGGTCAGCTTCGGAGATGCCCTGAGGCCTGACTCGTCGATGAACGCTTGGGTTTAGAGGAGGAGCTTGATGGAAATATCAGGAGAACCCATCTATAGAACAAAAAATGGACAAACTCATCGTAACCCTAGCTATGGAGTTGTTGATGATACGCTACAAAGCCAAAGCTATTTGGATTGTGCTCTGGCTCAACAGGATCCCCATTCGAGATGTACTGAAAGATCTCAGGCATGCCTCTCTCATCTTCAATGATCATGTTATGTAACATGATGCAACATCTCCTGATTTTTCAAAGGAGCTTGGGGTTCCAATACTCTGCTGGGCCAAGAATGATGTCAAAGTGTTTCTGAAGCACACCGGAAACTCTCTCCACATCCTTCCATATAGACTCTTGACGTGTTGCAAGTGAGATCTCTCGTTACTGTTAGGACTCGAGATTGTCTTGACAAATGTGACCCATGGAGTATAGATGGCATTCGCAAGGTAGTAACCCATCTTGTACTCACGGCCATTGACAACATAGGTGCAAGGATGAAGAAGATCTAATTCGTCATGCCGGTGACGGGATCCACGCAGCGGTAGCGGCGAAGCTCGATTTCAGAGACGACAGTGACCGGCAGCTGTCTCGGAGTGAGGCACGAGGGCGAGGGCGGTGGAGGCAGCAGGGTGCCTGCGAAGGCACTGGATAGTTGACGGGAGCAATGCCGACAACGACGCAACACTTGATGGAGACGACACAGGCACGAATGTAGAGACCAAAACTTTTACTCCGTGGATGGGAGACGAATAAATTTAGTAGTCGTAGCGGCCGGGGAGGCTAAATTATCCTCCTCTAAATGTTATACGAGATCGGTTAGGTGTCGGTTAGAGGAGAGAAACGAAATTTATCCTCCTCTAACCGACTATAAAAGATAAGTTAGAGATGCTCTAAAATTGGAAGGGTTCGTTTTTATTTATGGGTGGCATGGTGAGTAAGTTACTTCAACTGTAGAGGTAATTCTTGTGTATGAGTCGGATAAAATAACAAAACAAAAATATTGTCATTTATTAGTAGGTATAGGTATAGATTTACACGCTATAATATTCTCATATGGGTTGCATGGTAGCGAAGTACCCCTACTAGTTACTTTATGCATGGCTGACTTAGTCCCTTGAGGTGCTTATAGGGATAGGGTATTTATGTGTGCGTTTATAAGGATGAGTATTTGCTCGTGTAAATAAACGACTTTGATTGTACTTTGTTAAAAAAAAGATACCGTTGACACGTTAAATTCGAATTTCTAAGAACATCCACATATGCACCTCTTTCTTACCCGACCAAGCACCATCAGCTCAAGGCTACTAAGTACCACACTTTGCTTTGGATTGTATGTGAACCAAGACATGTATTGGCTGATTGCTTTTGGATTTGTCGAATGAACTTGCTGCTACCTGATGATATTATTGCTGAAAATTGTGCCCTATGTTAATATATAAATTGTTAGAGCATCTACAATCGAACGCCTCAAACGACCTCTCATACGCCCGCGGATGCGCCCGGTCAGTGACCGGACAGGAGAGAGAAGGAAAAAAGGTGACCCAACCGGACCCCTCATATCATCCCTATACGCCCAGACTCTCCGCGAACCCTCGTATCCATCTGAAATATAAGGAGGATATGAGGGCTCGCGGACGCGCCCGATCAGTCCGTCACGTAGCACGCGCCCCTCGCCGGACCACCTTTTCTTCTTCTTTATTCATTCTTTTCTTTCTCTCTCTTTCTCTCCACCAATCATGTGCAAGTGACCGGACATATGAGGAAGAAAATGAGGAGTGTGGTTGCGCGGACGGACAAATAGGAGACACGCCCGGTCACTTCCGCAGGCATTTAGGGGGTCATATTTGATAAGTCCGGCTATAGATGTTCTTATATTGTTTTTCTTCAAAATACAAATGAAATGATGCCGATTTTTTGATTTTTTGTCATTCCATTCTTCCAAACCAAACACTGAAACGGAACCAACCCCGTTCTACTTTTTTGCACCCACCAAACACAGGAACGGAACCGACCCTTTCTTCTGGAATGGAGCAATTCCATATCGTGACAGTTGGTTCCTCAACCAAAGACACCCTAAGTACCATTTCCTCTGATTTGTCTAAGTCAATGACAATTAAAATAGATTAGTGACAATTAAAATAGATTGAAGGGGGAATATATATATAATATGCAAATCTCCAAGACTCCAAATGGAGTAATGAATCATGATAATCACAGAAGATCATTTTGGGGTGTGTCCAGCGAGACCTTGAAAGGCCAAACCAATGGAGACATGCATGAGGTCATGTGGAAGGCGCTCCATTGGGCAATCTCTCTTGATCGCGTACGTACGGTCTCCATTGGGCAATCTCTCTTGATCGCGTGCGTACGGTCAGGGTTTTCGTGTGTTCTCGCTTCCCAATTTGAGCAAGTGGATATGTGTATCATGTAACATCAGCGGTTGCCGTAAATTGCACCTCGCCGATGTATGCGCCTTCCCATATCGGTGAACAGATCGACGAGCTCTGCCTTTTGAGGTCGAGCCAGTGGAGGTTTCTTACACGGGCCAGTATCGTACGAAGCTCATGCAATCGAAGTGTACTAACTCTAAATATACATCAAGCCTGTACTTGCTATCCATCTGAGGCAGTACCTTCTTCGAATGTATCATGAAACATGCATGTGTGTGTACCCGTTTCCATCCATCGAAGAAAGAAACTACCTTCAGATCGTCAGGTATGTGTACTTTTTTCATCGAAGCAACCCCCAAATGATACTCGATATGAGCGTGTATCGGGTACCGAGGTTTGGTTAAGTGGAGTGGAGGCATCTTCAAAGCGAACCCTCAAAGCCTTTACTATATTCCGGACTGCAGTATTCGGACCACTTTACCATCCAACGGGGACCCCTGTATGTCCGCTTAACAATCTGGACGTGCAAATTCCGGTATCCTAGCTACAAACATGGATGGGAGGGGGGCCTTTGTCGTAGTCCAGACATGCACTTGACCAACACAAAGCCTTCACATGGTCCTCCTCTCTTTTCTCTCTTCACATGCATGGCCTCCCTCTCCTCTCTCTTCTCCTACCGGACAAATAAGGGTTAATTTGTGAATAGTTTTGGATGACTCGCTCCCGTATCATGTCCGCGGATCACGTCCGGACATAAAAACAAACATTTACGATGTCTATTTGGGTGTCAGCTTTGGAGATGCACTGAAGCCTGACTCGTCGATGCTTGCATTTAGTGGAGGGGCTTGATGGAAATAACAGGAGAACCCATCTATAGAACAAAAAATAGACAAAACTCATTGTAACCCTAGCTATGGACTTGTTGATGATACGCTACAAAACCAAAGCTATTTGCCAAGTAATGTGTTTACCCCCAAAAGAATCTAGCAAGCCGTGCAATTGATAGCGACTATCTCAATTGCGTCTTCCTTCTGAACTACATAATCTCAATTGCGTCCTCTTAGCAATGTTTTTTTTTATGAAAAGGGATTTTTTTTCCGCTGCATTTTATTATAACCAGGCAAAAACTCTTAACAGTGTGGAAAAAGACGTTCACATCAACTACGGAGGCACGTGTGATGACTTTGTCAATCTTAAGATCATGTGTCGACAAAGCCTTTTCAAGGTGCTCATAAAAGTAGTATGCGCATATATATGTCCGTTTATAGGGATGAGTGTATGTTCGTATGTATGGTCTTCTGCGTCTATGTTGTGTTAAAAACACAATACAACACAAAACTAAACATAAATCAACTCTGGTGGACACGAGATCGGTTAAAGTAGCAGGCCGGAGCGAGAATTTGGAAATGAGCAGCATGGTCGCAGGCTGGCCAATGCTTCAAAATCCGAATAAAAAGGCCTGAAAACCCCAAGCTATAAGACGAGCTCGAAATGGCTCGCTCGCTGGCTGGCTACATAGACACACGCGTCGAAATTATTCCTGAGAAGAAGTTTAGCAGTTTGGCATCCACGACCCCAGCTAGACGAGCAGAACGGAGATGGCTTAAGGCACCTCAGGACTCGGCCAAAATAAATGTAGATGTTGCCATATCCCGTAACCATTGAAAGGGTGGCGAGAGCAGCAATATGCAGCGATGAAGATGGCAAATGTCTTGGTGCTTCGGTCACTTGTTTCGAGGAGCTTGTGGATCCGGAGCCCGGAGGTACTTGAAGCACATGCATGTTGTGAGGGCTTTTCCTTGGGTATCTTCAAAGGGGGGGGACAGCAGCGACGGGAGGCATGTTGAGACATCTGGCGTTGTGCACGAAGGAAGGGCATAAAATTTTGAAGCTCGTGATCTAGCAGAAGTGACGGCTTCTCTGGCTGCAGTTAGACTCGTTTGGTTATTCACCACTCCCGATATCATTCATGTAATAGACACTGTAGACTTTTGAATAAAGTGGTGAAATTTATCAATGATAATTAGTCATGCTGAGCCTACATTTTACAAAATAAATTACTTCAACACTAATACCTTCCTTGGATAATATCTCAGCAGCCTGTAGAAAAATTGAGCCCTAAAATTTAAGAAAATTCGTGTTGAAGAGACTAGAGAAATAGAGCCTTGCACACACACACACACACACACACACACACACACACACACACACACACCCCCTACAAACCGTATAAAAGCAGTATGGTCATTTGACCATAAGGTATACCCATCTCTGTATGTGGCACATATGAGCTATACATAGAGGTCAGGGACGAAGCTAGAAAAAAAATGTCTATGGTGTCAGCTCTATTTTAATGGGGTCAGATTACATAAATGAAAAGTGGTTGGTGTAATTTAATGAAGGTTTTGCTAGTTATCACTGGTGTCAGTTGACACCAGTGCTCATGTAGCAGCTCCGTCCCTCATAGACGTACCCAGCCGATCCGCCCGCCCTTCAGACAAACCGGCGCACACACCCTCCGTCCTTGTCTGGCCCATTTTTCTCTTTTTATAACCTATAAAAAATAAGTGTGTGAGGTGGGATTCAAACTCCCAACCTCTTGATTTATTTCCACCCACGGTAACCAACTCGGACAACTCATTGTCTCAATCTAGTTTTCTTCTTTTTTGGTTTTATTTGGTGGGTTTTTCCTACGGTTTTGTTTTTTCCTATTTTTATTTATTTCTTCTTCTTTTTTCTCTTTTCTTTTTCATTTTCTTAGATTTGTGAACATTTTATTAAATTTGTGATTTCAAATACGTGAACTTAAATTTGAATCCATGATTGTTTTTCAAATGAATGAATATTTTAAATTTTATAAACTTTTATGAAATTCATAAACTTTTTCAAAGCAATGGCCTTTTTTCAGTTTTGTGAACTTTTTTTCAAATTCGTGACTTTTTTGTGCAAGTGATCACCTTGGCCCATGGAATTGACATCTCTGACGCACGCTCGTGCTGGTTGCTACGTGTGGCGGAAATTTTCCAACACCAACACAATAAAGCGAAATTTTGGGTTTTCTGGTTCGGTCTTTCATCTGTCGGTTTTATGCCCACACCTAGGTCCAAGGACCGAAAAAATTGGTGAAATTGAAAAAAGCTCATCGGTTTGAAGAAAGTTCATGAATTTGACAAAACAATTCATGAAATTGAAGAAAGTTCATCGATTTTTAAAAAAGTTCACAAATTAATTACATTTTTCACAGGAGGCTGCCCGACTAGGTCGAACCATTGTCGCGCGCGAAAACAGGGAAAAGTTAAAATAAAAAATTTAAGTATATGTAATTATGATTTTGAATACTGTTTTCTTTCAAACCTGTCATGGATGCGTACCATGTGCATGCCAACCTGCTGGCAAAAGCTGAGGTCATTTCATGAATGTAAAAAAACACAATGTTCACGAAGAGTGTTCGGGTATGGCAGAAGGTTGCGTTTGAGAGCAAAAAAAAATTGCATCCGTCAAATGACCACCAAAAAAATCATAAACTTATATGAGCAATTATTTAAAGGCACAATGCCAAGTTGTTTTGGTTTTCCATAATTTATATTTTCAAGAGTTTTCTCGATCAAAAAAATCCGATAAATGGTCGGACGTGTTGTAACTTGCATACCGTGTGGAAAATCGTTCAAACCTGACATGAATGCCAACCATGGATATGCACACCTACTTGCAAAAGTTGAGGTCATTTGAAGAATGTCCAAACATAGATCATATTCAACGGAGGATGTTCGGGTTGGCTAGCTAGAAGGCTCCGTCTGAGAGCATGTCGTTTCTCGATATCCTTGAAATGGCCTCAATTTTTTCAATAACCTTGTATGACCAATTCAAGGCACCATGCCAAGTTGTTTTGGTTTTTGACAACTTTTACATTTTCTGGAGTTTTCTCAGTCAAAAAACATCCATAAGTTCTGGAGCAGTTATGACAGACGGAAGCACTTTCGCTATGGATCGCAGAACTGCCGACACCCCAAATCCATACCAACGATTAAAATAGATGACCCTTACACTGCGGTCCATCATTGGAAGAACTCGAAATATCTCCTCTCTCGCTTCATCAACATCTTTCGCAAATATCTCTTAGAAAATAAAACAATAAAAGGGAAGAAACTGTAAGTCAGTCAGAACACCTTTGCTAGCGACAATATTAATTAAACATGTAACGTTGTGTACTCTGAGAGTCTGGGTACTACCTCCATGTAACAATGTAGGTTGTTTAAGAGTTGAGCAGAATTAAGACTCTAGGTAAATTGCCATATTAGAACTAGTACTGGTGTACTTCTAATTCCATGGAGGAAATTTAAAAAGGAAAAATAGGTAAAACAACATTGAAATTGCACAAATAATTTTGAGAGGCACAGGGGTGCGAAGAAGCAAATGTAGGTCTTTGGAACACACATGAGTCTCATCTATTGCATGCCAATTACATAGCAATTATGGTGAGGAATATTGAATAATCTACCTGTCGGTTATTCCGTTATTGTCATAAATATAGATCCTTTTAATATTCCTTTTTTCTCAAAATATGAATCCTTCTACATACCTATGGGTTTCGGCTCATTTTGTTAAATAGATAAATTGGTCCAAGAGCGCTCTGGCATATATGACTCTTAGCAGTGATTGCAACACTATCTAGAAACCATGATGTTTCTTTACCCAGTGTTTCCGAACCTGGTGCCCCCTTCCATCATGAGATCGAATAATATATGCATGACTCGGGTTGATGTATATAGAAAAATTAGCATAGAAGACCATGAAATGCTCAACATAAGATAACTCGTAGCTAAAGAAAACACATGGACAAGAAATTACCAATTTAGGAAGACTCATGATGAACTCCTCTGCCGAAGGCCAGGAGAGATGCAGCAGAAAATTTAATAATCTAACCCATCACCGAAGATTTCTTGCCAGCACCTACTCTTGCACAACAGAATGGTAATACGTTACTTTTGTGCTTGACCGCTCAAGGAATTAGTGCTACTTATGCAGCAGAATACTTGAAGGGAGCGACGAAAGGAAGTTAGAAAATGCTGTTGTATGTATGTGTGTACCTCAACAGGAGAAGAACAGCTTGAAGCGAAGAAACTTGGACTGGTATTTCTGAAATAGTCCGATCAACTTATGCTACACTGCTAGTGCACCGCCAGATTAGAGCAGAAAATGAAATATGCAACAATTGCAGTTTGCACTCCGAAGCTAGACGCACGCGTTGGACCCCAGAAATTTTCCTCCTCACCCTGATTAAAGCATGCATGATTCTTTGCTTGTTGCCTTCACACTGGCCATAGAGCCCTTTGCTTCATGCTGCCCTTTTCCTCTTTGCCAAAGCATGAAGCAACGTGCTGCTTTGTGTTCTTTTTCTTTTTCTATAGATGATTCTTACAACCATGCTGATATAAAAATGCCCTGTCCTGGCCCCTGCAAAAATCATTTTTCTATCTGTGAACCACAAACCTACATCATATGTACCTTTTGTTACGGACCTGGTGAGTGAGTGAGGAATAACAAAAATGAACCGTCAATATACACCCATCGAGTACATGGTAAGCAATATGTGTCTATTAATTCAAAATCCATCCAATCAAGGCAAGAATTACAGAATCTGAAGAAGAAAATGGGGAAAAGCAGTTCAATACAAGCTCTGCCCTGTGCTGGCATGCCATAATCCTTTTGCATACTTCAGGGTTTTACATGTTAGATATGTTTTTCACCTTGCAAGATGGCATGTTTTGTTTCCTAATTATATTACATTGTGTCAGTATAGATGTACTTTTTACTTTTTTGGACTGAAAAGTTTAATTTTGATAGTATACACTACAAAAACGTGCCTTGAACGTGCAACATTACGAGTTCTATGAGTTTGAGTTTCTCAAAAAAGAACTATATGTTTGCAATTTTTTATTTCTAGGATCTATATAGGTGTGCAAGAATATAACATGTGAAGCTCCTGGCCTCTTCCAGGGAATATAACAGGCAAAGCTATTGCTTGTTCCTCACAACAAGATGAGCATGACTTGAATAAACCGTGTTAAGAATTTATGTTCATATGATAAATTAATAATGAATTATGTTGTTCATTTAAATCTCAAAACATCAGGCCACGTTTGGAACAAGTTACTGTGAATTGTTAGAAAATTCATATGAATTTCACGACGTGTCGGAACAGGGTCTTAATCAACTCCCACAACAGAGTTTCTCTGCTGCATGTCCAACCTGCAATGCAATTTCAGTTTCCGGACGCCTACTTTGCCTTCCTATGCTATTCATTCTGGGGTCATAAAGAAATTCTTCAAGACAACATCTGAAAAACATGACTAGCTGGGACCAGCCATACATGTTAACATTCAGGACATATTGTAAATACACGGCAGGTGTGCAACTGCACCCTGGTCCAGATACTGCGTCCAAACGAAACTGAAAAGAAATTCAGATAACTTAACTGTATACAACGTAAAGAGGGATCGGACACTCTGTATGGCACAAGAAATCATCTTTTGTCATCGCCAACATCATTGTGGCTTGAATGAAATGCAGTTGCAGCAATCTTCTACAATGTCCGGATCAAAACCATGTCAGCAACACCAGTGGTAGCAAGGGCCAGAATCAAAGCATGGGAGTAGAAGGATAGATTGATCATCTAGCAGTAAAAATAGGGTTGGGGTTGGCGCTTGGTTGTGTTCTTCTTGCATACTCGATCAGCAATCCTTCCGAAGACGCACCAGGTACGTGCCAAGTCCCTGAACCATCATGGGAGAAAGATGTCTGCATGAGAACCACTCCCTCTATAAACTAATATAAGAGTGTTTAGATTACTAAACTAGTAATCTAAATGCTCTTATTAGTTTACAGAGGGAGTACATTACAGAATTTGACCAAAAATGTGTTTTACAAATTAATTATACCTGATGTAGGGCTGCAGGCCTTTCCGTTCCCACCTTGACCGCTCCCGGAATAGTGTTGCAAACCTCTCAGCTGGCGTCAATGGCAGATCAGCAAGAAACTATGCACCCAGGTCTCAGCCCAAAACCTTCCATATAGCACTTCCCCATCAAGCATCAGCAGCTCTGCATGCATTCATGATGGAATGCTTCGTTCCCATTTCTCCATGAAGCTGTCGAGTTTCATCTTCTCCACGCCGAGCGCTCTTTAGGCAAACTGCAAGCATACCAGTCTCTCATCAAGCCTCCAACAACTTCCTGCTTCCTGCTCAACCTTCGTGCCTAATCTGCCGAGGCAGTGGTTGACAATCTTACGGGTAAAACGTTCAGATTCCGCGGCGCCGGCAAATCAAGGCGGAGATCCAGGCTCTCCGCGCCGTCCGAATCGCTGCTGGTCTTCCTCCGAACTCACCGGAGACGGAGGAGGAGGAGAAGGAAAAGCAGCAGGAGGAGGAGGAGGAGCAGCCGGAGGCCATGGAGGAGGAGGCTCCCGGCTTGAGCATGACGGAGGCGAAGCCGGAGTTCACCGTCGCCCAATCACAGGAGATGGCGGAGCAGCAGGCCATACTGGATTCCATCCGGGATGAGGCCGAGGTGGAGGCCAACCGCGGCTCATCCGGCAAAGGCAGGCGGAGGCCGACGCCCTTTTCAACGAGCTGGAGGCGGAGATCGAGGCGGAGGAGGCCGCAGCGGAGCAGCCGGATCCGCCGGAGGGGACGGAACCAATTAACTACATATATTTGATTTTTTTAATGCTATTTTAAAATATAGCATACTATTAGCGTGTTATAATGTGTGTAGCATCCGGAGAAGAGCGGTGCTATATCTTGTAGCGCCCTATTTTTGTGTGTGCAGAGGCCATACTGATTGATCGGTATCGGCCGACGTGGCATTGTTAATGAACATGGCTTCTGGAGCTATTTCTACATTATAGCGCTATAGCACAGTTAACCACATGATTTAATGATGAAAAAAATAGCACACTATTTGTACATTATAGCGTCGCTATAGCGTATTTGGAACGGGTGTTTGAGCATTTTTGCTCGCTACTTTGCTAATCACGTTATAGCACACTATTTTAGCGCTAAAAGTTGTAGTGTAACGCTAAAACCTGAAGCAGAGAAAACAATAGCCAACCCTAGTTGCCCAAAACTACCCCTCGACCGTCCACAGGCCCACAGCCCACAACTCTTTCATTCTTAGTCTCAGAAGGTCGAACCTAATGAACTAGCAACCTCAGTTCATTCACCTTTCCCACCTGAGCTATGAGCACCAGCAGCGACGTCTTCTCGTGAGGGGCAGCGTGGTGGCTTCCTCCAGCGTGATTCCAACCAACACATGAAGGGACGATGCCAGCCACGCCGTCGGCAATGGCAGTAAGTCAGCCACCAGGTAATATTTTTTTCCTTCTCCTTCCACCTTGTTGAGTTCCTGGTGCTGCTTGCTCGTGAGTGTGGCTCCTGCTGCTACCGGTGACGGGGGAAGAGGAGCAGCAATGGCGGTTGGGGCTACTACTGCTCCCGTCCGCTGATGCGGCTACTTCTTGCATCTGCCATGGGAAGGAGACGAGGTCACAAGGCGGTGCGGTCGTGGAGGAGATGGGGAGCATGTGAGCTGCTTCTTATATGTGGTTAACTGGTTATGCATGTGTTGCTCCTGGACAATTTTTTAGCCGCTGAAATCCTTAAATTAGGTGATACATTTGACATTTCTAATGTTATTTTGAAGTATAACACGCTATTAATGTGTTATAACGTGTGTGGCATCTGAAGAAGGGCGGTACTATATCTTGTAGCGCGTTATTTTTTTTCGTTGCCCTTAGGCCATACTGATCGATCGGTATCGACCGACGTGGCATTGTTAATGCAAAGGGCGTGTACCATGAGGTCCTGCCGCTGCAAATTGCACCTTGTTGTCGATGTACGCACGCTCTCGTATCGGGAAACATGGGTTGGATGGGAGCTCGATCTGCCTTTCGAGGAGTGAGTGAGCGAGCGGAGCTTCCCAAGAAATAGGAGGAGCCATGAGAGCTGCATGCAATGCAGGCGATGATTAACTTCCCCCCGTATATGTAATCCTCCTTAAGTAGAAGCTGAGCAACCTCTTTCTTTCTGGTCAGGTCATCTTGCATACGCAGTGTCGCGTACAATGTGACAGGACGTACCAAACCCTTATAATTTTCACACTTCTTTTATCTATATCTATGCACTAATAGAAAATGGGCCATCAGTCCCGGTTTTGAAGGGCCTTTAGTCCCGGTTCTTCAACCGGGACAAATCAATCGGGACTAAAGGCCCTCACTTTTAGTCCCGGTCGGGTTACGAACCGGGCCTAAAGGGGCTCCACGTGGCCGTTGTCGGGCGCCCAGCCAGGAGGACGTTTAGTTCAGGTTGGTAACACCAACCGGGACTAAAAGGCAGCCACGCGTCAGCATCCGTAAGCGCTGGTTTTTTTTTTTTTTTTGGAAAGGACTGTGTTTCATTTTGTGTTTTCATTTTCTTTTATATTTATATTGTATTTTCACGCGGTTACAAATATTAATATACAATATCAGTATAAATTATGGAAGAACAACATCCAACATCAGTACAAATTAGATGGATGCAATAGACCTAGTTGAATTAATTAGAGGAAAATACGATGTTGCGGATTCGTAACATCGTATTTTCCTCTATTTCAACTTGGTCTACTGCATCCATCTAATTTGTATTGGTATATGTCATATAACAACTCATCATCATCATCTTAATCAACTCATCATCATTCAACATCCAACAACTCATCATCATCTTAATCACCTCCGATCCTCATCATTGTAGTTATCTCACAAGGTTGAAACGTACTAACTACTGCTCTCTCTCTTAGCTAAAATAGCATAATAAAGGCGAACTTCGACATCTCCCCATTGAAGAACACAGATCAACCTATCTTCAACTTGTGGGATGCGCAAGTATTCCTCTCCAAGTGGTAGCGTGGATGCTTGTATTGCATTTCTCCATCCTTTGATTTTCAGGGTTTCTTCACTTTGAGATATCATGTATTTACCATTGTAATTAATCGGGAGTGGTCATAAGCTAACTATTTGCAAATCACCATTTTGAAACATCCATTTAGGCACGGTCTCTGTGGGGAGTACCTGTTGAAGAACATTAGTAATAATAACATAGTTAGCAAACTAGTTTTGCTTAAGAACAATGTATGAAAAAGATGGACTAGTGACGCAATGGTAAAACAATTCTTACAAAGTTGTCTGGAGTGATGTTATAATGGTTCAACTTGTGCACTAGTGGCACATATCCATGATAAATGTTGACAGTCTTGCAATATTTAGCATGATACTTAACATCATGAATAAATGATATCAGATGATTTTTCTCGAACCAAGTAAGCTCGGAGTCATAACTGTAGTAGGTGCGATCTATTATCTGTCGGGTAGTTCTTGTAGCATGGAAATAAGCTAATAATAAAAAATAAAGAAATTTAGTCGGGATAAGTACCAAATACTTTTCAATAATTAATATAAATTACCTAACAAATCTGTTGACAAACGCACCTGGAGGTAGAACTGGAATCAAGTCATCCTCCGCATGCACCTAAATTTCTATATTATTATCACGAACATCATCATTACCAAGATCGAAGGTAATGTTCATGTCCTCATCCAACCCATACGCCTTGCAAAATGCACTCCAATTAGAACAACCAAAATATGTGTGATCTTCGTTATTTTGTACCTTAACAATAAAAGTGTAATGCTCCGTTCTTAGGTGAGCTATCTTAGGCTCTGTACTACCCTTCTCTTGGAAATGGAACTTGTCCAACACAGCGAATCTTGCATGGCAGGAAACGCACTAGTCGAATTGTACAAAAGTAGATTAAAGGTTAATTGAAGCAAAAAACACACATCATACTACATTAATAAAAAAATACATGCCGTCTAGACATACCGTAATAATACAAAATTCTTCCGTTAGCTTGACGATGAAGGATGTACCGTTGTCTAGGTGAGGACAAAGGTCGCATATACCCCTGTCATCCCAGCACAAAGGGCACTGAGGGATCCTATCGTCGTCAGACGACGTCGACATTTCCTGTGTTCAGGATTATAAGATTAAAAATCGACGGCAAATTTTTTTAGCAAGATCATCATATAATATCACAAATACATATAATATCATCGGCGATCGTCGGGGACTCTTCATATAATATTATCATATAATATCACTAATACATCTCGAATAACCCAATTAATGGAGCATTGAATATTATCACTAATACAGCTCGAATATTATCGAATAATCTAGTTGAACCGCGGTTCCTGAGGCGCGGGCGGTAGACACCCAAAGATAAGGATCCATCACAGGATCATAACTCGGGTGAGATCCCCGAAGAACCTGCCAGGTATTGGAGAACCTCACGTCCAACGCAATCATGTAGCGACGGACGTGCTCGTCCTCCTTCCTGACACGGCGACGTACCATCTCCGCAGGGGCCGGCTCCCTCCGCATCGATAGTGGCCCACGCGACCGCCACCAAAGAAGCTCCGGGTCGACGACGAGACCCGGATTCCTCACCAAGCTGCGCGCTCCGGACGGTAGCATCTCCCAGTGCCAGCCCGGCGGAGCCCAGTCCCGGACATGGCGCAACTGGTTGATGGCGCCAAGTCGACGACGAGGATGCGGGATGGGCATCGTCGACAAGAAAAAAAATTGGCTAGCAAATAACATTTCATTTAACAACAATAAAAACAATATACCATATTTTATAACAAATCCACACGCACACACTCGCACACACAACAAATAACATATTTCTAGCTATTACATAGAACCAAAACATCTATGAATTACACAATATATACGACTAGCTAGCACATGGACGAGCAAAATGTTGTTTGCTCTTTTTTTAAATGTCTGTGTGTTGACATTGTGAGCACATGAACAAATTAGGCAACCTAGCTAGGTCACACATAAAGCATTAACACTTCAAACTAGGTATCACATTGAGTATATGCATGTATCTAAAAACATACTAGTAAAACTATTCAGAAAAAACAAAAAATTGAGGCGACGGCTACGGCCACGGCGACGGCGACGGATCGAGGCAGGAAACGGAGGGGAATGAGCGGCGCTCACCGAGGCGACGGCGATCTCCGAAGAACGGCAGCGGCGATGGCGAGGAAGCCGGCGACGAAGCAGCGGAGCTCGATTGACGGGGGCAGCGATGGCAGCGGAGCTCACGGGGGCGGCGATGGCGAGGAGGCCCGGCGCCGAAGCAGCGAAGCTCGACGGGGGCGGCGATGGCAGCGGAGCTCACGGGGGCGGCTACAGCGAACTCCGGCGCAGCAGCCTGGCGGCGTCGTGCGCTGTGGTTCGACGTCGGGGGGAGAATGGGAGAGATTGGGGTCGTGCGCTGTGGTTCGGCGTCGGCGCATGGGTCTTGATATTATTTCGGTACACCCGAGCTTTCTCCCGAATTCTGGGCCTCACATGAGCGAGCATGCAAACAACAGGCAACGAAAAAATAAAAACATAAACTACACGGGAGGGAACACTGAACCTAGCACCTCGTGAATAAAATTGAGGGCAACAACCATTTGTGCCACCTTGAATTGTTAAAATAAAGAAATGTTTATTTATTTTCCGTCCATTCGGATCAGCGAAAAATAATTGTGTGGGCCAAACTGGGCCTTCCCCAAAAAAGAATTCATCAATTTGGAGCAGCAAAAATTGTTGGTTGTGTGTGGGGGTTATAAATAGTCCCACCTCACTTTTTTTTAATCAAATTTAAATACTTCCATGAGTTAGTTGAAAATCAGCAAGCCATCTCAAGAAAAGGGAGAAGTGTGGGCCTAATTTATCTTAGGACACGAAGAAATCAATTTTACAAAGTATGGCTGTCTGCCTGTGCCCCAATTAAAGAGAGAAAGATCAGATAAAAGAGGACCCGATTGGCACATCAGAATAAAAGAGAGGAAGGGCACCGTCCGGATGCTGTCGTGAGTGACGTGTTGATGGACGTTTTGGTGGACACCTTCCCTATGTCGTCAAATGGATGTTGTCATCAAAATATGAGTAAATTTTGGTTCTACCCCCTATTTTTACAATTTTGACACTAATTACCCCATTTAGCGATATTTCATCCGTTTTACCCCATTTAGCAGAAGTGTTGCCATTATTTACCCTGTTTAAATTTGTGAGTGTTTTGAACGGCAGCTCCCAATTGTCAGGTCCAGCTCGCATCACGTCCAACACATCACACCCGAGTGCTCGCCCACCCCCCCCACCCCCCCCCCCCCCCCCCACCCCCCCCCCCCCCCCCACACACACACACACACACACACCACCAATTGATTCCATCGTCCGTGTATGGATAAGGGAAACAAACATGTTTCAGCATGCATCATAAGATAAGGAGATCCGAAATTCCTTCACAACAAGCAAGTAGCGACAAATGCCATCACCTATATATGTACGACTGTACCAGCAACAATAAAGGCAGACACTTCTACCTGTACTAACTCTTCACTGGTGAACATATTGCTACATAGGTATTCAAATATGTAGGTGCATAGAGTTAATAAAGTAGTATATCTAGTTACTTACACCACTTTTAATCTGATCCATAGAATCGTGTGTGGCCGTATATGATAATACTGAATAAAAACAAACACAATTTCAGTATATTAATAATAATTTCTCCTATAATTTATTCAATGGTAACATGCAATGTTGATCAAGTATAGTCATCTCGTCAGAATAATTCTTCAAACTGGAAACTAGTAGCCTAAAACCATCTAATATGCATCCTAGACAGAGAGAAATCTAGCCACAAAAAACGTAAAACCACCAGGGATGAGGAACAAAGAATGCGGGCATGCATGGGAGGGGAGAAGATTGCCGTACCGGCTGCCACCCACTTCGACGATCGCCACAAACCACTCCTCTCGCCTGCTGCTCGTCACCTACGTCGTCATACCCCCTCCTAATGAAAGAGTCAGTGGTTTGGGGCAGGATTGTGCGTGCGATTGGAAGAAATGTGAGCGAGCCGTGCCAGGTGCGGCCCAACTCGGGCGTTGTGCATTAGACGTGAGCGACCTGCTCTGGTGCGATCATATCGGTCCGCCCTAGCCGGGAGAAGCTGCGAGGACCGGTTCAACAGGAGAAAAATAGGCAAGAAAAAACCATCGATGTAGCATATGCCAGCTGGACCTGACAATTGGGAGTTGTCGGTCAGATCACTCACAAATTTAAACATGATAAATTATGGCAAAACTTTTGCTAAATGGGGTAAAACAGATGAAATCTCGCTAAATGGGGTAATTAGTGTCATGTCAAAATAGGGGGCAAAAATCGGAATTCACTCAAAATTTTAGTTTAGGTGATGTTTCGATGCACACGTCAATTATCTTTCTCATGGCAACGCACGGTGCATATGTGCTAGTTATCAATAAAAAATACACAAGTTCTACATATTCACGAAAAAGGAGCCTCAAAGCGTCTACTTGCTACTCCCTTCGTCTCATAATATAAAATTGTTTTATATGCTACCCTTCTTCAAACACATGCATATGAGAAACCGTTTCCCTCCAAGAGACCACCGACCAAAATGTACATCTCCAAGACTCCAAATGGGGTCATGAATCATGATAATCACAAAAGAGATCGTTTTGGGGCGTGTCCGAGCAAGACCCGCAAAGGCCAAATTAACTAATGGCTCGACGTGACATATATTGTTATTTGTTTATGCACAAGGCGTGTGGCATGAGGTCATGTGTACCAGGGTTCGTGTGTTATCACTTGCGGATTTGAACAAAGTGCATGCCTAGCTGGTACTACTACTGGATATCATGTCGCATCAGCTAGCAGTTGCTGTAAATTGCCGCCTGGCCCATGTATGCGCCTTCCTATATCGGGGAGCGGATCGACGAGCGAGTATTTTGCCAAAGAAATAGATGGAACCAGTACGTACGAATCTCATGCAAATCGGAGTGAGCTCCAAAATATATAGAACCGCGTACTTGCTATACACGTAGCATCTTCTTTTTCGAAAAGGGATAGGCACATGCCTCTGCATTATCAGGGCCGGGCCGGCAAAATTTGAGGCCCTCTGCGAAAATAAAAAATGGGACCATATCTCATTAAAATTAACTAACGAGCAATTATAACTTATATGGTATAATGTCTTACATAAAAATTGGATATGTAAAAAATCATACATATTCAACTCCCGGTTGCCTGATATTTACTTGAACAACATTATTCTTTTGTATTCTTTCAAATGAAATCATCAATGATATCCTCGTAATCAATCTTCTTCGACACTTCGCTCTCAAGTGCAGGAATGGAGCCAGGAATTAAACATGAGGAGGCGAGGGAAGAGAATGACCACACAATAGATAAAACTTCACATTAAGTGATCGTGTGATTTGCCAAATTAATCAACGTCATCTCCCATAGAAAAGCGACAAGCCTAATTTGTGAATTAACCTATTGTCTTATGTCCAAGTAAACAAAATCACTAGACTACTGCATTGGAATCCACCAACATAATACAAACTAGTACTTAATGCATACCTTTAGATTCAAGCGCTCAAGGAACGGATACGCCGATACAGTACATCGATCTGTGGACTGAAATACTCTATGCACGGCTGTCAGTGTAGGATCGATAGAGACATTGTAAGTTGCCGGCTAGCATCGAACCATGACGACGGTGTGTAGGTAGCATCCGGCGACTCACAAGGCAGCCGACATAGCAGCAACGGCGGTGTGGAATAGATCGATCTGAGCGGCTAGGGATGGACGCTAGGTCTTGCCAAACATACAAACGAAACCTAAATACTATAGGATAATGGGCGTGGGCTCTTTTGGGCTTCATTACACAACACATCAAGGTAATTATGGCTGGGCCTAAAAAATTATATCTTCGGCTAGAGTACAGCACAACGCTACCCTGAATAAAATCTCCGCGCTACCGTGAATCAAATCTTAGCGCTACTCTGAATCTTTTGAGGGGGGGGGGGGGGGCTGATCGTTGGCTGGCTCTGGATGCGATCAATTTTCTTTGGATCGATCCCGTTCGGGGCATCCAGCAGGCTGGCTGGGCATGCACATGAAAAAATATACATAGGCCTTATAAAAATTTGGGGGCCCCTAAGTCTATGGGCCCTGTGCGGGCCGTATGGTCCGCACACCTATGGGCCCGGCCATGTGCATTATCATCGTGATGCACACAATCATCTTTATTACGAAAGCTCAATAAAATTATAATAAAATAGATTTGCTAAAGTACCTAGATAAGATTTAATTTTGGCACACCTAACATCCCCATCTGATGGAGACGAGCGTGTAGGACACAAATGAAAGCAAGAGAGACACATTACTTCCATGAAGTTTTTCATCATTCCCCATTTCTGTTTGTCCACTTTTCTTTTCTTTTAGTTTCATCGGGGTTTTTCTCACACCATAAAAAAGTTGCAAAAGGTACTGAAATTGTGCAACTGCAACCGCATGACCCCTAACATGGCTGCAACTGGGGTAAGAGGGGGGTTTCTGGCAAGTTGAATGCCCACCAGTAGAGTTGCAACTACAAGTGTTGCAACTCGACTGCAATAGCATGTCCCCAACATGGCTGCAACTGGGGCAGGAGGGGGGGTTCTGTCAGATGCATGCCCACCACTGCAAGTGTTGCAACCCGACTACAACTGCATGGCCCCCAATGCAGCTGCAGCTGCAGGGGGTCTTGCTTAGCTGCATGTCCACCACTAGACTTGCAATTGCAAATGTTGTACGTGACAACAACTGCACGACACGCGACGCAACTGCAACTGGGGTGAGAACTGGAGTTGTCATCCAATTGCATGTCCACCACTAAACATGTTGCAAGTGCTACGACCCAAGTACAAATTGCATGGCCCATGATGCATCTGCAGCTGGGCAATGAGGAGGTTGCCAGTTAGTTGCATATCCATCATTAGATATGCAACTACAAGAGTCACAAAACAACTGCAATTGACCCACCAACCGAGTGCAAATAGGGGGGGTTATCCGCAAGTTGCATTTCCATAAAACCGATACTTTTTAATTTTTAATTTTTATTTACCTTTTTGTCTTTTTTGTCAACCAGTTTTCTTTTCTTCCCTTGTGTGTACAACAAAAACGAAGAAGAAGAAACCCACCTAAAAGTTCCTAATAAAGCAATAACCCACAAAACAATAGAAACCACTAAAGGACTAGTCCAACAAACAGATGATGTCGCCTTAGATGTGGGATAATGATTTCAAATCTGGATGTGCTCTAGACAAGCCCGACGCAAAAATACAAATAAAATGAGGAAGGACCACGACCGGTTAGAAAATATGATTACTTGACTCATTCACATAATATATTAATGACACGCCCACCAAATTGGTTGAACAACTCTCGTGTGACTGACTGAGTTTAGGGTTTAGTGTTTTAAGATTAAGTTTGTAATAATTTAGTTTTTAGGTTTAGGGGTTTAGGGGTTTAGGGTTAAGTTTTGATATTTGAAACTCGGTAAAACTTGGTGAAAGTTGACAAAAACATAATATTACGACTATCAAGTTTTAATACTTGAAACTTGTATATCATAGAACTTGTCAAAACGTATTCAGGAGTGGTCTCGTCTGAAAGTCCATATTGCAAGGGAGGAACACACATAAGCAAACGAAATATAAATTGGACTTGCGGTTCCAAAGATATATCAAAATTAAAATTGGAAGTCAAAAAAAAGGTACGACAAAGTGAAAGCATAGTGTAATTGATGCAGCATGCAATCTACAAAGCATCCATGCAGTTGGGTCCCCCAAAGTAATCAAGGGCTTACGCGGTGATGCAGGGACCAGTCATGGATGGAATGGAACCACAAGGGGACATGGGTGTACATATGTACACCCATTAATTATGGTAAGAAGCCATAGAATAAAGTGATAAAACATGTATACGGTGGTAAACAGCAATGCTAGACTCAGTAAAGTTACGTGAGGATTTTACGTAAAGAATGAGGTGGAGGTAATTTATTGGATAAGTTTTAGTGGCTAGGGCCCACCCCGGTTGAAATGGGGGGAGAAAAGTTTAATTAAGGAAGGTTACGTAACACCATGTAGGCTGTACGTAGGTGTAGCATTTTTGGGTGGTAAATAGCTAGGAATTTTATAAAATCTGGAACTTCGCACGCTTGTTCGGTAAACTCGGCTCCACCACCACTGGGGCCAGCCCACCTACGGCGGGCTTACGCCGGCCTGCATGGCTAGTTTTCGGAACATACCGTTGACACGTTACGTCAAAAATTGTACAAGGGTATCGTGAGCACTTGTGTAGATGCAGCAGTTAGGCCAACTCCGGCTCACGACCCCATCCCGTCCGGACCCATCCGTTTGGGGCAAAACGGACAGACCCCACGGCGCGACGGCCTGGACCCATCTTGTCGGTTTTGTGTCTGTCCCGACCCATTTCGAGCGCAAACATGCGCCCGGTTTGGGTCCAGGCGGACAGCGAACGGACGCGCCTCTCGTCCGTATCGGTCGGGCGCACCTCCCACCGTCCAACTTAATTGCGCACGTGCGGTCGGGCCCACCTGTCATCCGCCCAGGCGGGCGGTCGCCGTCCTTCTTAAATGGGAAGCCGTGGACCGGTCACAGTCCACGCCCCACTCCAGTCCCTGCTGCCTTCTCGAAACCCGACCGCAAACCCTACTTCTCCCTTCCCCTTCCTCGAGCTCGCCGGCCGCCGCCAGCCATGGTGTGGTGGAGCACCGGCCGCAAGGGGGCGCACGACCACGAGGCTTGTTCATCCTCTGGCCGCCGCCGCGCCGTCAAATCAGAGCTCGCACCACCCCCACGAAGGGCCCCCGCGCCTCCCGCATTCACCATCTCCCCTACGGCCGCCGGCGAGCGCGACCGGCACTACATACACGCGGATGTGTGCCGTCGTTATTGGGAGACTAGGACGCCGCTCCCCTGGAGCGACGTTCACCTGCCCAATAACTGGCATCTGTCCGCCGATCGGTGCCGATCCCACTGGTCCCGATGAGCGGCCGTGCCTGCCGCGAGGAGATCGAACGCCGCCGCCGCCTCCTGCCTGACGACCTGTACGACGACCCCAGGTACGCTGTCGACTCCGCTCTCTGGGACACCTGGTTTCGGGACGAGCACGACGTGCGGCGCGCATCCTACTTTGCCGGTAGCTCGTCGGGCCCGCGGCGGCCACATACAGAGAGCCGAGCGCGTGCTCCGACCCCTCCCCAGGTGCGCGGGCGTACGCGGGTGCGCGGCATCACGCCGACACCGTCGCCTTCGCCCTCTCCGTCGCCACCACCACCTCCTGTCATGACAGAGGAGGAGGAGGCCCAGCTCATTCAACGTGTCATGGAAGACTCCATGAACACGCACGATGAGCGCCAATGGGTGGGGCTGGACACCATGATGGCCCTCTCTGCGGCCGGCGACGTGGCCGTACCGGAGCTGGAGATGCTGGAGGAGGTCAAGGAGGAGGTGCTGGAGGAGCAGCCGGTCGCCGCGTTCCACCCGCACCTGGTGGGCCAGCGGTGGAGCTGGTCGTGCACGGCCACGGACATGGCCGACGCCGTGGGGGGCGTGAACTGGTGCCCCACGCCGACGCGGCCACCGGAGTGCGAGACGTCGCCACGGGGGGAGGTGGTGCAGGCGCCTCCCACCTTCCAGGGACCACCGCCCCACCTCTGGACGCCGCCGCCCTACATCAACCTCATTGGCGACGAGGAAACGGCGACGCATGAGACGACGACGGGCACGGCATCGACGGCCACGGCAGCAGCACGCGGGCGGCGCTTTTCTTTTGTTTTAGTTTATGTTAATTATGTTTATGTTAAGAACTGTGAAACGGGCATCGACGGGCCGTGAAGACTGTTTAATTATTATGTTTTATGTTTGCGTTTATTTGATTTTTTCCGGTATTTCTTTGAGTTTTGTGATTTTTTTATATCACGTCCACCCCGGACATGATATGGGGTGCGGCTGCGCGTTGGGCGCACCGACACGGCAACAGCCCCAAACGGACATGGACGGCCCCATTGCCGCCCCAAATGGACGAAAGCAGGGCAAAACGTACGTCCGTTTGGGGTCATGCGCTGGAGTTGGACTTATGCACCTTTCTACCCCGACCAAACACCGTGCCATCAGCTCAGGACTATTACCATTTTTTAATTAAGCACATCTCCAAGACTCCAATTGGGGTCATGGTAATCACAAGAGATCATTATGGGTGGCGTGTCCAAGCAAGACCTTCAAAGGCCAACCCAATCGTGACATTGTTAATGCACACGGTGTGTACCATGAGGTCATGTGCAAGACGTCCCATTGGGCGTGCAGTCTCGATCGCCTACGTGCGGCCGGTGTGCACGCATGTGTCATATCAGCAGCAAGTGTATGTGTTCACTTCCCGATTCGAACAAGTGCATGCGGAGCTCTATCCAGTTGATGGTACTTTTGAACATGCGATGTCACATCAGCAGTTGCTGCAAATTGCACCTTTGCATACCGGGAAACGGATCGATGCATGCATGCATGCATGCATGGGAGCGAGTGGAGAGGACAAAATCACTGTTCTGACCTTTTTGACAATCTTTGTCACAAAGTGAACTCGACATGGAAGTATTTCACGATCTGACCCTTTTGGCAACGCCAGAGACCGTGGCGTTTCTGCTCGACATAGAAACGCCGAGCTAGATAGCGTTGCTGCTCCACATAGAAACGCCGAGGTAGCTCGCGTTGCAGACCATATGGAAACACCAGGGTATTTGGCGTTTCTACCCAGGCTAGAAATGCCATTGGGGTTGGCGTTGCTGGAGTAGAGATTGTCAACCATGCTCTGCTGTCTGTTTCGTGTAAGAGGAGGAATGGAGATGGGAGGTTCTTGTCCTTGGATGGCCTGTTAATTTTCACTCTCGGTCCAATGAAATACAGTACGCAGCGGTAAGGCCTTTGCAGTGTGCGGTCGTATCCATCCCTGCCTGCGAACATAACTGTTTGAAAAGACGAACAATTACTACTATGGCTAGGAGGTCTTTTGATCAGTTATTATCTCGGCCTCCGTGCTTGCTCCGTTCTTTGGACCTTTGGTGCAGTTGCTCTGCTGCATGCACTGAGATGCTTCTCCCTCGTGATTCACGGGGCCATCCAAGGACAAGAACCTCCCATCTCCATTCCTCCTCTTACACGAAACAGACAGCAGAGCATGGAAGAGACAAGAGCCAAGATTGCAAATCAAATGGCGTTTCTAGCCTGGGTAGAAACGCCAAATACCCTGGCGTTTCCATATGGTCTGCAACGCAAGCTACCTCGGCGTTTCTACGTGAAGCAGCAACGCAAGCTACCTCGGCGTTTCCATATGGAGCAGAAACGCCACGGTCTCTGGCGTTGCCAAAAGGGTCAGATCGTGAAATACTTCCATGTCGAGTTCACTTTGTAACAAAGATTGCTAAAAGGGTCAGAACAGTGATTTTGGCCGAGTGGAGATTCCGAAGAAATAGAAAGATATATGAAGGCGGTACGAGACGAATCCCGTGGAATCCGAGTGCAGTTACTCATGAAACGTGCACCAAAGTTTGAAATGTAAGATATCGGGGTCGTGTCGGTTTTGCACCGGCGGTCAAATATATCTGAATTTTTCTCATTTTTCTTGTTCAAAACATGCCTTTTTCGTACAAAAAAGATACGATGTCGTTGATTGAGCATAACAAATACATAGGCTCACAAAATCCTTACTGTTGAGTATATTGATTATTAGGAAATATGAGATAGACTAGGATTTGTCCTGCCTTGTCTTGTACTCCTATATATATGCCCACGAGGCTCAAGCAATACATCAACTATTTCACCAAATCCCTCTCTCCTTTCAACATGGTATCTATCGCAAGTTCCTAGCCCTAGCCGCCGCCCACCGCTTCCGCACCGCGCGCCGCCCCCGGGGCGGTCGGCCTCCATGACCGCCGCTGGGGGCCGCGCCGCCCGTACCTAGGGTTCGTCCGCCGGTCGTGTTGACCGGCTGCCCTAGAGAGTCTTTTGCTCGATCTCTTGATCCGGGTTTTCTCTCTTCCGCCGGTCGCATTGATCGGCGTTTCCTTTTTGTTTTCCGATCTAAGATCGGTTTGCGTCGCCCGCCGCCGTCGTCGACCCCGCGCCTCTACTCCGACATCGGCACGACCCGGCCTCTACACCGACCCGGCAGTCTCGCGCGACGCGGCGGCCCTGAACGGCCGTCGCCCGCGCGTCTGCTCGCCCGTCGCCCTACGCCGGCCGTCACCGCCCTGCTCGGATCGGGACTCCTGCATCGCCCCAACCCGGCGGCGTCGCGCAATGCGGCGGCCCATCACAACCGCCGTTTCGCGCGCCGGCCCGCCTGTCGATCTACGCCGCGCCTATACGGCCGCCCTGCCGACCGTCGTCGCCGGCTTCATCTCGGACTCCGCCGCCATCCCGCCTTCATCGAGCGGCGTCCCCGACCTCGCGCGCGATCGGATTGACCACCCGCCCGCTGCCGCGATCCGCCTCATCTACGCCGTGCGACCAACCTGGCCCGTCGGTTGCGCGCGCCTCCGCAGGTCCCATGAAGACTGTCCCGAGTAAAGTGCGCCCCTCCACTGATCGAGCACCTGACTGCCGCTGCGTCGCCCCTTCGGGCCGCAGCACCGCCGCCCCGTGGTTCTCCCCGCGGCCGCATCGACCCGCGTGCTACCGCTGCGTCACCCTTTCGGGCCGTAGTGTCGCGGCCCGCGGTCCACCGCCGCCCCGAGGCCGTCCGCTCCAGGTCGTCCCCGTGGCTGCACCGACCCTCGCGCCGCCGCTGCGTCGCCCCATCGGGCCGTAGCGAGCGTGGCACGCGGTCTCCGCCGCCGCCCGAGGCCGTCCCCGCGGTCGCACCGACCCTTCGGGCCATAGCGCCGCGGCCCGCGGTCACCGCCGTCGCCCCATCCCGCCTGCTGCCGCTGCGTCGCCCCTTCGGGTCGTAGCGCCGCGGCCCGCGGTCCACTACGCCGTCCCCGTGCGTCGACTTCCCGTGGTATGCGCCGCACCGTCTCCCTCGGCGCGGGAACACCATCGTCCGCGCCGGTCTTCGTCACGTTGTCGGGTTCCTCGCCTACTTCGAGCATCGCCGCCACGCTCCTAACTAGCCGCCGCCGCCGACGCTCCTCTTCGGCGCCGCTGCAGCTCACTCACCCGAGCCGCGCTGCCCGTCCACCCCCTTCATCTTCGTCCAGCACCAGCCCGTCGCCAGCGTCGCCGTCATCTACCCCGGCCACTTCGTCTACTCCGACCACCGTTGGTGACATTGGTCCCGTGCCGATGGACGCCGCAATCGTCGTCGAGTTCTTCTCTGCTGGCCCCTATGACTTCTCCGACATGGCGTACAGCTTGTGCAGGTCCCTGTCTACGCATGCTCGGTGCTGGCAACACCGATGCGTGCCTTCGTCCACGACGTGTCCCCGGGCCTGGCAAGCCTGGAGTGGCGCTTCGTCAACTTCATCTTCGTCCGTCTACGCATGCCCAGTGCTGGCAACACCGATGCGTGCCTTCGTCCACGACGTGTCCCCGGACTTGGCAATCCCGGCGCGACGCGTCTCAACTTCTTCTTCTTCCCGGCGCACCACTACTTCGACACCACTGCGCCCATGACTAACTCGGCGCCTCCTTGCGCCTGCGGCTCCACGGCGACTTCCTCGACACCGGCTACCCCGACTCGACATCGACCACGGCATTCTTCGCACGGCTACCTCGACCACGGCTACACCACCCTACGCTCTCGGCTACCTCGACATCGGCACAAAGGGCTACCGCCTTGCTTGAGCAACCTCGTCGGTTTCCACTACAGCCACAACTTCCGCGATGCATCGACTGTTACGACTGTGGGGGGATGTCCGTCGGCTTACCTTCGGATTCTTCTCCAGTCTCACCGTCTACGTCGCTACCGCTGTGACTGCGGGGGGATGTTGAGTATATTGATTATTAGGAAATATGAGATAGACTAGGATTTGTCCTGCCTTGTCTTGTACTCCAAGTTGGTCATTGTACTCCTATATATATGCCCACGAGGCTCAAGCAATACATCAACTATTCCACCAAATCCCTCTCTCCTTTCAACACTTACTCTAAGCTAACAAAAATATTATAGATGACTTCAATGATCTGTTGAAGTTGTAAGTACAAAATTTTATTTTTCAACTTTTCGCTTAGATACAATCATCGTTGTCATCTACATATCGGTCTATATTGATGGGCATATCGAGTTAAATACTGCCCATATTAGTCGATACAGGGACGAAGCTAGGTAAACAATCATACTCCCTCCGTTCCTAAATATAAGACATTTTAGAGATTCCACTATAAACTACATACGGATGTATATAGTCCTATTTTAGAGTATAGATTCACTCATTTTGCTCCGTATGTAGTCCATAGTAGAATCTCTAAAAGGTCTTATATTTAGGAACGGAGGGAGTACGAGCTTACCTCTATAAGGAATGGGATCATGTTTACAAATTAGAAGTGTTTGGCACAAAATTAGTAAAGGATTTCCAAAAACAATCGGTGCCAGCTGACACCATTGCCATAAAGGCAGCTCTATACCTGGTTGGCATATTGGCTTATGTGTATGAAAAATATATTTTTGAAATGATTTTTTATATCCGTACCGATAGACCCCCAAGAATGATGTCAGTTGCTATGTCGTTCATACTGGACTAGATTTAGAGGCTTGTTTTGTACTACTATATATACGTAGTACCTTCTTCAAATAGGATGTATGTGTATTTGTATCCATTGCACGAACCACCAAATAGTCTATCGAGGATCAATAGAAATAGAGAGGTCAAGGTAAACATAGTGAACCGTGATTCGACGATAAACACTTATAGTCAATGAGGAGCATGATTAAAAATATTAGGGGGCATCTAATGCACAAATTACAATATGATCACTAGTAGAAAACAGAGCTTTGGTTGAGGCCAGGATAAGGGCATTAATCCCGGTTCACTTACGAACCGGGACTAATGTGAGCATCAGTCCCGGTTCGTGAGGCCGGGGCGCCGGCCGGGCCTCGGGGGCCATCAGTCCCGGTTCAGATGGGACTTTTAGTCCCGGTTTGAGCCACGAACCGGGACTAAAGGGGTGGTGGCAACCGTTCGCCTGGCGCGTGCCCTTTTAGTCCCGGCTCGTGGCTCGAACCGGGACTAAAGGTCCAAACCGTTCGATTCCCGGGCCATGGAAGTTGTTCCGCGCGAGATCAAACGCTACAGTAAACGCGACCAGCGCCTCCATTCTGTTCGTCTCCCTCTCCTCTCTTCTTCCCCATCCTCCACCATGAATCCAATCACTCGCTACGGGAAGGTGCTCGCACATGGCACGACCAATCTCCATGTCGTCTACACGAACGACAGCGCCAAAGTGAAGGTTTTTCTTTCCATGTTCGAGGAATGGCTTCAAGAGGAGAAACACAAGTTCATGGGCCTCGATCTCGAGTACACGGCCGATGGTCGCGATGTTGCCGTCGTCCAACTTTGTTTCAAGCAACGTGTCATGGTCTTTCAGTGGGCAAGGTATATAATACGAAACTTGTCATAGTTTTAATTGGGGCTTTTCTTTGATTCATAGGATAGGAAAATTGCATAGGAATAGGAGGATTGGGAATAATGTCAAGAACATGTCATAGTTTTATTGATTCATAGGAAAAATGCATAGGAAAATTGGGGCTTTTTCTTTGATTCATAGGAAAATTGAGGCTTTTCTTTGATTCATAGGAAAATTGCATAGGAATAGAAAATTGCATAGGAATAGGAGGATTAGGAAAATTGCAAACAACAACAAATCTATGACATTGGGTTCATTGACCCAAATTTCATAAATGAAGCTACGTTACGAGATTTTCCCGCCGAAACAGAGAACAACTTGCTAAAGGCGTTACTTGGACAAAAACCCAGAAAGGAAATACTATTTCCTTACAACTTCAAGTGAGTGTTACTATCTTGTGCACATTCTGTTTCACTTACTCGAGGTTAAGTGCAATTAACGAGTTATGCGTGCGCAGTTTCCACTTTATTCTGCTAGACATTCAGCTTGAAGAGGGAAAAGTAACTGTCTTGGACTCGAGACATAAAGACCCTAAGGAGTGGACGAACATGAGGCAAATGCTTCAGAAGTAAGTTCAATCATTATCGCACCATATCGGCAACTTTCGTTCATTTTCTGATATCAAGTAATCATTTTCTTTGCCGGACAGGGTTTGGAAAAAGTTCGCCAAAAAGGTTAAGTGTGTCAGCTGGAAACCGGAGCTGCAATTTGTACAGCCCAAAGTAAGTACTACTCTAGTACCGCACATCTCTCATTGATGCTAGTTTCAATACCATTATCATGCTTGGTTATCACTTTGATTGAACTCTATTCTCGTAAAGTGCTTGTTGCAGGCAACCGGGGCTAATTTATGTGCCTACTACGTTTGGGAGTTCATTCGTCACTCGACCTCTGAGCGGGGCCGGGGCATATCTTTACAACAATTTGAAGTACGTAAACAATATTCACATTTTTATTTTATTACCATCAATTGTGTTGAGTTTCATTCATATATTGACCCCCTTCTTTAAATTAGATCTGGCGGAAGCGGGACGAACTCCTACCAACTGATCGCATCCGAGCAATTCAAGAGGAATTGGCGGGATTCTTTGTTGAGCATGTCATACCTAAAGACGGAGAATACCATAAGGATGTCGAATGCGATGTTGGTAATAGACGATGTCGAATGCGATCGTCATAGATGTTATATTGTATATATGCATGAAAGTGTACTATATGTAATAGCGTCGAATAGATTTACGAAAACTTGTTGCATATTGTTCGACCAAGCACGGAGAAAGAGAGGTCACTTCTCTCTATATATTGATCATGACGATGTTGTGTAATGGTTCCTTCATTGCTATATGTAGTAGCTAGCGTCGAGTCGAATGAAAAGCGTAAAATAAAAATGGTAAACACAAAAATAAAAGGGGGAAACACAATAGGAAAACCCCTAAACCCCCCATTTAAAAAAAACAAAAAACAAAAACCCCAGCTCCTGGCAGGTGCTGACGCGTGGCTGCCTTTTAGTCCCGGTCGGTGTTACCAACCGGGACTAAAGGTCCTCCTGCCTGGGCGCCTCGCAGAGGCCACGTGGAGCCCCTTTGGTCCCGGTTTGTAAGCAAACCGGGACTAAAGGTTTTGGGCATTAGTCCCGATCGGTTTGTCCCGGTTCCAGAACCGGGACTAAAGGCCCTCTGGAACCGGGACTAGTGCCCTGTTTTCTACTAGTGGATACCTATGTATTTACTGACTGATATAACAAACCAAAATTTATTGATTGATATAACAAACCAAAATAGTTGGGCATGACATGTCCTAGGTTGGCCCTAAGGGCAGTCCCGGTGCTCCAAGGTGTACTGTATCTAAGCATGCCACCTAGATAAAAATCTGACGTGGTGCCATATTTGATGAGGAAATAGAGCACTACTATATCTTAAACCAGATATAGTTCTTAGCAACGAAACCAAGAGAACTAATGTTTTTCTCTCACAAAAAGTATAAAACGAGAGTATTTTAGATACTACTCTAAGATATAATTCATTGGAGAAGTTTTATCTAAACAAATATATTATGTATATAATATAGCTTAAGATTTAGTGCATTGGGAGTGCCCTAAGGAAGTTCTGACCCTGCTTGCTGTGGTGCAATGCACAGTCTAATCCTTGCACTGAGTACCAGTATGTTGCATTTTCACTTGCGTGCGTTTTTCATAGTATATCACGAGTCTCGTGCTCCTTGGGAGATAGGATGAATCTTGGATTTTCTTTTGAGTGACCTCGGCCTAGATCTAGTGTGTTCCAGTTAGGCGTGTGCACACATGTGTGCGGCATTGTCATATATGAAGTAATCTAGAAAGATAAGTATCACACATTGTCACGTTCACACTCTTTATTCCGAAGAAAAAACACATTCACACTCTTAGATACTAATATAATTGTCCCAATAAGTGCAGTGGTGGAAAAAAAAATTGTAGACATATAGGGTACATGATCCCCGCCATTCAATCCGCATCCAAAGGCTCAAAGCGATAGTGGTGGTGTGGCTATATCGGAGGAGGGGAAATTAACATTGGTTGAGGTTAGCGTGCATAACTCACTCATTTGGTTATTATATATACAATTCCAAAGTAAGTACTAATTAGTTTTATTTGCTAAAGTACCAATTGATTTCATTTGCTAATTCTATGCTCACACCAAGTCAAAACATTGGTACAAGCGTACCTAGCTCGCCATCACTACCCCATCTCAAGACACAGGTGTACATGCAAATAGTTGATGAATCAAATCATCTTGCAGTCTTCCCTAGAACTGGACCCCTATTAGCCCCATAGAAAACATCAAATCAAACACATGAAACCAGCAAATTGCATGGTGAGAAATGGCTAAGTCCAAGGTTGGAGGTGGATGACCCTTGAAGCTAGGGGGGGAGCCACGCATGGAGATGGCAAGTCTTGTACCTGCTGGTCCCTGGCCAAGTAAAAGAATTGGACCCTCCCCTTGGCCCTTGTGACAGCTGTCAATTGTCATGCGAGATTACTGCCTTAGTTAATTAGTTACAAGATAATTATCACCGCCACCAATGGGTTAGGACCACACAGATTAACTAGAGTAAAATGTGCATAGTTCTTGTGCTAACCTCCCTCACTTTCTGCATGGCACATGCACTTTGTTCCCTACACATAGGGCGGTTAAGATGGACATATACATCTATCATTGCGCCACCCCAGACTAGTTGGCACTGTACTTTTTCGGCAAAGTTGGCACTGTGTACTTGTGGTATGATTTGTTATGAGCTCTGTCTATCCTTTTTCTTGAAGGCTTTTTTGCCTTTCCTATATCTATTATATTAACTTGAGAAAGAAGATGACAATTCAACCTTTTGAGCGTTTCACGTGAATGGGGTGATTATAGTATATGTATCAGAACTTTATGTGCAAATGTTGTCTACAACATACTGATTGTCACAAGCTGTCCATACTGGTACGATCTTCACTTATTTTCAGAGCCCCCTGATGCACACAATCTTGTCTCCACCGACATAAGATGCACATACACAATTGGCCCCAGATGCAACGGTCACTGTGCTGAAAAGACCCCCTAAACCGAATAGGTTAGGTGCAATGATTTCAGCATGCGTATGGCTTATCCTGATTAATTGAAGTTTTAGTGTTTTACCCCAAGAATCACATCTTCATGGGGTGGTGGTACAAATCCTGATCCTCGCATTAACAGTTTAACACACATGCGATGTGCCACGAGGATTTACGTACCCCTCATCATCCTTGTAAAAAAGAGAAGTCTCACCCATCATGCTTAGGTAAAACACAAGTACAAGTAGGAGGCAAAGAATGAGTCTAGACCCTAGTCTAGGCCATTGGCCGGTGGCCACCCACTAGTAGAAAACAGACCTTTTGTGCCGGTTCGTAACCGGCACTAAAGGGTGGGGACTAAAGCCCCCCCCCCCCCCCCCCTCCCTTTAGTCCTGGTTCAACACGGCCCGGCACTAAAGGCCCACCACGTGGCACCTGCCGGCGCCGTGGGCTGGGGGACCTTTAGTCCCGGTTGGTAACACCAACCGGGACTAAAAGTATTTAATTCTTTTAATTTTGGTTTATTTTTCCTTTTAATCCTTTAGGGGTTTATGAATTAATTATGGTTTATTTTTCCTTTTAATTTTGTGTTTTCCATTTAATTACTTTTCATTTCAAACATATATTACGCTACTACATACTGTACACGTTGTGCATATATATATAAATAAAATTTCTCGTAGAACCGATCATATATATATATATATCATCGAATTTCTCGTACGACGACCATTCACACATATATATATATATATATATATATATATATATATATATATATATATATATATATATATATATACAATTTGGTATATACAATTTCTCCTACAATTTGCGGATCATTACATATGCAGGCATTACTGCTTGATCTTGTAATGGTATTCTCCTTTGGGATCTATGACCTGGTCGAGCAGAAATCCAGCTATTTCCTCTTGAATTGCTCGTACGCGAGCCATTGGTAGGAACTGGCCCGCATCTCCGTCAGCTATAAAAAGGAGATCAAGATGAATATATTAGTTGTGTGTATATATATTAGCTAGATCATGATAAAAAAATTATGGATAGTGTTCTGGCAAACGTACCCAAAGATTTCTTTCGTTTCTGCTCCTTTCAGACGTGATCATGCGAATGTTCTCGCAAACGTAATATGCGCATAAACTATTCCCCTGCTCCTGCCTCATGCACTTTACGAGAATAAAATTCAATCAGGTAATAATTAATCAAGCATGATAATGGTATTGAAACTAGAATTAAAGAGATGCACGGACGTAGCTAGCTAGTACTACTTAATTACCTTGGGTCGCACCCATGTCAGCTTTTGTTCCCAGTCGCCTGGGACCAGTTTGACGAACTTGGCCCAAGCCTTGCCCGTCGACAAAGAAAATGAATAAAGGAGTTATTAACTAGTTGATATCAGGAAATGAAATAAAGAGGCCGACATAGTGCGATAATGATTGAAATTACCTGTCGACCATCCCCCTCACGGTTGCGTATTCGGATGGATTCTTATATAGTGAGTCCAGTACTTCAACTTTTCCCTTGTCAACTTCAATGATTAACAAGATCCAGTGGTAACTGCATGCGCACACGTTTTGTATAATTAAGCGGGCATGTGCATAACTCATCAACTACACTTATTAACATCTAGTAAGCAAAAAATAGAATTTGTAGTACAAGATATAGTAACACTCACCCGAAGTTGTAAGGAAGTAGTATTTCTGGTTGGGTGTTTAGTTGCTTCAAAAACTCTAGCAGGAATCTCTCTGTGTCTTTTCTCGAATATTCAGTTTCCCATATCGCCTGATTAACCGTATTTGGGTCAATGAACCCAATGCCATAGCGTCCAGCTTTTTTCATTTCATACATCTTCATTCTGCATAATACCACAGAAAAGAATATAGTGAGGATAATTACAGGTAATGAACGAGAGCATAGCTAGCTAGCTAGAGACTTAAAATACAGAAAGAAATCACTTACAGACAATAGCAACTGACGATAGATTTGTCGAGTGCGTCTTGATTGAATAACTGAAACAATTCTGAATAATGAATCCACAAATCTTTTTTATGGAAGTAATGCTTTTTCTTGACTTTCACCATGAGGGACTCTTGATTGGTATTTGCTGTTTCTTGCATGTACCACGTATGCAAATTGTACAATCTCGTTGGTAGAAGCTTGACATCGTCAGGCTTGACCAGAGGTTTGCCGCGGACATATTGGTATTTTACTTCCTCCTCTGTAATCCCGGGGATTTCCTCAAGGCCTAGGAGTTGTTCAACGGTGACACCGGCCTCTTTAGCCTGCCTTTTATGATCGTCGGTTATTACCAGCCGATCGACGGTACTCACAGGTGTTTGTACAATGAGCGGGGGGGTCGATTGCACTGCCTGTTCTCCCAGCTGGGGAACAGTTTTCCCGCTTTTTTTGCCAACTGCTTGGCTTGAGCTCGAGCTCGACTCCTTTTGTCCTGCAAAATATGACTTCTTGATAGACCGCACATAGTCGGAGTCCTTCTGATTGTCAGCCGGTCGAGCCATATCAATAAAGTGTTGTGAGACATGCTCAGGTACTTTCTCCTTTGGCGGAGGGGGCGGTTTCGGTCCAAAATGGGCCTTCACTTTGGCATCCACTACGGTGTCGAGTTCCTCCTCAGTCAGGTGGTAAGGCAACTTCGGAAGAGACTTGAGGTTTGGACCATATTTGAATTTCTTGCCTGTTGTACCGCTAGCCGTCGTAGCTGCGGCCTCTCTCTTCCGCTGTTGCTTAGGCGACGGAGCACGCTGAGTCGGCCGAGACGGCAGACGCGGTGCCGGACTTGGAGGAGGAGGAGTCGGCTGACGCCGTGCCAGACTTGGAGGAGGAGTCGGCTGACGCGGTGCCGGACTTGGAGGAGGAGTTGGCTGACGCCGTGCCGGACTTGGAGGAGGAGTCGGCTGACGCGGTGCCGGACTTGGAGGAGGAGGAGTCGACTGACGCGGCGGCGGACTTGGAGGAGGAGGAGTCGGTGGCCTTGGAAAGACGATGCAATCCTTTTTCCATAGAATGATACGATGTATGGCCTCTCCCAGTGTTCTCTCCTCGTCACCTCCAAGAATGTCAAGTTGTAGCTCGTGATATCCTGACATCACTTCATCAACCCTGACACGAGCATAGCCAGCTGTAATGGGATTGCAATGGAAGGTTGCTTCAGGGGGATTTGCTAAAGCATAGCCGTCCGCCACCTTCATGGATAAGTTCTTCACTTTCATGTGTAGCTCACAGTTAGTCCTGTCTTTGATATCATCCACAGGGTAGCTAGCTAGAAGTGCATCATCGATATCGGCCGGGGCGGAACCCACGCTGCTTCTCGGCATAGATGGGACAGTGCTATCCAATGCTGGATCGATCTGCTCATGTTGCCGCTGAGACGCCCTTTCCTGGCTGAGTGAGTCGATCTGCTCCTGCTGCCGCCTGAAAGCGCGTTCCAACTCCAGGTGCTTTGATTCTAGGCCTTCAAGGCGGAGTGCTTCCTCCTTCTTCTTCTTCTGCTCCTCCTGCTTCTTCTTTCTCGCACGGCTTCTATAGTCATCGTTCCAATCCGCAAACCCCTCAAACCACGGAACAACGCCTTTGCCTCGTGTTCTTCCCGGGTGTTCAGGATTCTTCAGGGCGCGCGTAAGCTCGTCGTTCTCTCTGTTGGGCGTGAACATCCCCGTTCGAGCTTCTTCTATTGCAATAAGTATTTCGTCTGTCGCTTCTTTAAGACTTGCCTTCACCATAACCAGCCCTGTCTCTGGGTCCAACTTCCCCCCATGCGCATAAAACCATGTCCTGCACCTGGGGGGCCATGTCAATGTAACTGGAGTGACCCCTGCACTAATCATCTCTTGCTCAGATTGATCCCACTTAGGCAGGGCCACCTGGTAGCCACCTGGCCCCAGAGTATGGTGCCACTTCTTTTTCGCAGCATTAATCTTGTTTTTTCTCGACCATTCCTTAGCTTCTTCCGATTCCTTGAACTTCACGAAAGCGTCCCAGTGATCTTTTGCCTTCACCAGTGCTCCCTTGAATTCTGGAGTCTTCTTTTTTGATTTGACGTACGCAGTCCATGTATTTTTCTTGAAGGTGTTGAATGTGATCGCCATCTTTTTAAGAGCATAGTTTCTGACTTTCTTCAGATCTGCATCTGTAAAATTATCTGGTAGGGTGAAATGCCGCATGAGCGTATCCCAAAGCACATCTTTTGCTCTTTCGTCGACAAAAGTAACTCCTGCTCGATCTCCCTTTGCTGGCTTTTTCCATTCTTGAACAAAGATCGGGATTTGGTCCCTGACAATAACTCCGCATTGATTCTTGAACTTGGTCGCATTTTTCCTAGGTTCAAGCGGTTCGCCATTTGATGTTTTGATGGAATCGACGTTGAACTTTACGCCAGGATCCAACTTTCTGGCCGGGCCTCGAACTACCCTGTCGCTTGTAGGGTGAAATGTTCCATGAGCGTAGTCCAAAGCACATCTTTTGCTCTTTCGTCGACAAAAGTAACTCCTGCTCGATCTCCCTTTGCTGGCTTTCTCCATTCTTGAACGGAGATCGGGATTTGGTCCCTGACAATAAATCCGCATTGATTCTTGAACGTGGTCGCATTTTTCTTAGGTTCAAGCGGTTCGCCAGTTGATGTTTTGATGGAATCGATGTTGAACTTTACGCCTTTGTCCAACTTTTTGGCCGGGCCTCGAACTACCCTGTCGCTTGTACAAGATTTGCTCGATCCGGAGGCCTAAAAGAAGAAAGATCGATTCGTTAATACATACAAATCAATTAAGACATGTAATGATCACCGGATGGCTTATATAATAAATATACCTCGCCGGTCTTTGTTATTTGAAGAACATTTTCTTCGTCAACATCGTTGTCGTCGCCTTCATCTATTCGTTCGTCTTCATCAAATATCATACAACCCTCACCGGAATTGTTCAGATATTGCGAGCCGTCATCATCTTCAGGTTCATGCTCTGGGCTCGGGGAGCGTATGATGTCGAACAGAGCCTCTTCTCCTTCTCTGCCGGTATTGTCCATAGCTTTTATTTAACTAATCCAGAAGAAAGATAAAACAATTTAGTATTCAAATTAGAATGCATGCAATCAATAAGGAAAAACTGAATCATAGTACATAATATGCATCTCGAATAATTCATATAATATGCATCATCGAATATAATCTCGAATAAATCGTCTCGAATATTATCGAATATAATCTCGAATACATCTCGAGTATTATCACTAGCTAATACAGATCGAATATTATCGAAGAATCTAGTTCACTCGCGGTTCCTGAGGCGCGCGCGGTGGACACCCAAAGAGAAGGAACCATCACAGGATCATAGCTCGGGTGAGATCCCTGAAGAACCTGCCAGGTATTGGAGAACCTGACGTCCAACGCATCCATGTAGCGACGGACGTGCTCGTCCTCCTCCCTGACACGGCGACGTACCACCTCCGACGGGGCCGGCTGCCTCCGCACCGAAAGTGGCCCACGCGAACGTCACCAAAGAAGCTCCGGGTCGACGACGGGACCCGGGGCCGGGTTCCTCACCAAGCTGCGCGCCCCTGAAGGTAGCACCTCCCAGTGCCAGCCCGGCGGAGCCCAGTCCTGAACGTTGCCCCTCTGAAGCAGGACGTCGTCGCGAACGAGTCGACGACGAGGATGCGGGCCGGGCATCGTTGACTCCGAGAAGAAATTCTATGCAAATTTAACATTTTTTAAATGCTTGATTATGATTTCTTATATACGAGGAACCTTCAGAATCATAACGGATTATCTTAACCTTTAAGGGATTTAACAAAATGGCGCCATTGTGGATGTGCAGAAAATGGTCCATATTTTTCCTGATCTCATCTACCCTTCTATATGTCACGTTGTCTAGCTAGTGTCAAAGGAAGAAAACCATGGCTTCATCATTAGCCGGAAGTAACAGGTGCATGATGGTACGAAGCTGTCCAAAGTTGTTTTGGAACGGAGTCCCGGATAGGATAATTAGATTTTTGGTACGAAGTTCAGCAAGAGCCTTCCGAATATCGCTATTTGGAAGGCCTTTTTGCTGAACTTCGTACCAAAAAAGCTAATTATTCTATCAAGAACTCCGTTCCAAAACAACTTTGAAAAGCTTCGTACCATCATGCGCCTGTTACTTCCGGCTAATGATGAAGCCATGGTTTTCTTGAATCCTTTGACACTAGCTAGACAAAACGTGACATATAGAAGGGTAGATGCATGAGATCAGAAAAAAATTGGATCAACTTGTGCACATCCATAATGGGGGCATTCCTAAATCCCTTAAAGGACTAAGAGAATCTATTGTATACATACATATACTAATTGCAAATCTAACATTCATCTAACATTTCTATATCTTTTTTATATCTAAAATTTATATAGCAATAAAAAAAAGTATAAAAAACTAAAAAACATTTCTATATCTTTTTTATATCTAACATTTATCTAGCTATAACTAAAAGTATAAAAAACTAAAAAACATTCATCTAACATTTATATATGTAACATTTCATCTAACATTTATATATCTAACATTTCATCTAACATTTATATAACTAAAAGTATAAAAAAAAACTAGAAAACAGAAAAACAGAAAATAAAAATGTGTGTGTGTGTGTGTGTGTGTGTGTGTGTGTGTGTGGGCTCGATCGATGGGAGGGGCGGCCATGGCGGCAGGGGCTCACAGCGGGGCGACGGCCGGCGAGGCGAGGCGAGTCGTCGGCGACGGCGACGGCGCACGAGGTCGCGAGGAGAGCGGCGGCGTCGGGGAGGAGGCGCGGGCGGCCGGCGTCGGGGGCGGCGGCGACGATCTCCGGCGTCGGGGGAGGCGACGGCGTTGCGCAGCAGCCTGGCGGCGTCTCGCGCGTTCGGCGTCGTCGAGAGAGAATGGAGATCGACCTGAATTTTTGCGCTTATATAGAACGACCTTTAGTCGCGGTTGGTGGCTCCAACCGCGACTAAAGGTATTTTTCGCCAGGCAAAGCGGCGGGATGCGCAGACCTTTAGTCGCGGTTGGTGGCACCAACCGCGACTAAAGGTTACCTTTAGTCACGGTTGCAGCCACCAACCGCGACTAAAGGTCTCGTGCTGCAACAGCCGCGGTGCAGAAAGTTTAGTCCCACCTCGCCCAGCGAAGGGCAGCCGCACTGGTTTATAAGCCCCGCTACGGCTGCTCCCTCGAGCTCCTCTCTAAGCAGGCCTATGTGGGCCTATTGAACCTGTGCAGCCCTGTTGGGCCTACTGGGCCTTGTGAGCCTGCGGTTGGGGCCCAGTAGGCGGGCTTTTTTTTTACTTTTCAGTTTTTTTAATTTCTGTTTTATTTATTTTCTTTTGTTTCTGAGTTTTTTTTTTTGCTTTATTTAGAGTTAATGAGTGAATCTTTTTGCGTTAGGTCAAAAAAATTATAAACTTTCTGTTAGTGGCAGTAGTTTTCAAATTTGAATAGTTTAAATTCGAATTATTTGAAATTTGTGTGAATCACTAGTTTGTGAATAACTTTACTTTAAAAATAGATTTTGCAATGATTCTTTTTTCTGCTGTTTAATATTAGCGTGTTTTATCATTATATTCAATTTGGTAATTCTTAGGTTATCTAAAAAATGAAATGCCTTTTTAACAGACGAGTTTTCGTCTAAAACCCTTATACTTCGAAAGAGATTGTCCATTTTGACCACGAAGTGCATCCAGTTTTTGCCGTAACCCTCTCAACTTTTTAGCACATGCTATGTGGGTGAAATGATGATACCATGCCAACTTTCAACCTTTTCAGAGTTCATTTGTTGTGCTTTTCAATTTCAGGGTCATTTAGCTCAAAAAATCAGTAAATGCATGACAAATAGCAAATGAAGTCAGAAAAGGTTGAAAATTGATGGCGTGGCTTCGAATGGTGCATACTGAACACACAAAAAGTCTGGAGTTGAAATAAGTTTAAAAAAATGAAATGCCTTTGTAACAGACGAGTTTTCGTTTGAAACCCTGATACTTCGAAAGAGATTGTCCATTTTGTACACGAAGTGCATCCAGTTTTTGTCGTAACCCTCTCAACTTTTTAGCACATGTTATGTGGGTGAAATGATGATACCATGCCAACTTTCAACCTTTTCAGAGTTCATTTGTAGTGCTTTTCAATTTCAGGATCATTTAGCTCAAAAAAATCAGTAAATGCATGAAAAATAGCAAATGAAGTCACAAAGGGTTGAAAATTGATGACGTGGCTCTGGACATAATATTTCGACGCGTTTCAAATGCCAAAACACATAAGTACACTACTATTACAAAGATTCCCTCCGGTTTGTCCGAAGTGGGACTTTCCAGATATATAAGTCCGGAAACTAACTAGAGAAGCCGGTCACATCCCAGAGTGGGATCTTTGGGTATAAAACTTTTTCTTCGCGTCTGTCCCTTTGCGTCGTAACCATGGACAATCTTCATCGTTTAACTTGATGCTCGGGTCAACATTCACTCTGAAGGGAGCAATTTCATGAAACTTTTCATAATCTTCTGACATGTCTGTCTTGTCCTCCACTCCCACGATGTTTCTTTTCCCTGAAAGAACTATGTGGCGCTTTGGCTCATCGTATGATGTATTCGCTTCCTTATCTTTTCTTTTTCTCGGCTTGGTAGACATGTCCTTCACATAGAAAACCTGTGCCACATCATTGGCTAGGACGAATGGTTCGTCTGCGTACCCAAGATTGTTGAGATCCACTGTTGTCATTCCGTACTGCGGGTCTTCCTTTACCCCGCCTCCTGTCAGATTGACCCATTTGCACCGAAACAAAGGGACCTTCAAACCAAGTCCATAGTCAAGTTCCCATATCTCCTCTATGTAACCATAATATGTGTCCTTTGGCCTATTGGTGTTTGCTGCATCAAAGCGGACACCATTGTTTTGGTTGGCGCTCTTTTTATCTTGGGCGATCGTGTAAAATGTATTTCCATTTATCTCGTACCCTTTGAAAGTCAATATAGTCGAAGATGGTAACTTGGACAGCAAGTACAGGTCATCTGCAACAGTGTCATCATGCATGAGACGTGTCTGCAACCAACCGGCGAAAGTCACCGTTTGTTCATGTGTAAACCAGTCGTCAGACTGCTCCGGGTGTTTGGAGCGTAGAATATTCTTGTGTTGCTCGATATACGGAGCCACCAAGGCGGAACTTTGTAGAACTGTGTAGTGTGTTTGCGCCAAAGAATGCCCGTCCTGGCATATTACTGAATTCTTTCCTAGCGTGCCTTTTCCACCCAGTCTGCCCTCATGCCACGATTCAGGAACACCAATCGGCTTAATGTCAGGAATAAAGTCAACACAAAACTCAATGACCTCCTCTGTTTCATGGCCCTTGGAGATGCTTCCTTCTGGCCTAGCACGATTATGAACATATTTCTTTAAGACTCCCATAAACCTCTCAAAGGTGAACATATTGTGTAGAAATACAGGACCCAGAATGGCAATCTCCTCGACTAGGTGAACTAGGACGTGCGTCATGATATTGAAGAAGGATGGTGGGAACACCAACTCGAAACTAACATGACATTGCACCAAATCATTCTCTAACCTTGGTAGGATTTCTGGATCGATTACCTTCTGAGAGATTGCATTGAGGAATGCACATAGCTTCACAATGGCTAATCGAACGTTTTCCGGTAGAAGCCCCCTCAATGCAACCGGAAGCAGTTGCGTCATAATCACGTGGCAGTCATGAGACTTTAGGTTCTGGAACTTTTTCTCTGCCATATTTATTATTCCCTTTATATTCGACGAGAAGCCAGACGGGACCTTCATACTGAGCAGGCATTCGAAGAAGATTTCCTTCTCTTCTTTGGTAAGAGCGTAGCTGGCATGACCCTAAAACTGCTTTGGATCCATGCCGTCTTCTCCGTGCATACGTTGCTGGTCCTCCCGTGCCTCCGGTGTATCTTTTGTCTTCCCATACACGCCCAAGAAGCCTAGCAGGTTCACGCAAAGATTCTTCGTCACGTGCATCACGTCGATTGCAGAGCGGACCTCTAGGTCTTTCCAATAGGGTAGGTCCCAAAATATAGATTTCTTCTTCCACATGGGTGCGCGTCCGTCAGCGTCATTCGGAACAGATTGTCCGCCAGGACCCTTTCCAAAGATTACTTTTAAATCCTTGACCATATCAAGTATATCATCACCAGTATGGTGGCGAGGCTTCTTCCGGTGATCTGCCTCACCTTTGAAATGCTTGCCTTTCTTTCTTACGGGATGCCTGCTCTGAAGAAATCGACGATGCCCCAGGTACACATTCTTCTTACATTTATCCAAATATATATTGTCGGTATCATCTAAACAGTGCGTGCATGTGTGGTATCCCTTGTTTGTCTGTCCTGAAAGGTTACTGAGAGCAGGCCAATCATTGATGGTTACAAACAGCAACGCATGTAGGTCAAATTCCTCCTGTTCTTTCTCATCCCACGCACGTACACCTTTTCCATTCCACAGCTGTAAAAGTTCTTCAACTAATGGCCTTAGGTACACATCAATGTCGTTGCCGGGTTGCTTGGGGCCTTGGATGAGCACTGGCATCATAATGAACTTCCGCTTCATGCACAACCAAGGAGGAAGGTTATAGATACATAGAGTCACAGGCCATGTGCTATGATTGATGTTCTGCTCCCCAAAAGGATTAATGTCATCTGCACTTAAACCAAACCATACATTCCTTGCGTCCTTTGCAAAGTCCATCCACTTTCTCTCGATTTTTCTCCACTGCGATCCGTCGGCGGGTACTCTCAACTTCCCGTCTTTCTTACGGTCTTCGTTGTGCCATCGCATCAACTTGGCATGCTCTTTGTTTTGGAACAAACGTTTCAACCATGGTATTATAGGAGCATACCACATCACCTTGGCAGGAATCTTCTTCCTGGGGCGCTCGCTCTCAACATCACCAGGGTCATCGTGGCCGATCTTATAGCGCAATGCACAGCATACCGGGCATGCATTCAAATCCTCGTACTCACCGCGGTAGAGGATGCAGTCATTAGGGCATGCATGTATCTTCTGCACCTCTAATCCTAGAGGGCAGACAGCCTTCTTTGCTTCGTATGTACTGTCGGGCAATTCGTTGTCCTTTGGTAGCTTCTTCTTTAACATTATCAGTAACTTTTCAAATGCCTTGTCAGATACACCATTCTCTGCCTTCCATTGCAGCAATTCCAGTGTGGTACCCAGCTTTTTCTTGTCATCTTCGCAATTTGGGTACAACAATTTCTTGTGATCCTCTAACATGCGCTGCAACTTCAGCTTCTCCTTTTCACTTGCGCAGTTTCTCTTTGCATCAGCAATGGCCCGACCAAGATCATCAGCGGGCTCATCTGATGCCTCTTCTTCAGCTCCTTCCCGCATTGCCGGCTCAGCTTCTTCCCCCATTGTTGTACCATCATATTCATGGAACCCATGGCCAGGATAGCTGTCGTCATCCTCTTCTTCTTCATTCTCTTCCATTAGGACCCCTCTTTCTCCGTGCTTGGTCCAACAGTTATAGCCGGACATGAAACCGGACTCAAACAGGTGGACGTGAATGGTTCTTGAGTTAGAGTAATTTCGATCATTCTTACAGCCAGCACATGGACAATACATAAAACTATCTGCCCGCATGTTTGCCTCAGCCGCAACCAGAAAAGTATGCACGCCATTAATGAACTAGGGAGAGCATCGGTCATCGTACATCCATTGCCGGCTCATCTTCATTACACAACACCGAAAAGACCAAATTAATACAAGTTCATACATAAAGTTCATACACACTTGTTCTCATAAAACAACATATAAACTCTCTAGCTAAAGCATTTAAATGCAACAACAAATGCGATCAAGATCGCAACTAAGGTAACAATTGATCCAACAGCATAGTGATACCAAGCCTCACTATCAATGGCATATTTTTTAAATTTTCTAATCTTCAAGCGCATTGCATCCATCTTGATCTTGTGATCATCGACGACATCGGCAACATACAACTCCAGTTTCATCTTCTCTTCTTCAACTCTTTTCAATTTTTCTTTCAAATACTCGTTTTCTTTTTCAACTAAATTTAACTTCTTGACAAGAATATCTATGTCGGTTGCAATTTCCGGTTCACATACCTCCTAGATAAAAATATCTATGTCAACTTGATGGGCATAATTGTCATGAACACGAAATGCAACAAATAGTTATAAAAGAGAGTATATACCACATCCGAATCATAAACCGGACGAGGGCCGACGGGGACGGATATCAAAACCATGCCACTATGTATAACAAACAACCATATAGGTAAGAAAACTATACAAGTAACTATCTAAATCTTACAAACATGATTTTTTTTTATAAAAAGGATAAGAACAAGAGGCTCACCAAGGTGGTGCCGGCGACGGGACAGTGCGGGCGATCGACGGTGGTTAGGACGGGGACGGGAAGGCACTAAGTAAACCACACCTACACATGCAAAGTAAGAAGTTAATTTGAGCTCAAATTGCATATAAATCAAATAAACTACCACATATAAATACTCTCAAACTAAAACCCACAAAGCACTATACTTATAGAGCATTGCAAGAGCTAATCTAGCAATGAGAGATGAAAGGACAAAGTTGCTAACCTTTGTGAACACTTGGATGGATGGGGTGCCTCCAAATCTTGACAAATTTTGGCAAAAATGGAGGTGAGCTCGAGCAAGGGGAAGAACAAAGGAGAGGAAGAAGGGGAAAAACAGGGAGGAGTGTGCTCGGGCTGGCCGAAGGGTTCATGTAGGGGATCTTTAGTCCTGGTTCGTGGCACGAACCGGGACTATAGGTGAGCCTATAGTCCTGGTTCGAACCGGGACTAAAGGTGATCGTGGGGCCCAGGCTAACACCAGCCTGCCACCACCCCTTTAGTCCCGGTTCGTGTTACGAACCGGGACTAAAGGTCCGGAACGAACCGGGACTAATGATGCCCGTCCCGAACCGGGACTAATGGTCACATTAGTGCCGGTTCAAAACCAGACCGGGACTAATGCTTTGGACAAAAGGTCTGTTTTCTACTAGTGACCCCTTTCCACATTAGGGCTGGGCTCCCCATGGCCTGCATGCCTCCTCCACAGTCCACACACCAACTCGGCCCTCCACATGCACGTACGGGGATGGTGAGACATGCCATGCTACCCAAATCATCACCACGTCTGTACCTCCTTGTGTGTGTATATATTCTTCTCCTCTTTACACCTGTTGCACAGACACTGCACTGCCCAGCTCTCACTCAGTTACATATCTTACATGCACTGCACTTCCTCCTCTGACTCCGATCACTTTCTTCGGTCCTTCTCCTTCCTCCCGCTGCCGCCATGGTAGGCAGCAAGACGCACCACCACGCCTCCTCCTCCCTCCTGCCGGAGGAGCTCAACCTCCTGCACAAGGCCAGGTGCTCCCCTGACGGCGGCAACGGCGTCGTCCATAATGGCGGAGGAGGAGGACGGGGCGCGCTGGGGCAGTGGAAGTGCCGGCTGCTGGACTCCCTCCGGCCCCGGCGCCCGCGCTGCGTCGTGTGCCTCCAGGTGCAGCACGTCACGGGCATGCCGCCCGCCGCCGAGGGGCGCAGCGTGGTGGTCGGGTGGAGGAGCAAGGGCGGCGAAGGCGAGCACACGGCGCCGGTGCGGGTGTCGCGTGGCGGCGCGGCCGCGTTCGACGAGGTGTTCCTGCACTACTTCACCGCCGGCGGCTCCACGCTGCGGAGCTTCACGGTGTGGGCGGTGCTCGTGGACGAGGACTCGGCTCCTGGGGGCGGGGACATCGGCGCGTTCCCCATTGACCTCGCCGAGGCCGCCGCGGCCGAGAGCTCGCACCCGCAGTTCGGCGGCAAGGCGCTCAGCTTCCCGCTCGGCGGGGCGGCCGCCGGCGCCGTGCTCAGCGTGAGCGTCTACTGCAGGGTGATGGAGCAGGAGGAGATCCATGGCGCCAACGGTACGTTAACGGGTGCATGCATGTGCTAAACAAATCCTAAACGTTCTCATCGAGATCCAATTAATCATCCAAATCAGTAGCAATCTTCTACTGACCTAGCTAGCTTCTAGCCTCCATCGGAGAAGTAAAGAAACCCTAGCTGGTTTCCTCACTTATCACTTCTTGATGTGACTTAATTAATTTAGCGGAACAATTGCACTTGCATTTTAATTGTACCAAGTGTATACACGGTGCACGTTTAACATGGATGGGTACGTGGCAGGGCATGCGCGGGAGAGGAAGAACAAGGGCAAGAGCGCGTCGTACGCGTCGTGCCTGCCGGACCTGAGCTGCCTCCGGACGCGGCCGGCGCCGGCGGGGGCGCCGCGGCGGGCGACGTCGCTGCGGTCGGAGCGGGGCGGGTTCATCACGATCGAGAACTCGGTGGCGGAGATGGAGGAGGAGGAGGGGTTCATCACGATGGAGAAGGGCACGGTGTCGTCGCGGTCGCGGCGGGTGGCGCTGGCGCTGGAGGCGCTGGCGGCGGCGGAGGAGGAGGAGGAGGAGGACGAGAAGCCGTGCCTGTTCATGGAGCTGTCGTCGTCCGGGGAGGCGTCGCTGGAGGTGGAGGAGGTGGAGGAGGAGTTCCTGGCGATGCTGGAGGACAAGTACTGGGCGGAGATGGCGCGGAGCAAGGAGATCGAGAAGGGGCTGAGCGTGACCCTGGACGCCGGGCTGGACCTGGGGCTGGACCTGGACACGCTCATCCGGGACGCGGAGACGGAGCTGGCCCGGGCGGAGCAGGCGTGGAAGAGCAAGGTCGGCGCCGCCATCGTCGAGGAGGAGGAGTACAAGGAGCTGGTCCGGCGGTGGGGCAGCGGCGCCGCCAGGGACCGGGACCGGGACAGGGAGCACCTCGCCGCCTCCAACTCCGGCTGCTCCTGGGGCTTCGGCTTCGGCAGCCCCATCTAATCTAATGTACTCTAATCGATTGGACGATGATATATAGTACTTATATTGTTACATCACCCATGTGTACCTGCATGGGCGGGTCATTAAGGCTCCCTAAGCAGCGTGTAAAATATTAGTAGTGCGATTTGCTGTGATGTTGCAAAGGGAAAAGGAGACATGGATCGCTGTTCCGTGCGTGCGCGCGAGCAGGGCACAACGGAATGGATGGCAGCTATGCCGATCGAGGCGCGCCTAGATTTTGCCTGCACTGTGGTGACAGTTATCTTGGGACCAAAGCAAAGGGAGCGCCGCGCTTGCTGGCAGTAGCTAGCCCTTGGCAACATCTACGGCCAGATCAAATGCGACCGGCCTGGTGCAAAGGAATGTCTCGAATGATTGTCAACAGTCGGGTGAAGAGGGGGTGAGATGAGAGCATGGGGATCGGCGACAGGGGAGGGCGGCCGGTCCCCACAGCCACATTGCAGCACGGCCTCATTTCATGGCTGCATCCTCGTGTAGTAATATTGCACGGAATAATTGCCCACGGTTTGCATCATCGATCTGGTATTCATGGATGGTCTCTGCAGGTCCAGACTAAAATAACTGTGGGTGGGAAGAACCATCGTATATAACCAGTGCAAGTGAGAGGCGAAGGAGCGTTCATTCGGGCGAATTCCAAACCGTTTTAAAATGCCGCAAAAAGTCAGAAACACTGGGGAAGGGAGGTATGGAATTTATGGCATTGCATCCTAACTAGGATTATACAGGTGTTACAGATGATGAAATTCAGAGAGAACGACGGAACCGGTTCCAAAAATATGAAAGCCAACTTATAGTAGTGATGGCCCCCTACGCTAAAAGAGCTGGCTAAACGAATGGTTTGTTTGTGTACAGGTACAACAAAAAATAAGCAATCTACCTTGCCCTGGCCCTGGCCCTTGGTCTTCCAGAACCTGCAGGGCCCACCCGCTGTCCAGAATCTCGCGCCATCGGTCTATTTTGGAATGGTGATGTGATTTTCCAGATCCCATACCACAATCTTGCCATCCAGCCCTACATCCACGAGGCAGAGAGTGGGGGTTGTCAGCGAGAAAAACTGGGATGCACTAGGAGAGGTCAGTTCAGTGTGTTTTGAACCTGAAGTGCTGAACCGTTTGATGACGCTGTCGCTCCCTTTTCTCAACGGCACGATGCAACTGAGGATATAGAAACCATAATTATACATCTGAGACAAAAGGGCGGCACTAGAACAGCAAAATGGTGGAAACAGATGGAAGCAGGGAAGTACGTTATGCAGTTCTCGTGAGCGCCGCCGCGAGGCTTCGATGGTTCGACAGTGTCGCTGCTCGACCCTTGCCTCGATTGGCCGTACAACTTGCCAAGAGCCTCCGAGAGCTGAAACATAATATATTCATTTATAATATATAGTTAGCCGTCAACTTTAGCATCTGTTGCCATAAAATTGCAGAAGACCATATACCAATGAATTCATTATCCTATATTATATAACAAGCAGTAACTCCAAAATGGATTTCCGGCAGTAACTCATGGTATATAGTTTTACATAAACGTCAGAAACCTAACTCTTCGCTTCCATAATAAAAATAGGCAGACCACAAAAGCCTGAATAGACCACAGTGAGTAATTTGCTGGTAGTTGTGTTAAGACAGTGCAAAGATCAGAATTAGACCAACAACCATGTGCAATGTACTCGTTTCACTCAAGTTACTGTTCCTTATCAATATCTAGAGGGGCTTCACATCCAACTAGATGGATCAGATTGTTCATGCAAAAGAAATCCAACTTTACATAACTACACAATTTCAGAAGATCTAACACTCATGCACGCTTTAAGTCGCATATAACTAACAACTAATTCAACTTGTTCTCAACCATTCAGGAAGTAGTACACCCTACTTCTACAGATGCAGACAGAACAATCTCATGATCAAGGAAAAAATAGCAAACACACATAACAACATACAACAAGGAGCCATAATAAACTTAAGACGCACCTGTGAGGCTTTTGATGTTGATGGAGTAACTTTCCTTTCATCCAAATATTTGACGAAACTCCTACAGTAGAGAGATACAATACATCTTGTCAAAAAAGAAGATCATGTCCACAAGAGATAAAAACTCTAGACTTGGTATCAAACTTTATCCTCAAGAGCTACTAGCAAACCATGTACTTAAATTAGTGTCATCTGTCAGAGATTGAGCAATGGAATAATTTGCCAAAAGGAGATTATAAGAATTAGCAAGCTGAAGGTGCCTCAAGATGAAGTTAAAAATTTACACGATTTTTACAGGAAGCAATGGCCACTTCAAAGCATGCTAAGAATGAGAGAAAATGCAGCTAATTTAACAAAACAGTTGCTATGCACAATTTTCTTACCAAAGTCCAGTCTCATCTGCAGCAAAGATCAAAGGATTGCAGTCAAATCCAACGCCAATCGCCATCTTTTCAGAAACAAAAAGAATCTGAAATTTGGAAGAGTTCACTCAATTAATGAAATGTGGAGATCACCACATACAACTAAACAATAGCAAAAGGGAAAATGCTGACCCACATCACGGAGAGGCAGATCACGCAGTGCCAAATTTTGTGCAGCAGGAGACCCTTCAACATCATCAACAAAATAAATCATGGAACTGTGCCCTGAAAATAACACAACAAGAATCAATTTACTGTCTGCAAAAAGTTTGCATGGAATCTGCGGATACTTAGATACTTTGCATGGATATATCAAAGGGCCAATAGTGAATAGTCTCACAAGAGAACCCAAATTCAGTCAGGAGAAAGGACAAATTGAACTTGAAGAAGCCAATCATAATCTCATCAGGGCTTAAAATGATCAGGAGAAAAACTGAATTATGAAGAGGCCTATAACAAAATTTTGGAAGTTCAACTACCACGCCAGAAGAGGGACATGTATTAAAAGAATAAGATGATGAAACCCCTTGGCAAGTAATAAATTAATAATGTTGAGTTGGTAATCAGTTACTTTGCATAGATGGCTGCTGAAAAATAATGCAAATTAATGGCACTCTTAGGAACAAGAAACTTTTTTTGACGAAAAACAGTAGGGAAAGCCCCTACTGTGTCCTTTTCATATTAATAGGGTGAGAAATATATACAATGGTGATACATGGTGGTGGTGCTGAGGAAGCATCCAAGATTATACAATGCTGATACATAGGAACAAGAAACTAGGGGGAAAACCTGCATAGGCCAATGTTTTCCCACTTGGTGACCACCTTACACCAAACGCCCATGTAGGGGATAGATCAAGTTGAGCAATTTGCTGCATCCAAATAGGAGAAAATGTTACAAGCACGACCAGCAACTTGAACAGGAAAGAACACCGATTAATAACAGACACCTCAAGCATAGTCTTGTAGAACATTCCTAACCATATTATGACCCTGGATTCTTAGCCTTCCAAGAATAAAGGAATTGGGAAAGTACTTAAAATTGTCACCATATGGTTGAAAACAAGCTATGCGAATCGGTAGATGAATTATTATTTTTTAGCCATAGATGGGGTGCAAAAGCTAACAAAGTTGATAGGTTTGATGGAACTTGGTTACTATTGATGAAAGCCATGGACGTTCAATTACATGTCATTAGTCTACAAGGCCAATAAAGAAATCGGCAAGCAGATTTGGTACATGTGATGTATATTACAGGGAAGGAACAGCATATTATCAACTAACGGATCAATGACTAATAGCAGATACCTCTCCAAATTTCCAATCCATAGAGGCGCCTGCTTGTGGTCCCCTAATCAGACAGAGAGAGTATGAGACAGCTAAATCATTTGGAATGTCCTAATGGCTGTAAGAATGGCAATGTTTTCAGTTCAAAAAGAAAAAAGAATGGCAAGGTCCACCTTGTATCTACACCCTTGATGATAGTGGAGAACACTCTGCATTTACCATCTGTAGAAGTTGTTGCAAGATGTATCTGAAAGAACATGAAAGCAGAGAAACCAATATTACATCCAATACTATTCATAGAGATATTGAACATCTAGAACAAATAAAATCACATCAAATGAGTTCATCCAATCATCTTTATGGCGCCAATGATATGCTACTGACAAGTGGCAGACAACACAACCATAAGAAATGCACCCCATAAATAATTACCCCCTACGTTTCCCTACTGGTGATTATGATCGAATTACTTCAAAGAGCAGCGTAACATTATACTCACATTGTTTGGATGCCATGCAACACTAGTAACAGATGATTCATGCTTCTTCCTAATAACCTTGCTAATCCACCTGTAGATCAAGAGAAAATAGAAGCAGTTTAAAGAACGTGTATTGTGAGTGACACATCAAATTCAATAATTGTATGAACAGAAGAAAACTCTCATAGTCTCAGCAATTAGTGCACTGGGCATGACTAATCGAAAAATAAGTTAATCAAAACAGGTACATGATTAATTGAAGTGGCAGCGACAAATACCAGTTATTCTCTTGTTCGTAGTAGCAAATGCATACAGACTTAGCACCACTTCCCACAGCAAACTTATTTTCTGCAAACAGTAGAAAGGAATTTAAAGGATGTGGGATATCCAGCTAGATATGTTTCACTGATGGTTGGTTGCTAAATAGTTAATGTATGCTCTGCCATGGGAGCCAAGTGTTCATAACCAAGTAAGAAACACAAGTACAAAAAAGAGGTTGCATGAATAAATAACGGCAAACCATATCTACTGGGAGAATCTGATCATTCAACAATGAAAATAGATACTCCTAATGCGTTTGTAATAGAAGTATGAGGGCAGGCTATTGAAAGAACCTTTTGGGCTCCACTGGACACATAAGGCTGCACGATTTAGCTTGAGAATAACAAGCGTAGGTACCCAATCTTGTCCTTCTTGTGTCCATACATATCTGCAGGTCGATAAAGAAATAAAAGGGAACAAATGTAATTGTCTTTTTTGGACTAATAAAAACACTATTTACTTGAACATTAGAAATGATGCCCAAACACTTACGAATTTCTATCATGTGAAACTGTCACAATTTTGTTGGAAGATCTACTCCAGTCTATTCCAGACACTATTTGGTCATGCTGCAAGATATAACAATGAAAAACAAATAAGTTAATCTAATATATACTGACTAAAAACTGGCAAATGGATATATGTAATGGAGAAGAAAGAGATAGCTCTAGTGCAGATGCTATTGCACATGCTAGAAAGAAAGTAACGAAAATCTACCTTTGCAAGAACATGAAGTTTCTCCCACTTGTCTGTGAAAAACTTATAAATGTGTACTTCTGTGGTATTTGGACAAAAGGCAATCACTGAAAGAGAGAAATGGTTCCGAGTCAGGTTAACTGATAAGAAGACAACGGGCCTGCATTTATAAATTAAAATGACAACAGTTGTGTGGTAGAAGGCAGCGAATGAGATTTTGTCATTACAGGCAGATTGTATGATCTACTGCTGTGTTTTTTCCCATAAACAATTCAAGGGACAACATGTAGACACAGCAGCTAGCTAGTAGCAGAAAGACATATCTGAAGACTAGTTTCAGGAGCACATGAGGTCGTGATAGGCGACAGAATTACAGTGAGGCAATACACGCGTCAGTTCAATTCACAGAAAACACCCATTTCATTTGGTCAGCTCTCAGATTTCGTTCTAAGTACCAAATTCACTCACGGGCCTGTGAGAAGGTAGCCAACATGAAAATCCAAATCACTTGGGGTTGATCCATCATCCATGTCACCTATAACCATCTCAATACAGTACCAGGCCATTTTTACTACATGGCACCAACCGACAGCCAATAAATCAGGAAATGCTCACCGTTCACCGGCGAAAAATGATCTGGGTTTCAAACATGAAAAATCAAAATCACCTGCGACTGATTGATTTATGTCCCCCTTGTATAGCCGAATATGGTATCACTGAGAGCACAGCGGCAGGGCATTTACCTGGCACCAACCGACAGCCCATAAATCACGAAATGCTCGCCGTCGCGAAGCCACGCGAAAGGGGAAACCAGCGGACCACCCTACTGGCTGACTGTTCCTCGGAATAAATAAACATTCGACATGGGATGATTGGGGAAACGGTGATCCGCGAGCTCGGCCGAAACCCTAGGAATCGGCCCTGAATTGGAAGCCTACGACGGCCACCGATCGGGCGGGGTCGCCGCTAACCTACAGGGCTAGCACGGGCGCGGCGGACTGAGGAACGAATCGAACGGGCGTGAGATCTAGAGCGTACGGGGGAGAGAGTGGAGGAGGAGGAGGAGGGCAGGGCGTTACTGGAGTGGTCGGGGCTCCAGGCGTGGCAGGTGATGCACTCGGCGAACTGGTGGATCGCCTGCGCGGCCATCGGGGGAGGTGGGGCGCGCCGGAGGGGAGCCCCGCGGCGCGGCACGGCGGAGGCGAGGCGGGGGGTGGGGTGGGGTGGGGAGGCGGAGGAAATTGTCAATGGAGGTAGGGACCTGGCCTTGCGGGCGAAGGAAGGGGGGAGGGGGGAGGAGGCAGGTACCACTACACACTGGCACCACTGCGCTAGGCTACCGCGCCATCACTAGGCCGTCGAGAGGGGGGGTGGTGTGGTGCGGAGTAGGATGGGCCAGCCGGTCCAGCGGTCTAAGGAGGGATAGAGAGATGCCCGCACGCGCGCCCACGGACGGACGGACGGCCCGCCAGGCCCACGCCACCGACCACGGGTCCCACCTGTCAGCCACTGGCCATGGATCCCAGACGGCACCCGTACTGCTCCCTGTTCAGCAATGCCACAACAGCGTGTCAAGCTTAGCACACTTTTGTTGTGCGCAGATTACATTCAGAGGTTGGTTGAAAACACCTGTTCGAAGTTTGTTAAAAACTGAAATTTTAATGAAATTTAATAAAATTTCGCCAATTCAAAAAATGTTCACCAATGAAAAATTCAAAAACTCTTCTCACTTACAAAATTGTTTATTCATTCCTCAAATTTTCGCTGATTCAAAAATGATCATGCATTTCGAAAAATGTTTGTTAAATAGAAAAAATGTTCATTAAATCATAAAAATGTTTGTGAACTTCAAAAATTGTTCCACCAATTCCCAAAACAGTGTTCATCCATTCTAGAAATGTTCGTAGATTCAAGAAAATTGTTAAAAAAAATGTTGAGAACTTACAAAAATGTTTCAAATAGTATAGATTGTTCATGAATTCAGAAAATGTTCTTGATTTAAGAAAATGTTCGAAAATTTGTAAAAGTGTTCATGAGCTTACAAAATTATTCATGATTCCACAAAATTGAGAGTGATAGTGTATCTCTGTGATGAAGCAAAATGCGATCATGGCCATTGGAGATTATATTTGTTTTCTCCCGTTGCAACGCACGGGCCCTTTTGCTAGTATAGTATTAAAAAATACCAAAAAAATCAAATAATTCTGGAGTTTTGGGATATTAAACATGAGTGCCCATTCTACTCCCGTGTTTAGTTTCATGAGGAATGGGTGCCCATGATATTCTTGGTAAAAAGGTAAAAAATCCTATGTATAGAAAAAAATTGGTTGGATGGATTGTATGTCAGACAGTCACTTCGCCACGGATACCATAAGCCATCAATTCCCCACGAAACTAAACACGGGTGTAGAATAGGCACCGATGTTTGATATCCCAGATTTCCAGAATTATTTGAAATTTTCAGGTATTTTGTAATACTACAATCATACAGGCGTGTGTGCCATCCGAGAGCTCCCATGTATTTTCCCATCATTAAATCATATGGTTGTTAAAATGTCGCTCAGATGGATGTATCTAGCCGTATTTCGGTGCTAGATACAACCGTTTGAGCTACACTTAATATGGGACGGAGGGAGTGTGTGGTTAAGTTTATACATTGTGTAATCCCTCACATATGGTTTAAAAAATACTAGAAGGACTGGGGCGTTTTGTTGCGCTGTTAGATTAAAAAAATCTAATCATTATGTTTCAAAATACAATGTAAATTACTTTTTTTAAATGTCAAACTTTTTAAATTTGATTAAATTTGTAGATAAATATATCAAAATCCATAATATCATTTTTTTGTGATTAGATTCATCGTTAATGAATTTTTAAATTTTTTATTTAACATTATGGATGTCAATATTTTTGCTCTCAACTGGTCAAAGTTGAAGAATTTGACTTTCCAAAAACCTAATACCCCTTATATTTTGAAACTAAAGGCATATTTATTTTGATGTGTGGGGGGAGATGACATAGTGTGTTTTATTTTTATTTATAATTCGATAATTTGATGGGCCTTTCGTGGTGTGATTCTATATTATATGCTAACCAACTTTATATATGTGGGAAAATTTCTACGTCGACGGCTGCATGGGCGTGATTGATATGTTTTTATAGGCCGGTTGATGTTGATTAATTTGAAAAATTGTTGGTTCGATCAAAATCGTAAACCAAACCCGTTAGGAAACATAGTGTATTTGTCTAAAAAATTGAACGAGTGAGTTTTGAGAAATTGTTGACCCGGTCAAAATCGGGTGACCTAGTTTTAGTTGGATTCTTGGAGACATCAATTGAATGTGGACTCTTTAAAACTAAGGAGTACAATGTTATACAGATATAAATAAAATAATTAAATGAGAGAGCTTTGAGAAATTGTTGACCAGGTCAAAATCGTGTGTCACAATGTCAATTGAAGACCTTAATTCAATGTGGCCTCTTCAATTCTAGAAAGATTAGTGTTATAGTATATATGGTTAATTTTGTGCATTGGTTCTCCAAAACGAGTATATCTCAAGCAGTACCTCTTGTATGATTAAATTCATACTCTAGAATTTTCTACAAATATGTTTTCCGAATCATATAGTACAACCACTATTACAAAAATTGTTAAACCATGAGTGAGGCGTTTTGGCTCTCGGCCTCCATGGAGGCCTTTTTTCGAAAAAAATCAAAATTCAAATTTTTTAGTTTCAAAAAAATCTGAAAAAATTTGTACAAGTAAACAAAGATGTTATGCGTATGTGTGTAAAATTTCAGGATGAAATACCTTGAAATACGATCTGTACAAAAAATACAAATTCATAGCCTAAGAGGATGAATAGTATCATGTGTTAAAAAGCCCCAGATTTGTCTTTTTTGCACAGCCCACGTTTCAGCGTATTTCGTCCTGAAAATTTACACACTAGTGCATTACACCTCCAAGTATATCTATTATTTTTTTCAGAATTTTTTGAAATGTAAAAATACGAATTCTGATGAATTTTGACTTTTTCAAAAACCGGCCTCATTGGAGCTCGGCCTCCAAAAGGGATTTTCGGTTAAACCATATGTTATATAGATATCTAACATAAATATGTATAAACTATATAATTTACACAAGTATCAAAATAAAAAAAATCATTACAAAGTAGAAATTGAATTCAGCACAACACATGAGTTTTTTCCAGTGAAATGCATTACAAATATATAATAAATAAATAATACAACTAATATTTAACTTTGTTTCATTCTTAAGTATGACAAATAAGTAATGAAAAAATATACTCTTTAATGCAATAGTATAATAAGTATAAAATTTTAGTATAAAATATGTACCCGAGCATCTTATGGACTACTTACCTAACCTCATTCCTTAATCCGGCTACCTCTTCGAGAATCAACCGTGGAGAAGAGAATAGCAACCCATCACCGAGGAGTTAGGGCGCGCTCAGAGCGGCCCCTGTATCCTTTGCCTTCGCGTCGACCCTGTGCAGTCAAGAAGATAAAATGTTAGGATGCACAGACGCGGGTTTTCTTCAACGTACTAAGGGAAATCGACCTTAGTACGTTGAAGGAAACACATCAACGCATGAAAAAAAGAGGAACAACGAAAGGACAGAGCACTCGCCTCACGCCGAACATGGCACTGGAGGCGCCATCACGTCCATGCCCGACGACGACCGGAGCATATCAGGGGTCAGGCGACGAAATAAGTTTTTTGGGGGTCAGTGCACGACATAAGATCCTCCAGGGGCCATTTAGTAAAAATAATACGAGACGGAGCTTGGCAGGTGGTGGCTGGCTTTGCTTGCCGCATGTCTGCGCTCCTGTCGGTGTTGCAGCAGAGAGGCGGACTGGGCCAGGGGAAAGAGAAAAAAGGAGGCAGGCGAGCGTGTCCGGTCTACTCCGCTATGGTCCAGACGCCAGGCTCAAACGGCCATGTCCCTCCTCGTCTGCGCGCTCGGCCGCACACCCTTCTTTTGTGTGACTGTGGCAGTGCAACGGAAACAGCAATGGCGCAGCTGCACCGTGGTGGGGATTTGGCTTTAGCGTGACCGTTAACGACCAAACCCACCATTTCGTTCTCACCAACTAGACCGGTACACGAACGGACCACCCCGAGGGCCGCCATGCATGCCAACGAGGGGCGACATGCATGCCAATGAGGGCCGGTACGCTCCATGCGGGAGACGAGATCGGCAAGGAAATGCTAGACTCACTAGTTGGTTACAATTTGGTGGTGGTCTCGTTTACGCGCGTATGTAAAGCCAGCTAGCCGTCCGTCTTGAGTAAAAATATTACTGTATTATTTTTACGGAAAGCATGGAGGTGGTGAAAAGGATAGGAGCTTTCGCGACCTCTTGTGTCCCAACTGAACCGGACCGATTGTGTGGACCCTGTCCCGTGCTCTCTCTCATCTCGCCCTCTCTTTGTTCTCCGATCAGCTCCTGTGCCTGTCTGTGGACTGTGGTTAGCTTGGCGTTAGCGACGGTGCGCGCATGTCAGTCCGTCCCGTGCTCCCTCCAAACGGCCGGCGCAATGCTGCACACAACGGAGACTGACGGATCAATTATTTTCTACAGCTGACATGCCTTCCCAATGTTCCTCGTGGCACGTACCATGCTCTCTTTCTACGCTTGATAGCACAATGACAACGCTACTTTGGACGGACATCCAATCTGCGGAGGGTTTCAAGTGCATGTGGTCTCGTTGCGACGTGGAGATGGAGATGGGGATCAGATCCCAGCAATTGCAATTGGACCGAGAAATTGGATGCAAAGACATGGGTCAAAGCATATTTCAGTGATTTTTCTAAATGTGACATCTTACTAAACAACAATTTTGAAGTTTTTCATAATAGGGAGTACTGGAGTAGATGTGTTGTTTGTTTTCTGTTATATGTAACCTGAATTATCATGTGAGTCTACTAATTGCATAAGTGACATGAGTTATCATGTGAGTGTGTTGTTTCTATAAGTCAAGTGAATTATCATCTTAGTGTACGTATCACATATAAGTAATTTAAGTACCACTGCTTGTCACATATAAGTACCTGACTTATCACATATAAGTACTAATGCTAAATATCCAGTTAAGTACATTCACTCATCTACTACTACTACATATTCCATCACTTCAACATCAAACAATATATCATGATGTCTCAACAGCACAATAGCATCACTCATTACACATGTCCTGCTTGCTAACAATGACAACAAACATAATGGCAAACATGGGAAGATACATACCAGCTGAAATCCCAGCATCCTATCCCTAGATAACATTCTTTCTTTCTGCATCCTACCCACTGTTTTGTTTTCATGATGATTCCTCTGTATTTCTGGCTCGCACTCTTTGATCCTACTAAAATGCATATTTCTCAACATCATTCACTAATCTAAAGTCGAGTTTTTTAGCACACAAGAGTGGTGCGAAGAACTCATGTGATTCACCCCATCATCCGAAGACGGATACATAAAATATTTTGAATGTAGTACTCGAACGAATAGAAGTTCCTAACAATGAGGCACATGCTTTTCACCTCATATGAGATCATACTACGAAACAACCCTCTGTTTAATTCCGCACCGGGCAAGCATACTTGAAATCACGCGTTGTCACTGTTTAAACATTGCATTGCGTTGCAATTTGCTTTGTTACCATGTACCATCACGACATGCATTCTTCACATGACTATTCGTTCGTCAAGAGAGGGAGAAGGAATATAGTATCACACTATCAGGGAATAGCGTTTGGTTCCTAGGTGTATATACACCTGATATGGAATCTTTTTAATAATTTAAACAAAAGTTAAAAAATGTTTAGAAGTTTTTTAGAATAACTTGACTTTCTTTTACACTAGTATATAAATTTTCACCAATAAAAAACCCAGCATTGACTTCAGTGCAAAAAACAAAAATTATTGCTATTATAGGTCAATATTCCCACTATTTTGACCTTTTTTTAAAAAAATAGTCAACGGAGGTTTCCTTTTTGTGGAATTTTTTTTACAAGTACAATGAAAAATCAAGTTTATTTCAAAAATATTTTCAGAAAGTTTTTAATTCGTATTTATTTACTACTTTTTTCATGTAGGGTGTATATACACGCATACACCAAACGTTTCTGTCCCACATCATCATTGCTACTACTACCACTGCTCGATTAACCGGCTGCTGATATTTTTCTAAACGGGCTGGCCCCCTATCCATGCAACATAAAAACAACATTTCCTGAAATTTATAGGGGATGTTAAAGATGGGATAGCGAGTTAAACACACTGCCATAACCCACCGTATTTGCCAGAGCGGAACAAGCACTATGGGGCGAAAACCGAGACAACATCGTAGCAAACTAGCCCAATCACAAGCGAGGATAACAATGATAATCTATATCTATACTACTATTAAACAAGCAAACTATTTCTTTCTTAAAGCCACACAACAAATGTACCCAGCCTGATTAGCACCGTTGGATTAGACCCACTTAATAAAATCTAATGGTTAGGATTAATTAATCCTAAGTCAAATGTGCGGTTAGCAATTTAGAACGACTGACCGCGCTCCACCGGCAGAGAAATATCCCACACGGCGCATTCAGATAATCCCATCAATCACGCTAACCCCAACCTAAAAAAATCCTGCCACTAGCGCCCCACCGAGTCATCTCCAACCGCTCCTCCGCTCCGCTGGCCCTCCACGCCTAGGCGATGCGGCCTGGACCGGAGGAATCGGAGGTCGCCGCTCCGCCCTGTTCCGTTCAGGAGCTCGCCAGAAGCACCTTGCCGGTTCTCAAGGTCTTTAAACGAAGCCAGAACAACAGGCACCGATGGCCACCAGGCATAACCAGCAGCACGCGCCTGCTGCTCCGCAGCCGTCGGCCAACAGAGGTGAACCACACGTTCGCCTGCCCGTCGAATCAATCTTTCTCGCCGCGCCGCGTTGGGACAATTGATGTAGTGGTTCTCGATTTGGTCCCCTCGCCTGTGCCGTTGGGTTCTCGGGATGTGTTGTTCATAGAGCGTGTACGACTCTAATTTTCAACCAGGACAGTCTGATGCGTGCGAGTTGCTTGCCGGATCCACGCGTCAACCGAGCAGCTGCTTATCTCTAATCATGTTTCTTTGTGGTGATGTCTAGGTGCTGCAGTCCCTCCAGGCAAGCTGAGGGCCGCCGCCGCCGGCGTCGGCCGGCCCGATGCGGCTGGGAACAGGCAGGTGCTCGGGGACATCAACAACGTCGTCCACGCCTAGGTCCTCGACGAATAAGAAAATCAGCGCAACGATTGAATCCCCGTCCTGTTTCTCTTTCTTATGTTCTTTTTCCGTTCTTTGTCCTGAACCGAATCCCGTCTTGTTCGCTGCAATGGCAAGATCCAGCTACTTGTCCAGTATACTGGCAGGGATCAATCGACCTCAAGCTCCCAATCACCAAGAGCTTTGACGCAACTCTTGAAGAATGCCTAGGCAGATCCATCCAAGGTACGGACGCGATCCTCTTTTCTTCTTGCATGCCTTCTAAAGCAATTTCTTGATGATGGATTCTAAATTGCTCTGGTGGTTTGTAGCGTACCTGTGCCTCCAGCAGCGTGATGCTTTTCCTGTCGACAAGGGCGCGATGTTTTTTCCTGCATACTGGTTGAGCCTTGTTTCAACTTTTACCAAGTAGTTCGAACATGCGATTCCATTAGCCATGGCGTTGTCCAGTATACTGATGAGGCCTACATATTTTGCTGATGCAGGTTGGAGGGGAACATGAACTCTGCAGACTGCAGTCCAAAATAGCAGATACATTATAAAATAACTGCAGCTCAGGCCATTTATTTCTACAACGACCAAAGAACAAGGCTTTTTTTAATACGACCTCGCCCAAGCAATTTAAGCTTATATGGGTGCTCTATATTCTCCAGAGGTGCGTATACTGAGAGCGCTCATGATTCAAGGCAAAAAAGCTAGAAACGGTGACAAACTTTGTACCAGTGGTACTTGAAGCCAGTGATAGCCCGTTGAAGGATGCTGATTGTGGCGATCCAACTTCAGCAACGTGCTTGGCACTCGTGAGTGGCAAAGTACAACATGCCGCATTTTTTAAGAAATCCCTTCAACTTATGTATGCAGTATGTTGTGAAGAACTCTTGACAAAGCCTTGTTTGTAGTTTTTTTCGAGTGACCTTGTTTGTATGCATGTCTAATGTATTTTCATACTGAATCGAGCAACATATCCCCCCCCCCCCCCCCCCCCACCGGCACGGCACCGCCTTCGTTGCTCAATCAGGTGAGTCTATTTTTCTCTTCTTTTTTTATTCACAGTTGTTGACATGAATGCCCATTCATTTGGTCCTATGACCAGCAACAATTCGATCCTGTCAATCGGGGAAAGATATGCCTATCATCAGTGCACTTCTATTTAGTTTGAGGGTAAATGAGTAGTCAATTTGCTAATTAAATTTGTTTTCTGCTCTATGCATAGATGCAGTTGCCACAATTAGCTGCGGCAACTATTTTTTTAGTTGGGGCTTGCGTCCAAACGTGTTAAACAATTAAGCTGGTTTAATTTGTGGCCTAACAATACTTCTGTTAGTACTTTCCAACTAAAAGAGGATCTACTTTTGCTAATAGTGGACAAATAAAAGAGGATCCAGACTATCATGAGGTTTATGATTCGGATGTGGTATATACTCTCTTTTATAACTATTTGTTGCATTTCGTGTTTATGACAATTATACCCATTAAGTTGACATAGATATTTTTATCTAGGAGATATGTGAACCGGAAATTGCAACCGACATAGATATTCTTGTCAAGAAGTTAAATTTAGTTGAAAAAGAAAACGAGTATTTGAAAGAAAAATTGAAAAGAGTTGAAGAAGAGAAGATGAAACTGGAGTTGTATGTTGCCGATGTCATCGATGATCACAAGATCAAGATGGATGCAATGCGTTTGAAGATTAGAAAATTTAAAAAATATGCCATTGATAGTGAGGCTTGGTATCACTATGCTGTTGGATCAATTGTTACCTTAGTTGCGATCTTGATCGCATTTGTTGTTGCATTTAAATGCTTTAGCTAGAGAGTTTGTATGTTGTTTTATGAGAACAAGTGTGTATGAACTTGTATTAATTTGGTCTTTTCGGTGTTGTGTAATGAAGATGAGCCGGCAATGGATGTACGATGACCGATGCTCTCCCCAGTTCATTAATGGCGTGCATACTTTTCTGGTTGCGGCTGAGGCAAACAAGCGGGCGGATGGTTTTATGTATTGTCCATGTGCTGGCTGTAAGAATGATCAAAATTACTCTAACTCAAGAACCATTCACGTCCACCTGTTTGAGTCCGGTTTCATGTCCGGCTATAACTGTTGGACCAAGCACGGAGAAAGAGGGGTCCTAATGGAAGAGAATGAAGAAGAAGAGGATGACGACAACTATCCTGGCCATGGGTTTCATGAATACGATGGTACAACAATGGGGGAAGAAGCTGAGCCGGCAATGCGGGAAGGAGCTGAAGAAGAGGCATCAGATGAGCCCGCTGATGATCTTGGTCGGGCCATTGCCGATGCAAAGAGAAACTGCGCAAGTGAAAAGGAGAAGCTGAAGTTGCAGCGCATGTTAGAGGATCACAAGAAATTGTTGTACCCAAATTGCGAAGATGACAAGAAAAAGCTGGGTACCACACTGGAATTGCTGCAATGGAAGGCAGAGAATGGTGTATCTGACAAGGCATTTGAAAAGTTGCTGATAATGTTAAAGAAGAAGCTACCAAAGGACAACGAATTGCCCGACAGTACGTACGAAGCAAAGAAGGCTGTCTGCCCTCTAGGATTAGAGGTGCAGAAGATACATGCATGCCCTAATGATTGCATCCTCTACCGCGGTGAGTACGAGGATTTGAATGCATGCCCGGTATGTTGTGCATTGCGCTATAAGATCGGCCACGATGACCCTGGTGATGTTGAGGGCGAGCGCCCCAGGAAGAAGATTCCTGCCAAGGTGATGTGATATGCTCCTATAATACCACGGTTGAAACGTTCGTGAGTGGCAAAGTACAACATGCCGCATTTTTTAAGAAACCCCTTCAACTTATGTATGCAGTATGTTGTGAAGAACTCTTGACAAAGCCTTGTTTGTAGTTTTTTTTCGAGTGACCTTGTTTGTATGCATGTCTAATATATTTTCATACTGAATCGAGCAACATACCCCCCCCCCCCCCCACCGGCACGGCACCGCCTTCGTTGCTCAATCAGGTGAGTCTATTTTTCTCTTCTTTTTTTATTCACAGTTGTTGACATGAATTTGCCCGTTCATTTGGTCCTATGACCAGCAACAATTCGATCCTGTCAATCGGGGAAAGATATGCCTATCATCAGTGCACTTCTATTTAGTTTGAGGGTAAATGAGTAGTCAATTTGCTAATTAAATTTGTTTTCTGCTCTATGCATAGATGCAGTTGCCACAATTAGCTGCAGCAACTATTTTTTTAGTTGGGGCTTGCATCCAAACGTGTTAAACAATTAAGCTGGTTTAATTTGTGGCCTAACAATACTTCTGTTAGTACTTTCCAACTAAAAGAGGATCTACTTTTGCTAATAGTGGACAAATAAAAGAGGATCCAGACTATCATGAGGTTATATATATTGTGAAGAATTATTATTTGCTAACAATAAAACAAATCTCTCTCTTCTTCCTATTGTATATTTATAATAGCGACTGCATTAATCTGGGATATGCCTCATACAGTTTCTTGGAATTTTTTTCCTTTTAATATGGGATAAATTGAAGGTCTTTCGTACTGTTTCTTGGCTGAAACAGTGAAAATGCTATCTTGGAATTTTTTAGCTCCTATTTTTCTTAGGAGATTGCGAAACACTTGCAATGGAAGCATTGTTTTCCAAGCTCCAAAGTTGTTGTTCAATGGTGTGATGACATATAATGGTGTTCTTCGCAGGATGAAAGGTTGCAATAGATTGTTTTAGTTATATGAATCATGAATTAATTTGGGTATATAATCCTCTGACGGTGTTATTGGGCACATGTTCACTTGAACTGCCATGCACCTGAACACTTGAACTTATGTGAGATGTCTTTTTTGCGAGGTGACTGACATGACATTGCTTTGATGGAATCTCTACTAATATAGTTGCATGACTTTATACATTTCCTTCATTTTAAGCCTTTAAAGTTACTTATGTATCTTTCATGGTATTGGTATGATTTATTTTCTTGTGGGTATATTCGTCTCATTAGAAAGCTCTTTTGTGTGTGTGTGGTTTCCTTTTTTCTTCACTGGTTAGCTTTGCGAAACAATGGTTATTCTAGCACGTGATTTACTCATACCTTTTTACGTTATTGTACAGTTTGCCATTCTAGAACACTAGACTTTTCTCCACAGCTGAGATGTTGATATGACAAGTTTAATTCATGTTCAATCTTTGCAGAACTAATTTTGCATACCATGTATACAAAAATGTTAAATTCTCCATTCATTTTTCTTCACGAATGTCGCACTACAGGTGATGAGAGAAACTCGGAATTGGGGCAAAATGGTCTTCAACACCTACAGACCCTTCTATCTCACTGACTCGCACAGGCGGCATTATACTCAAGTCCAGCAATTCATCTTCTGAAGATAAAATGTAGGCTGAACCCAGGAGGAAACGAATTACTCAAAGTTTGCATCTTGGTCATGTCCACTTTTTTTGCAGGGTAAAAATATATCTCATCGGACAGTCAGTTCATTTCTTACTAAAATATGCAGAGGAAATCAAGTTATGTGAAACTGATAGCAATATAGGTGAGAGAGATGCGGCATTGGGTGGCCGCCGACACACCGATCGGGCAAGGGAGTTGCGCCGTGGAGAAATTAAGAAAGGGAAGCAGCCCTGTGGGATGAGAACATATAGCAGGCAAAGTGTATGTGGCAGCGAGGAAATTTATACAGACCAATTTGAGAAGAAGCGAGCGAGCTCCAGGCCAGAAGATGGGCATAGGTGGACTCCACCGCCGGAGGGTTTTTTGAAAATGAACTCGGACGCGTCTTTCCTGCCTAGCTCCGGGGAGTCGACGGCTGGCATTGTCGTTAGAGACCACCTGGGAATGGTCGCTTTGTGCTGCGGTCAGCGTTTGCAACCGTGCAACGGGCCGGAGGAAGCTGAACTTGCTGCAATTATGCATGGTCTTTCTGTGCTAGCTAAGCACTACCAGGGTCGGGTTTGTGTGGAGTCAGACTGTGCTACGGTTGTCAGTGTACTAAATAATAGAACCAGCAATCAGTCCGTGCTCTTCCCTCTAATCACGGACGTTTGGCACCTTGAGGAGAAGTTTGATGGGATAACCTACAGTGCAGTGAAGAGGGCCAGTAACAAACTGGCGCACGAAATAGCTGCTCATGCCAGGAGACAGGGTGACTATTTTTGCATGGGTGATGTTCATCCTAACCATAGGAATGTCCTCTTGAAGGACTGTATCAACTCTGGTTCTGTAATATAACTGGTGATTGGGTGTTTTTTCCTCAAATAAAATAAAATAAATATATCTCATTGGTCAAATTGAGTCATTACAACCGCTCATACACAGATCACCAATTTCATATGGTGTACTTCTAAGCCACACAACAGTTTTAGGTCCTAAATGAGCCATCCATCCTAGAGCTTGACTCACCTTATTTTCTCATGCCGCACATGCAACACTTCTGAGCCACACATCAAATTTAGGTCCTAAATGAGCCATCGGTCCTATGATTTCTTAGTAGGGGATTTCCTTGTCCACTAGAACTTCACATGGCATCATCAAAAGGTAAGTCTTGGGGTTTGTATTAGACTTCATGATAGACACGGGGATCACTAGGCAATACATATATTCTAACCCCCACGCCCACCCCACATCAAATTTCTAGAATATGAGACATAATTCAATACTTATATGAATTTCATAGACTTCTTTGATCGAGACAATGCACATACACACTTAGCACTCTCTCCGTTCACAAATATAAGATGTTCTAACTTTTTATGTATCAGATGTATATAGACACAATTTAGTGTGTGTATTCACTCATTCAGTCCATATGTGTCTATTTTGAAATATCCAAAACATCTTATACTCCCTCTATATCAAAATATAAGACGTCATTGTGAATGGAGGGAGTAGTGCACATTAAGCTTCATTTCAATATGAATTCAGAGTTCAATACCCACATCAATTCCATAAGTTGCTTTGATTGAGACGTGCGTTGCACGTGCATGCTTACTAGTAGACAAAGTATAAGCAAAAGCCACATCTAGCAAAATGAAACAGGCAGGCTGAATAAAGCAGCAGATGGCGAGCACCAACATGATCCTCCGCAGAATGGCCAGCAGTTCGCCTCTGGCTCTCCTTCAACCGGCCTCCCTGACGCATCACAAATCCTCACCGTATGGCCGCTAATTAACTGAAGTGACATCTTTTTTTTACGAATTAACTGAACTAACATCAACTGTTTCTTCTTGTCTTGTGCATGCGTCCATAAATCATGCTTGCATGCATGGCTGTGCTGTGCCTTCCTATGAACCGAACTCGATTGGCGACGGGCCCGCGTGCAGGCGCGATGTTCCTGTGGACCTTGATGTGTCCGTAGCTCGCAGTCTCGCACAGACGGTTGGTTGTTGGTTTGTTTTGCTTTGGACGTCTGGATTTGCACGGACGGAACGGGACGGGCGTACGCCGGACCGGAGCGAGTAGATGATATCGGACCAGACCACCGGCCCTTGAATGACGACGGTTCCCGGGCCGGTCGACGGTCTCTCGACGGATTTGCTGGCCGGTGCGTCGAACGAACCAGTACGCAGATGCTTGTCGATACCTTTGCTGCTTCTTTTGGAGCAGGTGTAGTGTGCGCGTCTTGGTTCGCCGGAGCTGGCACAGGAGCACGTACCGGTACCGGCCGGAACAGAGATCCCAGGCGCAGCGTTGTCACCACCCCACTTCCTTCCTTTTGCAACAGCTGCGTGCAATCATCTTGCATTGCCCCGGCCGGCTGGACGGAGCACGTGGCCAAACTAGCTGGCCACAGCCTGCGAGCAGGGGCGGACGCACGTTGTCTCATCCGGTGTCAATGGCACCGGGTAAAACTCGTATCTACAACCAGACGTTTCAAACCACCTCTTATACGTCCGCGGACGCGTTCGGTCAGTGACCGGACAGGAAAAAGAAGGAAAACGTGATTCAACCGGACTACTTATATCATCTCTATACGCTCATGCTGTCCGCGAACCCTCATATCCATCTCAAATATAGGGAGGATATGAGGGCTCGCAGACGCGTCCGGGCGCGCCCGGTCAGTCCGTCACGTAAGATGCGACCTCACCCCGGATTATTTTTTCTTTTTCTTTTTCTTTTCTTTCTCTCTCTTTTCTCTTCATCAATCACGTGCAATTGACCGGATATATGAAAAAAAAAATGAGAAGTGTGCATGCATGTGCCTAGCCTTCTTTCCTGGTTAACTTCTACCATTTCTTTTCGACCTGACCAGCCTCCCATGCATGGCATTGACAACGCTAGGACTGGGTGGTCAACCGCAGCAAAAACTGGGTGGGAAGCGACGGAGCTCACCGTGTACCCCGTCTGGTCCGACGTGACTGGCTTTTTTTTTACGTGACAACTCAAATTAATCACTCACTGTGCTGTGCTAGCTCCGGAACCGGATCCTCTAACATTGAGAAGGAAAGTTAGAGAAACTAAAATATCCTAACATTCCTTCTTGCAATTCATATGATTAAGACTAAAATGACTTAAATTAATTTGCAAATTACTAATCTACTGCGTACATTTATAGTAATTACATACCAACAAATTGATGGTGAAATAAAATTAATTTCAGATTATTTATATCTACAGTAAATACCTACACTAAATAATCTGCTAACACTTCCTAACATCCCTTCTTCATTTTACATTAGCCTGGCACTGTAGCATCGTGACTTTCCTTCTTGATGTTAGAGGATCCAGTTCCGCTAGCTCCTGCATGCACGCACCGACCGGCGGTCCAAATCCAATTCCAGGGAACAGAACACAGATGCAAACGCAAATGAGTTAATTGCAGAAAAACTAGTCTTCATTTTTCTTTTAGACTTTAGCTAGATGTAAGTCGCCTGAAAATTGAATTTGGATCAGTCGATTTTGTTGACCATTGATTCTGGCTTTAAGATTCGTGCTTTTATTTTTTCCTGGGTTGTTTCTGAGCTGGTTTGGGTTGTTGTTGTTTTGACTGACCCCATATTTGGGTTAGTCGATTTGCTACTGGGCTGAAGCCCATTAGCAATTCCCAGACCTCCCTTCTCTCCCTCTGTTCTTTTTATTATTTCTAGGTTTTTTAATTTCTTCATTTGTCTGTTGTTTCTTAAGTAGCAGGTTTTTCTTGTTTAGACATTATAGGAAAGTTAGATGAGTTAAATATATACACATGAATACTATGGAATATGTGCTAAAATCACACTAGTATATGATTGTTGTTGCATACTACAAAAAGCGCAATTTTAGTGCAACGTTATGTACAAGTTCATTTTATTCAATTTTTTCTTTATTATACATCTTCTTTAATAATAATATAAATGCCATTAATTCATGGGTATTCTGAAAGTTAGTTATTTTGATTTTATTTGATTTAGTTATTATTTCATTTCTTTCTTTTTAAGGTAATATTGATACCACTAATTCATTCCTTCTTAGGAAATTACTTTTTGCTAGAATTGCACCATTATATGTTTATTCTTGCATATTTTATAAAGCAAAAAAAAAAATGTAAATCGTGTGCATATTTTTTCGCTGTTTGTTTAAGTTTTTTTTTTCATTTTCTATCTTTTTAAAAGATAATACCAATGCCACCAACTCATCCTTCGTTATAAAACCTATTTTGATTTTTTAGTTTCTATTTGATTTTTTCTTCTTAAATTGCAATACCAAAGCCACCAATACATTCGTTCTTAGAAATCTTTATTTCTTGATTTTTTATTGTTTTTTTATATGTTCTTTCTTCTTTAATGGTCATATTTTGATTTTGTTTTATTTTTTATTTCATTTTGTTTCCTTTTAAAGCGTAATCCGGAGAGACTAATTCATTCTTTCTTCGAAAACTTTATTGGTTTGATCTTTTTAGTTTTTACATCATTTAATTTCTTCTTAAAGCTTAATACCAAAGCCACTAATTCATTATTTCTTAAATAACTTCAATATTTTGTTTTATTTCATTTTATTTCTTCTTTAATGTGAATACTAATGTCAATAATTCATTCCTTTTTTAGGAAATTTCATTTTTGCGAAAAATGCACTATTCTAAGCTTATTCTTGCATCATATTTTTTTTAAGGAAACTTCGTTATTTTTATTTTGTTTAGTTTTTATTTCATTTTATTTATTCTTTAAGGCTAAGACCAATGCCACTTTTGTTTTACTTTTTGTTTCATTTTCTTTCTTCTTAAAGGGTAATACCAAAGCCACTAATTCATTTTTTCTTACAAACTTCATTACTTTGATTTTTTTGTTTTTATTTCATTGTATTTCTTCTTTAATGTGAATATTAATGCCACTAATTCATTCCTCCTTAGGGAACTTCCATTTTTGCAAGAATTGCACAAATATATGCTTATTCTTGCATATTATAAAAAGCGCAATTTTTGCATAAATTGTGTGCAATTTTTTTGATTATTTATGTATATTTATTTTTATTTTTTAAGGGTAAGACAAATTTCACTAATTTATTACTTCCTAGTCAACTTTTTTTTTTGCAAAATTTCTAGTATTATATTTTTACTCTTGCATGTTATGAAAACCGAAATTTCCATGTATACTGTGTGCAAATTTTGTCATTCTTCGATTTTTTGTACATTCTTTTCTTTTTGAAGGGTAATACCAATGCCATCCAATTCATTCTTCTTTACAAAACTTATTACATTGGATTTTTTATTTTATTATTATTTTATTTTTAAGGGAATACTACCAGGAGAAAGGCCACTATTTCATTTTCATGATTTCCTCGTTGTAGTACATGATCTACTAGTTCCTGACTAACCGGACGGGGCCACTATTTCATTCGTCCATCTTGTTGTACGCAACAAAACGACGATTGACCGCTTGCATCTTCACCGCACGTAAGCGTCCGCAACTAGCTACCTACTTGACGCACCTGAAAATGACTTTCTAGCGTTGTCAATGCCATGCATGGGAGGCTGGTCAGATCGAAAAGAAATGGTGGAAGTTAACCAGGAAAGAAGGCTAGGCACATGCATGCACACTCCTCATTTTCTTTCTCATGTGTCCGGTTACTTGCACGTGATTGGTGGAGAGGAAGAGAGAGAAAAAAGAATAAATAAAGATAAAGAAAAGGTGGTCTGGGATGGGGTCGCAACCTACATGGCGGACAGACCGGGCGTGCCCGGGCGCATCCGCGAGCCCTCATATCCTTTCTATATTTGAGATGGATATGAGGGTTCGCGGACAACCTGGGCGTATAGGGATGATATAAGGGGTCCGGTTGGGTCACTTTTTTACTTCTCTCTCCTGTCCGGTCACTGACCGGACGCGTCTGCAGGCGTATGAGGGGTTGTTTGAGGCGTCCGGTTGTAGATGCTCTAAGTTCACGTTCAGTACAAGCGCCATCCCGGCCGGGGCAGCGCACGGATGGGAAAGAAGAGCAAGCAGAAACCGAACGGCTGATGCCGAACATGGCACTTGTGGCGCCGCCAAGTCCATGCCCGCCGGCCGCCGGAGCTCCGACGCTGCGCAGTCAAAGAGAAACCAAAGGGTTGAGATACGGGCCGTATGATAGGGGGCGGGCGAGAGGAGGAAACAGATGGTTACCTGAAGCCGTCAAGGACTCAAGGTGCTCGCGCCGGTGCGGGCCGCGCCGAGACCGTCCGGTCCGTTCATGCTTGACAGCGCGAGTGCTGGTGTACCCACGCTATGGAAAAGAAGTGAATAAGTATGGAATGGATGCGGGCACGTAGGATGGAGGCAAGACAGACCGACACGTACCAGATGTCACGGGTGAGGCCAACCGAAAGGGGGACGCCTTTGCACATGCCGACAGGGCCGACCCATAGGCCGGGCAAAAGGGGCGACCGCCCGGCCCCAAGAGGGGAGGACCCGAACTAAAACTTATACTAGTAAACACTATATAAGTATACATTACAAGTCGTATGGTTATTAAATGGATAAAATTAAGGCTCAATTTCCAGAAACGTAAGTTTACACCACATACTAATAAGTTTATATCACGCATAGGCGAATAAATCTGATTAGCGAAGGTGAGTTTAAATATATTAGTCTCTCTTTACGATGCATGTCTTATAGTAATGAAAATTATGATAACTAGATTTTAATGTTTAAACCAATGCATAATTTTTAATTTGGTAAACGTATAGGACATCACATTTGCACCAAATCAAACCAAGTGAATCCCAACTACCATGTTAGGTAATTGGATCATACGTAAAAGTATTATCAACAACAATTTTTATTCTTTGATGATTCTATTACTAAACCCAACTTGCAGGTCACAGTTTATTTGCTTTGGAAGTTTCCATCAATATCGCTGCCCAATATACACAAAAAACCACTATTAAAACATTTCTTAGTTTCCCCTCAATAATATATATTTCTTAGTGTGTATATGATTTAGAAATCTCTACTATGATATTCAATAGTATTATAAGATATATGGACAGACACATAGATATCCAAATGTGTATACACTACATCATTTATGTAATATTAGAGAATAAATTTGAAAAATTGTTTCAACAATAAATAAAATTTTGATACATCATAATTTTTTATTTTGTAGAATGAATAATTTCAGTTATATATATTACAACTGTATATTAATGAATAATATAACTATTATTTGGAAACATTCTTATGTGGCTATGTAATAGAAAAATATATTAATTACAATTATAGGAAGGTACACTTATTTAAAACAAGTATAAAAGTTTAGTATGAAAACAATTGTTTACCTCGCTCCGGGCCTAGAAATTCTTTGAACCGGCTCTGTATGCTGGCGTGGTTGGCACCGAGCTCCACGCCCCGGTCGCCCGCAAGCTTCGTGTACAGAGACCGGCGGCGCCCACCGTAGCGTCAGACGCGCCGATGCCGGCGGCGCCCACCTCAGCGGCTGTTGCGGCGGTACCGGTCGGGGCGACTTCGCCGTTCGCCCCTGCTGCGGTGCACATAACCTGCATATATCCCCGTGGCATGAGAAGAAGATGCAGGGAGAGAGCAGAACGAGAGGGGCCGGCGTGGACAGGGTGCTTACTGGGAGATCGACAACATGCGCAGATCTTCGAACCCCGCGGCCTTGACCGCCGCCCGGAGCGCGGAGCGGGAGACGTTGAGCGCCGCCGCCATGGGAGTCTCCTTCGCTGGATCTGGGTGTCGCGGGCGGAGGCGACCAGTGCGCTTGGAGGCGGCCGGTGCAGGCAGGAGCGGAAGGAGGGAGGGAGGAAGAGGGTGGCAGCCGAGGCGAGGCAGGGAGGCTGTTTTATAGGGGCGTGTGTGCGCAATCCGGTCCGCCTTCTCTCTCTCGTCCTCTTCTACAATCACCGAGGCCAGCCGATCAGATCAGCGAGGGTATTTCCGTCAAAACGAAAAAGATCAGGGCTGGCAAGCTGACCCACCCGCCAGCCAGCCAGCCAGCCAGCCAGACACACCCTTTCTTTTCCTTTTCTTTTCCATTTTGAAACTAAAATGACTGACCGTGCCAGCATACTGATCCCCAATTCTTACTGATTGACGAATATCTGCACTAGAATAAAGCTTATCAACACTTGCGTCCTGTCCAGAGTGTTTTTTTTTCTTTTGATTCGGTTCGGTTTATACTGTTTATAGTTTATACAATCTGTATACTCCGGTTTATACGGTTTTGTACATCTATATCGTCGCACTATATAGTGTACGAATAGTTTGGAATGACAACCGTTGGATGAAAGCCGATCCGACGGTGGAGACATGGCAAATCCTAGTGTGGCTGACCGTTTGATCTTCTTATTACACTAGATTTTGACACATGTAGTACGTCGGAGATTCTAGGTTGGGCTTAAGCTATATGACATTTTGCACAAAACTTCTACTTTATTCTAGACTCTTCCATATTCATACTCTTCTAAATTGTTTTCTATCCAAACTATCATTCATTTCTACTTCATCTTCCAGGCTATGTACTTCATCTACCGAAGCACCGATACTTCAGAAATCTGTGTATCGCTGTTCAGTACTTCGTCGATACTCCGATACGTCAGATACGGCTTCATTACGGGTATCCCCAAGTATCGCTTTTTTAAATTTAAAAATAAAAGAAAAAAATGTCGATACGGGTATCCCCGAAGTATCGTCGTTCAGTACTGCTCCTGCCTTGATGTATCGTTGATCCGTTCATGTAGGTAGTGGACGTATAATGTACTGATATAATAGTGGAATAAAAGTGCTTGTTAAGGATGCTGCTTGTTGGATAAAATTGTATGTTGATGTTGTTGGCTTGCTACTTTTTGATGTTTGTGGCGTAAAATTACTTGTTGATGTTGTTGCTGCCTCCTATTGCTAGGAAAAAAAATACAAGTATACATCATGGTATCTTTTAGCTTTCTTCATCATCATTTGAGCATCATTGATGTGTATTTGCTTGCTGATTTTAATTATGGTCATGTTCATAGGTGAGAGTTCTTGGTTATAGTTATGAGAAAAAGGAGCTCAATGAAGATTGTACTCTCTATATTGTTATCAAGAAAAAACTTATAAAATGTTTGGGAGAAGAGTAATGGGGTGGTATTTGATCTCTAAATTGTTATCAAGAAAAGAATTGGGTTGGGGCAATCCATGGCCGTGTTATCCCTTGATGATAGTGAGATTTTTAAAATGAGAAACAAGGAGGCATGGAAGCAATTAGACAACTAGTGAGGCGGTATTTTGATCTCATCTCACACATTTTATCATGTTAGTTTTTTATTACATGTCATTTTATTATTATTTATATATGCTTGCCATATCATCGTATTGCTGTTTTTAGAAATTGCCGTATCCCGTATCGCCGTACCCGTATCGCCGTATTGGTGTTGCCGTATCGGTGCTTCGTACTTCATAAATCATATTTATCTTTGCAGATAGAACAATAACTTTGAGACGGCCAAATAATATACCTAGACAAAACATACTCGATATATTTTACGTGATCTTTGAATATTATACTTCATGCATTTACCTCACAATTCCATTTGCATGTTATAATTACTACAGTAACAGTACGTCTACTTTTGGTTGTGATTTGATTATCTCGGCTCTCTCACGTACGCACGTATAACTTACTAGCAGATAAGTTTCGGTTTGGTTCGCTTCGGTAATAACCAAAGCTGACGCAATTTTTTTGAGCCAACACATAACTTCTTCACGTGTAAATACATGACCTATATCGTAATAAGAAGAAAACAAAAACAATCAGAAAATGGTAAAGAAGGGTTGGATAACCAGTCACGCTAATCACATAAATGAAAGCACTAAATGGGCTATAAAGTCCCGTCGGCGCCGCCACCGGTCCGCCCCATCTCCGATGGCCTCTAGGCCATGGAGGTGCGGAGGATCTCGGCCCCCCGCCGGCAGGAGGGACCCCGTTCTCGTTCTTGTTAGATTCAGCGTGTTGGTTGGGGCTGTGTGGCGGCGGCGATATCCCATAGTAGGAATAATGTCTCCCACGTTCTATCCCCGTCCCGATGGTGTGTCTAGCATCATCGGAGGGCGTGTGGAGGTTTGTCTCCGTCGGATCTCGCGGGATTCGGTCGGTGCTGGTCTTCGGTGGATCTGTTTGGATCCGGTCTTCGTTCGCCTTTGTTTGGGTGTTTACAGGTTTGATTCTTCTGATCTACGACTTTCTTCATCGGCGATGGTTGCTACTCTGGTGCGCTGGTCCTATGGGGCCTTAGCACGACGACTTCCCGACTGTCTACTACAACAAGGTTTGCCCGGCTCCGGTGAGGGAGGGGCGATGACGGCAGCGCGCCTTCGGCTCGCTCCAGTGCTTGTAGTCGTCGCTAGGTGGTCCACGGACATGGTTGTAATTTTTATTACCTCTGTTGTTCTTTGTACTGCCATGATTGAAGATGAATAGATTGGAAGTTTCTCGCAAAAAAAAATGGGCTATAAAGTATTCTATTTTTAACCCAAAAAACCTCAATTTCGATTAATTTGGTTTAACCAAAAAATACAAAATGCAAATGATTTTCAGATTTCAAAAACGAATCTGAAATCAAAACAAATTTCATTTCGGTTTGGTTTTTTGGTTCGGTTTTGGTTTTCGGTTCGGTTTTGCACACCCTGGCGTCCTATACATCGCAAAGAGAGCAAATTTGTCTTTTCAAACAAGCAAAAAAAGATGCAAAATTGTAATCCGAGATTTGACATTGATTAGGTACCTGATTTTTTTCGTAGGCGTGGATCACCTCTACGAGACGGTAACGTTGCAGCCGTTGGCAAACCCGAGCCAGAACCGTTGTGGAGATGGAGATGCTTTGTCCGTCGGCAAACCCGAGCCAGGACCATTGGGAAAACGGGGATGACATGGTTAGTCGTGACATCGCCGGCATAGGTGTGGTGGTAGGTTTTCCAATGTGGGTTAGTTAGTTAAGAGCCTACATGTATTTCGTCTATTTGAGATACTCCTAAGGGCATGACCAATGCATATCCCCAAACCCGATGCCCCGCATGCCTACTAGGTTCGAATACCACCGTGGCAACAGGACCACTACTTCCTTGTGACAGGTGAGGTGATAACCCACAAGTGTAGGGGATCGTTTGTAGCCTTTTTCGATAAGTAAAAGTGTCGAACCCAACGAGGAGCTAAATGTAGAATTAATATTCTCTCAAGTTCTATCGTCCACCGATACAACTCTACGCACGCTAATGCTTACTTTAACTAGAACAAGTATGAAACTACTTTGCGGGAAAGAAATTAGAAGTACTTAGTAGGTGTAGAGATAGTTTTACAAGGTAATAAAGGAAAAGTAAATAAAAGTTCGGGGCCGTTTAGATAAAAAAAAGTAAATTGTTTAGTAGAAAACTTTTTGTGTAACGCAAGAGAAAGATTGTTCATAGGCAATTGAATATAACATGATAGATAATTATCATATGCAATGAGGGAGAGGCATACGTTAACACACTTTGCGTACTTGGATCATATGCACTTATGATTGGACCTCTAGCAAGCATCCGCAACTACTAGAAATCATTAAGGTAAACCCAACCATAGCATTAAACAACAAGTCCTCTTTACTCCCATACACAAACAATCCCCTTACTCGGGTGTAAGCTTCTGTCACTCTAGCCACCCACTATAAGCGAATCATGAACATATTGCAAACCCTCCAGCGTGAATCCTTCACGTGTACGCCTCACGGAAGGCACCTTAGGACATCATCATATCAACATACAACTCATATCAATAACATCATACCACAATTAACCCGTAGGACAAAAGAGATCTACTCAAACTGTTGGAAATATGCCCTAGAGGCAATAATAAATTGGTTATTATTATATTTCCTTGTTCATGATAATCGTTTATTATCCATGCTATAATTGTATTGATTGGAAACTCAAATACATGTGTGGGTACATAGACAACACTGTGTCCCTAGTAAGCCTCTAGTTGACTAGCTTGTTGATCAAAGATGGTTAAGGTTTCCTAGCCATGGACATGAGATGTCATTTGATAACGGGATCACATCATTAGGAGAATGATGTGATGGACAAGACCCAAACTGTAAACGTAGCATTTGATCGTGTCAGTTTATTGCTATTGTTTTCTGCATGTCAAGTATCTGTTCCTTTGACCATGAGATCATGCAACTCACTGACACCGGAGGAATACCTTGTGTGTATCAAACGTCGCAACGTAACTGGGTGACTATAAAGGTGCTCTACAGGTATCTCCGAGGGTGTCTGTTGGGTTGGCATGGATCAAGACTGGGATTTGTTACTCCGTATGACGGAGAGGTATCTCAGGGCCCACTCAGTAATACAACATCACAATGAGCCTTGCAAGCAATGTGACTAAAGTGTTAGCCACGAGATCTTGTATTACGGAACGAGTAAAGAGACTTGCCGGTAACGAGATTGAACTAGGTATAGTGATACCGACGATCGAATCTCGGGCAAGTAACATACCGAAGAACAAAGGGAACAGCATACGGGATTAACTGAATCCTTGACATAGAGGTTCGACCGATAAAAGATCTTCGTAGAATATGTAGGAGCCAATATGGGCATCCAGGTCCCGCTATTGGTTATTGGCCGTAGAGGTGTCTCGGTCATGTCTACATAGTTCTCGAACCCGCAGGGTCTACACACTTAACGTTTGGTGACGATTAGTATAATTGAGTTATTATGTTGGTGACCGAAAGTTGTTCGGAGTCCCGGATAAAGATCCCGGACATGACGAGGATCTCCGGAATAGTCCGGAGGTAAAGATTGATATATGTGATAATAGTGTTTTGATCTTTGGAAGGGTTCCGGAGTTCACCGGAAGGGGTTCCGGATGTTTACCGAAGTGTTCGGGTGCAGCAACACTTTATATGAGCCAAAGGGATAAAGCCCACAAGGTATTGGAAAGTGCAAAAGTAGTTTTGCTGCCGCGTAAGCGGTACTACCGCTTGGTGAAGCGGTACTACCGCCGGAGCGGTACTACCGCTTGTGTGAAGCGGTACTACCGCCCAAGCGGTACTACCGCTTGTGTGAAGCGGTACTACCGCTTGTGCGCGGCTGTGCACGGTTCGGCAGGGATCCGAGTTGGACTCTTTCCCTGCGGGCCAAACCGACCTTGTGCGGGCAAAACCGACCCGGAGGAGGCTTTTACTCCAAGTTTAGACCCCAAGGCTCAACATATAAATAGAGGGGCAGGGCTAGCACACGGGACACATTAAGATTTCCCCAAGCCGTGTGCGGCAACCCTAACCCTCTAGTTCCTCCGTCATAATCTCCGTAGTGCTTGGCGAAGCCCTGCAGAGATTGTTCCTCACCACCATCACCACGCCGTCGTGCTGCTGGAACTCAACCACTACTTCACCATCGCTCGCTGGATCGAGGAGGTGAAGGCGTCATCAAGCCGTACGTGTGTTGAACGCGGAGGTGCCGTCCGTTCGGCACTAGATCGGAAGGATCGTGATTGGATCGCGGGACGCTCGGCGATTTGGATCGCGAAGACGTTCGACTACATCAACCGCGTTTATTAACGCTTCCGCTTAGCGATCTACAAGGGTATGTAGATTCACTCTCCCTCTCGTAGATGCTCATCACCATGGATAGATCTTGCGTGTGCGTAGGAAAATTTTTGTTTCCCATGCAACGTTCACCAACAGTGGCATCATGAGCTAGGTCTATGCGTAGATGAGATCTCGAGTAGAACACAAACGAGTTGTGGGCGTGGGTGTATACATATTGCTTGCCGTTACTAGTTGATACTTGATTCCGCGGTATTGTGAGATGAAGCGGCCTGGACCGACATTACGCGTACGCTTACGCGAGACTGGTTTCACCGCTGCGTGCACTTGTTGCATAAAGGTGACTGGCGGGTGTCTGTCTCTCTCACTTTAGTTGAATCGGTTCAATGAAGAGGGTTCTTTTAGAAGATCAAAAAGCAATCACTACACCACGTTGTGGTTTTGCGTAGGTAAGAACGGTTCTTGCAAACCCGTAGCAGCCACGTAAAATTTGCAACAACAATTAGAGGACGTCTAACTTGTTTTTGCAGGGTATGTTGTGATGTGATATGGTCAATTACATGATGAGATATATGTGATGTATGAGATGATCATGTGTTGTATAGAATATCACGACTTGCATGTCGATGAGTACGGCAACTGGCAGGAGCCATAGAGTTGTCTTTAATTATTGTATGACCTGCGTGTCAATCATTAAGCGCTATGTAATGCTTTACTTTATCGCTAAACGTTAGCTATAGTCGTGGAAGCAACAGTCGGCGCGACAACCTTATGGCGACACGTTGATGGAGATCAAGATGATGGAGATCATGGTGTCATGCCGGTGATGATGGAGATCATGCCGGTGCTTTGGAGATGGAGATCAAAAGCACAAGTTCATGGCCATATCATGTCACTTATGATTTGCATGTGATGTTAATCCTTTTTATGCATCTTATTTTGCTTAGGACGACGGTAGCATTATAAGGTGATCCCTCACTTAAATTTCAAGATAAATTGTGTTCTCCCCAAGTGTGCACCGTTGCGAAAGTTCGTCGTTTCGAGACACGCCGTGATGATCGTGTGTGATAGACTCTACGTTCGCATACAACGGGTGTAAGCCATGTTACACGTGCGGAACACTCGGGTTAAACTTGACGAGCCTAGCATGTACAGACATGGCCTCGGAACACAAGAGACCGAAAGGTCGAACATGAGTCATATAGTAGATATGATCAACATGAAGATGTTCACCATTGAAACCACCTCAACTCACGTGATGATCGGACTTGAGTTGGTGGATTTGGATCATGTTACACTCGAATGATCGGAGGGATGTCAATTTGAGTGGGAGTTTTTTAAATATGATTAACTAAACTCATTATCTAAGAACAATAGTCTAAGTTGTCTTTGCTATATTTATGTTGTAGATCATGGCTCGCGCAGTAGCACCCCTGAATTTTAATGCGTTCCTAGAGAAAGCTAAGTTGAAAGATGATGGAAGTAACTTTGTGGACTGGGCCCGTAATCTAAAGATTATCCTTACGGCTTCCCAGAAGGCTTATGTCCTTGATGCACCGCTTGGTGATCCACCCGCTCCAGTTGAGTCTCTAGACGTTGTGAACGCCTGGCAGGCTCGTTCTGATGATTACTCAATAGTTCAATGTGCAATGTTGTATGGCTTAGAACCGGGACTTCAAAGACGTTTTGAACGTCATGGAGCATATGAGATGTTCCAGGAGTTGAAGTTTATCTTTCAGAAGAATGCCCGGATCGAGAGATATGAGATCTCCGATAAGTTCTATGCTTGCAAGATGGAGGAGAACGGGTCTATCAGTGATCACGTGCTCAGAATGTCTGGGTACTCCACCCGCCTGGCTGAGTTAGGGATGCCCCTTCCGCCAGAGGCTATCACTGACAGAGTTCTTCAATCATTGCCACCTAGCTACAAGAGCTTCGTGTTGAACTATAACATGCACGGGATGAACAAGTCAGTCGCCGAGCTGTTTGCGATGCTGAAAGCCGCTGAGTCTGAAATTCAGAAGGAGCATCAAGTGTTGATGGTCAATAAAACCACTAGTTTCAAGAAAAATGGCAAGGGTAAGAAGGGTAACTCCAAGCAGAGTGGCAAAGCAGTTGCTCCTCTCGTGAAGAAACCCAAGGCTGGACCCAAACCAGAAACTGTGTGTTTTCATTGCAAGGGAACTGGACACTGGAAGCGGAATTGCCCCAAGTATTTGGCTGACAAGAAGGCGGCCAACAACAAACAAGGTATATATGATATACATGTTATTGATGTGTACCTTACCAACTCTCGTTGTAGTGCCTGGGTATTTGATACCGGTGCGGTTGCTCATATTTGCAACTCAAAACAGGAACTGCGGAATAGACGGAGGCTGGCAAAGGACGAAGTGACGATGCGCGTGGGAAATGGTTCCAAGGTTGATGTGATCGCCGTCGGCACGCTCGCTCTTCGATTACCATCGGGATTAGTGATGAACCTGAATAATTGTTATTTAGTGCCTGCGTTAAGCATGAACATTATATCTGGATCTTGTTTATTGCGAGACGGTTACTCATTTAAATCAGAGAATAATGGTTGTTCTATTTATATGAGTAATATCTTTTATGGTCATGCACCCGATGTGAGGGGTTTATTCTTATTGAATCTCGATAGTAATGATACACATGTTCATAACATTGATGCCAAAAGATATAGAATTGATAATGATAATACCACTTTCTTGTGGCACTGCCGTTTAGGTCATATTGGCGTAAAACGCATGAAGAAGCTCCATGCTGATGGACTTTTGGAGTCACTTGATTTTGAATCACTTGACACATGTGAGCCATGCCTCATGGGCAAGATGACTAAAACGCCGTTCTCTGGAACAATGGAACGGGCAAGTGACTTGTTGGAAATCATACATACTGATGTGTGCGGTCCGATGAGTATTGAGGCGCGCGGTGGTTATCGTTACTTTCTCACCTTCACTGATGACTTAAGTAGATATGGGTATATTTACTTAATGAAACACAAGTCTGAAACATTTGAAAAGTTCAAACAATTTCAGAGTGAAGTTGAGAATCATCGTAACAAGAAGATTAAATTCCTACGATCTGATCGAGGAGGAGAATATCTGAGTTATGAGTTTGGCAGTCACTTAAGACAGTGTGGAATTGTTTCACAATTAACACCGCCTGGAACACCACAGCGTAATGGTGTGTCCGAACGTCGTAATCGAACCTTATTGGATATGGTGCGATCTATGATGTCTCTTGCCGATTTGCCACTATCGTTTTGGGGTTATGCATTAGAGACAGCTGCATTCACTTTAAATAGGGCACCATCGAAATCCGTTGAGACGACGCCATATGAACTTTGGTTTGGCAAGAAGCCAAAACTGTCGTTTCTTAAAGTTTGGGGATGTGATGTTTATGTCAAAAAGCTTCAGCCTGAAAAGCTGGAACCCAAAGCGGAGAAATGCGTCTTCATAGGATACCCAAAAGAGACAATTGGGTATACCTTCTACCTCAGATCCGAGGGCAAAGTGTTTGTCACTAAAAACGGAACATTTCTTGAGAAAGAGTTTCTCTCGAAAGAATTGAGTGGGAGGAAGATAGAACTTGATGAGGTTGTTGAACCTTTACTTCAACCTGAGAGTAGCGCAGCGCAGAAAGTTGTTTCTGTGGAGCCTACATTAGCTGAAGAGGAAGTTAATGATGATGATCATGAAGCTTTGGATCAAGTTGCTATCGAACCTCGTAGGTCGACAAGGACGCGTACTGCTCCTGAGTGGTACGGCAACCCTGTCTTAGAGGTCATGTTGTTAGACAACGATGAACCTACAAGCTATGGAGAAGCGATGATGAGCCCGGATTCCGAGAAGTGGTTAGAGGCCATGAAATCCGAGATGGGATCCATGTATGAAAACAAAGTATGGACTTTGGAAGTATTACCTGAAGGGCGTAAGGCCATTCAGAACAAATGGATCTTTAAGAGGAAGACGGACGCGGACGGTAATGTCACCGTCTATAAAGCTCGACTTGTGGCAAAGGGTTTTTCACAAGTTCAAGGAGTTGACTACGATGAGACCTTCTCACCCGTAGCGATGCTTAAGTCCGTCAGAATCATGTTAGCAATAGCTGCCTTTTTCGATTATGAAATTTGGCAGATGGATGTCAAAACAGCGTTCCTTAACGGTTACCTTAAGGAAGAGTTGTATATGATGCAACCAGAAGGTTTTGTCGATCCAGAGAATGCTGACAAAGTTTGCAAACTCCAGCGATCCATTTATGGACTGGTGCAAGCATCTCGGAGTTGGAATCTTCGTTTTGATGAGGTGATCAAAGCGTTCGAGTTTATACAAGTTTACGGAGAAGCTTGTATTTACAAGAAAGTGAGTGGGAGCTCTATAGCGTTTCTAATATTATATGTGGATGACATATTGCTGATTGGAAACAATATAGAAATTCTGGAAAGCATAAAGGAATATTTGAACAAGAGTTTTTCAATGAAGGACCTAGGAGAAGCTGCTTTCATATTAGGCATCAAGATCTATAGAGATAGATCGAGACGCTTAATAGGACTTTCACAAAGCACATACCTTGATAAGATTTTGAAGAAGTTCAAAATGGATCAGTCCAAGAAGGGGTTCTTGCCTGTTTTGCAAGGTGTGAAGTTGAGTAAGACTCAATGCCCAGTGACTGCAGAAGATAGAGAAAAGATGAGTGTCATCCCCTATGCTTCAGCCATAGGCTCTATCATGTATGCAATGCTGTGCACAAGACCCGATGTCAGCCTTGCCATAAGTATGGCCGGAAGGTTTCAAAGTGATCCAGGAATGGAACACTGGACGGCGGTCAAGAATATCCTGAAGTACCTGAAAAGGACTAAGGACATGTTTCTCGTTTATGGAGGTGATCAAGAGCTCGTCGTAAAGGGTTACGTCGATGCAAGCTTTGACACTGATCCGGATGACTCTAAGTCGCAAACCGGATACGTATTTATTCTTAATGGGGGTGCGGTTAGCTGGTGCAGTTCCAAGCAAAGCGTGGTAGCTGATTCTACATGCGAAGCGGAGTACATCGCAGCCTCGGAGGCGGCGAAGGAAGGTGTCTGGATGAAGGAGTTCATGACAGATCTTGGAGTAGTGCCTAGTGCGCTTAACCCAATGACTCTGTTTTGTGATAATACTGGTGCCATTGCTCTAGCCAAGGAACCAAGATTTCACAAGAGGACCAGACACATAAAACGACGTTTCAATTCCATCCGCGATTACATCAAGGAGGACGACATAAATATTTGCAAAGTACACACGGATCTAAATGTTGCAGATCCGTTGACTAAACCTCTTCCAAGGGCTAAACATGAACAACACCAGAACTGCATGGGTGTTCGATTCATTACAATGTAAATCACATAGTGATGTGAACTAGATTATTGACTCTAGTGCAAGTGGGAGACTGTTGGAAATATGCCCTAGAGGCAATAATAAATTGGTTATTATTATATTTCCTTGTTCATGATAATCGTTTATTATCCATGCTATAATTGTATTGATTGGAAACTCAAATACATGTGTGGGTACATAGACAACACTGTGTCCCTAGTAAGCCTCTAGTTGACTAGCTTGTTGATCAAAGATGGTTAAGGTTTCCTAGCCATGGACATGAGATGTCATTTGATAACGGGATCACATCATTAGGAGAATGATGTGATGGACAAGACCCAAACTGTAAACGTAGCATTTGATCGTGTCAGTTTATTGCTATTGTTTTCTGCATGTCAAGTATCTGTTCCTTTGACCATGAGATCATGCAACTCACTGACACCGGAGGAATACCTTGTGTGTATCAAACGTCGCAACGTAACTGGGTGACTATAAAGGTGCTCTACAGGTATCTCCGAGGGTGTCTGTTGGGTTGGCATGGATCAAGACTGGGATTTGTTACTCCGTATGACGGAGAGGTATCTCAGGGCCCACTCGGTAATACAACATCACAATGAGCCTTGCAAGCAATGTGACTAAAGTGTTAGCCACGAGATCTTGTATTACGGAACGAGTAAAGAGACTTGCCGGTAACGAGATTGAACTAGGTATAGTGATACCGACGATCGAATCTCGGGCAAGTAACATACCGAAGAACAAAGGGAACAGCATACGGGATTAACTGAATCCTTGACATAGAGGTTCGACCGATAAAAGATCTTCGTAGAATATGTAGGAGCCAATATGGGCATCCAGGTCCCGCTATTGGTTATTGGCCGTAGAGGTGTCTCGGTCATGTCTACATAGTTCTCGAACCCGCAGGGTCTACACACTTAACGTTTGGTGACGATTAGTATAATTGAGTTATTATGTTGGTGACCGAAAGTTGTTCGGAGTCCCGGATAAAGATCCCGGACATGACGAGGATCTCCGGAATAGTCCGGAGGTAAAGATTGATATATGTGATAATAGTGTTTTGATCTCTGGAAGGGTTCCGGAGTTCACCGGAAGGGGTTCCGGATGTTTACCGAAGTGTTCGGGTGCAGCAACACTTTATATGAGCCAAAGGGATAAAGCCCACAAGGTATTGGAAAGTGCAAAAGTAGTTTTGCTGCCGCGTAAGCGGTACTACCGCTTGGTGAAGCGGTACTACCGCCGGAGCGGTACTACCGCTTGTGTGAAGCGGTACTACCGCCCAAGCGGTACTACCGCTTGTGTGAAGCGGTACTACCGCTTGTGCGCGGCTGTGCACGGTTCGGCAGGGATCCGAGTTGGACTCTTTCCCTGCGGGCCAAACCGACCTTGTGCGGGCAAAACCGACCCGGAGGAGGCTTTTACTCCAAGTTTAGACCCCAAGGCTCAACATATAAATAGAGGGGCAGGGCTAGCACACGGGACACATTAAGATTTCCCCAAGCCGTGTGCGGCAACCCTAACCCTCTAGTTCCTCCGTCATAATCTCCGTAGTGCTTGGCGAAGCCCTGCAGAGATTGTTCCTCACCACCATCACCACGCCGTCGTGCTGCTGGAACTCAACCACTACTTCACCATCGCTCGCTGGATCGAGGAGGTGAAGGCGTCATCAAGCCGTACGTGTGTTGAACGCGGAGGTGCCGTCCGTTCGGCACTAGATCGGAAGGATCGTGATTGGATCGCGGGACGCTCGGCGATTTGGATCGCGAAGACGTTCGACTACATCAACCGCGTTTATTAACGCTTCCGCTTAGCGATCTACAAGGGTATGTAGATTCACTCTCCCTCTCGTAGATGCTCATCACCATGGATAGATCTTGCGTGTGCGTAGGAAATTTTTTGTTTCCCATGCAACGTTCACCAACACAAACATCATAGGATAGCCACACATCATTGGATAATAATATATAGCATTAAGCACCATGTGTAAGTAGAGATTACAGAGGGGAAGAGAGGTTTTACACCGCTGCATAGAGGGGGGGAGAGTTGGTGGTGACGGCGGCGAAGTTGTTGGTGCAGATCGCCGTCATGATGGTTGCCCCGGCGGCGCTCCGGCGCCGCCGACAGAGAGGGGGAGAGAGACCTCTCCTTCTTCTTCTTCCTTGGCCTCCTCCCAAGGCGGGAGGAGGGTTTCCCCTCTGGCCCATGGCCTCCATGGCTCCCGGAGTGCAGGAGCCCCTCCGAGATTGGATCTCTCTCTCTGTTTCTCTTCTGTTTTCGCGACTGTTTTCGGACCCCTTCACAGTTTCCTAAATATCTGGAGATCCGTAACTCCGATCGGGCTGAAATTTTGAGGGGATTTTTATCGTGAAAATATCTTTCTTGCGGCGGAAGGAGAGCCTCAACCAACTTAAGGGCTGGCCACAAGCCATCAGGGCGCGACCCCACCCCCAGGCCGTGCCCTGTTGGCTTGTGGGGCCCTCGGGCATCGTCTTGCGTTGATTTGGACTCCCAAAATTCACATATATTCCAAAAACATCTCCGTAAATTTTTATCGCGTTTGGACTTCGTTTGATATAGAATTTCCACAAAACAAAAAACACAAAAAGCAGGAACTAGCACTGGGCACTGGGTCAATAGGTTAGTGCTCAAAAATAATATAAATTGGTAAATAATTACTCAAAAAGTATCCTAGAATGATAATATAATAACATGGAATAATCAAAAATTATAGATATGTTGGAGACGTATTGACGTGGCTTGAGACAGCGACGGTAAGTATTTCCCTCAGTTATGAAACCAAGGTTATCGAACCAGTAGGAGGATCACCACCACCCAATTAGCAGCACCTGCACACAAACAACAAATACTTGCAACCCGACGCGAAAGAGAGGTTGTCAATCTCTCTACGGTAAAAAGATAGATTAGGTAGTGATGGATAGGAGAGATAGATCTCTCAAGAACACAAAATAAAAAGAGCAAATAAAATATGCAGCAATATATTTTTGGGTTTTTGGTTTTGTAGATCTGAAAACAAAGAGGCAAAAAGATAGATCGGAAAGCAATATGTTGGAAAAGTAGACCCGGGGGCCGTAGGATTCACTGGTGGCTTCTCTCATGAGTATAGCGCACGGTGGGTGAACACATTACTGTTGGGCAATTGATAGAAGATCAAATAATCATGATGATATCCAAGGCGATGATCATTATATAGGCATCACGTCCAAGATAAGTAGAACGACTCCTGCGTGCATCTACCACTATGACTCCACACATCGACCTCTATCCAGCATGCATCTAGTGTATTAAGTTCATGGAAAAACGGAGTAATGCAATAAGATCGATGACATGATGTAGACAAGATCTATTCATGTAGGAATAGACCCCATCTTGTTATCCTTAATGGCAACGATACATGCGTGCCTTGCTGCCCTTTCTGTCACTGGGAAAGGACACCGCAAGATCGAACCCATCACAAAGCACCTCTTCCCATGGCAAGAAAAGTCGATCTAGTTGTCCTAACTAAACCAAAGATTTGAAGAAGAAATACGAGGCTATAAGTAATCATGCATATAAGAGATCAAAGAAGACTCAAATAATATTCGTGGATAGAAACTGATCATGAACTCAAAATTCATCGGATCCCAACAAACACACCGCAAAAGTTTACATCAAATAAATCTCCAAGAGACCATTTTATTGAGAATAATAAGAGAGAGAGAGAGAGAGAGAGGAAGCCATCTAGCTACTGCCTACGGACCCGTAGGTCTATGGTGGACTACTCACGCATCATCGGAGAGGCACCTATGAAGAAGATGAACCCCTCCGTGATGGTGTTTAGATTGGATCTCGAGGTTCTGGAACTTGCGGCGGCTGGAATTGTGTTTCGTCGACTCCCCTAGGGTTTTTGGAATATTTGGGAATTTATAGGCATCAGAGGCGGTGGAGAGTGGCCCCGAGGAGGGCACAACCCATCAGGGCGCGCCGGGGCCCCCCCTAGCGCGCTCTGGTGGGTTGTGGTCTCCACGGCCCACCTCTCCGGCACTTCTTTGGCCCACTGGGTGTCTTCTGGTTCAGAAAAAATGTCCAAAAAGTTTCGTCGCGATTGGACTGCGTTTGGTATTGATATTCTGCGAAGTAAAAAACAGGCAAAAACAGCAACTGGCACTTTGGCACTATGTCAATAGGTTAGTCCCAAAAAATGATATAAAGTTGTTATAAAATGATTTTAAAACTTCCAAGAATGATAATATAACAGCATGGAACAAGCAAAAATTATAGATACGTTGGAGACGTATCAACATCCCCAAGATTAATTCCTACTCGTCCTCGAGTAGGTAAATGATAAAAACAGAATTTTTGATGTGGAATGCTGCCTAACATGTTCATCTCATATTCTTTTCTTTTGTATAGCATGGACATTTGGACTTGTAAATGATTCAAAGCAATAGTCTAGTTTTAACATAATGACTTCAATACTCAAGCATGTCAACAAGCAACCATGTCTTTCAAAATATCAACACTAAAGAAAGTTATCCCTAGCCCATCATGCTCAATCATTGATCCATTCATCAAACACACTCAAATATTAGCTATGCCCAATGCTCAAGTATGATCATAGTGCCCCCTAGTTGGTGCTTTATAAGAGAAGATGGAGACTCAAAGTAAAAATAAAAATTGCATAAAGTAAATAGATAGGCCCTTCGCAGAGGGAAGCAGGGATTTGTAGAGGTGCCAAAGCTCAAAGTTTTAAATTGAGAGAGAAAAATATTTTGGGTGGCATGCTTTTCCTGTCAACGAAAACGACAAAGTAGCTCACAATACTTTCCATGCTAGATATATCATAGGCGGTTCCCAAACAGAAAATAAAGTTTATTCCTTTTTCCACCAAACTTTCACTTTCCATGGCGGGCCGTATCCACGGTTGCCTTCCATACCAACACTTTCCAAGGAATTTATTATTTGACAACATAAAGTAAATATTTTTTCTTTTTCATTTCGGGAATGGGCATCCCTTTTACCGCCGCACTCTCATGCAATGACAAGTGAATAAACACTCATCTTGAGAATAACACATCTAGCATGGAAAAATATTGGACACTCCCCACCGTTTCATGAGCGGTACGAGCACACAAAAGAGAAAATTTATTTTGAAAATTTAGAGATGGCACATACAAATTTGCTTGGAACGGCATGGAAATACCGCATATAGGTAGGTATGGTGGACTCATAAGGCAAAACTTGGTTTAAGGATTTTGGATGCACAAGTAGTATTTCTACTTAGTACAAATGGAGGCTAGCAAATAGATTGAGAAGCAACCAAACCAAGAAACGAAAATTCACATAAGCGAGAATTGAGCATAACTAACACCGAATAATGCACCACAAGTCGGATGTAACTTCATTGCATAATTATTAACTTTCATGCATGCATAGGGAATCACAAACCTTAACACCAATATTCCTACTAAAGCATAATTACTCACTAACATGACTCACATATTACTATCATCATGTTTCAAAACTATTACAAGGAATCAAGTTTAATTTGTCCAATGATCTTCATTAAAGTTTTTATTATATCCTCCTTGGATATCTATCACTTTGGGACTAGTTTCACATATTGCCATTGCTTTTTGGCAAGCTCAAACAAATTTAAGTGAAGCACATGAGCATAAAGATTTCATCTCTCAAAATAGTATAAGTGAAGCATGAGAGGATTTATTCAAAATTTACTAACACTCAAATTAATCTAAGTGAAGCATGAGAGTATTTCTACAAAAAGTTCCAAGCACACCGTGCTAAAAAAGATTTAAGTGAAGCACTAGAGCAATCCTATAGCTCAAAAAGTTTAAGTGAAACACATAGAGCAATTCTAACAAATCATAGCATAATTTTGGCTCTCTAAAATAGGTGTGTCAAGCAAGGATACAAATGAAAAACTAACAAACAAAGCAAGCAAAGATACAAGACGCTCCAAGTAAAACTCATGATATGTGACGAATAAAAATATAGCTCCAAGTAAAATACCGATGGTCGTTAGAAGAAAGAGGGGATGCCACTCGGGGGCATCCCCAAGCTTAGTTGCTTGTTTCTCTTTGGATATATCTTGGGGGTGCGGTAGCATCCCCAAGCTTAGGCTCTTTTCACTCCTTATTCCTTCATCCATCGTGATCTCACCCAAAACTTGAAAACTTCAATCACACAAAACTCAACAAAATCTTCGTGAGATCTGTTAGTATAATAAAGCAAATCACTACTTTAGGTGCTGTTGCAAACCCATTTCATATTTTTATTATTGCATTATACCTACTGTATTTTAACTTTACCATGGCTCATACCCTTCATTATAACCCATAGATTCATCAAAACTAGCACACAATGCAACGAAAACAGAATCTGTCTTAAACAGAACAGTCTGTAGTAATCTGTACTCTAACCATACTTATGTAACTCTAAAAATTCTGAAAAATTAGGAAAACGTAAGGAATTTGTATAGCAACACGGTGTTAAAATTGCATCTCAATATCACGTACCATTAAAAAAATTAAAATTCATATACTGGACGCAAAGTTTCTGTTTCAGATTCAGCATCGCTTCTACTCATCCTATGAATCATCCCTAAGGCTCTACTTGGCACAAACACTAAATAAACCATAAAAACACAATCATAACAGAGGCATAATTGTGTCAACACTCAAAAACAGAAAGGAAAAAATCAAAAATTTATTTATTCATTGGGTTGCCTCCCAACAAGCGCTATCGTTTTACGCCCCTAGCTAGGCATAACGCATAGATTCAAGTATTGTCATCTTTGGTTTTGGATCCATAGGATGCCCTCACGATTGATTCATATGGTAGCTTAATTCTTGTTCTAGGGAAGTGTTCCATACCCTTTGTCAAGGGAAATTGAAAACGAATATTGCCTTCTTTCATATCAATCACGACACCTATAGTGCGTAAAAACGGTCTACCAAGTATAATGGGACAAGACGGATTGCAATGAATATCAAGCAAAATAAAATATATGGGCACATAGTTCCTATTTGTAAGAATAATAACATCATTAATTCTTCCCAAAGGCTTTTTAATAGTAGAATCCGCCAAGTGCAAATTAAGAGAATATTCTTCAATATTGGTGAGACCAAGCACATCACATAGAGATTTCGGAATCGTGGAAACACTAGCACCCAAATCACATAAAGCAAAGCACTCATAATTTTTAATCTTGACTTTAATACTAGGTTCCCACTCATCATGTAATTTTCTAGGAATAGAAATCTCCAACTCCAACTTTTCTTCAAAAGATTTCATCATGGCATCAACGATATGTTTAGTAAAAGCTTTATTTTGCTCATAAGCATGGGGTGAATTCAACATGGATTGCAGAAAAGAAATACATTCAATCAAAGCGCAACTATCATAATTAAAGTCTTTGCAATCCAAAATAGTGGGCACATCACCAGTTAAAGTTTTGACCTCTTCAAACCCACTTTTATCAAAAATTTCATCAAGATTTTCACCCTCCAAATTATTGGGACGCCTTCTAGCTAAAGTGGACTCTACTTTAGTCCCTTTATCATCAATCTTAATATTACTAAACAAGAAATCAATAGAAGAAGCACCAATCACTTTAAGATCTTCATCTTTTTTCTCTTCTAGCGAGATTGGTTTAGCAGCCATTTGATTTATTAAAGTGGCTTGTGCATCAGAGATTTTACCAAGCAAATTTTCAGCATGAGCATACTTAGATTGGACATTACAAACTTCTCTACTAATATCATCAAGTTGCTTTGTTATGGCATCTAGTACGGTAGAGTGTTCTCTAAGCTCATCGGTAAAATATTTGTTATGCTCAAATTGTGTAGTCATATATTCCTTAGTACTTCTCTCAATTTCAAGCAAAATATTGGGGTAAGGAACCTCATAGTACTTTCGTTGAGGCATCATGACTACGCAAACAAGATTGCATGGCAATAGGTAGTCCCAAAAAATGATATAAAGTTGTTATAAAATGATTGTAAAACATCCAAGAATGATAATATAACAACATGGAACAAGCAAAAATTATAGATACGTTGGAGACGTATCACGTTTCAAGCATCCCCCAAGCTTAATTCGTGCTCGTCCTCGAGTAGGTAAATGATAAAAACAAATTTTTTGATGTGACATGCTACCCAATACGTAATCTTTGGCATGTATGCTCATTGAGAAATGATGAATTAACAAACATTAACATAGTAATACTTATAAGCACAAGCAACAAAATCATCAATCTTTCAAAGTATACGATCCTCAAAGAATGTTTACCCCCATTCATCTTATTATATTAGCAAGGCATGGCTCCGTCTTCACCACATTAATACAAATGTCAAGCACTATGGTGCCCAAGTCAGGCAATTGGATCGTACTTGTTCAATATGCATCAAATTTTTATTCTTCACGCAATACATGAGTGTGAACCATGGACATAGCATATAGGTGGAATAGAATGTGGCGGCAGGTTTAAAAGGGTAAAAGTGGAGAAGAAAGTCTCGCATCAACTCGGCGTATCAACGGGCTATGGATATGCCCATCAATAGATATCAATGCGAGGAGTAGGGATTGCCATGCAACGAACGCACTAGAGCTATAAGTGTATGAAAGCTCGACTGAAGCTAAGTGGGTGTGCATCCAACTTGCTTATTGATACGTCTCCAACGTATCTATAATTTTTGCTTGTTCCATGCTGTTATATTATCATTCTTGGATGTTTTACAATCATTTTATAGCAACTTTATATCATTTTTTGGGACTAACCTATTGACATAGTGCCAAAGTGCCAGTTGCTGTTTTTGCTTGTTTTTTACTTTGCAGAATATCAATACCAAACGGAGTCCAATCGCGCCGAAACTTTTTGGAGATTTTTTTGGGCCAGAAGACATCCAGTGGGCCAAAGAAGTGCCAGAGGGGAGGGTCGAGGAAACCACAACCCACCAGGGCGCGCCAGAGGCCCCGTTCGCGCCCAGATGGGTTGTGCCCTCCTCGGGACCCCTCTCCACCGCCTCTGACGCCTATAAACTCCCAAATATTCAAGAAACCCTAAAGGAGTCGACGAAAAACACATCCAACCGCCGCAAGTTCCAGAACCTCGAGATCCAATCTAACACCATCACAAAGGGGTTCATCATCCTCATTGGTGCCTCTCCGATGATGCGTGAGTAGTCCACCATAGACCTACGGTGTCGGTGTACTAAAGATTGGGTCCTTTAGTACCCCCATACTTGTGCACGGGCAGTTGTAGCCATACCAGCGGCAAGGCTTGCCGGGGAACAGCTAGACACAAATTCAGCAACATCAAGAAGGCATCCAAGACAATACTCAGAAGATGGAAGACCGAAGGCTAGGCGCCCCGGCAAGATCTTGCCGGGCTGACCGCGTAGCCCCGGCAAGGCTCGCACCCGGCAAGCCTTCGCTGCCCTGTCATCGCTCCAGTGCGGTCATCAGCTCGTCTTTTAGCTGTTGTCCTCCTGGTAACGTGTCAGGCGCTAGCGGTGGATGGGCTTAAGCGGTGCTGATGGGACGGCCCCTTTTCCCGTCCCCAAGACGCTAAGGGACACCTCAACGGAGCATTAAATGTGTTTGTCCTAAACCGTCAGTGTTAGGTATGATAACACTGTAGCTACTTTTACACCTCATGTATGCACTGTACGCCACTGTTGGTGACCCCTTCGAACGTATAAAAGGAGGCCCAAGGCGTAGCTACATGGGGATCTTCTCTGGCCCGTTCTGCATGTGTAGCTGTTGTGTACTGTTCATCACAAGCGCTCCTAGAACCAGGGCTTAAACACATCCAATATACTAAGCAGGAGTAGGGTTTTACGCTTCTCAGCGGCCCGAACCTGGGTAAAAATTCCCCGTGTTGATTGTTAGATCTGCTCTTTGTGCAAACCTTCTCCCTGCCGAATCGTAAAGGGGTCCTCTCGATCCCATAGGTGTCGTTTCTCCGACATCTTTGGCGCGCCAGGTAGGGGAAAGAGGTTGCGTGAACCTGATCTAGTGATCAGCGCGTCAGTTCTTCATCAGCTTCATCGCCATGGCCCCCAAAAAGAAGGGTTTCACGGCGGTCGGTCCATCCACGTCCGCTGTCCCTGTAGCTACCCAGACAGGTGACGGTGTAGACGTGGGCGGGGGAGGCGGAGGTCCTGAACTTCTGCGACGTTCTGGTGGTCAGAGCCAAGCGAGCGGCATCGTTCGCAGTGGCGACGGCCACCCGCGCGCCCCTAGATCTAGGGACGGAGCTGTGCTGCCAGTTGGCGGTGTAGCGAACTCCAGAGATGGAAGGGCGCCTTCCAAGACACCCACGCCGGCGCATGCGCCGCGGCCTTCTCAGGCCGCGCGTGATGAGCAGTGCCGCGACGTTAGTGGTACTAGGCGTCCCCATGGAAAATCTCCTGAGCATCACCCTCGAGATGCGCGGGACCAGCATGCACGCCGAGGTGCCGCTGGAAGCAGTTCGCGGATGCAGGATCGTGATGGGGCTCCTTCTAACATGGTTAGGATTCAGAGCACCTCACGTTCCTCACACTTGTCGCCGCCGCCTACAGCAGCAGAAGAACTGGCGCGGGCACAGCTGCTCCTGAATTTTCCTCCTGCTGCGGACAAGCTCGACGAATGGAGAGCTGCCATTCAGAGCCTCGTTGGCCTCGCCAACGATGATAGGCCACAGCAGGCGGAACCTTCGCGGCGGCAGTCCATCGAGCCGACATGTGTAGGTGGCGAGAAGACTGGAGGCGGTACGGCCACGGTGCACTCTCCTCCACGGCGGCAACAGCAGTCGCTGACTCAACGGGTCGACGCCTGTGATGCTGACTCGACTGCGGCGTCTGATCCACGAACCCGCCGCGATCAATGTCAAGTTCTTCGGGAACGAGGCAAAGAAGACGCTCGGACTACCATCGAGCGGTGGCGGGAAGCGCGCTATCAGTCTGATAAGCGCGCAGGGCCCGCTGTAGACAAGCCTGCGCCGATGTTCCTGTCGATCTACCTTATGAGGTAGGTTGTCCAGCGTTTACCCGTGAGCTGCGGCGAGTCCAGTGGCCCAATTCCCGTACGTTCAAGCCAGAGGTCCCGGAGATATATGACGGCAAGACCCATCCGTCAGAGTTCCTGAGCATCTACACCATTGCGGTGCAGGCTGCCGGGGCTCGTGACGACAAGATACTCGCCAACTACTTCCCGTTGGTGCTTAAGCCCAACGTCAGGTCGTGGTTGATGTATCTGCCAGAGAATTCTATTTCTTCTTGGGCAGGTCTGTGTCATGAGTTTGTTGGCGCCTTTACCGGAGGCCACTAAGCTCCTGGTCAGGAAAGCGATTTGCATCTCATTCCCCAGAAGGAAGGCAAAACTTTGCGCAAGTATATACAGAGATTCAGCCGTGTACACCACAACATCCCAGATGTTCATCCTGCCACTGTTGTCAGCGCGTTTCATCAGAACGTGCGCAACCGCAGGATGCGTGAAGAGGTGGCGATGAACAAAGTCAGGGATGTTGCCGAGCTTTATGCTCTGGCCGACAAGTGTGCTCGAGCTGAAGAAGGGAGGAGACTCCCCGGCGAAGATGCTGGTGCAGGAGTCGACTCTGAAGACGAAGACGCCGCCGCCCCGGCAAAGAAAGGCCGGCGGCATAACAGGAAGCGCAAGGGCAAGGCCGTGCTTGCTGTTGAGGGATCCGGCAACCCCGGCACCGCCAAGAAGGCTAAGGTTGACGACCCCTGCAAGGAGATTGCCGGGTGCGCCTCCTGTCAGGCCTTGGCGGTGCCGACAAGCCAGAGGGCTCCGGCAAGCAGTACTGCAAGATCCATCGCACCAAGGGCCATGATCTCCAAGACTGCCGGCAAGTCGAGCAGCTTGTCGAGAAGCAGAAAGCTGAATATGATAGGCGAGACAAGGAGAAGGCCCAGGATGGCACGGAGGGGTCCGGCAAGAAACGTGGTGGTCGAGGAGGTCGCCGCGGCAAGGCCAAGCAACAGAAGGAGAGGCCCGCTCGAGGCCACGACAAGGCAGAGGGGGCTGACGATGACAACGAAGAGGACGACGAGTCCAGTGAGCAAGAATTTCAGAAAGCTACAGATATGATGTGCGTCGACGGAGGTGCCTCTTTGCATTCTTCCCATCGCCAACTTAAACAGTGGGCGCGCGAGGTTAATGCGACTGAGCCATCTGTCGATGCCCAGAAGCCGCTGAAATGGTCCAACACGCCTATCATTTTCGACGTTGAGGATCACCCTGATCACATAACTGCGGTCGGGTGTCTGCCATTGTTGGTTTCACCAACGATTCGCAACCTCAAGGTGACGAAGATGTTAGTTGACGGTGGGGCTGGCTTGAGTTTGATCTCACCCGAGGTGATTAAAAGGTTGCAAATTCCTGATGGAGATCTCGAGGAAACGGGCACGTTTCAAGGGGTCAATCCAGGGAGGAGCCAGCCGAAGGGTAAGATCACGCTGCCGGTGACATTTGGTAGCGACCTGAACTTCAGGACAGAGAAGATTGTCTTCGACGTCGCCAAGATTCCATTGCCATATAATGGGATCCTTGGCCGCCCAGCGCTGGCCAAGTTCATGGCGGCATCGCACTACGCTTACAATGTATTGAAGATGCCCGGGCCGATAAGCGTCATCACTGTCTTCTCCGACAAGAAAGACGCGCTTATCTGCACCGACCAGCTTTACCGGGAGGCAGTTGCAGCATCTGCCGCCAAGGCACTTGCTCCTGCCGCTGAAGCTCCCGGGGGGAAGAAGACCGGCAAGACCTCTCGCACTCACTCCGGCAAGCGCACCTCTTCGGAGTGCTGCGCTACCGTTGAGGATGTGCCAGAGAGCTCCACCGGCAAGAGCAAGAAATCCAAGGCAGCTCCACCAGAGACCAAGAAGGTGCCCGCCAAGGAGGATGGTACGGGAGGAACTTTCACCATAAGTTCCACCCTTGATAACAAATAGGAAAGCGCGCTCGTTGCCTTCCTGCGGGCGAATGTCGATGTGTTCACATGGCAACCATCTGATATCCCCGGTGTTCCCAGGGAGGTGATTAAGCACCACCTTGCTGTCTGTCCTCATGCGCGGCCCGTCAAGCAGAAGGTCAGGAAGTAGGCTTTGGAGCGGCAACAGTTTATTGCTGAAGAAATCAAGAAGTTGGAAGCGGCAGGTTTGGTAAGAGGAGTGCTCCATCCAACATGGTTGGCCAATCCAGTTGTAGTGCGCAAGGCGAATGGAAAATGGAGGCTATGTATTGACTATACAGACATCAATAAAGCCTGTCCAAAAGACCCTTTTCCCTTGCCGCGCATTGACCAAATTGTGGACTCCACTGCCGTCTGCGACCTACGTTCATTTCTTGATGCATATTCAGGATATCATCAGATCTTCATGGCAAAGGAAGATGAAGAGAAGACCGCATTTATCACCCCATGTGGTACGTATTGCTTTTTACGTATGCCTTTCGGATTGAAAAGTGCTGGTTCTACATTTGCAAGAGCAGTCCAGATTGGTTTTGAGCCCCAGCTACATAGAAATATGGAAGCTTATATGGATGATATAGTGGTCAAGACCAAGGACAAAGCAACGCTCATACAAGATTTGGAAGAAACATTTGCAAATCTGCGTAAGATCAATTTGAAGCTCAACCCTGAGAAGTGTGTGTTTGGTGTCCCATCCGGCAAGCTTCTTGGTTTCTTTGTATCTCAACGTGGAATTGAAGCAAATCCCGACAAGATCAAGGCAATTGAGCAAATTAAAGCGCCAAGACGTGTCAAGGATGTGCGTCGTCTTGCCGGCTGCGTTGCTGCTTTGAGTAGGTTCATCTCAAAGTCTGCTGAGCGCGCCCTACCCTTTTTCAAAATCTTGAAGAAGGCAGGTCCAATGAAATGGACTCCGGAGGCGGAGGCAGCGCTGCAAGATTTGAAGAGGTACCTCTCCTCTCCGCCAGTACTAGTCGCGCCAAAATCGCAAGAGCCGTTGCTGCTATATCTAGCGGCAACGAATCAAGTGGTGAGTGCTGCGTTAGTGGCGGAGAGAGAAGCTGATGAAGAAATAGCAGCAGCGGCAAGACCGCCAAGCGACGAGCTGGGATCTTCCCCGGCAGAGTCTGGTGCTGACCAAGTGGAATCTGCGCAGTCAAATGAAGCAACACAGAAGAAGAAGGTGGTGCAGCGCCCAGTTTATTTTGGTAGCTCCCTTTTACAGGGGGCTAGGTCAAGATATTCTGGTGTGCAGAAGTTGCTTTTCGGCCTCCTTATGGCCTCGAGGAAGCTGCGCCATTACTTTCAGGCACATGAGATCACCGTTGTCACTCGCTTTCCGTTGCAGCGGATTTTGCGAAATCCAGATGCGACTGGCAGGATTGTGGAGTGGGCTTTGGAATTGTCGATCTTTGGTCTTAAGTTTGAGAGTACTTCAACCATTCAGAGCAGAGCCTTGGCGGAGTTCATTGCAGAATGGACCCCAACGCCAGACGAAGAGATTCCAGAGACAACCCTCCCCGGCAAGGAAACAAATCGAGAATGGATTATGTATTTTGATGGGGCTTTCTCGCTGCAAGGCGCCGGTGCTGGCGTGCTGCTTGTCGCGCCCACCGGAGAGCACCTCAAATACGTGATTCAGATGCATTTTCCCCGGGAGAGATCAACAAATAACACTGCGGAGTATGAAGGGCTGCTTGCTGGTCTCAGGATCGCGGCAGACCTTGGAATCAGGAAGCTCATCGTCAGAGGTGATTCGCAGCTTGTCGTCAAGCAAGTGAATAAAGATTATCAGAGCCCGTTGATGGAAGCTTATGTCGATGAAGTGAGGAAATTGGAAGAGCGTTTTGACGGTCTGCAAATGGAGCACGTTCCCCGTGCAGAGAACATCATTGCTGATGACTTGTCAAAGCGCGCTGCCCTTAAGTTACCTGTGGAACCAGGAACTTTTGTGCTCCGATTGACTCAACCATCCGTAACACCATCAATGGGGCAAGAGAAAAGAAGGAAGTTGAGTTCCGGCAAGTATTTCCCGGCAGAGCTTCCAGAAGCCGCCGGCAGAGAGGTTGCCGGGAGCAACACCAAGCTTGCCGGTGAGCGACAGGCTCCGGCAGGGCTTCAGGCTCTTGCCGTGGAGATAAGCGCTCCCGCCAAGCTTGCCGGGGAGCAACAGGCTCCGGCAAGGCCTCGAGCCTTTGCTGTAGAGACAAACGCTCCCACGGCAGAAGACGTGCCTTTAGTCCTTGTTGTCGAGCCCCAGGCTCCAGCATGGGCGCAACACATTGTCCTTTTCCTTCAGACAGGAGAACTCCCCGAAGAGCAGGAAAAAGCAGAAAAAGTAGCTCGTCAGTCTAGTATGTACCAGTTCGTGGACAACGTTCTGTACAGAAAGAGACCGAACGGTGTGAAATTGAAGTGCATTCCTCGGGAAGATGGACTGGAGCTGTTGGCAGAGATTCATGGAGGCATATGTGGTTCCCACATAGGATCGAGAGCTCTTGCTGGTAAGGCATTCCGGCAAGGTTTCTTTTGGCCCACTGCTCTCCAGGATGCAACTGCGCTAGTAACCAAGTGTGAAGCGTGCCAGTTTCATTCGAAGAAATTGCATCAACCAGCTCAAGCTCTTCAGACAATCCCTCTTTCCTGGCCATTTTCGGTCTGGGGGCTCGACATATTGGGCCCTTTTCCCCGCGCCACCGGGGGCTTTGAGTACTTGTACGTCGCAATCGACAAGTTCACAAAGTGGCCGGAAGTGGAAGGAGTGAGAAAGGTGACAGCACAGTCAGCCGTCAAGTTCTTCAAGGGAATAGTTTGCCGTTTTGGTGTGCCTAATAGGATCATCACCGACAACGGTACACAGTTCACGAGCCACACCTTCATGCAGTATGTCCAAGACCTTGGCGGCAAGATCTGTTTTGCTTCTGTTGCTCATCCGAGGAGCAACGGCTAGGCGGAAAGGGCAAATGCTGAGGTGTTGCGAGGTCTCAGGACAAGAACTTTCGACAAGCTGCGCAAGTGCGGAAGGCGCTGGATTGATGAGTTGCCGGTGGTTCTTTGGTCAATCAGAACGACACCGAATCGAGCCACCGGCCAGACACCCTTCTCCCTGGTATACGGGGCGGAAGCAGTTATCCCCACGGAACTCACATACGGGTCACCTCGAGTGCTCGCCTATGATGAGCTCGAGCAAGAGCAGCTGCGGCAAGATGACGCGTTGCTCCTTGAGGAAGATCGTCTTCAGGCTGTTGTGCGAGCTGCACGCTACCAGCAAGCCTTGCGCCGCTACCATAGCCGCAAGGTTCATGCCCGAAGTCTTGAGGAAGGCGACCTTGTTCTTCGGCGCGTTTAGTCGGCCAAGAATTCCAACAAGTTGATGCCGAAGTGGGAAGGCCCTTATCGGGTAGTGCGAGTCACCAGGCCTGGCGTAGTCCGCCTGGAGACCGAACATGGCGTTCCAGTGAGCAACTCCTGGAATATCGAACATCTTCGTAAGTTCTATCCATAAGGCGCGGTTGCCGGGTCCCCCGGCAACCACCTTTTGTACAAGTCTTGCCGATGAAGCATGTAATCCTTTGTACAAAGCCAGGCGCAGACCCTGTGCATAGTTGAATAAAGCTTAAGTGTTCTACAATTCTTGTCGATTTTCATGTTTACTTATGTGCATGCATATCTGAGATATTGTATTACACTTGCTTCCGGTAAGCATTAATGAACCGCCAAGGTTCCATATCTCTATTTTCTCTTCTTTCTTTTTCTCAAAGGACAGAAGGTTCCCTCGCGTACAAGTTTGCCGGGGGGGATAGGATGGTATGGATACCGGCAGGCGACGTTCAAGGTTGACATCTTGCCGGAAGGAGTACAGCAACGGAAAGCAAAGTTGCAGAAACTCCGAACAATTTTTTTGTTTAGTTATTCCCCTTGAACGGTTTCGATATATGTATGGAAAACCTGCACGCGAAGAGAACCTTGTCGTGATTGGTTGTGCCCTTACTTTGTTTCGAGTCCGCTCAACAACTTAAGTGGCTACACTGAGAGCGCCAAGGTATCTTGCCGGTGGCGGCGCTGCCAGCAGGCTGCTAAAGTCCCGCACCTAGCGCTCGCGGCAAGGGTGTGCGCACCGGCAGGTTTCCAATAAAGCGTAGGGCATGTACCATACAGAAAGGAATTAAGCAAGGGGGATAACATACATTCGTCCAGAACATAGCAAGTTATGTTACAATAATAGCTGCCATAGTTCTAACATAAGATTAAATTGTCTTTGACATGGAATGGTGGCAGCAACGAGAAGTAAGGCAGCTAATCCCGGCGGTCGCCCTCAACCCTCTTGACTTAGCTTACCCTGTCGACGATGGGCGCGACAAGTTCCTCAAGCGCCTTGGTGTCTACATCCTTTGGCAGGCGGTCGAGGACGTTGGAGAGGTTGATGCCGGGGTTCTTGTGCACCACTTTGACTAGCACCTTGCGGAGGACGACCCGACAGAGCTTGCGGGACTCGTTGGCCAGATGGGTGGTTCGGTTAGAGTGAAGCTGCTCCAGGGCTTCAAGCATACGATCAAAGAACATGGTCAGCTTGGCGCTTGTGGACACCCTGTCGTCAGAAGAATACCTGAAACCTTGCAGACCCATGGTAGACAGTTGTGCGGCAAGCTTCTCCGCAACGTCGACGAGCTTTTCAGTCCAGACCTGCACACCTGACACATAGTCGTTGTGAGCGGCGGCGGCGCTCTTGAGCAGCTCCTGCTCATTTTGGAGATCCTTGACCAAGGCCTTCTCACGAGCCCTGCTGCCCTCAAGAGTCTCCTTCAGCGTGGTCAGCTTTAGCTCCAGATCGGCGATGGATTCTTTGGCTGAGGTGAGCTGCTGGGTCTTCTCGGACACGGCGACCTGTGTTTCCATCAAGCTGTGGAGAGCCTTATCTCTCTCGGTTTCGAGCGTCGAGATCTTCTTGCCGTGGTCCTCAAGATCAGCCTCCAGCTTCTTCACCTTTTCCTCCAGCAAGTTCTTGGCGGCCTCTGCAGCTTCGGCAGCATCGATGGCCTCCTTCAACTTGCCGGCGTGATCAGTGGTCAGAGCTTCGAGCGTCTCCTTGTGCTTCTGTTCCAGCTCCTGGGTCCGCTGCGCGACAAGCTTGTCAATCTCCTCATCCTTGGCACAGAGCTTGTCGACAAGTGCCTTCTCGCGAGCAGTGAGGTCATCATCATGAGCCTCAAGCCCGACACGGAGCTCTCTCAAGCGTGCCTGATCTGCAGCAGCCTGCTGTTTGGCTTCCTCCTGTGCCCTCTCGACATCGGACTGCTTCAAGAGGAGCTCGTCCCACCTTTGGCTCAGCTGCTCTTGACCCGTCCTCAACTCTTGAAAGGCCTCGGTGAACCAGGCTTGCGTTTCCTCAACGCGCTTCTGGAAACCTGCCTCCGTTGCTTCAACAATTGCTGCCCTGGAATCCAGCTTGTCTTTCCGAGCGCGGTAGAGTGTTTGAAGCTTCTGATAGTTGTCACTCATGGCTTGGAGGAGCTTCTCTTCTTCAGATTTGCTGCTGCTGGTGCTTGGTTCATCAACAATTTCGAGCCCGGCAGCGGCGATGACTTCCTCGTCGAAGCCTTCCCCTTCAGTTGGCACCCCGATGCTTGCCATGCCTGGGATTCTGACGAACAGGTTGTCGCCAACCTTGAGGTATTTGCTTGGCGGGGGAGCACTGGATGTTGATGGTCGATCCTCAACAGTCGCCTCCTCGGTAGCTGGGGGCTCCGTGGCCGGTGCAGCGCCTGGCGCTCCTGCGGCAGGAATGCCGTCAGTATGGTCACCAGCCTCCTCGTCGGTCCTCTCAGCAGACTCCTTGGCGGCCTCTCCTTGTGCGGACTTGACGGCCTCAGCGGCAGCGTCCTTGGCGGCCTCAGCAGCAGCATTCTTGGCGGCCTCTTCAGCGGCAACCCTGTCGACCTCGACGGCAGCATCCCTGGCGGTCTCCTCGATAACAACATCAACGTCCATGTGCTCAGTGGAGGGAAGATCTAGAGGCCAAGAAAACAAGCAAGATGCGGATGAGGAGGAAGTTCAAGAAGACAAAAAGAAAGACAAAGTGACAAGTACTCCCTGTGTCAAGCTGCTGAGAAGGGTTGACGGTGCCTGTGCTTGCCGGCTCCTCCTCATCGCGGTAAAGCTCGCTTGCCGAAGACTCATCTCTAGGCGGCGTAGTTGACGGAGGCGGCGCATCAGGGGCGGCTCCCGTTGGTACTCCTTGTTGCCGCTCCACTCCTGCACGCCCGGAGATGTCAACAGTAAAGATACACACCCCGGCACTTGCCAGCGGAAAGTGAGTAACAGACTCACGCTGGGGGCTGCGCCGGGGGATGTGTTGAGGACTGCGTTGTGGGCTTGACTCCGGGCTGATGTTGATCGTTTCTGGTGCACCTGAGGTGCTTGCCGGCGGTTCGTCACCCGTCGAGGTCTTCGCCCTCTTCGCTACCCTTTGCGCCAATGTTTCCGTGTCTCTACGGGGACAGGCCAAGGCAAAACAAATTAGTTAAGCAGAACCAAAAATCAGGGATTAAGAGATGTGATAGGGCTCTTACTCTTCTTCTTCGGAGCTAAAGGCAGAGAGGTCGAAGTCGACTTCCGCCGCGACGTCTGAGGGAGGAGGGGAAGGAGCGACTCTGGGTCGCTTGGCTGCGGCGGGTTGCAGCGCGGTCTTGCCGGCAGCCCCCTTGCCGGAGGCTTCACCACTCGAGGAAGGCTGGCGGGCAGAGGCACCAGAGGTGACCTTTCGAAGAGCACGCCTCTTCCTCGGCTCGAGAGTTGGGGGCTCCTCGTGCAGCTCGTCCTCAGCTATGTCTTCAGCAGATGTGCCCCCGGCAGCAGTGCCGCTCTGCTTCCCGGCAACCTCGCCCTGCCCGGTAAGATTTTCCTCCGACAGCACTTCGACTTCGCTGGTTTCCCCTTCCACGAAGCCAGCGCTGCCGGCCTCTGCGGCAAGATTTGCCTCCTCCGCCCTGCTGGCGATGTACGCCACTTCTTCATCAGTGGTGGGGCGGACAAGATTTTCTTCTGCGCGGATGGCCCTCTCCGACAGGTTATCAAAGAATTGCTCTGCCTGCTCTTCGGATGGCTCGATCCAGGTCCCGTCAAGGCTGTGAGCGTCAAACACCGGCATCATGGCGATGATTGAGGCCAGAGCGGAGTTGTTGCACAAAGGGACTATGCTTGCCGGCAGCTTGCCTACTACATCAGTCCTAAAGAGTTTCTGGCAGAGAGCTGCATGCTGCAGGAACGTCAAATTATTGTTCAGCCCAGGGCGCAGCCTCATGATGTCTGCCACGTTCAGGAATTCCCAAGCTGGCCTCCCTTTGTTCTGCAGAGGAGCGATGCGCCGGCGAAGGAAATCGGCGCCTATCATCTCTATTGTGAGCCCGGCAGCTCTGAGGTGGAGAATCCTGGTAGTTGCGATTGTGAGCTTCTCGTCGTCAGGGTCAAGGGCGCTCCAGTCATTGCCGCGCGCTATCTTCGTTTGCCGCGGCAAGCAGAAGGACTGGACCTTTGTCTCTTCAATCCAGCACCACTTGGCCCACCATTCATCCCACTTCTCGCGGTACGCTCCGTCTGGGTATACTTCCTTGCTTCCTGGCCATGGAATCCAAGCGATGGAACCAGAAAGAGCCTCACCCTTTTGGTTGCGGGGAATGAAGTAATGGCGGAAAAGGGCTGTGCTAGGGACTACTCCGGCGAAGTTTTCACAAAGGTGAGCGAAAACTGACATGCACGTCACGGCATTCGGCGTAAAATCCAAGAGTTGGAAGCCGTATGTGAGCATGATGTCATTGAAGAAATCGGAGAACGGGGGGCAGAGCCCGCAGTAAAAGTAATCAGCAAAGAAGTGATACTTGTTTGGGCCACCCCTGGAAGAACCTGGGCTCACGAGAGTTGCAGGATGCACCGTGGTCTCCTTCGCCCACATGCATTGGTATCGCCCCTTCAGGATGCTCGCATCGAGCGCCGGGGGGAAGACGACGTGCTCATTCTGCATCTTCGCCAGCTTGCTCTCCGGGACGGTGGCTTCCACCTCCTTGCCCTTGCTCGTCTTGGGCGGCAAGGTGGCTATGGAGGTAGAGGCTGAGAACGGTGAGGGCATGGAGGCGTAGATGAATGGGAGGAGCTCTGTTTCGGGCTCGAGGAAGAAGACGACGGCGGTTCTCAGATTGAAAAAGACAAGGGGTAAATGAGCCGCGCCTCTGTGGATTCCTTTTTATGGGGAAGGCCCGGGGTCGCCTCTTTACTAGTCAACATGGAAACGCTTTTGCGAGCGTGCGGCAGTTTTGGCCGCTCCGCGCACGTCTCCCACGTTCCGCATTCAATGCGCATCGTGGGGGGGCGCAGTGAAACGGAATGATTACAGCAGTTAATCCCTACCACGCGTGCCCGTGCACTGTTTGGGCCTAGCCCAACAACGCCTCGCACCCGAGTATGGCCCAGGCCCGGGGGCTCCTGTCGGTGTACTAAAGATTGGGTCCTTTAGTACCCCATTCTTGTGCACGGGCAGTTGTAGCCATACCAGCGGCAAGGCTTGCCGGGGAACAGCTAGACACAAATTCAGCAACATCGAGAAGGCATCCAAGACAATACTCAGAAGATGGAAGACCGAAGGCTAGGTGCCCCAGCAAGATCTTGCCGGGCTGACCGCGTTGCCCCGGCAAGGCTCGCACCCGGCAAGCCTTCGCTGCCCTGTCATCGCTCCAGTGCGGTCATCAGCTCGTCTTTTAGCTGTTGTCCTCCTGGTAACGTGTCAGGCGCTAGTGGTGGATGGGCTTAAGCGGTGCTGATGGGACGGCCCCTTTTCCCGTCCCCAAGACGCTAAGGGACACCTCAACAGAGCATTAAATGTGTTTGTCCTAAACCGTCAGTGTTAGGTATGATAATACTGTAGCTACTTTTACACCTCATGTATGCACTGTACGCCACTGTTGGTGACCCCTTCGAACGTATAAAAGGAGGCCCAAGGCGTAGCTACAGGGGGATCTTCTCTGGCCCGTTCTGCATGTGTAGCTGCTGTGTACTGTTCATCACAAGCGCTCCTAGAACCAGGGCTTAAACACATCCAATATACTAAGCAGGAGTAGGGTTTTACGCTTCTCAGCGGCCCGAACCTGGGTAAAAATTCCCCGTGTTGATCGTTAGATCTGCTCTTTGTGCAAACCTTCTCCCTGCCGAATCGTAAAGTGGTCCTCTCGATCCCATAGGTGTCGTTTCTCCGACATACGGGTCCGTAGGAAGTAGCTAGATGGATTCCTCTCTCTTTTTTGATTCTCAATACAATGGTCTCTTGGAGATCTATTTGATGTAAACTATTGTGGTGTGTTTGTAGGGATGCGATGAATTTTGAGTTGATGATCAGTTTCTATCTATGAATATTATTTGAGTCTTCTTTGATCTCTTATATGCATGATTACTTATAGCCTCGTAATTCTTCTTCGAATCTTTGGTTTAGTTAGGCCAACTAGATCGATTTTTCTTGCCATGGGAAGAGGTGCTTTGTGATGGGTTCGATCTTGCGGTGTCCTCTCCGTGTGACAGAAGGGGCAGCGAGGCACACATGTATTGTTGCTACTAAGGATAACAAGATGGCGCTCTATTCCTACATGAATAGATCTTGTCTACATCATGTCACCGTTCTTATTGCATTACTCCGTTTTTTCATGAACTTAATACACTAGATGCATGCTGGATAGCGGTTGATGTGTGGAGTAATAGTAGTAGATGCAGAATCGTTTCGGTCTACTAATCTTGGAGGTGATGCCTATATAATGATCATCGCCTTGGATATCGTCATGATTATTTGATCTTCTATCAATTGCCCAACAGTAATTTGTTCACCCACCGTGTGCTATACTCATGAGAGAAGCCACTAGTGAATCCTACGGCCCCCGGGTGTACTTTTCGAACATATTGCTTTCCGATCTATCTTTTTGCCGCTTTTGTTTTCAGATTTATTATTCCAAAAACCCAAAAATACCTTGCTGCACTTTTTATTTGCTCTTTTTATTTTGTGTTCTTGGGAGATCTATCTCTCCAATCCATCACTACCTAATCTATCTTTTTACCGTAGAGAGATTGACAACCTCTCTTTCGCGTCGGGTTGCAAGTATTTGTTCTTTGTGTGCAGGTGTTGTTTACGTAGTGGTGGTGATCCTCCTACTGGTTCGATACCTTGGTTTCATAATTGAGGGAAATACTTACCGTTGCTGTGCTGCATCATCCCTTCCTCTTTGGGGAAATACCGACGCAGTCTCAAGCCACGTCAAAGGAATTTCTGGCGCCGTTGCCGGGGAGGAAGCGGTCGCTTCTACGTGCAAATCTCTGGCGCCGAGGAGACATCATGATCATCTACCAGGTTCCTAATCACAAATCTCATCTCCTTGCAATTATATTATTTACCATTTGCCTCTCGTTTTCCTCTCCCCCACTTCACCCAATTTGCCGTTTTATTCGCCCTCTTTTTCGTTTGCCTTTTTCTTGTGAGATCTCTTGCTTGCTTGCAATCTTGTTTGAGTAGTCACGATGACTCAAGAAAACACCAAGTTGTGTGATTTTTCCAATACTAATAATAATGATTTTATTAGTACCCCAATTGCTCCTCCCGCCACTAGTGCAGAGTCTTGTGATATTAATAGCGCTTTGTTGAATCTTGTCATGAAAGATCAATTTGCCGGTAATCCTAATGAGGATGTCGCGTCCCATCTAAACACATTCGTAGAATTGTGTGATATGCAAAAGAAAAAAGATGTGGACAATGATATAGTGAAGTTGAAATTATTTCCTTTCTCCTTGCGGGATAGTGCAAACATTTGGTTTTCTTCTTTGCCTCGCAATAGTATCGATTCTTGGAATAAGTACAAGGATGCTTTTATTACTAAGTATTTTCCGCCCACGAAAATTATTTCCCTTAGGACACAAATCATGAATTTTAAGCAACTTGAGCATGAACATATTGCACAATCTTGGGAAAGAATGAAATTGATGCTAAGAAATTTTCCTACTCATGGTTTAAATCTTTGGATGATCATTCAAAAAATTTATGCGGGATTGAATTTTGTCTTTACAAATATTTTAGATTCTGCCGCGGGTGGTACTTTCATGGAAATTACTTTGGGTGAAGCTACTAAATTGCTAGATAATATTATGGCAAATTATTCACAATGGCATACCGAAAGAGCACCTACCCTTTAAAAAGGTTAATTCGGTTGAAGAAATTAGTACTTTGAGTGATAAGGTTGATGCTTTGATGAAGTTGGTTGCTAGTAAAAATGCTCCTATTGATCTTGATGATGTGCCTTTGTCTACCTTGATTGAGAAAAATAGTGATTCCGTAGATGTGAACTTCGTCTCGCGAAACAATTTCAATAACAATGCTTATAGAGGTAATTTTAATCCTGGGCCTTTTCCTGGAAATTCCTTTAAAAAATATGGTAATTCTTCTTACAATAATAATAGGAACACCTCTGATCTTGAGAGTAATGTTAAAGAATTTATCAATGCGCAAAAGGTTTTCAATACTACGATAGAAGAAAAGTTGAATAAGATTGATGATATGTCTAGTAGCATTGATAGAATTTCTCATGATGTAGAAAATCTCAAGTTGAAAGCTTTTGTACCTAAGATTGATGAATCAATTAAAGCTTTATATGTTTCGATGGATGAAAGTACGAAAAGAACCGCTATGCTTAGAGCTAGAAGAGAATTCTTAGAAAAATCGTTTTCTAGTGATTACTTTTAGAAAAATGATGAAGATCTTAAAGTGGTTGGTGTTTCTTCTATTGATTCCTTGTTTAGTAATATTAAGATTGATGATAAAGGGACTGAAGTAGAGTCAACTTTAGCTAGAAGGCATCCCAATAATTTGGAGGGTGAAAATCTTGATGAAAAATTTGATGAAAGTGGGTTTGAAGAGGTCAAAACTTTAACTAGTGATGTGCCCACTATTTTGGATTGCAAAGACGTTAATTATGATAGTTTCTCTTTGATTGAATGTATTTCTTTGCTGCAATCCATGTTGAATTCACCCCATACTTACGAACAAAATAAAGCTTTCACTAAACATATCGTTGATGCCATGATGAAATGTATTGGTGTTAAGGTTTGTGATTCCCTATGCAAGCACGAAAGTCAATTGTTATGCAATGAAATTATATCCTACTTATGGTGCATTATTCGGTGTTAGTTATGCTCAATGCTCGTTTATGTGAGTTTTCGTTTCTTGGTTGGTTGCTTCTCAATCTATTTGCTAGCATCCACTTGTACTAAGTAGAAATACTACTTGTGCATCCAAAATCCTTAAACCCAGTTTTGCCTTATGAGTCCACCACACCTACCTATATGCGGTATTTCCATGCCGTCCTAAGCAAATTTGTATGTGCCATCTCTAATTTTCAAAATAAATTTCCTTTTTGTGTGCTCGTACCGCTCATGAAACGGTAGGGGGTGTCCAATATTTTTCCATGCTAGATGTGTTATTCTCAAGATGAGTGTTTATTCACTTGTCATTGCACGAGAGTACGGCGGTAATAGGGATCCCAGTCCCGAAATGAAAAAAAAAATATGTTGTCAAATAATAAATTCCTTGGAAAGTGTTGGTATGGAAGGCAACCGTGGATACGACCAGCCATGTTGTCATGGTTTTGTCACGGCAGATGTCCTCGTGAAAGGACTTAGGTGTGAGGCCATCGCCGCTAGGTGGCGACTCAAAGGGGGTTGAACGGGAAAGAGAGTCGGGTTTACCCAGGTTCGTCCCCTCCAATGGAGGTAATAGCCTATGTCCTGTTTTGTGTGTATTGATGGATAGATCTCGATTACAATGGTGCGGAATCGCTAACCTAGCTATCGAGAGATTGTGACTTGAGTCTTTTGGTCCTAGGGGCTTGCCTTCATAAACAGGTCAAGACCCTAGGGTTTACAATAGAGTCCGAGTCATATCGTGACTCATAACCTATAATGCCTCTAACTCGGCTTGCTCCTTAAGCAAGGAAACCGACCGGCGCCTTCCGCCCTGTGGGCCTTAAGCCGCCGTCTTCAGGTGTTGGGCCGCCCGGCGACTTAGTCAGCCACCGCCTTGCTTGTGTTGTCTTCATGACACGGCCCATCTTAAACTAGACTGTAGAGCCGTCAACATATTAACCCGGCCCCATAGGGCGGGTTATATCACGGGGCTATATCCCCGATATTAGGCCCGAGATTGATTTGAATCCATTCATGTCAATTTCCCCTCTTCATTGGCGGCTCATTATCAGACTCGTGACTTTCATGAATCTCATAATGCCGGCTTGTAATGCTTCCAGACTTGTCATTTCTCCAATGCTTGTCCGTTGTGATGTCATCCGCCATCAATTCGGGAAACCAATAGTGACATCATGGCGAATCTGACCGTATCCGTTTATCCCAAAATCGAGGCGTCTTCGTTTCCCGAAATTTACTGCATTTCCTCGATTGTCGCGCTCGTCAGTTGCCTCTTCGGGCTCCCTCTCTTTAAATATTTACCAGGGGGTCCCCTTTTCACTTTTCAATTCGCCTCTTTCTTCTTCCTCGAGCCCGGAGTTTCCTCGCACCACCACTGTTGTTTCCTCGTCTCCGGCGACCACTCCCGAGACCGTCGCGACATTTCTTCCTCACCGGGCAAACATCCGCACGTTGCCGCCGCCACCGGTGATCACTCAAGTAAGTTATTTCCTCTGACCTAGATCCATTGTAGTTCGTCGAAGTTCTTGAGTTCTTCGGTTCAGCACCATCATTGGTTTCATGAGTAGATCCCGCAAGTTTAATCATAAAAATAAAGCGGTGGAAGCACTGGTTCTGTTTCGTGTATAACATACTTCAATCCTTCTTAGCATTAGCTGAACTGTACTGCCACTGCTTCTCTGCTTCTCCGTTAGGGCTAGCAAATATTTCGCTTTTTGGAACTATTCTTAGATCCACAATCATTGCTGTTCCGGCGGAAACTTGTTTGTCTTACACTTAGCAAAGAAAACGCAAGCCTTTGATCTAGCTTAAGTCGCCTGTATGTTTCGACCGGTTCGTCAGTGTAGACGCGACCCGCCATGTAATAAACCGCCGGGTTTAGATGCTGGCTCCTTCATCAGGTAATTTACTTATCGTGGATAATTAAGCCGTCTGCTCTTTAGACGCATGTCTAAGCCGTCTCTTTATTTTGTTCAGGCGACTCGTTATGTCAAAATCCACCACCACCTGCAACTGGGTGCCCACTCAAGTTTCTGAGGTTATCTTGAAAGATTACGAAGAACATGGGTTTCTACCGCCTCAAGACGTGGTTGGCTGGCGAGTTATCCTTGGAGAGGAAATCCTAAAACTAGAGGAGGGAGAAGTGGTGATATTCGCGGATCACCTTCAAAGGGGGTTTCCACCTCCCAGATCAAAATTCTTTCGGGACATCTTGCACTTCTTCCATATTCATCCTCAAGACCTGGGTCCCAACTCCATATCGAACATTTGCCAATTCCAAGTGTTTTGTGAGGTATATCTGCAAATGGAACCCACCGTCTCCCTCTTCAGGGAATTCTTCTACATGAACTGGCAGACCGAATGCGCGGACGGCCCTAGCCTAGAACATGGCGGGGTCTCAATCCAGAGACGAAAAGACGTCCTTTTTCCTGCTGCCACCCTGCCAAGCCATCCTAAGGGGTGGAACAAAACTTGGTTTTATTGTCGGAACACCGTCCCTGTGGACGAAAATCCCTTGCCGGGTTACAGACCCAATCGCCTCCCCATGGACTTTGAACTTCCTGGTTGGGCTCCTCAAGAGGAGCGTTCTCAACACGCCCCTATTTATCCGAAGTTGAGGGCTCTACTCGACTTAACCCGGTGTTGGGTGTCTTGGAGGATTTTGCCATTAAGTCTTCGCAACAACTTGATGTATGCTTACTCCGGCGACTTGGATGATGCTCAACGATACAACAACTATTCCTTGGATGCTGACGAGATAAACTGGATCGTGAAGAAGTTGCTGGGTGAAAACCAAGAAACTTGCAGCAAGGACGGGTTGAAGCCTTTCTATGCTCTTAACCCGGTTCCTCCGGTACAAAACCTTCGACACCTTAATCCGGCTTTCCGAACAGACTTTTTAGCCTTTTGCCTGCCTGCTCTGATTGTTAATTTTACAGGCCATGTCTCCCTTTTGGGGCAGGAAACGAGGCAAAACTGCGGCTAATAAGCCCAAAGCCGCCCCAAGTAAGAAGAAGAATAAGGCGACTGCAAAAGGGACGTCTCAAATGGACGAAGCAGCTGCCACTGATACTCGATCAGAGGTAAATTTTATCTTTTGTTTGTATTTCATTGAATCTAGCTGACGCCTCTTCTTCTTAGGGTGATGTCGAGACAAGTCATGCGGGCAATGTTGAGGTAATTTCCATTTCCTCCGACTCAGAATCCTTGCCCCCATTGAAAACAAGGCGGGTTGTTCGGAGGGTAAGCTTCTCTCACCTGGACGCTTATCTGGATCATACCTTTATTTTGAAGAAAACTCAACAGAAGTCTAGGCGTCAGACCCGGAGTGGAAGTGGCGAGCTTGTTGCCGGCTTACCTGATAAGCTAACCGCCCACAAACGACCAACCGAGGTATTTAACGCTCCAATTCTTCAAGGAGGTTTTGACTTGATGTGTCAACCTTTAAATTTCTATGTTTTGATTTATCAGGATTCGCCACCTTCGTCGGGCGACTCTACTGCATCCAAACTAGCACCCTTCGTTATCAATCCTGGGTAAATTCCTCTTGTTATTTTGCCTGTTTGAGTAGACTATTGTGTCTACCCATGCCTTATACTGCACTCTTCATTCTGCAGGGCCAAGGCCAAGAAAAGGAAGACTGACGGGTCTTCTGCTAACCCTGAAGTCCTTGAGCCGGAGATTCCTGATCTGGCAGCTCCTGAAATTCATGCTGATCAATTGAAGATCGTCAAGAGGTCCAAGCCGACTTACCTCCCCCGTCTGAGCCGGCCAGCACTGACGTCGTGAATGTTGAGGCTACTCCGGTAGCCAATCTTAATCCGCCCAATCCTCCAACAGCAACTAAAGATGCCCCTGAGGAGGTTATTATTACTGGGGCGAGTTATACTGCTCCTGAGGTCTCCAGGGTGTTAACAAAAATTATTGCTAAGGGTGAAACAGTGCTGCCAGAGAAGGGGAAGGCCAAGCTGGAGCTCCCAAATTATGAGAATTTTAGTGCTGAAGAACTTCATGCCGGCTACCTGGATCGCCTAGCTACGAGCCGAGAAATGGAAATCGGCCTCGTTAGCATGATGAAAAATAAATACGAGGTATACTCCTCTTTATTTACCCATACCATATATCCTTATGTAGCCCCCAAGGCCAGCTTATCCTTCTAAGATAAGCCGGGTCTTGTGAATACTGTATTGACTCAACCTGTAGCCCCCAAGGGCCGGCTTATCTTCTTGAGATGAGTCGGGGCTTGATAATTTGTAGAACTTCGACCTGTAGCCCCCAAGGGCCGGCTCATCTCCTTGAGATGAGTCGGGTCTTGATAATTTGAAGAACTTTGACCTGTATCCCCCAAGGGCCGACTCATCTCGTTGAGATGAGTCGGGTCTTTTTGTTGGAAATATGCCCTAGAGGCAATAATAAATTAGTTATTATTATATTTCCTTGTTCATGATAATCGTTTATTATCCATGCTATAATTGTATTGATTGGAAACTCAAATACATGTGTGGATACATAGACAACACTGTGTCCCTAGTAAGCCTCTAGTTGACTAGCTTGTTGATCAAAGATGGTTAAGGTTTCCTAGCCATGGACATGAGATGTCATTTGATAACGGGATCACATCATTAGGAGAATGATGTGATGGACAAGACCCAAACTGTAGACGTAGCATTTGATCGTGTCAGTTTATTGCTATTGTTTTTCTGCATGTCAAGTATCTGTTCCTTTGACCATGAGATCATGCAACTCACTGACACCGGAGGAATACCTTGTGTGTATCAAACGTCGCAACGTAACTGGGTGACTATAAAGGTGCTCTACAGGTATCTCCGAGGGTGTCTGTTGGGTTGGCATGGATCAAGACTGGGATTTGTTACTCCGTGTGACGGAGAGGTATCTCAGGGCCCACTCGGTAATACAACATCACAATGAGCCTTGCAAGCAATGTGACTAAAGTGTTAGCCACGAGATCTTGTATTACGGAACGAGTAAAGAGACTTGCCGGTAACGAGATTGAACTAGGTATAGTGATACCGACGATCGAATCTCGGGCAAGTAACATACCGAAGAACAAAGGGAACAGCATACGGGATTAACTGAATCCTTGACATAGAGGTTCGACCGATAAAGATCTTCGTAGAATATGTAGGAGCCAATATGGGCATCCAGGTCCCGCTATTGGTTATTGGCCGTAGAGGTGTCTCGGTCATGTCTACATAGTTCTCGAACCCGCAGGGTCTACACACTTAACGTTTGGTGACGATTAGTATAATTGAGTTATTATGTTGGTGACCGAAAGTTGTTCGGAGTCCCGGATAAGATCCCGGACATGACGAGGATCTCCGGAATAGTCCGGAGGTAAAGATTGATATATGTGATAATAGTGTTTTGATCTCTGGAAGGGTTCCGGAGTTCACCGGAAGGGGTTCCGGATGTTTACCGAAGTGTTCGGGTGCAGCAACACTTTATATGAGCCAAAGGGATAAAACCCACAAGGTATTGGAAAGTGCAAAAGTAGTTTTGCTGCCGCGTAAGCGGTACTACCGCTTGGTGAAGCGGTACTACCGCCCGAGCGGTACTACCGCTTGTGTGAAGCGGTACTACCGCCCAAGCGGTACTACCGCTTGTGTCAAGCGGTACTACCGCTTGTGCGCGGCTGTGCACGATTCGGCAGGGTCCGAATTGGACTCTTTTCCTGCGGGCCAAACCGACCTTGTGCGGGCAAAACCGACCCGGAGGAGACTTTTACTCCAAGTTTAGACCCCAAGGCTCAACATATAAATAGAGGGGCAGGGCTAGCACACGGGACATATCAGGATTTCCCAAGCCGTGTGCCGGCAACCCTAGCCCTCTAGTTCCTCCGTCATAATCTCCGTAGTGCTTGGCGAAGCCCTGCAGAGATTGTTCCTCACCACCATCACCACGCCGTCGTGCTGCTGGAACTCAACCACTACTTCATCATCGCTCGCTGGATCGAGGAGGTGAAGGCGTCATCAAGCCGTACGTGTGTTGAACGCGGAGGTGCCGTCCGTTCGGCACTAGATCGGAAGGATCGTGATTGGATCGCGGGACGCTCGGCGATTTGGATCGCGAAGACGTTCGACTACATCAACCGCGTTTATTAACGCTTCCGCTTAGCGATCTACAAGGGTATGTAGATTCACTCTCCCTCTCGTAGATGCTCATCACCATGGATAGATCTTGCGTGTGCGTAGGAAAATTTTTGTTTCCCATGCAACGTTCCCCAACAGTGGCATCTGAGCTAGGTCTATGCGTAGATGAGATCTCGAGTAGAACACAAACGAGTTGTGGGCGTGGGTGTATACATATTGCTTGCCGTTACTAGTTGATACTTGATTCCGCGGTATTGTGAGATGAAGCGGCCCGGACCGACATTACGCGTACGCTTACGCGAGACTGGTTTCACCGCTGCGTGCACTTGTTGCATAAAGGTGACTGGCGGGTGTCTGTCTCTCTCACTTTAGTTGAATCGGTTCAATGAAGAGGGTTCTTTTAGAAGATCAAAAAGCAATCACTACACCACGTTGTGGTTTTGCGTAGGTAAGAATCGTTCTTGCTAGATACCCGTAGCAGCCACGTAAAATTTGCAACAACAATTAGAGGACGTCTAACTTGTTTTTGCAGGGTATGTTGTGATGTGATATGGCCAATTACATGATGAGATATATGTGATGTATGAGATGATCATGTATTGTATAGAATATCACGACTTGCATGTCGATGAGTACGGCAACTGGCAGGAGCCATAGAGTTGTCTTTAATTATTGTATGACCTGCGTGTCAATCATTAAGCGCTATGTAATGCTTTACTTTATCGCTAAACGTTAGCTATAGTCGTGGAAGCAACAGTCGGCGCGACAACCTTATGGCGACACGTTGATGGAGATCAAGATGATGGAGATCATGGTGTCATGCCAGTGACGATGGAGATCATGCCGGTGCTTTGGAGATGGAGATCAAAAGCACAAGTTCATGGCCATATCATGTCACTTATGATTTGCATGTGATGTTAATCCTTTTATGCATCTTATTTTGCTTAGGACGACGGTAGCATTATAAGGTGATCCCTCACTTAAATTTCAAGATAAATTGTGTTCTCCCCAAGTGTGCACCGTTGCGAAAGTTCGTCGTTTCGAGACACGCCGTGATGATCGGGTGTGATAGACTCTACGTTCGCATACAACGGGTGTAAGCCATGTTACACGTGCGGAACACTCGGGTTAAACTTGACGAGCCTAGCATGTACAGACATGGCCTCGGAACACAAGAGACCGAAAGGTCGAACATGAGTCATATAGTAGATATGATCAACATGAAGATGTTCACCATTGAAACCACCTCAACTCACGTGATGATCGGACTTGAGTTGGTGGATTTGGATCATGTTACACTCGAATGATCGGAGGGATGTCAATTTGAGTGGGAGTTTTTAAGTAATATGATTAACTAAACTCATTATCTAAGAACAATAGTCTAAGTTGTGTTTGCTATATTTATGTTGTAGATCATGGCTCGCGCGGTAGCACCCCTGAATTTTAATGCGTTCCTAGAGAAAGCTAAGTTGAAAGATGATGGAAGTAACTTTGTGGACTGGGCCCGTAATCTAAGGATTATCCTTACGGCTTCCCAGAAGGCTTATGTCCTTGATGCACCGCTTGGTGATCCACCCGCTCCAGTTGAGTCTCTAGACGTTGTGAACGCCTGGCAGGCTCGTTCTGATGATTACTCAATAGTTCAATGTGCAATGTTGTATGGCTTAGAACCGGGACTTCAAAGACGTTTTGAACGTCATGGAGCATATGAGATGTTCCAGGAGTTGAAGTTTATCTTTCAGAAGAATCCCCGGATCGAGAGATATGAGATCTCCGATAAGTTCTATGCTTGCAAGATGGAGGAGAACGGGTCTATCAGTGATCACGTGCTCAGAATGTCTGGGTACTCCACCCGTCTGGCTGAGTTAGGGATGCCCCTTCCGCCAGAGGCTATCACTGACAGAGTTCTTCAATCATTGCCACCTAGCTACAAGAGCTTCGTGTTGAACTATAACATGCACGGGATGAACAAGTCAGTCGCCGAACTGTTTGCGATGCTGAAAGCCGCTGAGTCTGAAATTCAGAAGGAGCATCAAGTGTTGATGGTCAATAAAACCACTAGTTTCAAGAAAAATGGCAAGGGTAAGAAGGGTAACTCCAAGCAGAGTGGCAAAGCAGTTGCTCCTCTCGTGAAGAAACCCAAGGCTGGACCCAAACCAGAAACTGTGTGTTTTCATTGCAAGGGAACTGGACACTGGAAGCGGAATTGCCCCAAGTATTTGGCTGACAAGAAGGCGGCCAACAACAAACAAGGTATATGTGATATACATGTTATTGATGTGTACCTTACCAACCCTCGTTGTAGTGCCTGGGTATTTGATACCGGTGCGGTTGCTCATATTTGCAACTCAAAACAGGAACTGCGGAATAGACGGAGGCTGGCAAAGGACGAAGTGACGATGCGCGTGGGAAATGGTTCCAAGGTTGATGTGATCGCCGTCGGCACGCTCGCTCTTCGATTACCGTCGGGATTAGTGATGAACCTAAATAAGTGTTATTTGGTGCCTGCGTTAAGCATGAACATTATATCTGGATCTTGTTTATTGCGAGACGGTTACTCATTTAAATCAGAGAATAATGGTTGTTCTATTTATATGAGTAATATCTTTTATGGTCATGCACCCGATGTGAGGGGTTTATTCTTATTGAATCTCGATAGTAATGATACACATGTTCATAACATTGATGCCAAAAGATGTAGAATTGATAATGATAATACCACTTTCTTGTGGCACTGCCGTTTAGGTCATATTGGCGTAAAACGCATGAGGAAGCTCCATACTGATGGACTTTTGGAGTCACTTGATTTTGAATCACTTGACACATGTGAGCCATGCCTCATGGGCAAGATGACTAAAACGCCGTTCTCTGGAACAATGGAACGGGCAACTGACTTATTGGAAATCATACATACTGATGTGTGCGGTCCGATGAGCATTGAGGCGCGCGGTGGTTATCGTTACTTTCTCACCTTCACTGATGACTTAAGTAGATATGGGTATATTTACTTAATGAAACACAAGTCTGAAACATTTGAAAAGTTCAAACAATTTCAGAGTGAAGTTGAGAATCATCGTAACAAGAAGATTAAATTCCTACGATCTGATCGAGGAGGAGAATATCTGAGTTATGAGTTTGGCAGTCACTTAAGACAGTGTGGAATTGTTTCACAATTAACACCGCCTGGAACACCACAGCGTAATGGTGTGTCCGAACGTCGTAATCGAACCTTATTGGATATGGTGCGATCTATGATGTCTCTTGCCGATTTGCCACTATCGTTTTGGGGTTATGCATTAGAGACAGCTGCATTCACTTTAAATAGGGCACCATCGAAATCCGTTGAGACGACGCCATATGAACTTTGGTTTGGCAAGAAGCCAAAGCTGTCGTTTCTTAAAGTTTGGGGATGTGATGCTTATGTCAAAAAGCTTCAGCCTGAAAAGCTGGAACCCAAAGCGGAGAAATGCGTCTTCATAGGATACCCAAAAGAGACAGTTGGGTATACCTTCTACCTCAGATCCGAAGGCAAAGTGTTTGTCGCTAAAAACGGAACATTTCTTGAGAAAGAGTTTCTCTCGAAAGAATTGAGTGGGAGGAAGATAGAACTTGATGAGGTTGTTGAACCTTTACTTCAACCTGAGAGTAGCGCAGCGCAGAAAGTTGTTTCTGTGGAGCCTACATTAGCTGAAGAGGAAGTTAATGATGATGATCATGAAGCTTTGGATCAAGTTGCTATCGAACCTCGTAGGTCGACAAGGACGCGTACTGCTCCCGAGTGGTACGGCAACCCTGTCTTAGAAGTCATGTTGTTAGACAACGATGAACCTACGAGCTATGGAGAAGCGATGATGAGCCCGGATTCCGAGAAGTGGTTAGAGGCCATGAAATCCGAGATGGGATCCATGTATGAAAACAAAGTATGGACTTTGGAAGTATTACCTGAAGGGCGTAAGGCCATTCAGAACAAATGGATCTTTAAGAGGAAGACGGACGCGGACGGTAATGTCACCGTCTATAAAGCTCGACTTGTGGCAAAGGGTTTTTCACAAGTTCAAGGAGTTGACTACGATGAGACCTTCTCACCCGTAGCGATGCTTAAGTCCGTCAGAATCATGTTAGCAATAGCTGCCTTTTTCGATTATGAAATTTGGCAGATGGATGTCAAAACAGCGTTCCTTAACGGTTTCCTTAAGGAAGAGTTGTATATGATGCAACCAGAAGGTTTTGTCGATCCAGAGAATGCTGACAAAGTTTGCAAACTCCAGCGATCCATTTATGGACTGGTGCAAGCATCTCGGAGTTGGAATCTTCGTTTTGATGAGGTGATCAAAGCGTTCGAGTTTATACAAGTTTACGGAGAAGCTTGTATTTACAAGAAAGTGAGTGGGAGCTCTATAGCGTTTCTAATATTATATGTGGATGACATATTGCTGATTGGAAACAATATAGAAATGCTGGAAAGCGTAAAGAAATATTTGAACAAGAGTTTTTCAATGAAGGACCTAGGAGAAGCTGCTTTCATATTAGGCATCAAGATCTATAGAGATAGATCAAGACGCTTAATAGGACTTTCACAAAGCACATACCTTGATAAGATTTTGAAGAAGTTCAAAATGGATCAGTCCAAGAAGGGGTTCTTGCCTGTTTTGCAAGGTGTGAAGTTGAGTAAGACTCAATGCCCAGTGACTGCAGAAGATAGAGAAAAGATGAGTGTCATCCCCTATGCTTCGGCCATAGGCTCTATCATGTATGCAATGCTGTGCACAAGACCCGATGTCAGCCTTGCCATAAGTATGGCCGGAAGGTTTCAAAGTGATCCAGGAATGGAACACTGGACGGCGGTCAAGAATATCCTGAAGTACCTGAAAAGGACTAAGGACATGTTTCTCGTTTATGGAGGTGATCAAGAGCTCGTCGTAAAGGGTTACGTCGATGCAAGCTTTGACACTGATCCGGATGACTCTAAGTCGCAAACCGGATACGTATTTATTCTTAATGGGGGTGCGGTTAGCTGGTGCAGTTCCAAGCAAAGCGTGGTAGCTGATTCTACATGCGAAGCGGAGTACATCGCAGCCTCGGAGGCGGCGAAGGAAGGTGTCTGGATGAAGGAGTTCATGACAGATCTTGGAGTAGTGCCTAGTGCGCTTAACCCAATGACTCTGTTTTGTGATAATACTGGTGCCATTGCTCTAGCCAAGGAACCAAGATTTCACAAGAGGACCAGACACATAAAACGACGTTTCAATTCCATCCGCGATTACATCAAGGAGGACGACATAAATATTTGCAAAGTACACACGGATCTAAATGTTGCAGATCCGTTGACTAAACCTCTTCCAAGGGCTAAACATGAACAACACCAGAACTGCATGGGTGTTCGATTCATTACAATGTAAATCACATAGTGATGTGAACTAGATTATTGACTCTAGTGCAAGTGGGAGACTGTTGGAAATATGCCCTAGAGGCAATAATAAATTAGTTATTATTATATTTCCTTGTTCATGATAATCGTTTATTATCCATGCTATAATTGTATTGATTGGAAACTCAAATACATGTGTGGATACATAGACAACACTGTGTCCCTAGTAAGCCTCTAGTTGACTAGCTTGTTGATCAAAGATGGTTAAGGTTTCCTAGCCATGGACATGAGATGTCATTTGATAACGGGATCACATCATTAGGAGAATGATGTGATGGACAAGACCCAAACTGTAAACGTAGCATTTGATCGTGTCAGTTTATTGCTATTGTTTTTCTGCATGTCAAGTATCTGTTCCTTTGACCATGAGATCATGCAACTCACTGACACCGGAGGAATACCTTGTGTGTATCAAACGTCGCAACGTAACTGGGTGACTATAAAGGTGCTCTACAGGTATCTCCGAGGGTGTCTGTTGGGTTGGCATGGATCAAGACTGGGATTTGTTACTCCGTGTGACGGAGAGGTATCTCAGGGCCCACTCGGTAATACAACATCACAATGAGCCTTGCAAGCAATGTGACTAAAGTGTTAGCCACGAGATCTTGTATTACGGAACGAGTAAAGAGACTTGCCGGTAACGAGATTGAACTAGGTATAGTGATACCGACGATCGAATCTCGGGCAAGTAACATACCGAAGAACAAAGGGAACAGCATACGGGATTAACTGAATCCTTGACATAGAGGTTCGACCGATAAAGATCTTCGTAGAATATGTAGGAGCCAATATGGGCATCCAGGTCCCGCTATTGGTTATTGGCCGTAGAGGTGTCTCGGTCATGTCTACATAGTTCTCGAACCCGCAGGGTCTACACACTTAACGTTTGGTGACGATTAGTATAATTGAGTTATTATGTTGGTGACCGAAAGTTGTTCGGAGTCCCGGATAAGATCCCGGACATGACGAGGATCTCCGGAATAGTCCGGAGGTAAAGATTGATATATGTGATAATAGTGTTTTGATCTCTGGAAGGGTTCCGGAGTTCACCGGAAGGGGTTCCGGATGTTTACCGAAGTGTTCGGGTGCAGCAACACTTTATATGAGCCAAAGGGATAAAACCCACAAGGTATTGGAAAGTGCAAAAGTAGTTTTGCTGCCGCGTAAGCGGTACTACCGCTTGGTGAAGCGGTACTACCGCCCGAGCGGTACTACCGCTTGTGTGAAGCGGTACTACCGCCCAAGCGGTACTACCGCTTGTGTCAAGCGGTACTACCGCTTGTGCGCGGCTGTGCACGATTCGGCAGGGTCCGAATTGGACTCTTTTCCTGCGGGCCAAACCGACCTTGTGCGGGCAAAACCGACCCGGAGGAGACTTTTACTCCAAGTTTAGACCCCAAGGCTCAACATATAAATAGAGGGGCAGGGCTAGCACACGGGACATATCAGGATTTCCCAAGCCGTGTGCCGGCAACCCTAGCCCTCTAGTTCCTCCGTCATAATCTCCGTAGTGCTTGGCGAAGCCCTGCAGAGATTGTTCCTCACCACCATCACCACGCCGTCGTGCTGCTGGAACTCAACCACTACTTCATCATCGCTCGCTGGATCGAGGAGGTGAAGGCGTCATCAAGCCGTACGTGTGTTGAACGCGGAGGTGCCGTCCGTTCGGCACTAGATCGGAAGGATCGTGATTGGATCGCGGGACGCTCGGCGATTTGGATCGCGAAGACGTTCGACTACATCAACCGCGTTTATTAACGCTTCCGCTTAGCGATCTACAAGGGTATGTAGATTCACTCTCCCTCTCGTAGATGCTCATCACCATGGATAGATCTTGCGTGTGCGTAGGAAATTTTTTGTTTCCCATGCAACGTTCCCCAACACTTTTCCGTATCTTAATGTCAAAAGAACTGATGTACATTAGCCCCCAAGTGCCAAATATATTGCTTGCAATTTGCTTGGGACTTGTTTAGAAATTTTGTTTATGACGCAGGAAACTTTGAAGACGACCGAATCAAGTATAGCCGGCTTAAAAAAGGACCTGGAAAAGGGGCAAACCGCCCAAGCAGAGATTGAAGAAAAACTTCGACTCTCATTGGTTGAACTGGAAAGCGCCAAGGCAGGTTTTTTGAAGGAGAAAGAATCCTTTGAAGCTGAAAAGGCAGCTCTAATGAAGCGTGCAGAGGATGCCGAGGGTCAGCTCAAACCCATCACCGAGGAACTGTCCTAGTTGAAATGGCACATTGCCCAGATGACTCAAGCTGTTTTTGGTTAATATTTCTTCCATTTTGATATATGAATAATGGTCATCCGGCGACTCATGTATTGATGCTATTTTGCAGGCCCCCGGGCGAGCAATCTTAAAAATAATAGCCTCCTGATGCTTAAGGCCGTTTACTCATTGATAGAGCAACTCTATGCTGGAAGTCATCTTGCACTTAAGGTAGTGATGGGGGATAAGCAACCTTTGAAGCTTATCAAAAACGTGTTAGAATGCCTTTCAACCATTCCACAGCAAATTCAAGAGCTAAAAAGGTCAGCCGCCCGAGCTGGCGCGTCATATTCGTTGAGCCGGGCTCTAGCTTACGGAGAAGAGCTTGACCCGACTAAATTAGCAAAAGGCTTCCCGAGTTTAAGAATGATGGGTCAGAATTTTCTCAGGAGGACTATACTGTTTGTGTCAAAGCCGCTCAAGTGTTATCCACTCAGTTGGTATCTGAAACGAAGCTGAAGAATTATCCGGCGGCTTATAACGCCAACCATTCACGGATTCCACCGCCTAGTTTTACATCAGTGAACCTGGCTCCTCAACGGCATAAGCACATCTTCGCCCCTGAACTTGACCCATCTCCTATCTTTGATGACGCGGCCGTATTCCAAGCTTTATCCCACTATAACTGGGACGTGGATAATCTCCAGATACAAGAACCAGAAGACCCAGCGACGGATAACCCGGAGGCGTCTCATGTGCAAGATTAGTCCGCGACTGACCCGGATGGCATGGTCGGCGAGTCAGTTGAATGATGATGTGAGCTTCTCAATCGCCACCCTGTCAGCTCAAGCCCCCAAGTATAGGTTAAAAATAATTTATAGCTCCTTGAGCCTGTAATAGGGGTAGCTTTCTAAAAAACTGTTGTGTCGTGCCATCGTGCACGTTTGCACCATTGTTGGTGCAAAATATTTATACTCCTGGGCTTGATACCATTTTGCTATTCTGTCGTCCTGTCATTTGCACATTCTTTTTATCGACGAATGTTTTTGGCAGGGAAAAGCTGAGCAAAATAAGCCGGCAGAAGGTCTTGATCTTCTAGACTTAGACATTCTATTTCTCCTCCAACATTGTTGAAGTTTATAAGATTTGTCAACTGGCCACTATGTGAACTCAATTGTTCAACCCGGTTTCTCAGGCGTGAGCCGGTAATAACTTTGAACCTGAAACTTACTGTAATAATCAAAGTAAATAAGGTAATCTTGATAAGCCATCTCGATGAGACTCGGCAAAAAGAAACTGGTTTTCAAGGCTCCAAGTCCTTTTGGCTTTCCCCGATAATATAATTTGGTGCTGGTCATGCAGCTAATAACCCGAGTATTTCATGTATGAACCGGTAATGAGAACAGGGCGTGCCTGAAATATTTTATGTGGTGTAAACATAATTTTTATAATAGTACATAGTACCGTTAGAAACTGGCTTTTGAAGCTCAAAAATATAAAGCGGCTCTTTGAAGCCGGTTTTGAAGGTCTTGACCATGTAATCCTGGTTATCATAAACCGTGATGCTGATCGGCCCAAAGGCTTTATATGTCTTCATAAATGTCTTATGATATATCCTGATCTGAAAATCAGTTTTCCGCATAGGTATGACCATGCTAGCATGATGCGATGATGATGCGAATGATGTAATGATGTAGTGCAAATAACATATGCGCATGATATCAAAGTAATTGTCGGCTTTTGAGGCTCGACAGGAAAAGACCGGCTTTTGAGGCTCGAGTCTTGCTTCAATGAAGCGGGTATGATAACCCATGGTTTATCCTAGCTCTCTCTATGCCGTCTCTCTCATGACTCAGGCCGGTGTTTTAACCTTGATAAGTTAAGGGTCCAAAAAGGATTGACTTGTCAAGAGTACACGGGGTCATCTGATCGGAGTCGCATCAAGCGCACATGCAGGTTTAACCATATATGGCGTGTATTTTTGCCGGGTCAAGAGGGTGAGAAAGCTAAGCTCGATGAGCTGGAAGCCCCCAAATGCCCAAAATATTGTGGCCTTATTTTGCCGGGTCACAAGGGTGAGAAAGCGAAACTCGATGAGTTGGAAGCCCCCAAATGCCCAAAATATTGTGGCGTTATTTTGCCGGGTCACAAGGGTGAGAAAGCTAAACTCGATGAGTTGGAAGCCCCCAAGCGCCTATTGTTTCGAAAAATAAAGACTCGAGCTCAATTTGTAGGCTGAAATGGCTAAAAACCCCGCAATTCGGGAGCGCCAGCTTTATTATACTCGAAACATAAAGAAGCATACATAGAATTTGCAAGGGGGGGGGGGGGAGAAATTACAAAAAAGGAGCCGACAGCTCTAGGTATAGTAAGGCCGCAGGGGTTCCAGGGCCGGCTTGTTACCTTCTTGGAGGTATTGTATTTTTGCTTGTAAAACCCTCCAGAGCATGAATTTTGTTCAGGGATTCAGGTACTAGTGGTACTGATGTCTACTACGCAACCTTCTTCTTATAGACTCGTGTTGGGCCTCCAAGCGCAGAGTTTTGTAGGACAGTAGCAAATTTCCCTCAAGTGGATGACCTAAGGTTTATCAATCCGTGGGAGGCGTAGGATGAAGATGGTCTCTCTCAAGCAACCCTGCAATCAAATAACAAAGAGTCTCTTGTGTCCCCAACACACCCAATACAATGGTAAATTGTATAGGTGCACTAGTTCGGCGAAGAGATGGTGATACAAGTGTAATATGGATGGTAAATATAGGTTTTTGTAATCTGAAAATATAAAAACAGCAAGGTAACTAATGATAAAAGTGAGCACAAACGGTATTGCAATGCTTGGAAACAAGGCCTAGGGTTCATACTTTCACTAGTGCAAGTTCTCTCAACAATACTAACATAGTTGAATCATATGTAAATCCCTCACGTGCGACAAAGAGTTCACTCCAAAGTCACAAATAGCGGAGAACAAACGAAGAAATTATTGTAGGGTACGAAACCACCTCAAATTTATCTTTTCTGATCAATCTTATGAGCTATCCCTATAAGTGTCACGAACAGCCCTAGAGTTCGTACTAAAATAACACCTTAAGATACACATCAACCAAAACCCTAATGTCACCTAGATACTCCAATGTCACCACGAGTACCCATGGGCTTGATTATACGATATGCATCACATAATTTCAGATTTATCATGTTCACTCCAACACAAATAACTTCAAAGAGTGCCCCAAAGTTTCTACCGGAGAGTCAAGACGAAAACGTGTGCCAACCCCTATGCATAGATTCCCAAGGTCACGGAACCCGCAAGTTGATCACCAAAACATACATCAAGTGGATCAATAGAACATCCCATTGTCACCACGGATATCCCATTGCAAGACATACATCAAGTGTTCTCAAATCCTTAAAGACTCAATCCGATAAGATAACTTCAAAGGAAAAACTCAATTCATGACAAGAAGATAGAGAGGGGAAAACTCCATATGATTCATCTATATTAATAAAGCTCGCGGTACATCAAGATCGTGCCATCTAAAGAACACGAGAGAGAGAGAGATCAAACACATAGCTACTGGTACATACCCTCAGCCCCGAGGGTGAACTACTCCCTCCTCGTCATGGAGACCGCCGGGATGATGAAGATGGCCTCCGGTGATGGTTTCCCCCTTCGGCAGGGTGTCGGAATGGGCTCCCGATTGTTTTTTCGTGGCTCTTGAGGCTTGCGGCTGCGGAACTCCCGATCTAGGTTTCTTTTCGGAGGTTTCTGTATTTATAGGAATATTTGGCGTTGGTCCCACGTCCAGAAGGTTCCCGAGGAAGTCACAAGCCAGGGGGGCGACCCCACCCTTGTGGCTTCCTCGGCCTTCCTCTCCGGTGAGTTTTCGCTCCAGTATTTTTTATATTTTGCAAACATATTCTCCGTAAATTTTCAGCTCATTCCGAGAACTTTTATTTCTGCACAAAAACAACACCACGGTAGTTCTGCTGAAAACAACGTCAGTCCGGGTTAGTTCTAATCAAATCATACCAAAATCATATAGAATTATTGTAAACATGGCATGAATACTTCATAAATTATAGATATGTTGGAGACGTATCAGGTACTGACCGTTATTCGGCTGATTGGGATTACTTTGGAATCCTCCTTGGTTATTATGTTGATTGCCCTGGCCAGGATGCTGCCCATTGCCATTATTTCCCTGATGTTGAAAACCAGCCCCGAAGCCACCTTGTGACCCGCCAGGTCCGTGCTGACCTGGGTGTCCATCACCATTGCCTCCTGGATTATTTTGGAAAGTGACGTGGCTTGAGACTGCGTCGGTATTTCCCAAAGAGGAAGGGATGATGCAGCACAGCGACAGTAAGTATTTCCCTCAGTTATGAAACCAAGGTTATCGAACTAGTAGGAGGATCACCACCACCCAATAAGCAGCACCTGCACACAAACAACAAATACTTGCAACCTGACGTGAAAGAGAGGTTGTCAATCTCTCTACGGTAAAAAGATATATTAGGTAGTGATAGATAGGAGAGATAGATCTCTCAAGAACACAAATAAAAGAGTAAATATGCAGCAATATATTTTTGGGTTTTTTGGTTTTGTAGATCTGAAAACAAAGATTGCAAAACGTAGATCGGAAAGCAATATGTTGGAAAAGTAGACCCGGGGGCCGTAGGGTTCACTAGTGGCTTCTCTCATGAGTATAGCGCACGGTGGGTGAACAAATTACTATTGGGCAATTGATAGAAAATCGAATAGTCATGACGATATCCAAGGCGATGATCATTATATAGGCATCACGTCCAAGATAGATAGACCGACTCCTGCCTGCATCTACCTCTATTACTCCACACATCGACCGCTATCCAGCATGCATCTAGTGTATTAAGTTCATGGAAAAACGGAGTAATGCAATAAGAACGATGACATGATGTAGACAAGATCTATTCATGTAGGAATAGACCCCATCTTGTTATCCTTAATAGCAACGATACATGCGTGTCTTGCTGCCCCTTCTGTCACTGGGAAAGAACACCGCGAGATCGAACCCATCACAAAGCACCTCTTCCCATGGCAAGAAAAATCGATCTAGTCGGCCTAACTAAACCAAAGATTCGGAGAAGAAATACGAGGCTATAAGTAATCATGCATATAAGAGTTCAAAGAAGACTCAAATAATATTCATGGATAGAAACTGATCATGAACTCAAAATTCATCGGATCCCAACAAACACACCGCAAAAGTTTACATCAAATAGATCTTCAAGAGACCATTGTATTGAGAATCATAAGAGAGAGAGAAAGCCATCTAGCTACTGCCTACGGACCCGTAGGTCTATGGTGGACTACTCACGCATCATCGGAGAGGCACCTATGAGGAAGATGAACTCCTCCGTGATGGTGTTTAGATTGGATCTCGAGGTTCTGGAACTTGCGGTGGCTGGAATTGTGTTTCGTCGACTCCCCTACGGTTTTTGGAATATTTGGGAATTTATAGGCATCAGAGGCGGTGCGAAAGGGGCCCGAGGAGGGCTCAACCCATCTGAGCGCGCCGGGCCCCCCTGGGTGTCTTCGGCAGTTCTTTGGCCCGCTGGGTGTTTTCTGGTCCAGAAAAAATCTCCAAAAAGTTTCGTCGCGATTGGTCTCCGTTTGGTATTGATTTTCTGCGAAGTAAAAAACAAGCAAAAACAGCAACTGGCATTTTGGCACTATGTCAATAGGTTAGTCCCAAAAAATGATATAAAGTTGTTATAAAATGATTGTAAAACATCCAAGAATGATAATATAACAGCATGGAACAAGCAAAAATTATAGATACGTTGGAGACGTATCAGAAAGCCTGGTTACGGAACTTTTGCATGATGTAACAGTTTTCCCACGAGTGGGTAGCCGGTTTATCCTGGGTACTGTGCTTGGGACATGGTGCTTTAAGCACCTCATAGTTGCGAGGCTTATTCCCATTGTAAGCCCCCCCGGGGCGACCGTTGCGGCGCTGTAAGACCCTCCGGGGCGACCATTGCGGCTCTGATTTTTGAAACTAGTGTTAGCGTTGGCAACGAAGTCTGACCCGCCATCGGGCTGCTTCCGCTTGTTGTTATTTTGAGCCCCCTGGTTACCACCGTGACCATGCTGGCCCTTTCCTCCTTCGGCCTTTTTGCCTTTAGCGGTCTTGTCCTCATCCGAGCTGGGATCCTTTGTACTATCTGACTCAGCATATCTGGTTAGGACATCCATTAAGTCGCCCATATCTTGTACCTTTCGCTTGAGTCGTCCGAGCTTCTGAATCAATGGCTGGAAGTGACAGTTCTTTTCCAAAATTAGGACCGCTTGAGGCGCCATGATGTTGTCTGATACGTCCATTTTGCATCATGGTCTCCTACTTTATTTATTATGGTTTGTTGAATAATAATGCTTTAGGGAGTGATCCTAATGCCTTTTCTCTCATAATATGCAAGGTTTACACAAAGAGGGAGAATACCGGCAGCTGGAATTCTGGACCTGAAAAGGCACATCAGAGATACCTATTCTGCACAATTCCAATGAAGCTGAAACTTTACGGAGAATATTTTTGGAATTAATAAAAAAATACTGGAGCAAAGAACTACCAGAGGGGGCCACCCTGGTGGGCACAAGACACCAGGGCGCGACGCCCCCCCCCCCCCCCCCCCCAGGCGTGCCCTGGTGGGTTGTGCCCTCCTCGACCCACCTCCGGTGCCCATCTTCTGGTATATAGGCTCTTTTGACCTAGAAAAAATAAAGGGAGGACTTTCGGGATGGAGCGCCTCCGTCTTGAGGCAGAACTTGGGCAGGAGCACTTTTGCCCTCTGGCGGAGCGATTCCGCCGGGGGAACTTCCCTCCCGGAGGGGGAACTCGAAGCCATCGTCGTCACCAACACCCCTCTCATCTTTGGGAGGTCAATCTTCATCAACATCTTCAACAGCACCATCTCCTCTCAAACCCTAGTTCATCTCTTGTGTTCAATCTTTGTACCAGAACCTCAGATTGGTACCTGTGGGTGACTAGTAGTGTTGATTACATCTTGTAGTTGATTACTATATGGTTTATTTGGTGGAAGATTATATGTTCAGATCCATTATGCTATTCAATGCCCCTCTGATCTTGAGCATGATTATTATTTGTGAGTAGTTACCTTTGTTCTTGAGGTCAGGGGAGAAGTCATGTCGCAAGTAATCATGTGAATTTGATATGTGTTCGATATTTGATGATATGTATGTTGTGATTCCCTTAGTGGTGTCATGTGAAAGTTGACTACATGACACTTCACCATCCTTGGGCCTAAGGGAATGCATTGTGGAGTAGTTATTAGATGATGGTTTGCTAGAGTGACAGAAGCTTAAACCCTAGTTTATGCGCTACTTCGTAAGGGGCTGATTTGGATCCAAACGTTTAATGCTATGTTTAGATTTTATCTTAATACTTTTCTCGTAGTTGCGGATGCTTGCGAGGGGGTTAATCATAAGTGGGAGGTTGTTCAAGTAATAACAGCACCCAAGCACCGGTCCACCCACATATCAAATTATCAAAGTAGCGAACACAAATCAAACCAACATGATAAAAGTGACTAGATGAAATTCCCGTGTATCCTCAAGAACACTTTGCCTATTACTAGAAACTGTTCTGGCCTGTCCTTTGACACAAAAGGATTGGGCTACCTTGCTGCACTTTATTTACCGTTACCGTTACTTGCTCGTTATCAATTATCTTGCTATCAAACTATCTATTACCTACAATTTCAGTGCTTGCAGAAATTACCTTGCTGAAAACCGCTTGCCATTTCCTTCTGCTCCTCGTTTGGTTCGACACTCTTACTTATCGAAAGGACTACGATTGATCCCCTATACTTGTGGGTCATCAAGACTCTTTTATGGCGCCGTTGCCGGGGAGTGAAGCGCTCTTGGTAAGTGGAAATCGGTAAGGAAAAACTTATCCTACGTGCTGAAATTTATTGTTACTTGCTACTATGGAAAACAATCCTTTGAGGGGTTTGTTCGGGGTATGTTCACCTCGACCGGAACCACAATTAGTTGCCCCTCAACCTACTGCACCTACTGAAAATATTGGTTATGAAATTCCTTCGAGTATGGTAGAACAACTGCTTGCTAAACCTTATGCAGGAGATGGAACTGAACATCCTGATATGCACCTTTTATATGTGAATGAAATTTGTGGATTATTTAAGCTTGCAGGTTTACCCGGAGATGAAGCTAAGAAGAATGTTTTCCCTTTATCTTTGAAGGGAAAAGCATTGACATGGTATAGGCTATGTGATGATCTTGGATCGTGGAACTGGAATCGTTTGCAATTGGAATTCCACCAAAAGTTTTATCCCATGCATCTAGTTCATCGTGATCGGAATTATATATATAATTTTTGGCCTCGTGAAGGAGAAAGCATCGCTCTAGCTTGGGGGAGGCTTAATTCAATGTTATATTCATGCCCCAATCATGATATCCGAGAGAAGTGATTATTCAGAATTTTTATGCTCGACTTTCTCATAATGATCAATCCATGCTCGATACTTCTTGTGCTGGTTCTTTTATGAAGAAGACTATTGAATTTAAGTGGGATCTCTTAGAAAGAATTAAACGCAACTCTGAAGATTGGGAACTCGACGAAGGTAATGAGTCAGGTATAAAGCTTGAGTTTGATTGTGTTAAATCTTTTATGAATACCAATATTTTTCACAAGTTTGGCACTAAATATGGACTTGACTCTAAGATAGTAGCCTCTTTCTGTGAAGCATTTGCTACTCATGTTGATCTCCCTTAAGAGAAGTGGTTTAAATATCATCCCCCTATTAAAGAAGAAATTAAAGAACCGGTCATAGCTAAAGATGAAACCATCATTTACAATGTTGATCCAGTTGTGCCTACCGCTTACATTGAAAAACCACCTTTCCCTGTTAGGATAAAGGAACATGCTAAGGTATCAACTATGGTTCGTAAGAGTAATATTAGAGCACCTAAGCCCCCTGAGCAAATTAAAGTAGAACCTAGTGTTGCTATGGTTAAGGATCTCTTGGTAGAAAATATTGATGGGCATGTTATCTACTTCTGTGATGAAGCTACTAGAATTGCCAAACCTAATGAAAAATATAAACATAGACCCATAGAGGGCATGCCTGTTGTCTCAGTCAAAATAGGAGATCATTGCTATCATGGTTTATGTGATTTGGGTGCTAGTGTGAGTGCTATTCCTTTTACCTTATACCAAGAAATTATGAATGAAATAGCACCTGCTGAAATAGAAGATATTGATGTTACTATTAAACTTGCTAATAAAGACCACTTGGGATTGTTAGAGATGTTGAAGTCTTGTGTGGGAAAGTAAAATACCCAACTGATTTTCTAGTTCTTGGTTCCCCACAAGATGACTTTTGTCCCATTATCTTTGGTAGACCTTTGTTGAGCACCGTTAATGCTAAGATAGATTGTGAAAAACAAACTGTTGGTGTTAGTTTTGGTGGTGTGTCTGATGAGTTTAATTTTTCCAAGTTTAGTAGACAACCTCGTGATAGAGCATTATCTAGTAAGGATGAAATAATTGGTCTTGCTTCTATTGCCATGCCTCCTACTGATCCATTTGAACAATATTTGCTTGACCATGAAAATGATATGCACTTGCGTGAAAGAAATGAAATAGATAAAATTTTCTTTGAACAACAACCTCTCCTGAAACACAATTTGCCTATTGAAACTCTTGGAGGTCCTCCTCCACCTAAAGGTGATCCTGTGTTTGAATTAAAGCAATTGCCTGACACTTTGAAGTATGCTTATCTTGATGAGAAAAAGATACATCCTGTTATTATTAGTGCTAACCTTTCAGAACATGAAGAAGAATTTTGGTTAAAAGTTCTAAGGAAGCACCGGTCTGCTATTGGATTTACTCTTGATGATCTTAAGGGCATTAGTCCCACTCTATGTCAGCACAAGATCAATATGGAACCTGATGCTAAACCCGTTGTTGATCACCAACGGCGATTCAATCCTAAGATGAAAGAAGTGGTAAGAACTGAAATATTAAAGCTTCTGGAAGCAGGTATAATCTATCCCATTGCTGATAGTAGATGGGTAAGTCCCGTTCATTGTGTCCCTAAGAAAGGAGGTATTACAGTTGTTCCTAATGATAAGAATGAACTCATTCCACAAAGAATTGTTACTGGCTATAGAATAGTAATTTATTTTAGGAAATGAAATAAAGCTACTACAAAAGATCATTACCCTCTGCCTTTCTATGATCAAATGCTAGAAATATTATCTAAACACACACACTTTTGTTTCCTGGATGGATATTCTGGTTTCTCTCAAATACCTGTGTCACAATCTAATCAAGAGAAAACCACCTTTACTTGCCCTTTTGGAACCTATGCTTATAGACGTATGCCTTTTGGTTTATGCAATGCACCTGCTACCTTTCAAAGATGTATGGCTGCTATATTCTCTGATTTTTGTGAAAAGATTGTGGAGGTTTTCATGGATGATTTTTCTGTTTACGGGACTTCTTTTGATGATTGCCTAAGCAACCTTGATCAAGTTTTGCAGAGATGTGAACAAACTAATCTTGTCTTGAATTGGGAGAAGTGCCACTTTATGGTTAATGAAGGTATTGTCTTGGGGCATAAAATATCTGAACGAGGTATTGAGGTGGATAAAGCTAAAGTTGATGCAATTGAGAAAATGCCAAGTCCTAAAGATATTAAAGGTATTCGAAGTTTCCTTGGTCATGTTGGTTTCTATAGGAGGTTCATTAAAGACTTCTCTAAAATTTCTAGGCCTCTTACTAATCTTTTACAAAAGGATATTCCTTTTGTCTTTGATGATGATTGTGTGGAAGCCTTTGAAACACTCAAGAAAGCCTTAACCTCTGCACCTATCGTTCAACCACCTGATTGGAACTTTCCTTTTGAAATTATGTGTGATGCTAGTGATTATGATGTTGGTGTTGTTCAAGGACAAAGAGTTGATAAGAAATTGAATGTTATCCATTATGCTAGCAAAACTCTAGATGGCGCCCAACGAAATTATGCTACTACTGAAAAAGATTTTTTAGCAGTTGTGTTTGCTTGTGATAAATTTAGATCCTATATTGTTGATTCCAAGGTTATTGTTCACACCGATCATGCCGCTATAAACTATCTTATGGAAAAGAAAGATGCTAAACCTAGACTTATTAGGTGGTGTCGGTGTAATGAACAGGGGGTGCCCATTACCCCTGGACATGCACCGGCAAGTTGCAGCCTCCAGGCAGGAAGGGCATGGCGGAGAAGACATCCGCTCATAGAGCACAGAAGAGTTTTCCGGCAAGGACTACTTGCCGGGAATAACGCCGAGCCTGCCGGGGGGCAACAGGCTCCGGCAGGGCCTCATGCCCCTGCCGTAGAGACAAACGCTCCCGCGGCAGGAGACATACCTTTAGTCCTTGCTGTCGAGCCTCAGGCTCCAGCATGGGCACGGCACATTGTTGCGCATCGCTGGCAAGCTCAAAGCCCGGCAAGATCAAGATAGAATTCCGGGGAAGCGAACCTTCCTGGGAGGAGACCTCCAGGCAGGTCACCGAGAAGACCCGTTGTTGGCCTCCCGGCAAGATGCTTGTCGGGGGACGACTGGGAGCGAGCACAAGACTATCAAAGAGATCATTCAAGTCACAGATCAGAAGATAGAAGACCAAGGGCTAGGTGCCCCGGCAAGATCTTGCCGTGCTGGTCACATAGCCCTGGCAAGACCCGCGCCCGGCAAGACCTCGCCACTGTTGTAGCGCACCGCCCCAGTGCAACGACCAGCTTGTTTGCTAGCTGTTGTCTTCCTGGGTGCGTGTCAGACGCTGACAGCGTGCGGGGTTAAGCGGTGCTGACGGGACGGCTTCTTTTCCCGTCCCCAGGACGCTAAGGGACACCTCAGCGGAGCATTTAATGCTCTTGTCCTAAACCGTCAGTGTTAGGTATGATAATACTGTAGATACTTTACACCTCATGTATGCACTGTACGCCACTGTTGGTGACCCATTCGAACGTATAAAAGGAGGCCCAAGGCGTAGCTACAGGGGGATCGGCTCCTAGCCATTCTGCATGTGTAGCAGCTGTTTACTGTAGCGCTCCCAGAACTAGAGCTAGAACACACCTAATACAACCAAGCAGGAGTAGGGTTTTACACATCTTTGCGGCCCGAACCTGGGTAAAATCCCCGCGTGTTGATTGCTCGATCTGCTCTTTGTGCAAACCTTCTCCCTGCCGAATCGTAAAGGGATCCTCCCAGTCCCATAGGTGTCGTTTCTCCGACATCTTTGGTGCGCTAGGTAGGGGCTTGAGGTTGCGCGAACCTGATCTAGCGGTCAGCGCATCAGCTTCATCGTCCATGGCGACTTCGCTCTACTTATAGAAAGCTAAGTTCTAAACTTTGATGGCTTTTTGTTGTGTAGCCTTATCCTTGATGGCAGATTTGTATAACCTGTACGCGAGGGAGCGCTTTGGAAACACCCTGCACTCCTGGTTGTTCTGGGCCCGCCCAACAACACAGATGCAGCTGCGGTTGTTTCTAGAAGCGTTAAGCTCCTGAAGAGGCGGCGTTCTCGATAGGCTGCTAGACAGGACCCGATCCTAAGCGCCATCGACCAGAACGTGCGCATTCGAGGAGTATTCCAGAAAGCGTAGGGATTCATTGTACAAAAATGCATTTGTTCAAGGAAAAGGCTCGATGAGTTTTATTTTTGGATTTCTGTGTAAACCCGTATGCTGAGGGGCTTTCCCGGGGCTAGTTGCGCTCCTAGTCGCCTCGAGTCCGCTCGGCAATGTGAGCAGCTGCACTAAAACTGGGAAGGTAAACCTTTTCGGAAGGCGGCGTTCCCGGCAAGCTGCTAAGGACCCGTTCCTCAAAGCGCTGCTGACTGGATCGTGCGCACCGGAAAGTGTTCCGGCAAGCAAGGGAACATTCGACAGAAGTCAGATTTCAGCAGATTAATCATAAACCATGAGCTAATTAACTTGCTGTGCTAACACGCTGTCGGGGCATTACATGTCCGATCGGTGTTGCAGGAATACGCATGGAAGACGGGCTCGGGGGCTGGCTGCGCCCTAGAGAGTAACCTTCTAGAGAGCTGCCAGCCATCACCACGAGCGCGGCCTCGATATGCGAGGCGCACAGCAGGAAAAGCTAAGTTTCAAACTTGTGACAGTTACATTTCCTTTGCTGTCCTCACTTGCTCTTTACACCTACATGCGAAGGAGCCTTCCCGGGGCCAATAGCGCCCCTAGTTGTCTCGAGTCCGCTCGACAACTTAGGCGGCTGCACAGACACCGGGAAGGTAAACCTTTTCGGGAGGCGGCGTTCCCAGCAAGCCGCTAAGGACCCGTTCCTCCAAGCGCTGCCAACTGGAGTGTGCGCACCGGAAAGCTTTCCGGCAAGCATGGGTCCTCTTGATTGATTTTTCGTCCTTGTACATCAATCTGCACGCGAAGGAACCTTGCCGTGGTGAGCCCGCGCTCTAGTTTCGCCTCGAGTCCGCTCGGCAAGCTTAGCAGCCGCGTTCTAACCCGGCAAGTCACCTTGCCGGCAGCGGCGTTTCCAGCAGGCTGCTAAAGTCCCGCATCTAGCGCTCGCGGCAAATGTGCGCACCGGCAAGGTTTCCAAACAACGTAGGATATAAGATATATGCAAGGACGGAATTAATCAAGAGGGAGGCAGACATTCATTTAGCATAAGAACATGTCTTGCATGCATAAAGATTGGCATGACTGAGATTAATTATTTCCCTACATGTGCCATTGCAGCAACGGCCGCCGAGAAAGCCAAGGGCGCCGCGCTGGAGGCCGGCAGGACGGCGGCGACAGCAGGGATGACTGTATGAATCGAGCACCGTACCCGCTGTACCCTTTGTAGGGAAGGCTGGGGGCTGGCTCGTCATCGCACGGTGTGGCGCTCCCTTTCGGGCACACGACTCCTGCTGCCGTCCTGCTCTGTCTGCCCACGCTGCCGTCAAGCCCAAGGCCCGGCAAACTGCAAGCTCTTAAAGTCATGAGTGACGGTTACTTCTCGCCGCGCGTGTGCCGGTGCATGTTTTTGGGCCTAGCCCAGACAACACTGTGCACACTTGTCCGGCCCAGGCCCGGGGGCTCCTGTCGGTGTAATGAACAGGGGGTGCCCATTACCCCTGGACATGCACCGGCAAGTTGCAGCCTCCAGGCGGGAAGGGCATGGCGGAGAAGACATCCGCTCATAGAGCACAGAAGAGTTTTCCGGCAAGGACTACTTGCCGGGAATAACGCCGAGCCTGCCGGGGGGCAACAGGATCCGGCAGGGCCTCAAGCCCCTGCCGTAGAGACAAACGCTCCCGCGGCAGGAGACATACCTTTAGTCCTTGCTGTCGAGCCTCAGGCTCCAGCATGGGCATGGCACATTGTTGCGCATCGCTGGCAAGCTCAAAGCCCGGCAAGATCAAGATAGAATTCCGGGGAAGCGAACCTTCCTGGGAGGAGACCTCCAGGCAGGTCACCGAGAAGACCCGATGTTGGCCTCCCGGCAAGATGCTTGCCGGGGGACGACTGGGAGCGAGCACAAGACTATCAAAGAGATCATTCAAGTCACGGATCAGAAGATAGAAGACCGAGGGCTAGGCGCCCCGGCAAAATCTTGCCGGGCTGGTCGCATAGCCCCGGCAAGACCTCGCCACTGTTCTAGCGCACCGCCCCAGTGCAACGACCAGCTTGTTTGCTAGCTGTTGTCTTCCTGGGTGCGTGTCAGACGCTGACAGCGTGCGGGGTTAAGCGGTGCTGATGGGACGGCTTCTTTTCCCGTCCCCAAGACGCCACTACTAGGAAAAGGGCTATAGATGATATGGCTACTAATGGCGCACCAGACATGTGGTGCGCCACTACTATATAGTAATGGCGCACCATGAGTTGGTGCGCCATTAGTGTGGTAGACACTAATGGCGCACTAGGCCCACGGTGCGCCATTAGTGACAAATGTTTTTTTTTCATTTTTCCAAAAATACTAATGGCGCACCAGGGAAGAGTGCGCCATTACTAGTTTAACTAGTAATGGCGCACCTCCAACACAGTGCGCCACTACTAATTTTTTTTTTTTTTTGCAAAACTACTAATGGCGCACCTCAAGCTGGTGCGCCATTAGTAACCAGGGTTACTAATGGCGCATATATGGGTGGTGCGCCATTAGTAACCTGGGACCAGCTAGATATTTTGGACAGCCACACCTACACACTCACTTTCCCCACTTCATTCTCTCCACCTCCTCCTCCAAGATTGTGTCGGCTGCCTCCTCCTCCTCACCTCATTTGCACCATAGATTCATCAAAATTAGGTGGTTAAATTACCTTTTTTTGATAGGTAAGTAAGGGGAAAGCTATCTTTATGTTGTAGATCTACTTTTTTTCTCTCCCTCGCTCCAACAACGTGCACATGCACTTTTTATGGCCTTGCTAGATCTATGTATGTTTGTGGTGTTGCATATGTTTGTGGTGTTGCATATATGTTTGTGTTTGCAGGTACCGGTATTTGAAATGCGATAGTTGCCAATATTTTGCCGGAATGTTGATTCATTTCCGTTTCGGCGAGAATTTGGCACTATGCATTCTTTTTGGTCCTATTTTTAGGCAAAGTCATGCCAATTTTTTTCTTGGTTCTAAAATATCGTTTTGCTCTACCCCGCAGGCGACCATGGTCCGCACGATGACCGAAGGCATCGTGAATAGGTTTTTGAGCTCCGCGAAGGCCGAGATACTTCAAAAGAACGAGACGGAGATAAGATGTCCGTGTCGAAGATGCAAGCTGAAGAGCCTTATTGGGGACTCGGATTCCGGGCAGGTGCGGGACCACCTGCTCTTGCGTGGTTTCATGGATGGCTATCGGTGGAAAGGTGATGAAGATGACTATGAAGTCGTCCATGGGGGCCGGGCAAGAAATGAGGAAGGGCAGCAAGACAACCACCACGGCGAGGGCGGGCGAGAAGACGAAGAATCTCCAGGACATGATCACGACGGTGATGCAGTACACAGTCATCATGTAGAAGATGCCGGACATGATGATGAGGAAGATCAAGACGAAGGGCATGATCAAGAAGATGAAGATGCCGGAGCAGACGACGATGGACCATCGATGGGCTGGGTGCAGGACCCTCATATTCAAGAGCTGCTTCTCAAGCAGACGGATAACGCAAGAGCTGCCGCCCGAGAGAAAGCCAAGCTGGATCAACTGGAGATAGACGTGGTTACTCCATTGTATGAAGGATGCAGGCCCGAGGATACCCGCCTGAAAGTGACGCTCATGGCTCTGGAGATGAAGGTAAAACACAAAATGACCGACGCATGCTTCGACGAGAACATGTCATTCTGGCACGAACGTCTTCCCAAGGGGAACAAGTGCCCGACCAGTTTTGAGGAGGTGAAGAAAATCGTGTGTCCTCTGGATTTACCGCACGTGAAATACCATGTGTGCATGAACAATTGCATCATTTATCGGGACGAGCACGCGAAGTCTACCATATGTCCGGTGTGCGGCGTCACTCGATACAAGAAGAGGAAGAAAGCTCCTCGAAAAGTGGTGTGGTACTTTGCGATCACTCCTCGTCTGCAGCGGTATTTCGCGGACCCTAAGGCAGCAAAGCTCCTGCGTTGGCACGCGGATAGGGAGGAGAAGAAGCGAGAAGATGACGGAAATGATCCGGAGATAAATAAAAAAGACAAGATGCTGAGTCACCCTAAGGATGCGAGCCAGTGGCAACCGTTGAACTTCGAACACCCAGAATTTGGGGACGATCCAAGGAACATCGTGCTGGGCGCGAGCACCGATGGAGTCAATCCGTTTGGTAGCCAGAGAAGCACACATAGCACCTGGCCTGTGTTTGTGTGGATGTACAACCTTCCCCCCTGGTTGTGCATGAAGAGGAAGTACATTCACATGAGTATGCTAATTGAAGGGCCTAAACAACCAGGGAACGACATCAATCTGTATCTGGGGCTGCTGAAAGAGGAGCTAGACACGCTGTGGAAAACGCCAGCCAATACGTGGGACGCCGTAGAGAAAGAATATTTCCCTATGAGAGCCGCACTGCTCACGACGGTGCACGACTATCTCGGTTACGGATATGTCGCGGGGCAGGTGGTCCACGGATTTTCTGGATGCGTCAGGTGCATGGATGACACAACGTATCGCCAGCTAGATAGAGATCCCGGGTCATCGAAAACCGTGTTCATGGGACATCGAAGGTGGCTTCGCGACGATGACTCATGGAGAAAACGCAAGGATCTGTTCGATGGTGAAACCGAACCCCGAAGACGCCCGCGTACGAGGAGCGGCGAGGAAATAGACGAGCTGTTGAAAAATTGGAAAGAGTGCCCACCGCCGGGAAAGGCGCCAGAGCCGGGAAAGGTGCCACCGTCGGGAAAGAAGCGAAAGGCGCCAGAGCCGCTGCTGAAGGTATGGAAAACGAGGTCTGTTTTCTGGGACTTGCCGTACTGGAAGATCCTCCATGTGCCTCACAGCCTTGATGTCATGCATATCACGAAGAACGTGTGCGAGAGTCTGCTTGGTACCCTGCTCAACATGCCAGAGAGGACCAAAGATGGGCCGAAAGCAAGGGCAGACTTGAAATCAATGGGCATCAGGGAGGAGCTTCACGCTAATGATGATGATGATGATGATGATGATGATGATGAGGCGATGGACACGGAAAGTCGTCGCAAAGGCAAAAAGGCCAAGAAGATCGGAAATGACTTCCCTCCCGCGTGCTTCACTCTAAGTCAGGAGGAGATCGAGCAGTTTTTCACCTGCCTCGTAGAAGTAAAACTTCCTTACGGTTACGCGGGGAAGATAAGCAGATACCTAGACTCAGCGAAGCAGAAGTTCAGCGGGATGAAGTCTCACGACTGTCACGTGCTGATGACGCAGATACTTCCAGTTGCAATCCGTGGGATCATGGACGCGCACGTCCGTGAAACGCTATTTGGCCTATGCAACTTTTTCGACGTCATCTCTCGAAAGTCGGTTGGCGTGAGGCAACTCAGAAGGCTACAGGAAGAGATCGTGGTGATACTATGCGAGCTTGAGATGTACTTCCCGCCCGCATTCTTCGACGTTATGGTGCATCTGCTGGTCCATATCGTGGAGGATATCATCCAACTCGGGCCGACGTTCCTGCACAGCATGATGCCGTTCGAAAGGATGAATGGTGTCATCAAAGGATACGTTCGCAACATGTCACGTCCAGAGGGAAGCATAGCCAGGGGCTTTCTGACCGAAGAGTGCATCTCCTACTGCACGAATTATCTAGGCATCGAGAACCCCGTTGGTCTGCCCGTCAACAGGCACCTCGGCAGGCTCGCTGGATGGGGTCACCGCGAGGGTCGCCACGAAATGCATGTCGACTTCGAGGGTCGACTCGCCGACTTTGAAAGAGCAAACCTAGTCGCGCTACTACACATAGACGTGGTCGATCCTTGGGTGGTAGAGCACAAAACCTTTATTGAGAAGACGTACAATGACCGAGGCCAACAGAGGACGGACGGAGATATAATCAAAGAGCACAACTCATGTTTCACGCGTTGGTTCAAGGAGAAGCTTCTGTCGTACCCTTTACATGAGGATTCTTCCGCGGAAGAAAAACTCATATTCGCCTTGTCACAGGGCGCCGAGCACAACCTGATGACGTATGAGGCGTACGATATCAACGGCTACACATTCTACACAGAGGGAAAGGACATGAAGAGCGATTATCAGAACTCCGGGGTAACGATGGAATCCTACACCGGTAACGACAAGGACAGATACTACGGAAGGATCGAGGAGATCTGGGAGCTGAGCTACGCTGGAGAGAAGGTCCCGATGTTCCGTGTCAGATGGGCCAAGAGCGTCCTAAAAGAAGGCCGGTATTTCACCACCATGGTTATACCCGAAGCCAAATCCAAGACCGCGGGCGCAAACGTCACCGCGAAAAATGAGCCATGGGTACTGGCTTCCCAAGTGGACCAATGCTTCTTCATTACCGACCCGCCAAAGCCCAGTCGTGTTGTCGTGAGGAGAGGCAAAAGGAACATCATCGGAATGGATGGAGTCGCCAATGAGCAAGACTTCGACAAGTACGGCGACCCGAAGATGGAAGATGACGACGACGATGAAGTACCATACACCACAAGAAGAAGCAGGACCACCCTACCTAAAGGACGTCCGTTCAAGAGAAGATCAATTCAAGGGGTTCGGGGCTAAATTATTCAACCGCGAGAAAGAAGGGCAAGAAGATTGTGAAAAGATAGCTAAGATCGAATCACGACGTGTCGGCCACGTGTGTGTGTGTCAGTGGCAAGCTCAATTATTACATGCAACTAAATTATTACATGTATCACTTGATTTCAACCATGTCATCTAATTCTAAATCTTTGCACAATGGTTTTATCACTCCATTTGCATTTTCCTTTTCTTTTATCTCAAATCTTAAATTATCACAATGGTTTAAGTACGTGGTCTAATTAGAAATATTATTAAAGATCTTTTAAACATATATTATATTACTTTATATTATATTAAAATTGCCATGTGTTTATTTTAAAGTGTTTGGAAGTTTATCATAAGGTTAAAATAAAATTTTAAAAAAGGTGCAAAAAATGGGGTTGCCAAGATTCGAACCTGGCCGGCCGGGTGACTTGCTTAATGTATCAAGGGACCAACCACTAGGCCATGTAAGTGGTTCTGTCCATAGCCACACACGCAATTGTTTTAACCTATTAGTACTAATAGTAATGGCGCACCCCTTAAAAGTGCGCCATTGCTATCACTGTTTTTATGGCGCACCAGGGGAAGGTGCACCATTGCTATTCATGTTTTTATGGCGCACCCCTAGATGGTGCGCCATTGCTAACCTTCCCCCCTCTGTGTGTAGGTGCGTTCTGTCCATCTCGCGCTGTCCCTCTCCCTCGCCAGATCCCCCTCGCCCCCCGCGCCCGCTCCACCGCCGCCCCGCCGCGCCGTCCCCTACCTGCTCGTCTCCGGTGACCCCCTCCGCTCCGGTGGCCTCCCTCTCCCTCCCTTCCTCTCTCTCTCCCTCCCTCCCTCTCTCTCTCTCTCTCATCGTGCGCGCCCCTCCTCTGCAGCAGATCGAGCGCCTCTCCCGCGACTGCCCGCCGCGCCCCCCCTACCTGCTCGTCTCCGGCGACCCCCTCCGCTCCGGTAAGCCTCCCGCTCCGGTAAGCCTCCCGCTCCCTCCCTCCCTCTCTCTCTCCCTCCCTCTCTCTCTCTCTCACCGTGCGCCCCCTCCTCTGCAGCAGATCAGCCCGTCTCCACCGCCGGTCCAGGACCCCCATCCCAGGAGCAACGCCGGCGACCACTCCATAGGCAGGTAGCCACCACTCCCCCTCCCACTCATTTGGTTCTGTTGTACTTCTCAATTTGTGCCGCTTATGTTTATTTTACAGGTTTTTATTTATTAAGATTTGCAAAACAGAAGTAGATTAACAAAAATGCCTTGAGTTAGATAGCAAAACTTATTTCCTGTTACTTACCTTGGAACATAATGGCAACCCTTACACAAAAGTAAGTTTGGGGCACATACGGTGGACTAGCCACATGAGTTGTACTGATGCACCATATGCCCCAAGAACGGGAGTAACACCGTGTCTCAATTTCCGCTGCTACTAGATTTTGATCTTCTGGACTATGGAGAGGAGGAAGAGGGCATGCCTCAAGATTACACAAAAAATTTACCTAGCTCTCTGTGTAGTGTAGTGTAGTTGCAACAACACAGTGCACTAGTTCTTTCTCTGTGTCACCAACACAGCAAAGCATCATCCATTAACCTTTCATCAACAAACAAAAATAAATAGATATATATATATATGTAGCATAACGCAGATCTGTGCTAACTGAACAAGTTGACACTGCTACTGCTACTGACTGAATCTGCAGCAGCTCTGAATCAATGAGACACATCCGTCCATTCATACATAGCCAGCTGTTGAATCAAAGTATTAAGCCATGGAATATTTGACAAACTAAACTACTAGTTACCAGTCAGTACAACTCGGACAGTATAAACCAACCAAACATAGCAATGGTATTGATTGAGGAATGTATGCATGCAGTAAAGTGCCAGCATCCATCTACTTGCTATTTAATTTTTCTAGGTTGTAGTTTCTGTAACATCTACCTGCTATCTATTTTTATTTTTCTAAAGTGAAATTTACACATATAAATCCTAGAATATTATTATCTTTTCATTTTACAGAAACATCAGCAAACAGCTAGGGGAGTTTGTCAGCCACTCTTTTCGACGCCATAATTTTCGCAGCTTGTACAACTATAGTGGTAAGTTATAGCTTTGAGCTCTTTAATTTATGTCTGAAACAATTGTCTTTGTGTGAATCATCATGTGTGTTTCTGCCCTTTTGTATGTTATTATTTTTCTGAGTAGGAACAGGACATGCCACCACCGAACTTGGCTCCATAAGGTTTAACACAATGATGATGGACATAATTCATAGTATATCTAGTATAGAGAAGCGATGTATTAGGCCATATATACATTCAGGAGCAGTAGCTTTGCTAGTGGGTCACTTACCAAGTTGCATAGAAGTCGACCAGTAAAGGCTTTTTAGACTTCTCCAATAACTCTTCAAAGGTAGAAAATGTTTCCTTCTTAGCTTTGACCTATCAGAAAAGATAGAAACCACAGAGAAAGTAAAAAAAAAAATAGGCATATTTCAAAAGCAGCAGATCATTCAGTAATTAGAACAAAGTAGAATGTTTCTTTTTCATTTCTATGATAATGTGTGTAGATGACTACTGTCAAAGAGGGTTGCACCATTGAGTATGTTAGCAGGTGACTTGCCAAACACAACATAGCTGCTGATGGCTCTTCACCTACATCAAGTTAACAGCCGATTGGCGGAAGAGTTTATATTATATGATTGAACTGGACCTCCGAACATAGTACACAAAGTGCCAGCGTATATAACCCTTGGCTACAGATTTCACAATGGCAAAGCAGAGATATCACCAGTGCCAGCGTATATAACCCTTGGATAATGATTTTGCAGGTACCCCGAGAGGCCCTTGAGTTTGCCGGAATGTCGATTAACTTCCGTTCCGGCAAATTCGGGTACTCCATATGTCCTATTTTCAGCAAAGGTCATGCTGAAATTTTCCGTGAATTTTAGCATGACTTTGCTAAAAATAGGACATATGGGGTACTTGCGACTAATGCATGGGCCGGGGTATCTTAGTACTTAATTAAGTAGGATCAACTGTTTTTTTGTCCATCACTCGATAAACTACATGTGTGTGAGAGAGATAGTGAGAGGAGACAAGAAGAAGGGGGTTAGGAAGGGACTTGGACCTTAGCAACAACACACTAACAGGTCCAAACTTTTTTCCTATTTAGAGCGAACATGGCCGACAACTATGAGGTCGGCGGTTCGGGCGGCAAGCCATTCTGGGAGCTGTCCCAGGAGATGGAGGGAGACCCTCACCGCTATGAGGACGCCGCAGAAGATACCGATCCCGACTACACAACCCCTAGTGGCGTCGAGGATGACACCACTGATGGTGCCGCCGAGGATGCCACCATTGATGATGGCGGCGCACGCACAGATGGCAGCCAACCGAAGAGGCAACGGAAGGACCGGCGCCCGAACGTGCTCGGCACCGTCAAGGAGGAATTTACTGAAGTGTCCTCCGAGGGGCATCCAACGGCGCCCAAAGAAATAGTCAAGGGGTACTCGGTTCAGCTCGGGTGCATTCTCCGGAGCACCGTCTCGATCAACACCGAGAACCTAAGGCATCGTGACCGAGGGAATTTGCGCAACCTCCTCTTCACGAAGCTGCACGAACGATACAAGTTCCCCGGTGACTTCGCAAACACACGCCTCTCAGGGAATAAAGTGAACAGTGCCGCCCTCACGAAGATGAGCAAGGCCCTGGCTACTTGGAGAGGCGCGGTGAAGAGCATGATTGAAAAAGGTGATAGTTATGAGAAGATCAAGGAGAAAAATCCTTCGATCAGCGAAGATGACTACCGGGAGTTCAAGATCAAGTGCGAGAGCAACGCATCCGGGGAATCAAGTCAGTGGGGGAAAGATATGCGGGACTTGAACTTAGGGGTCCACAAACTCGGTCCCGGCGGTTACAGAGTGGCGGAACCTATATGGGACAAGGAGGATGCGGAGCGTGCCGAGCAAGGCCTACCGCCCCGCTTCGAGAAATACCGTGACAAGCAGACCAGGAACTATGTCAGGGCCCGGTACAAGATTGACCCGGTAACCAAGGAGCTTACCACGGATCCGAAGACCAAGGCGCTTGAGCGTGTTCTGGTAAGGAATACACCCCCGCGTAATTAGCTCCATATGGTTGCATTCTAATTAATGAAGCCAAATTTCTAAATGGTTCACGTTCCTTCCCCAGGACACTGAAAGCAGTAGCGCGGGGTCGTCTCAGAGCTCCCCTTTTGACACCCCTTTAAATAGGGCGTTGAACATAATGAAAAACAAGGATAAGCTTAGTAAGCCGTCGTCAGCTGGTCGTGTGGCCGGCAAAGGCTTGTCCACGAAATGGTCGGAATACTATACCGCTGGGCGAAAGGAGAGAAAGACCAGCTCGGAAAGCCAGCAGCGCGAGGTTCAACAACTCAAGGCACAAGTGGCGCGGATTCCGGAGATGGTCGAAGAGCAAGTGCGAGACCAACTGGGAGCGACGATCACCGCCATTATACCTACCTTGGTTTCTGGGCTGCAGGCGTGGGTGGCGGGCGGCCAACAGGGGCCGCCCCCGATTCCCAGCTTCACGGGCAGCAACTCGCGCAACGCGCCGGCGGCGCCATTGGTGTCTCAGGCGGAGACGGCATTGGTGTCTCCCGCAGCGGCGCCATTGGTGTCTCCCGCGGCGGCGCCATTGGTGTCTCCGGCGGAGGCGGCATTGGTGTCTCCCGCGGCGGCGCCGGCATTGCAGCTTAATGCACCCGGGTGTGGGAAGAATACGCCGGCCGGCACCTCGGCAGCAAGCGGCCCCTCCGTCAATTGCACGCCCGCCGTTGGCGGTGCCTCGACATTAGCCGAGCTCGACGCCATCACGGTAACTAATTAAGCCTCTCGGCCGATGACTTCATCTCCTTGCCTTTGACTGGGCATCCCTGACGCCCTACATGTTTTCGCAGGGCGTCGCCGACGTTCCATGCACTCTTCTGCACTTCGTGGACGGCGAGCTGATCGATGTCGCCAAGGCCAGAATCGTTCAACCGGGCAGCCGCGTGTTCCACGGTAATCCGATGCCACCCACCGTGTATAGGGTTCAACTGGTTCGGGTGCTGCGGGGCTGCGACGACTTGTTACCTCCGTTTCGACCCGCTGGGGCCGACGAAGACGATGTGATGACCCTCAGCGCCTGCTTAAGCTGGCCCCTGCTTTGGCCGAAGAGCCAGATTCGTTTGGGGGCGGGGGACACCACCCCACAGACAACACCGCCAGTCGTGCCGGCGCCAAGCCATGGCAAGACCGCCGCAACGCTACCGGACATGCCGGACATGCATATGGCACAGGATCCGGGCATGCATATGGCACAGGATCCGGACGACGACGACGGTACATTTACCAAAGTCGATAAGTACTTCAACGAACATGGGTACGATGATGAATTCTTGGGGCCTCCTTCTCAAGAACCCAACCCTGCAAAAGACGATCGCGATCTAGCTGGTACCGCGGAGAAACCCAATTGCAACAGGCGTCGTCTGGCGTTCAGTTCTCAGGAGACGCCTCCAGCTGCCGCCTTCACCGAGCCTCAGATAGCCGAGGTGCGAAATATTATCAGCCCCAACACACTCAAGAAGGCGGTCTCTCAGCAGAACTCGATCCCATTACAGCAGAAGAAGAAGGGACGGAAAAGAAAGATTAAGGGTGCGAGCCAGCCGGCACCGAGTACGATCCGTGCTCAGGACGGGCCACCTTCACCTAAGGATATCTCGAGGAGGGTGCATGTGGCGGGTAGGCCGATGCTACCGACTAATCTGCTCAATGCTGCAACCGGTGCTATGCGGAGTCTGCATGACATTGTTCTTTCTTTGGAGAAGCGGCGTCTCCGAGAGAATGATGTGGCATACCCGGTTTTCGTGGCCAAGGTGCCAGAGGGCAAGGGCTTTGTGGATAGCGCCATCGGGGGTATGATCGTCCTGCGGTTTGATGACATCTTCGCTATGTTTAACCTTCATCCGCTGCACTACACCTTCGTTCGGCTATTTTCGCTGAGTATGGAGATGCGGATCATTAGAGACAAGACCCCGGACATCGTGATAGTCGACCCCTTCTACATGCGTGCCAAGATCTTGGGCAGCGCTGGGGACCGGCAAGTCGCGAGTTCATACCTCGAAGGCGTCATTCTGGCGAACCCAGATAAGGATAACTTCCTCGTGACTTACTTTACCGAGTAAGTCATCCCCTCATCGCCCCGTAACATATGATTTCTTAGATTTCGATCGTTCTTTTTTTTTCTAACATTCCGTGTTTTGTGCAGTGACACACATTGCACACTCATCCTCTTAAGCCCGAAATATTCCATGGCCACGTATTTTGACTCGGACCGTCAGTCGAAGAAAGACTACACAAATATCAAGAAAGTTCTTGATGATGTTCTCCCCGGCTACGCCAGATCTGGAGGCACCTTCAACAGGCCAATTCGTAGGTACGGCAAGCACGTGTTCGCCCACACTACGACGTTCCCCTGCGTCAAGCAGCCGCCTGGCGGTCAGAAGGATGCCTACTACGCCCTCCATCACATGCGGGCGATCGTGCGGGACCATGATCACCTTCTGCTACCAAATAATCTCAAAGATTGGGCCGCAAGCTTGTCGGCAATCCAGGACACGGACATCAGACAAGAATTCTTTCGCATCCAGTCGGAGTTTGCGGAAATCATCCATCAAGATGTCCTTCGTACCTCGGGGCAGTTCTACCTTAGATATCAACCGTCCAACAGTGACATAGAAACAACGCTACAAATGCAGGCTGACAACGACCGCGATTTCATGACCATCACGATAGACGGCGGCTTCATCCACGCTCCGGTCCCTGAGTCGAGTCGAAAGTAGTGATGGTATGTAGTTCTGAAATATCGATTAGCTCTCTAGTTTGGACAGTCGTTCAACTTATATGTAATCGATGCTATTTATTAGTAGGACCACGAATCGTGCTATTAATGTGTTGCTTTTCTCTTTCGATCCTTTTGTTGCATACTTATATATTGCTTATGTATTGTCTGTGAATTGCTACTAACGTTTTGTTTGTCTAGTGCATAGAGATGCCGTCGTATGTCGTGTACAAGGGTAAGGTTCCCGGAGTCTACGACGACTGGGAGGAGTGTCGGAAACAGGTTTACCGTTTCAGCGGTAACAGTTACAAAGGGTACACCACTAGGGCGGAGGCGGAAGCTAGATACGCGCACTATCTAGCGGGAGAGAGGAGGGAGCGGAGGAGGAACCGGATGAAGACCAGTTTCATCGCGATGATGCTCATCGTGATGACCGCAGCTCTCTTCTATGTGATGGTAGTTTAGATGATCGATATCGACTTGTAATGTGGACAAACTCGCTACTCGCGGTCTAGCTCGAGACTTGTAAATGTTCTAACTTTGTTCGGTCTTTTGAATTCGGAGACTAGCTAATATGATGAATTGTATTCGGAGACTAATCTTCTATTGTATTCGATGAATCTGCTGTTGCTGTGTGGTGCTAGCTATATTCTGTCAAATAATATATTTTGTAACCTGTGAAAATATCAGAAACGAAAAAAATAATAATCCCTAATATTCATACTAGTGGCGCACCACCACATAGTGCGCCATTAGTAAGCCAGAGCACACTAATGGCGCATCATCTACCAGTGCGCCATTAGTATGCCAAAGCACATGGGTAAATATGGCCCCTGGGTGGCATACTAATGGCGCACCGTGGGCTATACTAATGGCGCACTGCATGGTGCGCCATTAGTATACCAGATACTAATGGCGCACCAGTGGTGCGCCATTAGTAAAAAATTCTAATGGCGTGGTGCTAGTGGCGCACCTGTAGTGCGCCATTAGTAGCGAAAACAGGTGCGCCACTAGCACCCCTTTTCCTAGTAGTGCGCTAAGGGACACTTCAGCGGAGCATTTAATGCTCTTGTCCTAAACCGTCAGTGTTAGGTATGATAACACTGTAGATACTTTACACCTCATGTATGCACTGTACGCCATTGTTGGTGACCCCTTCGAACGTATAAAAGGAGGCCCAAGGCGTAGCTACAGGGGGATCGGCTCCTAGCCATTCTGCATGTGTAGCAGCTGTTTACTATAGCGCTCCCAGAACTAGAGCTAGAACACACCTAATACAACCAAGCAGGAGTAGGGTTTTACGCATCTTTGCGGCCCGAACCTGGGTAAAATCCCCGCGTGTTGATTGCTCGATCTGCTCTTTGTGCAAACCTTCTCCCTGCCGAATCGTAAAGGGATCCTCCCGGTCCCATAGGTGTCGTTTCTCCGACAGGTGGGTTCTCTTGCTTTAAGAATTTGACTTACATATCGTTGATAGGAAGGGAGCTGAGAACCCCGTAGCTGGTAACTTGTCTAGGTTAGAAAATATTCTTGATGACCCACTACCTATTGATGATAGGTAGCCCTGATGAACAGTTAGCTGCAATAAGTGTTCTCAAAACACCCCTTGGTATGCTGATTATGCTAATTACATTGTCACTAAATATATACCACCTAGCTTCACATACCAACAAAAGAAAAAAATCTTCTATGATTTACGACATTACTTTTGGGATGACCCACATCTTTATAAAGAAGGATTAGATGGTATTATTAGACGTTGTGTACCTGAGCATGAACAGGAACAAATCCTACGGAAATGTCATTCCGAAGCTTATGAAGGACATCGTGCGGGAGATAGAACTGCTCACAAGGTATTACAATCTGGTTTTTATTGGCCTACTCTCTTCAAGGATGCCCGTAAGTTTGTCTTGTCTTGTGATGAATGTCAAAGAATTGGTAATATCGGTAAGCGTCAAGAAATGCCCATGAATTATTCACTTGTTGTTGAACCATTTGATGTTTGGGGTTTTGATTATATGGGACCTTTTCCTTCCTCTAACGGGTACACTCATATTTTGGTCACTGTTGATTATGTCACTAAGTGGGTAGAGGCTATTCCAACTAGTAGTGCTGATCACCACACCTCCAATAAAATGCTTAAAGAGGTTATCTTCCCGAGGTTTGGAGTCCCTAGATATTTAATGACCGGTGGTGGTTCACACTTTATTCATGGTGCTTTCCGTAAGATGCTTGCTAAATATGATGTTAACCATAGAATTGGATCACCCTATCATCCTCAATCTAGTGGTCAAGTTGAACTTAGCAATAGGGAAATAAATTGACATTACAAAAAACTATCAATAGGTCTCGAAAGAATTGGTCTAAGAAACTAGATGATGCACTTTGGGCTTATAGGACAGCTTATAAAAATCCTATGGGTATGTTTCCATACAAAATGGTATTTGGAAAAGCTTGTCATTTGCCTCTAGAATGCGAACATAAAGCATTTTGGGCAATTAAAGAACTCAACTATGATTTCAAACTTGCCGGTGAAAAGTGGCTATTTGATATTAGCTCACTAGATGAATGGAGAACCCAAGCTTATGAAAATGCCAAACTATTCAAATAAAAAGTAAAAAGGTGGCATGACAAAAGAATCCAAAAGCGGGAATTCAAAATAGGAGACTATGTTCTTTTGTTCAACTCTCGTTTAAGATTTTTTGCAGGTAAGCTTCTCTCCAAATGGGAAGGACCATATATTATCAAAGAGGTTTATCGTTCTGGAGCTATCAAGATTAATAATGCCGAAGGTACTAATCCGAAGGTGGTCAATGGACAAATAATTAAGCACTATATCTCAGGTACGCCTATTAACGTTGAAAGCAATGTTATCCAAATCATGACCCCGGAGGAACACATAAAAGAAACCTTCCGAAACACTCCAGAATTCTGAAAAATAGGAGGTATGTGATACGGTAAGTAAACGGACTCCGAAAAATCTGCAAAAATATTTTTTGTTGGTTTTGGAATATTAGAAAATTTTGGAAATTAAGAAATAAACCAGAAGGCGATCGAGGTGAGCACGATACACCAGGGCGTGCCAGCCCTACCAGGCACGCCCTGGTGGGTTGTGCCCACCTCGGACACCTTCCCGACTCCGTTTTCTTTCCATATGCTTGTTTCCCAAGAATATAAATTCTCTATATATACCCCCGACTGTTTTGACGACCGCATCGCAGAAAAATCCTCTGTTCTTGTTTCGTGTTGTTTTCTCGTCAGATCTACATCTCCATGGCTCCACTAGGCTCATCCAAGGACAAGTTCTTCGAGAAGGTCATCAACCCATACTTTCCGGAGGTGATGAAGCACCCTCAAGCCATTGAGATGCGTGAAGGGGTGCTCCACATCCATGATGTGTAGGGACCCAGGAGGACCGAAAGCGTGGAGGCTAGGCTCGAGGCGGTGGAACAAGACATCTTCAAGTGTCAAACGATGGTGGAGCGTGGACTTAGTGCCAATCACTCCATGATCACGGAATTCACCCGTGATCATATGGTGGATGGCCGGTCTGTGAAGGACACCATCTCCACCCTCAACGAGCAAATCAATTTTCTGCAAAGCCAAGTTTATGATCTTCAAAACCAAGTTTTTGAATATGAAGCAAGATTTAAAGGTATGAGTTTAGCTGCCAGTTGCAGGACTCAAGGGACTCTTGCGTCAACTTTTGATGGGGAGCCCTTGCCCTGGAAGCTGGAGGACAAGCCTACCACATCATCACCACTACCTTCTTCATCACCACCACCAAAGGAGACTTGAGCACACGGGTATGGGCACTCCCCTTGGCTTGAGCCAAGCTTGGGGGAGGTGCCACGGTATCGTATCGCCATCACTTTTATTCAAATTTACCTATCCTAGTTCGATCTTTAGTTTCCTTTTGATTTAGTGGAATAAAAGTTTAGCATGATCTATTTTCGTGTGTTAGTTTCATGGTCTATCTATCTATGTAATCGAGTGAGAGTTATATAATAAAGTTTAGTTCGAGTGTTGCTTCTATACTTTCTTGTTGCAATCAAAATAAAGGAAAAAGAAATAAATGAAAAGAATCATATGTTAATCTTATGGCAAGTAATGACATCACATAAGGAAAAGTATAAGTAGTAAAATTTATTGGAGATTGACAAACATAGCATTGGTCAATGATGCAATTCATGAAAGAATTAATAAGGGAAGAGAAGATTCACATGCAAATACACCATCTTGGACATATTTTATGATTGTGAGCTGATACGTCTCCAACATATCTACTTTTCCTCACTCTTTTGCCCTTGTTTTGGACTCTAATTTGCATGATTTGAATGGAACTAACCGGGACTGACGCTGTTTTCAGCAAAACTACCATGATGTTGTTTTTGTGCAGAAATAAAAGTTATCGGAATGGAGCGAAACTTTTTGGAGAATTATTTCAGAATAAATGAGAATTATTGGAGCCAAAATCCACCGAAGAGGGGGGCCAGGGTGAGCATCACCCACCAGGGCGTGCCAGGCCCCCTGGGTGCGCCCTGGTGAGTTGTGCCCTACCTCGTGGCCCCACTGGCCCTAACTCCGCCACTATAAATTCCTATTTTCGGAGGAAAAAATCAGAAAAAAGTTTCATCGCGTTTTACGATACGGAGCCGCCGCCACCTCCTGTTCTTCATCGGGAGGCCAGATCTGGAGCCCGTTTGGGGATCCGGAGAGGGGAATCTTCGGTCTTCGTCATCACCAACCTTTCTCCATCACGAATTCCATGATGCTCGCCACCGGGAGTGAGTAATTCCTTCGTAGGCTTGCTGGTCGGTGAGGAGTTGGATGAGATTCATCTTGTAATCGAGTTAGTTTTGTTAGGGCTTGATCCCTAGTATCCACTATGTTCTGAGATTGATGTTGCTATGACTTTGCTATGCCTAATGGTTGACACTAGGGCCCGAGTGCCATGATTTCAGATCTGAACCATTTATGTTATCATCTCTATATCTATGTTCTTGATCCGATCTTGCCTAATAATTTGCACCTATTATGTGTTATGATCTGTCAACCCCATAGTGACAATATTTGGGATACTTCGCGGTGATGACCGTAATTTGAGGAGTTCATGTATTCACCGTGTGTTAATGCTTTGTTCCGGTTCTCTATTAAAAGGAGGCCTTAATATCCCTTAGTTTCCTTATGGACCCCGCTGCCACGGGAGGGTAGGACAAAAGATGTCATGCAAGTTCTTTTCCATAAACACGTATGACTATTTACGGAATACATGCCTACATTACATTGATGAACTGGAGCTAGTTCTGTGTCGCCCTAGGTTATGACTGTTACATGGCGAATATCATCCAACGAGTTACCGATCCAGTGCCTACGACCTTTCCACTTATTGTTCTTACTAAGTTATTACTGCTGTTGCTACTGTTCCAACTGCTACAAAACTATTGCTACTATTGTTACTGCTATCAAACTATCATATTATTGTGCTACTGATCACTCTGCTGCAGATATTTAATCTCCAGGTGTGGTTGAATTGACAACTCAACTGCTAATAATCTCAAGTATTCTTTAGCTCCCCTTGTGTCAAATCTATAAATTTGGGTTGAATACTCTACCCTCAAAAACTGTTGCGATCCCCTATACTTGTGGGTTATCAAGACCTTTTTCTGGCGCCGTTGCCGGGGAGCATAGCAATATTTGCTGAGTCACTTGGGATTTATATCAGTTTATCACTATGAAGAATCTGAAGGATACTAAGACCAAGATTTTTCCCTCTACTACGATGGGAGGTAAGGAACTGCCATCACACTTTGCACTTGATTCACCTTCTGTTATGAGTAAGCTTGCAACACCACCACATGCTAGTAATTCTGATATGTCACAAGTTATTGATGATGCTACCTCTTCTATGAATTATGCTATTGATAATGCTAGTGCCATGCTTGATGATAATGTGCCACTAGGAGAATTTCTTGATGAACAAATTGCTAGAGCTAAAGAGAAAGAAACTGCTGAAACTGATGAAATAGCTGAAACTGATGAAGCTTATGAAACTGATGATAATTATGAAACTCCTATTAGTCTTAGCTCTCCTAAGTTTGAAATGCCTAAGATACCTGAAGGTTATGTTATGGACGAGGAGATAACTAGAGAAATTCTTTCTTGCAAGGATAGACACGATCTTAAGAAATTGCTATGCAAGTATAAGGAAAAGACTTTGAATGCTAGAATGTAATGTGATCCTAAGTTCGCTACTTCACCTATCTTTGTTACTGATAAGGATTATGAGTTCTCTGTCGACCCAGAGTTAATTACTTTGGTTGAATCTGATCCTTTCCATGGCTATGAAACTGAAACTGTAGTGGCACACCTTACTAAGCTGAATGATATAGCCACCCTCTTTGCTCATGATGAGAAGATTCGCTACTATTATATCCTTAAGTTATTTTTGTTCTCATTAAAGGGTGATGCTAAGATATGGTACAATACTCTTGCTCCTGGTTGTGTGCGTAGTCCCCAGGATATGATCTACTACTTCTCTGAAAAATATTTTCCTGCTCATAAGAAACAAGCTGCCTTATAGGAAATATTTAATTTTGTGCAAATTGAAGAAGAGAGTCTCCCACAAGCTTGGGGGAGGCTTCTCCAGTTGCTTAATGCTTTGCCTGATCATCCTCTCAAGAAAAATGAAATACTTGATATCCTTTATAATGGACTTATCGATGCTTCTAGGGACTTCCTATATAGTTGTGTTGGTTGTGTTTTCAGGGAACGAACTGTTGAACAAGTCGAGGAATTATTGAATAACATATTGAAGAATTATGATGATTGGACTCTCCCTGAACCACCGCCTAAACCCACTCCGAAGAAGAGGGGTATCTTATTTCTCAGTCCTGAAGATATGCAAGAGGCAAAGAAATCTATGAAGGAAAAAGGTATTAAAGCAGAGGATGTGAAGAATTTGCCACCTATTAAAGAAATACATGGCCTTGACACACCACCACCTCCACAAGTGGTAAAGGTAAATTCTTTATTAAAGTTTGATGAAGGTGACATTCCTCATAATAAACATCGTAGTCAATGCTTATATGAGTTTGACAACTATATTATGAAGCAAGATCATTTCAATGCTCATGTTCTGAAACAATTGAAATACAACTCCGATATGATTGCTCGCTTGAGTGACTTGCTATTTAGAATCAGTAATGATGTTAGAGGTGTAGGAAAACATGCCTCTATGGTTCAAACTCAGTTAGAACAAGTAGCTAAGTCTCAAAAAGAATTGCTTGATGAAATGAATAATAATATGCATGATTTTGTTGCTAGAGTAGTAACTAGAGGAGGTAGAATGACCCAAGAACCACTTTATCCTGAGGGTCATCCTAGAAGAATTGAACAAGACTCTCAGAAAACTAATCATGATGCACCTAGTCCTTCTAAGAAGAAAAAGAAAAAGAAAAATGATAGGACTTTGCATACCTCTAGTGAACCCGAGACACAAAAACCTCCTGATAATAATGATGTCTCTATTTTCGATGCTGAAACTCAATCTGGTAGTGAACATTCACCTAGTGATAATGAAAATGATAAAGAACCAGATAATGATGTTGAAATAGAACCTGCTCCTGATCTTGATAACCCACAACCTAAAAATAAACGTTATGATAAAAGAGACTTTGTGGCTAGGAAACATGGTAAAGAAAGAGAGCCATGGGTTCAGAAACCCATGCCCTTTCCACCTGAGCCATCTAAGAAAAAGGATGATGAAGAATTTGAGCGCTTTGTTGAAATGATTAGGCCAGTCTTTTTGCGTACCCGCTTAACTGATATCTTGAAGATGGCCCCCTATGCAAAGTATATGAAAAAAAATCATCACTAATAAGAGAAAAATACCGGAAGCTGAAATCTCAACCATGCTTGCTAATTATTCTTTTAAGGATGGAGTACCTAAAAAACTCGGAGATCCTGGAATACCGACTATACCTTGCTCCATTAAAAGAAACTATTTCAAAACTGCCTTGTGTGATTTGGGAGCCGGTGTTAGTGTTATGCCTTTCTCCTTATATAAAAGACTTGTTTTGAATAAACTCACACCTACTGAGACATCATTGCAAATGGCAGACAAATCAACGGCCATACCTATCGGTATTTGTGAGGATGTGCCCGTTGTTGTTGCAAACGTTACTATCTTAACAGACTTTGTTATTCTTGAGATGCTCGAGGACGACAACATGTCGATTATCCTTGGTAGACCCTTTTTGAATACTGCAGGGGCTGTTATTGATTGCAATAAAAGCAGTCACTTTTCATATCAATGGTAATGAGCACATGATGCACTTTCCGAAGAAACAGTTCCAAGTGAATGGTATAAATGTTATTGAAGAATCTCCGACCATCACTATTGGAAGTTTTCGATTACCTCTACCTACTGCTAAAAAGAAATATGATATACTTATTGTTGGGGATATGCACATCCCCATTGAGGTAATTTAGTGTTTTATGAAAGTTCTTCGGTTTCATGCTAATCGGAAGTGGTTGTTAATAAGACTTGATCAACCTTATTAATGGATCATTTTTGAGAGGTATGAAGTTGATGAATCTAGTAAGCACAACTCTCTGCTCCCACCTTTTATTTTCTGTTTTAGTTAGTCAAATAAAATAAAATGCCATGTTTATCCTATTTTCTGTTTTCTCCGTGCAACAAAAAATGACCAAAAAAAAATTCTCAGAATGCCCTGAAAATTTAACAAGATTTTTTCCCGAATATTTATGAATTTTTGGTGCAAATAACACCAGAGGGGGGTGCACCTAATGCCCACAAGACACCAGGGCGTGCCAGCCCCCCCAGGCACACCCTGGTGGGTTGTGGCCACCACGTGGGCCCCCTCACTTATACCTTTAGCCCACATCATCACCTACCTCCAGCAAAAAATCACCACAACCACCATTTTCGTGTTCTTGCTCTCAAACCCGCGGATTTCGTTCTCTTTGCTTGAAGCTCCGTTTCCGAAACTGTTTGGAGGGATTGCTACTTGGTATGTGCTCCTCCATTGCTCCAATTAGTTTTTGTTTTAGTGGGTTATTTTTAGAGTAATTAGCTACTCTTGGTGCTGCTGTAGATGAGCTTGCATGTTGAATTCTTAGAGTTCTAAGTAGTTTGAATGCTCAATATGGCCTCTATGCATGCTTAGGAGTAGTTGCTAACAATCTTACAAAGTTTTGTAGACAAAACTTTTGTGGACTAAAATTTTCAGAATTTTTATAGGAATAAAATGCAAATCTTTAGGAAGTTCTCCTCCAAGAAAAATGCCAATGGAGTCATTGGGGAATCATCGGACAATGACCTTCACACCCCAAGAAAGGTGGAGGTGCGGCCGTGTGAATGGCCGTATGATGCCTTCATGGAGGAGGCCGGGTTCCATCAAGAGTTCGCTCAGTTTGTTGCAAACGCTGAGTTAACCGTGTTCCTCGCAGCTAAGTGTGACCAATATCACATCCTTACAAATTCTGTTGTGCAAATCTTTAATTATCTAGGGAGAAACAACCCTCCTGAAGTGCAGTTTAATCTTTATGCTGAAACTTACACAATGTCGCTAACTGACTTCTGGAACATATGCTTGATCCCTTCTGATGGGGACTTGGGAGAACCTAGGCCATCTGAGTTTGAGGATTTTCTCCTCGCGTTAACCGTGGGTGAGGATATAGGCGTGTCGAGTGCCACTGCTACTAGCTTGCAGTTTCCTTTAGTACATTATTTCGCTTTGGTCATCACTAAGTGTTTAACCGCTTGGGAGAAGGTCGGCGCACTCAGTGCTACTGACCTTGCTATTTTACGTCGTGCACTTTATGATGATCACACCTTTAGTATGGGAGCTATTATTGCTCGACGCTTACATCTTAAGAAAACTAAGGGAAAGATACATGGTGGTATTTATGCTACTCGCTTAGCGAGACACTTTAGAATTCCATTTCGCCCACATGATTATCTCTTATCCCGAGTTTACCTTGATCATAAGTCACTGCAGGCTCACCAATTCCTTGATGTAACTGACTCTCCACGTGATATTCATTATAACCTAGTATTCAGCAAGGAAACATGTGATGTTATTCCGTTGCCTGCACCTGCTTTGTTTGATCCTATTGCCAGGAACGGATACAGGATCATGGCAGATGACATTATAGCTTACCGAAACAACCTAGCAGCTGCTGAGGAGGAGCCCCAGGGGTGGGATGCTCAGGTGCCGCCTCTGCCTCACTACGACTTGGGACCGGACGGCTACTACGGATGGTGATTACCAAGCTAGGCCAAAATCCTAAGCTTGGGGGAGTACGTATTTCCACCGACATTACTTTCATGTTAACACATTTCATTCCAGTTGTCGGTGTCCATGCTTGATTTGTTTTCTCGCTTTCTTCTTGTGTGTTTGAAAAACTTTGAGAAAACCCAAAAATATTTCTTACTTCTTTTTAGTTTTTCTTTCTAGCTTAGTTTAATTGTAGCATCGAAAGAAAAGCCAAAAAGATTTCTCGCTTCTTCTTTTACTTGTTGGGAGCTTTCCCGTGTAAATAATTTTTCTCATTTTGTTTTTCCTCTTTAATTTGCTTGCTTCAAGAAAAACCAAAAAAAAACTCCAAAAATATTTCAGTTTGTTTCTCTGAAATTCTTTTCTTTTTTACTTGAGTCGTACCTAGGAGAAGATCACGATGAAATTGTTGAGTGGTTCTCATCTACATTGTCGTTTATCCAACAAAGAGCCCATATTACTTTGTCTTCTCCTCTTGAATAAAATGTTTGCAGATTCCAGCTTAGTCCATGATACGTCTCCAACGTATCTATAATTTTTGATTGTTCCATGCTATTATATTTTCTATTTTGGATGTTTTATATGCATTAATATGCTATTTTATATTATTTTTGAGCTAACCTATTAACCTAGTGCCCAGTGCCAATTTCTTTTTTTTCCTTGTTTTTGAGTATTGTAGAAAAGGAATATCAAACGGAGTCCAAACGGAATAAAATTCTACGATGATTTTTCTTGGACCAGAAGGAACCCAGGAGACTTGGAGAAGAGACCAGAAGACCCACGGGTGGGCCACAAGCCACCAGGGCGCACCCCTGGGGGGGGGGCTGGCTTGTGGGCCCCCCGTAGCTCCTCCAACCCTAATTCTCCGCCTATAAATTCAGAAATATTCCCCCAATACCAAAAAGAGCCACGATAATACTTTTCCGCCGCCGGAAGCCTCTGTTCCCGTGAGATCCCATCTTGGGGCCTTGCTTGTACCTCCTACTGGATTGATACCTTGGTTCTCAACAACTGAGGGAAATACTTATCTACTTTGCTGCATCACCCTTTCCTCTTCAAGGGAAAACCAACGCAAGCTCAAGAAGTAGCAAGAAGGATTTCTGGCGCCGTTGCTGGGGAGGATACATAGCAAGTCAAGACATCAAGCCTACCAAGTACCCATCACAAACTCATCTCTTGCATTTACATTATTTGCCATTTGCCTCTCGTTTTCCTCTCCCCCACTTCTAAAACGATTTTCAGAAAAAACCAAAAAGATTTGCCTTTTTATTCGCCCTTCTTCCGTTCGTCTTTTCGTTTGCTTTTTGTTTGCTTGTGTGCTAGATTGCTTGCTTTGTCACGATGTCTAAGAATACCAAATTGTGCGACTTCTCCAATACTAATAATAGTGATTTTATTAGTACTCCGATTGCTCCCACCACTAGTGCGGAATCTTATGAAATTAATGCCGCTTTGCTTAATCTTGTTATGAAAGAACAATTTTCCAACCTTCCTAGTGAAGATGCCGCATCCCATCTAAATACTTTCGTTGAGTTGTGTGATATGCAAAAGAAGAAAGATGTGGATAATGATATTGTTAAATTGAAGCTATTTCCGTTCTCACTACGAGATCGTGCTAAAACTTGGTTTTCATCTTTGCCTAAAAATAGTATTGATTCATGGAATACGTGTAAATATGCTTTTATTTCCAAGTACTTTTCGCCCGCTAAGATCATCTCCCTTAGGAACGATATAATGAATTTTATGCAACTTGATCATGAGAATGTTGCACAATCTTGGGAGAGGATGAAACTAATGATTAGAAATTGCCCCGCACATGGTTTGAGTTTATGGATGATTATACAAATTTTTTATGCGGGACTGAATTTTGCATCTAGAAATCTTTTAGATTCCGCCACGGGTGGTACTTTTATGGAAATCACATTAGGAGAAGCTACTAAACTCCTAGATAATATTATGACAAATTACTCTCAATGGCATACCGAAAGATCTCCTACTAGTAAAAAAGTGCATGCTATTGAAGAAATAAACACTTTGAGTGAAAAGATGGATGAATTAATGAAATTGTTTGCTAGTAAGAGTGCTCCTATTGATCCTAATGATATGCCTTTGTCTTCTTTGATTGTAAATGATAATGAATCTATGGATGTGAATTTTGTTGGTAGGAACAATTTTGGTAATAACACGTATAGAGGTAATTTCAACCCTAGGCCGTTTCCTAGTAATTCCTCTAATAATTATGGTAATTCCTACAACAATCCTTATGGAAATTATAATAAGATGCCCTCTGATCTTGAGAATAATATTAAAGAATTTATTAGTTCGCAAAAGGTTTTCAATGCTACGATTGAAGAAAAATTGCTCAAGATTGATGATTTGGCTAGGAACGTTGATAGAATTTCGCTTGAGATTGATTCTTTGAAAATTAGATCTACTCCACCCAAGCGTGATATTAATGAGTCTTTAAAGGCTATGAGAACTTCTATTGACGAGTGTAAGGAAAGAACCGCTAGAATGAGTGCTAAGCATGAATGGCTTGAAAAAGTGTGTTCTCGGGATAATAATGATGAAGATCTTAAAGTGATTGATGTGACTCCTATTGAATCTTTGTTTTCTAATACAAATCTTGATAAATATGGGAATGTAGATAAGTCAACTTTAGTTAAAAGTCGTCCCAATGATTCGGAGTTTATAGATCTTAATGCTAAAATTGATAAAAGTGGGATTGAAGAGGTCAAAACTTTAAATAGCAATGAACCCACTCTTTTGGATTTCTAGGACTTTAATTATGATAGTTGTTCTTTGATTGATTGTATTTCCTTGTTGCAATCCATGTTGAATTCTCCGCATGCTTATAATCAAAATAAAGCTTTTACTAAACATATCGTTGATGCTATGATGAAATCTTTTGAAGAAAAACTTGAGTTGGAAGTTTCTATACCTAGAAAGCCTTATGATGAGTGGGAACCTACTATTAAGATTAAAATGAAAGATTATGAGTGCCATGCTTTGTGTGATTTGGGTGCTAGCGTTTCCACGATTCCGAAAACTTTATGTGATGTGCTAGGTTTCCATGAACTTGATGATTGCTCTTTAAATTTGCATCTGGCGGATTCCACTATTAAGAAACCTATGGGAAGGATTAATGATGTTCTTATTGTTGCAAATAGGAATTATGTGCCCGTAGATTTCATTGTTCTTGATATAGATTGCAATCCTACATGTCCTATTATTCTTGGTAGACCTTTCCTCAGAACGATCGGTGCAATTATTGATATGAAAGAAGGAAACATTAGATTCCAATTTCCGTTAAGGAAAGGCATGGAATAATTTCCTAGAAAGAAAATTAAATTACCTTATGAATCTATTATGAGAGCTACTTATGGATTGCATTCCAAAGATGACAATACCTAGATCTATTGCGTTATGCCTAGCTAGGGGCGTTAAACAATAGCGCTTGTTGGGAGGCAACCCAATTTTATTTTATGTTTTTTTGTTTTAGTTTCTGTTATTGAGTGATTTACACATAATTACCTCTGTAGTAATTGTGTTTTAGTGTTTTAATTAGTGTTTGAGCCAAGTAAGACCTTTGGGATGGTCTACGGTGATTGTTGATTTGATCTTGCTGAAAAACAGAAACTTTTGCGCTCAGTCCAGGAATTTTATCAATTCACCAGAGCGTCGAATGAGTCTGAAATTTTTACACAAGATTGATATAGAAATTTCCCAGATTGTCCAAATGTTTCAGAATTTTTGGAGTTACATAAGTATTTGAAGTTTACAGATTGCTACAGACTGTTCTGTTTTTGACAGATTCTGTTTTCTTTGTGTTGTTTGCTTATTTTGATGTATCTATGGGTTGTATCGGGGGGGGGGGGGGGGGGTATGAACCATGGAGAAGTTGGAATACAGTAGATATTACACCAATATAAATAAAGAATGAGTTCACAACAGTACCTAAAGTGGTGATTTATTTTTCTTATACTAACGGATCTGACGAGTTTTCTGTTGAGTTTTGTGTTGTGAAGTTTTCAAGTTTTGGGTAAAGATTTGATGGACTATGGAATAAGGAGTGGCAAGAGCCTAAGCTTGGGTATGCCCAAGGCACCCCAAGGAATATTCAAGGATACCAAAGAGCCTAAGCTTGGGGATGCCCCGGAAGGCATCCCCTCTTTCGTCTTCAATCCATCGGTAAATTTACTTGAGGCTATATTTTTATTCACCACATGATATGTGTTTTGCTTGGAGCGTCTTGTATGATATGAGTCTTTGCTTTTTAGTTTGCCACAATCATCCTTGCTGCACACATCTTTTGAGAGGGACACACATGAATCGTGAATTTATTAGAATACTCTATGTGCTTCACTTATATCTTTTGAGCTAGGCAATTTTGCTCTAGTGCTTCACTTATATCTTTTTAGAGCATGATGGTGTTTTTATTTTATAGAAATAATTGAACTCTCGCACCTCACTTATATTATTTTGAGAGTCTTTAAACAGCATGGTAATTGGTTTAGGTTATGAATTTAGTCCTAATATAATGGGCATCCAAGAGGGATATAATAAAAACTTTCATATAAAGTGCATTGAATACTATGAGAAGTTTGATTCCTTGCATATAGTTTTGAGATATAAAGATGGTGATATTAGAGTAATGCTAGTGAGTAATTGTGGATTGGTAGAAATACTTGTGTTAAAAGTTTGTGATTCCCGTAGCATGCACGTATGGTGAACCGTTATGTAACGAAGTCGGAGCATGATTTGTTTATTGATTGTCATCCTTTGTGTGAGGGTCGGGAGCGCGCGATGGTTAACTCCTACCAACCTCTCCCCTAGGAGCATGCGTCTAATACTTTGCTTTGATAACTAATAGAATTTTGCAATAAGTATGTGAGTTCTTTATGACTAATGTGAGTCCATGGATTATACGCACTCTCACCCTTCCACCATTGCTAGCCTCTCTAGTACCGCGCAACTTTCGCCGGTGCATTAAACCCACCATATACCCTTCCTCAAAACAGCCACCATACCTACCTATTATGGCATTTCCATAGCCATTCCGAGATATATTGCCATGCAACTTCCACCATTCCATTTATTATGACATGCACCATCATTTTCATATTGCTTTGCATGATCGTAAGACAGCTAGCATGATGTTTTCATGGCTTGTCCGTTTTTTGGTGTCATTTGCTATGCTAGATCGTTGTACGTCCCGGTACACCGCTGGAGGCATTCATATAGAGTCATATTTTGATCTAGGTATCGAGTTGTAATTCTTCAGTTGTAAGTAAATAAAAGTGTGATGATCATCATTATTAGTGCATTGTCCCATGAGAGGAAAGGATGATGGAAGCTATGATTCCCTCACAAGTTGGGATGAGTCTCCGGACTTTACAAATAATAAACGAGGCCAATGAAGCCCAAATAAAAAAAAGAGGCCAAAGATGCCCACCAAAAAAAATTGAGAGAAAAGAGAGAAGGGACAATGCTACTATCTTTTTTTTCCACACTTGTGCTTCAAAGTAGCACCATGATCTTCATGAGAGAGAGTCTCCTATTTTGTCACTTTCATATAACTAGTGGGATTTTTGATTATAATGCACACCCACTTAGTTTCTTTTTGAGCTTTCATACACTTATAGCTCTAGTGCATCCGTTGCATGGCAATCCCTACTCACTCACATTGATATCTATTGATGGGCATCTCCATAGCCCGTTGATACGCCTAGTTGATGTGAGACTATCTTCTCCTTTTCCTCACAACCTCTACCATATTCTATTCCACCTATAGTGCTATATCCATGGCTCACGCTCATGTATTGCGTGAAAGTTGAAAAGGTTTGAGAACATAAAAGGTGTGAAACAATTGCTTGACTTGTCATAGGGGTTGTGCATGATTTAAATACTTTGTGTGGGGAAGATGGAGCATAGCCAGACCATATGATTTTGTAGGGATAACTTTCTTTGGCCATGTTATTTTGAAAGGACACGATTGCTTTGTTAGTATGCTTGAAGTATTATTGTTTTTTATGTCAATATTAAACTGTTGTTTTGAATCTTATGGATCTGAACATTCATGCCACAATAAAAAATATTACATGGATAAATATGTTAGGTAGCATTCCACATCAAAAATTCTGTTTTTATCATTTACCTACTCGAGGACGAGCTGGAATTAAGCTTGGGGATGCTTGATACGTCTCCAACGTATCTATAATTTTTGATTGTTCCATGCTATTATATTATCTATTTTGGATGTTTTATATGCATTAATATGATATTTTATATTATTTTTGGGACTAACCTATTAACCTAGTGCCCAGTGCCAGTTTCTGTTTTCTCCTTGTTTTTGAGTATTGCAGAAAAGGAATATCAAACGGAGTCCAAACAGAATAAAATTCTACGATGATTTTTCTTGGACCAGAAGGAACCCAGGAGACTTGGAGAAGAGGCCAGAAGACCCACGGGTGGGCCACAAGCCACCAGGGCGCGCCCCTGGGGGGGGGCGCCCCCCTAGCTTGTGGGCCCCCCGTAGCTCCTCCAACCCTAATTCTCCGCCTATAAATTCAAAAATATTCCCCCAATACCAAAAAGAGCCACGATAATACTTTTCCGCCGCCGGAAGCCTCTGTTCCCGTGAGATCCCATCTCGGGGCCTTCCTTGTACCTCCTACTAGATTGATACCTTGGTTCTCAACAACTGAGGGAAATACTTATCTACTTTGCTGCATCACCCTTTCCTCTTCAAGGGAAAACCAATGCAAGCTCAAGAAGTAGCAGTCCATGGCACTCTTGCACTATTATTATCTTCTTATCATTCGGTCGTGCAAGTGAAAGGCAATAATGACGACATTTGATGAATTGGCTGTGGCAGAGAAAAGCGGGTATGAACTCAACTTGTTTTCGTTTTTTGTAAATATGTTTAACCTAGTATCCCTTGATTCAGCTCATTATGATCAAACATGTTTGCAATGACCATTAGAGATTATAGTTGTTCATGCCATGCTTAAGTAGCTAGGAGTGGATAATTATTTATCTTGGGTGTCAACATGCATTAAAATGGTTGTGATGTGGTATGATGATATGGTATCCTCCTCTGAATGTTTCAAGTGGCTTGACTTGGCACATGTTCACGCATGTAGTTGAATCCAAACCAACATAGCCTCCATGATATTTATGTTCATGGTGTCCATATCCAACTCATGCTAGTATTCAATGTTGATTATATGTAATGCATGTTCATGACCGTTTTCGCTCTCTAGCTGGCCGCTTCTCAATCTACTTGCTAGCCTTCGCCTGTACTAAGCGGGAATACTGCTTGTGCATCAAAACCCTTAAACCAAGTTATGCCAGATGAGTCCAGCATATCTACTTTTATGTGGTATTACCCTGCCGTTCCAAAGTAAATTTGCATGTGCCACCTCTAAAAATTCAAATGAACATTTGTTTTGTGTGCCTGGACCGCTCATGAAGCGACAGGGGGCGGTCAGTATCTTCCATGCTAAGCGGGTTATTCTCATGATGAGTGTTTATTCACTTGTCCTTACACGAGAGGGGCGGTAATTGGGATTCCCAGTCCCGAAATCAAAAATCAAAAAAATAATTAAACAAAACTCCCCCAGGAATGTTGTTGGTTTGGATGGTACCCGTGGATGTGGCTCACCGTGGAGTGTGATTGTTGGTGGAGGGGGAGTAAACCTTTACTTTTATCGATTGGGAACCGCCGCTAATTTGTTTAGCATGGAAGATATTGCTAACTCTTTGTCGTGACGTTGACAGGAAGGGTGTACCTCCCAAATTATATCTATCTCTGTTTTAAACTTTGAGGTCTGGCACCCCTGCAAATCGATGCTTCCCTCTGCGGCAGGGATTATCTATTTACTTTTATGTTGAGTCATCACCTTCTCAAATAAGCGCCAGACCTGAGAGCACTATTGTCATCATCATGCATTGTGTATAGTTGATGTTGGGTGCAGCATGACTGGATCTTTTCTACCATGAATTACCATGTTTAGTCGCTGCTTGAACTTTGGAGGTGCTCTGCATTTATGTTTTGCGGTCTCAGAAAGGGCTAGCGAGATACCACTTGTCGTCGTTGTGTCACAACAGATGCCAGGGGGTGGCTAATCGAGGTGAGAGCAAGGCTGCCGTGGAAGATTCGGGACGTGATAGGGTAGTAGCACGCGGTGGTTTACCCAGGTTCGGGGCTCTCCGGAGAGACAATACCCCTACTCCTGCATGTCTATATATGAAGTGTATATGTAGTACATGGTTGCTCGTGGAGCTGTGTCTGAGGAGGAAGAGAGCCATGGGCTTCTTGCCTCGTACGTGAGTGTGAGAGTGTGTGGGGATGAGAGAAAGAGAGGAGGCTTGCCCATGGGTGAGCTCCCCTGGTGCCTCTTATAAAGGGAGGCCCAGGGGACAAGGGGTGGCCCACATGGCCAACTATCCACTATTGGAGATGACATGTGTGATGACGCATGATGCAGGCAATAGTGCACCACTATTGGAGATGACATGCGAGGTGATGCGTGATGCATGCTACAATGCACCACTATTATATTGGGGCGCAGCGAAGTGACGCATGACGCAGGCTACAGTGTCTTCATGTCGTGTCCGATGGGACGTGGTGGATGACTTCACGCAGCAGGCCGGCTGGAGCAGCCGGACAGGGGGGGGTCAGTCGGAGCAGCCGGCTGGTGTAGCCGGGCAGGGAGCCGGCTGGACTTAGGAGCCAGCCAGAACGGGGTGCCCGCCGGAGCGGCTGGACAGGGGGGCGTTGTCCGCCCTGTTGTTTTAAAATGTTGAGTCGCCTCCTTGAGCCTACCCGGGGGTAATCCCCCAACAGTAGCCTCCGAGCCTCCGGGCGACTTGGGGAGTCAGGCGGAGGGTTTTCGCCGCTGTCGTTGTTGTTGCAGAAGTTGTTGATGACGGTCGATTGCGGGTCGGGGGCGGCGCGGCTTGCTTCCAGCGGGGGCGCGCCAGCACACCCGCTGGGTGTAGCCCCCGAGCCTCTGGGTGACTCGAAGAGTCGGGCGGAGGGTCTTTGCTGTCGCTGGAGCGGACGGTGGCATCGAGGTTGTCGGGCGTGGACGCGGGGTCTGCCGACTGATGGGGGCGGGGCCCTGCCGGGCGCGGACGCGGAGTCCGCAGGCTGATGGGCGCGAAGCCCTGCCGGGAGCGGACGCGGGGTCCACTGGCTTATGGGCGCGGAGCCCTGTCGGGCGTGGACGCAGAGTCCACCGGCTGGTTGTTTCCAGCAGGGGTGCGCCAGCGCACCCGCTGGGTGTAGCCTTCGGGCGACTCGAATAGTCAGGCAGATAGTGGCGTTGAGGACGCCGGGTGTGGACTCGGGGTCCGCCGACCGATGGGCGCGGACGCGGGGTCCGCCGGCTGATGGGCATGGAGCCCTGCCGGGGGCGGACGCAAAGTCCGCCGGCTGATGGGCGCGGAGCCCTGTCGGGGACGGACGCAGGGTCCGCCGGCTGGTGGGCGCGGAGCCCTGCCGAGGGTGGACGCAGGGTCCGCCAGCTGTTGAGCGCGAGGCGCTGCCGGGCGCCGATGCAGGGCCCGCAGGCTGGTGGGCACGGGGCCCTACCTGGTGCGGATGCGGGGCCCGCTGGCTGATGGGCGCGGAGCCCTGCCGGGCGCGGACGCGGGGTCCGCCGGCTGTTGAGCGCGAGGTGCTGCCGAGGGCGGACGCGGGGTCCGCCGGTTTTTGAGCGCGGGGCGTTGCCGGGCGTGGCTTCCAATCCTCCGAGCGAGGGGGTTCCTTATGGAAATGATCGTGCAAAAGACAAGTTTAGTCGATGTAGATGTGTCAAATATCTAGTTTTGGTAGTGCAAGCTTTATGCAAAGGATGCCGACTCGGTTTCGTCGGAGCCCCCTTTAATCTTTTTCATGTGCTCTCCGCTCTTTGGCTTTTGCTCTTGCCAGCCGGACAGCCGGGAGCCGGTATGTGGGTGAGGCGAAGAGTGGGCCGTGGAGTGGAGCGTACTGTACTCGGACTCTGGGAGCAGACTCGACCGAGCAGATACTCACAAATGAAATGAGCGTGTCGCCCAAGCTGTTTTCTCCCCGGACGTTTTTCGCGTGTGGTGACCTCCAGCTTTTGCTCTCGCTAGCCGGACAGCCGCGGTGCGGTCTGTAGCTGAGACAAAGAGTGGGCCTTCGGTACCGTACACTCTACTAAGCCGTTTCATGTGAACGAACGTACCGGGCCAAACGGCCAGCCCCGAGCCGAGACTAGCTGGCGCCAAGGTGAATAGTAAAGTAGTTGAAACAAATGCGGGGATGGCCCCTGAGGGTCGCCGGTGTATCCGGTTTTTTGTGAGTGGCACGAGGATGAGCGAACGGGGGCTCACATTGCTTTTTGACACGACGAGGTGGTTGTTGTCGATGGTAGTTGGCGCAACTTTTTGCCAGCGGGGCGCGCCGGCGCACCCACCCGCTAGGTGTAGCCTACGAGCCTCCGGGGGTCAAAGGGCGTGCCGGCCGGACCGGACCCAACCGAGCCCGGCGTCGAGGCGGATGGCCAGCCAGGTAGCTGGCCCGTTGTCGATGTAGGCGCGCAAGCCGTCCAGCCTGGCGGCGACGCTGGTAAGTGGACCGGGTCGGCCGAGCGGCGACGCTGGTAAGTGGGCCGGTGTCCTTTTTTTGGGGCCGTCTCCCACTTTTCCTTTTCTAGCCGGCCAGACAGCCGGCCTCTCCCCCTTTTTTCTTTTCTTCTTTCGAGAGCCGGCCGCGCTGGACAGCAGCAGGAGTCAGCTGGTGCGCGGGGGCGGCAGCCGAGGGCCGGGCACGGCAGCGGGAGCCGGCGGCCGGGCGCGCTAGCGGCAGCCGGCTGTGGGACGGGGCTGGAGCCGGCCGCGCGGGAGAGTGGAGCCGCAAGATGGCCGGGAGGCGACGGGGCGCGAGCCGGCGGCAGGTGCAGGAGACCCAGGACGGACCCGTGACGGGCGCGTGGAGGCGGGGGAGGCTGGGCGAGCCCGCGCCGGCGCGCGGCTGGACCGGGGACGGGCGGGGCGGTCGGCGCTAGGCCAGGCTGAGCCGGTGGGGCGGCCTGGAGCCGGACAAGGCCGGGGCCGCGTGGGCGAGCGGGCACGCGGGAGCCGGCGCGAGGCGAGGAGGCGCGGGCCGGTTGGAGCGGCGGCCCGTGGGCGCGTGGAGGCGGAGGCGAGCTCACGCGACTGCAGCTCTCCTCGGGCGTGAGCGGAGGCGGAGTGGAGGTGAGGCACGCGCGGAGGGGGTCGACGGGGCCAGCAGGAGGCCTGCGGCGGGGCCGACCGTCGGGCGCGGGGCAGCAGCCGGCCCAGGACGGCGTGGAGACGCGAAGGCTCGGGCGCGGGACGTGGCGCGTCGGGCGGCCGGGTCGCAGGCGGGCGAGGCGACGCGGCAGGCCGATCCGACGGAGGCGGAGGCGCGTGCGGAGCCCGGAGACGAGAGGCGGAGAGGGCGCGGCCAGGCGGCGACGGTGGCCGCGGGCACGCCGTCGTGCGGCTGTGGGGGCCCGCGCGGAGGCCACGGGGGGCCGGGGCATCTACTGAAGGACTTGGCCAGTGCAGCACAGGCGCGGAGCGGGCGGAGCTCAGAGGTGGGGCGGCGAGGGCGCCATGGGGTGCAGCTCGGGAGGAGGGGATCGGGAGCGGCTGGAGGACCTCCCCTCCTGCAGGACTCGGGCACCGGGAGAGGTCGAGCTGGCTTGGGGCGAGGGGCCTCGCAACGACGACGGGGAGGCGTAGGGAATGAGCTGCCCGGGCGCAGGCGCGCGGTGATGAACGAGGGACGGCGTGCGGGCCGTAGAGCCGAGGTGCGAGCGGGGGCAGAGCGATGCGGTCCTGGAGGGTGAGGACGGCTGGAGCACTCCTCTAGCGGCGGCTGTGGGCGCCGTGCTCGAGATCGAGCGCTGCTGCTCGACCTCATGCGCACAGGGCGAGCAGGGGAGATGCAACGGGGGCGCTGCCAGCAATGGCAAGGGCGACCCGCCCCAGCACGCTGTCGCGCACGTCTGGAGTTTAGGCAGTGCCGCAGAACAATTTTTTTGGCTGGGGCACAGAGCAAAGCTCCGGATTTTTATTGTGAGGAGAGGAAATCTACGCACGGACGTGTGGCCGAGGGGAGACCGGAGCGGGACGAGGCCGATGCCGAGGACGGACCGACCGGTGCGTTGGAGTGAGCTGGAGGTACAGGAGACCGACGGCGCGGACGCGCCGTGCCGTGCGGCCGCCCCGGGGGCATGTTGGTGTCGAGCCCCGGAGCGTCGCCGGAGAGACGGTGGCGACATCGCGGTAGTGATGACGAAGAGGGTCCCGCCCGGACCGCGGTTCCAGCAGCAGCTTGCCCCACGGTGGGCGCCAACTGTCGTTGTTTTGTCACAACAGATGCCAGGGGGTGGCTAATCAAGGTGAGAGCAAGGCTGCCGTGGAAGATCCGGGACGGGATAGGGTAGTAGCACGCGGTGGTTTACCCAGGTTCGGGGCTCTCCGGAGAGATAATACCCCTACTCCTGCATGTCTGTATATGAAGTGTATATGTAGTACATGGTTGCTCCTGGAGCTGTGTGTGAGGATGAACAGAGCCATGGGCTTCTTGCCTCGTACGTGAGTGTGAGAGTGTGTGGGGATGAGAGAATGAGAGGAGGCTTGGCCATGGGTGAGCTCGCCTGGTGCTTCTTATAAAGGGAGGCCCAGGGGACAAGGGGTGGCCCACATGACCAACTATCCACTATTAGAGATGACATGTGAGATGACGCATGATGCAGGCAATAGTGCACCACTATTGGAGATGACATGTGAGGTGACGCGTGATGGAGGCTACAATACACCACTATTGGCGCGCAGCGAAGTGACGCATGACGCAGGCTATAGTGTCTTCATGTCGTATCCGATGGGACGTGGTGGTTGACTTCGCGCAGCAGGCCGGCTAGAGTAGCCGGACGGGGGGGGGGTCAATCGGAGCAGCCGGCTGGTGCAGCCGGGCAGGGAGTCGGCTGGACTTAGGAGCCAGCCAGAACGGGGTGCTAGCCGAAGCGGCCGGACAGAGGGGCATTGGCCGCCCTGTTGTTTCAAAATGTTGAGTCGCCTCCTTGAGCCTACCCGGGGGTAATCCCCCCGACACCACTATTGTCATATTGTATCATGATTGTTTTGACAAAGTGTTGGCGTTTGAGATATCTTATTATTGCTCGCTAGTTGCTTATGTTATTGTTAAGAGTAAATATCATTCCTACGAGTTATTATTGACATGGTTAGTCATAATCTTTGCTGAAAACCTGGGTGCTACTTAAGCATATATATGTAAACAAGAACAAAAGAGTTCATAAAAGTTTTTCATTATCACTTTCAGTTTGTCAACTGAATTGCTTGAGGACAAGCAAAGGTTTAAGCTTGGGGGAGTTGATACGTCTCCAACGTATCTACTTTTCCACACTCTTTTGCCCTTGTTTTGGACTCTAATTTGCATGATTTGAATGGAACTAACCCGGATTGACGCTGTTTTCAGCAGAACTACCATGGTGTTGTTTTTCTGCAGAAATAAAAGTTCTCGGAATGGAACGAAACTTTTTGGAGAATTATTTCAGAATAAATGAGAATTATTGGAGTACGTATTTCCTCCGTCATAATATGCAAGGTTTACACAAAGAGGGAGAATACCAGCAGCTGGAATTCTGGACCTGAAAAAGCACATCACAGATACCTATTCTGCACAACTCCAATGAAGCTGAAACTTTACGGAGAATATTTCTGGAATTAATAAAAAATACTGGAGCAAAGAACTACCGGAGGGGGCCGCCCTTGTGGGCACAAGACACCTGGGCGAGCCAGCACCCCCCCCCCCCCAGGCGCGCCCTGGTGGGTTGTGTCCTCCTCGGCCCACCTCTGGTGCCCATCTTCTGGTATATAGGCGCTTTTGACCTAGAAAAAAATAAAGGGAGGACTTTCGGGACGGAGCACCGCCGTCTCGAGGCGGAACTTGGGCAGGAGCACTTTTGCCCTCCGGCGGAGCGATTCCGCCGGGGGAACTTCCCTCCCGGAGGGGGAAATCGAAGCCATCGTCATCACCAACACCCCTCTCATCTTTGGGAGGCCAATCTTCATCAACATCTTCAACAGCACCATCTCCTCGCAAACCCTTGTTCATCTCTTGTGTTCAATCTTTGTACCGGAACCTCAGATTGGTACATGTGGGTGACTAGTAGTGTTGATTATATCTTGTAGTTGATTACTATATGGCTTATTTGGTGGAAGATTATATGTTCAGATCCATTATGCTATTCAATACCCCTCCGATCTTGAGCATGATTATTATTTGTGAGTAGTTACCTTTGTTCTTGAGGTCACGGGAGAAGTCATGTCGCAAGTAATCATGTGAATTTGATATGTGTTCGATATTTTGATGATATGAATGTTGTGATTCCCTTAGTGGTGTCATGTGAATGTCGACTACATGACACTTCACAATCCTTGGGCCTAAGGGAATGCATTGTGGAGTACTTATTAGATGATGGGTTGCTAGAGTGACAGAAGCTTAAACCCTAGTTTATGCGCTACTTCGTAAGGGGCTGATTTGGATCCAAAGGTTTAATGCTATGGTTAGATTTTATCTTAATACTTTTCTCATAGTTGCGGATGCTTGCGAGGGGGTTAATCATAAGTGGGAGGTTGTTCAAGTAAGAACAGCACCCAAGCACCGGTCCACCCACATATCAAATTATCAAAGTAGCGAACACAAATCAAACCAACATGATAAAAGTGACTAGATGAAATTCCCATGTATCCTCAAGAACACTTTGCCTATTACTAGAAATTGTTCTGGCTTGTCCTTTGCCACAAAAGGATTGGGCTACCTTGCTGCACTTTATTTACCATTACCGTTACTTGCTCGTTATCAATTATCTTGCTATCAAACTATCTATTACCTACAATTTCAGTGCTTGCAGAAATTACCTTGCTGAAAACCGCTTGTCATTTCCTTCTGCTCCTCGTTGGGTTCAACACTCTTACTTATCGAAGGGACTACGATTGATCCCCTATACTTGTGGGTCATCACTGTCTGATGAGTGGATAATTTCCGCGAGCCGGCGGGTCTAGTGGTGGGCCGATTCGTCCACTCGCTGAACGCAATGTTGTAGATCTACAATTGTTATAGGCTTCTTGCAGGTTCCCTAGAAATTCTTGATGAACCGCTCCTTCAGCTCTGCCCAAGTGTTGATGGAGTTGGGCGGCAAATTTTTCAGCCACGTTCGAGCCGGTCCCTCCAACATCATGGTTAAATACTTGGCGCATACAGCGTCACTAACATCCAGCATATCAATCGCCAACTCGTAGCTTTCGGTCTAGGATGCTGGCTCAAGATCCACCATGTAGTTTGGCACCTTACGAGGCCCCTTGAAATCTTTGGGCATGCACTCGGCGCGGAGTGCCGAGGATAAGCATGGTATCCCAATTGTCCTACTGTTGGTCCCAGCCCCCAAACTCGCCGGTTGAGGGTGAAGCTGTTGAATCGCCCGTGTTCCCGCTTCTGCTTCTGCCTGTTGTGCGCCTCTGGCTGCATCAACAACTTCCTGGGCGTCTGACGGCTTGGATCGGGTTGGGGAGACCTGAGGCTGTTGCCTACGCCCACTACTGGAAACGGCCGGAGACTCCACATGGCGGCCCTTGCTCGCGTAGGGAGTGGAATGCATCCGATCCCGGCTATATGAGTACTGCGCCTGTTGCACAACAACTGTTTTTAGCGTCTCAATGGCGTTTCTAGCTTCAACCTCAATGGGGGTGTTTCCGTTAATGGGCGGCGCTTCCAAATTCTGGGTTGCTGCTAGCATGTTATCGACGGGGTTGGAAAAATGACCCCGTGGAGTTTGGAATCGTCGAGGCGGGGAGTGAGCCGGCGGTGGTTGAGCCGGCTCCTCTTGCCGATTCCCAGGCGGTTGAACAGTTCCTGGTGTCTGTTGTGGGGTAGTAAAAAGCTGTTGTGGCTCAAGGTTCAGTGGGAGCCCGCGGTGACGTCTTCTCTCGTAATCCGCATCTGATGCTTCCCTCTGAACTCCTAACCGCCAAGCCTCGGCTTTAAGGCGCTCCGTCTCATGATATATACGAGCCTGTAACTCCGCCATCCGCGCGTTTTCAGCATCAATCTCCTTCTGCACCTTGACTATCTGGCTACGCAGTTTGGTTAACTCCACATTTCGCTATTCCTGATTCTCTGCAATAACTGGGGTTTCCACGAGTTTCGCCATCTCAGCCATGAGATCGGTCATGGCTTGAGCCGGCGTTTTGGTTGACCCACCGGAACCTCCAGCTACGGCTCGATCGGGAACCGCTGTAGCTCCTGCCATGTAGACGGCGACTTTGCGAGGCCCCTCGTCGTATTCCCCGGGGGCCTTAGTTTCCAATGAGCCCCCAAGTCTGCCATCATAAAGAGGACAGATCGACTCCGTATCTCCCGTGGATGACCCGCCGTCTGAGTTGACGAGGGCGTTCTCGCTGGAAGCCGGCTCGTCCGTAAGACTGATTCCTTGTGTGAAACCGGCGAAGACGTGACGACGACCGCCTTGGCACTGGCCGGTTTGGGCACGCCGAGCCGTCTCATCGAGGTTGGTGTAGATGTCCGACTCGGGGTCTCCAAATCGATCTCACCGACGGGAACTCGAGGCCCGCGTTCGATCGACTCAGCCGCAACGCTCCAATCCGGCTTATTGACGTAGATCTTGTCGCGGCGACTCTTGATCATCTGATCAACCACAAACTTCCCAAATCCTGGAAAGGTTCCCTTCAAGAACTCAACTCCATTGAGCGAAGGCCCCACGGTGGGTGCCAACTATCGTGGTTTTGTCACGGCAGATGTCCTCATGAAAGGACTTAGGTGTGAGGCCATCGCCGCTAGGTGGCGACTCAAAGGGGGTTGAACGGGAAAGAGAGTCGGGTTTACCCAGGTTCGGCCCCTCCAATGGAGGTAATAGCCTACGTCCTGCTTTGTGTGTATTGATGGATAGATCTCGATTACAAGGGTGTGGAATCGCTAACCTAGCTATCGAGAGATTGTGACTTGAGTCTTTTGGTCCTATGGGCTTGTCTTCATATACAGGTCAAGACCCTAGGGTTTACAACAGAGTCTGAGTCATATCGTGACTCGTAACCTATAATGCCTCTAACTCGCCTTGCTCCTTAAGCAAGGAAACCAGCCGGCGCCTTCCGCCCTGTGGGCCTTAAGCCGCCGTCTTCAAGTGTTGGGCCGCCCGGCGACTTAGTCAGCCACCGCCTTGCTTGTCTTGTCTTCATGACACGGCCCATCTTAAACTTGACTGCAGAGCCGTCAACATATTAACCCGGCCCAATAGGGCAGGATAAATCACAGGGCTATATCCCCGACACATGGATTGTGAAAGAATGGTGGAAAAAGGAATAAACTTTATTTTCTTTTTGGGAACCGCCTATAATTTATCTAGCATGGAAAGTATTGTGAACTGCTTTGTCATTTTCGTTGACAGGAAAGGCATGCCACTCAAAATATTTTTCTCTCTCATTTTAAACTTTGAGCTCTGGCACCTCTACAAATCCCTACTTTCCTCTGCAAAGGGCCTATCTATTTACTTCATGTAATTTTTTTTACTTTGAGTCTCCATCTTCTCTTATAAAGCACCAACTAGGGGGCACTATGATCGTACTTGAGCATTGGGTGTCGTTAATATTTGAGTGTGTTTCATGAATGGATCAATGATTGAGCATGATGGGCTAGGGATAACTTTCTTTAGTGTTGATATTTTGAAAGACATGGTTGCTTGTTGGCATGCTTGAGTATTGAAGTTATTATGTCAAAACTAGACTATTGCTTTGAACCATCTAAAAGTCCAAATGTCCATGCTACAAAAGAAAAGAATATGTGATGAACATGTTAGGCAGCATTCCCCATCAAAAAATCTGTTTTTAGCATCTACCTACTCGAGGACGAGTAGGAATTAAGCTTGGGGATGCTGATACGTCTCTGACGTGGCTTAAGACTGCATCGGTATTTCCCCAAAGAGGAAGGGAGGATGCAGCACAGCGACGGTAAGTATTTCCCTCAGTTATGAAACCAAGGTTATCGAACCAGTAGGAGGATCACCAACACCCAATAAACAACACCTGCACACAAACAACAAATACTTGCAACCCGACGCGAAAGAGAGGTTGTCAATCTCTCTACGGTAATAAGATAGATTAGGTAGTGATAGATAGGAGAGATAGATCTCTCAAGAACACAAATAAAAAGAGTAAATATGCAGCAATATATTTTTCGGTTTTTGGGTTTGTAGATCTGAAAACAAAGAGTGCAAAAAATGTAGATCGAAAGGCGTAGGGTTCACTAGTGGCTTCTCTCATGAGTATAGCGCACCGTGGGTGAACAAATTACTGTTGGGCAATTGATAGAAAATCGAATAGTCATGACGATATCCAAGGCGATGATCATTATATAGGCATCACGTCCAAGATAGATAGACCGACTCCTGCCTGCATCTACCTCTATTACTCCACACATCGACCGCTATCCAGCATGCATCTAGTGTATTAAGTTAATGGAAAAACGGAGTAATGCAATAAGAACGATGACATGATGTAGACAAGATCTATTCATGTAGGAATAGACCCCATCTTGTTATCCTTAATAGCAACGATACATGCGTGTCTTGCTGCCCCTTCTGTCACTGGGAAAGAACACCGCAAGATCGAACCCATCACAAAACACCTCTTCCCATGGGAAGAAAAATCGAACTAGTCGGCCTAACTAAACCAAAGATTCGGAGAAGAAATACGAGGCTATAAATAATCATGCATATAAGAGATCAAAGAAGACTCAAATAATATTCATGGATAGAAACTGATCATGAACTCAAAATTCATCGGATCCCAACAAACACACCGCAAAAGTTTCCATCAAATAGATCTCCAAGAGACCATTGTATTGAGAATCATAAGAGAGAGAGAAGAAGCCATCTAGCTACTGCCTACGGACCCGTAGGTCTATGGTGGACTACTCACGCATCATCGGAGAGGCACCTATGAGGAAGATCAACCCCTCCGTGATGGTGTTAGATGGGATCTCGAGGTTCTAGAACTTGCGGCGGTTGGAATTGTGTTTCGTCGACTCCCCTAGGGTTTTTGGAATATTTGGGAATTTATAGGCATCAGAGGAGGTGGAGAGGGGTCCCTAGGAGGGCACAACCCATCAGGGCGCGCCGGGGCCCCCCTGGCCCGCCCTGGTGGGTTGTGCTCTCCACAGCCCACCGCTCCGGCAGTTGTTTGGCCCACTGGATGTCTTCTGGCCCAAAACAAATCTCCAAAAAGTTTCATCGCGATTGGACTCTGTTTGGTATTGATATTCTGCAAACTAAAAAACAAGCAAAAACAACAACTGGCACTTTGGCACCATGTCAATAGGTTAGTCCCAAAAAATGATATAAAGTTGCTTATATCATTTTTTGGGACTAACCTATTGACATGGTGCCAAAGTGCCAGTTGTTGTTGTTGCTTGTTTTTTAGTTTGCAGAATATCAATACCAAACGGAGTCCAATCGCGACGAAACTTTTTGGACATTTGTTTTGGGCCAGAAGACATCCAGTGGGCCAAAGAAGTGCCAGAGGGGAGGGTCGAGGAGACCACAACCCACTAGGACGCGCCAGAGGCCTCGGGCGCGCCCAGGTTGGTTGTGCCCTCCTCGAGACCCCTCTCCACCGCCTCTGACACCTATAAATTCCCAAATATTCCAGAAACCCTAAAGGAGTCGACGAAAACCACATCCAGCCGCCGCAAGTTCCAGAACCTTGAGATCCAATCTAACACCATCACGGAGGGGTTCATCATCGTCATTGGTGCCTCTCCGATGATGTGTGAGAAGTCCAGCATAGACCTATGGGTCCGTAGGCAGTAGCTAGATGGCTTCCTCTCTCTCTTTTGATTCTCAATACAACGGTCTCTTGGAGAGCTATTTGATGTAAACTTTTGCGGTGTGTTTGTTGGGATCCGATGAATTTTGAGTTCATGATCAGTTTCTATCCATGAATATTATTTGATTCTTCTTTGATCTCTTATATGCATGATTACGTATAGCCTCGTATTTCTTCTTCGAATCTTTGGTTTAGTTAGGCCAACTAGATCGATTTTTCTTGCCATGGGAAGAGGTGCTTTGTGATAGGTTCGATCTTGCGGTGTCCTCTCCGAGTTACAAAAGGGGCAGCGAGGCACGCATGTATCGTTGCTATTAAGGATAACAAGATGGGGTCTATTCCTACATGAATAGATCTTGTCTACGTCATGTCACCGTTCTTCTTGCATTACTCCATTTTTCCATGAACTTAATACACTAGATGCGTTCTGGATAACGGTCGATGTGTGGAGTAATAGTAGTAGATGCAGAATCGTTTTGGTGTACTAATCTTGGACGTTATGCCTATATAATGATCATCGCCTTGGATATCGTCATGATTATTTGATCTTCTATCAATTGCCCAACAGTAATTTGTTCACCCATCGTGTGCTATACTCATGAGAGAAGCCGCTAGTGAATCCTACGCCCCTCGGGTCTACTTTTCCAACATATTGCTTTCCGATCTATCTTTTGGCCGCTTTTGTTTTCAGATCTATTATTCCAAAAAACCAAAAATACCTTGCTGCACTTTTTATTTGCTCTTTTTATTTTGTGTTCTTGAGAGATCTATCTCTCCAATCTATCACTGCCTAAGCTATCTTTTTACCGTAGAGAGATTGACAACCTCTCTTTCGCGTCGGGTTGCAAGTATTTGTTCTTTGTGTGCATGTGCTGTTTATGTAGTGGTGGTGATCCTCCTACTAGTTTGATACCTTGGTTTCATAACTGAGGGAAATACTTACCGTCGATGTGCTGCATCATCCCTTCCTCTTTGGGGAAATACCGACGCAGTGTCAAGCCACGTCACTTGCTCATGAAGACCTCGGGCATTAGAGGACACCCGTCATCGAAATATACAAGCCAAGTTCTATAATGAAAAATTCCCACTAGCATATGAAAATGACATAACATGAGACTCTATATATGAGGAACAAGGTGCCACTTATAGGCACAAGTGTGGTAAAGGATAGTAGCAAAGCCCCTTCTCTCTTTTTCTCTCATTTATTAATTTTTTTTCATGGTGGGTTTTTTTCTTTTTTTGCCTCCCCCAATTATTTTATGGTGGGCTCATTTGGCCTTCCCCATTTCTATTTCCTCACTGGGACAATGCTCTAATAATGATGGTCATCACACTTTTATTTACTTACAACTCGATATGAAAAACTAATAGGATGATATGACTCTATATGAATGCCTCTGGCAATGTACCAGGATGTGCAATGATCTAGCATAGCAAAAGATATCAAAAAATGAACAAGCCATGTAAATATCATGCTAGCTATCTTACGATCGTGCAAAGCAATATGACAATGGAAATACAAGTCATATGGAGTGACGGTGGAAGTTGCATGGCAATATATCTCGGAATGGCTATGGAAATGCCATGATAGGTAGGTATGGGGGCTGTTTTGAGGAAGATATAATGAGGCTTATGTGCAACAGAGCGTATCATGTCACGGGGTTTGGATGCACCGGCAAGATTTGCACCGATCCTCGAGGTGAGAATGGGCAAGGCATGGTACCGAAGAGGCTAGCAAAATATGAATAGGTGAGATTGCGTATGTTCATGGTTTCACATTAGTCATAAAGAACTCATATCACTACTGGAATCAGGATCTTTGCCGTCTGCCATGGCTGACGGCAAAGGCATGCATGGCGGACGGCAAAGGTCTTTGCCGTCAGCCAGCAGACGGCACCACATCCGGCTGAACAAGCTACGGTAAAGGGCACTTTGCCGTCTGCTGGCAGACGGCAAAGATGCAAAGGTCTGGCACTTTGCCGTCTGCTGGCAGACGGCATGCATGGCGGACGGCAAAGGGCATGGACGGCACACGTGGCAGCAAAGGTCCGTTAAGGGGTTAACGGTGTGCTTTGCCATCTGCTAGCAGACGGCAAAGTGGCCAAATAGGCCAGCCCAGGTTCCCCCCAGGTAGCTGCCACGTGGCTCGCTATGCCGTCTGCTGGCAGACGGCAAAGATGCAAAGTTCTTTGCCGTCTGCCAGCAGACGGCAAAGCAACCACATAGGCCAGCCCAGTGTCCCCCAGGTTGCACAGGTAGCTGCCATGTGGCACCTTTGCCGTCTGCTGGCAGACGGCAAAACTCTTTGCCGTCTGTCAGCGGACGGCAAAGTGCCTGTACTGCCCCTGTTTTTTCTGTTTTTTCTTAAATTCAATCAATTTCACAGATATATATATATATACATTTGAAAATACTTTCAACAAGCATACATATCCCTGCCATATGGATATGATCATCCAACACATATACATACCAACTCAAAGGTCCATACCAACATATATATATAGCCAACATATATCCAACAACAAGCATACAATGGTTTCATCCATACATACATATATAGGTAGCAAGTTTCACATTGTTCATCCTACAAAATCAAAACAAAAAGGAAGGAGAAGGAGAAGAGTAGACTCCATCAACGCAAGCTTCTGTGATCTAAAGCAAATCTGCAAATTGGAAAGAAGAAAGTTAGAAGAAGAACAAGAAGAAGAAGAAGAAGAAGAAGAAGAAGAAGAAGTAGAAGTAGAAGAAGAAGAATTTTTCTTCTCTTTCTTTTTCTCCTCTTCTTTATCTTCTTCTTCTTCTAACGAAGGTAACTTAGGTAATTATGCCATTTTTAGCTAAGCTAGGTAAAAATGCTAAGTGTAGGTCATTTTAGAGCTAAGCTAGGTAAATAGGTCATTTTGGAGGTTAGTAAGGTTATTATGTCAATTTCGAGGAAAATAAGCTAAGTCAATGTCATTTTGGAGGTAACCAAGATTATTATGCCATTTTTGACCTAAGTATGCTAAGTATGTCATAAATGAACTAAAGAAGCTAAGTATAGGTCATTTTTGAGCTAACCTAGGTAGTTATGCCATTTTTGAGCTAACTAAGCATATTTATTCATTTTGGAGGACAAAATGGTAAGTGTAGGTCATTTTTGAGCTATCCTAGTTAAAATCGGTCATTTTGGAGCTAGGTAAGGTTATTTTGTCATTTTGGAGGAAAATAAACTAATGATATGACAGTTTGGAGCTAAACCAAGGTTATTATGCCATTTTTTACCTAAGTAAGCTAATTATGTCATAAATGAACTAGCTAAGCTAAGTATAGATCATTATTGAGCTATCCTAGGTAGTTATGCCATTTTTTAGCTAACTAAGCATATTAAGTCATTTTGGAGGAAAAAATGCTAAGTATAGGTCATTTTATAGCTATCCTAGGTAAAATATGTCATTTTGGAGCTAAGTAAGGTTATTATGTCATTTTCGAGGAAAATAAGCTAAGTATAGGTCATTTTGGAGCTAAATAGGTCATTTCTTAAGCTAAGTATGCATTTGTTAAGCAAAACACTTGGGAAAACTTACCATCATCACGGAGGTGAAGGACCGGTCGGGCTTGCGCCAGTGTGAGACGGAGAAGTACCGGTTGGGGTTGCGGCAAACGCAGAAGGATCGGTCGATGCTTGTCGGGAGGCATGCTGCACCAAAGATCATTTGCAATGTCTCGTTAGCATGATGCAACTCAAATGTGAATACTAGTAACTAATGGCCAATCAAATGAAACTCACCGTGGGCGCTATACCAATCTGGGGCATCGGCGGAGGGGTCTGACCGTTGTTCTGGCACACGGTCTGCACATTTTGTTTTCACGAGTCAGTCATATTAGTTAGTGATGAAACGAACATTACGTGCATGATTTGGCCAATATGCAGGAGAAACTTACCACGAGGAGCACGTATAGGGCCCGGTGAGACGCATCATTCCGGTTCCTCTCCTCCTCCACCAGCCTAGCCGTCCTCTCCTCCATGTCCCTCTCCCTCACCGCCGCCTGCCTGTTTGCCTCCGCCAGAAGCTCCTGGGGCCTAGCCTCGATGGCGAGCTCCATTGGCCGTGGACGAGGCCTTATCTCAGGATCGGAGCTCGTCTGGCGCTTCTTGATCTCTGGGAGAGTTCGAGGACAACGTATCAGTCCATCCCCAATGGCTATCGAGCCATGGGGCCTCCCGCCACCAGATATCATCACGAGCTCTGGATCAAAAGGACTGTGGCTCGGGTTGAAGTCCTCCCCTTTCCTCGTCTTCCCCTCATCTCTGTACCTCACGAGCTTGTTGTGGGAGGAGATGTTGCTGAAGCTCTCTGGATGATCGAGGTCATCCTCAGAGAATGCCTTGGCCTTCTTGTACGGGGCAGTATGGGCCATGGCATAGAGGTCGAACAGCGGTGGCACCTCCTTCTTGTTGTGTCGCGTCTAAAAGAGAGGAACAAAATATTAGTTAAGGGCTCAAGCTAGCATGAAGAATGAAATTGCATGAATCATGAAGCAAACCATATACCCAGTGATCCCCGAACTCAGACAGGTTGGAGCTCCCTTGATGGTGTGGCACACCTTTCATTTGGGCACGCTTATCCTTGGCCTTGTTGTGGACGGCTAGCCATTGGGGAGAGCACCACTCATCCATCAACGCCTCCCAACAGTCCATCCTATCCGCACACCATCTCGGGGGCACCTAAGTTAGACAAGAGAAATTTCAGCGCTACGCCTACGAATCAAATCAAGGAAACTAAGTACAAGGCCTTAAGAATAGGTAATTACCTTCATGTACTTCTCCTTACTCAGAAACTTGGCGCGGCACTTCTTCTTGGCCCTCTTAATGTTAGTCGAGGCGTAGTAGTCTCGAACAGCCTGCACCCGAGTCTCGTGCCGTAAGTTCTGAAATAGGTGCTTGCACTCGGCTACGAGAACAATAGCCGCGTCCGCCTCGTGTTCCTCAAGACACCTGTAGAAGGTCTGCAATCAAACAAGACAACACTGATTAGTACAATCACTAGGTGCTGTTGATTTTTAATTCTGTAAAGGAGAAATTACCCAAAACCACCGGATCACAATGTCGGCCACCGTCTCGCACAAGACACCGTCGACCCTCTCCTCCGGCGGGGCCGGGGCAGCCACGTAGAGCTCCCAGCTCAGTGCTAGCTGTGGAACCTCACCCTCACCGGGCAACGTGACCCACCCCGGGAAGTGGTGCCGGCAAAGCACACCAAGGACCTGGTTGGGCCTGCGGACACCAGGGGCGTGTTTCCAACCCCTGCAGTATGACAAGGCCAACACATTAGATATTAATTTGAAGAAACATGAAGGCAAAAGGTTAAAAAAGAGTAAATGCACTTACTTCTCCCCATTAGGCACAATCAACCACCTCTGATCGCGGGTCGCCGGCACGGGCGGGAGCTTTGTACCACCACGCTGGTAGACCTTCTTGCCCTCCTCAACCATCTCGCCCTCGCTATAGCTATCCTCAGAAAAGCTGTCCTCGCCACCATCAGCATGGCCACTAGCCTCCGGAGTCACGTGGGACGAAGACTCTGGGACCGGAGTCTCCTGGGACGAAGACTCTGGGACCGGAGTCTCCTGGGACGAAGGCTCGGCGACCCGAGGCTCGTCGGCCCGAGGCTCGTGGACCGGAGTCCGAGACGGGTCCAAGTCAGACGGGTCCACATGAGACGGAGCACTCCTGTGGTCGGGAGAATCAGCTGGGGGTGGCGGCGAGGAAGGCGCAGTAGCCTTCCTACCTCTCCCGCCGCCACGTCCACCTCTAGCACCCCTCTTTGTCTTCCCCAGACCTCTCCCGGCCAAAGAAGAAGCGCCCGCCGGTGTCTGCATACTGTGTACCAGCGCTATCCGGAGGTGCTCGGGTGGAATAATAGCACCCCTCCCAGCACGCGCCGAGGAAGGAGGCTCGGAGCGCTCTCGACCCGCGCCCACCATCTGTCAACACCTGCAATGACAAAGAGTAAATGAAATTAGTACAACATAAAAAAATTGAATACCTAATAACATGAACTAATTAATAATATATATGTACATAATAATAATTGAATACCTGACATTACTAATATTAATCTTCATCGTCTATATATGCTCCGGGATCAATAAATGCATAATCATCATCACTATCATTAATGACGTGGTCATCAGCATCATCAATAAATGCATCAACATGTGGAAGGCCTCCTTTATGTAATCGGTCAAGCATTGACAGGTCATCCGCAGCAGTAACCTCTTCTTCTTCCGTCTCTTCTTGTTCTGGTTCAGGGGTGAAGTCGGATTCACTGTCGCTGTCTACCTCAATGTTCTGGGGTGAAGTAGAGCGGTTCTTGAAACGTTTTTTGGAAACACGTGTATCTTGGAAGAATTCTCCTTCATATGTGTCTGGGTTAATGTGAGGTTCATAATCATCTTCATTGAGGGGAGGTGGTCTAAAATGTGGCGACACATCATAAACGACATCCCAACCATTCAGATTTGGATCAGTTTGGCAGGCCCACGGTAGATAGAAAACTTGGGTCGCCTGTTGAGCCGTAATATAGACATCGGGAACATCTAAATGGGTGCTTTGTTTGATTTCGACTAGCCCTGTATGTTCATGAGTCCTTCTAGTCTCCTTCGGCTGGAACCAATAACATTTGAAGACTACGACGTTTGGTGGGTTTTCACCAAAGAATGTAAGTTCATAAATTGCTTCAACTCTTCCATAATACTCGACCCCTCCTTCGCCGACAGCGGAGACACAACAATTTGTAGACTTTCGGTCGGCCATAGATAGCTCTTTGCCAAAAGTACGAAAGCGATACCCGTTGATGTCGTATTTGTCAAATGAACGGACCTTATAGTCAAAACCATTAGCGACTTGTCTCAATTCGGAGTCCATAGACTCTGCATTAGCCTACAAGTTTAATACGAAAGGAGTGTTGCATTAACCGCAAACTAGACGAAGAAATGAAATGGTCTAATGGAAATTACCGTTTGTTTGAACCAAGAGATGAAACCGGGATAGCCGCCTCCATGCTTTGCCAGAAGCTCATACTCTTCGATGGAATCCTTTTGGATCACCGCTCCATCCGAGAATTTGGCGACGTATCGACTGTATCACATATCCGGGAATAAGAGCATTTCAAAGGAATTAGAAGTTGCGAAACAATGTACCGACAACTTACTCGATGTACGGCCACACTTCTGTTAGGTTGTTGTAGATATACAACGAAATGGTCCGCCATTCTTCGACATCCAACGCTATGCTTTCGAAGCACCGGCTGGTGCGAGCTTCCCTCTGAATAGGCTGAGGTTGGATCGACCTTTTTCACGGTCGCCATCATTGTACCAAGGCTTCGGATTATGCAAATGACGATTCTTGGCTTTGTAGTGTGCTGTCACGAAGTTTGCCGCCTCCTCAGTAATGAATGCCTCGGCCATCGATGCTTCAATTCTATGTTTATTTTTACATTTTGCTCGAAGCGTCTTCTGCATCCTCTCAGTTGCGAAGCACCAACGATTTTGCACGGGCCCCCCAATCTTGCCTCGGTCGGGAGATGCAAAATCAAATGCTGCATTGGATTAAAGAATCCCGGTGGAAAGATCTTTTCTAACTTGCAGATCAACTCCGGCGCCAACTCTTCCAGTTCGTCTAGCACGTCAGGCGATAGTTCTTTCGCACAAAGAGCACGGAAGAAATAGCTCAACTCTGCCAGTACTAGCCATTCATCCTCAGGGATAAAGCCACGCAACATCACCGGCATTACCCGCTCAAGCCATATGTGCCAATCATGACTCTTGAGACCAAATATTTTCAATTTGTCAAGACTCGCTCCCCTCTTTAGATTCGCTGCATACCCATCGGGGAACATCAACTGCATTTTCACCCACAAGATCATTTCCCTCATAGCTGGCCTTCCAAGATTGAACCATGCCTTTGGCTTCCTCCAGTTCTTCTTTCCTTTCGGTTGTCGCATGTTTTGTAACGGTCTATCACATAGAGCCTCCTGATCGACTCTAGCCTTAGGATTATCCCTCGACTTCCCCTCTATGCCGAACAATGTACCAAAAAGGGCCTCGGCGATATTCTTTTCAGTGTGCATCACGTCGATGTTGTGTGGGCAAAGGAGGTCTTTAAAGTAAGGCAGATCCCACAAGCATATCTTGTGAGTCCAGGCGTGTTTCGAATTATACCCTTTGAAATACCCTGGACGATTTGGATCCGGCTCGAGAGCGTTTATCTGATCCAGGGTCTGTTGGCCTGTCAATGCAGGTGGTGCAGAGTTTTTGACAACTCTACCTTTCATGAAATTCTTCTTGTCTTTTCTGAATTTATGGCGAGGATCCAGGAACTGTCTATGCAAGTCGAAGAAAGAATACTTGCGACCCGCCTGCAGCCAACGGAACTCAAGAGCTACCTTGCATGTGGGGCACGGGAACCTTCCATGCACACACCATCCAATGAATAGCGCATACGCCGGCAAGTCATGCGACGAGTACATGTACCACACATGCATTTTGAAGTTTTTTTTGTAGCGGCGTCATATGTCTTGATCCCATTATCCCAAGCTTCTTGCAATTCATCCTTAAGCGGCTGCATGTACACATTCATATTCTTCCCCGGATAGTTGGGCCCTGGAAGTATCAACGTCAAGAAAATATTCTTTCTTTTCATAATCTCTCCGGGGGGAAGATTGAGTGGAATGACAAATACAGGCCAGCAACTGTATTGGGTTGCCATCATACCAAACACATTGAACCCATCCGTGCTGATGGCGACTCAAGGATGCCTTGGATCTACCGCTTTATCCTTATGTAATGCATCGAAGTGCTTCCACGCAAAAGCGTCTGAAGTGTGTCCCAACATCGGATTCCCATCTGCATCTAGTTCGGTTCTTTTGCCCAATTTATGCCACGTCATCTGTCTGGCCGTCTCTTCGACCATGAAAAGACGTTGAAGTCTTGGTATGATTGGCATATACCGAAGAACATTAACTGGGATTTTGGTCTGACTCTTCTCACCCATACCGTTGTCTACCACAACATACCTGGAAGACTTGCAAATGGGACAATAGTTGAAGCCCGCATACTCAGGCCTAAATAAGGCACAACCATTCTCACAGGCATCTATCTTCTCATAGGGCATCTTAAGCGCACGTAGGATTTTGTCCGACTGGTACAGGTTTGCTGGCAATACATGGCCTTTGGGTAGAAAGCGTCCAAATATCGTCATCATCGCGTCGTAGCATTCTCTGCCCAGGTTGAACTGAACCTTCAAAGCCATTACTTGAGCGATGGCATCCAGCTGACAAAACTCAGTGTGCTCGTGGAGAGGACGTTTTGAAGACTCCAACATTTCATAGAAGGCCTTTGCAGATTCCTCCATCTCATCGTCCGAATCCCGAGCATCATCAAAGTCTGGCACCATGTCTTCGATCCCGGTACCATGCTCGTCGGTGCGACGACGAACCACCTCAGCTCTGGCACGTTGGGCAGACTCACCATGAAATGTCCAGACCGTATAATTAGGCGTAAAACCCCACTTCTGCAGGTGTTTGATCATTTCAAACTCTGACCTCTTATGATAGTTGTCGCAATCGACACAGGGGCACCTCAAATGCGGCTCTCACAAACCCCTTGGTTTTTGTTATGCATTCATGGGTCATGTCTTTCTGACTAGTGTGACCGGTGTACATCCACGCACGATCACTCATCTTGCCTAGCTACTGGACACACAAGAAATATATACATAATTCAGCAAACCATATTCATCAGTTAATAGAGTTTGTCAGTTTTATTACATCCATGCAACCTAGACGCTAGTAGGTAAAGATAGGTCCTAATCCCACCCGAGTATGTGTAGATTGGGTTCGTTTTCCCATGCTCTGCTCCGGATCCGACGCAAAATTTCGGCAGCACCTCCCCGCTGTTCTCCTGATACACGTCTCGGCAATAAGCAGAGAGGATGTGTACCCGGAGAACAACAGGGAGGCACTGACGAAATTCTGCATCGGATCCGGAGCAGAGCATATGGGAAAACGAACCCAATCTACACATACTCGGGCTGTCCATGGATAACGTTGGACAATTCGAAAGAATCACGGTTAGAAATATGCTAATGCATGCATATTTATAGATGTCACCCTTTCGAACGGGAGACGCATAGTGGTCACGCATACTGATGATTGAAGACACCTATAGCTAGCAAGTTTCATCAGCACGAAGACCGGAACAGAGGAAATGATGGGGGGAGGAGGAGATGTCATTTGTGCTCACCCACGACCGCAGGGGCGGAGATCGTCGAACGCACGGGGAGGTCGTCGAACACCAGACCCTCGCAGCGACGAAACAACTGCACATTTAAATCCACCTGATCAACATAAATATGATGTTTTTTATAACAAAATCGAAAAATATATGACCTAACTCATAATTCACAAATATATGACTCCGTCGGCCTCTGGAAGGCCGAAGAGCACCTTTTTCGGGATCGGGGTGTCGTGTCGGGGTTGGGGTGTCGGGGGTGTCGTGTCGGGGTAGGGGTGCTGTGTCGGGGTCGGGGGTGCCATGTCGGGGTGTCGGGGTGTCGTGTCGGGGGTCGGGGTGTCAGTGGTGTCGTGTGGGGGTCGACCCTCGACTCCTTTTCCCCTCGATCCTCGACCCCTCGACCACTCGGCGACCCTCTTTTCCCTCGGCGACCCTCGACCATCGGCGACCCTCTTTTTCTACTTTTCCTACTTCTTTTTTTCATCTTCTACTTCTACTTCTTTTTTTTCATCTTCTTCTTCTTTCTTCTTCTTCTTCTTCTTCTTCTTCTTCTACATATTGTTCTTTTTTTTTCATCTTCTTCTTCTTCCTCTTCTTCTTCTTCTTCCTCTTCTTCTTTTACTTCTTTTTTTCATCTTTCTTGTTTATTCTTAAAAAACAGAAGAAAAAAACCTAAACTAAACTAAACTAAATCTAACCTAAACTAAACTAAACAAAACTAAACTAAACTAAACTAAAGTAAACTAAACTAAACTAAACAAACCTAAACTAAATCTAAAAAAACAGAAAAAAAAAAACAGAAAAACTCACCACGCGGAGGGGTCGCGGGTTGAGGAGGCCGAGGGAAAGGGCGGCCGGCGACGGTGCGGCTCCGGCGGCGGGGCAGGGCGGCGCGGCGCGGCTCCGGCGATGGGGCGGGGCAGGGCGGCCGCCGCGGCCTGCGTCCGCTGGGCGGGGCGGCCGGGCGGCCGGCGATGGGGCGGGCTCCGGGGGGCGGGGCTGGCCGGCGGCGCCTCGGGCTCCGGGGGGTGGTGTGGGGCGGCGGCGGCTCGGGCACGGGGGCGGCATGGGTGAGGTGAGGGGAGAGAGAGAGAGGAGAGAGAGAGAGGGGTGGGGCGCGGGGCGGGCTCCGGGGGGGCGGGGTTGGCCGGCGGCGCCTCGGGCTCCGGGGGGTGGCGCGGGGCGGCGGCGGCTCGGGCATGGGGGCGGCGTGGGTGAGGTGAGAGGAGAGAGAGAGGGGAGAGAGAGAGGAGTGGGGCGCGGGGCGCTGACTGTTTTAGATAGGTCAAATCTCTTTGTCATCTGACGGCAAAGATCTGGCTGACGGCAAAGATCCTGATTCCAGTAGTGTATACTTATTGCAAAGTTTTATTAGTTTTATCACAAATCAAAGTACTACTCGCATGCCCCGAGGGAGGAGGTTGGGAGGAGTTAACCATCGCGCGCCTCCGACCGAAACAACACTAGGATTTTAACGAGGAATACAAATGCTCACACATCCTCACCATGCCTTTTTAATTTTTAGACAAACAAGAAGTTAACACCTCTTAATACCGACACTTCTACGAATCAAAAATGATGCACTCACACCCTTTCACATTACCACATCAATATCATTAACCCACAATTTCTCATTAATGTGCTACATGAAGGTTTTGATTATCACTCCTTGAATACCTATTATTTTTGGACTAGTCTTATAACCCATGCAAATTACCGTCACTATTTATTAACTCTCAAACAAATATAAGTGAAGAACGAGAGTTTAATTCTTTCTACAAAAGACCATGCTCTAATCAATATAAGTGAAGCAAAAGAGCATTCTACAAATAACGGTTTTCTATATGTAGAGAAACAGGCATCCAACTTGAAATGATATAAGTGAAGCACATGAAGCATTCTATAAAGCCATACTCAAAAGATATACGTGAAGTGCAAAGAGGATTCTATAAATCAACCATCGCCTTTCCCATACTAGCATGGTGCATTGCCAAAAGGAAAATAAAAGGCACACGACGATCCAAGAATTTAAGCATATCATGTGAACAAAACAAAAACCGAGACATACCGATAATTGTTGAAGAAGAAAGATGGGATGCCGTCCAGGGCATCCCCAAGCTTACAAGTTTGAGTCTCCTTGAATATTTACTTGGGGTGCCTTGGGCATCCCCAAGCTTGAACTCTTGTCTCTCCTTATTCTTCTCACATTGACACCTCCTTGATCTTCGAACACTTCATCCACACAAAACTTGACAAAACTTTTATTAAAAACGTTAGTACACATAACACCAAATCCCATCATGTCTTGCCCTAACATTATTGCATAATTATAATCTACCATTACCCACTGTATGTTGTCACAATTCTATGGCTCCTAAGTCAATGGGGCTCAACAAGAATTCAAACATAAGCACGCAAAGCAACTATAACAGCAATCTGTCAAAAATAGGACAGTCTTTAAAGATGCAGATGGAACGTATACTTCTGTAACTAAAAAAATTCTGAAAAATTAGGACGTAATAAAGAATTTGTATAACAGTGTTGTGTAAATTTCAGAATTTTTGCACGCTCCAGTAAAATATGAAAAATTCAAACACTACAGCAAAAGTTTCTTTTTTTACACATCACATATCAAACAAGCAATTCAAATATCCTAAAGGTAATTCTTGGCACATTATTTTTATAATACAATGGATTTGTACAAGGGGATAATTATCTTTGTTGAAAGGTTTATATAATCAAGATTCGCAAAGTTTCCATGGGCATGAACAAAGTTCAAGGCTAGCCCCCACTTCAACGATGCTCGTCTTTCTCACTTTTACTTTTCTTTTTGAAAAGGTTTAAGTTCCCCACTTTATTTCTTGTTTTTAATTATTTTAAAAGCACACAACAGAAATAAATGACTCTCTAAAACTTCCGGGTTGTCTCCCTGGCACCCCTTTTTTTAAAGCCATCAAGTTAGGCATATAGTGCTCAAATAATTGATCCACCCGGATCCCAAGGTATATCAAAGCCAATTTTAATTAACAATGATTTCTAATTAAGTAGTGAGAACAAAGTGATATATATCATGTGACAAAGAAGTCTAACTCTCTTCCTATGCATTGGCATGTCATAAAATAACAATGCATTCACACAGAGTAAAGGCCAATATATAGCATAAGTAGTTTCTTGCAATTTTATCGTCTTGGAAACATAGAGAGGTGAAGATTTGGTTCATCTCTCATAATAATTGCAAGTAGGAGCAGCAAGCACATGCATATTATATTCATAAAAATCATCATGTGTAATATTAAAACGCAACCCATCAACATAGTCCTTAATAAGCGCAAACTTCTCCGCTATAGTGTACTTCGGAGAATTCAAAAAGATAATAGGACTATCATGTGTGGGTGCAATAGCAACAATTTCATGCTTAACATAAGGAACTATAGCAAGTTCATCTCCATAAGCATAATTCATATTGGCATCATGGCCACAAGCATAGCAAGCATCAAGTTCATCAAAAAGGGATATTTCAAACGAATCCAAGGGATCATAGCAATCATCATAGCATTCATCCTTCGGTATGTGCGAAGGGAAATTAAACAATGTATGAGTTGAAGAGTTACTCTCATTAGAAGATGGGCACGGGGTAGCTAATCCGCTCTTCCTCCTTTTGTTCTTCACTCTCCTCATCATCTTTTTCGTCTAATGAGCTCACAGTTTCAGCAATTTCTTCTTCCATAGATTCCTGCAAAATATTAGTTTCTTCCAAGGCAGCAGACATTCTCTCCATAAATTCAATAATATCAGTATTGTATTCATAATTCTCATAGCAATATTTAAGTATGGCAAAAAATTTAGGTCTGTAAACAGCATCATCATAGTTATCATACTTTTCAAAGAACGATTCAATTTCATAAGCACCCTTAAAAGCAACAAATTCTTCTATTTGTTCCACATCATAGTAATCATATATACCGTTAGCAGAAGAAGCCAAGGTTTTATTATCATGAAATTCACATTGAAAGGGAAGGTGTGGAGCCTCCATCTTAGAGCAACAAGTATAATCACATCTCAAGCATAAATTCCAAGCATACCAGCGCAACATTTTAATTTGGACCCATAAGTGTTTCCCTTTTTGAGACAAGCGATAATACCTAAAGTACTCACGTTGATCCAACATGTCTCCCATTATCAAGTTGAATGGGGATTTCTCAGGATTATCAAAGTAGCATTTAATGTGTTGCACATAACTAGCATCGAGGGTTTTAGGAGGTTCCCCATCTCCATGAGTAGCAAGTACAACTAATTTTTTTGGTGTTTCGTCTTCCATTTCCATAACTAAAGATATAAAACAACTAATAACGGAAAATAAAACAACTAAAAATAAAAAATAAAAATTACTTAGTGATAAAGCAAATAAGCACACACGAGAATATCTGCTAAAGCAAATAACCACTATGCTATTGCTCCCCGACAACGGCGCTAGAAAAAGGTCTTGATAACCCACAAGTGTAGGGGAACGTTTGTAGCCTTTTTCGATAAGTAAGAGTGTCGAACCCAATGAGAAGCTAAAGGTAGAATTAATATTCTCTCAAGTTTTACCGTCCACCGATACAACTCTACACACGCTAACGCTTACTTTAACTAGAACAAGTTTGAAACTACTTTGCAGGAAAGAAACTAGAAGTACTTAGTAGGTTTAGAGATAGTTTTGAAAAGTAATAAAGGAAAAGTCAATAAAAGTTAGGGGCTGTTTAGATAAAAGAACAATAATGTAAATTGTTTAGTAGAAATATTTTTGTGTAACGCAAGAGAAAGATTGTCCATAGGCAATTGAATATAACATGATAGATAATTATCATATGCAATGAGGGAGATGCATATGTTAACACACTTTTCGTACTTGGATGATATGCACTTATGATTGGACCTCTAGCAAGCATCCGCAACTACTAGAAATCATTAAGGTAAACCCAACCATAGCATTAAACATCAAGTCCTCTTTACTCCCGTACACAAACAATCCCCTTACTCGGGTGTAAGCTTCTGTCACTCTAGCCTCCCACTATAAGCGAATCATGAACATATTCCAAACCCTCCAGTGTGAGTCCTTCACGTGTGCGCCTCATGGAAGGCACCTTAGGACAGCACCATATCAACATACAACTCATATCAATAACATCATACCACAATTAACCCGTAGGACAAAAGAGATCTACTCAAACATCATAAGATAGCCACACATCATTGGATAATAATATATAGCATTAAGCACCATGTTTAAGTAGAGATTGTTGGGGAACGTAGTAATAATTCAAAAAAATTCCTACGTGTCACCAAGATCAATCTAGGAGATGCTAGCAACGAGAGAGAGGGAGTGCATCTTCATACCCTTGAAGATCGCTGAGCGGAAGCGTTGCAAAGAACGCGGTTGATGAAGTCGTACTCGCGGCGATTCAAATCGCGGAAGATCCGATCCAAGCGCCGAACGGACGGCGCCTCCGCGTTCAACACACGTACAGCCCGGGGACGTCTCCTCCTTCTTGATCCAGCAAGGGGGGAGGAGAAGTTGAGGAAGAGCTCTGGCAGCACGATGGCGTGGTGGCGGTGGAGCTCGTGGTTCTCCGGCAGAGCTTCGCTAAGCACTACGGAGGAGGAGGAGGTGTAGGAGGGGGGAGGGCTGCGCCAGGGGCAAGGGGTCTGGCTGCCCTCCCACCCCCCCTCTATTTATAGGCTGAAGGGGAGAGGGGGACGGCCCCCCTAGATCCATCTAGAGGGGGGGCGGCCAAGGGGGGGAGCTTGCCCCCCAAGTTGGTGGGAGGCGCCCCCACCCCCTAGGGTTCCCAACCCTAGGCGCCTTGGGCCCTTGGGGGGGCGCACCAGCCCACTAGGGGGCTGGTTCCCACCCATATTCGGCCCACGTGGTCCTCCGGGGTAGGTGGCCCCTCCCGGTGGACCCCCGGAACCCTTTCGGTGGTCCCAGTACAATACCGATAAACCCCAAGACCTTTCCGGTGACTGAAACTGGACTTCCCATATATAAATCTTCACCTTCGGACCAATCTGGAACTCCTCGTGACGTCCGGGATCTCATCCGGGACTCCGAACAACTTTCGGTAACCACATACAATTCCCATTACAACTCTAGCGTCACCGAACCTTAAGTGTGTAGACCCTACGGGTTCAGGAACCATGCAGACATGACCGAGACACCTCTCCGGCCAATAACCAATAGCGGGATCTGGATACCCATATTGGATCCCACATGTTCCACGATGATCTCATCGGATGAACCACGATGTCGGGGATTCAATTAATCCCGTATACAATTCCCTTTGTCCATCGGTATGTTACTTGCCCGAGATTCGATCGTCGGTATCCCTATACCTTGTTCAATCTCGTTACCGGCAAGTCTCTTTACTCGTTCCGTAACACATGATCCCGTGACTAACTCCTTAGTCACATTGAGCTCATTATGATGATGTATTACCGAGTGGGCCCAGAGATACCTCTCCGTCACACGGAGTGACAAATCCCAGTCTCGATTCGTGCCAACCCAACAGACACTTTCGGAGAGACCTGTAGTGCACCTTTATAGTCACCCAGTTACGTTGTGACGTTTGATACACCCAAAGCATTCCTACGGTATCCGGGAGTTGCACAATCTCATGGTCTAAGGAAATGATACTTGACATTAGAAAAGCTCTAGCAGACGAACTACATGATCTTGTGCTATGCTTAGGATTGGGTCTTGTGCATCACATCATTCTCCTAATGATGTGATCCCGTTATCAACGACATCCAATGTCCATGGTCAGGAAACCATGACCATCTATTGATCAACGAGCTAGTCAACTAGAGGCTCACTAGGGACATGGTGTGGTCTATGTATTCACACATGTATTACGGTTTCCGGTTAATACAATTATAGCATGAACAATAGACAATTATCATGAACAAGGAAATATAATAATAACCATTTTATTATTGCCTCTTGGGCATATTTCCCACAGAGATTACAAAGGGGAAGAAAGGTTTTACACCACTGCATATAGGAGGAGAGAGTTGGTGGTGACGGCGGCGAAGTTGTTGGTGTCGATCGCCGTCACGATGGTTGCCCCGGCGACGCTCCGATGCCGCCGGCGGAGAGGGGGAGAGAGAGCCCCCTCCTTCTTCTTATTCCTTGGCCTCCTCCCTAGGTGGGAGGAGGGTTTCCCCTATGGTCCATGGCCGCCATGGCTCCCGGAGGGCAGGAGCCCCTCCGAGATTGGATCTCTCTCTCTCTTTGTTTCTCTTCTGTTTTCGCGACTGTTTTCGGATCCCTTCACCATTTCTTAAATATCCGGAGATCCATAACTCCGATCGGGCTGAAATTTTGAGGGGATTTTTATCCCGAAAATATCTTTCTTGCCACGGAAGGAGAGCCTCAACCGACATAAGGGATAGCCACAAGCCATCAGGGTGCGACCCCACCCCCACGCCACGCCCCGTTGGCTTGTGGGGCCCTCGGGCATCATCTTGCGTTGATTCCGACTCCCAAAATTCACATATATTGCAAAAAAAATCTCCGTAAATTTTTATCGCGTTTGGAATTCGTTTGATATGGAATTTCTACGAAACAAAAAACACACAAAAAACAGGAACTGGCACTGGGCACTGGGTCATTAGGTTAGTGCTCAAAAATAATATAAATTGGTAAATAACTACTCAAAAAGTATCCTAGAATGATAATATAATAGCATGGAACAATAAAAAATTATAGATACGTTGAAGACGTACCATGAAGCTTGCAGAGGAGCTCGGTTCTTCGGTAGAAAAAGGCACATGTGGAAGGAAAAGAGGGGAAGGATAAGAGAAATGGTGAAGGAGATAGGGACATGTGGTGACAAACAATGACGCATGCGAGGCAGCACTACCGTAGCTACCATTGGACAAATTGTGTATGAGGTGTAGCCTAAGTTCTCTCATGGCTATGTATCTGATAGGGCATCTGCCTTTTTTCGCTCGCGTTGATCATGCCCTAACAATGACTCCGCCCTAGGGTGAGCGGACAACATTATGGTCGTCGAGGCCTTGGCAACATTATGAGCGGACAACATTAAGTCGGGCGCGCTCCTCCTCCTCATGGTCGAGGCACAGCGCGTCCTCCTCCCGTTCCCACAACATCTCTCACTGGCCCGACGCCTCCCCCTCGGCCAGCCAGTGCTGCCGCCATTGCTCGAGGTGGGCCGCCTCCTCCTCCGGCCTGGCATCACAGTGGATGGGCGGGGAACTCACCACTCGCGGACCATGCCCGCCCACTCGTATTTCTCCTCCGGCCAAGATGGTGGAGGCGGCGAGCGCTTCCGGGACGCCGTGGGCTCCTCCTTGGGCTCGACGGTGGACGACGGTGGTGGGAGAGGATCCGGGATGAAGAGCGGGGCGTGGACGGAGTCCCCCATAGCCGAAAAGGCGAGGGTACGGTCCAGGCCGACACACTTGGCGTCCTCCTCGATCCGGCCGGCCTCCAGCGCGTGCTGAAGGGCTAGCTCAAGGGCGGCTTGGTACGCCACCTCCTCGTCATGCTCCTCCGGCAGAACCTCGGGCGGCGGAGGAGGGACGGAGTGGACGCCCCTGTGGCGCTCCTCCTCGTGCTCTAGCGCGAACCAGCGCTCCCAGTTGGGGGAGTCTGGCACGTAGGCACGCATGGCCCGCTGCTCAAGCGTGAGGTTCTCGCGGCGCCGGCAAACCTCCTCCGCGTGCGCCCGCGTCGATCGGGGCACTGCCAGAATGGGGATCCGCTGCGGATCCAGTTGCCAACCATGGGCTAGGTTGACATCTGGATATTGCAGCGGCCGACGGTACTGCTAGTGCCACCGAGCCTGGTGGACTGGTATGTACAGCCGTTTCCGCGGAGCAGGCAGCGGCGTGATACGTCTCCAACGTATCTATAACTTTTTGGAGATCTTTTCTGGACCAGAAGACACCCAGTGGGCCAAAGAAGTGCCAGAGAGGTGGGCTGTGGAGGCCACACCCACATGGGCTCGCCAGGGGGCCCCCGGCGCGCCCTGGTGGGTTGTGCCCTCCACGGGGCCCCCCTCCACCGCCTCTGACGCCTATAAATTCCCAAATATTCAGAAAACCTTAGGGGATTCGACGAAACACAATTCCAGCCGCCGCAAGTTCCAAAACCTCGAGATCCAATCTAACACCATCACAGAGCGGTTCATCTTCTTCATAGGTGCCTCTCCGATGATGCGTGAGTAGTCCACCATAGACCTACGGGTCCGTAGACAGTACCTAGATGGCTTCTTCTCTCTCTTTTGATTCTCAATACAATGGTCTCTTGGAGATCTATTTGATGTAAACTTTTGCGGTGTGTTTGTTGGGATCCGATGAATTTTGAGTTCATGATCAGTTTCTATCCATGAATATTATTTGAGTCTTCTTTGATCTCTTATATGCATGATTACTTATAGCCTCGTATTTCTTCTTCAAATCTTTGGTTTAGTTAGGCCAACTAGATCGATTTTTCTTGCCATGGGAAGAGGTGCTTTGTGATGAGTTCGATCTTGCGGTGTCCTTTCCCAGTGACAGAAGTGGCAGCAAGGCACGCATGTATTGTTGCCATTAAGGATAACAAGATGGGGTCTATTCCTACATGAATAAATCTTGTCTACATCATGTCATCATTCTTATTGCATTACTTCGTTTTCCATGAACTTAATACACTAGATGCATGCTGGATAGCGGTCGATGTGTGGAGTAATAGTGGTAGATGCAGGCAGGAGTCGGTCTACTTATCTTGGAGGTGATGCCTATATAATGATCACCGCCTTGGATATCGTCATGATTATTTGATCTTCATCAATTTCCCAACGGTAATTTGTTCACCCACCGTGTGCTATACTCATGAGAGAAGCCACTAGTGAAACCTACGGCCCCCGGGTCTACTTTTCCAACATATTGCTTTCCGATCTATCTTTTTGCCTCTTTGTTTTCAGATCTATTATTCCAAAAAACCCAAAAATATATTGCTGCACTTTTTATTTCTCTTTTTATTTTGTGTTCTTGAGAGATCTATCTCTCCTATCTATCACTACCTAATATATCAACTTACCGTAGAGAGATTGACAACCTCTCTTTCGCGTCGGGTTGCAAGTATTTGTTATTTGCGTGCAGGTGCTGCTTATTGGGTGGTGGTGATCCTCCTACTGGTTCGATAACCTTGGTTTCATAACTGAGGGAAATACTTACCGTCGCTGTGCTGCATCATCCCTTCCTCTTTGGGGAAATACCGACGCAGTCTCAAGCCACGTCAAAGGAATTTCTAGCGCCGTTGCCGGGGAGGAAGCAGTCTCTTCTACGTGCCAATCTCAGGCGCCGAGGAGGCTCCATCATCATCTACCAGGTTCCTAATCACAAATCTCATCTCCTTGCAATTATATTATTTGCCATTTGCCTCTCGTTTTCCTCTCCCCCACTTCACCAATTTGCCATTTTATTCACCCTCTTTTTCGCTTGCCTTTTTCTCGTCAGATCTCTTGCTTGCTTGCAATCTTGTTTGCGTAGTCATGATGCCTCAACGGAAGTATTATGATGTTCCTTACCCCAATATTTTGCTTGAAATTGAGAAAAGTACTAAGGAATATATGACTACACAATTTGAGCATAACAAATATTTTACCGATGAGCTTAGAGAACACTCTACCGTACTAGATGCCATAACAAAGCAACTTGATGATATTAGTAGAGAAGTTTGTAATCTCCAATCTAAGTATGCTCATGCTGAAAACTTGCTTGGCAAAATCTCCGATGCACAAGCCACTTTAATAAATCAAATGGCTGCTAAACCAATCTCTCTAGAGGAGAAAAATGATGAAGATCTTAAAGTGATTGGTGTTTCTTCTATTGATTCCTTGTTTGGTAATATTAAGATTGATGATAAAGGGACTGAAGTAGAGTCAACTTTAGCTAGAAGGCGTCCCAACAATTTGGAGGGTGAGAATCTTGATGAAAATTTTGATAAAAGTGGGTTTGAAGAGGTCAAAACTTTAACTAGTGATGTGCCCACTATTTTGGATTGCAAAGACTTTAATTATGATAGTCGCTCTTTGATTGAATGTATTTCTTTGCTGCAATCCATGTTGAATTCACCCCAAGCTTATGAGCAAAATAAAGCTTTTACTAAACATATCGTTGATGCCATGATGAAATCTTTTGAAGAAAAGATGGAGTTGGAGATTTCTATTCCTAGAAAATTACATGATGAGTGGGAACCTACCATTAAAGTCAAGATTAAAAATTGTGAGTGCTTTCCTTTATGTGATTTGGGTGCTAGTGTTTCCACGGTTCCGAAATCTTTATGTGATGTGCTTGGTGTCACCAATATTGAAGAATGTTCCCTTAACTTGCACTTGGCGGATTCTACTATTAAAAAACCTTTGGGAAGAATTAATGATGTTCTTATTCTTGCAAATAGGAACTATGTGCCCATAGATTTTATTGTGCTTGATATTGATTGCAATCCGTCTTGTCCCATTATACTTGGTAGACCGTTTTTACGCACTATAGGTGTCGTGATTGATATGAAAGAAGGCAATATTCATTTTAAATTTCCACTAAGAAAGGGTATGGAACACTTCCTTAGAACAAGAATTAATACACCATATGAATCAATCATAAGGGCATCCTATGGATCCAAAACCAAAGATGACAATACTTGAAACTATGCGTTATGCCTAGCTAGGGGCGTAAAACGATAGCGCTTGTTGGGAGGCAACCCAATGAATAAATAAATTTTTGCTTTTTCCTTTCTGTTTTTGAGTGTTGACACCATTATGCCTCTGTTATGATTGTGTTTTTATGGTTTATTTAGTGTTTGTGCCAAGTAGAGCCTTTAGGATGATTCATAAGATGAGTAGAAGCGATGCTGAATCTGAAACAGAAACTTTGCATCCAGTGTTTGAATTTTCATTTTTTTACTAGAACGTGATCTTGAGCTAAAATTTTAACACAGTGTTGCTATACAAATTCTTTACGTTTTCCAAACTTTTCAGATTTTTTAGAGTTATAGAAGTATGGTTAGAGTACAGATTACTACGTACTGTTCTGTTTTCGTTGCATTGTGTGCTTGTTTTGATGAATCTATGGGTTATATTGAAGGGTATGAGCCATGGTAAAGTTAAAATACAGTAGGTATAATGCAATAATGAAATATGAATGGGTTTGCAACAGCACCTAAATTAGTGATTTGCTTTATTATACTAACGGATCTCACGAAGATTTTGTTGAGTTTTGTGTGATTGAAGTTTTCAAGTCTTGGGTGAGATCACGATGGATGAAGGAATAAGGAGTGAAAAGAGCCTAAGCTTGGGGATGCTACAGCACCCCCAAGATATATCCAAAGAGAAACAAGCAACTAATCTTGGGGATGCCCCCGAGTGGCATCCCCTCTTTCTTCTAACGACCATCGGTATTTTACTTGAAGCTATATTTGTATTCGTCACATATCATGAGTTTTTCTTGGAGCGTCTTGTATCATTTGAGTATTTGCTTGCTTTGCTTGTTAGTTTGTCACTTGTATCCTTGCTGGACACACCTATTTGAGAGATCCAAAATTATGCTATGATTTGTTAGAATTGCTCTATACGCTTCACTTAAACTTTTTGCGCTATAGAATTGCTCTAGTGCTTCACTTATATCTTTTTGAGCATGGTGTGCTTGTAAATTTTTGTAGAAATGCTCTCATGATTCACTTAGATTAATTTGAGAGTTAGTAAATTTTGAAGAAATCCTCTCATGCTTCACTTATACTATTTTGAGAGACGAAAACTCTATGCTCATGTGCTTCACTTAAATTTATTTGAGCTTGCCAAAAGGCAATGGCAGTATATGAAACTAGTCCCAAAGTGATAGATATCCAAGGAGGATATAATAAAAAGTTTCATGAAGATCATTGGACAAATTAAACTTGATTTCTTGTAATAGTTTTGAGACATGATGATAGTAATATGTGGGTCATGTTAGTGAGTAATTATGCTTTAGTAGGAATATTGGTGTTAAGGTTTGAGATTCCCTATGCATGCACGAAATTCAATAGTTATGCAATGAAGTTACATCCTACTTATTGTGCATTATTCGGTGTTAGTTATGCTCAATGCTCTCTTATGTGAATTTTCGTTTCTTGGTTTGGTTGCTTCCAAATCTATTTGCTAACCTCCATTTGTACTAAGTAGAAATACTACTTGTGCATCCAAAGTCCTTAAACAAAGTTTTGCCTTATGAGTCCACCATACCTACCTATATGCGGTATTTCCATGCCGTCCAAGCAAATTTGTACGTGCCATCTCTAAATTTTCAAAATAAACTTCTCTTTTGTGTGCTCGTACCGCTCATGAAACGGTGGGGAGTGTCCAAGATTTTTCCATGCTAGATGTGTTATTCTCAAGATGAGTGTTTATTCACTTGTCATCGCACGAGAATGCGGCGGTAATAGGGATACCCATTCCCGAAATGAAAAAGAAAAAACATTTACTTTATGTTGTCAAATAATAAATTCCTTGGAAAGTGTTGGTATGGAAGGCAACCGTGGATACGGCCCTCCATGGAATGTGAAAGAATGGTGGAAAAAGGAATAAACTTTATTTTCTGTTTGGGAACCGCCTATGATATATCTAGCATGGAAAGTATTGTGAACTACTTTGTCGTTTTCGTTGACAGGAAAAGAATGCCACCCAAAATATTTTTCTCTCTCAATTTAAACTTTGAGCTCTGGCACCTCTACAAATCCCTACTTCCCTCTGCGAAGGGCCTATCTATTTACTTTATGCAATTTTTATTTTTACTTTGAGTCTTCATCTTCTCTTATAAAGCACCAACTAGGGGGCACTATGATCGTACTTGAGCATTGGGTATAGCTAATATTTGAGTGTGTTTCATGAATGGATCAATGATTGAGCATGATGGGCTAGGGATAAATTTCTTTAGTGTTGATATTTTGAAAGACATGGTTGCTTGTTGGCATGCTTGAGTATTGAAGTCATTATGTTAAAACTAGACTATTGCTTTGAATCATATACAAGTCCAAATGTCCATGCCACAAGAAGGAAAAGAATATGAGATGAACATGTTAGGCAGCATTCCACATCAAAAATTCTGTTTTTATCATTTACCTACTCGACGACGAGTAGGAATTAAGCTTAGGGATGCTGATATGTCTCCAATGTATCTATAATTTTTGCTTGTTCCATGCTGTTATATTATCATTTTTGGATGTTTTACAATCATTTTATAGCAACTTTATATCATTTTTTGGGACTAACCTATTGACATAGTGCCAAAGTGCCAGTTGCTGTTTTTGCTTGTTTTTTACTTCGCAGAATACCACTACCAAACGGAGTCCAATCGCGACGAAACTTTTTGGAGATTTTTTCTGGACCAGAAGACACCCAGTGGAGGCCACAACCCACATGGGCGCGCCAGGGGGCCCCAGTGCGCCCTGGTGGGTTGTGCCCTCCACTGGGACCCCCTCCACCGCCTCTGTCGCCTATAAATTCCCAAATATTCAGAAAACCCTAGGGGAGTCAACGAAACACAATTTCAGCCGCCGCAAGTTCCAGAACCTCGAGATCCAATCTAAGACCATCACGGAGGGGTTCATCTTCTTCATAGGTGCATCTCCGATGATGCGTGAGTAGTCCACCATAGACCTACGGGTCCGTAGGCAGTAGCTACATGGCTTCCTCTCTCTCTTTTGATTCTCAATACAATGGTCTCTTGGAGATCTATTTGATGTAAACTTTTACGGTGTGTTTGTTCGGATCCGATGAATTTTGAGTTCATGACCAGTTTCTATCCATGAATATTATTTGAGTCTTCTTTGATCTCTTATATGCATGATTACTTATAGCCTCGTATTTCTTGTTTGAATCTTTGGTTTAGTTTGGCGAACTAGATCGATTTTTCTTGCCATGGGAAGAGGTGCTTTGTGATGGGTTCGATCTTGCGGTTTTCTTTCCCAGTGTCAGAAGGGGCAGCGAGGCACGCATGTATCGTTGCCATTAAGGATAACAAGATGGGGTCTATTCCTACATCAATAGATCTTGTCTACATCATGTCATCGTTCTTATTGCATTACTCTGTTTTTCCATGAACTTAATACACTAGATGCATGCTAGATAGCGGTCGATGTGTGGAGTAATAGTGGTAGATGCAGGCAGGAGTCGGTCTACTTATCTTGGAGGTGATGCCTATATAATGATCATCGCCTTGCATATCGTCATGATTATTTGATCTTCTATCAATTGCCCAACAGTAATTTGTTCACCCACCGTGTGCTATACTCATGAGAGAAGCCACTAGTGAAACCTACGGCCCCTGGGTCTACTTTTCCAACATATTGCTTTCCGATCTATTATTTTGCCTCTTTGTTTTCAGATCTATTATTCCAAAAAACCCAAAAATATATTGCTGCACTTTTTATTTGCTCTTTTTATTTTGTGTTCTTTAGAGATCTATCTCTCCTATCTATCACTACCTAATCTATCTTTCGCGTCGGGTTGCAAGTATTTGTTATTTGTGTGCAGGTGCTGCTTATTGGGTGGTGGTGATCCTCCTACTGGTTCGATAACCTTGGTTTCATAACTGAGGGAAATACTTACCGTCGCTGTGCTGCATCATCCCTTCCTCTTTGGTGAAATACCGACGCAGTCTCAACTCTCAAGCCACGTCACATCGGCGAGGGAGCAGGCAGCGGCAGCGGCGGCGAGCGCCCGCGGGATGAAGAGCTCGCACCGGTGCTGAACTTGGCCTTCCTCTTTCCCTTCCTGTTGAAGAAGCCCATTGCTAGCTAGCTAGGGTTTGTGGTCGCCGGCGAGGGAGCAGGCGTGGCCAGATATGGACGGGCGTTTGGAAGTGGATGAGGTCGGCCCCGCCGCACGCATCCATTAAAAAGGACTACGACGCGGACCTTCCACCCACTGCCAGACTGGCCCCAATGTAGGTGCGGTCAATTAATATGACGCGGGCGATGGTTGAGCGGCCGACGGGTGGACCCAAAAAAAATCAGTAGATTGGCGAGAGCAGCGTGACATGAGCCCCCCAAAAAATATCAAAATATACTTAATAGTTTTAAAAAATGTCAAATTTTTTATACAAATACATATGCATGGTCATCAAGTATGTAAAAAGTTTCATGAGGTAATTCGATTATTTGCATGCTACACAAAAACGATAAATATCTGGCCCAAAAACAACAAAGATAAAGCCCATTTTAATCTGTGTATTTGTCTTTTTTGTATACGTTACATGTTCTTTTTTGCAGTGATTGTATACGTTACATGACAGCATATTACGCGTGTACTAAAAATACACATCTATGTATATACTTTTTTCAGATTTTTTCAGTGTGTGGAAATAGTATTTTGGCTGAAAAAAACAAAGAGCTACGTGGAGCTCGGTCTCTGCAGTGCTTTTTCGGTAGATTGGCCCGCTTCTCATCTCCTCGCATGCTAGCGTTCCACCCATGCTTGCCAATGCCTCTTGCTGGGTTTTTTTTTAACAAGGGAAGGGCCCCGAAGGACCCAGAACTGCATTAGTCAAAGCGGTGCACAGTACATCTTACAAACAGGACCCCAAAGAAACTGAAAATATAGACAAGTCCCTGATTCTTGTGGAAAGGACCCCAAACAAAATATGAAAAAAGCGATCGGGTCCAAACTGCTCTCCGGTGGATCCAATCGTCACCGATGCCGGGGACGAACCACTTGGTCCGGCGAGACCCCTGTGGTTGCACCACAGACTCCACTTGTAGCAGAACTGCCTACCTTGTTGGCATCAAGGCCAGGAGGAATAAGATTGGCCGCCATTCGGCCTGAAGATTCAGCAGCTCGTCGGAGAAGGCCGGCCGGCCGACGAGGGCGCCGTAGCTTCTCTGAATCCACTTCTGACTATCCTCAGGATCCCCATCGGTTGCCTCCAGATTCACATCGAAAGCCCTTCTCTCGATCAGGGGACGACACCACGCTCGTCGGAAGCTAGGATCCGACAAGACAAGGCACCGACGAAGCAAACCATTCTGGGATCCCCTCCCAACATCCCATCCGCCACCGCGCCGGCCGGGAGAAAACGAGAGAATTGCCAGAAAGGCTTGCTGCAGTGCCCCATCGAGCTTATTAAGGGGGGGTCTACCAGATCCGTCTCCTTCCTTAATCCTCCACCATTTAGGCTGTGCAGAAGGCGACGGAGGCAACCACCAGAAGCTGCTCGCAAGCTCTGGTGACCAACTCCCCAGCGGCATGACGCCAGACCATGGCACAAGGCCAAACACAACTAAAACGACGACCCTACACCTACTACTACTATGGACAGGAGCAGTCCGAGCTCCCCTCTCATCCCCACTCCGAGCGGCGGCGCCGCCGGAGGAGAAAGAGAGGGGAGCTGGGGAAACGAAGGGGACTCTCAAGGAAGGAAGAGGAGGAAGGGCGGAGAAGGAGAGGAGAGGGAGAGATGTTGCCCCCTCTTGCTGGTTGTTCGTGCTGATCCCATGCATGTTGGGCTGGCTGACCAACACCAGGCCGAGACGGAGCTTGGCAGGTGGTGGCTGGCTTTGCTCGCTGCATGTCTGCGCTCCTGTCGGTGTTGCAGGGGAGAGGCGGACGGGGCCAGGGGAAAGAGAAAAAAAAGGAGGCAGGCGAGCGTGTCCGCTCCGCTCCCCTACGGTCCAGACGCCAGGTTCAAACGGCCGTCTCCTCCTCTGCGCGCTCGGCTGCACACCCTTCTCTTATGTGTGACTGTGGCACCGCAACGGAAACAGCAGTGGCGCAGCTGCACCGTGGTGGGGTTTTAGCTTTAGCGTGATCGTCAACGACTAAAGCCACCATTTCGTTCTCACCAACTAGGGCCGGTACACGAACGTACCACGGGCGAACGGGGGCCTCCCCACGCTATCCCACGCCACGAGGACCGCCATGCCAACGAGGGCCGGTCCCACGCCACGAGGACCGCCCTGCATGCCAACAAGGGCCGGTACGCTCCATGCGCGAGACGAGACCGGCAAGGAACGTGGCACACCGTGCGAATTTACCTTTTCATCGAATAAAAAAAAGTGTGTAGTAATCCCGCCTTTGACATTGATTAGGCGCCAGGATTTTTTTTTGAGGTATCGATCACCTACCTTTTTTTTAGAATCACAACGGACTTTATTGCAAGTTAACAACGTTTACACGGATGCATAAATTATCAAGAGGTGATTCTAGCCAAACATATCGACCCGCATCAAGCGAGGACGTCATCCTAGCTAGCCTGTAAGCTTCCCCGTTGTTGTTGCGTTGTTCAAAACTGAAGATGCAAGATCGAAATAGATTGCTTCTCTCTTTGATTTCATGTAGAACCATGTAGTGTGCCCCCAGATTTGTCGCTAACTCGAGTTCCCGGACGACTCTCAGACAGTCAGATGAGACTTGCACGTTCTCAAGGCCTAGGTCTTCGCTCAGGGCAATCGCCTCGCGACACGCAAGTGCTTCTAGAGTTTTAGGATCGGTCATTCCTTCAAAAACCACAACGCACGCACCTATGAACTTACCTTTTGAGGTATCGATCACCTACCTCTACGCGAAGTTCTGAGGAGGATCTTCTCCTCTCTCCTAGCCTTCCCCGTCGAAAGTCGTCTTAGAGCGCACGGGCCCAGCCCGATCCCGGATCTTCTCCATCAGCGCCGTTGGTCGGAGTCTGGGCCAATCGAATGGCAAAACTCGCGAGTAGTTGATTGCAGTTTGGTTGTGGTCTCATACTCTCGTTTACGCGCGTAATAAGTACATAAAGGCAGCTAGCCGTCCGTCTTGAGTAAAAATATTACTGTATTTTTTTTACGGAAAGCGTGAAGGTCTCCGACGGATGGAGGTGGTGAAAAGGACAGGGGCTTTCGCGACCTGCTGCCCAACTCAACTGGACCGATTGTGTGGACCCTGTCATGTGCTCTCTCTCATCTCACCCTCTCTTTTGTCTCAAAAAAGAAAGAAAAATCTCGCCCTCTCTTTGCTCTCCGATCCGTTCCTGTGCCTGCCTGTGCACTGTGGCTAGCTTGGCATTGACGACGGTGCACGCATGTCAGTCCGTCCCGTGCTCCTTCCAAACGGCCGGGGCAACGCTGCACATAACGGAGACGGACGCTGCTTTTTCTGCCTCTGAACTCAACTCGGCCTTACTGCTTGCAAGTGGTGGTGGGGGTACAGCTGCCATGCCTTCCCACAGTTCCTCGTGGCACGTACCGTGCTTTCTTTCTGCCCTTGATAGCACAACGGTACTTTGGACATCCAGTCTGTGGAGGGTTTCAAGTGATTATTTTCCATTTGGTCTCGTTGTGACGTGGAGATGAGATGGATCGATAGATGGGGGCCGGTTGGTTGGTTTACCCGCGGCGCGTGCCATGCCACCGTGCTTCGCAGGTGGATGGCTGGCTGGCTGGTGGCGTGGGTGTTACGCGGCCGGCTTGCGTGTTGGCGCTCCTGTTGCTGCAGCAGGGAGGGCGGACTCCACTAGGGGAAAGAAAAAAAGATGAGAGACTGTGCGTCCACCACGCCTCGGCAGCTACGGTCCAGCGCGCCCTTCTCGCAGCCTCCTCGGCGCGCTCCGCCTGCCCGTACGTACGCACGGCCCCTCCTCCTCTGTTGTGATTTGCGAAGACCCATCGATCAACACATTTTATCAACATTCCCGAAAAAAAAAATTATCAAAGGAAAAATTGCACATTACCCACTTAGCCCTGCTACATGTACAATGGATTTTGTACGATTTACATACGACACATCAACAACCGTTTGTTGAATTCCGCGGATGGGTCAGATTATGTCGTATGAAAATCATATGCCACGGCCACTTCATTGTACGCACAACAATTTCGTTACTCCCGGCGGGTGCAATCATCGCTCAAAGCAGCACATTACTCAAGCTTGCATTTTATCAAAGGCAAAATTGCACATGGATGCATACATGCATGCATGGTGCATTGGTGCCTCGGGGCACCGTGGCAAACCCACTTCCCCACGCTGCCTCTACAGCCTAGATCCTACCTTGCCACACGGGCCACTAGCTGAACTCTAGTCTACCTGCCTTTCTTTTTTCTTTTCGCGGCTGTAGCTACTCGCGGAATCAGGTGAAGTGGAGAGTAAATTGTCACAAGATGGACGAACACAGTGTAGCGGCATTTCACTGGACCGAGAAATTGGATACAAAGACATGGGTCAAAGCATATTTCAGTGATTTTTCTAAATGTGACATCTTACTAAACAACAATTTTGAAGTTTCTCATGTGAGTAGATGTGTTGTTTGTTTTCTGTTATAAGTTACCTAAATTATCATGTTAATTGCATAAGTGACCTGAGTTATCATGTGAATGTGTTGTTTCTATAAGTCAAGTGAGTTCATCTTAGTGTACATATCACATATAAGTAGTGCTGCATTTCTGATGAAGTGCCCTGACTTATCACACATAAGCACCACTGTTTGTCACATATAAGCAAACTGACTTATCACATATACTCCATCATTTCAACATCAAACAGTATATCATGGTGTCTACTAATAAATATTCAATTAAGTACATTCACCCATCTACTAATAAATATTTGATACGTCTCCATCGTATCTACTTTTCCAAACTCTTTTGCCCTTGTTTTGGACTATAATTTGCATGATTTGAATGGAACTAACCCGGACTGACGCTGTTTTCAGCAGAATTGCTTTGGTGTTATTTTTGTGCAGAAATAAAAGTTCTCGGATTGACCTGAAAATTTACGGAGAATATTTTTGGAATTAATAAAAAATACTGCCGAAAGAATCAACCGGAGGGGGTCCACCATCTGGCCACAAGCGAGGGGGGCGCCCCCCCTAGGGCGCGCCCTGCAGGCTTGTGGGCCCCCTGGAGCTCCTCTGACCTCAACTCCAACTCTATATATTCCTATTCGGGGAGAAAAAAATAAAGGAGAAGAGTTCATCGCATTTTACGATACGGAGCCGCCGCCACCTCCTGTTCTTCCTCGGGAGGGCAGATCTGGGGTCCGTTTTGGGCTCCGGAGAGGGGAAATCAACGCCGTCGTCATCACCAACCATCCTTCATCAACAATTTCATGATGCTCTCCGCCGTTCGTGAGTAATCTTATCGTAGGCTTGCTGGACGGTGATGGGTTGGATGAGATTTACCATGTAATCGAGTTAGTTTTGTTAGGGTTTGATCCCTAGTATCCACTATGTTCTGAGATTGATGTTGCTATGACTTTGCTATGCTTAATGCTTGTCACTAGGGCCCGAGTGCCATGATTTCAGATCTGAACCTAATATGTTTTCATGAATATATATGTGTTCTTGATCCTATCTTGCAAGTTGTAGACACCTATTACGAGTTATGATCCGCATCCCCTAGGGTGACAATAACTGGGATTCTTTCCGGTGATTACCGTAGTTTGAGGAGTTCATGTATTCACTAAATGCTAATGCTTTGGTCCGGTTCTCTATTAAAAGGAGGCCTTAATATCCCTTAGTTTCCATTAGGACCCCGCTGCCACGGGAGGGTAGGACAAAAGATGTCATGCAAGGTCTTTTCCATAAGCACGTATGACTATATATGTAATACATGCCTACATTACATTGATGAATTGGAGCTAGTTCTGTGTCACCCTATGTTACAACCGTTGCATGATGAATGCCATCTGACATAATTATCCATCACTGATCCATTGGCTACGAGCTTTTCACATATTGATGTTTGCTAAGTTACTTTTCCGTTGCCACTGTTACGATTGCTACAAAACCGCTACTGTTACTTTTGCCACCGTTACCGTTACTTCCATACTACTTTGCTACTAAATACTTTGCTGCAGATACTAAGTCTTTCAGGTGTGGTTGAATTGACAACTCAGCTGCTAATACTCGAGAATATTCTTTGGCTCCCCTTGTGTCGAATCAATAAATTTGGGTTGAATAATCTACCCTCAAAAACTGTTGCGATTCCCTATATTTGTGGGTTATCAAGACCTTTTTCTGGCGCCGTTGCCGGGGAGCATAGCTCTATTCTCTGAGTCACTTGGGATTTATATCTATTGATCACTATGAAGAATCTGAAAGATGCTAAAAGCAAGATCTATGCCTCAACTACGAGGAGAGGTAAGGAACTGCCATCTAGCTCTGCACTTGATTCACCTTCTGTTATGAGTAAACTTGCGACACCACCACCTGCTATTGATTCTGATATGTCGCAAGTAGTTAATGATTCCACTTCTGCTATGCATGATGCTTATGATGATACTTTGCTTGATACTACTGTGCCACTGGGTGAATTTCTTGATGAACAAATTGCTAGAGTCAATGCTGCAACTGACGATATTTCTGAAACTGATGAAATTATCGAAACTGAACACTATGAAACACCTGCTAGACCTAGCTATCCTAGATATAACTTGCCTAATATACCTAAGGGTTATGTTATGGAGGGAGAAGTAGCTAGGGACTTTCTTGCTTGTAAAGATAGAGATGATCTTAAGAAATTACTATGCAAGTGGAAAGAAAAATCTTTGAATGCTAGAATGCAATATGATCCTAAGTTTGCTACTTCACCTATCTTTGTTACTGATAAGTATTATGAATTCTCTGTCGATCCTGAGTTAATGACTTTGGTTGAATCTGATCCTTTCCATGGTTATGAATCTGAAACTGTTGTGGCACATCTTACTAAATTGAATGATATAGCCACCCTATTTACTCATGAAAAAATAATTCTTATTACTATATTCTTAAGTTGTTTCCTTTCTCATTAAAGGGTGATGCTAAGATATGGTTTAATTCTCTTGCTCCTGGTTGTGTGCGTAGTCCCCAGGATATGATATATTACTTCTCTGAAAAATATTTTTCTGCCCATAAGAAACAAGCTGCCTTGCAGGAAATATTTAACTTTGTGCAAATTGAAGAAGAGAGTCTCCCACAAGCTTGGGGGATGCTTCTCCAATTACTTAATGCTTTGCCAATTCATCCTCTCAAGAAAAACGAAATACTTGATATCTTTTATAATGGACTAACCGATGCTTCTAGGGACCACCTAGATAGTTGTGCTGGTTGTGTTTTCAGGGAACGAATTGTTGAACAAGCTGAATTACTATTGAATAATATATTGAGCAATGATAATGATTGGTCTATTCCCGAACCACCTCCAAAGCCAACTCCGAAGAAAAAAGGTATTCTATTTCTCAGTCCTGAAGATATGCAAGAGGAAAAGAAATCTATGAAAGAAAAAGGTATTAAAGCTGAAGATGTTAAGAATCTACCACCTATTGAAGAGATACATGGTCTTGATAACCCGACACAGGTAGTAGAGGTAAATTCCCTCCGTAGATTTGATGAAGGTGATATTCCTTATAATAAGTCTGCTAGCCAATGCTTGGATGAGTTTGATAACTTTATTGTTAAGCAAGAAAATTTCAATGCTTATGTTAGTAGACAATTGAAACATAATGCTTACATGCTTGATCGCTTAGGTGATTATATGAGTAGAACTATTAATGATCTTAAGCTTATTAGTAAACATGCTTCCTTGGTAACTATTCAAGTAGAACAAGTACTTAAGGCACAAAATGATTTTCTTAATGAGATGATTGGTAAGAACAATGATAATTCTGTTAGAGTTGTGACTAGAGGTGGTAAAATGACTCAGGAACCTTTGTATCCTGAGGGCCATCCTAAGAGAATCGAGCAAGATTCTCAGAGATTTAATACTGATGCACCTAGTCGTCCCAGTAATAAAAGGAAAAAGAATGACGATAGGACTTTGCATGCTGCTAGTGAACCTGTTATAGGCACTCATGAAAACCCAAATGACATTTCTATTTTTGATGCTGAGACACAATCCGATAATGAACATGAGCCTAGTGATAATATTAATGATGATGTTCATGTTGATGCTCAACCTAGTAATGATAATGATGTGGAGATTGAACCTGCTGTTGATCTTGATAACCCACAACCTAAGAACAAAAGATATGACAAAAGATATTTTGTTGCTAGGAAACATGGTAAAGAACGAAAACCTTGGGTTCAGAAACCCATGCCTTTTCCTCCTAAGCCATCCAAGAAAAAGGATGATGAGGATTTTGAGCGCTTTGTTGAAATGCTTAGACCTGTCTTTTTGCGTATGCGCTTGACTGATATTCTGAAAATATCTCCTTATGCTAAGTATATGAAAGATATTGTGACAAATAAAAGAAAGATACCGGAAGCTGAGATTTCCACCATGCTTGCTAATTATACTTTTAAGGGTGGAATACCAAAGAAACTAGGAGATCCCGGAGTACCTACTATACCATGCTCCATTAAAGGAAACTATGTTAAAACTGCTTTATGTGACCTTGGAGCTGGTGTTAGTGTTATGCCTTTCTCTTTGTATCGTAGACTTGATTTGAATAAGTTGACGCCTACTGAAATCTCTTTGCAAATGGCTGATAAATCAACTGCTTTACCCATCGGTATTTGTGAGGATGTGCCTGTCGTAGTTGCAAATGTTACTATGCTAACGGACTTTGTTATTCTTGATATTCCCGAGGACGACAGTATGTTGATCATCCTTGGTAGACCCTTTTTGAATACTGTAGGGGCTGTTATTGATTGCAACAAGGGCAATGTCACTTTTCATGTTAATGGTAATAAGCATACGGTGCACTTTCCGAAGAAACAACCTCAAGTTCATAGTATCAACTCCATTGAAAAAATTTCAACGATTATTATTGGAGACTTTGAATTCCCTCTCCCTACTGCCAAAAGAAATATGATATTCTTATTATTGGGGACATGCATATCCCCATTGAGGTAACCTAGTGTTATTCGAAAATTCTCCGGTTTCGTGTCATTCGAAAAAAGTTTGTCAATAAGACTTGATCAACCTTATTGATGGATTCTTTTTGAGGAGCATGAGATGGATGAATTTAGAAAGCACAACCTTCTGTAACCAACTTTTATTTTTTGTTCTTTAGATTTAATTTAGTAAAAATGCTATTATTTTTCTGTTTTCTGTCTTACCCGTGCAATAGAAAAATGACCTGAAAATAAAAGTTCTCCAAATGCCCTGAAAATGTAGTATGATTTTTTCTGGAATATTTAAGAATTTCTGGCACTGAGAACACATCAGGGGGCTGCACTAGTGGGCCACAAGCCTGCAGGGCGCGCCCACCCCCCTAGGCGCGCCCCCCGGGCTTGTGGGTCCCACGTGGGGACCCCTCACTTATTCCAGCACCCATCCACTTCGTCTTCCTCCAGAAAAAATCCCACCATTGCTCAAACCCATGTTCTAGCTCATCTTGCTGCCTTTTTCGATCTCCTTGCTCAAAGCTCCGTTTGCAAAACTGTTTTGGGGGATTGTTCTTCGGTATGTGACTCCTCCAATGGTCCAATTATTTTTTGTTCTAGTGCTTTATATATTGCAAATTTTTGCTGCTGTGGTGACCTTGTTCTTGAGCTTGCATGTCAAATTTGTATGGTCCCAAGTAGTTTTGATGCATGATATAGCCTCTAGGCACTTGTGGGAGTAGTTGCTATAAGTTTTGTTGAGTTTTGTTCACCTTTATTTTGAGTCACTAAAAATTTCAGAAATTTTTCAGAGAAAGAAATGATGAGGAGATTGTTACGAGGCTCTTCAAGCCGGGGTTCTAAAGAAAATGAAAATGAGAAGCCCAGATACAATATTCCCCGCACCGCGGAAGTTCGACCTTGTGAATGGCCAAGTGATGCATTCTTGAGGGCGGCCGGAATTTATGAAGATTTCTATTATTTGGCAGAGAATGCAGGCATCACCGACTTCCTCAACGATAAGTGTGACCAGTACCTCCTACTCACTAATATCTTCGTGCAAAACTTTCATTTTTATCCTAGGAAGAATCCTCCCACGGCAGAGTTTTACTTATATGATGTGCCTAAGGCAATGTCACTTTACGATTTTTGCAATGTTTGCAAAATACCTCATGAGGGCAGCATCAGTGAACCACGTCCTAGAGACATGGAGGACTTTATTGCCGCAATCACTGTGGGGGAAGAGAGAGGGGTGTCAAAGGCAAGAGCAACTAGTTTATATTTTCCTGTTCTACGCTATTATTCATTATTTGCGGGGAGATGTTTAGTTGGTCATGGCGAGAGTGGAAGCCTTAGTGCTCCCGACCTAGCCATTCTGTGCCACGCTTTACTTGCTGATAGAACTTTCAGTCTGGGTGCTATGGTGGCCCAACGGTTGAACTTAAACCGTTCGAAGGGCCCCATATTCGGAGGCATCTATGCATCTCGTCTAGCCAAACACTTTGAGATACCCATTAGGCTTGACGAGGAAGAGGAAATGCTGCTACCTACAAGATATTTAGACTATGATAGTATGGTAGCACATGATTTTATCAGGAAGGATAATGATAGGAGGCTAATTTACAATTTAGTATTTAGTCAGGGTACTTGTGAGATTATTGCTCTGCCTGCTTCTTCTTTGTTCGATATTCATTCAGGCAGGTACACTATTATGCCCGAGGACATCTACAGATATTGGGGCATGTCGCAGCCCCCAGCACTTGAGCCGGCACCAACCCTTGATCCGTATCAGGATCTAGTTTTTCAGTGGGAGCCACAGGAGCTCGCCAACCAGTGGAACCCTCAGTATCCTCCGGAGTACCCAGGAGATGGTTATTTCCAGCCATGGCCCTAGACCAACTTAGGCTAAAAGCCTAAGCTTGGGGGAGTACGTATTTCTCACCGACATTACATTCATGTTCACACACTCATCTTAGTAGTCGGTGCTTATACTTTTTCATTGTACCATCCATGGTAGTTTATTTCTTCTTTTTGCTCTCTTTTTGTGTGTTTAATTAACCTTGAGAAAATCCAAAAAAATTAGTTCTAGCTTTACCTTTTAGTTTGTTTAGTTGTATCATTAAAAGAAAACCCAAAAAGATTTCTCATTCTTCTTTTGCTTGTTGGGAGCTTTCCCGTGTAAATAGTTTTTCTCGTTCTTGTTTTGAAATTTCTTTCCTTTGGGCCGTAAGGAGAAGACCACAATGAAAATGTTGAGTGGCTCTCATATGCATTATTGTTTATCTTATAGAGAGCCCATATTACCTTCTCTTCTCCTTTGAGTTATTGTTTGCAGATTCCAGCTTAGTCCAATGCACGTGCACTCTTATTATTATTCACACCGTTCGGTCGTGCAAGTGAAAGGCAATAATAACGATATATGATGAAGTAATTGAGATGGAGAAAAGCTGGTATGAACTCGACCTATTTTGTTTTGTAAATATGATTAGCTCATCGTTCTGAATTCAGCTCATTATGGATGAAACATGTTTGCAATGACATGCTTAATTAGCTAAGAGTGTATAATGGTTTGTCTTGAGTGCCAACATGCATTTTAAAATGGTTGTGATGTAGTATGATAGGATGGTATCCTCCTCTGAATGATTCAAGTGGCTTGACTTGGCACATGTTCACGCATGTAGTTGAAACAAAACCAACATAGCCTCCACGATGTTTATGTTCATGGTGATTTATATCCTACTCATGCTTGCATTCAATGTTGGTTAATCTCAATGCATGTTTATGACTGATGTCGCTCTCTAGTTGGTCACTTCCCAGTCTTTTGCTAGCCTTCACCTGTACTAAGCGGGAATACTGCTTGTGCATCCATTTCCATAAACCCAAAGTTGTTCCATATGAGTCCACCATACCTACCTTTATGCGGTATTTACCTGCCGTTCCAAGTAAATTTTAATGTGCCAAACTCTAAACCTTCAAACAATACTCTGTTTTGTATGCCCGAATCGCTCATGTAGTGACTAGGGGTTGTCAGTATCTTCCATGCTAGGTCGGTTATTCTCACGATACGTGTTGATTCACTATCATTCACGAGAAAGTGGCTGGTATTCGGGATGCCCAGTTCCATGCTCAAAAATCAAATCAAAATATAATGAAACAAAACTCCCCCAGGATTGTTGTTTGTATGGACGGTACCCGTGGATTCGGCTTGCCGTGGAGTGTGATTGATTGGTGGAGGGGGAGTAAAAACTTTACAATTCTGTTTGGGAACCGCCTATAATGTATCTAGTATGGAAGATACCGAGATCTCTTAGTTGTTATGTTGACAATGAAAGCATACCGCTCAAAATTATTATTCATCCCTGTTTTAAAAGCTCGAGCTCTGGCACCTCTGTAAATCAATGCTTCCCTCTGCGAAGGGCCTATCTATTTTACTTTACTGTTGAGTCATCCTCCTCTTATAAAAAGCACCAGTTAGAGAGCACCACCATCATTTGTATGCTTTGTTATTAGTTGATATTGAGTATGATTGTGACTGGATCTCTTTTACCATGAATTACAATGTCTAGTCAGTCCTTGTTCTTCAAAGGTGCTCTGCATTTATGTTTTGCGGTCTTAGAAAGGGCTAGCGAGATACCATTATATCATATTGTATCATGATTGTTTTGATAAAATTGTTGTCATCCGAGACTTATTATTATTGCTCGCTAGTTGGTTATGCCATTGATATGAGTAAATGTGAGACCTAAATGTTATTGTGAATGTGGTTAGTTTATAATCTTTGCTGAAAATCTGAACATCAGTTAGACATATTTGCAACAACAAGATAAAATAGAGTTTGTAAAAGTTTTTCTTTATCACTTTCAGTTTGTCAACTGAATTGCTTGAGGACAAGCAATGGGTTAAGCTTGGGGGAGTTCATACGTCTCCATCGTATCTACTTTTCCAAACTCTTTTGCCCTTGTTTTGGACTCTAATTTGCATGATTTGAATGGAACTAACCCGGACTGACGCTGTTTTCAGCAGAATTGCTTTGGTGTTATTTTTGTGCAGAAATAAAAATTCTCGGATTGACTTGAAAATTTACGGAGAATATTTTTGGAATTAATAAAAAATACTGGCGAAAGAATAACCCGGAGGGGGTCAACCACCTGGCCACAAGCCAGGGGGGCGCCCCCCCCTAGGGCGCGCCCTGCAGGCTTGTGGGCCCCCTGGAGCTCCTCCGACCTCAACTCCAACTCTATATATTCCTATTCGGGGAGAAAAAAATAAAGGAGAAGAGTTCATCACGTTTTACGATACGGAGCCGCCGCCACCTCTTGTTCTTCCTCGGGAGGGCAGATCTGGGGTCCGTTTTGGGCTCCGGAGAGGGGAAATCGACGCCGTCGTCATCACCAACCATCCTTCATCAACAATTTCATGATGCTCTCCGCCGTTCGTGAGTAATCTTATCGTAGGCTTGCTGGACGGTGATGGGTTGGATGAGATTTACCATGTAATCGAGTTAGTTTTGTTAGGGTTTGATCCCTAGTATCCACTATGTTCTGAGATTGATATTGCTATGACTTTGCTATGACTTTGCTATGCTTAATGCTTGTCACTAGGGCCCGAGTGCCATGATTTCAGATCTGAACCTATTGTGTTTTCATGAATATATATGTGTTCTTGATCCTATCTTGCAAGTTGTAGACACCTATTACGAGTTATGATCCGCATCCCCCAGGGTGACAATAACTGGGATTCTTTCCGGTGATTACCGTAGTTTGAGGAGTTCATGTATTCACTAAGTGCTAATGCTTTGGTCCGGTTCTCTATTAAAAGGAGGCCTTAATATCCCTTAGTTTCCATTAGGACCCCGCTGCCACGGGAGGGTAGAACAAAAGATGTCATGCAAGTTCTTTTCCATAAGCACGTATGACTATATATGAAATACATGCCTACATTACATTGATGAATTGAAGCTAGTTCTGTGTCACCCTATATTATAACCGTTGCATGATGAATGCCATCTGACATAATTATCCATCACTGATCCATTGGCTACGAGCTTTTCACATATTGATCTTTGCTAAGTTACTTTTCCGTTGCCACTGTTACGATTGCTACAAAACCGCTACTGTTACTTTTGCCACCGTTACCGTTACATCCATACTACTTTGCTACTAAATACTTTGCTGCAGATACTAAGTCTTTCAGGTGTGGTTGAATTGACAACTCAGCTGCTAATACTCGAGAATATTCTTTGGCTCCCCTTGTGTCGAATCAATAAATTTGGGTTGAATACTCTACCCTCGAAAACTGTTGCGATCCCCTATACTTGTGGGTTATCAATATTCCATCATTTCAACATCAAACAGTATATCATGGTGTCTCAACAACACTATAGCATCACTCATTACACATGTCTTGCTTGCTAACAATGACAACAAACATAATGGCAAACATGGGAAGAAATATAGCAGTTGAAATCCCAGCATCCTATCCCTAGACAACAATCTTTCCTTCTGCATCCTACCCACTGCTTTGTTTTCATGATGATTCTTTTGTATTTCTGCCTCACACTCTTTGATCCTACTAAAAAGCTTCATATTCTTCATGGCAAGAGCCCAAATGATTGTCTTAGATCTTCCTTCCCACCTCCTTTCAATCCATTCAACAATGTGCGAGCACCAGCACCTTGCAAAGATAAGCAACAACATAAATAGAAAACAATATGTATGCTTTTTGTCACTTAATAGTCCCCCATTGCAGCACAAAATAACCTCTATTTGGCAACCTAATAACCTCCTACTCGTGTCATCTCCGTGACTGCAAACACGATGAGCAAGGCTAACCACATGCTCAAGAAGCTGCTTGTTCTTGATTTTTCTGTACTCTGAATCATACTAATATTTCGGTAGCCCATAATCAAAAACCTACCAAAATGCACATTTTTCAACATCATTCACTAATCTAAAGTCAAGGTTTTTTAGCGCACGAGAGTGGTACGAAGAACTCACCTAATTCAGCGAAGACGGTCATTGAGTGAAGACGGATTCCTGGCCGGTCGACGGTGTCTCAACGGATTTGGTGGCCGGTGCATCGAGCGTCGTCTCTCGCTCTCGCAGGCGGTGGCTGGTTTGGCTACATGCTCCCCCCAGCCAGCCGGGGGCAATGCAGGATTGCACGCGGCTGTTGCAAAAGGAAGGAAGTGGGGTGGAGACAACGCTGCACCTGTGATCTCTGTTCCGGCCGGTACGTGCTCCTGTGCCAGCTCCGGCGAACCAAGACACGCTACACCTGCTCCAAAAGAAGCAACAAAGGTATCGACAAGCATCTGCTTTTCTGCCTTGGCCGCTTCCGCCTGCCCTCTGAACCCAACGCAGCGTCTCAGCCCAACTGACCGTGGACCCTGGTGATTGCAGGCGGTGGGGATACAGCTAAAGCCGTTGTGCGCGCACTGTTGGTTCGTGTACCGGGGTCTTAGCCTTTCCCTCCGTTGCCCGCCTGTTCACAGGGAGACAAACCAGAGGCGGATGAGATCCTATATATGGCAGCAAAATTTGTTAATAATTCGAATAGGATGATCGATGATCCAAGGCAAACTTAGAACAAGGTTGTTTTCGTAAATTTTGGGAATTATAAGAGACGTGGCAAATTGGTGAGTAAACAAAACTTTTTTGAATTTTGCCTTGTCATTTGTCAAAACAATTGGCATGCAACTTTACAAAAAAAATATCATTTGACAAAGAATACATTTTTATCTTAAAAAATCCATGTTTAAGAGCACACAAGAATTTCTGTTTTTTTTCATATAATTCCTTGAAAAATTGCCATATCATTTGACGAAAATGCCAAGGCAGCATCGTAGGTGCAAGATTACGGTAAGATCCACATCCTCGAGTTCATGGATAGCTAAAGTTCAAACGGGGAGGAAATAAAGGCGTGCATGCGCGTGTTTCAGTTGCTGGTTTCGTTGCTTGTTTTTTTTGTGCGAGGTGGGATCGAGGAACAAGAAATAACCCAAAAGAGAAAGGGTTGAATTGTTGGGAGCGAAGGCGAGGTGGGGTTTGATTGATTGGCAAAAGTTTCGATGAATGCATGTAGGCCATCGATCGGTGGGGCCGTGGAGGACTAAATGACATACCAACTCCCTTTAATATCAAAAAAGTAAATATACGACATTGCCAACATGTACGCGGCTAGTTTTCTGGTTTCCTTTCAATGAAATGAAATCGTACGCGAATAGCCTTTGGAGGTGTCGACGCCACGAGGGCCATGCCTATGATGTCACCATCTATTACCTTGTGTAGTTTTTTTATTTCTTTAATTTTCAGTTGAACTTGTTTGGTTTGCATGTAACATAATGAACATGATTAAATTTCATTCAGTTTTCACAAATTCCATCTGCTTGTTTAGTTATTCATTTGAAATGCGGGAGTGTTAGCTACCATGGTCAAATTGTCGGCTCTGCTAACGCTATCAGCAGATGTTGAGCTTGGCCGTTTTGTTTGGACCGCTTTGGAGCCTTGGAGGTAACCTTACCATATATATCATTTGAACTTGAGCGAGGTGCATCATTGGTTCTCGAACCATTTCAAAGGTATCACTTAGGTTCTGGAACTATGAAAATCATCATTCAGGTCCTCAAAATGCAATACGTGTTTTCCAGGTCTTTGAGCGATTTCAGTTGTGTCACATATGTACACAATTATTGCACTTCAAGGATTTTTTATGACCTGGCACTTTTCATATTTCGAGGACTTACATAACACGTCCAAAATAATCCGAGCAACTAGGATGCGCTTCAGTGTTTGAAATTTGAACGCGGTCTCGTTTAGCTACGCACGTACGCGAAAGCAGCTGGTGGATCGCTTCGTCCGCCCCAGAAGTTATTCTTAATCGCGTCACACGGAAAGCACGCACGGTCACTGGTTGGCTGTTGTTGGTTTGGTTTCGCTTTGCGTGTCTGGATTTGCACGGACGGAACGGGACGGGCGTACGCCGGACCGGGTGGAGTAGATGAGAGATATCGGACCGGACTGCCGGCCCTTGAACGACGACGGTTTCCAGGCCGGTCAACGGTGTCCCGACGGATTTTGTGGTCGGTGCGTCGAACGAACGTCGTCTCTCGCTCTCGCAGGCCATGGCTAGTTTGGCCACGTGCTCCATCCAGCCGGCCGGGGCAATGCAGGATTGCACGCAGCTGTTGCAAAAGGAAGGAAGTGGGGTGGAGACAACGCTGCGCCTGTGATCTCTGTTCCGACCGGTACGTGCTCCTGTGCCAGCTCCGGCGAACCACAGACACACTACTAGTCCGAAAGAAGCAGCAGATGGACCAAGAAAAAGTATCAGGGCATGAGCTATGGAAGCATACGTAGGGTATAGCCCCATTCTCTCCACCTAGATAAAGTATGTTGAGCAGCAGTACTAGAAAAGAAACACCCAATGCAACAGCTGCTTCATAGGTTCTGAAGTCTCTCTCTCATCCTAGTCTTTTTCGTTGAATGGACCGAGAGCTTTCCTACTCTATAACAGTGCATGCTCGACTTTCTCTGCTTTTTGTCCCCGCTCTCATCTTTTTGCTTCTTTGGTCACGGAGGAGCCAGCCTCCTCTGCAAGCACCCGTTATGATCTGCAGGCAGCACATCGACCTGTTTTGGACCACCCGAGCCGACGTGGATGGTTGGGGCAGCTGTCCACGGTGGAGCGTTGGCCTTGCCCTCAACAAGCGTCTGCTTTTCGACCTTGGCCGCTTCCCCCTGCCTTCCCTGCCCTGCCCTATGAACCCAACGCAGCGGCTCAGCCCAACTGACCGTGGACCTTGGTGATTGCAGGCGGTCGGGAAACAGCTAAAGCCACCGTGCGCGCACTGTTGGTTCGTCTACTGGGGCCTCAGCCTTTCCCCGTTGCCCACCTGTTCACTCGGAGACAAACAAACCAGAGGCAGACAAGGTCGTATATGACAGCAAAATCTGTTTAGTTCCCCATGGACAAGCACGCTCGTCTAGTTCGCATGGACACGGGTGATCGATCGATAGAGAGGGAGAGGTTGGGGTTCCAAATAGTTCCAGGCGCGTAGGAGCGTACGTACGTGGTGTGTTTCCCTGCTTGACATCCGGACAGGACAACGAAACTTTGGACACATGAAATGGACTAGTCCAATCAGTTAGAACTATCTATGTTTTCTGCGTTTTGATGCTTGTTTGCTTCAATGTCTGAATCTGGTTAGTGTTTATGCTGTTGTTTTGATGCTATCTAAATGTTTGTGAATGTGCCTACGTTGCTTAACTTCTCTGAAAGTTTATGTATCTGTGTAAATCTTTGAGAAATTTGTCTACACAAATCTTTGAATGTTTGGTTCCATTCCTACCTAACTTTCACAATGAGAAATGGCAGCAAATTAGCATAAGTTTCAACACACTGACAGTGTGACCATTAACTACAACAAATCTACCACCCACCCGTATAGAGTAGTCAAATTTCATGAAATCCAACACTGAAACACTACAAAACTTAACTCACCACACCTCACTACTACTTCTCCACTGCCACACAACACCTCCACTTAACTCCTCCACTTAACTACTACTCCAACACCTATCCACCTCACTTCTGCCGCACTCCATATCTCCAGAACCCCAGTCACAACTCTCTCCCTAGCTCCAACCATGGATGGTTCTTCCTCTTCCCCAGACCCATGGCTAAACCCATTCCCAACTGGCAAGGGATGGGTTGCCATGCTTCTTGGTTCGGCACGCGGTGACCAAGACCTCTTCCTCGACTACATGAAGGTTGCCATGAGGTACACCAGCGTTCAAGGGCTGGTAGATGCAGCAGAGGAAGTGAGGAAGAAGGCGACTAGTGAGGAGAAGCAGCGCATGGAGCAGCGCTATGGAAACCCAGGTACGATGATCCTGCCCATCGAAATGCTCCTATGGGCAATGAAGGAGGCCGACTCCGGCGATGCTGGGCAGAGGCAGCGGTGGGCAGACCACCACTATGTCGCTCCAGCACAAGCTACGGCTCAAGCAAACGCAGCAGAGGTGCACGAAGACGACGACGACCTACAGATCGTCGCACCGCCAGCAGTGCAGGCTCGCCGCCGCCGTCCTCCTCCCATCATCGTCATCGATGAAGACAAATATGAAGAGGAGATGCAGCCAAATCCCACCCAACTGAACCAAGAGGAACGATGATCATGACGCTTAGCAGGACATACACCTAGACCTGATCATTGGTCGGGCCGGGTCGGGTTCGGGCCGGGCTTTGCAAAGCCAGAAAATAAAATCCCAAGCCCGAACCCGGCCCGAAGCCCGAAATGCACTTTTTTTCAGGCCCGAGCCCGGCCCGAAGCCCGAAAGCCCGGCCCGAATGCTATTTTTTATTGTTTGCACGTGTAAGCCCGGCCCGGAGCCCGAAAGCCCGGCCCGAAATCCTTAAAAAGAAAAGCCCGCGCCCGGCCCGAATTATCTTTCGGGCTGAAAAATGAAGCCCGAGCCCGGCCCGAATGCCAAGCCGAAGCCCAATTAAACTGAAACCGAAACTGAAAGTTTCCGATTCAGTTTCGTCAGTTATCCCCAGTGTCTCTTATCTTCAGTGTCACTTATCTTCAGTGTTAGCAAGTAATGTGCTATCTATGTAATGCTACTTATGGTGCCTCCTATGTGAACTACCTAGCTTTGTTTAGTGTTACCAAGTTTGTGCAATCTGTGTAATGTTACAAAGTTTCTGTTTCTATTTTCGTTTCATTGTTGTTCACAGTTAACAACAATTAACTTCTCAGGACCATATTGCAGGTAGGGGATGCAACCACTTAGGATAAAAAAAGATAGATATAAACTTCATCAGACTTAGATAATAACGTTCTTAACTTAGCATCAGGGCCATTAAACCTAACATTATCTTAGAGCATTACAGATCAGGGCCATTACAGCCACCCACACCATAACCAAAATGATCTGAAACCATAGGCAGTTCTTAGGCAGTTCATAGCTAATATTAGTACTGAGATGCATATTTGCATCAGACTCAACAGTGCTAGGCCAGTTATATATATAGGCCTCATATTTACTTACCGACCATACGATCCACTTCACTCCTTCACGACAACTTCTTTGATCTTGGCCAGGTTTTCCTTGCACCCATGACCAACCTTCAGGACCTCAGCAATGACTTGCTCCGGCTTCTTCTTCTCTTCTTTAAGGAGGTCTCTCTCCACTTGTATCTCCTTCATGGCCTTCCTGGTGTTTTGAATGATATCAGCTTGAGTATGCAGGATGCACCTCTGTTCTTTCTTGAGCTTAAGCTTCTCCATTTCAACCTCAATCTTTGCCTGCTCCTCAAGTTATTGCTTCTTCTCCTTCAGTTCATTGATTGTCTGGCTTGTGTAATCCATGTCATGGGATTTCTGCCCATCCTGGTAATCAAACAGCTTGGATACATCATCCACAAGCTGGCTGTACTGATTGCCAATTGAATCCAGCTCCTTCTTCAGTTTTGCAACCTCTATCCCATAAGCCTCTTTGTCCTGGACTCTACCAAGGTTCTCCTCATGATACATATCCCACAGCTTGGTTAAACTTTGCAGAATTACTGGCCAAGGGGCATCTACCCACTCCACAACACCACAGTTCACACCCTCCTGAAAATTCAATGACATATTAATGCTAACTAAATCCAGTCAAATTCAGTTACGGAATTCATACATACATATCAATGTTTGTCTGAATGCAGTAACAAACAAATTTAGTTAGACCAATTTTAGGTGCTGCCTAGATTCAGTTCCAATCAAAGATTTTTCTAACACATGAACACTACCTAAATCCATACATATGAACACCACACCAGCTCTGTACTTCAGTTTTCAGTTATCAGATACTGAAACAACAATGATATCAATGTTGTTTGCACTATGTAGCACCAAATAAATCTACACATGAACACCACTATTGTTTGCTCTTACCGTAGTAGCACATCCAATGAATCTCCTTCCAGTGTCAGTGCCTTCAAATGCCACAAACCTGGCTGGCCTTTGCCTGTGCAGGATGCACTTACGCTCAGATTCAACCACAAGCCCACAGAAACTTGGGTCTATCACCGTGTCAGGAGTTTGCTGCAGTACCAACCCCATATATATCAGCCACAATGGCTCACACATAAGAACTAAAATGGAAGAAATCAAGAGCATCTTCAAACCCTAACCCTAACCCTATCATAGGAGAGAACAGAGTGAGCTGACTTACAAAATACTCCATCTGCATGCTGATGTACTCGTTCATGTACTTGTCATCGTCGGATGACTCGTTGCTGTTGGGCCAGGAAGGCATGCTCATGCCGCCGCGTCGCAGTCGCCGGAGGTGAGAAAGAAGAGGAACCAGAGAGCGAGCGGGGGAGAGGAGTGAGTGAGCACGGGGGAGAGTGAGAGATGGGGTACGGCCGAGCCGGTCGGCCGTTCTGATCTGGCCGGGCTGTTTCCGACTGGGCCATGGCACTAACGGCCGCCAGAAGGGCGCCGTTAGCCGTTAGGGCACGCTTCGGCCTGTCATGTGGGCCAGCCATGTCAGGAAAACGATTAAAGTGGCTAAAACGGTAATCAACACGACTTGGTAGTTTTTTGTCACAAAATTTGAAATTTTCGGTAGTTATCAGTCACTTTTTTAAAAGTGGTAGTTCAGTGAGACGGCAACCCCTAAGGTGATAGTGTTTTTTGTAAAATACTCCCCGGGCGTCCTCCTCCCCCTTCTCGCGCTCCTTGCTGGGCGGGAAGATGAGGTCGGCCTTCTTGCCGGAGGCCCTTGCAGAACCGCTCGGGGTTTGCCGTGACCAGCAACCGCATCTCGCCCGTGGCCTCGGTTGCCGACTGATCCACCGCCTCCACCCCGGGTGACAACGTGAGGTCTCGCACCGCCGCGCGCAGCTTGTCCGTGCAATGCAACCATGGCACCAGCAGTGCATCGCTACCTTCAGCGCGAACTCCCATGCCGCCGGCGCCACCACTTCCCCCACCTCTCTGTTGGAAATATGCCCTAGAGGCAATAATAATTTAGTTATTATCATATTTCCTTGTTCATGATAGTCGTTTATTATCCATGCTATAATTGTATTGATTGGAAACTCAAATACATGTGTGGGTGTTGGGGAACGTTGCATGGGAAACAAAAATTTTCCTACGCACACACAAGATCTATCCATGGTGATGAGCATCTACGAGAGGGAGAGTGAATCTACATACCCTTGTAGATCGCTAAGCGGAAGCGTTAAGAAACGCGGTTGATGTAGTCGAACGTCTCCGCGATCCAAATCGCAAGTCGTCCCTCGATCCGATCATGAACTAGTGCCGAACGGACGGCACCTCCGCGTTCAACACACGTACGGCTTGATGACGCCTTCACCTCCTCGATCCAGCGAGCGATGATGAAGTAGTAGATGAGTTCCGGCAGCACGACGGCGTGGTGATGGTGGTGAGGAACAATCTCTGCAGGGCTTCGCCAAGCACTACGGGGACTATGACGGGAGAACTAGAGGGTTAGGGTTGCCGACACACGGCTTGGGAAATCTTAATGTGTCGCGTGTGCTAGCCCTGCCCCTCTATTTATATGTTGAGCCTTGGGGTCTAAACTTGGAGTAAAAGCCTCCTCCAGGTCGGTTTTGCCTGCACAAGGTCGGTTTGGCCCGCAGGGAAAGAGTCCAACTCGGATCCCTGCAGTACCGCGCACAAGCGGTAGTACCGCTTCACACAAGCGGTAGTACCGCTTATGCGGTAGTACCGCTTCACACAAGCGGTAGTACCGCTTACGCGGTAGTACTGCCTTACCAGCGGTAGTACCGCTTAAGGCAGCAGCAAAACTTCCTTTTGCACTTTCCAATACCTCGTGGGCTTTACCCCTTTGGCTCATATAAAGTGTTGTTGCACCCGAACACTTCGGTAAACATCCGGAACCGCTTCCGGTGAATTCCGGAACCCTTCCGGAGATCAAAACACTATTATCACATATATCAATCTTTACCTCCGGACTCTTCCGTAGATCCTCGTCATGTCCGGGATCTTATCCGGGACTCCGAACAACCTTCGGTCACCAACACAATAACTCAACTATACTAATCGTCACCAAACGTTAAGTGTGTAGACCCTGCGGGTTCGAGAACTATGTAGACATGACCGAGACACCTCTACGATCAATAACCAATAGCGGGACCTGGATGCCCATATTGGCTCCTACATATTCTACGAAGATCTTTATCGGTCGAACCTCTATGTCAAGGATTCAGTTAATCCCGTATGCTGTTCCCTTTGTTCTTCGGTATGTTACTTGCCCGAGATTCGATCGTCGGTATCTCTATACCTAGTTCAATCTCGTTACCGGCAAGTCTCTTTACTCGTTCCGTAATACAAGATCTCGTGGCTAACACTTTAGTCACATTGCTTGCAAGGCTTATTGTGATGTTGTATTACCGAGTGGGCCCTGAGATACCTCTCCGTCATACGGAGTAACAAATCCCAGTCTTGATCCATGCCAACCCAACAGACACCCTCGGAGATACCTGTAGAGCACCTTTATAGTCACCCAGTTACGTTGCGACGTTTGATACACACAAGGTACTCCTCCGATGTCAGGGAGTTGCATGATCTCATGGTCATAGGAACAGATACTTGACATGCAGAAAACAATAGCAATAAACTGACACGATCATATGCTACGTTCGTAGTTTGGGTCTTGTCCATCACATCATTCTCCTAATGATGTGATCCCGTTATCAAATGACATCTCATGTCCATGGCTAGGAAACCTTCACCATCTTTTGATCAACGAGCTAGTTTAACTAGAGGCTTACTAGGGACACAATGTTGTCTATGTACCCACACATGTATTTGAGTTTCCAATTAATACAATTATAGCATGGATAATAAACGATTATCATGAACAAGGAAATATAATAATAACCAATTTATTATTGCCTCTAGGGCATATTTCCAACAGTCTCCCACTTGCACTAGAGTCAATAATCTAGTTCACATCACTATGTGATTTACATTGTAATGAATCGAACACCCATACAGTTCTGGTGTTGTTCATGTTTAGCCCTTGGAAGAGGTTTAGTCATCGGATCTGCAACATTCAGATCCGTGTGTACTTTGCAAATATTTATGTCGTCCTCCTTGATGTAATCGCGGATGGAATTTGAAACGTCGCTTTATGTGTCTGGTCCTCTTGTGAAATCTTGGTTCCTTGGCTAGAGCAATGGCACCAGTATTATCACAAAACAGAGTCATTGGGTTAAGCGCACTAGGCACTACTCCAAGATCTGTCATGAACTCCTTCATCCAGACACCTTCCTTCGCCGCCTCCGAGGCAGCGATGTACTCCGCTTCGCATGTAGAATCAGCTACCACGCTTTGCTTGGAACTGCACCAGCTAACCGCACCCCCATTAAGAATAAATACGTATCCGGTTTGTGACTTAGAGTCATCCGGATCAGTGTCAAAGCTTGCATCGACGTAACCCTTTACGACGAGCTCTTGATCACCTCCATAAACGAGAAACATGTCCTTAGTCCTTTTCAGGTACTTCAGGATATTCTTGACCGCCGTCTAGTGTTCCATTCCTGGATCACTTTGAAACCTTCCGACCATACTTATGGCTAGGCTGACATCGGGTCTTGTGCACAGAATTGCATACATGATAGAGCCTATGGCTGAAGCATAGGGGATGACACTCATCTTTTCTCTATCTTCTGCAGTCACTGGGCATTGAGTCTTACTCAACTTCACACCTTGCAAAACAGGCAAGAACCCCTTCTTGGACTGATCCATTTTGAACTTCTTCAAAACTTTGTCAAGGTATGTGCTTTGTGAAAGTCCTATTAAGCATCTCGATCTATCTCTATAGATCTTGATGCCTAATATGAAAGCAGCTTCTCCTAGGTCTTTCATTGAAAAACTCTTGTTCAAATATTCCTTTACGCTTTCCAACATTTCTATATTGTTTCCAATAAGCAATATGTCATCCACATATAATATTAGAAACGCTATAGAGCTCCCACTCACTTTCTTGTAAATACAAGCTTCTCCATAAACTTGTATAAACTCGAACGCTTTGATCACCTCATCAAAGCGAAGATTCCAACTCCGAGATGCTTGCACCAGTCCATAAATGGATCGCTGGAGTTTGCAAACTTTGTCAGCATTCTCTGGATCGACAAAACCTTCTGGTTGCATCATATACAACTCTTCCTTAAGGAAACCGTTAAGGAACGCTGTTTTGACATCCATCTGCCAAATTTCATAATCGAAAAAGGCAACTATTGCTAACATGATTCTGACGGACTTAAGCATCGCTACGGGTGAGAAGGTCTCATCGTAGTCAACTCCTTGAACTTGTGAAAAACCCTTTGCCACAAGTCGAGCTTTATAGACGGTGACATTACCGTCCGCGTCCGTCTTCCTCTTAAAGATCCATTTGTTCTGAATGGCCTTACGCCCTTCAGGTAATACTTCCAAAGTCCATACTTTGTTTTCATACATGGATCCCATCTCGGATTTCATGGCCTCTTAACCACTTCTCGGAATCCGGGCCCATCATCGCTTCTCCATGGCTTGTAGGTTCATCGTTGTCTAACAACATGACCTCTAAGACAGGGTTGCCGTACCACTCAGGAGCAGTACGCGTCCTTGTCGACCTACGAGGTTCGATAGCAACTTGATCTAAAGCTTCATGATCATCATCATTAACTTCCTCTTCAACTGATGCAGGCTCTACAGAAACATCTTTCTGTGTTGTGCTACTCTTAGGTTGAAGTAAAGGTTCAACAACCTCATCAAGTTCTATCTTCCTCCCACTTAATTCTTTCGAGAGAAACTCTTTCTCAAGAAATGTTCCGTTTTTAGCGACAAACACTTTGCCTTCGGATCTGAGGTAGAAGGTATACCCAACTGTCTCTTTTGGGTATCCTATGAAGACGCATTTCTCCGCTTTGGGTTCCAGCTTTTCAGGCTGAAGCTTTTTGACATAAGCATCACATCCCCAAACTTTAAGAAATGACAGCTTTGGCTTCCTGCCAAACCAAAGTTCATATGGCGTCGTCTCAACGGATTTCGATGGTGCCCTATTTAAAGTGAATGCAACTGTCTCTAATGCATAACCCCAAAACGATAGTGGCAAATCGGCAAGAGATATCATAGATCGCACCATATCCAATAAGGTTCGATTACGACGTTCGAACACACCATTACGTTGTGGTGTTCCAGGCGGTGTCAGTTGTGAAACAATTCCACATTGTCTTAAGTGACTGCCAAACTCATAACTCAGATATTCTCCTCCTCGATCAGATCGTAGGAATTTAATCTTCTTGTTACGATGATTCTCAACTTCACTCTGAAATTGTTTGAACTTTTCAAATGTTTCAGACTTGTGTTTCATTAAGTAAATATACCCATATCTACTTAAGTCATCAGTGAAGGTGAGAAAGTAACGATAACCACCGCGCGCCTCAATACTCATCGGACCGCACACATCAGTATGTATGATTTCCAACAAGTCACTTGCTCGTTCCATTGTTCCAGAGAACGGCGTTTTAGTCATCTTGCCCATGAGGCATGGCTCACATGTGTCAAGTGATTCAAAATCAAGTGACTCCAAAAGTCCATCAGCATGGAGCTTCCTCATGCGTTTTACGCCAATATGACCTAAATGGCAGTGCCACAAGAAAGTGGTATTATCATCATCAATTCTACATCTTTTGGCATCAATGTTATGAACATGTGTATCATTACTATCGAGATTCAATAAGAATAAACCCCTCACATCGGGTGCATCACCATAAAAGATATTACTCATATAAATAGAACAACCATTATTCTCTAATTTAAATGAGTAACCATCTCGCAATAAACAAGATCCAGATATAATGTTCATGCTTAACGCAGGCACCAAATAACATTTTTTCAGGTTCATCACTAATCCCGATGGTAATCGAAGAGCGAGCGTGCCGACGGCGATCACATCAACCTTGGAACCATTTCCCACGCGCATCGTCACTTCGTCCTTTGCCAGCCTCCGTCTATTCCGCAGTTCCTGTTTTGAGTTGCAAATATGAGCAACCACACCGGTATCAAATACCCAGGCACTACAACGAGAGTTGGAAAGGTACACATCAATAACATGTATATCATATATACCCTGTTTGTTGTTGGCCGCCTTCTTGTCAGCCAAATACTTGGGGCAGTTCCGCTTCCAGTGTCCAGTTCCCTTGCAATGAAAACACACAGTTTCTGGTTTGGGTCCTGCCTTGGGTTTCTTCACGAGAGGAGCAACTGCTTTGCCACTCTTCTTGGAGTTACCCTTCTTCCCTTGCCATTTTTCTTGAAACTAGTGGTTTTATTGACCATCAACACTTGATGCTCCTTCTGAATTTCAGACTCAGCGGCTTTCAGCATCGCAAACAGCTCGGCGACTGACTTGTTCATCCCGTGCATGTTATAGTTCAACACGAAGCTCTTGTAGCTAGGTGGCAATGATTGAAGAACTCTGTCAGTGATAGCCTCTGGCGGAAGGGGCATCCCCAATTCAGCCAGACGGGTGGAGTACCCAGACATTCTGAGTACGTGATCACTGATAGACCCGTTCTCCTCCATCTTGCAAGCATAGAACTTATCGGAGATCTCATATCTCTCGATCCGGGCATTCTTCTGAAAGATAAACTTCAACTCCCGGAACATCTCATATGCTCCATGACGTTCAAAACGTCATTGAAGTCCCGGTTCTAAGCCATACAATATTGCACATTGAACTATTGAGTAATCTTCAGAACGAGCCTGCCAGGCGTTCACAACATCTACAGACTCAACTGGAGCGGGTGGATCACCAAGCGTTGCATCAAGGACATAAGCCTTCTGGGAAGCCGTAAGGATAATCCTTAGATTACGGGCCCAGTCCACAAAGTTACTTCCATCATCTTTCAACTTAGCTTTCTCTAGGAACGCATTAAAATTCAGGGGTGCTACTGCGCGAGCCATGATCTACAACATAAATATAGCAAAGACAACTTAGACTATTGTTCTAGATAATGAGTTTAGTTAATCATATTACTTTAAAAACTCCCACTCAAATTGACATCCCTCCGATCATTCGAGTGTAACATGATCCAAATCCACCAACTCAAGTCCGATCATCACGTGAGTTGAGGTGGTTTCAATGGTGAACATCTTCATGTTGATCATATCTACTATATGACTCATGTTCGACCTTTCGGTCTCTTGTGTTCCGAGGCCATGTCTGTACATGCTAGGCTCGTCAAGTTTAACCCGAGTGTTCCGCACGTGCAACATGGCTTACACCCGTTGTATGTGAACGTAGAGTCTATCACACCCGATCATCACGGTGTGTCTCGAAACGACGAACTTTCGCAACGGTGCACACTCGGGGAGAACACAATTTTATCTTGAAATTTAAGTGAGGGATCACCTTATAATGCTACCGTCGTCCTAAGCAAAATAAGATGCATAAAAGGATTAACACCACATGCAAATCATAAGTGACATGATATGGCCATGAACTTCTGCTTTTGATCTCCATCTCCAAAGCACCGGCATGATCTCCATCGTCACCGACATGACACCATGATCTCCATCATCTTGATCTCCATCAACGTGTCGCCATGAGGTTGTCGCGCCGACTGTTGCTTCCACGACTATAGCTAACTCATAGCGATAAAGTAAAGCAAAAACGGTGAAAATAATTAAAGACAACTCTATGGCTCCTGCCAGTTGTCGTACTCATCGACATGCAAGTCGTGATATTCTATACAACACATGATCATCTCATACATCACATATATCTCATCATGTAATTGGCCATATCACATCACAACATACCCTGCAAAAACAAGTTAGACGTCCTCTAATTGTTGTTGCAAATTTTACGTGGCTGCTACGGGTTTGCAAGAACCGTTCTTACCTACGCAAAACCACAACGTGGTGTAGTGATTGCTTTTTGATCTTCTAAAAGAACCCTCTTCATTGAAATTGATTCAACTAAAGTGAGAGAGACAGACACCCGCTAGCCATCTTTATGCAACGAAGTTACATGTCAGTTGAAGGAACCTGTCTCGCGTAAGCGTACGCGTAATGTCGGTCCGGGCCGCTTCATCTCACAATACCGCTGAATCAAGTATCAACTAGTAACGGCAAGCAATATGTATACACCCACGCCCACAACTCGTTTGTGTTCTACTCGAGATCTCATCTACGCATAAACCTGGCTCTGATACCACTGTTGGGGAACGTTGCAAGGGAAACAAAAATTTTCCTACGCGCACACAAGATCTATCCATGGTGATGAGCATCTACGAGAGGGAGAGTGAATCTACATACCCTTGTAGATCGCTAAGCGGAAGCGTTAAGAAACGCGGTTGATGTAGTCGAACGTCTCCGCGATCCAAATCGCAAGTCATCCCTCGATCCGATCATGAACTAGTGCCGAACAGACGGCACCTCCGCGTTCAACACACGTACGGCTTGATGACACCTTCACCTCCTCGATCCAGCGAGCGATGATGAAGTAGTAGATGAGTTCCGGCAGCACGACGGCTTGGTGATGGTGGTGAGGAACAATCTCTGTAGGGCTTCGCCAAGCACTACGGGGACTATGACGGGAGAACTAGAGGGTTAGGGTTGCCGACACACGGCTTGGGAAATCTTAATGTGTCGCGTGTGCTAGCCCTGCCCCTCTATTTATATGTTGAGCCTTGGGGTCTAAACTTGGAGTAAAAGCCTCCTCCAGGTCGGTTTTGCCCGCACAAGGTCGGTTTGGCCCGCAGGGAAAGAGTCCAACTCGGATCCCTGCACTACCGCGCACAAGCGGTAGTACCGCTCACGAGCGGTAGTACCGCTTCACACAAGCGGTAGTACCGCTTACACGGTAGTACCGCTTCACACAAGCGGTAGTACCGCTTACGCGGTAGTACTGCCTTACCAGCGGTAGTACCGCTTAAGGCAGCAGCAAAACTTCCTTTTGCACTTTCCAATACCTCGTGGGCTTTACCCCTTTGGCTCATATAAAGTGTTGCTGCACCCGAACACTTCGGTAAACATCCGGAACCGCTTCCAGTGAATTCCGGAACCCTTCCGGAGATCAAAACACTATTATCACATATATCAATCTTTACCTCCGGACTCTTCCGGAGATCCTCGTCATGTCCGGGATCTTATCCGGGACTCCGAACAACCTTCGGTCACCAACACAATAACTCAACTATACTAATCGTCACCAAACATTAAGTGTGTAGACCCTGCGGGTTCGAGAACTATGTAGACATGACCGAGACACCTCTACGATCAATAACCAATAGCGGGACCTGGATGCCCATATTGGCTCCTACATATTCTACGAAGATCTTTATCGGTCGAACCTCTATGTCAAGGATTCAGTTAATCCCGTATGCTGTTCCCTTTGTTCTTCGGTATGTTACTTGCCCGAGATTCGATCGTCGGTATCTCTATACCTAGTTCAATCTCGTTACCGGCAAGTCTCTTTACTCGTTCCGTAATACAAGATCTCGTGGCTAACACTTTAGTCACATTGCTTGCAAGGCTTATTGTGATGTTGTATTACCGAGTGGGCCCTGAGATACCTCTCCGTCATACGGAGTAACAAATCCCAGTCTTGATCCATGCCAACCCAATAGACACCCTCGGAGATACCTGTAGAGCACCTTTATAGTCACCCAGTTACGTTGCGACGTTTGATACACACAAGGTACTCCTCCGATGTCAGGGAGTTGCATGATCTCATGGTCATAGGAACAGATACTTGACATGCAGAAAACAATAGCAATAAACTGACACGATCATATGCTACGTTCGTAGTTTGGGTCTTGTCCATCACATCATTCTCCTAATGATGTGATCCCGTTATCAAATGACATCTCATGTCCATGGCTAGGAAACCTTCACCATCTTTTGATCAACGAGCTAGTTTAACTAGAGGCTTACTAGGGACACAATGTTGTCTATGTACCCACACATGTATTTGAGTTTCCAATTAATACAATTATAGCATGGATAATAAACGATTATCATGAACAAGGAAATATAATAATAACCAATTTATTATTGCCTCTAGGGCATATTTCCAACAGTCTCCCACTTGCACTAGAGTCAATAATCTAGTTCACATCACTATGTGATTTACATTGTAATGAATCGAACACCCATACAGTTCTGGTGTTGTTCATGTTTAGCCCTTGGAAGAGGTTTAGTCATCGGATCTGCAACATTCAGATCCGTGTGTACTTTGCAAATATTTATGTCGTCCTCCTTGATGTAATCGCGGATGGAATTTGAAACGTCGCTTTATGTGTCTGGTCCTCTTGTGAAATCTTGGTTCCTTGGCTAGAGCAATGGCACCAGTATTATCACAAAACAGAGTCATTGGGTTAAGCGCACTAGGCACTACTCCAAGATCTGTCATGAACTCCTTCATCCAGACACCTTCCTTCGCCGCCTCCGAGGCAGCGATGTACTCCGCTTCGCATGTAGAATCAGCTACCACGCTTTGCTTGGAACTGCACCAGCTAACCGCACCCCCATTAAGAATAAATACGTATCCGGTTTGTGACTTAGAGTCATCCGGATCAGTGTCAAAGCTTGCATCGACGTAACCCTTTACGACGAGCTCTTGATCACCTCCATAAACGAGAAACATGTCCTTAGTCCTTTTCAGGTACTTCAGGATATTCTTGACCGCCGTCTAGTGTTCCATTCCTGGATCACTTTGAAACCTTCCGACCATACTTATGGCTAGGCTGACATCGGGTCTTGTGCACAGAATTGCATACATGATAGAGCCTATGGCTGAAGCATAGGGGATGACACTCATCTTTTCTCTATCTTCTGCAGTCACTGGGCATTGAGTCTTACTCAACTTCACACCTTGCAAAACAGGCAAGAACCCCTTCTTGGACTGATCCATTTTGAACTTCTTCAAAACTTTGTCAAGGTATGTGCTTTGTGAAAGTCCTATTAAGCATCTCGATCTATCTCTATAGATCTTGATGCCTAATATGAAAGCAGCTTCTCCTAGGTCTTTCATTGAAAAACTCTTGTTCAAATATTCCTTTACGCTTTCCAACATTTCTATATTGTTTCCAATAAGCAATATGTCATCCACATATAATATTAGAAACGCTATAGAGCTCCCACTCACTTTCTTGTAAATACAAGCTTCTCCATAAACTTGTATAAACTCGAACGCTTTGATCACCTCATCAAAGCGAAGATTCCAACTCCGAGATGCTTGCACCAGTCCATAAATGGATCGCTGGAGTTTGCAAACTTTGTCAGCATTCTCTGGATCGACAAAACCTTCTGGTTGCATCATATACAACTCTTCCTTAAGGAAACCGTTAAGGAACGCTGTTTTGACATCCATCTGCCAAATTTCATAATCGAAAAAGGCAGCTATTGCTAACATGATTCTGACGGACTTAAGCATCGCTACGGGTGAGAAGGTCTCATCGTAGTCAACTCCTTGAACTTGTGAAAAACCCTTTGCCACAAGTCGAGCTTTATAGACGGTGACATTACCGTCCGCGTCCGTCTTCCTCTTAAAGATCCATTTGTTCTGAATGGCCTTACGCCCTTCAGGTAATACTTCCAAAGTCCATACTTTGTTTTCATACATGGATCCCATCTCGGATTTCATGGCCTCTTAACCACTTCTCGGAATCCGGGCCCATCATCGCTTCTCCATGGCTTGTAGGTTCATCGTTGTCTAACAACATGACCTCTAAGACAGGGTTGCCGTACCACTCAGGAGCAGTACGCGTCCTTGTCGACCTACGAGGTTCGATAGCAACTTGATCTAAAGCTTCATGATCATCATCATTAACTTCCTCTTCAACTGATGCAGGCTCTACAGAAACATCTTTCTGTGCTGCGCTACTCTCAGGTTGAAGTAAAGGTTCAACAACCTCATCAAGTTCTATCTTCCTCCCACTCAATTCTTTCGAGAGAAACTCTTTCTCAAGAAATGTTCCGTTTTTAGCGACAAACACTTTGCCTTCGGATCTGAGGTAGAAGGTATACCCAACTGTCTCTTTTGGGTATCCTATGAAGACGCATTTCTCCGCTTTGGGTTCCAGCTTTTCAGGCTGAAGCTTTTTGACATAAGCATCACATCCCCAAACTTTAAGAAACGACAGCTTTGGCTTCTTGCCAAACCAAAGTTCATATGGCGTCGTCTCAACGGATTTCGATGGTGCCCTATTTAAAGTGAATGCAGCTGTCTCTAATGCATAACCCGAAAACGATAGTGGCAAATCGGCAAGAGATATCATAGATCGCACCATATCCAATAAGGTTCGATTACGACGTTTGGACACACCATTACGCTGTGGTGTTCCAGGCGGTGTCAGTTGTGAAACAATTCCACATTGTCTTAAGTGACTGCCAAACTCATAACTCAGATATTCTCCTCCTCGATCAGATCGTAGGAATTTAATCTTCTTGTTACGATGATTCTCAACTTCACTCTGAAATTGTTTGAACTTTTCAAATGTTTCAGACTTGTGTTTCATTAAGTAAATATACCCATATCTACTTAAGTCATCAGTGAAGGTGAGAAAGTAACGATAACCACCGCGCGCCTCAATACTCATCGGACCGCACACATCAGTATGTATGATTTCCAACAAGTCACTTGCCCGTTCCATTGTTCCAGAGAACGGCGTTTTAGTCATCTTGCCCATGAGGCATGGCTCACATGTGTCAAGTGATTCAAAATCAAGTGACTCCAAAAGTCCATCAGCATGGAGCTTCCTCATGCGTTTTACGCCAATATGACCTAAACGGCAGTGCCACAAGAAAGTAGTATTATCATCATCAATTCTACATCTTTTGGCATCAATGTTATGAACATGTGTATCATTACTATCGAGATTCAATAAGAATAAACCCCTCACATCGGGTGCATGACCATAAAAGATATTACTCATATAAATAGAACAACCATTATTCTCTAATTTAAATGAGTAACCGTCTCGCAATAAACAAGATCCAGATATAATGTTCATGCTTAACGCAGGCACCAAATAACATTTATTCAGGTTCATCACTAATCCCGATGGTAATCGAAGAGCGAGCGTGCCGACGGCGATCACATCAACCTTGGAACCATTTCCCACGCGCATCGTCACTTCGTCCTTTGCCAGCCTCCGTCTATTCCGCAGTTCCTGTTTTGAGTTGCAAATATGAGCAACCGCACCGGTATCAAATACCCAGGCACTACAACGAGAGTTGGTAAGGTACACATCAATAACATGTATATCATATATACCTTGTTTGTTGTTGGCCGCCTTCTTGTCAGCCAAATACTTGGGGCAGTTCCACTTCCAGTGTCCAGTTCCCTTGCAATGAAAGCACACAGTTTCTGGTTTGGGTCCAGCCTTGGGTTTCTTCGGAAGTCCTGTTTTGGTCACCGGAAAAGTTTCGGGTATTTCGGTAGTGTACCGGTTGTGCCGGGAGGGGTACCGGGGACCATCGGGAGGGGTGTCTCGACCCAAAGGACCTCATGGGCTGTGGGAGGAGTCAAACCAGCGCCTAGTGGGCTGGCCTAACCCCCCCCCCACTAAGGCCCATGTGGCTATGGGTGGAAAAAATCCAAAGGAGGAAAGGTGGAAAGGGTTTCCAAGTGGAGAGGAGGAATCCTACTCCTAATAGGATTGGAGTAGGACTCCTCCACCTCCAATTTCGGCCAAACCATGAGGGTTTGAGGCTGCCTCCTCCCCTCCCTCCCTCCTATATATACTAGAGGATTTAGAGGGAAGAGCTAACCCTAATTGCCACGTGCTCCCTCTACTTCATTTAGATCGGTTTCTCCTCTAGTCTAGTTTCTGCGGTGCTTAGGCGAAGCCCTGCCGGAATTGTTCCACCACCATAGCCGCCACGCCGTCACGCCGCCAGAGAACTCTTCTACCTCTCCGCTCCCTCTTGCTGGATCAAGAAGGCGGAGGTCGTCATCGAGTTGTACGTGTGCTGAACGCGGAGGTGCCGTCCGTTCGGCGCTAGATCGGAAGGACCGTGATCAGGATCGCGAGACGATTCGTGATTTGATCGCGGGACGGATCGTGATGGGATCGCGGGACGGATCGAGATTGGATCGCGAGATGGATTGTGATGGTATCGTGGGATGCTCGGCGATTTGGATCGCGAAGACGTTCGACTACATCAACCACGTTTCTTAACGCTTCCCGCTTAGCGATCTACAAGGGTATGTAGATCCACTCTCCCTCTCGTAGATGCTCATCACCATGGATAGATCTTGCGTGTGCGTAGGAAATTTTTTGTTTCCCATGCAACGTTCCCCAATAGTGGCATCATGAGCTAGGTCTATGTGTAGATGAGATCTCGAGTAGAACACAAAGGAGTTTGTGGGCGTTGATATTCAGATTGCTTCCTCCCATGGTCTTTTCTTGATTCGGCGGTATTGTGGGATGAAGCGGACCGGACCAACATTACTCGTACGCTTACGAGAGACCGGTTCCATCAACTGACATGTAACTTCGTTGCATAAAGATGGCTGGCGGGTGTCTGTTTCTCCCACTTTAGTCGGATCGGATTTGACAAAGGCGGTCCTTGAGAAGGTTGAATAGCAATTTTTGTATCACCGTTGTGGTTTTTTGCGTAGGTAAGAATTGTTCTTGCTAGATACCCGTAGCAGCCACGTAAAACTTGCAACAACAATTAGAGGACGTCTAACTTGTTTTTGCAGGGTATGTTGTGATGTGATATGGCCAATTACATGAGGAGATATATGTGATGTATGAGATGATCATGTATTGTATAGAATATCACGACTTGCATGTCGATGAGTACGGCAACCGGCAGGAGCAATAGGGTTGTCTTTAATTATTTTCGCCGTTTTTGCTTTACTTTATCGCTATGAGTTAGCAATAGTCGTGGAAGCAACAGTCGGCGCGACAACCTCATGGCGACACATTGATGGAGATCAAGATGATGGAGATCATGGTGTTATGCCGGTGACGATGGAGATCATGCCGGTGCTTTGAAGATGGAGATCAAAAGCACAAGTTCATGGCCATATCATGTCACTTATGATTTGCATGTGATGTTAATCCTTTTATGCATCTTATTTTGCTTAGGACGACGGTAGCATTATAAGGTGATCCCTCACTTAAATTTCAAGATAAATTGTGTTCTCCCCGAGTGTGCACCGTTGCGAAAGTTCGTCGTTTTGAGACACCACGTGATGATCGGGTGTGATAGACTCTACGTTCACATACAACGGGTGCAAGCCAGTGTTGCACGTGCGGAACACTCGGGTTAAACTTGACGAGCCTAGCATGTACAAACATGGCCTCGGAACACAAGAGACCGAAAGGTCGAACATGAGTCATATAGTAGATATGATCAACATGAAGATGTTCACCATTGAAACCACCTCAACTCACGTGATGATCAGACTTGAGTTGGTGGATTTGGATCATGTGTCACTCGAATGACCGGAGGGATGTCAATTTGAGTGGGAGTTTTTAAGTAATATGATTAACTAAACTCATTATCATGAACATAGTCAAAATGTCTTTGCAAATTATGTTGTAGATTACTAGCTCGCGTTGTAGCTCCCTTATTTTTTATATGTTCCTAGAGAAATAGAGTTGAAAGATGATGGTAGCAATAAAGCGGACTGGGTCCGTGATCTGAGGATTGTCCTCATTGCTGCACAGAAGGCTTATGTCCTTAATGCACCGCTCGGTGCGCCACCCCCTCAAGCGTCGTCTGTAGATGTTGTGAACATCTGACAGGCACGTTCTGATGACTACTTGATAGTTCAGTGCGTCATGCATTGCGGCTTAGAATTGAGGCTCCAAAACGTTTTGAACGTCACGGGACATATGAGATGTTCTAAGAGCTGAAATTGGGATCTCAGGCTCGTGCCCGTGTTGAGAGGTATGAGACCTCCAACAAGATTCTTTGCCTGCAGGATGAAGGAGAATAGCTCAATCGGTGAGCATGTGCTCAGATTGTCTGGGTGCTACAATCGCTTGAATCGAGTGGGAGTTGATCTTCCAGATAAGATAGTGATTGATATAGTTCTCCAAGTCACTGTCACTAAAGCTACTAGAGCCTCGTGATGAACTATAAAATGCCAGGGATAGGAATAATGATCCCTGAGCTATTCGCGATGTTTGACACCGCGAAGGTAGAAATCAAGAAGGAGCATCAAGTGTTGATGGTTAGTGAAACCACTAGTTTCGAGAAGGGCAAGGGCTAGGAGGGAAACTTCATGGATGGCAAGTCAGTTGCTGCTCCAGTGAACAAACCCAAGGTTGAACCCAAACCCGAGACTAAGTGATTCTATTATGAGGAGAACGGTCGCTGAAGCGGAACAACCCTAGATACTTGGTAGATAAGAAGGCTGGCAACGTCGATAGAAGTATATTTGATATACGTGTTATTGATGTGTACCTTGCTAGTACTCCTAGTAGCACCTGGGTATTGGATACCAGTTCGGTTGCTAAATGTTAGTAACTCGAAATAAAAGATACGGAATAAACGGAGGCTAGCTAAGGGTGAGGTGACGATGAGTGTTGGAAGTGTTTCCAAGGTTGATGTGATCACCATCGCACGCTCTCTCTACCTTCGGGATTAGTGATGAACCTAAATAAATGTTATTTGGTGTTTGCGTTGAGCATGAACGTGATTAGATCATGTTTATTGCAATACGGTTATTCATTCAAGTTAGAGAATAATAGTCATTCTGTTTACATGAATAATACCTTCAATGGTCATGCACCCAATGAGAATGGTTTATTGAATCTTGATCGTAGTGATACACATGTTCATAATATTGATGCCAAAAGATACAAAGTTAATAATGATAGTACCACATACTTGTGACACTGCCGCTAAATGTCATATTGGTGTAAAGCGCATGAAGAAACTCCATGCTGATGGATCTTTGGACTCATTCGATTTCGAATCGGTTTAGACATGCGGACCATGCCTCATGGGCAAGATGACTAAGACCCCGTTTTCCGGTATGATGGAGCGGGCAAGTGACTTATTGGAAATGATACATCTTGATGTATTCGGTCCAATGAGTGTTGTAGCGTGCGGTGGATATCATTATTTTCCTACCTTCACTGATGATTTGAGTAGATATGGGGATATTTACTTAATGAAACACAAGTCTGAAACGTTTGAAAAGTTCAAACAAATTCAGAGTAAAGTTTGAGATCATCGTGACAAGAAGATAAAATATCTACGATACGATCGTAAGAGGTAAATATCTGAGTTACGAGTTTGGTATACAACTTAAGACAATGTGGAAGTTGTTTCACAACTCACGCCACCTGGAACAACATAGTGTGATGGTGTGTCCGAACGTCGTAGTCGTGCTCTATTGGATATGGTGTGTACTATGATGTCTCTTATCGATTTGCCACTATCGTTTTGGGGTTACGCATTAGAGACAACTACATTCACTTTAAAAAGGGGCACCATCTAAGTCCGTTGAGATGACACCGTATGAATTTTGGTTTGGCAGAAACCTAAGCTGTCATTTCTTAATGTTTGGGGCTACGACGCTTATGTGAAAAAGGGTTTTCACCTAATGAGCTCTAACCCAAAGCGGACAAATGCATTTTCATAGAATACCCTAATGTAACAGTTGGGTAAACCTTCTATCTTAGATCCAAGCACAAAGTATTTGTTGCTAAAACGGGTCCTTTCTCGAGAAAGAGTTTCTTTCGAAAGAATTGAGTGGGAGGAAGATAGAACTTGATGAGGTTGTTGAACCTTTGTTTCAACCTGAGAGTAGCGCAGTGCAGAAAGATGTTTCTGTAGAGCCTACATCAGTTGAAGAGGAAGTTAATGATGATGATCATGAAGCTTCGGATCAAGTTGCTATCGAACCTCGTAGGTCGACAAGGACGCGTACTGCTCCTGAGTGGTACGGCAACCCTGTCTTAGAGGTCATGTTGTTGGACAACGATGAACCTACGAGCTATGGAGAAGCGATGATGGGCCCGGATTCCGAGAAATGGTTAAAGGCCATGAAATCCGAGATGGGATCCATGTAAGAAAACAAAGTATGGGCTTTGCAAGTATTACCTGAAGGGCGAAGGGCCATTCAGAACAAATGGATCTTTAAAAGGAAGACGACGCGGACGGTAATGTCACCGTCTATAAAGCTCGACTTGTGGCAAAGGGTTTTTCACAAGTTCAAGGAGTTGACTACGATGAGACTTTCTCACCCGTAGCGATGCTAAAGTCTGTTGGAATTATGTTAGCAGTTGCTGGATTTTTTGATTATGAAATCTGGCAGATGGATGTCAAAACATCGTTTCCTTAACGGTATCCGTGAGGAAAGGTTGTATGTGATACAACCGGAAGGTTTTGTCAGTCCTAAGGATGCTAAAATGTATGCACACTCCAGCGATCCTTCTATGGACTAGAGCAAGCATCTCGGAGTTGGAATATACGCTTTGATGAGGTGATCAAAGTTTTTGAGTCTATACAAAGTTTATGAGAAACTTGTATTTACAATAAAGTGAGTGGGAGCACTATAGAATTTCTGATAAATATATGTGGATGACATATTGTTGATCGGAAATGATGTAGAATTTCTGGAAAGCATAAAGGGTTGTTTGAAAGGAGTTTTTCAAAGAAAAACTTGGAATGAAGCTACTTAAATATTGGGCATCGGGATCTATAGATATAGATCAAGACGTCTGATAAGACTTTCAATGAGTACATACCTTGACAAGATTTTGAAAGAGTTCAAAATGGATTAGTCAAAGAAAGAGTTCTTGCCTGATTTGGAAGGTGTGGAGTTGAGTGAGACTCAAAGCTCGACCACGGCAGAAGAAAGAGAAAGGATGAAGGTCGTCCCCTATGCCTTATCCATAGGCTCTATATAGTATGCCATGCTGTGTACCGCACATGTGTGTGCCTTGCCATGAGTCTGTCAAGGGGTACAAGAGTGATCCAGGAGTGGATCACTGGACAGCGGTCAAAGTTATCCTTAGTAACTAGAGGACTAAGGAAATATTTCTCGATTATGGAGGTGATAAAGAGTTCATCGTAAAGGGTTACGTCGATGCAAGCTTTGACACCTATCCGGACGACTCTGAGTAGCAGTCAGGATACGTATAGTGGAGCAACCATTTGGAATAGCTCCAAGTGGAGCGTGGTAGCATCTGCAGTATGACATATAGATTTGCAAAGAACACATGGATCTGAATGTTGCAGACCGTTGACTAAAGACCTCTCTCACATGCAAAGCATGATCGAACCCCATAACTCATTGGGTGTTAGATTCATAACAATGTAAATCACATGGTGATGTGAACTAGATTATTGATTCTAGTGCCAGTGGGAGACTGTTGGAAATATACCCTAGAGGCAATAATAATTTAGTTATTATCATATTTCCTTGTTCATGATAATCGTTTATTATCCATGCTATAATTGTATTGATTGGAAACTCAAATATATGTGTGGGTACATAGACAACACTGTGTCCCTAGTATGCCTCTAATAGACTAGCTCGTTGATCAAAGATGGTCAAGGTTTCCTAGCCATAGACATGAGATGTCATTTGATAACGGGATCACATCATTAGGAGAATGATGTGATGGACAAGACCCAATCTATGAACATAGCATATGATCGTGTCAGTTTATTGCTATTATTTTCTGCATGTCAAGTATCTGTTCCTATGACCATGAGATCATGCAACTCACTGACACCGGAGGAATACCTTGTGTGTATCAAACGTCGCAACGTAACTGGGTGACTATAAAGATGCTCTACAGGTATCTCCGAGGGTGTCTGTTGAGTTGGCATGGATCAAGACTGGGATTTGTTACTCCGTGTGATGGAGAGGTATCTCAGGACCCACTCGGTAATAAAACATCACAACAAGCCTTGCAAGCAATGTGACTAAAGTGTTAGCCACGGGATCTTGTATTACGGAACGAGTAAAGAGACTTGCCGGTAACGAGATTGAACTAGGTATAGAGATACCAACGATCGAATCTCGGGCAGGTAACATACCGAAGAACAAAGGGAACAGCATACGGGATTAACTGAATCCTTGACATAGAGGTTCAACCGATAAAGATCTTCGTAGAATATGTAGGAACCAATATGGGCATCCAGGTCCCGCTATTGGTTATTGACCGTAGAGGTGTCTCGGTCATGTCTACATAGTTCTCGAACCCGCAGGGTCTGCACACTTAAGGTTCGGTGACGTTTCGGTATAGTAGAGTTATGTATGGTGGTGACCGAAGGTTGTTCGGAGTCCCGGATGAGATCCTGGACGTCATGAGGAGCTCCGTAATGGTCTGGAGGTAAAGATTGATATATAGGAAGTCCTGTTTTGGTCACCGGAAAAGTTTCGGGTATTTCGGTAGTGTACCGGGAGTGCCGGGAGGGGTACCGGGGACCATCGGGAGGGGTGTCTCGACCCAAAGGACCTCATGGGCTGTGGGAGGAGTCAAACCAGCCCCTAGTGGGCTGGCCTAACCCCCCCCCCCCCCCCACTAAGGCCCATGTGGCTTTGGGTGGAAAAAATACAAAGGAGGAAAGGTGGAAAGGGTTTCCAAGTGGAGAGGAGGAATCCTACTCCTAATAGGATTGGAGTAGGACTCCTCCACCTCCAATTTCGGCCAAACCTTGAGGGTTTGAGGCTGCCTCCTCCCCTCCCTCTCTCCTATATATACTAGAGAATTTAGAGGGAAGAGCTAACCCTAATTGCCACGTGCTCCCTCTACTTCATCTAGATCGGTTTCTCCTCTAGTCTAGTTGCAGCGGTGCTTAGGTGAAGCCCTGCCGGAATTGTTCCACCACCATAGTCGCCGCGCCGTCGCGCCGCCGGAGAACTCTTCTACCTCTCCGCTCCCTCTTGCTGGATCAAGAAGGCGGAGATCGTCATCGAGCTGTACGCGTGCTGAACGCGGAGGTGCCGTCCGTTCGGCGCTAGATCAGAAGGACCGTGATCAGGATCGCGAGACGATTCGTGATTTGATCGCGGGACGGATCATGATGGGATCGCGGGACGGATCGAGATTGGATCGCGAGATGGATCGTGGTGGGATCGCGGGACGCTCTGCGATTTGGATCGCGAAGACGTTCGACTACATCAATTGCGTTTCTTAACGCTTCCCGCTTAGCGATCTACAAGGGTATTTAGATCCACTCTCCCTCTCGTAGATGCTCATCACCATGGATAGATCTTGCGTGTGCGTAGGAAAAATTTTGTTTCCCATGCAACGTTCCCCAACACTCTCCACGACGCGTCGACGCCATTGCCCAGTGCAGCTGTTGCCACTATCCGACTGATGCCCACTCCCACCCTCACACCTAAGACGGAACGAGCTGAAAGAAGAGTTAAAAGCACCCCCAAGTCCTACAACTTGCAGGGAATGTGATGATTTGGTCCAAAACTTACAAAACTTGATTGCACAGTCCCACAACTTGCACCCAATGTGACGTTTTAGTCCTAGACCAATCACAGCGTGCCAGCTATCTAGCCAGGCGGTGGACCGGTCTTCCCCTGCCGTTTTGCCCAAACCCCCCTGCCGTTTTCATTTTTCCACCCGCAGTCCACCGCATCTCCACCCCACCTGAATTAAATCTATCGGAGCGAAACTTCGCGTCCGGTTCGTTGCTTTCGCTCGTTGGCGTGTCCTGTCGAGGGCGACAGGACCGCAGCGCCGATCGCCCGCAGATGACGTCACCAACTGCGGCGTCGTCATCGTAGTTCTTCCCACCGAAGCCGCCGCCGTCCGCTCACCTTGTCCGGCCGTTCGGTGTCTTCCCGCCGGACTACTGTGAGCCATCTTATCCTCTCTGCTCCGCTCTCTTCTGCTCTGCTCCGATGTGCTCCGCTAACCTCCTCTGTTCGATTTAGCCCTATTCATGGTTGTAGATCTTGTGTAGTGGTGCTGATTTCGTAGGATAGTTTTAGGGCTTGTAGATCTTGGGTTTGTGAAAGAGGATTTTGTGCTCGAGTTTGGCATGCTAGCTAGGGTTTTGGGCAGATGATCATGTGTATGATATTGTGGTTTATAAGTTTATTTCGCCAGTGAACCTTGTGACGAAAGTATGTTTATTTCTTGAAGTTAGTACCTTTGTGCTCCCTGGAGATGCTTTAGTCCTATGAATTTCCGAACATGTTGTCAAATTGCTGAAATTTTGTCTCTAGTTTACTGAATTAGTCTGTAGTTTACTGAATTTTGTCAGTAAACTGAATTCTGTGCGCTCGTCTGTAGTTAGTTAACTGAATAATTTCAGTTACTGTAGTTAACTGAATAATTTCAGCTAACTGAACATAACTCTTAACTGAATTTTGTGCAACTTTGTGTTGAGTTATCTAAATCTAAATTTTTTATGCAGTGTGTGATTCATTAAATGGACAAAGTGTGGCCTTTGTTTTTTTCACCCTTGAGCTTGAGCATGGTGGACTTTTCTATGGAGAAATCAGCAACTTGGAATACTTTAACTCTTCTGTTAAGGTTCTTGATTATGTTGACTCTACTACATTCTCATTTGCATTCCTTCAAGAGCACCTGAAGTGGTTGGGATATCCAGTGGGTGAGCACATCCTGTACTGGTGCCTTCCTGACAAAAGAATCCCAGATGGTTTGGTCAGAATTAGATGTGATGATGACTTGCAGCACATGATCAGAGCCAGTGCTACCCATAAGATGCTTGTACTAATGATTGACCATTCAGATCTTGTCAGTAATTTCAGGGCTGATTTGGTACTAACATTGCCTTCAATTCATAGAACTGACAGCCTAGCCACCTCAAGTGTTTCAGCAGTCAGTACAGCATCTTCCTACAGCATCATTCCAGTGATTGAGGAAGATCCCATTTCAGATATGCTAGCTGATGGAACTGGAACAGTAGATGAGAATGTGTTGACTGAAGGTGGGCAGCAGAATTTACTTACTGAAGGTGGGCAAACAGTTGTTGAAGATGTAGTGCTTTCAGATTCAGATTTTAGTGATAGTGATTATGAGATATATGAGGGGGATGATGACATGTGTGTTGCTAAGTGTTGCTGATGTGTGCTGTTGTATGTTGCTTTGCTGCTAAAAATGCAGTATGCATGCCTGGACCATATATAGCCCATATGTAGCATGCATGCCTGGACCATATATAGCATGCATTCAGTTAACATGCATGATTGGACCATATATGGCATGCATTCAGTTAACCAGAATAGTGTCTGTTGTAGAATTCAGTTAAAAATTCAGTAAACCATCTCAGTTAACAAGTTCAGTTAAACTAAAATTCAGTACACAAATTCAGTACACAAGTTCAGTTAAAAATTCAGTTAACCAGAATAGTGTCTGTTGTAGAGAAACTATACAAGCTGAGGTTGTTTAGTTAAACTAAAACAAGCTGAGGCTGTTTAGTTAAACTAAAACAAGTTCAGTTAATTTTTTTCAGAAAGCTATAGTGAATTACTTCAGGAGATTCAGAAAATTGTAACTATTCAAAAAAATTCAGTGCACATTCTCAGTTGAACTTTTCTGAATTAATTCAGGAGATTCAGTAAACAACAAGGCACATTAATGACAACACTTTAATTGAAAATGAAAACATACATAAATATCCCAAACACAATTAACTCAAAGCACTTAAAATTCACACATAGTTCAGTACACAAATAAGATCAGAGACCTTGAAGTTCACACATACTCCAGTACACATATTACTGAAATCACCTCAAGTTCATGAAATTAAAGCTAGTACAAATTATGTGAGCAATACAACAGCAATGCATCACTCAAATTCATCAAGGATCTCCTTCATCTTCATGATCTTCCACTTGGTGTCCTCTTTATGTTTGAAGAGGTCACCAATCATGTACTCTAGTTTCTTCTTCTCTTGCTTTAACTGGTCCCTCTCCAACACCAGATTATCCCTCTCTTGCACCAATTTACCATTATGTTCCATCAATTCGTCCCTCTCTTGCTTCATCAAGTCCCTCTCTTTCTCTGCCTTGGCTCTAACCACCTGATGAATATTTGTGGCAGACTTGTCACTAATCTTCTTCTCCTCCAGCTCTTCCTTTAGGTCACTTAATGCAATCTGTGTGCTCCCTAGCTGTTCCAGTGCTTGTTCCTTGTCAGCAACCATCTTAGCAAAATCAACCTTGAAAAACCTCAGATCTTTTTCCATTTATTCCTTTTCTTTCAGGATCTTCAAGTTTTCTTCAGCATTCACAACATTTTGCCTGAGCCTCAGCTTGTTCTCATCTTCATACATGTCCCAAATGCTAGCTAAAGCCATCTTTAGTTGAGCAGGCCACTTAGGATCAACCCATTGCACATAGCTGCATTTTGATCCTTCTTGCCAATTTAAACACATAACAGTTCAGAGTTAAGGAAAAACTGTGCAAAATATTCACAATCCAGAGTTAACAGTTCAGAGTTCAGAGTTAACTGTTAAAATTCAGAGTCCAATGCTAAAATGCATAGTCCAATGCTAAAATTCAGAGTAGATTGTTAAAATGTGTTAAAATGCAGAGTTAACTGTTAAAATTCAGACTTAACTATTAAAATGCAGAGTTAACTGTTAAAATTCAGACTTAAGTTAACTGTTAAAATTCAGACTCAACTGTTAACTGTTAAAATTCAGAGTCCACTGTTAAATTTCAGCATTCACTATTAAAAATCAGAGTTCAATGTTAAAATTCAGATTGACTGTAAAAATTCTGACTTCCCTGTTAACATTCAGACTTTACTGTTAACAACCAAAACTTTTAGTTCAATGCTAACATTAATGAACTAAATACACTCAGATTTCACAAAATTAACATTTCTAACTGCATCATTGGCATTGGCTATAAAAAATTACTACTAACTGATACGTCTCCAACGTATCTATAATTTTTGATTGTTCCTTGCTATTATATTATCTGTTTTGGATGTTTTATATGCATTAATATGCTATTTTATATTATTTTTGGGACTAACCTATTAATCTAGAGCCTAGTGCAAGTTTCTGTTTTTTCCTTGTTTTTGAGTATTGCAGATAAGGAATATTAAACGGAGTCCAAACGGAATAAAATCTTCGGAATGACTTTTCTTGGACCAGATGAAACCCAGCAGACTTGGAGACCAAGGCAGGAGACCTGCCGTGGAGTCACAAGCCACCAGGGCGCGCCCTAGGGGGGGGGGGGGCGCCCCTTGGCTTGTGGCCCCACGGCAGCCCTCCTAACCCTATTCTTCAGCCTATAAATTCCCAAATATTCCCTGGATACCAAAAAGAGCCACGAAAATACTTTTCCGCCGCCGGAAGCCTCTGTTCCCGTGAGATCCAATCTTGGAGCCTTTTCCGGTAATCTGCCGGAGGGGGATTCGATCACGGAGGTCATCTACATCAACTCCATTGCCCCTCCGATGATGCGTGAGTAGTTCACCACAGACCTTCGGGTCCATAGCTAATAGCTAGATGGCTTCTTCTCTCTCTTTGTTCTTCAATACCATGTTCTTCATGATCTTCATGGAGATCTATCCGATGTGTTTGTCGAGATCCGATGAATTGTGGGTTTATGATCAGCTTATCTATGAATATTATTTGAGTCTTCTCTGAATTCTTATATGCATGATTTCATATCTTTGCAAGTCTCTTCGAGTTATTGGTTTGGTTTGGCTAACTAGATTGGTAATTCTTGCAATGGGAGAAGTGCTTAGTTTTGGGTTCAATGTTGCGGTGTCCTCACCCAGTGACAAAGTAGGGGTAGCGAGGCACGTATTTGTATTGTTGCCATCGAGGATAAAAAGATGGGGTTTTCATCATATTGCTTGGGTTTATCCCTCTACATCATGTCATCTTACTTAATGCGTTACTCTGGTCTTCATGAACTTAATACTCTAGATGCAGGCAGGAGTCGGTCGATGTGTGGAGTAATAGTAGTAGATGCAGAATTGTTTCGGTCTACTTGACACGGACGTGATGCCTATATGCATAATCATTGCCTTGGATATCGTCATAACTATGCGCTTTTCTATCAATTGCTCGACAGTAATTTGTTCACCCACCGTATTATTTTCCATCATGAGAGAAGCCTCTAGTGAAACCTATGGCCCCCGGGTCTATTTTCCATCTTATATTTTCAGATCTATAAACCGAAAATACCAAAAATATCTCGCTACATTCTTTTTACTTTTGTTTTACTTTACGTTCTAGCAATCTTTTATATCTATCTCTATCAGATCTCATCCTTGCAAATAACCGTGAAGGGATTGACAACCCCTTTTAGCGTTGGGTGCAAGAGTTTGATTGTTTGTGTAGGTGCGAAGATTGGGGACTTGCTTGTATCTCCTACTGGATTGATACCTTGGTTCTCAACAACTGAGGGAAATACTTATCTACTTTGCTGCATCACCCATTCCTCTTCAAGGGAAAACCAACGCAAGCTCAAGAAGTAGCAAGAAGGATTTCTGGCGCCGTTGCCGGGGAGATCTACATCAAGCCTACCAAGTATCCATCACAAACTCATCTCTTGCATTTACATTATTTGCCATTTGCCTCTCATTTTCCTCTCCCCCACTTCTAAAATGATTCTCAGAAAAAACCAAAAAGATTTGCCTTTTTATTCGCCCTTCTTCCGTTCGTCTTTTCGTTTGCTTTTTGTTTGCTTGTGTGCTAGATTGCTTGCTTTGTCACGATGACTCAAGAGAATACCAAGTTGTGTGACTTCTCCAATACTAATAATAATGATTTTATTAGTACTCCGATTGCTCCCGCCACTAGTGCGGAATCTTATGAAATTAATGCCGCTTTGCTTAATCTTGTTATGAAAGAACAATTTTCTGGCCTTCCTAATGAAGATGCCGCATCCCATCTAAATACTTTCGTTGAGTTGTGTGATATGCAAAAGAAGAAAGATGTGGATAATGATATTGTTAAATTGAAGCTATTTCCGTTCTCACTACGAGATCGTGCTAAAACTTGGTTTTCATCTTTGCCTAAATATAGTATTGATTCATGGAATAAGTGTAAAGATGCTTTTATTTCCAAGTACTTTCCGCCCGCTAAGATCATCTCCCTCAGGAACGATATAATGAATTTCAAGCAATTTGATCATGAGCATGTTGCACAATCTTGTGAGAGGATGAAACTAATGATTAGAAATTGCCCCGCGCATGGTTTGAGTTTATGGATGATTATACAAAAAATTTATGCGGGATTGAATTTTGCTTCTAGGAATCTCTTAGATTCCGCGAAATCACATTAGGATAAGCTACTAAACTCCTAGATAATATTATGGCGAATTACTCTCAATGGCATACCGAAAGATCTCCTACTAATAAAAAAGTGCATGCTATTGAAGAAATAAATACTTTGAGTGAAAAGATGGATGAATTGATGAAATTGTTTGCTAGTAAGAGTGCTCCTATTGATCCTAATGATATGCCTTTGTCTTCTTTGATTGTAAATAATAATGAATCTATGGATGTGAATTTTGTTGGTAGGAACAATTTTGGTAATAACGCGTATAGAGGTAATTTCAATCCTAGGCCGTTTCCAAGTAATTCCTCTAATAATTATGGTAATTCCTACAACAATTCTTATGGAAATTATAATAAGATGCCCTCTGATCTTGAGAATAATATTAAAGAATTTATTAGTTCGCAAAAAGGTTTCAATGCTATGATTGAAGAAAAATTGCTCAAGATTGATGATTTGGCTAGGAACGTTGATAGAATTTCTCTTCAGATTGATTCTTTGAAAATTAGATCTATTCCACCCAAGCATTATATTAATGAGTCTTTAAAGGCTATGAGAATTTCTATTGATGAGTGTAAGGAAAGAACCGCTAGAATGCGTGCTAAGCGTGAATGGCTTGAAAAAGTGTGTTCTCGTGATAATATTGATGAAGATCTTAAAGTGATTGATGTGACTCCTATTGAATCTTTGTTTTCTAATATAAATCTTGATAAAGATGGGACTGGAGATAAGTCAACTTTAGTTAAAAGGCGTCCCAATGATTCGGAGTTTATAGATCTTAATGCTAAGATTGATAAAAGTGGGATTGAAGAGGTCAAAACTTTAAATAGCAATGAACCCACTCTTTTGGATTTCAAGGACTTTAATTATGATAGTTGCTCTTTGATTGATTGTGTTTCCTTGTTGCAATCCATGTTGAATTCTCCGCATGCTTATAATCAAAATAAAGCTTTTACTAAACATATCGTGGATGCTATGATGAAATCTTTTGAAGAAAAACTTGAGTTGGAAGTTTCTATACCTAGAAAGCTTCATGATGAGTGGGAACCTACTATTAAGATTAAAATTAAAGATTATGAGTGCCATGCTTTGTGTGATTTGGGTGCTAGCGTTTCCACGATTCCAAAAACTTTATGTGATGTGCTAGGTTTCCGTGAATTTGATGATTGCTCTTTAAATTTGCATCTTGCGGATTCCACTATAAAGAAACCTATGGGAAGGATTAATGATGTTATTATTATTGCAAATAGGAATTATGTGCCCGTAGATTTCATTGTTCTTGATATAGATTGCAATCCTACATGTCCTATTATTCTTGGTAGACCTTTCCTTAGAACGATTGGTGCAATTATTGATATGAAGGAAGGAAATATTAGATTCCAATTTCCATTATGGAAAGGCATGGAGCACTTTCCTAGAAAGAAAATAAAATTACCTTATGAATCTATTATGAGAGCCACTTATGGATTGCATACCAAAGATGACAATACCTAGATCTATTGCGTTATGCCTAGCTAGGGGAGTTAAACAATAGCGCTTGTTGGGAGGCAACCCAATTTTATTTTTATGCTTTTGTTTTTGCTTCTGTTTTTGAGTGTTTTGCACATTATTACCTCCGTAGTAATTGTGTTTTCTTGTTTAAATTAGTGTTTGAGCCAAGTAAGACCTTTGGGATGGTCTACGGTGTTTGTGATTTGATTTTGCTGAAAAACAGAAACTTTTTCTCTCAGTCCAGGAATTTTGTAAATTCACTGGAACGTGCTTTTGACCTGAAAGTTTTACACAAGATTTATATACAAATTTCCCTGATTGTCCTAATATTTCAGAATTTCTGGAGTTAGAGAAGTATTCGAAGTCTATAGATTGCTACAGACTGTTCTGTTTTAGACAGATTCTGTTTTCTTTGTGTTGTTTGCTTATTTTGATGTATCTATGGGTTGTATCGGGGGGTATGAACCATGGAGAAGTTGGAATACAGTATATATTACACCAATATAAATAAATAATGAGTTCACAACAGTACCTAAAGTGGTGATTTATTTTACTTATACTAACGGATCTCATGAGTTTTCTATTGAGTTTTGTGTTGTGAAGTTTTCAAGTTTTGGGTAAAGATTTGATGGACTATGGAATAAGGAGTGGCAAGAGCCTAAGCTTGGGGATTCCCAAGGCACCCCAAGCCATATTCAAGGATACCAAAGAGCCTAAGCTTGGGGATGCCCCGGAAGGCATCCCCTCTTTTGTCTTCAATCCATCGGTAAATTTACTTGAGGCTATATTTTTATTCACCACATGATATGTGTTTTGCTTGGAGCGTCATGTATGATATGAGTCTTTGCTTTTTAGTTTGCCAAAATCATCCTTTCTTCACACATCTTTTGAGGGGGACACGCATTAATCATGAATTTATTAGAATACTCTATGTGCTTCACTTATATCTTTTGAGCTAGGCAATGTTGCTCTAGTGCTTCACTTATATCTTTTTAGAGCACGGTGGTGTTTTATTTTATAGAAATTATTGAACTCTCGTACCTCACTTATATTATTTTGAGAGTCTTTAAACAGCATGGTAATTGGTTTAGGTTATGAATTTAGTCCTAATATAATGGGCATCCAAGAGGGATATAATAAAAACTTTCATCTTAAGTGCATTGAATACTATGAGAAGTTTGATTCCTTGCATATAGTTTTGAGATATGAAGATGGTAATATGAGAGTCATGCTAGTGAGTAGTTGTGAATGGGAAGAAATACTTGTGTTAAAGTTTGTGATTCCCGTAGCATGCACGTATGGTGAACCGTTATGTAACGAAGTCGGAGCATGATTTGTTTAATGATTGTCAACCTTTGTGTGAGGGTCGGGAGCGCGCGATGGTTAACTCCTACCAACCTCTCCCCTAGGAGCATGCGTCTAATGCTTTGCTTCGATAACTAATAGACTTTTGCAATAAGTATGTGAGTTCTTTATGACTAATGTTGAGTCCATGGATTATACGCACTCTCACCCTTCCACCTTTGCTAGCCTCTCTAGGTACCGCGCAACTTTCGCCGGTGCATTAAACCCACCTTCGTCAAAACAGCCACCATATACTTTCCTCAAAACAGCCACCATACCTACCTATTATGGCATTTCCATAGCCATTCCGAGATATATTGCCATGCAACTTCCACCGTTCCGTTTTTCATGACACGCACCATCACTTTCATATTGAATATAGAGTCATATTTTGTTCTAGGTATCGAGTTGTAATTCTTGAGTTGTAAGTAAATAAAAGTGTGATGATTTTCATTATTAGAGCATTGTCCCGTGAGAGAAAAGGATGATGGAAGCTATGATTCCCTCACAAGTTGGGATGAGTCTCCGAACTTTACAAATAATAAAAGAGGCCAATGAAGCCCCCAAAAAAAAGAGGCCAAAGATGCCCACCAAAAAAAGAGAAAAAAAATGAGAGAAAGAGAGACGGGACAATGCTACTATCTTTTTCCACACTTGTGCTTCAAAATACCACCATGATCTTCATGATAGAGAGTCTCCTATTTTGTCACTTTCATATAACTAGTGGAATTTTTCATCATATGCACAACCACTTAGTTTCTTTTTGAGCTTTCATACACTTATAGCTCTAGTGCATTCGTTGCATGGCAATCCCTACTCACTCACATTGATATCTATTGATGGGCATCTCCATAGCCCGTTGATACACCAAGTTGATGTGAGACTATCTTCTCCTTTTCCTTCACAACCTCCACCATATTCTATTCCACCTATAGTGCTATATCCATGGCTCATGCTCATGTATTGCATGAGAGTTGAAAAGGTTTGAGAACATAAAAGGTGTGAAACAATTGCTTGACTTGTCATCGGGGTTGTGCATGATTTAGATACTTTTTGTGGGGAAGATGGAGCATAGCCAGACCATACGATTTTGTAGGGATAACTTTCTAAGGCCATGTTATTTCGAAAGGACGCAATTGCCTTGTTTGTATGCTTGAAGTATTACTGTTTTTATGTCAATATTAGACTTTTATTTTGAATCTTATGGATCTGAATATTCATGCCACAATAAAGAATATTACATGGATAAATATGTTAGGTAGCATTCCACATCAAAAATTCTGTTTTTATCATTTACCTACTCGAGGACGAGCAGGAATTAAGCTTGGGGATGCTTGATACGTCTCCAACGTATCTATAATTTTTGATTGTTCCATGCTATTATATTATCTGTTTTGGATGTTTTATATGCATTAATATGCTATTTTATATTATTTTTGGGACTAACCTATTAATCTAGAGCCTAGTGCCAGTTTCTGTTTTTTCCTTGTTTTTGAGTATTGCAGATAAGGAATATTAAACGGAGTCCAAACGGAATAAAATCTTCGGAATGACTTTTCTTGGACCAGAAGAAACCCAGCAGACTTGGAGACGAAGGCAGGAGACCTGCCGTGGAGTCACAAGCCACCAGGGCGCGCCCTAGGGGGGGGCGCCCCCCCTGGCTTGTGGCCCCACGGTAGCCCTCCTAACCCTATTCTTTGGCCTATAAATTCCCAAATATTCCCTGGATACCAAAGAGAGCCACGAAAATACTTTTCCGCCAGCCTTTGTTCCCGTGAGATCCAATCTTGGAGCCTTTTCTGGTAATCTGCCGGAGGGGGATTCGATCACGGAGGGCATCTACATCAACTCCATTGCCCCTCCGATGATGCGTGAGTAGTTCACCACAGACCTTCGGGTCCATGGCTAGTAGCTAGATGGCTTCTTCTCTCTCTTTGTTCTTCAATACCATGTTCTTCATGATCTTCATGGAGATCTATCCAATGTAATACTCTTTTGCGGTGTGTTTGTCGAGATCCGATGAATTGTGGGTTTATGATCAGCTTATCTATGAATATTATTTGAATCTTCTCTGAATTCTTATATGCATGATTTCATATCTTTGCAAGTCTCTTCGAGTTATTGGTTTGGTTTGGCCAACTAGATAGGTAATTCTTGCAATGGGAGCTTAGTTTTGGGTTTAATGTTGCGGTGTCCTCACCCAGTGACAAAGTAGGGGTAGCGAGGCACGTATTTGTATTGTTGCCATCGAGGATAAAAATATGGGGTTTTCATCATATTGCTTGGGTTTATCCCTCTACATCATGTCATCTTACTTAATGCGTTACTCTGTTCTTCATGAACTTAATACTCTAGATGCAGGCAGGAGTCGGTCGATGTGTGGAGTAATAGTAGTAGATGCAGAATCGTTTCGGTCTACTTGACACGGACATGATGCCTATATGCATAATCATTGCCTTGGATATCGTCATAACTATGCGCTTTTCTATCAATTGCTCGACAGTAATTTGTTCACCCACCGTATTATTTTCCTTCATGAGAGAAGCCTCTAGTGAAACCTACGGCCCCCGGGTCTATTTTCCATATTATATTTTCAGATCTATAAACCAAAAATATCAAAAATATCTCACTGCATTCTTTTTTACTTTTGTTTTACTTTACGTTCTAGCAATCTTTTATATCTATCACTATCAGATCTCATCCTTGCAAATAACCATGAAGGGATTGACAACCCCTTTTAGCGTTGGGTGCAAGAGTTTGATTGTTTGTGTAGGTGCGAAGATTGGGGACTTGCTTGTATCTCCTACTGGATTGATACCTTGGTTCTCAATAACTGAGGGAAATACTTATCTACTTTGCTGCATCACCCTTTCCTCTTCAAGGGAAAACCAACGCAAGCTCAAGAAGTAGCACTAACCTTCTGTCCACAGCCTAGGAACCTCCTGCCACTATCCACAGATTCAAAAGCCACAAACTTCTCACACACTGCACGATGCTCACATCTAGCACCAAGGTCAAAGGCAAGGCCACTCCATTCAGAGCATCTAATGGTGGCAGGTGCGTAAAAGAAATGGTGGCAGTGCGCAGTTTAGTAAAAATTTCCCCATGTGAACCCTAAACCTAGCGAGCTTGGTAGAATGGGTAAAAATTTCCCCATTCTGATTTAGAGGACTTACTGCACTGGTGACTGATTCGCCGTCCGAGGATGAGCTTGGTAGATCGTTCCAGGAGACCATGGCGAGCGAGGAGCTTGACAGCGGCGGCACCGAGCTTGAGGTCGGCGGTGTCGAAGTGGGATAAGTGCAGGTGGGGCGGAGCTGGGCGGACGCGAGTGACCGCTCCGACAGATTTAATTCAGGTGGGGTGGAGATGCGGTGGACTGCGGGCGGAAAAAAGAAAACGGCAGGGGGGTTTGGGCAAAACGGCAGGGGAGGACCGGTCCACCGCCTGGCTGGATAGCTGGTGCACTGTGATTGGTCTTGGACTAAAACATCACATTGGGTGCAAGTTATGGGACTGTGCAATCAAGTTTTGAAAGTTTTGGACCAAATCATCACATTCCCTGCAAGTTGTAGGACTTGGGGTGCTTTTAACTCCCTGAAAGAACTAGAGCTAGCGAGGAAGCAGGGGAATTGATGGAAGTGCTAGCCTCGTGTACTGGGAGAGTGTGGGCGCGTGGGTATGGCCTGTCGAGTCATGGTCTGTCACGGCCGGCCGGTCAACCGAAGCAAACAGAGCTTTCCGTGCACCCCATCTGATCCGATGCGACTGGACTTTTTTGAAGTGACAACTCAAGTTTTCACCCACCTGTGCTTTGCTAGCTACTGCATGCACGCACTGATCGGTAGCACGGTCCAATTCCAAGGAACGGAACATAGATGCGAACACAAATGAGTTAATTATATATACAAAAACTATTCTTCATTTTTCTTTTCACAAATCGGTACAAAAAACCGGTACCGCTTCTCCGTCGAGCCGTCGAACATACCCTCATCCTTGTCGGTTTTGCTATTATAGTCAGGCACCTAAAAAAATTCCATCGTTCAGTCAAATTTTCAACCAAACGATTGATACTTAGAATTTTTAGGGATAATTATTACTTTATTTTTTAGGGATAATTATTACTTTAGTTTTTTTTTGCGGGGTAATTGTTACTTTAGTTTTGTAGGGAAAATAGTTTTTTAGGGGTAAAACCAAGTTTATTGATAAAAACCACATATAGTAGAATACATCTCGGATCATGGGGTTGACCAAGTCACATATGGCGTCTGCGAACTTGGCTAGACTATGAGCGTCTCTATTCGACTTCCTAATTTTAAAAGAAAATTATAATTAAACATGGTAGCTCTCCGAGTAATCTCTACTATTAAAGGGGGATCGAACGACGTGATGGTTTGACCTCGTTTGATCCCCACCTCCTCCCCTCGTAGACAACCAAAACAGGATGGGCCACGCCCGCAGTAGCCTAAAGTCCAACGCCAACTCAGCCCACGTCCAAGATCCACAGCCAAAAAAAACTGCTCTGACTCAACCCATGAACAGGTCACCCTTTTCTTGGCACGCTGAAAAGAAAAGAACGAAAAAAAAAGTGAGACAACCGCATCCCATGCCCCCATCTTCCTCCGAGATCAACAGGTGCTTAGTGGCGGTTGCAGGGTGCAGGCGCAATGGTGACATGTCACTCCTTCCTCCCCTCAAAGCACATCCCGAGACGGCATCGATCTGGTGCTGCTGGAGGTGACCGCCGGCGTGGCCCTGGTGGGCTCTCCAGCCGCCGCTGGAGCTCCAGATCCCCGAGAGGAGGTGGAAGAAGCCTCGGTCCTGAGCGGCTGCTGCCTCGCAATGGCAGCGAGGGGCGCATGGAGGTAGAGGTCGACGATGGGGATGGAGATGCCAGGGGGACTGAACAGGATGATGCATCGGGATCGGGGTGGAAGAGAAAGATTTGGTCGGGGACGGCGGACACGAGGCCGCGGAGGCCGGTGCGAGGCTCGTCGAAGGCCTTGACAAACATGGCGCGGTCGGACTCGCGGGTGGTTGCACTAGAGGATGGCATGGTCGTCGCATTGCGTGCATCTGTTCAATTTGATGAGCGGAGGGCATGCAGCCGAGAAGGTTGGACCATGTGGTTGGCAGAATCCTCGCTGGTCAACTTTGTCTACCAAGTCCAGTACCACTATTTGACTATTAATTAGGACCAGCAAGAACATTTGTTAGTGTAGGACGGCTCTTTTAACTGAAGTCGACGCATTGGTATTTCTCCACAACGTAATCACCTCCGGCGAATGTTTGCTTGTGCTTTGTGCTCCAGTTTCAATAGCATAGCTTCTACTGTATTAATGGACTCCAACTGATGCAATTCTGCAGAAGGACAAATACTTTTCAGTGTACAGTGCAAAAAAAAGACCTGAAGCAAGGGTCCAGTGACCAATCATCAGATTATTTTTGGATGCACAGAACATTAGAGGAGAGGAAATATAATGGACAAACAAATAGATGGTGCCGCTGCTGCTTGTGAAGCTATGCAGAGAAGACGAGAGAGATGAATATCTCTACTATTAAAGGGGGATCGAACGTCGTGATGGTTCGACCTTGTTTGATCCCCACCTCCTCCCCTCGTAGACAACCATCACAGGATGGGCCACGCCCGCAGCAGCCCAAAGTCCAACGCCAACTCAGCCAACGTCCAAGATCCACAGCCAAAAAAACTGCTCTGACTCAACCCATGAACAGGTCACCCTTTTCTCGGCACGTTGAAAAGAAAAGAACGAAAAAAAGTGAGACAACCGCATCCCATGCCCCCATCTTCCTCTGAGATCAACGGGTGCTTAGCGGCGGCTGCAGCATGTAGGCGCAATGGTGCCATGCCACTCCTTCCTCCCCTCAAAGCGCATCCCGAGACGGCGTCGATCTGGTGCTGCTGGAGATGACCGCCGGCGTGGCCCTGGCGGGCTCTCCAGCCGTCGCTGGAGCTCCAGATCCCCGAGAGGAGGTGGAAGAAGCCTCAGTCCTGAGTGGCTGCTGCCTCGCGATGGCAGCGAGGGGTGCAGGGAGGTAGAGGTCGACGAAGGGGATGGAGATGCTAGGGGGACTGAACAGGATGATGCATCGGGATAGGGGTGGAAGAGAAAGATTTGGTCGGGGACGGCGGACACGAGGCCGCGGAGGCCGGTGCGAGGCTCGTCAAAGGCCTTGACAAACATGGCGCGGTCGGACTCGCGGGTGGTTGCACTAGAGGACGGCATGGTCGTCGCATTGCGTGCATCTGTTCAATTTGATGAGCGGAGGGCATGCAGCCGAGAAGGTTGGACCATGTGGTTGGCAGAATCCTCGCCGGTCAACTTTGTCTACCAAGTCCAGTACCACTATTTTACTATTAATTAGGACCAGCAAGAACATTTGTTAGTGTAGGACGGCTCTTTTAACTGAAGTCGACGCATTGGTATTTCTCCACAAGGTAATCACCTCCGGTGAATGTTTGCTTGTGCTTTGTGCTCCAGTTTCAATAGCATAGCTTCTACTGTATGAATGGACTCCAACTGATGCAATTCTACAAAAGGACAAATACTTTTCAGTGTACAGTGCAAAAAAAAGACTTGAAGCAAGGGTCCAGTGACCAATCATCAGATTATTTTCAGATGCACAGAACATTAGAGGAGAGGAAATAGAATGGACACACAAATAGATGGTGCCGTTGCTGCCTGTGAAGCTATGCAGAGAAGACGAGAGAGATGAATATCTCTACTATTAAAGGGGAATCGAACGTCGTGATGGTTCGACCTCGTTTGATCCCCACCTCCTCCCCTCGTAGACAACCATCATAGGATGGGCCACGCCCGCAGCAGCCCAAAGTCCAACGCCAACTCAGCCCACGTCCAAGATCCACAGCAAAAAAAAACTACTCTGACTCAACCCATGAACAGGTCACCCTTTTCTCGGCACATTGAAAAGAAAAGAACGAAAAAAAAAGTGAGACAACCGCATCCCATACCCCCATCTTCCTCCGAGATCAACGGGTGCTTAGCGGAGGCTGTAGGGTGCAGGCGCAATGGTGCCATGCCACTCCTTCCTCCCCTCAAAGTGCATCCCGAGATGGCGTCGATCTGGTGCTGCTGTGTTGGGAAACGTTGCATGGGAAATAAAAAAAATTCCTACACACACGCAAGATCTATCCATGGTGATGAGCATCTATGAGAGGGAGAGTGGAGCTACGTACCCTTATAGATCGCTAAGCGGGAAGCGTTAAGAAACGCGGTTGATGTAGTCGAACGTCTTCGCGATACAAATCGCAAGCCGTCCCGCGATCCAATCACGATTCGTCCCGATCTAGCGCCGAACGGACGGCACCTCCGCGTTCAGCACATGTACAGCTCGATGACGATCTCCGCCTTCTTGATCCAGCAAGAGGGGGCGGAGAGGTGGATGAGATCTCCAGCAGCACGACGGCATGGTGGTGGTGGTGGTGGAGTTATCCTGGCAGGGCTTCGCCTAAGCACTACCGGAATCTATTTGGTGGAGGAACTAGAGAATAGAGAACTAGCACGTGGCCGTGGGTTTTGGGGCTCTATTCCTCTAGTATATATAGGAGGGAGAGGGAGGAGCAAGCCTCCCTAGGGTTTCCCCTAGGGGTCGGCCGAACCAGGGCAAGGAGGAGCCCAATCCACTTCGTACTAGGAAGTGGATTCATATTAGGAAGGAGTCCTATTCCTTCCTATCTCCACCTTTTTTCCTCTTGGGCATATGGGCCCTTATGGGGTCGGTTCCCCATCCCATTAGGGGCTGGTGCGCCACCTCTTGGGCCCATGTGGCCCCCCGGGGTGGGTGGTGTAGGACCGAAAGTATGTCTAGAGGGGGGGTGATTAGACTACTTGACAAAATAAAATTTCTGCTAGCCTTTTCCCAATTTTAGAGTTGGCAGATTTTAGCATTCATGGCAAGTCAAGTACACCCTACACATGCATGTCTAAGAGTATAGCAGCGGGAAGTAATAACAAGCATGAGTAGAAAGGAAGGGTAGGAGGATCAAACGCAATTGTAGACACGATGATTTTTCCCGTGGTTTCGATAGGTGGTGCTATCGTACGTCCACGTTTATGGAGTCTTCAACCCACGGAGGGTAACGGTCGCGAGAGTCCACGGAGGGATCCACCCACGAAGGGTCCACGAATTAGCAACCTTGACTATTCCATAACGGCTTCCGTCCACGAAGGACTAGCCTCACTATGGGTAGATCTTCGCGAAGTAGGCGATCTCCTTGCCCTTACAAACTTCTTGGTTCAACTCCACAACACGAAGTAGGAGGCTCCCAAGCGACACCTAACCAATCTAGGAGGCACCACCCTCCAAAAGGTAATAGGCTCGGCAATGTCGATGAACTCCTTGCTCTTGTGCTTCAAGATGATAGACTCCTCAACACACAATCACTCTCTCACAAATTTGGCTTGGTGGAAGAGAAGGGATTGGTGGAAAGCAACTTGGGGAGGCTAGAGATCAAGATTCATATGGTTGGAATGGAATGGCATGATCTCAACACATCAGTAGGTGGCTCTCTCTCAGAAAACTGGATGGGGCAAGTATGGAATAGTTCTGAGTGCTTCACTTTCGAGTGGGTGGTGGTGAAGGGGTATATATAGGCATCTCCAAAAATCCAACCGTTACACCTTAAGTGACCAACTCGGTGACACCGATGTGTTAATCTCGGTGGTACCGAGTTAATCCAAAGGTAGCAACTTTTGAATCTCGGTGAGACCAATATATAAAACTCGGTTGCACCGATAAGGTGACCAACGGTCAGATTGCCCAATCTCGGTGACGCCGATTCAACAAACTCGGTGGTACCGATTTTGTGAAACTGCGTAACAGAAAGTTGGCAACCCAAACTCGGTGGCACCGAAGCAGAATCGGTTGCACCGAAATGGCTAGGGTTTGGCTTATGTCTGTTTGAGTATGGAATCGGTGGCACCGAGTGGAAAGTGTTGGTTGCACCGATTTTGGATATTTGACTTTGGACAGACTTTTGTGGAAGAGCTTGTGGGTGTTTTTGGTGACTATCACTCGTGCACGTATGAGCATTTTGTTCACCAACAGTACCTTACCCCCTTTTAATAGTATTGGCTTTCCTATGGGCAAATGTGCTTTCAATCTCCCCCTTTTTGGTAATTGATGACAACATATAGATCAAAGCTTCGACAAGGATATAATCAATGAATATAATCGTCGCTTTGAGAAGTATGTGATAAGCAAAAGCTCCCCCTAAATTTGTGCATTATTTTAAGATTTGCGTTTGAATGCAAATGCACAATCGATTAGGTACATGGGGCACTTCTTCCATGTCACATACAACTTGGTGGTGTGCGAGAATAATAAGAGTTAATATCATAGCACAACACAATCAAGCAAAGGTGAATGATCATCTCATAAGCAGCATAATGATAGGAAATAGTAACAACACACATTAAGCGTATGATCAAACTCCACATAGTTCAACACAAACAAAGCAAAAGACCAAATGTTTTTGAAAAAGCAATAAAAACCAAACGCTCTCTCACTCGAAGCCTAAAGATCTATATACACTTCTCCCCCTTTGGCAACAAGTTACCAAAAAGTTCAAAGAGATATAGCTAAACGTTCTTGGGCTGATCACCTCCGGTTGTTGATGAAGGAGTCGAGAGAACTGCGTAGGCGAAGATCTCAGCTGATGTCCTGGATGGAGTTGAAGTAGCAACTGGAGGCACTGGTGCTGATGGAGCTGAGGTGACAGTAGCAGGTGCTGATGAAGAGGGCCTCAAATCTGGAGCTGGCACTGTGGCTGAACTGGCCTGGGTGGTGAAGTGTGTGCCTGGCCTGAGAGGTGAGTCATCCTCATCATCATCATCATCATCATCATCATCTGAAGACTGAGGAAGAGGCACAGAGTCAACTTCCTTCTTGAGCTCATTGTCTGTCTTGGTCAGCCCATCTACCTTGTCATTAAGGGTCTTGATCCTGTTCTCAAAGATCCTGACAAGACTGTTTTGATTGTTCAGAATGTCCTTGATGTCCTTCTGCATGCCTTGAACTGATGAGATCAAGAGATCCATTTGCTCATTCCTGGATCTAGGGACCTGAGCACTAGTGGCTCTAGCTACCTATGCCTCTGCCTATGCTTGAGCTGCAGCTGATGTGGGATGTTCTGGGTCCATCACCACAATGTTGTCCTCTAAATCTGGCTGTAGGGGCAAGTGGGGTCTGTCCAGAGCAAAGATGTGCTTCTCCAGCTTGGAGTTGATGAGCATCTGAATGTAGGGTGCATAGCAGCATGAGCGCTTCTGATCAGCAGCAACCCTCTTCACTGTCTCTACTATCAATTCCATCACACGAATCCTGGTGTGTCTATCAAGATGGATCAGCATGTTGATTGAATGGCCTCGTATCATTTTTTCATCTCCTGACTTGGGCATCAAAGTATGCCTCAATATGGTGTTCATGGTGCGGAGGCCAGCCTGGAGGAAGTAGATAGAACCTAACTTATGAGATTTCAAGTTAGCAGCAGGGATAGCATTGTACATGTCCTTCATAGCATCATGGCTCTCCTTGGATTCAGAGTAGACATCCAAGTCACCATCCTGCACCTCTGGGACTCCTAAGATGGCAGCCCATTCATCAACAGTAGACTCGTATCTTGCTCCTTCTGTCATCCATACAATTCTACCATCTCCATAGAAATGAGCAGTGGAGTAGAATTGCATGATCATCTCGTCATTCCATGCAGTGAACTCTTTGCCAACAAACTCATCCAAGCCAATGCAATGAAAGTTGTCTTGAACATTGGGAAAGAAATCTTCATTTGCCTTGATGTACTGCCAATCAACATATCTCATGTCGCTCACAGCTGGACTCTTGTCAAGTAGCACAGTCTCATAGAAATCTTGTTGCTCCTTGGTGTAAAACCTGTAGTCCACAGCTGTCTTTCTCCTTTGGGCATATGGATCTATGGCTCTCCATGCCCTCAAATCAGAATCCTTCCTCTTCTTCATGTCTTCAGCAAGTGGATGGCTGGCATTATGTTCAGGAAGGTGTGGTCTAAGCTTCGTCAAAGCAGACATGGCATCCTCATCCTCAACTCTGGAGGTAGTTCCTTTGTTCTTCTCAGAAGCTGGAATCTGCATGGATGTCCTCTTGGGTTTCTCAGCAGCAGCCTTCTTGGGGGCAGACTTGGTGCTCTTGGAGGTGTTAGTCTTGGGCATAGCACCTGCCATGAGTTTCTTTTGCTTCTTCTTGGGAGGGGCCTTGACAACCTGTTCTTCCTCCTCCTCCTCCTCAGCAGCAGCACCAGCAGTCTCCTCTGGATCTTCAAATATAGATGTTTGCCTGCCAGTGACATAGACAATCCTCTTTCTGGCCTTCTTCTCTCCTGCCTTCTTAGGTAATGACTTCCTTGGGGGCTCAATAGTCATGGTAGCCCTAGCACTCTCAGGTGCTCTCATTGCTTCAGAGCTAGCATAAACCTTGCTGACAGTCCTCCTGGAAGAGGTGGCTTCATTAGCAGACTTCTTAGCAGCTTTCTCTTGCTTCTTGGCAAGAATTTCCTCAGGCACAAAATCTGAATCCTCCTCATCTGAATTCAGCTTCTTCCTGGCCCTAGTAGCAGCCTTGGGCAACCCATGAGAACTGGGGGTGCCTGGATCTGAAGAGGAACTAGACTCAGGACTAGTGCCTGAATCCATCTCAACACTCTGCTCTCTGAGATTGTTCTCACTGTCCTCAGCACTTGACATACTGACCCTGTGAATAGAGTATAGAGTAGAAGAAGATGAGTCATCACAAAATGCAGCTATTTTTGAAAGTTTGAACAAAAAAACTTAGATGTAGTTCACAGCAAAAAGGTATTTCGGTGTCACCGAGTCAATAATTTCGGTGCAGCCGAGACTCACAATACTCTTAACAGAAACTTGGCAGCAGTTTCGGTGGGACCAAAAACTACCACTCGGTTTCACCGAGTACTGTCCTCAGTAGCACAGAAAAAATCAGTAGAACCGATTTTTCTGACTCGGTATCACCGAGATGCGATTTTGCAGGCAACTGAACCTAAATTTTTTCGATTCGCTAATCTACTGGAACTTTTAGAGGATAGAGAGGTTTGCACATGGTGGATCATAGATGGAATAATTTCAATGCGCAAGATTCGGACGGGGAGCGCAAAGAAAGTTCGGATCCATACCCTAACTTGGCGACGGATCCGCTACGGCGACGACGGGGGTGATGATTCCATCGGCGGCGGCGATTCCCAGCGGCGGAGATGCACGGGGAAGCAAAGGCGATGACCAGGGGTCACGAGTCGGCAGCGTAGGGCTTTGGAGGGGGTGACGGTCTAAAGGAATTTTCAAAGGTCGGGTCCGCCTCTTATATACCCTCGGCTGTCGGTGACACTGATTCTAAATTTTTGGTGTCACCGAGTTCCTCAACTGTCAGCTGATAGGGAAACTCGTTGTAACCGAGAATATGGAATCGGTAGTACCGAGATAGAAAACCAGATCAACCCTAGGCATTCGGTGAGACCGAGAATTTTGGGTTGGTTCCACCGAGATGCACTTGGGAGGTTTTAATGGTCAGTCCTTTGTCGATACGGAACTCTGAGTGCTCCACACACAGAGGGATCGAAAAGTACTTGTTCAAATTTTGTGATGCAGCATGAATGGAATATGAGGTGAGAAAGCATAGATAGCTAGAGAGTGGTCCTAGGAATTCTTGTCCATCCAATTGGCAAAAGAAAAATTAAAAGCCAAATAGCAACAATTGGATGTCCTCGAATGGGAAAATAAATGCAGACCAACATGCTCACGCAATAAGATGTCAAATGAAATCATGGCAAACATGCACATACATACTAGCATCTAACAAGCACTTTGGCAATGACGAAGTCATCTATATATGAGTATATTGACTGAGGAGCCAAGTAAGAATACTTAATCATAGGTCATACTCATCGTTTAAGCACAAGTGGGGTTACCACTTTCACATAAAGCATTTAATGTTGTCACATACTAAGAGATGCTTTAACTCAAGTCTTAGAGTAAAGCTCCCCCTTGATGTGACATCCCCCCATAGGAGGGATAAACTAACCTTGGGTTTTGTCGATGAAGACTTCAGGTTGGTGAGGTAGTGGTGGATGCTCAAGGTTGATGAAGATCACCAAGAGTTGGGAGCATCCTTGTTGTTTCCTTACTCTTCTCACCTACATGGGTTAGTCCCAACACACAAGAGACAAATACAAGGATATCTATGGACATGGAGTGCAAAGCATGTGTAATGATGTCCATTGATTTGTTGATTACCTTGTCCCTTGCTTACCTTTGAGGGAATGTGTGACTCCTTGAACCATTGCATAGAGTTGATGTTGATTGCAAATAGTTCTTGCCAATAAAGAATGTGAGTGAATTTCATTGGCGGAGTCACCCCTCAAGAACTTTCTAGTTCTTCTTCTTGGGGACCCACATGAAGTTGATGGGAATCCTTGGTGTTGAAGTAGCCTTTGAAGATGTTGAGCTTGAAGTAGCCTTGGGAACCCACTCCACCAAAGCTAGGGATTCATCTTCATATGAGTCAATGTCCTCTTGAAGCTTGTTCTTGCCCTTGAGCTTGTGGTCTTGTGGTGGAAGGTCATCTTGGGTGTTTGTTCCCTTGGGGAGAGTATTTTCATACTTCTCCTTTTGAGGAACAAAATTGGGCTTGGGGTATTGACCTTCTTCCCATTCAACTCCATTAGCGTTGAAGTAGCCAACACCGTGGTTCTTTCGGTATCCTCCGTGCTTGCGTACAATTTCCTCAAATTGCTTACACCCGGCAAGACTCTTGTAGATACCTTTCTCTATAATTCCTTTCAATAAAGCATTTTCTTGCCCAAGTGTAACTTGGCTAAAAGAATCATCATTAGTGGAATCAATAGAACTACTAGAAGCAACACCATTAGGTTTAGCATTTTTATTGTTGCTACTAGATGAAGAACTTTTCTTGCCTTTGTTACTAGTTTGTTTAGATTTAACTTGTGGCATGAACGTAGACAAGAGTAGTCATTTGGCTAGATAAGATGAAGTCTTCTTTCGGAGATCGTCATTGATAGCTTTAAGAAACTCATGCTCTTGCTCCAAGTTGAGCATCTCGAAGCGTAGCTTCTCATGAGTCCTTACAAGCTCTCTATGATCTTCAAGAGTAGATTCATGAGCTAACTTAAGAGTGTTTAGTTCTTTAGTTAGTTGTTCTATTTTCATCTTATCATCATCAATTGACTTATCTTGACTAGCATGAGAATTATCAAGTTCTTTTTGACTAACGTCACTAGTTTCATCAAAGAGCAAGTCATCATCACAAAGTAAATCATCTTCATCACTATTGAAATCAAGATACTCGGGGTGTGATACCTTGGGGCCTTTAGCCATGAAGCAACTTCCACTCCCTTCATTTGGTGAATCAAATAGATCATAGGAGTTGGTAGTCACTAGTGCAAGTCCGGCAACACCTTCATCTTGACTATAGTCGGAGTCGGAGTGATAGCTTCTCTCGGAGTTGTTGTCGGAGTCGGAGCCGGAAACGCATTCACCAACATGAGCTTGATGTTTTCTTCTTGTATAGCTCTTGGTGTACTTGTCCTTCTTCTCTGAATCCCTACTTCTCCTTGAGGGTCTTCGTTCATAACGATCATCTCTACTCCTTCTCTCTCTTTGAGGTGATTCATTCCTTGAGCTTAGTCTTCTAGGTGACTCTTCTCTTCGTTTGTAGGGAGCCGTGCACTCATTGGAGTAGTGTCCGGGCTTCCCACAATTGTAGCAATTGCGGTCACGACTTGATGAAAGCTTCTTGATGGGGATACGTACCTAGGGTAGGGTAATAGGCCTGACCTACATACCCTGCCTAAGGACACTACCATATCAAGCTTAAAGACTACAAGGAAGTCTCCGACTGAAATCACCAAGGCGTATGAGTCACTCGACAACATCCACTCGGAGGTCTCTTCCTCCACTCGACGGTTACCTTTCACTCAGAAAAACCAGAAGACAGTCGACCGCAGAAGACCAGAAGCCACTCCGGGGAGGCCAACGGGCAGGCGTTCGGCTGGACCATAAGTAGCATTTATTACATACGTTACCAGTAACGTTCATCTTTATTGCCACGATCGAACCCTTGGTTGATGGGTATTGATGAGGGCCAGCGCACTCTATATAAGCCACCCCTCCCCTCTGGCACAAGGGTTCGCACCCCCTGTAACTCTCATATTCCACACGACAAGAGCTCCCGAGCACCGAGACGTAGGGCTGTTACCTCCACGAGAGGGGCCTGAACTCGTATATCTGTGTGTACACCCTCGCCGTAGCTAGGACTCTGCCCTCTCCTTTTGTACCCCTACCTTCTACTGTCAGGCTCGTTCCCACGACAGTTGGCGCCCACCGTGGGGCAGGCATCTAAGCGACTTCCGGCGAGGTTGCATTTTTTCTCCTTCGTCATGTCTTCCGGCGGTGACTTGTTCTTGGGCCACGAGATCCGTTTTGGGGCGCTCATCTTCATCGCCGACGACTCAGCATGGCTTCAGGAAGCGCCTCTAGATGTTGAGGCGCTCCCGATCCGCGGGGCGGCGCACTTCCGCGCAAGCTCCTGCGGTGTTCTTCTGCGGCAGCCGTCGACTCCGTACTTGTCGGCCCTCCCCGCTGTTCATCGCCGCAAGCGATCCGGTCGTTCGCGGCTCCAGCGCTGGGTGAGGCATGCGGCGGCTCGCCAAACTTCGTCTCCGTAGATTGCGGCTATCGAGCCCGCCGAATCACTTCACGGCGTGTTTGACTCGGCGTCAGATCAGTCTGACGTACCCTCCGAGTGTGAGAGCTGCGATCCTGCGGCTGAAGTTCTTATGGCTGGTTCGCATCAGAGTCCGCCGCCTGGCTTCGGCCGCGGCAGACGCGAGGCTGGAGGTCCGTCGGATGAGCAGCAGCACCGGGATGAGGAGATTCTCCATACCCCCATCGTCGGTGCGACTGCTGAGGCCCAGGCCATGGAGGCCACGCGCCTTCGGCTCAAAGAGATGCAGGAGGCACTTGACGAGTGTGCCCGCCAGCGTCCACCTGTTTCCAGTCGACGTCAGCGACAGCTATTTCCGAGTGGATCTCATAACAACGTCAAGGTATTCCGTACTCCAATTCTGAATGTTGCAGCAGCTGCTAAGATTGCAGATTCTATTCAGCCATCCCGTTCGGAGGCTGGCAGAGGTTTGCAGCAGATCCGAGCGTTGCTTGATGCAGCGCAACAGCAGAATTCGGCTGTTTCTCAGTCGCGCAACAGATTACATAGTAACTCTCCCAGAGCAGATACAGTTCAGTCGGCGCACAGTCCGGGGTCACCTCTGCGTCGCAGGGGTGGCGGTTGCCATGAGGATCAGTACCAAGATCAGGGGCGAGATCATTTTGCTCCTCGTTATCATCGTGATGACCGCCGTCGAGTGCCTACTCCTCCGCGGAGTGGTTCATATGTGCCCCGGCACAATGAAGATAGGTGCCCGTTAGGCGATGAGCGGAATCCTGGGTTCGACGTGAGGAATGTCCTCGCACAAAGGCGGCTTGACAGAGGTAGAGCCCACAGGGATGGTTATGACAGAGACTATCCGAGTGGAAGTGGTACCGTTGTTTCTGGCCCCGAATGTTTTAGCAGAGCCATTCGCTCTGCAGAGATTCCCCCCAACTTCAGGTTGGCGGCTGGAATAAGCAAGTTCTCCGGCGAGTCGAAGCCGGAAACATGGTTAGATGATTACCGAGTGGCTGTGCAGATTGGTGGAGGGAATGACAACGTAGCCATGAAGCATTTATCCTTGATGTTGGATGGTTCGGCCCGGGCGTGGTTGAATCGTTTGGCTCCTTCTAGCATGTATTGCTGGGAAGATCTTGCCCGAGTGTTCATCAGTACCTTCGAAGGCACTTGCAAGCATCCTGCGGGTTTGATCGATTTATAACACTGTGTTCAGAAGCCCAATGAGTCCTTGAGAGATTACATTCAGCGTTGGTCCACCTTGCATCACACAGTGGAGAATGTTTCCGAGCACCAAGCTGTTTGTGCCTTCAAGGCCGGTGTGAAGTACAGAGAGCTTTACTTGAAGTTTGGGCGTACAGGCGATATTTCCCTGAGCAAGATGATGGAGATTGCCACTCGGTACGCTAATGGCGAAGAGGAAGACTGCCTCCGTAGCGGCAAAGGAAAAGCAGTCGACAATGATGCCGGCGGCAATTCCAGTCGTAAACAGAAGCGCAAAGCTGATGGCCCTGCTCAGGCAGAGGCGGCCGCTCTGCCGGCGCAAGGAAAAAATAAGGGGAAGTCCAAAGGGCAGTTTACCCCCAAGAAAGGAAAGAATCAGTCGGGAACAGACGTTCTGGATTTACCGTGTGCAATCCACACGAAGAAAGATGAAGAAGGCAATTTGATATTGCCTAAGCATACCACTCGACAGTGCCGTCTATTGATCTAGCATTTCAAGGAAGGTCAGTCGAGTGAGAAGGCCCCTGAAAAGGAGGATGATGAAGACAAAGAAGAGTTTCCTGAAGTCAATGCCACTCTGTTGATTTTTGCTAATGTAGAAAGCAAGAGTCAACTGAAAGTTATCAACAGAGAAGTCAACATGGCTGTTCCTGCCACCCCCACATACCTCAAATGGTCTCAGACTGCTGTCAAATTCGACCAGTCAGACCACCCTGCTCATATCGCTACCCCCGGTCGGCAAGCATTGGTGGTGGACCCGGTTGTGGGAGGCACTCGACTCCGCAAAGTCTTGATGGATGGTGGGAGCGGATTGAACATCTTGTATGCAGATACCCTAAAGGAGATGGGCATTCCGATGTCCCGACTCAGCGAAAGCAACATGCAGTTCCACGGAGTCATCCCTGGGAAGAAGGCCAAGTCACTTGGCCAGATTGCATTGGATGTGGTGTTCGGCACCGACAAGAATTTTCGCAAAGAGAAATTGACGTTCGAAGTTGTGGACTTCCAGAGCGCATACCACGCCATCCTTGGCCGTCCGGCTTATGCCCATTTCATGGCCCGTCCATGCTACGTGTATCTCAAGCTGAAGATGCCCGGGCCCAAGGGTGTGATCACAGTCACTGGCAATCGCTGAGGAGTGCCTTCAGCAGGGCTCCAAAATTGCCGATCATCAGATGGCTGTGGTCGAGTTGGAGGAGTACAAGAAGAGTGTTGATCCTGCCGACCTGCTGCGTGCCAAGAAGCCCGCATCTGAGTCAGCTTTCTAGTCGGCAGGCGAAGTGAAACAAGTCCACATTCACCCGACAGACCCAAATGCTGCCCCGACCAACATCTCAATGACACTCGACAGCAAATAGGAAGCCGAGCTCATCCAGTTCCTCCGTGAGAACTGGGACATCTTCGCATGGAAGCCTGCTGACATGCCGGGTGTACCCAGGGAATTGGCTGAGCACCGACTGAGAGTCGACCCGAAGGCCAAGCCTGTGAAAGAGCATTTGCGTCGGTCGGCAGTGGAGAAGCGGAAGGCAATCGGCGAGGAGGTGGCTCGTCTCTTGGCGGCTAAGTTCATACGCGAGATTTACCACTCCGAGTGGCTCTCGAACGTCGTTATGGTCCCCAAGAAAGATAAGTCACTCCGCATGTGTATTGACTTCAAACATATTAATCGGGTCTGCCCGAAAGATCATTTTCCGCTCCCCCGCATCAACCAGATTGTCGATTCAACTACGGGGTGCGAGCGTTTATCTTTTCTTGATGCATACTCCGGTTACCATCAGATCTGTCTGTTTGGTCCGGATGAAATAAAGACAGCCTTCATCACCCCTTTCGGGTGTTTCTGTTATATCACCATGCCTTTTGATTTGAAAAATGCTGGCGCTACTTTCATGCACATGATTCAAAAATGCTTGCTTGATCAGATCCCTCGGAATGTTGAAGCATACATGGATGATATAGTCGTCAAGTCTCGCAAAGGTTCCGACCTGCTGACTGACTTGGCTGAAACATTCGCCAACCTGAGGAGGTATGATATCAAGTTAAACCCGACTAAGTGCACATTCGGTGTTCCTGGTGGCAAGTTACTCAGTTTTCTCGTTTCCAAACGAGGAATAGACGTTAATCCTGAAAAGATCAGTGCCATTACCCGAATGAAAAGCCCTGAGCATGTGCACGATGTCCAGAAGCTCACAGGTTGCCTAGCGGCGTTGAGTCGATTCATTTCTCGTCTCGGTGAGAAGGCATTGCCTTTATACCGACTGATGAAGAAGTCTGATACGTTCGAGTGGACTCCAGAAGCTGAAGCAGCGTTTGTCGAGCTCAAAGCCCTGCATTCCACCCAGCCGGTGCTTGTTGCTCCGCACAGCAAAGAGCCCTTGCTCCTGTACATCGCGGCTACTAATCAGGTCGTTAGTACTATTCTCACTGTCGAGCGGGAAGAGGAAGGCAAGGCTTACAAAGTCCAATGTCCTGTTTATTACATTTCTGAAGTGTTGACTCCTTCAAAGCAAAGGTACCCACATTACCAGAAGCTCGTATATGGTATATATCTGTCAGCAAAGAAGGTGGCACACTACTTTCAAGATCACTCAATTTCAATCGTCAGTGATGCTCCATTGTCTGAGATCCTCAACAATCGAGATGCGATTGGTCGAGTGGCCAAATGGGCTATTGAGCTCCTTTACTTTGATATCAAGTTTGAAGCGAAAAAGGCAATCAAGTCTCAAGCACTTGCTGATTTCCTGGCCGAGTGGATTGAACAGCAGCAGCCAGTCCAAATCTACTCGGCACACTTGACCATGTTCTTTGACGGCTCGAAGATGCTGAATGGGTCTGGTGCTGGCGTAGTATTGGTATCCCCGAAAGGCGACAAACTCAGTTATGTCCTGCAAATTCACTTTGATTCCTCCAATAACGAAGTTGAATATGAAGCACTCATGTACGGGTTGCGTATGGCCATCTCACTCGGCGTCCGGCTGCTGATGGTATACGGCGACTCTGATTTGGTGGTCAATCAGGTGATGAAAGAGTGGGATGTCAGGAACCCTGCTATGACTGGATACTGCAATGCAGTAAGAAAGCTTGAGAAGAAGTTCGAAGGTTTGTAACTCCATCATGTTCCTCGAGTGAAGAATCATGCAACTGATGAGTTAGCAAAGATTGGATCCACTCGGAGGCCTGTCCCCAGCAATGTGTTTTTGGATCACCTACATTCTCCTTCAGTGCAGGAAGATCCCTTCACTGAAGAGCCCCCGTAAGCAAAGAGCGCCTCAGATCCGACTGAAGTTGATGTCCCAGCGGTCATAGATCTGGTCATGGAGATTTTGGTGATCACGCCCGACTGGACAGTGCCTTATATTGCATACATTTTGAGGCAAGAACTCCCGGATGACGAGGTTGAAGCTCGACAGATCGTCTGCAGATCCAAGGCCTTTACTGTTATAGGTGGACAACTTTACAGAGAAAGCGTAACTGGCGTGTCTCAGCGGCGTATCTCTCCTGAAGAAGGTCGACTGATTTTGGAGAAAATCCACTCGGGAACCTGTGGTGATCATCCGTCCTCTAGGACAATTGTTGCCAAGGCATACCGAGCTGGTTTCTTCTGGCCGCACGCCAACGAGATGGCTAAGGAGATTGTTGATCACTGTGAAGGGTGCCGGTTCTATTCAAACTTGTCGCACAAGCCTGCATCTGCCTTGAAGACTATTCCACTCGTCTGGCCATTCGCTGTATGGGGTTTGGATATGGTCGGACCCCTTTGAACAGGCCAGAGTGGATTTACTCACTTGCTTGTAGCGGTCGACAAGTTCACTAAGTGGATTGAGGCTAAACCCATAAAGAAGCTGAACTCGCGCACTGCTATCAAATTCATGAAAGAGATAACATTCCGATATGGGGTTCCCCACAGTATCATTACAGACAACGGCTCAAACTTTGACTCGGAAGAGTTCAGACACTTTTGCTCTTCTCAAGGCACTCGGGTGGATTACGCATCTGTTATGCACCCCCAGACTAACGGTCAAGCTGAGCGAGCGAATGGCCTTATCCTTCAAGGGCTGAAACCTCGACTCATGCGAGATCTTGATCATGCAGCTGGAGCTTGGGTTACTGAATTGCCATCTGTTCTGTGGGGATTGAGGACGACTCCTAACCGGTCGACTGGGCGCACTCCTTTCTTCATGGTGTATGGAGCCGAAGCCGTTTTGCCAAGTGATGTCCTTCACAATTTCCCCCGAGTAGACCTTTACTCCGAGGCTAAGGTTGAACAAGCACGACAAGATGGTGTAGTTCTCCTGGTGGAAGAACGCGAGATGGCTCTGATTCGGTCGACTGTATATCAGCAACATCTGTGCCGCTTCCATGCGAAGCACGTCAAGAGTCGGTCGTTCCACGAAGGTGATCTTGTGCTCCGAGTAGATCAACAGCGACCTCACAAGCTGGCCCCAGCATGGGAAGGCCCTTTCGTCGTCACCAAAGTGCTGAACAATGGAGCCTACCACCTCTTCAACCTCAAGAAGAATATTGACGAGCCGCGCACCTGGAACGCGGATTTACTTCGACGTTTTTATACTTGACGACTGAGTTGTTTTGATGTAATAAGAGTACTTCAGACAGTGTCGTTTGTCAAAGTTATGACTCCTGCAGTCTATTGTCGATTCCGATCGCACAATTTCGCATTCAAAAACTACTCCGAGTGATGAGCAACCCTCTCACTCGGGGGCTTAGCTGCGAACCAGTTTTCGACTAAGTTAAAAACCCTTCCGAGTGGATAGTATTCCATTCTCTCGGAAACTTAGCTGCGAACCAGTCTTCGTCTAAGTTCAAACCTTCTCCGAGTAACGAGTGATCCTCTCACTCGGGGGCTTAGCTGCGAACCAGTTTTCGCCTAAGTTAAAAACCCTTCCAAGTGGATAGTATTCCATTCACTCGGAAACTTAGCTGCGAACCAGTCTTCGTCTAAGTTCAAACCTTCTCCGAGTGACGAGCGATCCTCTCACTCGGGGGCTTAGCTGCGAACCAGTTTTCACCTAAGTTAAAAACCCTTCCGAGTGGATAGCATTCCATTCACTCGGAAACTTAGCTGCGAACCAGTCTTCGTCTAAGTTCAAACCTTCTCCGAGTGACGAGTGATCCTCTCACTCGGGGGCTTAGCTGCGAACCAGTTTTCGTCTAAGTTCAAACCTTCTCCGAGTGACGAGCGATCCTCTCACTCGGGGACTTAGCCGCGAACCAGTTTTCGCCAAATTCAAAATTCTTCCGAGTAACTAACAAACTTAACCAAGCAAGAGATCGGAAAGCAAAATGCAGATAAATCTAGAATCTCTAGCGCGGTTAAAAGTTATTCGGGCAAAGGCAAGTACTCAGGCCCAAGGCCCGAACGAAGTTTTAATCGGTTACACCATCACTCGGCATACCGAGGCAAATAAAGTTTCAACTGCAAGCGAAGTATTTTTTAAGCACCAGTGGGGCTCGAGGGCTCGACGAAGGTGTCTAGGTCAATTCCATCGGCGATCCGAGTGGCTGCTTCGATGAAGGTCTCCATGAAATCTTCAAATTGGAGTTTCTTCGTGTTGATCACCCGTAGAGCCTTCAGTTTGTCCTCCTTGACCTCCTTGCAATGGACCCGGACAAATGAAAGCACTACGTCAGCTCCGCAGTGAGCAACAGATTTTTTCCATGCCTGCACTCGACCAGGAATCTCATTGAGGCGGGTCATCATCGACTCGAGGTCGGTCTGGAGGGTGTCTTCTGGCCACAGATCTTTGTCGACCTTCTCCAACGTAGCCTTCAGTAGAGCGATGTACCCTTGAACACTTCTGAGACGAGCCTCAAGTCGAAACATGTCCATGGCCACGGCATCCCCGACGAGTGACTTGGTGGGGTCCAGATTTGGTTTGATCTCTTCAGTCTCCTTTTCAAAATCTTGGCAGAATTCTGCACGAAGAGAAAATGGAAAGGTGGTCACACTGTTGTTCTGAAGAAGTCAAAGAAATTCACTCGACGGAAGAAAATTACCTTCAAGCATGCCGAACATCTTCTTCGCAAAGTCTCCCAAGTATTTCTCCAGACCGTTACTTTTCTTGGCCAGATGTTCAACCTTCTTGATCCAGTCAGCTCGTTCCTACTTGAGTTTGGTATTCTCACCTTCCAACTTTTCGGCTGCGGCAAGCTTCGCCTCGGCAGCCTCGGTTTTCTCTTTTGCCACCCTTTGAGCATCAGCAAGTGCTTTGTCCTTGTCTTCAAGCGCCTTCTTCATGGTATCTAAATAAATAACATTTTTGAGTCGCGCTTGGAGTCGGCGGTTCTCATCACGGACGTCTGTTCAAGTGGATACACTCGGTTCAATGGATAGAAGACGAAAGTGATAGTGCAGTTGGTCGACAAGGATTACCTCCCAGGGTCTTCAGATCGGTCTGCGCCCGGCCTAGGTTGTTCTTTGTCACCTCCAGATCCAGCTGAAGCTGATTCTTCTCCTTCTCCAGGTCGACATACCGAGTCCCAAGCTCACAAGCTTTCTGAAATCAATAAAAGAAACAATTCAGTCGACATTACTATTTCTCCACTCCCGAGTGGAAAGGAGCAAGTTCAGTCGACTGGATGGCGGCCCGCCGCCCCACCCCACACCCCTGCAAAGCGTCATATCATGGTTGATGGAAATGATGTCCATGAAACCTGCAGGACAGGTGACAAACGTACTCCAAGTACGGAAAAGGACCCCGAGTCCAAGTTCTTAAGACTACTGCCCATCGTAAACGATCGACAGTAGTCTCGGGGACTACACCCAGTGGGTGCACTTAGCGTGCCCCCACTGGATACGAAACCACTCGACCAGGTCCAGCCTATTCGAGTATAAAAAAAAAGCAAAAAGCAAACATGCAACATTATCTCTATCAGACCCCCGTCGATGCAAGCACTCGACGGCGGTCTCGGGGACTACACCCAGTGGGTGCACTCAGCGTGCCCCCACTGGACCTACTTTCACTCGACCAAGTCCGTCCTGTCCAGCGACCAAGCAACTATCAAGACAAATCTAAGACCCCTGCCGATGTCTTCGTCATTCGACAGCGGTCTCGGGGACTACACCCAGTGGGTGCACTCAGCGTGCCCCCACTGGACCAGAAACCACTCGACTAAGACCTGATCTACTCGAGGAGAAAACAAGCAAGTATGCGTCCAAAGAAAACACCCAGTGGGTGTAGAGTCAAGATGGACAGGAATTCAATCGGAAATGAACTTATAATAGCACTTACTCAGACATTGGCATGAAGCGCTGAACTGGCATCATAAGCCAACTTGCTGGCCTCATACGACTCCTTCGTACGCAGCATCATTTGTCCAGCCTGGATCATGGCTTCTTTGGCAGTTCCAATCTGGTCCTCTGGGACGTGGTACAAAGGATATGCAGACGTCGGATGAGTCGGTGCTGCAGCTGGGGTAGCAAGAGGTGCTTGAGGTCGCCCAGTCGGCGCTGAAACCACCAGAGTTGAAGTTGCTAGCGGAGCACTCGACAGCGGAACCACAAGATTAGCTCTGGCTCGGGAAGAGTCACCGAGCTCTTGAGGTGACGCAGCAGTCGACCTACGAGGTGCCTGTTCTGATGATGTTCTCTGAGTGCGTACGCGTGGAGTGTCCAAGGCGACAACTTCACCCTCAGCACCCTGTTGTGGCTCAATCGACAACGTTGACTTATTCATTCGACGAATTCCCTTCAAAAAATCAGTCTACAGTGAAGATTTATTATACCTCGTTGAGAGGTGGCCGCGTCAGCAGTGTCCACTTCCATATGATCCTCCTCATCCCGCAGAGGCGACGTCACCGAGGTAGCAGCTCTGGCGAATAAATTTCACTCGGTCAGCAAAGACATGAAGTTCCACAACAGCAGAAAAAGGAAAATGAACACTCACGTTGAGGCGACAGGCACAGCGATCATGCGAGGTAGAGCCTTCCGAGGCTTTGGTGCGTCAGACCTGGGCTGTTTCGCAGCCTTTTCAATCGACCCAGATGCTGCTGCCCGATCACGCTTCGGCTTTCTGGTACTTGATGCCAAGGTTTTGCTTGGGACGGCCGCTGGATCTTGACGCTGCTTGGAACGGTTCTCGGTGAGCGGAGGAGACCGAATCTCTTCCTCGCTCCCCTCCGGGTCATCACCACTGCCTTCACTATCCTCGACGTAGTCAACGTCTGCACTGCCGCCAGCGCTCCCTTCTTCGTCATCAGGCTGCTCTCCATTCGGCACGGGCGAATACATGTTCGTAAACTCCTGGAAGATACAAACTGTAAAGTCAGTCGACTGAAGACGCAATCACTCGACGAAACATGAAAGCACTCAACAAAGATATAACTCACCAGGTTCGTCGGTGGGTTCAAAGCAGAGAAGGGCAAGATTCGCTTGGCTCCCAGAGGGTTATCACAGGCTCCGGTAATGCTTCTGAGCCACTGGGCAACAGTCTCATCGGAAACTTCCTCTGGATGTGTCCGAGTGGTGTCTTCGGGCCCCGAATAGTGCCACATAGTGTGGTCCCTAGCTTGAAGAGGCTGGATTCGCCGACTGAGAAACGCCTCAAGGAGGTCCATACCAGTCACTCCGCCACGGATCAGATCTACTACTGCATTCACCAAAATTCCCACCTGGACTTTCTCTCCCTCTGTCACGTTCAGTGTTCTGGGAGTAGTGGGTCGATCCAATGTGAAAGAGGGATGGCCAGTCGACATATTGGGAGATGCAACATCTTTGCAGTAAAACCATGTCGACTGCCAGCCCCGAACAGATTCAGGAAAGGTCATCGACGGAAACGCACTCCTACCCCTCTTTTGGAGTCCCACGCCACCGCACAGCTGAATGACATGGGTCTTGCTATCACTAGGATTGGCCTTTTTGACACATTGGGACCGGATGGTGAATATGTGTTTCAACAAACCCCAATGAGGAGAACAACCCAAGAAGCATTCGCACAGAGTTATGAACGCAGCAAGATATGAAATGGCATTCGGAGGAAAGTGGTGGAGTTGCGCTCCGAAAAAGTTCAAACACCCGCGGACGAATGGATGAGGGGGCAGGGAAAAACCTCGCTCAACGTGGGTGAGGAGGAGAACTCGCTCCCCTTCGCGCGGCTCCGGCTCGATCTCCCCCTCCGACAGCCTCCATGAGCCTTCGGCTATGAGCCCGTCGGCGACAAGGTTCTCGACGTCCCCCGCCGTGACCGTCGACGCGAGAAAATCTCCCTGGATCCACCCCGGCGGCGCCGTGAATCGGGCGCCCGACGGCTTCTTCGCCTTGGCCCCTCCCTTCTTGGCGCGCTCGAGCATCTCCATCTTGCCTTTCGTCATCTCGACGGCGGTTGTTGAGGCGGAGTTGAGCGGCGCGCGTGGAGCAAGGGAGGCGGAGGAAAAGAGAGGATTTGGGGGAGAAGTACTGTGTTGTCCGCGGCACGGTTTAATCTTATATCAGCCCGAGTGAGTCTCTGACCTGCGGGCCCGCCAGATCTCTGTGTATCTCCGCCGCAGAAGTCGCGCTGTACGTGGCGTAATGGGTGGCGTGGAAATCGAGGCGTTATGCTCCCACTTATCCCAGTCGTGGCGTCATCTTCGCGCAGCACGCACTTCCCAAATTTTCGAATCCCGTGAAATCCGTGCCTGACGAAGCGACCCGTCGCATCAGAAGACCCTGCTGACCGCTCGGACCTGATTCCGAGCTCAAGTTCACTCGGACACATTTCAAGACAGAATCGATCAGGGTGAATGACAAAGATTCCAATCGACGCAGACTTCTGTGAAGCCCTAAAATGCATTCGGAATTTTTGCGTCTTATCAGAACCCGCATCGATCCCTTTTCACTCGAACCCCGATCCATTCGGGGGCTAATGATGGGGATACGTACCTAGGGTAGGGTAATAGGCCTGACCTACATACCCTGCCTAAGGACACTACCATATCAAGCTTAAAGACTACAAGGAAGTCTCCAACTGAAATCACCAAGGCGTATGAGTCACTCGACAACATCCACTCAGAGGTCTCTTCCTCCACTCGACGGTTACCTTTCACTCGGAAAAACCAGAAGACAGTCGACCGCAGAAGACCAGAAGCCACTCCGGGGAGGCCAACGGGCAGGCGTTCGGCTGGACCATAAGTAGCATTTATTACATACGTTACCAGTAACGTTCATCTTTATTGCCACGATCGAACCCTTGGTTGCTGGGTATTGATGAGGGGCAACGCACTCTATATAAGCCACCCCTCCCCTCTGGCACAAGGGTTCGCACCCCCTGTAACTCTCATATTCCACACGACAAGAGCTCCCGAGCACCGAGACGTAGGGCTGTTACCTCCACGAGAGGGGCCTGAACTCGTATATCTGTGTGTACACCCTCGCCGTAGCTAGGACTCTTCCCTCTCCTTTTGTACCCCTACCTTCTACTGTCAGGCTCGTTCCGACGACACTTCTCATCATATCTTGAGTTGGAGCTTCGTTCTTTGCCTCTATTCTTGTAGAACTTGTTGAATTTCTTGACCATGAGGCTTATCTCTTCATTGGTGACAAGGTTGTCACTTGAAGTTGCGGGAGCATCACTTGTGGCTTTGTAAGCACCGCTAGACTTGTTGTGAAGCTCTTCTTTGTCTTTGAGTGTCATCTCATGAGCAACAATCCTTCCAATGACTTCCGTAGGCTTGAGATCTTTGTAGTTGGGCATCATTTGGATCAATGTGAACACGGTGTCATATCTCTCATCCAAAGCTCTAAGTATCTTCTTGATGATGAATTTGTCGGTCATTTCTTTGCTTCCTAAGCCGGCAATCTCATTAGTGATGAGAGCTAGCCTAGAGTACATTTCTGCGACTCCTTCACCATCCTTCATCTTGAACTTGTCAAGTTGACTTTGAAGAACATCCAACTTTGATTCTCTCACGGTCTCGGTTCCTTCGTGCATATCAACCAAAGTATCCCAAATCTCTTTTGCATTCTCAAGACGGCTGATTTTATTGAATTCTTCGGGGCATAGGCAGTTGAAGAGAATGTCGCATGCTTGAGCGTTGTATTGCAACATCTTCAATTCATCCGCGGTCGCTTCACGATCCGGTTCCTTTCCATCACCAAAGAATTCACCTTGCAAGGCAACACGAACAACAGCCCATACGGCGGGGTTATGACCAAGAATATGCATTTTCATTTTGTGCTTCCAACTAGCAAAATTAGTGCCATCAAAGTACGGACCTCTACGGTGATAATTTCCCTCACTAGACGCCATACTCTCCTAGGTTGTGAGACCAATGCAATGGAGACCAAAGCTCTGATACCACTTGTAGGACCAAAAGTATGTCTAGAGGGGGGTGATTAGACTACTTGACAAAATAAAATTTCTGCTAGCCTTTTCCCAATTTTAGAGTTGGCAGATTTTAGCATTCATGGCAAGTCAAGTACACCCTACACATGCATGTCTAAGAGTATAGCAGCGGGAAGTAATAACAAGCATGAGTAGAAAGGAAGGGTAGGAGGATCAAACGCAATTGTAGACACGATGATTTTTCCCGTGGTTCCGATAGGTGGTGCTATCGTACGTCCACGTTTATGGAGTCTTCAACCCACGGAGGGTAACGGTCGCGAGAGTCCACGGAGGGCTCCACCCACGAAGGGTCCACGAAGTAGCAACCTTGACTATTCCATAACGGCTTCCGTCCACGAAGGACTAGCCTCACTATGGGTAGATCTTCACGAAGTAGGCGATCTCCTTGCCCTTACAAACTTCTTGGTTCAACTCCACAACACAAAGTAGGAGGCTCCCAAGCGACACCTAACCAATCTAGAGGCACCACCCTCCAAAAGGTAATAGGCTCGGCAATGTCGATGAACTCCTTGCTCTTGTGCTTCAAGATGATAGACTCCTCAACACACAATCACTCTCTCACAGATTTGGCTTGGTGGAAGAGAAGGGATTGGTGGAAAGCAACTTGGGGAGGATAGAGATCAAGATTCATATGGTTGGAATGGAATGGCATGATCTCAAGACATGAGTAGGTGGCTCTCTCTCAGAAAACTGGATGGGGCAAGTATGGAATAGTTCCGAGTGCTTCACTTTCGAGTGGGTGGTGGTGAAGGGGTATATATAGGCATCTTCAAAAATCCAACCGTTACACCTTAAGTGACCAACTCGGTGACACCGATGTGTTAATCTCGGTGGTACCGAGTTGCTCCAAAGGTAGCAACTTTTGAATCTTGGTGAGACCGATATATAAAACTCGGTTGCACCGATAAGGTGACCAACGGTCAGATTGCCCAATCTCGGTAACGCCGATTCAACAAACTCGGTGGTACCGATTTTGTGAAACTGCGTAACAGAAAGTTGGCAACCCAAACTCGGTGGCACCGAAGAAGAATCGGTTGCACCGAAATGGCTAGGGTTTGGCTTATGTCTGTTTGAGTATGGAATCGGTGGCACCGAGTGGAAAGTGTTGGTTGCACCGATTTTGGATATTTGACTTTGGACAGACTTTTGTGGAAGAGCTTGTGGGTGTTTTTGGTGACTATCACTCGTGCACGTATGAGCATTTTGTTCACCAACAGTACCTTACCCCCTTTTAATAGTATTGGCTTTCCTATGGACTCAAAGTGATTTCTCATAAAGTAAAATGTAGAGTCCTCTTGCTTGAAGCTTTGCCAATCCATTTCCTTGCATCTTGGGGTATTTCCACAATCTCCACAATCCTTTTTGCCAACCCATCATTGAACTTTTCCTGAAATATACTTAGTGGAAACATTAGTTCAATGACATATATGTTGTTATTAATTACCAAAACCACCAAGGAAGCAAATGTGCTTTCAGGTGGGCCCCACCCGGTGGACACCCGGAACCCATTCGTCACTCCCGGTACACTACCGGAAATACCCGAAACTTTTCCGGAACCCAAATACCACTTTCCTATATATCAATCTTTACCTCCGGACCATTCCGGAGCTCCTCGTGACGTCCAGGATCTCATCCGGGACTCCGAACAACCTTCGGTCACCACTATACATAACTTTACTATACCGAAACGTCACCGAACCTTAAGTGTGCAGACCCTGCGGGTTCGAGAACTATGTAGACATGACCGAGACACCTCTATGGTCAATAACCAATAGTGGGACCTGGATGCCCATATTGGTTCCTACATATTCTACGAAGATCTTTATCGGTTGAACCTCTATGTCAAGGATTCAGTTAATCCCGTATGTTGTTCCCTTTGTTCTTCGGTATGTTACTTGCCCGAGATTCGATCGTTGGTATCTCTATACCTAGTTCAATCTCGTTACCGGCAAGTCTCTTTACTCGTTCCGTAATACAAGATCCCGTGGCTAACACTTTAGTCACATTGCTTGCAAGGCTTGTTGTGATGTTGTATTACCGAGTGGGCCCTGAGATACCTCTCCGTCACACGGAGTAACAAATCCCAGTCTTGATCCATGCCAACTCAACAGACACCCTCGGAGATACCTGTAGAGCATCTTTATAGTCACCCAGTTACGTTGCGACGTTTGATACACACAAGGTATTCCTCCGGTGTCAGTGAGTTGCATGATCTCATGGTCATAGGAACAGATACTTGACATGCAGAAAATAATAGCAATAAACTGACACGATCATATGCTATGTTCATAGTTTGGGTCTTGTCCATCACATCATTCTCCTAATGATGTGATCCCGTTATCAAATGACATCTCATGTCTATGGCTAGGAAACCTTGACCATCTTTGATCAACGAGCTAGTCTACTAGAGGCATACTAGGGACGCAGTGTTGTCTATGTATCCACACATGCAATTGAGTTTCCAATCAATACAATTATAGCATGGATAATAAACGATTATAATGAACAAGGAAATATAATAATAACCACTTTATTATTGCCTCTAGGGCATATTTCCAACATGCTGGAGGTGACCGCCGGCATGGCCCTGGCGGGCTCTCGAGCTGCCGCTGGAGCTCCAGATCCCTAAGAGGAGGTGGAAGAAGCCTCAGTCCTGAGCGGCTACTGCCTCGCGATGGCAGCGAGGGGCGCATGGAGGTAGAGGTCGACGACGGGGATGGAGATGCCAGGGGGACTGAACAGGATGATGCATCGAGATCAGGGTGGAAGAGAAAGATTTGGTCGGGGACGGCGGACACGAGGCCGCGGAGGCCGGTGCGAGGCTCGTCGAAGGCCTTGACAAACATGGTGCGGTCGGACTCGCGGGTGGTTGCACTAGAGGACGGCATGGTCGTCGCATTGCGTGCATCTGTTCAATTTGATGAGTGGAGGGCATGCAGCCGAGAAGGTTGGGCCATGTGGTTGGCAGAATCCTCGCTGGTCAACTTTGTCTACCAAGTCCAGTACCACCATTTAACTATTAATTAGGACCAGCAAGAACATTTGTTAGTGTAGGACGGCTCTTTTAACTGAAGTCGACGCATTGGTATTTCTCCACAAGGTAATCACCTCCGGCGAATGTTTGCTTGTGCTTTGTGCTCCAGTTTCAATAGCATAGCTTCTACTGTATGAATGGACTCCAACTGATGCAACTCTGCAGAAGGACAAATACTTTTCAGTGTACAGTGCAAAAAAAGACCTGAAGCAAGGGTCCAGTGACCAATCATTAGATTATTTTCGGATGCACAGAACCTTAGAAGAGAGGAAATAGAATGGACAAACAAATAGATGGTGTCGCTGCTGCTTGTGAAGCTATGCAGAGAAGACGAGAGAGATGAATAGCCCAAAAAATGGGATGTGTCCAGGCCCTGCGGGGCTGCATTAGCCCATCGGTGTTTATTCCTAGGGCTATTATCAAGTTTTTTGAAATCACTGCTGAAAGTTTCGATGGAGACACAAGACAATGGTGTTACTGCTCAGGAAGGTCTTAGTACTGTCAGTGCTAGCGATGGATGGCCTGCATTATCTATTTGTAGCCAACAACCTAAACCCCATTATGCGGTGCACCATATCTTTTCCTTGCCTCTGCTATATGTAACTTGAAGGGCTGTTACCCTATTTTTCCTTTTTGTTACATTATTTACTTTTGTACCATTGATGTGAACTTTAGCTACTGCGGCATGGAACAACTTTACCGCAAGACATTGTACATATTGATGGAAGCCACAATGGGCATTATCTTAGTGACCTTTAGGTTTGTGAAGCTAACGTGATAATGCACCATGTCATATATTTATGCATCCTACTTCAGTGTTAGCTCATACATGGGGGCTATATGAGCAAATTCTTGCAAAAAATTCTATTTGATTGAGATAGCAACAGTAGCAAGATGCATACCGACGTTAAAATATGTTTTCATTGGTATGATATTTCTATAAAATTACTTTTAAGCTTACTAGCTTTTCTGTATGCATTACTTGGCCTTCATGTGGTAAGGGCTGGATAAATGGAGTCAATTAATTAAGTTCTGGACAAAGAGAAATGCAATGTTTGTTCCCTTGAAATAGGTTGTCTGAGTTCTGATAATCCAAGTCTTTGTATAGGTTTCAGAATGTAAATGATCTTGAAGATTATGCCTTATGTAGGAAGGTTAGATGCAAAAGTTTACAAAGTTTGATTTTTGTTTATGCATCATCATGCACTGACATTTTTCGTGGTCATTCTGCCAACAACGTAGATGTTTAGATGTATGTTTCTTCTGTCATGCCAAATTATATAGAGTTGGACTTATTTGTTGTGATAGAGAGACAACTATTGATGTAATGAAAAAACGAGTAACGGACTATTTGTCTTCAAGCATACACACTCCAAGCTTATGTAGAATCCATCTAAGGAACTGATAGAAACTTCAAGAGCATATAATAACTTAGGCCCCTGTTCTATCTCCCTTCTATTTTGACTTGTACATTCATCTAAGCACAAATTCAGTTTCAGTGACTAAAGGTATCTGTAGGTTGCACTTGCGTTTTCTTCACTTTCTGTTCCATACTTGTATAGAGGGCATGTGTGATTTAGTTCAAGAGTACAACGGAGTCATTTCAATCCAAAGAAGCATAGATGCACATTTCATGGTTAGGTTTCTGGTAGCTCGGATCATAAGTGTATCGTGTGATGGCGAGCTCATCACCTTGGAATTGACCACATTCAAACGAATTGTGATCAGGTGGATACCAAGACACTGGCGGCGGGGGCGGAAAGGAAGATAAGAGGCAATACAGATGGGGAGTCGTGTTGAAACGGAGGATGTGGCTAGAGATGTATGATATTTCATCGATTAATGGTTGATAGCAATATGCTCGGAGAACACACCGACTTGGCAACCGACACTCTTGTGCGTTTACACTTCCTTTGATCGACAAGATATTCCTAAGGGTGTTTTCAGTCTTATATAGGCATGTAAATTATCTTACACTCTTGTTTGTAAATTATGTTTCAGGTTTGTACGTATGTCGTTCTGGCACCGTTGATCCGTCATGGCAAGTTTGTACTAGCATGTATCGTCAGACGTAAGCAATGACTACTGATGAATATTTGTTCTTCCATTTGTTACTTTGAAAGTTGCTTATGCAGTTTCAACCTATCGATGCTAATAAGCAAGGTGGCATTACCAAGGAGGCAGACAGAAAATGCTTTATAAATCAAGGCAGACAACATGATGAAATTTGGTAACGGTGTAGAGATGTTAATTAGTACGTACGATTTTTCCAACAAAACTTCATCTTTTTATTCAAAGAATCAGCTAAATGGTTACAATTGCAACACTTTACATCACTTAAATAGGTACCACTTGATTTTAAAATTATGTGTCTGCCTACCTAAAAAAAAGTAACGGTGGTCTAGCTTTTGAGGTTTTCAGGCAACCTAACAAACATTACCATTATTTCGACAAAGTAAAAGTTACTTCTTTATTGAAATATATTTTATCGTGGTTGTAGGATTTGTCCCTCATTCTGTTTCTGTCATCTCTACAATCGGTGTTGGGGATATAACCCCGCGGTTAACCCTGTTGGCGACTCATAGTGCAAGAGCCTAAGCCGGCCCAGGAAGGCAAGACGTGAAGACGACGACTTACAGGTGGGCCAGTTGAAGGCCCAAAGCCTGGTGGCGACTCAAGGCCCGAAAGGGTAAGCCGCCACGTGAAGACTTACCTTGTAAGACTAGGAAAGTAGAACCGGGGTCGGTTACGTTGTGTAACCCGACCCGGACTCTTGTAAGCCCAGGGTTTCTACCTATGTATATAAAGGTGAGCCCCTGCGGCGGGTTGGACAAGTTAGGAGAGACAGACAAGCCTTACGGCGAGAGAGACCAAGCAATCGGGAGCTAGGGCAAGCAAGCCGCCCCTTTGTAATCGATACTACAGTCAATACAATACAAGCAGGACGTAGGCTTTTACCTCCACCGTGAGGGGCCGAACCTGGGTAAACTCGTGTCCCTTGTCCCGTTTAACCCCTTTGAGTCCACCTCTTTAGCGATGGCCTCGAACCTAAGCCTTCGGGCATCTGCCGTGACAAAACCACGACAGTTGGCGCCCACCGTGGGGCTAGCGCTTGATGGTGTTGAGTTCTCAAAGGGTTCTCTCTCTGGGAGCGAGGGGTACGTTGTTGGTGAGATGACTAAGAGTCAACATGGAAAGCTTTACCTCGACGACGTCGGCCGGGTCCCCGAGGCCGACTCAATCGAGTAGGGTTCCCGGGTCCCCTTCGGCGAAGACCAAGTCTTCATCGGAAAGATTGGCGGATCTGAATCCGGGCCAGACATCTGCAACAGCATCGACGAGCCTGCCCGACGCAAGCAACCCACCCGGCAAGATCAAACCGCCCGGCGCGTGCAAACTGTCCGTGCTAACCCGGACAAGAAGCATACCTTCGTCGACTTAACCCGAGGCACGGAGCTTGGAGATTCTGTGTCGCGGAAGGAAACTCTCATCTGCTCAGAGGATGGATCCTCGAATGAAGAGACGGAGTCGACCTACCGGCTTCAGAACGGCGGGCTTGGGGGCTACGTCGAGCCTTACTCTAAGCCAGAGGGTCATGAAGGTCAGGGGATGGAATTCCATTCAAATGAGCAAGGATATCAGGTCCCAGAGCGTAAGCTCGCCCTTCTCAATGGCGGGTCAAGGTCTAAGCCGGGTGGTTACACCGCTCTTTTTCACCCGCCTTGTGAGGCGAAGTTTGGGGACTGTTCTGATGGAGACATTGATCCGGAGCCTTACGACCCGGAAAACCCGGCTTTTGTTACAACGGACGGATCACGAGTCATCACTGGCAATCCGGAAGCTAAGAGAAAGGTGGAACGCAATGCAGAGTTAATAGAGCTACACGCAAGAATAGCTAGTATTCAGCAACAGATGAAGGAAGCACAAGCTTGGGTGTATAAGGAATTAAGTGGGTTGAAAGCCAAAATTGGGCAACTGGAGACTCGCCCAAGCGTCACGCCGGTTCATCTGAGGCATGATGAGAGCCCAGGAGATCGACACAGCAACCGGAAGCGTAAGCCGGCGGATGGCGGGTTAGACAGCGCTGACAATGATAGCAAGAGCTTCAAGAGTCAGTACCGGAATAAAGGCCCAGAAGAAGCTCACGTTGGAAACTTTAGGCAGCCTTTAAACAAGGGTAAAACTCCTTTTAACCTGGAAGAGATGCTCAATAAACCTTGTCCAGAGCACAGCCGGCCCGATAAGCCGGCACGCCATGCATGGAGGGATTGCAGGATTATGCGACAGTTCCGGGATTACAGCCTTCAACAGTATCGTAATAACGGCAATGGTTCATCAGGCGGCTCAGGAGCCGGCTTTGGCACTGGCAGCTCAGGGTCCGGTTACCAGAGACAAGACAACCATGGAGATCATAATTAACAGTCTGGCGGCGGAGGCCAGCAGCAGAGTAACCTGAAACAGCTCAACGGGGGTCAGTACCATGTTTTTACAACCAGCCTCGACAAGCGAGACCGGGGAGTTTGCACAAGTCAAGATCAACGACAAGGTCATTTGGGGTGCAGCGAGTTGTATACTTACCCCCTCTTGATCGGCGTTTCAGCCACTGTAAGCCGGGTTGTGAAACCAAAAAAAAACCAAAAAAAAAAGAAAGTCAACAAGGTTAAATTGGGGTGCAACGAGTTAAATACTTACCCCCTCTTTGACGACTTTCTCCAAGTTTGGGGTGCAGCGAGTTGAACACTCACCCCCTCTTTTGATGAACCTTTGCAAAATTGGGGTGCAGCAAGTTGAAAACTTACCCCCTCTTTTGATGATCTTTTCCAAAATTGGGGTGCAGCGAGTTGAGAACTTACCCCCTCTTTTGATGATTTTTTTCAAATTGGGGTGCAGCGAGTTGAATACTTACCCCCTCTTTGATGACCTTTTTTCAAAATTGGGGTGCAGCGAGTTAGCCACTCACCCCCTCTTTTGATAACCTCTCCAACATTGGGGTGCAGTGAGTTGGCCACTTACCCCCTTTTTGGATGACTTGTAAGAGCAGAGAACATCATACATCATGCATCGTGCATTGCATCATACGTCATGCATTGCATCATACATCACACTTACATATCATTCCGGTTTTGACAAGCCGGGTCAAGGAAAGATTATGAAACAAGACGCATGACCATGAAAGACATCTCCGGGTTGTGCTGTTATAAGCCTCCCTGACAACAATACAGAAGTTTTCTGTCTTGTTTATTTTGCAGGTTTTATCTTTTCTGATAAGCCGCCATGGACCTTGAAAGCATGGTTGAGAGTAAGAGCATATGAAAGATATCATTGCAGCAAGACTATTTAAAAAGGGTTATACGTGCACGAAGGCACGACTCAGGCATTTCAGATGTCTCTACAGCTATTACAAAAGCTCCCCATGGAGTACAAGACAAGGCAAGATTAAAGTTTTTTACAAAAGACAGCCTTGGCGGCTCAGACAGGCCGAGTTGTCAGTTTCAGCCGAAAGTACAGCTCGCTGGCTAGTCGTCCTTCGCCGGGTCTTCGACCTCTTCGATCTGAAGATTGTCGACATCCCAGTTGCAGCGTGTTAAGGCCTCAAATTGGGTCTGGTCGAAGAAGGGAGATGCATCAAGGTCAGGAGCGAAGAGCTGCTTACGACGTGCGGGAGTCAGGCTCCTCGATTCAAAGGTTGGGCCGCGCACGCGTTTGTTTTTCGCGTCATAAGCCGCCTAGTATGTGGAAAGGTCTAACTCATTGGCAAGACTTGAGGCCAGCACCCGGGAATCTTTCATACATTTGACGTAGTCGGCTTCTATGAAGTCTGAGCCGTCGACCTTTTTGGCTGGGAACCCGTCCGTCATTTCCGCTGTAGTTAACTCCGGGGCAAAAGCAAGACACCGGCTTAAAGCAGCCATGGCTCCCTGCCTGGCGGCTGACCGTTTGAGTTCTCCAACCTGTTTGGGCAGGGTGGATAGAAGTTCTATCACCCCCCTTCATATGCTTTGGGATGCATTTCTCGGTCAGCATCGCCTTCATGGTGCAGAGGGTCCCGCAATATAACTGTTCGGTTAAGGAGTAGATGGCTTTCAGCTTAATCACGCTGTCAGAAGCGAGTTGGCGGCTCCGTTCACCTGCAAGATAGTCAAGTATTATAAGCCGCCTGTATGAGTTATTCAACAAGAGAAGGTAATTTTCAAGTGCTTGGCACTTACCGAAGATCGCAGAGGTCATTCTGGAGATATGGTCTTTGAGAGTTTGTAGCTCATCGGACACAACCTTAAGCCGGCTTTCAGTGTCGTTGGCTCGTTGGGTTATAGCGGTTTTTTCCGCCTCAACCGTCTTCTGATAAGCAGCGAGTTCAGCCCGGGTTTTCTCCAGCTCTGTCACGGCAACTCGCCATTTATTGTCCGCCTCAGCCCTGGCGGCTTGTTGCACAGTGAAATTCGACTCAGCAGTTGCTAAAGCTTCCTGCGTTACGCAAAAGACAGTTTCAAAGGTTTTTAGTCAGGATATGATTCGCACATTGGTGAAACTATTGTGTTATAAGTCTCAAGCAGATTGCAAGCAATATACTTGACACTTGGGGGCTAATGCCTGTGTTTTTCTCTAAGTCTACATGGCAGTCCCGGCTCATCTTTGTTAAAGTTAAGCCGGCACTTGGGGGCTACACAGAGCTCTCCAAAGTTTACAATGGAGTTCTGGCTCATCGTCATGACCCGAACTCGGGGGCTACACTTGGATCAACCCTTTCAACTAAGTACCGGCTCAATATCAGTATTAACCCGATACTTGAGGGCTACAGGTATTATAATTTGAAGTATGACAAGAAGTATAAGACCCGGTCTACTATTTTGCAAGACTAAACCGGATCTTGGGGGCTACATAAGGGTATAAGGAAAGCGAGAAAGGAGCAGTACCTCAAATTTGGACTTCATAAGGCTAACAAGTTTTCGCTCCAAGTTGTGGCTTGCGCTGAGGCGATTTAAATAGCCGGCATGAAGATCATCTGTAGACATCTTTTCCAACGAGGGCAATGCAAAGTCGAATCTTTCTGGCGAGTTCTCTTTAGCCTCGTCGGTGTGTCTTGTCAGCACATGAGAGGTCGATTGATAACCCGCCCCAGTAAAAGCGACGTTTTTGGTAGCTGGAGAGCTCGGCGTTTGGAAGTCAGTTCGTGGAGGGCTCGTAGGAGCGATCGTATCATGAACAGCCGGCTCGTGGGGCTGAGGATCATCGGCAGGTGTTTCTTTTATAACTTTTGTAGGCTCAGCATGAGGTACAGGGGAAGCCGGCTTGGATTTCTCCGGCTCTTGGATAGTGGGGGCGGCTTCAGACCCGCCGGTTTTCTTCCGCTTCGCTTGAGCCCTAGAGAGCAAAGACAATTGTCAAATAAAAGACAAGATTGAAGAAAAATATAGTACAAAGGAAAAATGCATACTCTGGGTTGATTCTCAATGGAGGCAGCTTAGTGGCCGTTGAGTCGCCAGACGAAGGGGGCGAGTCCTGGAAAAGTTACAGTTCTTCAGGTAAAGTAAGGTTGCAAGACAAGACTGTTAAGATGATCAGACTTGGGTAAAAAGTACCTCTGCAGGACGCTTCCGGGAAGCCGGGGAGTTGGGTAAGCCGCCCATCAGCTCCTCAGAGCCGGCACTCCGGGTCTGACGCCTGGAGGTGTGATGTTGCTTTTTCAAAAGAAAATGGCAGTCCAAGTAAGCAAGAGGATGAGACAATGGGACTTTTCGGATAACCCGCCGTTTCTTCTTTGGGGGAGAATTTTCTAAATCAGAGGAAATATTGATTACCTCAGGAGCGTCCACACGGCTGGTCTCTGGTTCAACCTGTGAAATAAATATCATCAGTAAGCTGTATAAAGAGACGGTCAGAAGAAGTCAAGCTTTACCTCTGAATCGTTAGACTCAGGAATGGAGGAGGCGGTGGTTCTCCTTTTATGAGCAAGGGTTTTACCCGCCCTGGGCTTCCTCACGGGCGGGTTGAGTTTTTTCTTCCAGAAATCTGAGACGGCCTGCGCACAAGCCGCCAGAGAGGTTAAAAGATGCAAATTAAAACGAGCAAGACGAAGATTGTAAGGTTTCCTGAAGTTTTTCTTACAGGCGGAGCCGGGTTCTGAGCATAGAAGGGTCTCAGCCCAATTTTATCACAAATTTCCTGTTTTTCGCCGAGAAGATTTTTAACGCTATTGCTGATTTCCTGTTGTGCGTTTGAGAAGCAGAGGGGGTCATTGGGTTCACCCGTGTATTCAAACATAAGCCGGTCACGCCGGCTCAGGGGCGATATTTGCCAACTGACCCAGCAGCGGGTCAGGTCGACACCAGTTAATCCGTTTGCAATCAAAGCTTTGATCTTGGCAATGGAAGTGGCATACTTCGCTCTTTCACTAGTGGATAGCCTGTCGGGAAGTTCTCCGGAGCTGGGAAGCCGGGTAGGGCGGTAACCCGGCAGCGGATTTTCACCCTCCGGAGAAGTGTCTTTGCAATAAAACCAGGTCCTGTTCCAGTTCTTAGGATGACTTGGCAGGGTAGCAGATGGGTAAGGCACATCTCTCCGCCTCTGGATAGTCACGCCGCGGAGTTCCAGACTTGAGCCGCCTGCTTTCTCAGTTTGGCGGTTGATATAATGGTAATCACGAAAAATGTCCACAGAAGGTTCTTCTTGCAGATACACCTCACTCAAGACTTGGAATTGGCAGATATTGGTGACTGAATTGGGGCCTATGTCCTGAGGGTGAAGCTTAAAAAAGTGCAGAACATCTCGGAAGAATTTAGACCCGGGCGGGCTGAAGCCGCGCACGAGGTGGTCAGCGAAAACAACGACTTCTCCGTCTTGAGGTCTGGGTCTTTTCTCTAACCCGGGAGCCCGCCACTGAATGACGTCCCGAGCCGGTAACACGCCTATCTTCACATAGTCTAACAGTAGATCTTCGGTAACTCCGGATTGGACCCAGTCACAAGACGATGTTGCGCTTGACATATTGGCGGGTTAAGTGCTGAAATTTAAAAGCCAGAGGTATGTTGGCGGGTTAAGTGAAAGAAGCAATAGTCAAACTTTATGGCAAGTTACAAACATATGTGCTAAGCCGCCCGAAAGATCAATGGCGGGTCAGTCGTCAGTACCCCCAAGATGGCCCAAGATTTCACTAAGTATGGGACAAACAGATTTCACAATCTGCGGCAACATTTTTGGATCTACGAGCGGTTCGGAAAGGGGGAAAAACACTAACCCAAGCAGACAGTGGAAGAACAGATAGATCAGGGACTCGTTAATGCTGAAGCAGAATCAATCCGTACAAGATACAAAGGGGGAGCTGATCACTACCGCAATGTATTTTGACTCGATTTGAATTAAAATACCGTTCCTAGCCCTAAGAACGCGAAGAACAGGGATGAACTCCGGCGAGCTCCATGAACAGTACAGATCTAATGCGAGTCCAGGGAGAGGCAGAAGCTTTACCTTGATGATTCGAGGGAAGAGCGGAGGAGCACCGCGGTTCTCTGGTCCCGATTGGGTCGTTGCAGTGGCCCGTTTCGAGTTCGCTGGAGAGGAGCGACGGCGGCGAGGCTGTTTGCTACAGTAGTCGCGACGACGTCGGGAGGAGGAAGAAGAAGTGACAGGGTAAAGGAGCGACCCTGTGCCCATTTATAAGGGTAGGTGGGGTAGTGAAACGGCAGGCCCGGAGATCGAGGAGGCGATATAGTTATCATGGCTGAGATGGCGCCTCGTTTCTCGGATGGCGGGTAAATGAAAGATTCATTGTGACGTCACTGTTGGATATGGCGGGTTAGGGAAGACCAGTCAAAGTTGCAGTTCCAGAAGACCCACAGAAGACTCGCCAACTGAAGAATTTAAATTGACATGAACAGGTTCAAATCAATTTGGGGCCTAATGTTGGGGATATAACCCCGCGGTTAACCCTGTTGGCGACTCATAGTGCAAGAGCCTAAGCCGGCCCAGGAAGGCAAGACGTGAAGACGACGACTTACAGGTGGGCCAGTTGAAGGCCCAAAGCCTGGTGGCGACTCAAGGCCCGAAAGGGTAAGCCGCCACGTGAAGACTTACCTTGTAAGACTAGGAAAGTAGAACCGGGGTCGGTTACGTTGTGTAACCCGACCCGGACTCTTGTAAGCCCAGGGTTTCTACCTATGTATATAAAGGTGAGCCCCTGCGGCGGGTTGGACAAGTTAGGAGAGACAGACAAGCCTTACGGCGAGAGAGACCAAGCAATCGGGAGCTAGGGCAAGCAAGCCGCCCCTTTGTAATCGATACTACAGTCAATACAATACAAGCAGGACGTAGGCTTTTACCTCCACCGTGAGGGGCCGAACCTGGGTAAACTCGTGTCCCTTGTCCCGTTTAACCCCTTTGAGTCCACCTCTTTAGCGATGGCCTCGAACCTAAGCCTTCGGGCATCTGCCGTGACAAAACCACGACACTCGGTGTTTTGATGTCTCTCGGATTTTGTGTCTCAGCATCAAAATATTCGGACAGTGAGCATTGGAGTTTGACTAGGACACATTTGACGTGAGAAGAAGATATGTCTCTCATGCAACGAGGAGTGGGTTGTCAGTGCGGTAGCTCAGGATACTGTACAGGTTATAACATACTCCCTCTATTCACAGATATAAGATATTTTAAATATTTCAATGTGGACTACATAAGGATTGAAATGAGTAGATTTCATCTATCAAGTTATAACATCTTATAGTTGTGAACGGAGAGAGTAGATTTCATCTATCAAGTTTGATCAAATTATGGATCTTAAGGTTTGCTTCCCTTTCAGCACTTATTTATGGCTTTGTTCGCAGGTTTTCAATGTTATTTAGTACAGTGGATACCTTATTTTTACTGTATTTTTGTCATGGTACGTCATGTAGTTTGGGATGGGTAGTAGAAAGACCCTAACTTGTCCTCACTAGATGAGGGCAAAAGAAGAAAATGTTCCATGGGGAGGAAGGGTGGCTGGTGCTTGGTTGTTGCAGAAAGCTAAAACCGGAGAACATCAATATTTGGCATGGCACAATTGTAGACCAGAGGCACGCATTGCTTGGCATCTGTGTTCATATTTTTTTTATCATTTCACTAATGTCTAGCATCTTCATATTGTCCTGTGGCAACGCACGGGCATTCAACTAGTCTCACTAATAATAGTGCTATATTTTCCTTGATTGCCGTTGTGGTATCACCAATCTTTTTTTTTTTTGAGAAAAGCTTGCCAGACATTTATTGATCACCAATCTTTAGTTGGTTATATAGTCATGTTCTTCTATGGCCCAAGTCCATTTTTGTGGATCTTTTTGGTGGGCCAGATGTTTCCCTTTCTAGGCCTTTGTGGAGATCCAGGGTGATGGTTTCAGCCCGTTTTGTTCTTATCATTTTAGTTTCTGAGCCTGTGTCTATTGTTTTTCTTTCTTGCTAGTGTATATGCCTACGTGGGCTCGCTTTAGCGTTACAAATTTGGACTCCCGTTTTATGTTCAATCTAGTTACTTATATATTTTTTGTTTTTATGTGTGTTTGATTCTCTTTCTTAAATCATTTTTTTCATGTGTTGTGTGTCCATGTGGATCCGGGGTGTGTGTACTTGTATGTGTGCATGCTCGTATGTATGCACACGTGCGTGCATGTGTGCGCGCGCTCGTGATGTGTGTGTACGTGTGTGTTTCACACGTAGTATCAATATGAGATGCAATTTATTTTTGACGTGGTCATATATGTACATTTCGAGGTGATACCATCTGACATGAGTAAGATAATTGATATTCGACGTACACATGCAAGTAATATATAATATATGTGCAAATTATATTGGAGCTCCGAAGATTTGCATTAGTATATATTTATTTTTGAATATTGTAAAAAGTGCAATTTTTTGTTCAAATGTGAGCAATATTTTTTGCTTGTTTATTTTTTATTTATGATTTGTGTCCATAGCTAGGGCAATATCAATCCTTTTAACTCATTCTTCCTTAGAAATTATTATTTTTTGCTTTTGTTTTACTTTTGAATTTGTTTTTTGGTTTCGATCTGTGCTTTTGCTATTCTATAGGTTTGTTTTTTTTTCTCGATCTAGTCACCTTTTTTATGTGTCTTTGCCTTCCTTTTTAAGTCATTATTTCTTTATTTTTCATGTGTATGTATCCGCATGTGGATGTGGGGCTTATGTGTGCTTGTATGTGTGCGCGCTCGTGTGTATGCACACATCCATGTCATTTCTGTGTGTGTGTTCTCATGCTTGTTCGCACACGAGTGTTGTGTGTACGTATGGGTGTCGCGCGTGTGATATGAATATGAGATGCAATCAATCTTCGATGTGCTATGTATGTTCGAGGCGATGACATCGACATGAATAAGACAATTAATCTTCGATGTACATATGCAATAATATGTAATATGTGTGCAAATTATACTGGAGTCCAATAAATTACACCATTATATTCTTATTTTTGCATGTTGTGAAGAAGTGTAATTTTTTTGTTCAATGTGTATAAGTTTTTCATTATTTTTATTTTTATTTTCTTTCTTTATTTAGGGTAATACCAATGCCTTTAATTAGTTATTTCTTATAAAAAAAATTATTTCGATTTTTTGTTTGCAAATGTCGTGTTTCATTTTCTTTCTTCATCAGGGTAATACCAAAACTACTAATTCATTCTTCCTTAAAAAGCTTTATTTTTTGTTTTTGTTTTTTGCTTTTATTTTAGTGCTAGTATAATGGGGAGAAGAAGACCGGAGGAAAAAGAAGACAGTTGGGCCTTCTGGACGGTGGTTAACGATTTGACTGAACCAAAAAAATCCAAACGTCTATTTAATAGCCCCCCCCCCCCCCCCTTATTTTTAGCTTTTTTTCCCACCCATGCCATTCCATTTTATTGTTGCATAGTTAATATTATGTCCATAGCATTTTCCTTTTTATCCGTACATGTAGTGATGATTTGATAATGCAAGAGTGTGCCATTTAGTAATTGTGTTATGTGAAAGTTATAGTACTATATGCTTGTTCTTACATAGTTGGGAACCTTGTGAGTTATATGAAATATGTGAAACTTCATATTGGACAATTCTGTGGAACCTTTTATAAAGAGAAAATTATGTTTTTGGTCCCTCAAGTTTCTCAAAAGTATAGATTAGGTCCCCTAAGATTTTTTGGTATACATTTGGTCCTTCAAGTCTCAAAACCGGATAAGTTTGGTCCAAAACCAGATTTTAAGCATGTTGGACGGGTTTGAACATGTTTGACCGGGTCTGACAACGTTGACCAGGTTTGATGGATGAACAATAAATTTAAAAAATATCAAATAAATTCGGAAAAATCTGAAATTTAGTGGCAACCAAGATGCTTGGCTGTGCTAGGTGCGTTAAAAATTGTGTGGTGTTTTGACATTTGAGGAGCTCGTGAAAACAAAACAAATTTTGGCTCACAAAAAAGGCATATTTTTTGCTAGAGCTCCACGGATATTATTTCACCACCAAAATGTACACGCACCTAGTGCACCCAAGCATGTTGGTTTTCACAAAATTTCAGATTTTTTTGAATTTGTTTGCTATTTTTTTGAATTTACTGTTCATTGTTCAACCCTAGTCAAACCTGGTCAAAATGTTCAAAATCTTGGTTTTGGACCAAACTTATCCGGTTTTGAGACTTGAAGGACCAAACGTATACCAAAAAATCTTGAGGGACCAAGTCTATGCTTTTGGGAAACTTGAGGGCCCAAAAACATACTTTTCTCTTTATAAATTATACTAGAGTGCGAAAATAACACTATCTTTCTACTTATTCTAACATATTATTAATAAAAACATGTGCAAGTTTTTTATAATTGTTTTTTTATTTAAGGGTAATATCAATGCGACGAATTGATTTTTCCTTGTGAAACTTCATTTTATTTGTTGAACTATTATATGATTATTCTTGCATATTATAAGAAACACATTTTTTGTGCAAATTTTGTCATAACTATTTTAGTTTCTTTCTCATTTTTCCTTCTTCTTTAAGGGTAATTACTATGTCACCAATTTATTCTTTCTAAGAAAACTTGAATTTCTTGTTCTTGCTTTTATTTTATTTTATTTTTTCAAATAATAATTTTCATGATGAATTTCTCTTGCTCATTGGTTTCACATAGATTTAGGCAACAATTGTGTGTGCGTGTTCGTGCATGCATACTTTGTGTGTGTGCGGGAGAGATGAATAAATGTGTATGTGCATGTGCCCGTCCAAGTGTGTGTGCACACGCACATGCGCGTATGTGAGATGGGGAAGGCAACATCACCAAGATAAGATACAATTTCAATTTCAGCGCGTTGAGAGACGGCTAAACCTTGACATTGTTGTTATGTTGTACGAATACTTAGTATAGTATGGACGTATGCATGCAAGTATTGTGCAAATCGTATTGTTATCTGAAAGTTAGACTATTATACGTGTTGTGCTTGTATATTGTAGAATAGTGTAAGTTATGTCTAATATGTGTGCAATCAGGCACCTGAGGCATAGGTGCTTCCGACCCTTGTTTGTTTGACCTCGTATTTACAGGAAAACTGCTAGGTGGGGCATGCTTGCAGGCTTGACTTGCGTGGGAGAGATATGCCCCGTGCTGATTAGGACTGAATCAGGCTTGGTTGACTATTTTGATTGGGTCCGGCCGAACTAGCCCTAACCCTAACTCATCCCCATCTTCCTCCTACTCGACTGAAGGTCGATGGTTGCGGCGACTCGAAGGAGGTTAGGTTACCGGGATGAGCTGTCATGTGTGCGGTGGCACCCGAGTCCATGTACCAGTCGCCTCCGCCACCGTAGTTGTTCGGCGACGGGGCAGAGTGCAGCGCAGCCAGGAGGGCGGGGTCCCACGGCGGTGGAACCTGCGGCGGCGGGAGGGCCCCGTAGGGCTGCGCCGGGGCGGGCGGCCCGTAGCCGCCGACCAACGACAGTGCGAGCGGGGCGGCGTAGCCGGCGCCAACCGGCTGGTGAGGCGCGCCGAAGAAGGACTGATGGCCCGCGGGGCGAGAGCCGAGGATACCCGGCGCGGGGGGGCCTTGGGACGGGCATGTGATAAGCATGCACCAGGCCCGTCCAAGGGTTTTGGCCGGCCACCGACGGTGAAGACGGCTGCGGGAAGCGGGGCGCCCCTCCCCGGGGCCATGTTGCGGCTGCTGCTGACGGCGGCCACCCCCACCACGCCGGTTGCGCCGGCCCTGCCTTGCTGCTGCTATTGGGAAGGTGCGGGGAACGGGGGGGCGTGGGGGGCAGCGGGAAGAACCCGGGTGGCGCGGGGGGCCGCGGCTGAGCCGGTTTGGGTGTCGGTGTAGAGGGGCCTCCGCGGGAGGTGCCACCAGCTGCCAGGGCGGTGTGATGCACCCGTTGCTTCACCTTCTTCATCTGCCGTTCCTCGAGCTTCAAGTACGCGACGACGGTCTGAAAGGTGGGCTGCGGCAGCAAAGTGAGGTTAGATGCGGCGTTGCCAAAATCTTCGTTGAGGCCGGCGGTGAGAGTGCTAAGCATGGTCTCGTCGGAGACTTTGGCGCCGATGTCGCAAAGTTCATCGGCGAGCATCTTGAGCCGCATGCAGTAGTCATCAATGGTGGAGTCGTCCTGATGGCATCCGAAGAACTCCTGCTGCAAGAAAACAAGGCGCTGGCGTTTGTTGTCGGTGAAGAGCGCGTTGATCTTGGTCCACACGGCACAAGCGTCGTCGTCCTCAGCGACGACGGTGTGGAAGATGTCCTTCGAGATGGTTTGATAGAACCATCGGATGAGCGTGGCCTCGATGGCGGACCACTCGGGGTCGCCCTTCATGATCTCGCCGTCGATGGAGCCATCGATGTGCTCGGTGAGGTAGTACTCGCGGAAGACAAGGTTGAAGTAGGTCTTCCACGCGTAGTAGGAGGAGCTGGAGTTGTCGAGGCGAACGGGAACTCGGGACTCGATGTTCAGATCGCGGATGGCGACGATGGAGGGAGGAGGACCGGCGAAGGGGTTGGAGTTGGTGGAGAAGGTGGACGTCGGGGAGCCCATAGCGGCAGCGGACAGTGGCCGGTGAAGAGGCGGCGGCTGAGTTGTGGGTGAGGGGCGGCGGCGGCTAGGGTTGTGGGAGTAGATGGCGGCGGCGGCTAGGGTTTGGGAAGGGCGGCGGCGGCTTAGGTGGGTTAGGGTTTAGGGGGGCAGCGACAGGGGGAGAGGCGGTTGCTGGTTGGGAAGGAGGCGGAGTGTGGCGGCGCGGCAGAGGGAGGGCTGGCGCGGCAGGGTAGGGAGACGGCGGCGGCAGCACTGAGAGGGTAGTGGTGGCGGCGGCGGCGGCAGGAGGACGGCGCGCCGGGCAGGGCAGAAGCGATTAGGATCGCGTGCTAACTAATACCATGTTAGGCGAGAATTGTATGCGTGTCAATTGATTCATTGGTGCATGAGCACATATATAGGTAAAGGGGATCCGGCTTCTACTTGTCTCTCAAGAAATACAGCTATACGGGGAGAGAGGAGGCACGAAAATACAAAACTGTACAAGCCCTAATACGATACATGTGTACCAAGAATAGTTACTCAACAGGATTGTTCAAGTCGTTCGTTCCTTTGTTGTCGTGCACCTTCCATCGATGTGGCACGTTCCTACGTAGACCTCTTCTCGATAGATCCAACCAACAGCCGTGGGCAATGCTGCAGAGTGTGGTTGCGGATCACGGCCGGCCGATCTGCAACGACATCTCCGGTGCAGGACTAGGTCGCATGTGTGTCACGGCCTCGCAACGTTTCTTAAACCCTTCCTTACCCACGTCTCCATCCTGCCAGTTGCACGTTATTTCACGTCTATTTTTCTGACGGAAATTGTTTCCCGCATACTCTATGAACAGACAGGATTGTACTCTAGCAACTTGATGCAGTGCTGGAGTAGTAGACCACTGCCAGTGGTATTAGCCGCAGTAAAAACTGTAGCATGAGCATCTACAGCCGGGCGTCCCAAAGCGGTCTCAAACGTCCGTGCAGCCCGCCCGATCACTGATTGGTCACATTTTTTTACCCAGACGGACGCCACAAACGGGACTCAAACGCCCAGGCTGACCAACACTCCTCATATCCAACCCAAATATGGGGCGGATAAGGGGGAGCCCCGGCGTGCCTAACAAGCCCGGCCCACCACCGACGTCACGGTTGTCCCCCAAAAAACCTTATCCGGCTCATCGCTTTGAAACCCTAGATCACTCACTCTCATGTCCCCGCACCGATTCCGATCGAATCCGGCGCAATCTCGAGCTCCGGCAGCCGCATCGCCTTCGAGCGGTCCAAGGTGGAGACCGGGGGAAGCTCCGGATCTGCAGCTTCGCCGCTTTCCACGCCTGTGCAGCTCCGACGCCGGCGCTGGCACCTCCCGGCCCGTGCGCAGCTCCAACAGGCGGCCTGCGCAATCCGCGCCTCCCCTACGTTGTCCCCTTCCCCTGTCGGCTGCTGCTCCCCCACGTGGGCAGCGGTGGGTGCTTGTGTCCGCCCCGTCGGCCCAGACGCGCACGCCGGAATCAGAGGCGCGCGCCGCCCGCCGCGAGCGGCAAAGGGAGGGGAGGGGGGCAGAGCATTCCGTGCGTCGCCGCCGAGGGATGGAGGCGGAGTCCGATGAGGACGCGCGATTCCTCGAATGGGTCTACGGCCGCGGAGACGGACGCGCGGCGGCTCCGGCGGAAGAACGACAAGGCACTTCGCATTGCCATTGAGCAGTCCGAGCGCGAGGCGGCTCGGCTCGCGGAGCTCAAGCGGCAGCAGGACAGGGAGGCCCGGCGGCTAAAAGGGCTCATCATCGTCTCCGGCGATGACGACGACGACAATAGCTCCTCATCGGATGACTCGGACGACCCGCCACCAACCGCCGACGCCTACAGCTACGCCGGCGACCGGAAGGGCAAATGGCCGACGAGGAAGTGGTGAATACCCGCCGTCCTCCGTCTTCAATTTCTAGTTTCTAGTAATCTAGTTTAAATTTGTCCGTCGTTTATGTGAAGTGTGGCGATTTGGACATCCGACGGTTATCTTTTGGTGATCGGAATGTGCAATCTATCCGATTCTATGTTTGTGTGTTGATCTACGTACTTTCCATCTACGTTGCATGCCTAGTATGGATATGAGATACACACATGTGAACGACAGGATTTGAAGAGTGCCCGGTCAGTGCCCGCGAACGCGTCCGGGCGCGTCCGCGGGCGTTTGAGGGCCCGAATTTGAGGGGTCCGTTTTTAGATGCTCTAAGGCCAACTCCAACGCTAGACCCCATCCTGTCCGGCCGCGTCCGTTTGGGCCCAAACGGACAGACGACCCGGCCCAACGCGCAACCCCATCCTCAAAACGTGTTCGTTTTTGGTCCGGATCGACCCATTCCAGGCGCATAGTTGAGCCAGCTTTGCAATCAAGCGGACACCGAACGGACGGGCAGGCGTCCTCTCGGCATCTGCGTCGGGCTCGTGTGTTGGCGGTCCAACTACCTCCCACCGACCTTAGTCAATACCCACAGGTGGTTGGGCCCGCAATTCAGCCACCCAGCTGCCCCTGGCCACGTCCTTTCTTATGGGGAAGTCGTGGACTTCCACTCGCCGTCCCCATCCACTTCCCCACCAGTGCCTCCCCCATCGGAGACACCGAAAACCCTAGCCACCGTCGACCTTGCTCCCCCGCCGGCCATGGGGTTCTGGAAGTGGCACTACACCGGCAAGAAGGCCAAGCACGACCACGAGGCAGGCTCCTCGTCTGGTAGCGCGGCCAGCCACTCCACCTCTCCGGCGTCGTTCTTCATCTCCCCTCCGGCGGCCGCGCCACGCTTCCAGCCCTACGTCAAGGTCCAGGTGTGCCGTCGGTACTGGGAGACCGGCACTCCGCTGTCGTGGTCTGATGCCCACCTCCCCTATGGGTGGCATCTGAGCCCAAATCGGGTGCCCATTCCCCCCGTGTTGGCGTCAGGCCGCGCCCGCCTCCAGGAGATCGCCCGTCGCCGCGCCAGGCCGCGCGAGCTCCTCGCCGAACGCAGGTACGCCGTGGACTCGCCACTGTGGAACACCTGGTTTTAGGATGAGCACGACCTGCGCCGCGCCACCTATTTTGCCGGCCATGGTAGCCCGCCCCGCGTGTCCCACAGTGCACGGCATGCGCCTCGTGCGCGTGCACCGAGCCTGCCCAGAGTGCGCGGCCGCACGCGAATCTGTAGCCTGATGCCGACGTAGTCTCCCTCCCCCATCGCCGCCACCCCCGCAACCTCCCGTCATGATGGCCGAGGAGGAGGAGCAGCTCCTGCAGGCCGTCATGGAGGACTCCGAGAGGGAGTACAGGCGCCAGCAGGAGGAGGAGTGGCAGGGCCTGCAGTATATGCTTGACCTCTCGGCCTCCGGGGACGTGTACGTCCCGAAGCTGGACGTCAAGCAGGAGGTCAAGGAGGAGCCTGCGGAGGAGTGTGCATGAGCTCCGTGGTCGCCACCCCCAGCACCGCCGCCCCCGCCGCTTCGCAGTACGCCCCTGGCCCAATCTGGGGACCGCTGCCGCACCTCTGGGGACTGCCGCCGCACCTCTGGATGCCCCCACCCTACATCGACCTGACGAGCGACGACGAGGATGGTGGCGCCTGAAGACGGCGGCGCGACAGCATCATCGGCGACGGCGAGGTCTTCTGCGGCGCGCGGGGCGGGCGCATTATCTTTTGCTTTGTTTTATTTTATTTTATGTTAATAAAACTAAGTGATGTGGTTGGGCCGTGAGGACGGCGGACGTTATAATATGTTTTTAAATTTTTTTAGCTATGTTAAAATGCCTTATTTAGCTGTTGCATAAGTTTTTTTTCCCTGTGTCCACCGCGGACAAGTTGCGGTTGGGACCCGCGTTGGGTGCCTCGACACCAGGCCGACCTGACATGGACATCAGCCTCCCCATTGCCACCCCAAACGGATGAAATCCGGACAAAACGGACGTCTGGATGGGTTATAGCGTTGGAGTTGGCCAAAGGCCAACTCCAGCGCGCGACCCCATCCGGACGTCCGTTTTGCTCGGATTCTGTCCGTTTGGGGCGGGCGATGGGGTCGTGTTCGGGCCATTTCTGGGATGCGGTGGCCGTGCGCCCAACGCGCGGACGCATCCTTGGCCGCATCATGTCCGCCTCATTTTCAAACACAAGCATTCGAATAGCCACGGCCCATAGTTCATGCAAGCGGCCCTAGATAACGCTGGCAACACAGCCAGCCTACACGTCCTCGTCGGCAACACAGCCAGCGGCCGGCAACACGGCCGGCCTCCAAAAAAGAATAGGTTTTTCGCCGGCAACACAGCTTGCCGTTGTGCCGGGCCTTGAATGCTTCCAAATATTGAAATGCCTACATGATCAACAACAATTGGACTTGCAAACACAATTAATCATAGAGGAGGTCGAGGCATGGCCGTAGCAAAGGAAAGAGAAGAGGCCATACCATGTCCCCGATGCCAAGACCACTCACGGGACGTGCTTCAACGCTCTCAAGTGCGGCACAATATTTGTTGCATTCTTGTTGGATGAACAACCACCTCTTTTGAATCGAGGTGATGACACGTGTGCTCGCAAATTGGTAGGGCGGGAACATCTTTCTTTCATGGAATGTTTTGTGAACCCTTGTCCAAAAAATAAGGCCCTTTTGTTGCGCACCGATCCTCGGATCTTGGCCAACCTCCATCCAACTTTCGTAAATCAACTTGTCTTCCTCTTGTGAGTATGATCCCGTACGAATGCTCTTCCTCTTCTTTTATGCTTCCGCTCTTTGGGTGAGCTCGTCGATGAACAAGGGCTCGCCCGCAATATCCATGCCTTCCTCTTCTTCTTCTTCACCTTCACCTTCGCAATATATGTCATCTTCTTCATGCCACGAGTCACCATGGTCGGCCTCAAAGTCTTCATCGGCCATGTACTCGCCGCGGCCATCTTGACTCTGGGTCTCCTCCGGATCGAAGGTCTCGCCCTGCCCACCCATCTGGAAGGCCTCGCCATGGCCCTCGAAGATAACATTCTCCATGAACTGGGCGTAGAAGGGGTCCTCGACCGTTGGCGTCGGTGTTGGCATTTCGCCGAACAGGACGCGGGGCGACGGCATGGTGGCCGTAGACGGCGGCCGGGCTTGCTTTCTTTGCATCTCCACGGACGGGCGGCCGCCGCTGCAGGACCCCGGCATGGGGGCGGGAAGGTCGTGCTGCTTTGTGCCACCGACGGGCGGGCTAGGGGAGGACAAGCGCGCGCGTCCCGCCCGTCCGCGCGCTGTCCGTTTCACCTCAAAACCGGACCAAGTTTGGGCCGGGGATGGGTCGAAAGCGGACAGAAAGCGGACAAAAGTCCGTTTGCGCCCGCGCGCTGGGCCGCCTGGTGTGTCCATTTTGCCCCAAACGGACGCGGGCGGACAGGATGGGGTCGCGCGCTGGAGTTGGCCTAATAAGTACTCCACCCTTGTTTGCAAGCAACAAGGTGAGCCTTGGTCCTTGGAGAGTGGAAAGCAGCTGGGGTTGGCTGCAGGGAGCTCGCGCAGCAGCCTTTCACGCTTTGCTGATACGGCGGATCAGGGCGGACCCGCATTGGTGCTTTGGACGAGCCGGTGGCAAGATGACATGGGGCGCTCACCAGCCCCGGGCTGTCTGCTCGCTGCCCCTACGACCTCCTGCCCTCTGCTCCCCGGTGGTCATCGATCCATACGGAGGGCTGTCTGCTCGCTGCCCCTACGACCTCCTGCCCTCTGCTCCCCGGTAGTCATCGATCCATACGGACAATTTTGCTGTTCTGAACTTTTGTGCTAATAAATTCATGAATTAACCTCATTTGTAAAAGAAAAATCAAACGGTCTTTTTTTATGACGCCAATGTCCATGGCATCTACGTTACACAGTAGACGTCAAAAACCCCGGTGTTTCGTTCTGGCCCACGATCCTGCGCATGCATGTTGACTGGCCGAGTCGACGTGCAAAGGCAGAACACCAAGGACACCGGCGTTTCCTTCCTCGACCCAAAACGCCAGGGACCTTGGCGCCTTCGCCTAGTAAGTGATTTGTCGCAAGCGGGCCCATCCCACCCATTCCCTCTTCCCTGACAGGACCTCTCTCTCCCTCGGCGCTCTTCTCCCTCACAACAAATCCCTGCTTGATCTACTCTATCCACCCCCAAGCATCCTTGAGGTATTCTCCCCTATTCCCTCTGTTTTCTTTTGGTTAGAACCACTATTTTTTGTTGCATTAATCAACAATGGGTGCTGATAGATGAGTAGATGTTTTTTTGGTTTTACGACTTTTTTTTATAGTTCCTAGATGGTTATAGATGATTTGTAGATAGTAGATGACGTGTTGGTGATTATTTATGTAATTATGTTTCGGTTTGGTGCATATGTAGATCATCCTATTGTTGTCATATTTTTTTTGCAAAAAAGATGATGAAATTTGATGGTTGTGTGTGGTATGATTTGGTCAAGATAATGGTCTCGATAATATAGATGATGAACATTTGCATATGTTGTCAATAGGAATGTTTTAAGGGAGATGATGGATATGTGGCACCATATTAAGAGAGATGATGGATATGTTGGATATGTGACCCCATATTCCGAGACATGATGAATATGTGACACCATATTAATTGATATGATGGATATGTTGTTAATAAGAATTTTTGAAGAGAAATGATGGATATGCTGTCGGTAGTAGATGATGAATATTTGCATATGGTTGTATGTGACACCATATTGTTTGAGAACTTTATTTGATTGAAAGATGATGTGTGTATGTGCTAGCATTTTTTTTTCTGATTGCAAGCAAGTACATTACGTTGAGATGTCGTGTCTATGTGGTTTGAGAGTATATGATGTGTGGATATGGGAAAAAGAATGCATTACTTGGAGAAGCAAATTCTATTATTTGATATTGTTTCTACAGCCAGTGTGAAGACAACAAGCAAAGAATTTCCAAGGCGTGCTTACAGCTTCGGATGGCAAACCGTGATTGTTGCATATATCCGGTTCTGCTCTAATTTGGGTCTGCGCTAGCAGTGTACGAGAAGCAGCTCAGACTTTTTCAGAAGTTTCAGTCGAAATTTCAGTCCGTCAAGCTGTTCTTCTCCAATCGAGGTACACACATATACTAAAAGAGTAATATTCTTGGCCATGGCTTTCCTTAAGTTACGAGTTATCATTATTGAGCATTTCATGGCCGTGTGTGCTAATATTTTACATAAACCAAGAATCATGCACGATATAATTACTCTCTTCGACCCAAAATAAGTGCTCGTGGTTTTAGTTCAAAAGCACTAGGTTGTGAAATGTTGGGGTAAAGAAACATGCTGGCCTCTAGATCGTGTTGCAATCACTTCACTCTGAAATGAATCCGCGCATCCAAAAATATGCATGACTGGTCCATGTACTAAAATCTCTCTTTGCTAGTAGGGTCCTATATACCAGAGCGCTCCTAGATCAATCTATTTATTTATTAAAATGAGCTGAAATGCACTGGGTATGTACTAGAAGGACAAGACAAGACGACTGCATAAACATAATATATTGTCGCTGATGATACAGAAACATAATAAGCCATCAAAGAAAACCCAAATTGTGTCAATGTCTCACAAAAAAATTTATTACATCCCAAATAGTCTTAGAAAGTAGTCTGGAAATGTTGGGGCTGATATGCATCAAACAATTACAGATTCATAATACTCAATCCACACAAAAAACTTTAAAGAGTAATCCAAAGTTTCTATCGAAGAAAAGAAGATGAAAATGTGTACCAATCCATATGCCTAGATTACCCCAAGGTCACGGGAATCCACAAGTTGATTACCAAAATATACATCAAGTGACTCAATAGAATACCCCATTGTCACCACGGGTATCCACATGCAAGACATACATCAAGTATTCTCAAATCCAAAGTATTCAATCCGACAATAACGAAACCTCAAAGGGAAGGACTCAATTCATCGCAAGAAGATAGAGAGGGAAGAAAAACCATATGATCCAACTATATTAACAAAGCTCGCCGTAGATCAAGATCATGCCAAATCAAGAACACGAGAGAGAGAGAGAGAGAGAGAGAGAGAGAGAGAGATCAAACACATAGCTACTACAGCATACCCTCAGCCCCAAGGGTGAACTACTCCCTCCTCGTCATGAAGACCGTCGGGATGATGAAGATGGTCTCCGATGATGATTCCCCCCCCCTCCGCAGAGTGCCAAAACAGGGATTCGGATGAGATCGCTTCGGTACAAAGGCTTGCGGTGGCAGCGTGGAAGTTTTTGGTTTATTTCTGGGGTTTATGTTATTTATAGGATGAGAAAATTTCACTATAGGTCCTCAAACTTGTCGCGGTGGTCATTTTAGTTTACGTAGTTAGAAATATCCGAAATACGGTCATCAAACTTGTTTCAAGGGTTTACATACGGTCCATTATACGATTTTGTCCCCGTACATGCTGATTTGGCAGTTTACCAGCATGTCCACGCGGGCGCTGACTGCCAGGCCGGCTCCAACCGATCGGACCCCTTCAATACGCGTGTAAGAGCATCTACAACCGGACTTGGCAAATCCGGCCCCTCAAACGCCCGCGGACGCGCCCGGACACGCCCGCGGGCGCATCCGGACGGGCCCTCATATTTCATTCCGTACATCCACATATCTCAAATCCGGACTCTTAAATCCATGCAAATACATGCACGTCGATCATGTCGCATGTAAAATAAGTAGTGTTGGTATCAAGCGTACATAGCGTTTGCATAAAATTTATTTGAAGTGCCAAACTCAAGCATTGCCTCCTTGGTTGTCATTGTGGATCCACATGTGCTCCACAAGATCATTGAGTAGCTGCGTGTGCACCTGGTGATTTCGAAGATTTTGATGCATCTCCCCCATCCTGACCATCTCACCAACGGCGTCTGCAGCAGTATCAAGTGCAAGCATCCTCATAGCAGCCGTGCACTTCTGCTTGGGCGAGAAAGAGAGTTGCCCGCAGCAATCCCTCTTCAGCTTGAAGTAGTCGTCGTGTGACTCCACTCCGTCCACGATGCGCAAAAACAATGGTTTCCGCATGCGAAAACGGCGACGAAACCATGGATCATCCGGGAAAGTAGGTGTGGGAGCATAGTAGTCCTTGTGCAGTAGCTTTGCTCCGGACACCCTGTCTCGGTTGATCACTCTTCTCCCTTTGACTGAGCCCTTGAAGTTGAGAACATGCTCCACTTCCCGGTCCATTTCCTCTTGCATGCTCATGAGCATGAGCATGTCCACTTCTTCGTCCGAATCCGAGGAATGGAAGAACTCATCTTCAATCGTTTGGTCAAGCTCAGTCGGTCCATACTCCTCGTCCGACGAAGCATCCGAATCCATCGTTTATCTAACAAAATCACAATAATTTCGGTCGGTCAATGTGTCGAACACATCAAGCGCAAGGCGGAGGCGGAGTATTGACGGACGTACCACGGTGGCGTCCGGGCCGGCGACGACGTCCCCCGCGGCGAGGATGGGCGCTCTCTTCCGGAGCTGGCGGCGGAGAGGCTGGGAACGGCTGAGCTCGAGACGAACGGCGCGGCGGTGGAGCGCGAGACGGACGGCGAGGAGGAGGAAAAAGAAAGGAGATAGCAAATGGATCCGGCTGCTCTTCGGGGGGGATTTGGTGCAATTTGGGGTGGGGACGGGCTGTCGGGTCCGACGTGGCGGGCGTGCCCGGGCACGTCCGGGCGCCCCCATACCCGCCTCATATTTGGGCTGGATATGGGGGGTGCCGGTCAGCCCGGACGTTTGAGGGTCGTTTGAGAGGCCCGTCTGGGTCGAAATTTTGTGACCGGACACTGATCGGGCGGCCTGCCCGGGCGTTTGAGGCGGGTTTGAGAGGTCCGGTTGTAGATGCTCTAAACCAGGGGAATTTTTCCAAAATCACCGAAAATTACACTACCCCTCACCTGGTCGGACCGCACCGCACCCTGGTCGAAATCCTAGCCCCCTCGCTCGCCTCACCCCTCCTCCTACCTGCTCGAGCTGGCCGCCGTCGACGACCTGCCCGCCTTCTGCCGGGTTGTCCAGGAGCTACGTCCTCTCCATCGCCCCCTCCGAGGCCGCCCGCGCCTCCGCCTCCGACGGCGCCACCCTGCTCCTCCTCGCCCATCAGGGCCGAGAACTCTCCGCACACCACGCCGCCCGCCTCCTCAACGCCGGCGCATCCGCCGACGCCCTCCTCGCACTCGACCACCACCATCAAAACAGACTCCCCACCAGCCCCACCAAGAAACAACAACAACCCGACTCCTCCTCCTCGCCGGCGGACGCCACGAGGAGGACCACCAAAAAGGACTACTCCTCAGTGCCGGCCCTGGTGTATGGCCGGCGGGGCGACGGCCCAGGGCCCACGCAGGGAGGGGGCCCATGACAGAGTATATATATACACTATAGCCCAGTAAAAAAATATAAAAAAATTAGAGTCCGAGATGGCTAGGCCCATCAGAGATCGATTGGCCAGTGTACCACGTCGTAGAAAACTAGTGATCGATCAATCGGTGCCTGGAGCTTGGTGCGACGGTTGAATTAACGAAGTGTCACGCCTCGACGCCTCATGTGCCCAGCGCTCTCGTCAGAATCGTCGGCTTGCAGTCCGGCCATCCGGCATCGCTCGGCGCCTCGGCCGGCTTGTCGCCGCTGCGTGCGCCGCCCGGCAGTCCGGCCATCAGCAGCAGTAATCAGCAGACAACCCTAGCAACATCCAACAAGATCCATCATCCAGCAAACTGTACGAGTACGAAGCCAACGAGGCCGGCCATCCAGCAAGATCCATCATCCATGATCAGGCCATCCATCCATCAGAAGAGGTAATCAGCAGCAGTAATCACTAATTCAACATCAGTACGTATCCCTGTTCCATCCATCCATCAACATCAGTATGAACGTATCCATGATGGCATGATCCATCCATGTTCCTGAATCCTGATCCATGCCTTCAAACCCTAATTTGACAATTTTAGTAGTATATTTTATTCTTTATTTAGTATGTATGTATTCAACTATTTATCCATGTATGTCTAGGGTTTCAATCGTCCGATGTATAAATTTTGAATTTTTTTTTTGTATCCTCTTTTTTTCATAATTTCGAGGTCAACTATGTTGCAAGATAGATTGATTGGCTTGGCTATGTGCTGCATCGAGAAGAATATCTTGGACAATGTTGATCTTGATTGTGCCCTTAATGACTTTGCATAAGGAAACGCCCGGAGAAACTTTTCCTGAAGCACTGAATTATTATTGTTGTCGATGGAGTCAGTCAAAATTCGGTTCTTATTTGAGGTAATCATGTCTCATGTTAGTTTTATTTTGCTATCTTTTTAGTATTATTGTTCTCAATTAAGTAAGTTGAAATTTGGTTATTATTGTTGTCGATGGAGTCAGTCAAATTATTATAGTCAAATTTTAAACTAAAGATGTCTAGTCTTAGGACATAGGAGCCCATGTCGTCGAGTTCGCCTAGGGCCTCCCGAAACACAGGGCCGGCCCTGCTACTCCTCCTCCGCCGCACACTCCGACGTCGGCCAAACGGAGGACATCAACGCGGGCGTGTTCGCCACGGACGACTTTCGGATGTACAGCTTCAAGGTGAACCCGTGCTCCCGTGCCTACACGCACGACTGGACCGAGTGCCCCTTCACGCACCCGGGCGAGAACGCGCGCCGCCACGACCCGCGCCGCGTGCCATACTCCTCCCTCCCTGCCCGAACTTCCGCCGCGACCCGGCGGCCCGCCGCAAGGGCGACGCCTGTGAGTACGCACACAACGTCTTTGAGTCATGGCTCCACCCGGCGCGGTACCGCACAGGCTCTACAAGGACGAGGTCGGATGCCCCCGCCGCATCTGCTTCTTCGCGCACGGCACCTGCCATCTCCGCGCCGTCAACCCCTCCGCCGCATCCATGGCCTCGCCCTCCCTGACCTCGTCTTCGTCGCCGTCGCGCTCCTCCAGGCCGGCGCTCACCGTGTCGCTCAGCTCGCGGGAGCTCGACTTCGACGCCAACAACCAGTACGCGCGTAGGATGATGATGGCCAGGGCCAACTCCCCGCCGGACTACTTGCCCGACCTCGTCGCCGCATACGTCCAGGCGCTCTCCTCCCTGCTGCAGCAGCAGCAACAGAGCAGCGCACGCGGCGGCACCAAGCCGCCCATGGTGGTGGGGGGGGGGGCCTGAACGCCCGCGCCGCCGCCTTCACCAAACGCAGCCAGACCTTCGTGCACCGCTCTCCGTCCCCGGCTCCGTCTCTGGCTCCAGCGCGCTCGTTCAAGTCCCCGGCGCCGTCGTCCATGCTGGCGGACTGGGGCTCGCCGGACGGGAAGCTGGACTGGGGCGTGCACGCGCGGAGCTCGCAAGTCCACGTCTTTCGGGGTCAGAAGCAGCAGCAGGCCGCATGAATCAACGAGGCCGGAGGACATGTACTCGTCGTGGATGAACGACAGCAGCGGCAGCAGCAGCGACATGCTGGCGGCGCGGTCGTCGGACCTGGAGCAGATGGTCGCCTGATTAATTAATTCCCCCTTGCTTACCTCTCCCCCTCGCTCGCTGGTCTTGGCACTCCAGTTGGTGACAGTGCAGCTGGGCGCCATGCTGGTGCAGGTGGTCATGGCCGCCCCGCCGGCGGAGGAGCTGTCGCCCATGCTGCTGTGCGGGCTCGCTGCACCGCTCACTGGCGGGGACGTGTCGCACACGATCAAATTTCTCGGGCAATTTTGCAAAAAAAACCTCCGAGTAGCTGGAGATGACCTGGCAGTCAGCCCGCGTGGACATGCTGGTCAACTGCCAAATCAGTGTGTACGTAGATAAAATCGTATAATGGACCGTATGTGAACCTCCGGAACAAGTTTGATGGCTGTATTTTGGGTATTTCTAACTACGTGGACTAAAGTGACCACCGCGACAAGTTTAAGGACCTACAGTGAATTGTTTCTCTTATAGGTTTTTTCAGCGTTGGATTTACGTGAGGGGGGCCACGAGGGAGCGACAAGCTCGGGAGCGCGACCTGGGGGAGGGCGCCCCCTCTAGGCATGTCGCTTCCTCGTGAGGCTTCTGGTCCTTCCTCGAAGCTTCGGGGTCTCTTTTGGTCCATAAAAAATCACCGTAAATTTTTAGCCCAATCCGAGAGTTTTTTTTTCTATATAAAAAACAACATCACGGTAGTTCTGCTGAAAACAACGTCAGTCTGGATTAGGTCTAATCAAATCATACCAAAACCATATAAAATTGTTGTAAACATGGCACGAATACTTCATAAATTATAGATACGTTGAAGATGTATCAGCCAGATACTCGAAAGGACTAGACCTAAGTTTGTTCGGGTCTATTCAATCCTTGAGGGTGTGTTTCGTAGGGTGCATGAACTCAAAAGTTCCCTACAGAACCCTCTTTTAACTGTTTGGCAGGGTATATGGGCTCACCTCGACTATGCCCATCTCATGCAAAAAGGCCTCTCAGCCATGCTGAGTTGAGCACGTCCAGATAGGGTGCATGGAGGCACCCATGCTTGCCTTGACCCTCTAAAAATGTTTAGAAGTTCAAATTTTGTTTAAGTGCTCAGAAAATGTTCAGAAATTCAAATTTTGTTTAAGTTCTCAAAAAATGTTCAAATTCTCAAAAAATATTTGTAATTTTAAATTTTGCTTAAATTCTCATAAAATGTTCAGGATTTCAAAATTTGTTAAAATTCTCAGGAGAATTTCAAAATTTGCCTAGACTTTTGAAAAATGTTTGAATTTTCAGAAATTGTTTATATTTTCAAAAATGTTCAAAATTTCAAAAATTGTTTAAAACTTTTTCAAATTTGTTTTAATTTTCAAAAAAATGGAATTTCAAAAATGTGGTTAATTTCTCTTCACGTTTTCCAAATTTGGTTCACCATTCAACAAAATTATTCGGAATTCAAAATTGTACACCATGTCTAAACACATGCAGGCTGCCAAACAAAGTCCCACCTCAGCATTTCTCGACATATACATCACTAGCAAACAACAGCAAATGCATGTACTCAACATGTCTCAAAGGGGAACAACAATGCTATGGTAGGAACTGCTAACAAACACACCCTAGCACATTGCAGAGGACCTAACACCATTAGGGAACCGATTGATGGTGTGGAGGAAGAATACCATAGCTATGAAGTCGACAAACTGGATAGGGTGTTCATAACACTCCAGTCATGTATACAATTTGAAGGAGGCATAAACTACAAGATTCCTTGTATGAATAAAGAGAGAATTCAGAGGGAGGGATCTTTATCTCGTGCTTTATCTTGTGATGGAGAACTCTATCATAAAATTTTGGAAATTATAGGGAACGATAATTGAGAACAAAGGAAAAGAGGAAAGGAGTATGTATGTGTCGTGTATGAGTAGATGAAAGGAGTATGTTCACGAGTATTGATGTATTAAAATAATTGGAGTAGTTGGAATAATTTGGATTGTTAGGATTAATTGCTTTAATTTGGATTGATTTGCAATACTTGGTTTAATTTAGATTATTTGGATTAATTTTGAATAATTGGTTTAATTAGGATTATTTGGAATAATTGGTTTAAATTGGATAATTAGGATTAATTGGTTTAATTAGGATTAATTGGTTTAATTTGAATAATCAGGATTATATTTTCTAAAGAGAGGAAAGAGAAATAATTAATTGGTTTATATGAAAAATTGGGACTATTTGGTCTAAGGAAATAAAAGGTCTAGCAGTATTTCCATGCTGGTCTATCAGTATCTCCATGCTAGTCTAGCATTATTTCCAACATCTAACACTGTTTGAAAAGGACAGTAAAGAAAAAGGAGTACAACAATTAAACCTAGCTACATTTTTTTAAACCTAGTATCTACTTCTAGCTGCAGCAAGAAACCTACTCCACCAACAGCATTTCAGCTGAACCTTTTAATTGAACAAAATGACAGACAGTGTATCCAGAGTTAACATGAGTACTCCCTATAGATAATTTCAGCAGGAGTCAATTCAACACTTTAACTGAACACTTCCCTATAGGATAATTTTGACTGACATTTCAGCACTTTAACTTAACATTTCAGCAGGAACCAAACATTTCAGCAGCTACTCATAATTTCCTCACTGCTGGAACCAAACATGTACTCCCTGCAAGTACAGATAACTTCAGCAACCAGTAACTACAGGAGTTACTCCACAATGATCAGAACACGACCACAACACAAGGATTAGAACATTTCAGAACATGAACATTAACCAGCAACTACACATAATTTCAGCAACTGAACATTGATCAGAACTTGACAATTTTAACCCCATCTATTTTTTCTAACAGTCATTAAATCAGGCCAAGACAATAAGAATGCAAAAACATAGTGATAGTTTGTGGCACGAATCTCAGGGAATACTGACATAGACGTTTCACAAAATGCGTGGGTGCACTCGAGCGTAGCCGCACCTTTCCGAACTGATATAGATGTTTCACAAAATAATAATATTATTAGCCCAAATGGTATTTAAAAGGTAGTCCAGACAGTTCAGTCATCATCAGACTTGGGACTGCTGTTTAGGGGGGGGGGGGGGGGGGGGGGGGGGGGGGGGGGGGTGATCACTTGTGCCCGCCATGGCCCTATTCCTTCTTCTGGCCCTGGTCGGCGGCAGCATTGGGAACGACGGCAGAGGTGGGAGGCGCTGCCCCCGGACCTTCTCCCTTCGCACCACCTGCAATGTACAGAATAGACACTGGTTTTATCATTCATATCAATCGGCTGGAAACGGACGGGAACAGAGAACAACAAACAAGCAAACAGTCAATTTGAGTAATAAGCAATCAAACAAGCAAAATAGTAAAAGAAAGAGTAGAAGAATGGTAGACACCTTGCGCCGCCTCGAGTCTGCGCGCTGCAGCTCGGCGATCCACCTCGGCAATGATCTCCGACTGCCAAGCCCGTTTCACGAAGGGCGAGAAGTAAAGGGCCAACATCAGCAGGCTTGCAGTTCCCGTGACCATGGTCCCGATGATCATTCTCCCTAACCGAATCCTGTAATCCCTGAAACATGCAAACGCTAGCCCAAGTTTAATAAAATCCTACCAGCACAATGGCTATCCATTTGAAGCAATAGGAAGCAGGGTTCAAGAAATACATACTCAGCTTCCCTCTTCATCGTTGCGACCTCGTTGGAGAGCTTGTAGTGCATCTGCTTAACATGTTCCGTTCTCTTGTGGAACGATTCCTCCATTTCGATGCAGACGGCCTTTATCTTGGCGCACTCAGCGGCGCACTCAACGCAGCCGGGAGCAGTGGCAGTGGTCTTGGTGCAGAAGCCGGCCCTGCGCGCGAAACGAAAACAAGCGAGCAGAGATTAGCGTGCGCTCCGGAAAGGACCAAGTCCACGTTCATCCCGGGGCAGAGCACCGATGGCAGAGAAGAGCAAGCGGAAAGCGAACGGACCTGATGCCGAACATGCCGCTTGTGGCGCCGCCGCGTCCATGCCCGCCGGCGGCCGGAGCTCCGACGCTGCGCAGTCAAAGACAAACCAAAGGGTTGAGATTACGGGCCGTATGATAGGGGGCGGGCGAGGAGGAAACGGATGGTTACCTGAAGCCGCCAAGGGTGCTCGCGCCGGTGCGGGCCGCGCCGAGACCGGCCGGTCCGTTGACGCTGGACAGCGCCCCTGAGAGCCCTTCGCCGGGAACGCCGTTGGCGCCGATGCCGCTGCGCTTGGTGCCGAGCCCAGGGCCGACCGCGCCGGGACCCTTGGTGCCGAGCCCAGGGCCGACCGCGCCGGGGCCCTTGTCGCCGAGCCCAGCGCCGGCCGCGCCGGGACCCTTGGTGCCGAGCCCAGCGCCGGCCGCGCCGGGGGCCTTGTCGCCGAGCCCAGCGCCGACCGCGCCGGGGCCCTTGTCGCCGAGCCCAGCGCCGGTCGCGCCGGGGCCCTTGTCGCCGAGCCCAGCGCCGGCCGCGCCGGGACCCTTGGTGCCGAGCCCAGCGCCGGCCGCGCCGGGGGCCTTGTCGCCGAGCCCAGCGCCGACCGCGCCGGGGCCCTTGTCGCCGAGCCCAGCGCCGGTCGCGCCGGGACCCTTGGCGCCAAACCCAGCGTCGGCCGCGCCGGGAACCTTGGGGCCGAACCCAGCGTCGGCCGCGCCGGGAACCTTGGGGCCGAGGCAAGCGCCGGTCGCGCCGGGACCCTTGGCGCCCAGCCCAGCGTCGGCCGCACCGGGAACCTTGCGTCCGAGCAAAGCGCCGGTCGCGCCGGGACCCTTGGCGCCCAGCCCAGCGCTCGCCGGGGTGACACCGTTGGAGGCTGAGGCGCAGAGGGCGCCGTACCTGCAGAGGACGACACGACGGGTTAGTGAGAGGTTGCATGGAAGAGGGAAGAAGGAGAGGGTCGGGAGCAAGAGGGTGCTCTCGCCGGAGGAGGAGTGGTGCTTGCTTATGCTTACTGGGAGATGGAGATCCTCCGCAGATCGTACCCCGAGGCCTTGGCCGCCGCCTCCAGTGCAGCGCGGGAGACCTTGAGCGCGGGCGCCATGCATGGACGGTACGGTGGAGAAAGAAGGCGAGGTGAGGCGGGCGGGCGGGCGCTTGGCGGCAGGAGAAGGAGGGAGGCGGAAGGAGGAAGAGAGGGAAGGAGGGAGGGAGGCGCGGCGTTGGTGGCGTGGTTTTATAGAGGGAGTCTTGGGTCCGCCACCCACGCCGTCGTGGTTTTGAACGATTTTGAAATCCGGTCTCGTCGTCGCATCCCGGTCAGTCTTGGCGCTTGTTTTTGGGATCGGAGACGGCGGGCAAAAGAAGGAGATCTTTTTCTTCTTCTTTTAGGAGTATTATTTAGCACTAATTGATGATTTTGTGCGTGTGTGTGTGTGCAGTGCAGTGCAGCGGTGGTCTCTTCGTACCGTTCCCCGAGGGCGATGGAAAGCCTCACCCGCTTACCCTCCGACCGGGCCCACCAGCCAGTCAGTGATACGGCGGGTGGCGTGACCAGCAAGCCAGAATGGATGGGTGGATGGATCAGGCCGCTGGTTCACCCGCGGCACTCCCTCGCCGTGCCCTCTTGGCAAATTCATTGATGGCCTTGGCTTGCTGCGTGGATGCTGTGGGGAGGCAAACGGAAAAGAAAAAGGCAACCCAACTGTGGTGGTGTTCGTGCCCATCGTCAGCGCAGCGCAGGCGGCAGAGGCGGGTTTGACGGCTTCCTTCTTTTCCGTTTTTACCAGGACCGGCACGGCGGCACCCATCCACCAACCCCAACCGTCACGGCTTTCTTTTTTGTCCTTTCGTTTTTACCAGGACCGCCTGTGGCTAAGCTTTTGCACGAATGTGAGATCGACCATGGAAGGAATCAGAGATCTGCGGACGAACCAACGGTCACATAATGTCACGATGCTCCCTCCGTCCAACCGGCCTGGGCAATGTGCAACTTTTGCACACACACACACACACACACACACACACACACACACACACACACACACACACACACACACAAAGAGAGAGAGAGAGAGAGAGAAAGAGAATCATGAGATAGAAAGCAACTATGTGATATGGCAAACTCTTGTGATAAAGCAACAAAGTTTTTTGGAGTTATACAACGCATCTATACAACATTTGCTAATTCAACTAAGAGGTGGAAAATTCTTAATGATAATATAACCGGACCGACTCTCAAGTCATTGTGATCTACACGTTGGGAGAGTCGCATTGACTGTGTTAAAGCTATAAGGTTTCAAATCCCAGAAATAAGGGAGGCTTTGTTACAAGTGGCTGAAACTGATAAGGATCCATTGACAAAGAGTCAAGCTCAATCATTAACAGAACATGAACTTGGTGAATTTGAATTTCTAGCATCATTAATCATCAGGTATGAAATACTATCTGCTATTAATATGATCAGCAAGCAGCTTCAGTCAAAGGATATGATTATTGATATTGCAATTGAGATTGTACACGAGCTGATTTCCTTTTTCACTAAGTATAGAGAAATTGGCTTTTCAAAAGCATTGGAGTCTGCAAAAGAAATTGCAATGGAGCTAAATATTTCCCTAGTGTTCCGCAACAAGCGTAAAATCAAAAGAAAAAGACAATTTGATGAGGCCACATATGACACATCTATTGATCTACAATCTGCAGAGGAGTCATTCAGGGTCAATTAGTTTGTACCTATTGTTGATCAAGCTATAGCTTCACTTAACAAGAGATTTGAACAACATCAGGTGTATGAAAAAACTTTTGGTTTCTTGTTTACTTCTGATAGGCTGCGATCAATTGATGATGATAGTTTGAAAGCTGCTTGTCTTAATCTTGAGAATGCACTTAAGAGGAAAGAACATGAGGATATTGATGGGAATAAGATTCCAGAACATAAGGATATTGACGGGGCGGAATTTTTTATTGAGCTAACCTAGGTCCAAGATTTACTTGAGAAATCCATGGGTCCTATTGATATTTTGAACTATTTGAAGAAGCGCCACCATCTGAGTGCAGCCCCAACAAACGTACCCTAACACCAGAAATCGATGCCAACCCTAACTACCTGCCGGAGCCAAAGCACTCAGGTCCCCACCCCTAGCTGCCGGAGTGGCATGTGGAGGCAGGGGCCAACGAATTCACCCGCGGAGGGAGGAAGGGCAACGGTTTTGGCTGAGCGGCTGGTTTAACGGCTTTACTCGATGACCAAGGTCCAACCACCTACACCCTCCCTCCTTTTTCCTTTTTCTTTTCCATTTCGAAACTAAATTGGCTGATCGTGGCATGATACTAATCCCAAATTCCTACTGATTAACGAATATTTACACTGTAATAAAGCTTATCAACACTTGCGTCCGGTTCAGGGTGTGTACTCGGTTTGATTCGGTTCAGTTTATATGATTTATGGTTTATATGGTTTATGGTTTATACGGTTTTATACCTAGATAAGGTTCGGTTCGATTTCAGTAATAACCAAAGTTGACGAGATGTTTTGAGCCAACACATAACTTTTTCACGTGTAAATACATGGTATACATCATAATAAGAAAACAAAAACAATTAGAAAATGGTAAAGATCGGACGTTGGATAACCAGTCAGGCTAATCACATAAACTCAAGCACTAAATGGGCTAGAAAGTATTGTACTATAGCAACCCATTATGCTTTTGAATCCAAAAAACCTCAATTTTGGTTCATTTCATTTAGCCAAATGGTTTTAGCTTTCTAACAGAAAAAAATGCAAATGGTTTTTAGATTTCAAAACTGAATCTGAAACCGAAAGCTGAAAAAACAAAATTTTGGGTCAGTTTGGTTTATTTGGTTCAGTTTTTTGGTTTTTGGGTCGGTTTTTCACAGCCTGATGTCCTATACATCTCAAAGAGAGCAATTTTATCTTTTCAAACAAGAAAAAAGGTGCAAAAAATGAATCCCGCCTTTGACATTGATTAGGTAACTAGTTGTTTTTGTAGGTGTCGACCACCTCACACAGTTCTCAGGATGAGACGGTGACGTTGCAGTCGTCGGCAAACCCGAGCCAAAACCGTTGTGGAGACGTGGACGCTTTACCCGTGGGCAAACTTGACTCATGGCCATTATGCGCACGGGGATGACACGGTTCGCCGTGACATCGCCGACACATGTGTGGTGGCAGGTTTTCCAATGTGGGTTAGCCAGCTAAGGGTATTAACATAATTGGTCTATTTGAGACACTCCTAAGGGCATGGCCAATCCATAGCCCCAAACTTGATGCCCCGCAGGCATCCTAGCTTCGGATGCCACCGTGGCAGCAGGACTGCTACTTCCATGTGCGAGGTCAAGCTTGTAGAGAAGGTCGGTTCTTCGGTAGAAAAAGGCACGGAGGGGGAGGAAAAGAAGGGAAGGATGAGAGAAATGTGAAGGAGATAGAGACATATGGGGACAAACAATGAGCATGTGAGGCAGCACTACTGTATCTACCATTGCAAGAATTGTGTATGAGTAGCAGCCTCGGTTATCTCAGGCCTATTTGATAGGGCATCTGTCTTCTTTCGCTTCCATTGATCATGCCCTAATAGATATGTGTTTGTTTAACAAAAGATGGGTCCAGCCAAACCAAATGCATACTATATGAATTCCAGCATCATCATCACCACCAAAAAAACACCATCACCATTGATGTATACTACGCAACTTTATTCTTGTATACTTTGTTGGGCCTCCAAGCGCAGAGTTTTGTAGGACAGTAGCAATTTTCCCTCAAGTGGATGATCCAAGGTTTATCAATCCGTGGGAGGTGTAGGATGAAGATGGTCTCTCTCAAACACCCCTGCAATCAAATACAAGAAATCTCTTGTGTCCCCAACACACCCAATACAATGGCAAATTGTATAGGTGCACTAATTCGACGAAGAGATGGTGATACAAGTGCAATATGGATGGTAGATGTAGGTTTTTGTAATCTGAAAAAATATAAAAACAGCAAGGTAGCAAGTTACAAAAGTGAGCACAAACGGTATTGCAATGCTTGAAAACAAGGCCTAGGGTATGTACTTTCGCTAGTGCAATCTCTCAACAATGCTAATATAATTGGATCACATAACCATCCCTCAACGTGCAACGAAGAATCACTCCAAAGTTCTTATCTAGCTCACCTTAAAGTTATCCTTTCCAATCGATCTATTCAAGAGTTCGTACTAAGATAACATCAAGTTATCCTTTCCGTTCAATCTATCTAAGAGTTCGTACTAGAATAACACCATATGATATGCATCAACCAACTCTAATGTCACCTAGATACTCTAATGTCACCACAAGTATCCATGAGTTAATTATACGATACGCATCAAACAATTTCAGATTCATAATACTCAATCCAACACAAAGAACCTCAAAGAGTGCCCCAAGATTTCTACCGAGGAAAGTAGGACAAGAACGTGTATCAACCCCTATGCATAGATTACCCCAATGTCACCTCGGGAATCCGCAAGTTGAGTACCAAAACATATATCAAGTGAATCAATAGAACACCCCATTGTCACCACGGGTATCCACATGCAAGACATATATCAAGTGTTCTCAAATCCAATATTCAATCCAACATAACGATATCTCAAAGGGAAAGATTCAATTCATCACAACATGATAGCAAGGGAATAACATCATGTGATCCGACTATATTAACAAAGCCCGTGATACATCAAGATCGTGACATCTCAAGAACATGAGAGAGAGAGAGATTGAACACATAGCTACTGGTACATACCCTCAGCCCCGAGGGTGGACTACTCCCTCCTCGTCATGGCCTCCGCCGGGATGATGAAGATGGCCACCGGAGATGATCTACCCTCTCCGGCAGGGTACTGGAACGCCTCCAGATTGGTTTTTCATCGATATGGAGATTTGCGGCGGCGGAACGAGGAGTCTAGGGTTATTTCTGATGGTTTCTATATTTATAGGATTTTTGGGCGTCGGTTTAACGCCAAGATGGGCCACGAGAAGGGCACGATACACCAGGGCGCGCCTGGGCCCTCTGGCGCGCCCTGGTGGGTTGTGCCCACCTCGTGGATCTTCTCCGGTGGTTTTTCGCTCCAATATTTCTTATTTGATCCAGAAAAAATCACCAAAAAGTTTCGGGCGATTCCGAGAACTTTCATTTTCTGCACAAGAACAACACCACTATAATTCTGCTGAAAACATCGTCAGTCCGGGTTAGTTCTAAATAAATCATATAAAGTGCATCAAAATCATATAAAAGTATTGTAAACATAGGTGAATATGGCATGAATACTTCATAAATTATCGATACGTTGGAGACGTATCAGCATACCCCAAGCTTAATTCCTACTCGTCCTCGAGTAGGTAAATGATAAAAGAAATAATTTATGAAGTGTGAATGCTAGCATAGTGCATAAGTTCGATCAATGATAATTTCAACCACTTTTCCTAGCATCATAACAACAACTCTTTCTCATAAAACTCATCATGATGAAGTAGCAACCAATTCACATGTTACGGTTCAAACAATGAATTCTCTTGAAACTTAACAACCTATGTTCTTAGTCACCAAATAAAAGGCAATTCAACTTATTGTCAACAAAGTCTAAGTAAGAGCTCCACATACTCAATCATCATATAGTCTTCTATGATTGCTAGTACTCAAAGCATATTCTTAGAACAAATGGCATCCATCGAACACAGAGAAAGATAGGGGCTTAATGTTTCGCCTCCCAACTCATTTATCATAGAGATAATTGTCAACAATAATAAGTCATGATCAAATATATTCGACTGGCCATATGTGTTTGGATCTTTCCCCATCACATGATGCTTGCCAACTAATAGACTGAGGTTGGAATAAGAAGTTTACTCAACATGAATAGCAAATAACATGAAAGTAGATAGATTGTCCCTTCGCAGAGGGAAGCAGGGATTTGCAAAGGTGCCAGAGCTCAAAGCTTAAATCAGAGATAAATATAATTTTTGGAGGTGCACCCTTCCTGTCAACATTACGACCAAAAGTTATCAATATCTTCCATGTTAAACACATTAGCGGCGGTTCCCAAGCGGTAAAAGTAAAGGTTTACTCCCCCTCCACCAACAAACACACTCCACGGCTAGCCGAATCCACGGGTACCGTCCATACCAACAACATTCCTGGGGGAGTTTTGTTTAATTATTTGCATTTTTTTATTTCGGGACTGGGAATCCTTATTACCGCCCCTCTCGTGCAAGGACGAGTGAATAAACACTCATCATGAGAATAACCCGCTTAACATGGAAGATACTGACCGCCCCCTGTCGCTCCATGAGCGGTCCAGGCACACAAAACAGGTGTTCATTTGAAATTTTAGAGGTGGCACATGCAAATTTACTTGGAATGGCAGTGAAATACCATATATAGGTAGGTATGGTGGACTCTTATGGAAGAAACTTCGCTCAAGGATTTGTATGCACAAGTAGTATCTCTACTTAGTACGAAGTGTTGGCTAGCAAAAGGTTCTAAACAAGCACCACATGTTGGAGGATCCATAACAATATAACTTCTATGCAAATATACACAACCATAACTCATTACGTTGTCTTCCTTGTCCAACTTTAACTAATTTGCTCAAGTTTGAAAATAATTAATGGGTATTCACAATCATAGAAGATGTCCAAGATAAAATATTTGTATGTGAAAGTTCTCTTCCTTATACTAATCATCCACGAATTGCTTGTATGACCAATATTGTGATTGTCAAACTTCAATAGATTTTACTTTCTAAACCAGATGTGAAACTACTACTAAGCATAAATCACATTGATAATTTCAGGTTTATGATATTCAATTCATTCACAATTTACTCATAGGATATAAGTGAAGCACAAGAGTAAACATCAAACTACTCTTCAAAAGATATAACTGAAGATCAATGAGTAGTCAAACAATTAAGTAGCTATATGAGGGCTCTCTCTCAATAAATATTTTCAGATCTGAGTATTTTATTAAACAGCAAGAAAAATAAAAATAGCACTCCAAGAATAGCACGCATCATGTGAACGAATAAAAATTTAGGCTCAACATAGGCTAACCGATAATTGTTGATGAAGAGAGGTGGGATGCGTAGCATCCCCAAGCTTAGATGCTTGAGACTTCTTGAAATATTTACTTGGGGTGCCTTGGGCATACCCAAGCTTTAGCTTTTGTATCTCGTTCAATCCTCTCATATCATGCTTTCACCTATTCTCAAAAACTTCATCCACACAAAACTCGAAAAGAACTCGTGAGATAGGTTAGTTCGCATAAGAATAAATCAACACTTCATGTACTGCCAAGACAAGTTGCACAATAATTTTCAAACATCATCTACTGTTTACTATCATTTCCACAATTTATATCTACCAATATAGGCTATGGAAACTATAGGATAAGTAGATAACAAAACTATGACAGCAATCTGTCCAAACAGAACAGTATGTAGCAATTTATGAAAACAGTGTACTTATGTAACTCAAATAATTATGAAAATTTAGTACATGCTAAATAATTTATATGAAAATACTGTGTAAAAATTTCAGAAACTTTCCACGTTCCACTAAAATATGAAAATTCAAACACTACAGCAAAAGTTTCTGTTTTTACACAGCACACATCAAACATGCAATTCAAGCATCCTAAAAGCAATTCTTGGAACTTTTTATTGAAAAAAAAGATTATAAATAACAGCTAACAGAAAATAACAAAATATAATGATGATCCAAGCAAAGAACATATCATGTGACGAATGAAACTATAGCTCCAAGTAAGATATACCGATAGTGTTGAAGACGAAAGAGGGGATGCCTTCCGGGGCATCCCCAAGCTTAGACGCTTGAGTCTTCCATGGATATTACCTTGGCGGTGCCTTGGGCATACCCAAGCTTAGGTTCTTGTCACTCCTTATTCTCCTCATATCGGTGTCTCACCCAAAACTTGAAAACTCCAATCACACAAAACTTAACGAAACTTCGTGAGAAGGGTTAGTGTAATAAAGATAAACCATTCACTTAGGTACTGTCAAGATAAGATTCATAATTGTTCCCACATGATACCTACTGTATTCTATCATTCCCATAATTTATACCACTGAATATAAGCTATGGGAACACTAAAACAAGCAAACTATGCATGCAAAACAGAATCTGTCAAAAAAAGAAGAGTCTGTAAAGATCTGTATTATAGCCATACTTCCCTGTCTTGAAAAATTCTTAAAAATTAGGACAACCTGAAGAATTTGGATATGAAGACTTTTTAAAAATTTGAGATCATTATCACGCTCCAGTAAAAAATGACAATTCCTGTACTGAAGTCAAAAGTTTCTGTTTTGGTTCAGCATCAATTCTACTCATCTTGTGAGTCATCCCAAAGGCTTTACTTGGCACTTTATTGAAATAAAAGGCAAAAAACATGATTACTACAGTAGCTTAATCATGTGAACACACAAAACAGAAAGGAAACGTGTTGGGTTGTCTCCCAACAAGCGCTTTTCTTTAAAGCCTTTTAGCTAGGCATGATGATTTCAATGATGCTCGTATAGGAATAAAAGTTGAAAATGCAAGAGAGCATCATGAATCACATGACAAGCACATTTAAGTCTAACCCACTTCCTATGCATAGGGATTTTGTGATCAAACAATTTATGAGAGCAAGAATCAACTAGCATAGAAAGGCAAAACAAGTGCAACTTCAAAACTTTGAACACATAGAGAGGAAACTTGATATTATTGCAATTCCTACAAGCATATGTTCCTCCCTCATAGTAATTTCCAGTAGCATCATGAAGGAATTTCACAATATAACTATCACATAAAGCATTCTTTTCATGATCTACACGCATAGAAAATTTATTACTCTCCACATAAGCAATTTTCTTCTCATTCATCGTAGTGGGAGCAAACTCAACAAAATAACTATCATGAGACACTTGATTGACATAACCACATGCAATATTAAAATAATGATGACAAGTTTCATGGTTACTATCACTATTTATAGCATACATGTCATCATCATAATCATCATAGATAGGAGGCATGCCATCATCATAATAAATTTTCTCATCAAAACTTGGGGGACTAAAAATATCATCTTCATCAAACATAGCATCCCCAAGCTTGTGGCTTTGCATATCATTAGCATCATGGATATTCAAAGAATTCATACTAACAATATTGCTATCATGCTCAACATTCAAGGAATTCTCATTAAGTATTTTCATAATTTCTTCCTCTACCAATTGAGCACAACTTTCTGAATCCTTATTTTTATGAAAGACATTATAAAGACGAAACAAATAATGCAACCTAAACTCCATTTTTTTGTAGTTTTATTTTATAAAAACCAAACTAGTGAAAAACAAGAAACTAAAAGATTTAATTGCAAGATCTAAAGATATACCTTCAAGCACTCACCTCCCCGGCAACGGCGCCAGAAAAGAGCTTGATGTCTACTACGCAACTTTATTCTTGTAGACTTTGTTGGGCCTCCAAGCGCAGAGTTTTGCAGGATAGTAGCAATTTTTCCCTCGAGTGGATGACCTAAGGTTTATCAATCCGTGGGAGGTGTAGGATGAAAATGGTCTCTCTCAAACAACCCTGCAATCAAATACAATAAATCTCTTGTGTCCCCAACACACCCAATACAATGGAAATTGTATAGGTGCACTAGTTCGGCGAAGAGATGGTGATACAAGTGCAATATGGATGGTAGATATAGGTTTTTGTAATCTGAAAATATAAAAACAGCAAGGTAGCAAGTAACAAAAGTGAGCACAAATAGTATTGCAATGCTTGAAAACAAGGCCTTCTTCTGGCCCTGGCCCTGGACCTTCTCCCTTCGCACCACCTGCAATGTACAGAATAGACACTGGTTTTATCATTCATATCAATCGGCTGGAAACGGACGGGAACAGAGAACAACAAACAAGCAAACAGTCAATTTGAGTAATAAGCAATCAAACAAGCAAAATAGTAAAAGAAAGAGCAGAAGAATGGTAGACACCTTGCGCCGCCTCGAGTCTGCGCGCTGCAGCTCGGCGATCCACCTCGGCAATGATCTCCGACTGCCAAGCCCGTTTCACGAAGGGCGAGAAGTAAAGGGCCAACATCAGCAGGCTTGCAGTTCCCGTGACCATGGTCCCGATGATCATTCTCCCTAACCGAATCCTGTAATCCCTGAAACATGCAAACGCTAGCCCAAGTTTAATAAAATCCTACCAGCACAATGGCTATCCATTTGAAGCAATAGGAAGCAGGGTTCAAGAAATACATACTCAGCTTCCCTCTTCATCGTTGCGACCTCGTTGGAGAGCTTGTAGTGCATCTGCTTAACATGTTCCGTTCTCTTGTGGAACGATTCCTCCATTTCGATGCAGACGGCCTTTATCTTGGCGCACTCAGCGGCGCACTCAACGCAGCCGGGAGCAGTGGCAGTGCTCTTGGTGCAGAAGTCGGCCCTGCGCGCGAAACGAAAACAAGCGAGCAGAGATTAGCGTGCGCTCCGGAAAGGACCAAGTCCACGTTCATCCCGGGGCAGAGCACCGATGGCAGAGAAGAGCAAGCGGAAAGCAAACGGACCTGATGCCGAACATGCCGCTTGTGGCGCCGCCGCGTCCATGCCCGCCGGCGGCCGGAGCTCCGACGCTGCGCAGTCAAAGACAAACCAAAGGGTTGAGATTACGAGCCTAGCGCCGACCGCGCCGGGGCCCTTGTCGCCGAGCCCAGCGCCGGCCGCACCGGGACCCTTGGTGCCGATCCCAGCGCCGGCCGCGCCGGGGGCCTTGTCGCCGAGCCCAGCGCCGACCGCGCCGGGGCCCTTGTCGCCGAGCCCAGCGCCGGTCGCGCCGGGGCCCTTGTCGCCGAGCCCAGCGCCGGCCGCGCCGGGACCCTTGGTGCCGAGCCCAGCGCCGGCCGCGCCGGGGGCCTTGTCGCCGAGCCCAGCGCCGACCGCGCCGGGGCCCTTGTCGCCGAGCCCAGCGCCGGTCGCGCCGGGACCCTTGGCGCCGAACCCAGCGTCGGCCGCGCCGGGAACCTTGGGGCCGAACTGATGGGGAACGTTGCATGGGAAACAAAAATTTTCCTACGCACACACAAGATCTATCCATGGTGATGAGCATCTACGAGAGGGAGAGTGAATCTACATACCCTTGTAGATCGCTAAGCGGAAGCGTTAATAAACGCGGTTGATGTAGTCGAACGTCTCCGCGATCCAAATCGCAAGTCGTCCCTCGATCCGATCACGAACTAGTGCCGAACGGACGGCACCTCCGCGTTCAACACACGTACGGCTTGATGACGCCTTCACCTCCTCGATCCAGCGAGCGATGATGAAGTAGTGGTTGTGTTCCAGCAGCACGACGGCGTGGTGATGGTGGTAAGGAACAATCTCTGCAGGGCTTCGCCAAGCACTACGGAGATTATGACGGAGGAACTAGAGGGTTAGGGTTGCCGCACACGGCTTGGGGAAATCTTAATGTGTCCCGTGTGCTAGCCCTGCCCCTCTATTTATATGTTGAGCCTTGGGGTCTAAACTTGGAGTAAAAGCCTCCTCCGGGTCGGTTTTGCCCGCACAAGGTCGGTTTGGCCCGCAGGGAAAGAGTCCAACTCGGATCCCTGCCGAACCGTGCACAGCCGCGCACAAGCGGTAGTACCGCTTCACACAAGCGGTAGTACCGCTTGGGCGGTAGTACCGCTTCACACAAGCGGTAGTACCGCTCGGGCGGTAGTACCGCTTCACTTAGACTATTGTTCTTAGATAATGAGTTTAGTTAATCATATTTAAAAAACTCCCACTCAAATTGACATCCCTCCGATCATTCGAGTGTAACATGATCCAAATCCACCAACTCAAGTCCGATCATCACGTGAGTTGAGGTGGTTTCAATGGTGAACATCTTCATGTTGATCATATCTACTATATGACTCATGTTCGACCTTTCGGTCTCTTGTGTTCCGAGGCCATGTCTGTACATGCTAGGCTCGTCAAGTTTAACCCGAGTGTTCCGCACGTGTAACATGGCTTGCACCCGTTGTATGCGAACGTAGAGTCTATCACACCCGATCATCACGGCGTGTCTCGAAACGACGAACTTTCGCAACGGTGCACACTTGGGGAGAACACAATTTATCTTGAAATTTAAGTGAGGGATCACCTTATAATGCTACCGTCGTCCTAAGCAAAATAAGATGCATAAAAGGATTAACATCACATGCAAATCATAAGTGACATGATATGGCCATGAACTTGTGCTTTTGATCTCCATCTCCAAAGCACCGGCATGATCTCCATCGTCACCGGCATGACACCATGATCTCCATCATCTTGATCTCCATCAACGTGTCGCCATAAGGTTGTCGCGCCGACTGTTGCTTCCACGACTATAGCTAACGTTTAGCGATAAAGTAAAGCATTACATAGCGCTTAATGATTGACACGCAGGTCATACAATAATTAAAGACAACTCTATGGCTCCTGCCAGTTGCCGTACTCATCGACATGCAAGTCGTGATATTCTATACAATACATGATCATCTCATACATCACATATATCTCATCATGTAATTGGCCATATCACATCACAACATACCCTGCAAAAACAAGTTAGACGTCCTCTAATTGTTGTTGCAAATTTTACGTGGTTGCTACGGGTTTGCAAGAACCGTTCTTACCTACGCAAAACCACAACGTGGTGTAGTGATTGCTTTTTGATCTTCTAAAAGAACCCTCTTCATTGAACCGATTCAACTAAAGTGAGAGAGACAGACACCTGCCAGTCACCTTTATGCAACAAGTGCACGCAGCGGTGAAACCAGTCTCGCGTAAGCGTACGCGTAATGTCGGTCCAGGCCGCTTCATCTCACAATACCGCGGAATCAAGTATCAACTAGTAACGGCAAGCAATATGTATACACCCACGCCCACAACTCGTTTGTGTTCTACTCGAGATCTCATCTACGCATAGACCTAGCTCATGATGCCACTGATGGGGAACGTTGCATGGGAAACAAAAATTTTCCTACGCACACACAAGATCTATCCATGGTGATGAGCATCTACGAGAGGGAGAGTGAATCTACATACCCTTGTAGATCGCTAAGCGGAAGCGTTAATAAACGCGGTTGATGTAGTCGAACGTCTCCGCGATCCAAATCGCAAGTCGTCCCTCGATCCGATCACGAACTAGTGCCGAACGGACGGCACCTCCGCGTTCAACACACGTACGGCTTGATGACGCCTTCACCTCCTCGATCCAGCGAGCGATGATGAAGTAGTGGTTGAGTTCCAGCAGCACGACGGCGTGGTGATGGTGGTAAGGAACAATCTCTGCAGGGCTTCGCCAAGCACTACGGAGATTATGACGGAGGAACTAGAGGGTTAGGGTTGCCGCACACGGCTTGGGGAAATCTTAATGTGTCCCGTGTGCTAGCCCTGCCCCTCTATTTATATGTTGAGCCTTGGGGTCTAAACTTGGAGTAAAAGCCTCCTCCGGGTCGGTTTTGCCCGCACAAGGTCGGTTTGGCCCGCAGGGAAAGAGTCCAACTCGGATCCCTGCCGAACCGTGCACAGCCGCGCACAAGCGGTAGTACCGCTTCACACAAGCGGTAGTACCGCTTGGGCGGTAGTACCGCTTCACACAAGCGGTAGTACCGCTCGGGCGGTAGTACCGCTTCACCAAGCGGTAGTACCGCGCCGGCGGTAGTACCGCTTCACCAAGCGGTAGTACCGCTTACGCGGCAGCAAAACTACTTTTGCACTTCCCAATACCTTGTGGGCTTTATCCCTTTGGCTCATATAAAGTGTTGCTGCACCCGAACACTTCGGTAAACATCCGGAACCCCTTCCGGTGAACTCCGGAACCCTTCCAGAGATCAAAACACTATTATCACATATATCAATCTTTACCTCCGGACTATTCCGGAGATCCTCGTCATGTCCGGGATCTTATCCGGGACTCCGAACAACTTTCGGTCACCAACATAACAACTCAATTATACTAATCGTCACCAAACGTTAAGTGTGTAGACCCTGCGGGTTCGAGAACTATGTAGACATGACCGAGACACCTCTACGGCCAATAACCAATAGCGGGACCTGGATGCCCATATTGGCTCCTACATATTCTACGAAGATCTTTTATCGGTCGAACCTCTATGTCAAGGATTCAGTTAATCCCGTATGCTGTTCCCTTTGTTCTTCGGTATGTTACTTGCCCGAGATTCGATCGTCGGTATCACTATACCTAGTTCAATCTCGTTACCGGCAAGTCTCCTTACTCGTTCCGTAATACAAGATCTCGTGGCTAACACTTTTAGTCACATTGCTTGCAAGGCTCATTGTGATGTTGTATTACCGAGTGGGCCCTGAGATACCTCTCCGTCATACGGAGTAACAAATCCCAGTCTTGATCCATGCCAACCCAACAGACACCCTCGGAGATACCTGTAGAGCACCTTTATAGTCACCCAGTTACGTTGCGACGTTTGATACACACAAGGTATTCCTCCGGTGTTAGTGAGTTGCATGATCTCATGGTCAAAGGAACAGATACTTGACATGCAGAAAACAATAGCAATAAACTGACACGATCAAATGCTACGTTTACAGTTTGGGTCTTGTCCATCACGTCATTCTCCTAATGATGTGATCCCGTTATCAAATGACATCTCATGTCTATGGCTAGGAAACCTTAACCATCTTTGATCAACGAGCTAGTCAACTAGAGGCTTACTAGGGACACAGTGTTGTCTATGTACCCACACATGTATTTGAGTTTCCAATCAATACAATTATAGCATGGATAATAAACGATTATCATGAACAAGGAAATATAATAATAACCAATTTATTATTGCCTCTAGGGCATATTTCCAACAGTCTCCCACTTGCACTAGAGTCAATAATCTAGTTCACATCACTATGTGATTTACATTGTAATGAATCGAACACCCATGCAGTTCTGGTGTTGTTCATGTTTAGCCCTTGGAAGAGGTTTAGTCAACGGATCTGCAACATTTAGATCCGTGTGTACTTTGCAAATATTTATGTCGTCCTCCTTGATGTAATCGCGGATGGAATTGAAACGTCGTTTTATGTGTCTGGTCCTCTTGTGAAATCTTGGTTCCTTGGCTAGAGCAATGGCACCAGTATTATCACAAAACAGAGTCATTGGGTTAAGCGCACTAGGCACTACTCCAAGATCTGTCATGAACTCCTTCATCCAGACACCTTCCTTCGCCGCCTCCGAGGCTGCGATGTACTCCGCTTCGCATGTAGAATCAGCTACCACGCTTTGCTTGGAACTGCACCAGCTAACCGCACCCCCATTAAGAATAAATACGTATCCGGTTTGCGACTTAGAGTCATCCGGATCAGTGTCAAAGCTTGCATCGACGTAACCCTTTACGACGAGCTCTTGATCACCTCCATAAACGAGAAACATGTCCTTAGTCCTTTTCAGGTACTTCAGGATATTCTTGACCGCCGTCCAGTGTTCCATTCCTGGATCACTTTGAAACCTTCCGGTCATACTTATGGCAAGGCTGACATCGGGTCTTGTGCACAGCATTGCATACATGATAGAGCCTATGGCTGAAGCATAGGGGATGACACTCATCTTTTCTCTATCTTCTGCAGTCACTGGGCATTGAGTCTTACTCAACTTCACACCTTGCAAAACAGGCAAGAACCCCTTCTTGGACTGATCCATTTTGAACTTCTTCAAAATCTTATCAAGGTATGTGCTTTGTGAAAGTCCTATTAAGCGTCTTGATCTATCTCTATAGATCTTGATGCCTAATATGAAAGCAGCTTCTCCTAGGTCCTTCATTGAAAAACTCTTGTTCAAATATTCCTTTACGCTTTCCAGCATTTCTATATTGTTTCCAATCAGCAATATGTCATCCACATATAACATTAGAAACGCTATAGAGCTCCCACTCACTTTCTTGTAAATACAAGCTTCTCCGTAAACTTGTATAAACTCGAACGCTTTGATCACCTCATCAAAACGAAGATTCCAACTCCGAGATGCTTGCACCAGTCCATAAATGGATCGCTGGAGTTTGCAAACTTTGTCAGCATTCTCTGGATCGACAAAACCTTCTGGTTGCATCATATACAACTCTTCCTTAAGGTAACCGTTAAGGAACGCTGTTTTGACATCCATCTGCCAAATTTCATAATCGAAAAAGGCAGCTATTGCTAACATGATTCTGACGGACTTAAGCATCGCTACGGGTGAGAAGGTCTCATCGTAGTCAACTCCTTGAACTTGTGAAAAACCCTTTGCCACAAGTCGAGCTTTATAGACGGTGACATTACCGTCCGCGTCCGTCTTCCTCTTAAAGATCCATTTGTTCTGAATGGCCTTACGCCCTTCAGGTAATACTTCCAAAGTCCATACTTTGTTTTCATACATGGATCCCATCTCGGATTTCATGGCCTCTAACCACTTCTCGGAATCCGGGCTCATCATCGCTTCTCCATAGCTCGTAGGTTCATCGTTGTCTAACAACATGACCTCTAAGACAGGGTTGCCGTACCACTCAGGAGCAGTACGCGTCCTTGTCGACCTACGAGGTTCGATAGCAACTTGATCCAAAGCTTCATGATCATCATCATTAACTTCCTCTTCAGCTAATGTAGGCTCCACAGAAACAACTTTCTGCGCTGCGCTACTCTCAGGTTGAAGTAAAGGTTCAACAACCTCATCAAGTTCTATCTTCCTCCCACTCAATTCTTTCGAGAGAAACTCTTTCTCAAGAAATGCTCCGTTTTTAGCGACAAACACTTTGCCTTCGGATCTGAGGTAGAAGGTATACCCAACTGTCTCTTTTGGGTATCCTATGAAGACGCATTTCTCCGCTTTGGGTTCCAGCTTTTCAGGCTGAAGCTTTTTGACATAAGCATCACATCCCCAAACTTTAAGAAACGACAGCTTTGGCTTCTTGTCAAACCAAAGTTCATATGGCGTCGTCTCAACGGATTTCGATGGTGCCCTATTTAAAGTGAATGCAGCTGTCTCTAATGCATAACCCCAAAACGATAGTGGCAAATCGGCAAGAGACATCATAGATCGCACCATATCCAATAAGGTTCGATTACGACGTTCGGACACACCATTACGCTGTGGTGTTCCAGGCGGTGTTAATTGTGAAACAATTCCACACTGTCTTAAGTGACTGCCAAACTCATAACTCAGATATTCTCCTCCTCGATCAGATCGTAGGAATTTAATCTTCTTGTTACGATGATTCTCAACTTCACTCTGAAATTGTTTGAACTTTTCAAATGTTTCAGACTTGTGTTTCATTAAGTAAATATACCCATATCTACTTAAGTCATCAGTGAAGGTGAGAAAGTAACGATAACCACCGCGCGCCTCAATACTCATCGGACCGCACACATCAGTATGTATGATTTCCAACAAGTCACTTGCCCGTTCCATTGTTCCAGAGAACGGCGTTTTAGTCATCTTGCCCATGAGGCATGGCTCACATGTGTCAAGTGATTCAAAATCAAGTGACTCCAAAAGTCCATCAGCATGGAGCTTCTTCATGCGTTTTACGCCAATATGACCTAAACGGCAGTGCCACAAGAAAGTGGTATTATCATTATCAATTCTATATCTTTTGGCATCAATGTTATGAACATGTGTATCATTACTATCGAGATTCAATAAGAATAAACCCCTCACATCGGGTGCATGACCATAAAAGATATTACTCATATAAATAGAACAACCATTATTCTCTGATTTAAATGAGTAACCGTCTCGCAATAAACAAGATCCAGATATAATGTTCATGCTTAACGCAGGCACTAAATAACAATTATTCAGGTTCATCACTAATCCCGATGGTAATCGAAGAGCGAGCGTGCCGACGGCGATCACATCAACCTTGGAACCATTTCCCACGCGCATCGTCACTTCGTCCTTTGCCAGCCTCCGTCTATTCCGCAGTTCCTGTTTTGAGTTGCAAATATGAGCAACCGCACCGGTATCAAATACCCAGGCACTACAACGAGAGTTGGTAAGGTACACATCAATAACATGTATATCATATATACCTTGTTTGTTGTTGGCCGCCTTCTTGTCAGCCAAATACTTGGGGCAATTCCGCTTCCAGTGTCCAGTTCCCTTGCAATGAAAACACACAGTTTCTGGTTTGGGTCCAGCCTTGGGTTTCTTCACGAGAGGAGCAACTGCTTTGCCACTCTGCTTGGAGTTACCCTTCTTACCCTTGCCATTTTTCTTGAAACTAGTGGTTTTATTGACCATCAACACTTGATGCTCCTTCTGAATTTCAGACTCAGCGGCTTTCAGCATCGCAAACAGCTCGGCGACTGACTTGTTCATCCCGTGCATGTTATAGTTCAACACGAAGCTCTTGTAGCTAGGTGGCAATGATTGAAGAACTCTGTCAGTGATAGCCTCTGGCGGAAGGGGCATCCCTAACTCAGCCAGACGGGTGGAGTACCCAGACATTCTGAGCACGTGATCACTGATAGACCCGTTCTCCTCCATCTTGCAAGCATAGAACTTATCGGAGATCTCATATCTCTCGATCCGGGGATTCTTCTGAAAGATAAACTTCAACTCCTGGAACATCTCATATGCTCCATGACGTTCAAAACGTCTTTGAAGTCCCGGTTCTAAGCCATACAACATTGCACATTGAACTATTGAGTAATCATCAGAACGAGCCTGCCAGGCGTTCACAACGTCTAGAGACTCAACTGGAGCGGGTGGATCACCAAGCGGTGCATCAAGGACATAAGCCTTCTGGGAAGCCGTAAGGATAATCCTTAGATTACGGGCCCAGTCCACAAAGTTACTTCCATCATCTTTCAACTTAGCTTTCTCTAGGAACGCATTAAAATTCAGGGGTGCTACTGCGCGAGCCATGATCTACAACATAAATATAGCAAAGACAACTTAGACTATTGTTCTTAGATAATGAGTTTAGTTAATCATATTTAAAAAACTCCCACTCAAATTGACATCCCTCCGATCATTCGAGTGTAACATGATCCAAATCCACCAACTCAAGTCCGATCATCACGTGAGTTGAGGTGGTTTCAATGGTGAACATCTTCATGTTGATCATATCTACTATATGACTCATGTTCGACCTTTCGGTCTCTTGTGTTCCGAGGCCATGTCTGTACATGCTAGGCTCGTCAAGTTTAACCCGAGTGTTCCGCACGTGTAACATGGCTTGCACCCGTTGTATGCGAACGTAGAGTCTATCACACCCGATCATCACGGCGTGTCTCGAAACGACGAACTTTCGCAACGGTGCACACTTGGGGAGAACACAATTTATCTTGAAATTTAAGTGAGGGATCACCTTATAATGCTACCGTCGTCCTAAGCAAAATAAGATGCATAAAAGGATTAACATCACATGCAAATCATAAGTGACATGATATGGCCATGAACTTGTGCTTTTGATCTCCATCTCCAAAGCACCGGCATGATCTCCATCGTCACCGGCATGACACCATGATCTCCATCATCTTGATCTCCATCAACGTGTCGCCATAAGGTTGTCGCGCCGACTGTTGCTTCCACGACTATAGCTAACGTTTAGCGATAAAGTAAAGCATTACATAGCGCTTAATGATTGACACGCAGGTCATACAATAATTAAAGACAACTCTATGGCTCCTGCCAGTTGCCGTACTCATCGACATGCAAGTCGTGATATTCTATACAATACATGATCATCTCATACATCACATATATCTCATCATGTAATTGGCCATATCACATCACAACATACCCTGCAAAAACAAGTTAGACGTCCTCTAATTGTTGTTGCAAATTTTACGTGGTTGCTACGGGTTTGCAAGAACCGTTCTTACCTACGCAAAACCACAACGTGGTGTAGTGATTGCTTTTTGATCTTCTAAAAGAACCCTCTTCATTGAACCGATTCAACTAAAGTGAGAGAGACAGACACCTGCCAGTCACCTTTATGCAACAAGTGCACGCAGCGGTGAAACCAGTCTCGCGTAAGCGTACGCGTAATGTCGGTCCAGGCCGCTTCATCTCACAATACCGCGGAATCAAGTATCAACTAGTAACGGCAAGCAATATGTATACACCCACGCCCACAACTCGTTTGTGTTCTACTCGAGATCTCATCTACGCATAGACCTAGCTCATGATGCCACTGATGGGGAACGTTGCATGGGAAACAAAAATTTTCCTACGCACACACAAGATCTATCCATGGTGATGAGCATCTACGAGAGGGAGAGTGAATCTACATACCCTTGTAGATCGCTAAGCGGAAGCGTTAATAAACGCGGTTGATGTAGTCGAACGTCTCCGCGATCCAAATCGCAAGTCGTCCCTCGATCCGATCACGAACTAGTGCCGAACGGACGGCACCTCCGCGTTCAACACACGTACGGCTTGATGACGCCTTCACCTCCTCGATCCAGCGAGCGATGATGAAGTAGTGGTTGAGTTCCAGCAGCACGACGGCGTGGTGATGGTGGTAAGGAACAATCTCTGCAGGGCTTCGCCAAGCACTACGGAGATTATGACGGAGGAACTAGAGGGTTAGGGTTGCCGCACACGGCTTGGGGAAATCTTAATGTGTCCCGTGTGCTAGCCCTGCCCCTCTATTTATATGTTGAGCCTTGGGGTCTAAACTTGGAGTAAAAGCCTCCTCCGGGTCGGTTTTGCCCGCACAAGGTCGGTTTGGCCCGCAGGGAAAGAGTCCAACTCGGATCCCTGCCGAACCGTGCACAGCCGCGCACAAGCGGTAGTACCGCTTCACACAAGCGGTAGTACCGCTTGGGCGGTAGTACCGCTTCACACAAGCGGTAGTACCGCTCGGGCGGTAGTACCGCTTCACCAAGCGGTAGTACCGCGCCGGCGGTAGTACCGCTTCACCAAGCGGTAGTACCGCTTACGCGGCAGCAAAACTACTTTTGCACTTCCCAATACCTTGTGGGCTTTATCCCTTTGGCTCATATAAAGTGTTGCTGCACCCGAACACTTCGGTAAACATCCGGAACCCCTTCCGGTGAACTCCGGAACCCTTCCAGAGATCAAAACACTATTATCACATATATCAATCTTTACCTCCGGACTATTCCGGAGATCCTCGTCATGTCCGGGATCTTATCCGGGACTCCGAACAACTTTCGGTCACCAACATAACAACTCAATTATACTAATCGTCACCAAACGTTAAGTGTGTAGACCCTGCGGGTTCGAGAACTATGTAGACATGACCGAGACACCTCTACGGCCAATAACCAATAGCGGGACCTGGATGCCCATATTGGCTCCTACATATTCTACGAAGATCTTTTATCGGTCGAACCTCTATGTCAAGGATTCAGTTAATCCCGTATGCTGTTCCCTTTGTTCTTCGGTATGTTACTTGCCCGAGATTCGATCGTCGGTATCACTATACCTAGTTCAATCTCGTTACCGGCAAGTCTCCTTACTCGTTCCGTAATACAAGATCTCGTGGCTAACACTTTTAGTCACATTGCTTGCAAGGCTCATTGTGATGTTGTATTACCGAGTGGGCCCTGAGATACCTCTCCGTCATACGGAGTAACAAATCCCAGTCTTGATCCATGCCAACCCAACAGACACCCTCGGAGATACCTGTAGAGCACCTTTATAGTCACCCAGTTACGTTGCGACGTTTGATACACACAAGGTATTCCTCCGGTGTTAGTGAGTTGCATGATCTCATGGTCAAAGGAACAGATACTTGACATGCAGAAAACAATAGCAATAAACTGACACGATCAAATGCTACGTTTACAGTTTGGGTCTTGTCCATCACATCATTCTCCTAATGATGTGATCCCGTTATCAAATGACATCTCATGTCTATGGCTAGGAAACCTTAACCATCTTTGATCAACGAGCTAGTCAACTAGAGGCTTACTAGGGACACAGTGTTGTCTATGTACCCACACATGTATTTGAGTTTCCAATCAATACAATTATAGCATGGATAATAAACGATTATCATGAACAAGGAAATATAATAATAACCAATTTATTATTGCCTCTAGGGCATATTTCCAACACGAACCCAGCGTCGGCCGCGCCGGGAACCTTGGGGCCGAGGCAAGCGCCGGTCGCGCCGGGACCCTTGGCGCCCAGCCCAGCGTCGGCCGCACCGGGAACCTTGTGTCCGAGCAAAGCGCCGGTCGCGCCGGAACCCTTGGCGCCCAGCCCAGCGCTCGCCGGGGTGACACCGTTGGAGGCTGAGGCGCAGAGGGCGCCGTACCTGCAGAGGACGACACGACGGGTTAGTGAGAGGTTGCATGGAAGAGGGAAGAAGGAGAGGGTCGGGAGCAAGAGGGTGCTCTCGCCGGAGGAGGAGTGGTGCTTGCTTATGCTTACTGGGAGATGGAGATCCTCCGCAGATCGTACCCCGCGGCCTTGGCCACCGCCTCCAGTGCAGCGCGGGAGACCTTGAGCGCGGGCGCCATGCATGGTCGGTACGGTGGAGAAAGAAGGCGAGGTGAGGCGGGCGGGCGGGCGCTTGGCGGCAGGAGAAGGAGGGAGGCGGAAGGAGGAAGAGAGGGAAGGAGGGAGGGAGGCGCGGCGTTGGTGGCGTGGTTTTATAGAGGGAGTCTTGGGTCCACCACCCACGCCGTCGTGGTTTTGAACGATTTTGAAATCCGGTCTCGTTGTCGCATCCCGGTCAGTCTTGGCGCTTGTTTTTGGGATCGGAGACGGCGGGCAAAAGAAGGAGATCTTTTTCTTCTTCTTTTAGGAGTATTATTTAGCACTAATTGATGATTTTGTGCGTGTGTGTGTGTGCAGTGCAGTGCAGCGGTGGTCTCTTCGTACCGTTCCCCGAGGGCGATGGAAAGCCTGACCCGCTTACCCTCCGACCGGGCCCACCAGCCAGTCAGTGATACGGCGGGTGGCGTGACCAGCAAGCCAGAATGGATGGGTGGATGGATCAGGCCGCTGGTTCACCCGCGGCACTCCCTCGCCGTGCCCTCTTGGCAAATTCATTGATGGCCTTGGCTTGCTGCGTGGATGCTGTGGGGAGGCAAACGGAAAAGAAAAAGGCAACCCAACTGTGGTGGTGTTCGTGCCCATCGTCAGCGCAGCGCAGGCGGCAGAGGCGGGTTTGACAGCTTCCTTCTTTTCCGTTTTTACCAGGACCGGCACGGCGGCACCCATCCACCAACCCCAACCGTCACGGCTTTCTTTTTTGTCCTTTCGTTTTTACCAGGACCGCCTGTGGCTAAGCTTTTGCACGAATGTGAGATCGACCATGGAAGGAATCAGAGATCTGCGAACGAACCAACGGTCACATAATGTCACGATGCTCCCTCCGTCCAACCGGCCTGGGCAATGTGCAACTTTTGCACACACACACACACACACACACACAAAGAGAGAGAGAGAGAGAGAGAGAGAGAGAGAGAAAGAGAATCATGAGATACAAAGCAACTATGTGATATGGCAAACACTTGTGATAAAGCAACAAAGTTTTTTGGAGTTATACAACGCATCTATACAACATTTGCTAATTCAACTAAAAGGTGGAAAATTCTTAAAGATAATATAACCGGACCGACTCTCAAGTCATTGTGATCTACACGTTGGGAGAGTCGCATTGACTGTGTTAAAGCTATAAGGTTTCAAATCCCAGAAATAAGGGAGGCTTTGTTACAAGTGGCTGAAACTGATAAGGATCCATTGACAAAGAGTCAAGCTCAATCATTAACAGAACATGAACTTGGTGAATTTGAATTTCTAGCATCATTAATCATCAGGTATGAAATACTATCTTCTATTAATATGATCAGCAAGCAGCTTCAGTCAAAGGATATGATTATTGATATTGCAATTGAGATTGTACACGAGCTGATTTCCTTTTTCACTAAGTATAGAGAAATTGGCTTTTCAAAAGCATTGGAGTCTGCAAAAGAAATTGCAATGGAGCTAGATATTTCCCTAGTGTTCCGCAACAAGTGTAAAATCAAAAGAAAAAGACAATTTGATGAGGCCACATATGACACATCTATTGATCTACAATCTGCAGAGGAGTCATTCAGGGTCAATTAGTGTGTACCTATTGTTGATCAAGCTATAGCTTCACTTAACAAGAGATTTGAACAACATCAGGTGTATGAAAAAACTTTTGGTTTCTTGTTTACTTCTGATAGGCTGCGATCAATTGATGATGATAGTTTGAAAGCTGCTTGTCTTAATCTTGAGAATGCACTTAAGAGGAAAGAACATGAGGATATTGATGGGAATAAGATTCCAGAACATAAGGATATTGACGGGGCGGAATTTTTTATTGAGCTAACCTAGATCCAAGATTTACTTGAGAAATCCATGGGTCCTATTGATATTTTGAACTATTTGAAGAAGCGCCACCATCTGAGTGCAGCCCCAACAAACGTACCCTAACACCAGAAATCGATGCCAACCCTAACTACCTGCCGGAGCCAAAGCACTCAGGTCCCCACCCCTAGCTGCCGGAGTGGCATGTGGAGGCAGGGGGCAACGGATTCACCCGCGGAGGGAGGAAGGGCAACGGTTTTGGCTGAGCGGCTGGTTTAACGGCTTTACTCGATGACCAAGGTCCAACCACCTACACCCTCCCTCCTTTTTCCTTTTTCTTTTCCATTTCGAAACTAAATTGACTGATCGTGGCATGATACTAATCCCAAATTCCTACTGATTAACGAATATTTACACTGTAATAAAGCTTATCAACACTTGCGTCCGGTTCAGGGTGTGTACTCGGTTTGATTCGGTTCAGTTTATATGATTTATGTTTTATATGGTTTATGGTTTATACGGTTTTATACCTAGATAAGGTTCGGTTCGATTTCAGTAATAACCAAAGTTGACAAGATGTTTTGAGCCAACACATAACTTTTTCACGTGTAAATACATGGTATACATCATAATAAGAAAACAAAAACAATTAGAAAATGGTAAAGATCGGACGTTGGATAACCAGTCAGGCTAATCACATAAACTCAAGCACTAAATGGGCTAGAAAGTATTGTACTATAGCAACCCATTATGCTTTTGAATCCAAAAAACCTCAATTTTGGTTCATTTCATTTAGCCAAATGGTTTTAGCTTTCTAACAGAAAAAAATGCAAATGGTTTTTAGATTTCAAAACTGAATCTGAAACCGAAAGCTGAAAAAACAAAATTTTGGGTCAGTTTGGTTTATTTGGTTCAGTTTTTTGGTTTTTGGGTCGGTTTTTCACAGCCTGATGTCCTATACATCTCAAAGAGAGCAATTTTATCTTTTCAAACAAGAAAAAAGGTGCAAAAAATGAATCCCGCCTTTGACATTGATTAGGTAACTAGTTGTTTTTGTAGGTGTCGACCACCTCACACAGTTCTCAGGATGAGACGGTGACGTTGCAGTCGTCGGCAAATCCGAGCCAAAACCGTTGTGGAGACGTGGACGCTTTACCCGTGGGCAAACTTGACGCATGGCCATTATGCGCACGGGGATGACACGGTTCGCCGTGACATCGCCGACACATGTGTGGTGGCAGGTTTTCCAATGTGGGTTAGCCAGCTAAGGGTATTAACATAATTGGTCTATTTGAGACACTCCTAAGGGCATGGCCAATCCATAGCCCCAAACTTGATGCCCCGCAGGCATCCTAGCTTCGGATGCCACCGTGGCAGCAGGACCGCTACTTCCATGTGCGAGGTCAAGCTTGTAGAGAAGGTCGGTTCTTCGGTAGAAAAAGGCACGGAGGGGGAGGAAAAGAAGGGAAGGATGAGAGAAATGTGAAGGAGATAGAGACATATGGGGACAAACAATGAGCATGTGAGGCAGCACTACTGTATCTACCATTGCAAGAATTGTGTATGAGTAGCAGCCTCGGTTATCTCAGGCCTATTTGATAGGGCATCTGTCTTCTTTCGCTTCCATTGCTCATGCCCTAATAGATATGTGTTTGTTTAACAAAAGATGGGTCCAGCCAAACCAAATGCATACTATATGAATTCCAGCATCATCATCACCACCAAAAAAAACACCATCACCATTGATGTCTACTACGCAACTTTATTCTTGTATACTTTGTTGGGCCTCCAAGCGCAGAGTTTTGTAGGACAGTAGCAATTTTCCCTCAAGTGGATGATCCAAGGTTTATCAATCCGTGGGAGGTGTAGGATGAAGATGGTCTCTCTCAAACACCCCTGCAATCAAATACAAGAAATCTCTTGTGTCCCCAACACACCCAATACAATGGCAAATTGTATAGGTGCACTAATTCGACGAAGAGATGGTGATACAAGTGCAATATGGATGGTAGATGTAGGTTTTTGTAATCTGAAAAAATATAAAAACAGCAAGGTAGCAAGTTACAAAAGTGAGCACAAATGGTATTGCAATGCTTGAAAACAAGGCCTAGGGTCTGTACTTTCGCTAGTGCAATCTCTCAACAATGCTAATATAATTGGATCACATAACCATCCCTCAACGTGCAACGAAGAATCACTCCAAAGTTCTTATCTAGCTCACCTTAAAGTTATCCTTTCCAATCGATCTATTCAAGAGTTCGTACTAAGATAACATCAAGTTATCCTTTCCGTTCAATCTATCTAAGAGTTCGTACTAGAATAACACCATATGATATGCATCAACCAACTCTAATGTCACCTAGATACTCTAATGTCACCACAAGTATCCATGAGTTAATTATACGATACGCATCAAACAATTTCAGATTCATAATACTCAATCCAACACAAAGAACCTCAAAGAGTGCCCCAAGATTTCTACCGAGGAAAGTAGGACAAGAACGTGTATCAACCCCTATGCATAGATTACCCCAATGTCACCTCGGGAATCCGCAAGTTGAGTACCAAAACATATATCAAGTGAATCAATAGAACACCCCATTGTCACCACGGGTATCCACATGCAAGACATATATCAAGTGTTCTCAAATCCAATATTCAATCCAACATAACGATATCTCAAAGGGAAAGATTCAATTCATCACAACATGATAGCAAGGGAATAACATCATGTGATCCGACTATATTAACAAAGCCCGTGATACATCAAGATCGTGACATCTCAAGAACATGAGAGAGAGAGAGATTGAACACATAGCTACTGGTACATACCCTCAGCCCCGAGGGTGGACTACTCCCTCCTCGTCATGGCCTCCGCCGGGATGATGAAGATGGCCACCGGAGATGATCTACCCTCTCCGGCAGGGTACTGGAACGCCTCCAGATTGGTTTTTCATCGATATGGAGATTTGCGGCGGCGGAACGAGGAGTCTAGGGTTATTTCTGATGGTTTCTATATTTATAGGATTTTTGGGCGTCGGTTTAACGCCAAGATGGGCCACGAGGAGGGCACGATACACCAGGGCGCGCCTGGGCCCTCTGGCGCGCCCTGGTGGGTTGTGCCCACCTCGTGGATCTTCTCCGGTGGTTTTTCGCTCCAATATTTCTTATTTGATCCAGAAAAAATCACCAAAAAGTTTCGGGCGATTCCGAGAACTTTCATTTTCTGCACAAGAACAACACCACGATAATTCTGCTGAAAACATCGTCAGTCCGGGTTAGTTCTAAATAAATCATATAAAGTGCATCAAAATCATATAAAAGTATTGTAAACATAGGTGAATATGGCATGAATACTTCATAAATTATCGATACGTTGGAGACGTATCAGCATACCCCAAGCTTAATTCCTACTCGTCCTCGAGTAGGTAAATGATAAAAGAAATAATTTATGAAGTGTGAATGCTAGCATAGTGCATAAGTTCGATCAATGATAATTTCAACCACTTTTCCTATCATCATAACAACAACTCTTTCTCATAAAACTCATCATGATGAAGTAGCAACCAATTCACATGTTACGGTTCAAACAATGAATTCTCTTGAAACTTAACAACCTATGTTCTTAGTCACCAAATAAAAGGCAATTCAACTTATTGTCAACAAAGTCTAAGTAAGAGCTCCACATACTCAATCATCATATAGTCTTCTATGATTGCTAGTACTCAAAGCATATTCTTAGAACAAATGGCATCCATCAAACACAGAGAAAGATAGGGGCTTAATGTTTCGCCTCCCAACTCATTTATCATAGAGATAATTGTCAACAATAATAAGTCATGATCAAATATATTCGACTGGCCATATGTGTTTGGATCTTTCCCCATCACATGATGCTTGCCAACTAATAGACTGAGGTTGGAATAAGAAGTTTACTCAACATGAATAGCAAATAACATGAAAGTAGATAGATTGTCCCTTCGCAGAGGGAAGCGGGGATTTGCAAAGGTGCCAGAGCTCAAAGCTTAAATCAGAGATAAATATAATTTTTGGAGGTGCACCCTTCCTGTCAACATTACGACCAAAAGTTATCAATATCTTCCATGTTAAACACATTAGCGGCGGTTCCCAAGCGGTAAAAGTAAAGGTTTACTCCCCCTCCACCAACAAACACACTCCACGGCTAGCCGAATCCACGGGTACCGTCCATACCAACAACATTCCTGGGGGAGTTTTGTTTAATTATTTGCATTTTTTTATTTCGGGACTGGGAATCCTTATTACCGCCCCTCTCGTGCAAGGACGAGTGAATAAACACTCATCATGAGAATAACCCGCTTAACATGGAAGATACTGACCGCCCCCTGTCGCTCCATGAGCGGTCCAGGCACACAAAACAGGTGTTCATTTGAAATTTTAGAGGTGGCACATGCAAATTTACTTGGAATGGCAGTGAAATACCATATATAGGTAGGTATGGTGGACTCTTATGGAAGAAACTTCGCTCAAGGATTTGTATGCACAAGTAGTATCTCTACTTAGTACGAAGTGTTGGCTAGCAAAAGGTTCTAAACAAGCACCACATGTTGGAGGATCCATAACAATATAACTTCTATGCAAATATACACAACCATAACTCATTACGTTGTCTTCCTTGTCCAACTTTAACTAATTTGCTCAAGTTTGAAAATAATTAATGGGTATTCACAATCATAGAAGATGTCCAAGATAAAATATTTGTATGTGAAAGTTCTCTTCCTTATACTAATCATCCACGAATTGCTTGTATGACCAATATTGTGATTGTCAAACTTCAATAGATTTTACTTTCTAAACCAGATGTGAAACTACTACTAAGCATAAATCACATTGATAATTTCAGGTTTATGATATTCAATTCATTCACAATTTACTCATAGGATATAAGTGAAGCACAAGAGTAAACATCAAACTACTCTTCAAAAGATATAACTGAAGATCAATGAGTAGTCAAACAATTAAGTAGCTATATGAGGGCTCTCTCTCAATAAATATTTTCAGATCTGAGTATTTTATTAAACAGCAAGAAAAATAAAAATAGCACTCCAAGAATAGCACGCATCATGTGAACGAATAAAAATTTAGGCTCAACATAGGCTAACCGATAATTGTTGATGAAGAGAGGTGGGATGCGTAGCATCCCCAAGCTTAGATGCTTGAGACTTCTTGAAATATTTACTTGGGGTGCCTTGGGCATACCCAAGATTTAGCTTTTGTATCTCGTTCAATCCTCTCATATCATGCTTTCACCTATTCTCAAAAACTTCATCCACACAAAACTCGAAAAGAACTCGTGAGATAGGTTAGTTCGCATAAGAATAAATCAACACTTCATGTACTGCCAAGACAAGTTGCACAATAATTTTCAAACATCATCTACTGTTTACTATCATTTCCACAATTTATATCTACCAATATAGGCTATGGAAACTATAGGATAAGTAGATAACAAAACTATGACAGCAATCTGTCCAAACAGAACAGTATGTAGCAATTTATGAAAACAGTGTACTTATGTAACTCAAAGAATTATGAAAATTTAGTACATGCTAAATAATTTATATGAAAATACTGTGTAAAAATTTCAGAAACTTTCCACGTTCCACTAAAATATGAAAATTCAAACACTACAGCAAAAGTTTCTGTTTTTACACAGCACACATCAAACATGCAATTCAAGCATCCTAAAAGCAATTCCTGGAACTTTTTATTGAAAAACAAGATTATAAATAACAGCTAACAGAAAATAACAAAATATAATGATGATCCAAGCAAAGAACATATCATGTGACGAATAAAACTATAGCTCCAAGTAAGATATACCGATAGTGTTGAAGACGAAAGAGGGGATGCCTTCCGGGGCATCCCCAAGCTTAGACGCTTGAGTCTTCCATGGATATTACCTTGGCGGTGCCTTGGGCATACCCAAGCTTAGGTTCTTGTCACTCCTTATTCTCCTCATATCGGTGTCTCACCCAAAACTTGAAAACTCCAATCACACAAAACTTAACGAAACTTCGTGAGAAGGGTTAGTGTAATAAAGATAAACCATTCACTTAGGTACTGTCAAGATAAGATTCATAATTGTTCCCACATGATACCTACTGTATTCTATCATTCCCATAATTTATACCACTGAATATAAGCTATGGGAACACTAAAACAAGCAAACTATGCATGCAAAACAGAATCTGTCAAAAAAAGAAGAGTCTGTAAAGATCTGTATTATAGTCATACTTCCCTGTCTTGAAAAATTCTTAAAAATTAGGACAACCTGAAGAATTTGGATATGAAGACTTTTTAAAAATTTGAGATCATTATCACGCTCCAGTAAAAAATGACAATTCCTGTACTGAAGTCAAAAGTTTCTGTTTTGGTTCAGCATCAATTCTACTCATCTTGTGAGTCATCCCAAAGGCTTTACTTGGCACTTTATTGAAATAAAAGGCAAAAAACATGATTACTACAGTAGCTTAATCATGTGAACACACAAAACAGAAAGGAAACGTGTTGGGTTGTCTCCCAACAAGCGCTTTTCTTTAAAGCCTTTTAGCTAGGCATGATGATTTCAATGATGCTCGTATAGGAATAAAAGTTGAAAATGCAAGAGAGCATCATGAATCACATGACAAGCACATTTAAGTCTAACCCACTTCCTATGCATAGGGATTTTGTGATCAAACAATTTATGAGAGCAAGAATCAACTAGCATAGAAAGGCAAAACAAGTGCAACTTCAAAACTTTGAACACATAGAGAGGAAACTTGATATTATTGCAATTCCTACAAGCATATGTTCCCCCCTCATAGTAATTTCCAGTAGCATCATGAAGGAATTTCACAATATAACTATCACATAAAGCATTCTTTTCATGATCTACACGCATAGAAAATTTATTACTCTCCACATAAGCAATTTTCTTCTCATTCATCGTAGTGGGAGCAAACTCAACAAAATAACTATCATGAGACACTTGATTGACATAACCACATGCAATATTAAAATCATGATGACAAGTTTCATGGTTACTATCACTATTTATAGCATACATGTCATCATCATAATCATCATAGATAGGAGGCATGCCATCATCATAATAAATTTTCTCATCAAAACATGGGGGACTAAAAATATCATCTTCATCAAACATAGCATCCCCAAGCTTGTGGCTTTGCATATCATTAGCATCATGGATATTCAAAGAATTCATACTAACAATATTGCTATCATGCTCAACATTCAAGGAATTCTCATTAAGTATTTTCATAATTTCTTCCTCTACCAATTGAGCACAACTTTCTGAATCCTTATTTTTATGAAAGACATTATAAAGACGAAACAAATGATGCAACCTAAGCTCCATTTTTTTGTAGTTTTATTTTATAAAAACCAAACTAGTGAAAAACAAGAAACTAAAAGATTTAATTGCAAGATCTAAAGATATACCTTCAAGCACTCACCTCCCCGGCAACGGCGCCAGAAAAGAGCTTGATGTCTACTACGCAACTTTATTCTTGTAGACTTTGTTGGGCCTCCAAGCGCAGAGTTTTGCAGGATAGTAGCAATTTTTCCCTCAAGTGGATGACCTAAGGTTTATCAATCCGTGGGAGGTGTAGGATGAAAATGGTCTCTCTCAAACAACCCTGCAATCAAATACAATAAATCTCTTGTGTCCCCAACACACCCAATACAATGGAAATTGTATAGGTGCACTAGTTCGGCGAAGAGATGGTGATACAAGTGCAATATGGATGGTAGATATAGGTTTTTGTAATCTGAAAATATAAAAAGAGCAAGGTAGCAAGTAACAAAAGTGAGCACAAACAGTATTGCAATGCTTGAAAACAAGGCCTTCTTCTGGCCCTGGCCCTGGACCTTCTCCCTTCGCACCACCTGCAATGTACAGAATAGACACTGGTTTTATCATTCATATCAATCGGCTGGAAACGGACGGGAACAGAGAACAACAAACAAGCAAACAGTCAATTTGAGTAATAAGCAATCAAACAAGCAAAGTAGTAAAAGAAAGAGCAGAAGAATGGTAGACACCTTGCGCCGCCTCGAGTCTGCGCGCTGCAGCTCGGCGATCCACCTCGGCAATGATCTCCGACTGCCAAGCCCGTTTCACGAAGGGCGAGAAGTAAAGGGCCAACATCAGCAGGCTTGCAGTTCCCGTGACCATGGTCCCGATGATCATTATCCCTAACCGAATCCTGTAATCCCTGAAACATGCAAACGCTAGCCCAAGTTTAATAAAATCCTACCAGCACAATGGCTATCCATTTGAAGCAATAGGAAGCAGGGTTCAAGAAATACATACTCAGCTTCCCTCTTCATCGTTGCGACCTCGTTGGAGAGCTTGTAGTGCATCTGCTTAACATGTTCCGTTCTCTTGTGGAACGATTCCTCCATTTCGATGCAGACGGCCTTTATCTTGGCGCACTCAGCGGCGCACTCAACGCAGCCGGGAGCAGTGGCAGTGGTCTTGGTGCAGAAGCCGGCCCTGCGCGCGAAACGAAAACAAGCGAGCAGAGATTAGCGTGCGCTCCGGAAAGGACCAAGTCCACGTTCATCCCGGGGCAGAGCACCGATGGCAGAGAAGAGCAAGCGGAAAGCGAACGGACCTGATGCCGAACATGCCGCTTGTGGCGCCGCCGCGTCCATGCCCGCCGGCGGCCGGAGCTCCGACGCTGCGCAGTCAAAGACAAACCAAAGGGTTGAGATTACGGGCCGTATGATAGGGGGCGGGCGAGGAGGAAACGGATGGTTACCTGAAGCCGCCAAGGGTGCTCGCGCCGGTGCGGGCCGCGCCGAGACCGGCCGGTCCGTTGACGCTGGACAGCGCCCCTGAGAGCCCTTCGCCGGGAACGCCGTTGGCGCCGATGCCGCTGCGCTTGGTGCCAAGCCCAGGGCCGACCGCGCCGGGACCCTTGGTGCCGAGCCCAGCGCCGACCGCGCCGGGGCCCTTGTCGCCGAGCCCAGCGCCGGCCACACCGGGACCCTTGGTGCCGAGCCCAGCGCCGGCCGCGCCGGGGGCCTTGTCGCCGGGCCCAGTGCCGACCGCGCCGGGGCCCTTGTCGCCGAGCCCAGCGCCGGTCGCGCCGGGGCCCTTGTCGCCGAGCCCAGCGTCGGCCGCGCCGGGACCCTTGGTGCCGAGCCCAGCGCCGGCCGCGCCGGGGGCCTTGTCGCCGAGCCCAGCGCCGACCGCGCCGGGGCCCTTGTCGCCGAGCCCAGCGCCGGTCGCGCCGGGACCCTTGGCGCCGAACCCAGCGTCGGCCGCGCCGGGAACCTTGGGGCCGAACCCAGCGTCGGCCGCGCCGGGAACCTTGGGGCCGAGGCAAGCGCCGGTCGCGCCGGGACCCTTGGCGCCCAGCCCAGCGTCGGCCGCACCGGGAACCTGGTGTCCGAGCAAAGCGCCGGTCGCGCCGGGACCCTTGGCGCCCAGCCCAGCGCTCGCTGGGGTGACACCGTTGGAGGCTGAGGCGCAGAGGGCGCCGTACCTGCAGAGGACGACACGACGGGTTAGTGAGAGGTTGCATGGAAGAGGGAAGAAGGAGAGGGTCGGGAGCAAGAGGGTGCTCTCGCCGGAGGAGGAGTGGTGCTTGCTTATGCTTACTGGGAGATGGAGATCCTCCGCAGATCGTACCCCGCGGCCTTGGCCGCCGCCTCCAGTGCAGCGCGGGAGACCTTGAGCGCGGGCGCCATGCATGGACGGTACGGTGGAGAAAGAAGGCGAGGTGAGGCGGGCGGGCGGGCGCTTGGCGGCAGGAGAAGGAGGGAGGCGGAAGGAGGAAGAGAGGGAAGGAGGGAGGGAGGCGCGGCGTTGGTGGCGTGGTTTTATAGAGGGAGTCTTGGGTCCGCCACCCACGCCGTCGTGGTTTTGAACGATTTTGAAATCCGGTCTCGTCGTCGCATCCCGGTCAGTCTTGGCGCTTGTTTTTGGGATCGGAGACGGCGGGCAAAAGAAGGAGATCTTTTTCTTCTTCTTTTAGGAGTATTATTTAGCACTAATTGATGATTTTGTGCGTGTGTGTGTGTGCAGTGCAGTGCAGCGGTGGTCTCTTCGTACCGTTCCCCGAGGGCGATGGAAAGCCTCACCCGCTTACCCTCCGACCGGGCCCACCAGCCAGTCAGTGATACGGCGGGTGGCGTGACCAGCAAGCCAGAATGGATGGGTGGATGGATCAGGCCGCTGGTTCACCCGCGGCACTCCCTCGCCGTGCCCTCTTGGCAAATTCATTGATGGCCTTGGCTTGCTGCGTGGATGCTGTGGGGAGGCAAACGGAAAAGAAAAAGGCAACCCAACTGTGGTGGTGTTCGTGCCCATCGTCAGCGCAGCGCAGGCGGCAGAGGCGGGTTTGACGGCTTCCTTCTTTTCCGTTTTTACCCGGACCGGCACGGCGGCACCCATCCACCAACCCCAACCGTCACGGCTTTCTTTTTTGTCCTTTCGTTTTTACCAGGACCGCCTGTGGCTAAGCTTTTGCACGAATGTGAGATCGACCATGGAAGGAATCAGAGATCTGCGGACGAACCAACGGTCACATAATGTCACGATGCTCCCTCCGTCCAACCGGCCTGGGCAATGTGCAACTTTTGCACACACACACACACACACACACACACACACACACACACACACACACACACACACAAAGAGAGAGAGAGAGAGAGAGAGAGAGAGAAAGAGAATCATGAGATACAAAGCAACTATGTGATATGGCAAACTCTTGTGATAAAGCAACAAAGTTTTTTGGAGTTATACAACGCATCTACACAACATTTGCTAATTCAACTAAGAGGTGGAAAATTCTTAAAGATAATATAACCGGACCGACTCTCAAGTCATTGTGATCTACACGTTGGGAGAGTCGCATTGACTGTGTTAAAGCTATAAGGTTTCAAATCCCAGAAATAAGGGAGGCTTTGTTACAAGTGGCTGAAACTGATAAGGATCCATTGACAAAGAGTCAAGCTCAATCATTAACAGAACATGAACTTGGTGAATTTGAATTTCTAGCATCATTAATCATCAGGTATGAAATACTATCTGCTATTAATATGATCAGCAAGCAGCTTCAGTCAAAGGATATGATTATTGATATTGCAATTGCGATTGTACACGAGCTGATTTCCTTTTTCACTAAGTATAGAGAAATTGGCTTTTCAAAAGCATTGGAGTCTGCAAAAGAAATTGCAATGGAGCTAGATATTTCCCTAGTGTTCCGCAACAAGCGTAAAATCAAAAGAAAAAGACAATTTGATGAGGCCACATATGACACATCTATTGATCTACAATCTGCAGAGGAGTCATTCAGGGTCAATTAGTTTGTACCTATTGTTGATCAAGCTATAGCTTCACTTAACAAGAGATTTGAACAACATCAGGTGTATGAAAAAACTTTTGGTTTCTTGTTTACTTCTGATAGGCTGCGATCAATTGATGATGATAGTTTGAAAGCTGCTTGTCTTAATCTTGAGAATGCACTTAAGAGGAAAGAACATGAGGATATTGATGGGAATAAGATTCCAGAACATAAGGATATTGACGGGGCGGAATTTTTTATTGAGCTAACCTAGATCCAAGATTTACTTGAGAAATCCATGGGTCCTATTGATATTTTGAACTATTTGAAGAAGCACCACCATCTGAGTGCAGCCCCAACAAACGTACCCTAACACCAGAAATCGATGCCAACCCTAACTACCTGCCGGAGCCAAAGCACTCAGGTCCCCACCCCTAGCTGCCGGAGTGGCATGTGGAGGCAGGGGCTAACGGATTCACCCGCGGAGGGAGGAAGGGCAACGGTTTTGGCTGAGCGGCTGGTTTAACGGCTTTACTCGATGACCAAGGTCCAACCACCTACACCCTCCCTCCTTTTTCCTTTTTCTTTTCCATTTTGAAACTAAATTGGCTGATCGTGGCATGATACTAATCCCAAATTCCTACTGATTAACGAATATTTACACTGTAATAAAGCTTATCAACACTTGCGTCCGGTTCAGGGTGTGTACTCGGTTTGATTCGGTTCAGTTTATATGATTTATGGTTTATGGTTTATACGGTTTTATACCTAGATAAGGTTCGGTTCGATTTCAGTAATAACCAAAGTTGACGAGATGTTTTGAGCCAACACATAACTTTTTCACGTGTAAATACATGGTATACATCATAATAATAAAACAAAAACAATTAGAAAATGGTAAAGATCGGACGTTGGATAACCAGTCAGGCTAATCACATAAACTCAAGCACTAAATGGGCTAGAAAGTATTGTACTATAGCAACCCATTATGCTTTTGAATCCAAAAAACCTCAATTTTGGTTCATTTCATTTAGCCAAATGGTTTTAGCTTTCTAACAGAAAAAAATGCAAATGGTTTTTAGATTTCAAAACTGAATCTGAAACCGAAAGCTGAAAAAACAAAATTTTGGGTCAGTTTGGTTTATTTGGTTCAGTTTTTTGGTTTTTGGGTCGGTTTTTCACAGCCTGATGTCCTATACATCTCAAAGAGAGCAATTTTATCTTTTCAAACAAGAAAAAAGGTGCAAAAAATGAATCCCGCCTTTGACATTGATTAGGTAACTAGTTGTTTTTGTAGGTGTCGACCACCTCACACAGTTCTCAGGATGAGACGGTGACGTTGCAGTCGTCGGCAAACCCGAGCCAAAACCGTTGTGGAGACGTGGACGCTTTACCCGTGGGCAAACTTGACTCATGGCCATTATGCACACGGGGATGACACGGTTCGCCGTGACATCGCCGACACATGTGTGGTGGCAGGTTTTCCAATGTGGGTTAGCCAGCTAAGGGTATTAACATAATTGGTCTATTTGAGACACTCCTAAGGGCATGGCCAATCCATAGCCCCAAACTTGATGCCCCGCAGGCATCCTAGCTTCGGATGCCACCGTGGCAGCAGGACCGCTACTTCCATGTGCGAGGTCAAGCTTGTAGAGAAGGTCGGTTCTTCGGTAGAAAAAGGCACGGAGGGGGAGGAAAAGAAGGGAAGGATGAGAGAAATGTGAAGGAGATAGAGACATATGGGGACAAACAATGAGCATGTGAGGCAGCACTACTGTATCTACCATTGCAAGAATTGTGTATGAGTAGCAGCCTCGGTTATCTCAGGCCTATTTGATAGGGCATCTGTCTTCTTTCGCTTCCATTGCTCATGCCCTAATAGATATGTGTTTGTTTAACAAAAGATGGGTCCAGCCAAACCAAATGCATACTATATGAATTCCAGCATCATCATCACCACCAAAAAAACACCATCACCATTGATGTATACTACGCAACTTTATTCTTGTATACTTTGTTGGGCCTCCAAGCGCAGAGTTTTGTAGGACAGTAGCAATTTTCCCTCAAGTGGATGATCCAAGGTTTATCAATCCGTGGGAGGTGTAGGATGAAGATGGTCTCTCTCAAACACCCCTGCAATCAAATACAAGAAATCTCTTGTGTCCCCAACACACCCAATACAATGGCAAATTGTATAGGTGCACTAATTCGACGAAGAGATGGTGATACAAGTGCAATATGGATGGTAGATGTAGGTTTTTGTAATCTGAAAAAATATAAAAACAGCAAGGTAGCAAGTTACAAAAGTGAGCACAAACGGTATTGCAATGCTTGAAAACAAGGCCTAGGGTATGTACTTTCGCTAGTGCAATCTCTCAACAATGCTAATATAATTGGATCACATAACCATCCCTCAACGTGCAACGAAGAATCATTCCAAAGTTCTTATCTAGCTCACCTTAAAGTTATCCTTTCCAATCGATCTATTCAAGAGTTCGTACTAAGATAACATCAAGTTATCCTTTCCGTTCAATCTATCTAAGAGTTCGTACTAGAATAACACCATATGATATGCATCAACCAACTCTAATGTCACCTAGATACTCTAATGTCACCACAAGTATCCATGAGTTAATTATACGATACGCATCAAACAATTTCAGATTCATAATACTCAATCCAACACAAAGAACCTCAAAGAGTGCCCCAAGATTTCTACCGAGGAAAGTAGGACAAGAACGTGTATCAACCCCTATGCATAGATTACCCCAATGTCACCTCGGGAATCCGCAAGTTGAGTACCAAAACATATATCAAGTGAATCAATAGAACACCCCATTGTCACCACGGGTATCCACATGCAAGACATATATCAAGTGTTCTCAAATCCAATATTCAATCCAACATAACGATATCTCAAAGGGAAAGATTCAATTCATCACAACATGATAGCAAGGGAATAACATCATGTGATCCGACTATATTAACAAAGCCCGTGATACATCAAGATCGTGACATCTCAAGAACATGAGAGAGAGAGAGATTGAACACATAGCTACTGGTACATACCCTCAGCCCCGAGGGTGGACTACTCCCTCCTCGTCATGGCCTCCGCCGGGATGATGAAGATGGCCACCAGAGATGATCTACCCTCTCCGGCAGGGTACTGGAACGCCTCCAGATTGGTTTTTCATCGATATGGAGATTTGCGGCGGCGGAACGAGGAGTCTAGGGTTATTTCTGATGGTTTCTATATTTATAGGATTTTTGGGCGTCGGTTTAACGCCAAGATGGGCCACGAGAAGGGCACGATACACCAGGGCGCGCCTGGGCCCTCTGGCGCGCCCTGGTGGGTTTTGCCCACCTCGTGGATCTTCTCCGGTGGTTTTTCGCTCCAATATTTCTTATTTGATCCAAAAAAAATCACCAAAAAGTTTCGGGCGATTCCGAGAACTTTCATTTTCTGCACAAGAACAACACCACGATAATTCTGCTGAAAACATCGTCAGTCCGGGTTAGTTCTAAATAAATCATATAAAGTGCATCAAAATCATATAAAAGTATTGTAAACATAGGTGAATATGGCATGAATACTTCATAAATTATCGATACATTGGAGACGTATCAGCATACCCCAAGCTTAATTCCTACTCGTGCTCGAGTAGGTAAATGATAAAAGAAATAATTTATGAAGTGTGAATGCTAGCATAGTGCATAAGTTCGATCAATGATAATTTCAACCACTTTTCCTAGCATCATAACAACAACTCTTTCTCATAAAACTCATCATGATGAAGTAGCAACCAATTCACATGTTACGGTTCAAACAATGAATTCTCTTGAAACTTAACAACCTATGTTCTTAGTCACCAAATAAAAGGCAATTCAACTTATTGTCAACAAAGTCTAAGTAAGAGCTCCACATACTCAATCATCATATAGTCTTCTATGATTGCTAGTACTCAAAGCATATTCTTAGAACAAATGGCATCCATCGAACACAGAGAAAGATAGGGGCTTAATGTTTCGCCTCCCAACTCATTTATCATAGAGATAATTGTCAACAATAATAAGTCATGATCAAATATATTCGACTGGCCATATGTGTTTGGATCTTTCCCCATCACATGATGCTTGCCAACTAATAGACTGAGGTTGGAATAAGAAGTTTACTCAACATGAATAGCAAATAACATGAAAGTAGATAGATTGTCCCTTCGCAGAGGGAAGCAGGGATTTGCAAAGGTGCCAGAGCTCAAAGCTTAAATCAGAGATAAATATAATTTTTGGAGGTGCACCCTTCCTGTCAACATTACGACCAAAAGTTATCAATATCTTCCATGTTAAACACATTAGCGGCGGTTCCCAAGCGGTAAAAGTAAAGGTTTACTCCCCCTCCACCAACAAACACACTCCACGGCTAGCCGAATCCACGGGTACCGTCCATACCAACAACATTCCTGGGGGAGTTTTGTTTAATTATTTGCATTTTTTTATTTTGGGACTGGGAATCCTTATTACCGCCCCTCTCGTGCAAGGACGAGTGAATAAACACTCATCATGAGAATAACCCGCTTAACATGGAAGATACTGACCGCCCCCTGTCGCTCCATGAGCGGTCCAGGCACACAAAACAGGTGTTCATTTGAAATTTTAGAGGTGGCACATGCAAAATTACTTGGAATGGCAGTGAAATACCATATATAGGTAGGTATGGTGGACTCTTATGGAAGAAACTTCGCTCAAGGATTTGTATGCACAAGTAGTATCTCTACTTAGTACGAAGTGTTGGCTAGCAAAAGGTTCTAAACAAGCACCACATGTTGGAGGATCCATAATAATATAACTTCTATGCAAATATACACAACCATAACTCATTACGATGTCTTCCTTGTCCAACTTTAACTAATTTGCTCAAGTTTGAAAATAATTAATGGGTATTCACAATCATAGAAGATGTCCAAGATAAAATATTTGTATGTGAAAGTTCTCTTCCTTATACTAATCATCCACGAATTGCTTGTATGACCAATATTGTGATTGTCAAACTTCAATAGATTTTACTTTCTAAACCAGATGTGAAACTACTACTAAGCATAAATCACATTGATAATTTCAGGTTTATGATATTCAATTCATTCACAATTTACTCATAGGATATAAGTGAAGCACAAGAGTAAACATCAAACTACTCTTCAAAAGATATAACTGAAGATCAATGAGTAGTCAAACAATTAAGTAGCTATATGAGGGCTCTCTCTCAATAAATATTTTCAGATCTGAGTATTTTATTAAACAGCAAGAAAAATAAAAATAGCACTCCAAGAATAGCACGCATCATGTGAACGAATAAAAATTTAGGCTCAACATAGGCTAACCGATAATTGTTGATGAAGAGAGGTGGGATGCGTAGCATCCCCAAGCTTAGATGCTTGAGACTTCTTGAAATATTTACTTGGGGTTCCTTGGGCATACCCAAGCTTTAGCTTTTGTATCTCGTTCAATCCTCTCATATCATGCTTTCACCTATTCTCAAAAACTTCATCCACACAAAACTCGAAAAGAACTCGTGAGATAGGTTAGTTCGCATAAGAATAAATCAACACTTCATGTACTGCCAAGACAAGTTGCACAATAATTTTCAAACATCATCTACTGTTTACTATCATTTCCACAATTTATATCTACCAATATAGGCTATGGAAACTATAGGATAAGTAGATAACAAAACTATGACAGCAATCTGTCCAAACAGAACAGTATGTAGCAATTTATGAAAACAGTGTACTTATGTAACTCAAAGAATTATGAAAATTTAGTACATGCTAAATAATTTATATGAAAATACTGTGTAAAAATTTCAGAAACTTTCCACGTTCCACTAAAATATGAAAATTCAAACACTACAGCAAAAGTTTCTGTTTTTACACAGCACACATCAAACATGCAATTCAAGCATCCTAAAAGCAATTCTTGGAACTTTTTATTGAAAAAAAAGATTATAAATAACACCTAACAGAAAATAACAAAATATAATGATGATCCAAGCAAAGAACATATCATGTGACGAATGAAACTATAGCTCCAAGTAAGATATACCGATAGTGTTGAAGACGAAAGAGGGGATGCCTTCCGGGGCATCCCCAAGCTTAGACGCTTGAGTCTTCCATGGATATTACCTTGGCGGTTCCTTGGGCATACCCAAGCTTAGGTTCTTGTCACTCCTTATTCTCCTCATATCGGTGTCTCACCCAAAACTTGAAAACTCCAATCACACAAAACTTAACGAAACTTCGTGAGAAGGGTTAGTGTAATAAAGATAAACCATTCACTTAGGTACTGTCAAGATAAGATTCATAATTGTTCCCACATGATACCTACTGTATTCTATCATTCCCATAATTTATACCACTGAATATAAGCTATGGGAACACTAAAACAAGCAAACTATGCATGCAAAACAGAATCTGTCAAAAAAAGAAGAGTCTGTAAAGATCTGTATTATAGCCATACTTCCCTGTCTTGAAAAATTCTAAAAAATTAGGACAGCCTGAAGAATTTGGATATGAAGACTTTTTAAAAATTTGAGATCATTATCACGCTCCAGTAAAAAATGACAATTCCTGTACTGAAGTCAAAAGTTTCTGTTTTGGTTCAGCATCAATTCTACTCATCTTGTGAGTCATCCCAAAGGCTTTACTTGGCACTTTATTGAAATAAAAGGCAAAAAACATGATTACTACAGTAGCTTAATCATGTGAACACACAAAACAGAAAGGAAACGTGTTGGGTTGTCTCCCAACAAGCGCTTTTCTTTAAAGCCTTTTAGCTAGGCATGATGATTTCAATGATGCTCGTATAGGAATAAAAGTTGAAAATGCAAGAGAGCATCATGAATCACATGACAAGCACATTTAAGTCTAACCCACTTCCTATGCATAGGGATTTTGTGATCAAACAATTTATGAGAGCAAGAATCAACTAGCATAGAAAGGCAAAACAAGTGCAACTTCAAAACTTTGAACACATAGAGAGGAAACTTGATATTATTGCAATTCCTACAAGCATATGTTCCTCCCTCATAGTAATTTCCAGTAGCATCATGAAGGAATTTCACAATATAACTATCACATAAAGCATTCTTTTCATGATCTACACGCATAGAAAATTTATTACTCTCCACATAAGCAATTTTCTTCTCATTCATCGTAGTGGGAGCAAACTCAACAAAATAACTATCATGAGACACTTGATTGACATAACCACATGCAATATTAAAATCATGATGACAAGTTTCATGGTTACTATCACTATTTATAGCATACATGTCATCATCATAATCATCATAGATAGGAGGCATGCCATCATCATAATAAATTTTCTCATCAAAACTTGGGGGACTAAAAATATCATCTTCATCAAACATAGCATCCCCAAGCTTGTGGCTTTGCATATCATTAGCATCATGGATATTCAAAGAATTCATACTAACAATATTGCTATCATGCTCAACATTCAAGGAATTCTCATTAAGTATTTTCATAATTTCTTCCTCTACCAATTGAGCACAACTTTCTGAATCCTTATTTTTATGAAAGACATTATAAAGACGAAACAAATGATGCAACCTAAACTCCATTTTTTTGTAGTTTTATTTTATAAAAACCAAACTAGTGAAAAACAAGAAACTAAAAGATTTAATTGCAAGATCTAAAGATATACCTTCAAGCACTCACCTCCCCGGCAACGGCGCCAGAAAAGAGCTTGATGTCTACTACGCAACTTTATTCTTGTAGACTTTGTTGGGCCTCCAAGCGCAGAGTTTTGCAGGATAGTAGCAATTTTTCCCTCAAGTGGATGACCTAAGGTTTATCAATCCGTGGGAGGTGTAGGATGAAAATGGTCTCTCTCAAACAACCCTGCAATCAAATACAATAAATCTCTTGTGTCCCCAACACACCCAATACAATGGAAATTGTATAGGTGCACTAGTTCGGCGAAGAGATGGTGATACAAGTGCAATATGGATGGTAGATATAGGTTTTTGTAATCTGAAAATATAAAAACAGCAAGGTAGCAAGTAACAAAAGTGAGCACAAACAGTATTGCAATGCTTGAAAACAAGGCCTAGGGTCCGTACTTTCGCTAGTGCAATCTCTCAACAATGCTAATATAATTGGATCACATAACCATCCCTCAACGTGCAACGAAGAATCACTCCAAAGTTCTTATCTAGCGGAGAGCATAAGAAGAAATTGTTTGTAGGGTACGAAACCACCTTAAAGTTATCCTTTCCGATCGATCTATTCAAGAGTTGCTAAGATAACATCAAGTTATCCTTTCCGTTTGATCTATCTAAGAGTTCGTACTAGAATAACACCATATGATACACATCAACCAACTCTAATGTCACCTAGATACTCCAATGTCACCACAAGTATCCATGAGTTAATTATACGATACGCATCAAACAATTTTAGATTCATAATACTCAATCCAACACAAAGAACCTGACGGGGTTATTACCCCTGGGTACGCCAAGATAGGGGAGTTCAAGCCCCTTTCAGAAAAAACTATACGGCCGGCTGGCCCACTGGCCGGCTGGCCCACGGCCGACTGATCCACGACCGGCTGGCGAATGGCCGGCTGGCCCACGGTCGGCTGGTCCATGGCATCAGTGATTTTTCTCTCAACTCACATGGGATTAGGTTTAGCATCAGTGAATCAAAGCTTTAGAACACTATACCCCTCTTAATAGTAGAGTGGTCCTATGACTGAATGGAAGAGAAGAAGAACAACGCAACAAATACTACGTCTTCACTTCGTCTTCAACTTCTCGACTGCAGTCATATCCTTCGAACAAGCACCAAAACAATTGCTTAGCGTCAGCAATTTTTAGGGGTCACTTTTGTCAGCATAATCTTCGGTGATAACCCTCGCTGCAACGCAGGATATTATCTTGGGAGTTTGAACCAAACTCATCGAGACTCCAGGGACCTATTACTCTGTGTGCACTAGCAAACACATCAGTGCCTCACTATTTATGTCAACAAACTCCAAGACACAAAGAGGCAAATTATTGCACCAACACCACTTTTAAAGCATTTCAACTTCAAACGTTTTTTATGATGTTTTTAGTATTTGTATGCATCAATTCAACTTCAAAAAAAATCATGATTAACACAACCCATTTGAAGCCCCGTGGTCAAATTTGAGAACTTTTCGAGTTCGTCTACTAGTTTTGAGGCTTTAACAAATTTTTCGGCTACTTAAAAGGACATAACGCTCTTTGGTAGAAACTAGCGTACAAACGAGCTCCGAAAGGGAGGAAACTTGACATGGTGTCTTCATTGGACCTTTGTAGGGTATGATACATTTTTTACTAATACGAAGTAGTCATCATAGAACCGGACGCCATTGTAGAGGTGACCGAAGACATTTTTTCTCATCCAAAAGCGCTCGCAAAAATTATGCACGAATAGGGCGTCAGAGGCAAGTTAGTTGTCCATCAACGTCAAAATGGCCCAAGCCCTGTTCGGGCTCAGCACCCAATGACCCTTGATTGATCCCTTAAAATTAAAAACATGCTCTTCGCACACTCCGCGTCTGCAAGAACCGCCTGCGTCATCGTTGTTTCATCCACATAGTGCTCTTCGTTGAACGAGTCAACGTGGTGCTCGTATATGTACTCCATATAACCAAATTCATTGCTTCAGTGAAGGGACAAAGAAATTGGCACAGGCATTTCACCAAACGCATGCGTGGTGTGGTGACCCCCCTAAGGGTGAATGATGCCTGTACGGCGGACGGGCGAGTGGTGTGGACCGACAGCAGAGGACAAACGGCATGGCAACCAGGTGTATCATTGTATGTCGCAGAGGTCTGGGAAGGACTTGGCGGGCGAGAGAGCGGCGTGGTCGAGCGTCGACGAGGGAGAAAGCAGATGCACACAAAGAGAGAATGATGAAGATGCGGGTCCGGGCAGGGTTTTGGATGAGTCGTGTGCTTGGAATCCTACGTGGCTTGTGTCCGGATTCCCGCAAAGCTCCCCTCTTGTTTTCGATTTGCGAAAAATGGACGGCCAAGATGATCCGTGAACCAATGCGGGGTTATGTTGGATGGCAAATTACGTCTGAATAGCTCGCTTCGGACGCTTGTTTACTCAAGGTTTGAGAGTTGGTTTTAAAGATGCCTAAGGCAGCGCGCATGATCTTTCTTTGGGGTTTCCGGTTCGTTTGTTTTGCTACTGGGTGTGTGGATTAAAACAAAGACAAACGTAGCTAATCCCTCTCTAAAGAAATCCGAGAGTGTTTAGATCACTAAGTAGTAATTCAAACGATCATATATTTAGAGGGAGTACGTGCACTTTCTTTTTTGCGAAATATGGTGGCCAGTGCATCGCCATGCTAGCCACAGCACATAGGCACGGAGACGGAGAGCAAAGAGAGACCGTTGTGGAAGGAACTGAAGATTTACGTCCTCAATCGTCCGGCAGCTTTTACAAAAGAAGAATCAGTGCTTTTTCTGCCTTGGCGGTTTGCGTCCGCCGCTGCATTGGCCTGCTCCTCACGCCAACTCCAGCGCACGACCCCATCCCGTCCGTCCTAATCCGTTTGGGGCAGAACGGACGAATAACGCGGCCCAACGCGCGGCCCCAAACAAACAAATGTCCGGTTTTCGTCCGTTTTTGACCCATTCCCGGCCCAAACATGCGCCACGTTTAGGGTGAAACGGACATCGCGCGGACGGGCGGGACGCACGCCCTTGTCCTCCCGTGGCCCACCTGTAGGGGACACTAGCGCTTCATTCACCTCCAACGCCTCCACCCGCCCTCCCCGCCCCATCCCCGCTGCCGGCGCCGCCACTATTTTCCGGCCGCCTCCTCACTGCTCACCCTCCCGGCCGTCCATACCATACCACGTCTCCGCCACCCGCGCTTTCGTAGGAGTTTTGGCCGTCGTTTGGGGGAGTTTTGGCAGTCGCCGTCGTATCCGGTGCCAGAGAGGATACGACCGCCGGCGACACCTATGGACCACGGCAGCTTCCGTCGGGTGCTCCAGAGCGACCTATAGCCGGCCGCCAAATGCCCCTGCTGCATCGAGGTGATCTTCGCGGCCTCTTTGCCACCACGACCGCAAGGTGTTTGACACTTTGCCCACATAGGTATGGACAGTGGAGATGAATTTTTCTTCAAGCACTTCATTTATTCATCGGATGATTCGTCCTCGGATGACGAAGATCTTGTGGAGGCTGCACTAGTCGTTCACGACCACATTGAACGGCAGCGGCCTCGGTACAGGGGGTCAGTCCCTGGCCGTGCTCCCAACCTGAACCGCAACAGAGAGAGAGAGGCCACGCCCTGTTGTACGTCGATTACTTTGAGGATACCACGCTCTTCAAACCGGAGAAATTCCGTCGCCGTTTTCATATGGCAAGGCATGTGTTCAATCGTATCAGAGAGGGAGTGGTTGCTCATGACCCATTCTTCGAGTGCAAAACGGATGCCCTTGGCAAGCTTGGATTCTCCTCTTATCAGAAATGCACTGCGACAATCCGCATGCTTGCATATGGAATTCCAGGCGATCTGGTGGATGAGTACGTGCGCATGAGTGAGTCCACATGTCTGATGTCAATGTACAACTTCTGCAAGGCCGTGGTGGCAGTGTTTGGCCCTGAGTACTTGAGGCAGCCAAATGCCGCTGATACAGAAAGGTTGTTGGCGATCAACGCCGATAGAGGCTTTCTAGGCATGCTTGGCAGCATAGATTGTATGCACTGGAAGTGGAAGAACTGTCCATTTGCTTGGCAGGGCCAGTACAAGGGGCATGTTAAAGCGTGCACTGTCATATTAGAAGCGGTGGCTTCGCAAGATCTTTGGATATGGCATTCTTTCTTCGGCATGGCAGGTTCTCACAATGATATCAACGTGTTGCAGCATTCTCTAGTCTTCGCAAGGCTTGCAGAAGGCCACTCCCCACCTATCAACTTTGAGATCAATGGCCACCACTACAACAAGGGATACTACCTAGCTGATGGTATATATCCTCAGTGGTCAACTTTTGTGAAGACAATCTCGGACCCCCAAGGTGAGAAGAGACAGAGATTTGCCGAAATGCAAGATAGTGCTAGAAAGGATGTGGAACATGCTTTTGGTGTGCTTCAATCCCGATGGGGTATCGTTCGAAACCCTGCACTGACATGGGATCAAGGGAAGCTTTGGGAGGTGATGACTGCTTGTGTGATCATGCACAACATGATCATCGAGAACGAGCGTGATGACATCATCTTCGACCAAGGATTTGATTTTCAAGGTGAAAATGTTGAGCCCCTGCACCAAGAACCGGCCACGTTTGAACAGTTTACCCAATTCCATCGTGAAATGCGTGATTGGCACACTCATGTGGAGCTTCAAAATGACTTGGTTGAACACATGTGGACTCACATTGGCAACCAATAGATGTATTGGTTCATTATGTTTATTCAAGACAATTTCGATTTGGTTGTAAAACTATTTTATTCGAGACAATTTCGATTGGGTTGTAAAACTATTTTTATTTGAGACAATTAATATTTGGAGGTGCAAGCTTGTTTTAAACATTGAAATATTGAATATATGGGCATATTGGCCGTGGCGGACAGGATGGGGCCAAAGGATGCGTCCGCGCGTTGGGCGCACGGCCATCGCATCCCAAAAAAGGGCCGGACACGACCCCATTGCCAGCCCCAAACGGACAGAATCCGGACAAAACGGACGTCCGTTTAGGGTCGTGCGCTGGAGTTGGCCTCATCTCCTCGCATGCCAGCGTCCGACCCATGCTCGCCGATGTCTCTTGCTGGCTGTTCGTGCTGATCACCCATGCATGCTGGGCTGGATGACCAACAGACCAGGCCGATGCCACCGTGCTTGGCAGGTGGTGGCTGGCTTTGCTCGCCACATGTCTGCGCTCCTGTCGCCTGTCGGTGTTGCAGCGGATAGGCGGACGGACTGGGCCAGGGGAAAGAGTGAAAAAAGGAGGGAGGCGAGCGTGTCTGCTCCACTCCGCTACGGTCCAGACGCCCGGCTCAAACGGCCGTCTCCTCCTCTGCGCGCTCAAACACCCTTCTCTTCTGTGTGACTGTGGCAGCGCAACGGAAACAACAGCGGCGCAGCTGCACCGTGGCGGGGATTCGGCTTTAGCATGACAGTCAACGACCAAACCCACCATTTCGTTCTCACCAACTAGGGCCGGTACACGAACGTACCACGGCCGAACGGGCAGACTTCCCCACGCTATCTCATGGCAACCATACATACATGCTAACGAGGGCCGGTACACTCCATGCGCAAGACGAGACCGGCGAGGAACGTGGCACGCCGTGCAAATTTACCTTTTCATCATCAAATCAAACAAGAAAAGCGTGCAAAGAAATCCCGACTTTGACATTGATTAGGCGCCAACAAATTTTTTTCAAGGCGTCCATCACCTCTACGCGAAGTTGTGAGGAGGATCGTCTCCTCTCCTAGCCTTCCCCGTCGAAAGTCGTCTTTGAGCCCGACGGATGGAGGTGGTGAAAAGGACAGGAGCTTTCGCGACCTGCTGCCCAACTGAACTGGACCGATTGTGTGGACCCTGTCCTGTGCTCTCTCTCATCTCGCCCTCTCTTTGCTCTCCGATCCGTTCCTGTGCCTGCCTGCTGAGGCTCTGTGGCTAGCTTGGCGTTGGCAACGGTGCACGCATGTCAGTCCGTCCCGTGCTCCCTCCAAACGGCCGGGGCAATGCTGCACATGACGAAGACTGACGGATCAATTATTTTGGAAATATACTGGAGTATTTATTTAGTCAATCAGAAGAACAAAAGTATCTTTACTAGAGTAGGAATCTACCTCTGAACTCAACTCAGCCTTAGGGCAACTCCAACGCACAACCCCAAATCGTCCGCCCGCATCCGTTTGAGAGTAAACGGACACAAATCGCGGCCCAACGCTGCTGCAAACGGACAAATGTCCGATTTTGGTCCGCTTTCGACCCATTCCCGGCCCAAGTTTGGGCCGCGTTTGCGGCCAAACGGACACGCACGGACGGGTGCATCACGTGCCCTTGTCCTCCCCTGGCCTGCCGGTCGGGGACACAGCCTATTTTATTGCTCCCCTGTCCTCCTCCCTCCGCCCTCCGCCCTCGCCATCGCTGACGCCACCCACGCCATCCACCTTGTCCGTCGGCGGCACGACCCCTTTTCTTCCTCCACCCGTTCTCGCTCCGCCCTCCGCCCACGGGCGCCCACCTTGCTTTGCTGCCTGAGAAGGGACTCGACGTGTCCTTTCCGGCCACGTCTCCACCACGGCCACAAGGTGTTCGGCGCTTTGCTCGCAAGGTACCATGGATAGCGGGGATGAGTATTTCTTTCACAACTTTGTTTGTTCATCGGATGACTCGTCCTCGGACGATGAGGACATAGTGGTGGCATCATTGGTTGTCCATGACCACATCAGTAGGATGCGGCCTCAGTTCAGGGGATCAATCCCCGGCCATGCTCCGGCCTTGAACCGCAATAGGGAGAAAGGGCACCACCTCCTCTATTCCGATTACTTTGAGAGAACCGCACTCTACAAACCGCATCAATTTCGTCGTCGCTTTCGAATGAGGAGGCATGTGTTCAATCATATCCGGGAGGCAGTTGTAGCATATGACCCTTACTTTGACTGCAAAGAGGATGCCCTTGGGAAGCTTGGCTTCTCTTCTTATCAGAAATGCACTAGGGCTATTCGCATGCTTGCATATGGAATTCCTGGTGAACTTGTGGATGAATGCGTTCGTATGAATGAGTCCACGTGTCTGCAATCAATGTACAGTTTCTGCAAGGCCGTGGTGGCTGTGTTTGGCCCCGAATACCCGAGAGAGCCAAATGCCGCAGATACACAAAGGTTGTTGACGATCAATGCAGAGAAGGGTTTTCCGAGCATGCTTGGTTGTATTGATTGTATGCACTGGAAATGGAAGAACTGTCCATTTGCTTGGCAGGGGCAGTACAAGGGGCATGTGAAAGGTGCCACTGTCATACTAGAAGCGGTGGCTTCACAAGATCTGTGGATATGGCATTCTTTCTTTGGCATTCTCCGGCATTCTCCATTGTTTGAAAAGATGTGGTCTGACAATGATATTAGCGTTCTTCAGCATTCTCCGGTGTTTGCAAGGCTTGCAGAAGGTCACTGCCCGGAGGTCAATTTTGAGATCAATGACCACTATTACAACAAGGGATATTACCTTGCTGGTGGTATTTATCCCCAGTGGTCAACTCTTGTGAAGACCATACCCAATTCACAAGGAGAGAAAAGACACAGGTTTACCCAAAAGCAGGAGAGTGTTAGAAAAGATGTGGAGCGTGAATATGGTGTGCTTCAATCTCGATGGGGTATCGTTCGAAACCCTGCACTGACATGGAGCACTCAGAAGCTTTGAGAGGTGATGACTGCTTGTGTGATCATACACAACATGGTCGTTGAGTATGAATATGATGGCAGCATCTACGACCAAGGGTTTGATTTCCAGGGTGAGAATGTTGAGCCTGAGCACCCACCTCCTGCCACCTTTCAACAATTCGTCCAGCTCCATCGTGAGATGCGTGATCGGGGCACTCATAACCAGTTGCAAGATGACTTGGTTGAGCACATGTGGGAACACATTGGCAATCAGTAGATCTATCTGTTTAATCTCTGTACGTGAACGTGATGGCAGCATCTAAGTGCGCACAAATTTTGAGTGGTTTTGTAGACTATTTTATATTTTTAAATTTTTGATTGGGTTGTAATAAAAGACCATTTATTTTGCATGATTTGAACTAGTTTTGTTATGCTTGATTTTATTTGTACTTGGCCTCCAGCGGACGAGACGGGGTCCAAGATGTGGCCGCGCGTTTGGCGCACGGCCGACGCAAACGGAAATTCGAACGGATACGGCCCCATTCCCATCCTCAAACGGACGAAATCCGGACAAAATAGACGTCCGTTTGGGGTATGCTTGCAGGTGATGGTGGTTGTGTGTGTCTGTGCGGCGGGGGGGGGGGGGGGGGGGGGGGGGGCAGCTGCCATGCCTTCACACTGTTCCTCATGGCACGTACCATGCTCTCTTTCTGCGTTTGATAGCACAACGCTACTTTGGACATCCAATCTGTGTATGTGGAGGGTGGGTTTCAAGTGCAAATATTTCATGCGGTCTCGTTGCGACGTGGAGATGGACCGATAGATGGGGCTGGTTAGTTGGTTCACCCGCGGCGCGTGCCATGCCATCGTGCTTGCCAGGTCGCTGGCTGGCTGGGTGCGTGGGTGGGTCAGTAGTACACGGCCGGCTTGCATGTTGGCGCTCCTGTTGCTGCAGCAGGGAGAGCGGACCAGGGGAGAAAAAAAAAGCGAGGCCAGCGGAGGACCAGAGGAGAGAGATTTTTTTTTTCCAGCCCGGAGGAGAGGCGTCCACCGCGCCTCGGCAGCCACGGTCCAGCGCGCCCATCTCGCAGTCTCCTCTGCGCGCTCCGCCTGCCCGTACGTACGTACGCACGGCCCCTCCTCCTCTCTTGTGTTGCCAAGACCCATCGATCAACACATCTTATCAACATTCTCGGGAAAAAAAATATCAAAGGAAAAATTGCACATTACTCACGGCGGGTGCAATCATTGTTCAAAGCAGCACATTACTCAACCTTGCATTTTATCAAAGGCGAAATTGCACATGGATGCATACATTAATGCATGCATGGTGCCTCGGGGGCACCGTGGGCAAACCCACTTCCCCACGCTGCCTCTACAGCCTACCTTGCCAGTTGCCACACGGGCTCAACTCTACTCTACCCACCTATTTTTTATAGAGAATTTCTTATTGGCACTTTCTTAAAATTTGATTCTTTTTTTGCCCAAAAACAGTTTTCTTTTTCTTTTCTGACACTCAAACTTTATTTTGTTCCCTACATGACATTTTCATCAGGTTTAGCCACTAACACCGTAACACGGTTAGGTGCCACATGAAAAGTCCTTGTTACCGCTGGGTTTGCATGCTGAGAAGACAAAAATGAATGTGACGAAAGCGACGGAGCAGAACTACTGATGATGGTGGGTTGGACGGAGATGGAGCAGCTGCACGACCGTACGTATGCGCCCGGCAGACTCGGCGAGCTGCACACAACGGCCATCTATGTGTAGTTGTGGACGCGACGTTGGCACGTTGCCGGCAGCACGACCAACAGCAAAACACAGCCGATGTGGGTGGCCTAGGCATCTATGGTGCAACTAACATATACGGGCATCGTGGCAAGGCAACGATGATGCCGTGCCATAGCACGCCTAAAACAGTTGCGTGGTGGCGAGCACATAGTGTGTGTTCTCCGCGTGTGTGCTCCTGAATGCATGTATTGGAGATTTGGTATTTTATTTAGACTTGTCTTTTATAGCTGATTGGCTTCGGTCAATTGGTGAACAGTAATGAATTATAGTAATATATATTCTTCAGTTGTTGTGTGCAAAATTGAAAAAAATACAAATAGTCTAGCAAGGGTGAAACTGTCTTTCAGGTTCCACTTAACACCGTTAATAGCTAAAATTGACAGAAATGTCACATAAGGAGCAATTTTACTTGAAGGGTAATAAAGGGAAGAAAAATATTTCTAGGGCCAAATAGGGAAGCGTATTTTAAGAAAGGAAAAAATAAGGAATTCTCTCCTTTTTTTGTGGTTGTAGCTACTCGAGGAACCAGGTGAAGTGGAGAGTAAACTGTCAGAAGATGGACGAATTCAGTGTAGCAGCATTTCACTGGACCGAGAAATTGGATGCAAAGACATGGGTCAAAAGCATATTTCAGTGTTTTTTCTAAATGTGACATCTTATTAAACAACAATTTTGAAGTTTTTCATAACAGGTATATGTGTTGTTTGTTTTCTATTATAAGTCATCTGAATTATCATGTGAATATACTGTATTATCATGTGAATGGTGTTGTTTTTATAAGTCAAGTGAATTATCATGTGAATATACTGTTTGCATAAGCGACATGAAATATCATGTGAATGGTGTTGTTTTTATAAGCCAAGTGAATTATCATCTTGGTATACATATCACATATAAGTAATGCTGCTTTTCTGATGTAGGTGACCTGACTTATCACATATAAGTACTATTGCTTGTCACATATAAGTAATCTGACTTATCACATATAAGTACTAATGCTAAATATTCAGTTAAGTACATTCACCCAACTACTACTAAATATTCCATCATTTCAACATCAAATAGTATATCATCATGTCTCAACAGCACAATAGCAACACTCATTACACATGTCCTGCTTGCTAACAATGACAACAAACACATATAATGGCAAACATGGGAAGATACATAACCGTAGAAATCCCATCACCCTATCCCTAGACAATAGTCTTTCCTTCTGCATCCTACCCATTGCCCTCTTTTCATGATGATCCGTCTGTATTTCTACCTCACGCTCTTTGACCCTACTCACCAGCTTCATGTTCTTCACGACAAGATCCCTAATGACTGTCACCTTGTAGTCATTAGGGATTGAAAGGGTGTTTTCACTTAACAACCCCCCATTGCAGCAGAAATGATCTCTATTTGGAACCTAATAACCTCCTACTCGTTTCATCTCCCAGATTGCAAACACAACGAGCAGGGCTAGCCAGATGCTCACGAAGCTGTGGCTTCTTGATTCCATTGTACTCTGAAATCGTACTGATATTTTGGAAGCCCCTAATCAAGTTCCTATCAAAATGCATACTTTCGGACATCATTCACCAATCTAAAGACGAGTTTTTTAGCACACAAGAGTGGTGTGAAGAACTCACCTGATTCACCCCATCATCTGGCGACGGGCGGATCAAATATTTTGGATGTAGTACTTGAATGAATAGAAGTACTAGTTAATTACTAAGAGCATCTCCAACAGACGCGCGCTAAAAAATTATTCAGCGCCGTAATAGCGTTTTTTAGCGCGTCGGAGAATGTTTGCTTTAACAGGCACTGCAAAATATGGCGCCCAATCTGGCAGTCCCACCTGCAGCGGCTAGCGCGCACAATCCGGCGTCCCAAATATGCAGCGTAAAAGCCAGCACACCCTATTTTACAGCCTCTGCTGGAGCACAGTTTTTTGTGTCCGGTGCACAAAAACGCCAGTTTTTAGCGCGCGAGGCCTTTTTTTAGGCGCCTGTTGGAGATGCTCTAACAATAAAGAATATGCTTTCCTGCCTCAGATGGGACCATACTACAAAGCAACCCTCTGTTTAATTCTGCATTGGGCAAGCATGCTTAAAATCGCACGTTGTCACTGTCTAAACACTGCATTATGTTGTGATTTGTTTTGTTACCATCTACCATAATGCCTTCTCATGACTGTTCGTTCGATCAGAGCATCTACTGCCGGACCTAGCAAATCTGACCCCTTAAACGCCCGCGGACGCGCCCGGTCAGTGACCGGGCGTGTCCGTTTTGAGCCCCTATAATTTGGTCCGCGTAGCTACACTTCTCATTTTTCTTCTCATATGTCCGGTCACTTGCACGTGATTGGTGGAGAAGAAGAGAGAGAAAGAAAATAATGAATAAGAAAAGAGAAAAGGTGGTCCGGAGTGGGGTCGCGTCCTACGTGGTGGACTGACCGGGCGTGTCCGGGCGCGTCCGCGAGCCCTCATATCGGCCCCATATTTGAGATGGATATGAGGGGTGCCGGTCTGTCCGGGCGTTTGAGACGGATATGAGGGGTCCGGTTTGGTCACATTTTTGTGGCCGGTCAGTGACCGGGAGGACGTTCTGACCGTTTGAGGAGCATATAGGGGGTCCGGCTGTAGATGCTCTCAAGAGAGAGGGAGGGAACATAGTATCATGCTATCTCTGCTACTGCTACCACTACTCGATTTTATCCGGGCAGCGAGTTCAACGTACTGCTAGGAAACCCACTGGATTTGCCTGATATCGGAATGGGCACTATGGGTCGAAAACCGAGACATTACCATAGGAGACTAGCCCTATTACAAGCTAGGATAACAGTGACAAAGTATCAAGTACTGAATAAAGCAGCGGATGGCGAGCACCAACATGATCTTCCGCAGAATGGCCAGCAGTTCACCTCTGGTTCTCCATCAACCGGCCTCCTTGACGCATCACAAATCCTCACCGTATGGCTGCTAATTAACTTAACTGACCTTTTTTTTTTTTTGCGAATAACTGAACTGACATTAACTGTACCTGCTGTCTTTCTCTTACAGTTTACAGTAGGAGTATACATAGTTTGAATGTAGTGTTGTTTTACGCACGTACGAAAAGCAGCTAGCGGATCGTTTCGCGACCGGTCCTGCCTGCCTGGCTTCTTCTTGTCCTGTGCATGCGTCCATAAAACATGCATGCATGCATGCGTCGGCTGTGCCGCCTCCCTATGAACCGAACTCGACTGGCCACGGTCCCGCGTGCAGGCGCGCTGTTCCTGTGGACCTTGCTGCGTCCGTAGCTCGAAGTCTCGCACAGACGGTTAGTTGTTGGTTGGTTTTGCTTTGGACGTCTGGATTTGCACGGACGGAACGGGACGGCCGTACACCGGAACGGAGCGAGTAAATGATATCGGACCAGACCGCCGGCCATTGAACGACGACGGTTCCCAGGCCGGTCGACGGTGTCCCCACGGATTTTGTGGCCGGTGCGTCGAACGAACGTCGTCTCTCGCTCTCGCAGGCCGTGGCTAGTTTGGCCACGTGCTCCGTCCAGCCGGCCGGGGCAATGCAGGATTGCACGCAGCTGTTGCAAAAGGAAGGAAGTGGGGTGGAGACACAGCTGCGCGTGTGATCTCTATTCCGGTACGTCCTCCGGTGCCAGCTCCGGCGAACCACAGACACAGTACTAGTCCAAAAGAAGCAGCAGATGGACCGAGCAAAAGTATCAACAAGCATCTCCTTTTCGACCTTGGCCGCTTCCCCTGCCTTCCCTGCCCTGCCCTCTGAACCCAACGCAGCGGCTCAGCCCAACTGACCGTGGACTGGTGATCACAGGCGGTGGGGGAGGATACATCTAAAGCCGCCGTGCGCGCACTGTTGGTTCGTGTACCGGGGCCTCAGCCTTTCCCCGCCTGTTCACAGGGAGACAAACAAACCCGGGGGCAGGTGAGATCGTATATGGCAGCAAAATCCGAAGTAAAGACAAACAAACCCACAATACGCCGTAAAAACAAAATAAAAGCCCCCCCCCCCCCCCCCCCCCCCCCCCCCCCCCCAGCCTCGCCGCCACCCAGTGGCGGAGCGAAGAGCATAATTTTTTTCATCTGTGCAGCTGAAATTTGGGGTATAATTCAAGAGAGAAATTTATCTGTGCTATGGGTCACCTACAGGCTACATCACAGTAATGATGCTGGACTGGTCGTCCGTTGCAGCGACCGGTAGCTCAATTGGAGCCGCCGCTCGTTGCTCTGTTTGTCCTCGCTGCCGGGTCGCCACTGACCGGCTCGTCGCCGCGGCTGGTTAGAGTTGGGGCTAGCTGCAAATAGCTGTAGCTAACCCTAGCTAGTGGAGTTCACGAAGGGATGGTTGCGTTTACTGATGCGAGCACGGATGGATGTGTTCATCTGTTCTGCTCTGTTGACTATTGGACTGGGCGTTTGGGCTGCCAACCACGTGGCCATGTGGGCTTGGCAAAAAGCATATGTATAAACTTTTTTTTTGCTGATTTTGCTGGGCGGGCCACAGCACGGTTTTGCCCGTGAGTAGCTTCGCCAGTGCCGCCACCCGAGGAGGACGCCGGCGAAGCCCGGGCGCGCTCCGGGGAAGGTGGCGGCCGGGCGCTTTTTCTGGCCTTCGCGACCTCCCATCGCCCGAGGAGGGGCGCTTCGTCGCGTTGGATCTGAGGCCGACCTCGGTGTCGGGCGGCGGCGGCGGGGCGGTGGCTGGCCCGGAGGCGCGAAGGTGGTGGGTTGGTGGCGGCTAGGAGCGGCGCGGCTGTGGCCCGTCGGTGCGACAGCGGGATGGCGCGGATCTGGCGCGAAAACGGGGCGGCCTCGAGCTCGGCGCGGTGCGGAAACGAACGGGAGGCGCGCAGGGAGGCGGGGTGTCGTCGCGGGCGCGCAGGGAGGCTGTGGCGTCGGCTCATGCGTGCAAGGGGCGAGCGGGGGCCTTCAGTGTGGTGGACGAGGGGCGGATCTTGCGCGGCGACCGTGGTGCGGGATCCTGCCGGTCTGTACATGGCGTCGGCTGTGGGCAGCGCGGGTGCACGCATGCTCGGGCGGCGGAGGTTCTTCAGGGGCTGCTCATGGTGTGAGGCGATGCTCGCGAGGCGGCGGACGAGGAGTTGGGCGCGACGGTGCTGAGTGGTGATGGCTGCCTGTTGCGGCGTGGTGGTGGACTACCGTGGTGCTTGTGCTCAGGCGGCGTTGCTGCCCTGGCGGAGCCCATGGTGGAGGGGCTTGAGCGGCCTGTATGGCGCTCGAGCGGCGGCTTTGGCCGCGAGGGGCGTAGCCGGTGTGTGTCTGCGCGGTTTGGCATCGCGTGGACGCCCCTGGGGTGCGCGGATCGGAGGCCCATGGCAATGAGGAAGTGCGCTCCAGTAGCGTGTGATGTGGATCTGGTCTCCGGCCGTCGGTTGTCTTGGTGTGGTTGGCTACGGCGGATCTTGGTGCTTCTTCGTCGATGGGCAGCTTCGATGGTGGTGATGTTTGGTGGGCTTGCCGACGCCAGCGCGGGATGATGTGCGGCTGAGGTGGTGTGGAGCTTGGTGAAAACCATGTCTTGGCCTCATGCCGTGACCTGCGATGGCGGCGGCTGTGGCCGTCGTTGACCTTCATGGAGGCATCGTTGTTTATTTTCCCACCCCTCCTGCGCGGATGTGGCCATTTCGGCCTCTCCGGGGGAAACCTTGATCTGTGATCAGACGATGGCGGCACCTTGGTGTCGTATTCCCTCTTGGGGGCCTCGTCTTGGGAGCTTGGCGTCGGTGAGCAGGACCGGTGGATGGCGGTGGGCGGCGAGTGTGGTGTCCAGGCTTCTGTGGTAACGATGATGGTGGGAGCGATGTCGGCGACGCGGCAATGGTTGTGGTAGTCGGCTCTTCTTCGGCGTGTCCACGGTTTTGCCTCGGTTTGGTTGCTGCTATGGAGTCGAAGGTGCGGAGGCGGGGCCCTGTGGTATACGATGACTGGCTACAGGTAGCCCGTTCGGCGATCTCCCATGGCGCCAGCCGTGCCTGGTTTTGTCCTACAGAGTTCTCCGTCAGAGTCGGAGTTGCGTAGTCTGGACGCAGGTGGTTGAGATTTTGGCATAGATCTTCATGCAGCTTCACGTGTTCGCTACAGTGTGGGTTGGGTCGACGATCGCCTACGGCGGAGTCGGAGTCATTTGCTCAGAGTGTAGGAATGGCGATGACGCCTTAGGGGAGGAGTGATGACGATGACGCCTGCGTGCGTCTCGCCGAGACCCTCTTTGGAGTGGTGTACGTGGACTTTTTTATGTGTGTCGTTTAACGGTTGTAACGGTTTTCGTCCGGTTCTCTATAATTAACTGGGCAATCTGATTTTCGCTCTGTTTTTTTTTAAATAATTGAGCAACTCTTTTCTTCTTAATGAATGCAGGATAACTGCCATTTCAAAAGCAAACAAACCCGAGGCAGGTGCATAAACAGCTCGCTCGTCTAGTTCGCATGGTACTAAGTACACCACCACGACACGCCGATTGGTCCCACGGCCTCCACCCCGGGTGGTAGCGTGAGGTCCCGTGCCGCCGCACGCAGCTTGTCCGTGCACCCGTGGCACCGGCAGTGCATCGCCACCTTCAGCGCGAACTCCCTTGCCGCCGGCGCCACCACTTCCCCCACCTTCTCCACGACGCCATTGCCGTGTGCAGCTGCTGCCGCTCGCCGACCGGTGCCCTTTCTCACTCTCACACCGAAGACGGAACGAGCTGAAAGAAACTGGAGCTGGTGAGGAAAGCAGGGGAAATGATGGAGCTGCCTCGTGTACAGGGAGAGTGTGGACGAGCGAGTCATGGTCTGTCACGGCCGGCCGGTCAACCGGAGCAAAAACTGGGTGGGAAGCGATGGAGCTCTCCATGTACCCCGTCTGGTCCGACGTGACTGGCCTTTTTTTGACGTGACAACTCAAGTCAATCACTCACTGTGCTGTGCTAGCTCCTGCATGCACGCACCGACCGGCAGCACGGTCCAAATCCAATTCCAGGAACGGAACACAGATGCAAACGCAAATGAGTTAATTGCACAAAAACTATTCTTCATTTTTCTTTTCGACTTTAGCTAGATGTAAGTTGCCTCAAAATTGAATTTGGATCAGTCGATTTTGTTGACCACTGATTCTGGCTTTAAGATTCGTGTTTTTTTTCCTGGGTTGTTTCTGAGCTGGTTTGGGCTGTTGTTGTTTTGACTGACCCCATATTTGGGTCAGTCGTTTTTCTACTGGGCTGAAGCCCATTAGTAATTCCCAGACCTCCCTTCTGGCCCTCTGTTCTTTTTATTACTTCTGGTTTTTTTTTCATTTGTCTGTTGTTTCTTAAGTAACAGCTTTTTCTTGTTTAGGCATTATAGGAAAGTTAGATGAGTTAAAAATACACACAAGAATACTATGGAATATGTGCAAAAATCACACAAGTATATGATTGTTGTTGCATACTACAAAAAGCGCAATTTTAGTGCAAAGTTATGTACAAGTTAATTTTATTTAATTTTTTCTTTATTATACATCTTCTTTAATAATAATATCAATGCCACTAATTCATGGGTATTATGAAATTTAGTTATTTTGATTTAGTTATTATTTCATTTTCTTTCTTTTAAGGTAATATTGATACCACTGATTAATTCCTTCTTAGGAAATTACTTTTTGCTAGAATTGCACCATTATATGTTTATTCTTGCATATTTTAGAAAGCCAAAAAAATTGTAAATCGTGTGCATATTTTTCGCTGTTTGTTTTGTGTTTTTTTTACATTTTCTATCTTTTTAAAAGATAATACCCATGCCACCAACTCATCCTTCCTTATAAAACCTAGTTTGATTATTTTTAGTTTCTATTTGATTTTTTCTTCTTAAATTGTAATACCAAAGCCACCAATAAATTCTTTCTTAGAAAACTTTATTTCTTGATTTTTTATTTTTTTAATGTTATTTCTTCTTTAATGGTCATATTTTGATTTTGTTTAAATTTTTATTTCATTTTGTTTCCTCTTAAAGCGTAATACCGGAGACACTAATTCATTCTTTCTTAGAAAACTTTATTGGTTTGATTTTTTTTAGTTTTTACTTCATTTATTTTCTTCTTAAAGGTTAATACCAAAGCCACTAATTCAATATTTCTTAAATAAGTTCAATATTTTGATTTTTTTTTTTATTTCATTTTATTTCTTCTTTAATGTGAATACTAATGTCACTAATTCATTCCCTTTTAGGAAATTTCATTTTTGCGAAAAATGTACTATTATAAGCTTATTCTTGCATCATATAAAAAACACAATTTTAAGGAAACTTCGTTATTTTGATTTTGTTTAGTTTTTGTTTCATTTTATTTATTATTTAAGGGTAAGACCAATGCCACTTTTGTTTTCCTTTTTGTTTCATTTTCTTTCTTCTTAAAGGGTAATACCAAAGCCACTAATTCTTTTTTTCTTACAAACTTCATTACTTTGATTTTTTTGTTTTTATTTCATTGTATTTCTTCTTTAATGTGAATACTAATGCCACTAATTCATTCCTCCTTAGGGAACTTCCATTTTTGCGAGAATTGCACAAATATATGCTTATTCTTGCATATTATAAAAAAGCGCATTTTTTGCGTAAATTATGTGCAATTTTTTTGATTATTTCTGTATATTTATTTTTATTTTTTAAGGGTCAGACCAATTTCATTAATTTATTCCTTCTTAGGCAACTTTTTTTTTGCAAAATTTCTAGTATTATATTTTTACTCTTGCATGTTATGAAAACCGCAATTTCCATGTATACTGTGTGCAAATTTTGTCATTCTTCGATTTAGTTTTTTTTTACATTCTTTTCTTTTTGAAGGGTAATACCAATGCCATCCAATTCATTCTTCTTTACGTAACTTATTACATTGGATTTTTTATTTTATTTTTAAGGGTAATATCATTGCCACTATTTCATTTTTATGATTTCCTCGCTGTAGTACATGATCTACCAGTTTCTGACTAACCGAACGGGGCCACTATTTCATTCGCCCATCTTGTTGTCCGCAACAAAACGACGATTGACCGCTTGCATCTTCACCGCACGTACGCGTCCGCTGTCCGCAACTAGCTACCTACTTGACGCACCTGAAAATGAGTGTTTCTAGCGTTTTCAATGCCATGCATGGGAGGCTGGTCAGGTCGAAAAGAAATGGTGGAAGTTAACCAGCAAAGAAGGCTAGGCACATGCATGCACACTTCTCATTTTATTTCTCATATGTCCGGTTACTTGCACGTGATTGGTGGAGAGAAAAAGAGAAAAAAAAAAGAATGAATAAAAAAAAAGAAAAGGTGGTCCGGATGGGGTCGCATCCTACGTGGCGGACTGACCGGGCGCGCCCGGGCACGTCCGCGAGCCCTCATATCCTTCCTATATTTGAGATGGATATGAGGGTTCGCGGACGGCCTGGGCATATAGGGATGATATGAGGGGTCCGGTTGGATCATTTTTTTCCTTCTCTTTCTTGTCCGATCACAGACCGGACGCGTCCGCGGGCGTATGAGTTGTCATTTGAAGCGTCCGGTTGTAGATGCTCTAAGTCCACGTTCAGTACATGCGCCATCCCGGCCGGGGCAGCGCACGGATGGGAAAGAAGAGCAAGCGGAAACCGAACGGACCTGATGCCGAACATAGCACTTGTGGCGCCGCCGAGTCCATGCCTGCCGGTCGCCGGAGCTCCGACGCTGCATAGTCAAAGAGAAACCAAAGGGTTGATTTACGGGCCATATGATAGGGGGCGGGCGAGAGGAGGAAACAGATGGTTACCTAAAGTTATCAAGGCCTCAAGGGTGCTCGCGCCGGTGCGGGCCACATCGTGACCGGACGGCCCGTTCACGCTGGACAGCGCGAGTGCCGGTGCACCCACGCTTTGGAAAAGAAGCGAATGAGTATGGAATGGATGCGGCGCGTAGGATGAAGGCAAGACAGATGGCGCGTACCAGATGTCACGGGTGAGGCCAGCCGAAAATAGGATGCCTTTGCACATGCCGGCAGGGCAGGCCCATAGGCCGGGCAAAAGGGGCGACCGCCCCGGCCCCAAGAGCGGAGGACCCAAACTAAAACTTATACTAGTAAACACTATATAAGTATACATTACAAGTCGTATGGTAATTAAATGGATAAAATTAAGGCTCAATTTGTAGAAACTCGTAAGTTTACACCACATACTAATAAGTTTATATCACGCATAGTCGAATAAATCTGATTAGCGAAGGTGAGTTTAAATACACTAGTCTCTATTTACGATGGATGTCTTATATTAATGAAAATTATGATAACTAGATTTTAATGTTTAAACCAATGCATAATTTTTAATTTGATAAACATATAGGACATCACATTTGCACGAAATCAAACTAAGTAAATCTGAACGAGCATGTTAGGTAATTGGATCATACGTAAAAGTATTATCAACAACAATTTTTATTCTTTGATGATTCTATTACTAAACCCAACTTACAGGTCACATTTTATTTGCCCTGGAAGTTTCCATTAATATCGCTGCCCAATATACACAAGAAACCACTATTAAAATATTTCTTAGTCTCCCCTCAATAATATATATTTCTTAGTGTGTATATGATTTAGAAATCTCTACTATGATATTCAATAGTATTATAAGATATATGGACAGACACATAGATATCCAAATGTGTATACACTACATCATTTATGTAATATTAGAGAATAAATTTGAAAAATTGTTTCAACAATAAATAAAATTTTGATACATCAAAAAATTTTATTTTGTAAAATGAATAAGTTCAGTTATATATATTACAACTGTATATTAATGAATAATATAACTAATATTTGGAAACATTCTTATGTGGCTATGTAATAGAAAAATATATTAATTACAATTATAGGAAGGTACACATATTTAAAACAAGTATAAAAGTTTAGTATGAAAACAATTGTTTACCTCGCCCCGGGCCTAGAAATTCTTTGGACCGGCTCTGTATGCCGGCGTCGTTGGCACCGAGCCCCGCGCCCTGGTCGGCCGCTACCTTCATGTATAGAGACATGTCCGACGCACCCATCGTGTCACCATAAAAAGAAACAGGAACATGGTAGTCCCCCTCCCGCGTCGACGAACGTAAGACAAGGAAGCACGAAGAAGCCTACCCGTGGCCTGAGTTCTGAGATGGGCCGCGCCCTACCCACCGCAACGCCAGGCGCGCCGATGCCGACGGCGCCGACCCCAGTGACAATCGCGGCAGATACCGGTCGGGGTGACTTAGCCGTTGGCCCTTGCTGTGGCGCACAGAGCGCGAAACCTGCAGATATCCCATGACATCAGAAGAAGGTGTAGGGGAGAGAGAAGAATAAGAGGAGCCGACGCGGACAGGGTGCTCACTGGGAAATCGAAACCTTGCGGAGATCTTCGAACCCCGCGGCCTTGGTCGCCGCCCGGAGCACGGAACAGGAGAGTTTGAGTGGCGCCGCCATGGGAGGTCCTGCACTGGCTCGGGGCGTCGCGGTGAAGAATTTCAAGGTTGGCGTCTGGTGCGTTTGGAGGTGGGAGGGAGGGAGGGAGGAAGAGGGTGGTAGGCGAGGCGAGCCAAGCACGCTGTTTTATAGGGGCGTGTGCGCGACTCGTCCGGTGCTGAGTTTTTGAAATTGAAATTATTTGGGATCCGGTCCGCCCTCTCACTCTCGTCCTCTTCTGCAATCACCGAGGGCAGCCGATCAGATTAGTGAGGGCATTTCCGTCAAAGAGGGAAAAATCAGGGATGGCAGGCTGACCGACCCGCCAGCCAGCCAGGCACGCACAACGTTCCTCTCGTCTGCTCGCGTGTGACCGTCGCAGCAGAGGCCGAGGGGCTGGTTTGATGGCTTTACTCGACGACCAAGGTCCAACCACCCAGTCCTACCCACCCTTCCTTCTCCCTTTCTTTTCAATTTCGAAACTAAATTGACTGGCCGTGCCAGCATAATGATCCCCAATTCCTACTGATTAATGAATACCTACTAGAATAGTTCAGAGCAACTCCAACAGGCGACCCATTTTGTCCGCGTGTGTCCGTTTGGGTCGCCGCGCACATAAAATGCGACCCAATACGGCGACCCAAACGGATGCGCGCCCGTTTTTTGTCCGCCCGTGACCCATTCCAGGCCCAAATTTGGGTCGCATTTGCGTCGGGGCGGACATGGGACGATGCCTGCGACGCCCGCCCTTCTTTTCCCTCTGGCCCACCAGTCGGTGGCACGCAGGCCACTCTCATTTTCCTTCCTTCTCACCCGAATCACACGGGCGCCCCACCTCCTGCCACTGCCGCCCACTTCCGCCGACATCGCTAACCATCCGTCCATAGATAGGTCACCCTCCCGGCCGCCTCATCTCCCGCCGCCGCCGCCCAGCTCTGTTGCCTTCTCTCGGCAGGGCAGGAGGCTCTTCATCGGCCGGCTTCTTCCACGACGCCCACAAGCTGTTCGACGGTTTGCCCGCAAGGTACCGATGGACTCCAACGATAAGTTTTTTTCCACAACATTCTTTGTGATTCGGATGATTGTTCATCCGATGATGTGGAGATCGTGGTAGCTGCATTGGTCGTCCATGACCACCTAAGTATGGAGCGGACGCTGTTTAGGGGCTCCTTACCGGGGCACACGCCGGCACTGAATCGCAACAGGGAGAGTGGCCATTTCCTACTCTGGAAGGACTACTTCAAGACCCCAAACCCACTCTTCAAACATCACATGTTCCGACGCCGTTTTCGTATGGCTAGGCATGTGTTCAACCGTATTCGGGAGGGGGTGGTTGAGTATGATAACTATTTCGAGTGCAAGACGGATGCCCTTGGAAAGATTGGCTTCTCCTCTTATCAGAAATGCATTGCTGCCATTCGGATGCTTGCATACGGAGTTCCAGGTGATCTCATTGATGAGTATGTCCGGATGATTGAGTCCACCTGCCTTGAGTCCATGTATAGATTCTGCAAGGCTGTCATAGCTGTGTTTGGGCCGGAGTACTTGAGAGAGCTAGCTATTGCTGATATAGCACAGTTGTTGGCGATGAATGCCAGCAGGGGGTTTCCGGGGATGCTTGGTAGCATAGATTGTATGCACTGGAAGTGGAAAAACTGTCCTTATGCATGGCAGGGGCAGTATAAGGGCCATGTCCGAGCTTGCACTTTCATACTTGAGACCGTTGCTTCCCAAGATCTCTGGATTTGGCACTCTTTCTTCGGCATGGCCAGATCTCACAACGATATATGATACCTCTCCAATGTATCTATAATTTTTTATTGTTCCATGCTATAATATTATCATTCTAGGATGCTTTTTAGGCATTTATTTGCCAATCATATTATTGTTTAGCACTAACCTATTAACCTAGTTCCTAGTGCCAGCTGCTGTTTTCTGCATGTTTTTGGCTTTTCATGTTTACAGTACCAAACGGAGTCCAAATACGACGAAACTTTTTGACGATTTTTTCTGGACCAAAAGAAGACCTGGAAGCTTCGAGAGAAGGCCGGAGGCCACACGAGGGCCCAACGAGCCAATAGGGCGCGCCCTGTTGGGACGTGGGCCCCCTCGTGGCTCCCGTGACCTCGTTCTCTAGCTTAAAAATTCTCATATTCCCCGAAAACCATAGGGGAGCTCCCAAAACAATTTTTCTGCCGCCGCAAGTCTCTGTTCCGCTGCGTGCCCATCTGGAGCCCTGTTCTGGTGCCCTGACGGAGAGAGGATCGATCACGGAGGACCTCTACATCAACCTTGCTGCTCCCATGGTGATGTGTGAGTAGTCTACCACAGACCTACGGGTCCATAGCTAGTATCTAGATGGCTCTATCTCTCTCTCTTTTCTCTTCAATACAAAGTTCATCACATCTTCGCGATGATCTATTCGATGTAATCACTTTGTGTGGTGCGTTTGTTGAGATCTGATGAATTGTGTGTTTATGTTCAGGTTATTCATGAAAAAGATTTGAGTCTTCTCTGAATTCTTTTATGATTCTTATTTGCATGATTATTATAGCTTCGTAACTCTCTCCAATCTATTGATTTGGTTTGGCCAACTAGATTGATCTATCTTCAGTGAGAGGGGTGAGGGAGTCCTGGATTAAGGGGTCCTCGGGAGGCCGGCCTATGTCTTATGGGCCGGACTGTATGAGCCACTTGCCGAATACTGGGAGGATTGAAGATCTCGCCTCCAGGAAGGAAGCTTCGAGAATCGTGGCTTGTTCTTCACGTTTAAAGTAGTAAATAGGCATGTTTATCCCTTCGACGTGTAACCGACCATGTGTAACCCTAGATACCCTCGGCGTCTATATAAGCCGGAGGGTTTTAGGGTGTAGAGAGAGATAACTCATCTAGGGTTTTAGTCATACGATCTCGTGGTAGATCAACTCTGTAATCCCCATACAATCAATATAATCAAGCAGGACGTAGGGGATTACCTCCATAGGAGGGCCCGAACCTGGGTAAAACCTTGTCCCCTTTGTCTCCTATTACCATCGATCCAGACCTCACAGTTCGGGACCCCCTACCCGAGATCCGCCGGTTTTGACACCGACATTGGTGCTTTCATTGAGAGTTCCGCTGTGATCACCAGAAGGAATCGATGGCTCGCCTAGTCATCAACGAAGAGGTCCGCAATCCGGGCACCTTTGTCCCTGGACAGATCTTCGCTTTCGGCAGCATTGTGCTGCACGCCGACCCGGCCGGCCATCTAGGCCGCGTCGGAACTTTCGCCCTAGATCAAGAGGCCAGATTCGGGAATCTAGAGTTCTCCGCAGACTCTCGAGGTGATCTATCGCTAACCGGGCTCGCAGTCTCGCCTGTCATGCCCGGAGACTCTGAGGCTTTAACCTCAGATCTATCCTCCGACCCCGCTCAAGGAATCTACCCTGACGAGGGCCTGACTCTCTGTCCGGACCCGGTTATAGTGCCAGACGCCCGGACACCTGTTCTTGCCGAACACTTCCCCTGCGCGGACGCATCGGGGGTTAACTCCGGAGGCTCTGAGCAGGCCGACCCGATCGAGCTCTCGATACTCAATGAGGCTCTAGATAGGATCTCGTCGATGAAAATTACCGACAATCCAACCCCGATCTGCTCTCAGACCGGATTTTAGACGGGTCAGGACGAATTTTTCGTCCCACCCACCACCCACTTCATAGCCACTGTCGAAGATTTAACCGACATGCTTGACTATGCTTCCGAGGAAGCAGAGTATATGGATGAGGAAGCCAACGCCCACACCCCCGCTAAGACCGGGCAGTGGACGGCCACCTCCACATATGACGTCTACATGGTGGACACTCCAAAAAACAACGGCGACAAATCAGATGAAGCGCCGTCAAGACGCCGGAAACCGCATAAACGGTCCAAAGGAAAAAAGGGGCGAAAATCTATCGACGGCACCGGGAACGGAGATACCCCGGAGGACATTGGCGGTCCCGACATCCCCAAACACCCGTTAGAGGGTCAGGAGAGACCCGAAGACCGTCGTGACCCTGATGATCCAGATGATCCCGAGGACGACGACTACCTCCGCTCGGTCGAGGGGGAGGATAATGCGGACGCCGATGACTTTGCCATCCCTGATAATCCTGCGGATCAGGAACTGTTCAGGCAACAACTCATATCCACGGCTCGCAGCCTGAAAGCAAAAGAGCGGCAGCTCAAAGCCGAACAGGACGACCTCAACGACCGATGGATGAGAGTCCTCTCAGCTGAGGAAGGATACGGCACCGGTCTATCGGACCAACCTAAGAGCTATCCTCGCAGAAGGTTGCTGCCACAATTCGACGACGAGCTTACTGATACGCCGTCTCCTAAGCACACCCCATATGACAAGCCAGACCGCCCTCCTCGAGGACGAGACAGGACGGCTGACGATACCGGCTATAGGCCGACGATACCCCGTAGACGGGGAAAGGAGCCACTAGAGCCCGATGACAGGTTCGACCCGCGACACGACCTGGACCATAGAGCAGGTCGTACGCGATCCATCTACGGATCCAGGGGATACTCACCCGATAGACGGGAAGGGTACCAGCCTTGGTTCGACCGCGACAACGAGGATCGGGAACGAGCCCGAGCTAGGACAGACACCGATCACCGGCGCGTCATAGCTCGGGTTAGAGGCGCCGCCCACCCACTGTGCTTCACGGACGAAGTGATGCGGCACCAGTTCCCGGAAGGGTTCAAGCCCGTAAACATAGAGCAATACGATGGGACAACTGACCCAACCTTATGGATCGAGGATTTCCTCCTCCATATCCACATGGCACGAGGAGACGATCTCCACGCCATCAAATACTTAATTACCCCTGACGCTCAAGGGGCCAGCTCGGCATTGGTTAAATAGCCTCCCCGAAAACTCTATTGGGTGTTGGGAGGACCTAGAAGAGGCATTCCGATCTAACTTCCAGGGCACTTATGTTCGGCCACCGGACTCCTTCGATCTCAGCAACGTCGTTCAGAAGCCAGGAGAGTCCGCGCGGCTATTCTAGAATCGTTTCCTGACCAAGAAGAACCAGATCGTAGACTGCCCGGATGCCGAAGCTATAGCCTCCTTCAGGCATAATATTCGGGACGAATGGCTGGCTCGACAGCTCGGCCAGGATAAACCCAGGACAATGTTCGCCCTCACATCACTTATGACCCGCTTTTGCGCGGGCGAGGAGAACTGGCTCGCTCGACGTAGCCATAACCACTACTAGAAAAAACCCTGTTAGTGGCGCACCTATTTTGGCTATTAATGGCGCACTATAGGTGCGCCACTATTAACACGCCACTAGTAATAAATAGTAATGGCGCACCTCTGGTGCGCCATTACTATTCCAAATACTAGTGGCGCACCATGTGGTGCGCCATTACTATTGCTACAGGTGCGCCACTACTAACCCTTAGGTGCTCCACTGGTATTCCGTCCAGGTGCGCCACTAATAGCCTTATAGGTGCGCCACTAGTAATAAAGAAAGGTGCGCCACTAATAATGGCTGAAATGCGCCACTAGTAATGTATTTGGAAAACAAAAAAAAATCCAAATTTACAGAAAACAACCTATAAGGAAAAATAATTTAAAAACAAAAAATGAAATAGAATCATATTTTTTATTATAGTAAGAATATTACAATGTCTTTACAAGTATCCAATAAAAGGAAAATTGCAAGGAAATAAAAGAAAATCCTAAAACTAATCTTCTAGTAATCTTTTCTTCTTTTTCTTCACTTTATCCCTGCAAAGTGTAACAAAATAAACAGAAAGACAAACAAACTATTTATAACCGATGAAAGTTGGAAGTGGATATGCTTTAACAGAAGGCTAGTACATTAAAATACATACAAATTACTTTCAAAATAGTAACTACCAATATATTTGAAGTGTTTACATTGGATACTTGCAAAATTTGCGAATAAATATATTTGTGGTATTTACAAATATATAATTATAGAAATTATTTATCAAAGTTGTATTTTGGAGATCATGCAGACGTCCAAAAATGGTAACTGCTGGCATGTGGATAAACTGAAGTACACATAGAAACAGTGGATGCAATCATCACAGAACCACACAATTTACATCTTAACACAACAGAAGAAACAAAATGGCATGTATTAAATATTTGATGCCTTGTTGAGTGAGTCATTGACTATGGGTAGAGACATTCCTGATGCTGACATGTGGTTCATCAGACAATGGAAGAAGAAAGAGAGTAGACAGTTCCCACTCGATGAAGAAAAATTGAAACATTCTCAGTTTATAAACTGGATTTTTTTCTGTCAGTTTATACTGTTAATTAGTAATAAAAACAGATCATTATAGTTCTCTAGAAGTCATGCTCTTGTTCTGGTACATATTACGGTAATAAAAGTATAGCCAAATCAAACTAAAAAAATGAAACCATAGCCTCATATCAACATTATTCTGGTACTTCCAGCCTCATAACACGAATGCATGCAAATGGATTAGCAATTGTTGAGAAAGCTACAGTAAAGACGTCTCCTTTTGCATTATAAAACCCAATGACTGTGAGGATTGTCCTGTCTTCAGTCTTCACATTATACCCAAAGCCTTTTAAGTCGCCCAGAATATGTTCTTCTGGAAGTTCTCTTATCCTATAAGTTGGTATTGCTCTCTTGAAATGCAAGTGTATCTATACATAAAGCATTTGTTCTTTTAAGTTTAAGCAATGTCATCACAACTAACATAGCATCATGAATTCAACATAAGCCCCGACTACTGTATACTCTGAATATCATAAAGATATAGTATGGCAGAGCTGTAAAGGTAGTTCCTCATTGCAATTCAATCAGGTTATAATAAACTTATTTACAACAGGGAGGCAAACCTACTCAGAAGACTCGATTCAGGTAAAATGTATGGCTCAACAAACAATTCTGACCAAGCATTTTACACCATTGCACGGCAACATATCAAAGACACGTTTTAAGAGATTTCATCTCTAAGTTACACAACTCTAAGTTACACTCAGACAAGGAAAAGAATGGCATCTGAAGCTAACCTGCACACCTTTTACTTGCATCTCCTGAATCAACTCGGTGAAAACACCTGCAAGGCATAGGCTCAGGTCAAACATACATATGCGATGTTTAAAACAGTGACAAGAAGATTGCGTAAAGAATCCATCCAATTGTTAGTCTGAACAAAGAACAAAGTCAGTAGACTAAAAAGGTACAAAGCACCCTATGAGTAAATTGTTAGCCAGTGGTTTACTCAAACTACCATGGTGTATGTTTTATTTACACTTAAAAAGACTTGATTTTTACTCACGAAAATGACAATTTACTGGGTGGCACAACTGACTCAGGGCTTTCTTCAGAACAAGCAATACAGTGAGAGGCAAGTAATCAAGGATCCCTAGCGTAATCAATTCAGGGTGAAGTCACGTACTTATCATGGAAATAAAGCAGTCGCAAGAAGATTGCACTGAGAAGTACATAAATAATTTATACAGCTGTTAATCTGAAGAAAGAACAAAAATAGTACACGGACAAAGTATGAAGCTCCCTTGATCAATCAGGATGACAACTAAATCATTGGTACTGCGGTTTACTCAAACTAGCATGATGTATGTGTTATTTACACTTGAAAGACTTGATTGTTCCCTGCGAGAAATAAAATTTGCTGAGCAGCGCAACTGACTCGGTGCTTTCTTCACGGCTAGTTATGTACACTGAGAGGTAAGGAATCAAGGATCCCTAGCGGAACCAAATTCAGGGTGAAGTCACGGGCTTATGATGAAAATGAAAGAGGGGCAAGCCTACACGTAAATGCGCAGCAAACAAATAGCATCAGCCGTCGAATCCGCAAAGTTACTAGTATGCTACTCTAATCCTCACAAGCACAACAGATACTGAAAGTGCAGGGTCTCCACGGCTAGCAATCCAAAGTAAACATCAATACTGATGGGATAACTGAGAGCTAGCAATCTAGCATACCAGGTAATCCAAGTACAATAACTCCACAGGAAAATCGAGGTAAAGGCGAGCCATTGAGGCTTACCGGGATCAGACTCGATCGTGCACCATGACATCCTCGCGAGATCATCCGACGGCACAGCAGTGAGAGAGTTCAACCTACAAGCAACAGGAGCAGCACTGTCACTATCACCAACCAGATGACACAGCAGACGCCCCCAAAAATATCGGGGAGATCGAGCTAGAACACGCTGCAAGAGCAACAAAATCAGGCATTTGAAGTATAATATGCTCCTGTTCCTGAGCCAACGATTAGGCTAGCACAGATTAAGAGCCTCTCTGGATCTTTTAGAGTAGAATAAAGCTACAGGTTCTGATTCCCCTAATTATGCCATTTTCCTACTAATTACTAACCGATGAGCTCGAATACGATGACGACGGAGTAAGAATATGAAACAACAAGGATGATAATTAACATGGAAGACAACTACATGTTAAACCAACCACTAAAGCTAGACAAGGCAAGGCAGGCTGCAAATGTTTAGATCTTTCTGAAAGAAGAAAGAAATGTTCCTTGTTGCGAGTGTTTCACCCATCTTCTGCGGCACCAGTAGGTCCAGGTTATCCACCTCCTCGTCCAGCAGGTCGTCCTGTTCCTCTTCCCCTTCCCGTGGTGGTGGCCGGGCGCCGACGGATAGAATGTGTCAGATCTGCAGCGCCCCGGGAAGGAAGAAACGCAAGCACATCAGAGGAGACTGCTGCAGGCTATGGACTTGTCAGCAGGGGGACAGATGGAGCAGAGCATACCTTGGGCATCTAGGTCGTGTGGCTCGCCGGGAGGGGGTCGCCGTGGAGGGACACCGTAGCAGCAAGCGCCCCCCATGTGCTACGGCGCTGCTGCTCCTTGCCGGTGAACGGCGCTGCTACTCCTCGGCGCGACGGACGGCGCTGCTGCTCCTCGGTGGATGGTGCTGCTGCTCCTTGACTGCGGGCTAAGGGAAGGGAGACCGGGGGCGCGGGGACCAGCGGGCGGGCACGCAGGTGACGGATCTCGCGGGGGAGGGGCGCCCGCTCGGGCGAGAGGCGGGGGCGCTTGGGGGCGTCGGCGGTGGCTTGCGGCGGTGGGGGCGGGCGGCGGGGAGGGGGGATTTGGGCCGGCCGCGGTGGTCTGCGGCGGTGGCTTGCGGCGGTGGGGGCGGGCGGCGGGGAGGGGGGATTTGGGTCCTCCAAAGTGCGGTGCTGGGAGTGGGAGGAGTGGGAGGAGGAGGAGAGAAAGCAGGGGAGGGTGAGGGGATAGCAATGGCGCACTAGGAGGATATGCGCCATAAACCTGGATAGCAATGGCGCACTTTTACGGGGTGCGCCATTACTATTAGTAGTAATAGGTTAAAACAAATTAAAAAAAATAAAAAAAAATTGTTAGTAGTGGCGCACCGTGGGTGTGGTGCGCCATTACTAGTTAAAACTAGTAATGGCGCACTATCATCTGGTGCGCCACTGCTAAGTCTGGGGAGGGGGGTGGGGCCAGGACAAACTTAGCAATGGCGCACCGCCTAAGAATGCGCCATTGGTAACCAGGGTTACTAATGGTGCACCTGGTATGCGGTGCGCCATTACTAGTTTTGAAAAAAAAAATTAAAAAAAAATTGTTAGTAGTGGCGCACCGTGGGTGTGGTGCGCCATTACTAGTTAAAACTAGTAATGGCGCACTATCATCTGGTGCGCCACTGCTAAGTCTGCGGAGGGGGGTGGGGCCAGGACAAACTTAGCAATGGCGCACCACACACCTGGTGCGCCATTAGTAATATGGTCATTAATGGCGCACCTATATCTGGTGCGCCACTGCTATATAGCAGTGGCGCACCACATACATGGTGCGCCATTAATGTCCATATTAGCTATAGCCGTTTTTCTAGTAGTGAACCCCGAAGACCCCGGAACCTCTGAAGTTCGGGATGGAAACGGGAAACCGAAGCGCAACAAGAATAAGCGCCGGCACAATAATAGTGATGCCGATGACACGGCTGTTAACGCCGGCTTCCGCAATTCCCGGCCCGGGCAGCGGAAGAAGCCTTCTAAAGGCAAACACGACGGACCCACCCCGCTGGACAAGATCCTAGAGAGGCCTTGCCAGATCCACGGCACTCAAGAGAAGCCCGCCAATCACACCAACCGTAACTGTTGGGTCTTCAAACAGGCCGGCAAGCTCGCATCCGAGGACCAAGGCAAGAGCCCACGCAGCGAGGACGAGGATGAGCCTCGTGGTCCGGTCGGTGGCGGTCAAAAGAAATTCCCTCCAGAGGTAAAGACAGTAAACATGATCTACGCCACTCACATACCCAAAAAGGAGAGGAAGCGCGCCCTTCGCGATGTCTACGCCATAGAGCCCGTAACTCCGAAGTATAACCCATGGTCGGCATATCCGATCACTTTCGATCGACGCGACCATCCGACCAGTATCCGTCACGGGGGTTCGGCCGCACTCGTCCTAGACCCGATCATAGATGGGTACCACCTTACTAAAGTCCTCATGGACGGTGGAAGTAGCCTTAATCTGATTTACTCAGATATGGTGAAAAAGATGGGCATAGATCCTTCAAGGATCAAGCCCAGTAACACTACCTTCAAAGGAGTGATCCCAGGCGTCGAAGCCCGGTGCACAGGCTCTGTAAGCCTGGAGGTTGTGTTCGGCTCGCCCGATAACTTCCGAAGCGAGGACTTGATCTTCGACATTGTACCTTTCCGCAACGGCTATCACGCCCTGCTCGGCCGTACAACGTTCGCTCGCTTTAACGCCGTCCCGCACTATGCATATCTCAAGCTCAAGATGCCTGGCCCTAGAGGGGTCATTACTGTTAATGGTAACACAGAGCGCTCCCTCCGTACTGAGGAACATGCGTTGGCCCTGGCGGCCGAATTCCATTACACCGATGATTGGCAAGCGCCTACATCCACCGTAAAGGCACACAAAGCTAGGAAGCGAGCTCAGTCTCAAACCGAGGTATCAGAACTTTCCTCTTCCCATAAATAGGGACTCGCCCCCTATCACACGGCCCTGACACCAGCAAAGCATGTGCCCAGGAGGCACAACTTCGCGCTCAAAATTCCATGGGCAGCGGTGGGGAAAAAAGCTATTCGAAGGTAAGTTTTCGGCTGGACCGAACTATCACCATCAACACGTCTTCGGACATACCACAGGTACCGTCAAAGTACCTGCTAAAGGCGTCAAGTTCATCCATATCTCGGCGACTTCTCAAGACCCTTTCTTCAAGGTCCGTTCGCCGAACTACCAAAGCCCATAAAGGCATACACCTCCTTAGGAGATGCCGGAGCAGATGAGCGACAGGGCATATCAAGGACGTCAGGTCATCTATCGAAGGCCCTTGGTACAACCCCTCCTGTAAAGTTTTTTATTTTCCAAATACCTGTAAACAGTTGCATCGGCATTTTCAATAATAAGAGTTGTTGAGTAACATACAGATATACTATTATCTTTTTGCTGTCCCTTTTCGGAACACCCTCTGTTTTCTCCCTCTTCTCGCGAGCTTGTTTGGTATACCTTACGATGCAACCAGCTAATAGACCGGGGGCTCGACTTAGAAATCGCCGCAATCACAATTGCTCTAGTTTTCGGTGTCTTGGAATTCCGCTTTATATGCATTGGTTCCGAACTATGTCTTGGGTCAATAGTTGGGTTGCCCGGCTCCTGTGCTTGCCCCTTTATGTTCCGCTAGTTCGGCTAAAAGGGCAAAGGGAGCACCGCTGCGATTGCGCTTCCGGCTAGTCTGGTTAAGCGCCTCAGCGGATAAAGCCGAAAACTGACCGTCATGGTATGCGAGAACCGGTCTGCGAATCCGAGCTTAACTAAAATCTCGTCAGAGGTTCTTCCGTGTCATACGATGGGTTTTGTGTTAGCACAAGCCAGGTGATAAAGGCTTTGGCCGTGGTTCATCCGAACATCACAAACGCCTGGGGGCTGGTCACCAGCCCCCGCACTCCTTTCTCGCGCTCCTACGGCTAAGTGAAAGCAATAAAGCATTATGGTCCGATTGCCTCGTCCGCCCCACACTCCCGCCTTCGGGCGCCGATAGTTCGGCTAATGGTTATAGTGCGGTTGGTAGAGACACCTCGTGTAGTATCTACACGGGGGTTGAAGCCGACGACTCGCAGCTTTCAGGGTTAACGGCCACAAAGGAGTTATAAAGGATGCAAAGCATACAAGACATGATAAAACCATGCATTTTAAATTTATACACGCTAACAAGTCTTCGGACATATTACAACAATCTATTCATACTCATTCTCTCTCGTACACTATGATTCTATGGCCCGAGCACCCTCCATAACTTCGGAGAAGTATAGCTCGGGGCGCCTATAACCCTTTCCAGGAGGCGGAGCTGTGGCTACCTTCATCGGATCCAGCCCCGGCCAGTGCACCTTGGCCTTCGCGAAGGTCATCCTAGCTACCTCGATGCAGGAGGACTGCCTCAATGCGTCGATCCGAGGGGTGGCGTCGCTCAGCTTCTGCACCAGGCCGAAGTAGCTGCCCGGCAGTGGCTCATTGGGCCATAGCCGGATACAGAGATCCTTCACGGCCGGTTCCGCCATCCGGTGTAGCTCCATCAGCTGCTTCAGCTGCTCCACAAGGAGAGGAGAACGCTTGGGGGCTTCGAATTGCGCCTAGAATAGCCGAGCTTCATCTCCTTCTCCCCGCGAAGCATAGAACTGCTTCGCGTCCACTAAGTTCTTCTGGAGGTCCGAGCAGGCGCCTAAGGAACGCCATACTTGGGTAAGCAACTCGAACTTGCTGTCCCCGAAGATACACTGCAATGAATACTGCTTACCATCCAGGATAGCTTTGGCTTGGCGGAGCTCCTCTTCAAATGACCGCCTATCCACCCGCTCCTTTTGGAGATTGGTTTTCAGGGTGGATAGTTCGGCAGCCTGCTCCTTGCCCTTCCGCTCCAGATCCTCGCACTTCTGCCCAGCGTCTTGGAGCTCCTGCTGGATTTGCTCCACCCGAGCCTCGTGCTTGTTACTGGTGGCTCTTAGGGCGGATAGTGCGGTAGCTGCTTCTTTGGCAGCCGCCTTCTCCACCGCAGCCTCCTGCTTGGCCTTCTCAAGTTCGATCTTGAGCCTCTCAATCTCTTTCGCCGAGGCTGCACAAGCATTAAGCATATCAAACAACACTGCATTGACAGTACAATAACAAAGAGTTTTCTACTCTAAATCGGCTTACCTTGCGCCTCATCGAACCTCTTGTTTAGAGCGTCAAGCTCGTCTTCGGAGCTCTTGAGCTTCCGATTCAGCTCTTCTAGCTTGACAGCGTTATTAGCCGCTGCCGTTGACGAAGCCTGTAACACAAAATCATATAAACGTTACAAGGGTTTACAACCTCCGAACTGTCACTACAATGATCCTGTGTCTGGTCCTCTTAAGGGCTGACAGAAAGATCCGAACACATATTATTCTATATATAGTTCGGATAGGGATCTATAGTTGATCCCCAGGTAAGTTTTTTCAAACTTACCTAGGGCTCGGGGGCTGCTATGTATATAACAATTACTTAAGTAAATCAATATTTCACAAAACAGAGCATTACATGGCTTACCTGAAAGCCCGTCAGGAGACCGTTGACGGCCTCCTTCAGTCCGGTATCCACGGACTGAATGCTCTGCAGCACCGTACCCATAAGGGTGCGGTGCTCCTCGGAGAGGGAGGCGCTGGATAGAGCCTCCCCCATGACCGGCCACCCATTGGTCGGAGGTGCCGGTGGGGATCGGTTAACCCGATCCCCAACTGGGGATTGAACCTGTGCCTCCGGAGGAATAGTGCGCTCCGGAGACGGCCTTGGAGGAGACTGGGCATCTCCATGTCCGGCCTCCTCAGTATCCGGGAGAGTCTTCTCCCCCGGGTCTTCGGTGGCCGAGGTATTAGCCTCGACCATGACGTCGTCACCCTCACCTCCAGTGTTCGGCTCCAGGGAAGCCTGCTGGGATGACACCTCCGTGGCATCCTTCATGGTGCCCGGAGGAGAAGGGCACGATGCAGACCCGCTCTCCGCCAGTTCGGCAGGCGGGGTCTCACCGTCCGAAACTTGATCGGTGGGGATAACACGTGGTGGGCTGCAAATTGATGGGCGCTCACATGTCAATAAACATTCTAAATTACGCACCGATGGCTCAATAGATCTTCGGGTCCTTACCTTCGAGGTGGGGGCTTAACCCTGAGGGTCCTTCGTGGAACCCTTTCGAAGCCCTCGGACTCGGTGTCCGAATCCGAACTATCGTCGGACGACACCACTTGTGTCCGGCGTGCTTTCTTCGGGGCGGGAGGAATCACACCCTCTGAAGCGTCCGGTGACACCGCCCTTTTTCCTGTGAGGGGGGAATCGCCTCCCCCCTCGACCTCATGCTCCTCCTCTTGGTTCGAGGAGGCGTGGGTTTCTTCGGACCCAGCCTCTGGCTGGTCTCTGGTGCGCAGGCCTGCTCGGCCTGTCTTCTTCGTTTCCTTCTTCTCTGGCGCCTTGTAGGGCGCCACAACGAGCATCTCCAACAACAGCGGAGACTTGGTGTCTTCGGGCTGTGGAGCCGGACACTTGATGCTCTTGGCCTTGTTCAGCCATTCCTGCAATAGTGATCGGAAAATGCTTAGGCTTTCTTTAGGAAGGCGAGGCCGATCAAATAAAACAAAACTATACCTTGAAAGGGGGCTTGGCGGCACTCAAGCCCTTGTCCTCCTTCTTGCCCGGCCAGTTCTCCTGCGCCTTGAACAGCGCCTTCCATAGCTTCTCCCGCGTAGTGCGGAAGAGTCGACGAACTGTAGGATCGTCGTCAGCCCGGTAATCCCACATAGGAGAGCTCCGGCGCTGGCAGGGGAGGATGTGCCGCTGGAGCATGACCTGGACCACGTTAGTCAGGCCGACTCCCTCCCTGATTAGGGAGGCGATGCCCCTCTGCAGGTCTTCCACCTCTGTTTCCGACCCCCAGTCGAGACCCTTTCTGACCCATGAGGTCAATCTGGTCGGGGGGCCGGACCTGAATTCGGCAGGAACAGTTCCGCATTCAGCAGGAACAGTTCCGCCCTCCTCCTCCTTTGGCTCGGTGATGTAAAAGCACTCCCTCTGCCAAGTTTTGATGGTGTCGATGAAGATGCCTGATGGCCACACTGCGCGCGGAAGCTTGCCGATGACTGCCCCGCCGCAGTCCGCATGTGCACCGGCGACACACTTCGGCTTGATGTTGAAAATCTTGAGCCACAGTCCGAAGTGTGGCTCGACCCGCAGGAACGCCTCGCAGACGATGATAAAGGCAGATATATGCATGAAAGAGTTCGGCGTGAGGTCGTGGAAGTCGAGCCCATAGAAGAACATAAGACCCCTCACGAAGGGGTGAAGTGGGAAGCTTAATCCCCGGATGAAATGAGGGACGAAGACCACCCTCTCGCCTGATTTGGGGGTGGGGATCACCTGACCCTCCTCTGCAGCACTATGGAAGACATTGGCGGGGAGGTAGCCGGCGTCTTTGAGATCCCAGATGTCCTGGTCTGTGACTGTGGAAGCCTCCCACTTGTCGCTGGCCATGGCTGAGCTCAAAGGGGGAAGGACGGAAGACCTAGATCTGGGCTCAGGGAGCTCGGAAGATTGGGGAAGCAGGGATGCGAATGGGAGATGCGGATAAGCATTGGGGTTTTATTCCCCTTTTATTAAAGATTGTTGCCGGTTAGCCTCCCTTCGCGGCGCCGTGAATCCCTCCGCTTCTCGAGGCGTGCGTGCCGTTGTGCGCGCGTGATTAAACATATCCCGTGTAAAATGGGGCACGATCTGTGCATTGATAGATCGTGCTAGTGGAAACGGCCTCGAACCACGAGGCAGGTCTTTTCGATTGGTTCAGTGGTCATGGTAGGCCGTGTCTTTTCGACTGAAAAGTTGTCAGAGGACATTATTGACTCTCTGACGTTTGGCCTTCAAAGGCCGAGCTACTCGTGGTATACGGACGATCTATGATCGGAGGAAATTACACGTCGACGGAAGCCGAACTATAGCCCGGCCGATCACTGTTTGAAGAAGGGAACTCACCTCGCAAGCCGAAGATTCTGATCACTCGAAGCAGCTGGAGCTTGGACCCTCGGCGTTGGAGGCTAGTTCGGGGGCTACTGAGGGAGTCCTGGATTAAGGGGTCCTCGGGAGGCCGGCCTATGTCTTATGGGCCGGACTGTATGAGCCACTTGCCGAATACTGGGAGGATTGAAGATCTCGCCTCCAGGAAGGAAGCTTCGAGAATCGTGGCTTGTTCTTCACGTTTAAAGTAGTAAATAGGCATGTTTATCCCTTCGACGTGTAACCGACCATGTGTAACCCTAGATACCCTCGGCGTCTATATAAGCCGGAGGGTTTTAGGGTGTAGAGAGAGATAACTCATCTAGGGTTTTAGTCATACGATCTCGTGGTAGATCAACTCTGTAATTCCCATACAATTAATATAATCAAGCAGGACGTAGGGGATTACCTCCATAGGAGGGCCCGAACCTGGGTAAAACCTTGCCCCTTTGTCTCCTGTTACCATCGATCCAGACCTCACAGTTAGGGACCCCCTACCCGAGATCCGCCGGTTTTGACACCGACAAGGGGTGCGTTGTAGTGGGTTCAATCTTGCAGTGCTTTATATCCTAGTGACAGAAAGGGACAAGACACGTATTTGTATTTTTTCCGCTAATGATAAAATGATGGGGTTAATTCATATTGATTGGATTCTCTTGTTCTACATCATGTCATCGTTCTGCAAGCATTACTCTGTTTGTCATAAACTTAATACTTAGAGAGGCAAGCATAGAAGCGCTCTTGACGTGGAGTAATAGTAGTAGGTGCAGGCTGGAGTTGGCCTATTTGCTTATGGACGTGATGCCTATATACACATGATCATTGCTGTGAATATATATTGCATAACTATGCGCTTCCTATAAATTACCCAACAGTAATTTGTTTACCCACCATATGCCTACTTCGAGAGAGATGCCACTAGAGAACCCTATGGCCTCCGGTTCTATTCACTTATAAATTCATAAACGCTCTTATTTCCTTGCTGCCATTATTTACTTTTTGTTTATTTTGCAATTTATATTTATCCAACTATCAACTATACTACTTATCTACTTGCAAGTAACGAGTTCAAGGGGCTTGACAACCCTCTTGCCCGCGTTGGATGCAAGTGTTTGCTCTTTTGTGTGTAGGTGCTGAAGACGGGGGTTGCGTGGTCCTCCTATTGGTTCGATAACCTTGGTTCTCACTGAGGGAAATACTTATCTATACAATGTTGCATCATCCATTCCTCTTCACAGAAAAACCCAACGCAGATCACAAGTATCAATATCAATGTGCTCTTCGGTGTTTGCTAGGATAGCAGAAGGCAATTACCCGGAGGTCAATGTTGAGATCAATGGTCACCAATACAACAATGGATACAATCTAGGTGACGATATCTATCCACATTGGACTACTCTTGTCAAAAAAATCCCCAACCCTGTAGGAGAGAAGACAAAGAGATTTCCCCAAGAACAAGAGAGTGCTAGGAAGGATGTTGAGCGTGCCTCTGACGTTCTTCTATCTCGATGGGGCATTGTTTGGTATCCTGCAAGAACTTGAAGCACCCAGAAGCTTTGGGAGGTGATGACTGCTTCTGTGATCATGCACAACATGATCGTAGAGGATGAGCGCTCAGAACGTCTCTATGATCAAGGGTTTCAGTTTCAGGGTGATAATGTTGTGCATGAACATGGAGGACAGTCAACGTTTGCATAGTTCACCGAGTTTCATCATCAAATGCGTGAATGGGAAACTCACATGCAACTCCAAAATGATTTGGTTGAGCATATGTGGATTCATGTTGGCAACCAATAGATGTATCAGCAACCTTTTATTTTAAATGTATTTGAGACAATTTAATGTCAATTTGGCTTGTAAACTATGAGATATTTATGTAGTTCTTGAACTATGCAATGTTTTGTATTTTTATTGAACTTTGTTAATCTAGGATTAAATTTTATACATATGTGACAAAGCTATCAAAAAATGGCTGCAAGCCTGCCGCGGACGAAAAATGGGTCGACGCGTTGGGCACACGGCTGACCCAAACGAAAAACGGGGTGGACATGCCGACCCAAACAAACAAAACACGGACCAAACGCGCGTCCGTTTTGGTCGCCCGGTTGGAGTTGCTCTTAGGGTGTTTTTTCTTTTGATCCGGTTCAGTTTATACGGTTTATAGTTTATACGATTTTTATACTCCGGTTTATACGGTTTTGTACATCTATATGGCACTATATAGTGTACGTAACTTGGAATAACAGCCGTTGGATGAAGCCGATCCGACGGTGGAGACATGGCAAATCCAAGTGTGGCTGACTGTTGGATCTTCTTATTATTACTGCACTAGATTTTGGCACATGTAGTATCTAGACGATTCTAGGTTGGGCTTAAGGTATATGACATTTTGCACAAAACTTACAGCATACTGCTACTTTATTCTAGACTCTTACATACTCATTTTCTTCTAAATTGTTTTCTATCCAAACTATCATTCATTTTTACTTCATATTCAAGGCTATGTACTTCATAAATCATATTTATCTTTGCAGATAGAACAATAATTTTGAGATGGCCAAAAAATATACCTAGACAAAACATGCACGATATATTTTACGTGATTTTTGCAAATTGTACTTCATGCATTTGCCTCACAATTCCATTTGCATGTTATAGTTACTACGTAACAGTACGTCTACCTTTGGTTGTGATTCGATTATCTCGGCTCTCTCACCTGCTATGCACGTATAACTTACTAGTAGATAAGTTTCGGTTTGATTCGCTTCGGTAATAACCAAAGTTGACACGTTTTTTTAGCCAACACATAACTTCTTCACGTGTAAATACATGACATATATCATAATAATAAGAAAGCAGAAACAATCAGAAAATGGTTAAGAATGGACGTTGGAAAACCGGTCACGCTAATCACATAAGCGGAAGCACTAAATGGGCTATAAAATACTGTACTATAGCAGCCCGTTACGCTTTTGAACCCAAAAACCCTCAATTTCGGTCAATTTGGTTTTTGGTTTCTAACCGAAAAATACAAAATGCAAATGATTATCAGATTTCAAAACCAAATCTGAAATCAAAATCTAAAAAAACAAAATTTCATTTCGGTTTGGTTTTAATTCGGTTTTTGGTTTTCGGTTCGGTTTTGCACACCCGACGTCCTATAGATCGCAAAGAGTGCAAATTTGTCTTTTCAAACAAGCAAAAAAAGGATGCAAAATTGTAATCCCACCTTTGACGATGATTAGGTACCTGATTTTTTTTGTAGGCGTCTGTCGGGGATATTCCCCCTGGTTATAACCCGGCTAAAGGTTTGACCCGGCCTACAGCTTGATAGCTCTATGGGTCGCCCTAGTTTCCGGGTTAAGATAAAGATCACAAGGAAGAATCAAGGGCTCAGTGACGAGACCCGGAAGGAGGGCCGGCTTGACAAGGAGCCCAATATGCCGGCTTGTATGGGCAGGCTCAAAGGCCCAGTGTGCAACCCGGCGGAAGGCGGCTCACGGAGAGGCCTGGAGGGACGGCTCGAGGAGTAGGACTCCAATTAAGGGAAGCAATATCTGGACTAGGATTCCTCTTGTAATAGAAGATAGACTAGTCCTAATCCTACTAGGACTATATATGTAAGTCCGCCCCTTCAACTTATATAAGGAGGGGCAAGACAACCCAAGAAGTTAAGTCATTAGAGATAGATAGATTAGAAACCCTCGAGACTAGAGGTAGCGAAATAACACCCTTGTAATCAAGATCATCATCATCATCAATACACACAAAGTAGGACGTAGGCTTTTACCTCCATCGGAGGGGCCGAACCTGGGTAAATCTCGCGTCTCTCGATTCCGACCAACCCCTCTCAAGCCGCCACCTAGTTGCGATGGCCTCACACCTAAGTTCTCTCACGAGGACATCTGTTGTGACAAAACCACGACAGTTGGCGCCCACCATGGGGCCATGCACGGTGGTGTTGAATTCTTGGAGGGAGCTCTTCAAGGATCGGGAAGCTCGCAATTGGCCGGATGAAGAAAGACCCGGTGAGAAAAAAATCTAGATCGTCTCGACGAGCAGTCGGAACGGAAGATACAAGATTCATCTGAGTTCGAGAGATTAGGGTTACGTCTATCTGTCCGCACCGCCGCAGCGTTGTGTGATCCACCGGGTTCGACAGGATTCGACGGCTCATCTCCATGTCCAGATCAATGCGTTAGTCGTTGAAGTAGCCGAGTTCCACTGCGGCTCGTACCACATCAAGTCCCGAGGATTGGATCGGTCGTTGTTGCTGCTACCTCGGCAACATCCATCAACCCAAGTTGTTACTCCTTGTTTGACCTCAAGCTCAAAGTCTCGAGGTTGCTCTTTCACGTGGATTAGACGAGTACTAGTTGCGTAATTGGATCAAGTCTTGTACATCAAGAGAAGAAGAAAGAAGATTACATGAACAGTACCTCTCCGAGCCGGCTCCGCCTCCACCGCGCCTCCGCGCGTCCGAGCCGCCCTGGCTCCGCCTCCACCGCGCTCGCGTGCTCTGCGTCGCCGCGCCCATCCATGACAACCGCGAGACTCCCGCTCCGCTCCGCGTCGGCCGGGTCGACCCCACGCGCCCGCCACGTGAGCCCGCTTCGCTCCGCGTCAGTCGGTTCGCCCCCGCGCGCCCGCCCCGCCAGCTCGCTCCGCTCCGCGTCGGCAGGGTCGCCCCCGCGCGCCCGCCCCACCAGCCCACTGCGCTCCGCGTCGGCCGGATCGCCCCCGCGCGCCCGCCCCGCAGGCCGCTCCGCTCCGCGTCGGCTGGGTCACCCCCGTGCACCCGCCCCGCCAGGCCGCTCTGCTTCGCGCCGGCGGGGTAACCCCCGCGTGCCCGCCCCGCCAGACCGCTCCCTCGCCATGCTTCACCTCGCCTCCACCACCGAGGCATCCGTCGGCTCGCCACTCCGCCTCGCCTCCTGCTCTGACCCCGCCGCGCCTGCATGCCGGCTCACCGCGCTCTGCTCCGCCTCGCAGCGGCCCGGCGCCAGCCGCCGCCCCCGCGCACTAGCTGACTCCCGTCGCTGTCCCCTGCGCGTTGGCTACAAGAAGAAAGAAAGAAAAAAACGTGGATGGTTGACGGCTAAAAAGCGAAGCCGAAAAAAATGGACACGCGTATAGACAGCCACACCGTGCGGTCCGGTCTACATCGACACGCCGAAGACGATGCCAAGTGTCTGCATGTAGTGAGCTGCTTAACGGGCAGACGCGCAGGCCACCGCCTGTACAATGCAATCTACCAGAAGCTACACGTCGTCTGCGATTCATCCGACAAAAATACTAGGTGCTATTTGCCCTTTCTGTTTTCAGTACATATTATTTCATCAGAGAACGATTACTCTGTCTCTTGCAATAAATTTTGTGCAGGACATATATTCATTATAAAGGGGCGTTATAGTGCGAATACGGAGCTCGCGCCAATGTCATTATGCGCTAGCGGACGTCCACGCCGCACTGTTCGACGGACATGCGTGAAAGCCACTCTACATCAACGTACCGCGGCCAACCCACGCATCCTCGCCGGCTTACAACGCCACGATTAACTGACGCATCCGCACCGCCAGCGACTCGCATGTCTGTGTTGGTTTACAACGCCGTGGCCAACCCCAGCATCCACCCCAAAATTACCGGCCAGCTCTCGCCTCTACGTCTACACGCTGGGGCTGCGCCCGGCTGTCTGAGCCGCCACGGACGCGCACAAGCCGCCGCCCCTGCGGCCAGGTCTCATCCAACAATACTGGAACAAAGGGAAAAGTGACATTTGGAATCATATCTTACGGAAGGTTGACAAAGCCCACGCCAGCCCCCACTCGCACCGAGTTACCCAATGGATAGACGCACTGGCTTGCCATCCCCCGGTCCGGTCTAATTCAGCACATCTAAGATATAAGAAAGCCAGACACGGACGAAACATCCCTGGAGAAGTTACAATTTGAGTCGGCCACCATTGAGCCAGGAAAGCTGGACCAAGAGAGAATAGCAAGTAATGGGAGGACATAGGACGAGCATCGTAAAGATCATTAGCTCGCCATATCTCCTCTGGCCCCAATAAATTCCGGTTTTCATCTTTCGGTCGTCAACCTTATGCCAGCTTATGCCACAACCAAGTATGAAGACTCTTAAGCCGCCCCCTCGAGTCGACTTAAGACTCGGAGGCTACACAGACATGGCTCGGCAGATTTGATAGTTTTCAACAAATACAATAACCCCGGGTCATTGCAAGGAAGACAACTCGGTCCCGGGGGCTACAGCCTTATTGGCAAAAAATTAAAAGTCACCCAAGAGGACTAGCTGCCATGATGCGCAGTTCAAACATGGGTGCCCTGCCTTATGAGCGAAAAATTAAAGGTTGCCCAAGAGGACTAGTTGCCATGATGCGCAGTTCAAACATGGGTGCCCTGCCTTATTGGCAAAAAATTAAAATTCGCCCAAGAGGACTAGCTGCCATGATGCGCAGTTCAAACATGGGTGCCCTGCCTTATGAGCGAAAAATTAAAGGTTGCCAAAGAGGACCAGCTGCCATGATGCGTTGTTCAAACATAGGTATCCTGCTTTATTGGATCATCATATTATTATATTATGATCAATGGAATAAAGCTAGCTTATCTGGACCCCAGATGTTTTGCAGTAGTAGCATTGTCTCCTGTATATCCTATGCTGAGCTTTTCCATGATCATAGGCCACTTGGGGGCTTCCGACTCAATGAGTTAGCTTTTAACAACCCTCTTGACTCGGCTAAATGCCATTACAAATAATGGTTAAACCTGCCTGTTTGCAAGATGCTACTCCGAACAGGTGACCCCGTGTACTCTTGATAAGTCAATCCATCTGGACCCTGAACTTATCAAGATTAAAACACCGGTTTGAGTCACGTGAGAGCCGGCTTACAGAGATCGAGGATAAACCATGGGTTATCATACCCGCTTCATTGAAGGAAGACTCGAGCCTCGAAAGCCAGTCTTTATGCCGAGCCTCGAAAGTGGCATTTTTATACTCTGTTATCATACACATACATCATCCTGCATTGCATCATTGCACAATGCATCATACATAAATATCTAGATTTGTTTATGTTGCGGAAAGCCGGTCATCAAACCGGGTTATATCGTAACTTCTGCAGGAACAAATAAATCTTTGAGAGCCAAAATGGCCGGATCTTCATCATGGTTTATCATAACCAGCATTAAATAATTGCGGTTTTCCAAGCCAGCTCAGAAGAAATGATTATTCTTGAAGAGCCCGTCTACCACTTATTGCTGAGCTGGTATATTACGTATTGCTGAGCCGGCCTATCACATATAATGTCGGGTCATTCAATTGATAGGCTCTTGGATTTTTTTCAACTTGTGCTCTGTAGTAAACTACAACACTTATGGATTTCTCAAACATATATTTTGTAGGGTTGCACCGCAACCATAAGCAGGGATTTCATTTCAAGCACAAAGGCATTATTCCAGGATACTCGATAAAATACCGGGTTACAACCATGCTCAATGATTCATTCAAATCAGATTAATATCAAATTATGATGGGTTATAATATTCTAACACAATCCCAAGTCGATGCAGGCATACGACCTCGCACTTGGGGGCTACATCATATGATGTTTTTCTTTTCAAAAGAAGAAGTACATATAAGTCCCGAGTCGCTGCAGGCAAACGACCCGGCACTTGGGGGCTACACTACTCAGATCAAATTTTCTAAAGTCCCAAGTCACTGCAGGCATGGGACCCGACACCTGGGGGCTACAATATTCAGCTGTTTAACAGATTATGAGGGCCAAATTGAAGACCCGGTCCATCACATACTAACACTGGTGTAGGGACGTGCTATACAAATGGATTTTAACCCCTTTCCGTGACGATTAATATTCATGCCATGATTATATATATGATCAAGATTATGCTAGGTAGCATTCCACATCAAAAATTATCTTTTTTATCATTTACCTACTCGAGGACGAGCAGGAATTAAGCTTGGGGATGCTGATACGTCTCCGGTGTATCTATAATTTTTGATTGTTTCATGCCAATATTATAAAACTTTCACATATTTTTGGCAACATTTTATATGATTTATTGGACTAACCTATTGATCTAGTGCCCGGTGCCAGTTCCTGTTTGTTGCATGTTTTTTGTTTCGCAGAATAACCATATCAAATGAAATCCAAACGCGATAAAAATTTATAGATATATTTTTTGGAATATTTGTGAATTTTGAGAAGTGGAATCAACGCAAACGGAGGCCCACAGCCCCCACGAGACACCAGGGCGCGCCCAGGGGGCCCAGGCACGCCCTGGTGTGTTGTGCCCACCTCGTACGTCGGTTGTAGATCTCCTTCAGGTGCAAGGAAGCTAATTTTTGGATAAAAATTCCCTCAAAATTTCAGCTCGATCGGAGTTACGGATCTCCGGGAATATAAGAAACGGTTTTCGGCCAGAAAACAGGAACGTGAAACAGAAGAGAACAGAGAGGGAGATCCAATCTAGGAGGGGCTCCTGCCCCTCCGCCGCCATGGAGGCCATGGACCAGAGGGGGAACTCTCCTCCCATTTAGGGGGGAGGCCAAGGAAGAAGAATAAGGTGGGGGGCTCTCTCCCCCTCTCTCCCGGTGGCGCCGGAACGCCGCCAGGGCAATCATCGTGACGGCGATCTACACCAACAACTTTGCCGCCATCAACACCAACTCTCTCCCCCTCTATGCAGCGGTGTAACACATCTCTTCCCCGCTGTAATCTCTACTTAAACATGGTGCTCAACTCCATATATTATTTTCCAATGATATTTGGCTATCCTATGATGTTTGAGTAGATCTCTTCTGTCCTATGGGTTAATTGTGGTATGATGTTATGGATGTGAGTTGTATGTTGATATGGTGCTGTCCTATGGTGCCCTCCATGTCGCGCAAACGTGAGGGATCCCCGCTGTAGGGTGTTGCAATATGTTCATGATTTGCCTATGGTGGGTTGCTTGAGTGACAGAAGCATAAACCCGAGTAGGTGGGTTGTTGCGTATGGGAGTAAAGGGGACTTGATACTTAATGCTATGGTTGGATTTTACCTTAATGAACTTTGGTAGTTGCGGATGCTTGCTAGAGTTCCAATCATAAGTCCATATGATCCAAGTACAGAAAGTGTGTTAGCGTATGCCTCTCCCGCATTGCATATGACAAGTATCTATCATATTATATTCAATTGCCTAGGGACAATCTTTCTCTTGCGTTACACAAAAAGATTTCTACTAAGTTATTTACTTTTCTTGTTCTTTTATTAAAACAGCACCTAACTTTTATTTCCACGTTCTTTATTATCTTGCAAAGTACTTCTAGTTTTATTCCCGCAAAGTAGTTTCATACTTGTTCTAGGTAAAGCAAGCATTAGCGTGCATAGAGTTGTATCGATGGTCGATAGTACTTGAGGGAATATTTGTTCTACCTTTAGCTCCTTGTTGGGTTCGACACTCTTACTTATCTAAAAAGGCTACAAACGATCCCCTACACTTGTGGGTTATCAAGACCTTTTTCTGGCGCCGTTGCCGGGGAGCAATAGCGTGGGGTGAATATTCTCGTGTGTGCTTTTTTGCTTTATCACTACGTAATTTTTATTTTCTGTTATTAGTTGTTTTATATCTTTAGTTATGGATATGGAACACGAAACACCAAAAAAATTAGTGGTACTTGCTACTCATGGAGATGGGGAACCTCCTAAAACCCTCGATGCTAGTTATGTGAAACACGTTAATTACTCCTTTGATTATCCTGAGAAATCCTCATCGAACTTTATAATGGGAGACACGTTGGATCAACATGAGTACTTTAGGGATTATCGCTTGTCTCAAAAAGGGAAACACTTATGGGATCAAATTAGAATATTGCAATGGTTTGCTTGGGATGCATGCTCGAGATGTGACTTTACTTGTTGCTCTATGATAGAAGCTCGACACCTTCCCTTTCAATGTAAATTCAACGATAATGAAACCTTGGCTTCATATGCTAAAGGTATTTATGATTACTATGATGTGTAACGAATAGAAGAATTTGTTGCTTTTAAAGGTGCTTATGAAATTACTTCTTTGCTTGAAAAGTATGATGATGATGTTCCTTACGAATTTGAAAATTTATCCATACTTAAATATTGCTATGATAATTATGATTGCAATGCTGATATTATTGAATTTATTGAAAGAATGACAGCTGCCTTGGAGGAGACTAATATTTTGCAGGAATCTATGGAAGAAGAAGTTGCTGAAATTGTGAGATCATTAGATGAAAAAGATGAGGAGGAGAGCGAAGAACAAAAGGAGGAAGAGCGGATTGATCACCCGTGCCCACCTTCTAATGAGAGTAACTCTTCAACTCATACATTGTTTAATTACCCTTCGTGTTTACCGAAGGATAGATGCTATGATGATTGCTATGATCCCTTGGATTCATTTGAAATATCCCTTTTTGATGAACTTGATGCTTGCTATGCTTGTGGCCATGATGCCGGTATGAATTATGCTTATAAAGATGAACTTGCTATAGTTCCTTATGTTAAGCATGAAATTGTTGCTATTGCACCCACACATGATAGTCCTATTATCTTTTTGAATTCTCCCAACTACACTATATCGGAGAAGTTTGCTCTTATTAAGGATTACATTGATGGGTTGCGTTTTGCTACTACATATGATGATTTTGATGAATATGATATGCATGTGCTTGATGCTCCTACTTGCAATTATTATGATAGAGGAACTACATCTCTACCTCTTTATGTTTCCAATACTATGAAATTGCAAGAAACTGTTTATACTATGCATTGGCCTTTACTTAATGTGCATGAATTGTTCTTGTATGACATGCCGATGCATAGGAAGAGCGTTAGACTTCGTTGTCACATGATATATATTACTTTGTGCTCACTACTAAATTACAAATCATTGTTAATTAAAATTGGCTTTGATATACCTTGGGATCCGGGTGGATCCATTACTTGAGCACTTTATGCCTAGCTTAATGGCTTTAAAGAAAGCGCTGCCAGGGAGACAACCCGAAAGTTTTAGAGAGTCATTTATTTCTGTTGTGTGCTTTTATAAAGTTTAAAAACAAAAAAAATATAGAGGGGAACCTAAAACTTCACAAAAGGAAAGGTGAAAGTGAGAGAGATGATGAGCATCGTTGAAGTGGGGGATATCCTTGAACTTTGTTCATGCCCATGGAAACTTTGTGAGTCTTGAATCACGGAAAATTTTTCCAACAAAAATAATTATCCCCTTGTACAAATCCATTGTATTATAAAAATAATGTGCCAAGATTTGCCTTTAGGATGATTAGATTGCTTGTTGGTATGTGCGGTGTAAAAACAGAAACTTTGGCTGTAGTGCGTGAATTTTCATTTTTTACTGGAACGTCAAAAGTTTCTGAAATGTTTACACAGTATTGCTATACAAATTTTTTATTTCAAACTAATTTTTCAGAATTTTTGGAGTTACATAAGTATGGTCAAAGTTCAGATTACTACAGACTGTCCTATTTAAGACAGATTCTGTTTTTGATGCATTGTTTTGCTTGTTTTGATGAAACTATCGATTTTATCGGTGGTATAAGCCATGGAAAAGTTATAATACAGCAGGGATAATGCAAATATAAAATATGAATGGGTTTTTGGAATTTTCTTTTTTATACTAACGGATCTCACCAGTTTTCTGTTAAGTTTTGTGTGGACGAAGTGTTCGAACATCGAGGATATGTCGATATGAGGAGAAGGAGGAGTGGCAAGAGTTCAAGCTTGGGGATGCCCAAGACACCCCAAGTAAATATCCAAGGAGACTCAAGCGTCTAAGCTTGGGGATGCCCCGGAAGGCAGCCCATCTTTCTTCAACAAGTATCGGTATGTTTTCATTTTCGTTTCGTTCATGTGATATGTGTAAATCTTGGAGCATCTTTTGTGTTTAGTTTTCACTTTTCTTTTATGCACCATGCTGGTATGATATAGTCCATGGTTGATTTATAGAATGCTCATTGCACTTCACTTATATCTTTTGAGTATGGCTTTATAGAATGCTTCATGTGCTTCACTTATATCATTTGAAGTTTGGATGGCCTGTTTCTCTTCACATAGAAAACCGTTATTCGTAGAATGCTCTTTTGCTTCACTTATATTTATTAGAGCATGGTCTTTTGTAGAAAGAATTAAACTCTCTTGCTTCACTTATATCTATTTAGAGAGTCAATAGGAATTGGTCATTCACATGGTTAGTTATAAAATCCTACATAAAACTTATGAATCACTGGATATGATATGTTTGATTCCTTGCAATAGTTTTGCGATATAGAGATGATAATATGTGGGAGGTACTAGTGGATGATCGTGTTTAGTAAGATATTGATGTTAAGGTTTGTGATTCCCAAAGCATGCACGTATAGTCTCCCGTTATGCTAGGAAGTTGGAGCACAATTTATTCTTGATTGTCTATCTTTGTGTGAAGGTCGGGCGCGCGATGGTTAACTCCTACCAACCTCCCCCCTAGGAGCATGCGTAGTAATACTTTGCTTCGAGGGCTAATAAAATTTTGCAATAAGTATGTGAGTTCTTTATGACTAATGTGAGTCCATGGATTATACGCACTCTTACCTTTCCGCAATTTGCTAGCCTCTACGGTACCGTGCATTGCCCTTTCTCACCCCGAGAGTCGGTGCAAACTTCACCGGTGCATCCAAACCCCGTGATATGATACACTCTATCAAACATAAGCCTTATTATATCTTCCTCAAAACAGCCACCATACCTACCTATTATGGCATTTCCATAGCCATTCCGAGATATATTGCCATGCAACTTCCACCGCCTCCGTTTTGATGACTTGAGCATTCATTGTCATATTGCATTACATGATCGTAAGATAGCTAGCATGATGTTTCCATGGCTTGTCCATTTTTTGATATCTTTGCTACGCTAGATCATTGCATTCATATAGAGTCATACTTTGTTCTACTATCGTTGTAATATTTAGTTGTAAGTAAATAGAAGTGTGATGATCATCATTATTCATTATTAGAGCATGCCCCAGTGATGAAAGGATGATGGAAACTATGATTCCCCCACAAGTCGGGATGAGGCTCCGGAAAAAGAAAAAAAAGAAAAAGAAAAAAATGAAAATGAAAAAATGAAAAAAAAATAGAATTTTTTTTGAAATAAGTAGAAGGGGCATGCTAATTCCACACTTGTGCTTCAAAGTAGCACCATATTTTTCATATAGAGAGTCTCCTATGTTGTCACTTTCATATACTAGTGGGAATTTTTCATTATAGAGTTAGATGCACACCCACTTAGTTTTCATATTGAGCTTTCATACACTTATAGCTCTTAGTGCATCCGTTGCATGGCAATCCCTACTCCTCGCATTGATATCTATTGATGGGCATCTCCATAGCCCGTTGATACGCTGAGTTGATGCAAGACTTTCATCTCCACTTTTACCCCTTTGAAACCTACCACCACATTCTATTCCACCCATAGTGCTATATCCATGGCTTGCGCTCATGTATTGCATGAGAGTTGAAAATGCTGAAACGCGTTAAAAAGTATGAACGAATTGCTTGGCTGACACCGGGGTAGTACATGATTTATACTTTGTGTTAAGAAGACAGAGCATGACAAGGCTATATGATTTTGTAGGGATAGCGTTCCTTAGCCTTGATATTTTGAAAGACATGATTTTTTGTTGGGATGACTGAGTATTAATGTCTTTATGTCAAAACTAGACTATTGCTTTGAATCACTTGTGTCTTAATATTCATGCCATGATTATATATATGATCAAGATTATGCTAGGTAGCATTCCACATCAAAAATTATCTTTTTTATAATTTACCTACTCGAGGACGAGCAGGAATTAAGCTGGGGGATGCTGATACGTCTCCATCGTATCTATAATTTATGATTGTTTCATTCCAATATTATACAACTTTCACATATTTTTGGTAACATTTTATATGATTTATTGGACTAACCTATTGATCCAGTGCCCAGTGCCAGTTCCTGTTTGTTGCATGTTTTTTGTTTCGCAGAATATCCATATCAAACGAAGTCCAAACGCGATGAAAATTTACGGAGATTTTTCTGGAATATTCATGAATTTTGAGAAGTGGAATCAACGCAAACGGAAGCCCACAGCCCCCACGAGACACCTGGGCGCGCCCAGGGGCCCCAGGCGCGCCCTGGTGGGTTGTGCCCACCTCGTACGTCGGTTGGAGCTCTCCTTCGGGCGAAGGGAAGCTAATTTTTGGATAAAAACCCCCTGAAAATTTCAGCCCGATCGGAGTTACAGATCTCCGGGAATATAAGAAACGGTTTTCGGCTAGAAAACAGGAACATGAAACATAAGAGAACAGAGAGGGAGATCCAATCTAGGAGGGGCTCCTGCCCCTCCGCCGCCATGGAGGCCATGGACCAGAGGGGGAACTCTCCTCCCATCTAGGGGGGAGGCCAAGGAAGAAGAAGAAGGAGGGGGCTCTCTCCCCCTCTCTCCCGGTGGCGCCGGAACACCGCCGGGGCAATCATCGTGACGGCGATCTACACCAACAACTTTGCCGCCGTCAACACCAACTCTCTCCCCCTCTATGCAGCGGTGGAACACCTCTCCTCCCCGCTGTAATCTCTACTTAAACATGATGCTCAACTCCATATATTATTTCCCAATGATATTTGGCTATCCTATGATGTTTGAGTAGATCTCTTTTGTCCTATGGGTTAATTGTGGTATGATGTTATGGATGTGAGTTGTATGTTGATATGGTGCTGTCCTATGGTGCCCTCCGTGTCACGCAAACGTGAGGGATACCCACTGTAGGGTGTTGCAATATGTTCATGATTTGCCTATGGTGGGTTGCTTGAGTGACAGAAGCATAAACCCGAGTAGGTGGGTTGTTGCGTATGGGAGTAAAGAGGACTTGATACTTAATGCTATGGTTGGGTTTTACCTTAATGAACTTTGGTAGTTGTGGATGCTTGCTAGAGTTCCAATCATATGTGCATATAATCCAAGTACGGAAAGTGTGTTAGCGTATGCCTCTCCCTCATTGCATATGACAAGTATCTATCATATTATATTCAATTGCCTAGGGACAATCTTTCTCTTGCATTACACGAAAAGCTTTCTACTAAGTTATTTACTTTTATTGTTCTTTTATCAAAACAGCACCTAACTTTTATTTCCACGTTCTTTATTATCTTGCAAAGTACTTCTAGTTTTATTCCCGCAAAGTAGTTTCATACTTGTTCTAGGTAAAGCAAGCATTAGCGTGCGTAGAGTTGTATCGATGGTCGATAGAACTTGAGGGAATATTTGTTCTACCTTTAGCTCCTCGTTGGGTTCGACACTCTTACTTATCGAAAAAGGTTACAAACGATCCCCTACACTGGTGGGTTATCAGGGTCCCAGCCCTCGATGGGACCCCGCAGCCGGCGGGCCCTACGTGCGACGGTCCACGCAGCCGGCGGGCCCTACAGACGACAAGACTGCTCGACCTGGGGGACCCCCGGGCCGGCTAGGGAGACTGCCAGCCGGGTCCCCCCCAACATTATCTATGCATATTGTAAGCCAGGGGGTTGTCCAATAAAACCCCCTGGAACCCCCTCATGCGGGGGGCGGCCGGACAACCTTCCTAGCACACTCACACATTCACATACCAGAGAGGTAGATGGAGCAAGCTAGCTCCTCCTTCCTCCTCCGCCGAACAGGTCAAGGAGCACCATTGTAGCCCTCTTGGTTGGTTAACCAGACCAGCAGGACTAGGGGTGTTACCTCCCCCGGAGGGCCCCGAACCTGGGTACATCGTGTGTCGCGCACCGCCTGTCCCCAATCCCGTTTTCGGAGCCCGCCGGCGTCCTTTCGGCCCCAACCACTCTCGATAGGCCACCCCATGGCATCTGTCATGAGAAAAGGAGGATAGTTGGCGCCCACCGTGGGGCCATCCGCGGCGCCAGCAGGAGTCATGCTCCGGGCAGGACCCGTCGCCGACTCCGCCGGGCGCCTCGCGTCCGGACTGATCAGCATGCCCGTGGAACCCGCCTCCGCGGAAGCTTCCACGGCACCAAGCCTCGGTTCCGCCTATTCCGCGGGCATCGCCATCGACCCTTTCATCGAGCCGTGCTGCGACGATGCCTCGCTCGGCGTCGATGGCCTTTGCACGCTGCTTGGCGGGTTGCGCCTCGGTGACACGCCAACCTCCGATGAGTACCCTAGCGAGGTCCTCGACTGCAGCGACCCACCACAGTTTGCGGGTATGGCCGCCTTGAGCAGCGCTGATGGCCTCTGCGTCCTCGCGGAGGTAATGGCCACTGGCTCCTCGACGAGCTCCGGTCACGCTATAGCCGAGGCGAGCACAAACGCCGCTATGGCTCGCGCTAGGGCGGGAGCGAGCGCGGCTGCCGCTGCGGCCCGTTCTGGCGCCTCTGCCCCCCTCCGCTCCACCCTTCGGGGCCTGAGCACTCCCATCGCACCAACGACCGATCCGGTTGCCGCTACGGCCAAGCTGGAGGCGAGCCGCCAGCAACTGCTCGCGGAGGCAACCTCCCTCGCGACTGCCCGGCGCCGGATGGAGTCCGCCCAGCACGAGTATAACTCCGCTTACGGCCTCACCCCGGCCGACGACGAGCCCAGCCGGCATGGGGACATCCGCAACCGCGGCCGTGTGGTCGCAGAAATCCTTGGCGGCAGGCTGCCCACCTACGACACTCCTGGGCCAACATGAGAGCCGCCCAGGTGGCCTACAATGATATGACCACCATGGAGGGCGAGGAGCGCGCGCAGCAGGAGCAGCACATCCAGGACCTCATTGCCGCTGCGAACTCGCAGCAGGCCCGCCTCGACACGGCCTGTGCCGGCTCCGAGCTCCCCCACCTCGAGGGTGAGGGCCAGTGGGATGCTAGCGGCCGCCTGCAGGTCCAGCAATCTTCCACCCCTCGCGGCTCCGGCAGGCGAGCCGGAGGAAGCCGCAGTCGCCAGCCAGCGCAACGACGCCCCAGAGGGCGGCGGCCGACGCGATCGCACTCACACCCCGCCTCCGCGGCAGGAACGTGCGCGCTCGCCCGTTCCGGCCGTCCGCGCTGAGCTCGCGGCCCGGCTCGAGGCACGCGTCCCGCACAGCGAGAACGACGCCCGCCTCCGCATCGACCGGCTGGCGCAGTCTGCCCTCCTGGAAGAGGAGGGCCCAATCGGGCCGGCATGTTTCGGCCCCCGGATCCGCAACGAGCCGTTCCCCGCCAGCTTCTCGCTCCCCCGCGGCACTGCAAAATACAACGGCACGGCTAAGCCGGAAGACAGGATGATAGACTACACCACCGCAGTTGGCATCGCCAGAGGAAACAAGCGCGTGGCTGTGCGCTACGTCCCCCTCATGTTGGTCGGCTCGGCCCGGATATGGCTAAACAGCCTACCGGTCGGCAGCATCAACGCCTGGGTGGACTTCGAAGAGGCGTTCATCCGCAACTTCACCGGCACCTACAAGCGCCCCGGCCGCCCCCGCGAGCTCTCCATGTGCGTCCACGGGCCGGAGGAATCCCTCCACGACTACCTCATGCGTTGGACCGAGCTGCGCAACTCCTGCGAAGGGGTGCACGAGGTGCAGGCCATCCAGTACTTCTCCGAGGGCTGCCGAGACGACACCCTCCTCAAGCACAAGCTCATGTGCTCAGAGCCAGCCACCTTGGCGGACCTCATGGCCAAGGCAGATAAGTACGCCACGGCCGACTCCGCGATGCGGATCAAGGTCAGCGCGACCGGCAAAGCCGTGTAGCCGTGCAGCCGCCCGCCGCCTCGCGACCGGCCGGCGACAACCGGCAGCAGCCGAACAACAAGCGGAAGGCCGACCAGCCGGACTCCCGTTACGGGAGCAAGCAAGTTGCCACCATCGAGGAGGAGCAGCCGGCTACCCAGGCCTCCAGCCAGCGCCAGCGGACCGGCAAGTCCACCTGGCAGCCAAAGCTCACCTTCGAGCAGATGCTCGACGCTCCCTACAAGATTCACTGCGGGGCGAAGGTGGCCACGCACACGCTCCGGCAGTGCAGCTTCTCCCAGCGGCTAGCCCGGGGCGAGAGCCTCCCGGCTCCTCCGTCTCCGGCTCCACGCGCTCATCCGCCCGCGCCGGCTCCGGCTCCCAACGACGTCCATCTCCATGATCAGTTCCCTGACCAGGACGGGGCCTACGTCGTCTTCACCAGTGAGGGCACCGACAAGCATAGCCAGCGTCTGCGCCGACACGAGGTGAACGCCACCGTGCCCTCGGTCCCCCAGTACATGCACTGGTCCGAGAAGCCGATCACCTGGAGCCGGGCAGACCACCCGGCCGTGATGCCGAACCCGGGCAGCCACGCCCTCGTTCTCGATCCCACCATTGCCTCGGAGAGGCTCACCTGCCGGTTCCGCGGGTGCTGATCGACGGAGGCAGCATCATCAACATCCTCTACTGCGACAGGCTGCTCAAGCTGGGGCTCAAGGAGAAAGACCTAGAGCCGAGCCGGAAGATGCCGAACCCGGGCAGCCACGCCCTCGTTCTCGATCCCACCATTGCCTCAGAGAGGCTCACCTGCCGGTTCCGCGGGTGCTGATCGACGGAGGCAGCATCATCAACATCCTCTACCGCGACACGCTGCTCAAGCTGGGGCTCAAGGAGAAAGACCTGGAGCCGACCCGGAATACTTTCCACGGCATCATGCCAGGACAATCCTGCTCCCCCATCGGCAAGATCCGGCTCGACGTCCTCTTCGGCAACAAGAGCCACTTCCGCCGCGAGCCGGTATGGTTCGAGGTGGTGGACCTCAACATTCCCTACCACGCGTTGCTGGGTAGACCAGCGCTCGTCAAGTTCATGGCGGTTCCCCACTACGCCTACCTCAAGTTGAAGATGCCGGGTCCCAAGGGCATCATCACCATCGATGGCGATGATAACCCACAAGTATAGGGGATCGCAACAGTTTTCGAGGGTAGAGTATTCAACCCAAATTTATAGATTCGACACAAGGGGAGCCAAAGAATACTTGAGAGTATTAGCAGTTTAGTTGTCAATTCAACCACACCTGGAGATTAAATATCTGCAACAAAGTGATCAGTAGCAGAGTAATATGATGGTTTGATAGCAGTAGTGATAGTAACAGTTGCGGTAACAGTAGTAGCAGTAGTAGTAACTTAGCAAGAACAATAAGTGGAAAGCTCGTAGGCACTGGATCGGTAACTCGTTGGAAGATATTCGTCATGTAACAGTCATAACCTAGGGCGATACAGAACTAGCTCCAGTTCATCAATGTAATGTAGGCATGTATTCCGTAAATAGTCATACATGCTTATGGAAAAGAACTTGCATGACATCTTTTGTCCTACCCTCCCGTGGCAGCGGGGTCCATAAGGAAACTAAGGGATATTAAGGCCTCCTTTTAATAGAGAACTGGAACAAAGCATTAACACATGGCGAATGCATGAACTCCTCAAACTACGGTCATCACCGCGAAGTATCTCAAATATTGTTACTATGGGGTTGACGGATCATAACACCTAATAGGTGCATATGACTAGGCAAGATCGGATCAAGAACATAGATATAGATATGATAACATAAACGGTTCAGATCTGAAATCATGGCACTCGGGCCCTAGTGACAAGCATTAGGCATAGCAAAGTCATAGTAACATCAATCTCGTAACATAGTGGATACTAGGGATCAAGCCCTAACAAAACTAACTCGATTACATGATGAATCTCATCCAACTCCTCACCGACCAGCAAGCCTACGAAGGAATTACTCACTCCCGGTGGGGAGCATCATGGAATTGGTGATGGAGAAAGGTTGGTGATGACGAAGACCGAAGATTCCCCTCCCCGGAGCCCCAAACGGGCTACAGATCTGGCCTCCCGATGAAGAACAGGAGGTGGCGGCGGCTCTGTATCGTAAAACGCGATGAAACTTTCTCTCTGATTTTTTTCTCCGAAAATAGGAATTTATAGTGGCGGAATTAGGTTCAGTGAGGCCACGAGGTGGGCACAACCCACCAGGGCACGCCCTGGTGGGTGCTGGCCACCCTGGCCCCCCTCTTCGGTGGATTTTGGCTCCAATAATTCACATATATTCTGAAATAATTCTCCGAAAAGTTTCGTTCCATTCCGAGAACTTTTATTTCTGCAAAAAAACAACACCATGGTAGTTCTGCTGAAAACAGCGTCAGTCCGGGTTAGTTCCATTCAAATCATGCAAATTAGAGTCCAAAACAAGGGCAAAAGGGTGAGGAAAAGTAGATACATTGGAGACGTATCAGGCGACTACAAGAAGTCGATCGAGTGTGCACGGGATAGCAGCCGGCTGGCCGAGGCACTAGTGATCGCGGAGGAGAAGCGCCAGCTCGACCGGCTCGTGGCCCACGCCACCGAGCAATCGGCCGTGCCGACTCCCCCGTCCCAATCAGCCAGCGAGGCAACGTTCCAACCGTCCAAGGACACTAAGCACGTGCCACTCGACCCGGCCAGCCCCAAGCAGTGCGTCACCATCGGCGCCAACCTCAGCAGCAAATAGGAAGGCGAGCTCATCGACTTCCTCCGTGAGAATTGGGACATCATTGCATGGTCTCCCAAAGACATGCCGGGTGTTCCGAGGAAGTACGCCGAGCACAAACTTCACGTGCGGCCGGATGCGAAGACGGTCAAGCAACCCCAGCGCCATTTCTCCGAGGAGAAGCGGCGCACCATATGAGAAGAGATCGCCTGGCTCCTCGCAGCCGGCTTCATAATAGAAGTTTTCCACCCAGACTGGTTGGCCAACCCAGTCCTGGTGTTGAAGAAAAACAAAACTTGGCGCATGTGTATCGACTACCCCAGCCTGAACAAGGCGTGCCCCAAGGACCCTTTCGCCCTGCCCCGGATCGATCAAGTGATCGACTCCACGGCCGGCTGCGATCTGCTGTCCTTCCTGGACGCCTACTCCGGTTACCACCAGATCAAGCTGGACCCGTCCGACCGGCTGAAGACCTCCTTCATCACCCCCTTCGGGGCCTACTGCTACATCACCATGTCGTTCGGCTTGAAGAACACAGGCGCCACCTTCCAGCGCTGCATGCAGAAATGCCTCCTGCCCCAGATCGGTAGAAACGTCCACGTCTACATGGACGACATTGTCATCAAGACTAAGAAGCACTTTAGCCTCCTCGACGACCTCCGAGAAACCCTCTCCAACCTGCGCGAGTACAAGATCTGGCTCAACCCAGAGAAATGCGTCTTCGGCGTGCCAGCCGGCCAACTCCTTGGTTTCTTCGTGTCCGCGCGCGGCATCAAGGCTAACCCGGAGAAGGTCAAGGCCATCGAGCGCATGCACAAGCCGGCCAGGCTCCGTGACGTTCAGAAATTCGCTGGCTGCCTGGCCTCGCTCAGCCGGTTCGTCAGCCGGCTGGGCGAGAAGGCGCTACCCCTCTACCAGCTCATGAAGAAGGCGACCAAGCTCGAGCCGAGCCATGACCCTATGAAGAAACCGGCCAAGTTCGAGTGGACCGACCAAGCGGATCCGGCCCCTTTCCTTCCGCGAAGGAGACCTGGTGCTCAGGCGGGTCCAGCAAACCGCCGGCCAGCACAAGCTGTCCTCCTCATGGGAGGGCCCGTTCATCATCAGCAAGGTGCTGCACAACAACGCGTACTATCTGATAGACGCCCAGAAGTCACAGGAGCACAAGAGAGACGCCTCCGGCGAGAAGACGGAGCGCCCGTGGAACGTGTCGCTCCTTCGTCGATTTTATTGCTAAAGCAACCAGTGTATGTATGTATCCCCCACCCTTTTGGGCCTAATCAAGGTAGCGGGTTTCCCAAGCCAACACTTGGGGCATGCCTTTTCAATTCCTTCAAAGCAAATTGCTCCTCGAGCAGGCTCCCAGGTCCGACTCCTCGGACCCGGGGGCTCGCCGGCTAGCCTAACCGTCCCTCCCCGAAGCCGGTCAAGTAATGTGGGTTAAGCAACACCTCCCTCCCCCACCAACTACAGACCGGCTCCCGGCTGTCCGGCTAGCGGGATCCTGGAACGGGAAACTTGCCACACACGAACGTCGTCTGCAAGGGGGTGGCCGGCTCGGTTTAGCCGGATCATTCACCACTCCTAGCCGGCCTCTACTGTACTCACCCCAGCTAGGCGTCCCCACAACCCCAAAACCCACGACCGACTCCCCCAAGGCAGATGCCCCGTACCAGCCACAGACCGGCTCCCGGCTGTTCGGCTGGCGGGGTCAAAGCCGAAGGGGATGAGGTTTTGGCAACACAAGGGTCGAAGGGACGAAGAGCCATGGACGAGTCGGCACGCACAGTTTTTCCATTTCAGTAAGATGAAAAACATGGATTTATACACGACAGCATAAAGGCCCGCGGCCACATGTTCATTACAACCATACACCCCCAGTGGGTGGAACTGCAAACTAACCAAAAGAAAAGTAGAAAAGCAAAACAAGCCCTAGCTAGTGGAGGGTCCGTCCTTGGCCTCCACGCGGCCCGAAGCAGCCGAGGTGGAGGCTCCGTCCTTGGCACCGACTCGTCCCGCCTCAGCCTTCGCGCCTATGTCTTCGTCTAGCCGGAGGTTGACGTAGGCATTGGTGCTGGAGGCCGCATCCTTGTCATCCGTCTCGCCGGCGCTGTCGTCCGGGTCATCAAAGGCCAGCGCGTAGTGGTCCTCCGGGACCACCTCTCCGCCTCCCGTCCGCTCCGGAAAGTACTCGTCCCACAGAGCGAAGGACGCTAGGTCGCTGGCCCGAGCGACCAGCGCATTGGCAATGGCCTCCAGCTCCACGTCCATACAGGCACACTAAGTCGCAAGCAACTCCAGGTCCAGCCCTGAGTACCAAGACTTCGTGACGCGGAGCGCCATGGCCTCGCCAGCCCGCGCCGCGGAAGCTCTCCAGGCATTCACCCGTGCGGTTCCGGCCTCCAGCCACCGCGACAGCCGGCTCATGGAGCTTGGCTCCGCTGCGCCTGGCCAGAGGGTGCGAACCAGCGCCAAGCCGGCCTTCTGAAGCCGCTCCATGGCCCGGACCACCTCATTTAGGCGGACCTTGGTGGCGATCCCCACCTCGTCCACGGTCCAGGCGGCAAGCATCCCGACATGGACACCCAACGCCCACTGCTCCTCACGGTGGGCCTCCACGGCCGCCGCTGCGCCCTCTTGTGTATCGGGAAAAAGCCCTGAGAAAGAGGGAAAGAACGCGCGACGTAAGACGAAAGAAAAGGCAGCCCCAAGACGGCACAAGAAGAAAAGCAAGGCGAAGAAACTTACTGGCTAAGAGCTAATCCACCGCGTGCGCCTCCTGCTGCAGCTCCGACTCCCTGGCCGACCAGGCCTGGACCCGGTGGTCGTGCTCCACCTGCGCCTTCTCCGCATTCTATGCTGCCTTCTCCCGCAGGCCGTCCTTGGCCTTCAACACTTCGCGATGGCTCGCCTCCTGCTGCTTCAGCTCCGTACGGTGGGCCGCCTCACGCTCCTCCTTACCCGCCCGCAGAAGATCCGTCTCCAGGCGCAGCCGGGCGCACTCCACCTATAGAAGGTCCCGCTGGTGGCCGGCTCGAGCCAAACAGCGTTGGACGTCCGCCGACTCATCAACAGAGGCTGCGAGGCCCGAAAGCGCCGTCATCGGGAAAATGGAAAAGTAAGAAGCAAAAGCAAAAGGATTCGACCCGCCTGCGGCGTAGCCGGCTCGAATCCCGGGGGCTACACCCAGTGGGTGCGCTCGCGCGCCCCCACTGGAAAAAACGCAACGGCACCATACCCTGCAAATCCGCTCCAATGCTGGTCAGCCGCCCTTCGGCTTCCAGGAACTGCCTAGCAGTGCGTTGAATGCGGTCGCCCGGCGATCATGATGGGCCTGCAAAAAGACAAGATCAAGGGCCATCGCAATTAGAAATGACCCGGCTGCCTCCCAGCCGACCCGACTCTCGGGGGCTACACCCAGTGGGTGCGCTCGCACGCCCCCACTGAAAAGGTGCAAAAGAAAAAGGGGGAAAGTTCGGGACCCTACCGCAACGGACTGCTCGAGATGGATCAGCCGATCCCGGGCCGCCTGCGCCGCCTGCTGTTCACTCCGGCTCCCAAGGAGCTAGAGCCCCCCCTCCCCGCTGGGGGCTCCGCCGGCCACGGCCCAGCTCTCCTGCGGACGGGTCCAGGAGCTGGATCCGGTCCTAGTTGCGGCGGAGCCCCGCACCGGCACGACGATAGCGTCGGCTCTCCCCGACAGCGCGCTCCCAGGTGGCGTGGCGGCTGTCCCAGCCGGCTCCTTCGACGGGTCGGCCCTAGGAGGGCCCTTCGGTGCTGGGACCTCGACCTCCGGCACCCCGCCACCTGCTGCCGCGTCCATGCCGGGCCCCCCATCGACCGAATTGCTGGCGTCTCCTTCCTTGCCCTCCGGGGCCGTCGACTCCGGTGGCGGGCCGTGGGCCTCAGGCGGCACGCCGTCGGGCCCCATCGACACGCCGTCAGCACTCCGCGTCGTCTCCTTCGCCGCCGCCGCCGCGCGCGGGGCTGCGTGCGCCTCCTTCGCGGCCTGGGCGTCCGCCTCCGCCCGCCGCGTGGGGTCATGCACCCCCTTGGACCTCTTCTCTTGGACCGGCTGGTCCGGAGCCGAGCCGTCCTCCCTGGGCGTCCGGCTCACCGCCCCCACGCGGGCCTCTTCCAACGTCTGCTTCTTAACAGCCTTCTCCCACCGGCGGCGCTCCTGCTCGTCTAGCGCCCTCTGTGTCGCCTCCAGCTCGCTCCACCCGGCGCGCTCCCTCTCGGCGTGCTCCTTCTCAGCACTCCCGTTTGCCTTTGAGGCCGTCTTCCCCAGGGCGCGCGGGGCCCTGCTCGGCGCAGCCGCGAAAACATGATTAAGAGCAAAGAGAGTAAAGAAAAAAAGGAAAGCGATCATGAGACTTACCCGACGCTGGTGGGAACCGCCCGCCCGACGGGGCCTACCGGGGCAACCCACGGTTTCTTCCCGCCGCCTCCGCGGCCGCCGCCCGGTTGCCCTCCAGCCGCTCGCTTGGGAGTCGGCCGAGAGGTGGCCGGCTGGTTCCCGCGATCCGCCACGTCCGCCTCGTCCTGCGCCGGGCTGCGGCCGGCCTTGCGGAGGCGTCTCCGGGGCGCTGTCGCATCGTCCCCCGAGGCCTCGAGGTCTTCCACGAGCACTACATCATGCGCCCCTTTCGGCTCAGCATCGTCATCGGTCCAGTCCCGCAGCAGGGATTTGGAAGGAAACTCACCGGCCGACTCGGACCCCTCCGCCTCCGCGCCGCTGGCTCCAGATCCCCCAGCTCGAGCCTCATCCGCCGGCTCCACGTCAACGACGTCCTCGATCTCCTCGGTGTCCGACTCCTCCAGGTCGGCTGCCGGCGGACCGTAAGCCTGCAATAGAGGAAATAACTGCAGTCGGGAGAGGCCGCGGGTCAGCAAGGGTGATACGTCTCCAACGTATCTATAATTTTTGATTGTTCCATGCTATTATATTATCTGTTTTGGATGTTTTATATGCATTAATATGCTATTTTATATTATTTTTGGGACTAACCTATTAACCTAGTGCCCAGTGCCAGTTTCTGTTTTTTCCTTGTTTTTGAGTATTGCAGAAAAGGAATATCCAACGGAGTCCAAACGGAATAAAATTCTACGCTGATTTTTCTTGGACCAAAACGAACCCAGGAGGCTTCGAGAAGAGGCCAGAAGACCTACGGGTGGGCCACAAGCCACCAGGGCGCGCCCCCCTTGCTTATGGGCCCCCCGTAGCTCCTCCAACCCTAACTCTTCGCCTATAAATTCAGGAATATTCCCCCAATACCAAAGAGAGCCACGAAAATACTTTTCCATCGCCGCAAGCCTCTATTCCCGTGAGATCCCATCTTGGGGCCTTTTCCGGTAATCTGCCGGAGGGGGATTCGATCACGGAGGGCATCTACATCAACACCATTGCCCTTCCGATGATGCGTGAGTAGTTCACCTCAGACCTTCGGGTCCATAGCTAGTAGCTAGATGGCTTCTTCTCTCTCTATGATCTTCAATACCATGTTCTCCATGATCTTCATGGAGATCTATCCGATGTAATACTCTTTTGCGGTGTGTTTGTCGAGATCCGATGAATTGTGGATTTATGATCAGATTATCTATGAATATTAGTTGCATCTTCTCTGAATTCTTATATGCATGATTTCATATCTTTGCAAGTCTCTTCAAGTTATTGGTTTGGTTTGGCCAACTAGATTGGTAATTCTTGCAATGGGAGAAGTGCTTAGTTTTGGGTTCAATCTTGCGGTGTCCTCACCCAGTGACAAAGTAGGGGTAGCGAGGCACGTATTTGTATTGTTCCCATCAAGGATAAAAAGATGGGGTTTTCATCATATTGCTTGAGTTTATCCCTCTACATCATGTCATCTTACTTAATGCGTTACTCTGTTCTTCATGAACTTAATACTCTAGATGCAGGCAGAAGTCGGTCGATGTGTGGAGTAATAGTAGTAGATGCAGAATCGTTTCGGTCTACTTGATACGGACGTGATGCCTATATGCATAATCATTGCCTTGGCTATCGTCATAACTATGCGCTTTTCTATCAATTGCTCGACAGTAATTTGTTCACCCACCGTATTATTTTCCTTCAAGAGAGAAGCCTCTAGTGAAACCTATGGCCCCCGGGTCTATTTTCCATATTATATTTTCAGATCTATACACCAAAAATACCAAAAATACTTTGCTGCAATTTATTTACTTTTATTTAGTTTTCATTTTAGTAATCTTTTATATCTATCTCTATCAGATCTCATCCTTGCAAGTAACCGTGAAGGGATTGACAACCCCTTTATAGCGTTGGGTGCAAGTGTTTGATTGTTTGTGCAGGTGCATAGATTGGGGCCTTGCTTGTACCTCCTACTGGATTGATACCTTGGTTCTCAACAACTGAGGGAAATACTTATCTACTTTGCTGCATCACCCTTTCCTCTTCAAGGGAAAACCAACGCAAGCTCAAGAAGTAGCAAGAAGGATTTCTGGCGCCGTTGCCGGGGAGGATACATAGCAAGTCAAGACAAGAACTCTCCCGTCAACTTGCCAATTTTTGGCGTGGTTGTCGGAGGGATCTACATCAAGCCTACCAAGTACCCATCACAAACTCATCCCTTGCATTTACATTATTTGCCATTTGCCTCTCGTTTTCCTCTCCCCCACTTCTAAAACGATTTTCAGAAAAAACCAAAAAGATTTGCCTTTTTATTCGCCCTTCTTCCGTTCGCCTTTTCATTTGCTTTTCGTTTGCTTGGTTGCTGGATCGATTCGTTGCCACCATGTCTGAATCTAGGAAGGTTATCATTGAAAATTTTGAGGGTATTGCTAGTATAAATCTTGAGGAAAAATTTGGATCTTGCTATCTAGATCATGAAACTGAACCTCCTCCTAATTATAAAGCTAAAACTTTTCAAGTGGGAGACGGTGATATTATTGGGAAAAGGGTAATTCATGAGTTCTTTGATTGTACGGGGGTAATGCCTATGAATAAGAGATCTATTCTTCTTAGCACCAATTGTTATGCGGATGCTATTGTCATGCTCGTTGAAAAATTGGAAAGAAAATTTGTGCACGTTCATCCCGCTTTACAAAAGGTGTTTTATGAACTTCCCAAAATTAATCATCCTAAGGCTAAAAAGATTGCCACTATCATCCATATGCGTGAATTTGATTTTATCATACAAGAAGCCTGGGAAATTTTTGCTTTCTATAAAAAGGATATTGAACACACTCCGATTGAAGAAATCCTACACGATAAAGAAACCTTGCGTAGCTTTGAGTCTAGGGATTATCAATCTTACCGTGACGATCTTAGAAGAAGAGTTCCCTATTCCGAAATTACCCAAACCATTTACCTTGAAACCTATGATGAATTTGATTGGATCACTAGGGGCATTTATGTAGGATTCAATGATGATTGGTTAGAAGAAAAAATCAGGGAACCCGTTAAAAATGAGATACGCGTTTTATATGATGACATTTATGGTGATGATCCAGATTATGAGTTTATGAATGTCAAAGTTACTAATCAAACTCCTTTTCATGAACAAATTCTCCTTTTATAAAGGAAAGAAAAGAAATAAAGGATTTGCTAAAAAGGGTTTTGGAAGATATGGTTGAGAATGGATTGCATACCAAAGATGACAATACCTAGATCTATTGCGTTATGCCTAGCTAGGGGCGTTAAACAATAGCGCTTGTTGGGAGGCAACCCAATTTTATTTTTTGTTTTTTGTTTTAGTTTCTGTTATTGAGTGATTTACACATTATTACCTCTGTAGTAATTGTGTTTTAGTGTTTTAATTAGTGTTTGAGCCAAGTAAGACCTTTGGGATGGTCTACGATGATTGTTGATTTGATCTTGCTGAAAAACAGAAACTTTTGCGCTCAGTCCAGGAATTTTATAAATTCACCAGAGAGTCGAATGAGTCTGAAATTTTTACACAAGATTGATATACAAATTTCCCAGATTTTAATAATTTTTCAGAATTTTTTGAGTTACAGAAGTAGTCGAAGTTTACAGATTGCTACAGACTGTTCCGTTTTTGACAGATTCTGTTTTCTTTGTGTTATTTGCTTATTTTGATGTATCTATGGGTTGTATTGGGGGGTATGAACCATGGAGAAGTTGGAATACAGTAGATATTACACCAATATAAATAAAGAATGAGTTCACAACAGTACCTAAAGTGGTGATTTATTTTTCTTATACTAACGGATCTGATACGTCCATTTTGCATCATGCTTTTATATTGATATTTATTGCATTATGGGCTGTGATTACACATTATGGTACAATACTTATGCCTTTTCTCTCTTATTTTACAAGGTTTACATGAAGAGGGAGAATGCCGACAGCTGGAATTCTGGACTGGAAAAGGAGCAAATATGAGAGACCTATTCTGCACAACTCCAAAAGTCCTGAAAAGTTACGGAGAATTATTTTGGAATATATAAAAAATATTGGGCGAAAGAAATACCAGAGGGGACCCACCAGGAGGCCACAAGCCTGGGGGGCGCGCCCTACCCCCCAGGGCGCGCCCCTGTGGCTTGTCGGCCCCCTGGCAGCCCTCCGGTGCCCATCTTCTGCTATATGGAGGGTTTTGACCTGGAAAAAAAAATCATAAGAGAGCTTTCGGGATGAAGCGCCGCCGTCTCGATGCGGAACCTGGGCAGAAGCAATCTAGGGCTCCGGCGGAGCTGTTCTGCCGGGGAAACTTCCCTCCCGGAGGGGGAAATCGAAGCCATCGTCATCACCAACGATCCTCTCATCGAGAGGGGGTCAATCTCCATCAACATCTTCACCAGCACCATCTCCTCTCCAAACCCTAGTTCATCTCTTGTATCCGATCTTAGTCTCAAAACCTCAGATTGGTACCTGTGGGTTGCTAGTAGTGTTGATTACTCCTTGTAGTTGATGCTAGTTGGTTTACTTGGTGGAAGATCATATGTTCAGATCCTTAATGATAATTAATACCCCTCTGATTATGAACATGAATATGCTTTGTGAGTAGTTACGTTTGTTCCTGAGGACATGGGATAAGTCTTGTTATAAGTAACCATGTGAATTTGGTATTCGTTCGATATTTTGATAAGATGTATGTTGTCTTTCCTCTATTGGTGTTATGTGAACGTCGACTACATGACACTTCACCATTATTTGGTCCTAGGGGAAGGCATTGGGAAGTAATAAGTAGATGATGGGTTGCTAGAGTGACAGAAGCTTAAACCCTAGTTTATGCGTTGCTTCGTAAGGGGCTGATTTGGATCCATATATTTCATACTATGGTTAGATATATCTTAATTCTTCTTTCGTAGTTGCGGATGCTTGCGAGAGAGGTTAATCATAAGTGGGAGGCTTGTCCAAGTAAGGGCAGCACCCAAGCACCGGTCCACCCACATATCAAATTATCAAAGTAACGAACGCGAATCATATGAGCATGATGAAAACTAGCTTGACAGAAATTCCCATGTGTCCTCGGGAGCGCTTTGCTTTATATAAGAGTTTGTCCAGGCTTGTCCTTTGCTACAAAAGGGATTGGGCCACCTTGCTGCACCTTTGCTACATTTGTTACTTGCTACCCGTTACGAATTATCTTATCACAAAACTATCTGTTACCGATAATTTCAGTGCTTGCAGAGAATACCTTACTGAAAACTGCTTGTCATTTCCTTCTGCTCCTCGTTGAGTTAGACACTCTTACTTATCGAAAGGACTACGATAGATCCCCTATACTTGTGGGTCATCAAGACCCTTTTCTGGCGCCGTTGCCGGGGAGTGAAGCGCCTTTGGTGAGTGGAATTTGGTAAGGAAAAATTTATATAGTGTGCTGAAATTTATTGTCACTTGTTACTATGGAAAATAATCCTTTGAGGGGCTTGTTCGAGGTATCTTCACCTCGACCGGAAGCACAAAGAGTTGCTCCTCAACCTACTGAACCTACTGAAAAATATTTATTATGAAATTCCTTCGGGTATGATAGAGAAACTGCTAGCTAATCCTTATGCAGGAGATGGAACACTACATCCTTATTTGCACCTGATCTATGTGGATGAGGTTTGTGGATTATTTAAGCTTGCAGGTTTGCCCGAGGATGATGTCAAGAAGAAGGTCTTTCCTTTATCTTTGAAGGAGAAGGCATTGACATGGTATAGGCTATGTGATGATATTGGATGATGGAACTACAACCGATTGAAATTGGAATTTCATCAGAAGTTTTATCCTATGCATATGGTTCATCGTGATCGGAATTATACTTATAATTTTTGGCCTCGTGAAGGAGAAAATATCGCTCAAGCTTGGGGGAGGCTTAAGTCAATGTTATATTCATGCCCCAATCATGAGCTCTCAAGAGAAATTATTATTCAGAATTTTTATGCTCGGCTTTCTCGTAATGATCAATCCATGCTCGATAATTCTTGTACTGGTTCCTTTATGAAGAAAGATATTGAATTCAAATGGGATTTAATGGAAAGAATTAAACGCAACTCTGAAGATTGGGAACTCGACGAAGGTAAGGAGTCAGGTATAAACCTTAAGTTTGATTGTGTTAAATCCTTTATAGACACCGATGCTTTTCGTGAATTTAGCACTAAATATGGACTTGACTCTGAGATAGTAGCTTCTTTCTGTGAATCATTTGCTTCTCATGTTGATCTCCCTAAGGAGAAGTGGTTTAAATATCATCCTCCCATTGAAGTGAAAGTAGTTGAACCTATTAAAGTTGAAGAAGAAACTATTATTTATAATGTTGATCCTGTTATTCCTGCTGCTTATATTGAGAAACCACCTTTCCCTATTAGAATAAAGGAACATGCTAAAGCTTCAACTGTGGTTCTTAAGAGCTATGTTAGAACACCTACACCCCCTGAACAAATTAAAGTTGAACCTAGTATTGCTATGGTTAAAGATCTCTTGGTTGATAATATTGATGGGCATGTTATTCATTTCTGTGATGAAGCTGCTAGAATTGCTAGACCTGATACTAAAGATAATAATAGACCTATTGTTGGCATGCCTGTTGTTTCTGTTAAAATAGGAGATCATTGTTATCATGGCTTATGTGATGTGGGTGCTAGTGTGAGTGCAATTCCCTTTACCTCATACCAAGAAATTATGAATGATATTGCACCTGCTGAAATAGAAGATATTGATGTTACCATTAAGCTTGCTAATAGAGATACTATAACACCAGTTGGGATTGTTAGAGATGTTGAAGTCTTGTGTGGGAAAATAAAATATCCTACTGATTTTCTTGTTCTTGGTTCCCCACAAGATGATTTTTGTCCCATTATATTTGGTAGGCCTTTTTTGAATACTATTAATGCTAAGATAGATTGTGAGAAAGAAACTATTACTGTAAGTTTTGGGGATGTGTCCCATGAGTTTAATTTCTCTAAATTTCGTAGACAATCCCATGCTAAAGAATTGCCTAGTAAGGATGAAATTATTGGTCTTGCTTCTATTGCTGTACCTCCCACTGATCCCTTAGAACAATATTTGCTAGACCATGAAAACGATATGCATATGAATGAAAGGAATGAAATAGATAAGATTTTCTTTGATCAGCATCCTATTTTGAAACACAACTTGCCTGTTGAAATACTTGGGGATCCTCCTCCACCCAAGGGTGATCCCGTGTTTGAGCTTAAACAATTACCGGATACTCTGAAATATGCTTATCTTGATGAAAAGAAGATATATCCTGTTATTATTAGTGCTAACCTTTCAGAGCATGAAGAAAAGAGATTATTGAAAACTCTGAAGAAGCACCGTGCTGCTATTGGATATACTCTTGATGATCTTAAGGGCATTAGTCCTACTCTATGTCAGCATAAAATTAATATGGAGCCTGATGCTAAACCAGTTGTTGATCACCAACGATGGTTAAATCCTAAAATGAAAGAAGTGGTAAGAAATGAAATATTAAAGCTTCTGGAGGCAGGTATAATTTATCCTATTGCTGATAGTAGATGGGTTAGTCCCGTTCATTGTGTCCCTAAGAAGGGAGGTATTACCGTTGTTCCTAATGATAAAAATGAATTGATCCCGCAAAGAATTGTTACAGGATATAGAATTGGTAATTGATTTTAGGAAATTAAATAAAGCTACTAGGAAAGATCATTATCCTCTACCTTTTATTGATCAAATGCTAGAAAGACTATCCAAACACACACACTTTTGCTTTCTAGATGGTTATTCTGGTTTCTCTCAAATACCTGTGTCAAAAGAGGACCAAGAGAAGACCACTTTTACTTGTCCTTTCGGTACCTTTGCTTATAGACGTATGCCTTTTGGTTTATGCAATGCACCTGCCACCTTTCAAAGATGCATGACTGCTATATTCTCTGACTTTTGTGAAATGATTCACTACTGGAATCAGCTTCTTTGCCGTCTGCCATAGCAGACGGCAAAGGCATGCTTGGCGGACGGCAAAGGCTTTGCCGTCAGCCAGCAGACGGCAAACACTCCGGCCGAACGGCTGCCGGCAAAGGCGGCTTTGCCGTCTGCTGGCAGACGGCAAAGGACTTTCCTTCTTTGCCGTCTGCCAGCAGACGGCAAAGAGCGTGGATGGCACAGAAAAGGTTCCATCCCCGTTAGGTGGCTAACGGCGCTCTTTGCCGTCTGCCGGCAGACGGCAAAGAACTTTCCTTCTTTGCCGTCTGCCAGCAGACGGCAAAGAGCTGTAGATGACGTCAGCTGACGTCAGGCTTCAGCTGGGCCAGGCAGGCTCTTTGCCGTCTGCCGACAGACGGCAAAGAACTTTCCTTCTTTGCCGTCTGCCAGCAGACGGCAAAGAGCTGTAGATGACGTCAGCTGACGTCAGGCTTCAGCTGGGCCAGGCAGGCTCTTTGCCGTCTGCTGGCAGACGGCAAAGAACTTTCCTTCTTTGCCGTCTGCCAGCAGACGGCAAAGAGGCCACATAGGCCAGCCCAGTTTGTACAGGCTGCTGCCACGTGGCCTCTTTGCCGTCTGCCAGCAGACGGCAAAGAGCTTTGCCGTCTGCTAGCAGACGGCAAAGTGGCTATATAGCCCCTGTTTTTTCTGTTTTTTGTTATATCAATTCATTTTCACAGAAATTCAAACACATATATATATATATTCAGAATCACATAGTTTCAAACATCAAACATCATACATCAAACGTAGTTTCAAACATCAAACATAGTTTCACCATCGTCATCAAACATCACACATCCAATTCATATATACATAGTTTCACAAACATCTAATATGTAAACAGTAGCATTCTGCCCTTCCATGAAGTGAATCAAACCTGCAAAAATGGGAGTAAGAAATTAGAAGAAGAAGACTAGAAGAAGAGGAAGAAAAAGAAGAAGAAGAAGAAGAAGAAGAAGAAGAAGAAGAAGAAGAAGAAGAAGAAGACTAGAAGAAGAAGAAGAAAAAGAAGAAAAAGAAGAAAAAGAAGAAGAAGAAGAAGAAGAAGAGGAAGAAGAAGAAGAGGAAGAAGAAGGAGAAGAAGGAGAAGGAGAAAGAGAAGGAGAAGACTAGAAGAAGAAGAAGAAGAGGAGAAGAAGAGGAAGAAAAAGAAGAAGAAGGAGAAGAAGAAGAGGAAGAAGAAGAAGACTAGAAGAAGAAGAAGAAAAAGAAGAAAAAGAAGAAAAAGAAGAAGAAGAAGGAGAAGGAGAAGAAGAAGAAGGAGAAGGAGAAGGAGAAGGAGAAGAAGGAGGAGGAGGAGAAGGAGAAGGAGAAGGAGAAGGAGAAGAGGAAGAAGAAGAAGAGGAAGAGGAAGAAGAAGAAGAAGAAGAAGAAGAAGAAGAAGAAGAAGAAGAAGGAGAAGGAGAAGGAGAAGGAGAAGGAGAAGGAGAAGGAGAAGGAGAAGGAGAAGGAGAAGGAGAAGGAGAAGAAGAGGAAGAAGAAGGAGGAGAAGGAGGAGGAGGAGGAGGAGGAGGAGGAGGAGGAGAAGAGGAAGAAGAGGAAGAGGAAGAGGAAGAGGAAGAAGAAGAAGAAGAAGAAGGAGAAGAAGAAAGAAGAAGAAGAAGAAGAAGGAGAAGAAGAAAGAAGAAGAAGAAGAAGAAGAAGAAGAAGGAATAGAGGAGAAGAAGAAGAAGAAGAAGAAGAAGAAGAAGGAGAAGAAGGAGAAGAAGGAGAAGAAGAAGGAGAAGAAGGAGAAGAAGAAGGAGAAGGAGGAGCTAAATAGGTCATATTAAGTCATTTTGGAGCTAAATAGGTCATTTTGGAGCATATTAAGTCATTTTGGAGCTAAATAGGTCATTTTGGAGCTAATTAAGGTTGTTATGTTCTTTTTGAGCTAGCTAAGCATATTAAGTCATTTTGGAGGAATAAATGCTAAGTATACGTCATTTTAGAGCTATCCTAGGTTAAATGGGTCATTTGAGAGCTAATTAAGGTTATTATGTCATTTTTGAGCTAGCTAAGCATATAAATCCATTTTTGGAGAAATAAATGCTAAGTATACGTCATTTTAGAGCTATCCTAGGTTAAATAGGTCATTTTGGAGCTAATTAATGTTGTTATGTCATTTTTTAGCTAGCTAAGCATATTGAGTCATTTTGTTAAGCTAAACACTTGGGAAAACTTACCGTCATCACTTAGATGTAGGTGAAGGACCGGTCGCGCCAGTGGCAGACGGAGAAGCATCGGTCGATGCTTGTCGGGAGTTATGCTGCACCAAAGATCATTTGCAGTGTATCGTTAGCATGATGCAACTCAAATGTGAAGACTAGTAACTAATGACCATTCAAATGAAACTCACCGTGCCCGCCGGAGCAATGACTGGCATCGGCGGAGGGGTCGTGCCATTCTTTTCGCACATGCTCTGCACATTTGGTTTTCTCGAGTCAGTCATATTAGTTAGTAATGAAAGGAACATTACGTGCATGATTTGGCTAATATGCAGAAGAAACTTACCACGAAGAGCTCGTATAGGGCCCGTTGACCCGCCTCGTTCCGGTTCCTCTCCTCCTCCAATAGCTTAGCCGTCCTCTCCTCCGCCTCCCTCTCCCTCGCCGCCGCCTGCCGTCTCTCTTCCTCTAGAAGCGCTTGGGTCCTCGCTTCTGCTTCCTCAAGAGCAGCCTGGGTCTTCGCTCTCTCTGCCTCAATAGCAGCCTGCAACACCACTCGTTAGCATTGTAATCATCGACGGCCGCACACACAATGTAATGGAGGAAAGGTATCTGAGTCCGTATAACTAACCTGGAATTCGAGCTCCATTGGCCGTGCACGAGGCCTTATCTCAGGATCGGAGCTGGTCTGGCGCTTCTTGATCTGCGGGAGAGTGCTAGTACAACGTATCAGTCCATCCCCAATGGCTAACAAGCCATGGTGCCTCCCGCCACCAGATATCATCACCAGCTCTGGATCAAGAGGTTGCTGGCTCGGGTTAAACTCCGGCCCTTTCCTCGCCTTCCCCTCGTCTCTGTACCTCACAAGCTTGTTGTGGGAGGCGCGGTTGCTGAATTTCTCTGGATCATCGAGGTCAGACTCAGAGAATGCCTTGGCCTTCTTGTACGAGGCAGTATTGGACATGGCATAGAGGTCGAACAGCTCTGGCACTGGAGCCTTGTTGTGCCGCGCCTAAAAGAGAGGAACAGAGTATTAGTTAAGGGCTCAAGCTAGCATGAAGAATGAATTTGCATGAATCATGAAGCAAACCACATACCCAGTTTTCCCCGAACCCACGTAGGTTGACGCTGCCTAGATGGTGTGGGACACCTTTCATTTGGGCACGCTTCTCCTTTGCACCGTCGTGGACGTTGCGCCATTGGGGAGTGCACCACTCATCCACCAACGCCTCCCAACAGTCCATCCTATCCGCACACCATCTCGGGGGCACCTAAGTTAAGCAAGAGAAATTTGAGCGCTACGCATACGAATCAAATCAAGGAACTAAGTACAAGGCCTTAAGAATAGGTAATTACCTTCATGTACTTCTCCTTACTCAGATAGTTGAGGCGGCACTTCTCTTTTTTCCTCCGAATACCAGTCGAGGCGTAGTAGTCTCGAATAGCCTGCGTCCGAGCCTCGTGCCGAAAGTTTTGAAGTAGGCGCCTGCACTCGTTGCCGATAACCCGAGCCGCGGCCTCCTCCTGTCCCTCAGCACACCTGTAGAAGGTCTGCAATCAAACAAGAAAACACGGATTAGTACAATCACTAGGGTTGCCAATCAAAGAAGAAAACACAACGTAGACGGCAAAGGAGAAATTACCCAAAACGTCTGGATCACAATGTCGGCGACCGTGTGGCACTCGACATCGCCGATCCTATGCCCCGGCGGGGCCGGGGCAGCCAAGTAGTGCTCCCAGGTCATTCCTAGCTCTCGAACCCGGCCCTCACCGGGCAACGTGACCCACCCCGGGAAGCTCTGGCGACAAATCACGCCAAGGACACTGTTGGGCTTGCGGCAACCAGGCCCGTGTGTCCAAGACCTGCAGTATGACAAGGCCAACGCATTAGATATTCGAAGAAACGTGAAGACAAAAGGTTAAAAAAGAGTAAATGCACTTACTTCTCCCCCTGCGGCGCAATCAACCACCTCTGGTCGGGGGTCGCCGGGGTGGGCGGGAGCTTTGTACCACCACGCTGGTAGACTTTGCGCCCCTCAACCCACTCACTCTCGCTATAGCTATCAGAACTATAGCCACCCTCAGCACGGCCACTCGACGAGCCCGCACCTGGGTTCTGCTGCGACTCAGCGTGATCCCCAGTCTCGTGGGACGAAGGCTCGGCGGCCCGACGCTCGTCGGCCCCAGGCTCGTCGGCCGTAGGCGTGTCTGTCGTAGCCTCGTCTGTCGTAGGCTCGTCGGCCTGAGGCTCGTGGACCGGAGTCCGAGACGGCTGCACCTCAGGCTGCTCCATCTCAGACGGAGCACTCCTGTGGTCGGGTGAATCAGCTGGGGGTGGCGGCGAGGAAGGCGTAGTAGCAGCCTTCCTACCTCTCCCGCCGCCACGTCCACCTCTACCAACCTTCTTCCCCCCCCGACCTCTCCCGGTCGAAGAAGAAGCGCCCGCCGGTGTCTGCATACTGAGATCCAGCGCTCTCCGGAGGTGGTGGGGTGGGATGGAAGTACCCCTCCCACCACGCGCCGAGGAAGGAGCCTCGGAGCGCTCTCGACCCGCGCCCACCATCTGTCAACACCTGCAATGACAAAGAGTAAACGAAGTTAGTACAACATTAAAAAAATGAATACCTGACATGAATATAATTTAAGTGTATCATCATCATGAACATAATAAAAAATTGAATACCTAACATGAACCAATTAATAATATATATGTACATAATAATAATTGAATACCTGACATGAACTATAATATTAATCTTCATCGTCATCATTAATAAATGCATCATCATCGTCTATATATGCTTCGGGGTCAATAAATGCATCATCATCATCACTATCAGTAATGACGTGCTCATCATCATCATCAATAAATGCATCAACATGTGGAAGGCCTCCTGTACGTAATCGGTCAAGCATTGACAGGTCATCCGCAGCAGTAACCTCTTCTTGTTCCGGCTCTTCTTGTTCCGGTTCAGGCTCGGATTCACTGCCGCTGTCTACTTCAATGTTCTGAGGTGAAGTAGAGCGGTTGTTGAAACGTTTTTTGGAAAGACGTGTTTCTTGGAAGAATTCTCCTTCATATGTGTCTGGGTTAATGTGAGGTTCATAATCCTCTTCATTGGGTGGAGGTGGTCTAACATGTGGCGGCACTTCATAAACGACATCCCAACCTTTGAGATTTGGATCACTTTGGCAGGCCCACGGTAGATAGAAAACTTGGGTGGCCTGTTGAGCCGTAATATAGACATCGGGAACATCCAAATGGGTGCTTTGTTTGATTTCGACTAGCCCTAGATGTTCATGAGTCCTTCTAGTCTCCTTCGGCTGGAACCAATAACATTTGAAGACTACGACTTTCGGTGGGTTTGCACCATAGAATAGAAGTTCATAAATTGCTTCAACTCTTCCATAATACTCGGTACCTCCTTCGCCGATAGCAGAGACACAACAATTTGTAGACTTTCGGTCGGCCATAGATAGCTCTTTGCCATAGGTACGAAAGCGATACCCGTTGATGTCGTATTTGTCAAATGAACGGACCTTATAGTCAAAACCATTTGCGACTTGTCTCAATTCGGAGTCCATAGACTCTGCATTAGCCTACAAGTTTAATACGAAAGGATTGTTGCATTAGCCGCAAACTAGACGAAGAAATGAAATGGTCTAATGGAAATTACCGTTTGTTTGAACCAAGAGATGAAACCGGGATAGCCTCCTACATGCTTTGCCAGAAGCTCATACTCTTCGATGGAATCCTTTTGGATCACCGCTCCATCCGAGAATTTGGCGACGTATCGACTGTATCACATATCCGGGAATAAGAGCATTTCAAAGGAATTAGAAGTTGCGGAACAATGTACCGAGAACTTACTCGATGTACGGCCGCACTTCTGTTAGGTTGTTGAAGATATACAACGAAATGGTCCGCCATTCTTCGACATCCAACGGTATTGCTTTCGAAGCACCGGCTGGTGCGAGGTTCCCTTTGAATAGGCTGAGGTTGGATCGACCTTTTTCACGGTCGCCATCATTGTACCGAGGCTTCGGATTATGCAAATGACGATTCTTGGCTTTGTAGTGTGCTGTCACGAAGTTTGCGGCCTCCTCAGTAATGAATGCCTCGGCCATCGATGCTTCAATTCTACGTTTATTTTTACATTTTGCTCGAAGCGTCTTCTGCATCCTCTCAGTTGCGAAGCACCAACGATTTTGCACGGGCCCCCCCAATCTTGCCTCGGTCGGGAGATGCAAAATCAAATGCTGCATTGGATTAAAGAATCCCGGTGGAAAGATCTTTTCTAACTTGCAGATCAACTCCGGCGCCAACTCTTCCAGTTCGTCTAGCACGTCAGGCGATAGTTCTTTCGCACAAAGAGCACGGAAGAAATAGCTCAGCTCTGCCAGTACTAGCCATTCATCCTCAGGGATAAAGCCACGCAACATCACCGGCATTACCCGCTCAAGCCATATGTGCCAATCATGACTCTTCATACCAAATATTTTCAATTTGTCAAGACTCGCTCCCCTCTTTAGATTCGTTGCATACCCATCGGGGAACATCAACTGCATTTTCACCCACAAGATCATTTCCCTCATAGCTGGCCTTCCAAGATTGAACCATGCCTTTGGCTTCCTCCAGTTCTTCTTTTCTTTCGGTTGTCGCATGTTTTGTAACGGTCTATCACATAGAGCCTCTTGATCGACTCTAGCCTTAGGGTTATCCTTTGACTTCCCCTCTATGCCGAACAATGTACCAAAAAGGGCCTCGGCGATATTCTTTTCAGTGTGCATCACGTCGATGTTGTGTGGGCAAATGAGGTCTTTAAAGTAAGGCAGATCCCACAAGCATATCTTGTGAGTCCAGGCGTGTTCCGAATTATACCCTTTGAAATATCCTGGACGCTCTGGATTAGGCTCGAGAGCGTTTAACTGATCCAGGGCCTGTTGGCCTGTCAATGCAGGTGGTGCAGAGTTTTTGACAACTCTACCTTTCATGAAATTTTTCTTGTCTTTTCTGAACTTATGGCCAGGATCCAGGAACTGTCTATGCAAGTCGAAGCAAGAATACTTGCGACCCGCCTGCAGCCAACGGAACTGAAGAGCTGCCTTGCATGTGGGGCACGGGAACCTTCCATGCACACACCAGCCAACGAATAGCGCATACGCCGGCAAGTCATGCGTCGAGTACATGTACCACACATGCATTTTGAAGTTTTGTTTTGTAGCGGCGTCATATGTCTTGATCCCATTATCCCAAGCTTCTTGCAATTCATCCTTAAGCGGCTGCATGTACACATTCATATTCTTCCCCGGGTAGTTGGGCCCTGGAATTATCAACGTCAAGAAAATGTTCTTTCTTTTCATAATCTCTCCGGGGGGGAGATTGAGTGGAATGACAAATACAGGCCAGCAACTGTATTGGGTTGCCGTCATACCAAACACTTGGAACCCATCCGTGCTGATGGCGACTCGAGGATGCCTTGGATCTGCCGCTTTGTCCTTATGTAAAGCATCGAAGTGCTTCCACGCAAAAGCGTCTGAAGTGTGTCCCAACATCGGATTCCCATCTGCATCTAGTTCGGTTCTTTTGCCCAATTTATGCCACGTCATCTGTCTGGCCGTCTCTTCGACCATGAAAAGACGTTGAAGTCTTGGTATGATTGGCATATACCGAAGAACATTAACTGGGATTTTGGTCTGACTCTTCTCACCCATACCGTTGTCTACCACAACATACCTGGAAGACTTGCAAATGGGACAATAGTTGAAGCCCGCATACTCAAGCCTAAATAAGGCACATCCATTCTCACAGGCATCTATCTTCTCATAGGGCATCTTAAGCGCACGTAGGATTTTGTCCGACTGGTACAGGTTTGCTGGCAATACATGGCCTTTGGGTAGAAAGCGTCCAAATATCGTCATCATCGCGTCGTAGCATTCTCTGCCCAGGTTGAACTGAGCCTTGAGAGCCATTACTTGCGCGATGACATCCAGCTGACAAAGCTCAGTGTGCTCGTGGAGAGGACGTTTTGAAGACTCCAACATTTCATAGAAGGCCTTTGCAGATTCCTCCATCTCATCATCCGAATCCCGAGCATCATCAAAGTCTTGCACCATGTCTTCGATCCCGGTACCATGCTCGTCGGTGCGACGACGAACCACCTCAGCTCTGGCACGTTGGGCAGACTCACCATGAAATCTCCACACCGTATAATCAGTCGTAAAACCCCACTTCTGCAAGTGTTTACCCATTTCATCCCGTGTCCACTTTTTATGGTTGTCGCACCGGACACAAGGGCACCAGTTTGTTTCCTGTCCATTTGCAAATGCGGCTCTCACAAACCCCTTGGTTTTTCTTAGCCATTCATGGGTCATGTCTTTCTGACTAGTGTGACCGGTGTACATCCACGCACGATCACTCATCTTGCCTAGCTACTGGACACACAAGAAATATATACATAATTCAGCAAACCATATTCATCAGTTAATAGAGTTTGTCAGTTTTATTACGTCCATGCAACCTAGACGCTAGTAGGTAAAGATAGGTCCTAATCCCACCCGAGTATGTGTAGATTGGGTTCGTTTTCCCATGCTCTGCTCCGGATCCGACGCAAAATTTCGGCAGCACCTCCCCGCTGTTCTCCTGATACACGTCTCGGCAATAAGCAGAGAGGATGTGTACCCGGAGAACAACAGGGAGGCACTGACGAAATTCTGCATCGGATCCGGAGCAGAGCATATGGGAAAACGAACCCAATCTACACATACTCGGGCTGTCCATGGATAACGTTGGACAATTCGAAAGAATCACGGTTATAAATATGCAAATGCATGCATATTTATAGATGTAACCCTTTCGAACGAGAGACGCATAGTGGTCACGCATACTGATGATTGACACCTATAGCTAGCAAGTTTCATCGGCACGAAGACCGGAACAGAGCAAATGAAGGGGGGAGGAGGAGATGTCATTTGTGCTCACCCACGAACGCAGGGGCGGAGCTCGTCGAACGCACGGGGAGGTCGTCGAACACCAGACCCTCGCAGCCCCGAAAGAACTGCACATTTAAATCCACCCGATCAACACAAATATATATGATGTTTTTCTTAACAAAATCGGGAAATATACTTCCTAACTCATAATTCACAAATATATGACCCCGTCGGCCTCTGGAAGGCCGAAGAGCACCTTTTTGGTCAACAGGAGGCCGAAGATGTGTCGGGGGTCAGGGCTGTCGTGTCTGGGTGGCGTGGTGTCGGGGTGTCGTGGTGTCGGGGTGTCGTGTCGGGGTCGGGGTGTCGGGGTGTCGGGGGGTGTCGTGTCTGGGTGTCGTGGTGTCGGGTTGTCGGGGTCGGGGTGTCGTGTCGGTGTCGGGGTGTCGGGGGGTGTCGTGTCTGGGTGTCGTGGTGTCGGGGTGTTAGGGGTGTCGGGGTCGGGGTGTCGTGTCGGGGTCGGGGTGCCGTGTCGGTGTCGGGGTGTCGGGTCGGGGTCGGGGTGCCGTGTCGGGGTCGGGATCGAGGTCGGGGTGTCGGGGTCGGCGTGTCGGGTCGTTGTCGGGTTGGGGTCGGGGTCGAGGTGCCGTGTCGGGGTCGGGATCGAGGTCGGGGTGTCGGGGTCGGCGTGTCGGGTCGTTGTCGGGTTGGGGTCGGGGTCGAGGTGCCGTGTCGGGGTCGGGGTTTTTCCTCTTTTTTTCTTTTCTTCTTCTTCCTCTTCTTCCTCTTCTTTCTTTTCTTCCTTTTCTTCCTTTTTTTTCCTTCTTCTTCTTCTTCTTCCTCCTTTCCTTTTTCCTCTTCTTCTTCTCCTCCTCTCCTCTTTTTTCTTCTTCTTCTTCCTCTTCTTCTTTTTTCTTCTCCTCCTCCTCCTCTTCTTCTTCTTCCTTTCCTTTTTTCCTCTTCTTCTTCTCCTCCTCTCCTCTTTTTTTCTTCTTCTTCTTCTTCTTTTTTCTTCTCCTCCTCCTCTTCTTCTGTTTCTTCTTATTATTATTATTTTTTGTTCTTTTTCTTTTTTCTTTTTCCTTTTTTTTCTTCTTCTTTTCTTCTTTTTTTTCTTCTAGGTTTTTTCTTTTCTTCTTTTCTATCTAAGTTTTTTCTACCTAATAAAAACTAACTAATATGAACTAATAACTAACTAATATAAACTAACTAAATGAACTAATAAAAACAGAAAAAAAAACAGGAAAAAAACAAAAAAGGGGGGGAATGGTGGAGCTCACCGGAGGGTGGTCGAGGCGGCGGCGCTGGGGAGGAGGGGGGCGGCGGCGTTCGGCGGGGAGGAGGGGGCGGCGGCGGTCGGCGGGGAGGAGGGGGTCGGCGGGGAGGAGGGGGTCGGCGGGGAGGGGGCAGCGGCGGCGCTGTGGAGGAGGGAAGGGGGCGGCGGCGGCACTGTGGAGGAGGGGAGGGGGCGGCGGCGGCGCTGTGGAGGAGGGGAGGGGGCGGCGGCGGGGAGGAGGGGGGCGGCGGGGGTCGGCGGGGAGGAGGGGGTCGGCGGGGAGGGGGCGGCGGCGGCGCGCAGAGAGAGAGAGAGAGAGATGTGAGAGAGAGAGAGGGGGTTTGGGCGCGGGGGGCGAAAATTAAGCCCCCCTCTTTGCCGTCTGCTGGCAGACGGCAAAGAATTCTTTGCCGTCTGCCAGCAGACGGCAAAGAGGGGGGCCGTTAGCCCGTCCCCGCCGTTACACTGTGGGCCCCCCTCACCTCTTTGCCGTCTGCTGGCAGACGGCAAAGAGTTCTTTGCCGTCTGCCAGCAGACGGCAAAGAAGTGGCCCGTGTGACCTAGCCAACGCAGGGCCCCGTGGGCCCCACTTTGGTCTTTGCCGTCTGCTGGCAGACGGCAAAGAACTCTTTGCCATCTGCCAGCAGACGGCAAAGAAGTGCAGATGGCAAAGCGCCTCTTTGCCATCAGTAAGTTCTTTGCCGTCTGCTTTATAAAAGCGGACGGCAAAGAGCCTCTTTGCCATCTGCCAGCAGACGGCAAAGAGCTGGCAGATGGCAAAGTCCCTGATTCCAGTAGTGATTGTTGAGGTTTTCATGGATGATTTCTCCGTTTACGGAACTTCTTTTGATGATTGCTTGAGCAACCTTGATCGAGTTTTGCAGAGATGTGAAGAAACTAATCTTGTCTTGAATTGGGAGAAGTGCCACTTTATGGTTAATGAGGGTATTGTCTTGGGACACAAAATCTCCGAAAGAGGTATTGAAGTTGATAAAGCTAAAGTTGATGCTATTGAAAAAATGCCGTGTCCTACGGATATCAGAGGTATAAGAAGTTTCCTTGGTCATGCTGGTTTCTATAGGAGATTTATTAAAGACTTCTCTAAAATTTCTCGGCCTCTCACTAATCTCTTGCAAAAAGATATTCCTTTTGTTTTTGATGATGATTGTGTAGAAGCCTTTGAAATCCTTAAGAAAGCCTTGAAATCATGTGTGATGCTAGTGATTATGCCGTTGGTGCTGTTCTAGGACAAAGAGTTGATAAGAAATTAAATGTTATCCATTATGCTAGTAAAACTCTAGACAGTGCTCAAAGAAACTATGCTACCACTGAAAAGGAATTTTTAGCTGTTGTGTTTGCATGTGATAAGTTCAGACCTTATATTGTTGATTCCAAAGTAACTGTTCATTCTGATCATGCTGCTATTAAATAGCTTATGGAAAAGAAAGATGCTAAACCTAGACTTATTATATGGGTTCTTTTGCTACAAGAATTTGATTTGCATATTATTGATAGAATGGGTGTTGAGAACCCCGTAGCAGACAACTTGTCTAGGTTAGAAAATGTTCTTGATGACCCACTACCTATTGATGATAGCTTTCCTGATGAACAATTAGCTGTCATAAATGCTTCACATAATGCTCCATGGTATGCTGATTATGCTAATTACATTGTTGCTAAATTTATACCGCCTAGTTTCACTTACCAACAAAAGAAAAAGTTCTTCTATGATTTAAGACATTACTTTTGGGATGATCCACACCTTTATAAAGAAGGAGTAGATGGTATTATTAGACGTTGTGTACCTGAGCATGAACGGGAACAGATCCTACACAAGTGTCACTCCGAGGCCTACGGAGGACACCACGCTGGAGATAGAACTGCACACAAGGTATTACAATCTGGTTTTTATTGGCCTACTCTCTTCAAGGATGCTCGTAAGTTTGTCTTGTCTTGTGATGAATGTCAAAGAATTGGTAATATTAGTAGACGTCAGGAAATGCCTATGAATTACTCACTTGTTATTTAACCATTTGATGTTTGGGGTTTTGATTATATGGGACCTTTTCCAAAGTCCAACGGGTATACTCATATTCTAGTTGCTGTTGATTATGTTACTAAGTGGGTAGAAGCTATTCCAACTAGTAGTGTTGATCATAACACTTCTATTAAAATGCTTAAAGAAGTTATGTTCCCTAGATTTGGAGTCCCTAGATATTTAATGACTGATGGTGGTTCACACTTTATTCGTGGTGCTTTCCGTAAATTGCTTGCTAAGTATGATGTTAATCATAGAATTGCATCTCCATATCATCCTCAGTCTAGTGGTCAAGTAGAATTAAGCAATAGAGAAATTAAATTGATCTTGCAAAAGACTGTTAATAGATCTAGAAAGAATTGGTCTAAGAAACTTGATGATGCATTATGGGCTTATAGAACTGCTTACAAAAACCCTATGGGTATGTCTCCGTATAAAATGGTTTATGGTAAAGCATGTCACTTACCTCTAGAACTAGAACATAAAGCTTATTGGGCAATCAAAGAGCTCAACTATGATTTCAAACTTGCTGGTGAGAAGTGGTTATTTGACATTAGCTCACTTGATGAATGGAGAACCCAGGCCTATGAGAATGCCAAGTTGTTTAAAGAAAAGGTTAAGAGATGGCATGATAAAAGGATACAAAAGCGTGAATTCAATGTAGGTGACCATGTCTTGCTATACAATTCGCGTTTAAGATTTTTTGCAGGAAAACTTCTCTCTAAATGGGAAGGGCCTTACATTATCGAGGAAGTATATCGTTCCGGTGCCATCAAGATCAACAACGCCGAATGCACAAATCCGAAGGTGGTAAACGGGCAAAGAATCAAACATTATATCTCAGGTACTCCCATAAATGTTGAAACCAATATTATCAATACCATAACTCCGGAGGGGTACATTAGGGAGACCTACCAAAACGTTTCAGACTCCGAAAAGGAATAGGTATGTGGTACGGTAAGCAAACCGACTCCAAAACTTTTCCAATAGCAATTTTTCCCTGTTTTGAAATATTTAATAAATTAGGAAAATTTAAAGTAGTCCGAAAAGAACACGAGGAGGCGACAAGACAGGGGGGCGCGCCCTACCCCCCTGGGCGCGCCCCTGTGGCTTGTGGCCACCCCGTGTACCCTCCGGACTCCGTTTTCTTGTAGAATACTCATGTTGGTCGGTAAAAATTCATTATATAATCCCCCGAAGGTTTTGACCACCGTACCATGGAAAAATCCTCTATTCTGGTTTGTTGTTTTTTTTCCGGACAAATCTGAAAATATGTCGACCCAAGAGTCCGATGGGGAGAGCTATCTATCGCATTATCTTGCCAATCCCAAGCTCTATGGGGACTTAGATCCTTATGGATTATTCTCGGAGGAGGAACAAGAAGGCAAGTATGAGGAAGAAAGCTTGGATAAAGAAGAGATTCCCCTGCCTCAACCTGGAGATATGCACGTGGAGTTCAGGAAATCGAGCCTCCCAAACACAAGGAGAAAGCCCAAGGTTCTATTTATCCCTTCTCGTTTTCTGCAGGAGAGCAAGCAAGAATTATGTCAAAGGATATTGAAGCTCGAGCAGGAGGTTGACGATCTGAGGGAACAAAATTTTATGCTTAAGAGGAAACTGAACAAGCTTAAAGATCCTTCTCCATCATCACCACCTCTGAAGAAAGACAACTAAACACATGGGTATGGGCACTCCCCTTGGCTTATGCCAAGCTTGGGGGAGGTGCCCCGGTATCGTATCACCATCAAATCTTTTACTTTTATCATTTTTCTTAGTTCGATCCTTTTGGTTATATCTTGATCTAGTAGAATAAAGTTTTTAGTGTGATCTAGTTTTGAGTTTTGCTTTATGTTCCCCCTATGTAAGCGAGTCCGAGAGTTATATAATAAAAAGTAGTTTTGACTTGAGGGCTTTGCTTGCTTGCTATGATCTTGAGAAAAAGAAATAGAAAGAAGAATAGAATAAAAGCAAAGAGTATATATGATGATCTTATGGGGAGTGATGACTTCACATATAAGAAGTATGTCGATTGAAATTTGTTGTGAGTTGACAAACATAGCGATTGGTCATTGCTGCAATAAAAAGGAAGTAATAAAGAAAGAGAGGTTCACATATAAATATATTATCTTGGACATATTTTATGATTGTGAGCACTCATTAAAATATTATATGCTAAAAGGTGATGTTGGACAAGGAAGACAACATAATGGGTTATCTTTGCTTATTTCCGAATAGAAGTTATATGGTTATAGATCCTTTAACATGTGACGCTTGCTTCCACCTCATATCAGCCAAAACTTCCGCACCAAGTAGAGATACTACTTGTGCATCCAAACACCCTCAACCCAGTTTTGCCATGAGAGTCCACCATACCTACCTATGGATTGAGTAAGATCCTTCAAGTAAGTTGTCATCGGTGCAAGCAATAAAAATTGCTCTCTAAATATGTATGATCTATTAGTGTGAGGAAAATAAACTTTATACGAACCTGTGATATGGAACAAATAAAAGCGACAGACTGCATAATAAACTTCTTTATCACAAGCGGCAATATAAAGTGACATTCTTTTGCATTAAGAGATTGCGCATCCAACTATAAAGGCGCATGACAACCTCTGCTTCCCTCTGCGAAGGGCCTATCTGTTACTTTTACTTTCTAGTACTTACCTTTATGCAAGAGTCATGGTGATCTTCACCACTTCCTATATTTCGCCTTTCTCTCTTGGCAAGCGTCATGTGTTGGGGAATGATCTAGACACATATATCCACTCGGCTGTGGGTGATCATGAGTTATTTCTGTTAACATTACCCTTGAGGTAAATAGTTGGGAGGCAAAACTATAAGCCCCTATCTTTCTCTGTGTCCAATTGAAGCTTTAACCTCATAAGTACCATGTGAGTGTTAGCAATTATGAAAGACTAAAAGATGATTGAGTATGTGGATTTGCTTTATAAGCTCTTATATTGACTCTTTCCGATGTTATGATAAATTGCAATTGCTTCAAAGACTGAGATCATAGTTTGTTGGTTCTCAATAGAGTTCTTGATTCATACTTTACCTTGTGAATGAATTGTTACTCTAGTATAAGAAATTATATATCATTAGGTATTGCTGTTCTAAAGATGATCATGATGCTCTCATGTCCGTATTTTATTTTATCGACACCTCTATCTCTAAACATGTGGACATATTTATCGATTTCGGCTTTCGCTTGAGGACAAGCGAGGTCTAAGCTTGGAGGAGTTGATACGTCCATTTTGCATCATGCTTTTATATTGATATTTATTGCATTATGGGCTGTTATTACACATTATGGTACAATACTTATGCCTTTTCTCTCTTATTTTACAAGGTTTACATGAAGAGGGAGAATGCCGGCAGCTGGAATTCTAGACTGGAAAAGGAGCAAATATGAGAGACCTATTCTGCACAACTCCAAAAGTCCTGAAAAGTTACGGAGAATTATTTTGGAATATATAAAAAATATTGGGCGAAAGAAATACCAGAGGGGGCCCACCAGGAGGCCACAAGCCTGGGGGGGCGCTCCCTACCCCCCAGGGCGCGCCCCTGTGGCTTGTGGGCCCCCTGGCAGCCCTCCGGTGCCCATCTTCTGCTATATGGAGGGTTTTGACCTGGAAAAAAATCATAAGAGAGCTTTCGGGATGAAGCGCCGCCGTCTCGAGGCAGAACCTGGGCAGAAGCAATCTAGGGCTCCGGCGGAGCTGTTCTGCCGGGTAAACTTCCCTCCCGGAGGGGGAAATCGAAGCCATCGTCATCACCAACGATCCTCTCATCGAGAGGGGGTCAATCTCCATCAACATCTTCACCAGCACCATCTCCTCTCCAAACCCTAGTTCATCTCTTGTATCTGATCTTAGTCTCAAAATCTCAGATTGGTACCTGTGGGTTGCTAGTAGTGTTGATTACTCCTTGTAGTTGATGCTAGTTGGTTTACTTGGTGGAAGATCATATGTTCAGATCCTTAATGATAATTAATACCCCTCTGATTATGAACATGAATATGCTTTGTGAGTAGTTACGTTTGTTCCTGAGGACATGGGATAAGTCTTGTTATAAGTAACCATGTGAATTTGGTATTCGTTCGATATTTTGATAAGATGTATGTTGTCTTTCCTCTATTGGTGTTATGTGAACGTCGACTACATGACACTTCACCATTATTTGGTCCTAGGGGAAGGCATTGGGAAGTAATAAGTAGATGATGGGTTGCTAGAGTGACAGAAGCTTAAACCCTAGTTTATGCGTTGCTTCGTAAGGGGCTGATTTGGATCCATATGTTTCATGCTATGGTTAGATTTATCTTAATTCTTCTTTCGTAGTTGCGGATGCTTGCGAGAGAGGTTAATCATAAGTGGGAGGCTTGTCCAAGTAAGGGCAGCACCCAAGCACCGGTCCACCCACATATCAAATTATCAAAGTAACGAACGCGAATCATATGAGCATGATGAAAACTAGCTTGACAGAAATTCCCATGTGTCCTCGGGAGCGCTTTGCTTTATATAAGAGTTTGTCCAGGCTTGTCCTTTGCTACAAAAGGGATTGGGCCACCTTGCTGCAACTTTGCTACATTTGTTACTTGCTACCCGTTACGAATTATCTTATCACAAAACTATCTGTTACCGATAATTTCAGTGCTTGCAGAGAATACCTTACTGAAAACTTCTTGTCATTTCCTTCTGCTCCTCATTGGGTTCGACACTCTTACTTATCGAAAGGACTATGATAGATCCCCTATACTTGTGGGTCATCAGGATCTCACGAGTTTTCTGTTGAGTTTTGTGTTGTGAAGTTTTCAAGTTTTGGGTAAAGATTTGATGGACTATGGAATAAGGAGTGGCAAGAGCCTAAGCTTGGGGATGCCCAAGGCACCCCAAGGAATATTCAAGGATACCAAAGAGCCTAAGCTTGGGGATGCCCCGGAAGGCATCCCCTCTTTCGTCTCCAATCCATCGGTAAATTTACTTGAGGCTATATTTTTATTCACCACATGATATGTGTTTTGCTTGGAGCGTCTTGTATGATATGAGTCTTTGCTTTTTAGTTTGCCACAATCATCCTTGCTGCACACATCTTTTGAGAGGGACACGCATAAATCATGAATTTATTAGAGTGCTCTAGTGCTTCACTTATATCTTTTTAGAGCACGGTGGTGTTTTATTTTATAGAAATAATTGAACTCTCGTACCTCACTTATATTATTTTGAGAGTCTTTAAACAGCATGGTAATTGGTTTAGGTTATGAATTTAGTCCTAATATAATGGGCATCCAAGAGGGATATAATAAAAACTTTCATATAAAGTGCATTGAATACTATGAGAAGTTTGATTCCTCGCATATAGTTTTGAGATATAAAGATGGTGATATTAGAGTCATGCTAGTGAGTAATTGTGGATTGGTAGAAATACTTGTGTTAAAAGTTTGTGATTCCCGTAGCATGCACGTATGGTGAACCGTTATGTAACGAAGTCGGAGCATGATTTGTTTATTGATTGTCAACCTTTGTGTGAGGGTCGGGAGCGCGCGATGGTTAACTCCTACCAACCTCTCCCCTAGGAGCATGCGTCTAATGCTTTGCTTCGATAACTAATAGAATTTTGCAATAAGTATGTGAGTTCTTTATGACTAATGCGAGTCCATGGATTATACGCACTCTCACCCTTCCACCATTGCTAGCCTCTCTAGTACCGCGCAACTTTCGCCGGTGCATTAAACCCACCATATTCCCTTCCTCAAAACAGCCACCATACCTACCTATTATGGCATTTCCATAGCCATTCCAAGATATATTGCCATGCAACTTCCACCGTTCCGTTTATCATGACACGCACCATCATTGTCATATTGCTTTGCATGATCATAAGATAGCTAGCATGATGTTTTCATGGCTTGTCCGTTTTTTGATGTCATTTGCTATGCTAGATCGTTGCACATCCCGGTACACCGCCGGAGGCATTCATATAGAGTCATATTTTGTTCTAAGTATCGAGTTGTAATTCTTGAGTTGTAAGTAAATAAAAGTGTGATGATCATCATTATTAGAGCATTGTCCCATGTGAGGAAAGGATGGTGGAAGCTATGATTCCCTCACAAGTTGGGATGAGTCTCCGGACTTTACAAATAATAAAAGAGGCCAATGAAGCCCAAATAAAAAAAAGAGGCCAAAGATGCCCACAAAAAAATAAAAATAAAAGAGAGAGAAAAGAGAGAAGGGACAATGCTACTATCTTTTTTCCACACTTGTGCTTCAAAGTAGCACCATGATCTTCATGATAGAGAGTCTCCTATTTTGTCACTTTCATATACTAGTGGGATTTTTTCATTATATAACTTGGCTTGTATATTCCAATGATGGGCTTCCTCAAATTTCCCTAGGTCTTCGTGAGCAAGCGAGTTGGATGCACACCCACTTAGTTTCTTTTTGAGCTTTCATACACTTATGGCTCTAGTGCATCCGTTGCATGGCAATTCCTACTCACTCATATTGATATCTATTGATGGGCATCTCCATAGCCCATTGATACGCCTAGTTGATGTGAGACTATCTTGTCCTTTTCCTCACAACCTCCACCATATTCTATTCCCCCTATAGTGCTATATCCTTGGCTCACGCTCATGTATTGCGTGAAAGTTGAAAAGGTTGGAGAACATAAAAAGTGTGAAACAATTGCTTGACTTGTCATCGGGGTTGTGCATGATTTAAATACTTTGTGTGGGGAAGATGGAGCATAGCCAGACCATATGATTTTGTAGGGATAACTTTCTTTGGCCATGTTATTTTGAAAAGACACGATTGCTTTGTTACTATGCTTGAAGTATTATTGTTTTTATGTCAACATTAAACTTTTGATTTGAATCTTATTGATCTGAACATTCATGCCACAATAAAGAATATTACATGGATAAATATGTTAGGTAGCATTCCACATCAAAAATTCTGTTTTTATCATTTACCTACTCGAGGACGAGCAGGAATTAAGCTTGGGGATGCTGATACGTCTCCAACGTATCTATAATTTTTGATTCTTCCATGTTATTATATTATCTGTTTTGGATGTTTTATATGCACTAATATGCTATTTTATATTATTTTTGGGACTAACCTATTAACCTAGTGCCCAGTGCCAGTTTTTGTTTTTTCCTTGTTTTTGAGTATTACAGAAAAGGAATATCCAACGGAGTCCAAACGGAATAAAATTCTACGCTGATTTTTCTTGGACCAGAAGGAACCCAGGAGGCTTTGAGAAGAGGCCAGAAGACCTACGGGTGGGCCACAAGCCACCAGGGCGCGCCCCTGGGGGGGGGGGGGGCTAGCTTGTGGGCCCCCTGTAGCTCCTCCAACCCTAACTCTTCGCCTATTAATTCAGGAATATTCCCCCAATACCAAAGAGAGCCACGAAAATACTTTTCGCCCGCCGCAAGCCTCTGTTCCCGTGAGATCCCATCTTGGGGCCTTTTCCGGTAATCTGCCGGAGGGGGATTCGATCACGGAGGGCATCTACATCAACACCATTGCCCTTCCAATGATGCGTGAGTAGTTCACCTCAGACCTTTGGGTCCATAGCTAGTAGCTAGATGGCTTCTTCTCTCTCTATGATCTTCAATACCATGTTCTCCATGATCTTCATGGAGATCTATCCGATGTAATACTCTTTTGCGGTGTGTTTGTCGAGATCCGATGAATTGTGGATTTATGATCAGATTATCTATGAATATTATTTGAATCTTCTTTGAATTCTTGTATGCATGATTTCATATCTTTGCAAGTCTCTTCGAGTTATTGGTTTGGTTTGGCCAACTAGATTGGTAATTCTTGCAATGGCAGAAGTGCTTAGTTTTGGGTTCAATCTTGCGGTGTCCTCACCCAGTGACAAAGTAGGGGTAGCGAGGCATGTATTTGTATTGTTGCCATCAAGGATAAAAAGATGGGGTTTTCATCATATTGCTTGAGTTTATCCCTCTACATCATGTCATCTTACTTAATGCGTTACTCTGTTCTTCATGAACTTAATACTCTAGATGCAGGCAGGAGTCGGTCGATGTGTGGAGTAATAGTAGTAGATGCAGAATCGTTTTGGTCTACTTGATACAGACGTGATTCCTATATGCATAATCATTGCCTTGGATATCGTCATAACTATGCGCTTTTCTATCAATTGCTCGACAGTAATTTGTTCACCCACCGTATTATTTTCCTTCAAGAGAGAAGCCTCTAGTGAAACCTATGGCCCCCGGGTCTATTTTCCATATTATATTTTCAGATCTATAAACCAAAAATACCAAAAATGCTTTGCTGCAATTTATTTACTTTTATTTAGTTTTCGTTTTAGTAATCTTCTATATCTATCTCTATCAGATCTCATCCTTGCAAGTAACCGTGAAGGGATTGACAACCCCTTTATAGCGTTGGGTGCAAGTGTTTGATTGTTTGTGCAGGTGCATAGATTGGGGCCTTTCTTGTACCTCCTACTGGATTGATACCTTGGTTCTCAACAACTGAGGGAAATACTTATCTACTTTGCTGCATCACCCTTTCCTCTTCAAGGGAAAACCAACGCAAGCTCAAGAAGTAGCAAAGGGCAGGGGAGGAGCCTGCGCAGCAAAAAAGCGGAGGGCAATTAATCGCGTACCGGTGGAGCCGTATGCTCCCGGTCGTAGGGGGCCTTGCCCCACTGCCAGTCTCCTTCATCGAGTTTGGCGGTGGAGATCAGGTTCACCCGCCTCAACACGTGCACCGCCTTCAGCTCCTTCGTGGACAGCCGGCACGGGTCGTGCCATCCGCTCATCTGACAGATCAGATGTGGGCGGCGTTGCAGCGGCTGCACTCGACGCGCCACCATGGTCGTCAGCAGGTCGGCTCCCGTGAGGCCCTCCGAGCCGGTTAGCACGGCCAGCCGGGCGCAGAGCCGGTCCGCCATCTCAGCCGGCTGCGGCAGAGCCGTCCGCCAGTTCAGCATGGCGTTCGGCGGCTGACGTGCTTGGACTGCGTCGGTATTTCCCCAAAGAGGAAGGGAAGATGCAGCACAGCGACGGTAAGTATTTCCCTCATGAAACCAAGGTTATCGAACCAGTAGGAGGATCACCAACACCCAATAAGCAGCACCTGCACACAAACAACAAATACTTGCAACCCGACGCGAAAGAGAGGTTGTCAATCTCTCTCTGGTAAATAGATAGATTAGGTAGTGATAGATAGGAGAGATAGATCTCTCAAAAACACAAATAAAAAGAGTAAATATGCAGCAATATGTTTTTGGGTTTTTGGTTTTGTAGATGTGAAAATAAAGAGTGCAAAAAACGTAGATCGGAAAGCAATATGATAGAAAAGTAGACCCGGGGGCCGTAGGGTTCACTAGTGGCTTCTCTCATGAGTGTAGCGCACGGTGGGTGAACAAATTACTGTTGGGCTATTGATAGAAAATCGAATAGTCATGACGATATCCAAGGCGATGATCATTATATAGGCATCACGTCCAAGATAGATAGACCGACTCCTGCCTGCATCTACCTCTATTACTCCACACATCGACCGCTATCCAGCATGCATCTAGTGTATTAAGTTCATGGAAAAGCGGAGTAATGCAATAAGAACGATGACATGATGTAGACAAGATCTATTCATGTAGGAATAGACCCCATCTTGTTATCCTTAATAGCAACGATACATGCGTGTCTTGCTGCCCCTTCTGTCAGTGGGAAAGAACACCGCAAGATCGAACCCATCACAAAGCACCTCTTCCCATGGCAAGAAAAATCGATCTAGTCGGCCTAACTAAACCAAAGATTCGAAGAAAAAATATGATGCTATAAGCAATCATGCATATAAGAGATCAAAGAAGACTCAAATAATATTCATGGATAGAAACAGATCATGAACTCAAAATTCATCGGATCCCAACAAACACACCGCAAAAGTTTACATCAAATAGATCTCCAAGAGACCATTGTATTGAGAATCATAAGAGAGAGAGAGAGAGAGAAGAAGCCATCTAGCTACTGCCTACGGACCCGTAGGTCTATGGTGGACAACTCACGCATCATCGGAGAGGCACCTATGAGGAAGATGAACCCCTCCATGATGGTGTTTAGATTGGATCTCGCGGTTCTAGAACTTGCGGCGGCTGGAATTGTGTTTCGTCGACTCCTCTAGGGTTTTTGGATTTTCTGGGAATTTATAGGCACGATAGTCGGATGAGGGGGTGCCCGAGGTGCCCATCCCCCACCAGGCCGCGCTAGGGGGCCTCTGGCGCGCCCTGGTGGAGGGTGGCCACACTGGGCCCCCTCTTCTGGTGTTCTTTGGCCCATCTTCTTTCTTCTGGTCCAGAAAAAATCCACAAAAGTCCCCGCAGCATTTGGTCTCCGTTTGGTACTGATCTTCTGCGAAGTAAAAAACAAGCAAAAACAACAACTGGTACTTTGGCACTGTGTCAATAGGTTAGTCCCCAAAAATGATATAAAGTTGTAATAAAATGATTGTAAAACATCCAAGAATGATAATATAACAGCATGGAACAAGCAAAAATTATAGATACGTTGGAGACGTATCAGCGGCTGGTTGACGAAGGCGGGCAGGTTGATGCAGTCGTAGTCTGCCTCCACGTTCTTCACGTAGAAGAAGCCCTTCTGCCAGCTCTTCACCGAGTCCTGCAGCGAGAGCTTGTCAGGACCGGTTTTCCAGGATATTAATTCCCAGTAAATGGCCCTTGTGCTCATCAGTCCCAGGATTACTGTTAGCTGATGAGGCACAATCTTGATACAGAAATTCCAAGAAAAATACAATATTTGAAGTACACGACCAAGGAGGTCTCTGAGTACAACAAAAATTTCTCTAGTGGTTGATGGCGGAAGCGGTTTGCGGATCATCATCATCTATGGGACTCCATTTCCCACAGGAACAGCTAGCCTGGATAACTCCTATCTTCGCAAGGCTGCTATCATCGTTGACTAGGTTCCGGGCTGTCGCCGTTGCACTCCTCTCCAAGCAAGAAATCTGGCCAAGACAATAGCCAGGGACAAGCCAGTGAGTACTTTGAATGTACTCGCAAACATTATGAACACAGGTATAATATAACAGATGATAATCATGCACTGAAATATTCTATGATCACTTAGTTAGTCACAAAATAAAATTCATGACGCACGCAAGCAGGTTATATATAAAACATGAATAAACAATCAGAGATTAAAAATCAAAAGCATCGATCGGGTGTCTGAAGTGACGCCTCGAAAAGATAATAATAAGAAACATGCCTCAGTCGGGCGTCTGAGCGACGCCACATAAAGGGCTTATGAGGGAAAATAAATAACAAGCATGCCACAGTCGGGCGTCTGAGCGACACCACATAAAGGGCTTATGAGGGAAAATAAATAACAAGCATGCCACAGTCGGGCATCTGAGCGACACCACCTAAAGGGCTTATAAGGAAAATAAATAACAAGCATGCCACAGTCGGGCGTCTGAGCGACACCACATACAGGGCTTATGAGGGAAAATAAATAACAAGCATGCCACAGTCGGGCGTCTGAGCGACACCACCTAAAGGGCTTATAAGGAAAATAAATAACAAGCATGCCACAGTCGGGCGTCTGAGCGACACCACATAAAGGGCTTATAAGGAAAATAAATAACAAGCATGCCACAGTCGGGCGTCTGAGCGACACCACATAAAGGGCTTATAAGGAAAATAAATAACAAGCATGCCACAGTCGGGCGTCTGAGCGACACCACATAAAGGGCTTATAAGGAAAATAAATAACAAGCATGCCACAGTCGGGCGTCTGAGCGACACCACATAAAGGGCTTATAAGGAAATAATCACAATGAGTATCCAGGAGGTAGAACCATCCCAAGGATACTCAAATATACAAATAATAAAAATGGTTAGTCCACAATAATAATAGTCATAATCATCATTTGTCACATGTCATGATCAATATTCTGGTTTAGAAGTTTTCCTCCGAAGACCGACACTAAGACCGACACTTGACCCATCCCAGACTGTAGTCCTTAACCGCGGACACGGCTATTCGAATAGATGTAAACTCTGCAGAGGGTGTACTCTTTACCCACGAGTAACGGATTCCCTTAGTCCACCGGGACTAATTCCGTTTATGGTCTTTGAATTGAAAACACACCTAACTCGCACACACCAGCTTAACTTACCGATGCCTGGAATCACCCACGACACTCATTAAGCAAAACTCTAAGTGGGGAGGCTACAACCTCGATTAGCATGGGATCAAATTTATACCGCGCGCTACTAAGGGGTGCCCTCCTCTCGGTCCCAACCGGAAACACCCATGCCCCCGGACCAGGTGGCATGCCTACCGGATGCACCCGGTATCTTCCACCATGGCCTCTCTATACGGTGTGTGCCAAGAAAGGGGTTGACAACTTACTGAACCGTACCCTACCTGCGATAGGGACAAGTGGTAGCACGAAACAAGTATGGGGGTTACTGGAACAAGACTCGATCTATGGTCGACTCAGGAGGCTTATGTGTTCCCTGCATGGTTAGCACAACAAATATTTTTCCACACTCTCAGGCAGAATCACCACTTATCCCATCCCATCATGCCTCACTGACCATTCTCGCTCCAACGAGATGTCAGCACCAAGCTCATGTCTACCCAAGACAGAGACTTATCCTGGATTCCTTCCGGTAGGCAGGGGTGGCACAAGGTGGTGACTACTGCCACAAGCATCTCAAGTTTAATAGCAAGAATCATTATCATGTATTGCAAGCATAATCACACCTTCACATGAAATAACGCGCACTTCATGTGTTGTAGTTTCATTTGTCACTCCAAAAATCACACAACAAATACTATACCAGGGTTCAGAATGCTTGCCTTTAAGGTGCAGGGAGATGAGGTGCACTCCAAAACCTTTTGAAATTTTTAATCTTCCCTTCAAATCCTAGTTTTGAAAATATTCAAATTAACACATAGTCCAAAACAGTACTGAAAAGTTGTTGGAAAATTTTCCAAATAAATATGAAAATAAACTAGATGAAATTTGAGAAACACCAGAAAAAGAATCAGGTCCATTGGAGTTATATTTTAAAAGTTATAGCCAGTCAAAGTCTGGTCAAAACTCTGTTTTTAAATAAAACAGAAAAGAAAACGTTTTTAGAACAGAATACGCTTTCGCAACAGGGAGACGTACCGAAGCAGAATACGCTTTCCCGAAACAGAAAACACATGCACGAAAATACGTTTACGAGGGGGAGAGACGTACTTTGGGCTTTACGCTTTCACTTAAGCCAGCGCGAGCCGTCGCTGGGTCACTGACAGTGGGTCCATCGGGCCCACTGGTCAGGTTTGACCAGTCCAACCCGCCTCCCTCCTCCTCTGGCCGAGCGGGGGCGGAGCTCCGGCGACCATTGCCGGCGAACGGCGGCTTCTCACGGGGCTCCGATGGCGGGGATGGATCCGCCGCTCCAGGGCGATCCTCCCGGTGGTCGAAAGGGTCTCGGGGGCGGAGGGGGTCACCGGCGGCGAGCTCTGAGGCGGGCGGCGCCTACGGGAACAAAAGGGTCTTGGCCTATGGTGGCTCCCAGTCGAAGCTGAGAGGTGGGGTGGCTCCGCGGGGTTGAGGGAAGGCGGATGGTGGCGCGGTTGGGAGCTAGGGGGCCCTGGTCACGATGGATTTGATCGGAATGCGGCGGCGGCCGAAGCTATCGGAGGTGGGGAGGACGACGGCTTCCGGTCGAATTGGAGCTAGGGGCGGCTTGCTACGGCATCTAGGAGGATCCTGGAGATACGTTGCGGCTACGCGGTCCTATTTATAGCCCGGGGAGGTCGGTTCCCGCGGCTGCGGATAAGAACGCCGGCGAACCGCCGTTCTGTTGCTGCAGGGCGACGTGGCGATGGCCGGAGCAGGGGTGGCGCTAGCGGACGAGCCTGGGGATAAGGACGGCCTGGTCATGAGGGCAGCTGGCGAGAAGCTGTGGCTTGGGCGGTGCTGCTATGGCAGAAGCTCGCTGCGGTCGCTGGCGTGCCGCCAAGGGAGCTCTGACGGCGGCGCTGTGGCGAGACAGGGAACGGTCGAGTCTTCTGGCGCGACGCGGCTAATGGGTGAGGATCAGGACAAGCTCGGGGAGGTTTATCCAGGAACGTGCCGGCTCGGGCGCGAGCACGTGCAAAACGCGCGCTCTGCTCGCGCTCCGGGCCTGCATTCGAGGTGCTCGACGATTTGCCAGGTCAAGCTGTAGGGCTTGGGTGAGGCTGGAAATTCACAGGGTCACTAACGTGGGTTTAAGGGATCTAGTGGACACGCTGACTAGAGTAGAAGAGCAAGTCCACAATACAAATCAAAAACCATGTCAATTCTGTTCAGGCACACCAGGTGCTCGACAGAATGCCATGGGCAGCAAGGCAACTCTACTGGTGGCCAAATTCTCCAGGTTGGGGTCTCTCTAGATGCTGGTGATGATGGAAAAGTTAGTTCGGGCAGAACAAAAACTTCCTAGTGCAAGTTTTGCAAAACTACAGTTCTGGACAGAAAATAAAGGCTATTATTGCATGCGTCAAAAATATTCCAATGGGTCCAATCTCCTGGACTTAAGGGTTTTGTAGGGTGGACCTCAAGTAGGAAAAATCTCAAGGTCACTAGAGCAAAATAAAATAGGGTTGCAGTAGAAAATACCCAACTGGACCAGAGAGCAAAAGAGGATGGTTTGCTCAAATTTTCCAAAACACAAGGTTGGGTTTTTGCATAAAAGTGATCCAGGGACATCACATGACTTCTACAAATTTTGGTGGAATTTATAAATGGAGTTATAAAATAATTGCAGTGCGAATGAGGCCCTAAAAATGGTTAAAATGCTATTAAATGAATTAAAACTTGGCAAATATCATTATAAAGATTATTCCACTGGTTTTTACTAAATGTAATTAAATGATTTAATAAAACATTCAAGCCACACAACATTATTCAAGGGTTTCAGATAGGAGAGAAGAATTCTTGAAATTCAGACAAAAAGAGTGGCCAAGAAATCAATAGAAAATTCCATAGAATAGAAAGTAATTATTTCTGGCAACATTTTATTTAATAAAACAATATTAAATTTTTGGGGTGTTACAGAGCTTTGGGAAGGCGGCTCCCGTGCGGTGATAGACAAGGGCGCCGCCGCAGGCGGTCATCTCCTTCTGGCCGATGACCTTGTTCAGCACCGTCTACTGCTTCAGGAAGAAGAGCCGACACCATAAGCCCAAGCGCGTCTCAACCCCCAAGTATCCCTCGCACCATAAGTCCAAGGCGGCGAGCTGGAGGACGGCGTTGGTGCTGAGGTGGTGAGGTTGAAGCCCGAAGTGCGTCAAGAACCGCCGGAAGAACGTGCTCGCCAGCAGCCCGAACCCACGAGCAAAGTGCTCGGCGAAGACCACCACCTCGCCGTCTCGCGTGGCCGGAGCGTTCTTCGCCCCCGCGATGCACGCCTCAACAAGCCTCACCGGCGAAAGCTTGCGGCGATGGCAGAGATGCTCGATGTAATCTTCGTCCACATCGCTGCCGTCCCAGGCACCCTTGCTCTCCATCTGGCTCGAGGTTGGCTCGGAAGCGGGAGTGGGGCGGACAGGCATTGGCGGAGCGCAGCCGACGTGACGGCGAGCGGCGGCGCGGCGATTGCACGACCCGCGCCCTTCTCTCTCTCTCTCTCTCTCTCTCTCCTCTCTCTCTCTCTCTCTCTCTCTCTCTCTCTCTCTCTCTCTCGCTCGCTCGCTCTCTCTCTGCACGGGAGGGGAGCGACAAGGATGGCAATGGGCGAGGGGAGGGAGCGTTTGGCTCTCTCCGCCCCTCCCTCTTCCCATTTAAACCACGCGTGGGGTAGTGGGGAGGGGATCGGACGCGCACGATCCCAACGACCCCGCCCTGTGCGGGAGGCGTTACTGCCCATGGGGAACCCCAACCGACGGCCTTTGACCGTAGAGGATCTGTGCACTGCTACTTCTCGAGCATGCATTGGTTTCCGTGAAGAGGAACGGATGATGCAGCAAAGTAGATAAGTATTTCCCTCAGTTGTTGAGAACCAAGGTATCAATCCAGTAGGAGATACAAGCAAGTCCCCAATAGGTGTACCTACACAAATAATCAAACACTTGCACCCAACGCTATAAAGGGGTTGTCAATCCCTTCACGGTTACTTGCAAGGATGAGATCTGATAGAGATAGATAGAATTGATTGCTTGAACGGAAAGTAAAACAAAAGTAAAAATAATGCAGCAAGGTATTTTTGGTTTTAGATCTGAAAGTATAATATGGAAAATAGACCCGGGGGCCATAGGTTTCACTAAAGGCTTCTCTCATGATGGCAAGTATTACGGTGGGTGAACAAATTACTGTCGAGCAATTGATAGAAAAGCGAATAATTATGAAGATATCGAAGGCAATGATTATGCATATAGGCATCATGTCCGTGTCAAGTAGACCGAAACGATTCTGCATCTACTACTATTACTCCACACATCGACCGACTCCTGCCTGCATCTAGAGTATTAAGTTCATGAAGAACAGAGTAACGCATTAGGTAAGATGACATGATGTAGAGGGATAAACTCAAGCAATATGATGAAAACCCCATCTTTTTATCCTCGATGGCAACAATACAATACGTGCCTCGCTACCCCTACTATGTCACTGGGTGAGGACACCGCAAGATTGAACCCAAAACTAAGCACTTCTCCCATTGCAAGAATTACCAATCTAGTTGGCCAAACCAAACCAATAACTCGAAGAGACTTGCAAAGATATGAAATCATGCATATAAGAATTCAGAAAAGACTCAAATAATATTCATAGATAATCTGAACATAAACCCACAATTCATCGGATTTCGACAAACACACCGCAAAAGAGTATTACATCGGATGGATCTCCATGAAGATCATGAAGAACATGGTATTGAAGAGCAAAGAGAGAGAAGAAGCCATCTAGCTACTAGCTATGGACCTGAAGGTCTGTGGTGAACTACTCACGCATCATCGGAGGGGCAATGGAGTTGATGTAGATGCCCTCCATGATCGAATCCCTCTCCGGCAGATTACCGGAAAAGGCTCCAAGATTGGATCTCACGGGAACCGAGGCTCTTGGCGGCGGAAAAGTGTTTTCGTGGCTCTCTCTGGTATCCAGGGAATATTTAGGAATTTATAGGCTGAAGAATAGGGTTGGGGGAGTTGCCGTAGGCCCACAAGCCAGGGGGGCGCCCCCCCTAGGGCGCGCCCCTGTGGCTTATGGCCACACGACGGCTCCTCTGCCTTGGTCTCCAAGCTTGGTAGATGTCTTCTGATCCAAGAAAAAATATTCCGAAGATTTTATTCCGTTTGGACTCCGTTTAATATTCCTTATCTACAATACTCAAAAACAAGGAAAAAACAAAAACTGGCACTAGGCTCTAGATTAATAGGTTAGTCCCAAAAATAATATAAAATAGCATATTAATGCATATAAAACATCCAAAACAGATAATATAATAGCATGGAACAATCAAAAATTATAGATACGTTGGAGACGTATCAAGCATCCCCAAGCTTAATTCCTGCTCGTCCTCGAGTAGGTAAATGATAAAAACAGAATTTTTGATGTGGAATGCTACCTAACATATTTATCCATGTAATATTCTTTATTGTGGCATGAATATTCAGATCCGTAAGATTCAAAACAATAGTCTAATATTGACATAAAAACAGTAATACTTCGAGCACACCAACAAGGCAATCGTGTCCTTTCGAAATAACATGGCCTTAGAAAGTTATCCCTACAAAATCATATGGTCTGGCTATGCTCCATCTTCCCCACACAATGTATATAAATCATGCACAACCCCGATGAACAAGTCAAGCAATTGTTTCACACTTTTAAAGTTCTCAAACCTTTTCAACTCTCACGCAATACATGAGCGCGAGCCATGGATATAGCACTATAGGTGGAATAGAATATGGTGGAGGTTGCAAGGGAAAGGGAGAAGATAGTCTCACATCAACTAGCCGTATCAACGGGCTATGGAGATGCCCATCAATAGATATCAATGTGAGTGAGTAGGGATTGCCATGCAACGGGTGCACTTAGAGCTATAAGTGTATGAAAGCTCAAAAAGAAAACTAAGTGGTCGTGCAAGATGAAACTCCACTAGTTATATGAAAGTGACAAAATAGGAGACTCTCTATCATGAAGATCATGGTGCTACTTTGAAGCACAAGTGTGGAAAAATATAGTAGCAATTGTCCCTTCTCTCTTTCTCTCATATTTTTTTTTCTTTCTTTTTGTTTCTCTCTTTTTTATTTATTTTGGTGGGCATCTTTGGCCTCTTTTTTTTTATTTGGGCTTCGCTGGCCTCTTTTATTTTTTGTAAAGTCCGGATACTCATCCCAACTTGTGCGGGAGTCATGGCTTCCATCATCCTTTTCTCACATGGGACAATGCTCTAATAATGAAAATCATCACACTTTTATTTACTTACAACTCAAAAGAAAAATTACAACTCGATACCTATGACAAAATATGACTCTATATGCAATATGAAAGTGGTGTTGCATGTCATGAAAAGCGGAACGGTGGAAGTTGCATGGCAATATATCTCGGAATGGCTATGGAAATGCCATAATAGGTAGGTATGGTGGCTGTTTTGAGGAAAATATATGGTGGCTGTTTTGAGGAAGGTGGGTTTGATGTACCGGCGAAAGTCGCGCGGTACTAGAGAGGCTAGCAATGGTGGAAGGGTGAGAGTGCGTATAATCCATGGACTCAACATTAGTCATAAAGAACTCACATACTTATTGCAAAAGTCTATTAGTTATCAAACAAAGCATTAGACGCATGCTCCTAGGGGAGAGGTTGGTAGGAGTTAACCATCGCGCGCTCCCGACCCTCACACAAAGGTTGACAATCATTAAACAAATCTTGCTCCGACTTCGTTACATAACGGTTCACCATACGTGCATGCTACGGGAATCACAAGCTTCAACACAAGTATCTCTTCCAATTCACAACTACTCACTAGCATGACTCTCATATTACCATCTCTATTATCTCAAAACTATATGCAAGGAATCAAACTTCTCATAGTATCCAATGCACTTAATATGAAAGTTTTTATTATATCCCTCTTGGATGCCCATTATATTAGGACTAAAATCATAACCTAAACAAATTACCATGCTGTTTTAAGAAACTCTCAAAATAATATAAGTGAGGTACGAGAGTTCAATAATTTCTATAAAATAAAACACCACCATGCTCTAAAAAGATATAAGTGAAGCACTAGAGCAACATTGCCTAGCTCAAAAGATATAAGTGAAGCACATAGAGTATTCTAATAAATTCACGAATCAGCGTGTCTCTCTCAAAAATATGTGTGCAGCAAGGATGATTGTGGCAAACTAAAAAGCAAAGACTCATATCATACAAGACGCTCCAAGCAAAACACATATCATGTGGTGAATAAAAATATAGCCTCAAGTAAATTTACCGATGGATTGAAGACGAAAGAGGGGATGCCTTCCGGGGCATCCCCAAGCTTAGGCTTTTTGGTATCCTTGAATATTTCTTGGGGTGCCTTGGGCATCCCCAAGCTTAGGCTCTTGCCACTCCGTATTCCATAGTCCATCAAATCTTTACCCAAAACTTGAAAACTTCACAACACAAAACTCAACAGAAAACTCATGAGATCCGTTAGTATAAGAAAAATAAATCACCACTTTAGGTACTGTTGTGAACTCATTCTTTATTTATATTGGTGTAATATCTACTGTATTCTAACTTATCCATGGTTCATACCCCCCGATACAACCCATAGATACATCAAAATAAGCAAACAACACAAAGAAAACAGAATCTGTCAAAAACAGAACAGTCTGTACAAATCTGTAGACTTCGAATACTTATGTAACTCTAATTTTTTTGAAAAATTAGGAAAACCAGGGAAATTTGTATATCAATCTTGTGTAAAAAATTCAGATCAAAATCACGTTCCAGTGAATTTATAAAAATTCTGGACTGAGCGCAAAAGTTTCTGTTTTTTAACAGAATCAAACCACAAATACCGTAGACCATCCCAAAGGTCTTACTTGGCTCAAACACTAATTTAAACAAGAAAACATAATTATTACAGAAGTAATAATGTGCAAAACACACCAAAACAGAAGCAAAAAAACAGAAAGCAAAAATGAAATTGGGTTGCCTCCCAACAAGCGCTATTGTTTAACGCCCCTAGCTAGGCAAAACGCAATAGATCTAGGTATTGTCATATTTGGTATGCAATCCATAAGCAGCTCTCATAATAGATTCATATGGTAATTTTATTTTCTTTCTAGGAAAGTGCTCCATGCCTTTCCTTAATGGAAATTGGAATCTAATATTTCCTTCCTTCATATCAATAATTGCACCAATCGTTCTAAGGAAAGGTCTACCAAGAATAATAGGACATGTAGGATTGCAATCTATATCAAGAACAATGAAATCTACGGGCACATAATTACTATTTGCAACAATAAGAACATCATTAATCCTTCCCATAGGTTTCTTTATAGTGGAATCCGCAAGATGCAAATTTAAGGAACAATCATCAAATTCACGGAAACCTAGCACATCACATAAAGTTTTTGGAATCCTGAAAACGCTAGCACCCAAATCACACAAAGCATGGCACTCATAATCTTTAATTTTAATTTTAATAGTAGGTTCCCACTCATCATAAAGCTTTCTAGGTATAGAAACTTCCAACTCAAGTTTTTCTTCAAAAGATTTCATCATAGCATCAACACTATGTTTAGTAAAAGCTTTGTTTTGATTATAAGCATGAGGAGAATTCAACATGGATTGCAACAAGGAAACACAATCAATCAAAGAGCAATTATCATAATTAAAGTCCTTGAAATCCAAAAGAGTGGGTTCATTGCTATTTAAAGTTTTGACCTCTTCAATCCCACTTTTATCAATCTTAGCGTTGAGATCTATAAACTCCAAATCATTGGGACGCCTTTTAACTAAAGTTGACTCATCTCCAGTCCCATCTTTATCAAGATTTACATTAGAAAACAAAGATTCAATAGGAGTCACATCAATCACTTTAAGATCTTCATCAATATTCAAAGATTCTGGCTTCGCGGCCATTTTATTGACTAAGGTAGCTTGTTTATCAGAAATTTGGCCCACTAAGTTTTCAAGGTGAGCAAATTGAGATTTCAAACCATAGAACTCTTTGGACATATCATCAAGTTCCTTATTCATGTACTCCCACATAGTCTTTTGTTCTTTAAGTTCATTCCTAAAGAAGCTATTGTGATCATACTGGAGCGACATAAAACTTTTAACGTTATCCTCAATATCTTCCAACTTTCTAAGATAAGGATCAAAGCCTTTGGGTTGAGCCATAAAGATGACCAACCAATTTAACACAGAAGCAAGCAAAAAGCAAACGAAAAGACGAACAGAAGAAGGGCAAAGAAAAAGGCAAATCTTTTCGAAAATCGTTTTAGAAGTGGGGGAGAGGAAAACGAGAGGCAAATGGCATATAAAGTAAATGCAAGAGATGAGTTTGTGATGGGTACTTGGATGGCTTGATGTAGATCTCTCCGGCAACCACGTCAGAGATTGACAAGTTGACGGAAAAGTTCTTGTCTTGACTTGCTATGTATCTCCCCGGCAACGGCGCCAGAAATCCTTCTTGCTACTTCTCGAGCATGCGTTGGTTTCCGTGAAGAGGAACGAATGATGCAGCAAAGTAGATAAGTATTTCCCTCAGTTGTTGAGAACCAAGGTATCAATCTAGTAGGAGATACAAGCAAGTCCCCAATAGGTGTACCTACACAAATAATCAAACACTTGCACCCAACGCTATAAAGGGGTTGTCAATCCCTTCACGGTTACTTGCAAGGATGAGATCTGATAGAGATAGATAGAATAGATTGCTTGAACGGAAAGTAAAACAAAAGTAAAAATAATGCAGCAAGGTATTTTTGGTATTTTTGGTTTTAGATCTGAAAGTATAATATGGAAAATAGACCCGGGGGCCATAGGTTTCACTAAAGGCTTCTCTCATGATGGCAAGTATTACGGTGGGTGAACAAATTACTGTCGAGCAATTGATAGAAAAGCGGATAATTATGAAGATATCCAAGGCAATGATTATGCATATAGGCATCACGTCCGTGTCAAGAAGACCAAAACGATTCTGCATCTACTACTATTACTCCACACATCGACCGACTCCTGCCTGCATCTAGAGTATTAAGTTCATGAAGAACAGAGTAACGCATTAGGTAAGATGACATGATGTAGAGGGATAAACTCAAGCAATATGATGAAAACCCCATCTTTTTATCCTCGATGGCAACAATACAATACGTGCCTCGCTACCCCTACGATGTCACTGGGTGAGGACACCGCAAGATTGAACCCAAAACTAAGCACTTCTCCCATTGCAAGAATTACCAATCTAGTTGGCCAAACCAAACCAATAACTCGAAGAGACTTGCAAAGATATGAAATCATGCATATAAGAATTCAGAAAAGACTCAAATAATATTCATAGATAATCTGAACATAAACCCACAATTCATCGGATCTCGACAAACACACCGCAAAAGAGTATTACATCGGATGGATCTCCATGAAGATCATGAAGAACATGGTATTGAAGAGCAAAGAGAGAGAAGAAGCCATCTAGCTACTAGCTATGGACCCGAAGGTCTGTGGTGAACTACTCACGCATCATCGGAGGGGCAATGGAGTTGATGTAGATGCCCTCCGTGATCGAATCCCCCTCCGGCAGATTACCAGAAAAGGCTCCAAGATTGAATCTCACGGGAACCGAGGCTCCTGGCGGCGGAAAAGTGTTTTCGTGGCTCTCTCTGGTATCCAGGGAATATTTAGGAATTTATAGGCTGAAGAATAGGGTTGGGGGGGTTGTCGTGGGCCGACAAGCCAGGGGGGCGCGGCCCCCCCCAGGGCGCGCCCCTGTGGCTTGTGGCCACACGGCGACTCCTCTGCCTTGGTCTCCAAGCATGGTAGATGTCTTCTGGTCCAAGAAAAATTATTCCGAAGATTTTATTCCGTTTGGACTCCGTTTAATATTCCTTATCTGCAATACTCAGAAACAAGGAAAAAACAGAAACTGGCACTAGGCTCTAGATTAATAGGTTAGTCCCAAAAATAATATAAAATAGCATATTAATGCATATAAAACATCCAAAACAGATAATATAATAGCATGGAACAATCAAAAATTATAGATACGTTGGAGACGTATCATGCACGTGGGTCGAGGCCACTGCCTCGCGGGCCCCGCCTCGAGGCCCGGTCTTGTCGCCCGCGTTGCTTGTTAGGCACGGCCTGCCACGCGTCGCGCGGGGCGGTCCTTGGGCTCGCGGCTCGATGGGCAAGAAGCCACCTGGGGGTTGCCATCTGGTCGCATCGACTGGCCGCCTCCGGCGGCCCGTTGACTCGCTGCCGCCCATGGGAACCCTGATGCAATATCTAAGCCGGCGTGTCCCGCCACGGCGAACCGGTGGGTCAACCCCGGCTTCGGGGACTACTGACGGGGGGATAACCCCGGGGTAGCCTCAAGCAGACCGGTGCTTTCCTTAAAAAAACAACCACGGGGCAGCCTGCCCCCCCCCCCCCCAGGGGCCGGCTCCCCAAGGCCGGTTGCGCGGCGTGGTCCTGCTCGATACGGAGCCCCCGGCCATCCGGCTCATAGGCAACCCGCCAGCCGGCGGGTCAGCGCCTTTCACATCAACACGACGAGGCTACAGCGACTCTGGTACCGCTGACCAGGATCCATACAGCCACAGTGCCACCCGCCATGGTGCCGGTCAGCACGCGGATGGCTATAGTGGAGGCGACCGTACTGATGACTGCAGTCGACTGCGACTAGGCGAGGCGGCACAGTGATGGCACGCCTCCAACCAGTCCATTACCTGCCCCCGCATGGCTACAGTTTGGCCGGCCGTACCGGAGACTGTAGCCGGCTGCCGCAAGACGACGCCGCTCGGCGCCGCCCATACCGCCGCGTGACGAGCACGCACCAATGACAGCAGCTGGTCAGTGGGTCCGAACCCTCGATGGGACCCCGTAGCCGGCGGGCCCTACGTGCGATGGTCCATGCAGTCGGCGGGCCCTACAGACGACAAGACTACTCGACCGGGGGACCCCCGGGTCGGCTAGGGAGACTGCCAGCCGGGTCCCCCCCCCAGCATTATCTGTGCATATTGTAAGCCAGGGGGTTGGCCTATAAAACCCCCTGGAACCCTCTCATGAGGGGGGCAGACGGACTCCCTTCCTAGCACACTCACACACTCACACACCGGAGAGGTAGAGGGAGCAAGCTAGCTCCTCCTTCCTCCTCCACTGAACAGCTCAAGGAGCACCATTGTAGCCCTCTTGGTTCGTCAACCAGACCAGCAGGACTAGGGGCGTTACCTCCCCCGGAGGGCCCCAAACCTGGGTACATCGTGTGTCGCGCACCGCCTGTCCCCAATCCCATTTCCGGAGCCCACCGGCGTCCTTTTGGCCCCAACCACTCTCGATAAGTCACCCCATGGCATCTGTTGTGAGAAAACGACGACAATATGCAATTGAACGAATAGTGTCCTGATAACCCACAAGTGTAGGGGATTGTTTGTAGCCTTTTTCGATAAGTAAGAGTGTCAAACCCAACGAGGAGCTAAAGGTAGAACAAATATTCCCTCAAGTTCTATCGACCACCGATACAACTCTACGCACGCTAATGCTTGCTTGACCTAGAGCAAGTATGAAACTACTTTGTAGGTGATAGGATAGTTTGCACGAATAAAACTAGAAGTACTTTGCGGAAATAAAACTACGAGTAAAAATCAAGATAATAAAAGTTAGTTGTTTAGTAGAAAGCTTTTGTCAAACAAGAAGGTTATTTGTCCCTAGGCAATTGATAACTAGACCGGTAATCATTCTTGCAATTTTACATGAGGGAGAGGCATGAGCTAACATACTTTCTCTACTTGGATCATATGCACTTATTATTGGAATTCTAGCAAGCATCCGCAACTACTAAAGATCATTAAGGTAAAACCCAACCATAGCATTAAGTATCAAGTCCTCTTTGCTCCCGTATGAAACAACCCACCTACTCGGGTTTATGCTTCTGTCACTCAAGCAACCCACCATAGGCAAATCATGAACACATTGCAAGACCCTACAGCGAGGATCCCTCACGTTTGCGCGAGACGGAGGGCACTGTAGGATAGCACCATAATAAAATATACAATCACACCAACCACGATCATCAATTAGCCCATAGGACAAAGCGGATCTACTCAAACATCATAGGATAGCCATATATCATTGGGAAATAGTATATGGAGTTGAGCACCATGTTTAAGTAGAGATTACAGCGGGGAGAAGGGGAGTTACACCGCTGCATAGAGGGGGAGAGAGTTGGTGTTGACGGCGGCGAAGTTGTTGGAGTAGATCGCCGTCACGATGCTTGCCCCGGCGGCGTTCCGGCGCCACCGGGAGAGAGGGGGGAGAGCCCCCCTCCTTCTTATTCTTCCTTGGCCTCCCCCCTAGATGGGAGGAGAGTTCCCCCTCTGGTCCATGGCCACCATGGCGGTGGAGGGGCAGGAGCCCCTCCTAGATTGGATCTCCCTCTCTGTTCTCTTCTGTTTCACGTTCCTGTTTTCTGGCCGAAAACCGTTTCTTATATTCCCGGAGATCCGTAACTCCGATCAGGCTGAAATTTTGAGGTGATTTTTATCCAAAAATTAGCTTTCTTGAGGAAAAGGAGAGATCCAACCGACATACGAGGTGAGCACAACCCACCAGGGCGCGCCTGGGCCCCCTGGCCGCGCCCTGGTGTCTTGTGGGGGCTGTGGGCCTCCGGTTGCGTTGATTCCACTTCTCAAAATTCACAAATATTTCAAAAAAATCTTCGTAAATTTTTATCGCGTTTGGACTTCGTTTGATATGGTAGTTCTGCGAAACAAAAAACATGCAACAAACAGGAACTGGCACTAGGCACTGGATAAATAGGTTAGTCCAATAAATCATATGAAATGTTGCCAAAAATATGTGAAAGTTGTATAATAAATCCATGAAACAATCAAAAATTATAGATACGATGGATACGTATCATGCCCACAGGAAGAACATTCATCACTATTCACGACAATATGCAATTGAGCAAATGCTAGCTAATACAGACATATGCAGTAAATAATCATAATGTACGAGATACTAAGACATGACCACATGGAAAACAATGCAACCATGTGTATATGTTTAGCTGATAACACTATATGAATGCGTACTTATTATTGGGGGATATGAATCTTGAAATCTTCGACGTCTCTAGAGGGCTTGATATAGTGTTTCATAAAGAAGGTGCTGATAAATTTCCTAACACACAACAATTCATCTCTGGCGAGCGGTTCAGAGGTCATTGGTCCAAAGATCACCTGCAGGATTTTTAGATCAGAATGTGACATACGTGTGGAGTAGAAGATAGTAATTAAGAAACAGACTTACTGGTTCTATTTTGTCAGCATCGGCACCACATTCAACATGTCTGCATAGGTTCATCATGTGTGCGCAAATGTAGTATCCACATAGGTTGGTCCCTTGTTGTTGTTGAGGACACTGCAATTTTTTTGTACAGTATTAGTCATGTATTTGCCCTGTTAGGAACAACATAACCGGTGTAAGTTGTTTCTTTTTTTCTTTGGAGAGAAATAGAAAGAGGTTTGCTTAGAAACTTGAACATCTGACTAGCATTTTCTGAAAATAACGGATTTCGTTGTCTCACCAGACAAATGATCATGTGTTGCACATGTAGTTGGGGGTCGAACCGTGTCCCTCCTCAAGTTATGTATCTTGACAATACACTGCAAATGAAGATGAATTTTCACATACTCAATTCTTGAATCAGATATGAACACAACATATTAACATCAAAGAATTCAATACCTATCCATGAAATCCTGAAGATGACTGAGATCCTGAGGCGCATTTGACTCTCTGAGAGAATACAGATAGTAAACTGTGTTGCGTTTTGGAACAATGACCACCAAGATCCAGTGATCTCTACAGTTTAAGAAAACCATGAACTTACGAACTGTGTTGAAAACTGAAAGATGATGAATGTATGTGTGGTTGTATATTTAACTTACCCTTCATGATACGGCCACATGAAGAATTCTCCTATCTGTAACTCCCACAAGATCTTGGCGACATGCGAGATGGAAGCCTCGCGTGTTTCATTCATACTTAACAAAATTCTGTTTGCTAAATCACGATCTATGAAATGCCAATGCGCCCTTATCGATCTCTGCGCCGTCAATCCCCTGAGAGGAATACAATACAGTAAGCTTTTTTTCATTTACAACCTTGTATGGAGAAGTTGATCACAGAGTTTGTGAAGTACTTACAACATCAAGCATTTGACAACAGTGGCAGCAAGCTTATCGAAGTTGAAGAAGAGATGAAACTCCTCGAATTCCACACGGATGGTACCTGCATCGTGAAAGAAATGCCTACGGTCGTAGTGCAATTCAACAATGTTATGATCTTCTCCTTCTGACATTATGTCCATGCAATATTTATGTAACTTGCGACAACTGGAACTGCACTCGTCAAAGTATTCGCCAACAAGAAATGGCTGGCCATGCTTGTACTTGCATGCTTCAAATGGGTCTACTTTCTGACTAGAAAATAGCTTTTCAAATTCTGCTTCAGACATTTGGTCAGAACCGGGATTACATGCGTCTTCATCGGCCATGCCATGGTTTTGCTCGAAGAGTCTTCGTAGTAGGATGCTCTGGTACTCATCCCACCTCTGTTTCTATCATGTGTAATAACAAATTGCCAATTTTACGAGGAAGCTAAATATAAATGCAACAGTCTTTGTAGTACAGGATGCACATCAGGAGTGTTTGAATGATATCAAATTAATAGTGACAACTACGTACATTATGCTGTCAAACATTCCAATCTGTTAAAAACTACTGTCTTGCACCATGTTTTTTTCACTAAGTCTGAGAATCTGTTTATTTTAGATTGCAATGTTTCAGGTGGTTCAGCCACCTGACAACTGAGGTGTGTGTACGCTCGAACATTGTTGATACTAGCCATGTTTCCGTGCATAATTAGACCTTGCTCGTGCTGGATGAAATGAAGTGCTTCATGTGTACTAACTTGCTGTAATTTTTCATGCAATGATAACTCATGTAGCACATAGTTTTCTTGCTGTCAATATGCCTTCATGTTAAAACTATGATAGTGTCTTAATCACATCCAGAATCAAATAGCACACGGGAAGTGTCTGAGTCACACCTAATATAACTAATGATTTCTAACAACGAGAGTTAGGCTTACCTTCTTTGCACGTCCCAGAAACTTCCTCCCACTGTACCCAGATTCAAAAGCTCGTAACTTCACGGATTGAAATTGATGTTGACCATGAACAGGCAGGTCTTCAGCTACCCCTCTCCATTCCTTGGAAGTGATTGTCCTAGGGAGCTACAAGAGAAAGAAATGGCGCAAATGGGCCTACCGCTTAAAAATCCCCAATTCCAAAATAGAAACCTAAGCCTAATTGAGCTAGAGAGAAGAGAGACGAATACCTGGCTGGTGAGAGATTCGTCGTCGTCGGAGATACCACTTGAGGGGTCACTCGAGGAGACCATGGCGTGTCCGCGGCGGTCGGAAGCTAGAGGGAGAGATGTGGGCGGCGGCGCGCGGGGGTGGGGGTGGGGGTGGGGGTTGCAGGGGAAATGTGGCCCTTTCGGGGGTGGGGGGAAGGCAGATATTTCGGCGGTCGGCGAAATTTTTCGCTCGTTGCAGGGAATCTTGGCGCGCAAAGATTCATCAGACACGGTGTTTCTGCTTTTATCGTGTGCGATGATACATAACATGCAAAATTTTGCCCCTCCCCACGTATTTCCTAGTTATAGTGCACATCCACGTCATTGCATAATGTAACATCAACTGCTAACTTGGGTATACAAATTAGCGAACACACATAGTTCACAGTTACTAAACCGAGCAAGTTCACTAAATAATCAAGCTGCTTGAACTAGACATAGCTCTTACAAAATACCGGCTCTCTGAACAAAGGCTATTAGTAATATGCATAATTTTAACAAAGACGCCGACGAGCAGCCGCCCTATGCCTCGCCACTGTTCGATGAGATGTCGACGACTTGTCCGGGCGACATTCCGCCGGTGTTGGACTCCGCATCCCCCAGGCTGACTTCGACCGCGGCAACGTGCTCATCCTCGGCGTTGTCCTCATCATCGGCGTCGCCCTCATCTTCGTAGTACTCGTAGTAGTGGCGCCGCCATAGCTCGCGTTGGTACTCCACCGCCGATTCCTCGATGGACAGGCGCTTCTCAACCTCCTCCTAAGCCACGCGCAACTCCTGCCAGCACTCGGCGCTCTCGAATGGCTCCCGCATCTCCAGCTCTCGCTTGGAGATCTCGTGCGGAAGGGGCTCCAAGGCCTCCGCTGCCGCATCGTCGGCATGCATCTCGGCATCGGCAGCAGCCGCCTATTTGGATGTGTGGTGCATGCTAGATTCCAGCGAAGCTTGGAGTATCTTGGCATGGGCATTCTCGATGATATAGGCCTGGATGGCCTTGACCCGAGCCAGGGCGGCCTTCGCGGTACGGCAAGCTGCTCGAGCGCTCTTGGAGTTTGCAGACGCCGTCATAGCAGCTGCAGCTGTCGTATCCGTGGCTACAGACGCCCTTTCGGCTGATACGTCTCCAACGTATCTATAATTTTTGCTTGTTCCATGCTATTATATTATCATTCTTGGATGTTTTACAATCATTTTATTACAACTTTATATTATTTTTTGGGACTAACCTATTGACATAGTGCCAAAGTGCCAGTTGCTGCTTTTGCTTGTTTTTTACTTTGCAGAAAATCAGTACCAAACGGAGACCAAACGCTGCAGGGATTTTTGTGAATTTTTTCTGGACCAGAAGAAAGAAGATGGTCCAAAGAACACCAGAAGAGGGGGCCCAGGGTGGCCACCCTCCACCAGGGCACGCCAGAGGCCCCCTGGCGCAGACTGGTGGGGGATGGGCACCTCGGGCACCCACTCAACCGACTATCGTGCCTATAAATTCCCAGAAAATCCAAAAGCCCTAGAGGAGTCGACGAAACACAATTCCAGCCGCCGCAAGTTCCAGAACCGCGAGATCCAATCTAAACACCATCACGGAGGGGTTCATCTTCCTCATAGGCGCCTCTCCGATGATGCGTGAGTAGTCCACCATAGACCTACGGGTCCGTAGGCAGTAGCTAGATGGCTTCTTCTCTCTCTCTCTTATGATTCTCAATACAATGGTCTCTTGGAGATCTATTTGATGTAAACTTTTGCGGTGTGTTTGTTGGGATCCGATAAATTTTGAGTTCATGATCAGTTTCTATCCATGAATATTATTTGAGTCTTCTTTGATCTGTTATATGCATGATTGCTTATAGCATCGTATTTCTTCTTCGAATCTTTGGTTTAGTTAGGCCGACTAGATCGATTTTTCTTGCCATGGGAAGAGGTGCTTTGTGATGGGTTCGATCTTGCGGTGTTCTTCCCCAGTGACAGAAGGGCAGCAAGACACGCATGTATCGTTGCTATTAAGGATAACAAGATGGGGTCTATTCCTACATGAATAGATCTTGTCTACATCATGTCATCGTTCTTATTGCATTACTCCGTTTTTCCATGAACTTAATACACTAGATGCATGCTGGATAGCGGTCGATGTGTGGAGTAATAGAGGTAGATGCAGGCAGGAGTCGGTCTATCTATCTTGGATGTGGTGCCTATATAATGATCATCGCCTTGGATATCGTCATGACTATTCGATTTTCTATCAATTGCCCAACAGTCATTTGTTCACCCACCGTGCGCTATACTCATGAGAGAAGCCACTAGTGAACCCTACGGCCCCCAGGTCTACTTTTCTATCATGTTGCTTTCCGATCTACGTTTTTGCACTCTTTGTTTTTAGATCTACAAAACCAAAAACCCAAAAATATATTGCTACATATTTGCTCTTTTTATTTTTGTTCTTGAGAGATCTATCTCTCCTATCTATCACTACCAAATCTATCTATTTACCGTAGAGAGATTGACAACCTCTCTTTCGCGTCGGGTTGCAAGTATTTGTTGTTTGTGTGCATGTGCTGCTTATTGGGTGTTGCTGATCCTCCTACTGGTTCGATAACCTTGGTTTCATAACTGAGGGAAATACTTGCCGTCGTTGTGCTGCATCATCCCTTCCTCTTTGGGGAAATACCGACGCAGTCCAAGCACGTCAAAGGAATTTCTGGCGCCGTTGCCGGGGAGGAAGCGGTCTTTTCTACGTGCCTATCGTAGGCGCCGAGGGGACTCCATCATCATCTACCAGGTTCCTAATCACAAATCTCATCTCCTTGCAATTACATTATTTGCCATTTGCCTCTCGTTTTCCTCTCCCCCACTTCACCAATTTGCCGTTTTATTCGCCTTCTTTTTCGTTTGCTCTTTTTCTCGCCGGATCTCTTGCCTTGTCACTATGGCTAGCTCTTCCTTTATTGTGTGTACCCCCGATAATGAGGTTCTTAATTTTAAGCAAAGGGAAGGGGAGAACCTGAAAGATGCTTGATATAGGATTTGCAATGCTCATAATAGATCTATCCATAAGCAATCTACCATTGTTCTTCTTCGCAGTTTTTATGTTGGCATCACCACTTGGTATAGATTCGTCCTTGATACAATTACCGGTGGGAATTTCTTGATGTGTCCATCTTTGGATGCTTTTAATGCTTTGGGAAGTTTAGTGGGATCACCACCTATCATGATCAATGAAAAAACTATAACTCTAGAACACGTTATGGAGAGATTAGATGCTATTGAAAAGAAGATGATTACTAAAGAACATCTTGAAGATTTGGATAAGAAATTGCATAATCTTGCTAATAAAATTGGGGCTAAGGCGGGAGATGCCATTAAATTACTAAAGGCAAAAGAAACCGTAGTTAACGAAAGGGTAGAAGAAAGCCCTTACCGTATTGATAAGTTGGAAGAGATTTTTAGTAATTTGGGTTCTGCCTTTTCTTCTATCAAAACTATTGAAAAAACTCCCGTAAAAATTGGCAAGACCACGCAAGTCACTAAGAACAAAGTTGCTACACCAAGTGGCCACAAGGGAGATCTTAAAATGATTAGTATTCATCCCGACTTTGTTGAAATAATAAAAGATCCTATTTACAAGAATGAATTTTTTGGTTTTCTTCCTAGGAGTGTTATTGTTAAGAATATGCATGCTAAACCCTTGAAGAAATCTAGTTGTGTGATTGAAGAGTTGAAAACCAAAGATGATAATACTTGAATCTATCCATTATGCCTAGCTAGGGGCGTAAAACGATAGCGCTTGTTGGGAGGCAACCCAATGAATAAATAATTTTTTGCTTTTTCCTTTCTGTTTTTGAGTGTTGACACAATTATACCTCTGTTATGATTGTGTTTTTATGGTTTATTTAGTGTTTGTGCCAAGTAGAACCTTTAGGATGATTCATAGGATGAGTAGAAGTGATGCTAAATAGTTGCATGCTGGATAGCGGTCGATGTGTGGAGTAATAGAGGTAGATGCAGGCAGGAGTCGGTCTATCTATCTTGGACGTGATGCCTATATAATGATCATCGCCTTGGATATCGTCATGACTATTCGATTTTCTATCATTTTCCCAACAGTAATTTGTTCACCCATCGTGCGCTATACTCATGAGAGAAGCCACTAGTGAACCCTACTACCCCCGGGTCTACTTTTCCATCATATTGCTTTCCGATCTACGTTTTTGCACTCTTTGTTTTCAGATCTACAAAACCAAAAACCCAAAAATATATTGCTGCATATTTGCTCTTTTTATTTGTGTTCTTGAGAGATCTATCTCTCCTATCTATCACTACCTAATCTATCTATTTACCGTAGAGAGATTGTCAACCTCTCTTTCGCGTCGGGTTGAAAGTATTTGTTGTTTGTGTGCAGGTGCTGCTTATTGGGTGTTGGTGATCCTCCTACTGGTTCGATAACCTTGGTTTCATAACTGAGGGAAATACTTACCGTCGTTGTGCTGCATCATCCCTTCCTCTTTGGGGAAATACCGACGCAGTCCAAGCACGTCATCGGCCGCCGCAGAGGCCCTTTCGGCGGATGCGGACGCGCTTAAGGCAGATGCGGCTGCGCTCTCGGCAGAGGCGGCCACGTTCTTGGCAGAGGCGGGAGCGCTCGGGGCCGAGGGGGCGGTCGTACGCACTCTTACGAAGCGTTCTCACGGCGTCATTCTTTGCAGAGAGGGTTTGTTGGGGAATGGGGATCGAGGGTGAACGGAATCCGAGCTAGACGAAGCCGACGAAGCTTCCCTCGTAAGACGTAAATAGATTCATGAATTTTCATCGCAAACAGTTCCTGTAGGGAACCATGTGTACGCAGTTCACTTTTTGTATTGAATTGTAAAACTATTTTGGGGTACAACAGTAATGGATATTGTTTTTTTTTGTAAGAAAAAGATCCCTACCATCAAAATCCACTAACGACATCCTAAAATTAGGAAATATTCGGGGTTCAATTGGCATTTTAATACATTAAGTTAGTTTATACAAATTTTACGGCCATAATCAAAATTGTAACACACGAACATGCAAGATGAAGCAAAAACTGCTGGAAAAATCATATTTATGTACTACTTGCTTCCCTATATATGCCGCTTGCAATAAATTTGAAGGAGTTCCAAACATCTTGGGTAACAGTTTGGACACATGTGCACGCATTGGGAATCTAGGTTTTAAAATTCAACAAATGAAAAAATGCTCTGAAGTACATGATAATGATCTGCATGATTTCCCGACATGGGGCCAAGATGTCATGGTCAAAGTAACGGCTTGTTCGAGATAAGCTTTGACACATGCCTCTTACACGGAGCATCACACGAAGGGTCGTGGTTCCGAGAGGGAACATGAGCCTTGTTTGATGATGAACCGCTAGTCGTTGTCTCATTTGGCCTAACTTTTTTGAATTCGTTACAATGCACGAATACGTTCGGCATCCAGAAATTTGGACATTTTCGGGGTTCAATGAGCATTTTTATACATGAAGTTAGTTTCTAGATATCTAGTGGCCATAATTCAAAACTAAAACACATGGACATGTGCAAGATGAAGCAAAAACTGCAGGAAAAAATCATATTTATATATGTACTAGTGCTTCCGTCTATATGCCACGTGCAATAAATTTGAAGGAGTTCCAGACATCTTGAGTAACGGTTAGGACACAAGCATTGAGAATAATCTAGGTTTTTAAATTCAAAAATAAATGAATAATGCTATGAAGTACATGAAAATCAGCATGATTTCCTGCCATGGGGCCAAGATGTCGTGGTTAAAGTAACAGCTTGTTCGAGATAAGCTTTGACACATGCCTCTCACAAACCGGAGCATCACACGCAGGCTCGTATAGTTTCGAGAGGGAACGTGGGGCGTTGTGTGATGACGAACCAGATAGCTGCCTCATTCGGCCTACTTTGTTTTCATCGTTACAATGTACGAATACGACCGTCATCCTAAAATTAGGAAATATTCGGGGTTCAATTGGCATTTTTATACATGAAGTTAGTTTCCAGAAATTTAATGGCCATAGTTCAAAACCGAAACACATGAACAAGCAAGATGAAGCAAAAAACCGCTGGAAAATCATATTTACGTACTACTTGCTTCCGTATATATGCCACGTGCAATAAATTTGAGGGAGTTCCAAACATCTTGAGTGACGGTTTTGACACAAAAGCATTGGGAATCTAGGTTTTTAAAGTCAAAAATTGAAAAATGCGCCAAAGTATATGAAAATATGCATCATTTCCCGACATGGGGCCAAGATGTCATGATCAAAGTAACGGCTTGTTCGAGATAAGATTTGACACATGTCAAGCTGGCAATGTGTGATTAACTGTTACCCGCGTCCCCATGGGTAGTTACTCTATTAGGGCATGGGTGCTAGCTTGAATGCCCATCTGAAAGTTGGTGGTTCAAATACCTTACCGAGCATGTAGGACGGGGATGAGGATGGGATATCATTACTCGCCTTACCCATGAATTGAAGTACTTACATGTAGGCTTTGAAATTAGTAGCCCCCACGTAATTTGTGGCCTCGGTCACCCAAATTTACACACATCCCACCCCTTTGGCCCAAAATTCCCTAAGAAATTCAAAACGTAGGCACAACATATTGTTTATTACGTTGAAATACTATTTTTTTTCTACTAAAATACGCGAAGGTTGTTCTTAAATGCATGTGAGTTTCCCCACGGTGATAAATAACTCGGTGGGGACGTGGATGGGAAACTTTTTATCCCCGCACACGGGTACGTAGACGGGGACGGGGATGGGAGGGTAGTGATGGGGACGGAGATGGGACTCCAATACTCGCCTAAGAAATCCCCATCTTTAGACACAAGCATCTCACAAACCGGAGCATCACACGAAGGCGCCATGTGTGATGACGGAACAGGGCCATGTGTGATGACGAACCGCCAATCGCTGTGTCATTCGACCTAGTTTTTTTTTCATCGATACAATGCACGAATATGACCGGCATCCTAATTTTTTTAAAAAAATGGCGTTCTATTGGCATTTTTATACATTAAGTTAGTTTATAGAAATTTAATGGCCATAGTTCAAAACTGAAACACATGAACAAGCTAGATGAAGCAAAAACCGCTGGGAAAACATATTTATGTACTACTTGGTTACATATATATGCCATGTGCAATAAATTTGAAGGAGTTCCAAACATCTTGAGTGATGGTTTGGACACAAAAGCATTGAGAATCTAGGTTGTAAAGTCAAAAAATGAAAAAAATGCTTTGAATTCTGAAGTACATGAAAATATGCATGATTTCCCGCCATGGGGCCAAGATGTCGTGGTTACTGCTCTCGGACTTGCTGCCGTAACACAAATGGCACGCATGCAGTACATTTGGATACAAAATATAAATATTTGGCAAAACAAACGGGTCCCACATGATTGGCCCCTGTTTCGCGTATCGAGTTTTGGAAGCCAATTTTCGTGGGCTATTAATCACATGCGGTCATGCATTGGGAACCGTCGGTGATGTTAATTCACACACGACTGCTGACTAGGAAATCGTGTGCAATCACTGCTGGCGTCGATCAAGATTATAGCCGCCTATAAATGCTGCCCCTCGAGACGTCATCCCGCCTGCATTCTCTCGTCTCTCTATCCCACCCCTCACACAAAACTCTGCCATGGCGCGGCCAGTATGTGCACAAGCAGAGGAGGAGGCGCCACCCCCCAAGGACATGGCGAAATGCAGCGACGAGGAGGACCCCTTCGCGCCCCCAGACGAGGTCGCGCGAGACCCCCCAACTAAATATTGGTTTTGGGGCCAGTACAATCTGGCTTTGTGGAAGGCGCTGCCGCCGGCTGAGAGAGCCAGGCAGGTGGCGTTCAAGAAGGAGCAGGCTGAGGAGCGCGCCAGGAACCTTGCGGCCTGGAATGCCCTTAGTGCCGCAAGGGAAAAGGAGGAGCTGGAGCTTTGGCGGTGGGCAAGTCGACGAGCGGTGGACATGTACGAAGACGGCCGGTACCATACAATGAAAGCCAGAGGCTCTAGGCGCCTCACCGCTGCGTGGGCGTGGACCGATAAGCTCGAGCGTGCCACCACCAAAGAGCTCCAGTGGGAGCCCAGTGAACTATCCTGCATGGTCGCGCGCCTCCGCCAGCAAGAGGCTGATCGGCATGTCGAGCGCTGCGAGGCGGGAGGCGGCGAACTCCCTCCGCATTGGGAAGCCACCGCGCACCAGGGAGCTATTGGCGAGAGGCTGCCATTTTACTGCTCCCCGCTCAAGGAGAGGTTATTATTAGTTCAGTTTTTATTCATTGTACGTATTAGTTAAGTACTATTATCACGTATATGTGATGATATATACTGTATATGTATCATGTCTTCAATGAGCTATTCAACAATTAATATATATTATTAGTTTCACATTTGTATCTGTTTTCATACTGATTTTCTGGCTCTAACTGTTAGCCTTTTACACATATTGAAACATAAATCATTCATACATCGAAACATATCAATATTGTGATTGTTCTCCAGACATTGGGATCGACATCTAAACGATTGAACAAAATAAAACGCGTCCATGACTACACCCTAACCTACGGAAGCTCTTGGCTGTGCCTGAACTCGGTCAAGCGTTCGTCCATGCAGTTTACAAGCTCGCGGTATAGCTGGAGCGCGATCTCGAGCTCCAAGCTGGCTATTTCGTCGGAGATTACCATCTCAATGATGCGACGGCCATTTTCTTTTACTGATCCCCGCTGGACACCTGGGCCAAGGAGGTGCTCGAGCCTACCGACGAGCCCGTTAGCATCGAGGGGGCCGCGGACAAGGCGAACGGTGCGATCCATGCGAATGGCGCGGCCGGCGTACGATCCAAGGACGGTGCGGCCGGGCTCTGGTGCAAGTACGGCGCAGACGGACACTGCCCATTCATGGCGAGAAATAGGGCTACTCACGTGCCTTGGACATAGCTGCAACGTCATGTCGGGTGGGATAGCAGGCAAGCGGGGATGGAACCGCTCTTGCTCTGCTGCGCGCCGCGCCTCTCGCTCTGCGGCCCTCCATCGGTCTTGTTGTGCGGCGCGCCTTGCCCTCTCGGGGCGGACGCACATGTTTTGCTCTACGGAGCACCACCGATGATCTTCTTGTGCGGCGCGCTGCAGCCTCTCGGCGGTGAGGCGGCTATGTTGCTCGGCAGCGCTGTCGTGCCCTGCGCCAAGGGTCTGCTCAACCCTTACGATGATGCGCAGCACAGCGTTGTCCGGCGCGTTGCCGGACACACCATCGGCCTAGACAGGCCGTTGCACCTGCACCGAATCGTTTTCGTCGTCGAGGAGGTTGATGGCAGAGACGGCGCTGGTCGGGTTGGCATGCTTCGTAGATGGGCTAGGCTGCACTAGGTGTGCCTCCGCGTGTGACGCGCGTGATACGTCTCCGTCGTATCAACTTTTCATCACGCTTTTGCTCTTGTTTTGGACTCTAATTTGCATGATTTGAATGAAACTAACCCGGACTGACACTGTTTTCAGCAGAACTACCATGGTGTTGTTTTTGTGCAGAAATAAAAGTTCTCGGAACTAGACAAAACTTTTTGGAGATTTATTTTACAATAAATGAAAATTACTGGAGCCAAGAACCACCGGAGGGGGTGCCCTGGTTGGGCACGATACACCAGGGTGCCCACCTCGGGGCCCCACTGACCCTAATTTCGGCGCTATAAAATCCTATTTTTGGAGAGAGAAATAAGAGAGAAAGTTTCATTGCGTTTTACGATACGGAGCCGCCGCCACCTCCTGTTCTTCATCGGGAGGCCAGATCCGGAGCCCGTTTGGGGCTCCGGAGAGGGGAATCTTCGGTTTTCGTCATCATCAACCCTTCTCCATCGCCAATTCCATGATGCTCCCCACCGGGAGTGAGTAATTCTTTCGTAGGCCTGCTGTTCGGTGAGGAGTTGGATGAGATTCATCATGTAATCGAGTTAGTTTTGTTAGGGCTTGATCCCTAGTATATCCACTAGGTTCTGAGATTGATGTTGCTATGACTTTGCCATGCTTAATGCTTGTCACTAGGGCCCGAGTGCCATGATTTCAGATCTGAACCGTTTATGTTATCACCATTATATCTATGTTCTTGATCCGATCTTGCTAGTCATATGCACCTGCTATGTGTTATGATCCGTAAACCCCAGAGTGACAATAGTCGGATACTTTCCGGTGATGACCGTAGTTTGAGGAGTTCATGTATTCACTATGTGTTAATGCTTTGTTCCGGTTCTCTATTAAAAGGAGGCATTAATATCCCTTAGTTTCCTTATGGACCCCGCTGCCACGGGAGGGTAGGACAAAAGATGCCATGCAAGTTCTTTTCCATAAGCACGTATGACTATTTACAGAATACATGCCTACATTACATTTATGAACTAGAGCTAGTTCTGTCTCGCCCTAGGTTATGACTGTTATATGATGAATATTATCCAACGAGTTCACCGATCCAGTGCCTATGAGTTTTCCACATATTGTTCTTGCTAAGTTACTATTGCTACTGCTACTGTTACACTTGCTACAAAACTATTGCTATCACTGCTACCGTTACTGTTACTGCTACTACTGCTATCAAAACTATCATACTACTGTGCTACTGATCACTCTGCTGTAGATATTTAATCTCTAGGTGTGGTTGAATTGACAACTCACCTCCTAATACTTGCAAATATTCTTTGGCTCCCCTTGTGTCGAATCTATAAATTTTGGGTTGAATACTCTACCCTCGAAAACTGTTGCGGTCCCCTATACTAGTGGGTTATCAAAACCTTTTTCTGGCGCCATTGCCGGGGAGCATAGCTATATTTGTTGAGTCACTTGGGATTTATATCAATTGATCACTATGAAGAATATGAAGGATCCAAAAACCAAGATTTTTCCCTCTAAGATGAGGGGAGATAAGGAATTGCCATCTAGCTCTGCACTTGATTCACCTTTGGTTATGAGTAGACTTGCAACACCACCACATGCTATTAATCCTGATATGTCGCAAGTTATTTATGATGGTACTTCTGCTATGAATGATGCTTATGATGATGCTAGTACCATGCTTGATGATAATGTGCCACTAGGTGAATTTCTTGAAGAACAAATTGCTCGAGCTAAAGGGATGAGATTACTGAAACTGATGAAGTCTTTGAAACTGAGAACTATGAAACACCTATTAGACCTAGCTCTCCTAAATTTGAAATGCCTAAGATACCTGAAGGTTATGTTATGGATGGAGAAATAGCTAGAGAAATCCTTTCTTGTAAGGATAGAGATGATCTTAAGAAATTATTACGCAAGTATAAGGAAAAGACTTTGAATGCTAGAATGAAATGTGATCCTAAGTTTGCTACTTCACCTATCTTTGTTACTGATACGGATTATGAATTCTCTGTCGACCTAGAGTTAATTACTTTGGTTGTATCTGATCCTTTCCATGGCTATGAAACTGACACTGTAGTGGCACATCTTACTAAGCTGAATGATATAGCCACCCTCTTTGCTCATGGTGAAAAGATTCGCTATTACTATATTCTCAAATTATTTCCATTCTCATTAAAGGGTGATGCTAAGATATGGTATAATACTCTTGCTCCTGGTTGTGTGCGTAGTCCCTAGGATATGATTTACTACTTCTCTGAAAAATATTTTCCTGTTCATAAGAAACAAGCTACCTTACAGGAAATATTTAACTTTGTGCAAATTGAAGAAAAGAGTCTCCCACAAGCTTGGGGGAGGCTTCTCCAATTTCTTAATGCTTTGCGTGATCACCCTCTTAAAAAATGAAATACTTGATATCTTCTATAATGGACTAACTGATGCTTCTAGGGACTTCCTAGATAGTTGTGCTGGTTGTGTTTTCAGGGAACGAACTGTTGAACAAGCTGAGGAACTATTGAATAATATATTGAAGAATTATGATGATTGGACTCTCCCTGAACCACCATTTAAACCCACTCCGAAGAAGAGGGGTATCTTATTTCTCAGTCCTGAAGATATGCAAGAGGCAAAGAAATATATGAAGGAAAAAGGTATTAAAGCTGAGGATGTTAAGAATTTACCACCTATTGAAGAAATACATGGCCTTGACGCACCACCACCTCCACAGGTGGTAGAGGTAAATTCTTTATTAAAGTTTGATGAAAGTGATATCCCTTACAATAAACATCCTAGTCAATGCTTATATGAGTTTGATAACTACATTATGAAACAAGATCACTTCAATGCAAATATTCTGAAACAATTGAAATACAATTATGATATGATTGTTCGCTTGAGTGACTTATTATTTTGAATCATTAATGATGTTAGAGGAACATGCCTCTATGGTTCAAACCCAGTTAGAACAAGTTGTAAATCTCAAAGGGAATTGCTTGATGAAATGAATAACAATATGAACGATTTGCTGCTAGAGTAGTAACTAGAGGAGGTAGAATGACCCAAGAACCTCTTTATCCTGAAGGTCATCCTAAAAGAATTTAACAAGACTCTCAGAGAATTAACACTGATGCACCTAGTCCTTCTAAAAAGAAAAAGAAAAAGAAAAATGATAGGACTTTGCATACCTCTAGTGAACCTGAGATACAAAAACCTCCTAAAGATAATGATGTCTCTATTTCCGATGCTGAAACTCAGTCTGGTAATGAGCATTCACCTAGTGATAATGAAAATGATAATGATGATGTTCATGAGGATACTCAAGTGAACAATGATAAAGAACCAGATAATGATGTTGAAATAGAGCCTGCTGTTGATCTTGATAACCCGCAACCTAAAAATAAATGATATGATAAAAGAGACTTTGTGGCTAGGAAACATGGTAAAGAAAGAGAGCCATGGGTTCAGAAACCCATGCTTTTTCCACCTAAACCATCTAAGAAAAAGGACGATGAAGAATTTGAACGCTTTGCTGAAATGATTAGGCCAGTCTTTTTGCGTACCAGCTTAACCGATATTTTAAAGATGGCCCCTTATGCAAAATACATGAAAGACATCATCACTAATAAAAGAAAGATACCTGAAGCTGAAATCTCCACCATGCTTGCTAATTATTCTTTGAAGGATGGAGTACCTAAAAAACTTGGAGATCCTAGAATACCAACTATACCTTGCTCCATTAAAAGAAATTATGTCAAAACTGCTTTGTGTGATTTGGGAGATGGTGGTAGTGTTATGCCTTTCTCTTTATATAAAAGACTTGATTTGAATAAACTCACACCTACTGAAATATCATTGCAAATGGCTGACAAATCAACTGCCATACCTATCGGTATTTGTGAGGATGTGCCCGTTGTTGTTGCAAATGTTACTATCTTAACGGACTTTGTTATTCTTGAGATGCCCGAGGACAACAACATGTCGATTATCCTTGGTAGACCCTTTTTAAATACTGCAGGGGCTGTTATTGATTGCAATAAAAGCAAAGTCACTTTTCATATCAATGGTAATGAGCATACTGTGCACTTTCCGAAGAAACAATTCCAAGTGAATGGTATAAATGTTATTGACGAATCTCCTACACTCACTATTAGAAGTTTTCAACTACCTCTACCTACTGCCAAAAAGAAATATGACATACTTATTGTTGGGGATATGCATATCCCCATTGAGGTAACTTAGTGTTTTACGAAAGTTCTTCGGTTTCATGCTAATCGGAAGTGGTTGTTAATAAGACTTGATCAACCTTATTAATGGATCATTTTTGAGAGGTATGAAGTTGATGAATCTAGTAGGCGCAATTTTCTGCTCCCACCTTTTGCTTTTTATTTCACTTAGTCAAATAAAATAAAATGCCATGTCTATCCTGTTTTCTGATTTCTCCGTGTAATAAAAAATGATCCAAAAATAAAAGTTCTCAGAATGTTCTGAAAATTTGATACGATTTTTTTCTGAATATTTCTGAATTTCTAGTGCAAATAACATTAGAGCGGGGTGCACTTGGTGCCCACAAGACACCAGGGCACGGCAGCAACCCCAGGAGCACCCTGGTGGGTTGTGGCCCCCCACGTGGGGCCCCTCACTTATCTATTTAGCCCATGTCATCTCCTACCTCCAGAAATAAATCACCATAGCTCTCACTCCCGTGTTCTTGCTCTCAAACCCACGGATTTCGATCTCTTTGCTCGAAGCTCCGTTTTCGAAACTGTTTTGGGGGATTGCTACTTGGTATGTGACTCCTCCATTGCTCCAATTAGTTTTTGATTTAGTGGGTTATTTTTAGAATAATTAGCTACTCTTGGTGCGGCTGTAGATGGGCTTGCATGTTGAATTCTTAGAGCTCTAAGTAGTTTGAATGCTTAATATGGCCTCTATGCATCCTTAGGAGTAGTTGCTATCAATCTTACGAAGTTTTGTTACCAAAATTTTGTGTCTCAAAAATATTTCAGAAATTTGTTCACAAATAAAAATGCAATTCTTTAGGAGTGATTCGAGGAGGAGGTACTCGGGGGCCTCATCAAGTGGAAGCTCGGTCCGACAATCTTATGTTGAGCCAAGTGAAAGCTCTATACGAGATGCCGCTACCAAATCATGCTTATGGCCATGTAACGAATTCATGGAAGGTGCAGGTATTAAGGAGGAATTCGAACAATTTATCCACAATGCAGAACTTGCCCCCTTCATCGCAGATAAGTGCATTCAACATCTCGAACTCACAAAAACATTCACCAAGAAATTCAAATATTTTCCTCGTGAGTTTAGAGTTTCATTCAACCTTTATGACCTTCCCTTTACCATGCCTTTAGAGTTATTCTGTGAAGCGTGCAAAATTCTATATTGGGGTTCGCTAGATGAACCACCAAAAGCTGAGTATGAGTCATTTTTTATTAATCTTTGCTAAGGTGAAGATAGAGGAGTGACACAAGGTAGAATAAAAAGCATCCATTTCCCATCAATACACTACTTTGCACTCTTTAATGGCAAATGCATCGTAGGCAAACAAGATTGCAGCACACTCTGTGCTCCTGACTTGAGTCTCATACACACTGCTATAACAGGAGATAAACGTTATAATCTTGGAGCAATTGTTGCACCGAGATTGCAGCACAACGCTGCTAGTGGTCATTTTTATGTAGGAATCTATGCCTCCCATGTAGCTGAGAAGCTAAATGTATCACCTTGGCCTAACGACCCCATTTTACCTACTCGGTACTTAGACTTTGAGGCCATGAAACATCATAGGTTCCTTAAGGGCACAGCCACTAATTATACTTACAACTTGAGGTTTAATAAAAATTCCGTTGTACATGTTACTTTGCCTGCTCCTGCTCTCTTTGATTTTCACAGTAGGGGAAGATACTATGTTCTTGAGAGCGAGGCTCGCGCGTACAATGCGGAGGTTGAAGATGCCAGGTGGGCTGGGGAAGCTGGGCTAAGAACCTCGGTGGGCTATCACTCAGACTATTATCCAGGTTACGGATGGTGATTACCAAGCTAGGCCAAAAGCCTATGCTTGGGGGAGTACGTATATCCACCGACATTATATTCATGTTCACACTTTTCATTCCAGTTGTCGGTGTTCATACTTTTTCATTGTATTATCCATGCTAGATTTATTTTCTCGCTTTCTTTTTGCGTGTTTGAAAAACTTTGAGAAAACCCAAAAATATTTCCTACTTCTTTTCGGCTTTTCTTTCTAGTTTAATTTAATTTTAGTATCAAAAGAAAACCCAAAAAGATTTCTCGCTTCTTCTTTTACTTGTTGGGAGCTTTCCCGTGTAAATAGTTTTCCTCGTTTTTGTTTTTCCCTCTTTGATTTGCTTTCTTCAAGAAAAAACAAAAACTCCAAAAATATTTCAGTGTGTTTCTCTGAAATTCATTTCCTTTTATTTGAGTTGTACCAAGGAGAAGACCACAATGAAAATGTTGAGTGGCTCTCATATGCATCATTGTTAATCTAACAAAGAGCCCATGTTACTTTGTCTTCTCCTCTTGAATAAAATGTTTGCATATTCCAGCTTAGTCCACGACACTCTTGCACTATTATTATTTTCATATCATTCGGTCTTGCAAGTGAAAGGCAATAATGACGATATTTGACGAAGTGACTGTGGCAGAGAGAAGCGGGTATGAACTCAACTTGTTTTTGTTTTTGTAAATATGTTTAACCTAGTATCCATGATTTAGCATATTATGATCAAACATGTTTGCAATGACAATTAGAGATTATAGCTGCTCATGCCATGCTTAAGTAGCTAGGAGTGGATAATGATTTATCTTGGATGTCAACATGCATTAAAATGATTGTGATGTGGTATGATGATATGGTATCCTCCTCTGAATGTTTCAAGTGGCTTGACTTGGCACATGTTCACGCATGTAGTTAAATTAAAACCAACATAGCATTCATGATATTTATGTTCATGGTGTCCATATCCTACTCATGCTAGTATTCAATGTTTATTATTCGTAATGCATGTTCATGACCGTTTTCGCTCTCTAGCTGGCCGCTTCTCAACCTATTTGCTAGCATTCGCCTGTACTAAGCGAGAATACTGCTTGTGCATCAAAATCCTTAAACCAAAGTTATTCCAGATGAGTCCACTATATCTACCTATATGCAGTATTACCATGTCGTTCCAAGTAAATTTGCATGTGCCACCTCTAAAATTTAAAATGAACACCTGTTTTGTGTGCCTGGAGCGCTCATGGAGCGATAGGGGGCGATCAATATCTTCCATGTTAAGCGGGTTATCCTCATGATGAGTGTTTATTCACTCATCCTTGCACGAGAGGGGCGGTAATAGGGATTCCCAATCCCGAAATCAAAAAATTGCAAATAATTAAACAAAACTCCCCGGAATGTTGTTGGTCTGGATGGTACCCGTGGATTCGGCTAGCCGTGGAGTATGTTTGTTGGTGGAGGGGGAGTAAACCTTTACTTTTACTGCTTGGGAACCGCCGCTAATGTGTTTAGCATGAAAGATATTGATAACTCTTGGTCGTAACGTTGACAGGAAGGGTGTACCTCCCAAAATTATATTTATCTCTGATTTAAGCTTTGAGTTGTGGCACCTCTGCAAATCCCTGCTTCCCTCCGCGAAGGGACTATCTATTTACTTTTATGTTGAGTCGTCACCTTCTCAAATAAGCGCCACACCTGAGAGCACTATTGTCATCCTCATGCATTGTGTATAGTTAATGTTGGGTGCAACATGATTGGATCTTTTCTACCATGAATTACAATGTTTAGTCGCTGCTTGAACTTTTAAGGTGCTCTGCATTTATGTTTTGCGGTCTCAAAAAGGGCTAGCTAGATACCACTGTTGTCATATTATATCACGATTGTTTTGACAAAGTGTTGGCGGTTGAGATATTTTATTATTGCTCGCTAGTTGCTTATGTCATTGATATGAGTTAATATAATTTCTAAGAGTTATTGCTGACATGGTTAGTCATAATTTTTGCTGAAAACATGGGTGCTACTTAAGCATATATATGTAAACAAGAACACAAGAGTTCGTAAAAGTTTCTCTTTATCACTTTCAGTTTGTCAACTGAATTGCTTGACAACAAGCAATGGGTTAACCTTGGGGGAGTTAATACGTCTCCGTCGTATCTACTTTTCCTCATGCTTTTGCTCTTGTTTTGGACTCTAATTTGCATGATTTGAACGAAACTAACCCGGACTGACGCTGTTTTCCGCAGAACTACCATGGTGTTGTTTTTGTGCAGAAATAAAAGTTCTCGAAACTGGACAAAACTTTTTGGAGATTTATTTTACAATAAGTAAAAATTACTGGAGCCAAGAACCACCGGAGGGGGTGCCCTGGTTGGGCACGATACACCAGGGCGCTCCACCCCCTCCAGGCGTGCCCTGGTGGGTTGTGACCACCACGGGGCCCCACTGACCCTAATTCCGGCACTATAAAATCCTATTTTCGAAGAAAAAAATAAGAGAGAAAGTTTCATCGCGTTTTACGATACGAAGCCACCACCACCTCCTGTTCTTCATCCGGAAGCTAGATCTGGAGCCCGTTTGGGGCTCCGGAGAGGGGAATCTTCGGTCTTCGTCATCATCAACCCTTCTCCATCGCCAATTCCATGATGCTCCCCACCGGGAGTGAGTAATTCCTTCGTAGGCTTGCTGGTCGGTGAGGATTTGGATGAGATTCATCATGTAATCGAGTTAGTTTTGTTAGGGCTTGATCCCTAGTATCCACTATGTTCTGAGATTGATGTTGATATGACTTTGCCATGCTTAATTCTTGTCACTAGGGCCCGAGTGCCATGATTTCAGATCTGGACCATTTATGTTATCACCATTATATCTATGTTCTTGATCCGATCTTTCTAGTCATATGCACTTGCTATGTGTTATGATTCGTAAACCCTGGAGTGACAATAGTCGGGATACTTTCCGGTGATGACCGTAGTTTGAGGAGCTCATGTATTCACTATGTGTTAATGCTTTGTTCCGGTTCTCTATTAAAAGGAGGCCTTAATATCCCTTAGTTTCCTTATGGACCCCGCTGCCACGGGAGGGTAGGACAAAAGATGTCATGCAAGTTCTTTCCATAAGCACATATGACTATTTACAGAATACATGCCTACATTACATTTATGAACTGGAGCTAGTTCTGTCTTGCCCTAGGTTATGACTGTTATATGATGAATATTATCCAACGAGTTCACCGGTCCAGTGCCTAGGAGTTTTCCACATATTGTTCTTGCTAAGTTACTATTGCTACTGCTACTATTACACTTGCTACAAAACAATTGCTATCACTGCTACCGTTACTATTACTACTACTACTGCTATCAAAACTATCATACTACTATGCTACTGATCACTCTGCTGCAGATATTTAATCTCCAGGTGTGGTTGAATTGACAACTCAACTGCTAATGCTTGTAAATATTCTTTGGCTCCCCTTGTCGAATCTATAAATTTGGGTTGAATACTCTACCCTCGAAAACTGTTGTGAAAGCACGTTTGCTCCCTTGGTTGTTTTGGTAATTAATAACAACATATATGTCATTGAACTAATGTTTCCACTAAGCACATTTCAGGAAAAGTTCAATGATAGGGATGGCAAAAGGATTGTGGATAACCCCAAGATGCAAGGAAATAGATTGGCAAAGCTTCAAGCAAGAGGACTCTACATTTTACTTTGTGAGAAATCACTTTGAGTCCATAGGAAAGCCAATACTATTAAAAGGGGGTAAGGTACTGTTGGTGAACAAAATGCTCATACGTGCACAAGTGATAGTCACCAAAAACACCCACAAGCTCTTCCAAAAAAGTCTGTCCAAAGTCAAATATCCAAAATCGGTGCAACCAACACTTTCCACTCGGTGCCACCGATTCCCAAACTCAGACAGACCCATGCCAAACCCTAGCCAGTCGGTGCAACCGATTCTGCATCGGTGCCACCGAGTTCAGTTGCCAACTCTCTGTTTAGCTATTTTCAGTCTTCGGTACCATCGAGATTTGCCAGTCGGTCTCACCGAGTTTCTGGGCCAACTCTCTGGATAGCCATTCACAGGAATCGGTACCACCGAGAATTGTGGATCGGCGCCACCGAGTTTCTGGACCAACTCTCTGGTAAGCCATGGTCGAGAATCGGTACCACCGAGATGTGAGAATCAGCGTCACCGAGATTGCGTAATCTGACCGTTGGTCACCTGATCGGTACAGATTTATATATCGGTCTCACCGAGATTCAAAAGTTGCTACCTTTGGAGCAACTCGGTACCACCGAGATTCACACATTGGTGTCACCGAGTTGGTCACTTTAGGTGTAACGGTTGGATTTTTGGAGATGCCTATATATACCCCTTCACCACCACCCACTCGAAAGAGAAGCACTCAGAACAGATCCCCACTCATACCAACTGATTTTCTGAGAGAGAGCCACCTACTCATGTGCTGAGATCATGCCATTCCATTCCAACCATATGAATCTTGATCTCTAGCCTCCCCAAGTTGCTTTCCACCAAATCAATCTCTTCCACCATAGCCAAATCTGTGAGAGAGTGATTGTGTGTTGAGGAGTCTATCATCTTGAAGCACAATTGCAAGGAGTTCATCGACATTGCCGAGCCTATTACCTTTTGGAGGGTGGTGCCTCCTAGATTGGTTAGGTGTCGCTTGGGAGCCTCCTACTTCGTGTTGTGGAGTTGAACCAAGAAGTTTGTAAGGGCAAGGAGATCGCCTACTTCATGAAGATCTACCCATAGTGAGGCTAGTCCTTCGTGGACGGAAGCCTTTATGGAATAGTCAAGGTTGCTACTTCGTGGACCCTTATGGGTGGAGCCCTCCGTGGACTCTCGCGACCGTTACCCTCTGTGGGTTGAAGACTCAACCACGGGAAAAATCTTCGTGTCTGCAAATTGCGTTTGATCTTCCTACCCTTCCTTTACTACTCATGCTTGTCTTTACTTTCCGCTGCTATACTCTTAGACATGCATGTGTAGGGTGTGCTTGACTTGCTATGAATGCTAAAATCTGCCAACACTTAAAATTGGGAAAAAGTAGATTTTTATTTGGTCAAGTAGTCTAATCACCCCCCCCCCCTCTAGACATACTTTCGGTCCTACAAGTGGTATCAGAGCTTTGGTCTCCATTGCATTGGTTTCACAACCTAGGAGAGTATGGCGTCTAGTGAGGGAAATTATCACCGTAGAGGTCCGTACTTTGATGGCACAAATTTTGCTAGTTGGAAGCACAAAATGAAAATGCATATCCTTGGTCATAACCCAGCCGTATGGGCTGTTGTTCGTGTTGGATTGCAAGGTGAATTCTTTGGTGATGGAAAGGAACCGGATCGTGAAGCGACCGCGGATGAATTGAAGATGTTGCAATACAACGCTCAAACATGCGACATTCTCTTCAACTGCCTATGCCCCGAAGAATTCAACAAAATCAGCCATTTCGAGAATGCAAAAGAGATTTGGGATACTTTGGTTGATATGCACTAAGGAACCGAGTCCGTGAGAGAATCCAAGTTGGATGTTCTTCAAAGTCAGCTTGACAAGTTCAAGATGAAGGATGGTGAAGGAGTCGCGAAGATGTACTCTAGGCTAGCTCTCATCACCAATGAGATTGCCGGCTTAGGAAGCGAAGAAATGACCGACAAATTCATCATCAAGAAGATACTTCGAGCTTTGGATGAGAGATACAACACCGTGTGCACATTGATCCAAATGATGCCCAACTACAAAGATCTCAAGCCTACGGAAGTCATTGGAAGGATTGTTGCTCATGAGATGACACTCAAAGACAAGGAAGAGCTTCACAACAAGTCTCGCGGTGCTTAAAAAGCCACAAGTGATGCTCCCGCAACTTCAAGCGACAACCTTGTCACCAATGAAGAGATAAGCCTCATGGTCAAGAAATTCAACAAGTTCTACAAGAATAGAGGCAAAGAACGAAGCTCCAACTCAAGATATGAAGAGAAGCGTTTGTCAAGTCGTGACCGCAACTGCTACAATTACGGGAAGCCCGGACACTACTCCAATTAGTGCACGGCTCCCTACAAACGAAGAGAAGAGTCACCTAGAAGACGAAGCTCAAGGAATGAAACACCTCAAAGAGAGAGAAGGAGTAGAGATGATCGTTATGAACGAAGACCCTCAAGGAGAAGTAGGGATTCGGAGAAGAAGGACAAGTACACCAAGAGCTACACAAGAAGAAGACATCAAGCTCATGTTGGTGAATGGGTTTCCGGCTCCGACTCCGACAAGAACTCCGAGAGAAGCTATCACTCCAACTCCGACTATAGTCAAGATGAAGGTGTTGCCGGACTTGCACTAGTGACTACCAACTCCTATGATCTATTTGATTCACCAAATGAAGGGAGTGGAAGTTGCTTCATGGCTAAAGGCCCCAAGGTATCACACTCCAAGTATCGTGATTTCAATAGTGATGAAGATGATTTTCTTTGTGATGATGACTTGCACTTTGATGAAACTAGTGATGTTAGTCAAAATGAACTTGATAATTCTCATGCTAGGCAAGATAAGTCATTTGATGATGATAAGATGAAAATAGAACAACTAACTAAAGAATTAAACACTCTTAAGTTAGCCCATGAATCTACTCTCGAAGATCATAGAGAGCTTCTAAGAACTCATGAGAAGCTACGCTTCGAGAAGCTCACCTTGGAGCAAGAGCATGAGTTTCTTAAAGCTATCAATGACGATCTCCGAAAGAAGACTTCATCTTATCTAGCCAAACGATTACTCTTGTCTATATTCATGCCTCAAGTTAAGTCTAAGCAAACTAGTAACAAAGGCAAGAAAGGTTCTTCATCTAGTAGCAACAATAAAAATACTAAACCAAATGATGTTGCTTCTAGTAGTTCTATTGATTCCACTAATGATGATTCTCTTAGCCAAGTTACACTTCAGCAAGAAAATGCTTTATTGAAAGGAATTATAGAGAAAGGTATCTACAAGAGTCTTGTCGGGTGTAAGCAATTTGAGGAAATTGTACGCAAGCACGGAGGATACCGGAAGAACCATGGCATTGGCTACTTCAACGCTAATGGAGTTGAATGGAAAGAAGGTCAATACCCCAAGCCCAAGTTTGTTCCTCAAAAGGAGAAGAATGAAAATACTTTCCCCAAGGGAACAAACACTCAAGATGACCTTCCACCACAAGACCACAAGCTCAAGGGCAAGAAAAAGCTTCAAGAGGACATTGACTCGTATGAAGATGAATCCCAAGCTTTGGTGGAGTGGGTTCCCAAGGCTACTTCAAGCTCAACTTCTACAAGGGCTACTTCAACACCAAGGATCCCCATCAAGTTGATGTGGGTTCCCAAGAAGAAGAACTAGAAAGTTCTTGAGGGGTGACTCCGCCAATGAAATTCACTCACATTCATTATTGGCAAGAACGATTTGCAATCAACATCAACTCTATGCAATCGTTCAAGGAGTCACACATTCCCTCAAAGGTAAGCAAGGGACAAGGTAATCAACAAATCAATGGACATCATCACACTTGCTTTGCACTCCATGTCCATAGATATCCTTGTATTTGTCTCTTGTGTGTTGGGACTAACCCATGTAGGTGAGAAGAGTAAGGAAACAACAAGGATGCTCCCAACTCAGGGTGATCTTCATCAACTTTGAGCATCCACCACTACTTCACCTACATGAAGTCTTCATCGACAAAACCCAAGGTTAGTTTATCCCTCCTATGGGGGGATGTCACATCAAGGGGGAGCTTTACTCTAAGACTTGAGTCAAAGCATCTCATAGTATGTGACAACATTAAATGCTTTATGTAAAGGTGGTAACCCCACTTGTGCTTAAACGATGAGTATGACCTATGATCAAGTATTCTTACTTGGCTCCTAAGTCAATATACTCATATATAGATGACTCCGTCATCGCCAAAATGCTTGATAGATGCTAGTATGTATATGCATGTTTGCCATGATTTCATTTGACATCCTTCCGTGTGAGCATGTTGGTCTGCATTTATTTATCCATTCGAGGACATCCAATTGTTGCTATTTGGCTTTTGTTTTCTCTTTTGCCAATTGGATGGACAAGAATGCCTAGGACCACTCTCTAGCTATCTATGCTTTCTCACCTCATATTCTTTTCTTGCTGCATCACAAAACTTGATCAAGCACTTCTCGATCCCTCTGTGTGAGATGCACTCGGAGTTCCGTGTCGAAAAGGGCTGCACTCCAAAACCTCCCAAGTGCAACTCGGTGTGACCAATAAACATTTCTCGGTTCCACCGATTGCCAAGGGTTGATCTGGTTTTCCATCTCGGTAACACCGATTCCTTATTCTCGGTTACACCGAGTTTCCCTGTCAGCTGACAGTTGAGAAACTCGGTGACACCGAAAATTTCGAACCGGTGTCACCGACAGCAAGGGGTATATATGCTGTGGACCCGACCCTTTGAAATTCACTCCTCAAAACGTCGCGCTCCAAAACCCTAAGCTGCCAAAAAGGACCCCCTGGTCGTCTCCCTTGTCTCCCCGTGCTCCTCCGCCGCTGGGATCCTCGCCGTCGACGGGCATCTTCGCCGCCGCCTTCGCCGTAGCGGACCGTCACCAAGCTAGGGTACGGATCCGATCCTCTCTTGCGCTCCATCGTCTAATTCTTGCGCATTGAGAAGTTCTTATCTATAAGCCACTGTGTGCAATTCTCCCAATCCACCAGAGTTCTCGTAGATTAGCGAACAATGAAGATTTTAGGGTTAGCTGTCCGCAGATTGCATCTCGGTACCACCGAGTTGAAAAAATCGGTTCCACCGATCGTGTTTTAGGGTTACAGAGAACCATATCGGTGAGACCGAAGCAAACTTTTCGGTCCACCGAAAAGGCTGCCAAGTCTCTGTTGATGCATATGGTCTGTCTCGGTGACTTCGAAAAATACCACTCGGTGACACCGAAATACCTTCTGCAGAAAGCTAAAACTAATGTCTTCCTTGTTCAAATTTTTGAAAATCTCTGTGCTTTGTGATGCTCAACCCCTCTGCTCCTCTATATTCTTTTCACAGGATCAGAGATGTCTGCTTCAGATGACAGTGGGAACAATTTCAGAGAGGAGAATATTGTCATGAGTTCAGGCACTAGTCCTGAGGAGAGTTTTGATGATGTGCCTAGTTCTCCTGATTTGCCCAAGGCTGCTACAAGGACTAGGAGGAAGCTCAATTCTGATGAAGAGGATGAGGACTTCATCCCTGATGAGCTGCCTAAGAAAGATGATGTTGCCACTTCTTCCAAAAAGAAGAAAGCTATCAGAAAGGAGTATGCTAGCTCTGAGACAGTGAGAGCACCTGAGAGCTCCAGAGCAACCATGACTATTGAGCCTCCCAGGAAGTCTATGCCCAAGAAGGCTGGTGAGAAGAAGAGATCCAGGAAGAGGATTGTTTATGTTGTTGGCAGGCCTACCTCTATGTTTGAGGATCCAGAGGAGGCAGCTGCTGCCGAAGAGGAGGTAGAGCCAGCTGCAAAGGCTCCTCCCAAGAAGAAGAAGAAGCTTATGGCAGATGCTATGCCTAAGACTAACACTTCCAAGAGCACCAAATCTGCTCCTAAGAAGGTTGCTGCTGCTGACAAACCCAAGAGGTTCTCCAGAGAGATCCCAGCTTCTTCCAAGAACAAGACCTCCACTTTCAGGGAAGCTGAGGATGATGATGATATCACTGCTTTGATGAAGCTCAGACCACACCTTCCAGAGCATAATGCTAGCCATCTAATTGCTGAAGATATGAAGAAGAGGAAGGATTCTGGTTTAAGGGCATGGAGAGCTATTGATCCATATGCCCATAGAAGGAAAACAGTTGTGGACTACAGGTTCTACACCAAGGAGCAACAAGATTTCTATGAGACAATCTTGCTTGACAAGAGCCCAGCTGTGAGTGACATGAGATACGTTGACTGGAAGTATATCAAGGCAAATGAAGATTACTTTCCAAATGTTCAAGACAATTTTCATTGCATTGGCCTAGATGAATTTGTTGGCAAAGAATTCACTGCATGGAACGACGAGATGATCATGCAATTCTACTCCACTTCTCATTTCTATGGAGATGGTAGGATTGTGTGGATGACTGAAGGAGCAAGATATGAGTCTATTGTTGAGGAATGGGCTGCTATCTTAGGAGTCCCAGATGTGGAAGATGGTGACTTGGATGTCTATTCTGAATCCAAGGAGAGCCATGATTCTATGAAGAATATGTACAATGAGATCCCTGCTGCCAACTTGAAATCACACAAGTTTGGATCCATTTACTTCCTCCAGGCTGGCCTTCGCACCATGAACACCATCTTGAGGCACACACTGATGCCTAAGTGTGGAGATGACAAGATGATTCGAGGCTATTCCATCAACATGTTGATCCATCTTGATAGACACACCAGGATACGAGTGATGGACTTGATTGTAGAGACTGTGAAGAGGGTTGCTGCTAATCAGAAGCGCTCATGCTGCTATGCACCCTACATTTAGATGCTCATCAACTCCAAGCTGGAGAAGCACATCTTTGCTCTTGACAGGCCCCATTTGCCCCTACAGCCAGATCTTGACGACAATGTTGTGGTGATGGACCCAGATCATCCCACATCAGTTGCAGCACAGGCAGAGGCAGAGACAGCTAGAGCCACTAGTGCTCTAGTCCCTAGATCCAGGAACGAGCAAATGGATCTTTTGATCTCTACCGTTCAGGGCATGCAGAAGGACATCAAGGACATACTGGGGAATCAGAATAGTCTTGTGAGGATCTTTGAGAATAGGATCAAGACCCTAAGTGACAAAGTGGATGGGTTGACAAAGACAGTTAATGAGCTGAAGAAGGAAGTTGACAGCGTGCCCAGCCCCGACACTTCAGATGATGAGGATGACTCTCCTCTCAGGCCAGGCACTCACTTCACTACCCAGGCCAGATCAGCCACAGTGCCAGCTCCAGATTTGAGGCCTTCTTCATCAGCACCTGCTACAGCCTCCTCAGTTCCATCAGCTCCAGTACCTCCCGTTGCTACTCCAACTCCATCCATGACATCAGCAGAGGTCTTCGCCGACGCAGTTCTCTCGACTCCTTCACCAGCTACCGGAGGAGATCAGCCCCAGAAGAGCATTTAGGTATACACCTTTGAACTTTTTGGTAACTTGTTGCCAAAGGGGGAGAAGTGTATATAGATCTTTAGGCTTCGAGTGAGAGAGCGTTTGGTTTTTATCGCTTTACAAAACATTTGATCTTTTGATTGCTTGTGTTGAACTATGTGGTGTTTGATCATACGCTTAATGTGTGTTGCTACTATTTCCTATCATTATGATGCTTATGAGATGATCATTCACCTTTGCTTGATTGTGTTGTGCTATGATGTTCATTCTTATTATTCTCGCACACCACCAAGTAGTATGTGACATGGAAGAGTGCCCCATGTACCTAATTGATTGTGCATTTGCATTCAAACGCAAATTTAAAATAATGCACAAATTTAGGGGGAGCTCTTGCTTATCACATACTTCTCAAAGCGACGATTATATTCATTGATTATATCATATGTCGAAGCTTTGATCTATATGTTGTCATCAATTACCAAAAAAGGGGGGATTGAAAGCACATTTGCTCCCTTGGTGGTTTTGGTAATTAATAACAACATATATGTCATTGAACTAATGTTTCCACTAAGCACATTTCAGGAAAAGTTCAATGATAGGGATGGCAAAAGGATTGTGGATAACCCCAAGATTCAAGGAAATAGATTGGCAAAGATTCAAGCAAGAGGACTCTACATTTTACTTTGTGAGAAATCACTTTGAGTCCATAGGAAAGCCAATACTATTAAAAGGGGGTAAGGTACTGTTGGTGAACAAAATGCTCATACGTGCACAAGTGATAGTCACCAAAAACACCCACAAGCTCTTCCACAAAAGTCTGTCCAAAGTCAAATATCCAAAATCGGTGCAACCAACACTTTCCACTCGGTGCCACCGATTCCCAAACTCAGACAGACCCATGCCAAACCCTAGCCAGTCGGTGCAACCGATTCTGCATCGGTGCCACCGAGTTCAGTTAACAACTCTCTGTTTAGCTATTTTCAGTCTTCGGTACCATCGAGATTTGCCAGTCGGTCTCACCGAGTTTCTGGACCAACTCTCTGGATAGCCATTCACAGGAATCAGTACCACCGAGAATTGTGGATCGACGCCACCGAGTTTCTGGACCAACTCTCTGGTAAGCCATGGTCGAGAATCGGTACCACCGAGATGTGAGAATCAGCGTCACCGAGATTGCGCAATCTGACCGTTGGTCACCTGATCGGTACCACCGAGATTTATATATCGGTCTCACCGAGATTCAAAAGTTGCTACCTTTGGAGCAACTCGGTACCACCGAGATTCACACATCGGTGTCACCGAGTTGGTCACTTTAGGTGTAACGGTTGGATTTTTGGAGATGCCTATATATACCCCTTCACCACCACCCACTCGAAAGAGAAGCACTCAGAACAGATCCCCACTCATACCAACTGATTTTCTGAGAGAGAGCCACCTACTCATGTGTTGAGATCATGCCATTCCATTCCAACCATATGAATCTTGATCTCTAGCCTCCCCAAGTTGCTTTCCACCAAATCAATCTCTTCCACCATAGCCAAATCTGTGAGAGAGTGATTGTGTGTTGAGGAGTCTATCATCTTGAAGCACAAGAGCAAGGAGTTCATCGACATTGCCGAGCCTATTACCTTTTGGAGGGTGGTGCCTCCAAGATTGGTTAGGTGTCGCTTGGGAGCCTCCTACTTCGTGTTGTGGAGTTGAACCAAGAAGTTTGTAAGGGCAGGGAGATCGCCTACTTCGTGAAGATCTACCCATAGTGAGGCTAGTCCTTTGTGGACGGAAGCCATTATGGAATAGTCAAGGTTGATACTTCGTGGACCCTTATGGGTGGAGCCCTCCATGGACTCTCGCGACCGTTACCCTCCGTGGGTTGAAGACTCCATAAACGTGGACGTACGATAGCACCACCTATCGGAACCACGGGAAAAATCTTCGTGTCTACAAATTGCTTTTGATCTTCCTACCCTTCCTTTACTACTCATGCTTGTCTTTACTTTCCGCTGCTATACTCTTAGACATGCATATGTAGGGTGTGCTTGACTTGCTATGAATGCTAAAATCTGCCAACACTTAAAATTGGGAAAAAGTAGATTTTTATTTGGTCAAGTAGTCTAATCACCCCCCCCCCCCCTCTCTAGACATACTTTTGGTCCTACATGTTGCCATCCCCTATACTTGCGCAGGCTCTTATGGTCATTCGCTTCTGGCGGGAAACCGATGGGGAAGCTTGCGCGGGAACATGCGCGGTTCCGCGCGGCAACGTGTCCAAAAGAAACGCCGGTGCGGTGCCGAAGCATGCACTGGAATCCTCGGGCGAAAACGCGGTGACAAGACGTGGGAGAGGAAGAAGAGGTGATGCGCAGTCAGACTGGTAATAATAATAAAACGTATGCGATATTCATACGGGCAAACGACACTTCTGTACGTACCGTCGGTAATGTTTTCATCAATTGCTGACAATTGTTTGGCAGCAACCGTTTGTCCACAACACACACAATTGTCCGGATGAATCGTTTCGGTTATTATTGGTCTTCCCACACAATTCTGATGAATGAACTAATTGCTGCGTATCACACACACCTTCTTACGCTAACCCGTTTGTGTTCTGTTGGATCAGCGCAAACAGTTTATCCGAGGGAACTGTGTGCCGTACTTCGCACACGTACGTAGTTTTGTTAACTGTTTCTGTTATCTTAGCTGATCCCAAACAGTTCATAAGAATAAACTGTCTGCCGTGGATCGCACACGCAACTATTTTCTGAATCGTATTTGATGGATCCACCATCGCACACAGTTCGTGCCATTGGCGACGGAGCTTGAACAATATCGTTTGCGATTGGTGGATCGCACACAGTTTTGTCGAAGGGTCTTTGATTGATGTGTCGTCTTTGGACTATCCTGTAGTAGTGTAATGAGCCGGTCCTTGGGGGCTACACATGTGAAATGCAAGACATTCAGTTTATAACTGGCGACTCAAATGACAACTCGGATTTCTCCAAAGCTGTCTACCTACAACATTCAAAACCAAGTTCAAAGTCCCAGGTTGTTGCAGGCAAAACAACCCGGCCCTTAGAGGCTACACTGGCTGAAGTTTTAAGTATAAGACAATTACAAGTCCCAGGCTGCTGCAAGCAAGACAACCTGGCACTTGGGGGCTACACAGTCAAAATATTGTTCTACGTAAAGCACCAAGTCATCATAAACTGAAAAACTCGGAGCTTGCGGGCTACAGGTAATATGGATATATCAAAGAAAAAATAGAAGAACACTTTCAAGCTATCAATTTTGAGCAACACTGGTCTCATTTCTTGTTGGAGGTTTGCAAAGATAATCTTCTCCAAGTTGTTCAGAGAAAGGCCAAGAAGCCGCCTCAACATTAGATGGGTCTTTTTTCCCAATATTTTATTCTAGCCGAAGCATTGAAAGCCAGATCAACATCACACGGATTTATTTATTCCCGATAATTTTATCAATGTCGTTTGGAGTCCAATGCTTTGCAACACCAACGATCACGACCCGGCATCATCAAAGATCATGACCCGGCAGAGTCTATATAAGCAACCCGGCTTCACAAGTTGTATTTTGATCAAAAACGAAGCAATGGAAGCCGGCTCAACTTCATATGGTTTTCTTCTCTCCAATATTTCCATCAAGTCAAAGCATTGGAGGCCGACTCAACGACATATGGGTGTTTTATTCCCAATATTTTATTGCAAAGGACACTGACAAGCAAGATGATTGTGAAGACGGCTTGTTGATATGAAGAAGAAACCCGGATTTTTGAGGAGCTACTTCATTGAAATGAGCCGGCCAGTGGAGCAAGCCGGTCCCTTAACATATTTATTATTCTTATCTCAGGAGCTTACCATGAATAAATTCAAGCTAACCTCGGGGCTAATGTCGGGGATATTCCCCCCGGTTATAAACCGGCTAAAAGTTTGACCCGGCCTACAGCTTGATAGCTCTATGGGTCGCCCCAGTTTCCGGGTTAAGATAAAGATGACAAGGAAGAATCAAGGGCTCAGTGACGAGACCCAGAAGGAGGCCGGCTTGACAAGGAGCCCAATTTGCCGGCTTGTATGGGCAGGCTCAAAGGCCCAGTGTGCAACCCGGCGGAAGGCGGCTCACGGAGAGGCCTGGAGGGCCGGCTCAAGGAGTAGGACTCCAATTAAGGGAAGCAAGATCCGGACTAGGATTCCCCTTGTAATAGAAGAGACTAGTCCTAATCCTACTAGGACTATATATGTAAGTCCGCCCCTTCAACTTATATAAGGAGGGGCAGGACACCCCAAGAAGTTAAGTCATTAGAGATAGACATATTAAAAACCCTCGAGACTAGAGGTAGCGAAATAGCACCCTTGTAATCGAGATCATCATCATTATCAATACACACAAAGCAGGACGTAGGCTTTTACCTCCATCGGAGGGGCCAAACCTGGGTAAAACTCGTGTCTCTCGATTGCGACCAACCCCCCTCAAGCCGCCACCTAGTTGTGATGGCCTCACACCTAAGTTCTCTCAGGAGAACATCTGCCATGACAAAACCATGACATCGTCGATCACCTATACGAGACGGTGACGCCACAATCGTCGGCAAACCCGAGCCAGAACCGTTGTGGAGACGGGGACGCTTTGCCCGTCGGCAAACCCGACCCACGACCATTGGGAAAACGGGGATGACATGGTTGGTCGTGACGTCGCCGGCATAGGTGTGGTGGCAGGTTTTCCAATGTGCGATAGCCAGTTAAGGGCCTATACGTATTTCGTCTATTTGAGATACTCCTAAGGGCATGGCCAATGCATAGCCCCAAACCCGATGCCCCGCATGTCAACTAGGTCCGAATACCACCATGGCAGCAGGGCCGCTACTTCCATGTGACAGGTGAAGCTTGTAGAGGAGGTTGGTTCTTGGTAGAAAAAGGCACACATGGGAGGAAAGGAGGGAAAGGACGAGAGAAAAGGTGACGGGGATAGGGACATGTGGTGACAAACAATGACACATGCGAGGCAGCACCACCGTAGCTATCATTGGACAAATTGTGTATGAGTTGTAGCCTCAGTTCTCCCCTGCCTATGTATTTGATAGGGCATATGTCTTTTTTCGGTCATGTTGCTCATGCCCTAACAGATATGTGTTTGTTTAACAAAAGATGGGTCCGGACAAACCAAATGCATACTGCATGAATTCCAGCACCATCACCATCAAAGCCACCACCATCACTGAACAGGGCGGAGGAGGAGGGGAAGGGGTGGCTGGAGAAATGCTAAGAGCCACCGGACGAGAAGGAGGCATCGGCGTAGACGTTTTCTTCTTCGTCGTCGTCGGCTCGGTGATGGCCTTCCTTGCCTACATCGGCTTCTGCGTCCACTTGCCGCTGGATGAAGCAAGCGGAAGGTGAGCGGATAACATTGTGGTCGTCGAGGCCTTGGCAAACGTTCTTTGTTCACGGCGCGGCTGCCCGCACCATGTTTTTTGTCTCGATTCTGGCGGAGTAGCGCCTGTGGGATTGCATAAGATTCCCGCAGCTCCATTCCCACCAGAATAAGGATCTCCGATGGCGATGTTGGCGGGAAGAGAAGGCAGCCGTGGGCGGGCATTGGTAGGGGAGAAATTTCTTGAGAAGTGACACCGACTGCTTAAAAATGAGGGAGAAGAGCTTCTTTTTGGCTTAAAATCAGGGCATCTCCAACGCAGACCTCCAAATCGTACCCAGTATCCGTCCGCAAACTCGTGGGACCAGTCCGCAAGCAGTAATGCAGGAGTTGGCCATGCAACTGTGTCCCCTAAAACTTTTGCCTCTTTTCTGAAGTCTCTAAACTCAAAATAACATCATATAAAATTGTAGATGGTTGAAAATATTCAAATACGACATCAGTTCTAATATAAGTATTACAATCCAATTGTGTTTTCAAATTAAAGTAGTTCAAACTTGAACTCAACTAGCACATATGTTCTAGTTGTTCCCTTTAAAGGTCCATACATGCTCAATCAAATCTTCCTTGAGTTGCGCAATGCCAAAATTATTGATGCATTTGGACAATTCATCAAACGTAGCCAGATTCTGATGTGGAAATTTGACAAGATCACCCAAGTTCTCAAATTCCAGACCTACGGCAACTTCTTCACCGTCATCCTCCACAATCATGTTGTGCATGATCACACAACATGTCATCACCTCCCATAAGGTCTCTGGATCCCATTGTTTAGCGGATCCATGAACAACTATGAAAAGGGTCTGGAGAACTCCAAATGCCCTCTTCATGTCCTTTCTAACCCCTTCTTGCCTTTGGGCAAAGTGAGACCTTTTCTTAACCACTGGATTAGAGATGGTCTTGACAAAGGTAGCCCATGGAGAATACATACCAACAACCAGATGGTAGCACATGTCATCTTGATGCCCATTGATAGTATAGTTGTAAAGAGGAGAATGCCCTTCAGTCATCCTATCAAACAATGGAGACCGCTATGGCACATTGATGTCATTGTGAGACCCGGGCATGTCAAAGAAAAGCGTGTCAAATCCAGAGATCCTGTAACGCAACTGTTTCAAGGATTATGGTCAGCTTCTTAAGATGCCCCTCATATTGCACCTATAGAACCTTTGGACAGTTTTTCCATCTCGAGTGCATGAAATCTAGAAATCTGAGCAAACCTGACAACCCTCTTGCTTCTGACATTGCCAAGAGCCACTCTGTTTCTATGACTGTTGGATCTCTCAAGTACTAAGGTCCAACTTTTGAAGCATTTCAACTTCTAACATTTTTTATCATGCTTTTATTATTTTTTGCATCAATTCAACTTTAATTTTTTTACATGATTAACACAGACCATTGGAAGCCCCGTGGTCAAATTTGGGAACTTTTCGAGGTCGTCTGCTATTTTCGAGGCCTTAACAAATTTTCTGACCACTTAAAAGGACATAACGCTCTTTGGTAGAACCGTCGGAACTAGCGCACAAACGAGCTCCGGAAGGGAGCAAACTTGAAATGGTGTCTTCATTGGACCCTTGTAGGGTGTGATAAAAATTTGAGATCATTACAACAAAGACTTGATGCACCTCGTGTGCAAACCGAACAGTATCCCACGAAGTGTCGGGTTTTCCAACGGAAACCTCTAACTTGGACACACTACTCAATTTTTTAAAAGCACCCAAACTTCATTTTTTTTCTATGATTAATACACACCATCCATAGTCCCATGCTCTAATTTGGCCACCTTTCAAGTCCGTTTGCTATTTTCGAGGCATTATGTGATTTTTCGGCCACTTAAAAGGGTAGAACGCTCTTTGATAGGAAATAGCATGCAAACGAGCTCCGAAAGATATGAAACTTGACATGGTATCTTCATTAGACCATTGTGTGGGTGTGTTAAAAAATTGAGAGCGATATGACAAAAACTTGATGCACATCGTGTACAAAACGGACACTCCGCCCCGAAGTGTGAGGGTTTCGGATGGAAACCGTCGCCTTACACACATAACTATATTTTTTTAATCATTTGAACTTTAAATCTTTTTCTATGATTTATACACACGATCCAGACCTCCATGCTCAAATTTGAGACTATATTAGATTTTGTAAATATATTTTTTCCATGATTTTTTGGACTCCGGATATGACTGATGGGTGTCGGATACTGCCTGTGAGTGCCAACTTTTTAAAATTTCAGAAAATGTTGGCGTGGGTTTGCCGAAATGTTGATGTGGCGGGCATAATTTTTGCAGCCACATGTCGGGTACGTGTCGCAGACCCGCTACTGCTTGCTTTCATACTGTGGGCCAATTTGGAAGAGTTTTTGAGTGGTGGGTATTTTATTTTGTCCGTCATTGCTATGTAAATTGTAGCGGCGGACATTTATTTTTATCCGCCACCGCTACTTAAAAAAATTGGCGGGTACCTGACTATGTCCGTCACTAATTTGAGCCCATGTTATAGCCTTTTCCCAATAGTGAGCTAGAGAATCTAATCGTTACTATGGCATCTTTCTTCGAGACGAAGTACTCATTATAAAACAAGATGCCATTGTAGAGGTGACCGAAGATATTTTTTTCATATCCGAAAGCGTCGGCGAAAATTGTCCACAAATAGGGCATAAGAGGCAAATTAGTCGTCCATCAGCGCGGGTTCAACACCCAATGACCCATGATTGATCCCTTAAAATTAAAAACATGCTCTTTCGCACAGTCCGCGTCTGCAAGAATCGCTTGCATCATCGTTGTTTCATCCGAATAGTCCTCTTCGTTGCACGACTCAACGTAGTGCTCGTATATGTACTACCGAATTCATTTCTTCAGTGAAGGGACAAAAAATGACACGTGCATTTCACCAAACACATGCCAAGTGTGGTGACCCCCTAGGGACGGATGGTGCCTGCGCGGCGTACAAGCGAGAGGGGTGGACGGGCGCTAGAGGACAAACGGCATGGCGGCCGGGTGTAGAAGTATAGGTCGCAGAGGTATGGAAAGGGCTTGACGGGCGGGCGGGCGGGGTGGTCGAGCGGCGGTGTCGGCGAGGGAGAAAGCAGACGCAGAGAAAGAGAAAATGATGAAGATGCGGGTCCACGCGTGGTTTTGGGTGAGTCAGATGTGTCGGAATCCTAAATGGCTTATGTCCATACTCCGGCAAAGCCCCATGTCTTGTTTTCGATTTGCGGAAAAATGGACGGCCGAACTGATCCGTGAACTAATGCGGGGTTATGTTGAATGGCAAATTACGTCGAAATAGCTCGCTTCGGACGCTTGCTTACCGAAGGTTTGAGAGTCGGCTTTGAAAATGCCTAAGACAGCGCACATGATCTTTCTTTGAGGTTTTCGGTTCGTTTGTTTTGCTACGGGGTATGTGGATTAACAAAGATGGACGTAACTAATCCCTTTCTAAAGAAATACGAGAATGTTTTGATCCCTAAGTAGTAATTTAAACGATCATATATTTCGAGGGAGTACGTGCACATGATTCCGTGGTCGAATCATCAGGCTGGTCGAACGTCGATTTGGTGGCCGGTGCGTCGCCATGCTAGCCGCAGCACGCAGCCACGGAGACGGAGAGCAAAGAGAGACCACTGTGCAAGGAAATATTAATATTAACGTATATTAAAGCTGCTAAGCAGCGCCTCCTCTCATGCGTTTGCCATAGTGAGGCAAGTTGCTTCCTTCATTGACACGCGTTGAGTTGGTTTTCCTTTTTTTCTTATTTTTTACTTTATCTGTTAATTATTTTTAGAGGCTATTAAAATATAAACCTAGGGCTTGCTATCCACACCAATTTCTCTCATACGTTCTACTCCCTCCATTCCTAAAGATAAGCTCTTTTAGAGATTTCAGTACGAACTATATACGAAGTAAAATAAGTTAATCTATACTATTAAATACATTTATATACATTCATACGTAGTCCGTATTTTAATTATATTTTAGTAAAGAAAAAATACATAGCCATGAGGTCTTCTATGAGTGACACATGTGTCTGGTTTTTCTCTGGTTTACTCTTGAGTTTTTTTAACACTGTTTATTCTTGACTTTGCACTGTGTCTAGACCAAGGGAAAAATAACACGCTATATCATTGCTAATAGCAAGCTATAGCATTCTGAGCAATTTCTCGCTAAATAAATCAGTGTATAATGTCTTGCTAACATGCATTTTAAAGGTAGCGCTATAGCACACTAATTTTTCCATTGGTTCAGACTAGACTAGATATTTTTCATGAACTCCAGAAACTACGCAGGTCTCACCCTATCACTTTATCATCTCACACCGGTCTAGTGAAACCGCGTTTTCTTCTCTTCTTTCTTCTCCCGGTTCAAATCCACCCTTCCATATGCATCAGAAGCGTCGACTCCCCTGTGGCTGTCGAATGATGCCCCACCTCTCCCCATGGTAGAAGAGCACCGCATGCCCCCAACCTCGCCCACTCAACTATGCCTACCTTGGCTGGCTATGGGAACCAATGCGGCCGCCGGCATGGATTTCGTGGGATGGGCTGCTCACACCCGACCTCACTATGAGGCACTCTCTGTCAATGCTTCTCCCCGCTGGCCGCGGGGACCGACGCCACGAACTAGGCATCCCTCCATTACCTGGCACCCCTCCATCGACGCCCGCCGACTTCGGCTACCTCGCCAACCTTACCTCGGTCGTCTCCCTGACTTCCCGGTTCCAGGGCCTTTCCTCGACCGATAACCTTGCCGACCGCTGATAACCCACAAGTATAGGGTATCGCAACAGTTTTCGAGGGTAGAGTATTCAACCCAAATTTATAGATTGGACACAAGGGGAGCCAAAGAATATTTGCGAGTATTAGCAGCTGAGTTGTCAATTCAACCACACCTGGAGATTAAATATTTGCAGCAGAGTGATCAGTAGCACAGTAGTATGATAGTTTTGATAGCAGTAGCAGCAGTAACGGTAACAGTAGCAATGATAGCAATAGTTTTGTAGCAAGTGTAACAGTAGCAGCAGTAGTAACTTTAGCAAGAACAATATGTGGAAAGCTCGTAGGCACTGGATCGGTGAACTCGTTGGATGATATTCATCATATAACAGTCATAACCTAGGGCGACACAGAACTAACTCCAGTTGATAAATGTAATGTAGGCATGTGTTCCGTAAGTAGTCATACGTGCTTATGGAAAAGAACTTGCATGACATCTTTTGTCCTACCCTCCCGTGGCAGCGGGGTCCATAAGGAAACTAAGGGATATTAAGGCCTCCTTTTAATAGAGAACCGGAACAAAGCATTAACACACGGTGAATACATGAACTCCTCAAACTACGGTCATCACCGGAAAGTATCCCGACTATTGTCACTCCGGGGTTTACGGATCATAACACGTAATAGGTGCGTATGACTAGCAAGATCAGATCAAGAACATAGATATAATGGTGATAACATAAACGGTTCAGATCTGAAATCATGGCACTCGGGCCCTAGTGACAAGCATTAAGCATGACAAAGTCATAGCAACATCAATCTCAAAACATAGTGGATACTAGGGATCAAGCCCTAACAAAACTAACTCGATTACATGATGAATCTCATCCAACTCCTCGCCGACCAGCAAGCCTACGAAGGAATTACTCACTCCCGGTGGGGAGCATCATGGAATTGGCGATGGAGAAGGGTTGATGATGACGAAGACCGAAGATTCCCCTCTCCGGAGCCCCAAACGGGCTCCAGATCTGGCCTCCCGATGAAGAACAGGAGGTGGCGGCGGCTCCGTATCGTAAAACGCGATGAAACTTTCTCTCTGATTTTTTCCTCCAAAAATTGGATTTTATAGCGTCGGAATTAGGGTCAGTGGGGTCCTCAGGTGGGCACAACCCACCAGGGCGCGCCTGGGGGGGGCTGGCGTGCCCTGGTGTATCGTGCCCAGCCAGGGCTCCCCCTCCGGTGGTTCTTGGCTCCAGTATTTTTTATTTATTGTAAAATAAATCTCTAAAAAGTTTCGTCCAGTTCCGAGAACTTTTATTTCTGCACAAAAATAACACCATGGTAGTTCTGCTGAAAACAGCGTCAGTCCGGGTTAGTTTCATTCAAATCATGCAAATTAGAGTCCAAAACAAGGGCAAAAGTATGAGGAAAAGTAGATACGACGGAGACGTATCAAACGCCTCCATTACATCATGATGGATGCATCCCTGACTTCAACTCTGGCAACCGCTTCCTCCTATTTGACCACATACGATTTTTCTTTCTCGCTGTGATCTGCGACCCAACGTTCTTTGTGTTTTCATGCAAGTAATATTTTCTTAGTTTCAGCTGCAACTTTTTAGATTTTGTAGGATATACATTTCAATATGCTACTTTCCTAAGAAAGAAGGTGTTCACAAATGTTGAATTTGATGTTTATCCCTTGTGGAATTGTAGTAATAGTTTATAGTTAGCATGCAAAGGCTGATTGGCTAACATAATAGTTTTATCGTCTTAAAAAGGTTGTCAAATATTGTGCAAATGAATGTTCATTAGCAAACCTTGGTAATACTGCTTGTGGTATTGGCAAATTGCATGGTGATTATATTTGATTAATTCTTCTACCTATTCAAAGGCTCTGCATTTATACGTTTGATTGGTAATAGCAGGCTCTATTGAAAGACATAAAGGATGAATAGGGATTGAGATGAATATGTGAGATTGGGATGAGTATGCGAGCTCCATTTCATTCCCGCATTCAACAAAGCAAACCTTATATAACCAGCGAAGTTTTGACTATTTGCAGCTATACACAATGTAGTAAATGTACGGTTTACTTGACCATATGTTATAGTTCAAATGCATGAAAGGCTCATGATCTTATCTTCTGAATGCAAAAATTGAAATGAAATGAAGGTTCATGACCTGATATTTTGAACATAGTGTCCTCTTCTATACAAAGAGTTCATCTACGATGCTTGGTAGCTTTACTATGCATGGTCTAAGGGATCAGATAATGTTCTACTAATTGTTACCATGTTATCTAATGCCACATCAAATAAATGAAAAAAATATGAGCAATACTTGACATGTCCGCTTTAGTTTTTCATTATCTTTTGTATATTGAAAGCCTTCAGATCCCCTTTCTTACTACACTCAGTAATTCTATTTGCTTCTGCGGAATAAATTAAATATATCTATAGTATGCTAATTAAGCCTGACAGAATTCACGTGTTCATTGTGTTGTTGAAGGTGCATTATGTAAGGGCAATGAACTATAGATAGAATTCAATTTATTGGCATCTCCAATACTTTCCGGCGTTCGACATCATGAGCGAAGTGGATAACTGGAAGGGAGCAATCACATGAGGATAATATGCACTGACAGCTATCAAGCTAGAAAATCTTATTATTTTTACTTTACGAAGTGTATAACCTTTTAGCCCAATGTTTACTTCAGTTGTACTCCTCCGATCATATTTTGTATGTATGCCATCAGAGTATATAATCGAACCAACAATTTATAATTATTTCGACAGTTCGCAATCTTCTCACGTTACTTAACAAAACTGAACAACATAAATTAAACACGAGCAATCAACAAATTAAGTTACAATTTAGCCAACAACGAGCTCATACATGGGCGCGGCGTGGCGCCGCGCCTTCCGTCTGCTAGTGAAGATTTACGTCCTCAACCGTCCGGCATTTTTGCAAAAGAAGAATCAGTGCTTTTCTGGCCTTGGCGGTTTGCGCCTGCCTCCCCGCCCTATCTCCAGTGGCGGAGACGGGGGGACCAGCAGGGGCCCTGGCCCCCCCTAACATCATGGATGTAGTGGTAATTTGCTAATGAACAGTGCGAAAATTAGTGGTAATTTACTGTTAAATGCCTTCTTCTAGTTGGATTGGCCTTCCCCAACTAATTTTCACAGCACTTGGCCCCCCTGATGCTATTTTCCTGGCTCCGCCACTGCCTATCTCTGACTGAAAACAACTCAGCCTCAGCTTGCAGTTGGTGGGGACACGAGAAAAAAGACCGTTGTGGCCTAAACCACCTGAATAAAAGCAGGACCTTACAAATCTGGCCCCTCAAACGCCTGCGGACGCGTCCCGTGGACACTGATCGGTCACGCCTGCGGGTGTGCCGGTCGGTCCGGACGTTTGAGGCCCGTTTGAGGAGGCCGGCTGGGTTAATTTTTTATGACTGGTCAGTGACCGAGCAGCCTGCCCGAACGTTTGAGGGAGGGTATGAGGGGTCCAGCTGTATATGCTCTCATCTCCTCGCATGCCGTGTTCAACCCACGCTTGCAAATGCCTCTTGCTGGTTGTTTGTGCTGATCAGTGGCGGAGCTAAGGGGACTGGCAGGAGCCATGGCTCCCCCCATGACCCAGGAAGTGTAGTATAATGCATGTATTTTTCTTTAGATTTCAAGAAATTTTGTGAAGATTACTAATACTTGGGCCCTTCCTATCGATACTAACACGCATTTGGCCCCCCTAATTGATTTTTCCTGGCTCCGCCGCTGGTGCTGATCATCCACGCATGCACTGCAACTTATGTACTGCTGGGCTGGCTGACCAACCGACCAGGCCGAGACGGAGCTTGGCAGGTGGTGGCTGGCTTTGCTCGCCGCATGTATGCGCTCGTGTCGGTGTTGCATGGGCCAGGGGAAAGAGAAAAAAAAGGAGGGAGGCGAGCGTGTCCGCTCCGCTCCCCTACGGTCCAGATGCCAGACTCAAACGGTCGTGTCCCTCCTCCTCTGCGCGCTCGGCCGCACACCCTTCTCTTTTGTGTGACTGTGGCAGCGCAACGGAAACATCGGTGGCGCGGCTGCACCGTGGTGGGGTTTTGGCTTTAGCGTGACCGTCAACGACCAAACCCACCATTTCGTTTTCACCAACTAGGGCCGGTACATGTCGTACCACGGCCAGCTGGAGGCTAGACAATCAAATGGCAAAACTCGCGAGTAATGCTAGACTCACTAGTCTTCTACTCCTAATTCGGGAGTTGGTAGCTTCCGTTCCGGGTTTATTTTCGTTCGGTTTTTTTCGTCCGGTTCTTTTTCCCTCCTCCCACCGTCCCCTCCCACTGGTTTTATCTCTCTACCCCGCGCGCAATAGGGAAAACGGTGCAGAGAAAACCAGCCCCGCTCGTCCCCCTCCATGATCCCTACCCCGCTCCCCTCATCTCTCCCTCCTCCTTCACGAGCATCCGCCGCCGCCAGTGCGTTGGCTGCCTCCCTCCCCCCAAGCGACGGCCACCTCTCTTCCCCCATAGTCGGTCGCCTCCCTCCACCGGATGCCAGCCGCCTCCCTTGACCGGATGCCGGCCGCCTACTTCCCCGCGTCGACCGCCTACATCCCAGTCGCCGGCCACGTCCTTCCACCGCGCGTCGGCAGCATCCGTGGCGCGGCCGCCTCCTTCCCCTCCCTTCACCACACGCCGCGTGCCGGATCTTGCCGTTGAGCGCGTCGGCCGCCCAGACCACCAACCTCGCGTCATCCCCCTGCTGCGTCATCCCCTGCACATGTACGTTGTTCTTGATTTGGCTGAGCAAAGGGTTGTGCCGTCATGTTGGGTGAAAGCCACGGCCTCTTTGTTTGATTGATTCATACCGATTTGAATCTTAGTGGAGTTATTTCATTCCTCATGGGAACGTGTATACCTCTCACTTGGATGTTCGAAGGAGCAGGGTACCCTATGATGCAAGAGGATGATTGTAAATAGATCGAAGTTTGTACTGCAAAGAGATTGTATTTGCTATACATTGTATTTGACCTGACATTGTTTGTTTTCCTATTTCAGCTTCGGATCACGACTAACCTGTAGCCAGGAAAGAACCTGAATCCCAAGGTGAGAGGCACTTTGTCCTTTAATAGTAGAGATGTGAACAAGTACGTTTCTTATTTGATAAGTGAACTCGCAAGTAGTTTCATTCAACGTGCTTATGTGAGATGTGAGCACGTACTAAGATACACTGCACACAATATCTATTTTCTATGTGCAGTTTCAGACCTACATAGAGCTCATAAGTGGCAGCTAAACGCCTAAACTGGACAGTACATGCCCATCATAAGGCTGCGGGCTACTCATCTTATTGGGGGCGGCCACGGTGTCCCCTTCCATAGCGTCAGTCGGGTTTTCATCTGCCAGGCGTGGCGGCTCCTTGGCAGGATCATGGTGATGATGCAGCTGGCTCAGCAGGGGCTAGGAGGCTCGTTGGCCGGCATTTCTTTGATGCATGGTTGTTCATATCGCGATGGAACGACATTATAATATACAAAACATTGATGAGGCTCATCTGCTTTGATGAGTGTGGCTGGGCCGCTGAGCACACAATACATTAACCCTTCAAAATTTCACAATAAGGTTTGCATTTTTTCTGTTAAGTCTTCAGATTGTTTGTGTTGTTGGCCAACAGAAAAAGATTTAGGATCCTGGATTTCTACTTTATATCAGTCTGCAAGCTCACCAACCAATCCGTGCATTTAGATTTCAGTAGATATAATGGACTATATTCACTCACGTTGGCCACAGCCTGTTTGAAGAAATTTCTCTTTTGAATTATTGGTATGAAGTTGTTGTTCATAGATATATCTAAGCAATGAAAGTTTGTTGTAGACATATATGCATGTTTTGGCCTTCTATTCTCGTCCTTTTCATGTTCGAGATCAGCGCACTCATTTGATTAAATTTTGGTATTTCATCGTTAAGCACTTCCTGAGAAATGCATGCAGCAGGTATATGTTCTATAGCCTCTATGCTTTAGCCGGAAATGGCAACTTGATTGTACTCGATCGGTTGTAAGCTTACCTAAATTCGTACATACCTAAAAAAACTGTACTTCTACCTCCCTGTACTAATAAACAAGTATCCTGTAAAATTCAAGGATGATTAATACTATTTCATTTGCAGGTTCAATCAATTCCTTTGAGGTACTTAACAATTAGATGGTCAGTTATGCAATCAGATGGTCACTTATGAATTTTTGAACAATTAGATGGTCAGTTATGCAATCAGGGCCGGCCCTAAGGGGGGGCGGACGGGGCGGCCGCCCCGGGCCCCCGATTAGGAAGGGGCCCCCGATGGCTTGGTCGTTGGCTCCCTGTACGTGATGTTTAGCCCCTAAGATCGATCGATTGATTTTAGAAAAAGAAAATGGAATCGTAACAGATCCCTTACCTCACGGCTTGTTGCACGCCGCAGAATCCTCGCCTACTACTCCTGCACCTTAATTTGGCAACAAATCAACCATGCCAAGGTCTATGGCGCCCCACCCGCGTCTTCCAATTGTGTTTTTCGGCTGCTGGGCGAGATTACTGAAAGCAGGTAATGTGATTTTCCAGATTCCAATCGACCTCATCATCGTTGCAAATCCCATCTTTCAATAGTCTTGTCAGATAGTTCATTTGTTCGGTTCATCGTCGTATATACATATGTCCTCCTCGGACTCCTATTTCTTGTGTTGATTGGGATTGGAAAAGAGGAGCTCCGATTATTTTCGTGACTCGTAGGCAGCAACAAAGTATTGCAATTTCTATTTTTCTAGCCATCCAGGTATCTTGTTCCTGCATTTCTTAGTATTTATTCTCAATTACGTGTACCATATGTTTGGGTGTTAATTAGCAAGATTTCTTGTTAATTTAGAAACATGTTAGCTAGAATCCATATTAGGGTAAAAAGGGAAATATGCATACGAATTGATTGAGTTTTAGAAAGGAGATATTGACATTTTTTTTAACATATATGCGTGCTTCTACAGCTAGGAATTTTGAGGAATTAGCTTTAGTTCCCATTGAAAACAACCTTGTAAAAAATATATGATGATAAATATATAAGTGTTGATTGACAAGAGCGACCAACTTCCACTGTAAGTGTTTATGATCCCATTTTTTTGAACAATCGAGGTGATAGGGCAACAAAAAAAATAATGTACTAAATAGTATTTATTTGCACTTGAAATAGGAATCAAATGTGGCCTTAGGGCCCCTTTGAATTGTCTTGCCCCGGGCCCCTGAAATCTCAGGACCGGTCCTGTATGCAATATAATATTCCCATAGTATTGTAATCTTCTATTTTTGCACTCTCTGGGAATATATGTTGGTGCTTCATCCTTAGATATTGTTTTGCAAATCTTATTCACTTATATCTACTGACGTATAAACCACTTATGGTTTTGTAGAATGGATGGTCCAGCATAAAAGAAGCATCTCATGGAAACAATGTACAGATGAGCTTTGGGTTGGGGGTAGCAGGGAGAGGATGGTCACTCGATGGAGAAGACATAGTATAGCGAATGTTGCATGGTACTGTGTGTGCAATTGTGTTGTTTAGTACTCCCTCCGTTCATTTTTATAAAGCGTTTTAGACAGCTGGTTTTGAACTGTTTAGAGCATTGTCTGAACAAACTAAAACGTCTTATATAAGTGAACAGAGGGAGTACTATTTCTTAACTGTTAGAGATATAGTGAGATTTTACTACTATTATGGATATATGGTCTTTTCCATTGGATTGCAAGAATAATGTCCATACTTGTTTAAAGTAAAATGTCTGTAGTATGTTCCGAACAGCTATATCACACTTTTGTTTGTATAGAGCAGGATTAACTTAACCTGTTGGTGTTACAGAATGTTTTAAACTGGGCTCATTATGTTACTTAGATTTATTTTTGTATATTGTAGGAAAATAGATTTGACAATGACACTGGCTCGGATGGCGCCACTAAAGTGATGATGCTAATGTAGAGGAGGAGGGATGTAAAATTGCAGAGATTAGAACTTGGTCTCGCCAAAGCTCATTTAGTGATAAGGGAGACAATCCAGACAGGCAACCAGCCCCCACTAACTGACAAAGATAATGTGCTGGTTGGACCAGTGTATTGGAATGCCTATGCATTTCAGAGGTATGCCAAATCCTTTTGCATATAAATACTTTGCCATTAGGGCATGAAATTGCTAAAAGCACACAAGATGTGTTTGTGTTAGAGACGAATTTACATGGAGACTTACTGACCTTGGAGGGAAATTTTGGTCATATGGGTTGTCATTAGTTCCGAGAGAACTAATAGGATAATAGAATGTACTGTGATTAAATAGATAATTCTATCATTGATGGTGGGCATGACACTTGCAGCAATATGTATCCTGCACCTGAAACCATAAGACTGCCATCTCTACAGTTTTCAGGTGGTTAAAATTCGAGCATATACTCTTTTGTTAATCAAGGTATCCATACATTTGACAAATAAACCATAGGAACAGAATTCAATCTGATGAGATGCTCCTGTGTGAGACAGAAAGTTGGGCTTAGGGAGTTGCAGTTCAGTTACATCATGGTACAAAAGAACAGTTGGGAGTAAAAGGAAAGAAAAAAGAAAAAGGGAGAGGATAAAAAATGCATGGTAGAGAAAAAAGTCCTTCCCTTTTTCTACTGTCCACCGCATTAGCTGCTGTTTGGACAATCCAAGTTGTTAATAGTACCCTCCCCTATGTACAGTTTAGTGGCTTGTTCCTACTTTTATTACAAGATTCACAACTATTTACGAATTTCTATCAAGTAGAGTACACTCTTCCTGTCCGAGCATTAGTATACTTCAGTTCTACTCGAGCATATCTTATTTGTGTGATGTTTTGGTACATACATTTAATTTTGATGAAAGACAACATTCTAGGCTTGTTTTCTTTAAATTATGATACCTTCACCTGATATGTTTCTGTTCTTATAAAGGAATATAAATTACTTGCATGGTAGCGAAATTCAATATGCACACAACATGAGGTGCCGCGAAGTCTCCTGCAGTTATAGGTATCACCATAAAAAGTCTGAGAATTTCTCGGTAAGTGGCACTCTTAGAATGCAAAACTTAAATCATATTAAATATTACAAAGTTGTACTAAAGTTAAGACACTTATTTTGGGACGAAGGGAGTATGTTTAACCAGAATCATTTCCTTGGTTTGTGGGTGGAGAAAGAATAAAAGGAGGAAAATGACATAATAGTAAAACAAGTCAATCCCCACCAGCTAAATTTTCCAGCCATCCTCTTCCTATCGCCATCTTCTCCTTCTTGCCGAAGGAATTCTTCTTTCAGTGGTCGTTCTCACAAGTTTCTGGAGACGGAAAACATGGGGCCATATATGGTGGCTGAAGAAGGCGGATGTACTTGATTGCCCATTGCCTTCTGGTTCAAAGGTAAATCAACAAGCACGCTTACCTATTTAAGAACATATTGGATGCGAAATATTATCATTTGTTCAATTTGTGTTTTATTTAGTGGATTCTGAGGAGATATTTTATTACTGGTTTAAATACGTACACTCTGTTTGACGTTACATAAATAGTGTTGTGCCACCATGCTGGTAGAGATTTGGTATTTGTAGGATGGAGAGGATAAGACCGAAAAGGATGTTGATATGAGGAATGTGAGGAAGTGGAAGATGAAGAAAGTTTGGATGATGGTGATAATCAGGTTAGCACCTTAGAACTTTATGCATTGAGTTTTTCTTTGGGGTAGAAAATGGGGTTTTAAAAGGTTCAACATTTTGGTAAAATTATTGTACGTGTGTTCCTTCATATCAACAAATATGAAATGGATAGACCAACAGATGCATAATTTAGCTGTCATCCATATTGTCAAGTTTAACTCATATGTTCTCGCTCTGCCGAATATCAAGTTTGACGATGATGATGATTGGAACAAAGACAAGGAAGCACGTAATTTTCCATCTGATCTTCTATTCATATGAATGATGCTCTTGACGTACTATGACCAAATATGCAACTTGTAAGGAAGAGCTAGAGAAAACACAACTGAAAATTTAGTTTATGTGCCAGTTTATTTAGCTCCTTCCATGTTGAAGACGAGTCCCCATGTGACCGCGGTGATGTTGTAACATTCCCAAAGAATGCCAGATCCCTGTATAGAGTAGATGGACATTTACTTTCGCTTGTTTGTTGATTCCTTGGTTCTGCTGGACTTGATTCTTGGTGCTTTGCTGCTGGTGGATTTTGAACAGTAAGATCTCTTTTATGTCTTTTTTAACAACTGAATTATGTCGATTGTTTCTTGTACAAAGCAATTGTTAGCACTACTTTTATATGCAGGCAAATAGTTGCTGGAGCCTGAGGTTCTTTACTGAATGATTATAAATCTGAGAGAATAATGATCAGTTTGTGCAGATTTCCCACTGATTTGTGTCCTCGAGGAAGTCATTTCTTGCTCTTGAATAGTTGATACCGTCTCTGCTTATTGCATGAACAATATATGTACCACTAGAATAGTGGAACTTATGCATCATCAGTACTCAGGTTAGGCAACATCATGTCACATTAGTGCATTGCATCATCAACAGTAGCTACAAGAGTGGAACAAGTTACTAATGTAAAAATACGCTTTTTACTATGGTGCGTCTGCTTTACTTCCATGTCTGCATTGCTCTATACCCAGTGGATTGAATTGCCAGATTCTACTCATGTTTCATTGATGAATGATTACCGAATCGTTCTTTCACATAGAAACCAATTTTCATTTTAATTCTCCAATTTTCCTGAAGGGGCAACCTAACTTGTGAATTCCAACTTTCTGATTCAGATTTTATATTCTCCAACATGATTTGGTGTCATCCGAGCTTCCTGTCACCAATGATCTTTCATGAAGTTAAAAGCCACCTTGAAATATTGACAACCCTATAATGGTTGGTTGTGTTAGAAGTAACATTTTCCATCTTTTTGGAGAGATTCATTTACCTTGGCAGGCATTGTCCACACCCATTAGAAGCCCTGACATAGAAATTTGAGTGATTTCCCTATTGCAAGATATTATTGGGCCAGCTATTGGTCTCTCAAAAGATAAACTATATTTTGCAGGGTGTAGAGACATCTTATAAGGAGCTAATAAGACATAAAATGATTGCTTTTGTTTGCCCTGATCTTCTAAATTTCTAGATAAATTTTCACCTAACTATGTACCGTCATCAAATGGCATAGAAAAGGAGCGGTTATGTGCTTTCTTTAGGGACAAGTGGTTGTTTACTACGAGATAAATGTCACATACTTTTCTTTATAGTGAAAACAGACAAGTCATTGTGATTTACATGCGAGCCTACAGGTTATTTAAATTGGGATGCGACTCACTCTACTACTCCATTCGTTCTTAAATATAAGTCTTTTTAGAGATTCCACTATTGTACTACATACGGATCTATATAGACATATTTTAGAGTGTAGATTCGCTCATTTTTTTCTGTATGTAGTCTTCTATTAGAATGACTAAAAAGACTTATATTTAGAAACAGAGGGAGTAAAAAACATGATGCTAACTACTCTGACTAAAAGTGGTCACTTGTTTTTTCTTAACAGCTGACCAGTGAATACATATGCTTGCATCTAGCAGCTGACCAATGAATATATATTGTATATGATTTTTGTACCTTTTCTTTTTTAATATATTTATATGTTCACTTTTGTAGATCAAAGATTACTAACCTATAGCTTTGGATGATTCTTTGAAAAATGTCGATTGACAAAGTCAGAGTTTAACAGAATTAGAAGAGGTGCATAAAAATTATTGTTTTTCTCTCTATATATGTTGCACATGATAATAAGAAAGATGTTCTAAAAAAGGGTGTGTTTCTATACATGTTTATTTTTGCAGATTATGAGAGAGATGGAGACAGATTATGTCGACGCTAAAAAAAATCCATCGTCAAAGGTCCCAAGACGATGTTATTGGAAGGGGCCAAAAATTCACCATGTTTTATACAACAAATACAAGTATATATACGCAACCAGAAAAAAGTTTAAAGGTGTTGCAATATACGTGGCAACGCCGTGGAGGGGAGGGAAGACAACGGTGAGAGCAATGTGCGGACTGAATGCTGTGGCGGGATGAGCAGGTTGGGGAATGAGATGTAAGTGTGAGCATTGTGTCGTGCGATGAGAGAGTGAGGATGAATTGTTTTTTTTAAGATACGAAGGAATGAATGGTTGTTTGTTTTTTATAAGGAAAGCGGTTGTTTGCAATGAGAGAAATGCCACATACTTTTTTATATACTAAAATCGAGTTGTAAAGAATTAGAAGAGATGCATATATATAATTGTTATTCTTTATATATATGATAATACAAAAGGTGTATTTCTATGTATGTTTATTTTAGACATTATGAGAGAGATGGAGATGTATTATGTCGGCGTTCAAAAACAATCCATCGACAAAGGCCTCAAAGTGATGCCATTGATATGGCAAAAATTACGGCCCGTGGCAACGCAAGGGCATTATACTAGTTGATTACAGTTTGGTTGTGGTCTCGTTTACTACACGCGTACGTAAAAGCAGCTAGCCGTCCGTCTTGGGTAAAAATATTACTGTATTTTTTTTACGGAAAGCATGAAGGTCTCAGACGGATGGAGCAAGGCCGGCCCATAGGCCGGGCAAACAGGGTGACCGCCCCGGGCCCTGAGAGGATGAAGGCCCCAAACACTAAACTATACTACTAACCATCATAATTACCCATTAGGTTAAAATATCATAGCATATGTGGGGAAAAACAAAATTCTCAATTTGGATGAGTAAAGTCCACAGTGCAAACCAATAGCATGTATCACGTATAAACAGATCACTAGTGATATTAAGTTTAGTTAGGCTCTTTGTAACGAACACTATCTTAGGTAGATCTATATGTGCAATTTCATGCAGAACTTTTGATTTGAAAGACTGATAGCTACACTAGATAAATCCAAACACATCACATAAGTGTATCAAATAATCAAATCAGTACACAGAAATTGAAGTGACGTCATTTTTATCTTTGCACAAGTGATTCATATAAGTGATGCTACTTAACAATCAATTATCTAGTAAAGAGCAAGCACATATTGTCAATTTATTAATGAACTTAATTTGCAAGATTCAGTTGGCAACTACTCAATTTATACTCCATAAATTTCTATAGATATACTTACCCAATAATACACTAGAAACCACTTTTAACTTTTTTTGTTAGACAATATACTCTAGGAAGCTCTATCATGATATTTAAGGATATATAATTTATGCAAATCATCAAAATTAATTTTTGTTAAGATAAATAATTTAAATTTAGTATAATTGTTTTGTTGATGTACGTTACAATCGTAGGACAAAGAATACAATAATTAATATTTAGAAATGTTGTTGTGTGATTTATTATGCCAGTTAAGTGCAAAACATCATACTCGTTTAGGTTTTAGTCTGATGAAACAATATGTTTACATGAATATTAAAGTTTGATATAAAATTTATTTATTTTTGATTTCGCCCCGGGACCCAAAATTTGCTTGGACCGGCCCTAAGATGGAGGTGGTGAAAAGGACAGGAGCTTTCGCGACCTGCGGCTCAACTGAACTGGACCGATTGTGTGGACCCTATCATGTGCTCTCTCTCATCTCGCCCTCTCTTTACTCTCCGATATGTTCCTGTGCCTGTGTACTGTGGCTAGCTTGGCGTTGGCGTCGGTGCACGCATGTCATTCCGTCACGTGCTCCCTCCAAACGGCCGGGGCAATGCTGCACATAATGGAGAGGGACGCTGCTTTTTCTGCCTCAACTCGGCCTACTGCTTGCAGGCGGTGGTGGGGGTACATCTGCCATGCCTTCACACTGTTCCTCGTGGCACGTACCATGTTCTCTTTCTGCGCTTGATAGCACAACGCTACTTTGGACATCCAATCTGTGGAGTGTCTCAAGTGCAAATATTTCGTGTGGTCTCGTTGCGACTTGGAGATGAGATGGATCGATAGATGAGGCCGGTCGGTTGGTTTAACCGCGGCGCGAGCCATGCCACCGTGCTTCGCAGGTGGCGTGGGTGGTACACAGCCGGCTTGCGTGTTGACCCTCCTGTTTGCTGCAGCAGGGAGGGCGGACTCCACTCCACCACGGCCAGGGGAAAGAAAAAGAGGAGCGAGGCCACCGGAGGACTGGATGGGAGAGACTGTGCGTCCACCGCGCCTCGGCAGCTACGGTCCAGCGCGCGGCCCATCTCGCAGTCTCCTCTGCGCGCTCTGCCTGCCCATACGCACGCATGACACCAACACCTGCCCCTCCTCTCTTGTGATTTGCGACTCCACTCCAGGCTGGCAATGCAACGAGACCGTCGACCATCAAGACCCGTCGATCAACACATTTTACTATTATTAAAGAAAAAATTGCACGTTACTCACATCGCGTGCAATCATTGTTCAAAGCAGCACATTACCCATGCATGCATTTTATTTTATCAAAGGCGAAATTGCACATGGATGCATACATGCATGGTGCCTCGGGGGCACCGTAGGCAAACCCACTTCCGCGCACTGCCTCTACAGCCTACATTGCCACACGGGCTCAATTCTAGCCTACCCACCTCTCTCTTTTTTTGCGGTTGTAGCTACTCGCGGAACCAGGTGAAGTGGAGAGTAAATTGTCAGAAGACGAACGAATACCGTGTAGCAACGGTTCACTGGAACGAAAAATTGGATGCGAAGACATGGATCAAAGCATATTTCAGTGATTCCTATGCCTCATTTTAAGATGATGGTTTATGGCTATCATTCTAGCTGAATATGGCCAGAGATGTCTTAATGGGTTAGTAGACTATGATTTGGTTGTAAACTCGGTTTGGGCTCTATGCCTCATTTAAAAAAAAGTGGGGCATGGGGGAAACCCCTTTCTATTAAAAAAATAAAATAAAATTCAGCGATTCCTCTAAATGTGACATCTTACTAAACAACAATTTCAAAGTTTTTCATAACATGTACTCCCTCCGTTCCTAATATAAGTTTTTTTAGAGAATGCACTAAATATAAGCTTTTTTAGAGAATGCACTACGTTCCTAAAAATACTTATATTTAGGAACGGAGGGAGTATATGTGTTGTTTGTTTTCTGTTATAAAGTCACTCGAATTATCATGTGAGTGTACTCTTTGCATAAGTGGCCTGAATTATCATGTGAGTGTACTCTTTGCATAAGTGACCTGAATTATCATGTGAGTGTGTTGTTTCTATAAGTCAAGCGAATTATCATCTTGGTGTACCTATCACATATAAGTAATGCTGCCTTTCCAGTATAAGTGACCTGACTTATCACATATAAGTACTGCTTGTCACATATAAGTTAAATGAGTTATCACATATAAGTACCTATTCTAAATATTAGTTAAGTACATTCACCCATCTACTACTAAACATTCCATCGTTTCAACATCAAACAGTATATCACGGTGTCTCAGCAGCACCGTAGCATCACTCATTACACATGTCCTACTTGCTAACAATGACAGCAAACATAATGGCAAACATGGGAAGATACATAGCAGTTGAAATCCCAGCATCCTATCCCTAGACAACAGTCTTCATGGCAAGATCCCAAATGACTGTCTTAGATATGCCTTCCCACCTCCTTTCAAAGTTTCAATCCACTCAACAATGTGCAAGCACCAGCACCTTGCAAAGATAAGGAACAACATAAATAGAAAACAATACGTGTGATTTTTGTCACTTAATAGTCCCCCATTGCAACAAAAATAACCTCTATTTGGCAACCTAATAACCTCTTACTCATGTCATCTCCCTGATTGCAAACACGATGAGCACGAAAGTTTTTTAGCGCACGAAAGTGGTGCGTACAACTCACCTGATTCACCCCATCATCTGAAGACATCAAATATTTTGGATGTAGTACTTGAACGAATAGAAGTACTCCTCACAATGAAGAACATGGTTTTCTGCCTCATACGAGATCATACTACGAAGCAGCCCTCTGTTTAATTCCGCACTGGGCAAGCGCGCTTAAAATCACCCGTTGTCACTGTTTAAACATTGCATTGCGTTGCAATTTGTTTTGTTACGAGGTACCATCACGACATGCATTCTTCCCATGACTGTTCGTTCAATCGAGAGAGGGAGAGGGAATATAGTATCACACTATCAGGGAAATAACATTTGGTTCCTGGGTGTATATACAATTGATATGGGATATTTTTAATAATTTAAACAAAAGTAAAAAAAATGCTTAGAAGTTGTTTTAGAATAAACTTGACTTTCTTTTATACTGGTATATAAATTTTCACCCAGAAAAACAGCGTTGAGTTCAGAGCAAAAAAACAAAAATTATTGCTACTATTGGTCACTATTCAAACTATTTTGCCCTTTTTTTTAAAAAAAGTCAGCTGGGGTTTTCTTTTTGTGGGAATTTTTTTACGGGTACAATGGAGTACTATTTTTTCAATGTAGGGTGTACATACACCTGTAGACCGAACGTTCCTATTGCTGAATCTATCCCTCCTCAGAAAATAAAAATATTTTAAAGTTGCCCCTACCACTACTCGCTTTTTCCTAACCGGGCTAACCCCTTTTCCATTCAACAGAAAAATAAAATTTCCTGAAACATATAGGGGATGTTAAAGATGGGATAGCGAGTTCAACACACTGCCATAAAACCGACTGAAATTTGCCATAGCGGAGCGAGCACTGTGGGGCCAAAACAGAGGCAACATCATAGCAGACTAGCCCAATTACAAGCTAGGATAACAGTGATAAAGTATCAAGTAGGGAAAGTATAAGCAAAAGCCACATCTAGCAAAATGAAACAAGCAGAATGAATTAAGCAGCAGATGGCGATCGAGCACCAACATGATCCTCCACAGAATGGCCAGCAGTTCGCCTCTCGCTCTCCTTCAACCGGCCTCGCTGACGCATCACAAATCCTCACCGTATGGCTGCTAATTAACTGAGCCGACATCTTTTTTTTCTTTTTTTTTTTGCGAATCAACTGAACTGACGTTAACCGGTTCTTCTTGTCTTGTGCATGCGTCCATAAATCATGCATGCATGCATGCATGGCTGCGCCGCCTCCCTATGAAGAACCGAACTCGACTGGCGACGGGCCCGCGTGCAGGCGCACTGCTCGTGTGGACCTTGCTGTGTCCGTAGCTCGCAGTCTCGCACAGACGGTTGGTTGTTGGTTGGTTTTGCCTTGGACGTCTGGATTTGCACGGACGGAACGGGCGGGCGTACGCTGGATCGGGTCGAGGTCGAGTAGATGATACCGGACCGCCGGCCAATGAGCGACGACGGATCCCTGGCCGGTCGACGGATTTGGTGGCCGGTGCGTCCAACGAACGTCGTCTCTCGCTCTCGCTCTCGCAGGCTGTGGCCAGTTTGGCCACGTGCTCCGTCCAGCCGGCCGGGGCAATGGAAGACGATTGCACGCAGCTGTTGCAAAAGGAAGGAAGTGGGGTGGAGACAACGCTGCGCCTGTGATCTCTGTTCCGGCCGGTACGTGCTCCTGTACCACACATACCTTGGCCGCTTCCGCCTGCCCTCTGAACCCAGCGCAGCGTCTCAGCCCAACTGACCGTGGACCCTGGTGATTGCAGGTGGTGGGGATGGATACAGCTGCCGTGCGCGCACTGTCCGTTCGTGTACCGGGGTCTCGGCCTTTCCCTCCGTTGCCCGCCTGTTCACAGGGAGACAAACAAACCCGACGCACATGAGATCGTATATGGCAGCAAAAATCTGTTAATAATTCGAATAGGATGATCGATGATCCAAGGCAAACTTAGAACAGGTTTGTTTTTGTAAATTTTGGGAATTATAAGAGACGTGGCAAGTTGGTGAGTAAACAAAACTTTTTTGAATTTCGCCTTGTCATTTGTCAAAACAATTGGCATGCAACTTTACAAAAAATTATCATTTGACAAAGAATACACTTTTTATCTTAAAAATGACATGTTTGACAACACACAAGAATTTCTGATTTTTTTTCATATCATTCCTCGAAAAATTGCCATATCATTTGACGAAAATGCCAAGTTAGTATCGTACATGCAAGATTATTATGGTAAGATCCGCATCCGCGAGTTCATGAATAGCTAGAGCTCAAACAGGGAGGAAATAAAGGCGCGCATTCGCGTGTTTCAGTTGCTAGTTTTTTTCGTGCGAGGTGTGGGATCGAGGAACAACAAATAACCCAGAAGATAAAGGGTTGAATTGTTGGGATCGAAGGCGAGGTGGGGTTTGATTGATTGGCAAAAAATTCGATGAATGCATGGAGGTCATCGATCGGTGGAGCCGTGGAGGAGTAAACGACATACCAACTCCCTTTTATTTTAAAAAAGTAAACATACGACATTGCCAACATGTACATGGCTACTTTTTCGGTTTCCTTTCAATGAAATGAAATCAGACGCCAATAGCCCTTGGAGGTGTCGACGGCCATGAAGGCCATGCCTACGATGTCACCATCCGTTACCTTGTGTAGTTTTTTTTTATTTCTTTAATTTTCAGTTGAACTCATTTGGTTTGCATGTAACATAATGAACTTGATTATATTCCGTTTAGTTTTCACAAATTTCATCCGCTTATTTAGCTATTCGTTTGAAATGCAGGAGTGTTTGCTGCCATGGTTGAATTCTCGGCTCCGCTAACGCTATCAGTGGATGTTGAGCTTGTCCATTTTGTTTGGACCGTGTTGAAGGTAACCTTACCATATGTATCATTTGAACTTGAGTGAGGTGCATCATTGGTTCTCGAACATTTCAAAGGTATCACGTAGGTTCTGAAGCTATGAAAATCATCGTTCAGGACCTTAAAATGCAATATGTGTTATCCAGGTCCTTGAACTATTTCAGTTGTGTCACATATGTACACAATTATTGCAGTTCAAGGATTTTTTATGACCTGGCACTTTTCATAGTTCGAGGACTTACATAACACGTCGAAAATAATTCGAGCAACTAGGATGTGCTTCACTCTTTGAAATTTGACCGTGGTCTCGTTTTACTACGCACGTACGCGAAAGCAGCTAGCGGATCGTTTCGTCCGCCCCAGAAGTTATTCTTAATCGCATCGCACGGAAAGCAGCCTCCAGATGTGGCTGATTTTCATGTTTTGACCCTTTTTTCAAAAGTTAAGCTAGATCTGACCTCGGTTCAGAAAAATTTCAGGATCTGACCCTTTTCCTACCGCCGGACTCCATAGCGGTAGGGTATACCAGCTTACCGCCGAGGTACCTGACGGTAGAAAAATTATCCACGTCAGCGCGACGCATCCATATTGCCAAACAGGCTGGCGGTAGCCTGTACAACCCTACCGCCAAGGTGTCCGACGATAGGTGTGTAGAGGCACTGTATCGTATACTTAATTTTTTTTTTCCGATAGGGCGTGCACCGCTATCGCCACTTTGGCGGTAGACTGGTATACCCTATCGTCAGCGGCGGAGACAGGCCCCAGGCAGCCCGGGCCGCTGCCTGGGGCGTGAGGCCACTTCCCTTTGTGCACCAAGGCTGCCTGGGACGGCTTGGGGCTTTGCCTGATCCTGGCGCCGCCACTGCCTATCGTGATGGACCCCGGCGGTAGAAAAAGAGTCAGATCCCGAAATGTTTTCAAATAGAGGCCAGATGTGGCTAAACTTTCACAGGAAGGTCAAAACACGAAATTTTGCCTTCAAATGTATGGGGTCAAAACACCAAATTTTCCCTCCAAATGTATGGATGTAGAGAGAAATAGACCGTCCCCTCAAAAAAAAAGAGAGAGAGAGAGAAATAGACCGGACTCGAAATAGACACGCTTTCGCGGCCGGTCCTGCTGTCTCGCTTCTTCTTGCCCTGTGCATGCGTCCATCCATGCATGCATGCATGCCTCTGCTGCGTCTCTACGAACCGAACTCGACTGGCGAGTGGCGACGGGCTGCTAGCCATTTCTCTTTCTGTATACACTCCGCCCTCTTCACATTCATCGTTCTGTCCGCAGCTAGCCGCGCCCCGTCGTCCTGTCCGCAGCTCGCAGCCCCGCACGGTCACTCGTTGGCTGTTGGTTGGTTTCGCTTTGCGCGTCTGGATTTGCACGGACGGAACGGACGGCCGTACGCCGGATCGGGTCGAGTAGATGGTATCGGACCGGACTGCCGGCGCTTGAACGACGACGGTTCCCAGGCCGGTCGACGGTGTCCCGACGGATTTTGTGGCCGGTGTGGTGCGTCGAACGAACGTCGTCTCTCGGTCTCGCAGGCCGTGGCTAGTGTTGGGATACAGCTAAAGCCGACGTGCGCGCACTGTTGGTTCGTGTACCGGGGCCTCAGCCTTTCCCCGTTGCCCACCTGTTCACTGGGAGACAAACAAACCAGAGGCAGATGAGGTCGTATATGGCAGCAAAATCTGTTTAGTTCCCCATGGACAAGCTCGCTCGTCTAGTTCGCATGGACACGGGTGATCGATCGATAGAGAGGGAGAAAGAGGTTGTGGTTCCAAATAGTTCCAGGCGCGTAGGAGCGTACGTACGTTGTGTGTTTCCCTGCTTAACATCCGGACAGGACAACGAAACTTTGGACACGAGAAATCCACGGCGGTGAAGCAAGTGCAGTAGAAACTCCAACGGTTTTCACTGATGAATTACTCAAACACAAAATATACATGAACAACGGGCAGCATAGCTGCTGGCTATAGATAGTATCACTGCTACTAGCACCACTACCCGATTAATCTGCCGATTGTTACTAATTAACTGAACTGAGATATACTACTAGCACAAAAGGAGTAGGCACACGTATATGCCATCGTCGTCTAGCGCCTCTGGTACGATCCGACGTACTCACCCGTCTCCGACTCGCGCGATCAGCACGGCCGATGCGCCGCCTATCAGTAGCCTGGCCCCTTCTGGCCGTGCTACGCCGGCGCCGTAGTAGCGGCCGTGGCCCTGAGCCGTAGCCTGCGCCGGAGGAGCGTACCCGTACGCGCGCCCAACCAGCAGCAGCCGGCGCGCACGCGTAGCAGGACGACGCCGACGCGGACGAGGACGGCGGCCACGGGTACGCCGCGCCGTAGCTCGATCCCAGCACCACCGGCGCTCCACCCGCCGCCGCCGAGGCCGCGCAATGGCCACCGTCCCATGATGCTGCGCCTGCCCCCGGTACTGATGATGCAGCTGCAGGTCGGCGAGCAGGGCCTGGACCGCGGCGGCGTCGACGGCCCGGGCGTCCTCCTTGCTGGGCGGGAAGATGAGGTCGACCTTCTTGCCGGTGGCCATGCGGAGGCCCTTGCGGAGCCGCTCGGGGTTCGCCGTGACCAGCACCCGCACCTCGCCCGTGGCCTAGGCCGCCGACTGATCCACCGCCCCTCCACCCCGGGTGCCAGCGTGAGGTCCCGCACCGCCGCGCGCAGCTTGTGCGTGCACCCGTGTCAGCGGCAGTGCATCGCCACCTTCAGCGCGAACTCCCGGAGCAAAAACTGGGTGGGAAGCGACGGAGCTCGCCGGGTACCCCGTCTGGTCCGACGTGACTGGCCTTTTTTTTGACGTGACAACTCACTGTGCTGTGCTAGCTCCTGCATGCACGCACCGACCGGCAGCACGCTCCAAATCCAATTCCAGTGAACGGAACACAGAATTGCACAAAAACTATTCTTCATTTTTCTTTTCCACTTTAGCTAGATGTAAGTCGCCTGAAAATTGAGTTTGGATCAGTCGATATTGTTGACCATTGATTCTGGCTTTAAGATTCGTGCTTTTATTTTTTAACTGGGTTGTTTCTGAGCTGGTTTGGGCTGTTGTTGTTTTGACTGACCCCATATTTGGGTCAGTAGATTTGCTACTGGGCTGAAGCCCATTAGTAATTCCCAGACCCCCCTTCTCTCCCTCTGTTCTTTTTATTATTTCTAGTTTTTTTTTATTTCTTCATTTGTCTGTTGTTTTTTAATTAGCAGGTTTTTCCTTTTTAGACATTATAGGAAAGTTAGATGAGTTAAATATATACACATGAATACTATGGAATATGTGCAAAAATCACACTGGTATATGATTGTTGTTGCATACTACAAAAAGCGCAATTTTAGTGCAAAGTTATGTACAAGTTCATTTTATTTAATTTTTTATTTATTATACATCTTCTTTAATAATAATATCAATGCCATTAATTCATGGGTATTATGAAAGTTAGTTATTTTGATTTTATTTGATTTAGTTATTATTTCATTTTCTTTCTTTTTAAGGTAATATTGATACCACTAATTCATTCCTTCTTAGGAAATTACTTTTTGCTAGAATTGCACCATTATATGTTTATTCTTGCATATATTAGAAAGCAAAAAAAATGGAAATCGTGTGCATATTTTTTCGCTGTTTGTTTCAGATTTTTTTTTATTTTATATCTTTTTAAAAGATAATACCAATGCCACCAACTCATCCTTCCTTATAAAACCTATTTTGATTTTTTTAGTTTCTATTTGATTTTTTCTCCTTAAATTGTAATACCCAAGCCACCAATACATTCTTTCTTAGAAAACTTTATTTCTTGATTTTTTATTGTTTTTTATTTAATGTTCTTTCTTCTTTAATGGTCATATTTTTATTTTTTATATTTTTATTTCATTTTGTTTCCTCTTAAAGCGTAATACCGGAGACAGTAATTCATTCTTTCTTCGAAAACTTTATTGGTTTGATTTTTTTTTAAGTTTTTACTTCATTTAATTTCTTCTTAAAGGTTAATACCAAAGCCACTAATTCATTATTTCTTAAATAAATTCAATATTTTGTTTTATTTTGTTTTCATTTCATTTTATTTCTTCTTTAATGTGAATACTAATGTCACTAATTCATTCCTTTTTAGGAAATTTCATTTTTGCGAAAAATGCACTATGATAAGCTTATACTTGTATCATATTTTTTTTTAAGGAAACTTCGTTATTTTGATTTTGTTTAGTTTTTATTTCATTTTATTTATTCTTTAAGGGTAAGACCAATGCCGATTTTGTTTTACTTTTTGTTTCATTTTCTTTCTTCTTAAAGGGTAATACCAAAGCCACTAATTCATTTTTTTCTTACAAACTTCATTACTTTGATTTTTTTTGTTTTTATTTCATTGTATTTCTTCTTTAATGTGAATACTAATGCCACTAATTCATTCCTCCTTAGGGAACTTCCATTTTTGCGAGAATTGCACAAATATATGCTTATTCTTGCATATTATAAAAAAAGCGCAATTTTTTTGATTATTTCTGTATATTTATTTTTATTTTTTAAGGGTAAGACCAATTTCACTAATTTATTCCTTCTTAGGTAACTTTTTTTTTGCAAAATTTGTAGTATTATATTTTTACTCTTGCATGTTATGAAAACCGCAATTTCCATGTATACTGTGTGCAAATTTTGTCATTCTTCGATTTAGTTTTTTTTACATTCTTTTCTTTTGAAGGGCAATACCAATGCCATCCAATTCATTCTTCTTTACAAAACTTATTACATAGGATTTTTATTTTATTATTTTTTTATTTTTTAAGGGTAATATCATTGCCACTATTTCATTTTCATGATTTCCTCGTTGTAGTACATGATCTACCAGTTCCTGACTAAGCGGACGGGGCCACTATTTCATTCGTCCATCTTGTTGTACGCAACAAAACGACGATTGACCGCTTGCATCTTCACCGCACGTACGCGTCCGCAACTAGCTACCTACTTGACGCACCTGAAAATGACTTTCTAGCGTTGTCAATGCCATGCATGGGAGGCTGGTCAGGTCGAAAAGAAATGATGGAAGTTAACCAGGAAAGAAGGCTAGGCACATGCATGCACACTCCTCATTTTTTTTCTCATGTCCAGTTACTTGCACGTGATTGGTGAAGAGGAAGAGAGAGAAAGAAAAGAATGAATAAAGAAAAAGAAAAGATGGTCCGGGGTGGGGTCGCATCCTACGTGACGGATAGACCGGGTGCGTCCGCGAGCCCTCGTATGCTTCCTATATTTGAGATGGATATGAGGGTTCGCGGACAGCCTGGACGTATAGGGATGATATGAGGGGTCCTGTTGGGGCACTTTTTTCCTTCTCTCTCCTGTCCGGTCACTGACCGGACGCGTCTGCGGGCGTATGAGGGGTCGTTTGAGGCGTCCGGTTGTAGATGCTCTAAGTCCACGTTCAGTACAAGCGCTATGTCGGCCGGGGCAGCGCACGGATGGGAAAGAAGAGCAAGCAGAAACCGAACGGACCTGATGCCGAACATGGCACTTGTGGCGCCGCCGAGTCCATGCCCGCCGGCCGCCGGAGCTCCGATGCTGCGCAGTCAAAGAGAAACCAAAGGGTTGGGATACGGGCCGTATGATAGGGGGCGGGCGAGAGGAGGAAACGGATGGTTACGTGAAGCCGTCACGGACTCAAGGTGCTCGCACAGGTGCGGGTCGCGCCGAGACCGGCCGGTCCGTTCACGCTGGATAGCGCGAGTGCCGGTGTACCCACGCTATGGAAAAGAAGTGAATGAGTATGGAATGGATGCGGGGGCGTAGGATGGAGGCAAGACAGACCGGCGCGTACCAGATGCCACGGGTGAGGCCAACCGAAAAGGGGACGCCTTTGCACATGCCGGCAGGGCCGGCCCATAGGCCGAGAAAAAGGGGCGACCGCCCGGCCCCAAGAGGGGAGGACCCGAACTAAAACTTATACTAGTAAACACTCTATAAGTATACATTACAAGTCGTATGGTTATTAAATGGATAAAATTAAGGCTCAATTTGCAGAAACGTAAGTTTACACCACATACTAATAAGTTTATATCACGCATAGGCGAATAAATCTGATTAGCGAAGGTGAGTTTAAATACACTAGTCTCTCTTTACGATGGATGTCTTATAGTAATGAAAATTATGATAAATAGATTTTAGTGTTTAAACCAATGCATAATTTTTAATTTGAAAAACGTATAGGACATCACAGTTGCACCAAATCAAACCAAGTGAATCTGAACGAGCATGTTAGGTAATTGGTTCATACGTAAAAGTATTATCAACAACAAATTTTATTCTTTGATGATTCTATTACTAAACCCAACTTGCAGGTCACTGACGTGGCTTGAGACTGCGTCGGTATTTCCCCAAAGAGGAAGGGATGATGCAGCACAGCGACGGTAAGTATTTCCCTCAGTTATGAAACCAACGTTATCGAACCAGTAGGAGGATCACCACCACCCAATAAGCAGCACATGCACACAAACAACAAATACTTGCAACCCGACGCGAAAAAGAGATTGTCAATCTCTCAACGATAAAAAGATAGATTATGTAGTGATAGATAGGAGAGATAGATCTCTCAAGAACACAAAATAGAAAAGACAAATAAAATATGCAGCAATATGTTTTTGGGTTTTTGGTTTTGTAGATCTGAAAATAAAGATGCAAAAAGATAGTTCTGAAAGTAATATGTTGGAAAAGTAGACCCGGGGGCCGTAGGGTTCACTAGTGGCTTCTCCCATGAGTAGCGCACGGTGGGTGAACAAATTACTGTTGGGCAATTGATAGAAAATCGAATAGTCATGAAGATATTCAAGGCGATGATCATTATATAGGCATCACGTCCAAGATAGGTAGACCGACTCCTGCCTGCATCTACCTCTATTACTCCACACATCGACCGCTATCCAGCATGCATCTAGTGTATTAAGTTCATGGAAAAACGGAGTAATGCAATAAGAACGATGACATGATGTAGACAAGATCTATTCATGTAGGAATAGACCTCATCTTGTTATCCTTAATAGCAACGATACATGCGTGTCTTGCTGCCCCTTCTGTCACTGGGAAAGAACACCGCAAGATCGAACCCATTACAAAGCACCTCTTCCCATGGCAAGAAAAATCGATCTAGTCGGCCTAACTAAACCAAAGATTCGAAGAAGAAATACGATGCTATAAGCAATCATGCATATAAGAGATCAAAGAAGACTCAAATAATATTCATGGATAGAAACTGATTATGAACTCAAAATTCATCGGATCCCAACAAACACACTGCAAAGTAGATCTCCAAGAGACCATTGTATTGAGAATCATAAGAGAGAGAGAGAGAGGAAGCCATCTAGCTACTGCCTACGGACCCGTAGGTCTATGGTGGACTACTCGCGCATCATCGGAGAGGCACCTATGAAGAAGATGAACCCCTCCGTGATGGTGTTTAGATTGGATCTCGCGGTTCTGGAACTTGCGGCGGCTGGAATTGTGTTTCGTCGACTCCCCTAGGGTTTTTGGAATATTTGGGCATTTATAGGCATCAGAGGCGGTGGAGAGGGGTCCCGAGGAGGGAACAACCCATCAGGGCGCGTCGGGGCCCCCCTGGCGCGCCCTGGTGGGTTGTGGTCTCCTCGGCCCACTTCTCCGACACTTCTTTGGCCCACTGAGTGTCTTCTGGTCCAGAAAAAATCTTCAAAAAGTTTCGTCGCGATTGGACTCCGTTTGATATTGATTTTCTGCGAAGTAAAAAATAAGCAAAAACAGCAACTGACACTTTGGCACTATGTCAATAGGTTAGTCCCAAAAAATGATATAAAGTTGTTATAAAATGATTGTAAAACATCCAAGAATGATAATATAACAGCATGGAACAAGCAAAAATTATAGATACGTTGGAGACGTATCAGCATCCCCAAGCTTAATTCCTACTCGTCCTCGAGTAGGTAAATGATAAAAACAGAATTTTTGATGTGGAATGCTGCCTAACATGTTCATCATATTTTTTTTATTTTGTATAGCATGTACATTTGTACTTGTAAATGATTCAAAGCAATAGTCTAGTTTTAACATAATGGCTTCAATACTCAAGCATGTCAACAAGCAACCATGTCTTTCAAAATATCAACACTAAAGAAAGTTATCCCTAGCCCATCATGCTCAATCATTGATCCATTCATGAAACACACTCAAATATTAGCTATACCCAATGCTCAAGTACGATCATAGTGCCTCCTAGTTGGTGCTTATAAGAGAAGATGCAGACTCAAAGTAAAAATAAAAATTGCATAAAGTAAATATTTTTTCTTTTTCATTTCGGGAATGGGCATCCCTATTACCGCCGCACTCTCGTGCAATGACAAGTGAATAAACACTCATCTTGAGAATAACACATCTAGCATGGAAAAATATTGGACACTCCCCACCGTTTCATGAGCGGTACGAGCACACAAAAGAGAAAAAATATTTTGAAAATTTAGAGATGGCACATACAAATTTGCTTGGAACGGCATGGAAATACCGCATATAGGTAGGTATGGTGGACTCATAAGGCAAAACTTGGTTTAAGGATTTTGGATGCACAAGTAGTATTTCTACTTAGTACAAATGGAGGCTAGCAAATAGATTGAGAAGCAACCAACCAAGAAACGAAAATTCACATAAGTGAGCATTGAGCATAACTAACACCGAATAATGCACCACAAGTAGGATGTAATTTCATTGCATAACTATTGACTTTCGTAGTTGCATAGGGAATCACAAACCTTAACATCAATATTCCTACTAAAGCGTAATTACTCACTAACATGACTCACATATTACTATCCTCATGTTTCAAAACTATTACAAGGAATCAAGTTTAATTTGCCCAATGATCTTCATGAAAGTTTTTATTATATCCTCCTTGGATATCTATCACTTTGGGACTAGTTTCATATACTGTCATTGCTTTTTGGCAAGCTCAAACAAATTTAAGTGAAGCACATGAGCATAAAAAATTCATCTCTCAAAAAGATATATGTGAAGCATGAGAGGATTTCTTCAAAATTTACTAACTCTCAAATTAATCTAAGTGAAGCATGAGAGTATTTCTACAAAAGTTTCCAAGCACACCGTGCTCAAAAAGATATAAGTGAAGCACTAGAGCAATTCTATAGCTCAAAAAAGTTTAAATGAAGCATAGAGAGCAATTCTAACAAATCATAGCATAATTTTGGCTCTCCCAAATAGGTGTGTACAGCAAGGATACAAGTGAAAAACAAACAAACAAAGCAAGCAAAGATACAAGACGCTCCAAGCAAAACTCATGATATGTGACGAATAAAAATATAGCTCCAAGTAAAATACCGATGGTTGTTAGAAGAAAGAGGGGATGCCACTCGGGGGCATCCCCAAGCTTAGTTGCTTGTTACTCTTTGGATATATCTTGGGGGTGCGGTAGCATCCCCAAGCTTAGGCTTTTATCACTCCTTATTCCTTCATCCATCGTGATCTCACCCAAAACTTGAAAATTTCAATCACACAAAACTCAACAAAATCTTCGTGAGTTCCGTTAGTATAATAAAGCAAATCACTACTTTAGGTGCTGTTGCAAACCCATTCATTTTTTATAATTGCATTATACCTACTGTATTTTAACTTTACCATGGTTCATACCCTTTAATATAACCCATAGATTCATCAAAACAAGCACACAATGCAACGAAAACAGAATCTATCTTAAAAACAGAACAGTCTATAGTAATCTATACTCTAACCATACTTCTGTAACTCTAAAAATTCTGAAACATTAGGGCAACGTAAGGAATTTGTATAGCAACACTGTGTTAAAATTTCAGCTCAAGATCACGTTCCAGCAAAAAATGAAAATTCATATACTGGACGCAAAGTTTCTGTTTCAGATTCAGCATCACTTCTACTCATCCTATGAATCATCCTAAAGGTTCTACTTGGCACAAACACTAAATAAACCATAAAAACACAATCATAACAGAGGCATAATTGCGTCAACACTCAAAAAAAGAAAGGAAAAAGCAAAAATTTATTTATTCATTGGGTTGCCTCTCAACAAGCGCTATCGTTTTACGCCCCTAGCTAGGCATAACGCATAGATTCAAGTATTGTCATCTTTGGTTTTCAACTCTTCAATCACACAACTGGATTTCTTCAAGGATTTAGCATGCATATTCTTAACGATAACACTCCTAGGAAGAAAACCAAAAAATTCATTCTTGTAAATAGGATCTCTTATGATTTCAACAAAGTCGGGATGAATACTAATCATTTTAAGATCTCCCTTGTGGCCACTAGCTGAGGCAACTTTGTTCTTAGTGACTTGCGTGGTCTTGCCAATTTTTATGGGAGTTTTCTAAATAGTTTTGATAGAAGAAAAATCCGAACCCAAATTACTAAAAATCTCTTCCAACTTATCAATACGGTAAGGACTTTCTTCTACCCTTTCGTTAACCACGGTTTCTTTTTCTTTTAGCAATTTAATGGCATCTCCCGTCTTAGCACCAATTTTATTAGCAAGATTATGCAATTTCTTATCCAAATCTTCAAGATGTTCTTTAGTAATCATCTTCTTTTCGATAGCATCTAATCTCTCCATAACATGTTCGAGAGTTAAAGTTGTTTCATTGATCATGATAGGTGGTGATCCCACTAAACTTCCCAAAGCATTAAAAGCATCCAAAGATGGACACATCAAGAAATTCCCACCGGTAGTCGTATCAAGGATGAATCTATACCAAGTGGTGATGCCCACATAAAAATTGCGAAGAAGAACAACGTTGATTGCTTATGGATAGATCTATTATGAGCATTGCAAATCCTATACCAAGCATATTTTAAGTTCTCCCCTCCCCTTTGCTTAAAATTAAGAACCACATTATCGTGAGTACACTCAATAAAGGAAGAACTAGCCATAATGACAAGGCAAGAGATCTGACGAGAAAAAGGCAAACGAAAAAGAGGGCGAATAAAACGGCAAATTGGTGAAGTGGGGGAGAGGAAAACGAGAGGCAAATGGCAAATAATGTAATTGCAAAGAGATGAGATTTGTGATTAGGAACCTGGTAGATGATGATGGAGTCCACTCGGCGCCTACGATAGGCACGTAGAAGAGACCGCGTCCTCCCCGGCAACGGCGCCAGAAATTCCTTTGACGTGGCTTGAGACTGCGTCGGTATTTCCCCAAAGAGGAAGGGATGATGCAGCACAGCGACGGTAAGTATTTCCCTCAGTTATGAAACCAAGGTTATCGAACCAGTAGGACGATCACCACCACCCAATAAGCAGCACCTGCACACAAACAACAAATACTTGCAACCCGACGCAAAAGAGAGGTTGTCAATCTCTCTTCGGTAAAAAGATAGATTAGGTAGTGATAGATAGGAGAGATAGATCTTTCAAGAACACAAAATAGAAAAGGCAAATAAAATATGCAGCAATATGTTTTTGGGTTTTTGGTTTTGTAGATCTGAAAATAAAGATGCAAAAAGATAGATCTGAAAGCAATATGTTGGAAAAGTAGACCCGGGGGCCGTAGGGTTCACTAGTGGCTTCTCTCATGAGTATAGCGCACGGTGGGTGAACAAATTACTGTTGGACAATTGATAGGAAATCGAATATTCATGAAGATATCCAAGGCGATGATCATTATATAGGCATCACGTCCAAGATAGGTAGACCGACCCCTGCCTGCATCTACCTCTATTACTCCACACATCGACCGCTATCCAGCATGCATCTAGTGTATTAAGTTCATGGAAAAACGGAGTAATGCAATAAGAACGATGACATGATGTAGACAAGATCTATTCATGTAGGAATAGACCCCATCTTGTTATCCTTAATAGCAACGATACATGTGTGTCTTGCTGCCCCTTCTGTCACTGGGAAAGAACACCGCAAGATCGAACCCATCACAAAGCACCTCTTCCCATGGCAAGAAAAATCGATCTAGTCGGCCTAACTAAACCAAAGATTCGAAAAAGAAATACGATGCTATAAGAAATCATGCATATAAAAGATCAAAGAAGACTCAAATAATATTCATGGATAGAAACTGATCATGAACTCAAAATTTATCGGATCCCAACAAACACACCGCAAAAGTTTACATTAAATAGATCTCCAAGAGACCATTGTATTGAGAATCATAAGAGAGAGAGAGAGGAAGCCATCTAGCTACTGCCTACGGACCCGTAGGTCTATGGTGGACTACTCACGCATCATCGGAGAGGCACCTATGAAGAAGATGAACCCCTCTATGATGGTGTTTTGATTGGATCTCGCGGTTCTGGAACTTGCGGCGGCTGGAATTGTGTTTCGTCGACTCTCATAGGGTTTTTGGAATATTTGGGCATTTATAGGCATCAGAGGCGGTGGAGAGGGGTCCCGAGGAGGGCACAACCCATCAGGGCGCGTCGGGCCCCCCTGGCCCGCCCTGGTGGGTTGTGGTCTCCTCGGCCCACTTCTCCGGTACTTCTTTGGCCCACTGGGTGTCTTCTAGTCCAGAAAAAATCTCCAAAAAGTTTCGTCGCGATTGGACTCCGTTTGGTATTGATTTTCTGCGAAGTAAAAAACAAGCAAAAACAGCAACTGGCACTTTGGCACTATGTCAATAGGTTAGTCCCAAAAAATGATATAAATTTGTTATAAAATAATCGTAAAACATCCAAGAATGATAATATAACAGCATGGAATAATAAAAAATTATAGATACGTTGGAGACGTATCAGTCACATTTTATTTGCCCTGGAAGTTTCCATTAATATCGCTGCCCAATATACACAAGAAACCACTATTAAAATATTTCTTAGTCTCCCCTCAATAATATATATTTCTTAGTGTGTATATGATTTAGATATCTCTACTATGATATTCAATAGTATTATAAGATATATAGACAGACACATAGATATCCAAATGTGTATGCACAACATCATTTATGTAATATTAGAGAATAAATTTGAAAAATTGTTTCAACAATAAATAAAAATTTAATACATCATAAATTTTTATTTTGTAGAATGAATAATTTCAGTTATATATATTACAATTGTATATTAATGAATAATATAACTATTATTTGGAAACATTCTTATGTGGCTATATAATAGAAAAATATATTAATTACATTTATAGGAAGGTACACTTATTTAAAACAAGTATAAAAGTTTAGTATGAAAACAATTGTTTACCTCGCTCCGGGCCTAGAAATTCTTTGGACCGTCTCTGTATGCCGGCGTCGTTGGCACCGAGCCCCACGCCCCGGTCGCTCGCAAGCTTCGTGTACAGAGACATGCCCGGCGCACCCATCCTGTCGCAATAAAAAGAAACAGGAACAGGTGAGTCCCCCTCCCGCGTCGACGAACGGAAGACAAGAAAGCACGAAGAAGCCTACCCGTGCTATAGCTCCTGCATGCATGCACTGACCGACAGCATGGTCCATTTCCAAGGAACGGAACACAGATGCAAAAGCAAATGAGTTAACCGTACAAAAAACTATTATTCATTTTCCTTCTCTTAAAAAAGACGGTACTGCTTCTCCGTGAAGCCGTCAAACATTGCCCTCGTCCTTGTTGGTTTTCCTATTAGTCAGACACCTGAAAAAAAATCGTTCGGTCAATTTTTGAGCCGAACAATTGTTACTTAGTTTTTTAGGGATAATTTTTACTTTAGTGTTTTTTGAGGAGTAATTGTTACTATAGTTTTTTTAGGGCAAACAAATAGTTGGTTCGTCATGTTCTATGGCACAGTTTCATTTTCGTGGACTCTATTTTTGGGCCAGATGTTTCCCTTTCTAGGCCTTTGATGAGACCCAGGGTGATGATTTCAGCCCGTTTTGTTGTTATCATTTTTGTTTTTTTGCGATGAAAAATAACTTACTCCTAGTTTGTGTGCATGTGTCTATTGTTTTTCTTTCTTGCGCGGGCCAGGATATGTGCCTACATGTGTACGTGGCATAAAAAAAGATGAGACAGGAAAAATGTCGCTCAATTGATTTGGCTTTTGATGCACGCTTTTGCTATTCTACGGGTGTCTGGTTTTATTTTCAATCTAGTTACTTTTTTTTGGTTTTCATATGTGTATTTTATTCTCTTTCTTAAGTCATTTTTTTCATGTGCATGTGTGTGCATGTGGATGTGGGGTGTGTGTACTTTTTTTTTTTGAAAATCACTCAAATCTTATTACCTAATTACCAGGTCCAGGAATTTCGTCCGACAGAAAATGAAGAATACAATCAGGGGGCTCAAAGTCCCAAACCTGACACAAATTATTACTAACTCCTTCCCTAGCCAGCACATGTGCAGCATTGTTTGCTGTCCTCCTCACCCAGCTCACCTTGTGTTCCTCCCTGGTGCTTAGCATCTCATTGACCTCCTGGATGACCTGCCCAACACTTGACAGATTCTTTTTTGGATCATTCAACATGGCTACTACAGACTTGCAGTCCATCTCAAATTCTCAATGTGTAAGAGTTGCACATTCTTCTCCACCGCAAGCTTCACTGCTAATCTGCATGCGAGGAGCTCGGCCACTTCAGGATTGGAGATCCTCTCAAAGACCTGATAACAAATCAAGATCCACCACGATAACTGGATCCCATATCAAGATCCACCACGATAACTGGATCCCAAGGAATGGATGTCTTCGGCCACTGGGCCAGGTTTACATTCCCACCCTCCACACCAAACCTTGTTGCAACAAATCCCTTCCGTGCAGAATACTCCTAAAGGTGTAGGATCCACTAGACGGACATGTTGCATTCAGAATGTTGCCCTCCTTGTAATATCTAGCTTGAAGGACCCGGGCACACAATGATGTTGGAACCTGCAATAGGCGCCATGCCTGTTTAGCGAGGAGGGCCTGATTAAAAGCTTCTGGATCCCTGAACCCAAGCCCACCTTCGTGTTTCCTCGTACACATTTTGTCCCAAGCAATCCAGTGCACCCTTTTCTCACCATCTGCTTCACCCCACCAAAAGTTTGACGAGATAGTGGACAGGTTCCGGCACATTTTCTTTGTGAGATGAAAACAGCTCATGGTGAAAGTAGGTGTGGATTGTAGGACCGATTTAACCAGCACCTCTTTAGCTGCCTTGGACAGACCTTGGCCTTTCCAACCAATCACCTTTCCTTTTGCACTCTCATTGACTTGTTTGAAGGTACCATCTTTAGATCTACCGACAACAGTGGGAAGCCCAAGATACCTTTCACTAAGGGCCTCCGAATCAATGTCAATGATACCCTTGAGATTACCTTTCTCCTCCTCTTTCGTCCCTTTACCAAAGAAGATAGATGATTTTTGTAAGTTTACTTTTTGTCCCGAGGCCATCTCATAGTCCCTCAAAATTGTACGTAGTGCTTCAAAGTTCCGTCGAGATCCCTCCAAAAACACAATACTATCATCGGCAAATAAAAGATGAGTCACCACGGGGCCAGTGCTCCCAAATGACACTCCCTTAATATCCTCCATTCGCTGTGCATTCTTGAGTAAGGCAGAAAAACCCTCAACACAAAATAAGAAGAGGTATGGAGAGAGGGGATCTCCCTGCCTTAGCCCTCGGGATGGAGTAAACCTGCGAGAAACACCTCCATTCAGCCTCACAGAGAACCTTGCCGTGGAAACACATCGCATAACCATACATATCCACTCCTCCGCAAAGCCAAACCGTAGCAGCATCTGCTCTAGAAATATCCATTCTACCCTATCGTACGCCTTCATCATGTCCAACTTGACCGCACATAGTGCCTTCTTTCTCTTCCTTGTTCGGATGGCATGCACACACTCATAAGCAATAAGTACGTTGTCCGTGATCAGCCTCCCTGGTACAAAAGCGCTTTGTTCTTCTGAGATCAACACCGGCAACACACCTTTTAATCTATTTGCCAAGACTTTGGCTGCAATTTTGTATAACACATTATAGAAGCTGATTGGACGAAACTGAGAAAGTAACTCCGGTGAGTTAACCTTCGGGATTAACACTAGGACAGTGTCATTAAAGCTCTCTGGCATTGCCACTCCGTTTAGAAAATCCTTCACCGCTTTGCACACCTCGTCCTTCACCAACTCCCAGTGGCATTGGTAGAACATGGCTGGGAGCCCATCCGGGCCAGGGGCCTTCGTAGGTCCCATTTGAAAAAGTGCCTTCTCAACTTCCTCATTTGAGACCGGTGAAATCAGCTTCATGTTCATCTCATCCGTAACCAAGCTATCAATATGCTGCAGCACCCGATCCATCTCCGTCGAGCCCCCTGCCTTGAACAGATTCTCATAGAAATTAGCAGCCAACTCTCTCATGTCGTCATTAGTGGTGCACTTTGACCCGTCCTCTCTGAGCAAAGCTCGAACTGTGTTTTTCCTCTTCCTATGAGATGCTCTGTTCTGGAAATACTTAGTATTTTGATCACCCCATTTGAGCCAATCAATCCTTGAGCGTTGCTTATAATATATCTCCTCCCGTTCATACATGTCGTGGAGCTGATCCTCAATATCCTTGACCTCCTGCATGTATCCGGTGTGCAAAGACCTTACCTTTGCGTCCAACAGCTGCGCTTTTAGATTTTTTATTTGTCTCCGAATAGACCCAAACACCTCCCGGCTCCGGTGTACTTGTATGTGTACATTCTCGTATGTGTGCACACGTGCATGCGTTTGTGTGCGCGCATGCGTGATGTGTGTGTTTCACACACGATATCAATATGAGATGCAATTTATTTTCGACCTGGTTGTGTATGCACGTTTTGAGGTGATATTATCTCACATCAGTAAGATAATTGATATTCAACGTACACATGCAAGTAATTTATAATATATGTGGAAATTACTTTGGAGTCCGAAGATTCACATTATTACATATTTATTCTTGAATATTGTAAAAGGTGCAACGTTTTGTTCAAATGTGAGCATTTTTTTTACTTCTTTGTTTTTTATTTATCATTTTCTTTTTTCATTTAGCTACGGCAATACCAATCCTTTTAATTCATTCTTCCTTAGAAATTATTTTGTTTCTTTTGTTTTACATTTAAAGTTGTTTTTGGATTCGATCAGTGCTTTTGCTATTCTACGGGTGGGGCTTTTCCAATCTAGTTACCTTTTTTATGTGTCTATGCCTTCCTTTTTAAGTCATTTTTATTTATTTTTCATGTGTATGTGTCCGCATGTGGATGTAGGGCTTGTGTGTGCTTTTGAGGAGGTAAAACCCTATGTCCTGCTTCTTATATATTGATTGTGGTGCGGTACAAAAGTACATATTAATCTACCTCGAGATCGTATGAAGTTGTTCTAAGCTCTTCTTGCGAATGTGTCTCTACAGACCTAACCCCACGACTTATATAGATGCCCGGGATACCTAGGGTTTACAAATGGTCGGTTGTGATTAAGCCGATCCTCCGAATACGCTTGAAGCGTACGCCAAGCCTCCAGGAGATCTTCACCTTGATTACACCCGACAAATGAGCCAGCATGGCCCATTCTCCCATCTTCAGCAGGTCCTCGGCTTGGTCCATAGCTAGTGGGCCAACGTGACAAGTACCCCCTAATCCAGGACTCAACACTTTCGCCCTCTAAGTGGAAATCCAGCAACAAGCCATCACTAGGCGGACGAACTCGACTTCATTAAATAAGTAAATATCCCCCATGTTTATATTGGAAGTACATAGTTGTAGAAATTGGGGATTATGATTAGGGTTTCCTGATTTGGGAAATTTCATTCGTTGCTGTAGTTTGGCGAATGAAGTTTGGGACGTTAGGATTCATTTTGATGCATGTGACAATCTGGAGAGGAGACTTTGTTGTTTAGATATGAGGTATTTAAACGTGGTAGCACTAGTTGACCCATAAGGCTATGGTATGAGAGATTCAATGTACTATATCAAGCAAGAGAACATATGAATGGAAGGACTAGGATTAATGGATAAAAATACAATGGTGGGGCAAATGCTACAACAATATGAGTCTAGTAGAATGTTGAACTTGGTTGTAATGAGGGGCAGAGTTGTAGTTGTTAAACCCGTTACCGTAGAAAAGGGAGTTGGTAGTCTAGGAGATCAATTAGCATCATTTTTTCATGAAGAACCAGTTATGTATGAGCCGACTGAGCTTATTGTGTATTATGTTAATGATTAAGGACTTGTTTTTTGAAGTCAGTGCAAGTCTAGTTCTCAGACTTGTCTCAAACCGCATAATCCTTATTTTGCACCAAGAAAGCATGAGTGTTCAAAAGCACATGATGGAAGGGACTATGGAAGGTGATGAAGAAAACTTTGAAAATGTAAGTGAGAAAGGATTTGATTAAGATGAATCATATAACAATTTATATTATGATACGGGGGCCGGGAGTACCAAACAGAACATCATGACAAAATGAGGACAACCGAACAGGGAGAGTTAGATGAGAAACTTGTATTTGTAATGTCATTCATAAACCATTGCTAAAACCTTGGCTAATAAGTTAAAACCTCGTGCCCCTGATTATATTCATTCATCTCAACAAGCTTTATTAAGGGTACGAGGATTACCAATAACACTAATGTAGCTCAAGAACGCATCCATTCTTTTACTCTGAATTCCTGGAAAACACATGCCTTGATGCTTAAGATTGATTTAGCTAAAGCATTCTATCGTTCGGAGTGGAGCTTCCTCATCTCGGCGCTTGCACGTAAAGGGTTGCATGAAGATTTCATCAATCTCATCTATGACTGCATAGCCACTCTTACTTTATCTGTCATCAAATGGTCAGTCCCATGCTAGATTTGTGAACGACAAAGGTGTTAGACGAGGGACAACCCCTTTCTCCCTACTTGTTTGTCCCGGACATAAATGAATTGTCCATTTCTTTTAACCAAGTTATCCCTCATTCATTCCCTCATGTTTGTCGATGTCTCTATTCCAAAAGGCACTGTCACGAGCCATCTAATTCAAACTTTTTGCAACAATTCTCGCCACATCCAAAGCTGAACAAATCTAGAATTCTGTTCAACAAGTGTGTCAGTAACAATACTAGGAAACCATAAAAAACTTTCATCCTCACACCATAGATCATAACACTATTCATCTAGAACACCCTCATTCTCCTAGCCAAAGACATATCCACAACTTATAATTTCATCATCGACGAGTTTAGAGCAAAACATTCAGGTTACAAAGCAAACAAACTCTCCCATGTGACAAGACTCACTATGATTAACACGGTTTTTCGCTTTCATCCTTGTGTATTACATGTCCAATTTCATTTCCCCCCTAAAAAAATCTTAGCTAAATCACAACCATCATTAGGATTTTTTGATGGACGGGGGTGAGAGAGGAAACAAACTCTAGACCATTTGCCTCAGATCTTGGAAAGATATTTGCTCCTCAAAGGTTGAAAGAGGCATTGGAATAGAAAAGATGTGAGACACTAATCGGAGTTCAATTCTCTTCGATGCCTCGAGAATTGCAGACAATCCTAATAGTCATATTCCATAGTTCTCAAGTCCAAATATTACGCAGGCACCTCTTTTTTGAAAGCTAAACAAGACATTCTCAAATATGCTTTTTGGACTACTATCCTCAAACTAGCCCTATTAAACAATTCTTTCAATCATCTTGTAGATGGCAATATTTTTCTTTGAAGCAATCCTTGGTACAATTCTTGGGATTCTATTCGTGACCATCTTATCATTCAACCAAGAGGTTATGTCTATCCAGCTTTAGTCAATGACCTTTGGCTTCCGAACCAGAAACAATGGAACAATCATATGATTGACACTCTCTTTGGTTCCCACACAACCTGTGTTATGAAACAAACTCCCATCATTCATCAAGAGGGTGAAGATATAATGTATTAGAAACTAATTCCTACTGGAAAATTTACTTCCAAAAGTGCATATAGGCTCTGTCTGCACGCAATGCAGGAAGGAGGGCCCCAACCTAGAGTTATCTCTACCAATTCCAAGGAGCTTTTGAAACATATTTGGAAAGAAAAGGACTTAGCTCCTAGATCCAAGCCTTTGCTTGGAGCTAATAAGAAAGGCTCTTCCAATAGGTAAGAGAGCAGGTAAATATTCCAAACACATTAGTAATTTATGCTCCAAATGCGATTTAGACAAGGATGAAATGCATATTATGTTTCTCTGTCCTTATGCTAGAGCTACCTAGTTCGCTCATCCTTGGTGTCCCAAAATAAATGATTTTCTCAAAACCACAACTCTCTTACTATCACTCGTCACTTTCTTATGTCTAATCACTCACATGCTTCTCAAAGGAACATCTTCACTTTTATGGGTGTCTTTGGAAATATTGAAATTGCAGGTTAATGGTCATCCGTGAAGTTGGGGTCACTAGCTTCGGTGTCGCAGGAGTGACAATTTGTAGGGCCTTCGTGGTGATTTGACTCTGCTTTTCTTTAATTAACTAAACAATTCTCTTTCGTATGTATTGTAATATTAGTATGGACTTTGTTTGTAGAGGCCAATACATTAGTGGTACATGAAGCGTGTGATGTCTGCTTTGATGCCTCTAGTTGAAAAATAGCGAATGAGTGCCAAAACTTGCGTTAATGTGCAAATATGACGAACCCGTCTGTAGCTGTCAAGTGAGCTAACATGGCACGTATTCTCGACCATAGGCCTTTAACCATGCCCGTCTGGCCCGTGTGGATCTCACCTGTCCGCATGTTACATAAATATCTCATTGCAAATATGTGGATCCTGCTTGTCAGGATGTAGGGTAGGGGTGAAGAAATGCAACGAAAAGGGGAACGAAAAGGGGTTCGTAACAGGGATCTTAGCTACCACACAAGCACAATCTGTGACCCACTTTTGAAGCGAACCTTGCATACTTCCTCACAATATGACCGTCTTTTCGTCTTATACGAAAGGTCAATTTGTTTTGGCATGAATCGTCCTAGGCTGTAAGTATGTAGTGCCTCTGTTGATGGTCATCTGCGGTGAAGTTGGGGTTGCTGCCTCCGTAGTGATTTTCATTTTGCATTTTCTAATTCCCAAATTATAAGTGTCACACGTTAGGAGCATGACACTCCGACCCTGATGTTTTCCGATGGCAATTTCAGTACGCAGGGATGACAAATTTCAACGATACACGGTAAGTTTCTGTCAAAAATAAGCTGAAGCAGGAAAGTTGTCATGGTTGATAACTAACGTTGGCATCCTCGCGTCACTAAACTTGTCATAAAAACGTTTGGAGTTGCTATGTGCTCGTGTCACACGTCGGTGTCCTTCTATTTCTAATGAACTAAACAATTATCTTTACGTGTGTGTTGTATTATCAACAGTCGGCAGCTAATTTTTTTTAATGTGCGGAAGCCTCTCTTGTGTGGATTTTGTTTGCACTATGGTACGGTGGCGGAGAAGAAGATACCGTGCAGAGATGCCTCCGAGGCCCGGGCGACAGATTCCGTTACGGCAGCCTCCAAAATCCGGCGAGTCGCCGTCGTCGTCGTCGTCGTTTCGTATCCGTTAGCAACAACAACTGACGGAGCACCCAACCCCACGTCCACCCCCCTTCCTTTCTTCCCCCCTCCGCTCTCCACGCACGCACCTCACCTCATCCCCTCTCCCCCCTGCTCCGACACAGCGGCAGCGTCCACCCCATGCCGCTGCCGCTGCACCCCTGCTGCGCGGCCAGCGCCGCGGCGACGCCCGCCATGGCCACCACCGCCGGCAGCGTTTCCTCCTCAGCCGCCGCCCCGCCGTTCGGCCGGTTCAGCGGCTCCGGCCAGAGCCGCCTCCGCCTCGCCCCCGCCGCCAGCCGGCGTAATAGCCCGCTCCTTCTCTGCTCCGCGTCCGGCGGTGACGGGCCCGACAAGGTTCTTGAGGAGCAGAGGAAGCGCCGGGCCGAGCTCACCGCCCGCATTTCCTCCGGCGAGTTCACCGCTCAGGGCCCCGGGTCAGTCAGTTCCCCGGCCAATCCCTTATCCTGTCCACGCGTTTCTTTCTCCTCCTGTAGCTCCGGTGCTGATTGGATTAGGCGCGGTGCTTGAATTGTTCTGTTCAGATGGCTCGCGCCCGTCGCGGCGAGGCTGGCCAAGCTGGGCCCGCCGGGGGAGCTCGCGGCCGGGCTGCTCACCAAGGTAGCGGGCGGCGCGCGCAGAGGTCCGGAGCTGCCGCAGGCGGTCGGGTCGCTGGCTTCCGTCGCCGGGGAGGCCTTCTTCCTGCCGCTCTACGACCTCTTCCTCACCTACGGCGGTGTCTTCCGCCTCAACTTCGGGCCCAAGGTGAGCGAGCCATCCATCGAATTGCCCCCAAAATTGCAGTCTTCTGAACCCTGCCATGCTGCTAATGCCCTGTACCTTTTCTTCTTCCTCTTCCAGTCTTTCCTCATCGTCTCTGATCCGGATGTAGCTAAGCATATCCTGAGGGACAACTCCAAGGCTTATTCCAAGGTTTGGTTCTGAATTTGGTTCTACTCATTTCCAAACAGTTGAGAAATGTTTCAAAAGGCTTCAGAAATGAGTAGCATGATGTTTGATTCAGTCCTGGTTTGATCATGGTGGGTGCAGGGCATCCTTGCGGAAATATTGGAGTTTGTGATGGGCACAGGTCTGATCCCGGCTGATGGGGAGGTCTGGCGTGTTCGACGGCGTGCCATTGTACCAGCATTGCATCAGAAGGTTCTAGCTTCCTACTCACAATCAACGTTTTGTTTGTATTGCTTTCTTTCTAGTGTGGTTTTACTCACTTGAATATTGTGTTCGACAGTATGTGACAGCGATGATAGGTCTCTTCGGAAACGCTTCAGACCGGCTCTGCCAGAAGCTCGACAAGGCGGCTTCGGACGGGGAGGATGTGGAGATGGAATCTCTCTTCTCTCGACTAACGTTGGATGTCATTGGGAAGGCAGTGTTCAATTATGATTTTGATTCATTATCTTACGATAATGGAATAGTTGAGGTTATTGTTCAGATTTTGTCATGTTCCTGAGCACATTCTGAAATTTCATTTGCCGATATTTCTTATTTTCTGTAAAGCTTACCATTTTGGTTTGCCGGTTCATGATCAGGCTGTGTATGTAACCCTACGGGAAGCAGAAATGCGGAGTACATCTCCTATTCCAACTTGGGAAATACCCATATGGAAAGACATCTCCCCTAGGCAGAGGAAGGTCAATGAAGCGCTTGCACTGATAAATAATATTCTTGATGAACTGATTGCTACATGCAAGGTAATCCTTTTCTTATACTTTGATGTTAGTAATTGTGTTTCGGAAAACCATGACACTAGGACTTCTACTGCAGAGGATGGTAGATGAAGAAGACCTGCAGTTTCATGAGGAATACATGAATGAGAAAGATCCTAGTATTCTTCACTTTCTATTGGCATCTGGAGATGATGTATGAGACAGCTTCACTTGCAAAGTCTTTTAGATATTTGAACTTTCTGATATTCACATTGCTTCATTGTTCAATCCATCTACCTTAGGTGTCCAGCAAGCAGCTCCGTGATGATCTGATGACAATGCTCATAGCTGGCCATGAGACCTCTGCGGCAGTCTTGACATGGACATTTTATCTTCTATCTAAGGTGCGATACTGCCAATAACTCAAAACTCAATGTTGTAGATGTTGTGTCGTTCATCATCTTTACTTATTCTCATTGTGTTTTCTATTGCTAACTTGCAGTATCCGAACGTAATGTCCAAGCTCCAAGCTGAGGTAGACTCAACTTTTATCATTTATGTGGGTTCTCCATGTAGGTTCGTTTCTGAATCGTAAAAATGCCAATTAACTTTTCTTTGCTCAATTATCCACAGGCTGATGCTGTTCTAGGAGATGGTTTACCAACAATTGATGATGTGAAGAAACTTAAGTATACTACTCGAGTTATTAATGAAGTAAGTACCAAAAAGTGTTACCTTGCCAGATAATGAGTTTCGTCATTGAATGATAATAGCATTGCTGTTGTTGCAGTCTTTGAGACTATATCCACAGCCGCCAGTTTTAATTCGCCGCTCCCTTGAGGATGATATGCTAGGGGAGTACCCGATTGGCAAGTAAGCATTTTCCAGCAGAATTCCATCTGTTAAGTCACTAAAGAAAAGGCTAGCTTAGTCTCTAGTCAAGTGTAAGGAGTAAGGACTGTTTATTAGTTTGTCACAAAACCACCTTGATTACCATGGGAGTTCTACTCCTTTTGTCTTATTTGGGATTTTCCACATCTTTTCCCTTATTTAGATACTCGTGTGAGTAACATTAGGGTGTTCCAGCATTTTCCCAGTCTTGTGCAGACTATTTTACTCATCATATTCTGTTTTCTGCTTTGTCCTTATGGTGTTGCTGGTAGCGAAGTTTGTTTAGTTGTTCTTGTTGGGTATTTGTATGTGTGATACTGTTTATTTATATTTGTCATTTCCATGGAAAGATAAACTTCCGTAGTTCTGAAAATATATATTGTTCTTCTCAAGGGGAGAAGACATTTTTATATCCATCTGGAACCTTCATCGCTGCCCAAAGCATTGGGATGACGCGGATGTTTTCAATCCAGAAAGGTGGCCTTTGGACGGACCAAATCCAAATGAGACAAACCAAAAATTCAGGTTCCATCCCTATTACTATAATAAAATGCTTCTGGGATGCTCACTCCAGTTATCAAGTTTAATACTAGTTGTTTCTACTTTCTGTTGCAAGAATTGACCTTTGAAAGTTGGAATATGCTTAATTGCTCATTATAGCTATATTTCTTCTTGTTGTCAGAATATTTGTTTTTAGAAAATGTGTCAGAAGAAAATATATACCTTTAGATTAATGAGTGAATGACCAAAGTGGGTCATTGGATGCACAAACTTGTTGATTTTTATTTTCTACTATGATGCAACATCTAACCTGGCACTTGTGATTCTTATTAATTAATAAAGTACTTATACTGACATCAATGACACAGCTCCAAAATAGATGTCCTCAGATTGGTGCAGTCAAACTTTTCAGCCACTGATAGTTATAAAATTATTTAGAAAATGGTTCAAATGACAAATATAGTTAGAAAAATGGGTCAAATGTCTGTACAGGAGACCGTGTCAATGCCCAATACTATATATATTTTTCTATAGTAGTGGCACACTAGCACATAGCCACAACCCTGTGATTTGCTGAAGGTATTCGGACAGTAATACGGAATATAGTTAGGTGAATCTTATTGAGGGTGAACAGTGATGCAGAGATAAATGGGATGAACTAAACTTATCTAAATTTATGTTTAATGGAATAAAAATTCGTATCCATGATAATCATGTTAAAATGCTACTCCAATGAGCAACAGGAAATCACACTTCTGATCAAACAAAGCAGCAATTATTTGTCACCTTAAGATTTTACCAAAAGCAATAAGCCATCATACTTAAACATCTTCTGTTGCATTTTTTGTGACCATGTTGTTGCTTTATAAGTATCCCAAAAAAGATTCACACACGTGTCCAATAACCATTGGATACTATGAAGCAAAATGTATTAGAAACTGTAGCTTTTTATAGACTGGTAGGATTATGTGTCATAATTTTATTACCACCTGTAATAATCAGTAAATACGTTAGCAACAGATCCCTTTTTAGGACCAAGGAAGATCAAAGGTGTAGATGACTATTTCCTTAACGGGAGATATATTAGTGGAGTTTTTTTTTTGTATTCTTTAGTGTTATGGGTGATAAATTATAATGGTCATGTGATACATTTCTAAGAGTATGGACTATGTGGTATCTTCAGCTGCAATGAATCTAACAATTTGAAATATTACGGTTGGTTGGTGCAACGGCATATTGGTTGATAAAGAAGTGACGGGTCACCATTTTAGTAGATAAAAGTCGTCTTCTAAGCATCCCACTGAAACTCGAAATTAGTAAAAAATGGAATACAGTTACGTTCTTGTGTTTTTTTGGCTTCTGGTTCTCTGTGTCACGATATTCTGTTACTTACATCAGCACCATTATTACTGTGGTATTCATATCTGTCTTATGATAGCACATACTTCAGATAAACGACAACAACAGCAAAACCTTGTGATCGTAGTTGTTATTGTCAGAATCTTAGAGATCCATTGTGTGACTGCGGTAGCTTTCCTTAAGAATAGTTGTGGCATCTACACTGTTTATATAATGCCTAACAAACCTGCTGTAAGTTACAACTCAATTGTATTCATATAATCTTGTTGAATTTTCAGTTACTTGCCATTTGGTGGCGGACCAAGGAAATGTGTAGGTGATATGTTTGCTACTTTTGAGGTAATCCATTTTTATTATTTGGGGTTTGCAGCTGATAATATCGAAATAGCATTTTGCGATTTCATGAACTTTACTGGTTATTAGTAATTTGACTTAGTCGTATTAAGGGCTTCTTTTTTCGGCTTCTTGGGATATGAGACTTTTTTTTTGTAAAAACGAAGATTTGTTGCTATCCCAGCCTATGCGCCAAGAGGATGCACTGCCCACTCATAGTCATTTGTTCCGTGACTATTGGGAGAATCACTTTACATTCTGCAATTTCTGTGCAGACTGTGGTAGCAACAGCAATGCTTGTCAAGCGATTTGATTTTCAGATGGCTCCAGGAGCACCTCCAGTATGTTTCCCACCAGCTTTCTGATTCATCATAGCTGATAAAATGTATTTATCATAGCTCTTTTGTAGGTCGAGATGACAACCGGAGCAACAATTCACACAACCAAGGGGTTGAACATGACTGTTACTCGGAGGATACAGCCACCTGTAATTCCAAACTTACAGATGAAAATCGTTTCCGATTCAGAAGGAAGCACAAGTTCTACTGCGCCAGTGGCTGTCTCTACTGCTAGTATTGCATCTGGAGAAGACCAACAAGTAGAGGTGTCGACAAGTCAAGTGTGATTTATCATTTTTGATGCTCAGATTGCAATGAGATACATAATGAGTACGTTCTCATCTCAGTTCTACTTGGAAATTTAAATAGTTACAGTCCCTTCACATTTGAATTGGTTATATTCTCTGGTATGGGCATTCATTGGCCCTTTCCCTCATTTCTCTTGCATTGTCCTGCTGTAGTTTTCGTATGGCACACTTCATTTACCTGAAGTGCTCAAAGATGTCGTATGTCCAATAAATAAAGGCACTGCTTTTTCTTCAATAAATGAAGTGCTCAAAGGCATATAGTCGTTGTCTGTTGAGTGTCTAGGGCAAAGGAACTTCGTTTGCAGTCATATATTTTATTTAGGAAATTGCATCGTGATATACATCTTTGGTGATAAAACTATTGTACTGCCTCTGGAAACCATATGCTATATCATTATTGTTATGAACACCCGTGGCAGCATCTAATTAAATTTTATGATCAATTTGGGCATACCCTTTTTTAAGCATATTCTCTCCATTCTTCTGAAATACTACTATGTTTTTCTTGCTGTGGAATTTGGTAGACATTGCTCATGGAAACATTTTCATGCGCAGACACCACAGTATGGTACAGAGCAGAAGCTTCCTGGGGTGCTTCTTTGCAAGGAAAAGCTCAGGCTTATTTTTGTGATTCAGGCTACAACACTTTTACAAGACTATAGATCTGCCTGCTACTCAAAAGTACCATGGACACACATATTTACAAATCCACAAGTACCGGGCATGGACTCCTGCACCTCTAAAACTTCAGCATGGCCTCCAACGCGCGAAGAACGTCATCGCGGGTAACTATACCTGTTAGCAGTGTTTAGAATATTCCATTAAGCTTGAAACATACCCCAAACAATAGTCGATGTTAAGGGGATGATACAGATCTAGTAGTATATATAAGTCATTTGCTGCTGGTTTTGTCGCATTTTCTGTTACTCACCTATTACTTGATTGTCCTGGTTTACTATCGGTAATCTGTGGATCTTCTTCTTGAGCATCAGAGCTGCGGCATCTGTTGGCATCACACAATTGCGTACTGTTAAGTAACTGGAAAAGAATATGGAAAAAAAATGATGAGTGGAAATAAGAATTACCGGTCACTGTTTTATCGCATGATAGCGTGATTGCTGGAGATGTCATCACGTCTGCAATCTTCGTCCTTGACTGTTGCAACAAATAGGAACTAGATTAGCAAACACAAGATGGTGATATTGTTGTGGTAGCAACTTGTATATGTGGGTGGGGTGTGTTTTCTTTTTCTGTCATTTTTTTTCTTCTTCTTCTGCCGGCCCCGAAAGGCGAAAGGCAGCAAGAGTTGTGTGTAGAACAGACGAAGAGAGAAGGGGGAGGAGCTGAGCTGACCCCATGTGAAGCCCTCGCGCAATCGCTCTTGACGACGACCCCGACACATCGGCGGGCGCTGTCGACAACCGGGAGGCCTGACACAAGCTGGAAGTGGCCTTCAACCTCCACCAGCATCTGGTCCGCTGTGGCCATCAGCACTGGCGTCGACATGGCCTCGCGCAGGAACGCCCCTCGCTGCAGCAACCAACCAACCAAGTACAAAGTCAAGCAAGGAATCAAGAAGAAGAAGAAGAAGCATAAGAGAAGAGATGACAGAGACTACAAGATCAGCAGGAAGAAGAAGCATCAAGAGAGAGGATGGGCATAGACTACAAGATCGGCAAGAAGAAGAACCTGATTGTCGGCGTGGGAAGGTGGTTGTTCTTGCTGCTGCTGGGACTGGAGGTAGGTGCGGAGGTCGTCGTAGCTGAGGAGGGAGAAGTTGTCGGGCCACTCGCCGGAGATGATGGCGTCGGGGTTCTCGTCGAGCCCGAGCCGGAGCCCGCTCCCGTCCATGAAGGTCGACGCGCGGCACCCGAAGCTCCCGCCGCCGCTGGCTCTGCTGCCCCTTCTGGCATCGGCCTTGGCCCCCTTGAACATGGAGCAGCTCTGCAAGGTATTGATGCACGCCATGGATGCTAGCTTGCTGCTTCCTTGTCTTGTGTTGTGGATGTTTTGTAACTGTGTTCTCTTGCAGATCCCAGCAGGAGGGCTCCATTTATAAGGAGAGTGAAGCTGGAGGTGCTGGGAGTGGGATCGCTCCATGTCCATTGTCAGTGAGCTGAACTGGATGGGCATGCTTGCATGGGGAGGGCCCACCAGCGGGTGAGTGACTGGTGCTGCTGAGCAGTGAGATCCCACTTTGACTTGACGACCGATGAGTGTGCTGACAAGGGAGATAAATATCTGTGTGATCAGTGAGCTTCAGCCAAGGTAGGTAGGTAGTGAATTCATGGCAGTGAATTCCTTTGGAGAAGCTGGATGGTTGATCATGGCGTTTTCACCCCTGGGCTGGGGTGGTGATTTTCATGGAGGCTGCATGGGGTGATGGATCTGGATATGCACCTAACTCTGAAGTCTGAATGTGATGACAAGTTGGCTTCCAGCGGTTTTGTCCCTGCCTGGAATCTCTGGTCCTCGGATGTGGATTGACGTGGAGTTTCCCGGACACGCGGTGCTTCCCCTCGGAACGGTGGCGGCGGGGCCCGGTGGCCGGCGTGGCGCCGGGGGAGTGGCCGGCGGGATTCCCGTGGGGCCCGGTCACGTGGCACCGGATAAGGTTGGAGGAGTGCCGACCCTTCCCTCCGGCCGTCCGGTACGGTTGGCGGAGAGCTAGGCCGGAGGTCGACGTTGCATGCCGTCTTCTTCTTCCCGCCTCCGGCCGGTGGGTTGTCGCCGTGCGGGCTGGGTCTGCTGACCTGTCGGAGCCGGAAGGGACGGACGATCGGCCCACGGTTTCGTGCGAGTGAATCTGGGCCTGAAAACAGGCCAGAGAGGATCCAGCGCTCCAAACACGGGGCTGGAAGATCATGATGATGCGCTGAACCTGTCATCCCAGGGAACGATGCAGAATCAGCACGAATCTTCACAGTCATGTTGCACTGACAAATTGCCCGTGCGTTGCAATCGGATGCACAGCATCAGAGACATAAATATCCAACTCGCAACAACAAAAGAAAGACATGCATAACCACAAGCATGCAAAAAAATATTTGTCTTATTTTTGTTATTTATTAATATATTAAGAATAACAAAAACAAAACTTTATATTCATTTTAAAAATATTTATATTTGCACCTTTTATTATTACAAATATTTGTTGGTAGTACTTTATATTGGTCCCAGGATAACTGCCTTAAATATATTATTTATAGAATAAAAAAGTATAGTGGCCTAGAATACACTATATTGCACAATGAAATACAAATATGGCGGTCTAGAACGAGAGCGATGTTTTATAGGGCGGGCTACAGGTAGACCGTTTTACAAAAATAAAGCGAAATATATTTAAAATTTTCAAATACTATTTTTTTGTACAAATACATATACATGTTTTCTAAGTATGTGTAAATCATTGAAATGATACGATTGTTTGCAGGATACATGAAAAGAAAAAATCTAGCCCAAAATACAACAAAGAAAAAACTATATTAGTCTATGTATTTTTCTTCTTTTTGTACATCACATATGAACATATATGTTCATGAATTTTGTACATATATACTTAGTTACTTACATTATATTTTTTTTCCAGATTTTTTAAGATGTAGAAACTATATTTTATTTGGAAAAAAGAATACCAAGCTCCCTGGAGCCTGGCCACCATATGCACTTTTCACGTCCAGAATAGCAAACACTGATAGGACACCATAGCGCTATTAATACATATAAATATAGATAATCACATTTTGTTTTTTGTACAATTTGCTAACAGAACCTTTTTAATTATTATTTTTAACAACATGAAATCATTATTGTCATTTCTAAAATCTTAGTCTCCCTTTGAGCCATTTGATTGAAATTCAAGTATTGTCATCCTAACTTTACTCCACATTTAACATGAATGCATTTTTTCACGTCCAGTCTAAGTCAACACAACTAACCTATTTGATGGAAATTCAACTACTTAATTGACATCCATGATGTCGCACCGGACAGTGAAACAATCATACTTTAGATTGACCGGCTTTCAAGGGCATCTCTTTTCACGAACTTGTCGTAGCCCCAACAAGGATCACGCGTGGAGAAAAGAAATGAGGAGGGAAATGTGCATGTGCGGGGAAGATAGGAGGACGATGAGGCCGGATGATGGTTTGGGGAGGAGAAGCAAGGCGTGCGGAAAGTATGTTGACATGTCGAAAAAGCAGAAGGTGAAGATTAGCCCTGAGTTTATGTAAATACAAAGGTGAGTTTATTTTTAAACTTAATTTAGATAGCTTCTTCTTTGGTTATTATAAAACCAGTCAAATTCTACTTGGCATTATATAAAATACAAATTCGAAGGTAATATAGCACATTTCGTGACTGGATCATATATTTTTTAAAAAGAACCTAAAAAAAACTGGGCTGGTCTTTTTTTTTTACTTAAACTGGGCTGATCTAAAACAGTTTGGTTCGGCCCAAACAATTTCGGGGGTTTCTCTCGTCGCCATCAGCGCCGCCGCCGACCTCGTCGTCGCCGCCGCCGTCACGATTCGCCTTACCGCACGCACGCCCGATCCCAGAAATTATCGACAGCGACAAAACCGAATCCTCCTCCCGTCCATGGAAGCGGCAGCTCCGTCCGCCGCACTGAGGGTCTACGGGCCGAGCAACTTCGAGGACGACGAGCTCGTCTTCAACAGCGGGGAGATAGGGAGGCTACAGTCGGAGCTTCTCGCCAAGATCGAGAGCTGCTACGGGCGGGTGAGGCAGCTCCGGGGGTTCTTCGACGCCGGCTTCTGCTTCGGCCTCCTGGACCCCGTCTCCAACATCGTCGCCGGCGTCTCCATCGCCCGCGCCGCCGTCGATGCCAAGGAGGAGGAGCGTTCTCTCCCGGGGGCGCGGCTGAGAGAGCCAGATCTGATCGGGGACATGAACCAGCGGTCGTTCCACGGCCTCGTCGTCTTCCTGACCACCCTCTTCCCCCACCTCACCAACGCCATGGCCATCTGGTACCTGAACGAGGCCCGGCTGGATCCCCTCGTCGCCGCCCTCCTCATCATCAGGCGCCGCGGCATGGAGCGGAGCTTCGGCTTCGCGTCCGACGCCACCACGGCCGCCGTCGAGACCGCCCTCAGATGCGCCGCGGCCGCCGCCCAGCACCCCAATCCCAGCCAGTTCGCGCTAGGGTGGAAGTTGCTTTCGCATTCTGACCTCAACAATGTCGCCGCCGTGCTGCCATCGTCGGCCGATTCCGATTACTCTGATGAGTCCTTTGCCACTGCCATTGCCATGGTAGACGATGTTCTGCTCAAGAAACAGCCTCAGTCGTCCACCTCAGTTTTCAGCCTGGGGAAATCATGGGAGCTCGCCTCTGCTCGCCTCCTCAGCCTCAGTCCAGACCTCTCTCCCGTCGTCTCAGAGAAGAAGGTGTTTCTTGAGCGGGCAGCCGTCTGGCGTATGCTTCTCACCACCATCCATGGATACTATCTTCAGGCACTGGCCAGACTGCCCAAGGACAAGCTGCAATCTCACTACCACCACAGCTTGCTTCAGGCCGGCCACTGCTACGGCCCGCTGGATCCTGCCAACAACATCATCCTCAACACCATCTGGTATAGCCGAGCCTACCCTCTAACAAAGAATGTCGAGATATCGGCGATCAGCACCAGAGGCCTGCTGCGGATCGCTGTCCGATCCCTGTATGGTCTTGTCTCCTTTCTGTGCACCCGCTGTGCCGGCACAAACCTGACTCCTGATGAAGCAATTCAACGTCTGCAGGCTGTTGGTGCTGATCTCCGACTCGCTGATCCGAACCTACTCCTTGATGATGATAAGAATGATGATGCTATGGTAGTATCTGCCACTGTCGAACAAGCCTACACTGCTGCGGCTGCAGCTGCAAGACACCCTGAGCCGCATGGCCAGGTAGAGCTTCTCAGGCCGTCTAACTCAGTGTTGCGGATGGCCTCCGACCGTCTCAAAGGTGATGCCATGCTCTCCCGTGAGGATGCTGAGCACCTCTCTGAATCCTTGATGTATTCCTGCATGTTATCAGAACACCAGCAGCAGCCAGAAACAAAGATCAAGGTCCTAGACCGGTGGGCTCACATAAGGGTGAAACATCGGATTAACAAATTCTGGGACCAGCATGCTAGGCTCATAGGAATGGTGAAATCTGCAATGGACTCCTACAGCAATGAACTTGGGGTTGGTTCCTTCTCTTGTAGACTTTGCTCTCTGCTAAACAATCCATGTTTCCAGTTAACATTTCCTTTGTGTTACTGATTCAAGGTGCCCAGTTACGAGCTTCATGTTATCTGCGGTGCCAACGAGCATGTTGATGGTCCTGTGCGCACAAGGCCTGGCAAAGGCTACTACCGTTGCTCCCACATCAACTTCCTTGCTGCCCAGTCTGCTGGTACACCTCCGACGCTCTTCTTTGCTGAATGTCCCAACGATGGCACCAAGGCGCGCTTGTGCTGCCCTGTGCGTGTGCTGCCTCCAGGCACTGGTATGTTGCTCTTTTGCCCTTGATGTTCTCCACCAATCAGATATATAGTTCCCTGTCTTGTATCAAGCTGATAAGTTAGGCACCTATTTGCCATGTCCGTCTTTAGAGGTACATACGCTACGAGTAATGATTCATTCTGCATCAGAGGCGGAAGAATCGTCTTGACAGATTACTGAACACAATGGATAATTACTGAAGTAAGTAGATAGAAGTTCAAAAAATCAAGAAAATGCCAAAAGGCAAGATGTGTAACCAAAAATAGCACCAACTCTGTTTCCACATGCCGGAGCCTCTGTTGGTTCAAAACAGAGCAAACCAAATAATGGAATAGCAGACGCCCAGTTCAACTGTCAAGTTCAGTATTGGTAGATAATTATAAAAGGTGAAAACCAAGCTTTAGCACCGGAGCTGTTGCCGTGGTCTGATTTTTGACGGAAGAAAATAATCATGTTCATGCATATTCATACTGGTGATCCCATTGGGATCTGTAAGCTAATGCCAACTGAAAAATCTGAAGTATCCTTTCTTTCTGAAGACAGACTATCACTACTGCACCCTATGTGAACTTTGTTTCTAGAAGATCAATTTCTAGAAGAAAGCCATCGTTAAGCACTGTATTATGTACACACCATAGGTATTGTAAGTCGTCATCCCTATAAAGTACTGTTATGTGTGACACCACATGTTGTAGCTCATCCTCTGTACAGCATGAGGTTTCCGATTCAGTCACCAAGCAGCATAGGCTTCTTTAAGATACCACCTTCAGAATACACCTTTAACAAAGTGTTCAATGAACTGTGCAAGTGTAAGTATATTTCAGTCTTATAGGACGACAATATTAGCAGCTCTATCATCATCCAGTGAACGCTGCTACCCACTCCCCAACTTTCTATGCCGCTCACGGCTCACCCCTTTCTCCCTGAACGCCATGAATTACAAAGACTTTCTGACACAAACAGTGTAGAACGGCTTCCTGATTTGCTTCCTCATAGATAACTAATTGATGTTCATGAATATCTAAGTAAATTTCTGTTCACTCTACCACCCAAAACTGAACTACAGCTAACACGGTGTCTCTGTATGTTTGCATGGCAGAACAAGTCCGTTGCATGTACTGTGAGTACCATGGGAGTAGGATTGTACACCCAACAATGGAGAGTTTCCATGGGCGCGACATCGAGTTTGAGAAGATGCTATGCGGAGAAGGAGTTTATTCACAGTCATTCACCAACAATGGGATCATCGCACACAGCCGCGAGGCAAGTGGCTGTGTAGGTTCTGTGATTGACGACTGCATCTACGGCGATTACCGACTTGACGATACACCTATAAAGGCAGAGGACTTTGTACGCATGTCAGGTGCTAATGTGGTGTTTGACTGAATGGAGAGCTCGTGCCATTTGCCAATGCAAGCAGTAAAGCTGAGTTGCATGCATAATGATGCCAGCCTTTATATTTGCTAGCTAGCTAGAGAGACAGAGAGAAATTTAACCACCACTTTAGTTAGTGCCATGCGAAATGCTGCTTGCAGTTCATCAAGGGATGCCTTGTGTTGTTTTCGTATCAGCGTTCTTTGCTGAGATACTTTTGTAGATGTATGGTTTCTGCATGCCAAAGTTCTTTGACCAGCTTGTGCAATCAGAATAGATTGGTCCAAGAAAGATGCATGGGTCTTTTGCTGTCATGCAAACTTTATGTTACTCACTGGCTATATACTGATATACTCCCTCCGTAACGAGAACGTCATTTTGGTGACCGAGCTCACTGGAGCTCGAAAATTTAGAAAAAGTCAAAATTCAAACTTTCCGGTTTCAAAAAAGTCTGAAAAAAAGTGTGCAAGTAAACAAGGATGCTATGTTTATGTGTGTAAAATTTTAGGATGAAATGCCTTGAAATACGATCTGTATAAAAAAGACAAATTCATGGCCTTGGAGAATGAATAGTATCATGTGTTAAAAAGCCTCAGATTTTTTTTTGCACAACCCTCATTTCAATGTATTTTGACCTGAAAATTTTATGTGTTATGCCTTCATGCATATCTGTATTTTTTTTTAAAATCTTTTGAAACGTAAAAATATGAATTTTGAATTTGGAGGCCGAGCTCCAAAAGCATTTTTCGCTTCGTAACTTAATATAAGACTTTTTTTGACAAGTTCTTATATTAAGTTACGGAGGGAGTACATGCTTTATGTTCATTTGCAGTAATATACTTGTGAAATTTAATTCGAGTGTCGGATTCATGGAGACGTTGCAAGTTCTTGTCAAGGTAAGAAATGAAAAGCAGAGATAGTTCATATCTCAAGTTTGGTATCTAGCTGGTCCGCTCACTTAAGCTCTTGTGAGCCATAAGACCACTTACCATGGCAAGTCCTTGCGAAATAATTTTGTAGAGAGAAAAAGTGGCGCGCCACGGTCTTTAGAGAAGAGAAGCACGAGCGGGCGACCCGATCTTTATGGCGTAGGATCGATGATGGAGGGATAATTGTCACTCCCTCTTCATGGTGTGGGATCGATGAATGGAGGGATAACTATCACCCCCTCTTCACGGCGTGGGATTGATGAACGGATGAATAACTAGTTGCAAGCTGCCAAAGAGATGGTGGCCCGACGAGGAGGATGCCAACCATAGCATGTAATCCGAGCTAAAGACGTGGAGCACGTGATAGGTGCAATCTGCAAGGGAAAGCACAACACTAACCCACGCAACCACACTTAAGTTGTGGAGCACAAATCATGAGCAACTCCACACGAATCACGAGAATAAGGGTAGCAATAACTTATGTCTTTGTCTATTAATAGAAATACCAAAAGGCCTCTATGAATGGGTGCACTAGTCTATTTATATTAGGGACACCCCTCCAATATGTGTGAAAGCAAACTAGCTTCGAGAACCAACATAGGTGTGAAAACCGAAATAGCATAGGTGTGAAACCAAACCAGCTAAGGGAATTGATGAGGTAACTTCTGTAATTCTCTCGTAAAGTGTGGATAGCTTATTTCATCATCAAACATTCTTTCATTGGAGTCGGAACATTGTTTTTTAGCAGCAAACTTGTTTCTTCGTTAACTCCTAACTATGTTTCATCGAAATAAAACATTGTTTCTTGACAGGCTGAGATGATGTGGGCCCTCTTTGACACATTGCACGTGATCATGTACGTATTTGCTTCGCGTGACTTCTTGTGATTGATCTATCAATGATCGGCATAGTATGAATGGTTGTGATATCATCCTCATCATCTCTCTCTTGAGAAGGGGTTGTCCTCAACTCTAAAGGGCCAAGGTATAAGGAAAGACTAAAGACGATGAAGGTTGGTCGAACACAATAATCTTCTAGAAGATCAATCTTGTAGGCATTGTCATCTATCTTCTCAAGCACCTTGAATAGGCCATTATAAAAGCACAACTTCTCCCTAGGTGGTTTCGGTAATTAATAACAACATATATTTTATTGGACTAATGATTTATCAAGTATATTTCAAGAAAAGTTCAATGAATGGATTGGCTAGGATTGTGAGGAGATTCCCTAGATGCTTGGAACATCAATTGGCAAAAGCTTCAAGACTCTACATTTTGCATTTATGTGAGAAATCACACTTGAGTCCATAGGAAAGCCAATACTATTAAAAGGGGATGAGGTATCTATGATGATCTGGTTGCTCAAGTGCTTAGAGATTAGCAACCAAAAACTCTCATGAATTCTCCCACAAAATATTCTGTCAAAATCCCAAAAGTCAAATTTGGTGCCACCAACTTTCCACATTCGGCCCTATCGAGTTTTCCTTAGACAGATTCCAGAGCCAAACCCTTGAAATTCGGTGCAACCAAGTTTTGGTTCGGTACAACCAAAAAGCATGGACTAACCTTCTGGTATCTATTTGCAAAAAGTCAGAATTTCTGAGTTTTGCCAATCGGTGTCACCGAAGTGAGGAACTACCTAGGTCAACTGAATCGGACTCACCGAGAATCTATATATCGGTCTCACCGACAACCCGAAAGTTGCCACATTTTGCACTAGTCGGTGCAACCGAGTTTTTGCTTCGATTTCACCGAGTTGGGCAATAATGTTGTAACGGTTGGATTTTTGGAGATGCCTATATATACCCATCCACCTCCCTCTCATTCGTAGAGAGAGCACTCAGAACAAGCCAACACTTGCCCCATTCATTTTCTGAGAGAGAACCACCTAGTCATGTGTTGAGATCAAGATCTTCCACTCCAACTATATGAATCTTGATTTCTAGCCTCCCCAAGTTGCTTTCCATCCAATCAATCTATTCTACCAAGCCAAACCTGTGAGTGAGTGATTGAGTGTTGACAAGACTATCTTTTGAAGCACAAGAGCAAGAAGTTCATCATCCATACCACATCTATACCTTTTGGAGAGTGGTGTCTCCTAGATTGGTTAGGTGTCACTTGGGAGCCTCCAATTCATGTGGAGTTGAACCAAGAAATCTGTACGGGCAAGGAGATCGCCTACTTCGTGAAGATCTACCCCGAGTGAGGCTAGTCCTTCGTGGACGTAAGCCGTGATGGAATAGACGAGGTTGCTACTTCGTGGACCCTTCGTGGGTGGAGCCCTGATACATCTCCAACGTATCTATAATTTTTTATTGTTCCATGCTATAATATTACCATTCTACGATGCTTTTTGGGCATTTATTTGCCAAGTCATATTATTTTTTAGCACTAACCTATTAACCTAGTGCCCAGTGCCAGTTGTTGTTTTCTACATGTTTTTGGCTTTTCAGGTTTACAGTACCAAACGAAGTCCAATTGCTACGAAACTTTTTGACGATTTTTTCTGGACCAAAAGAATACTTGGAGGCTTCGGGAGAAGACCGGAGGACGCACGAGGGCCGCACAAGGCAACAAGGCGCGCCCAGGGGGGTCGGCACGCCCTGTTAGCTCGTGGGCCCCCTCTCGTCTCCCGACGTCCCTCTCTGGCCTATAAATTCACATATATTCTGAAAACCATAGGGGAGCTCCCGAAACACTTTTTCCACCGCCGCAAGTCTCTGTTCCGTCGTGTGCCCATCTGGAGCCCTGTTCCGGTGCCCTCTCGGAGGGGGGATCGATCACGGAGGGCCTCTTCATCAACCTTGCTGCTCCCATGATGATGTGTGAGTAGTCTACCACAGACATACGGGTCCATAGCTAGTATCTAGATGGCTCTCTCTCTCTCTCTCTCTCTATGTTCTTCAATACAAAGTTCATCGCATCTTCGCGATGATCTATTCCATGTAATCACTTAAAATTATCTACTATCATCTACACACTTCACTTGCTTGCAAATAACGAGATCAAGGGGATTGACAACCCTCTTGCCCGCGTTGGGTGCAAGTTTTTTGCTCTTTTGTGTGTAGCCGCTGAAGACGGTTATGGATTGATATTCCTATTGGTTCGACAAACCTTGGTTTCATAACTGAGGGAAATACTTACCTGTATTGTGCTACAATTACCTGTTCCTCTTCATGAAAAACCCAACGCAGATCACAAGTATCACTAACCCTCTCCTTCCAAGCAGAGGAAGTGAATGGCAGATGCTATGCCTAAGCCTACTCCCAAGGCAAAACCCACTGCTCCCAAGGCCAAGCCAGCTGCCTCCAAGCCCAAGAGGACCACAAGAGATATTCCTGCTGCAGACAAGAACAAGGGTTATACCTCCAGAGATGCAGTAGAGGAAGAAGAAGAAGAAGTTTCAGTTTTGAGGAAGCTAAGACCTCACCTGCCTGATCACAAAGATGACCATCCCATTGCAGAGAACATGAAGGAGAGGAAGGATCAAGGTCTCAGGCAGTGGAGAGCCAGTGATCAATATGTTGTGAGGAGAAGGATTGTTGTTGATGCTCTCTTTCACACCAAGGAGTAGCAGGACTTCTATGAGACTGTTCTTCTTGATAAGAGCCCAGCTGTCAGTGACATGAGATTTGTTGATTGGAAGTTCATCAAGTCAAATGAAGACTACTTACCTCATGTCGAGGAGAACTTCAAGATGATTGGCATTGATGAGTTTGTTGGGAGAAAGATGATTGCCTGGAATGATGAGATGATCATGCAATTCTATTCCACTGCACAATTCTATCCAGACGGAAAGATTGTGTGGATGACTGAAGGCACCAGATACCAGTCAACTGTTGATGAGGGGGCTACCATCTTAGGAGCCCCATAGGTGCAAGAAGGAGATCTAGATGTGTACTATGAAGCCAAGATGAATCACAACTCCTTGGCAAATATGTACAATCCCATTCCAAAGGCATGCCTGAAGACCCACAAGCTTGGATCTGTCTACTTTGTGCAAGCTCGTCTTACTACCTCCAACACCATATTGAGGCACACCTTGATGCCCAAGTCTGGAGATGAAAAGATGATCCGAGGATACTGATACGTCTCCAACGTATCTATAATTTTTGCTTGTTCCATGCTGTTATATTATCATTCTTGGATGTTTCACAATCATTTTATAACAACTTTATATCATTTTTTGGGACTAACCTATTGACATAGTGTCAAAGTGCCAGTTGCTGTTTTTGCTTGTTTTTTTACTTCGCAGCAAATCAATACCAAACGGAGTCCAATCGCGACGAAACTTTTTGGAGATTTTTTCTGGACTAGAAGACCCCCAGTGGGACAAAGAAGTACCGGGGGAGTGGGCCGAGGAGACCACAACCCACCAGGGCACGCCAGGGGGGCCCCGGCGCGCCCTGATGGGTTGTGCCCTCCTTGGGGCCCCTCTCCACCGCCTGTGATGCCTATAAATTTCCAAATATTCCAAAAACCCTAGGGAAGTCGACAAAACACAATTCCAGCCGCCGCAAGTTCCAGAACCTCGAAATCCAATCTAAACACCATCACGGAGGGGTTCATCTTCCTCATAGGTGCCTTTCCGATGATGCGTGAGTAGTCCACCATAGACCTACGGGTCCGTAGGCAGTAGCTAGATGGCTGCCTCTCTCTCTTATGATTCTCAATACAATGGTCTCTTGGAGATCTATTTGATGTAAACTTTTGTGGTGTGTTTGTTGGGATCCGATGAATTTTGAGTTCATGATCAGTTTCTATCCATGAATGTTATTTGAGTCTTCTTTGATCTCTTATATGCATGATTACTTATAGCCTCGTATTTCTTCTTCGAATCTTTGGTTTAGTTAGGCCAACTAGATCGATTTTTCTTGCCATGGGAAGAGGTGCTTTGTGATGGGTTCGATCTTGCGGTGTTCTTTTCCAGTGACAGAAGGGGCAGCAAGACATGCATGTATCGTTGCTATTAAGGATAACAAGATGGGGTCTATTCCTACATGAATAGATCTTGTCTACATCATGTCATCGTTCTTATTGCATTACTCCGTTTTTCCATGAACTTAATACACTAGATGCATGCTGGATAGCGGTCAATGTGTGGAGTAATAGTGGTAGATGCAGGCAGGAGTCGGTCTATTTATCTTGGACGTGATGCCTATATAATGATCATCGCCTTGGATATCGTCATGACTATTTGATTTTCTATTAATTGCCCAACAGTAATTTGTTCACCCACCATGCGCTATACTCATGAGAGAAGCCACTAGTGAACCCTATGGCCCCCGGGTCTACTTTTCCAACATATTGCTTTCCGATCTATCTTTTTGCGATCTTTGTTTTCAGATCTACAAAACCAAAAACCCAAAAACATATTGCTGCATATTTTATTTGCCCTTTTTATTTTGTGTTCTTGAGAGATCTATCTCTCCTATCTATCACTACCTAATCTATCTTTTTACCGTAGAGAGATTGACAACCTCTCTTTCGCGTCGGGTTGCAAGTATTTGTTATTTGTGTGCAGGTGCTGCTTATTGGGTGGTGGTGATCCTCCTACTGCTTCGATAACCTTGGTTTCATAACTGAGGGAAATACTTACCGTCGCTGTGCTGCATCATCCCTTCCTCTTTGGGGAAATACCGACGCAGTCTCAAGCCATGTCAGATACTCCATCAACATGTTGCATCATGTGGACAGCCACACCAGGTTTAGAGTGATGGATCTGATTGTTGAGACCATCAAGAGGACATCTGCTAACCAAAAGAGATCTTATGGATATGCTGCGTACATTCAGATGCTCATCAACTCAAAAGTTGGAAAGAGACAATATCTACTTGATCGACCACACCTGCCCCTCCGGCCATATTATGAGGATAATGTTGTGGTGATTGTCGGTGTCAAAACCGGCATATCTCGGGTAGGGGGTCCCGAACTGTGGATCTTGGATCGATGGGTAACAGGAGGTTAGGGAGACAATATTTACCCAGGTTCGGGCCCTCTTAATGGAGGTAAAACCCTACGTCCTACTTTGTTTGTATTGATGATGAAGTACCGAATACAGAGTTGATCTACCACGAGATCGTATGATGTGGTCTAAAACCCTAGAAGTAATGAGCTTAATCCTTCCTATGGACTAAGACCCTCTGGTTTATATAGACACCAGGGGTATCTAGGGTTGCACAACGTCGGTTACATCAGGAAAGAATATGCCGAACTCATCACCGCATTCTTGGAGTACACGCCATGGCCTGAGAGATTCCCATCTTGGTCACAGCGCTATAGTCTTCGGACCTTCACCATAAAGCAGCCCACCGTCCGGCCCATAGAAATAGGCCAGCATCCTGAGGACCCCTTAATCTCAAACTCCCTCAGTAGCCCCCGAACTGTCCTCCAACGCCGTAGTCTTGACTCCCAGCGGCTTCTCGTGTTTATAGTCTTCGGCTTGCGAGGCGAGTTCCACTCCTCATTTCTATTCAACCGATGATAGTTCGGCCACCGAAGTCTTCCCTGCTTCCGAGCAGCATAGGCTGATTAGCCTTGAAGACCAACCATTCAAATGTGAACAATGTTCTTCTCTGACAACTTTTAGCGAAAGGTTGCGGCTGGTCATGAACATTGACCAGTCACACAAACTCGATCCGCAGTTCAAGGCAGTTCTCATTTAACATCGGCACATCCCATCAATATGGAGATCGTGTCCCGCCTTTCCGGGGATATGGTTTATGATTTGGGTTACCCCGCGCATGCATAACTGCACGATTCAACAGATGGCGAGGTTCACGACGCAACAGAGGGACTCTTGGTATTTTCACGACTTATAAAAAAGAAATGGCCACTGTAGCCATCGTACACTTCTCAGATCTGCCATTGATATTGCTTCCCTCAACCTTCCGCGCTCTAAGGTGTCAAGCTGCATTCTCCCCTCCAAACTCTTCAAACCCCTTCTCCAATTCGGCCATGGCCGGAGCAGGCTCTAAGGGCAAGCTGGAGGCCTCCTATGTCACTGAAAATGACATCTTGGAGCTGAAACACGCCGGCTACTTGTCGGCGAATATAGTTCATCGCGCCCCGGAGAAGGGCCAGGTGGTACCCTCACCCAGAGAGCGCGAGAGGGTGGTGTTCATCCCCCACTTTCTCCGGGGCCTAGGTTTCCCCCTCCACCCCTTCGTGAGGGGTCTGATGTTTTACTATGGGCTGGACTTCCATGATCTCCCCCAAATTCTTTTATGCATATTTCTTCTTTTATTACTGTCTGCGAGGCCTTTCTTCGGGTCCAACCCCACTTCGGCTTATGGTTGAAGGTGTTCAACCTTAAGCCGAAGGTAGTTAGTGGCGAGCAGGCAGACTACAGGGGAGTGATGATCAACAAACTTCCCCTGGTCCAGTGGCTAGACGGTTCTTTCATAGATACCATCAAGGTCTGGAAGCGGGAGTGGTTCTATATCACTGAACCGTGCAAAGAGGGGTGGGCAGCACCCTTTGGATTTAGATCCGGTCCTCCCACCAGAATTGTTTCTTAGACCAAGAAGGGGCTCGATTGGGGGGACACGACGGAGGTGAAGACGCTGCAAAGGTGCGTCTCCACCCTGGTGGAGAAGAAAATTGAGCTACCCAACGTTGTCCAGGTCATGCTCCATCACAGCCTTCTCCCCTATCAGCACCGGGCTTCCCCTATGTGGGATTACAGCTCGGACGGCCCGGTTGACGGTGTCCTGGACTAGGGGGTACTCACCACGTCGTCTCCCGACCAGTGGGTCGGGCCGAGGACCCCCAGGGCGGTTCATTAATGGGCCAGTTCGGTCAGCCCATGATGCATACGAGGAAGATTCCACAAGACTTGGTGATCAAGACAAGGACTCCTCTCCACCGACGTAGCCGACTAGGACTCTTGTTATCCTAGGCCTCTGATGTGTTATATAAGCCGAGGCCAGGTTAGTCATTAGGGACAATCAGATCATCATAGATCATATCATCATATGAGCATAACTCTTAGGGTTTAGACCACTACAAACGATCTCATGGTAGATCAACTCTGTACTCGATACCCTTATACCATCAGTATAATCAAGCAGGACGTAGGGTATTACCTCCATAGGAGGGTCCGAACCTGGGTAAACATCGTCTCCCTCGTCTCCTGTTACCATCGATTCTAGTCTCACAGCTCGGGACCCCCTACTCGAGATCCGCAGGTTTTGACACCGACATTGGTGCTTTCATTGAGAGTTCCGCTGTGTGATCGGTAGAAGGATTGATGGCTCGTCTGCAGATTGATTGCAGTTTTTTCTGGACAGCGAATTTATGTTCGTCGTCCCCGTTTCCTCGAGCGTTGTTTTGACGATTGCTTCGGTGGAATTGTGCGGAATTGTATCTAGAACAACTCTGCAAAGTTTCGTCGCGTTCCGATGGAGGAATCTCCGGCGATCTCCGATATACCGGAGCCTTGTCGAATCTGGACGGGAATCTGGATGAGTTTAGGGCGAGGTGTGCAGTATCTAGCTCGGACGTCCGTTGGAAAATCCCACCGTTCACCGGCTGCGGAATTCCTATAGCGATCATCCCTCAAAATTTCAGCCCGATCCGACCGTCCAAACTCCGGGAAATATCCGATGAGTACAACGAATTTTGGATCTGTTTTCTTCGCGAAAACGAATCCGACCCGAGTTCATCTTTCTTCATGAACGGGGTTTTTGGACATCCTTTTTGAAGTAATTTTCTTTAATGTATTATGTGTTCTTCTAAAACACATGCCCATATATTTAAGCCTCTTTCAAGGCAATCTTCACCATTGCGCAGGTGTCAAACCAGCCCGACAACGTTGTTCCATGGCTGCCGACCTGCACTAGACAGATCATCGCTTCGTCCAGTCGAGGTTAATCTCATCGGATCAACACCTCGGCGATCCGACCAAGAGTTCGGCATCGCGAGGGCCGAATAATCATCAAGAGAACCTCGTCATCCGCGGGTTATACGGGTCGGGCGCTCCGTTGCTTCATCAAGCCAGCATTGACCTTGTCATAAATTCCAACCTGCGTCGGCATCGCCGCGCCATTACTTTTTCAAGCTGACGTCCACCACGCCGACCTGCTTTTACACGTCGGCTGGCATGGGGCTCTAGCATCACCTTACCGATCTGCTCCGTCACCTCGGAAATACCAGGGGCTTTGGCATCCCTTCATCAACCTGCTCCGGGGATTTCGGCGTCACCAGCCGACCTGCTTCAACACCTCGGCTGGCATGAGACTTCGGCGTCACTAGCCGACCTGCATGAGACTTCAGCGTCCGCCGATCACAGCTTCGCCATGTTAACTGGACCGAGGACTTCATCTCGCCACATCGACCGCGCAACGTCGCCACTTCGTCAAGCCGAACTCTTCGTTCAGGCACCTCGGCGGCCAGGCCATATTCCTTTAATTATTTGCTTCACTTAAATTAACTAAGTAGAAGATTTTTTTTAAATATATTATTATCTTTCTTTGTTATTACTTTTGGCTTGCACTATTTTATGAGTGCAGGAAATCGACTTCGACTGCCATCACACGGTCACCCCGGCGTCACCTTGCCGACCTACTCCACCACCTCGGCTGGACCAGGGGCTTCGCCTCGCCACATCCCCCGAGCCGTGACACTACTTCGGAGTGCCGAACTCCTCGTTCGGTCACCTCGGGACGGGCTTGGGGGCTGGGACCTCGGTCATGCCGAAGACTACACACCGGATCTATCAAAGTTCGATGGGCGTCCTCGTCCCGCCACAAGCCCGGCTCGCGTATTCGACACCGAGCACATTAACCAGCTAAGTCGCTTTCATGCTCAAAAACTTTTAGTTTTAAATTTTGTTCGGTTCGACCAAGCATTATACTTTTTTGACAAAAAGTTGTTTGCGAAAAACTTTCTTTGTCAAAACTTTGTTTGTTACAAACAAATTCAAATACCCCGTTTACTTGGGGGCTTCCTTTATGAAGCCATTCCTCTTGCATATGATTATTAATGTATCACACCCTTCCTTGTTCGTGTTTACGCCAATATATGCATCATGTTAACTTAAGTGTTCCGCAAAGCTGGGTTGCCTTGCTCCTATGCTTACCCATACGTTCCCGATTGTTCGGCTAGGGAGTAAAGGGAGCACCTCTGCGATTGTTACGATCGGGTCATCCGAACTCGTACCTCAGACGGGTGAAGCCGAAAGCTAGCGCTCTTACTGTTTTCAACTATGGTCGGCCACGACGGAAGACAAGCATACATAAATCTATTGCACACCCCTCATGGTAATCATGAGAACCCAAAGAAAGGAACCGTTGGCGGAACTATTTTCTTTGAAGATGCTTCTTACGTTAAATAGTAATACAGCATAAGTTCCCTGGGCGCGCTTTGTCTGTTATAGCCTAATGGCCTGATTGCCTGGTTATTCGAAACACCTCCGATATCCTCGGATGGCGTAGTAGATAACACTTTTCGGCCCTTGGCCGAAGAGGGAGAAGCCGACGGTCGGTTAAGACGCGTTTAAAGTTCGGGCGAACACATATATGATTTAAGTACTTCGGTACATACAATCATTATACATAAAATTCTTTTACCCAAGTCACTTGGGGGCTCTGAAATTTGTATGAGCTGTTTTATAATAAATGTGTTTTCTTCTTGGTCGTTGCAAAGTCTTTTTCTACTACTCCTTTTTCTGACACTAGTGTGTGGTCAATAGCCGGATAGCCTGGTTTCTTTCTAAAGCCGCTCGAGTTTAGTTCGCTAAACAGGTCTCGGAGAAACACTCCACCTTCGGGATATGGAGGTTGAAGCCAAAGGCTGGCCCGCTTGGAGGCCGGAGATCGGATGTATCATGTTAAAGCACGACCGAAGCACATATTAATTTTAAGACCAGTTTCAGATTGGCACAATTTTCTTTTATCTAAACATAAAGTTTTTTGCATAAATTTTGTTTTTTCCGAGCATAACTCTCGCAGTACACTTTTAAAGCATCGGTAATATCAAAGGGGGGGCTGCGACTAGAGCCGAACCCACCAAAAGCCAAGGCACTCCGAGGAGTCCTCGGCGAAATGTTCTCGGATATTGCTTTATATGCACCAGTTTTGAATTGTGTCTTCGGTCAATAGTTGGGTTGCCCAGCTCCTGTGCTTGCCTCCTACGTTTCGCTTTGTTTGGCTAGGAGTGCAAAGGGAGAACCACTGCGATTGCACTTCCGGGTTAACTGGTCAAGTACCTCAGTGGAGAAAGCCGAAAACTGACTGTCACAATAAGCATAAACTGGTCGGCGATCCGATGACCATATTAAATAACGGGCCTTTCATAAAATTGGCCGGAGTATTAACGGCTTGACCTCGGCTGATGCCGAACACTAACCGGGGGCTAGTAACTGGCTTCCCAAACTTTAAGCTGATCCCATGATCAAGTGAAAGTTATAAAGCCTAGATATCTGATTGCTTCGTTTCCGCTAACACAACCGCCTCCGGGCACCGAGACGTCGGCTAAGGGTTGTCTTGTTACTGCGAAAACACCCTGCGTAGCATCTACAAAGGGGTAGAAGCCGATGATGGGTCACTCTCAAATGATAAACTGTCACAAAGGAGGCAAAATAGCATATAGCATAAAAGCATTTGTATTCAATATACGAGTGCTGCCTTCCGTAATCATCATTATAACACCATAGATATGCATCAATTTGACTTCAGATTTTGGCCAAGCTGGGTTGCCTGGCTCCTGTGCTTACCCCCTACGTTCTCGATTGTTCGGCTAGGGGGTAAAGGGAGCACCTCTGTGATTGTTACTTCCGGGTCATCCGGGTTAGTACCTCAGACTGGGTGAAGCCAAAAGCTAGCCATCTTAAGAATATAATTGGTCGGCAACGATGGAAGTGAAAATTTTGGTTCATAAGACCACAAAGTTCGGGAACATTTTCCGAACTAAATCCTCAATATTTTCCTCCCACATTGATCGGAGTTGAGGTTTCACGATCATGGTCAACATGATATCCTAGAAAAAGGAACTTATAAGTAAACATTTTTCCCAAAAGATGTTTCTTATAACATATCTCTCCGCGTACCTTTGTTTATAAAACCGTATGGCCGGATTGCCTTGTTTTCCGTAAATCTTTGCCCTTATAAAGGCTTTATAAAGTAGGACAAACACTCCTCGCCGGGGAGGTTGAAGCCGATGGTCAGTCAACAAAGTCGTGTGCAATGCGGATTCGAGCATTAATGATGTAAAGTATTTGGATACATAGAATCATTACACATAAATTGTGTCAAACATAACAAATTTGTGTCAGACAAATATCGATTCTTAATTCAACCACTCGTGCCTAAATTAAGGCTCGGGGGCTACTGCATTGCATATTCAATGCAACAAATTCAAAGTGCAATACGGTTTCTGAGGAGATTCGATCCTTAGGTTGGTCGGCCGCACCCAACCCGAGTCTCGGAAACTACTGCGTACCGCGTTACATCCCTAACGAATGCCGCCGAGCAAGAACTTGATCCTCAAGCCGATTTTGCAAATCGACCTAAGTCTCACGGGCTACTGGGATTAGTGGTTTTATTTTGATTATTATTTTTTCCTTCAGGGGCATCTCAGGTTTTAGACCGACACGCACCTTGAGGGCTACTGGCTATATATCTCGGCAGAGAATAAATTGCACCAATCGAAAATATCCACAAAAAATCAGCCCGCGGTCGTGGTGGTGCACCACCTCGGAAGCAGTCCAGCATAAAGCTCGGGCACAAGTGGCTGGCTCCATAGAGGGCATTTCCGGTATTAAGCTCGGTTGAATTCGTTCAATCTTTTAAAGACCGAGGTAGTTTATGACACCTTGGACGCTGATCATCGTTGGAGCTCGGATGCAGTCCGACGTTGGAGCTCAGAAGCATTCCGGCATAAAGCTCAAGATCGAAGACACTTCGGAAGCAGTCCGGCATAAAGCTCGAATGCGAACGGTTGGCTCCATAAAAGACTATCCCGATATTTAAGCTCGGATGAACTACTTCAAATATTCAGAGACCGAGGTATCCAATGACACCTCGGATGCCGAACAGCGTTGGAGCTCGGGCTCAGAAAGACACCGCGGATACAGTTCAGCGTTGAAGCTCGGACACAAGAGGATACCGCCACACGGGAAACACTTCGGACCCGAGTTGTGGCGTAAAAATAATGAGGCATTAATACAGGCCGATAACTTAAAGGGGCTCCTCGGATGCCCGACTTGTGAACTCTTCGGATTCACCTCGGCGATCCTCAAGATCAGTGATGGGAAGATTTATTGAACCAGTTTTCAAGACCGACGGCTGAAGACGAAGAACTGTTCGGAAGAACCGAGGAGCGTCCCTAACTTGAAGACCTGTTCAGGGGGCTACTGACGGTGTCCTGGACTAGGGGGTACTCACCACGTCGTCTCCCGACCAGTGGGTCGGGCCGAGGACCCCCAGGGCGGTTCATTAATGGGCCAGTTCGGACAGCCCATGATGCATACGAGGAAGATTCCACAAGACTTGGTGATCAAGACAAGGACTCCTCTCCACCGACGTAGACGACTAGGACTCTTGTTATCCTAGGCCTCTGATGTGTTATATAAGCCGAGGCCATGCTAGTCATTAGGGACAATCAGATCATCATAGATCATATCATCATATGAGCATAGCTCTTAGGGTTTAGACCACTACATACGATCTCGTGGTAGATCAACTCTGTACTCGATACCCTTATACCATCAATATAATCAAGCAGGACATAGGGTATTACCTCCATACGAGGGCCCGAACCTGGGTAAACATCGTCTCCCTCGTCTCCTATTACCATCGATTCTAGTCTCACAGCTCGGGACCCCCTACCCGAGATCCGCCGGTTTTGACACCGACACCGGTCACTGTGCAACACTTCTTTCGAATCACCCATGAGAAGCTGTGGAAGGTGTTGTTCAACCCGCGAAAGAGCTGGCCTGCCGAAGAGGAGGACATCGGCATCAACGCCACAAAACCTCCCGGGCCGGTAATACTCTATTACTTGTGTTCGGATTTTTCCTTTTGACAAGGCTCTCATTCCCTGTATTTTCCGTATTAGCAGATCTGGCTAGAGAAATCCCAGCGGATCAACTGCCCGGCGCCGCTGCCCGAGGGCCCCAGAACGCCCTTGCTGACGGCCATGCTGGTCGAAAAGCCATACGCGGTGCCGAAGAGGAAGGAGGATAAGAAGGGTCTTTTACATCTGTATCCCTAAATCGAACCCACTACTCACATTTGCCCCTAATTCAAAAGCCTGCTCAAAAATGCCCCTCCACCGTCATGTTCCCTTATAGAATTGCCCTTCCGTGTCATTTCTGTCCAGTCAAGGCTGTTTGACCGGTAAGCGGCCGTTTCTTTGACATTTTTGCCCCTCCGTCCTTACACCTGGGCCTAGGTCACCGGTTCACTCTCTCTCCCTCTCACTCTCTCGCCCGAGCCGCACGCTCTCTCGTTCTCCCCCAAATCGCCTCCAGCCGTAACCCTAACCCTAGCTCGCTCGATCCCAACTCGCAAGGCTTGATCTACTGATGGCGGCCGCGGTGGAGCTTCAGATTTGACTTCGTGCCACACTCTTCTATGGTGTGAAGGAGACACCGGCGACGGGATGGATGGGGACAGCAGTTGCGGCGGCGGCGGCGGCGAACGAGGGAGCACACCGCAACCACAGTAGTATGCTTCGGCGGGGTAAGTTTCTCTTCTAATCTGGTGTAGTCTCATGCTGTTTGTAGTTCGATTTGTTCTTGTAGTTTAATTTGTTGACCTAGTTCATAGTGCTCATGGCGTTGGGATCTGTCTCTGTTTTCTATGGTCATCGTAGGATGGACCCCGATAGAGCAGTTGGGATGGAATGTAGAATGGAAACCACACTTCTAGCTAGTGCTGGCACAAAAGCATCCAATACAGGATTCTCCTTTCCTTTTGTTGTTGACAATCAATGGACTTTTAATCGGTTTAGATCTGCCATATGTGCTCAATATCCATGGGGTCTATATGATGCAGTGGAATTCAAGTACTGGGACATTGCAAAATCAGCTTGGGTCCATGTCCAGTGTGATGATGAGCTTGGTATCATGTTTGCAAAACATGATTCTTTCCCTGCTAAACTAGAAATCAGTGTCATTCAAAGGCAGAGAGGAGAGCCAGAGAGCAGAGGAACAAGATCTCAGTCTAGGTCTAGAGGTAAAGGTAGGACCAGCCAATCAAGGAGGAGTTCAAGGCTCTTAACTAACCCTGCTTGCAACACCAGGAGCAAGAAGATGAAAGATCTGTGACTAGAATCATTTAGTGTTGTTTTTGTTGTTTAACAACTATTTGTGAACTTGTTAGCTGCTATCTTAAGTGTGTGATGCTGAAATTATGAACTTATGTAATGGTGAACTTGTGAGCTGCTATCTTGAATGTGCAATGCTGATTGCGCAATGATGAATTTATGCTATTTTGTGAGCTGCTATCTTGAATGTGCAATGATGAATTTATGCTATTTTGTGAGCTACTATCTTGTGAGCTGCTAGTTTCAAATATTATGTGAGCTGCTATCTTGTGAGCTGCTACTTTCAAATATTTTGTGAGCTGCTATTTTGTCACAACAGATCATTTGGTCAAATATTTCAATCTATGATATTTCAGTCATTGTTCAAAGCAAGATGCCAAGCAAGATTCTTGAGTCATTTCCAAATAGCAACATAACAACATTCCCAAATCACAGCATTGTTCTTGGGATAATACATTCCCAAACTAAGCTCCATCACAACATACACTACAAACAGAAATCCATTTAGTATGGATTATTAGACCACCCAGAAACAAATGTGGCCAAAATGCTAATACCAAGAACTATGATAAATCCCCATGCTTACATAAGCTCGTTCCTCTTCTTCATCTTTAGCTTCAGTTTCTTGTTCTTCTCGGTTAGATACATCACCCTCCTCTCTAAATCATGAACTTTTAGCCAGCTCTTCTCCAATCCTGCATGAAGCTCCTCAAATGCACGAGCAACAAGTTCGGTCGGTGGTGGGTCAATCCAGACAACCCAGTCACATTCATCAGGAAGCTGCAAAATCAATGATCGAATTAGAAAGAGGAGAAAGAGCAGAATCAAATCAAGCTTAAAAGCCAAACACTTACATCAAGAGGGCAGCCGAGAAACCTTCTACCGGAGCTTGCTCCTCCCCAGGCGATGCCACGAGCAGGAATAAGCCCGTGGCCAGGGCACCGCCGCATCGACCGAACCTCAAGGCCACAGAATGTCAGATCGGGGATGTAAAACTCCGATTCAAACTGAACTATCCCGACACCATCAACCTAACAGCAAAAAACCCCAAATTGAAGAACCCTAATTCAGCAATATGCCCAAATCTCCCCCAAATCGACACTGAAACTTACATTGGCGGCCACCGACGAGCTCGCAGAAGACATGCCCGACGTGCCCGACGTACACATCGCTCACCACGTCGTGCCCGACCTGCCCCTCTCTCTTCGACCGCGGAATCGCCCGATTTAGTGCGTGCTCAAAAATGCCCCTGTCATCGCGAAGAAGAAGAAAGAGGGGAGAGAGAGTGAACCGGTTAGTTGGGCCCAGATGTAAGGAAGGAGGGGCAAAAATGTCAAAGAAACGGCACGTTAGCGGTCAAACAGCCTTGACTGGACGGAAACGGCTCGGAGGGGCATTTCTATAAAGGCACATGACGGCGGAGGGACATTTTTGAGCAGGCTTTTGAATTAGGGGTATATCTGATTAGGTGGTTCGAGTTAGGTTTAGAAATGCAAATGGCCCGGATAAGAAAGAAGAGAAGAAGGAGACATGAGGGGGTCTCCGCTCAAAGGGCCTCCCGGAAACTACATCCGAGGAAACCCATGCTCCTTCTACTCTCGAAGGAGAGATGTAACAGGATGGGGAGGAAAGTGATTCCTCCCACGTGAAGAGGAGGGTGGCGTCCGAAGACACCGAGGGGGATCTAGCTCCTGCTGCCCCGAAAAGATTATGCAGGCCCAAGGTGGCCTTGTTTGAAGACCTTTTGGACTCCGACGAGGAGTCCGAAAATTTCGAAAGGGTTCCTTGAAGGACCCTTAGAGTCAAGCCCCAAGCGCAGAGGTATGAATCCATAGACTACAACATTTTCTTCTTAAAGATTTTGTGATGAGCCGTATATATGCTTTTTTGCAGTTCACCGCGCGATCTCCCCACCGACCAAAACTCGGAAGGGGACTCTCCGCCAGCCGATCTGGCGGAAAGTGGGACCGGATCCCATAACTCCCTTCCCCCGGCCGCCGAAGAGGTGTTCAACCTTAGGTCCCTCCCCGAGCTGGACCCAAGGGGCGGGGATGATGATGTCATGGCCGAGGCTAAACCCTCGGCCACCAAAGAGCAGGAGGGTGAATCCCTCCTGGCAAACAAGGGGGGAGAGCTCGGTCAACCCGTGCTTTCCCCGAAGCCGGTTCCGGAGGCCTCTAAGCCTCCGGAGTCGTCTACTCCGGTCTCTCCAAGGAGAGAAACCGCAATGCCACACCCGGAGCCGCCTGTAATAGAGCGGGCTCATACCGGGTGGGCGGCCATGATGGAGGAGAGTTTACACGACTCCTCCATTGCCGAAGAACACCGCACCCTTCTGGGTGCAGCTTTGCCAGGCATTCAATCTGTTGACATCGGATTGAAAGAAGCTTTTTGTAGCCTGTTGACCGGCTTTAAGGTAAACTACACAATGTTATTCTTTTTTACAAAGTATACTTAATTAAAGGGTTTATATGCAATCCCATGCTTAGTAGCCCTGAGCCATGTGTGAGTTTGAAAAAACTCATGCGGGGGTCAATAGTGCGGATAGAGCATGATTGTTCTTGTGTTTAATACGCAATAGCCCCCAAGACTCTGGCAGGATGGAGGAAGCATCCAGACAGAGGGTTTTAAAATCCGATAATTTAGGAGGTTGACACATATAAATTTTTTATGCAGGCCGAGTCTTTGACAACAGCCCCCAGCGTCGTGGATTTGGTGGAGATGAATCGAAAGCTTAAGAGCTCCGAGGATGAGCTCGACCGCCTTAACAAGCGGTTTGACGATGCCCAAGGTAAGTCCGAACTGGACTATTATCATTTTTTTTCTTATTTAGGCAAGGATTTTTTGTTTTTATCCTGAAGTGCGGAATGTCTTTATGACCACTGTAGTTGTCGTCGCGGAGGTCGAGAACCTCAAGGCCGAGCTGAGCAAGGCGAAGCAAGAGGCTGTCGAACAGAGGGCGACAGCTGAATATGCTGCGGCCAATCTGTTATCGGCCAAGTCTGCAAGTAATAAGCATGAGGTGAGGGTCGCTGAAGTGCAGCAAGAGCTCAAGGACGCCATCACCAAATGTGAGGTCCTTGAGCAGAAAAATAAGGATCAGGCAACCGAGCTGTCGTCGGTTGCCACAACGATCCAGGAAGCGTGAATGGAAGCGCAATGTTACCAGAAGGAACTCCACCAAATTAAGCGGATTGTGGCTGGTAAGCGATACTTACTGCAATGCCCCTTTGGTGGAAAAAGGTTCGTGTTACTCACCCAAGTGTGGCATTCTCCAGGCGCATTTACAGATCTCCCGAAGAGTGTGGTGGATGTGGCACGCCACTATGCATCGCAGGAGGGAGATGCCGAGCAGCGGCTGTTCTGGGCACAGTTTGAAGCCCCTGAGCAATCATTCCTTGTCTCTGATCAGCTGAAATAGCTGATGGAGTTGCATCGGATAGCCGAACCAGCCATGAAGTACCTCTGCATCAGGCTATGGCCTGCAGAGCCATTGTCCAGCAGCTACTTCGGCTTGGTGTAGAGGCTGACTGCTGCCGTACCTCCGTTTGACACCCTGGTCCACTCCGCCTGCACTGAGGGAGCCCGGATGGCCTTCGCGAAGACCATGGTGCATTGGCCGAAAATAAAGCCGACCGAGATGGCTACTGGTCCTCCGCTACTCGGGAAGGGGCATAGGCACCCCGGGCTATATTTTCCCGCCGTTATGGATGGTGCTCGGGCGATAGAGGCCTTATGCCCGAAGGATGTAATTCTTGAGTGAAAGTATTGTCTTGTATGGATAGTTTAAACTTTTGTATGTCTCAATTCTGTGACTTTGCATGATATATATCATGTTGTGCTTTGTTTTAATTTGAAAGTTACCAGTCGTCGGCTTCAACTCCCTTATAGATACTAGAAGGGGTGTTTCCAATATCCGCGCTGTTACCCTTAGCCAACGTCTTGGTGTCCGGAGGCGGTAGTGCGAAAGAAAACTAGGCAATCAGACTATGCGGATTTAATGCTTTCACTTAACCTTAGGAGCTTGACTGTGGGGACTAAGTATTAGCCCCCTGTGTGTTGAGGTGTTCGGATATACCAAGGTAAGAAACCGATATCACCTGGTTCGTATAACTCCGAACCCTTCGTTTAACACGGGGAACCTCCAGCGATTGTTTTAGTTTAATACTTGTCATCGGATCGTAGATCGGTTCAGGCTTATTATGACAGTTAGTTTTTGGCTTTCTCCACTCGGGTACTTAACCAGACGAACTAGAAGTACAATCGCAGTAGTTCTCCCTTTACCTTTTTAGCCGAACTAGCGGAACGTAAAAAGGTAAACACAGGAGCAGGGCAACCCAACTATTGACCCAAGACATAATTCGGAGCCAATGCATATAACGCAATATCCAAGATGCTAGACACGCGAGAAAGAGCTGGTGTCGGGATGATGCTTGAGTCGAGCTTAATGGTCAAGCCCCCCGGTCAATTAGCTTGTTTTTGGTATCGGAGAGCGAAAAGAGAAAGAAGGAAAAAGGGCTTATGCAATATGAATGAGTGCCGTAGGACCATAAAGATTGGTCTTTATTTCCAATGTACTCTTGACGTATTGTCTGCACACTCTTGTTTACCCACGCAACTGTTACAAATACCCGGAGATAAATTTACAGGTATGTCCTGCTGCATGTCTGTGCCTTTGTTCTCCTGTAGGGTGCTACTTTAGAGGAGGTAGTAGTCGGCGAGCGGGTTTTGTGAGAAAGAGCCTTGAGAAGTCGCCGGGTTGTGTGAGCTTGATGCTGCTGAATAGGTCCTTGATGGTACCTGATACTTCCGAAGAAATGCCTGACCATAGTTCGGTTGATCCGAACACTAAGCCTTTGGGTGGAAGGTCCCCGCAGCTGCCCATGGTATCTTAAGCGCGAAATTATGCCTCCGAGGTATGTACCTCACGGGTAGCTTGGCTGCGCTGTGGGGGCGTACTCCTATTTGAGCGGAGCGTGAGAGGGCTCACGGTGCCAAAAGATAGCTCGGGTCCGCTTACTTACCTTTTGCGTCTTGACGGTGGACTGGGAGATCGGCGCCTCATCGCCGAGCTGGACCTCGGCTGCCAGAGCCGTGGTGTGTTCTTCCGTTCGGAGTGAACGCTTTGTATTGCCGCGGACCGTGATGACCCCCTTGGGTTCGGGCATTTTAAGCTTCATGTACGCGTAGTGGGGGACGACGTTGAAATGGGCGAACGTTGTTTGGCCAAGAAGTGCATGATAGCCACTGCGAAAAGGGACGATGACAAAGATCAGATCCTGCTTGCGGAAGTTATAGGGCGAGCCGAACAACACTTCCAGAGTTATGGTGCCCGAACAACGGGCCTCAGTTGTAACACCCTGGTTTTCGTTCCCTGTTTTTTTTCCTTTGCGGGATTTGACTCCCATCTTTTTTCTCGGTGTTATCGGATTTCTCTAGCTCTTGGGTATGTAAAGATGGTCATCTAGCCTTGCATTTCCTGTCCAACTAGAGATTCTATCCAGTCCAACCTTGCCTCCCAAGATCTTTGGCTCAGGGTTTTGCTGTCGAAACCCTACCTTCCGAGTTACCGGAAGGGAAACCCTAATCCTTCCAGTTACAAAGGAACCTCAATTTCCTTTGATCTGTTGCCTCCCAAACTTTTCCCAGTGATCATACTTTATCTATAAACCCTGGATATGTAAATATATTGCCAAGCCATTTGCAATATTTTTCATTTATAATTAATTCCTTTTTCTGCCAGTTAAAGGAATTAAATCCAGGAAAATATCTATCCACCTCCAAAGCTTATGAAAACTTGTGGAGTTATTCTTTGTGATCATATTGAGCTCGCATAAAAATATTGGCCATAATTAAATAGGAGAAATTGCATTTTCCTATTTAATGCCAATATTGCATTTTGGGCACTTTCTAAAGGAACTACCATTTTGGTGGCCAGGAAAAATCCCAAATAATTTGTGGAGCTTCTCATATCCATATGTTCCCCAGTACCATCAAGAACCCAAGTCCCATGGTTCAACTTTTGAGCACATCATCCATTTCTTTTTTTCTGGACCCATTTTGAGATTGTGAAGCAACTATATTTTAGATTGCTTCATAATTCTTAAAATTAATCCAGGACCTCAATCTACCTATATCATGTGAGCATGCCAAAATTCACATCATTTTACTTAGCCAAATTCTCCCAATAATTCAATCTAGATTTTGTCCATTTGGAAGCTCTGTGAAGGAAGTACCCTTTTGGTATTCTCAAATGAGCTGAAACTTTTCCAGTATCTCCATATATTCAAATCATCACCATCCAACAAATTTGAGCCCAATCTATCAAGCCATTTGAGCCCAGCTTCAAATTCTAGTTTCTGGGCCAGATTATGCATTGTGAAGGAAGTGCTAGCTACATTGCTCCATTTGATCTGAAAATTTACCAGGGTAGTCACCTTTGTAGATCACCACTGCATGCCAAGTTCCAGCTCCTTGCACTCAGGGATCCATCCAGAAACAACCACAAACACCTTCCTGCCAGGACCCATGTGAGCTCTCACCTGTCATCTCTTGCCCCCACTTCCCTCCAAACTCTCTCAAGTCAACTCAGCAAAGAAAGGAGAAGACCCCAGACACGATTTGGCTGCGTGTGGGGCGTGGCAATGCCGTGGCCACACGGTGACCACACGCAGAGCGCGCCAAATCCGCGCACTGTGTCCTGGACCCTTCGGGAGTCGCCTCCGGCAGGCCGTGGCTTGTCCGCAAGCGCCGGCGAGCTCCCCACCATGTGCGTGAGCCTTCTGGAGGTCTCTCCCCTTCGTCTCCTAGCCCATGGCCGTTTGTGCTTACCTCTGGTGCTTCACCGGATCGCCGCCACGGCGACGAGCTTCTGGTAGCATCGGCCGGCGTCGGCTAGCTCCTCCCCGAGCTATTTAAGGCGCTACCCGAGTCCCTCCTCTTCACCAGCAGCCCAGCCCCCTCTTCCCCGAGCTCCCCGAGCTCTCCTCGCCGCCCATGGCTGCTTCGGTTCCCGTCGGCCGTCGCCTAAATTGGCGCAACGCCGCGCCTCCCCCGCCTCCTCTCCACCACTAGCAGTCTCCACCCCATCCTAGACCACGCCCCGTTGCTCTCCGCCTCCTCTCACTGGCTGGAGTGCCATGCCCGACTCCGGCCGAGAGCCGCCGTCCGCCGCGACCTATGCCCCGCCCGTTCCTGAGATCCTCGATGGCAGCACCGCCCGGGGACGCGACCGCCCCGGCCTCCTGAGCATTTTGGTAGCCGGGTCGTCGCCGGAGGAGGTCTGTGTCGCCGGAGGTCGTCACCGGAGCCGCCGGGGCCACCGCCGGCCGCGCCTGGCCTCGGCCTCCCTCTATTCCGTCGCGAGGAGGAGAGAGAGTCAATGCCCGTGCGGCCCGCCCGTCAGCCGGACGTCGGTGTTGACCCTGGGCCCACGGTGACTTAAGTGGAGGCGCCCATCCGCAAAGCCGTGAACCTGCGTTGAAGACGTATTTTTAAAACATACGCCTTCTGCTCTCAGGCCAGCCCAGGCTCCAGCTGCTTTCGGCCCAAGACGGCCCAGTGCAACAGTGCACTTTATTATTTTCTGGCCGAATTCCAGTCAGGGTCCTGTCGGTGAATACTTTATTTACAGATAAGTCCCTGGTCTTTAAATCCTTATATCTTCTTGCTCGTAACTCCGATCAAGGTGAAACCAACGCTCACGTCTTCAGCTCGTCGAGCCCGCTCTGTTGGTATCATTTTCACAATGTGTTCACACAGTGAAAATGACCATTTTGCCCTTGCCCTCATTCAGCCCCTTCGAGAGGGAATCCTTTCCGGCGAATTCTTCCGCGAGGTGATCGCACTTCTTCCCAGAGTATTCTTCGACCCCAGGCAAGCCGACCATCTGATATATGCCCTAAAGCATTGCTCTATGTTATTCTTGCGTGTTTAATTAGTAATTATGCCTGTGATAGAAATAAATAAAACGCTGTTAGATTGCACTTACTGTTTACATTATTTGCATAGTTTGCTATGTAGTTTACTTAAGTGCATAGTTGTTGCCACTTCAACTTGTTGTGATACATAACCATGCTTGCTAAGTGATGGCTAAAGCTAAACTTAGTCGGTTGATCTAGAGTCACCTGTCCGGGCTTATCCGTGCAGCCACATTTGCCGGTATGGGACGGCCTTGACTTGGTCTGATCGCATGCTCTTTCACCGGTACCTCCAGACAGGGAAGGTTATGCGCGCGCGCTAACCTGGCCCGGTAGGCGGCGATAACCTTGTGAGCCCAGTTGAGTTTTGTGCCGGCGTCCCCGTTTGGGACAGTTTAGTTTGGCCACGACGGTGGCAGGTGTCACGAGGACACAGGGGCCACCCAGGGCAGGACTCCGGGGGAGGATGAATGCTGGTGGTACGATGGGAGAGTCACGGGTCAGGCAGGTTTCGTTGGAGCAACGCTGGTCCACCCGAATGGGATCACGAGGCCAGGTGCTTCATGGTGTGGGTAAAGTGCGCAACCTCTGCAGAGTGAAAAATCTATTCGAATAGCCGCATCCACGGTATTGGACAGCCCGTCCAGACCTCACTAGGTGGTCAACCGTAGTAATGATAATAATGATGGAAGAACTCGTCTTATGCCCTGAAGTACTCAGTGGATCATGGATGTTCTGAGGGTTGTGGGACAACCCGGAAAGAGTAAGTTGGATCTGGTTAAGAGTTGGATTGGTTCCTGAGATTATTCGGAGTATGGATTACTTACTGGATATGCTTTACCTTTCTGTATTTCATAATAATTAATATTTCTAGATAGGTGTGCTATGCCATGATAATTAATATTGCTCTAATAATAATTGCATGCTTGAATGCCATGGATTGCTTTGCTTGGTGTATATGTTAGTTTGGTTTGCTTGCGAGTACATTCAAAAGTACTCAGCGGCCTTTAACATGGCCAGGTTCACCTAAGGATCCGTCGTCCGTCGTCGAGGAGCCGGAGCATTCGCGGGCTAGGAGAGTAACCTAGTCAGATCCCTATGGATTGGAGCCGCACCAAGACCATGCTGCCCTAGATAGAGCCTTTCCGCTGCCATCACTCTTGTAATAGATCATGTAAGACTTATATATCCATTAATAGAAATGCCTGTGTTCTTGATACTTGTTGTAAACACGCATGCCAGAGTGATTTCCTGGGCTGGTATGCGTGGCGACCGCCTGGCTATAGTGGTAATCAGGCGGGGCGCCACAACGGATGGTATCAGAGCAGCCAGGCTGACTATAGGTTACCCTAGCCAGACTTCACTGTCTTGTGTTCAGTAGAAAGCCCAGATGGATTTCAGCCATCTTTGCCACCGGGCACGGCTACTATTGATCATAAGGCAACCCCATAGGTCTTTGGCTCCATCAGACCCCAACTCTCGTGGTTTTTGCCGCCAGTGTGAAATGCTCGCACCCGGCAACGACCCGCGAGCCTTGAAACCCCTAGGTAAACCAGATATCCTTACCCTGCTTGCTAACCATGACATTTCTCTTCTTACTCTAGTTTCCTTTGGGAAACGCTTATAAATTCTATCTCTCCTCGACAACCTTAGGAACGTTGACTAAGCCACTTAGGCTATGGTCCTGCGTTGAGTGTGATGCTCCCTAAGGGAGTAGTAGGAGCTTGACACCAGTGCTACCAGGAGCATTGTGTCGTTTCGCCTCTAAATCCTTAGAGGTGCATCGAGTGTGCTATACTAGTTATACTAGTGGATCCTTGGCCACATGTGTAAGGTCCGTAAAAATTTGAGCTTTATTTGCTTTTTGGTTTTTCGTGGTTCTTGTTTCTTTTGTCGATTCCGTCTCTCCGCTCCGACTGGATCCATCAGCAAGAGTTTCCTAAGAAGATCAGCATGCAACTGGGATAATACCCAATGATCCCAATTCAGCAAGAATCAAGCCAAAGCAACTGCCTGGTATTCAGAATAGCAACACCGGATCTGTCAGGAATAAAGAATGAGTCAAAAGCAGAATATATGTGCAACAGACAAGGCCAAAATATACATGAGGAAGTTGGCCTCATAACAGAACACACCTGAGTAATAGTCAGCTGAGTTATGAGGAATGAACATCAGTAAGGACAAATGATTCCGTCCGCGATACAAGGACTATTTCAGTCAGCAAGGTGAATCTTGAGTCTTTCCTCAAGGGACTCAAGAATTATTTACCCATCGAAGGCATATTTCCATAAGGTGAATGTGCCAAGAACAACAACAGAACTCTGGTATGTTGATACAAATTGCAAAGAAAACCTTGAAGTTCACCGGTGCAAATACAAAATTTTCTGGGCACTGTGACAAGGTTTGCAAGGAAAATGGATAAGTTTGCGGTTGCCAGAATCAATGAGAACTTCACATGCTTGGACGCTCAGCTGAACCGAATGGAATTATCCGTCAACTGCTTATTATCGGCAACACCTGGGTTGAATACAAAGGGTATTTTGAATTAATTAACGACATGAAGTCTGCACCAGTTGTGCAACCTTTATAGCAACAATAATCAGACCAACAGAAAGACAAGCGATGTGCGTGACCATCAGAATATCTCCAGTCGAGGTATGGCCTATATCAAGTTTTGGCTCCGCTACGGGTAAATTCCGGATACTTCGAAAGGGAGCCTGAATCGGCCATAGATCCGACTGCGTACACAGTGAAAGGCTTCTGGTCTAAGGAACCCAGCCTTCCTTCGCAAGTTACCAGACTGCCAATCTTCCTCACTACACCACTTGGTGAGAAAACCTTCTAGGATACGGTATCCCCGTCCTCCACAGCGTGCTACCGCGGAAAGCTTCTGGCATAAGGCACCCGACCTTCCTCAGCAAGACACATGACGAAAAAACTTCTGAGGTATGATACCCAGCTTATTCAGCACGCTGCCTTGGCAGAAGCTTCGAGCATAAGGAATTCAGCCCTCTTCAACATGCCCTCGTGCCTACAACAAGCTTGACAGGGGCACGAACTAGTCTGTACACACATTCGTCTCAGAACTCAGTGGTTATGAAAGGATTTATCCTACACCTGCATGTGTGGTGAGCATGCAGTCCAGTGGATCAGTTCATGCGAGCCACTCGTACACGGGAATGACTGTGTTCAGAGAAACAGTGGCCCCATACTTCAAGGAAGGATATGAGCACAGCAGCCCCTACGAGATATGCAAGAGTAAGTTGTAGAAACAAGCCGACAAGCCGGGAAAACAATCAAGGAGCCGTATTGGCAGGTCATTACAGGTCCATCAAAGGAATCCTCAAGAACAAAGAAGTTGTGGACAAACAACCTTCGTGACGGACAACCAGATACGGTTTCACGGATGGAGTGACATTAATGACCCTTGTCAGACTCTTGCATATGCGGCCACAACAATGCACTACCTGCGGTTACAAGAGAGATTGCCGCACTCATCCTAAATACGGGCCATCAACCAAGACAAGAGGCTATGCTCCGAAAGATAAAAAGGCCAGGACGCGGGCTCCCGCAGAGGCCATACGATCTCTGCTGTGACGTGACAGTGGCAATGGCACGAAGCTCAGCTTCGGATGCTAGCGATATTATGTTCAGCTCAGTGGTCATAGCAAGGACTACCGATGCTATATATGGAAGAGCCCTCTCCACAAGCGGTAGAGTTTGAAACAGGACATTCAGATGGAATGGCTCAAAGAACATCAGCACCAACAACTCATAGACGTCACGACATCATTGGAATAAGAGATTACTGTCTATGATTATTTTGTGGTCATGCCTGACATTTCAGTTGAGGATATAGCAGCCATAGTTCAGTCATGTTGTTTCTTGAATTAGGGATCACCTAAGGACGAAGTCAGAATACCTAAGACAGAAAGAAATATCGGTACGGAACCCACAGCCAGGTTGAGCAGTCTGACACGGCAAAAAGGAAGTCACCTCTAGCCATCAAGGCCATACGAGCACGTGAGCCTGGTACCAGAAAGGATGTCTTACCCATAACAGTCAGGGTACGAAGCATTACAATAAAACCCGAAGCAGATACTTCCAGACTACGGAAACCGAGCTGTCTATTGGTATTACCTGCTACCCCACCCAGCAATACCACTACCAGGACAAAAGGTACACCTGACAGGAAAGAGAAGGATTCAAGGAAGCTGTGTGCAGAGACAACACATGATCCCTCAGAAGAGGCAGTTAAAGGGTCAGTAAATCAACGAAGACAAGACCGCTGGTGGATCCAAGTCGCACACAGGTAAGTCCCCCTTCACCGGGAGGTAAGCCCGGAAATCTCGAGGATGAGATTTTCTTAAGGGGGGTAGGTTTGTAACACCTTGGTTTTCGCTCCCTGTTTTTTTTCCTTTGCGGGATTTGACTCCCGTCTTTTTTCTCGGTGTTATCGGATTTTTCTAGCTCTCGGGTATGTGAAGATGGTCATCTGGCCTTGCCTTTCCTGTCCAACCAGAGATTCTCTCCAGTCCAACCTTGCCTCCCAAGATCTTTGGCTCAGGGTTTTGCTGTCGAAACCCTACCTTCCGAGTTACCGGAAGGGAAACCCTAATCCTTCCAGTTACAAAGGAACCTCAATTTCCTTTGATCTATTGCCTCCCAAACTTTTCCCAGTGATCATACTTTATCTATAAACCCTGGATATGTAAAAATATTGCCAAGCCATTTGCAATATTTTTCATTTATAATTAATTCCTTTTTCTGCCAGTTAAAGGAATTAAATCCAGGAAAATATCTATCCATCTCCAAAGCTTATGAAAACTTGTGGAGATATTTTTTGTGATCATATTGAGCTCCCATAAAAATATTGGCCATAATTAAATAGGAGAAATTGCATTCTCCTATTTAATGCCAATATTGCATTTTGGGCACTTTCTAAAGGAACTACCATTTTGGTGGCCAGGAAAAATCCCAAATAATTTGTGGAGCTTCTCATATCCATATGTTCCCCAGCACCATCAAGAACCCAAGTCCCATGGTTCAACTTTTGAGCACATCATCCAATTCTTTTTTTCTGGACCCATTTTGAGATTGTGAAGCAACTATATTTTAGATTGCTTCATAATTCTTAAAATTAATCCAGGACCTCAATCTACCTATATCATGTGAGCATGCCAAAATTCACATCATTTAATTAGCCAAATTCTCCCAATAATTCAATCTAGATTTTGTCCATTTGGAAGCTCTGTGAAGGAAGTACCCTTTTGGTATTCTCAAATGAGCTGAAACTTTTCCAGTATCTCCATATATTCAAATCATCACCATCCAACAAATTTGAGCCCAATCTATCAAGCCATTTGAGCCCAGCTTCAAATTCTAGTTTCTGGGCCAGATTATGCATTGTGAAGGAGGTGCTAGCTACATTGCTCCATTTGATCTGAAAATTTACCAGGGTAGTCACCTTTGTAGATCACCACTGCATGCCAAGTTCCAGCTCCTTGCACTCAGGGATCCATCCAGAAACAACCACAAACACCTTCCTGCCAGGACCCATGTGAGCTCTCACCTGTCATCTCTTGCCCCCACTTCCCTCCAAACTCTCTCAAGTCAACTCAGCAAAGCAAGGAGAAGACCCCAGACACGATTTGGCTGCGTGTGGGGCGTGGCAATGCCATGGCCACGCGGTGACCGCACGCAGAGCGCGCAAAATCCGCGCACTGTGTCCTGGACCCTTCGGGAGTCGCCTCCGGCAGGCCGTGGATTGTCCGCAAGCGCCGGCGAGCTCCCCACCATGTGCGTGAGCCTTCTGGAGGTCTCTCCCCTTCGTCTCCTAGCCCATGGCCGTTTGTGCCGACCTCTGGTGCTTCACCGGATCGCCGCCACGGCGACGAGCTTCTGGGAGCATCGGCCGGCGTCGGCTAGCTCTTCCCCGAGCTATTTAAGGCGCCACCCGAGTCCCTCCTCTTCACCAGCAGCCCAGCCCCCTCTTCCCCGAGCTCCCCGAGCTCTCCTAGTCACCCATGGCCGCTTCGGTTCCCGCCGGCTGCCGCCTAAATTGGCGCAACGCCGCGCCTCTCCCGCCTCCTCTCCACCACTAGCAGTCTCCACCCCATCCTAGACCACGCCCCGTTGCTCTCCGCCTCCTCTCTGTGGCTGGAGTGCCATGCCCGACTCCGGCCGAGAGCCGCCGTCCGCCGCGACCTATGCCCCGCCCGTTCCTGAGATCCTCGACGGCAGCACCGCCCGGGGACGCGACCGCCTCGGCCTCCTGAGCATTTTGGTATCCGGGTCGTCGCCGGAGGAGGTCCGTGTCGCCGGAGGTCGTCACCGGAGCCGCCGGGGCCACCGCCGGCCGCGCCTGGCCTCGGCCTCCCTCTGTTCCGTCGCGAGGAGGAGAGAGAGTCAACGCCCGTGGGGCCCGCCCATCAGCCGGACGTCGGTGTTGACCCTGGGCCCACGGTGACTTAAGTGGAGGCGCCCTTCCGCAAAGCCGTTTACCTGCGTTGAAGACGTATTTTTAAAAAATACGCCTTCTACTCTCAGGCCAGCCCAGGCTCCAGCTGCTTTCGGCCCAAGACGGCCCAGTGCACTTTATTATTTTCTGGCCGAATTCCAGTCAGGGTCCTGTCGGTGAATACTTTATTTACAGATAAGTCCCTGGTCTTTAAACCCTTATATCTTCTTGCTCGTAACTCCGATCAAGGTGAAACCAATGCTCACGTCTTCAGCTCGTCGAGCCCGCTCCGTTGGTATAATTTTCACAATGTGTTCACGTAGTGAAAATGACCATTTTTCCCTTGCCCTCATTCAGCCCCCTCGAGAGGGAATCCTTTCCGGCGAATTCTTCCGTGAGGTGATCGCACTTCTTCCCGGAGTATTCTTCGACCCCAGGCAAGCCGACCATCTGATATATGCCCTAAAGCATTGCTCTGTGTTATTCTTGCATGTTTGATTAGTAATTATGCCTGTGATAGAAATAATTAAAACGCTGTTAGATTGCACTTACTGTTTACATTATTTGCATAGTTTGCTATGTAGTTTACTTAAGTGCATAGTTGTTGCCACTTCAACTTGTTGTGATACATAACCATGCTTGCTAAGTGATGGCTAAAGCTAAACTTAGTCGGTTGATCTAGAGTCACCTGTCCGGGCTTATCCGTGCAGCCACATTTGCCGGTATGGGACGGCCTTGACTTGGTCTGATCACATGCTCTTTCACCGGTACCTCCAGACTGGGAAGGTTATGCGCGTGCGCTACCCTGGCCCGGTAGGCGGCGATAACCTTGTGAGCCCAAGTGAGTTTTGTGCCGGCGTCCCCGTTTGGGACAGTTTAGTTTGGCCACGACGGTGGCAGGTGTCACGAGGACACAGGGGCCACCCAGGGCAGGACTCCGGGGGAGGATGAATGCTGGTGGTACGATGGGAGAGTCACGGGTCAGGCAGGTTTCGTTGGAGCAACGCTGGTCCACCCGAATGGGATCACGAGGCCAGGTGCTTCATGGTGTGGGTAAAGTGCGCAACCTCTGCAGAGTGAAAAATCTATTCGAATAGCCGCGTCCATGGTATTGGACAGCCCGTCTAGACCTCACTAGGTGGTCAACCATAGTAATGATAATAATGATGGAAGAACTCGTCTTATGCCCTGAAGTACTCAGTGGATCATGGATGTTCTCAGGGTTGTGGGACAACCCGGAAAGAGTAAGTTGGATCTGGTTAAGAGTTGGATTGGATCCTAAGATTATTCGGAGTATGGATTACTTACTGGATATGCTTTACCTTACTGTATTTCATAATAATTAATATTGCTAGATAGGTGTGCTATGCCATGATAATTAATATTGCTCTAATAAAAAATGCATGCTTGAATGCCATGGATTACTTTAGAGGGTTTCCTCCGCTGTGGAGGTTTTCAATTACTAAATCCGACATTTACTGTCGTGTCTTCGGTTTCGCCGTCGCTGTGTCGATGCTTATTCTTATTGCGCCGTGGCTTCCCGATGCCGTCCCGAACTTCAGAGGTACCGGGGTTTTCGAGAGGGTTGTCGCGACGGGCTAACCAGCTGTCCTCGCCCGCACAGAAGCGGGTCATAAGCGAGGTAAGGGCTGCCATTGATCTTGGCTTATCTTGCCCGAGCTGCGGGCTAGCCACTCGTCCCGGATATTGTTCCTAAAGGAGGCTAGCACCTCAGAGTCTGAGCAATCGATGATTTGATTTTTCTTCGTCAGGAATCGATTCCAGAATTGCTAGGATGACTCACCGGGCTGTTGGACGATGTGGCTGAGGTCATCGACGCCCGGGGGCCAAACATAGGTGCCTTGAAAATTAGCTCGGAAAGCATCCTTGAGCTCCTCCCAACTCCCAATGGAGTTTTCGGGGAGGCTGTTCAACCAATGCCGTGTTGGTCCTTTGAGTTTCAATGGAAGGTACTTGATGGCGTGGAGGTCATGTCCGCTGGCCATGTGTATGTGGAGAAGAAAGTCTTCGATCCACATGGCCGGATCTGTTGTACCATCATATGGTTCAATGTTTACGGGCTTAAACCCTTCGGGGAATTGATGCTGCATCACCTCGTCTGTAAAACACAGTGGGTGAGCGGTGCCCCTGACTCTGGCTACGTCGTGTTGGAGGTCGGATGGGAACCTTACCCGGTGTTTGACATGGCTTGAGACTGCGTCGGTATTTCCCCAAAGTGGAAGGGATGATGCAGCACAGCGACGGTAAGTATTTCCCTCAGTTATGAAACCAAGGTATCGAACCAGTAGGAGGATCACCACCACCTAATAAATAGCACCTGCACACAAAGAACAAATACTTGCAACCCGACGCGAAAGAGAGGTTGTCAATATCTCTACAGTAAAAAGATAGATTATTTAATGATAGATTGGAGAGATAGATCTCTCAAGAACACAAGATAAAAAGAGCAAATAAAAAATGCAGCAATATATTTTTGGGTTTTTGGAATAATAGATCTGAAAATAAAAGCGACAAAAAGATAGATCGGAAAGCAATATGTTGGAAAAGTAGACCCGAGGGCCGTAGGTTTCACTAGTGGCTTCTCTCATGAGTATAGCACATGGTGGGTGAACAAATTACTGTTAGGCAATTGATAGAAGATCAAATAATCATGACGATATCCAAGGCGATGATCATTATATAGGCATCATGTCCAAGATAAGTAGACCGACTCCAGCCTACATCTACCACTATTACTCCACACATCGACCGCTATCCAGCATGCATCTAGTGTATTAAGTTCATGGAAAAATGGAGTAATGCAATAAGAACGATGACATGATGTAGACAAGATCTATTCATGTAGGAATAGACCCCATCTTGTTATCCTTAATAGAAATGATACATGCGTGCCTCGCTGCCCCTTCTGTCACTGGGAGAGGACACCGCAAGATCGAACCCATCACAAAGCACCTCTTCCCATGGCAAGAAAAATCGATCTAGTTGGCCTAACTAAACCAAAGATTCGAAGAAGAAATACGAGGCTATAAGTAATCATGCATATAAGAGATCAAAGAAGACTCAAATAATATTCATGGATAGAAACTGATCATGAACTCAAAATTCATCGGATCCCAACAAACACACCGCAAAACTTTACATCAAATAGATCTCCAAGAGACCATTGTATTGAGCCTCAAAAGAGAGAGAGAGGAAGCCATCTTGCTACTGCCTACGGACCCATAGGTCTATGGTGGACTGCTCACACATCATCGTAGAGGCACCAATTGAAAGTGCATTGTTGCCCTTAATTGTTTTTGACATCTATGACAATTTTATTTGTGTTCCTAACCACATGCTCTAGGGTAAACAGCACCGTCAAAATTGAACTGAAGCATGGATCGTTATTTCCCCTCTACTCGGAAAAAGGAAAAAGGCAGAGTGCCATAATTGTTTTCTTTCTTTCTTGAGTCCCTAGGGCAGCCGCACTATTAAGAGGGGGTGCATCATGAAAATATCTGGGAATCAACTCCACATACACATGATCTGGAAAAATCAATTCTGAAAATTGGTCTGAATTACACGGTGCAAAGTCTCTGCCTAGGCTGGAGCTTCCGGGACGGTCGGAACTTCCGGGGACTAGAAGGTCCGGGAAGCTTCCGGGCCACCCACAGAAACTGCTCTTGTGTGCAATCTCTCTGTGTAGGCCAGAACCTTGTCGGACCCTGTCCGGAACTTCCGTCCCCCAAAACTCCGGGCGTCGGAACTTCCGTCCCCGTTCCGGTAGCTTCCGGGGTACTCCAGAGAGGATGCAAACTCTTTGTGTAACCCGGAACTTGGCCGGAACTTCCGGTGTCCGAAACGTCCTGGCATGCCCGGAACTTCCGGACTTCGCAGGAATCTTGCCCCAACGGCTGGATTCTATCCCCACCTATAAATAGTCTTCTTCTTCCCCACGAAGAACGTGACGACTCCATTTCTCTCTCCACCATTTTCAGACCTTGATTTCTTGGAGTTCTCCCTCCTTAGCCAACCAAAGCTCTTGATCTTTTAAGGAGTGAAGGAGGAGAGCCTGATCTACACATTCACCAAAGCAAAAGTTGATTCCCCCTTGTTTCCGCGGTGCATCTTGTTACTCTTGGAGGTTGGAGACTCCTAGGCGGTAGGAGTACTCCGACGAGGAATCGTTCATTGTGATTACCCCCGGAAAGTTTGAGAGGGTTTGGAGACCACCCCAAGGTCTACCACTAGTGGTTGAGAAACGCCTTCATGGTGTTGTCTCAAGGAGAGAATGGTGAGCCTTCGTGGTGTTGGTGTGCCTTCGTGGTAACATCCACCTCTCTAAACGGTGACGTAGCTTCCCTCCAAGGAAGTGAACATCGGCATACGTCCTCGTCTCTCGGAGTTGTGGTTATTCCTAACCCTAACTCCCTACTTGTGGTTATTTGTCTTTGTGGTATTACTTGTGCTTACCTATCTACTTACTTGTTGCCTTGCTTAGTACACATAGCAAGACTACCATCTTTGCAATTGTTAGGCTCACTTTCATATGCCGCAATATTGCCTAAAATTGCTAAGTAATAATTAAAATTTGTAATTGTACCTATTCACCCCCTCCTCTCTAGGTCCATCTCGATCCTTTCAATTGGTATCAGAGACTCGTGCTCTAATCTTGTGGCTTAACCGCCCTAGAGCGAGATGGATAACGATGGGAATCCTCTTGTTGCACTCCCTATCGAGAAAGAGACATCCTCTTCGGATGAGCGCAAATCCTTCACTTCTGAGGACCTTGAAAGGACCCTCGCCAAACAAAAGGATGAGCATGATGCTTCTATTAAGGCCTTGGTCAACATGAGGTTGGATGCATTAGCTGCAAGAACTCCACCACTGGAAAACCCAGGGGGTGTGATAAAGTAACCAAATGCATCCCTTCCTAATTTGGGCCAACAATCTCAAACTGGTGACCACACCGGTGTTCCATGGTTGTATGCAAAATCTAGAGTTGAGAAACCTAGGTATAATGTTGCGGGAAACCCCCCTTTACTTGATAACACTGCCGATTTTTCTTTGTGGAGGGTTGGTATGCATGATCATCTTAGGTTTGTCAACGATGAAATGTTGGAGGTCATGGAGAAAGGGTACAACCCTGTGAATCCCAAGGATCTCACACCAGGTGAAGAATATGACAAACACCTCAATGACACCGCAATCATGCTCATAAGAAAGGGCATGTATGACAAGCAGAAAAGGCCTTACATTCACCTCACAAATGCAAAAGAGCTATGGGATAGCCTTGTGATGACCAAGACTGGAACTTCCTCCCTCTGTCTAGCACAATATGAGATTGCAAAAGGGGCATTACAATATTTCTGCATGGAGAAAGGTGAAGACCCCAAGCAACTTCATGAGCGATTGATGACACTTGCCGCTGACATTGAATCATATGATTGTGACAAGAGCCAAGATGGATTCAACTTGACCAAGCATTTTCTTGTGGACAAATTGCTAAATGCCCTTGCTCCAGATCATCATCAAATGGTGTGGGACATGAGAAGAGAACATGAATTCAAGGACATGTCTCTCGATGATGTCATTTCAACCTTCCAACTATTTGAAGAATCAAAGGCAAATGCTACAAGACACCTTGCCATGCATGGTTCCTCATCACCCAAGACAAACCTTGCCTTGAAGGCCAAGCACGTAATGGATGGTGATGTGAGTGAAGAAGAAGAAGAAGATGTTGAAGAAGAAGGCTATGAAGTTAACTCGGATGAGGGGCCCTCTCGTATGAAGACATGGCTCTCTTTGTGAAGAAGTTTAGTGCGGGAAAATTCAAGGGAAGATTCCAAAAGAAGAAAGTAAGAACTTGCTACAATTGTGAAGAAAACAACCATTTCTCAAACGGATGCCCCTATGAAAAGAGAGAAGATAAACCAAGATTTCCAAAGACATTTGTGAAGAAGAAGTTGCCCAACCCATTGAAATCCAAGTTCAAGAAGAGAGATGGGAAGGCTATGGTTGCCCAAGACGAGTCCGACCCCAATGATGTTAGAGGTGTTGCAGGTGTAGCCCAAGACACTCAAACCACATTGAGACTCGTGAACAAGACCGGTGATGTTGTCACATACAACTATATGAAAGACTACCAAGGCAACGCACACAAATGTCTCATGGAAAAGGCCACGGTAACTGATGATGAGGGTCAAACCTCTCCAGACAAGGGGAAGGTAACCCCATGTCCAAACCCTCCTCTTATTCCTACCACACCTAGTGATGAATATCTTGATGTTGAGGATCATGATCATGAATATGAAATAAGTGATGCTATGTTTGCTAAAATGGAGAAAGTCCTGTGCTCTCTCAAAGGAAAGAAGCTCGTTATGTTTCTTATGCTTATGGAGATGGTGAGTAAGCACACCATTTACATCAAGGAACTCGAGAACCTCGTTACTGAGGAAAAGGAAAAATGTGAAATCCTTGAGCAGAAAGTCCTATATGAGGAAGCACGTAATGATGAATTGTGCTTAAAAATAGATGCAAACATTGATAGGCACACTAAAGATTGTGAGCTCCTACATTCGTCTCTCAAGACAAAGGAAGATGAGCTAAATCTCCTTACTAAGAAGTTTGACGAACTCAAACTCACTTATCTTAACACACTTGGAAAAGCCTATTCCTCTCCTATTATAAATGTTGATGCTTATGAGTTATGATACTAACCCCAGTGGTGACCTAGCTAGCTTACTTGAGGAGAATCAGGTGTTAAAGGCTCAAATTGAAAAAGGGCTCATGTAATTTGCCCAAGGACAAAAGAACCTCAATGAAGTGTTGAGTCAACACAAGGAGGTTGTGGCCAAGGAAGGGCTTGGATTTGATCCAAGCACAACCAAGAATAAGGTAGCGACGCATAAGTCTACAACTCCCCTCAAGGAGACTTTTGTGCGAGAAGGGCACAAGGAGAAAGGAAAGGGTAAGGGTGACAAGGATGTGAGTAGGAAGGCCACTAGGGGCAAGCCTACTCCCAACAAGCCAAAAGAATTTACGCCTCCATCATATGTGCTTCGTAAGGGAAAAGATGGAGATGTTTATGCTCCGTTTGTTGGTCCTAGAAATGCTTTTCGGTTTTATGCAATTTGGGTTCCTAAGACCCTTGTTACTAACTTGAGAGGTCCCATTGTAAAATGGGTGCCTCTAACGAAGACTTGAATTGTGTGTAGGTTGTTGTCTCCGGTGGAGTCAAATGGGTGATTGATAGCGGTTGCTCAAATCATATGACCGGAGATGACACACTGCTCATGGGCTTCATGGAAGCTATTCGACCATTTATGAGCATTGTCTTTGGTGGAGGGTCTAAAGGGAAGGTACTTGGTTTGGGCAAGGTGGCTATCACCAATGACATGTCACTTACAAATGTCATGCTTGTCCAATCTCTGAAATATCATTTGCTTTCTGTTCGTAAATTGGCTTCTGTTGGTTATGATACACTGTTTGGACTAACGAATGTGAAAGTCTTTAAGAGAGATACTCTTGAAGTTGCCTTGTGGGGGAGTTGGATGGCAACCTTTACACGGTTGATTTCTCTAAAGAGAGCACATACCATGCAACTTGCCTCATGGCCAAGGCCGACAAGGGATGGCTATGGCATCACCGACTAGCCCATGTCGGCATGAGAAATCTTCAAGATCTCTTAAAGGGTTAACACATCCTTAGACTAACCAATGTATCTTTTGAGAAAGATCGTGTGTGTAGTGCATGCATAGCAGGGAAGCAACATCAATCAAAGCATCCCCCCAAGAACATAGTATCAACTTCAAGACCTTTGGAGCTACTTCACGTGGATCTCTTTGGGCCTCCTTCATGGGACAGTCTTGGTGGGAAGAAGTATGGTTTTGTTATTGTTGATGATTACTCAAGATACACATGGGTATTCTTACTCAAGTCCAAGGACGAAACAAAAATCACCTTCATTGATTTTGCCAAGAATGCTCAACGCAAGTTTGACAAAGAAATCTTGGCAATAAGAAGTGACAATGGCTCCGAGTTCAAGAACTACACCTTGGAAGAGTTTCTTAGTGATGAAGGAATTGAGCATCAATACTCCGCACCATATACCCCACAAGAAAATGGGGTAGCCGAGAGGAAGAACCGCACACTTGTGGAAATGGCGAGGTCCAGGTTGGATGAATACAAATCACCTCATAGCTTTTGGGCCGAGGCTGTCAACACAGCATGTCATGCATCAAATCGTGTTGGAAATATGCCCTATAGGCAATAATAAAGTGATTATTATTATATTTCCTTGTTCATGATAATCGTTTATTATCCATGCTATAATTGTATTGATTGGAAACACTAATGCATGTGTGGATACATAGACAACACTGTGTCCCTAGTATGCCTCTAGTAGACTAGCTCGTTGATCAAAGATGATCAAGGTTTCCTAGCCATAGACATGAGATGTCATTTGATAACGGGATCACATCATTAGGAGAATGATGTGACAGACAAAACCCAAACTATGAACGTAGCATATGATCGTGTCAGTTTATTGCTATTGTTTTCTGCATGTCAAGTATCTGTTCCTATGACCATGAGATCATGCAACTCACTGACACCGGAGGAATACCTTGTGTGTATCAAACGTCGCAACGTAACTGGGTGACTATAAATATGCTCTACAGGTATCTCCGAGGGTGTCTGTTGAGTTGGCATGGATCAAGACTGGGATTTGTTACTCCGTGTGACGGAGAGGTATCTCAGGGCCTACTTGGTAATACAACATCACAATAAGCCTTGCAAGCAAAGTGACTAAAGAGTTAGCCATGGGATCTTGTATTACGGAATGAGTAAAGAGACTTGCCGGTAACGAGATTGAACTAGGTATAGAGATACCGACGATCGAATGTCGAGCAAGTAACATACCGAAGAACAAAGGGAACATCATATGGGATTAACTGAATCCTTGACATAGAGGTTCAACCAATAAAGATCTTCGTAGAATATGTAGGAGCCAATATGGACATCCAGGTCCCGCTATTGGTTATTGACCGTAGAGGTGTCTCGGTCATGTCTGCATAGTTCTCGAACCCGTAGGGTCTGCACACTTAAGGTTCGGTGACGTTTCGGTATAGTTGAGCTATGTATGTTGGTGACCGAAGGTTGTTTGGAGTCCCGGATGAGATCTCAGACGTCACGAGGAGCTCCAGAATGGTCTGGAGGTAAAGATTGATATATAGGAAGTCCCGTTTTGGTCACCGGAAAAGTTTCGGGTAATTCCGGTAATGTACCGGGGGTGCCGGGAGGGTTCCGGAGGGCCATCGGGAGGGGCCACTCACGCCGGGAGGCCACGTGGGCCTTAGGGGTGGCGCACCAGCCCTTAGTGGGCTGGGCAAGCCAGCCCCTAAGGGCCCATGCGGCTAGGGTGAGGGGAAAGAAAGAAAACCCAAGTGGGGAAGGGAAACTCCAAGTAGGAAAGGAATCCTACTTGGAGTAGGATTGAAGGTGGACTCCTCCACCTCCTCCTGGTTCGGCCGACTCCTAGGGTAAACCCTAGGGGCGCCAGCCCCTCCCCTCCCTCCTATATATACTAGAGGGGAGAGAGGGCCAGAACACCCCAAGCCACGGTGCAACCCTCTCTCCCCAATAGATCGACTCCTCTAGTTTTCAGCGGTGCTTAGGCGAAGCCCTGCCAGAATAGTTCCACCACCATCGCCGCCACACCGTCGCGCTGCCGGAGAACTCATCTACCTCTCCGCTCCCTCTTGCTGGATCAAGAAGGCGGAGATCGTCATCGAGCTGTACGTGTGCTGAACGCGGAGGTGCCGTCCGTTCGGCGCTAGATCGTGATTGGATCGCGGGACGGCTAGCGATTTGGATCGCGAAGACGTTCGACTACATCAACCGCGTTTCTTAACGCTTCCCGCTTAGTGATCTACAAGGGTACGTAGATCCACTCTCCCTCTCGTAGATGCTCATCACCATGGATAGATCTTGCGTGTGCGTAGGAATTTTTTTGTTTCCCATGCAACGTTCCCCAACAGTGGCATCATGAGCTAGGTCTATGCGTAGATGAGATCACGAGTAGAACACAAAGGAGTTTGTGGGCGTTGATGCTCAGATTGCTTCCTCCCTTGGTCTTTTCTTGATTCAGCGGTATTGTGGGATGAAGCGGCCCGGACCAACCTTACTCGTACGCTTACGAGAGACCGGTTCCATCAACTGACATGTGACTTTGTTGCATAAAGATGGCTGGCGGGTGTCTGTCTCTCCCACTTTAGTTGGATCGGATTCGACAAAGGCGGTCCTTGAGAAGGTTGAATAGCAATTTGTGTATCACCGTTGTGGTTTTTGCGTAGGTAAGAATCGTTCTTGCTAGATACCCGTGGCAGCCACGTAAAACATGCAACAACAATTAGAGGACGTCTAACCTGTTTTTGCAGGGTATGTTGTGATGTGATATGGCCAATTACATGATGAGATATGTGTGATGTATGAGATGATCATGTTTTGTATAGAATATCATGACTTGCATGTCGATGAGTACGGCAACCGGCAGGAGCCATAGGGTTGTCTTTAATTTATTTTCGCCGTTTCGCTTTACTTTATCGCTATGAGTTAGCAATAGTCGTAGAAGCAACAGTTGGTGCGACAACCTCATGGCGACACGTTGTTGGAGATCAAGATGATGGAGATCATGGTGTCATGCCGGTGACGATGGAGATCATGCCGGTGATTTGGAGATGGAGATCAAAAGCACAAGTTCATGGCCATATCATGTCACTTATGATTTGCATGTGATGTTAATCCTTTTATGCATCTTATTTTGCTTAGGACGACGGTAGCATTATAAGGTGATCCCTCACTAAAATTTCAAGATAAAATTGTGTTCTCCCCGAGTGTGCACCATTGTGAAAGTTCGTCGTTTCGAGACACCACGTGATGATCGGGTGTGATAGACTCTACGTTCGCATACAACGGGTGCAAGCCAGTGTTGCACGTGCGGAACACTCGGGTTAAACTTGACGATCCTAGCATGTACAGACATGGCCTCGGAACACAAGAGACCGAAAGGTCGAACATGAGTCATATAGTAGATATGATCAACATGAAGATGTTCACCATTGAAACCACCTCATCTCACGTGATGATCGGACTTGAGTTGGTGAATTTGGATCATGTGACACTCGAATGACCAGAGGGATGTCAATTTGAGTGGGAGTTTTTAAGTAATATGATTAACTAAACTCATTATCTTGAACAATAGTTTAAGTTGTCTTTGCATAATTTATGTTGTAGATCAATGGCTCGCGCAGTAGCACCCCTGAATTTTAATGCGTTCCTAGAGAAAGCTAAGTTGAAAGATGATGGAAGTAACTTTGTGGACTGGGCCATAATCTAAGGATTATCCTTACGGCTTCCCAAAAGGCTTATGTCCTTGATGCACCGCTTGGTGAACCACCCGCTCCAGTAGAGTCTACAGACGTTGAGAACGCCTGGCAGACATGTTCTGATGATTACTCAATAGTTCAATGTGCAATGTTGTATGGCTTAGAACCGGGACTTCAAAGACGTTTTGAACGTCATGGAGCATATGATATGTTCCAGGAGTTGAAGTTTATCTTTCAGAAAAATGCCCAGATCGAGAGGTATGAGACCTCCGATAAGTTCTATGCTTGCAAGATGGAGGAGAACGGGTCTGTCAGTGAACACATACTCAAAATGTCTGGGTATTCCACCCATCTGGCTGAATTGGGGATGCCCCTTCCGCCAGAGGCGATCACTGACAGAGTTCTTCAATCACTGCGACCTAGCTACAAGAGCTTCGTGTTGAACTATAACATGCACGGGATGAACAAGTCAGTCGCCGAGCTGTTTGAGATGTTGAAAGTCACTGAGTCTGAGATTCAGAAGGAGCATCAAGTGTTGATGGTCAATAAAACCACTAGTTTCAAGAAGAATGGCAAGGGTAAGAAGGGTAACTCCAAGAAGAGTGGCAAAGCAGTTGCCCCTCCCGTGAAGAAACCCAAGGCTGGACCCAAGCCAGAAACTGAGTGCTTTCATTGCAAGGGAACTGGTCACTGGAAGCGAAACTGTCCCAAGTATCTGGCTGACAAGAAGGTGGCCAACACCAAACAAGGTATATATGATATACATGTTATTGATGTGTACCTTACCAACTCTCGTAGTAGTGCCTGGGTATTTGATACCGGTTCGGTTGCTCACATTTGCAACTCAAAACAGGAACTGCGGAATAGACGGAGGCTGGCAAAGGACGAAGTGACGATGCGCGTGGGAAATGGTTCCAAGGTTGATGTGATCGTCGTCGGCACGCTCACTCTTCGATTACCATCGGGATTAGTGATGAACCTGAATAATTTTTATTTAGTGCCTGCGTTGAGCATGAACATTATATCTGGATCTTGTTTATTGCGAGACGGTTACTCATTTAAATCAGAGAATAATGGTTGTTCTATTTTTATGAGTAATATCTTTTATGGTCATGCATCCAATGTGAGGGGTTTATTCTTATTGAATCTCGATAGTGATGATACACATGTTCATAACATTGATGCCAAAAGATGTAGAATTGATAATGATAGCACCGCTTTCTTGTGGCACTGCTGCTTAGGTCATATTGGTGTAAAACGCATGAAGAAGCTCCATGCTGATGGACTTTTGGAGTCACTTGATTTTGAATCACTTGACACATGTGAACCATGCCTCATGGGCAAGATGACTAAAACCCCGTTCTCTGGAACAATGGAACGGGCAAGTGACTTGTTGAAAATCATACATACTGATGTGTGCGGTCCGATGAGCATTGAGGCGCGCGGTGGTTATCGTTACTTTCTCACCTTCACTGATGACTTGAGTAGATATGGGTATATTTACTTAATGAAACACAAGTCTGAAACGTTTGAAAAGTTCAAGCAATTTCATAGTGAAGTTGAGAATCATCGTAACAAGAAGATTAAATTCCTACTATCTGATCGGGGAGGAGAATTTTTGAGTTATGAGTTTGGCAGTCACTTAAGACAATGTGGTATTGTTTCACAATTAACACCGCCTGGAACACCACAGCTTAATGGTGTGTCCGAACATCGTAATCGAACCTTATTGGATATGGTGCGTTCTATGATGTCTCTTGCCAATTTGCCACTATCGTTTTGGGGTTATGCATTAGAGACAGCTGCATTCACTTTAAATAGGGCACCATCAAAATCCGTTGAGACGACGCCATATGAACTGTGGTTTGGCAAGAAGCCAAAGTTGTCGTTTCTTAAAGTTTGGGGATGTGATGCTTATGTCAAAAAGCTTCAGCCTGAAAAGCTGGAACCCAAAGCGGAGAAATGCGTCTTCATAGGATACCCAAAAGAGACAGTTGGGTATACCTTCTATCTCAGATCTGAAGGCAAAGTGTTTGTTGCTAAAAACGGAACATTTCTTGAGAAAGAGTTTCTCTCGAAAGAATTGAGTGGGAGGAAAATAGAACTTGATGAGGTTGTTGAACCTTTACTTCAACCTGAGAGTAGTGCAGCACAGAAAGATGTTTCTGTAGAGCCTACATCAGTTGAAGAGGAAGTTAATGATGATGATCATGAAGCTTCGGATCAAGTTGCTATCGAACCTCGTAGGTCGACAAGGACGTGTACTGCTCCTGAGTGGTACGACAACCCTGTCTTAAAGGTCATGTTGTTGGACAACGATGAACCTACGAGCTATGGAGAAGCGATGATGGGCCCGGATTCCGAGAAATGGTTAGATGCCATGAAATCCGAGATGGGATCCATGTATGAAAACAAAGTATGGGCTTTGGAAGTATTACCTGAAGGGCGAAAGGCCATTCAGAACAAATGGATCTTTAAGAAGAAGACGGACGCGGACGGTAATGTCACCGTCTATAAAGCTCGACTTGTGGCAAAGGGTTTTTCACAAGTTCAAGGAGTTGACTACGATGAGACCTTCTCACCCGTAGCGATGCTTAAGTCCGTCAGAATCATGTTAGCGATAGCTGCATTTTTCGATTATGAAATTTGGCAAATGGATGTCAAAACAGCGTTCCTTAACGGTTTCCTTAAGGAAGAGTTGTATATGATGCAACCAGAAGGTTTTGTCGATCCAGAGAATGCTGACAAAGTTTGCAAACTCCAGCGATCCATTTATGGACTGGTGCAAGCATCTCGGAGTTGGAATCTTCGCTTTGATGAGGTGATCAAAGCGTTCGGGTTTATACAAGTTTACGGAGAAGCTTGTATTTACAAGAAAGTGAGTGGGAGCTCTATAGCATTTCTAATATTATATGTGGATGACATATTGGTGATTGGAAACAAAATAGAAATGTTGGAAAGCGTGAAGGAATATTTGAACAAGAGTTTTTCAATGAAGGACCTAGGAGAAGCTGCTTTCATATTAGGCATCAAGATCTATAGAGATAGATCGAGATGCTTAATAGGACTTTCACAGAGCACATACCTTGACAAAGTTTTGAAGAAGTTCAAAATGGATCAGTCCAAGAAGGGGTTCTTGCCTATATTGCAAGGTGTGAAGTTGAGTAAGACTCAATGCCAAGTGACTTCAGAAGATAGAGAAAAGATGAGTGTCGTCCCCTATGCTTCAGCCATAGGCTCTATCATGTATGCAATGCTGTGCACAAGACCCGATGTCAGCCTTGCCATAAGTATGGCCGGAAGGTTTCAAAGTGATCCAGGAATGGAACAGTGGACGGCGGTCAAGAATATCCTTAAGTACCTGAAAAGGACTAAGGACATGTTTCTCGTATATGAAGGTGATCAAGAGCTCGTTGTAAAGGGTTACGTCGATGCAAGCTTTGACACTGATCCGGATGACTCTAAGTCTCAAACCGGATACATATTTATTCTCAATGGGGGTGTGGTAAGCTGGTGCAGTTCCAAGCAGAGCATGGTCGCTGATTCTACATGCGAAGCGGAGTACATCGCTGCCTCGGAGGCGGCGAAGGATGGTGTCTGGATGAAGGAGTTCATGACAGATCTTGGAGTAGTGCCCAGTGCACTGAACCCAATGACTCTGTTCTGTGACAACACTGGTGCCATTGCTCTGGCCAAGGAACCTAGGTTTCACAAAAGGACCAGACACATAAAGCGACGTTTTAATTCCATCCGCGATTACATCAAGGAGGAGGACATAAATATTTGCAAAGTGCACACGGATCTGAATGTCGCAGACCCGATGACTAAACCTCTTCCAAGGGCTAAACATGATCAACACCAGAACTGTATGGGTGTTAGATTCATTACAATGTAAATCACATAGTGATGTGAGCTAGATTATTGACTCTAGTGCAAGTGGGAGACTGTTGGAAATATGCCCTAGAGGCAATAATAAAGTGATTATTATTATATTTCCTTGTTCATGATAATCGTTTATTATCCATGCTATAATTGTATTGATTGGAAACACTAATGCATGTGTGGATACATAGACAACACTGTGTCCCTAGTATGCCTCTAGTAGACTAGCTCGTTGATCAAAGATGGTCAAGGTTTCCTAGCCATAGACATGAGATGTCATTTGATAATGGGATCACATCATTAGGAGAATGATGTGATGGACAAGATCCAAACTATGAACGTAGCATATGATCGTGTCAGTTTATTGCTATTGCTTTCTGCATGTCAAGTATCTGTTCCTATGACCATGAGATCATGCAACTCACTGACACCGGAGGAATACCTTGTGTGTATCAAACGTCGCAACGTAACTGGGTGACTATAAAGATGCTCTACAGGTATCTCCGAGGGTGTCTGTTGAGTTGGCATGGATCAAGACTGGGATTTGTTACTCCGTGTGACGGAGAGGTATCTCAGGGCCCACTTGGTAATACAACATCACAATAAGCCTTGCAAGCAAAGTGACTAAAGAGTTAGCCATGGGATCTTGTATTACGGAACGAGTAAAGAGACTTGCCGGTAACGAGATTGAACTAGGTATAGAGATACTGACGATCGAATCTCGGGCAAGTAACATACCGAAGAACAAAGGGAACATCATACGGGATTAACTGAATCCTTGACATAGAGGTTCAACCGATAAAGATCTTCGTAGAATATGTAGGAGCCAATATGGACATCCAGGTCCCGCTATTGGTTATTGACCGTAGAGGTGTCTCGGTCATGTCTGCATAGTTCTCGAACCCGCAGGATCTGCACACTTAAGGTTCGGTGACGTTTCGGTATAGTTGAGTTATGTATGTTGGTGACCGAAGGTTGTTCGGAGTCCTGGATGAGATCCTGGACATCACGAGGAGCTCCGGAATGGTCTGGAGGTAAAGATTGATATATAGGAAGTCCCGTTTTGGTCACCGGAAAAGTTTCGGGTAATTTCGGTAATGTACCGGGGGTGCCGGGAGGGTTCCGGAGGGCCATCGGGAGGGGCCACTCACGCCGGGAGGCCACGTGGGCCTTAGGGGTGGCGCACCAGCCCTTAGTGGGCTGGGCAAGCCAGCCCCTAAGGGCCCACGCGGCTAGGGTGAGGGGAAAGGGAAAAAAACCCAAGTGGGAAGGGAAACTCCAAGTAGGAAAGGAATCCTACTTGGAGTAGGATTGGAGGTGGACTCCTCCACCTCCTCCTGGTTCGGCCGACTCCTAGGGGAAACCCTAGGGGCACCAGCCCCTCCCCTCCCTCCTATATATACTATAGGGGAGAGAGGGCCAGGACACCCCAAGCCACGGTGCAGCCCTCTCTCCCCAATAGATCGACTCCTCTAGTTTTCGGCGGTGCTTAGGCGAAGCCCTGCCGGAATAGTTCCACCACCATCGCCGCCACGCCGTCGCGCTACCGGAGAACTCATCTACCTCTCCGCTCCCTCTTGCTGGATCAAGAAGTCGGAGATCGTCATCGAGCTGTACGTGTGCTGAACGCGGAGGTGCCGTCCGTTCGGCGCTAGATCATGATTGGATCGCGGGACGGCCAGCGATTTGGATCGCGAAGATGTTCGACTACATCAACCGCGTTTCTTAACGCTTCCCGCTTAGCGATCCACAAGGGTACATAGATCCACTCTCCCTCTCGTAGATGCTCATCACCATGGATAGATCTTGCGTGTGCGTAGGATTTTTTTTGTTTCCCATGCAACGTTCCCCAACAAATCGTCTATTCCTTCGCAAGATCTTGGAGAAGACCCCATATGAACTCATAACCGGAAACAAACCAAATGTCAAATATTTCCGGGTCTTTGGTTGCAAATGCTTCACTCTCAACAAGAGAGAATGGTTAGGAAAATTTCGATCTAAAACAACCGAAGGAATATTTGTTGGTTATGGATCAAACTCCCATGCCTATAGGGTCGACAACAAATCCACCGGATGTGTTGTAGAAACTTGTGACGTGGTGTTTGATGAATTTAATGGCTCCCATGGGGAGCAAGTTGATCTAAGTGATGCAGGTGATGAAGACCCTTCACAAGACATTTTGACCATGGGTGTAGGTGCTCTCCTTCCAATGGAACATGTTCCTTGTGAAGGTGCAAATGAGGACACAAGCACCACTCATGCTCAAACTAATACTACACCAACATCACCACAAGATCCCATTCCCCAAGAGGAGTTCATAATCCAAGAACAAGAACTAGGCCCTACACGGGACCTACAACATCATCAACGACAAGAACAAGAACAAGTTCATCATCCAGAACAAGAACAAGAACATGCACATGTCGATGATGATGAATCCTCTAGTGATGGTGAATCTAAACAAGATATGCATGAAGAACAAGATCTTCCACCACACCCCATAGATCCACATGTTGAAGATGTTGATGATGGGAACGAAATTGAACCTCGTGAAACCTTAACCTCCATCATGCCTCGTGTGGCCCGTCGTGTTGATGTTAAGCAAATCCATACCGGCATATCGGAAGGTAGAGTCACTCGTAAACAATTAACAAACTTCTGTGCTCACTTTTCGTTTGTCTCTAGTGTAGTGGCACTCAAGGCACAAGATGCGTTGATGGATAACGATTGGCTTGTTGCAATGCAAGAAGAGCTGAACAGCTTCGAGCGCAACAAAGTATGGTCTTTAGTCAAAAGGCCAACTAAGGAACACAATGTTATTGGTACAAAATAGATCTTCAAGAACAAGCAAGATGAGCATGGTGTAATCATTAGAAACAAGGCAAGGTTAGTGGCACAAGGGTACTCACAAGTTGAAGGTTTGGACTTTGATGAGATCTTTGCTCCCGTTGCCCGTCTTGAATCAATTCGCATCTTACTTGCTTATGCTGCTTTCAATGGTTTTACTTTACATCAAATGGATGTGAAGAGTGCATTTCTTAATGGTCCTCTACAAGAAGAGGTCTAGGTATCACAACCACCCGGTTTCATTGACCCCGATCACAAAGACTATGTGTACAAACTTCACAAGGCTTTGTATGGCCTCAAACAAGCACCTCGTGCTTGGTATGATCATCTTAAGAAGTTTTTACTCGATGATGGTTTTGTGAGAGGGGTGATTGACCCTACTCTTTTTATAAAAAGGGAAAAGGGTGATTTGATTTTATGCCAAATTTACGTAGATGATATCATTTTTGGTTCTCCTAACATTCATTTATGCAAGAAGTTTGCGGAATCCATGACCAAGACCTTTGAGATGTCACTCAATGCAGACTTGAAGATCTTTCTAGGTTTTCAAATTCAACAATTTCAAGAAGTAATTTTCTTATCCCAAACCAAGTATCTCAAGGACATTCTTGCGAAGTTCAGAATGACAGACGCCAGCCCATGCAAGACGCCCATGGCAATAAAAAATTTCTTGACGAAGACACAAACGGTATCCCGTTTGACCCATCTCTTTACCGCTCTATGATTGGTTCATTGCTTTACCTTGTGCATTGATACGTCTCCAACGTATCTACTTTTTCTCACCCTTTTTCCCTTGTTTTGGACTCTAATTTGCATGATTTGAATGGAACTAACCCGGACTGACGCTGTTTTCAGCAGAACTACCATGGTGTTGTTTTTGTGCAGAAATAAAAGTTCTCGGAATGGAACGGAGCTTTTTGGAGAATTATTTCAGAATATATGTGAATTATTGGAGCCAAAATCCACCGAAGAGGGGGGGCCAGGGTGGCCAGCACCCACAAGGGCGCGCCAGGCCCCCCGGACGCGCCCTGGTGGGTTGTGCCCACCTTGTGGCCCCACTTGCCCTAATTCCGCCACTATAAATTCCTATTTTCAGAGAAAAAAAACAGAGAGAAAGTTTCATCGCGTTTTACGATACGAAGCCGCCGCCACCTCCTGTTCTTCATCGGGAAGCCAGATCTGGAGCCCGTTTGGGGCTCCGGAGAGGGGAATCTTCGGTCTTCGTCATCACCAACCTTTCTCCATCGCCAATTCCATGATGCTCCCCACCGGGAGTGAGTAATTCCTTCGTAGGCTTCCTGGTCGATGAGGAGTTGGATGAGATTCATCATGTAATCGAGTTAGTTTTGTTAGGGCTTGATCCCTAGTATCCATTATGTTCTGAGATTGATGTTGCTATGACTTTGCTATGCCTGATGCTTGTCACTAGGGCCTGAGTGCCATGATTTCAGATCTGAACCGTTTATGTTATCATATCTATATCTATGTTCTTGATCCGATCTTGCCTAGTCATAAGCACCTATTACGTGTTATGATCCGTCAACCCCATAGTGCCAATATTTGGGATACTTCGCGGTGATGACCGTAGTTTGAGGAGTTCATGTATTCACCATGTATTAATGCTTTGTTCCAGTTCTCTATTAAAAGGAGGCCTTAATATCCCTTAGTTTCCTTATGGACCCCGCTGCCACGGGAGGGTAGGACAAAAGATGTCATGCAATTTCATTTCCATAAGCACGTATGACTATTTACGGAATACATGCCTACATTACATTGACGAACTGGAGCTAGTTCTGTGTCGCCCTAGGTTATGACTGTTATATGATGAATATCATCCAACGAGTTACCGATACAGTGCCTACGAGCTTTACACTTATTATTCTTGCTAAGTTACTATTGCTGCTGCTGCTGTTCCAACTGCTACAAAACTATTGCTACTATTGTTACCGCTACCGTTACTGTCACTACTGCTATCAAACTATCATATTACTGTGCTACTGATCACTTTGCTGCAGATATTTAATCTCCAGGTGTGGTTGAATTGACAACTCAACTACTAATACTCTCAAGTATTCTTTGGCTCCCCTTGTGTCGAATCTATAAATTTGGGTTGAATACTCTACCCTCGAAAACGGTTGCGATCCCCTATACTTGTGGGTTATCAAGACCTTTTTCTGGCGCCGTTGCCGGGGAGCATAGCAATATTTGTTGAGTCACTTGGGATTTATATCAATTTATCACTATGAAGAATCTGAAGGGTCCAAATACTAAGATTTTTCCCTCTAACACGAGGGGAGGTAAGGAACTGTCGTCTAGCTCTGCACTTGATTCACCTTCTATTATGAGTAAGCTTGCAACACCACCACATGCTAGTAATCCTGATATGTCGCAAGTTATTGATGATGCTACCTCTGCTATGAATTATGCTATTGATGATTCTAGTACCATGCTTGATGATAATGTGCCACTAGGAGAATTTCTTGATGAACAAATTGCTAGAGCTAAAGAGAATGAAACTACTGAAATTATTGAGACTGCTGAAACTAATGAAGCTTATGAAACGGATGATGACTATGAAACACCTACTAGTCCTAGCTCTTCTAAGTTTGAAATGCCTAAGATACCTGAAGGTTATGTTATGGACGAAGAGATAACTAGAGAAATTCTTTCTTGCAAGGATAGAGACGATCTTAAGAAATTGCTACGCAAGTATAAGGAAAAGACTTTGAATGCTAGAATGAAATGTGATCCTAAGTTTGCTACTTCACCTATCTTTGTTACCGATAAGGATTATGAATTCTCTGTCGACCCAGAGTTAATCACTTTGGTTGAATATGATCCTTTCCATGGCTATGAAACTGAAACTGTAGTGGCACACCTTACTAAGCTGAATGATATAGCCACCCTCTTTGCTCATGATGAGAAGATTCGCTACTATTATATCCTTAAGTTATTTCCGTTCTCATTAAAGGGTGATGCTAAGACATGGTACAATACTCTTACTCCTGGTTGTGTGTGTAGTCCCCAGGATATGATCTACTACTTCTCTGAAAAATATTTTCCTGCTCATAAGAAACAAGCTGCCTTACAGGAAATATTTAACTTTGTGCAAATTGAAGAAGAGAGTCTCCCACAAGCTTGGGGGAGGCTTCTCAGTTGCTTAATGCTTTGCCTGATCATCCTCTCAAGAAAAATGAAATACTTGATATCTTTTATAATGGACGAACCGATGCTTCTAGGGATTTCCTAGATAGTTGTGCTGGTTGTGTTTTCAGGGAGCGAACTGTTGAACAAGCCGAGGAATTATTGAATAACATATTGAAGAATTATGATGATTGGACTCTTCCTGAACCACCGCCTAAACCCACTTCGAAGAAGAGGGGTATCTTATTTCTCAGTCCTGAAGATATGCAAGAGGCAAAGAAATCTATGAAGGAAAAATGTATTAAAGCTGAGAATGTTAAGAATTTGCCACCTATTGAAGAAATACATGGCCTTGACACACCACCACCTCCACAGGTGGTAGAGGTAAATTATTTATTAAAGTTTAATGAAAGTGACATCCCTCACAATAAACATCCTAGTCAATGCTTATATGAGTTTGACAACTATATTATGAAGCAAGATCATTTCAATGCTCATGTTCTGAAACAATTGAAATATAATTCTGATATGATTGCTCGCTTGGGTGACTTGCTATTTAGAATCAGTAATGATGTTAGAGGTGTAGGAAAGCATGCCTCTATGGTTCAAACTCAATTAGAACAAGTTGCTAGGTCCCAAAAAGAATTGCTTGATGAGATGAATAATAATATGCATGATTTTGCTGCTAGAGTAGTAACTAGAGGAGGTAGAATGACCCAAGAACCACTTTATCCTGAGGGTCATCCTAAAAGAACTGAACAAGACTCTCAGAGAATTAATTCTGATACACCTAGTCCTTCTAAGAAGAAAAAGAAAAAGAAAAATGATAGGACTTTGCATACCTCTAGTGAACCTGAGACACAAAAACCTCCCGATAATAATGATGTCTCTATTTCCGATGCTGAAACCCAATCTGGTAGTGAACATTCACCTAGTGATAATGATGATGTTCACGATGATGCTCAGCCTAGTAATGATAAAGAACCAGACACTGATGTTGAAATAGAGCTTGCTCCTGATCTTGATAACCCACAACCTAAAAATAAACGGTATGATAAAAGAGACTTTGTGGCTAGGAAACATGGTAAAGAAAGAGAGCCATGGGTTCAGAAACCTATGCCATTTCCACCTAAGCCATCTAAGAAAAAGGATGATGAAGAATTTCAGCGCTTTGCTGAGATGATTAGGCCAGTCTTTTTGCGTACCCGTTTAACCGATATCCTATAGATGACCCCTTATGTTAAGTATATGAAAGACATCATCACAAATAAAAGAAAGATACCGGAAGCTGAAATCTCCACCATGCTTGCTAATTATTCTTTTAAGCATGGAGTACCTAAAAAACTCGGAGATCCTGGAATACCAACTATACCTTGCTCCATTAAAAGAAACTATGTCAAAACTGCTTTGTGTGATTTGGGAGCCGGTGTTAGTGTTATGCCTTTCTCCTTATATAAAAGACTTGATTTGAATAAACTCACACCCACCGAGATATCATTGCAAATGGCTGACAAATCAACGGCCATACATATCGGTATTTGTGAGGATGTGCCCGTTGTTGTTGCAAATGTTACTATCTTAACGGACTTTGTTATTCTTGAGATGCCCGAGGACGACAACATGTCGATTATCCTTGGTAGACCATTTTTGAATACTGCAGGGGCTGTTATTGATTGCAATAAAAGCAAAGTCACTTTTCATATCAATGGTAATGAGCATACGGTGCACTTTCCGAAGAAACAATTCCAAGTGAATGGTATAAATGTTATTGAAGAATCTCCGACCATCACTATTGGAAGTTTTCAATTACCTCTTCCTACTGCCAAAAAGAAATATGATATACTTATTGTTGGGGATATGCGCATCCCCATTGAGGTAACTTAGTGCTTTACGAAAGTTCTTCGGTTTCATGCTAATCGGAAGTGGTTGTTAATAAGACTTGATCAACCTTATTGATGCATCATTTCTTAGAGGTATGAAGTCGATGAATCTAGTAAGCACAACTCTCTGCTCCCACCTTTTATTTTCTGTTTTAGTTAGTCAAATAAAATAAAATGTCATGTTTATCCTGTTTTATGTTTTCTCCGTGCAATAAAAAAATGACCCAAAATAAAAATTCTCAGAATGCCCTGAAAATTTAACACGATTTTTTTCAAATATTTACGAATTTTTGGTGCAAATAATACCAGAGGGGGGTACACCTGGTGCCCACAAGACACCAGGGCGCGCCAGCACCCCCAGGCGCGCCCTGGTGGGTTGTGGCCCCACATGGCCCCCCTCACTTATCCCTTTAGCCCATATCATCACCTACCTCCAGAAAAAAATCACCACAACCACCATTTTCGTGTTCTTGCTCTCAAACCCGCGGATTTCGATCTCTTTGCTCGAAGCTCCGTTTCTGAAACTATTTGGAGGGATTGCTACTTGGTATGTGACTCCTCCATTGCTCCAATTAGTTTTTGTTTTAGTAGGTTATTTTTAGAGTAATTAACTGCTCTTGGTGCTACTGTAGATGAGCTTGCAAGTTGAATTCTTAGAGTTCTAAGTAGTTTGAATGCTCAATATGGCCTCTAATGCTTAGGAGTAGTTGCTAACAATCTTACAAAGTTTTGTTGACAAAAAAATTGTGGACTAAATTTTTTCAGAATTTTTTATAGGAATAAAAATGCAATTCTTTAGGAGTTCTTCGAGAAGGAGATCCTCGGAAGCCTCATCAAGTGGAAGCTCAGTTCGACAGTCTTATGTTGAACCAAGCGAAAGCTCGATGCGAGATGCCGCCACCAAATCATGCTTGTGGCCTTGCGACGAGTTCATGGAAGGTGCATGTATTAAGGAAGAATTTGATCAATTTATTCATAATACAGAGCTTGCTCCCTTCATCGCAGATAAGTGCCCCCAACACCTCGAACTCACGAAAACCTTCACAAACAAATTTAAATATTTTCCTCGTGAGTCTAGAGTTTCATTCAACATGTACGATCGTTACTTTACCATGCCGTTAGAAATGTTTAGCGAAGCATGCAAACTTCCATATGAGGGTTCCCTCGACGAACCAACAAAACCTGAATACGAGTCATTTTTAGTTAATCTTTGCTTTGGTGAAGATAGGGGGTAACGCAAGGGAGAATTAACAGCATCCATTTTCCATCATTACAATATTTTCCGCTCTTTAACGGTAAATGTATCGTAGGCAAACAAGATTGTAGCACACTGTGTGCTCATGATTTGAGTCTCTTACACACTGCCATAACTGGGAATAAGGATTATAATCTTGGTGCAATTGTTGCACGGAGGTTGCAGCTTAATGCTGCTAGTGGTAATTTTCATGGAGGAATCTATGCCTCCCGTGTAGCCGAGAGATTAAATGTTTCACCATGGCCTAATGACCCCATTCTACCTACTCAGGATTTAGACTTTGATGCCATGAAGCGTCATAAGTTCCTTACGGGTACGGCCACCAACTACACCTATAACTTGAGATTTAATAAAAAAAATGTTGTGCCTGTTGCTTTGCCTGCTCCTGCTCTCTTTGATTTTCACACTAGGGGAAGATATTATGTCCTTGAGAGCGAAGCCCACGCGTACAACGCGGAGGTTGAAGCTGCCAGGAGGGACGCGGAGTCTGCTCCGAGGGCCTCAATGAGCCATCGCCCAGACTATTATTCATACGGATGGTGATTACCAAGCTAGGCCAAAAGCCTAAGCTTGGGGGAGTACGTATTTCCACCGACATTACATTCATGTTCACACATTTCATTCCAGTTGTCGGTGTTCACACTTTTTCATTGTAATATCCATGCTAGAGTTGTTTTCTCGCTTTCTTTTTGTGTGTTTGAAAAACTTTGAGAAAATCCAAAAATATTTCCTACTTCCTTTTTTAGTTTTTCTTTCTAGCTTAGTTTAATTGCAGCATTAAAAGAAAACCCAAAAAGATTTCTCGCTTCTTCTTTTGCTTGTTGGGAGCTTTCCCATGTAAATAGTTTTTCTCATTTTTGTTTTTCCTCTTTAATTTGCTTTCTTCAAGAAAAACCAAAAACTCCAAAAATATTTCAGTGTGTTTCTCTGAAATTCTTTTCTTTTTACTTGAGTCGTACCTAGGAGAAGACCACGATGAGATTGTTGAGTGGCTCTCATCTGCATTATTGTTTATCTAACAAAGAGCCCATATTACTTTGTCTTCTCCTCTTGAATAAAATGTTTGCAGATTCCAGCTTAGTCCACGGCACTCTTGCACTATTATTATCTTCTTATCATTCGGTCGTGCAAGTGAAAGGCAATAATGACGACATTTGATGAATTGACTGTGGCAGAGAAAAGCGGGTATGAACTCAACTTGTTTTTGTTTTTGTAAATATGTTTAACCTAGTATCCCTTGATTTAGCTCATTATGATCAAACATGTTTGCAATGACCATTAGAGATTATAGTTGTTCATGCCATGCTTAAGTAGCTATGAGTGGATAATGATTTATCTTGGATGTCAACATGCATTAAAATGGTTGTGATGCGGTATGATGATATGGTATCCTCCTCTGAATGTTTCAAGTGGCTTGACTTGGCACATGTTTACGCATGTAGTTGAATCAAAACCAACATAGCCTTCATGATATTTATGTTCATGGTGTCCATATCCTACTCATGCTAGTATTCAGTGTTGATTATATGTAATGCATGTTCATGACCATTTTCGCTCTCTAGCTGGCCGCTTCTCAATCTATTTGCTAGCCTTCACCTGTACTAAGCGGGAATACTGCTTGTGCATCAAAACCCTTAAACCAAGTTATGCCAGATGAGTCCACCATATCTACCTATATGCGGTATTACCCTATCGTTCCAAAGTAAATTTGCATGTGCCACCTCTAAAAATTCAAATGAACATCTGTATTGTGTGCCTGGACCGCTCATGGACTGACAGGGGGCGGTCATTATCTTCCATGCTAAGCGGGTTATTCTCATGATGAGTGTTTATTCACTTGTCCTTACACGAGAGGGGCGGTAATAGGGATTCCCAGTCCCGCAATCAAAAAATAAAAATAATTAAACAAAACTCCCCTAGGAATGTTGTTGGTTTGGACGGTACCTGTGGATGCGGCTCGCCGTGGAGTGTGATTGTTGGTGGAGGGGGAGTAAACCTTTACTTTTACCGCTTGGGAACCGCCGCTAATTTTTTTAGCATGGAAGATATTGATAACTCTTGGTCGTGACGTTGACAGGAAGGGTTTAAGCTTGGGGAGTTGATACGTCTCCAACGTATCTACTTTTCCTCACCCTTTTGCCCTTGTTTTCGACTCTAATTTGCATGATTTGAATGGAACTAACCCGGACTGACGCTGTTTTCAGCAGAACTACCATGGTGTTGTTTTTGTGCAGAAATAAAAGTTCTCGGAATGGAACGAAACTTTTTGGAGAATTATTTCAGAATATATGTGAATTATTGGAGCCAAAATCCACCGAAGAGGGGGGGCAGGGTGGCCAGCACCCACCAGGGCGCGCCCTAGTGGGTTGTGCCGACCTCGTGGCCCCACTTGCTCTAATTCCACCACTATAAATTCCTATTTTCGGAGAAAAAAATCAGAGAGAAAGTTTCATCGCGTTTTACGATACGGAGCCGCCGCCACCTCCTGTTCTTCATCGGGAGGCCAGATCTGGAGCCCGTTTGGGGCTCCGGAGAGGGGAATCTTCGGTCTTCGTCATCACCAACCTTTCTCCATTGCCAATTCCATGATGCTCCCCACCGGGAGTGAGTAATTCCTTCGTAGGCTTGCTGGTCGGTGAGGAGTTGGATGAGATTCATCATGTAATCGAGTTAGTTTTGTTAGGGCTTGATCCCTAGTATCCATTATGTTCTGAGATTGATGTTGCTATGACTTTGCTATGCCTAATGCTTGTCACTAGGGCCCGAGTGCCATGATTTCAGATCTGAACCATTTATGTTATCATCTCTATATCTATGTTCTTGATCCGATCTTGCCTAGTCATAAGCACCTATTACGTGTTATGATCCGTCAACCCCATAGTGACAATATTTGGGATACTTCGCGGTGATGACCGTAGTTTGAGGAGTTCATGTATTCACCATGTGTTAATGCTTTGTTCCGGTTCTCTATTAAAAGAAGGCCTTAATATCCCTTAGTTTCCTTATGGACCCCGCTGCCACGGGAGGGTAGGACAAAAGATGTCATGCAATTTCTTTTCCATAAGCACGTATGACTATTTACGGAATACATGCCTACATTACATTGACGAACTGGAGCTAGTTCTGTGTCGCCCTAGGTTATGACTGTTATATGATGAATATCATCCAACGAGTTACCGATCCAGTGCCTACGAGCTTTCCACTTATTATTCTTGCTAAGTTACTATTGCTGCTGCTGCTGTTCCAACTGCTACAAAACTATTGCTACTATTGTTACCGCTACCGTTGCTGTCACTACTGCTATCAAACTATCATATTACTGTGCTACTGATCACTTTGCTACAGATATTTAATCTCCAAGTGTGGTTGAATTGACAACTCAACTGCTAATACTCTCAAGTATTCTTTGGCTCCCCTTGTGTCGAATCTATAAATTTGGGTTGAATACTCTACCTTCGAAAACTATTGCGATCCCCTATACTTGTGGGTTATCATGCATCTAGACCAGACATCATGTTAAGTGTAGGCATTTGCGCAAGATTTCAAGCTACCCCTAGGGAAAGTCATCATAAGGCGGTTAAGCATATTCTTAGATACCTTGTTCACACCCCAAAGTTGGGTCTATGGTACCCCAAGGATGCCAAGTTTGATCTCATTGGGTACACGGATGCGGATTGGGCTGGAAACAAGGTGGGAAGGAAATCCATCTCCTGTGCATGCCAGTTTCTTGGACACTCCTTGGTAAGTTGGTCCTCGAAGAAGCAAAATTGTGTCTCCCTATCCACCGCTGAAGCCGAATATATTGCAACTGCAAGTTGTGCAACACAATTGCTATGGATGAGGCAAACTTTGAAGGACTATGGTATAACTTACAGACATGTGCCTCTACAATGCGACAATGAAAGTGCCATCAAGCTTGCTGAAAACCCTGTTGATCACCCTCGCACCAAGCACATTGACATTCGGTATCACTTCTTAAGAGATCATGTGCAAAAGGGTGACATTGCTCTTGCTCATGTTGGCACGTACATACAGCTTGCTGACATCTTCACCAAACCGCTGGATGAAGCTAGGTTCTGTCAACTTAGGCGTGAACTTGGTATCTTGGAGCTTGATAGCATTATGTGAAATCTTTGCACATCTGCATACATTTACTTCATGTCTTGTCTAGATGTAGGCATGTGTTTAGGGGGAGACACTCAATTCATGAGTTCTGTCACCCTATATGATGCATAAACAAACCAAACACTCTCAAAGTTACTATGTCTCACTTTTGTGACTTGGTACTTTAAATGATGGAGTTGTGATGTTGGTCTCAAGGTTAATATCTTCGCAGTACCAAGTCACATATACTCAAACATGGTGGATCCGTCCACTGCCCTCTCTCTCCGAGAGGTTGGCCTATCTTCATCTCTCATGGTTTTTCTTTGATCTATATATATATTTTTCCCTGATCTCTACACTCATATTTGGGGCTTTTTCTCTCTGATTCGTTTTTTCCTTTTTGCAATGTGAGTGTAGTCGATCTATATGTCCATAGTTCAGGTTCTACCTAAGCCTCTCTCATCTTAAAACCCTCTGATATTTCTCTTGGTTCACAAGATTCTTACATCCACATAAATGTTGTTGGGCTTGTGGTGGTCTTGGTAGCTTTCGGGCCCTCTCCCTCAAGTTCTTGGGATTTCCGAGAGACCAAGTTCTCTCTGGATAACCCGGAACTTCCGGGATGTGGCCCGGAACTTCCGGCCACCGGAACTTCTAGACTTGACCGGAACTTCCGGGCGTCGCGGGTTTGAGGCACTTAACAGTGGGCAGGGGATGCCAAAGGGCCATTCCCCCATTTGTTCCCCTACCCCTCCCCTCCTCTCCTCTTCCTGCGACACCCCCTCTCCCATTGGTGACTTCCGGGCGAGCCGACGGCCCTCGGAACCTCCGGCCTTCCTCCCTTCCATCGTGCTCGGAGGGCATCTCGTGTGCTCTTCACCATCTCCATGGAGGAAGGTAACCTAAGCAATTTCTCTACCTTCTCTCCGGATTCACTCCTAGGGATTGTAGTCAACCTATGGTATTAGGATAAAAACAATCACTACATCTCCTGTACTGCATCCACCTTAGATCTGCAGTACTTCTTCCTTTCAAATCCATTGCACGAATTATGCATGTCCTCTCCTTGGATCCGGATGGCGTCCTGCGACCAGACTGCTGCCCGGAACTTTCGGCCTCGCTAGGGTTTCCACATCCGCGCAGGGGACGGTACTTCCGCTGGCCGGAACTTCCGTCTGCCGGACCTTCCGGCCCTCACCCGGAACTTCCGGCCTAAGCAGAGTCCTAGCATATTTTCACGTGATGCGATTCTTTGATCTCCTTTTGAAGCTTGTGCACTTATTCTATCCTCTTGCTATTTCTCTCACCTCCTTTCAGCAGGTGGTTCTGACTCGCGTGCTCGCCCATCCAAGGTGTATGAACGGAAATCCAAAGAGAGGGTGAAGAAGACAAAGGTTGTTGTGTTAGGCCCTGAGAACATGTTTGACTGTTATCCTGAGCCTGATGCTGAGTCCGAAGACCAAGGCTCCCCTCCTCCTACTCCCACTCACTCAAGGAAGCGGAAGACTACTTCCAAAAAGGGCAAGCCAGTTCACGTTCATCCTCCTCCTCCTGTTCCCATCTCTATGAAAGAGTTGTCGGCACCGGAGTGGGTTGCTCAGCGCAGGGTCAATCCTTATCATGAAGAATGTGAACAAGTGGCTAACTCCAAGTTCTGGACTCTATTTCAGCAACGCACTTATGATGAGATTTTCACTCAGTTTGTCAACAAGTGTGTCATTCAGAAGAGTATCAACATCGCTCACTTTGACAAGACTCCCACCAACACTGCATATTTTGCGGGGGTCCAGAGTATGTGTGTCAAGCTCAACCTTCTTCCTCTCATGGATTTTCAGCATGATGTGTCCCCACCGCTTGTGGCTCAGTTCTATGCCACAGTGCATTTTGGGACTGATATACAAAGGACTCTTACATGGATGTCTGGTGATGAGAAGTTCCCTGCCCCGTTCTCTGTGCTGGCTCGTCTTTTGGGCTATGCGTACACTGACACTACTGTTGATCGTGGGTATAAGATCCATGACAAAGGAGTCTTTCAGGTTCATCACTTGGCTGAGTTGTACCCTACTGGTGGACAGGTTGGCTTTGTTGGTGACCTTCTTCCTTTCTATGATATCATGCACCGGATCTTTCGCGAAGTGCTTGCAGTCAAGGTTGGTGACAAAAACAAGATTCGTGGTCATCTCATCAACCTCCTTCACTACACTTATCACAACTATGATAAGGGCCCTATTGATGTGATGGATTTCATATGGAATGAAATGTACAGTGTTGTGATGAACCGCAAGGTACCGATTTATGCTCCTTATATCACTGCCTTGATTGCTGAGATTGCTCCTGATGCATCTGCTGGCCGGCGTCCGACTGTTCACTCCAGTGTTAACTTGTTGGTTAAGAAAGGCAAGGCTACCATTAATGAGGGTGATGATGATGAGGAAGAGGATCTTCATGCTAGAGGTTTACAGCACTTTGAACTTCGCTCTCGCTCTCATGTTTATCGTCGTGGGGAACCTAGTGATTCCGGGTCAAGGAAGAGCAACAAACTTTGGCGCCTTCTCAAGAACATGTTCTGTCTGCAGCAAGATATGCACAAGAAGCAGTGGGAGGAGCACAAGTCTAGGAAGGAGGGCATGAAGGCCCTTAAGGATGGCATGCGTGCATCTGGCATGACCCTTGCTCATGGTTCTGAGTCTAATGTGACTCCGTTTGATAAATACCAGTCCAAGTTTGCTCGGTTTGATGTCGAAGCTGGAGATGAAGCCTCTTCTCATTGCCCTCACGACCCAGTGTCTTCTGGAGAGTCATCCGACGACTCATCTGATTCCCACAGCTAGGGGCTAGAATAGTGCATTCTTCATTTTTCCTTTTTTCCATCTTGATGACAAAGGGGGAGATGTTGTACTGCTTGATAGGGGTGTTGACTCATCGTTTTATCATTTGCCTATTTTTATTTGAACCCTTGCTCTTATTTGCTCCTATTTGAACCTTAGCTCGTTCTTGAACCTTACCGTTGTGTGTTCGTTAACTATCTATCCACGTGTGAGCACTTTATGGGTTAAAATGTGTTGCATGGCATATTCCATATTCTCATCTCATATTGTGAGCGACATCTATCATAAGTGATATATCCATATATGTCTCGTCACATATGAAAATCAAGGTTAGTAAATCATTCTATGTCGCAATGTCTTTCTTATGTGGGTAGCACAGTGTGAGGGGGAGCTACTTCCAATCGTGTCTTTGATATTAAAATACAAATCTTAAATAAGGCATAGGTTGTGGGGGAGTTATTTCCTTTCATCAAAACTGCTTTATAGCATACATACTTTGTGTGTCTACCCTCTCAAGCATTATTGTCATCTATGTCAAAAAGGGGGAGATTGAAAGTGCATTGTTGCCCTTAATAGTTTTTGACATCTATGACAATTTCATTTGTGTTCCTAACCACATGCTCTAGTGTAAACAGCACCGTCAAAATTGAAGTGAAGCATGGATGGTTATTTCCCCTCTACTCGGAAAAAGGAAAAGGGTGGAGTGCCATAATTGTTTTCTTTCTTTCTTGAGTCCCTAGGGCAGCCGCACTATTAAGAGGGGGTGCATCATGAAAACATCTGGGAATCAACTCCACATACACATGATCTAGCAAAATCAATTCTCAAAATTGGTCTGAATTACACGGCGCAAAGTCTCTGCCTAGGCCGGAGCTTCCGGGACGGCCGGAACTTCCGGGGACCAGAAGGTCCGGGAAGCTTCCGGGCCACCCAGAGAAACTGCTCTTGTGTGCAATCTCTCTGTGTAGGCCGGAACCTTGCCGGACCCTGGCCGGAACTTCCGTCCCCCTGAACTTCTGGGCCGGTCGGAACTTCCGCCCCCGTTCCGGCAGCTTCCGGGGTACTCCAGAGAGGATGCATACTCTTTGTGTAGCCCGGAACCTGCCCGGAACTTGGCCGGAACTTCCGGTGTCCGGAACGTCCGGGCATGCCCGGAACTTCCGGACTTCGCAGGAATCTGGCCCCAACGGCTGGATTCTATCCCCACCTATAAATAGTCTTCTTCTTCCCCACGAAGAACGTGATGACTCCATTTCTCTCTCCACCATTTTCAGACCTCGATTTCTTGGAGTTCTCCCTCCTTAGCCAACCAAAGCTCTTGATCTTTTAAGGAGTGAAGGAGGAGTGCTTGATCTACACATTCACCAAAGCAAAAGTTGATTCCCCCTTGTTTTCGTCGTGCATCTTGTTACTCTTGGAGGTTGGAGACTCCTAGGCGGTAGGAGTACTCCAGCGAGGAATCGTTCATTGTGATTACCCTCGGAAAGTTTGTGAGGGTTTGGAGACCCCCCCCCCCCCCCAGGTCTACCACTAGTGGTTGAGAAATGCCTTTGTGGTGTTGTCTCAAGGATAGAATAGGGTGAGCCTTTGTGGCGTTGGTGTGCCTTCGTGGTAACATCCACCTCTCTAAACGGTGACATAGCTTCCCTCCAAGGAAGTGAACATCGGCATACATCCTCGTCTCTCGGAGTTGCGGTTATTCCTAACCCTAACTCCCTACTTGTGGTTATTTGTCTTTGTGGTATTACTTGTATTACTTGTGCTTACCTATCTACTTACTTGTTGCCTTGCTTAGTACACAGAGCAAGACTACCATCTTTGCAATTGTTAGGCTCACTTTCATATTCCGCAATGTTGCCTAAAATTGCTAAGTAATAATTAAAATTTGTAATTGTACCTATTCACCCCCCTCTAGGTCCATCTCGGTCCTTTCACCAATGAGGATGATGAAGCCCTCCGTGATGGTGTTAGATTGGATCTCGAGGTTCTGGAACATGCAGCAGCTGGATGTGTTTTTCGTTGACTCCTTTAGGGTTTCTGGAATATTTGGGAATTTATAGGCATCAGAGGCGGTGGAGAGGGGCCCCGAGGAGGGCACAACCCATCAGGGCGCGCCCTGGTGGGTTGTGGTCTCCACGGCCCACATCTCTGGCACTTCTTTGGCCCACTGGGTGTCTTCTGGTCCAAAAAAAATCTCCAAAAAGTTTCGTCGCAATTGGACTCTGTTTGGTACTGATATTCTACGAAGTAAAAAACAAGCAAAAACAGCAACTGACACTTTGGCACTATGTCAATAGGCTATTCCCAAAAAATGATATAAAGTTGCTATAAAGTGATTGTAAAACATCCAAGAATGATATATAACAGCATGGAACAAGCAAAAATTATAGATACGTTGGAGACGTATCAGCATCCCCAAGCTTAATTCCTACTCGTCCTCGAGTAGGTAAATGATAAAAACAGAATTTTTGATGTGGAATGCTGCCTAACATGTTCATCTCGTATTCTTTTCTTTTGTAGCATGGACATTTGGACTTTTAGATGGTTCAAAGCAATAGTCTAGTTTTAACATAATGACTTCAATACTCAAGCATGCCAACAAGCAACCATGTCTTTCAAAATATCAACACTAAAGAAAGTTATCCCTAGCCCATCATGCTCAATCATTGATCCATTCATGAAACACACTCAAATATTAGCTACACCCAATGCTCAAGTATGATCATAGTGCCCCCTAGTTGGTGTTTATAAGAGAAGATGGAGACTCAAAGTAAAAATAAAATTTGCATAAAGTAAATAGATAGGCCCTTCGCAGAGGGAAGTAGGAATTTGTAGAGGTGCCAAAGCTCAAAGTTTAAATTGAGAGAGAAAAATATTTTGAGTGGCATGCCTTTCCTGTTAACGAAAACGACAAAGTAGTTCACAATAATTTCCATGCTAGATACATCATAGGCGGTTCCCAAACAGAAAATAAAGTTTATTCCTTTTTCCACCATTCTTTCACATTCCATGGCTGGCCGTATCCACGGTTGCCTTTCATACCAACACTTTCCAAGGAATTTATTATTTGACAACATAAAGTAAAAAAAAACTTTTTCATTTCGGGAATGGGCTTCCCTATTACCGCCGTACTCTCATGCAATGACAAGTGAATAAACACTCATCTTGAGAATAACACATCTAGCATGGAAAAATATTGGACACCCCCTACCGTTTCATGAGCGGTACGAGCACACAAAAAGAAAATTTATTTTGAAAAGTAGATATGGCACATACAAATTTGCTTAGAATGGCATGGAAATACCGCATATAGGTAGGTATGGTGGACTCATAAGGCAAAACTGGGTTTAAGGATTTTGGATGCACAAGTAGTATTTCTACTTAGTACGAGTGGAGGCTAGCAAATAGATTGAGAAGCAACCAACCAAGAAACAAAAATTCACATAAGCGAGCATTGAGCATAACTAACACCGAATAATGCACCATAAGTAGGATGTAATTTCATTGCATAACTATTGACTTTCGTACTTGCATAGGGAATCACAAACCTTAACACCAATATTCCTACTAAAGCATAATTACTCACTAACATGACTCACATATTACTATCATCATGTCTCAAAACTATTACAAGGAATCAAGTTTAATTTGTCCAATGATCTTCATGAAATTTTTATTATATCCTCCTTGGATATCTATCACTTTGGGATTAGTTTCATATATTGCATTGCTTTTTGACAAGCTCAATCAAATTTAAGTGAAGCACATGAGCATAAAGATTTCATCTCTCAAAATAGTATAAGTGAAGCATGAGAGGATTTCTTCAAAATTTACTAACTCTCAAATTAATCTAAGTGAAGCATGAGAGTGTTTCTTCAAAAGTTTCCAAGCACACCGGGCTCAAAAAGATATAAGCGAAGCACTAGAGCAATTCTATAGCTCAAAAAAGTTTAAGTGAAGCATATAGAGCAATTCGAACAAATCATAACATAATTTTGGTTCTCTCAAATAGGTGTGTCCAGAAAGGATACAAGTGACAAACTAACAAGCAAAGAAAGCAAAGACTCAAATGATACAAGACGCTCCAAGCAAAACTCATGATATGCGACGAATAAAAATATAGCTCCAAGTAAAACACCGATGGTCGTTAGACGAAAGAGGGGATGCCACTCGGGGCATCCCCAAGCTTAGTTGCTTGTTTCTCTTTGGATATATCTTGGGGGTGTTATAGCATCCCCAAGCTTAGGCTCTTTTCACTCCTTATTCCTTCATCCATCGTGATCTCACCCAAAACTTGAAAACTTCAATCACACAAAACTCAACAAAATCTTCGTGAGATCCGTTAGTATAATAAAGCAAATCACTACTTTAGGTACTTTTGCAAACTCGTTCAACTTTTATTATTGCATTATACCTACTGTATTTTAACTTCGCCATGGCTCATTCCCTTCAATACAACCAAGATTCATCAAACAAGCACACAATGCAACGAAAACAGAATCTGTATTAAACAGAACAGTCTGTAAAAATATGTACTCTAACCATACTTCTTTTACTCTAAAAATTCTGAAAAATTAGGACAACGTAAAGAATTTGTATAGCAACACTGTGTTAAAATTTCAGCTCAATATCACGCTCCAGTAAAAAATGAAAATTCGAACACCGGAGGCAAAGTTTCTGTTTCAGATTCAGCATTGTTTCTACTAATCTTATGAATCATCCTAAAGGCTTTACTTGGCACGAACACTAAATAAAACATAAAAACACAATCATAACAGAGGCATAATTGTGTCAACACTCAAAAACAGAAAGGAAAAGACAAAAATAAATTTATTCATTGGGTTGCCTCCCAACAAGCGCTATTGTTTTACGCCCCTAGCTAAGCCTAACGCATAGTTTCAAGTATTGTCATCTTTGGTTTTCAACTCTTCAATCATACAACTAGATTTCTTCAAGAATTTAGCATGCATACTTTCAATGACAACACTTCTAGGAAAAAGACCAAAAATTTCATTCTTGTAAATAGGGTCTCTTACTATTTCAACAAAGTCGGGATGAATACTAATCATTTTGAGATCCCCCTTGTGGCCACTAGGTGTAGCAACTTTGTTCTTAGTGACTTGCGTGGTTTTGCCAATTTTTACGGGAGTGTTTTCACTAGTTTTGACAAAAGAAAAAGCCGAACCCAAGTTACTAAAAATTTCTTCCAACTTATCAATCCGGTAAGGACTCTCTTCTACCCTTTCATTGACTACGGTCTCTTTTTCCTTTAACAATTTAAAGGCGTCTCCCGCTTTTGACCCAATTTTATTAGCAAGATTATGCATTTTCTTATCCAAATTTTCAAGATGTTCTTTGGTAATCATCTTCTTTTCAATAGCATCTAGCCTCTCCATAACATGTTCAAGAGTTAAAGTTGTTTCATTGACCGTAAGAGATGGTGATCCCACTAAACTTCCCATGGCATTAAAAGCATCCAGAGATGGACACATCAAGAAATTCCCACCGGTAATCGTATCAAGGACGAATCTATACCAAGTGGTAATGCCCACATAAAAACTGCGAAGAAGAACAACGGTAGATTGCTTATGGATAGATCTATTATGAGCATTGCAAATCCTATACCAAGCATCTTTTAGGTTCTCCCCTCCCCTTTGCTTAAATTAAGAACTTCATTCTCGGGGGTACACGCAATAGAGGAAGAACTAACCATAATGACAAGGTAGGCAAACAAGAGATCTAACGAGAAAAAGGCAAACGAAAAAGAGGGCGAATAAAATGGCAAATTGGTGAAGTGGGGGAAAGCAAAACGAGAGGCAAATGGCAAATAATGTAATTGCAAGGAGATGAGATTTGTGATTAGGAACCTGGTAGATGATGATGGTGTCTCCTCGGCGCCAGAGATTGGCACGTAGAAGAGACCGCTTCCTTCCCGGCAACGGCGCCAGAAATTCCTTTAACGTGGCTTGAGACTGCGTCGGTATTTCCCCAAAGAGGAAGGGATGATGCAGCACAGTGACGGTAAGTATTTCCCTCAGTTATGAAACCAAGGTATCGAACCAGAGGAGGATCACCACCACCTAATAAACAGCACTTGCACACAAAGAACAAATACTTGCAACCCGACGCGAAAGAGAGGTTGTCAATCTCTCTACGGTAAAAAGATAGATTAGGTAATGATAGATTGGAGATATAGATCTCTCAAGAACACAAGATAAAAAGAGCAAATAAAAAGTGCAGCAATAAAATTTTGGGTTTTTGGAATAATAGATCTGAAAACAAAAGCGGCAAAAAGATAGATCGGAAAGCAATATGTTGGAAAAGTAGACCCGGGGGTCGTAGGTTTCACTAGTGGCTTCTCTCATGAGTATAGCACACGGTGGGTGAACAAATTACTGTTGGGCAATTGATAGAAGATCAAATAATCATGATGATATCCAAGGCGATGATCATTATATAGGCATCACATCCAAGATAAGTAGACCGACACCTGCCTGCATCTACCACTATTACTCCACACATCGACCGCTATCCAGCATGCATCTAGTGTATTAAGTTCATGGAAAAACAGAGTAATGCAATAAGAACAGTGACATGATGTAGACAAGATCTATTCATGTAGGAATAGACCCCATCTTGTTATCCTTAATAGCAACGATACATGCGTGCCTCGCTGCCCCTTCTGTCACTGGGAGAGGACACCGCAAGATCGAACCCATCACAAAGCACCTCCTCCCATGGCAAGAAAAATCGATCTAGTTGGCCTAAATAAACCAAAGATTCGAAGAAGAAATACGAGGCTATATGTAATCATGCATATAAGAGATCAAAGAAGACTCAAATAATATTCATGGATAGAAACTGATCATGAACTCAAAATTCATCGGATCCCAACAAACACACCGCAAAAGTTTACATCAAATAGATCTCCAAGAGACCATTGTATTGAGAACCAAAAGAGAGAGAAGAAGCCATCTAGCTACTGCCTACAGACCCGTAGATCTATGGTGGACTACTCACGCATCATCGGAGAGGCACCATTGAGGATGATGAACTCCTCTGTGATGGTGTTAGATTGGATCTCGAGGTTCTGGAACTTGCGGCGGCTGGATGTGTTTTTCGTCGACTCCTTTTGGGTTTCTCGAATATTTGGGAATTTATAGGCATCAGAGGCGGTGGAGAGGGGCCCCGAGGAGGGCACAACCCATCAGGGTGCGCCTGGGGCCTCTGGTGCGCCCTGGTGGGTTTTGGTCTCCGCGGTCCACCTCTCTGGCACTTCTTTGGCCCACTGGGTGTCTTCTAGTCCAAAAAAACTCCAAAAAGTTTCATCGCGATTGGACACTGTTTGGTACTGATATTCTGCGAAGTAGAAAACAAGCAAAAACAACAACTGGCACTTTGGCACTATGTCAATAGGTTAGTCCCAAAAAATTATATAAAGTTGCTATAAAGTGATTGTAAAACATCCAAGAATGATAATATAACAACATGGAACAAGCAAAATTCATAGATACGTTGGAGACGTATCAATGTTGTCCCCAAACTCTATCGTTCTGGTCGAGCCAAGCTAGGTACCCGTCCCGTCCAGCGGGGTTGTGCCCTCTGGATCCATAGATGGATCTTGTTTGGCCTGCGCCAGCATTCAAGGTGTGTCGCAGGTCGAATGGGTCTTTGGGCCGCGTTGGCTCTTTCCTTCCTCCGCAGAGGTGTTCGGGTTGCTCCCCAACTTTGGCACGGTCCTGTCCCGTCCTCGAGGGGGGCGGTCCAGCTGTTCACCCTGGGTTTGTGTGTGGGCGTGGGCTTGAAGGCCTCGTCTTCGAATTCTAACAGTAGACGGTGGCGCGGGTAAAGTTTGTCCTGACCTTGTCGTTCGTAGTCGTATCCCTCTTTGGCAACAAGGACATGAGTCCATCGGTCGTTGAGGGAGTCTTGCTCAGCTTTAATTTGCTGTTGTTTTATCTTGAGGCTTCGAGCGGTGGCTATGAGTTGTCGTTTGAATCGTTCCTGGTCCAGCGGGTCTTCGGGGACGATGAAGTCCTCGTCTCCCAGACTAACCTCGTCCTCGGAAGGAGGGAGGTAGTTGCTGTCTTCGGAATCACTGAGGTTATCGGGCTTTTCGGGGTCTGTGTGCCCCTCCGGATTGTCATGCTGCTTCTCGAGCGTAGTTGGGTCAGCAGGATCTTCAGGGGTGTCCGATGTAGCATTTTCGGAGCTCGTATTGCCTTTTCTGCCCTTGCGTCCCTTGGATTTTTTGCGCTGACGCCGGCGTTTGAGTGGCCCGTCGCCACTGTTTTTCATCGAGGTGTCGTCGCCACTCTTATTTGGTGTGCCGTTGCCCTTATCACCAGGGGTGTCCACCATATACACATCATAGGTGTTAGATTGGATCTCGCGATTCTGGAACTTGCGGCGGCTGGAAGTATTTTTCGTCGACCCCTCTAGGGTTTCTGGAATATTTGGGTATTTATAGAGCTCAAAGGCGATGGAGGGGACTCCCGAGGCCACCACAACCCACCAGGGCGCGACAGGGGCCTCTGGCGCGCCCTGGTGTCTTGTGGGCCCCCTAGGCCTCCTCCCTGGTACTTCTTTGGCCCACTGGCTTTCTTCTGGTCCAAAAAAATCTCCAAAAAGTTTCATCGCGATTGGACTCCGTTTGGTACTGATATTCTACGAAGTAAAAACAAACAAAAAACAGCAACTGACACTTGGCACTATGTCAATAGGTTAGTCCTAAAAAATGATATAAAGTTGCTATAAAATGATTGTAAAACATCCAAGAATGATAATATAACAGCATGGAACAATAAAAAATTATTGATACGTTGGAGACGTATCAGCATCCCCAAGCTTAATTCCTACTCGTCCTCGAGAAGGTAAATGATAAAAAAACAGAATTTTTGATGTGGAATGTTGCCTGACATGTTCATCTCGTATTCTTTTCTTTTGTAGCATGGACATTTGGACTTTTAGATGGTTCAAATCAATAGTCTAGTTTTAACATAATGACTTCAATACTCAAGCATGCCAACAAGCAACCATGTCTTTCAAAATATCAACACTAAAGAAAGTTATCCCTAGCCCATCATGCTCAATCATTGATCCATTCATGAAACACACTCAAATATTAACTACACCCATGCACAGGTATGATCATAGTGCCCCCTAGTTGGTGCTTTATAAGAGAAGATGGAGACTCAAATAAAAAATAAAAATTGCATAAAGTAAATAGATAGGCCCTTCGCAGAGGGAAGTAGGGATTTGTAGAGGTGCCAGAGCTCAAAGCATAAATTGAGAGAGAAAAATATTTTGGGTGGCATGCCTTTCCTGTCAACGAAAACGACCGAGTAGTTCTCAATACTTTCCATGCTAGATACATCATAGGCGGTTCCCAAACATAAAATAAAGTTTATTCCTTTTTCCACCATTCTTTCACAATCCAAGGCTAGCCGTATCCACGATTGCCTTCCATACCAACACTTTCCAAGGAATTTATTATTTGACAACATGAAGTAAATTTCTTTTCATTTTGGGACTGGGCATCCTTATTACCGCCGTACTCTCATGAAATGACAAGTGAATAAACACTCATCTTGAGAATAACACATCTAGCATGGAAAAATATTGGACACCCCCTACTGTTTCATGAGAAGTACGAGCACACAAAAAGGAAATTCATTTTGAAAATTAGAGATGGCACATACAAATTTGCTTAGAACGGCATGGAAATACCGCATATAGGTAGGTATGGTGGACTCATAAGTCAAAACTGGGTTTAAGGATTTTCGATGCACAAGTAGTATTTCTACTTAGTACAAGTGGAGGCTAGCAAATAGATTGAGAAGCAACCAACCAAGAAACGAAAATTCACATAAACGGGCACTAAGCATAACTAACACTGAATAATGTAGCATAAGTAGGATGTAATTTCATTGCATAACTATTGACTTTCGTGCTTGCATAGGGAATCACAAACCTTAACACCAATATTCTTACTAAAGCATAATTACTCACCAAGATGACTCACACATTACTATCATCATGTCTCAAAACTATTACAATGAATCAAGTTTAATTTATCCAATGATCTTCATGAAAGTCTTTATTATATCCCTCTTGAATATCTATCACTTTGGGACTAGTTTCATATATTGCCATTGCTTTTGACAAGCTCAAATAAATTTAAGTGAAGAATCATGAGCATAAAAATTTCATCTCTCAAAATAGTATAAGTGAAGCATGAGAGAATTTCTTCAAAATTTACTAACTCTCAAATTTATCTAAGTGAAGCATGAGAGTATTTCTTCAAAAATTTAAAGCACACCGTGCTCAAAAGGATATAAGTGAAGCACTAGAGCAATTCCATAGCTCAAAAAATTTAAGTGAAGCATATAGAGCAATTCTAACAAATCATAGCATAATTTTGGCTCTTTCAAATAGGTGTGTCCAGCAAGGATACTTGTGACAAACTAAAAAACAAAACAAGCAAAGACTCAAATAATACAAGACGCTCCAAGCAAAACTCATGATATGTGACGAATAAAAATATAGCTCCGAGTAAAATACCGATGGTCGTTAGAACTCGGGGCATCCCCAAGCTTAGTTGCTTGTTTCTCCTTGGATTTTATCTTGGGGGTGCTATAGCATCCCCAAGCTTAGGCTCTTTTCACTCCTTATTCCTTCATCCATCGTGATCTCACCCAAAACTTGAAAACTTCAATCACACAAAACTCAACAAAACCTTCGTGAGATCCGTTAGTATAATAAAGCAAATCACCACTCTAAGTACTGTTGAAAACCCATTAATATTTTATTATTGCATTATACCTACTGTATTTTAACTTTAATTACCATGGCTTATACCCTTCAATACAAACCATAGATTCATCAAAACAAGTACACAATGCAACGAAAACAGAATCTGTCAAAAACAGAACAACCTGTAGTAATCTGTACTCTAACCATAATTTTGTAACTCAAACAATTCTGAATAATTAGGAAAACGTAAAGAATTTGTATAGAAATACTGTGTTAAAATTTCATCTCATTATCACGCTCCTGTAAAAAATGAAAATTCCTGCACCGGAGTCAAAGTTTCTGTTTCAAATTCAGCATTGTTTCTACTCATCTTATGAATCATCCTAAAGGCTTTACTTGGCACAAACACTAAATAAAACATAAAAACACAATAATAACAGTATCATATTGTGTCAACACTCAAGAACAGAAAGAAAAAGGTGAAAATAAATTTATTCATTGGGTTGCCTCCCAACAAGCGCTATCGTTTTACGCCCCTAGCTAGGCATAAAGCATAGATTCAAGTATTGTCATCTTTAGTTTTTAACTCCTCAATCACACAACTAGATTTCTTCAAGAATTTAGCATGCACACTCTCAATGACAATACTTCTAGGAATAAGACCAAAAAATTCATTCTTGTAAGTAGGGACTTTTACTATTTCAACAAAACTGGGATGAATACTAATCATTTTAAGATCTCCCTTGTGGCTATTAGATGTGGCACCTTTGTTCTTAGTGACTTGTGTGGTCTTGAAAAAATTTACGGGAGTTTTTCAATAGTTTTAACATAAGAAAAGGCCGAACTCAAGTTACTAAAAATTTCTTCCAACTTATCAATCCGGTAGGGACTTTCTTTTATTCTTTCGTTAATTGCGGTTTCCTTTTCCTTCAATAATTTAAAGGCATCCCCCGCTTTTGACCCAATTTTATTAGCAAGATTATGCATTTTCTTATCCAAATTTTCAAGATGTTCTTTGGTAATCATATTTTTTTCAATAGCATCTAGCCTTTCCATAACATGTTCGAGAGTTAAGGTTGTTTCATTAATCATGAGAGATGGTGAACCCACTAAATTTCCCATAGCATTAAAAGCGTCCAAAAATGGACACATTAAGAAATTCCCACCGGTAATCGTATCAAGGACGAATCTATACCAAGTGGTAATGCCCACATAAAAACTGCGAAGAAGAACAACGATAGATTGCTTATGAATAGATCTATTATGAGCATTGCAAATCCTGAACCAAACATCTTTTAGGTTCTCCCCTCCCCTTTGCTTAAAATTAAGAACTTCATTCTCGGGAGTACACGCAATAGAGGAAGAACTAGCCATAACAACAAGGTAGGCAAACAAGAGATCCGAGGAGAAAAAGGGCAAACAAAAAAGAGGGTGAATAAAATGGCAAATTTGTGAAGTGGGGGAGAGGAAAACGAGAGGAAAATGGCAAATAATTTAATTGCAAGGAGATGAGATTTATGATTAGGAACCTGATAGATGTTGATGATGTCTCCCCGGCAACGGCGCCAGAAATTGGGAAGTTGACGGGACACTACTTTCGTACCTCCTCCCCGGCAACGGCGCCAGAAATTCCTTTGACGTGGCTTGAGACTGCGTTGGTATTTTCCCAAAGAGGAAGGGATGATGCAGCACAGCTACGGTAAGTATTTCCCTTAGTTATGAAACCAAGGTTATCGAACCCGTAGGAGAACCACGCAACATTATGTAAACGGTACCTGCACACAAAGAACAAATACTTGCAACCCGACGCGTAAGAGAGGTTGTCAATCTCTCCACGGTAAAAAGATAGATTAGGTTGAAATAGATTGGATAGATAGATCGCACAAGAACACAAAATAAAAGAGGCAAATAAAAAGTGCAGCAAGGTATTTTTGGGTTTTTGGAATAATATATCTGAAAACAAAAGTGGCAAAAGATAGATCGGAAAGCAATATGTTGGAAAAGTAGACCCGGGGGACGTAGGTTCCACTAGTGGCTTCTCTCATGAGTATAGCACACGGTGGGTGAACAAATTACTGTTGGGCAATTGATAGAAGATCAAATAATCATGACAATATCCAAGGCGATGATCATTATATAGGCATCACGTCCAAGATTAGTAGACCGGAAGGATTCTGCATCTACTACTATTACTCCACACGTCGACCGCTATCCAGCATGCATCTAGTGTATTAAGTTCATGGAAAAACGGAGTAATGCAATAAGAACGGTGACATGATGTAGACAAGATCTATTCATGTAGGAATAGACCCCATCTTGTTATCCTTAATAGCAACAATACATGCGTGCCTCGCTGCCCCTTCTGTCACTGGGAGAGGACACCGCAAGATCGAACCCATCACAAAGCACCTCTTCCCATGGCAAGAAAAATCGATCTAGTTGGCCTAACTAAACCAAAGATTCGAAGAAGAAATACAAGGCTATAAGTAATCATGCATATAAGAGATCAAAGAAGACTCAAATAATATTCATGGATAGAAACTGATCATGAACTCAAAATTCATCGGATCCCAACAAACACACCGCAAAAAGTCATTACATCAAATAGATCTCCAAGAGACCATTGTATTTAGAATCAAAAGAGAGAGAGAAAGCCATCTAGCTACTGCCTACGGACCCGTAGGTCTATGGTGGACTACTCACGCGTCATCGGAGAGGCACCAATGAGGATGATGAACCCCTCCGTGATGGTGTTAGATTGGATCTTGCGGTTCTGGAACTTGCGGAGGCCGGAAGTATTTTTCGTCGTCTCCTCTAGGGTTTCTGGAATATTTGGGTATTTATAGAGCTTAGATGCGGTGGAGGGGACTCCCAAGGCCACCACAACCCACCAGGGCGCGCCGGGGGCCTCTGGCGCGCCCTGGTGTCTTGTGGACCCCCTGGGCCTCCTCCCTGATACTTCTTTAGCCCACTAGCTTTCTTCTGGTCCAAAAAATTCTCCAAAAAGTTTCATTGTGATTGGAATCCGTTTGGTACTGATATTCTGCGAAGTAAAAACAAAAAAAACAGCAACTGGCACTTGTCACTATGTCAATAGGTTAGTCCCAAAAAATGATATAAAGTTGCTATAAAATGATTGTAAAACATCCAAGAATGATAATATAACAGCATGGAACAATAAAAAATTATAGATACGTTGGAGACGTATCAGGCTCCGAAGTGGGTGTCCCGGACATGATGTCGAGGAAGAGGTCCGAAGTCAAGGCTTCGAAGATCTCGTGCTCATCGGATAAAGCCGAGAGTTCGGAGAGGATTAGATCGCCTTGGGCGTTGGCAACGTAATCTAGGTCGCCGAACTTAATTCCCTGGCCCGGAGCGAACCCGGTGATCTGGCCAAGGTCATCTACCGCACTAGCATGTGGTGTGGTGCCGTCAAACGCGGAGAGATGGTCGGGGACAAAGATATCCTCGATGCCGAAGCCGTCGCTAGTGTCTAAGCGAGCCATCGACCCTTCTCGCGATCCCATTGTGGAACTCTCAATGAAAGCACCAATGTCGGTGTCAAAACCGGCAGATCTCGGGTAGGGGGTCCCAAACTGTGGATCTTGGATCAACGGGTAACAGGAGGTTAGGGAGACAGTATTTACCCAGGTTCGGGCCCTCTTAATGGAGGTAAAACCCTACGTCCTGCTTTGTTTGTATTGATGATGGAGTACCGAATACAGAGTTGATCTACCTCGAGATCGTATGATGTGGTCTAAAAACCTAGGAGTAATGAGCTTAATCCGTCCTATGGACTAATACCCTCTGGTTTATATAGACACCAAGGGTATCTAGGGTTGCACAACGTTGGTTACATCAGGAAAGAATATGTCGAACTCATCATCGCATTCTTGGAGTACACACCACGGCCTGAGAGATTCTCATCTTGGTCACAGCGCCATAGTCTTCGGACCTTCACCATAAAGCGGCCCACCGTCCGGCCCATAGAAATAGGCCGGCACCCTGAGGACCCCTTAATCTCGGACTCCCTCAGTGATGGATCCATCTCATCCCACTTCATCGACTGCACGACAGATATTGAGGCTGAGGCCCAGGCAGAGGCAGTGAGAGCCACTAGGGCTCCAGTCCTGAAGATGAAGAGTGATCAGATAGCCTATCTTGTTAGCACCATTCAGGGAATGGAGAAGAATATCTCTGAGCTGCTGAAGAACCAGAAGAGCCTATAAAGGATTGTGGAGACTAAGTTTCATGCCCTCGACATCAAGGTAACTGAGCTGGCCACCACGGTCAACCAGCTGAAGCAAGAGGTAGATCCAGTTCCATTGCCCAACTCAGATGATGATGATGAGAGCCCCACACTACCAGTCCAGACTCAGTTCAGGGCTCACGCTCAATCTGCTGCTATGCCTGCTCAAGATGTGAGACCCTTAGTGTCTGCACCGGCTGCCACTTCTACCGTGCCTCCTTCAGCACCTCCAGTGTCAACTCCACTAGCCCATAGGACTTCTGCAGAAGCATTCGCGGACGCTGTTCTTTTGAATCCTTCCACGACTACAGGAGTAACTTCATCGCCCCATGGAGGAGACCATGCCCATAGCGGCGCTTAGCTCTATACTTTCGAACTTTTTGGTAACTTGTTGCCAAAAGGGGAGAAATTGTATAGACCATAGGGCTTATTCTTGCTTTTCAAAACATTTGGCCTAACTTTTGTTCGTTTTAAACTTCGTGGTGTTTGATCGCTTTGTGATTGATGTTACTATTTCCTATCCTCGTGATATTTACATGGTGATCATTCACTCATGTTTGGTGTTATGTGCATTGTAATTCATTCATATCAGTTATGCACACCACCAAGATGTATGTGACATGGAAGAGTGACCCATGATCCTAATCAATTGTGGATTTGCATTCAAAGCAAATTTAAAATAATGCACAAATTTAGGGGGAGCTCTTGCTTATCACATACTTCTCAAAGCGATGATGCTATACATTGATTATATTTTATGTCGATGCTTTGATCTATATGTTGTCATCAATTACCAAAAAAGGGGAGATTGAAAGCACAACTTATCCCTAGATGGTATTGGTTATTAATAACAACATATATTTCATTGGACTAATGATTTTATCAAGTATATTTCAGGAAAAGTTCAATGAATGGATTGGCTAGGATTGTGAGGAGATTCCCTATATGCTTGGAACATCAATTGAAAAAAGCTTCAAGACTCTACATTTTGCATTTATGTGAGAAATCACACTTGAGTCCATAGGAAAGCCAATACTATTAAAAGGGGATGAGGTATCTATGATTATCTGGTTGCTCAAGTGCTTAGAGATTAGCCACCAAAAATCCTCATGAATTCTCCCATAAAATATTCTTTCAAAATCCCAAAAGTCAAATTTGGTGACACCAACTTTCCACATTCGGCCCTACCAAGTTTTCCTTCGACGGATTCCAGAGCCAAACCCTAGAAACTCGGTGCAACCAAGTTTTGGTTCGGTACAACCGAAAAGCATGGACCAACCTTCTGGTATCTATTTGCTAAAAATCAGAATTTTTGAGTTTTGCAAATCGGTGTCACCGAAGTGAGGAACTGCCTAGGTCAACCGAATCGGACTCACCGAGAATCTATATATCGGTCTCACCGAGAACCCGAAAGTTGCCACATTTTGCACTAGTCGGCGCAACCGAGTTTTTGCTTCTGTTTCACCGAGTTGGGCAATAATGTTGTAACGGTTGGATTTTTGGAGATGCCTATATATACCCCTCCACCTTCCTCTCATTCGTAGAGAGAGCACTCAGAACAAGCCAACACTTGCCCCATTCATTTTCTGAGAGAGAACCACCTACTCATGTGTTGAGATCAAAATCTTCCACTCCAACCATATGAATCTTGATTTCTAGCCCCCCCCCCCCCAAGTTGCTTTCCATCCAATCAATCTCTTCTACCAAGCCAAATCTGTGAGAGAGTGATTGAGTGTTGAGGAGACTATCTTTTGAAGCACAAGAGCAAGGAGTTCATCATTCATACCACATCTATTACCTTTTGGAGAGTGGTGTCTCCTAGATTGGTTAGGTGTCACTTGGGAGCCTCCAATTCATGTGGAGTTGAACCAAGAAGTTTGTATGGGCAAGGAGATCGTCTATTTCGTGAAGATCTACCCCAAGCGAGGCTAGTCCTTCGTGGACGTAAGCCGTGATGGAATAGACGAGGTTGCTACTTCGTGGACCCTTCGTGAGTGGAGCCCTTCGTGGACTCGTGCAACTGATACCCTCCGTGGGTTGAAGTCTCCATCGGCGTGGACGTACGATAGCACCACCTATCGGAACCACGGGAAAAGTCTTCGAGTCCCCATTGCATTTGATCTTCCTATCCCTACCCTCTACTTACACTTGCATATGTTTGCTTTCTGCTGCTATACTCTTAGATTTGCATGTGTAGGGTGAACTTGACTTGATAGAATTGCTAAAACTTGTCAACCATTAAAATTGGGAAAGGCTAGATTTTTAATTGGATCCTACACATTACAGTGAGCGAAAACTTGCACTTGCGTTTCTCAGGAAAACGGCCCTTCAGTAGATGTATCCATACGAAATTTCCTTACTCAACGACATCCTCTTCCATTTTCGTTCTCATGAAGTTGCTTGAGAAAATCAACATTCTTACTTGCAAAGTTGGTTCGTTCCGAAAATAGGAAAGGAAAAAAGATCTATGGGAGCAATAGGTTTTAACCCATTGACAAGCTCAAAAGGGTAAAACGTAGTGGTTGAATTTACTACCATGTTATGTCAAATCAAGGTCATTATGTGTTGTCACGACCACTTTTAGTGATCCTAATGGCTATGTGCATAGCACGGTCTTGACATGAGATGCCATGAAAGTGAACACCATGCTCCACAAGCAGGCAGTCGAGCTGCGGCAAGAGTCGGTCGCCACCAAAGGCTCCCAATAGCGAAGTTCGTTGTCACACATTGCATCGAATATTGAGGGAGGAAGTTCATCGGTATCGTCAAAATCCCAATTTAGGATGCTCCGGCAATCCCGCGCCATTTTCATGCTCCATCGTTCACATTGATGGTGGCAAAATTAGTCGGCAAAACATACTCGTCGTTGTCACTGGATCTAAAGATCCAAGATCCCCCATCTTGTCATGGCAATCACCTAGCAGTGCAGGACCACGCTTTCACATGTGCGCCCGGGCAAAGAACCTGTAGGATTGAAAGGAACGGTATAGAGGGGGGATAGACACTAACAAGGCAAAATGTGCAATTTTAATGTTTCTTGAAACTTAGGCAGATTTTAGCACAAGTTAATTTACTATCAATACAATCTACACATGCATATCTAGAGTATAAGCAGCGGATATTAAACAACATGCAAGTGCAAGAAAGTAAGGGAGTAGAGTTTGGACATAATCAAATGCAATGAAGACACATTGATTTTTTTTTGCGTGGTTCTTTTAGGTGGTGCTATCGTGCGTCCACGTTGATGGAGACTTCAACCCATGGAGAGTAACAGCTGCGCCAGTCCACATATGGCTCCACCCACGAAGGGTCCATGAAGAAGCAACCTTGTCTATGCAATCATGACTTACGTCCATGAAAGACTAGCCTCACTCGGGGTAGATCTTCACGAAGTAGGTGATCTTCTTGCCCTTACAAACTCCTTAGTTCAACTGCACAAGATTTGGAGTCTCCCAAGTGACATCTAACCAATCTAGGAGACACCACTCTCCAAAAGGAAATAGATGTCGTTGTTGATGATGAACTCATTGCTCTTATGCTTCAAAAGATAGTCTCATCAACACTCAATCACTATCTCACAGATTTGGCATGGTGGTGGGAGATGGATTGAAGTGGAAAGCAACTTGGGGAGGCTAGAAATCAAGGATACTATGGTTGGAGTGGGATCCCTTGATCTCAACACAAATGTAGGTGGTTCTCTCTCAAAAAATGGGTATGAAAAGTAGTAGCTTCGTTCTAGTTGCTCTCTTGGAGCTGGTGAAGTGGGTGGGGGTATATATAGCCATCACCAAAAATCCAACCATTGCACATCTTTTTGCACATCTCGGTGGGACCGAATAGAATCACTCGGTGAGACCAATCAGTGCAAAATGTTTGGACTTTAGGATTTTCGGTGAGACCGGATGAAACAACTCGGAGGGACCGAGGTGATTACCTAAGCACTTTCCACACATTCGTAAGACCGATCAGTTTCACTCGGTAATGCAAAAATGAAAGTGATAAAAGACAGAAGGTTGGCAAGTGCACTTCGGTGGCACCGATCGACTGACTCGGAAATTTTGAAACAAAGTCGATGGGTAACAAAAGGTTGGCATGGTCACTTCGGTGAGACCAAACGGTCATCTCGGTATGACTTATTGTCAGGGTTTAGGCAGTGGCTATGTCAAGTGTATCTCTATGGGTCCGAGTGTAAGTGTTTCGGTGGGTCCGAGATAGGCTTTAGGGTTTTGGCAAATAGGATTTGGAGGGTGTGGTTGAGGGTTTTGGATCAATATCTTCAAGCACTTGAGCAAATGACTCAGGATCAAAACCTCATCCCCTTTTAATAGTATTGGCTTTCCTATGGATTTAGTGTGATCTTAGATCACTTAACCAAAAATGTAGAATCTTGAAGCTTTGCCAACATGGTTCCTTAGTAGCTTGAGGGGTCCACATCTCCATCCTTTCACCAACCTAAGTTGAACTTTTCCTGAAATATACTTGAGTAAAACATTAGTCCAACAACATGTATGTTGACATGAATTACCAAAACCACCAAGACGGCAAATGTGCTTTTAGAACTGTCATATTAGGACGTAGTAGGTCGACGCTACCGTCCGTCTACCTGCAGATGGGATCGTGGCCATTGGCATATCACACCAGAGATTGCTTACCCAGCTAGAAAATCCAGGGCCGTGATGGACATCCATGCCCTCCACCTCAAGTCGTCGTCCATAGATCGCACATACAGAACAATGTCATCAACGTCAGATGAGAATTGATCTGTGTAGCCGCAACGTCCCTAAGAACCACACCGGTGAGAGGCTACCCCTGCGATGTTCGTTGTCGCAAAGATGCCAGATCTGGGTCATGCCCTTCCAGCAGCCACCACCACCACAAATGCGCCCTACAGCGCCCGCCCAACATCACGACGCAACACCACACCGCCACACCTCCGTGCTCGACGCTCGCACGCGCCACTCCGCTGAGCGTCGTACACCACCTTCACCCTCGCATCACCAGGCGATCCTTCCCGCAAGCCACAACCAAAAGAAACGCCCCATCGCCACCTTCCCTGGTGCCCTGGGCTTCGAGGTCGACTCTCTGATGGCGGCGCGGCGATAGAATAAAAGGGAGGAGGGCCTAATGGCAGCGGTAGCTGGAGTTCCCCGTGTCACCAGGGGTGGGCGATGCTGGGGACAAAAAGGAGACTTAAAAGTAGTCATGCCTCCACAAAGTTTTATAGTAATATGTAAAATGGTAAGTGTAAAGAAGCTCATTAGAGGGTGGTGCGTTGCCTTGGTCCACCACACGCCAAGGCTCTCTCTCACCTTCGTAGTCCACCATTAAGCACGAACTTTGTTCCCCACCAAGCAAGCACTTTCTCTCTATCCTAAGGGTATGCTTAGTATTTTCAAATACTCTTGGCCCATATAAGTCTCATATGGTGGCCATTCACTTCCACTTAAATGCAACTCAAGAAAAAAATCATTTCAAGGTAGGCTTGGAGTTGAAGGTCATATTTAGACACATAGTAATACGTCTACCGACTATAATTGTCACATTATCTCTCTCTCTTTTTCTAAATAAAAGCCCCTTCGCATGTTGTCTTTGTTAACGACATAGGAGTAAGTCACGCTCCACGCTGCGACCAATTTTTTAATCATTTCTTCAACTTGTAACGGCGGTGTGTAAATAAATCACTCGATCTACAACCAAATCTTTACCGTTCCTCCGAATCGTAACGGCGGTGTGTAGATAAGACGTCCGATATCAAACCTTTATTGTTTCTCCAATTTATAGCAACGATACACCATCCGATCCGCTCCACGGTACGGTCAAATCTCTACTGCTTCTCCAACTTGTAACGGCAGTGGATAGATACGGCACATAGATCTGGAATCACACGGTGGGCGGGGGCGGACGAGGGAGCAGGGTTTTGATGGGTAAAAACAGGGGAAAGTGATGCTAGCTAGGGTTTTACTACCACGAAGGGTAGAAGCAATCGGAAGCAGCAGCGAGAACAAAAACCACCCACACACAGACCCAAAAACCAAATCATCTGAGCTCACAGGGTTTTACCCGTTCCTCTCCTCCGCCATCCCCCGTCCGGCCCCGGCGAGCGCTCGGGCGGCGAGACCCTCCTCCGCCCTCCGCCCCCTCCCCCCTCCTCCCGCCCGGAGGCCAGATCGGGCCAGCGTAGCCCCCCTCCGCCCCCGCGACGGGCTCCTGCCCCGACCCACCGCCCCGTGCCAGACGCGGCTCTGAATCTCCGTCCCCCGCCGGCTGCCGCCGCGCGCTCCATCGCGCGCGTCGCCGCTCCCGCTCCCCTCCGCCCCGCCCGCGGTCTTTGCCCATTGGGCTCCAAAGGTACGGGCTTTGTTGTTCGATTTCGTCGTACGATTGGATAAACCCCACCGACCTGCCCAATTCCCGGAGATCCGCCCCTGGCTGCCCGCTGAGCGCTCTGTTCTTCATTTCAGGCCAGGAAATGGTGTTCCGGAAGAAGTCCGAGGGAGGATCCGTTGTCCGGCGGCCTCGCAAGCCACGGGACACGACTCTGGCTCCGGTACACAGCTTTTTTCTTTTGTGGCAGGCTCTTGTGCATATTTGATTTTGTCTTATGCTGTCTTGGAAATGCATATTGGGCCTGTGTTGATGGCCAATTGTAATCATTCCAGGTGAAGCGCTCCGCGAGGTTAAAGAAAAAGCAGATGTATGCTCTTGATTTGCTCGCCACAGTTGCAGAATCGTTGTCTTCAGATGAGGATGATTATTCCACCGAAAGCGACCAAGATGGAGCAGCGGCAAGTCATAATTCAGACAGGGCAACTGTTAAATCAGAACAAGTTGATGAAGCCCCGCAGCTCAATAGCACAGCATTGGAGAATGGTTGCTGCAGAGTACATACAGTGGGCTGTGATGGTATCTGTGCCTCTCTCGGACAAACTAGCATACGCAAGACAGAGGACTTATCGACCCAAAATGTTGCTGATACAGTAGAGGGGTCACTAATAGAAAAGGCAGATGCGGACAACTTATTGACCCAAAATGTTGCTGATGCAGCAGCAGAGTCACTGATAGAAAAGAAGCCAGATGTGTTTGTTGAGGGCTCATTAGTTAGTTGTACAAAACCATGTCTGTTGGATTGTGGTCTTGGCACAATTCCAGAGTATGGAACTATTGGAGTATGCCATCCTTGTTTCCCGACATCAGAAGATGTTAAACAAGTGCATCAAGTCACACCTGCAATAACCAGAAGTCAGGTAGATGGCAATGCCACAGCTCTGCATGGTTCGGTTGACACCATGGATCTGGATATCAAACCTTCTGTGCTTAATTCTGAGAGTAGCTCAGGAGTGCACTTGGGTGGCCAAGACAATGGCCATAAGTCTTCTCCATTCAGTCCGGGTCAAGTGCAGCATGCTGCAGATATAGATAATGATGAAAAATCCACCAGGTGTGTGCATCCAAGCACCTCGGGAAGTAAGGGTGGTTATTTGTCATATATAGGTGACTGCAGAACAAGGAGATTGTTTGCCACCAGGATGAGGAAGGCGGCTCGCAGTAAGATGTGTGGAGAGCTGCCCAAAAAAGGTATTTGGAGTTGATCTTTATGTCCTCCGCATCCCCATAGTTTCCATAACAAGAAGAATATTTCTTTTGCTACTCTATATCATTTACCATGATATGGGAAAAAAATGATATAGAGTAGCAAAAGAAAGATTCATTTCTTATGGAAACTGTGGAGCTGTGGAGGAAATGAAAAGCAACCCCTTACATGTTCAGTTTAAAAAACTATATATCATTTGCCCTAGTTATGGCTGGAATTGTGCTGAATAGTGTTGTTTTATTTAAAGGTAAGAAGAAGACATCTGCTACACGTCGAAAGGCGCAGATACAACGAATGCTCAAGACAAAAAAAGTAGCAGAATGCTACTCTGTACAACCATCTGATGAAGGGATCCTAACTGAAAGTATGTAGCGTACTTGTATTGCCATTTTGCCTGGTTTTTAAAGGGCACAAATTGCTTAGTGTGATTCAATTGTAACATTGTACACAGTTGGTACCGTTTAGCATTTGATGCACAGTATTGGATAGCCTCACTTCCTGTTTTGGTATGCTTCCTAAAGTAAAATGCTGGTTGCCATTTCCAGCCAGTGGGACATCATGCTCCAGGGGAGGTCAGGATCCAACTTGTGCTTCTGAGTCCAGTCAAAGAAAGCCATGTGCTTCTGAGGGCTGTAATGGTAATCCTGGATATTTTCTGTAGTATTTACATACATGGAACTATTACTTGATTCTTCGACACGATGACTTACTATTGTTTTCGTTTATTTCCAGTCAAGTTCATCATCAAGTCGTTCAACATCCCTGAGCTATCAATTGAGGTCCCTGAAAATGCAACAGTTGGTTCATTGAAGGTAAAACACTATATGTGCATCAAATTGTATAAAATAATTATTAACTTATTAGCAACCATACACTCAATGTGTCTAGCAGGATATTCTCTTTATTTCTTTGCTGTCAGTAATCTATTGTCAGTAACATTATCTCCAATAGTTGTTTGTGGAAAATTAGTGAGCAGATCTGGTATTCCCTGTTCCACATTGGTGTCGCATTAGTTTTATAAATTACTGCTGATGCCTAGCTGACTGGTTTTATAAATTTTAGTGGCATTTTTTTGTCTTGATGTATTACCATAATTGCTTGCGCTTAAAATATTTGTTGCTGTTACCTTCTTATGGATAACATGTTTCAATTTTGTCTTCAGAGAATTGTAATGGATGCCGTTACTAGTAAAATTGAAGGCAGCCTCAGTGTCAGTGTACTACTTCAAGGGAAGATCATTCAAGATGACAATAAGACGCTTCATCAGGCTGGGATTTGCCACGGGGTAAAACCAGATAGCATAGGCTTCACACTGGAATGTGAAGCTAAGCAAGATTCTCATCTTTCGGGAATAGCACCTGAAGAAATGGACTCCGCTGGTCCATCTGTTGTGAATCCGCTATCGACGTAGGTTACCCATAAATCCACCTTTTCTCACACTATGCTGGAGATTTGCATTAGGTGTACTGATCAGAAAGAAGAATAACATTATCAAGATGCTTTGCAGATGTTTCGAAATATCATTTTGCTTGATCTCTGATGTTTATGCTCATCTAAGGATTTCCTATATTCCACCATTTTCCAGGATAAAGTTCGAACAACCTTTTATAAGCTGCACTCTGGGTGATTATCCCTGTGAAGGGGCTGCACAAGTCAGGTCAGAAATCTGCCAAGCGATCGTCCCCTATGGGGCTTCAAACCCAGATGCCCTGGCCATCGTGCCAGTTGTTCCCAGGTCAAGGCAGAGGGACTTTGGGCAAAGGCGTAAGCGGAGGCCCTTCTCCGTCGCTGAGGTGGAGTTGCTGGTGGAAGCTGTAGAGCTGCTTGGATTCGGCAGGTTTGTGCCCAGAACAATTCTTCCATCGCAGGATCACCACAGATCACATCATTTCGTCTCATGTGGCCCCTGTTTATGTGTTTCTTCAGGTGGAAAAATGTCAAGAACCATGCGTTTAGCGACAACGAGGAGAGGACCTATGTCGACCTCAAGGTAATCCCTCAAAAATGGCTTGCAGGAAATGCTCCATTTCACAGCTAATTACCTTGCCGCCTGATGCTCCCCTGTAACTAGCTGTTTGCCATGCAATCTTTCTGCCAGTGTGAATGAATCACTTGGATTGTGTTCCTGAGATCATAGTGTGCTAGTATAACACAAAACCCCTGTGTTATCAGTTCGCAAAACCCCGCTGAAATGTCTTTTTTTTTTGGTGGAGCAGGATAAGTGGAAGAACCTGGTGCACACGGCGAGCATCCCCCCGCAGCTCCGGCGGGGGAGGGCGATCCCGCCGCAGGACCTCCTGGACCGCGTGCTGGCGGCGCAGGCCTACTGGACCATGCACCACGCCAAGCGCGACGAGGACGAAGGCCGGGACTAGATCGATCCTTCCACCCATCCATCCATCCCTGTGTAAAAAAAAGGAGAAACGAAGCAATTGTGCCCGGTTGGTGATGGAGAGAGTCAAATGTCAGTGTCAATGACAATGACAATGTGTACCGACCGTAGGGCGCCCGGAGAGAGACCCCGGTGAGTGCGGGTCTGGGCGATGGTGTCTAGTTTGATATGTCTGTTACTCTGTTTGTATGGTTTCCAAATGGTCGAAACCTGGTGTGGATCCTGCCTGGGTTTGAGTATTACTGCTGTAGTATGTAGCTAGAAAATGTTGATGGTTCAGGAGAAGAGGAGGCAAACTGTCTGTCTGTTTCTCTGTCTGTCTATATATGTGATGTTTGTTTCTCTGTTGGATATACAGAATGCTGAATATGCAGTGTCTTTAAAGGGTGATGGATGGGAGCATGCATTTCCTTTGTTGGGATGGGATGCCGGTTTGTTTGTTCGTTTGCAGTGGTGTGGTATGAATATAATGTAGCATAGAAATGGCAATGGATGGATGATTGGGCCATCAATGGAACATTCCATTATGATGATGATCTAGAGGAGAGCCGGCAGATGGAGCTGGTTCAGGAAAGGCCAATTGGGGAAGGCGTCAGGCCTGACGTCTGGCGGCGGTTCAGCTCATGTGGATACGGATCAGCATAGCATAGGGGTATATCCAGACCAAGGAATGGTGTCATTCTTTTCTACTCCCTCTGTTCTTAAATATAAGTCTTTTTAGAGATTTCACTATTGAACTACATACGGATGTATATAGACATACTTTAGAGCGTAGATTCATTCATTTTGTTCCGTATGTAGTCTTCTATTGAAATGTCTAAAAATACTTATATTTAGGAACGGAGGGAGTATCTCCTACTAGATGCTGTTTGAGTTTTCTCTATCTCTATCTATCTATATATATCTCTATCTGAATATACTACTCCCTCTGTAAGGAAATTTAAGCGTTTAGATCACTGAAGTAGCATCAGTGATCTAAACGCTCTTGTATTTCTTTACGGAGGGAGTACCTAAAAAGAACGTAAGACGGTTTCATCTTTCGTCGATTTTTATTCACACCACCCTTCATCCGTCTTTCCATGTTTCATCGATTTTTTTCGGTTTTCCATACCTTTTTGATTTTCATCAAACCAATCTTTGATAACCCAATAAATCAGAACAATTTTTGATATAGCAACAAATTGATGGTCCGTAAATAAATTATTTCCTATAGATAAAGCTGGTACCGGCCGATATCTTTGATAACCCAATAAGTAGCAATAAATTCACAAACTGTAAATAAATTATTTCCTATGATTTTTTTTGGTATTGATCATATATGTTTGCGGTAACCCATTAAATTCACGGTCTGCAAAGAAATAAATAGCAACCAATCTTTATCTTTGGTATAAACCAATAAAAAAGATCATCCACATGCATATATCTGTGTCAGTTTAAGCAATGGCAGAAAATATTTTATAAACAAAACATAATTTTATTGTGTCTATTTGTTTTGCATCAAGATTTGTCCCGTATGGTTCCTTTATTGTGTTAAAAAATAATTGTCCTCTGTGGTGTTTGCGGTATAGTGCCCCCTCCTCTGGTATTTGAGTTAACTTTTCTCTACCAATGATGACCAGATTTATTATAAAGGTTCATAAAAACATCTATAACTGGATTGGGCAAATTTTGACCTCCTAAACGTCCATGGACACGTAGTGCTGCTAGGCCCCTCATTTATCCGTCCGGACAGTCACACCTTTCAAATTCAAACCCTCATTTTCAAGCAAGGACATGACGTAGATCATATAATTCATCACCAATTCAACAAACCAAAATAAACTACGATCCCTACATAGATAGACGATACACTAATGAACCAATAGCCTCCATTTGTTACGCATGTTAATCCTCTTCTTCATGTTCATCGACCACTGCCTTCATAAAATGTATAGGCTCTTGACTTTCATTTATCAAGATCATCATGCATGTGTCCTAAAATATGCATCACAATCAAATAACTATCCCAAACTTGATCCAATTAATACATATGGGGCAAACTAAGCAAGCAATCAAAAAGGTATATGCAACAAACAAAGCAAGCAATACAATGGCATATCTGGCAAGGAAACACCTACATCCACATGTCTAGGTTGTCCATTTCGTCGAACAGTATGTGGGCATGCCTGATGCCGGCGTTTCCAATGTTGCCCGCTACAACTGGAGTTGTCGTGAGTCGTACCCCGTGTCCCTTGCGACATCTGCTTCCTAATGCGTCCAGGCATCCAGGATGTCCGGCCATTGTGAGGCCAAAACAACGTCGAACGCGACCGAGGGCGGGTGCCTTCTTGCGGACGGAGCGGACCCGGGCAAGTTCATCTTGAAGGCCTCCTTCTTCTCAACTTCGCAGACGCGCTGTCGGGCGCGATTATCTCTGCACGACGACGGTCTCCAGGTTGGTCGTGATGACCGGGACTCTCGGGGTCTCCATCGAGCCATCCTTCCTGACAGTGGGGGATGGGCAGTCGCCATCGACATCTAGGACGGTGGACGAGGATGGCGGCGCAAAGGCGAATTTAGGGTGGAGGAGAGCCACGACTCAGGCGGGAAAGGGGAGGACGCACGCAGGAGCATGGCGGTCGATTTGGTGGACTCGATCAATTTGGAGGGATTTGGCATGGGTCCGACCTGTTGGATCCGACATGGCGGACGTGTCCACCCAAAAGTATAGCGAGGAAGTGGGTGGCTTTTTTTTTGTCCGAGCCTTGTCAAGGTTGTTCGCCAAGACGTTTAGGGAGGAAGTGGGGTAAATCCATGGGCCCATCGTCACCTACTTACAGAAAATATAAGAAACCACATTATAATAGTTACGTGTTTGCTTGTGGCACCACGGCCTTCAAATGCATATGCCATATGACCATCCCATATGTTGCTATTACAATGGATGACCTCCAAGTCTCCAGGCATTTAGGGCTAGTTCTTTTGTAGCTTATTTGAAGCTGTGGAAATAAGCTGCCCCCTACACAGCTTATTCTAGAAGCCCAAACAATTCTAGTAGGCTTCTAAAATAAAATTTCAGTTTGAGCTTCTAGAACAAGTTAGGTAGGGAGCAACTTATTTCCACAGCCCAAAATAAGCTACAAAAGAACTGGCCCTTACTCTTCTTCACCTCGGCGGCCAGGGCAAACTCCTCGTTTAGGCTTCGCGGGGCGAACCCATGGATTCGCCTCCCTTCGCGGGTGTGTTTGTTCGCCGGGCTCCGATCCTACTCAAGCCGGCTCCGGTAGGGAGCGGCGATGGCGGCTCTTTTTGATGTGATTTTTATTGTATGTTTTGATTTGGAATGCTTTGTACTTTTAAATGAATTTTTATAAGAGATCCGATTTTTATTTTATGCACAGAGTGTGGAATACAGCCAAAATCTGTTAGCACGAGTAGCACGTCCGATCCGGCGTGAACGTGCGCGCGCCATCCATGGCGACGTACCCCGCACAACCTCCCTCTACGGTAATTAAGGTTGCGTGACGTTACGTGCAAACAGCCGCTTTCGCCTACTTCCGACTCTCTCCCCTTTCCGATAAGAAGCAACCAACCAACGACCTCCCTTCTCCCCCATCCCGCACTGCCCAGCAAGAACACGCCTCCCTCCTCCGTCCGACCCCGAGCTCCTCAGAGTCAGCGCAAGGGGATCTCTCATCTCCCCGCTTCTGCCATGGAGAAGGCGATCGACCGGCAGCGCGTGCTCCTCGCGCACCTCCTCCCCTCCTCCGCCTCCGCTTCCGCCGGCAGCCAGCTCTCCGTGAGATCTCGTCTTCCACTCCCGCGATTTCTTTCCCCCTCTTCCTCTTCCCACGGGAGCCTGACCAGCTGACTGATTTCCCCTGCCGGTGTGCGTGCGTGCGTGCTTGCAGGCGTCGGCGTGCGCGGCCGGGGACAGCGCCGCCTACCAGAGGACCTCCTGCTTCGGGGACGACGTCGTCATCGTCGCGTAAGCCCCCCATCCCCATCCCCATCCCCATCCTCCCCTCCCTCACCTACTCACCCGCCCGCCGATCCAATCATTCTCTTCTTGGTAATACTAGCATATCTGTCTAGCGCGCGCTAACGGCTGGCAAACTGATGCTAGTTCCGATTCGCATCCTCTGCTCCTCTAGTCTAGTTCAAAGGGGAAGAATTAGTTGGTTTTTCAGCTGCTAGACAGCCAAGCCCCCCAACTGTAGTTCAGTTCAGTTCAGTTCGGGTGGTCAAATACGCAGGGGAGGGGACTGATTTTTTTTCCCACAGCCTAAATTAATTGACCTTGTACTACTGTTTTACAAGCACACCAGGGATGACCGTGCCAATTGTTTTTACAAGAACCAGCAACACTTGATCCACAGACACTGCACACTTCAGAGTTCAGATCTTGTACTCTGCCAGCGGCTAGCTCATTATCACAGTTGCTGTGCAAATTGCGTGGAAGCTAGGTTCTGAAAATGCAGGGCGCAGTTCTTTATGGCTTCACCATGCTATGCAAATCACGGAACAGAATGATCATGGAATGGATGCCATGTTTGTAGGCTTTGTTCTGATTATTACTTTCTTCTTCTTTGCTGTGTCATCTGCAGTGCCTACCGGACACCGATATGCAAGGCCAAGAGAGGAGGCTTCAAGGACACGTACCCGGAGGACCTTCTTACCCCTGTCCTCAAGGTTTGCACTTAGCTTGTTCCTCTTTGTGGTACCGTTCACCGCTCGTTCAAACCGAGCGGACGGCGTTCTCAGATTGTTGCTCACTGCACAATTTCCATGCATAGGCTGTTCTGGACAAAACTGGGATCAACCCAGCTGAGATCGGCGACGTTGTAGTCGGGACGGTGCTAGGCCCAGGTTCGCAGCGTGCTATCGAATGCAGGACGGCATCTCTGTTGGCCGGAATTCCTGGTAAATACTATGTTGTCAAAATCATATATGATATATGCCACCCTCATATGAAAGAACGGGTTTCTTTCTTATGGACAGCGATTTCTATTTCTTTAATTTCGTCTTTGCTGATGCAGAGACCGTTCCTGTGAGAACTGTGAACCGGCAATGCTCATCTGGGCTACAGGCAGTAGCTGATGTTGCTGCTGCTATAAAAGCTGGTTTCTATGACATAGGTGATTGCAATACACCTTATGCTAATTTTGCTGCATAGTTCATTTTGTATCATTATAGGTGCTGAACTACAGCTTTTTGGTCCAAAACAGGTATTGGTGCAGGTCTCGAGTCCATGTCGGTAAACTCTGTTGGTTGGGAAGGCCAAGTAAACCCAAGAGTAAGGATTCTATAAGCACCCTGTATTTTGCTCCACGTAAATTACTCTGCTTGTGCCTTGGTAACACATTTTTCTTTGCAGGTCATTGAACTACAGAAAGCACAGGATTGTCTTCTACCCATGGGAATAACATCTGAAAATGTTGCTGAGCGATACGGTGTAACCAGACAAGAGCAAGATAAGGCTGCTGTGAGTTCCTCAGGCATATGCACTACTCCCTCTGTCCCATAATATAAGAGCGTTTTTAACACTACACTAATATCAAAAACGCTCTTATATTATGGGACGGAGGGAGTATGTTTTAATTCCATTGCTTACCCTTATATGAAAATGCGATTAAAATTTGTCTTTTAACAGGCTGAATCTCATGCGAGAGCTGCTGCAGCCACGGCTTCTGGAAAGTTCAAGGATGAGATTATTCCGGTGCATACTAAGGTAAACGACGTTGCCCCCTTTTTTTTGCTGTATATTAGGAGCAGAATAACCTATTTTCTGATCGGGATGCATTTAACAGTCTCAAAATTGGTTTTTTCAAATGTGTTTTAGCTGCTAGTTATGCAGATGAAGAACACTTTATTTACCGTAAAGTATTTTATTTGATATGAGTATTAATCATGGATATTATCTCATTCTTCAGATCATTGACCCCAAAACTGGAGAGGAAAAGAAAGTTGTGATATCAGTTGATGATGGGATTAGGCCAGGGACCACGCTATCTGGATTGGCCAAGCTTAAAACAGTTTTTAAGAAGGATGGGACTACAACTGCAGGTATTGCAGAACTCTTTTCGCTGACACTACTATTCCAAACAGAAGCTTGTTTGTCTGTATCTGAAAGATTCTATGAAACCCATGTAGGTAACTCTAGCCAAGTGAGTGATGGTGCTGGAGCTGTTCTTCTCATGAAGAGATCTGTTGCGGTGAGCAAGGGACTTCCTATACTTGGCGTTTTCAGGTGCTCCGTCTGCCTTTCCTTACATATAGAAATTAGAAAGAGCGTTTGGTGATAAGTCTCTCCTGAATGATATTTGAGATATAGTGACACCGCATTGCTTTACTTATATTTTGGTGTTTCCTCTGATCATCATTTCAGGAGTTTCGTTGCTGTTGGAGTGGATCCAGCTGTTATGGGCGTCGGTCCTGCGGTTGCCATACCTGCTGCAGTGAAGTCTGCTGGCCTTGAGATTGACGACATTGATCTCTTTGAATTGAACGAGGTATGTTCAGTTGTCACAATCCCAGCTTTTCTCTTATCTATGTAACAATTGTTGACGCCCTATTCATCCATTTGTAGGCCTTTGCCTCCCAATTTGTCTACTGCTGCAACAAGCTGGGACTCGACCGGTCAAAGGTGAACGTGAACGGAGGAGCCATCGCTATGGGGCACCCTCTTGGCGCAACAGGTAACTAATCGAGCATCTTGTCATGTTTACTTTTGACTTTAGAATGTGATGATGGTGCCGACAGAAGTACTACCACTGAAAATAAACTGTTGGCACATCATATGAGCAAACAATGTAGTAACCCAGCGAGCCTGTTCTTTTACTCAGGTGCCCGGTGCATCTCGACCCTTCTGAACGAAATGAAGCGCCGGGGCAGGGACTGCAGATTCGGCGTGGTGACCATGTGCATAGGTTCGTTTTCTCCCCTTTGAACCCTGCTGCTGACACACACAGTTAAGAATAACGCACTTGTGCTGGTAAGTGACCACACTATTTTGCCGTGGATCGCAGGATCTGGCATGGGCGCGGCGGCCGTGTTCGAGCGGGGCGACTCGGTGGACGAGCTCTCCAACGTGCGCCACATCCAGTCGCACAACTTCCTGTCCAAGGATGCTGCAAAGTAGAGGCGTGAAACGAAATCGATCGTCCTCAGGTATAGATCCTCACAAGCAGCAAAGACAGACCCACAGCAGAAGAATAATTTTTACAGGCAAGAAGAAATTTGAAGAAATGTAATTTCGTGGGTGATAAAAAAGTACGTATTATTAGTGACATAAAAGCTTTCATGTACGCTTGCCCTGAATAAAAGATGATGGCCTAATGTGGGGGTATCAGTACTGGTAAATATAATGTGGGGGAGGGGGGGTATCAGTACTGGTAAATATAATGTGGGGGGGTTGATACCACACTATGGTGGCCTTTGTTTGGGCTTTAGCTTGTGATTCCCAGATTCTAGCTCCTCCAGAATCAGATTCTGAAACAAACAACAGATTCGTATCACAGCTACGCAGAATCGATTCCTAAAAATGCACTACTCGCAGCCGGAAGCCGGAATCAGCGATTTCGCTGATTCCCGAGCTGCCACTTACCCCATTCCAAATATAGGCATTCTTCTCACCGTTATTACGATGGATATGCCACCGCAGCCCAAACCCATCTCTCCATCGAAACAGAGGCTCTCGTTCGTTCTGGGACAGAGGCAGAAACACACGCGAGGCTTTCTCTAGGTTTCCGTCGCCGCCGCCGCCGCCATCGCCGGCCCCGTCGCCACCCCGGCGTGCGGATCCGGGCCCCTCCGCCGTCCACCAAGCTCCGGCCTCGTCGCCCCCCCCCCCCCCCCCCCCCCCCCCGCCCCCGCCTCCAGCTGCGCCTGCCCCGTCGCCCCCAAGCCTCCAGCTGCGCCCGCCCCGTCGCCGGCCCCTCCGCCGTCCCGCCTCCAGCTCCGGCCCCGTCGCCCCTCCGCCGTCCACCAAGCTCCGGCCCCGTCGCCCCCAAGCCTCCAGCTGCGCCCGCCCCGTCGCCGGCCCCGTCGCCCCCCCCCCCCCCCCCCCCCCCCGCCCCCCCCCCGCCTCCAGCTGCGCCATCTCGACTGCCCCTTCGAAGCTCCTGCTGCACCGCTGTCCCATCCCCATCAGAACAAGGTAAAGAGAGCCTCTGTGTTGTGCCGTATGTTTATTTCCTGGGCATGCCTGTGTTGTGCCATATGATTGTTCCAATTGAGAGAATATGCATCTTGTTAACATTATTTGCATGCTGAATATTCATAGATGTCGAAAGCCAATTGGAGTTCAGAAATGACCACGATTTTTTGTAAACTCGCTGCCATTGAGAAGCTAAAGGGGAATAGGCCTCAAAAATTCTTGAACACGGCTGGGTACAAGAATGTAGAAGTTGGTTTCTTACAGCAGACCGGAAAACTTTACAGTAGGTTGCAGTTCAAAAATAAATGGGGCAGTTTGAGGACTTTGTATAGGGACTGGTTGATCCTTAAGAACACATCAACTGGCCTAGGTTGGAATGATGAAACAAACACAGTGATAGCTGATGATGAATGGTGGAAAAAAGCCGGTGAAGTAAGTCATATTCATAAGATCAAATAGTTATGTACCTAGTATTTCACTAGAATTGTTTGTTTACATGTGTCGAACGGTTTATTTATTTAGGAGAACAAGGACTTCTTGCAGTTTCGTAAATGTGGTCTAGAAAATTTGGAGCAAATGAGTATCATGTATGAGAATATCAATGTTACTGGAGAAAGTTCTATGATGCCAGGTTGTGAGCATGAAGTGCTTGATCTTGAAGAGGATGAAATAGAGGAGGAAGAACTACATCCTACCCAAGCCAAGAAGGCAAAGAAAGGGCCAGTGAAGATAGATGGTACCTCTAGTAAAAAGAATCCTGTTCAAAGGGACTTCAAGCGCATGGTTGACCACCGAAAACTTGAGTACTCCAAAAGATTGCTATAACATGTTCAGGATGTACAAGCCTTGTTTTGATAGATTGCATCGTACACTTGTACACACATATGGTTTGAAAGGAACAAGAAACATGAGTTCGGAAGAAGCATTGGGTATGTTTCTCCGGACGGTTGGGGGCCCTCAATCTGTAAGCCAAGTGGAGAATCGTTTCAAGAGATCAACTGAAGTTATACATCGCAAATTCAATGAAGTATTGAAATGCTTGAATGACATGGCTGTAGACATCATTCGACCAAGTGATCCAGAGTTCAGAGTTGTACATGATAGGCTTCGAGATGCGAGATTTGCACCTCACTTTGATGGTTGCATAGGTGCAATTGATGGGTCGCATATTCCTGTAATAGTACCAAATGATGAGATCGTCAACCATGTTGGTCGGCATGGATACCCAACACAGAATATCATGGCAGTGTGTGACTTTGACATGAGATTCACTTCTATTGTTGCGGGATGGCCAGGGTCAGCACATGACACAAGGATATTCAGAGATACTTTGGTGAAGTATGCAGATAGGTTTCCACATCCACCTATAGGTATCCACTTCATTTACATGTGCATGACAATATTGTTTTAGTTACCTTGTTGATCCCTTGTTGTGATGGATATTACTTTATGCAGGGAGGTACTATCTTGTTGACTCGGGTTATCCCAATTGTGATGGATATTTAGCTCCATACAAAGGGCAAAAGTACCATGTGCCAGAATTTCGTCAAGGTCTCTCACCAAATGGAAAGAAGGAAACATTTAACTTTGCACATTCATCTCTACGCAATGTTATTGAGCGTTCATTTGGTGTCTTGAAGATGAAATGGCGTATTTTACAAAATATGCCAAGTTACTCTCCTGAGAAGCAAGCTCGAATCATCATTGCATGCATGGCACTTCATAATTGCATTAGAGAAAGCAATTTGAGAGACTTGGAGTTTGACAAATGTGATCATGATGAGAACTACATGCCAGGGAATTTACATCCCCTACCCACAGGACATGTATCGAACATTGTGGTTGGTGATGATGCGACCATGAAAGCAACTCGTGAGGCGATTGCTGATGGATTGATGGCGGATCAAGTATAGTTTCACATATTACTTGATGAGACTTTGATGAATGGTGAATATTTTGGATGATATGTGTACGTATGTAAGACTATGGTTAGTGCATATTTTGAATGATATGTGCATGTATGTAAGGCTATGATGGTTGGCCCATATATGGATGATATATTTCGTATGGAAGACTATGAGGGTTGATTGTTTTTTTGGACGTTATGTTTCATATGCATATTTTGGATGATATATTCAGACCATCATGACATTTCAACAAAAATATATTTTATATATTGTGTTTTTGTGCTAATTCACACTTTATCGAGTCAAAACAGATAACATGCAGTTAATCTGCATATAAACATCATAGTCAGCAGTCGAGGGCGTTACTGACATTTCACAACAGCCACAACTGCTAAAGCTGACAAACAACAGAGTAAACAAACAGCCGGATTCTGATTCTCAGGAATCCAGAGCCAGAACTGATTCTCAGGAATCCATAGCAAAGTGATTTTCAGGAATCTGTAGCCCAAACAAAGGGGGCCATGTTCTAGCAACAACGCAAAATTAAAATCAAAATCAGCTGTATATACGGTGGACACGGAGCTCAGTAGTTTTTGAAAATGTTGACTTCTTCACCCATGCAAATGCCATGGTGCTTCATTTTCCACACTCGTGCAAAAAAAGGAAAACCTGTATTAGCATTTTTCTCCCCTGGGGGAAGAAATGGATGAAGGGATGAAGTTTCCGATTCCGGCCATCCCCGATGCCACCAACAAGCCGGCCGACGTCCCCCGCCCTTCCTCGCCTCATTTCCGACATCCATCGCATCCCTCGAGCTCTCGGGTGGCTGGTGGCAGCGCTAGGGCCGCCGACCATGGGGCGACTGAAGCGGCCGCGGCTGGGGGCAGCTGCTTGTGCGGGCGATTTGAGGAAGAAAATGACCATGGGAAAAAGAGAAAAAAATAAAATAAAAAAAGTACCAACGGATGGAATATTTGTTTTTATGGAAATTTGTGGTATGTGTTCTATCGCAGCATGTGTGGGTAAGACAGTTTTAAGATTCCCCTTATAATGGTATTACGGCACCACAACATAAGGGATTTACACCATAGTTGCCTAATATGAGGCCTTATACGCCCACGCCCGTGGACGTGTCCGTTGGCGGTGACACGGCAGTTCCCATTTCGCTTTGTCCATAATCATAGTTCCCATATGCCCGCACCCAAATCCATACAATGCATGCAACAACATAAACAACATAGATCAACATCACAACAGATTGAACGAGCAATATAGATAGATTCTGCATCGGGCATAGTTCATCACACACACTTCATGGAATCCAAAAGACATAGTTCACCAGATTATACCAGATACAAAATAAACATAGAGCCAGACAATGTGGAGAGGCGGAGTTCACCATTTCTTGGCCGACCCCTTGCCCTAGGGGTCACCGGTGTGGCGGTACATCTCCTCCGTGTAGGCGTTCGTGGCGGGAGGATCGATTCCGTCGTCCGTGCTGGTGGTGTGGCTCTCTGATGCCGAAGAAATGTAGCCAGAGAGGTGACAGACGGCGCTGGCCTGCTCCTTTGCGTGGCGTGTCGTCTTGACCTTGGCAGACTCTTTTTCCCTCGCGAGGCGCTCCGAAGCTTCGATCCCGATCTGGAGCACCTTCGCATTTTTGCATCGGAGGCGCCTAGCGCCCATCTCTGTCATGGTAAGTGAACGGTGGGATGACCTCGTGGACGAGGGTGCTCCTCCGGATCCACGGGGACGGAGCGGGCGTGTTGCTTGCGGCTGCCGGCCTTGGTCTCCGACTCTGGCATCCACATTCTCATGGGAGTTGCGGGCACGAGCACCCAACGCTCCTCGGGAGGAGCTGGCGCTGGCGCCAGAGGAGGAGGAGAGAGGGCCGCCCTGCTCCGGATCTGGAGCGGTGCTGAGCGGGACGGGCGAGCCTGCTGGAGCACATTAGCGCGACGGGGCCGGGATGAGTTGGCGATGGATGTCATGGAGCTCGAGCTCCCATCGGTGTCCAGCCGCAACCGTTGGATGGCAATGTGAAGCATGAGCTCCTCGTCGTCCAGCGCGTTGCTGCCAGAGCCAAAGTCCTCCTTCACGAGGCCATCCCACTCCATGGGATCGGTCTCGTGGCTGGACCTGGCCATGACGGAGGGGACAGGAGGGATTGGGATTGGGAGAGGAAGGGAAGGAGATGGGAGGGGTGCATAGAGGGCGAGAGGACTTATGGTTTTCCTAAGTTTCGTCGGATCGGGTAGGGTTTTTGTGGGCACTGGTGGGGCGACACGAGCCATATATATAGCGGGCCGGTCCAACGGTAGATATTTCTAAATCATACATACTAACAAATATTTTAATAGTTTTTTAGTATATATTAGGAAACCATATTAATAGAAACTTCTTGGGTATAGCAAATGTGACTTGCAAGTTGAGATTTAACCTTTTTTAAGACAAATTTGAGATTCAACTAGCACAAATAAGTTTCATGGGCATCAATAGTACCAGTGGCCCAACAATAGCCCATTAAGGCCTTAAACCCTAGCGCGAAACCTTTCACTGCCTCAACTCCCGTGCTTCGCGATTCCACCACACAAGAGAACCACCACAGCACCTCGCCGCCGCCGCCGCCGCCGAGGACGACGACGACGACGATGTGGCGTTCGCGAGCTCGCGCTCTCCTCCTGCTCCGCTCGTCCGCCCCGCCGCCGCAGCAAAATCCACTCCGGAGCTTGACCCGAGCCCCGCCCCCGCCACCACGCCTTCTCTCCCGCTTCCTCTCCTCCTCCTCCTCCCAGAAGGCCCCGCCGGCCTCCTCCCCTCCCTCGTCCTCCTCGCCCGGCGCCGCGCCCGGATCCGCTGCACCGCCGGCCTACACCGGAAACCTCAAGGTGAGTCACCTCTCTGCACACTACCTCTCTTTCGAGGCGCCGATCTTCCTAATTAACCATTATCTTGATTGGGACCTGCTGCGTACGTGCAAATCAAACATTCATTGTTGGCTGCTGTGATCGATTAGTAGAAGACTTACTTATTATTCTCGGTTGCTAGCATTAATCCAGGGCGAATCATGCCCTGCTATCCATGACTAATCTGATACAGCACTTAATTTTCTTGAGTGTTTTTATATCCCATCGAGTTATTGTCTACATTTTGCAAGCAAAGTCACGAGCAGATAGATAATTACGTACTCCCTCCGTAAAGAAATATAAGAGCGTTTAGACCACTAAAGTAGTGATCTAAACGCTCTTATATTTGTTTACAGAGGGAGTACATATTACAAAATGGCTCAACAAGATAAGGAGGTACAGGGAAAATGGAATACAACAACAGCCAGTGCATTTCTTATCACTAGCGCATCTTTATCATGAGCGGCCGTATTGTATCATTCTAATTAATTGTGTTAGTAGGTCAATTCATCTATCAGTAATGCTGGATTGGAACACGAGTCTTTTAACCACTAATTAATTGTAAGATTAATAACCTCTCAATGTTTGATTATATATCATATTTTTCTTCAGCTCAACTTGAGCTGTAGAAAACAAATTTCTTTACACAGATCTGACCAAATTCACAGCTTAAATCATATTGTTCTTCAGCTCAACTTGAGTTGTACAAAGGAAATTTCTTTACACAAACACTGACCAAATTCACAACTTAAATTTATGAGAGAACAAATACTAAACTGCAAAATCGTGAGACAACCAGAGCCGTCGCTTGTTGATGTTGGTGTCGTAGTCCTCATGTACTATCGCCTCTGCTTCAACCGGGAGGAAGGTACTCTCGACACCATCCACCCGCGGAGGGGGTATTCCGTAGAAACATTATCAGGGCTCTCTCTCATGACCAATAACAAGCAGTCACTAATATTAACACAGCAACATGGCTTCCCGTGAACAAGGCAGGAAACCAATGTGGTTCTTCTGACGAGAGCTTACGTTCCACACAATTAGTACATCAACCAATACTACCAGCTTCACTGGGATACTAAGCTTCTGGTTACCTTTCCGGAGCTAAGCTTATAAATGCTTCTGGTTAAAGAAAGGGAAACGATAATACTACACACACAAGAAGAGAATCAGGAACTGTTGAGGAGTTGTAAATATTTTGCCCAAGTGATCTGTTGGTGATTGTCTTGCAGTGCTGGTACTTCGTGTTTTGTTCTGAGAAGAAACAGAACAGATGGTAACTGAATTCTTGGAGATCTTTGCTGTTAAGTGCAGACAGTTTTACACTGACGAAAGATTAGTATCATAGTTGCAGTCTATGCTAGCTTGTGGCAAACCAAATTCAACAGCTCTAACATTTACCTAAAGCTCATTGCGAGCACTGGAAGCAACCACAGCAATCTTTCCAATTTGAAATTCCATTGAAAAACACTTATTATAGCAAACACATGGGTTCCTCAAACTGGTGAGAACATTCATAGGTTCTAGCTGAGAAGTTATCATCAAGATTCAGCAAGGATCAGACCTGTACCTTGAAGACTGGCTTCTTGCCCTCCTCCCTTGCCGGACTCTTGTCCTCCTCATCCTCCAACTTCTTGCCCTCCTCCTCTGCCAACTTCTGTGAAATGATATTTCATATATGGTACTCTGAAGTTAAAATGAGATACGAGTTTGTTAGTGCACTCATTTCACCACTGAATTCGGCACTGAATTTGCAGTGCATATTTAGTAACTTGCTCATGGAAAGGTGCATTCTTTGATTGTTTGTTAGTGCACTCATTTCACCACTGGATTCACAGTACATATTTAGTAACTTGTTCATGGAAAGGTGCAAAATATGTTACCCTGACAATGAACTTCCATATATTGTTTTGGAACGGTATGTTATCGTTGGTCAAAGATTATATTGGATTGAGAGAAAGAATCTGCAACCCTTTGATCCTCCCTGAAAAACGAAAGTAGCCTGCAGTTGAAATCCTCTAATAACTACCCAGTACCCAGTATGAATCTTTCTAGCATCCAGCTTATAGTTCGAGTGAAAGAAGATGCAACTCTTTGTCTCTCACTGAAAAATGAAACTAACATAGCAAATTGAAATCCTCAAATAACTACACAGTATGAAAATTTCTTGCATCCAGCCTATAGTTTGAACAGCACGAATGCAGTATTCAAACAATGGTGCCAATATGTGAATTACTAGCACAGTGGTACTAACACATGTTTCTTTTTTGAACTGCGCAGAAAGCACTTGCAGGGTTGAGGAGAATTGATTTAGAAGGGTTGCGGTGGCGTGTTTTTGATGCAAAGGGCCAGGTCAGAATTCTTCTGTTTGTTTCAGTTGTGAGGATTTGCCCAGGTCAAAATACTTGGTTATGCAGTACGTTGCTTTGTCTATGTGATAGGTACTTGGACGTTTGGCATCCCAAATAGCTGTTGTGCTTCAAGGCAAGGACAAGCCAACTTATGCACCTCATGTGGAAGCTGGAGACATGTGTATTGTTCTTAATGCAAAAGATATCTGTGTTACAGGAAGAAAAATGACTGACAAAATTTACTACTGGCATACAGGGTTAGTAATTCTAGCAAATACTTTTTAATACCTTATCTGGTATCATTATTAAGTTTCTTCTGTCATGTGCATTTTGCAATTTCCCCAATAGGTATATTGGCCATCTGAAGGAAAGAAAGCTCAAGGACCAGATGGCAAAAGACCCAACTGAAGTGATCCGTAAAGCTGTCATGCGCATGCTTCCCCGCAATAAATTGCGTGATGTAAGTGAAATTCCATTTCTGTTTGTTTATAAGGATTGGTCATAGGTTCCATCTTTTTTCTGGTTCAAGATTATATGCTAGCTTTAATTGCTACCAGAATACTCTGTAAGTTAGATTTCTGTATGCATATTCGTGTTGAATCTTCTATGTATCAACTAGAATAACAGTTACCCTGTTATACTGCACACTTTTATCATGCACATGAACTGGTGATAATGCTACTGTTCTTATTATTACCCTGTTATACTGCGCACTTTTATCATGCACATGAACTGGTGATAATGCTACTGTTCTTATTATACGCTGAGCCATGACATGTCAGTCTGTATAATATAAGCAAAAGTCCCGAGAGAAGTTTGTCCATATGCACTATGTTACTCGTGTCTTGTTTAAGTTTGTGTGGTAAGTTTACAAAGTTAACCAATCTGTTTATGGTGCATGATCAGATTTTTCTGTTATTATTTCTGAAGTTTGTTTTGAAATTACCATTTAACATGCACTAGTTTTATGATGGTATACACAGTTAACACCTCCTGCTTTGACTCTCCAGGATAGGGATCGTAAGCTGAGGATATTTGCTGAAGGCGAGCACCCATTTCACGACCGGCCTCTCGAACCTTTCGTGATGCCGCCACGCCAAGTGCGTGAGATGCGTCCCCGGGCAAGACGTGCGATGATAAGGGCGCAGAAGAAAGATCAGGACAGGGAAGCTAAGAAAGCCGAGGGAGAAGCAGCTAAGAATGGCAAAGCTGCGGTCGCTGCATAAGTCACCTTCAGACGTGTGTGGACTATGGAGACCGCTGATTCGCGCCACTGCGGATCTACCCGATGCACTTTCTGAATGATGACCTGTGTATCTCTTTTCTCTTCGACATGGAGTCTTTCGTGTTGAATTTCATAGACAGGGTGCACTAGAATCTTATCAAGCTTTGTTAAGGCAGCAAGAGTGCTGAAGCCTGTTGAGTTGAGTTGAGTTGAGTTGAGAGGCACCAAACCTGGAAACGCTCAACTCCTCATTCTGAATTTCCTTTTCGATCCTAAACTTGTAACTGGAATTTTATATTGCAAATAAAACTCAATGCATTATGCAGAACAGTGTAGGTTCACATTCATATCTTGAATGGAGCAGATGTTTTATCTGGTCGAGCTATTTACTCAACCTTTTTGTCAAAATATGTTACTGGTACTTTGTATAGGATAAAAAAAAAAATACAAAAATGCTCACCCACGAAGCCCTCTTTTTGCTCTCTGCATCTCTGGTGAGGTTATGAAAAACACCATCGTTTGTACTTGTCGGTTTGTTACTAGATGCTAAAATAATATCGCATTTATTATATTACAAATGCTGGACCGGCAGTGATGCATATTTGATTTTGGTCTAGAGTTTCTGCTTCTGTAGAAGTAGAAGCAAATGAATTTCCATGCAATTTTTCGATCCATTCTTTTATGACATGCCAAAGGAGGATACATGTTTGCCTATTCCCAAAGCAAGAGGCCTTGCAACCTGAAAAATGCATTTTTTTGGAATGTGGCTAACGAATCAGAAGGGAAGTAGTAGAAAGAAAAACATGTACCTGTTGGTGTGGTGGTGCATGATGTACAAGAACATGCCTATATGCTGCTGTCATCATGTATCTTTTTTGGGGAATGACAATGCCATATTGTCAACATGCAATTCATAGATTTGTTGGCACTGGCAATTGATACAGGGAAGATACTTTTATTGATATGATTTTTAAGGACATGCATAATTTTCTGGGAATGCACTTGTTGATTTTCGCAGGTAACGTTTTCTGTTGGTCTTTTGTGCACTATTCGGAGCATAATTTGATTGCACCACTAGAAAATATGGTCTACTTTTTTTCAGAAAAGAAAAATACTACAGGTGTTGGGTCCTGTCAGTGCTGCTGTGCCTGACAGAGATTGCTAATGAGAAAGCGGACGGGACCAAAGCTGGGAGTGAAGTGCTGGCTGGCCGGTAGCTTCTTTTGTGCTAGGCATGTGATTAGTCAGTGCGCACTCAAAACCACAATAGTAATGGCGTCCCACAAACCATCCGCAACTATTTGGATCTTGCGGTTCCAACGTATTTTGCTATCTAACGGGGCCTGCATCGGTCCACGGGCCGGTTCGAACGTATTTTTTTCCGAAGACAAATCGAGTGGCTTTACATACGTCTGGACCGCACTCGTACCCGCGTCTGATTAATCTAACCCACCAAAAACCCCTATCCTCCCAAGTCAGTTGTACGCAGTCGTACCGGCTTAGAACGAACGCAACGGCTCATTGGAGCCGGCATTGAAGCGACTCGCTGGCGGAGAACGCCGCCCGCTGCTCACATCTTCTCTCTGCATTGAAATGACATCCGTTTGACCGCCTACCTCCATTAAACCGGCGTGTGTGGCAAGGAACCTACTCCAACACCCCGAGCACCACACGATTGTTCCTGTGCCGGCTGATATTAAACACCTCTCCTTCTGGCTCCGCGCATCCGCCCGCTATATAAACGTGTCCAGACGTCGGGCAAGATCCACACCTCACCTCTGCTCTATTTCATCTCCTCCTTGTACAACACTTACCATGGCCTCCGGCGAACAGAAAAAGTTCTCAGGCATTGCAGCCGCCTGGATTGCTCGACGAGCTAGCCTTATACAAGTTGGCTTGCCGACAAAACCTTCGGATCCGGCGCCATCCCTCCTCGCCCGTCCAGGCTGGACAACACCGTTTCCCGACAAATCTGCACACCGGTATTGCACGGCTACACGCATACCTAGAACTCACTTAGCTCAGTTGGTGTCGTAGCTCGCACAATCATAGCCTCCACACTAGTGCAGAAATGGCTAGCCACAACTCTTGTTCGTGGCGCGCCATTTCTCACCAACGCCAGCACTAATATTTTCAAATAGTGTTGGCATTGGCTAAATTGAAACGCCATAGTTATTCGATTAGTGCTGGCGTTGCACATTAGCCCCGGCGTTGCAAATTAGGCCCACTGGACCGACGCCAGCGCTAATCTATCTAATCCCCGGCCCGCGCCCGGCCTACTCCCCACTCTCTTGAACCCCCAACTCCTCGTCCTCCTCTCGATCCCCGCTGCCGCCCCTGACGCCGCCCGTAGCCGCCCCGTCCGACGCCGCCCGTCGTAGCCCCGTCCGACGCCGCCCCGTCCGACACCACCCGACGCCGCCCCACCCGACGCCCCGCTCGACCACGCGCCCGACGCATCCCGTCGCCGCCCGCAGACCCTCCTCGCCGCCGAGCACCTCGTCGTCTCCGTCACAGGTATTCCTATTTGTACATCGTTTGTGAGGATCATTACAATGTCATTCAAAGGTTCCTCAAACCAATCAGAAGTAAGAGAAAACCTAGCTAATCTAGCAAGCTCATGAGCTACTCCATTAGCTTCTCTATTACAATGTTCAAAAATAGTAGAAACAAAATCGCAGGCATAATGAAAACAGTCGTCGAAGAACTATTAGTCATTGCTACAATGCTAGTTAAACTTATAGCATTGGTCGGGGATATACTATTTGTGAATGAAATGTTTGGTATCTATAAGTTTATTAGTCATTGCTACAATGCTAGTTAAACTTATAGCATTGGTCGGGGATATACTATTTGTGAATGAAATGTTTGGTATCTATAAGTTTATTAGTCATTGCTACAATGCTAGTTAAACTTATAGCATTGGTCGGGGATATACTATTTGCTACTATTTTGCTATACTATTTGTGAATGAAATGTTTGGTATCTATAAGTTTATTAGTCATTGCTACAATGCTAGAAAGAACTTTTGGTCTCTATTAGTCATTGCCAAAAGGCATAAACTTTCAAATTTTTTGATTATTAAACACAGCCTAAGAAATTTATTATGTATGCAACCTGTTTCTATCAAACACAGCCTAAGAAGTAGCATGGCCGACTCTAGCATGTGGGTAGGCTCCTCTGATCATCGGTCGTGGTTTTCTGAAGATAAAGACGACGTGAGCACCAATTAGGTAATTAAGGTTACAAAAACATGCATTAGCATTGCAAACATCCAAATTAATTGTTCATGATTTGAAACCCTTGGCAGGCATACTTAGGAGGTCCGTCTTCGCCGGCTGTCGTTGTGCAGTCTTCAGGTGACGTCGACGTGCTCAGTCACGAGCTGATCGCGTCACGTCAGAGCACCCTCAAGGCCCTGCAGGAGTTGGATGACTCCCTGATGAAGGAGAAGGACAAAATTATTGATGACAATGCTATTGTCTACGATAAGATTTACAGTCTCGAAGGTCAGATCACGGCACTGAACCTCGAGATAACTGAGCTCAATAAGGACATAGAAGTCCTAAGGGCCTAAAGGACTCAGCTGAAGACGGAGAAAGCGCATTACATCATGGAGGGGCGGACAAATAGGAATAAGCTTCGTGAGATGAAGTTAGTCCTTAGAAAAAACTAGCTAGCTAAGTAGTAATTGGTACTTTCCTTTTGTGAATGAAATATTTGGTATCTTTTGTGAATGAAATTAATGTTTGGTATCTTTTGTGAATGAAATGTTTAGTATCTTTTGTGAAGCTGGAATTTTTTTAGTAGCTAAATATGATAGTGCCGGCGTGCAGCTCTATCCAACGGCAGCAGGTGTTCAAAATACTGCTGGCGTCGTCTCCAACGCCACCAGTATATTTTAACTATGGCGCCTTATTGCTGGCGTAGGGTGTCTACGCCAGCAAGACCATTTTGACGGGCTTTTCTGCGCTAGTGCCACTTCCCTCCCTTCCCCCCTCTTGTCCCTCTCGAGGCGCCTCCCCTCTTCTCAGTTCTCACGCGCTGGCGCACACACACGCGAACACATCCAAGAAAGAAACCAGTCGATGCTAGGGCCGAGGGCTAGAAGGAGGAGTTGGGTCCACGGTGACAGACCTACGCCTACGAAAGCTGTTACGAAGAGGTACGTAACCTCTTTACCAAATTCGATTTTCACCGGTGTGGGCCCCTCTCACCCCCTTCCATCCAATCCCAATCTTCCACGTAGCCAGTTACGTAAAAATTATACCTAACTTTACCTAGGGGTAGCATTGCTCTTTGTGTGCGCTTTGCTCTTGAGCGGAAACTTGTCCTCTCATTCTTTTTGAATTTCGCTTCGTTTGTGAAGTTGGAGTCGGATTCAGGTATAGGCTGTTTATAAGCTTTGATTTGATTGAAGCAGACTGTTTGGAACCGTCATTGCGCTGGCACGGATTTATGTTGGACCCACTACGGTTCGGCGGGTAGAGCCGTGCTAGTTTTTTTTTTTTTTTGAACACAGTACAGACGCGGTAGAGCCGTGCTAGTTATAGTACTCCTATGTACCACCAGACCAGGGACACGAGATTAGATCGAAATCAGCAGTATGTACTAGCAACACAAGGCAAAACTAAATCGAAATCAGCTACTCCCTCCGTTCCTAAATACAAGTTTTTTAAGAGATCCCTATACATCCGTATGTAGTCCCCTAGTGAAACCTCTTAAAAGACCCTATACATCCGTATGTAGTCCCCTAATGAAACCTCTTAAAAGACTTGTATTTAGGAACGGAGGGAGTACATAACTGCTGGCGGCACGTGCTCCCGACTCCTGTACACGACGACTGCTACGGTGCTACCACACGGCAGGCGAAGGCGATGGATCATGGATCGTTTCTTCTTCTTCGTTGCATGAAGTCGACTCAGCCGAAGAAGCCGTTGGTTCGTGCAGCTGCTGAAAGAAACCATACGTACACTTTCGGACTATTCGAAATGTTTATTCATTTTCTCTCGTGAGAGAGGGATTGAGATTGAGATGGAGAGAGGTGTGCGTGTGCGTGTGCGTGTGCGTGTGCGTGTGAGAGAAGCCTGAGACCGTGCGCATTGATTAGTGGTGGTGGTGGTGGGGCCGGCGATGGGGAGTGGTGTCGGCGGGGGGAAGGGCACGAGGCCGGCTGAAAACGAAAACGAGCGAGCGGTTGCGGGGCTTGTCGGCCTGTCGCCCCCACGCAACCAACAAAACGCGCCACACATTTAATTTATGGCCGGCAGCAGACGTGCACGCGTGCCTCGTTTAATTTATCCCAAGACGACTGAAACCAGACGATAGTAAATTTTAGCCAAGCCCAAGCCCAAGCCCAAGCATTTATTTATGCGGCCTCTACCCCTAGAATCTCGACCGCTCCTCAAAAAATAAAATAAAAAGCTGCACTGCACTGCACACGACTCCGTCCTCCCAACCGGACGTCCATCACGGCCGGCAACGAGCTGGCTCCGTATTCGCAAAAAAAAAAAAAAAATGGCCAGGGAAAAACATTCTCCTACCACCACTCCTGTAGTAGAAAAAGGAGAGGAGCTGGACGTCCAAGGTGTTTTTTTTTTTTTGAGAATCGGACGTCCAAGGTGTTGAACGATACGGAGGGAGGGACGCCCGGTGCAGCCGCTGCCTTTTTGTCCATCCATTCCTGCGTCGGGTCTCTTTTATCTTTTCTCCTTTTCCGTGTCCCTTCAATCTCGTACGCCCAAGAAAAGCAAAGCAAAACCCCCCAACAGGCCGTGGCCATCCATCATCGCTCGGGCAACACATCAAAAGAAAATGCTACGTGCGCCTGCCATCGTGCTGCACACTCTGCGCAACACGAACGACGCGTTTGGTTGCAATCTCTGTGTTTAGGCACTTTGCATGCTCGTGCTAGTTGTGTCTGTTTGACCTAATGCAAACCAGGAACAAACATCGTTATACTGTTTGTTTGTTTGCGTGTAGGCTAGTTGCATCATGGAAGCAATTTTTATCATGATGTTTGGTTGTCCGAGTCGCACTTGTTAGACGAACTACACGATGTTTGGTTGGGAAAGGCACTTCTCACTAATGACGACCTTACCACATACGGTTTTAACATCATCTCGGTCCTAGCTAGGAAACAAGTGATAGTTCATCCTAACTACTAACAAATGGCGGCATAAATTAAAAGACATATGGTTGAATAGGAAAAATCATCGTTGCTAGGTAGGTGAAAGTACATCCTCTCCCTCTTCTTCTTTTGCTGCTGCTTCTTCTCATCTTGTGTTGTTGCCTTTTCTTCTTCTTCTTCTTCTTCTTCTTCTTCTTCTTCTTCTTCTTCTCCTGAACGTCCGCACAAGCCTCGCGAAAAGTGCTCTTTTCATTCGAAGGATCCACATTTGCAGTTGCAGATATAGTTCAAATTCGCTATAATATCTTGATCCCAGATTAACAGTGGACCATACGGGATGACAGACTTGTCACTCCGATGAACAACTCTCTTGTGGACCAACAAGATTCATGCCTGAATCATAGCTACCAGTGATGTTGCCTAAACTACCAGCTTCTTCCGTTCATCCACAACCTAGGTGACATCCATGGTGCGGTCAACAATGGCGCAATCGATCCTACACCATCCTAACGAACGACCTAAAAGAGGAGGGGGTGGGGTTTGTATGTTGGTAACCGGCTTTAGAGCCGATGAAGCGGACGGTGGGAACCATGGCTGAGACGAGGATGGCCAGACGGAGACCAAGAAGAAGGGGAGAAGTAGTTGGTGCCATTGGAGAGTGTTGCAGCGCCGTCGGTAAAATCTCCAATACCGAAAATGCAAAGATGATGCATACGAACTCTGTTTTCGATGAACTTGAGTTTGACAAGAAGACAAACACAAACCCTAGAACCTCACATAGAGACAAAGCCAAACAACAATCAAGAAAGATGATGATGCCAAGAATGCAAAGATTTGAGCTCTCTATGGACGATACGGTCAAGCTACTCACTCGAGAGCCCCCTCGATAGTACGGCTATCGATCCTATAATCCGGTCTCCCAACAAACACCCTGAGACCGGAAAGATAGAAAACATATCAAGGATATACCTTTGCCTCGCGCATAGGCCACTTGAGCTAGATGATGATGATCTTGACCTCCTCAAGTTGGACCACCTTTCTTGATTTCGTTGACTTGATGAAGATTAGTGAATTGCTCCTCCATACTCCACTATGATGGACCATCTTCATATGTCCATTATCACGAGAATGGACAATAACACTACTGGGAAAAGGCTTATAGATGAACCCCAGCTAGTGGCGGACGCGGTGTGCTACCTGCCACAACTATTTTTGAAAGCAAGCAGTGGCGGGTGGTAATAAGGGCCCGCAACAACTAATAGCAAAACTGTGGCGGGCATAACACATTGCTTGCCATAGGTATAATCTCCCGGGCGAGACTTGTTTGCCTAACTCAGCTATGACAGGTTGTACATAGTGCCCGCCACGGGTAGATGACCAAGTAGTGGCGAGCATTTACTAGCAACCGCTGACGTGCTTGGACTGCGTCGGTATTTCCCCAAAGAGGAAGGGATGATGCAGCACAGCGACGGTAAGTATTTCCTTCAGTTATGAAACCAAGGTTATCGAACCAGTAGGAGGATCACCACCACCCAATAAGAAGCACCTGCACACAAACAACAAATACTTGCAACCCGACGCGAAAGAGAGGTTGTCAATCTCTCTACGGTAAATAGATAGATTAGGTAGTGATAGATAGGAGAGATAGATCTCTCAAGAACACAAATAAAAGAGCAAATATGCAGCAATATATTTTTGGGTTTTTTTGGTTTTGTAGATCTGAAAACAAAGAGTGCAAAAACGTAGACCGGAAAGCAATATGATGGAAAAGTAGACCCCAAGACCGTAGGGTTCACTAGTGGCTTCTCTTATGAGTATAGCGCACGGTGGGTGAAGAAATTACTGTTGGGCAATTGATAGAAAATCGAATAGTCATGACGATATCCAAAGCGATGATCATTATATAGGCATCACGTCCAAGATAGATAGACCGACTCCTGCCTGCATCTACCTCTATTACTCCACACATCGACCGCTATCCAGCATGCATCTAGTGTATTAAGTTCATGGAAAAACGGAGTAATGCAATAAGAACGATGACATGATGTAGACAAGATCTATTCATGTAGGAATAGACCCCATCTTGTTATCCTTAATAGCAATGATACATGCGTGTCTTGCTGCCCCTTCTGTCACTGGGAAAGAACACCGCAAGATTGAACCCATCACAAAGCACCTCTTCCCATGGCAAGAAAAATCGATCTAGTCGGCCTAACTAAACCAAAGATTCGAAGAAGAAATACGATGCTATAAGCAATCATGCATATAAGAGATCAAAGAAGACTCAAATAATATTCATGGATAGAAACTGATCATGAACTCAAAATTCATCGGATCCCAACAAACACACCGCAAAAGTTTACATCAAATAGATCTCCAAGAGACCATTGTATTGAGAATCATAAGAGAGAGAGAGAAGAAGCTATCTAGCTACTGCCTACGGACCCGTAGGTCTATGGTGGACTACTCACGCATCATCGGAGAGGCACCTATGAGGAAGATGAGCCCCTCCGTGATGGTGTTTAGATTGGATCTCGCGATTCTGGAACTTGCGGCGGCTGGAATTGTGTTTCGTCGACTCCTCTAGGGTTTTTGGATTTTTTGGGAATTTATAGGCACGATAGTCGGTTGAGGGGGTGCCCGAGGTGCCCATCCCCCACCAGGCCGCGCCAGGGGGCCTCTGGCGCACCCTGGTGGAGGGTGGCCACCCTGGGCCCCCTCTTCTGGTGTTATTTGGCCCATCTTCTTTCTTCTGGTCCAGAAAAAATCCACAAAAATCCCCGTAGCATTTGGTACTGATTTTCTGCGAAGTAAAAAACAAGCAAAAACAGCAACTGGCACTTTGGCACTATGTCAATATGTTAGTCCCAAAAAATGATATAAAGTTGTAATAAAATGATTGTAAAACATCCAGGAATGATAATATAACAGCACGAAACAAGCAAAAATTATAGATACGTTGGAGACGTATTAGCATCCCCAATCTTAATTCCTACTCGTCCTCGAGTAGGTAAATGATAAAAACATAATTTTTGATGTGGAATGCTGCCTAACATGTTCATCATATTCTTTTCTTCTTTGTATAGCATGGACATTTGGACTTGTAAATGATTCAAAGCAATTGTCTAGTTTTAACATAATGACTTCAATACTCAAGCATGTCAACAAGCAATCATGTCTTTCAAAATATCAACACTAAAGAAAGTTATCCCTAGCCCATCATGCTCAATCATTGATCCATTCATGAAACACACTCAAATATTAGCTATGCCCAATGCTCAAGTACGATCATAGTGCCCCCTAGTTGGTGCTTATAAGAGAATATGGAGACTCAAAGCAAAAATACAAATTGCATAAAGTAAATAGATAGGCCCTTCGCAGAGGGAAGTAGGGATTTGTAGAGGTGCCAGAGCTCATAGTTTTAAATTGAGAGAAAAAAATATTTTGGGTGGCATGCTTTTCCTGTCAACGAAAACGACAAAGTAGCTCACAATACTTTCCATGCTAGATATATCATAGGCGGTTCCCAAACAGAAAATAAAGTTTATTCCTTTTTCCACCAAACTTTCACTTTCCATGGCGGGCCGTATCCACGGTTGCCTTCCATATCAACACTTTCCAAGGAATTTATTATTTGACAACATAAAGTAAATATTTTTTCTTTTTCATTTCGGGAATGGGCATCCCTATTACCGCCGCACTCTCGTGCAATGACAAGTGAATAAACACTCATCTTGAGAATAACACATCTAGCATGGAAAAATATTGGACACTCCCCACCGTTTCATGAGCGGTACGGGCACACAAAAGAGAAAATTTATTTTGAAAATTTAGAGATGGCACATACAAATTTGCTTGAAACGGCATGGAAATACCGCATATAGGTAGGTATGGTGGACTCATAAGGCAAAACTTGGTTTAAGGATTTTGGATGCACAAGTAGTATTTCTACTTAGTACAAATGAAAGCTAGCAAATAGATTGGGAAGCAACCAAACCAAGAAACGAAAAATCACATAAGTGAGCATTGAACATAACTAACACCGAATAATGCACCACAAGTAGGATGTAACTTCATTGCATAACTATTGACTTTCGTGCATGCATAGGGAATCACAAACCTTAACACCAATATTCCTACTAAGCATAATTACTCACTAACATGACTCACATATTACTATCATCATGTTTCAAAACTATTACAAGGAATCAATTTTAATTTGTCCAATGATCTTCATGAAAGTTTTTATTATATCCTCCTTGGATATCTATCACTTTGGGACTAGTTTCATATATTGCCATTGCTTTTTGGCAAGCTCAAACAAATTTAAGTGAAGCACATGAGCATAAAGATTTCATCTCTCAAAAAGGTATAAGTGAAGCATGAGAGGATTTCTTCAAAATTTTACCTACTCTCAAATTAATCTAAGTGAAGCATGAGAGTATTTCTACAAAAGTTTCCAAGCACACCGTGCTCAAAAAGATATAAGTGAAGCACTAGAGCAATTCTATAGCTAAAAAAGTTTAAGTGAAGCACATAGAGCAATTCTAACAAATCATAGCATGATTGTGGCTCTCTTAAATAGGTGTGTACAGCAAGGATACAAAGGAAAAACTAACAAACAAAGCAAGCAAAGATACAAGACGCTCCAAGCAAAACACATGATATGTGACGAATAAAAATATAGCTCCAAGTAAAATATTGATGGTCGTTAGAAGAAAGAGGGGATGCCACCGAGGGGCATCCCCAAGCTTAGTTGCTTGTTACTCTTTGGATATATCTTGGGGGTGTGGTAGCATCCCCAAGCTTAGGCTTTTGCTACTCCTTATTCTTCATCCATCGTGATCTCACCCAAAACTTGAAAACTTCAATCACACAAAACTCAACAAAATTTTCGTGAGATCCGTTAGTATAAGAAAGCAAATCACTACTTTAGGTACTGTTGTAAACCCATTAAAAGTATATAATTGCATTATACCTACTGTATTTTAACTTTACCATGGCTTATACCCCACAATACAGACCATAGATTCATCAAAACAAGCACACAATGCAACAAAAACAGAATTTGTCTCAAACAGAACAGTCTGTAGTAATCTGTACTATACCCATACTTCTGTAACTCTAAAAATTATGAAAAATTAGGAAAACGTAAGGAATTTGTATAGCAACACTGTGTTAAAATTTCAGCTCAAGATCACATTCCAGAAAAAAATTGAAAATTCATATACTGGACACAAAGTTTCTGTTTCAGATTCAGTATCACTTCTACTCATCCTATGAATCATCCTAAAGGTTCTACTTGTCACAAACACTAAATAAACCATAAAAACACAATCATAACAGAGGCATAATTGTTTCAACACTCAAAAATAGAAAGGAAAAAGCAAAAATTTATTTATTCATTGGGTTGCCTCCCAACAAGCGCTATCGTTTTACGCCCCTAGATAGGCATATTGGATAGATTCAAGTATTGTCATCTTTGGTTTTGGATCCATAGGATGCCCTCATGATTGATTCATATGGTGGCTTAATTATTGTTCTAGGGAAGTGTTCCATACCCTTTCTCAAGGGAAATTGAAAACGAATATTGCCTTCTTTCATATCAATCACGGCACCTATAGTGCGTAAAAACGGTCTACCAAGTATAATGGGACAAGACGGATTGCAATCAATATCAAGCACAATAAAATCAATGGGCATATAATTTCTATTTGCAAGAATAAGAACATCATTAATTCTTCCCAAAGGTTTTTTAATAGTAGAATCCGCCAAGTGCAAATTAAGAGAGCATTCTTCAATGTTGGTAAGACCAAGCACATCACATAGAGATTTCGGAATCGTGGAAATACTAGCACCCAAATCACACAAAGCAAAGCATTCATAATTTTTAATCTTGACCTTAATGGTAGGTTCCCACTCATCATGTAATTTTCTAGGAATAGAAATCTCCAACTCCAACATTTCTTCAAAAGATTTCATCATGGCATCAACGATATGTTTAGTAAAAGCTTTATTTTGCTCATAAGCATGGGGTGAATTCAACATAGATTGAAACAAAGAAATACATTCAATCAAGGAGCAGCTATCATAATTAAAATCTTTGCAATCCAAGATAGTGGGCACATCACTAGTTAAACTTTTGACCTCTTCAAACCCACTTTTATCAAAAATTTCATCAAGATTTTCACCCTCCAAATTATTGGGACGCCTTCTAGATAAAGTTGACTCTACTTTAGTCCCTTCATTATCACTTTTAATATTACTAAACAAGGAATCAATAGAAGAAACACCAACCACTTTAAGATCTTCATCGTTTTTATAGCGGCAATCACTAGAAGACAATTTTTCTAAGATTTCTCTTTTAGCTCTAAGCATAGCGGTTCTTTTCTTACTTTCATCCATAGAGACATATAAAGCTTTAATAGATTGATCAATCTTAGGCACAAAAGCTTTCAACTTGAGATTTTCAACATCATGAGAAATTCTATCAATGCTCCTAGACATATCATCAATCTTATTCAGCTTTTCTTCTATCGTAGTATTAAAAGCCTTTTGCGCATTGATAAATTCTTTAATATTACTCTCAAGATCAGAGGTGTTCCTATTATTATTGTAAGAAGAATTACCATAGGAATTACCATAATTATTAGAGGAATTTCCAGGAAAAGGCCTAGGATTAAAATTACCTCTATAAGCATTGTTATTGAAATTGTTGCGCGAGACAAAATTCACATCTACGGATTCACTATTTTGCTCAATAAAATTAGACAAAGGCACATCATTAAGATCAATAGGAGCATTTTTACTAGCAATCAATTTCATCAAAGCATCAACTTTATCACTCAAAGTACTAATTTCCTCTACCGAATTAACTTTTTTACTAGTAAGTGCTCTTTCGGTATGCCATTGAGAATAATTAGCCATGATATTATCTAGCAATTTAGTAGCTTCACCCAAAGTAATCTCCATAAAAGTACCACCCGCGGCGGAATCTAAAAGATTTCTAGAGACAAAATTCAATCCCGCATAAATTTTTTGTATGATCATCCAAAGATTCAAACCATGTGTAGGACAATTTCTTATCATCAACTTCATTATTTCCCAAGATTGGGCAACATGTTCATGCTCAAGTTGCTTAAAATTCATGATTTGCATCCTAAGGGAAATAATTTCCGCGGGCGGATACTTAGTGATAAAAGCATCCTTGCACTTATTCCAAGAATCGATACTATTGCGAGGCAAAGATGAAAACCAAATTTTTGCACGATCCCGCAAGGAAAAAGGAAATAGTTTCAACTTGACAATATCATTGTCCACATCTTTTTTCTTTTGCATATCACACAATTCAACGAACGTGTTTAGATGGGACGCGGCATCCTCATTAGGATTACCGGCAAATTGATCTTTCATGACAAGATTCAACAAAGCGGCATTAATATCACAAGACTACGCACTAGTGGCGGGAGGAGCAATAGGCATACTAATAAAATCATTGTTATTAGTATTGGAAAAATCACACAACTTGGTGTTCCCTTGAGTCATCGTGACTACGCAAACAAGATTGCAAGCAAGGAAGAGATCCGGCAAGAAAAGGGCAAACGAAAAAGAGGGCGAATAAAACGGCAAATTGGTGAAGTGGGGGAGAGAAAAACGAGAGGCAAATGGCAAATAATGTAATTGCAAGGAGATGAGATTTGTGATTAGGAACCTGGTAGATGATGATGGAGTCCCCTCGGCGCCTACGATAGGCACGTAGAAGAGACCGCTTCCTCCCCGGCAACGGCGCCAGAAATTCCTTTGACGTGCTTGGACTGCGTCGGTATTTCCCCAAAGAGGAAGGGTTGATGCAGCACAGCGACGGTAAGTATTTCCCTCAGTTATGAAACCAAGGTTATCGAACCAGTAGGAGGATCACCACCACCCAATAAGCAGCATCTGCACACAAACAACAAATACTTGCAACCCGACGCGAAAGAGAGGTTGTCAATCTCTCTACAGTAAATAGATAGATTAGGTAGTGATAGATAGGAGAGATAGATCTCTCAAGAACACAAATAAAAGAGCAAATATGCAGCAATATATTTTTGGGTTTTTTGGTTTTGTAGATCTGAAAACAAAGAGTGCAAAAACGTAGATCGGAAACCAATATGATGGAAAAGTAGACCCGGGGGCCGTAGGGTTCACTAGTGGCTTCTCTCATGAGTATAGCGCACGGTGGGTGAAGAAATTACTGTTGGGCAATTGATAGAAAATCGAATAGTCATGACGATATCCAAAGCGATGATCATTATATAGGCATCACGTCCAAGATAGATAGACCGACTCCTGCCTGCATCTACCTCTATTACTCCACACATCGACCGCTATCCAGCATGCATCTAGTGTATTAAGTTCATGGAAAAACGGAGTAATGCAATAAGAACGATGACATGATGTAGACAAGATCTATTCATGTAGGAATAGACCCCATCTTGTTATCCTTAATAGCAACGATACATGCGTGTCTTGCTGCCCCTTCTGTCACTGGGAAAGAACACCGCAAGATCGAACCCATCACAAAGCACCTCTTCTCATGGCAAGAAAAATCGATCTAGTTGGCCTAACTAAACCAAAGATTCGAAGAAGAAATACGATGCTATAAGCAATCATGCATATAAGAGATCAAAGAAGACTCAAATAATATTCATGGATAGAAACTGATCATGAACTCAAAATTCATCGGATCCCAACAAACACATCGCAAAAGTTTACATCAAATAGATCTCCAAGAGACCATTGTATTGAGAATCATAAGAGAGAGAGAAGAAGCCATCTAGCTACTGCCTACAGACCCGTAGGTCTATGGTGGACTACTCACGCATCATCGGAGAGGCACCTATGAGGAAGATGAACCCCTCCGTGATGGTGTTTAGATTGGATCTCGCGATTCTAGAACTTGCGGCGGCTGGAATTGTGTTTCGCTGACTCCTCTAGGGTTTTTGGATTTTTTGGAATTTATAGGCACGATAGTCGGTTGAGGGGGTGCCCGAGGTGCCCATCCCCCACGAGGCCGCGCCAGGGGGGCCTCTGGCGCACCCTGGTGGAGGGTGGCCACCCTGGGCCCCCTCTTCTGGTGTTCTTTGGCCCATCTTCTTTCTTCTGGTCATGTCAGGGATATACCCCGCGATATAACCCGGCCGGAAGTATGACCCGGCCAGGACTTGGCGACTCACTGGCGACCCGGTCGAGACTTGGCAGTTCATTGGTGACCCGGCAGGCGGGTCAGACGAGCGACAAGGCCCAGGGCCCAGCGAGCAAGCCGGCGCAAGGCGGCTCGTGGACGGGCTTGGAAGGGCGGCTCACAAGAGAAGGCCCAGGGAGAGAAAGGACTCCATCACGAAGGAAACAAGACCCGGATTAGGATCCATGAAAGACTAGTCCTAGTCCTACTCCTAGTAGGACTCTACATGTAAACCTACCCCTCCCACTTATATAAGGAGGGGTAGAGCACCCCTAGAGGGACAGGTTAAGACAACTTCAAGTCATTAGAGATAGACAGATTAAAGGCTCTCGAGGTTAGAGGTAGCGATTCCGCACTCTTGTAATCGAGATCGTCATCATCATCAATATAGACACAAAGCAGGACGTAGGCTTTTACCTCCATCGGAGGGGCCGAACCTGGGTAAACTCACGTCTCTCGATTCCGACCAACCCCTCTCAAGCCGCCGCATAGTTGCGATGGCCTCACACCTAAGTCCGTTAACCCGGACATCTTGCCGTGACAAAACCACGACAGTTGGCGCCCACCGTGGGGCCACGCACGGTGGATTATGTTCTTGGAGGGATCTCTCTCAGGGATCGAGAAGCTTGCGATTGGACATATTCATATTTCAATTGGTCCGATCTTCATCAACAACGGCGTCAACCGGCCAATGCTGAGTCGCCGGGGGCTTCCTCAGTCGCGGCCAATGCTGAGCCACCGCCCACCTTCACAGCAGTGGCCAGGTTGCCGCCGTCCAACTCCTCTACAACTGCGGTCTGTCACCGCCGCGGCCTCTCCTCGAGCCCGGCTGTCGTGCCTGGCCCTCACCGCCGGATTCCGCCTCTGCTTCGGCCGCCGAAGGAGCCGCCTCGCCTCCCGTTCGAACCGCTCGCCTCACGCCCTCGCGGCGAGTCGCTTCAGCACGCTTCGAGCCGGCCGCATATCGTCGACCTGCCTCTGCACGACCGCCTCCGAGCCACCCGCCTCTACTGCCAACCATTGTTGCCGCGCCTCGCTCCGGCCTTGAGCCGCCTCCGACGGCCGGTCGCCTGCGGGCCACCTCCATCCGAGCCGCCGCTGCGGCCTCACCAGCTTCCGTCGTTGCCTCACCACGGCCTCGCGCCTGTTCTACCCCAAGCCGCCAAACGACCTCGCTCCGGCTTTGCTCGTCCCAGTCTTGAGCCGCCGCCTCAGCCCGCCGGCGCCTCTCCTCCGCAGCAGCCCCAGGCGCCGCCGTGGCCCACTTCGTCAACTGGATCCGCCTCGAACTTGGGGGCTCCTCTTCACCGCCTTGCGTCGAGCTGGCCTGCTGCCTCAAATCTCCGCTGCCTCCGAGTGGCACATTGCCGAGTCGCCGAGCCTCTCCGCCGTCATCAGAGTCGGCGCAGGCGGCCGTGGCCGACTCGGCCTCCAGTCACGCGTTGACCCGGACCCGTCCGTGCCGAATCTCTGACACGCGCGCACGGCTCCGCGCACTCTCCTCGATCTGCCTCCAAACTGCCGCCGCAGCCTGCGCGGAGACGAGGTTGTTCGTACCTCGCCAGCTCTCCTACAGAACCTCTGGCCGGCTACGTCGAGCGCCTCTGCCGCCGGCTCCCACGTCGAGCGCCGCGGCCAGCTGTGCCCCGCGCGCCCTCGTCGGATCCCGCTCCAGCCGCCTGCTGTGGCCGGGACCTGAAGAAGAGAAACAGAGAAGCTGCTAGCTGCCTGTAAAAAAAAACGTGTCTGCCTGCAAGAGCAAATATTGTGCCACGGATACGGAGAGCGTGCAACTGGCGTCCTTCTGCACCAACGCCCGTCTGCGCCGGCTTACAACGCCCGTGGCCGACTCTCCCGTCTGCGCCGGCTTACAACGCCCGTGGCCGAATCTCCCGTCTGCACCGGCTTACAACGCCACAGCCGACTCTCCCGTCTGCGCCGGCTTACAACGCCACAGCCGACTCATCCGTCCATGCCGCCTTCTAATGCCGCGGCCGATTCATCTGTCTGCACCAGCTGTTTACCTCTGCCTACACCAAATGGCTCAATGGACAGGCGCACAAGTCGCCGCCACTACGGTTTGGTTAACGTCAACAACCAGCCGGGACGAACCATCGACCGGGTTACTGACACAACTCATACGGGATCATTTATAACCCGCCACGGTCAAGGTCAACCTTTTGCGGATTCACATCGCGTTCTCAACGCAAAGGATATACAATGAGTGTCGCGAAGATCATCAACTCGCCACCTCACCTTCAGCTTCAACACATTCCAGCGTTTCCGCTGTCAACTATATGCCTGGTTATGCCACAGCCAAGTATGAAGAATCTCAAGCCAACTCCTCGAGTCGACTTAAGACTCGGGGGCTGCACCGACATGACTCGGCAGAATTGACTATTACCACATTGGTGAAAATTTCCGGTTCAACATCCGGTTCAAGAGAAATCTATCTCTGACAAAGTTCGGGGCTCTCAATATCCGGCTCAACGTCCGGTTCAAAAGGAGTCTATCTCTCGCAAAGTTCGAGATTCAGAAAATTAAAAGTTGCCCAAGAGGACGAGCCGCCATGATGCACCGTTCAAACATGGGTGCGCTGATTCATTGGATCATTATAAAGTCACTTGGAGGCTTCTGTTGTTTCTTCATACAAGATGGCGGCTTACAAGATGGTGCAAAAAGTTGACTCCGTCGACAAGGTCATTTGGGGGCTTCCAACCCACCGGGTTTAGCTTACACACCCTCTTGATCGGCTCTTCAGCCACCGTAAGGCCGGGTTGTATACCCAAAAAGTTGACTCCGTCAACAAGGTCATTTGGGGGCTTCCAACCCACCGGGTTTAGCTTACACACCCTCTTGATCGGCTCTTCAGCCACCGCAAGTTCGAGTTAAACTTGCCTGTATGCTGCTGCCGCTAGGTGACCCGCCGAACTCTTGCCAGTTAATCTCGATTAGAGACCCTGAGTTGTTCAAAATATTTGACAGTCACTCTCGCTAGAGACCTTGTACTGGTCAAGGTTAAACCGGCGGCTCTTGTCACGTGAGGGCCGGCTTACAGAAAGCGAGGATAAACTCACCCATCTGCTGCCGACTCTCCGCTATGTGGCTCGTTCGTACTCTTAAACAGTTACTCTTTTAAAGACCCTGCACTGTTTAAGGTTCAAACGGCGGATTTATGTCATGTGAGAGGTAGCTTATGGGCCCTGGGGGCATGACCCGCCGTTTGCTGCGTCTCTCTCTGGTTCGCTGCACTCTTATCAGTTAATCTCGCCTAGAGACCCTGAGCCGCTCAAAGGAGTTGACGGTCACTCTCACTAGAGACCCTATACTGTTAAGAGTTCAAGCAGCGAGTCCACCCAGAAGAACCGGCATATGAGTCTTCGAAAAACAAAAAAGGAAGAAAAAGCAAGAACATCATACATTGCATCATCATTGCATTATCTTACCATGCATCATATATGCATGGGTATCCTGGTCTACATTGCAGGAACCGGTTTTTTCAAACCGGGTTATATTATTCAAATCTTAAATAGCCAACATGGCTGGATTTTTCATTATGGTTGTCATAACCAGCATTGGATGATTGAGGTTTTCAAAGCCCCTTCAGAGTAATGGCTATAATTCCTTCGTCCAAGAAATACCAGCTTACAGCAAGGAGCATGGTTCAACATTGATATGCAAGGCTTTCAGCAACATCATCTGGAGAGTGGATAAGATTTTATTCTGCAATGGAAGGAATAGTCCCGAGTCGCCGCAGGCATGCAACCCGACACTTGGGGGCTACATTATTCAAGTCCAGTTTATATCAACTATGCAAGTCCCATGTCACTGCAAGCACGCACCACGACACTTGGGGGCTAATGCAAGCTGTTTTTCAAGTCATTACATTGTCAACAGACCCTGTTATCTCAAGGAGATGAGCCGGCCTTTATATCTTTTTCTAAGTCCCAGCCCAGTACTTCTTACTGACCCGGCACTTGGGGGCTACACTACTCAGATCAAAATTGCTAAAGTCCCAAGTCGCCGCAGGCGTGCGACCCGGCACTTGGGGGCTACAGTATACAGCTGTTCAAGCAGATTATAAGGTCCAAATTGAAAGACCCGGCCCATCACACGCTGATGAGCCGGCCCTTGGGGGCTACACTTGTGAAATACAAGACACTCAGTATATATCTGGCGACTCAGATGACAACCCAGATTTCTCAACATTCAACACCAAGTTCAAAAGTCCCAGGTTGTTGCAAGCAAAACAACCCGGTCCTTAGGGGCTACACCAGCCGAAGCTTTATAAAGTATAAGGCAATTACAAGTCCCAGGCTACTGTAGACAAGACAACCTGGTACTTGGGGGCTACACAATCAAAGATATTATTGCAAAGCGCCAAGTCATCATGGATAAACTTGGAGCTTGGGGGCTACAGGTAATATGGAGATAAAAATAGCAGGACATTTTTAAGCTATCAAATTTTGAGTGAGCTAGGTCTCATTTCTTCATGTAGCTGAAGCATTGGAAGACCGGCTCTACATCAGATGGATTTTCATCCCAATATTTTTATCAAGTCAGCTGGAGTCTAGTTGTTTGACCCGGCATCACCAATAATCATGACCCGGCATTATCAAAAGATCATAACCCGGCAGAGTTTATATAAGCAACCCGGCTTCACAAGTTGAAGAGTATTGGAGGCCAACTCAATGGCATATGGGTGTTGTATTCCCAATATTTTACTTCAAAGGACACTGACAAGCAAGACGATTGAGAAGACGGCTCGTTCATATGAAGAAGAAACCCGGATTTTCAAGGAGCTACTTCATTAAGCCGGCCAGTGGAGCGAGCCGGTCACTTAACATATTTATTCTTATTTCAGGAGCTTAGCATGAATAAATTCAAGCTAACCTGGGGGCTAATGTCGGGGATATACCCCGCGATATAACCCGGCCGGAAGTATGACCCGGCCAGGACTTGGCGACTCACTGGCGACCCGGTCGAGACTTGGCGGTTCATTGGTGACCCGGCAGGCGGGTCAGACGAGCGACAAGGCCCAGGGCCCAGCGAGCAAGCTGGCGCAAGGCGGCTCGTGGACGGGCTTGGAAGGGCGGCTCACAAGAGAAGGCCCAGGGAGAGAAAGGACTCCATCACGAAGGAAACAAGACCCGGATTAGGATCCATGAAAGACTAGTCCTAGTCCTACTCCTAGTAGGACTCTACATGTAAACCTACCCCTTCCACTTATATAAGGAGGGGTAGAGCACCCCTAGAGGGACAGGTTAAGACAACTTCAAGTCATTAGAGATAGACAAATTAAAGGCTCTCGAGGTTAGAGGTAGCGATTCCGCACTCTTGTAATCGAGATCGTCATCATCATCAATATAGACACAAAGCAGGACGTAGGCTTTTACCTCCATCCGAGGGGCCAAACCTGGGTAAACTCGCGTCTCTCGATTCCGACCAACCCCTCTCAAGCCGCCACATAGTTGCGATGGCCTCACACCTAAGTCCGTTAACCCGGACATCTTGCCGTGACAAAACCACGATAGGTCCAGAAAAAATCCACAAAAATCCCCGCAGCGTTTGGTCTCCGTTTGGTACTGATTTTCCGCGAAGTAAAAAACAAGCAAAAACAGCAACTGGCACTTTGGCACTATGTCAATAGGTTAGTCCCAAAAAATGATATAAAGTTGTAATAAAATGATTGTAAAACATCCAAGAATGATAATATAACAGCATGGAACAAGCAAAAATTATAGATACGTTGGAGACGTATCAACCGCCACTAGTTATCCTTGCTAGATGTCCAATTTTTGACAGAACATGGATGTGGCGGTGATAGTTACCGCCCGTCGCATCACGAGCACATTTTATCAACCCACGCGCACCCCGTCCTCCCCCTCACTTCACTCACTCACTCACTCACTCACCATAACTCTCTCTGATGGATCTTGCTCTCGGCGCCGTCGTCGCCTCTGCCTCGCCTTCCTCTTCGCCGGCTCCGTCGGCCCTGCCGTCCGGTTCGCCGCCATCGTCGGCCCCACCGTCCTCTTCGCCGCCCCCGTCGTCGCTGTTGCCATGGGATCCAGTATGATCACATTGTCCCCGCCGTCACCCACACTAAAGGTCGTGGCCGTCACCGACATTGGTAGGGGAGCAAGGGTTATATTTAGGAGTATGTGGGTTCTTACGGCTAGGACTTGTATATCGTAGATTGCATGTGATTCGTATTGTGTTCTATTACATTTTTTTATTGGTAGGGTTATGGCTAATGTTTTAAACCAGAGTTCATGCCCAAATTTTATTGTAGTGTTGTTGATATTGTTAGCTACATTTTTTGTTCATAGATTATAGGACCTTTCTTCTTCGTATGCGTATATCGTAGACCGTAGATTGTAGGTACTTTCGTAATAGTAGGTCATAGACCTTAGATTACAGGAACTTTCTTTACACGGATTCATAATAAGTGCTAATGTTTTAGTGAAACGTTGATTTATTTCCGTTTTGCCAAATTTCTAGCATTTCATATGTCCATTTTAAAGCAGAGTTCATGCCCAAATTTCAATGTAATACTGTGGTAACTAAGTCATGTAGCTATTTAATGTTTTTTTCTACAAGTAATACTTAATTAGTCTGCTTATATTGTTAGCTACTTTTTTTGTTCACGCGGAAATTCTCACACTAAATCCACATACTGAGATGAGAGTTGTTGTTTTCAGAGGAGAGGATGCCGGACTGTTGTCGTAGGGGTCGTCCTTCCTCTACTCCTCCTCCGAGAACTTGGTAAAATAGGAGGACAAGGTGAAGGACGACCTTTACCAACGGTCGAAATAACATTGAGTGTACATCATATATACAACCACTTGGGAGATGAACGGACTGTTGTCGTAGAGGGTCGTTCTGGCCTCCTCCTCCTCCTCCGATAAGTTGGTAAAGGAGGAGAAGAAGGTGAAGAACGACCATCACCGACAGTCAAAGTACCAATCATGGAGTACCCAACATATGTACAACCACTTGATTGTCAACAACCAAAGAAAGACATTGAGGGTTGCCTTTTAATTATCTTCTTATATAGTTGCTTTTGTATAAATATGGTTTATATAACCGTCAACTTTTGTGATTTAGATGGAGGAGCCGAGACGCCTTGTTACGACTCCTACAGCCCTAGACGTCGTCTCGAGGCTGGTTGGGTACTCGGTTCGCACTCACCTATGCGGAGAGGACCTTAGTAGACACCCATAAGGCTCTACAATACGCCAAGAGCGCTGAAGGATGTCCCGGTCTTGCGAGGGCATCCACTAGGAGCGGCAAAGCTGCTGCAGAGAGTGTGCAAGGAGCCGTCGAATCTGTCGAGAGAGTTTTTGAAACTGCCAAGTCCGCCCTAGCCGAGGTCAAGTAGATGATTGGAGACGAGGACAACTCTTCACAGATCTGAGCTTTTGTTTGTCAACTACTTGTGCACTGCCATAATGTGGTCTATGTGATCGATGCTCTCAATGTAGTTTCTATGTTTCTATGAAAATTCATGTATGACTTTGCTATATGCTATAGACAACTTGGCTTGTTTATTGACTATGGTAAAATGTGTTGCTCCAATCTCTATGATACATCATAATGCATATGATCGAATATGTAAATTCTTGCTGGTCATATGTATAGTTGTGGCGGGAAGCCCGGGTTGCCAGCCCCAACTGCAACATCTAGCCGTGGCGGGCGAGGGCAGTTTGACCGCACTACTACAACACCTAGTTGTGGCGGGCTTATGGAGATGCCCGCCAATGGAGATGCTCTACTAGTGGCGAGCGTGCGCCTGCCACTGATGGGGTACTAGCAGTGGCGGGGGGTCGGTGGCGGGCGCCCCTGGCAGGCTTGACCACCACTGCTGGCCTTTTTGCGCCCGCCACTACTAGGCATTCCTGCAGTAGTGCAAGCATGAAGCATGTGTTCTCTTCGTGATGCTCCATTTAAACTTGCACAACGCAACCTTAATGACGATCACTAGTTGATGTCATCCTCCATGGGTCATATGCGATCTTTCTTTTGATGAACGCCCATGAAAACATACTTAACCCCACAAAGAACCCTCACATAGACCATGGGTTAGTACAGAAAGTGTAATGGACAATGCTTACCATACCATGAAATCACTTGATCACACTCGGTACATCTTCTACGCTTTATGTGTTGATCAACTTGAATCCATGTTTGCACTTCGTCTTGACCAACCTTCAATCTTATCTTTTCTCTACATAAAGATGATGTCTTGAAGGTGAACATGAATGCTCACACAATCTTTTTCTTCAAGACATGCTTCCAATAGGCTCAACTCTCACATGACCAATCTTTGGATAACTCATTGAATAGCACCTTGGTCAACTTATACTCTCCTTCTTATAATCTTGAAACCAACATATGATCTTCAAGCAATGCTTATGGACAACCCTTAAAGTATAACTCAAAGCAACCATTAGTCTATAGGAATTGTCATCAATCAAAACCAAACATGAGGACACCATGCTCTTTCAATATTCAAAACACACAAAGGATTCTATTGTGTGCCAAACATGCTTCCATAGTATCTTCTACAACTTGTGAGAGTAGGCCTAACTTGGCATGGAAGAGGGGGGGGGGGGGGCAACAGACGCACGCGTGACCAACACTTCTGCTCAAAATCCTCCCCATGCCCATGGAATGGCCGCATGGCATGGCGATGCATCTAGATCCCGGGATGGAGGGGTCTCCGATGTGAGCACTTGGACGAGGTGGAGGAATGAGTCTTGATTGTGTGTGTGTGGGGGCGGGGGGTAAGACGTGGCGATGCGTAGAGGGAGATGAGCTGCGAGAGGGGGAGGGGAGCCATTCTTGCCATTCTTCCAATATAACATTGTTCGCTCTTATTTAATTGTAACGACGCTCTGGAGGCAAAGACTCACACATCGATGCAAGGAATGACGATGACCGTTCAATATTTCGAGGGCTCCGTCATTGTTGATAGATTAAAAAAAACGATAGCACGACGACTTCATGACTGTCTATTACAATTAAATTTGTCCGGTTTCGGTGATGGAGGAGCGATGACGGCGGCGCACCTTGGGCTCATCCCAGTGCATGTACGTAGTCATCGCTATATGGTCCATGGACCGAGATGTGATCTCTACTTCTTGTGTTTGCTATACCACCTTCGACGGTTAATGAATAGATCGTAAATTTTCTCATGATTTTTTCGAAAAGATGAATACCCCTAAAACTAAAACTAGGCGTCTCAGACAGTTTTGCGGAAAACGTCTCGACAGCCCCTAATGTTCCGTTTGTTCGAATCAAATGCATGAATGGCGGTACCCCACATGTTCCCTCTGATTTAGTAGTACATGCCAATCAAAGAGGCTCTTAAATTCATTCATTTGTTCCATTGATAGAGATGGACAAGACAAGCAGCTGGGGCTCCATAGCAGTTAACCCCCCCACCCCACCCCAATCCCGGCACCCCATGGCCCACAGGTCAGTAAAGCAGCAGCCAGCAGGAGGAGGAGAAAGCTATAGCTTCCTGCACACCAGTACCGCACGGCTACACGCATACCCACAACTCACTCAGCTCACCTCAGCTCAGCCGGAGTCGTAGCCAGCTCGCATAATCATAGCCTCCCCTCCTCTCTCCTCTCTCCCTTTCCTCCCTCTCGAGGCGCCTCCCCTCCCCTCTCCTCTCACGCGCAGACACGCGAGCACAGCCAAGAAACCGGCCGATGCGAGGGCCCACGGCGGCGGCGGCGGCGGCGTTCGGGCCCGGCGAGCCGCCTCCGGCCGCGGAGGAGGTGGTGGAGGAGAACTCCGGCGGGGAGGAGGAGGAGGAGCTCGAGCTGGGGCTCTGCCTTGGGTCCAGCAAGCTGCAGCAGCTGCAGGCGGCGGCGCCGTCGCCGTGCCGCATCCTGACGGCCAGGGACCTGCACCCGGCGGCGGCGCTGTCCCCGGACTCCTCCGTGTCCTCCTCCTCCCCCGCCGCGGCCAAGCCGGAGGACGGCCCCGCGCCCGCCGCCTCGCCGGGGACGCTCGCCTCCGTCCACCCACAGAGGTGAGCAGCAGCGTCAACCGCCCCAACTCTTCTCGCCCATCTTCCTCTCTCTGGTAATAAAAGAGTGAAATTCGTGTTTAATCCCGGCCAAAGCTCCCACTTTTGCATCCCTGCGTCCCTCAAATTCCTGATTTCTACCAGCACCCTGCAAATCCCGTACCCGAATCTGCAAGATTTTGACTGTGTGAATGAAAATTCTGAAGTCTGAACTGCACGCCTGTACTGCCTAGTTTACCCAAAATGGTGCAAACAAAAATGAACCGATATTATCCGGTGGTTGTTTTGCCGGGCCGATGCAGCAAAAAACACATCTCTCTGACCGCCGTTCGAGATTTGTGCATGGCACCGAAAGGAAACACGATGTCAGTCAGTGTTACCCGATTTGCCACCAGCTGCTTCATCTGGACTAACCCGAACTACATTTTTTTTCCCATTTGGCAGTAGCTTTGGAGTGGTGGGATGGCCACCAATAAGAACATTCAGGATGAACAGCCTGTTCGGCCAGGCGAAAGACAATGCTTCCGATGCCGAAACCAAGAAGGCCGCCGCCGATGACTCCGACTCGCAGAAAGACAAGGAGGAGGGCGAGAAGAAGGGGCGGGTGCCCGGGTGGGTGAAGGTGAACATGGATGGGGAGGTCATTGGGAGGAAGGTGGACCTCAACGCACATCGCTCGTACAAGACCCTTGCCTTGGCCCTTGAGATCATGTTCACCAAGCCGTCCGCCGGTCTCTGCGCTTCTAGTAAGCCTGCCCTCAATTGCGACTTATACCTTGCGTAGTTTGTAGTTGCACATATAGTAAGATCACATGATAAATCTAGATGATTCGTAATTGCGCTTATGTTGAGCTGTCAATTCATTGCTACTGCATTATGATTCATGGTGCTACAATTCTCACATTGGTGAAGTGTAGTACCTCTAGGCATGCTAGTTAAGAAGCTAGCTCCAACTTTAAGTGCTATACATTTCCAAGCTTTTGATGCATTTCTTATTTGAACCTGAATCATGTTGTTCTTGGAAATGTCAGATGCTACGAAGTCTTTGAAGCTGTTAGACAACTCTTCTGAGTACCAGATGACATACGAAGACAGGGATGGTGACTGGATGCTTGTTGGAGACGTCCCTTGGGAGTAAGCCCTCTGCACCAGGCATCTATTCGGAAATGACTTTTGTACTTACAAGTTCCTTGGAATAATTCTCCGGATGCCTGCGTATGCAGAATGTTTGTTGGCTCCGTGAAGAGGCTAAGGATCATGAGGACATCGGACGCGAGTGGTCTCGGTAAGATTCTCTCTCGCCTCCTTCGTATGATCGACGCGTAGCCAAACATTCGAAGAAAGTCTTAATCGCGGCACGTCACTGCTACTTTTGTCTGTAACACGTCGATCTTGATCTAGAGGCTTTTCAAAGACGACCGCCGCGGTAACACGGGAAGGCCCTCAGCAAGGAAGTCAGATAACATGCATTTTATCCCGGTTCTACATCGGTTTGATGCGCCCCGTTTTTGTCACCGCAGGTCCACGGTTTCAAGCCAATCGCAGAAGCCCTGCTTCGACAAGAGGGAGAACATGAGGCCACTCGCGTGTAAGAGCCATATATCGCCATCTCTGATGAAGCTTCGAGCGCGGCCAACGCCAGCGACGCCCGAGTGAGAAGCCGGTGTCTCCGGCATACCCGTTGTGATTACTTGTGTGCCTAGTTGAGATGGCAGGAGCTAAGATGTGCTCCTGCTAGTGGTGACTTGTTAAGAGCTTGTAGTATCTATTCTTTTTCCCAGGCCCCTCCAGTTCTGCCTACACTTGTTCTAGTGCCAGCATTTGTGCTCTCTCCTTTTTGTCATATATATATGTTTTTTGTGTGTGGCAGAAGTGTGTAGTTCTGTTGTGTTCAGTTGCGAGATGAGAAGCCCACCTCAGAACCCTGTGGACACACTGATAGACAGGCAGCTCAGCCTTGCCAATGTGTGCCTGTGAACAGACCGACCAACACAGCCATACCAAACAGCTACACTTGCTCTGCCCCTGCCGGCTGGACAAAGGGACCGATGGCACACGCCCAACGCATGATCCCGGGCTCCGAGAGGTGGCAGACAGCGTTGCTCCGGGCATGTCTAGATCACAGAAACTTCACAGGAAAACAGCTGATCTCCCGCTCAATTTTTGCAACAGACCCATACATACAGCGACAGCAGCAAACATACAAGCAGCATAAAACACGGTTGTGGTGGCACCTGCCTGCCTGCCTGCCATCCAAATCTTGCATTTCAACCATGGAGTGAGAGCCAGGGACACGCTGCGGATTCGTGGTCCAGACCACACGCTCGATGCCCGCAAACAATGGCAGGATACCATCAACCAACAGACCAGACACGGTGGAGAAACGGTCCAGGCACAACACTCCAGGGAGGAATCACCAACGATGCCGCATCCATCACCAGGAAACGCAGGAACGATACACGCGGAACGGCAACAGGTCCACTCGAGAAAATATTTCACACGACTACACAGGGCAAGGTGTGTATAGTTTCAGAAAACCAGACACTGGAGATAACACCGGCTAGGAAAAAATCCCACCATGTGGAGGGCGGGCACACGCTGCACAGCTGATAAAACCGAGTGCTTCATCTGTACGACTCGAGGCGCTTCGGCTTGCTCTGGACGACCGCCTCGATCTTCTCCAGGACCTCCGGGGTCAGCAGGGGGATGACTTCGAGGGCCTTCATGTTCTCCACGATCTGTTGTTCATCACATGGTTGCCATGCGACATGTTAATGCTCTTGGTTGCAGAAAACAATCAATCTGATGAACAACAGAGGTGGGTGTGGCGTACCTGGCTTTCTTTGGTGGCTCCGGTGATCACAGAGGACACGTTGGGGTTCGACGCGCACCACGCGATACCCAGCTGGGCCATCGAGACCCCGAGCTCGGAAGCGATTGGTTTCAGCCCGTTCACTTTTCTAAGCGTGTCGTCAACCAGAGACCTGTTGGCCAGGTTCTGGAAAGAGAAACACAACACCCATGTGAGGATCATTCCGGAAATATGCATCGGTTAGGGAAACTGATTTAGGACAGGCGTGTCTGTTAGGTGCTGGATTACTATACAGGAGCATACTCGGAATCTCAAGGATGTAGTTGTATGTGCATCACTATTTTCTTAAGGATTATTTCAAGGGGGGATACAACTATTCTAAATGCAGTTAAGAAGAAAAGCAGGAATATGTTGGTGTAATGCAGTCACAAAATTTCCATGGTTACCTTGTAGTTATCTAGGGCAAACCGACTTTCAGGAGGTATATTCCCTTTGCTATATTTCCCAGTGAGAACCCCTGAAGCGAGAGGACTCCATGTAGTCAACCCAATGCCATAAGTACTGTAAAGAGGTACAAACTCAGACTCAACCTGCAGTAACACAAAACATTTCTTAGTTTCTGCGACACGGGACGTGAACACCAGCATACATCAACAAATTGCGTCGACGAATATTCTGACAAACAGTCCACAACACATCGTTAACAAAAGCAGAGCCGGTACTTGCTTAGTTGAATGCCAATGACTGTTCAGTACAAACAAGAAACCAAAAGGCAAATAAAAATAACAATGATTCTAGATGTGTGTTTTGGCAGTTCCTTATCAGAATGTTTCATATGAGTGATCTGCTGATGGGTAACTAGGCATCGAATCGATACGATCTGATCATTCCATAGACTAGAGTGAAATACAATGTTCTCAAATATCAGGTGATAAATTCGTTACTGGTTTGTAATTCAGAGTCTTTCAAGTACACATTGATTCTCATTAGACTCCTTGCATTTTCCTTTCCCAGCGAAAATAGATTCAATGGATATCGAAATACAATGACACAACATGATTCTGGAAAATACCGCTTCAAGAATCTGCATGCACATGACAATAAGCAGCCCCATGAAGTTGTCAAATAATGTTTACTTCATTGGACATGCAAATGAAGGGTGGGAAGTGTTACATATCAGAAGTAACTATAGTATGAGTTGCAAAAAAATACATAATTAACACAAAATGTTCCTTTTTAGAAGCTAGATGCTAAACTACAAGGTAATTCATCCCCCAAGGAAGCAAACAACAATCTGTGTAGTAATTTTAATCATCACCAAAACATTTATGGAAAACGATAAGGCCCCGCTTGGATTGTCGGTTGAGTCCTAAATACCGGTGTAATTGATACAGACCTAGAACCATCGTTTTTATTTCAGGCGCAAATCACACTACGGCCAGTAATATACACCTGTAAATTAAATCCGAGTGTATAAGTTTACACCGATTCCAAGCGGGGCCTAAGCGTACTTCCACTACCCATCATAGAAAACTCCAAGTCTACTTTAACTAAGCTAAGCTTCTGCCCCCTGTTTAATAACTATCTGAAACAAGCCTTACAAGAATGCTTATGGGAGTTAAAAATACAAGCTTTTAACTAGCTTAGGAGATTTTTATAAAGCAACTTTGATTACTAATTTGAACCAGCTTATCGAGTTAGCCACAAAGCAGACATCAATCAATTGAATATGCAGATCAGCAGTGACAAGGACAAGCGGTGCCTTTTTTTCTGTCTGGTCAAGACCAGTATCAAATTGTCTATTCGATCGAGGTTAACTATCAAACAATGGTCCCAACTACAATCCTATAAGCAACTTTCATGTGGTCTAAGCTGTCTGAACTTGTACCTAACCTTTCGTTATCAGCAATGTGATGCTGTTTACCTGGAAAACTTGATGATGCAAAGTATTCTGATTTAGCAGCTATCCTACTCTAGAGCGATGCGAGTCAAATCAAGAAAGATGAGCTTTATGCTACCTAACTCCCTTGACTGCTAAAGTTCGTATGCTCTACAGTTGCAATAAACCAGTGGCCTCTTGAGTTAAAAACAATATATGTGTGCAATCGATGCTGCCTTGTTAAATCTACTCCTAGGTAGTAGATTTCTAATTGGGGAATGGTACTTGCTGTCTACAGAATCCAAAAGGAAATTCCTCTCCTACCATCAGTTGTACTACTACTACTTCATCAGAGTCAATTAAGTGCATAGAAGACAAATATCCATTCAAATTCACTCAACCGTGAGGCATGGGCTGCTGCAGCAGCAGCTGTACTTCTACAATAAATCAAATTATCCCCTACAAATTTCATCGAAGGAACATTTTGGGACTTGAAAACATCAGAAAGGACTGGCACTGGCTAGTCAAAGATCCAGCAGTACACATGGATCCATATATCAAACCAATCCAATTCGTCGTTCCCAGTTCACGGCCACCGATTGCCTAATTTAAGATCAACCAGGAAGTAGCTTATTGAGTTAACCAGGAAGCAGGCATCAGCCAATTGAATACACAGATCATCTATGACAAGGACATGTGGTGCCCTTTTTCCTGCTTGGCTGAGACCAACATCAAATTGTCTATTCGACGATGACACAATATCAAACAATGGTCCCAAGTTCCAACAACAACCATGTAAACAACTTCTGTGTACCCTAAGTTGTCTCAACTTACACCTAACTTTTCGGTATCAGCATTGTGCTGTTGTTGCCTGGAAGACTTAATGATGCAGGAGTATACAGAACAATACCAGCCAGCATCACTGTCTTTATCAGCTATCCCGCTCCAAAGTGATGCACGTCAAATCATGAAAGATGAGATTTATACTATCTAACTCCCTTGACTGCTAAGTGCTACTAGCTCATATGTTCTACAGATGCAAAAGGGAAGCTGTCCCCATCACAGAAAATAAGAAACTAGCGGCCTCTTGAGTTAAAAAAACTGCGCAATTGGGGTTGAAGCAATTTTCCATGTACTCCTAGGTAATAGTAGATTTTTAATGGGGAATGGTACTTGCTGTCTACAGAATCAAAGAGGAATTTCCTCTCCTACCATCAATTGTACTTCATCAGAGAGTCAATTAAATGCCTCGAAGACAAATATCCATTCGAATTCACTCCAACATGAGGCATGGGCTACGGCAGCAACAGTCGTAGTACTATTTCTACAATAAATAAGATTATCCCCTACGAATTTCAACGGAGGCACATTCTGGGACTTGAAAACATCAGAAAGGACTGGCACTGGCTAGTCAAAGATCCAGCAAGCACACATGGATCCATATGCCCAACCAATCCGATTCATCGTTGCCAGTTCAGTACCACCCATTGATTAATTTATAAGATCAGTAGTACCATTAGAACAGATTTAAATAGATTTGTTAAGCTACAGCAGCAGCAGTTGTACTACCGCATTAAATCAATTTATCCCCGTCAAATTTCAACGAAGGCACATTCTGGGACTTGAAAACACCGAAGAGGACTGGCACTGTCGACCAAAGCATCCAGCAAGTAGACATCGATCCACACATCCATCCAAGATATCATTGCTAATACTCCAGTACTACTGCTGATTAACTAATCAAACATCAAATCGAGATTAGCAACACACCGAACGAATCATTGCTAAGGCTGGTGACAACGGGGGGCGATACCGCCCCCCTATCGACCGGAGGCGGGCGGGAGCGGGGCGGGAGCGGGGCGAGAGGCAGCAGCCGGGCGACGGATCCCTCGCCGGGCGGGAGCGCCCGCTATCGCCCCGCAGTCGCCCGCGTTGGCGGCGGTAGGCGGGCGGTAGTGGGGCGGGAGGAGGGGCGGCGCGCTGGCGTGGCGGGCGGTTGGGCGGGCGGTAGTCGCGGCGGCAACGGCTAGCTGACGTGGCGCGCTGTGATTCGTCCACGTCAGCTAGCCGCTGATGTATCCGTTGGAGCTCCAAAAAATTCGAAAAAAATTCCAAATTTCATCCCCAACCCCTATAAATACCCCCACACCGGTTTCACTCATTCCACACCCCATTTCATCTCATTTCTCTCCTCCACTCTACCAAATATTCTCCACCATGTCGGATTGGTCTCCAGATCTCACCCAATTCACCGATCTTTTGCAGTCCGACGGGGCACCAGTCATTCCCCAAGCTGATTTCTCTCCGACACATCGTCGCTCCGATGTCGGTTCTTCGCCGCATCCCCGAGCATTATTCCCCTCCGGCGCACCAACTCCGGGGCCATATGGTCCATACCCTCCGCCTCCGGCGACATATGCTCCATACCCTCCGCCTCCGTATCCATACCCTCCACCTCAATATGCTCCACCTGGAGGTACCGGGAGTGGGACTCTACCTCCGTACCCACCACCTCAATATGCTCCATACCCACCACCTCAATATGCTCCATACCCTCCGCCTCAATATGCTCCGTACCATCTGCCTCAATATGCTCCATACCCACCACCTCCTGCACCCACTGCTGTAAGCTCCGGCTCCGAGTCTCAAAACGAAGCCGTGGGAACAATCCAAGCTAAGCGTCCAAAGAGGCTTGACTGGTCAACTGATGACGAGGCAAAACTGGTAATTTAATTACCTGTCTTGGATGTAATATGGAGTTTTCTTTTATATGACTAACAATATCTATTTCGGGGTAGGTTCATGCTTGGCTTTTTCACTCTAAGGACTCTATCGCCGGTAATAGCAAGACCGGCGTTAGTTTTTGGGGTCAGATAGCGGACACCTTCAACTCTACCTCGGCACCTTCCCGTCATCGGACCGCGAAGCAACTCAAGGATCATTGGAACGTCTACAACCGTGAGGTGACCTTGTTTAATGGATACTACACCCAAGAAGAAGGGTTACGTCAGAGTGGAGCAGACGATGAAATGGTCATGAAGGCGGCAATGGCGAGGTACGAGAATGACAAAAGAGTGACTTAGCCTTTCAGACGCCTTACTTGGTGGCAAGCTGTTCGCAATGAACAGAAGTGGAAAGGACATCATGGTCCTGGTAGTGGATCCGATTCCACTGCCAAGAGAAGCCGCCTGGGAGTTTCTGGTGAGTACAGCTCTGGCGGTGGATCCGAAGACACCGCGGAGGAGGAGGAGCGTCCAATAGGCCGCGACAGGGGCAGGGTGGCGGCACGGAAGGAGAAGGGAAGGAGGAAGGGGAAGGAATCCTCATCAAGCAGTGAGGTAGGAAGTAAAACCTTCGCAATGAAGAACATGTGGAGTGGTTTAGTCAAGGCTAAGCTACTCAAGCAATGGAACAAAATGAAGGACCGATCAACCACCGACATGGATGAAGAAGAAAAACGCAAACATGCGAAGGCCATGAAGATGGTGGAGACAGAGCTTGGGCTGCTAGATGATGAGGATTAGAATGTATTATTTTTTTAATTATGTAATTTTTTTATTTATTATGCAATTTTATTAATTATTATGTAATCAGTAAAAATTTTAGTTGAATAAAATTATTTTCTTGCATTATTTTGAATGTCTAAAGAAATGCGAGTGAAATAACTAAATCTGAGGAGAGAGAATCTGACGTGGCTATAGCCTGCCACTACAGCCCGTGCACTGGCACCGTGAGGTGAGAGTGTGGTGAGAGTGGGGTGAGAGTGGGGGTAAAAGCTGACGTGGCGGGGCGGTAGTGGGGCGGTGCATTATCACCAGCCTAACACTCCAGCACTAGTACAGCACCACTCATGGGTGGGTTAATTAAACACCAAATCGAGGTTAGCAGCAGCAGCAGCAGAATGTAGGATTAACAACTGAAGAAGTAACCGAGGCAGGAGCGGCGGCGGTACCTTGTGGCGGGAGAAGAGGTTGTACTCGGGCTGCTCGACGATGGGCCCGACGAGGTCCAGCCGGTTGGCGACCCCCCAGGCCTCGGTGATCTGCTGCGCGGTCCACTCCGACGTGCCCCAGTAGAAGGCCCACCCCTGATCGATGACCCAGTTCATGGCCCTGACCGTCTCCTCGATGGGCGTGGTGGCGTCGGGCCGGTGGGCGTAAACCACGTCGACGTACTCCATGTCGAGCCGCTTGAGGGAGGCCTTGAGGCCCTCGACGATGTGCTTGCGGGAGAGGCCCTTGTCGTTGGGGCCCTGGCCGCCCCAGAAGAGCTTGGTGGAGATGACGACGTCGGCGCGGCGCCACCCGAGGTCCCGGATCGCCTGCCCCATGATCTCCTCGGCGCGGCCGTTGGCGTAGACCTCGGCGTTGTCGAAGAAGTTGACCCCGGCGTCGCGGCAGGCCTGGAGGAGGGATTTCGCCTCCTTGACGTCCAGCTGGTTGCCGAAGGTCACCCACGCCCCGTAGGAGAGCTGGCTGACGCGGAGGCCCGACCGGCCCAGGTTGTTGTACTGCATCTTCGCGGCCGTCGTCGGCGGTGTGCTGCTCGCCGCCGGTGGGGATGGGGGTGGGTTTAGATCTGTGTGGGGTGGTGCAGTGGGCGTCTGGGGAAGGAAGAAGGTGGAGGTGGACGGGGATGTGGATGTGGGCATTTCTAATTCGGCTTCCAGGCGGGCGCATGTGGCGGGCCGGGGGCCGGACAGGTGGACCGGGCTGTCGTGGGCCCGCGGGTCAGTGGGAGAGAGGGATGGGACTGAGCGGTGTGGGACTGGGGACAAGGAGAGCATCCATTCCAGCGGTTTCGCCGGCGCGGATCGATCCGGCGTCTGACAGGTGGGGCCGCGGAGAGTGACGCACAGAAGAAAACGAAAGGCGAAAGGGAATCCAAATCCCTCGAGGTTTGGGATGGGAATCAGGTGCTCAATCTACGGGAAAGCAGCCCACCTCACGGTGTGCCTTACCAGGCTGACGCGCGGGCCCGGGCGCCTTCCGGCCGGCGAGCCACGCAGAAGAAACAAAGAGAGACGACGCCGGCGTCTCCGGGAGAGGGAAAGGCTCAAAGCAAAGCTGAAGTGCTGTACGAGACAGACAAAAAAACATGTCCGAGCGAGCGATCCCTGCCAAAAATGTGGACGCAACGTGGGTGGGCGGGCGGCGCCGATGATGCTGCCGTGAGAGCACGGCCAGACGATCCGATCTACCGCCCACATCTGTGCGCTCTCCTTGTCAGACCAGGATCCGATGTGCTCACACTTTTTTACGAAAATGCTATCTGACGAACGTCGGTCGAGAAGGGGATGGCTAGTGAACGCTTTTTCCTGACAATTTTAATTGGTTTGCGAGATTAAACGGTGGCAGTTTCTAGAAGAAAAATGCCCTTCTCTAAAAAAATTGTCATATACTCCATCCGTCCCACAATATAAGATATTTTTGCAAGCAAAAACAGTTTTAAAAAACATCCTATATTATAAGAGTGTTTTTAATAAACTGCCAACCCACTAAATTTCATCTAAAACGTTTCTGAATGTCATGCCTCCCCCGAAACCAACTTGTGGTTGAATGGTTAGAATGTACTTATAGGGGTAGGGTTTTGCGTGTGTGTGTTTATAGGGATGAGTGTATGCACGTATATATGAACGCTTGTTTTAAAAAATGTCATGCCTCCCAATTAAACCTGGGCATACCTCGGGTCGGGCCGGGCTTTAGAAAGCCCGAACTGAAAATCCCAAGCCCGAGCCCGGCCCGACTCGGCCAAAAAAACCAATATGCAGGCCCGAGCCCAGCCCGAATGGACTAAAAAGATGATTTTCGGGCCGAGCCGGGTCTTCGTGTAAAATACCGGTTTTCCTAAGCCCAAGCCTGGACCGAACTGCTGCCCGGGCCTAGTTTCCAAGTCCGAACCCAGCCTGAACTGCTGCTCGGGCCTAGTTTCCAAGCCCGAATCCGTCCCGAACTGCTGCCCGGGCCTAGTTTCCAAGTCCGAACCCAGCCTGAACTGCTGCTCGGGCCTAGTTTCCAAGCCCGAATCCGTTCCGAACTGCTGCCCGGGCCTAGTTTCCAAGTCCGAACCCAGCCTGAACTGCTGCTCGGGCCTAGTTTCCAAGCCCGAATCCGTCCCGAACTGCTGCCCGGGCCTAGTTTCCAAGTCCGAACCCAGCCTGAACTGCTGCTCGGGCCTAGTTTCCAAGCCCGAATCCGTCCCGAACTGCTGCCCGGGCCTAGTTTCCAAGTCCGAACCCAGCCTGAACTGCTGCTCGGGCCTAGTTTCCAAGCCCGAATCCGTCCCGAACTGCTGCCCGGGCCTAGTTTCCAAGCCCGAACCCGGCTCGAACATAAAGCCCGGCCCGGCCCGGGCTGCCCATGCCCAGGTTTACTCCTAGCGTTCACCAGCTAATAAGCATGTAATGAAGCGTTGTCTCTCGCTAACGACCTCCATCTCGACTCCATATGTGTTTCCTCTGATTGTGCTGAAGTGGTCACACGTAGTATTGCATCTGAAGCTCCATGCCGGTATGTTTCAATCTTGAGGGAGATCAAGCACCAATGTAATTCCTTCCGCTCGGTCGAGGTCATCCATGAAAAGAGAGATCTCAATGGTGAAGCTCATGCCCTAGCAAAGGTAGCATCTTCTCTTGCTCCCGGGCGCCATGTGTGGCCTGGAATTATGCCCGACATTATCTGTATTCCGACTCTTATTCAGCTTTAATAAAGGTTTACAGATTGCTCAAAAAAATAAGGTCTATTTTTTTAAAAAAAATGGCTTTCAAAAAGAATTTTGGGATCAAAACATGGCATGAGGTCGTACCCATTAAGGACAGTAAAACTGAGCCTAAACCGAGCTCTCTCAGCGATTTGCCTTTTTGGCCGTCCGTTTTTATGATTTGGACGTTTCTGACCGTCGGATGTCATGTATAGAGCCATTTGTTCCGCACTGTGTTAAATCTGGCCCAACTGTCCTGTGGGCTGCTGCTCTGGAGGCCGAAACGCAAGCCTGTCATAAACTGGGCCGTCAGCCAGCCCATTACAGCGTTCGCTAAAGGAGCCCACTGCTGCGCTTCGATGAAGCCTGAAGGGGATCGATCCCAGGAGACAGAAGAGCGGCCGGTTCGATCCAGTTCTGATGCAAAGCGCTCGAGGGATAGAGAGTAGCGACCGCATCCATCCAGTTGCGATGCGCAGAGGAGCGGCCGGTGTGCATCGCTGGATTGGATCCACCGGAGGTGCGGGAGGCAAGTCGATGCGTGCGCTGGGATTGATCCGAGGAGCGGGATCCGGATCCATCCGATGCAGTCCAGCGCGCAAGGGGATCAGCGGTGGCGCACGATGCGACTGAAGACAGGTCGGGGCAAGGGCAATAATGGCAGACGCCTCGTCTGCTAGAAACTGCTTTGCTCTCTCTTCAAGCTCGCAATCATGGTCTATTCATGGCTGGTAATGTGGCGATTCCTTCGCTATGCCCAGTAGTACTATATAATGTTTCCCCCCAGCCATTCTTTGCCCAACCTCTACACTCCGGCAGCAACATCTTTTTGAACATCATTCTCGGGTATGTTTCCTGTAAATTGTATCAAACAATTGCATTGTCCTCATATCCTCTCGCAGAGTGTTGTACTTGATCCGACGACCTAAATCATTAGTTTGTCGACAGAATACGAAGGTACTTCGTTGTTCGTTCCCCCCTTAAGGATTGATTTTGATGTACGGTTTGTGAGGATCGAATTTTGTTACTTGATCCACTTTCTGATTGTTTGTAGGTGCAACCTTAATTCCTTGTTTAATACAAGGTTTAAAAGGACTGTAGCATGGATTGAATGGTCTGTTTGGTCGACAAGAGCACATCAACAAGATATTCAGTATGGAGTTCGCCTAGCAGGTCATGTCTATGTGCTGCAGTAGCCTCGGTTGATCTTATATTCAGCCTCTAAATGGCGTTAAGTTTTACAATTGATGATCTCCTGATTCTATTGCCATGTTTTAATAGACGGGTGTATCTTCTGAAACACGTGATGGAGTGCTTTGGGCAATGTCATCTTGAGTGAGAAATTGCTCCATGCACTTGGCAATACTGAGAACTGTTGGAAATATGCCCTAGAGGCAATAATAAATTGGTTATTATTATATTTCCTTGTTCATGATAATCGTTTATTATCCATGCTATAATTGTATTGATTGGAAACTCAAATACATGTGTGGGTACATAGACAACACTGTGTCCCTAGTAAGCCTCTAGTTGACTAGCTCGTTGATCAAAGATGGTTAAGGTTTCCTAGCCATTGACATGAGATGTCATTTGATAACGGGATCACATCATTAGGAGAATGATGTGATGGACAAGACCCAAACTGTAAACGTAGCATTTGATCGTGTCAGTTTATTGCTATTGTTTTCTGCATGTCAAGTATCTGTTCCTTTGACCATGAGATCATGCAACTCACTGACACCGGAGGAATACCTTGTGTGTATCAAACGTCGCAACGTAACTGGGTGACTATAAAGGTGCTCTACAGGTATCTCCGAGGGTGTCTGTTGGGTTGGCATGGATCAAGACTGGGATTTGTTACTCCGTATGACGGAGAGGTATCTCAGGGCCCACTCGGTAATACAACATCACATTGAGCCTTGCAAGCAAAGTGACTAAAGAGTTAGCCACAGGATCTTGTATTACGGAACGAGTAAAGAGACTTGCCGGTAACGAGATTGAACTAGGTATAGTGATACCGACGATCGAATCTCGGGCAAGTAACATACCGAAGAACAAAGGGAACAGCATACGGGATTAACTGAATCCTTGACATAGAGGTTCGACCGATAAAAGATCTTCTTAGAATATGTAGGAGCCAATATGGGCATCCAGGTCCCGCTATTGGTTATTGGCCGTAGAGGTGTCTCGGTCATGTCTACATAGTTCTCGAACCCGCAGGGTCTACACACTTAACGTTTGGTGACGATTAGTATAATTGAGTTATTATGTTGGTGACCGAAAGTTGTTCGGAGTCCCGGATAAGATCCCGGACATGACGAGGATCTCCGGAAGAGTCCGGAGGTAAAGATTGATATATGTGATAATAGTGTTTCGATCTCCGGAAGAGTTCCAGAGTTCACCGGAAGGGGTTCCGGATGTTTGCCGAAGTGTTCGGGTACAGCAACACTTTATATGGGCCAAGGGATAAAAGCCCACAAGGTATTGGAAAGTGCAAAAAGTAGTTTTGCTGCCGCGTAAGCGGTACTACCGCTTGTGTGAAGCGGTACTACCGCCCAAGCGGTACTACCGCTTGTGTGAAGCGGTACTACCGCCCAAGCGGTACTACCGCTTGTGTGAAGCGGTACTACCGCTTGTGTGCGGCTGTGCACGGTTCGGCAGGGATCCGAGTTGGACTCTTTCCCTGCGGGCCAAACCGACCTTGTGCGGGCAAAACCGACCTGGAGGAGGCTTTTACTCCAAGTTTAGACCCCAAGGCTCAACATATAAATAGAGGGGCAGGGCTAGCACACGGGACACATCAAGATTTCCCCAAGCCGTGTGCGGCAACCCTAACCCTCTAGTTCCTCCGTCATAATCTCCGTAGTGCTTGGCGAAGCCCTGCAGAGATTGCTCCTCACCACCATCACCACGCCGTCGTGCTGCTGGAACTCAACCACTACTTCATCATCGCTCGCTGGATCGAGGAGGTGAAGGCGTCATCAAGCCGTACGTGTGTTGAACGCGGAGGTGCCGTCCGTTCGGCGCTAGTTCGTGATCGGATCGAGGGACGACTTGCGATTTGGATCGCGGAGACGTTCGACTACATCAACTGCGTTTCTTAAACGCTTCCGCTTAGCGATCTACAAGGGTATGTAGATTCACTCTCCCTCTCGTAGATGCTCATCACCATGGATAGATCTTGTGTGTGCGTAGGAAATTTTTTGTTTCCCATGCAACGTTCCCCAACAGTGGCATCATGAGCTAGGTCTATGCGTAGATGAGATCTCGAGTAGAACACAAACGAGTTGTGGGCGTGGATGTATACATATTGCTTGCCGTTACTAGTTGATATTTGATTCGGCGGTATTGTGAGATGAAGCGGCCCGGACCGACATTACGCGTACACTTACGCGAGACAGGTTCCTTCAACTGACATGTAATTTTGTTGCATAAAGATGGCTAGCGGGTGTCTGTCTCTCTCACTTTAGTTGAATCGATTTCAATGAAGAGGGTTCTTTTAGAAGATCAAAAAGCAATCACTACACCACGTTGTGGTTTTGCGTAGGTAAGAACGGTTCTTGCAAACCCGTAGTAGCCACGTAAAATTTGCAACAACAATTAGAGGACGTCTAACTTGTTTTTGCAGGGTATGTTGTGATGTGATATGGCCAATTACATGATGAGATATATGTGATGTATGAGATGATCATGTTTTGTATAGAATATCACGACTTGCATGTCGATGAGTACGGCAACTGGCAGGAGCCATAGAGTTGTCTTTAATTATTGTATGACCTGCGTGTCAATCATTAAGCGCTATGTAATGCTTTACTTTATCGCTAAACGTTAGCAATAGTCGTGGAAGCAACAGTCGGCGCGACAACCTTATGGCGACACGTTGATGGAGATCAAGATGATGGAGATCATGGTGTCATGCCGGTGACGATGGAGATCATGCCGGTGCTTTGGAGATGGAGATCAAAAGCACAAGTTCATGGCCATATCATGTCACTTATGATTTGCATGTGATGTTAATCCTTTTATGCATCTTATTTTGCTTAGGACGACGGTAGCATTATAAGGTGATCCCTCACTTAAATTTCAAGATAAATTGTGTTCTCCCCAAGTGTGCACCGTTGCGAAAGTTCGTCGTTTCGAGACACGCCGTGATGATCGGGTGTGATAGACTCTACGTTCGCATACAACGGGTGCAAGCCATGTTGCACGTGCGGAACACTCGGGTTAAACTTGACGAGCCTAGCATGTACAGACATGGCCTCGGAACACAAGAGACCGAAAGGTCGAACATGAGTCATATAGTAGATATGATCAACATGAAGATGTTCACCATTGAAACCACCTCAACTCACGTGATGATCGGACTTGAGTTGGTAGATTTGGATCATGTTACACTCGAATGACCGGAGGGATGTCAATTTGAGTGGGAGTTTTTAAGTAATATGATTAACTAAACTCATTATCTAGAACAATAGTCTAAGTTGTCTTTGCTATATTTATGTTGTAGATCATGGCTCGCGCAGTAGCACCCCTGAATTTTAATGCGTTCCTAGAGAAAGCTAAGTTGAAAGATGATGGAAGTAACTTTGTGGACTGGGCCCGTAATCTAAGGATTATCCTTACGGCTTCCCAGAAGGCTTATGTCCTTGATGCACCGCTTGGTGATCCACCTGCTCCAGTTGAGTCTCTAGACGTTGTGAACGCCTGGCAGGCTCGTTCTGATGATTACTCAATAGTTCAATGTGCAATGTTGTATGGCTTAGAACCGGGACTTCAAAGACGTTTTGAACGTCATGGAGCATATGAGATGTTCCAGGAATTGAAGTTTATCTTTCAGAAGAATGCCCGGATCGAGAGATATGAGATCTCCGATAAGTTCTATGCTTGCAAGATGGAGGAGAACGGGTCTATCAGTGATCACGTGCTCAGAATGTCTGGGTACTCCACCCGTCTGGCTGAGTTAGGGATGCCCCTTCCGCCAGAGGCTATCACTGACAGAGTTCTTCAATCATTGCCACCTAGCTACAAGAGCTTCGTGTTGAACTATAACATGCACGGGATGAACAAGTCAGTTGCCGAGCTGTTTGCGATGCTGAAAGCCGCTGAGTCTGAAATTCAGAAGGAGCATCAAGTGTTGATGGTCAATAAAACCACTAGTTTCAAGAAAAATGGCAAGGGTAAGAAGGGTAACTCCAAGCAGAGTGGCAAAGCAGTTGCTCCTCTCGTGAAGAAACCCAAGGCTGGACCCAAACCAGAAACTGTGTGTTTTCATTGCAAGGGAACTGGACACTGGAAGCGGAATTGCCCCAAGTATTTGGCTGACAAGAAGGCGGCCAACAACAAACAAGGTATATATGATATACATGTTATTGATGTGTACCTTACCAACTCTCGTTGTAGTGCCTGGGTATTTGATACCGGTGCGGTTGCTCATATTTGCAACTCAAAACAGGAACTGCGGAATAGACGGAGGCTGGCAAAGGACGAAGTGACGATGCGCGTGGGAAATGGTTCCAAGGTTGATGTGATCGCCGTCGGCACGCTCGCTCTTCGATTACCGCCGGGATTAGTGATGAACCTAAATAAGTGTTATTTGGTGCCTGCGTTAAGCATGAACATTATATCTGGATCTTGTTTATTGCGAGACGGTTACTCATTTAAATCAGAGAATAATGGTTGTTCTATTTATATGAGTAATATCTTTTATGGTCATGCACCCGATGTGAGGGGTTTATTCTTATTGAATCTCGATAGTAATGATACACATGTTCATAACATTGATGCCAAAAGATGTAGAATTGATAATGATAATACCACTTTCTTGTGGCACTGCCGTTTATGTCATATTGGCGTAAAACGCATGAAGAAGCTCCATGCTGATGGACTTTTGGAGTCACTTGATTTTGAATCACTTGACACATGTGAGCCATGCCTCATGGGCAAGATGACTAAAACGCCGTTCTCTGGAACAATGGAACGGGCAAGTGACTTATTGGAAATCATACATACTGATGTGTGCGGTCCGATGAGTATTGAGGCGCGCGGTGGTTATCGTTACTTTCTCACCTTCACTGATGACTTAAGTAGATATGGGTATATTTACTTAATGAAACACAAGTCTGAAACATTTGAAAAGTTCAAACAATTTCAGAGTGAAGTTGAGAATCATCGTAACAAGAAGATTAAATTCCTACGATCTGATCGAGGGGGAGAATATCTGAGTTATGAGTTTGGCAGTCACTTAAGACAGTGTGGAATTGTTTCACAATTGACACCGCCTGGAACACCACAGCGTAATGGTGTGTCCGAACGTCGTAATCGAACCTTATTGGATATGGTGCGATCTATGATGTCTCTTGCCGATTTGCCACTATCGTTTTGGGGTTATGCATTAGAGACAGCTGCATTCACTTTAAATAGGGCACCATCGAAATCCGTTGAGACGACGCCATATGAACTTTGGTTTGGCAAGAAGCCAAAGCTGTCGTTTCTTAAAGTTTGGGGATGTGATGCTTATGTCAAAAAGCTTCAGCCTGAAAAGCTGGAACCCAAAGCGGAGAAATGCGTCTTCATAGGATACCCAAAAGAGACAGTTGGGTATACCTTCTACCTCAGATCCGAAGGCAAAGTGTTTGTCGCTAAAAACGGAACATTTCTTGAGAAAGAGTTTCTCTCGAAAGAATTGAGTGGGAGGAAGATAGAACTTGATGAGGTTGTTGAACCTTTACTTCAACCTGAGAGTAGCGCAGCGCAGAAAGTTGTTTCTGTGGAGCCTACATTAGCTGAAGAGGAAGTTAATGATGATGATCATGAAGCTTTGGATCAAGTTGCTATCGAACCTCGTAGGTCGACAAGGACGCGTACTGCTCCTGAGTGGTACGGCAACCCTGTCTTAGAGGTCATGTTGTTAAACAACGATGAACCTACGAGCTATGGAGAAGCGATGATGGGCCCGGATTCCGAGAAGTGGTTAGAGGCCATGAAATCCGAGATGGGATCCATGTATGAAAACAAAGTATGGACTTTGGAAGTATTACCTGAAGGGCGTAAGGCCATTTAGAACAAATGGATCTTTAAGAGGAAGACGGACGCGGACGGTAATGTCACCGTCTATAAAGCTCGACTTGTGGCAAAGGGTTTTTCACAAGTTCAAGGAGTTGACTACGATGAGACCTTCTCACCCGTAGCGATGCTTAAGTCCGTCAGAATCATGTTAGCAATAGCTGCCTTTTTTGATTATGAAATTTGGCAGATGGATGTCAAAACAGCGTTCCTTAACGGTTACCTTAAGGAAGAGTTGTATATGATACAACCAGAAGGTTTTGTCGATCCAGAGAATGCTGACAAAGTTTGCAAACTCCAGCGATCCATTTATGGACTGGTGCAAGCATCTCGGAGTTGGAATCTTCGTTTTGATGAGGTGATCAAAGCGTTCGAGTTTATACAAGTTTACGGAGAAGCTTGTATTTACAAGAAAGTGAGTGGGAGCTCTATAGCGTTTCTAATATTATATGTGGATGACATATTGCTGATTGGAAACAATATAGAAATGCTGGAAAGCGTAAAGGAATATTTGAACAAGAGTTTTTCAATGAAGGACCTAGGAGAAGCTGCTTTCGTATTAGGCATCAAGATCTATAGAGATAGATCGAGACGCTTAATAGGACTTTCACAAAGCACATACCTTGATAAGATTTTGAAGAAGTTCAAAATGGATCAGTCCAAGAAGGGGTTCTTGCCTGTTTTGCAAGGTGTGAAGTTGAGTAAGACTCAATGCCCAGTGACTGCAGAAGATAGAGAAAAGATGAGTGTCATCCCCTATGCTTCAGCCATAGGCTCTATCATGTATGCAATGCTGTGCACAAGACCCGATGTCAGCCTTGCCATAAGTATGGTCGGAAGGTTTCAAGGTGATCCAGGAATGGAACACTGGACGGCGGTCAAAAATATCCTGAAGTACCTGAAAAGGACTAAGGACATGTTTCTCGTTTATGGAGGTGATCAAGAGCTCGTCGTAAAGGGTTACGTCGATGCAAGCTTTGACACTGATCCGGATGACTCTAAGTCGCAAACCGGATACGTATTTATTCTTAATGGGGGTGCGGTTAGCTGGTGCAGTTCCAAGCAAAGCGTGGTAGCAGATTCTACATGCGAAGCGGAGTACATCGCTGCCTCGGAGGCGGCGAAGGAAGGTGTCTGGATGAAGGAGTTCATGACAGATCTTGGAGTAGTGCCTAGTGCGCTTAACCCAATGACTCTGTTTTGTGATAACACTGGTGCCATTGCTCTAGCCAAGGAACCAAGATTTCACAAGAGGACCAGACACATAAAACGACGTTTCAATTCCATCCGCGATTACATCAAGGAGGACGACATAAATATTTGCAAAGTACACACGGATCTAAATGTTGCAGATCCGATGACTAAACCTCTTCCAAGGGCTAAACATGAACAACACCAGAACTGCATGGGTGTTCGATTCATTACAATGTAAATCACATAGTGATGTGAACTAGATTATTGACTCTAGTGCAAGTGGGAGACTGTTGGAAATATGCCCTAGAGGCAATAATAAATTGGTTATTATTATATTTCCTTGTTCATGATAATCGTTTATTATCCATGCTATAATTGTATTGATTGGAAACTCAAATACATGTGTGGGTACATAGACAACACTGTGTCCCTAGTAAGCCTCTAGTTGACTAGCTCATTGATCAAAGATGGTTAAGGTTTCCTACCATTGACATGAGATGTCATTTGATAACGGGATCACATCATTAGGAGAATGATGTGATGGACAAGACCCAAACTGTAAACGTAGCATTTGATCGTGTCAGTTTATTGCTATTGTTTTCTGCATGTCAAGTATCTGTTCCTTTGACCATGAGATCATGCAACTCACTGACACCGGAGGAATACCTTGTGTGTATCAAACGTCGCAACGTAACTGGGTGACTATAAAGGTGCTCTACAGGTATCTCCGAGGGTGTCTGTTGGGTTGGCATGGATCAAGACTGGGATTTGTTACTCCGTATGACGGAGAGGTATCTCAGGGCCCACTCGGTAATACAACATCACATTGAGCCTTGCAAGCAAAGTGACTAAAGAGTTAGCCACAGGATCTTGTATTACGGAACGAGTAAAGAGACTTGCCGGTAACGAGATTGAACTAGGTATAGTGATACCGACGATCGAATCTCGGGCAAGTAACATACCGAAGAACAAAGGGAACAGCATACGGGATTAACTGAATCCTTGACATAGAGGTTCGACCGATAAAAGATCTTCGTAGAATATGTAGGAGCCAATATGGGCATCCAGGTCCCGCTATTGGTTATTGGCCGTAGAGGTGTCTCGGTCATGTCTACATAGTTCTCGAACCCGCAGGGTCTACACACTTAACGTTTGGTGACGATTAGTATAATTGAGTTATTATGTTGGTGACCGAAAGTTGTTCGGAGTCCCGGATAAGATCCCGGACATGACGAGGATCTCCGGAAGAGTCCGGAGGTAAAGATTGATATATGTGATAATAGTGTTTCGATCTCCGGAAGAGTTCCAGAGTTCACCGGAAGGGGTTCCGGATGTTTGCCGAAGTGTTCGGGTACAGCAACACTTTATATGGGCCAAGGGATAAAAGCCCACAAGGTATTGGAAAGTGCAAAAAGTAGTTTTGCTGCCGCGTAAGCGGTACTACCGCTTGTGTGAAGCGGTACTACCGCCCAAGCGGTACTACCGCTTGTGTGAAGCGGTACTACCGCCCAAGCGGTACTACCGCTTGTGTGAAGCGGTACTACCGCTTGTGTGCGGCTGTGCACGGTTCGGCAGGGATCCGAGTTGGACTCTTTCCCTGCGGGCCAAACCGACCTTGTGCGGGCAAAACCGACCTGGAGGAGGCTTTTACTCCAAGTTTAGACCCCAAGGCTCAACATATAAATAGAGGGGCAGGGCTAGCACACGGGACACATCAAGATTTCCCCAAGCCGTGTGCGGCAACCCTAACCCTCTAGTTCCTCCGTCATAATCTCCGTAGTGCTTGGCGAAGCCCTGCAGAGATTGCTCCTCACCACCATCACCACGCCGTCGTGCTGCTGGAACTCAACCACTACTTCATCATCGCTCGCTGGATCGAGGAGGTGAAGGCGTCATCAAGCCGTACGTGTGTTGAACGCGGAGGTGCCGTCCGTTCGGCGCTAGTTCGTGATCGGATCGAGGGACGACTTGCGATTTGGATCGCGGAGACGTTCGACTACATCAACCGCGTTTCTTAAACGCTTCCGCTTAGCGATCTACAAGGGTATGTAGATTCACTCTCCCTCTCGTAGATGCTCATCACCATGGATAGATCTTGTGTGTGCGTAGGAATTTTTTTGTTTCCCATGCAACGTTCCCCAACAAGAACAGATTTAGGATACATGCTTCAGAACTACTGTTAGAACAGTTTTAACTGAAACAGACTTGACACTCTTTAGTCCAGTAGGTAATCTAGGACAGTAAAATTGTAGCTTCTTCTGTCTTTCTCACAAATATCTCGTCTATATTTTATTTTGAAGCCACCCAGTAGTTCTATGCTGCTGCACCAATGGATGTGCTTTTTTGGACTGGATTTTGGTAATATAAATGTATCTGTTCTTCTGAATGATGTTCTATCTGCTCAGTTTTAAACTCACGGAATGAAAGCTTTTTTCTTCTCAATCAAGTTAAAAAAACTGGTCATGTTTTTTCATTACCAATAAATATTCTTAGTTCATATTTCTAACAAAAACAGTTATTTCTTTAAATTTCACCTTGCATAGATCCATACATAAATTCCTACCATTCCATATATTTTATAAACTCCTATCCTTCAATTGAAAAAATTGATGGCCCAGCGCCACTTCAACAGCATGGCTCTGCACAGCAGTCCCAGTCCCCTCTTCCTCTGTGATGCTCACATATATAGGCGCGCCCTCTCGCTTACAAACACCTGCTCCACTTCGTGAACACCATCCTCATCACCGGCCAGCCGGTAGCTGAGCTTGAGGCCTCCACATCACATGCTAACTCAGCCCTCTCTGCCACAACACGGAAGCCAACACATGGGTCGACATGCTCATATCGAGCTCACCTGGGACCGGAAATAACTTATCTTTTGAGGTCATGATCAACTTACTTTGTGGTACAAAGGTGCACAAATACGAGGTTTGGCTTGCTTTGGTTCTTCAGCAATGCATAGAGATGAGAATGAACCTACTCAACCCATGCCTGGGTTAGTCCACTATATATGCCTAACTTCTGTCCTGCTTTCTGTGGGGCATAGCAACATTGATATATTGAGTACATGCCATCATTTTTCAAATGCAAATGTACGACACCTGTGCAAAAGCCCCTGTTCTCCTGGTTGAAGTTTGACATAGGCATCAGATGTGATTTCTCGTGCTCACTTGATCCATTATTAATTCTGATGTGTATTTTTCTTGTACTGTTTCAACAATGTTGTGATTAATTCCAGCATCAGGTTAATGGAAAAAGTATGGCTCATCGTCTTTTCATTTCCCATGTTCGAAATATAGGTTGTATGTTTTCTGTAACAGTTGGCAACCCTTTACAGCTTCTCTTCTTATTGTTTTGCAGCAACATCAGGCCTGCTGTGCATATCTATAAGCTCTTTCATCTGGGGTGCTCTTTCCATGACACCTTTCACGGCTTCCTAAGAATGATACAGTAGTAATTCACCGAGAAAAATTTGTCTGAAAAGTGTGAAATATAGGTGCGATCAGCTTGTTCTTGATACGTTTGTTGATGCTTTAAGGTAGCTGAGTTCGTTCAATGGATCGTAATATTCGTATTTGCTTTTAGCCTTTTATTGACATAATTTTACAGTAATTCTTGCTTATTTTTGCAGAAAAGGCAGGCACACCAACTTCAGTTGTTAGGCACGAACAATCCTGAATGTGAACTTTCTTCTAAAATGTTGTTTTTTGTAAGCTTTGAAGTTATTATCTTACCTGAATTTGTGTTGTCATCTCAATCGGTTGACTTGTCAGACAAGATAATGGACTATAAATTTTGGCGCTATTGTTCTACTTCCCATGAACAATTGATTTGCAACTACATAACCATTTTTCTTTTGACTTGTCACTCTACCATTCACAGCTTATTTTCACTCTGTAGTTTAGAAAATGTAATGTAGTGCTATAACTAAGAGATAGATCTCCATGTGTGCTGATGTTCTTGGAAAGAGAAAAAAGTAAGTGCAAAATGTCAAGAGGAAATTCTTGTTACATGTGTTGGTTCTCAATGTTTTTGGGCACAAACTATATATTGATACACACCATCTTGGTCGCTTAATATCATCAAGTGTCGTGATGTACTTTTACACTTGAAATGATATTTTTTCCTAAAAGATTGTGTGTTTATGGATTAGCTTCGTTGATAATATTCAAATTCAAAACAAACTGTGCTTGTTTAGCAAAATTGTTTTTCCTTAAGTCCACACACATGTGTGTTGTACACAAGTGATTGGCCCTTACACTTTTTTATGCTTGAGCCTGTTGTAGGAAATTGAAGGACCGTCACATGCTCTTTATAAAATCAAATGCAAAGAAAGCCAGAGCAGCTATGTCTTATTATTGTTATTATTTTAGTTTAGTACTCCCTCCATTCCATAATATAGTGCGTCATCGGTTTTCGAGCTTGAACTTTGACCATGAATTTGACCAACTAGACCGATTGCGGCGGGAGGTATAGTTTTTGCTCCCGCCGCAATCGGTCTAGTTGGTCAAATTCATGGTCAAACTTAGATTTTGGGAAGCGCGGGCGCACTACATTATGGAACGGAGGGGGTATTACTTTCGGCAATGGATCAGCCACTATAATACCTTGAATTAAGAAAATATTTATACATATATTTACAACAACACCTGTGCTCCTATTGGAAAAATGGACGGGCGCAGCAACCCGCGCCTTTAATGATCTAGTTCATTCCTACGGGGCGAGTTGGGCCTCCACTCTCGGGCCGGCCTCGCAACAGAAATCAGATCAATTTTCGCCCACACAGTCTCGAGTCGTCGTCTCCTTTTCCAGTTTCGGGCCGCCACACCACACACACCCGTGCGACCTCACCCGAGACCGAGCATGCCTCCGCCGCCGCGGCCGCCCGTGACCGCGCCTGCCCCGGCAGCACCTTGCCCTATCCGGCTCGCGCCCGGCCGGCGCCGCCTCCCGGCCATCCCTCGCGCCGTCTCCATCGCGGCCTCCCACGCGCACGACGCCGCCTTCCTCCGCCGCGCCGCCGACGTGGCCGACCGCTCCGCGGGGCTCACCTGCCCGCACCCCAACTTCGGCTGCGTCATCGCCCGGACCGAGGCCGACGGCCCGGAGGCCCGCGTGGTCGGGGAGGGGTTCCTCTACGCGCAGGGCACGCGCTGCGCGGAGCTCCTCGCCGCCGAGGAGGCCGGCGAGCGCGCCCGCGGCGCCACCGCCTACCTCAACCTCGAGCCCGGCGACTGCTACGGGGACAGCACCGCCGTCTCCTCCCTCGTGCAGGTGCTCGGCTGAATCCCCCTTAAGTTTCTCTAAGAGGACCGCTGTATCTGAAACTTGTTATACAACCAAATGTGGATAGTAGTAGGATCGCTGACCAAAATTCTGATCTATCAATTGGTAGTGTCGATTTCGTGGGTATAATGAGGCGCATAATGCTGGATACTTGTTCTCCCTTATCTAAACCCCCTAAATTTCTGTGTACCTTGCAGTGTCTAAGTACTATTATTTTACTGAAGACGACAATATAAGGGTGTGCAAATTGGATCCCATTTTTGTTCGAAATAGGACTCTGGTTCCTTGAGAAAGCTATATATATATATATAATTCACTCAACCTTTTTATTGATAATTTGGTCATACACATTCAGATTGGCGCTGTATATTCATGTAAAAAGATTTCCTAACGCAGGGAGAAAACTAATGATTTTATCAGGCAGGAATCACAAGAGTTGTGGTAGGTCTTAGACATCCCTTGAAGCACTTGAGAGGGAAAGCGATTCAATCATTGCGAAGTGAAGGCATTCAGGTCGATGTTGTGGGGGAAGATCTCCAGAGCAAATTGTTCAAGGTGACTCTTGGCTTATGTGTTCATTCTCAATTACTAATTTTATTAGCTACAAGTTAAAGTAGCAGTAAGCACTTCGCGAGGGGCACCCTACCTTGTAGTGCTGTTGCACCATTTTCTCTAGAAACCATTTCTAGAAGTGGTTTAACAATTTAAAAGTGCAAATATTTATTTTCTGCAATATGAATGCTAAAGAAAAGCACACAACTGGACATTATGTTCCAGAAATATATTTTTTGTTTTACTGTGAGTAACCATTGGATCTAAATCACTATGCGACCGTGCTTTGTAGGATCATGCGTTGTACGGTTATAGTTTTGTGGTTGTGACAGTTGACACTAATGATAAAATGTTTTTATATTTTTAGATTATCTTTAACACAAACGTGAATCGCGTAGTGTCCACGTCTATTGATCTATCTGAGTTTAATCAGAAATTCAAGTTCATTAACTTCATTTATAACATATTGGAAAGAGTGAACACAAGGATTATATCTGAGATCGTGCATTGTTTGCAGCACATAGGAGACTGCTCCATGTCTTGAGCAATATGGACATGATGTGCATTATCGCAAGATAGAATGTAACGAAGATAACTAATTCACCAAAGTGTCTAACATTTCAAATATAATTACTAACAAATACTGAGCATCTCACTAAAGCTAAGAGCTCCTTGATGCCCTTTTAAGCTGTAGGGTCAGCATCCCTACTGAATGCAAATTACAATGTAGCATAATGATTTAATTTAATTTCATGGTTGTATGCTTATATTGTATTGGTAGTCGTGATTTAGGCAGCCTTTTAATCCCACCTCTCATGTATTCACTTCAGTTCTTTTGTTACGAGTTTGGAGCACCTACAAACCCCCCTTTTTTTTCTAATGTGTTTTCATGTTTAACCTAGTAAGCATCTCAGAAATATATGTTATCAGTTAGCTCTTTTAGTTTTCTGTGCATTAGGTACTGGTTACTTAGACTTAGTTTGGCATTGCAATAGATCATGGTTATCGTTCCCCACCAGCTTTTCAAATAAGAACATTACAATGCAGTAACCACAAAACATGAACTTAGCCGGCTTGCTAATATGTTTTAATGTGTTCACTGCAGGAAGCTCTTACTTCATGCCTCATCGTAAATGCTCCATTACTTTACCGAGCTGCCTTTCGTGTTCCATTCTCTGTTCTGAAGTATGCTATGACTGCAGATGGTGAGGCCTAGTTTTTTCCATTTGCTCTTTTTAGTTTGGTTAATTTGTTACATACTACAGCTTAGCATTAATATCCAACTTGTACCTTGCTTCACTTCCATTGGTGGAAATGATAGGCAAAATTGCAGCTAGTAGCGGGCACGCGTCTTGGGTAAGCGGCAGAGCATCCAGAGGCCGAGTATTTGAACTGCGTGGAAGAAGTGATGCTGTTATAGTTGGTGGAAATACAGTCCGCCGTGATGGTAATGAAGAAATAATGCATGTGTATTTCATATTGGTGTTCCTTCATAGGATTGAAAGGCTTTTAGTTGTGTTGTAGATCCTCGATTAACTGCAAGGCATGTGAAGGGGCATGTTCCAGTGCGCATTGTAATGTCACAAACTTGTAACCTTCCTGAAGAAGCAAATTTATGGAATGTTCATGAGGCCTATACAATAGTTGCAACACAAAGAGGTGCTCGGAGAGATTTCCAAAAGAAGCTTGCTATGAAGGGTGTTGAAGTAGTGGAATTTGACATGCTAAATCCTAGAGATGTCATGTCATATTGTTATGATCGTGGGTACCTTTCTGTATTATGGGAGTGCGGTGGGACCCTATCTGCTGCTGCTATATCTGCAAGAGTTATTCATAAGGTAGATACTTTTTATTTCACTATATGGTTGCCATGTGCATTTACGCATCTATTGAACATATTACGTAGTTATCCAGAATGTTTATTGGCTGCTTTTGTTTGTTCTAGTTCGTTGAGTAATATTTATTTGAGTTCTGGACCTGAAATCAAACCTGGCAATGTTAAGACACTGTTCCATTTACCATTGCAGTTAAAAAGTTGATAGAGTTATCTTGTGAATTGTTAGGTGAAACTGTACTCTTGTGTTGATTGCCACTACTAAATCTGAATGATATTTGTGACTATATCCTTTCCAAAAAGAAGTGGTGCCATGGATTTCATGTTATCTGTTGAATTAGTGAACAAGTTATGTTCACTGTCTTTGCAATTGTTATTTACTTCAGCTTAATGAGCTTCCGGTCTTCTAGAATAACAATGTTATAAGGATATTCTTATGACTTGGGTATGCAGATGCACCACATTTCAGCACTATGTAGACATGCTTAGTGACTTTTGAGAGGGACCACTCTTTGGACGTAAGTTCCGGGAGGGGACTCAGAGAATCATAGGGGTAGTCTATGTGCATTCACTTCCCTAAACATCTTATATCCACCATGCACCATGAACGTCTGTCAGTCCCCATATGTGCATTAAATGGTTTCACTTTATTAGATTTGCTCTTTTTCTTTTTGCCTCTGACTCTGTGTGCATGTTATAGGCCATATACGGTTGAGCTCTGCTTACAGCTGCACATTGGTGATTTTTTTGTTTTTCCAACAGGTTTATGCATTCTGTGCTCCAAAAATAATCGGTGGAGTAACTGCTCCAACACCAGTAGGTGACCTAGGGATGAATCAAATGACTCAGGCGATTGATTTAATTGATGTTTCATATGAGCAGGTTAATTCCTTATGTTCCACTTCAAGTTCTCATGTGTTCTCCATCAATTATATCATTAGTTGCTATATTACACTTTTATTACAGCATGTGTCATGCTTTTCATGCTGCTATATTTCTGTAGAATTCAATAGTCCCCTACTGGCTACCATTTCATCCAGCTTTGGATAAAAGTTCCTACAAGTCTTATCTTATAACTGAACCATCGGAGTAACTGTTGGTAAATGTGTATTGTTTTGTTGTAGTAATGCCATCTGCATGTGTCCCTCTTAGTTTCATGGCAGTATATTATATATTTCCTTACAATCTTGCAGATTGACCGTGACATGCTTATGAGTGGATTCATCCAACCTATTCCTGACCTATCACCTGTAATACCATCTGCGGATGAAATACCTTCAGATGATCCAGAAATATCTCCATATGAAACAAATATTATATCCTTTTACAAGACTTGGGATACCTTTGGGGCTTTCTCAAACTTTTCTCCTCATCCGATTGACATGCCCGATGAAAAAGGAGATTGTTTGACATGGCCAACAGTGGAGCACTATTACCAGGTTTCTCTTTCCTGATGTTTATTAGTTCTACTTTGTGTCATTCTCTGTGCTTTGGAAATGAATTCTGGATCATGACGCAATATAACATTTTGTAAACCTGCAACATCTGCAAACGTTGCATTAGCATGATAACTGCACCTACAAACTCGCCAGTGAGCCCAAAAGTTTTTGCAGGCACATAAGTTTGTTGGTGTTGAGAATCCTCAAGCAAGCGACATTGTGCAAGAAATAAAGCAGGCAAGGAGCCCCGAAGAAGCTGCTAGAATAGGAAGGACCCGGCAAAGAGAATTCCCTGATTTGGTATGTCTGAATATTCTGCTTTAACATTTTCTGAACAGTGACCATTTGCATACTCTTGATTGGTCATGTAAACCAAACTAGTTCTGTCACTCCTTTTAATTGATGATTTCTTTTCCTGTCAGGTACGGCCAGACTGGGAGTCAATGAAAATTGATGTGATGTACAGAGCTCTGAAATGCAAGTTTTCAACTTACGCCCACCTGACCGAGATGCTGCTGTCCACGGCTGGCTCTGTCCTCGTCGAGGCCTCACCCCATGACTTGTTCTGGGGCGGTGGGCGCGAGGGCGAGGGCCTGAATTACCTGGGTAGACTGCTGATCCAGCTGAGATCAGAAATTCTGGGAACTGTTCGAACGAGCGTTGAGGCTCGAGGACAGGAGGTGTGAGGTCCGCATGGTCTTGATTGTGTTACATTTTGTTCCGGTGGACGAGACACCTTGTCAAACCACGGCGTTGCGTTCCTGTTTAGAGGAGAGATGATCTTGTATGACTAATACTACCTGATATGCTCCAGTTTAGAGTGTAAGGGGGTTCAGATGCACAAGTGATGCTCTTTCAACATGCAGAGCCTTGCTCAAATAACAGTTTTTTGTTGACCATTTGAGGTAACGAATGATGGATCCCAAAAAAGGAACATCCATCCACGGTGCTAATACGTGGAAAAGTGTTGCTAATCTTAGTCGACTGAGACTTGGTTATGTCTTAGTTGATGCTATATCCGTGAGATCTTGCCTGGAGATTCGTGCAAAACTTTATTTTTAGCTTTTTTTTCATTTTTATACGTTATGCCACTTGATTAGCCACACCCAATGCATTAACATAGGTTCTGTGTAATCAAAGGATAACTGCTGAAGCAGCACCAGCACAACCCAGAAACAAGCAGAGCTAACAGCCAAGAGCATAATACAAGCAAGCCTTTCCCTGCCATGTACCTTTCCTGTCTATTGACATTTTCAAGAGCGGACTGAGTAGTCCACTATGGTGTGACTGATCATGCGGCATTAGTCACTCATCCACAATGACAACCCGTGATTCAGCATTGAAATCTCAACAAAGATTTGAGTAGCGAAGTCACTTCGTCCACAGTGACAGCCACATATTTTCTTCAACTTTTGTCCTGAGATTCAAGAACACCGTGCTGTTCTGTTTCCATATTTTGTATTACTGGTCTCTAAATAATTTCACAATGTGCACGCACGGCATGTGAAACTCACAGATAATATCTCGTTATCTCATCGTAGATTTCTAGTAAGCATATGCCAAGATCAAGTATTCAAGTGCCTCCCTCCAAAAAGAGAGTATTCAAGTGCCATATAAATATCCTATGCAGTTCCTACCTACTTACAATGCTGGTAGCCCTCCCTGATCAGCAGTCAAACCTGACCAAAGACTTCAGTTTTGAGCAGCGGCAGCGGCGGCCGGCTGCTGGTCCTCCCTGACCTTGCTGACGCGGCTGAGCACTGTCGCCGGGAGTGGCGGCGACACGATCTGATACTCGTGCATTACCCAGCCGGTGGTGTCCACGGCGGCGCCAGCGTTCTCCCCTTCTCCCGCGTCGCGTTCATAGGTGAGCTCGGAGCGCCTGTACTGTATGTCCAGCTCGCCGCCGCCGGGGTGCACCAGGGTGACAGTCTCGACCGAGGCCTTCTTGCCGTGCCACCGGCCGCCGGCGCCGCCCTTGATGCCGCGCTCGCGGCTCTCCGGCGCGTCGTCGGCGGTCTGCAGGAAGAAGGCGTGGTGGCTGCCGTCGTGGCCGTGCTTCGCGAACAGGTCGGCCGGCGGGAGGCTGGCCGGGTCGTCGTCGATGATGGCGTGGGCGAAGGGCGGGTCGCGGACGCCGACCGCGCGCGGGAGGAGGTAGTGGGCGACAAGGTCGGCGTCGGTCGGGTCGAACTTGAACGCCGGCGCCGTCTGGAAGCCGAACCTGGACGCCTCCATCCCCGCGCGTCTGGATCTGGTTGGAGGAGGAGTCACGCGCGTGCTCGTCGGCGATGCCCGGAAGGGCGGGCCTAGCGGGATCGATGCCTTCGCCGCCGACGAGCGGAGGGGGGGGGGGGGGGGGGGGGGGGGGGGGTCGATTTGGATTCTGAGTCGCCGGCGTGGGAGAAGTGGAGGAACAGAAACTAACCTGACACTGCCTTTTATTGTAGAGAAACCGCAGAATAAAACTGAGCAATAAACAGAGAACGATCAGAAACAGATAAGAACTAATTTTTATTTCCTAATAAAAATTAGTTCTTATCTGTTTCTGATCGTTCTCTGTTTATTGCTCAGTTGGAAATAAAAATTAGTTCTTATCTGTTTCTGATCGTTCTCTGTTTATTGCTCAGTTTTATTCTGCGGTTTCCTAATAAAAATAAAAAGGGAAACAGATAAGAACTGTGATAAGAAAAAAACAGACAAGGAGTCTTCTAGAGAGACCAGGGTTGGACAGCTGTCCTACAAGCTTTGCAAGAAGAACCCTAGAGAAAATATTATTACATTTGAGTGCTTAGGGGTCTCTATGCAAACCCGAACCATCAACCGTCCAACCACCGGTGAGGCCGTGACACTCGCCGGAAGAGGAGGTCGGTCTTGAACACCCCTAGAACTAGGCCAACACTATATCCAGCAAGGAGTTGAGAGTCGATGAACAAAGGGGCACCTGTGCATGTGGCACATCAGCCGTGGGGATTGTCCTTGCATTGAGTAAGATCCTGACCCACTAGTCCCGCCGCCGATGTCGCGAGAGAGCGCTATATTCTCTATTGACGAACCTCTAATCTTGCTCCATGATCACCATCTTCTCCATGTTGTTGACGCCGCCCGTGCAGAGCCCGTCACAAACAACAAACTAAAGATCGTCGTCTTGAGCGAACGACAAGCAAACAAGATGATCAACTCTTTGACACAACTATGGCGAGGGAGAGGCCGAGAGATCACCTTATTCGGCTCGGTGCCATCCTCATCGCACATGTGCCATCGGACAAAGACCTAATCCTATCTCTATGTTTAGACCATGAGAGAAATGGTAGCTTATGCGGGAAGGGAGGGGGGGGGGGGGGGTACCTGATGCGGAGCATCCCATGAACACCACCATAAATCCATCATCAACCCAGAAGCTCCAAGTGGACCTATGACCAGGATCCCTGCATGTGCCGTTGAAACCGAGGTGACTTCCTTCCTATACAATCTACCTACACTTGCACATGGGACATGGGTCCTATCTCATGAAGGAATGCTATGTACGATTAGTTGGGATGGAATCAAGCATGGAGAGGCGAGGAATGGAGGCCAAGCTATGACTAAGATGAAGGCGCTCGAAGAGGCAACAAGCCTACCAAGAGGCTATCTTCAGCCATCTGCACAGGTCGGACACTCTGGCCCAATGGCCGACCCTATGCCCAACTTGCACAATGCTCTCTAGACCCCTGCCGGATACTCCAACCTCATCATCTGATCCGACACCCAACTGGTCGGACAGTCCAAGAGAACATCCTACTGGATGTCCGACTTGCACAAGGAATTCTGGACAGTGTCGGATATTTCGTTGGACATTATATCGGAATGTACGGCATATCAGGATTTTTCGACTCCTACCGGAACATCCGACCTGCGTGCGCACAATGTGAAGGGCCACAAGCTGTATATCCAATGCATAGATTATATATTCCGCACCTCTCCTCAATTTTAGAGTTAGCAAAGCATTTAGTCAAAACTTAAGAGAGTTTTACTCATCTACCCCCTCCCTTGGAGATCAAGATCTCATACGGGAGAAGAATCCATTGGGTTTCAAGGCCTCTTGCAAGATAAGAACACCGAATTACATGACCTCCATATCATTTGGATTGGGGAAGATTTATCTCTCAAGACCTCCACTTCCTCTTGGATTTGGAGAAAAACTTTGCCCTAGCTACTTTTCCTTTGTCGTTGATGAATGCTTGAGATGTATCCCTTTGTTCCTGTGATTTCAGTATTCTTGGTGTGGATCTTGTCTCTAGTAGTTTCCTCTTGTGGTTTCTCCTTTGTGTTCTTTGTGTACATCGTGTTTTCCCCCAAATCCACCTTCAACCGTAAAGATCGGGCCACCTACACAGGTTGCCGCATATTAGTACTGCTCCACTAGTGTTCACAAAGGGGGAGATGCCGTCGTCTCTCTACGGCTTTTCTCTCAAGAAGGGAAGAGAGTGTGTTGTCTGAGAATCCTTGCTTTAGCTACTACCCGTTGATCGGACATTTGGGTGATGTTTCTTTGTGCGAGCCTTATTCTTTTTCTTGCGTTGACCGACTCATAGCATCCACTTCTAATTTATGGGGCGATCCAATTTTGGATAATGATTTTTGTATCAAATTTTAGGAAATATATGTTGTTGGATGGGTGTATGCCTTATATGTTGTACATCCAGAATTAGTCGAGTCACTTTCATGAAAGATTGTTAACTGGAGGATGAATGCTTGTGCATGTTGCATTATACTTTAATCGAATGTGTGTTAACTCGAGGATGAATGCTAAAAGTTGTCACACACTGTAATTTGATCAGCTCCCACTTGACTCACCCAGACGCACCTCAAGCAATTGAATTTTGCCACGGCTCACGTTTGCACGAGCAATTGAAATTGGGCATGCCCCACAGTCCCAATCAATTGAAAGTTGTCACGGCTCATGTTTGCATGAGCAATTGAAATTGGGCATGCCCCACAGTGCCCGATCGATTGAAAGTTGTCACGGCTCATGTTTGCATGAGCAATTGAAATTGGGCATATGTCCCACAGTGCCCGATCAATTGAAAGTTGTCATGGCCACGGTTAATGGACCGCAAATTACCTTCAGCGACGGAGTTTTGATGCCTTGGCAGTGTGAACTTTGTTTGAAACACTTTCAATTTTGTGTGTGTGCAAATAGGTCTTCACGTAGAGTTTGAGATCCAGCGGCGGTGCGCCTTTAACTCGTTTCAGTGTTTTTAGTCGTTGCTAGGTGGTCTATGAATCTGAATGTAATTATTTCTGATGTTCATTGTACCGCCATGAATGAAGATAAATAGATCAAAAGTTTTCTCGTAAGAAAAAGTTCAAACACGTGGATAGTTGTTCTCAGCTGTTGTTGTCAAAGAAAAAAAAGGTTATGCTCAGTTTACTGATTAACAATGAGTACAGGGGAAATACAAATGCATACACAGTAGAGAAAAATCACAGGAGTACTTGATTTAACCGGAAACAAGTGGAAAATGTCACTGCAACTTGTATGATCCGTATATATCAAAACCGTGCATTGACAGGAACTTAATCCATATATAGTAGGGGTAGCACGACACATACAGACTGTGTTAACAATAGATGATAGATCCATGCATCATCTTCTTCCTAGTGATCGATTCGCTGTGTTAACAATATATACCACTAGTAGTCTTTGGTAGGGGGTGTTGGCCGCCGGACGCTCAGGCCGAAGATGAATCCAATGGACAAGGCATTGATTACCTTGCAGATCCCCTGCACGCCGTCGGCTGGACTGCCCTGCGATGGATCAAGGAGATTGATAATTAGGTCAACCCACGGGACGGGATCGGATCGGATGCGATCGAGGATGCTCACTCCCGATCGAGGCTTTAGGTTAAATTTGGACTAAGACCGAACTAAAAGCCGCAACACATTATTTTTGGATCGGAGGGAGTGGAGAAGAAGGAAGCTTCGACGGACCTCGGCGGTGGAGAAGGGGCGAGGAGCTGCTGGCCGCGGCGCGCGGCCGCCGGCGAATACGCTGCTCGACTTCAATATATAATAGTTTTCGACGAGTAGCTATCGGAATATTGCTGCTGGAGACCGATAGTACGTGTGCAGGTCTTCTTTCTCTCTGTTAGCAAAAAAAAAAAAAAGGTCTTCTTTCTCTCTCAATATAACTCCCGTTTTCCTAATCGACACTGCGATCAGATTATGCCTAGAGGGCGGTTCTCAATAAAAAATAAATTCGACTAGGACTTGTCTCTTGATCCAACTCAACTCGACTCGGACTTGGACTTCTTTAAAGAGTGTTTTTTTAACCTTTGTTTTAATAGTTTTAGATGGACTTTTTTTTTTGAACACAGTATAGACGCAAGCGCTCATATACATGCGCATACACTCACCCCTATGAACGCACACACGCACACCCTACCCCTATGAGCACCTCCGAGAGACTGAGCCGGCATATCATCTTGAAATTTACGAAGTCACCGTAGGCACCCCGTCGTCGACGGAAACGTCTCCTCCCACTGAATGCGCATCGCCGGAAATCCTGAAATAATTCCAGGAATAAATGCGAGCACCAGGATTTGAACCCTGGTGGGCTGGGGATACCACAGTCCCTCTAACCATCCAACCACAGGTTGGTTCGCAGTTTTAGATGATGGACTTGGATGTCCATGCCTCGTGTTTTCTCTACTAAATGACCCCTTGGCAAACTTAATCTGCTTATTGGATTTTTTTTCAAAACTAGCACGTTGTTTATAGCAATTTCGAAAACTAGCAGTGCTAACACGTTATTTGCAAAACTAGCATCCCGTCGGCCAGCCGTTGGCCGAAGAGGGCCTTTTCGGCCGGCCGAAGACCGAAGAGGCCTCTTCGGTTACGCGTAGGCCGAAGAGTGTGTGAGCTGGGCCGAAGACCTTTTCGGCTAACCAGCGGCCGAAGAGCCTTGGATAAGGCCCGACCGGGTTTCTTCTTCCTCTCGCTGTTCTTGCTCTCTCTCTCTCTCTCTCTCTCTCTTTCTCGTTCCTCTCTGTACGTCGCCCCCCCTCACTGATCTCTTCGTTTCTCCACCTATTTTCGAATCCAAACCACAGAAACGGTAGATTGTAGCCATCTCCACCGGCCTACGGTCATTTTTTTCCTATGGGATAGTTATTTGTGCGTACAAGTGAGTTGGAGTCATGGTGGGGTGAGGAGGAGGAGAAGCCATGGTGGGCTGAGGAGGAGGAGGCGGTTTGGCTGGTGAGGAGGAGGTGCAGCTTCGTGCCGCCGAGGGGGTGGCGTTGGTGTTGTCCGTTGGTGCAAGTTCTCCGTGAGGTGGCCACACGCGTCGAAGGTATAATCACGCGTCACATTTTTTTAGTGTTAATTGGTTTGTGCTGGCATTTTAGCGGTTAGTTAGTGTAGCGGGTAATAATTTTGTTCGTTGTGATTAATGAGATGGAAGTGTCTGACATGTTAAAATGTCTGAATCAGTAAATTTGATTGTTTACTATGGCCCTGGCAATGTTCGATATAATGAGTTGGGGGTTGATCTTAGCGAGTATAAAAAATGTGTCATGACACTTCCAGACCCGGACAGACTGGACATTAGACAGTTGAAGTACTGGTTGACAACTAGTTTTGGGCTGGATCCTAGGGTATATTCCATCAGTATTCATGCATTGTGGACCAAATCGTGTAAAAATGTCAAGTGGGAGTTGATGCTGATAGATAGGAGCCAGCAGTGGTTGACCCTGTTAAGGCGTTGCAGAGACCGAAAAATCCACCCATATGCCCTAGTGCAACCTGTGGCGAAGGAGGAGAATACCGGACAACTAGAGGGGGGGGGGGGGTATGAACCCGGGCAGGGCAGGCAAGTGGCTAACGAGATTTATTTATCCGGGTCACAGCCAATGGATGTGGATGCTAGCCAACTCGAGGAAGAGCCAGATTACGAGCCACACAATTTGTGTGGTAACGATACTGGGCAGAGTAGTCGGTCGCTAATATTAGCTGGTTCTGGTTTTGCTGATGGGGATGAGGAAGGGGAGGAAATGCAGAGGGTGATGGAGGAAGAGGACGAGGATGGACTGGCTGAGGATCTGGATTCTGAAAATTCCGAGGATGAAGTGGAGGTACCGATTCCTGCCGCATGGGATCAGGACCTATCGACCGGTCTCACGGTCAACGATGGCCATGAGACTCCATGGCAGTATCATCTGAACCAAGTCAAGATAGGTTCTATGTATGATACAAAGAATAAATTGAAATATGCGGTGGTAAAGTGGGCTATGTCCACGCAGAGGGTTTTCCGGACACACATATCAAATCGAACAAACTATACCGTGAAATGTGTTGAAACAAGTTGTCCCGGGAAGGTGCACGGGCACGTGCCGAAGTATAACATCCACTGGGTTGTCACCGATGTTGTTCCACATATTTGTGTAAGGAAAAACCTTTTGGTGAATCATCCGAACCTGTCTTCAACTCTCATTGCGCAACTCATGTATACTGAGATAGTGCAGAAGAAAGACATGGAAGCAAAACACATCCAGACAGCAGTGAAGGTCAGGTGGAATTATGTCATTCCTTATGGGAAGGCTTGGAGGGCTAAGCAGAAGGCTATGGAGGAAAGGTTTGGGACGTTCTTCGACTCATATGATAATGTTGTGCGGCTCCTTCAAGTATTGAAGGAGAGGAATCCCGGCACTTATGTTAACGTACAACACACAAGATTGGCGAGTATACCAGATTTTAAGGTGTTGAAGAGAGTATTCTTTTCTTTTGCTATTTGCATCGAATCTGTCCGGCATTGTCCTCCTGTGATGTTTGTGGATGGCACATTCCTGACTGGTCAGTACAGAGGGCAAATCCTTACTGCTATTGGTGTTGACGGGAACAATCGAATCATCCCACTTGCTATGGCATTCGTGGAGGGTGAGAACTTTCCAAGCTGGATATGGTTCTTGAGGCAAGTGAAAATTGCCATCGTGAAGGACCGACCGAACGTGTGTGTCATTCATGACAGACATGCTGGTATATTGAAGGCCGTGAAGACACTGAGGGATCCAACTGAGAACGAATCAACACCATGGAAGGACCTACAGAGCCGGTGGTGCATGCGCCATCTTGGGGCAAATTTTTTCTCACAGTTCAAGAACAAGCGGTTGATGAACTTGTTCAAAAAATTATGCAAGCAGAACCAGCCACGCAAATACAATTTTATTTGGTCAAAACTAGATGAGTTTACTAAGAAGCAGGTTAAAGCCAGACAGAAAATGGAACAAGATCAGGTTAAATTAGCAATAATCATCGCGGAGCTAGAGCAGCCTGTAGCTCTTTGTGACTTGCCAGCAATTGACCCTCCTGGCACTAAGAGGCCGAATGGCAGGGCAATAAAGAATTTTACTCAGTGGATAGAGAAAGAGCCTCCCGTGAATTGGTCTTTCCTGCATGACACCCATGGAGCTAGGTATGGCCACATGACAACCAACCTTGCTGAGGTGTATAACTTTGTACTTAGAGGGAATAGAGCATTGCCACTCACAGCTATTGTCGTGGCTATATTCCATGGCACTTTGAGATATTTCAGAGAAAGGCACGAGTTAGCAAAGAAGCATATTGCAGATCATCCGAAGACACCTTATTGTAGCCGTGTCATGGAGTACATGGCAAAGAAGATAGAGAAAGCAAAGAAACACACTGTCAGACTCATAGGTAATCAGGAAAGGAGGTATGAGGTTCAGCTACCTACCGATGGTTTTGGTACGTCAAATGAGGTGAAGACGCATGAGGTAAAAATTGGAACGGAATTTTATCCAACGTGTGAGTGTACATGCAACAAACCGAAGTTGTTGCACCTTCCTTGCTCACATGTGTTGGCTGCGTGCGGCCAGATTCAGTTGGATGCCATCTCCTTCGTGTCCCCATACTATTTGAAAGAGTCAGTACTCAACACATGGACCGGTGAGATGACAGGGTTTAGAGTCGTCGGCAATTTCAACAAGGTAAACGATGATGAGAGAGTATACATCCCGGATCCCGATCTTCGGCGAACCAGTAGGGGTAGACGTAAGGTCCGTCGCATCCGTAATGATATGGACCAATCTGAAGCTGGTGGAGCAACCAGACAATGTTTGCTATGCGCGAATTATGGGCATAGGATGAAATATTGTCCCGACCTTAACAAAGACGGTGCGTCCACATCGACGAGTGCGACAACAGGAGCATGAGGCGGACGTGGTCGAGGCAGTCGAGGCCGAAGGGGACGACGAGGAAGAAATAACTCAGAAGCTATATAATGAGTCAGACTATGTTTTAATTTGTAATATGTCGGACTATGTTTTAATTTGTAATATGTCGGACTATGTTTTAATTTGTAATATGTCGAACTATGTTTTAATTTGTAATATGTCGGACTATATTTTATTTTGTAATATGTCGGACTATGTTTTATTTTCTAATATGTCGAACTATGTTTTAATTTCAGATATGTCTTCGTATGCGTTGCTTAAAGATACGATCGATAAAAAACATAGGGCCGCACTTATGCAAGCGGGCAAGAACTTAGATGTGTTGGTCCCTCGCACCCCAAAGTCTAACTGGATGATACACCCTGAATGGGTTGATAGGTATGTTTGCATATAATGTTTTAATTCGTAATTTGTAATATTTGATGCCCGCTAACTGTTTGCTGTACATTCTCTTTATTTTGTAGGTTAATATGGACTGGACTGCTACCCTTGGCACGACTGGTTGAGGATACATTGGATGAGTGGGTTGATCATCCGGAGTTGGATGAAGCTGGTGGGTTGATCAATGAGTGGGTTGATCATCCGGTGGAGGAGATGGCTCTTCATAGGGTGATGAGACAGTTCGGTCGATGTCAAGAGGATGAAATTCCAGTTATTCCACACATACCGGCACACGTGCACAAGTAAGTAATTCTAATTTAGTTGTCAACACTGCTTTCAGAATTTTGCTTACCACGTTACCCGGATGTCAATGTCAGGTTGAGCCGCGTAGGAGGGAACAAGTTCATGGATTTCTGGCTTCAGAACATTGGCCCTTATGTTCTATAATGGACGACCGCGTCAACACATATCTGGGATGAGGTTCGACCCTTTGACTGGGACAAGTTCGGGTTGTATCTGCAGCGTTATAGGCATTCAACGAGGATCTACTTGGTTTTTCTTTTAAGCAGTGTACGTTCGCAATTCAATTTGACATGTGCTTGACTACTACAATAAGCAACCAGCCGCATCCGTTCACGCATGTCGTGCAGTCACCGATGCTTAGTGGTGATGGTTCGTTCTTAGACGGCTACGGCGATGACGATGACCAAGCTGCAAACACGTATGACTTCTCTCAGCCGCTGTATCATACTCCACCACCACCACCGACGCAGGAGACATAGACCGTGACAGGCGAGGTTATGTACGGTCGTGGTTTTCGTGACCCTCGCCCACCGCGTCAGCGCTTATCACCTTCCGGTCCTCGTCAGAGGAAGGCCCAGACTCGTCGCCGTCCCCAGCAGTGATATGATTATATATGTATGAGACATCCATGTTAGTTTCAGACTATTATCATGTGTGAGGACTTATCTATGTATCAGACATCCTTCATGTATGTGTTACTATCTATGTATGAGTCATTATCTATGTAAGAGACTGATTTGTTTTCAAGACACTTGTCTACTTCATATTAGTAGTACATCTGAATTAAACGGTACGACTCAACTAAACGGTACGAGATACATTTTCAAAGAGACTACAACAGATAATTAAGATAGAAGTACATCTGAATTAAACGGTACGACTTAACTACAAAAATACATCCCACAAACTACATGAAGTCATCGTCGTCATCCTCCGTTGATGCAGCACTCTTACCCTTGGACGATGCGGTAGTCTTGGACTTCGACGATGTGGGTCTCTTGGCCTTGGTGCTGGGCATGAAGTCATCGTCGTCATCCTCCGTTGATGCAGCACTCTTCCCCTTCAACGGTGCGGTAGTCTTGGACTTCAACGATGTGGGTCTCTTGGCCTTGGTGCTCGGCATGAAGTCATCGTCGTCATCCTCCGTTGATGCAGCACTCTTGCCCTTCGACGGTGCGGTACTCTTGGACTTCGATGATGTGGGTATCTTGGGCTTGGTGCTCGGCATGAAAAGATCGTCTTCGTCCTCACTGTCTTGGCTCCATAACCAACTATCTTCTACTGCAGCCCTTTGAAAAGCTTCACTCTTATATTGTACTTTTTCCCACCTACCATGCAACCTGAGAAGTTCTTTCCGTATCTCCTCAAAGGTCCTTGAAGGCCACCCGCTCCTACTTAACTGGTGAGCCAACTCATTCATGAAGATGTCACTACCGAGGAGTTCGTCCCATGGAACTATCCTGTTGTCTATCTTGAAATTGGCGGCTAAACTAAGAAGAGTTTTGGACATACCAGGGTGAAAACAACTACGATCGAAAGGATAACCGGCATCTTCAGGAGACTACACTTGCCTGCTCACCCACCTTAGTGCGGAGGGGTTTTTATAGGTTCAGAAGAGAAGATGGCGGGAAAGAATGGCGGAAGAGAAGATGGCGGGAAAGAATGGCGGGAGATAAAGGCGGGAAAGAAAATGGCGGGAGAGAATGGCGGGAAAGAAAATGGCGGGAAAGAAGGGCGGGAAAGAAAATGGCGGGAAGGAAAATGGCGGGATAGTAGGGCGGGAAAGAAAATGACGAGATAGAATGTCGGGAAATGGTTGCGGGAAAGTACAAAGTTGGAATGTGAAAGAGGGGGAATGGTTGTGCAGGAATTATAATGCATTTAAGTGGAAAAAATAACACTTCGGTCTTGTGTAAGCCGAAGAGTACTCCCATGCAACTTCGGTCAGGCTCTGACGTAAAGAGGATGAACTCTTCGGCCAACGAAAGACAGAAAAGGACTCTTCGGCCATCTGCTGGCCGAAGACAGGTCTTCGGCCCAGCACCGCAGGTCTTCGGCCAACGCCTGACCGAAAACACACTCTTCGGCCAACACCTGACCGAAGACTTCCTTTTCGGCCAACGAACGACCGACGGGGTGCTAGTTTTGCAAAAAAACGTGTTAGCACTGCTAGTTTTCAAAATTGCTATAAAAAACGTGCCAGTTTAAAAAAAAATCTTGCTTACTGACCCACCAAAAAAATTATTTCAGAATCTGACCCAGGCATACAGGGCATGTTTGGTTGCTCGCATTAGGTCTAACCAGACCCGCGTGAAAAAAAAACTGGGCTGATTGATTACCTGTGTACACAATGGGGCCTGCATCACACGAAGTTTAAAGCACCTCCGAGCCAGGCCCGAGAGCTACGTCTGAATCGGCAGTTTCTCCAGAGCCAGGCCCGGCGATGGACGTGGGCGGCGGGGGCTGCACGTAGGAGCCACACTCGAGAAGCCGTGTTGCTTCCCAAAGCGCCGACAATTATTACCCTCACCTTCCCTCACCGCTCTGTCTCCCATCTCCCCTCTCCCCACTCTCATCGACGGCGGCGGCGGCGTTCAATAGCTCGGAGAAGAGCAAGTCGACCTCCTTCCCCTTCACCGGCATCCGCAACAGCCGTTCGACAATGGCGGTAAGCTCTTTTCCCCCTTCTCAAGTACTATTTCGCATTCGATCCACGTTTAGGTTCGATCCGCGTCAGGGGAATAGGGAACTGGGATAAATAACATCATAATGAGTCTATATTACCGATGGATTTGAGGTTCTCGATCCGGATTGTGTACAAGAGAAATGGGGATTGGGGTTTAATCTTACACAGTAGTCTCAGATCTTAGCCATGGCGACCCTAGAGGCGGTTGGAGCGGTGGGTGACGTTGGCCTTGTTCTTGTCTTGTACCTGCACCACCGTCTCTTCTTCCTCGCTGGAGTCCAACTCGAGTGGCATGCTTCGGTGTACTGGCTCCGGCGCCGTTACAAGCATGGCCACCACATCTTCTTCTTCCACATCCATGGCCGCCGTTTCTTGTTCCTCCTCCAGCACCCCATAGTCCTTGTGGTGAAGCACACTACGACATGATGGCCATGAGGACGCCAGTACTCTCCGTACTTGGCCCACTTTGCCCTCTGTCGAGCGTCGTCGGAGTCAGCCTGATTCATGGCCCAACATAGTATGTCGATTGACATAACGCCCTTCGCTGGGTCAGGAATCAACGTCTTCAACTCCTCCAGCGTCGCCTTCTTCACCATAACGTCTGACTCTTTGTGACGGTCTTCCATGTTGCTGAAGTTTGAGCATACTTTCATGGTGTTCTCGAAGTTGGTGCAGTCACCGAGCGAGCATCCTAGGAAGAAAGCCCTCCATCCAATGCCCCAAGGGAAGGGGTTGGGGATGGGGTTGGAGTTGCTGTTGGGGTTGGGGTTCGAGTTGCTATTGGAGTTCATGGCGATGGGTAGGAGGAAGAGTGAGAGACAGAGAGGATTGGGTAAGTGGTGGTGGGTAAGTGGTGACCGTGAGGCTGGGTAAATAAAGGGGCGCTGGACGATAGGTTTTAATGGCGACCAACCCTTGAACTTTGTGCTCTTCATACTGCAGATCGACACTGAGAACAAGGGCAAGGAGGTGGTGCTTCCAAAAGAGCAGGACAAGGGCAAGGAGGTGGTGCCGCCCTCAGAGGTGACGCCTGTCCAACTGTCGTCCACAGATGAGGACGTGCCAGAGGAGCCACCCAACGGCAAGCACCAGAACTACGACCACTACCATGAGGAGGGTGGGCCAACTCACTTCTACAAGGTGATCATGGCTCCGCAGCTGGAGGCCATACCAATGCCCGTCGATTTCACGAAGCACTTACCGTCCGTGTCATAGGAGTTCAAGCTCAAGACGAACACCGACTGCTCATGGAGGGTCACTGTCCGGCTGTTGAACGACAGGGTCACCCTCGATCAGGGTTGGTCCACCTTCTCCGCCGTCCATCAGATCAAGATCGGCTACATGGCGACCTTCAAGTTGCTGAACCCCGACACGCTCAAGGTCATCGTCTTCAATGACGACAGCATTGAAGTGGTGACCATGTGCGGGAGGCACGACGACACCTTCGCCATGAATGTCTAGGACATCCCTCTATGCTCCAGCTGCTCTAGTTTAATATCGTGCTGCATTCCTTTTGAACTGATTTGTTTAAGTGTGGCACTTAAACTGATTGCTACTATCTTGAGCTGATTTGTTTATGTTGTGTGTGTTATTCTTGACGCCGATGTGTGCTGGTAACCTCACCACCGGCCGAAGAGGTTACTAGACAACAAGCGTTGCATGCAACCAAACACCTTGCCTTGTGTTTGCGTGTACACAAGCGGGCAATCAAACACCATCCCTTTCGTTACACCCCATGCGGCTAAGAGGGAATGCAGGTAACGAAACTAGGTGCAGATGTTAGTTTTCTGCCTATTTTTTCTCATCCAGGCCTTGTTGAGCCAGGCTCCACTGACCAGTCTCGCACGGAACGGATGCCAAACATGCCCATACATATACGCTAATTCTTCTTGCGGTTATAATACATGTAGTGACGTCATGGGCACTGGCGCGGTACAACTCGAGCTGGTAGCTCTGTCTACATGGCCAGAAGCCCAGAAAAGTTAATAGTATCATCAAATTAACTAGTGCTAGTCCATTATTGAGAAGTCTTGCAGCCATGGCCCCGACTGCAAACCCACCTGCTCAGATGGCTTGTGAGAAGGGGATGAGAAACTGGGAAGTACATGGATGAACCCGGGTACATATGAACCCATTTTAAAAACACATTTCTAAATGCTATTTTTTTGAAAAAGGTTGCACGGTTACGTCTCCATGTTCTATGTGTTAGAGGAGATAGAGAGAGATTGGTGTGGTGGAATTGAAGTTTATTGTTTGAGCCTCGTGGGCATATATATAGGAGTACATGATCAATTTGGGGTACAAGACAAGCCAGAATACTTCCTAGTAAATTCTATGTTTCTAATCTAATCACGATACTCAACTGTTGGGGAACGTTGCATGGGAAACAAAAATTTTCCTACGCACACATAAGATCTATCCATGGTGATGAGCATCTACGAGAGGGAGAGTGAATCTACATACCCTTGTAGATCGCTAAGCGGAAGCGTTAATAAACGCGGTTGATGTAGTCGAACGTCTTCGCGATCCAAATCGCCGAGCGTCCCGCGATCCAATCACGATCCTTCCGATCTAGTGCCGAACGGACGGCACCTCCGCGTTCAACACACGTACGGCTTGATGACGCCTTCACCTCCTCGATCCAGCGAGCGATGGTGAAGTAGTGGTTGAGTTCCAGCAGCACGACGGCGTGGTGATGGTGGTGAGGAACAATCTCTGCAGGGCTTCGCCAAGCGCTACGGAGATTATGACGGAGGAACTAGAGGGCTAGGGTTGCCGGCACACGGCTTGGGAAATCCTGATGTGTCCCGTGTGCTAGCCCTGCCCCTCTATTTATATGTTGAGCCTTGGGGTCTAAACTTGGAGTAAAAGCCTTCTCCGGGTCGGTTTTGCCCGCACAAGGTCGGTTTGGCCCGCAGGGAAAGAGTCCAACTCGGATCCCTGCCGAACCGTGCACAGCCGCGCACAAGCGGTAGTACCGCTTCACACAAGCGGTAGTACCGCTTGGGCGGTAGTACCGCTTGGGCGGTAGTACCGCTTCACACAAGCGGTAGTACCGCTCCGGCGGTAGTACCGCTTCATCAAGCGGTAGTACCGCTTACGCGGCAGCAAAACTACTTTTGCACTTTCCAATACCTTGTGGGCTTTATCCCTTTGGCTCATATAAAGTGTTGCTGCACCCGAACACTTCGGTAAACATCCGGAACCCCCTTCCGGTGAACTCCGGAACCCTTCCAGAGATCAAAACACTATTATCACATATATCAATCTTTACCTCCGGACTATTCCGGAGATCCTCGTCATGTCCGGGATCTTATCCGAGACTCCGAACAACTTTCGGTCACCAACATAATAACTCAATTATACTAATCGTCACCAAACGTTAAGTGTGTAGACCCTGCGGGTTCGAGAACTATGTAGACATGACCGAGACACCTCTACGGCCAATAACCAATAGCGGGACCTGGATGCCCATATTGGCTCCTACATATTCTACGAAGATCTTTATCGGTCGAACCTCTATGTCAAGGATTCAGTTAATCCCGTATGCTGTTCCCTTTGTTCTTCGGTATGTTACTTGCCCGAGATTCGATCGTCGGTATCACTATACCTAGTTCAATCTCGTTACCGGCAAGTCTCTTTACTCGTTCCGTAATACAAGATCTCGTGGCTAACACTTTTAGTCACATTGCTTGCAAGGCTCATTGTGATGTTGTATTACCGAGTGGGCCCTGAGATACCTCTCCGTCATACGGAGTAACAAATCCCAGTCTTGATCCATGCCAACCCAACAGACACCCTCGGAGATATCTGTAGAGCACCTTTATAGTCACCCAGTTACGTTGCGACGTTTGATACACACAAGGTATTCTTCCGGTGTCAGTGAGTTGCATGATCTCATGGTCAAAGGAACAGATACTTGACATGCAGAAAACAATAGCAATAAACTGACACGATCAAATGCTACGTTTACAGTTTGGGTCTTGTCCATCACATCATTCTCCTAATGATGTGATCCCGTTATCAAATGACATCTCATGTCAATGGCTAGGAAACCTTAACCATCTTTGATCAACGAGCTAGTCAACTAGAGGCTTACTAGGGACACAGTGTTGTCTATGTACCCACACATGTATTTGAGTTTCCAATCAATACAATTATAGCATGGATAATAAACGATTATCATTAACAAGGAAATATAATAATAACCAATTTATTATTGCCTCTAGGGCATATTTCCAACAGTCTCCCACTTGCACTAGAGTCAATAATCTAGTTCACATCACTATGTGATTTACATTGTAATGAATCGAACACCCATGCAGTTCTGGTGTTGTTCATGTTTAGCCCTTGGAAGAGGTTTAGTCATCGGATCTGCAACATTTAGATCCGTGTGTACTTTGCAAATATTTATGTCGTCCTCCTTGATGTAATCGCGGATGGAATTGAAACGTCGCTTTATGTGTCTGGTCCTCTTGTGAAATCTTGGTTCCTTGGCTAGAGCAATGGCACCAGTATTATCACAAAACAGAGTCATTGGGTTAAGCGCACTAGGCACTACTCCAAGATCTGTCATGAACTCCTTCATCCAGACACCTTCCTTCGCCGCCTCCGAGGCAGCGATGTACTCCGCTTCGCATGTAGAATCAGCTACCACGCTTTGCTTGGAACTGCACCAGCTAACCGCACCCCCATTAAGAATAAATACGTATCCGGTTTGCGACTTAGAGTCATCCGGATCAGTGTCAAAGCTTGCATCGACGTAACCCTTTACGACGAGCTCTTGATCACCTCCATAAACGAGAAACATGTCCTTAGTCCTTTTCAGGTACTTCAGGATATTCTTGACCGCCGTCCAGTGTTCCATTCCTGGATCACTTTGAAACCTTCCGACCATACTTATGGCAAGGCTGACATCGGGTCTTGTGCACAGCATTGCATACATGATAGAGCCTATGGCCGAAGCATAGGGGATGACACTCATCTTTTCTCTATCTTCTGCAGTCACTGGGCATTGAGTCTTACTCAACTTCACACCTTGCAAAACAGGCAAGAACCCCTTCTTGGACTGATCCATTTTGAACTTCTTCAAAATCTTATCAAGGTATGTGCTTTGTGAAAGTCCTATTAAGCGTCTTGATCTATCTCTATAGATCTTGATGCCTAATATGAAAGCAGCTTCTCCTAGGTCCTTCATTGAAAAACTCTTGTTCAAATATTCCTTTACGCTTTCCAGCATTTCTATATTGTTTCCAATCAGCAATATGTCATCCACATATAATATTAGAAACGCTATAGAGCTCCCACTCACTTTCTTGTAAATACAAGCTTCTCCGTAAACTTGTATAAACTCGAACGCTTTGATCACCTCATCAAAACGAAGATTCCAACTCCGAGATGCTTGCACCAGTCCATAAATGGATCGCTGGAGTTTGCAAACTTTGTCAGCATTCTCTGGATCGACAAAACCTTCTGGTTGCATCATATACAACTCTTCCTTAAGGTAACCGTTAAGGAACGCTGTTTTGACATCCATCTGCCAAATTTCATAATCGAAAAAGGCAGCTATTGCTAACATGATTCTGACGGACTTAAGCATCGCTACGGGTGAGAAGATCTCATCGTAGTCAACTCCTTGAACTTGTGAAAAACCCTTTGCCACAAGTCGAGCTTTATAGACGGTGACATTACCGTCCGCGTCCGTCTTCCTCTTAAAGATCCATTTGTTCTGAATGGCCTTACGCCCTTCAGGTAATACTTCCAAAGTCCATACTTTGTTTTCATACATGGATCCCATCTCGGATTTCATGGCCTCTAACCACTTCTCGGAATCCGGGCCCATCATCGCTTCTCCATAGCTCGTAGGTTCATCGTTGTTTAACAACATGACCTCTAAGACAGGGTTGCCGTACCACTCAGGAGCAGTACGCGTCCTTGTCGACCTACGAGGTTCGATAGCAACTTGATCCAAAGCTTCATGATCATCATCATTAACTTCCTCTTCAGCTAATGTAGGCTCGACAGAAACAACTTTCTGCGTTGCGCTACTCTTAGGTTGAAGTAAAGGTTCAATAACCTCATCAAGTTCTATCTTCCTCCCACTCAATTCTTTCGAGAGAAACTCTTTCTCAAGAAATGTTCCGTTTTTAGCGACAAACACTTTGCCTTCGGATCTGAGGTAGAAGGTATACCCAACTGTCTCTTTTGGGTATCCTATGAAGACGCATTTCTCCGCTTTGGGTTCCAGCTTTTCAGGCTGAAGCTTTTTGACATAAGCATCACATCCCCAAACTTTAAGAAACGACAGCTTTGGCTTCTTGCCAAACCAAAGTTCATATGGCGTCGTCTCAACGGATTTCGATGGTGCCCTATTTAAAGTGAATGCAGCTGTCTCTAATGCATAACCCCAAAACGATAGTGGCAAATCGGCAAGAGACATCATAGATCGCACCATATCCAATAAAGTTCGATTACGACGTTCGGACACACCATTACGCTGTGGTGTTCCAGGCGGTGTCAATTGTGAAACAATTCCACACTGTCTTAAGTGACTGCCAAACTCATAACTCAGATATTCTCCTCCTCGATCAGATCGTAGGAATTTAATCTTCTTGTTACGATGATTCTCAACTTCACTCTGAAATTGTTTGAACTTTTCAAATGTTTCAGACTTGTGTTTCATTAAGTAAATATACCCATATCTACTTAAGTCATCAGTGAAGGTGAGAAAATAACGATAACCACCGCGCGCCTCAATACTCATCGGACCACACACATCAGTATGTATGATTTCCAATAAGTCAGTTGCCCGTTCCATTGTTCCAGAGAACGGCGTTTTAGTCATCTTGCCCATGAGGCATGGTTCACATGTGTCAAGTGATTCAAAATCAAGTGACTCCAAAAGTCCATCAGTATGGAGCTTCCTCATGCGTTTTACGCCAATATGACCTAAACGGCAGTGCCACAAGAAAGTGGTATTATCATTATCAATTCTACATCTTTTGGCATCAATGTTATGAACATGTGTATCATTACTATCGAGATTCAATAAGAACAAACCCCTCACATCGGGTGCATGACCATAAAAGATATTACTCATATAAATAGAACAACCATTATTCTCTGATTTAAATGAGTAACCGTCTCGCAATAAACAAGATCCAGATATAATGTTCATGCTTAACGCAGGCACCAAATAACACTTATTTAGGTTCATCACTAATCCCGACGGTAATCGAAGAGCGAGCGTGCCGACGGCGATCACATCAACCTTGGAACCATTTCCCACGCGCATCGTCACTTCGTCCTTTGCCAGCCTCCGTCTATTCCGCAGTTCCTGTTTTGAGTTGCAAATATGAGCAACCGCACCGGTATCAAATACCCAGGCACTACAACGAGAGTTGGTAAGGTACACATCAATAACATGTATATCATATATACCTTGTTTGTTGTTGGCCGCCTTCTTGTCAGCCAAATACTTGGGGCAATTCCGCTTCCAGTGTCCAGTTCCCTTGCAATGAAAGCACTCAGTTTCTGGTTTGGGTCCAGCCTTGGGTTTCTTCACGAGAGGAGCAACTGCTTTGCCACTCTGCTTGGAGTTACCCTTCTTACCCTTGCCATTTTTCTTGAAACTAGTGGTTTTATTGACCATCAACACTTGATGCTCCTTCTGAATTTCAGACTCAGCGGCTTTCAGCATCGCAAACAGCTCGGCGACTGACTTGTTCATCCCGTGCATGTTATAGTTCAACACGAAGCTCTTGTAGCTAGGCGGCAATGATTGAAGAACTCTGTCAGTGATAGCCTCTGGCGGAAGGGGCATCCCTAACTCAGCCAGACGGGTGGAGTACCCAGACATTCTGAGCACGTGATCACTGATAGACCCGTTCTCCTCCATCTTGCAAGCATAGAATTTATCGGAGATCTCATATCTCTCGATCCGGGCATTCTTCTGAAAGATAAACTTCAACTCCTGGAACATCTCATATGCTCCATGACGTTCAAAACGTCTTTGAAGTCCCGGTTCTAAGCCATACAACATTGCACATTGAACTATTGAGTAATCATCAGAACGAGCCTGCCAGGCGTTCACAACGTCTAGAGACTCAACTGGAGCGGGTGGATCACCAAGCGGTGCATCAAGGACATAAGCCTTCTGGGAAGCCGTAAGGATAATCCTTAGATTACGGGCCCAGTCCACAAAGTTACTTCCATCATCTTTCAACTTAGCTTTCTCTAGGAACGCATTAAAATTCAGGGGTGCTACTGTGCGAGCCATGATCTACAACATGAATATTGCAAAGACAACTTAGACTATTGTTCTTTAGATACTGAGTTTAGTTAATCATATTACTTAAAAACTCCCACTCAAATTGACATCCCTCCGGTCATTCGAGTGTAACATGATCCAAATCCACCAACTCAAGTCCGATCATCACGTGAGTTGAGGTGGTTTCAATGGTGAACATCTTCATGTTGATCATATCTACTATATGACTCATGTTCGACCTTTCGGTCTCTTGTGTTCCGAGGCCATGTCTGTACATGCTAGGCTCGTCAAGTTTAACCCGAGTGTTCCGCACGTGTAACATGGCTTACACCCGTTGTATGCGAACGTAGAGTCTATCACACCCGATCATCACGGCGTGTCTCGAAACGACGAACTTTCGCAACGGTGCACACTTGGGGAGAACACAATTTATCTTGAAATTTAAGTGAGGGATCACCTTATAATGCTACCGTCGTCCTAAGCAAAATAAGATGCATAAAAGGATTAACATCACATGCAAATCATAAGTGACATGATATGGCCATGAACTTGTGCTTTTGATCTCCATCTCCAAAGCACCGGCATGATCTCCATCGTCACCGGCATGACACCATGATCTCCATCATCTTGATCTCCATCAACGTGTCGCCATAAGGTTGTCGCGCCGACTGTTGCTTCCACGACTATAGCTAACGTTTAGCGATAAAGTAAAGCATTACATAGCGCTTAATGATTGACACGCAGGTCATACAATAATTAAAGACAACTCTATGGCTCCTGCCAGTTGCCGTACTCATCGACATGCAAGTCGTGATATTCTATACAAAACATGATCATCTCATACATCACATATATCTCATCATGTAATTGGCCATATCACATCACAACATACCCTGCAAAAACAAGTTAGACGTCCTCTAATTGTTGTTGCAAATTTTACGTGGCTGCTACGGGTTTGCAAGAACCGTTCTTACCTACGCAAAACCACAACGTGGTGTAGTGATTGCTTTTTGATCTTCTAAAAGAACCCTCTTCATTGAACCGATTCAACTAAAGTGAGAGAGACAGACACCCGCCAGTCACCTTTATGCAACAAGTGCACGCAGCGGTAAAACCAGTCTCGCGTAAGCGTACGCGTAATGTCGGTCCGGGCCGCTTCATCTCACAATGCCGCTGAATCAAGTATCAACTAGTAACGGCAAGCAATATGTATACACCCACGCCCACAACTCGTTTGTGTTCTACTCGAGATCTCATCTACGCATAGACCTAGCTCATGATGCCACTGTTGGGGAACGTTGCATGGGAAACAAAAATTTTCCTACGCACACATAAGATCTATCCATGGTGATGAGCATCTACGAGAGGGAGAGTGAATCTACATACCCTTGTAGATCGCTAAGCGGAAGCGTTAATAAACGCGGTTGATGTAGTCGAACGTCTTCGCGATCCAAATCGCCGAGCGTCCCGCGATCCAATCACGATCCTTCCGATCTAGTGCCGAACGGACGGCACCTCCGCGTTCAACACACGTACGGCTTGATGACGCCTTCACCTCCTCGATCCAGCGAGCGATGGTGAAGTAGTGGTTGAGTTCCAGCAGCACGACGGCGTGGTGATGGTGGTGAGGAACAATCTCTGCAGGGCTTCGCCAAGCGCTACGGAGATTATGACGGAGGAACTAGAGGGCTAGGGTTGCCGGCACACGGCTTGGGAAATCCTGATGTGTCCCGTGTGCTAGCCCTGCCCCTCTATTTATATGTTGAGCCTTGGGGTCTAAACTTGGAGTAAAAGCCTTCTCCGGGTCGGTTTTGCCCGCACAAGGTCGGTTTGGCCCGCAGGGAAAGAGTCCAACTCGGATCCCTGCCGAACCGTGCACAGCCGCGCACAAGCGGTAGTACCGCTTCACACAAGCGGTAGTACCGCTTGGGCGGTAGTACCGCTTGGGCGGTAGTACCGCTTCACACAAGCGGTAGTACCGCTCCGGCGGTAGTACCGCTTCATCAAGCGGTAGTACCGCTTACGCGGCAGCAAAACTACTTTTGCACTTTCCAATACCTTGTGGGCTTTATCCCTTTGGCTCATATAAAGTGTTGCTGCACCCGAACACTTCGGTAAACATCCGGAACCCCCTTCCGGTGAACTCCGGAACCCTTCCAGAGATCAAAACACTATTATCACATATATCAATCTTTACCTCCGGACTATTCCGGAGATCCTCGTCATGTCCGGGATCTTATCCGAGACTCCGAACAACTTTCGGTCACCAACATAATAACTCAATTATACTAATCGTCACCAAACGTTAAGTGTGTAGACCCTGCGGGTTCGAGAACTATGTAGACATGACCGAGACACCTCTACGGCCAATAACCAATAGCGGGACCTGGATGCCCATATTGGCTCCTACATATTCTACGAAGATCTTTATCGGTCGAACCTCTATGTCAAGGATTCAGTTAATCCCGTATGCTGTTCCCTTTGTTCTTCGGTATGTTACTTGCCCGAGATTCGATCGTCGGTATCACTATACCTAGTTCAATCTCGTTACCGGCAAGTCTCTTTACTCGTTCCGTAATACAAGATCTCGTGGCTAACACTTTTAGTCACATTGCTTGCAAGGCTCATTGTGATGTTGTATTACCGAGTGGGCCCTGAGATACCTCTCCGTCATACGGAGTAACAAATCCCAGTCTTGATCCATGCCAACCCAACAGACACCCTCGGAGATATCTGTAGAGCACCTTTATAGTCACCCAGTTACGTTGCGACGTTTGATACACACAAGGTATTCTTCCGGTGTCAGTGAGTTGCATGATCTCATGGTCAAAGGAACAGATACTTGACATGCAGAAAACAATAGCAATAAACTGACACGATCAAATGCTACGTTTACAGTTTGGGTCTTGTCCATCACATCATTCTCCTAATGATGTGATCCCGTTATCAAATGACATCTCATGTCAATGGCTAGGAAACCTTAACCATCTTTGATCAACGAGCTAGTCAACTAGAGGCTTACTAGGGACACAGTGTTGTCTATGTACCCACACATGTATTTGAGTTTCCAATCAATACAATTATAGCATGGATAATAAACGATTATCATTAACAAGGAAATATAATAATAACCAATTTATTATTGCCTCTAGGGCATATTTCCAACATCAACATCCCCCCGCAGTCACAACGGTAGCGATGCAGATGGTGAGACTGGAGAAGAATCCGAAGGTAAGTCGACGAACACCCCCCCACAGTCGTAAGGTCGATGCATCGCGAAAGTCATAGCTGGAGTGGAAACCGACGAGGTTTATCAAGCAAGGCGGTAGCCCTTTATACCGATGTCGAAGTAGCCGAGAGCGTAGGGTGGTGTAGCCGTTGTCGAGGTAGACGTGCGAAGAACGTCGTGGTCGATGTCGAGTCCGGGTGGCCGGTGTCGAGGTAGTCGCCATGGAGCCACGGGCGCAAGGAGGTGCTGAGTTAGTCATGGGCGCAGTGGTGTCGAAGTAGTGGTGCGCCGGGAAGAAGACTTTGTTGACGACGCGTCGCGCCGGGTTTGCCAAGCCCGGAGACACTTCAAGGACGAAGGCATGCATTGGTGTTGCCAGCAGCGGGCATGCGTATATGGACGAAGGCGATGTTGACGATGTGCAGCTCTAGGTTTGCTAGGCCTGGGAACACACCGGGGACGAAGGCACGCGTCGGTGTTGCCAACACCGGGCATGCGTAGACGGGGACCTGTACAAGATGCTACGCCATGTCGAGGGGGCTAGCCGAGAAGGACTCGACGACGGTTGCGACGCAAATCGACTGGGGGGGGGGGCGATGTCGCCCGCGGTGGTCAGAGTAGATGAAATGGTCGGGGAAGACGACGACAACACTGGCGATGAGCTGGTGTTGGACAAAGATGAAGGGGGTGGACGGGCAGCATGGCTCGGGTGAGCGAGCTGGAGCGACACCGAAGAAGAGCGGCAGCCGCGGCTGACGGCAGCGGAAGCGGCTGGTTAGGAGCGCGGCGGCGATGCCTGAAGTAGGCGACGAAGAACCCGGCAACGTGACGAAGACCGATGCGGACGGTGGCGTTTCCGCTCCGAGCGAGTCGGGGCGGAGCATGCCACATAGAAATCGACGCGTGGAGACGGCATAGTGGACCGCGTGCTGCGGTGCTACGGCCCGAAGGGGCGACGCAGCGACGACGCGGGGGTCGGGGCGACGGCGGGAAGACCCCAGAGCGGCGGCGTTGATCCCGTGCCGCGGTGCTACAACCCGAAGGGGCGACGATCGGCGACGCGAGGGTCATAATAGACGTGGGGATGGCCTCGGGCGGCGGCGGGGACTGCGTGTCGCGGATCTATGGCCCTAAGGGGCGATACAACGGCGACGCATGAGTCAGTGCAGCCGCGGGGACGGTCTCGGGCGGCGGCGGAGACCGCGTGCCATGCTCGCTATGGCCCAATGGGGCGACGCAGAGGCAGCGCGAGGGTTGGTGCGGCCACGGGGACGACCTGGAGCGCACGGCCTCAGGGCGGCAATAGACCGCGGGCCACGACACTACGACCCGAAGGGGCGACGCAGTGGTAGCGCGCGGGTCGGTGCAGCCGCGGGAAGAACCACTGGGCAGCGATGCTGCGGCCCGATGGGGCAACGCAACGGTAGCCTGATGCTCGATCAGTGAAGGGGCGCACTCGACTCGGGGACGATATTCACAGGACCTGTAGAGGCGCGCGCAAGCGACTAGCTAGGTCGGTCGCACGGCACGGATGGAGAGGAGCGGTGACCAGGTGATCAATCTGGCCAATCGCGAGGTCGGGGTCGCCGGCCGGTGATGAGGTGGCCGAACCACCGAGGCCACGCGCGAACAACCGACGCATGCACGCGGAGGGGCGCAAGCTGCACATCACAACGCAGTTCGTCCATGCATCATGTGCGACAGGCATCAGGGTCGGCGGACAGATGCAACCGAGCAGGGTGGAGGTGAGGTGATGCAGGATCCTGATCAGATGAGGATGGTGACGGCCGGCGCAGAGCGACGGGCGGGCAGACGCGCGAACGACGACCGGGATGGGCCGCCGCGTCGCGCGAGGCCGCCGGATCGGGCAGGAGGCCAGGTGGTGGCACCGATGTCAGAATAGAGGAGCGCGGGTGATGACGGCGGCGGAGGGCGACGCAAACCGATCTTAGATCGAAAAACCAAAAAGAAAACACCGATAAAGTGACCGGTGAGAGAGAGAAAATCCGGATCAAAAAATCGGGAGAATGACTCCCTAGGGCATCCATTCAACACAACCGGTGGACGAACCCTAGGTAAGGGCGGCGTGGCCCCTGATGGCGGTCATGGAGGAGGACCGCCCCAGGGGCGGCGGGCGGCGGCTAGGGTTGAATCGGTTAGGCTGATACCATGTTAGAAGGGATATAGAGAGATTGATGAAATTGATGTTTATTGCTTGAGTCTCGTGGACATATATATATACGAGTAAATAATCAACTTGAAGTACAAGACAAGACAGAATACTTCCTAGTCTATCCTATCAATCTAATCAGGATACTCAACACTATGTGCGTGTATAAAGTTTCACGGAAAAATAACTTGGCCGGTGCAAAAAAGACAAAATGTTATGTTCGTGAAACGCTATTCAGAAGCATTGAAATTTGTCTTTTTTACAAATACAGGATAAAAAGACATTTTTTTACAAAACTTTGTGTCGTCACATATATCTGTGAACATGTATGTGAGGAAATTTCTTTTAATTTTTTTGACATTTTCAAACACGCCTACAAAACTTTGTGTCGTCACATATATCTGTGAACATGTATGTGAGGAAATTTCTTTTAATTTTTTTGACATTTTCAAACACGCCTAAAATACTTTTTAAAAAAGACGGGTGCAGATGCCCATGCGTTCAGGACATGCCCACTCATGAGGAACTAGTAATAAAACGCCGAAGGGGACAGTTTTGGGGAACTAAAGCCGACGAGAAAGGGCAACACAAGCAGGGATTATTATCGGAGAAAAGCATGGGAAGGAGAATGGACTGACGATGGACAAGAACCAAATCGTCGGCAAGGGCCTACGAGGATCAAGACAAGAAATAGTCTTGGGAACCAGCTACTCCTTCCTCCCGAATGCAAGCACCATGGCAATGGATGATTGCCCTAGCACGAGAAAAAGAGAGCAAAGGATCCAAGCGCTGCCCTTTTATTCACCAGCAAAATGCCAAGCTCCACTAGGGAATCAAACGAACTACACAAACACTATACATAAAACTACCCACAATGAGAAGTAACATAGAGTAGTAACATGCATATGTTACTAGTTTAAGTTACTAACTCCTAAGTGGGTAGTAACATAAGGGTAGTAACATTGAGCCTTTCATTTATTAGCTTATAGACTCATCTTGTCTTGGTATGTGTTATGTTACTCATAATAGTAGTAACATAGTATGTTATTCAATTTCTCTTTCTTCACATTAATTAGCTGCCACATCATATTTTTGCTTAGGTGGCATATATGTTACTACCTATGTTACTCCCATTGTGGGTAGTCGAAGGGAAGCTCAACTTGGGAAGAAAGAGAGAGAGAGGCCGGGGCAAGCGACAAGAGCACGAATCGATGGGAGCGAGGGAATAGGATTAAAAAAAGAGAGTTTTCTTTGATTAAGCCAAACACATGGGTTGTTGTGTACTTGTGTTTGGATCCACGGTGTGCTGATGCTCCGCTCAGTTGCTGCTGGTTTTACTAACACCGAGGAAAAAACATTGCATTCATGCGAAAAAGATACCCTTCATTTTTAAGTATAAGTTTTTTTAGATATTTCATTAGGAGACTAGCAAAATAAGTGAATCTACACTTTAAAGTATGCCTATATACATCCTTATGTAGTTCCTTGCTGAAACCTTTAAAAAGACTTATATTTAGAAACGAAGTGAGTATTTCATTAGACTTATTCGTATGTTATACTCTCATACACCACTACACGACGTCCGCTACACGTACGTAGTTTTATTTATTTTTGCAAAAAAAAGGACCCAGATTTATAAACCAAAACTCAACCTGGCAATCGGGTCGGGTTTCATCGGGTTGACCAATACCAAACCCATGCCCGAATAATAATCGGGTTCATTTCAAACCCACGACCCTACCCATGGGTCTAATTCTAGACCCATGCCCCTACCCGGCGGGCAACCCGACCCATTAGGGCACCCATCGGGTCCAACGTTTTCAATTATTTTTATTCTGCGTACGCAGCAAGCCTTTGTACTAAGACGCAGTAGCCAGTACTAAGAAAGAAGACTAGCTACTAGCTTTATAGCACTGCGCACGCCTTCTTGCTCAGTAGCTAGTGAATGCACCGTGGCTGGTTAGATGAGCATCTACTAGTCTCTTTTATAGACAGAGCTCCACGCCGGTGTGCAGTTTGCTCTCCGTGTGACACACTGTGACTATACACATATGGCAGGACACGAGCTGATGGGCTTTAGGCTTTAGAAGCCCAACAGGCCAACATGTTGCATCGTTGTTACACTTAGGCTGCTCTTTGCCAGCGTTTAATTTTTTTATGGGCCGATCTCTCCACTTCTCCAGCGATAAGGAAAGGAAGATCGATGCATATCATTGGCTACATTTTTGTGAATATTGTTAGTCTGCATCTTCACAAGTATTATTCGTCTACATATTCACAAAAAATGACCACATGTCATGTAAAATTAAATACATATTTCATTATTACTATTAATCGGGTGACCCATGGGCATGACCTTATGCCCATACCCTACCCACGACTAATCGGGTTACCCATCGGGCTTACCCATGGGTGAAGATGACGACCCATACCCTACCCATTCGGGTCGGGTGCCCATGGGCACGGCTGCCCATGGGTCGAATTGCCAGGTTGGACCAAAACCCATGCATCAACGCGTACTCCATCCATGGTAGCTAAGGGTACGTAATAGTAACACGACCCAAGCAACGGCACATCCATCCATCGTCTTCTTCTTAACGACGATCCTCCCGCCGGGAACACCCACAGTGGCCGAGCCAGAGTCCCAGCAAGAAGAACCAGATTCCGGGCACCTCTCTGTTTTCCGATGATGACTGCGATGGATCAAGGAGATTCACAGTTAGGTCAAGCCACGGGGATAAGATCGGATGCGATCTAAGAAAAGGGGGGAAACATGGGGATGGGAGACGGACGCTGCTGGAGAAGGGGCGAGGAGCTGCTGGCCGCGGCCGTGCGGCGGCCGGCGGCGAGGAGGCCGCGATGCAGCTGAGGCCCGAACGCCGGCATCGACATGCGTGATCTCTGCTTTCTTCCTCTTTGTTTGCTCGTTATAACCTTTGCTTGTCCCTCACGTACGTCAATAGTCAATACGATGCCGCGCGCTTAAATATCGCTACTGGAGGCCGGCCGATACGCACGGCACGTGTGCAGGTCAAGTCTCGACTCGGGTTTAATCTATCGCTTCCTTTAACTCACTTTTTCTCTTTCATCCAACTTAACACAAATATAATTATGTATTATGTATAAGTATCTCGTATGCGTCCGAACCGCGATGTCCCATTCAACGCGATCCTGGTTCGTGGCACGTTCCGAACATACTTTCTCCAGCAAATTGAAGACAAACAGTAGGGGGAGGGGGCTTTGCTGGAGTCCGGACACGTGACCACGCCTGCTTCTAACCGTCTGACCCACACAAACCCCTCCTCCCTCTCCCGCGCGTGTTCCCGCCTGACGCCAACTGCCCGCATTCATCTCCTTGTAGAGTACGGCACTCCACATTGAAGACAGCTCAGGGCAGACACGACCTCTCACTGCCTCCGTCATTGAAGCGGTGTACCGGCCGAGGGCGTCGTAGCGCTACGCGTCTCGCTGAACACGTCTCATCGCTGCATTTAAATGCCTCCATTAAACCCGCGTGGAAGAGGAACCTACTCAGGCCACAAGTCCGTTCACGAGCGACCGACATTAGAGCATCTCCAGCCGCGGCCCCAAAGGACCCCCCAGGCCTCTTTTTTCGCGCCGGCGGGCGAAAAAACTCCCAGTCGCCCTCCCAAGACGTCGATTTTCGCCGGTTGGGCCCTTTTTTTGGGCCGACGAACCCAGGCCGAACCCAGGGCGCTGGGGCGCCTGGGGGCGCCGGCTGAAGCGAAAAGCCGGGTGGGGCCGAGCTGTCGGCGAGACCGGCTGCTACTTCCCGCCATTTCCCCCTCCTTTTCCCTCTCTCTCCCGCCGTTTACCCCGGTCCTTCTCTCCATTTCCCTCCATCTCCCTCCCTTCGCTGCCATGCCGCCGAAGAAGTACGCCGCCCCTCGCCAAGGCACCGCCCCCGCCGTCGCCAAGCCGCGCAAGGCCCGTGCGCCGATGGCAATGCATCGCCGACGCAAAGACCCACTCTGCCCTGAGGGAGGAGAAGGTGGAGGCGAGGTGGTCGGCGCTGATGACGAAGCAGGACGCCAAGCTCGACCTCCTCAGGACCAACGTCGCCGCGAAGAAACGCAACACCGACCTGGCGTTCCTCATGGGAGGCGCCCCGGAGGAAATGGACCCGTAGGTCAAGGCGTGGTACTTGGCGGAGCGCAACCTCATCCTCAACCTCATGCCGGCGCCCTCCGCACCGCCCACACCGCCGCCGAGCGCGCCTTCGTCTCCGACGTCGCCGAACGCGCCCGCTACGACGCCGACCGCTACGACGCCGACCGCTACGCCGACCTCTCCCGTCACTCCGGGAGACGACGAGGAGCTGGCCGTTTGAGGAGTTCTATGTTCACGTCTCCCGCCTTTTTTGTACGCCGGACTATTGGCATGTTTTGATCGCCGGACCTGTGGTGGCGATCGCCGGACCTATGGCATGATGGATGCCGACTTGTGGCATGACCGACGCCGAACTATGGCATGATCGCCGAACTCGCATCGTTTTTTGGGTAGCGGGAAATGAGAAGTTTAAATTGCATGCGCTTTGTGGCTGAACCTCGGGGTGCGACTGGGAAGTTGATCCCCCTAGGGCGAAAATAGCGCCGGCTTGGACGTTTTGCGGCCGCGCCAGGCGCGCTGGGGGGGGGGGGCAAACGGCTGGAGATGCTCTTAAACGCAACACCGGGCAAGCTCCCCCCGTCCGCCCTCTATTTAAACGAGGTCAGACGTCGGGCAAGAATCGCACCACTAAGTCCGCTCCCCATCTCCTCCTTCCCTACCCTTTCAATGCAATCCAACAAGCATGAAGGGTAGTTCTAAGGCATAAAAGCCGGCTGGGTGGCCCGCCGAGCCCGCCGAATACGAGCGAGGCAGATTGCTGCTCCACCTCCCATGCGTGGGCCGATGGAGCAAGGTGTCTCCCCAAGACGACATGTGGTTCAGCAACTTGCGGCTCCAAGCCAGCTCGTGGAGTAGTGGTGAGTTGCTCCATGGAGGCACGCATGGGAGCACAGTGGAGCAGCCATCGTAGCTGGCATGGACGACTCGGTGGCCAGCGCGTCTGCGACCGCCGATGACACTACTAATTGTGATGGCGTTGGGATTTTCTTCGAAGAGGAAGAGTGATGTAGTAAAGTAGCAATAAGTATTTCCCTCAGCAATAAGAACAAACACGACACCACACCACATCACATCTCCCTCCCGACCCCGTGCGGCTGCCGCCGGGCCGCACCGGGCGGCCACCACCAGCCTCGCCCTCGACCTCCCTCGCCTTCCCTTCCCTCCGTCGCCGCCGGCAACGCCGCCGGGCAAAGGACCTGTGGCGCGGCGGCGGCGGACCTCTCCTCTGACGCTCGGGATCTGAGGCGGCGGCAGCCTGATCTTGGTCCCTAGCGGCGGTGATGGTGGGCAACGGCGGCCGGGGCATGGCGGGAGGCCTGCTGCAGTTGGCGGGGAAGGCAGGAGGTGGCGGCATGGGCTCGATCTGACAAAGACGGCTGCTGCCATCACAAACTGCTCTCATCGGCTGCAGCGACGGTTCTCGATGGTTCCCCGGTTCTTCCACCCATCACGAGGACTATGGTGGTGGTGATTTCCTCCTCCGCCAGAGGTGGTCGGTCGTTTTTGGCTGGTTTGGCAGATCTCATGATCCGTCATCTAGTCCCGGCTGTGGTCCTCGTGCATTCTCGCATCACGGCAATGTCCTGCTTGATCGGTCTGTTGGGGAACGTTGCATGGGAAACAAAAATTTTCCTACGCACACACAAGATCTATCCATGGTGATGAGCATCTACGAGAGGGAGAGTGAATCTACATACCCTTGTAGATCGCTAAGCGGAAGCGTTTTAATAAACGCGGTTGATGTAGTCGAACGTCTCCGCGATCCAAATCGCAAGTCGCCCCTCGATCCGATCACGTACTAGCGCCGAACGGACGGCACCTCCGCGTTCAACACACGTACGGCTTGATGACGCCTTCACCTCCTCGATCCAGCGAGCGATGGTGAAGTAGTGGTTGAGTTCCAGCAGCACGACGGCGTGGTGATGGTGGTGAGGAACAATCTCTGCAGGGCTTCGCCAAGCGCTATGGAGATTATGACGGAGGAACTAGAGGGTTAGGGTTGCCGCACACGGCTTGGGGAAATCTTGATGTGTCCCGTGTGCTAGCCCTGCCCCTCTATTTATATGTTGAGCCTTGGGGTCTAAACTTGGAGTAAAAACCTCCTCCAGGTCGGTTTTGCCCGCACAAGGTCGGTTTGGCCCGCAGGAAAAGAGTCCAACTCGGATCCCTGCCGAACCGTGCACAACCGCGCACAAGCGGTAGTACCGCTCACAAGCGGTAGTACCGCTTGGGCGGTAGTACCGCTTCACACAAGCGGTAGTACCGCTCGGGCGGTAGTACCGCTTCACACAAGCGGTAGTACCGCTTACGCGGCAGCAAAACTACTTTTTGCACTTTCCAATACCTCGTGGGCATATAAAGTGTTCTCGCACCCGAACACTTCGATAAACATCCGGAACCCCTTCCGGTGAACTCCGGAACCCTTCCGGAGATCAAAACACTATTATCACATATATCAATCTTTACCTCCGGACTATTCCGGAGATCCTCGTCATGTTCGGGATCTTATCCGGGACTCCGAACAACTTTCGGTCACCAACATAATAACTCAATTATACTAATCGTCACCAAACGTTAAGTGTGTAGACCCTGCGGGTTCGAGAACTATGTAGACATGACCGAGACACCTCTACGGCCAATAACCAATAGCGGGACCTGGATGCCCATATTGGCTCCTACATATTCTACGAAGATCTTTATCGGTCGAACCTCTATGTCAAGGATTCAGTTAATCCCGTATGCTGTTCCCTTTGTTCTTCGGTATGTTACTTGCCCGAGATTCGATCGTCGGTATCACTATACCTAGTTCAATCTCGTTACCGGCAAGTCTCTTTACTCGTTCCGTAATACAAGATCTCGTGGCTAACACTTTAGTCACATTGCTTGCAAGGCTCATTGTGATGTTGTATTACCGAGTGGGCCCTGAGATACCTCTCCGTCATACGGAGTAACAAATCCCAGTCTTGATCCATGCCAACCCAACAGACACCCTCGGAGATACCTGTAGAGCACTTTTATAGTCACCCAGTTACGTTGCGACGTTTGATACACACAAGGTATTCCTCCGGTGTCAGTGAGTTGCATGATCTCATGGTCAAAGGAACAGATACTTGACATGCAGAAAACAATAGCAATAAACTGACACGATCAAATGCTACGTTTACAGTTTGGGTCTTGTCCATCACATCATTCTCCTAATGATGTGATCCCGTTATCAAATGACATCTCATGTCCATGGCTAGGAAACCTTAACCATCTTTGATCAACAAGCTAGTCAACTAGAGGCTTACTAGGGACACAGTGTTGTCTATGTACCCACACATGTATTTGAGTTTCCAATCAATACAATTATAGCATGGATAATAAACGATTATCATGAACAAGGAAATATAATAATAACCAATTTATTATTGCCTCTAGGGCATATTTCCAACAGTCTCCCACTTGCACTAGAGTCAATAATCTAGTTCACATCACTATGTGATTTACATTGTAATGAATCGAACACCCATGCAGTTCTGGTGTTGTTCATGTTTAGCCCTTGGAAGAGGTTTAGTCATCGGATCTGCAACATTTAGATCCGTGTGTACTTTGCAAATATTTATGTCGTCCTCCTTGATGTAATCGCGGATGGAATTGAAACGTCGCTTTATGTGTCTGGTCCTCTTGTGAAATCTTGGTTCCTTGGCTAGAGCAATGGCACCAGTATTATCACAAAACAGAGTCATTGGGTCAAGTGCACTAGGTACTACTCCAAGATCTGTCATGAACTCCTTCATCCAGACACCTTCCTTCGCCGCCTCCGAGGCAGCGATGTACTCCGCTTCGCATGTAGAATCAGCTACCACGCTTTGCTTGGAACTGCACCAGCTAACCGCACCCCCATTAAGAATAAATACGTATCCGGTTTGCGACTTAGAGTCATCCGGATCAGTGTCAAAGCTTGCATCGACGTAACCCTTTACGACGAGCTCTTGATCACCTCCATAAACGAGAAACATGTCCTTAGTCCTTTTCAGGTACTTCAGGATATTCTTGACCGCCGTCCAGTGTTCCATTCCTGGATCACTTTGAAACCTTCCAACCATACTTATGGCAAGGCTGACATCGGGTCTTGTGCACAGCATTGCATACATGATAGAGCCTATGGCCGAAGCATAGGGGATGACACTCATCTTTTCTCTATCTTCTGCAGTCACTGGGCATTGAGTCTTACTCAACTTTACACCTTGCAATACAGGCAAGAACCCCTTCTTGGACTGATCCATTTTGAACTTCTTCAAAACTTTGTCAAGGTATGTGCTTTGTGAAAGTCCTATTAAGCGTCTTGATCTATCTCTATAGATCTTGATGCCTAATATGAAAGCAGCTTCTCCTAGGTCCTTCATTGAAAAACTCTTGTTCAAATATTCCTTCACGCTTTCCAACATTTCTATATTGTTTCCAATCAGCAATATGTCATCCACATATAATATTAGAAACGCTATAGAGCTCCCACTCACTTTCTTGTAAATACAAGCTTCTCCGTAAACTTGTATAAACTCGAACGCTTTGATCACCTCATCAAAACGAAGATTCCAACTCCGAGATGCTTGCACCAGTCCATAAATGGATCGCTGGAGTTTGCAAACTTTGTCAGCATTCTCTGGATCGACAAAACCTTCTGGTTGCATCATATACAACTCTTCCTTAAGGAAACCGTTAAGGAACGCTGTTTTGACATCCATCTGCCAAATTTCATAATCGAAAAAAGCAGCTATTGCTAACATGATTCTGACGGACTTAAGCATCGCTACGGGTGAGAAGGTCTCATCGTAGTCAACTCCTTGAACTTGTGAAAAACCCTTTGCCACAAGTCGAGCTTTATAGATGGTGACATTACCGTCCGCGTCCGTCTTCCTCTTAAAGATCCATTTGTTCTGAATGGCCTTACGCCCTTCAGGTAATACTTCCAAAGTCCATACTTTGTTTTCATACATGGATCCCATCTCGGATTTCATGGCCTCTAACCACTTCTCGGAATCCGGGCCCATCATCGCTTCTCCATAGCTCGTAGGTTCATCGTTGTCTAACAACATGACTTCTAAGACATGGTTGCCGTACCACTCAGGAGCAGTACGCGTCCTTGTCGACCTACGAGGTTCGATAGCAACTTGATCCAAAGCTTCATGATCATCATCATTAACTTCCTCTTCAGCTAATGTAGGCTCCACAGAAACAACTTTCTGTGCTGCGCTACTCTCAGGTTGAAGTAAAGGTTCAACAACCTCATCAAGTTCTATCTTCCTCCCACTCAATTCTTTCGAGAGAAACTCTTTCTCAAGAAATGTTCCGTTTTTAGCGACAAACACTTTGCCCTCGGATCTGAGGTAGAAGGTATACCCAATTGTCTCTTTTGGGTATCCTATGAAGACGCATTTCTCCGCTTTGGGTTCCAGCTTTTCAGGCTGAAGCTTTTTGACATAAGCATCACATCCCCAAACTTTAAGAAACGACAGTTTTGGCTTCTTGCCAAACCAAAGTTCATATGGCGTCGTCTCAACGGATTTCGATGGTGCCCTATTTAAAGTGAATGCAGCTGTCTCTAATGCATAACCCCAAAATGATAGTGGCAAATCGGCAAGAGACATCATAGATCGCACCATATCCAATAAGGTTCGATTACGACGTTCGGACACACCATTACGCTGTGGTGTTCCAGGCGGTGTCAATTGTGAAACAATTCCATACTGTCTTAAGTGACTGCCAAACTCATAACTCAGATATTCTCCTCCTCGATCAGATCGTAGGAATTTAATCTTCTTGTTACGATGATTCTCAACTTCACTCTGAAATTGTTTGAACTTTTCAAATGTTTCAGACTTGTGTTTCATTAAGTAAATATACCCATATCTACTTAAGTCATCAGTGAAGGTGAGAAAGTAACGATAACCACCGCGCGCCTCAATACTCATCGGACCGCACACATCAGTATGTATGATTTCCAATAAGTCACTTGCCCGTTCCATTGTACCAGAGAACGGAGTTTTAGTCATCTTGCCCATGAGGCATGGCTCACATGTGTCAAGTGATTCAAAATCAAGTGACTCCAAAAGTCCATCAGCATGGAGCTTCCTCATGCGTTTTACGCCAATATGACCTAAACGGCAGTGCCACAAGAAAGTGGTATTATCATTATCAATTCTACATCTTTTGGCATCAATGTTATGAACGTGTGTATCATTACTGTCGAGATTCAATAAGAATAAACCCCTCACATTGGGTGCATGACCATAAAAGATATTACTCATATAAATAGAACAACCATTATTCTCTGATTTAAATGAGTAACCGTCTCGCAATAAACAAGATCCAGATATAATGTTCATGCTTAACGCAGGCACCAAATAACACTTATTCAGGTTCATCACTAATCCCGATGGTAATCGAAGAGCGAGCGTGCCGACGGCGATCACATCAACCTTGGAACCATTTCCCACGCGCATCGTCACTTCGTCCTTTGCCAGCCTCCGTCTATTCCGCAGTTCCTGTTTAGAGTTGCAAATATGAGCAACCGCACCGGTATCAAATACCCAGGCACTACAACGAGGGTTGGTAAGGTACACATCAATAACATGTATATCATATATACCTTGTTTGTTGTTGGCCGCCTTCTTGTCAGCCAAATACTTGGGGCAGTTCCGCTTCCAGTGTCCAGTTCCCTTGCAATGAAAACACACAGTTTCTGGTTTGGGTCCAGCCTTGGGTTTCTTCACGAGAGGAGCAACTGCTTTGCCACTCTTCTTGGAGTTACCCTTCTTACCCTTGCCATTTTTCTTGAAACTAGTGGTTTTATTGACCATCAACACTTGATGCTCCTTCTGAATTTCAGACTCAGCGGCTTTCAGCATCGCAAACAGCTCGGCGACTGACTTGTTCATCCCGTGCATGTTATAGTTCAACACGAAGCTCTTGTAGCTAGGTGGCAATGATTGAAGAACTCTGTCAGTGATAGCCTCTGGCGGAAGGGGCATCCCTAACTCAGCCAGACGGGTGGAGTACCCAGACATTCTGAGCACGTGATCACTGATAGACCCGTTCTCCTCCATCTTGCAAGCATAGAACTTATCGGAGATCTCATATCTCTCGATCCGGGCATTCTTCTGAAAGATAAACTTCAACTCCTGGAACATCTCATATGCTCCATGACGTTCAAAACGTCTTTGAAGTCCCGGTTCTAAGCCATACAACATTGCACATTGAACTATTGAGTAATCATCAAAACGAGCCTGCCAGGCGTTCACAACGTATAGAGACTCAACTGGAGCGGGTGGATCACCAAGCGGTGCATCAAGGACATAAGCCTTCTGGGAAGCCGTAAGGATAATCCTTAGATTACGGGCCCAGTCCACAAAGTTACTTCCATCATCTTTCAACTTAGCTTTCTCTAGGAATGCATTAAAATTCAGGGGTGCTACTGCGCGAGCCATGATCTACAACATAAATATAGCAAAGACAACTTAGACTATTGTTCTAGATAATGAGTTTAATTAATCATATTACTTAAAAACTCCCACTCAAATTGACATCCCTCCGGTCATTCGAGTGTAACATGATCCAAATCCACCAACTCAAGTCCGATCATCACGTGAGTTGAGGTGGTTTCAATGGTGAACATCTTCATGTTGATCATATCTACTATATGACTCATGTTCGACCTTTCGGTCTCTTGTGTTCCGAGGCCATGTCTGTACATGCTAGGCTCGTCAAGTTTAACCCGAGTGTTCCGCGTGTGCAACATGGCTTGCACCCGTTGTATGTGAACGTGGAGTCTATCACACCCGATCATCACGGCGTGTCTCGAAACGACGAACTTTCGCAACGGTGCACACTCGGGGAGAACACAATTTATCTTGAAATTTAAGTGAGGGATCACCTTATAATGCTACCGTCGTCCTAAGCAAAATAAGATGCATAAAAGGATTAACATCACATGCAAATCATAAGTGACATGATATGGCCATGAACTTGTGCTTTTGATCTCCATCTCCAAAGCACCGGCATGATCTCCATCGTCACCGGCATGACACCATGATCTCCATCATCTTGATCTCCATCAACGTGTCGCCATAAGGTTGTCGCGCCGACTGTTGCTTCCACGACTATTGCTAACGTTTAGCGATAAAGTAAAGCATTACATAGCGCTTAATGATTGACACGCAGGTCATACAATAATTAAAGACAACTCTATGGCTCCTGCCAGTTGCCGTACTCATCGACATGCAAGTCGTGATATTCTATACAACACATGATCATCTCATACATCACATATATCTCATCATGTAATTGGCCATATCACATCACAACATACCCTGCAAAAACAAGTTAGACGTCCTCTAATTGTTGTTGCAAATTTTACGTGGCTGCTACGGGTTTGCAAGAACCGTTCTTACCTACGCAAAACCACAACGTGGTGTAGTGATTGCTTTTTGATCTTCTAAAAGAACCCTCTTCATTGAAATCGATTCAACTAAAGTGAGAGAGACAGACACCCGCTAGCCATCTTTATGCAACGAAGTTACATGTCAGTTGAAGGAACCTGTCTCGCGTAAGTGTACGCGTAATGTCGGTCCGGGCCGCTTCATCTCACAGTACCGCCGAATCAAATATCAACTAGTAACGGCAAGCAATATGTATACATCCACGCCCACAACTCGTTTGTGTTCTACTCGAGATCTCATCTACGCATAGACCTGGCTCATGATGCCACTGTTGGGGAACGTTGCATGGGAAACAAAAATTTTCCTACGCACACACAAGATCTATCCATGGTGATGAGCATCTACGAGAGGGAGAGTGAATCTACATACCCTTGTAGATCGCTAAGCGGAAGCGTTTTAATAAACGCGGTTGATGTAGTCGAACGTCTCCGCGATCCAAATCGCAAGTCGCCCCTAGATCCGATCACGTACTAGCGCCGAACGGACGGCACCTCCGCGTTCAACACACGTACGGCTTGATGACGCCTTCACCTCCTCGATCCAGCGAGCGATGGTGAAGTAGTGGTTGAGTTCCAGCAGCACGACGGCGTGGTGATGGTGGTGAGGAACAATCTCTGCAGGGCTTCGCCAAGCGCTATGGAGATTATGACGGAGGAACTAGAGGGTTAGGGTTGCCGCACACGGCTTGGGGAAATCTTGATGTGTCCCGTGTGCTAGCCCTGCCCCTCTATTTATATGTTGAGCCTTGGGGTCTAAACTTGGAGTAAAAACCTCCTCCAGGTCGGTTTTGCCCGCACAAGGTCGGTTTGGCCCGCAGGAAAAGAGTCCAACTCGGATCCCTGCCGAACCGTGCACAACCGCGCACAAGCGGTAGTACCGCTCACAAGCGGTAGTACCGCTTGGGCGGTAGTACCGCTTCACACAAGCGGTAGTACCGCTCGGGCGGTAGTACCGCTTCACACAAGCGGTAGTACCGCTTACGCGGCAGCAAAACTACTTTTTGCACTTTCCAATACCTCGTGGGCTTTTATCCCTTGGCCCATATAAAGTGTTCTCGCACCCGAACACTTCGGTAAACATCCGGAACCCCTTCCGGTGAACTCCGGAACCCTTCCGGAGATCAAAACACTATTATCACATATATCAATCTTTACCTCCGGACTATTCCGGAGATCCTCGTCATGTCCGGGATCTTATCCGGGACTCCGAACAACTTTCGGTCACCAACATAATAACTCAATTATACTAATCGTCACCAAACGTTAAGTGTGTAGACCCTGCGGGTTCGAGAACTATGTAGACATGACCGAGACACCTCTACGGCCAATAACGAATAGCGGGACCTGGATGCCCATATTGGCTCCTACATATTCTACGAAGATCTTTATCGGTCGAACCTCTATGTCAAGGATTCAGTTAATCCCGTATGCTGTTCCCTTTGTTCTTCGGTATGTTACTTGCCCGAGATTCGATCGTCGGTATCACTATACCTAGTTCAATATCGTTACCGGCAAGTCTCTTTACTCGTTCCGTAATACAAGATCTCGTGGCTAACACTTTAGTCACATTGCTTGCAAGGCTCATTGTGATGTTGTATTACCGAGTGGGCCCTGAGATACCTCTCCATCATACGGAGTAACAAATCCCAGTCTTGATCCATGCCAACCCAACAGACACCCTCGGAGATACCTGTAGAGCACTTTTATAGTCACCCAGTTACGTTGCGACGTTTGATACACACAAGGTATTCCTCCGGTGTCAGTGAGTTGCATGATCTCATGGTCAAAGGAACAGATACTTGACATGCAGAAAACAATAGCAATAAACTGACACGATCAAATGCTACGTTTACAGTTTGGGTCTTGTCCATCACATCATTCTCCTAATGATGTGATCCCGTTATCAAATGACATCTCATGTCCATGGCTAGGAAACCTTAACCATCTTTGATCAACAAGCTAGTCAACTAGAGGCTTACTAGGGACACAGTGTTGTCTATGTACCCACACATGTATTTGAGTTTCCAATCAATACAATTATAGCATGGATAATAAACGATTATCATGAACAAGGAAATATAATAATAACCAATTTATTATTGCCTCTAGGGCATATTTCCAACACGGTCCTCCTTGATCTGGCCATCGACGTGTTCTAGAACAGCCGCCGGATAATTTGCTCAAGATATCTGGATCGGTTAGATTCCGGTCGTGTACGTCCATATCAGCCTACGAGGTTCTGAGGGCGTGGCGCGAAGCTCTGTTGACTGATGACACCTTGGGACATGTCGGCTTCTCGATTTTCATGGTGAAGACAGCAGTGGAGAAAGTCATGGTGGCTGAGATCGGAGGATCAGTTACACGGACGGAGTCTTGGAGGCGACGGAGACAACCAAATGTTAGATGACTCTCAGGAGTAGCAATGATTTGTGGGGCGGCAACAGTGGAGGATTTCATCTTCAGTGGTACTCCTCGGGGTGCCGAGTCATGACTTTCAGGGTGAAAACCTAAGGTCTGGCCTTCATTGGTTGTGCCTGGCGATTACCTTGTTGAAGGAATTGTTTTTGGGAGCACGGACTTTCTCCAGGGTGAAAACCTAAGATCTTTGATCGGGCAACGACGGCGCTTGTGCACTGTTTCCTTCTTGTAGGTGTTGCTTTTGGAGAACTGTTATGTTTCTTGGATGTTGTATTTGGTGGTGGTATGAGTGCTGCTGTTGAGAAGAGTTGATCGCTGTGGTGGGACCTTTTTTTTCATTTCTTTTCTTTTTCTTCTTTGGCTGTGTGCATCCTGGATGTCTCGGCGACATCTTGTAGGTGCAGAGGCTGGGTGTAATTGGTATCTTCGCGATATTAATATATTCCCCTTTTAAAAAAAACCAATATTTATCGAACTAATAGAAAACCACACAAACCAAAGTCAACGGTATCTCCACACACGATAGCCAATACTTGCACGCAACGCGGGCAAGAAGATTGGCAAGCCCCTTGTACTTGTTAATTGCAAGGATCAAATCTGGTAGTGTAGGATAGACAGTTATAAATAAAAAGATAATAAAATACAACAACTATTTTTATATGTTTTTGGAATATATAATAGGAGAATGGACACGAGGGTCATAGCATTCACTAGAGGCATCTTTCTCATTAGCATATTAGCGGTGGATGCACAAATTACTGTTGGACAATTGATAGAAAAACGAATGTTGCTATTAATGGCGTGATCAATATATAGACATTAAGCCCATGATAAGTAGACCCTTAAACTTACGGACACCCACTACTATTACTCCACCAATGACCACTATCCAGCATGCATTTGTGATATTAAGTTAATAACAAATAGAGTAATGCTTGGTTCAAGATAATGTAATGTAGACAAAATAAGACCTAATAATATGTTCAAACCCTGTGGTTTAATCTTTAGCAGCAACAATACAAATACGTGTCTCGCTACTCCTCGAGACAACCATGAATAGGTTTACTCATTGGTCCTATAAAAGAATAAGACACCGTGAGAAGGAGGAGAACCTGTCGTGGAGAGGAGAGCCGTCATCGAGGGTTGCAGATATCTCCTGGTCAACACGCGCAGCACCCAGGGGCGAAGCCAGCAATCTGGCGTGCTTTGGCGTCTGCCACACCTAAACTTTGGTGCAAATACAGGTATATATACTAGTGTACTCCTATACACAACGTTGTTTGAAGATTTGTGCTGGTCGTACGTGCTGGTGGGCTGATTGCTAATTTCTAAATAGACAATCGGTTGTGGGCGTCAGTCACTGGTGGGCCTGATGGCTAATGTTGTGGGTTTGTGACTTCAGTGTACACTACACGTTATTCTCCAAAAAAAAAAGATAGTGTACTGCACATACGTAAAAGTGCTACTACCTCTCTCGTGAAACTATCCGCGCGATCAATAATGAATTTCGAATCCTTTTACTACTCGTCTCCTTCGTCTGAAAACCGCTCATCTGCTTTTTTTAACCAGTACAAACACATATGCTCACTTACAGGTCTGCAGTTGTTGAGATATTTTTATTGCGAACATTTAACCTTTGGATTTCAATTGTATAATATATATCTGGTATTCTATTGAACTCTTGCATAGTTGCATTATGTATGATTTTCTTTTCCTTCAAATACGTCATACCTGAAAAATATTCCTGCCTCCGCCACCGGCAGCACCAACACGATGGTTCTCGGTCAACAAAGACTACAGATTCATCTAATCAAGGTCCTCGGATTGGGACAACATAGCACCCACTAGTGGCGATAATGGGGCTCCGGGATGGCCTCACCGCGTAGATTTTTGGTGACGATGCCAGGGAAGGCTTGGTCGCTGGCGGCGTGTTATGGAAAGTGGCACGGATAAAGGAGAAGAATCGGGAAGACAACGTTGGAGATTCATTGGTGGATGGGAGATGGAAGGAACCGTGAAATGAAGATGCAATAAGGAAGGTGCAACAATAAGTGCGACTAGGGAAAACAAAATTAGATGATTCGTTTCGTTAAAAAAAAAAGAATTGCTGAGACAGCATATTTGCTTAGATGGAAGACTACATGTTGATTGATGATGTGGATGGGCTGTACGTCTAGAGTAATAAAGGTAGTAGGGGATCATATTTTCCCTGTCCGAGTCTTCTTTTCTTGTCGCGTTGACCGACTTATAGCATCCTTCTAATTTATGTGGTGATCCAGTTTTTCATAATGTTTTTATGTCGAGGAGGAACATATATTTTGTTGGATGGGTGTACGCATAATTTGTTTTACAGTTAGAAGCCTAGTCACTTTCATGAAAGATTGATGAATCCTTGCACTGTTGCGCATGTTGCATTATACTTAACGAATGTGTGTGTGTGTGTGTGTGTGTGTGTGTGTGTGTGTGTGTGTGTGTGTGTGTGTCATGATAAATCATTATGATGATAGATATGTACATGTTTGCTGCAGTTTCATGGAAGTTCCACACATATTGTTGCATTCAGGAAAAGATATTGCATAAGACTTAACTTGAAACATGTGGGAATTAAAATGTTGCTTGATCTTTTATGAATCGATTGTTACAGTCTGATGACACACTCCATCCATGGTGGGGGTCACACGACCCAAGAGACGTACGGCACATCCATCGTCCATCATCTTCTTAACGATTCCCGGAACACCCGGCAGACCCGAGGATGAATCCCAGAAAGAAGAGCCAGAGTTTCCTGTTTGCCCGATCATCGCTCTGCGAGGGATCAAGAGATTATTATTAGTTAGGTCAAGCCACGGGACGGGATCGGATGCGATCTATAAGAAGAAAAAAGGGGGGAACATCGGGATGGGACACGGACGCTGCTGGAGTAGGGGCGAGATGCTGCTGGCCGCGGCGCCGTGGCCGCACGGTGGCTGCCGGCAAGGAGGCCGCGGCGCAGCAGAGGCCGGAACGCCGGCATCGACATGCTCTCCGTCGCCTGAGCTTCTCCTTTCTTCCTTTGCTTGCTCGTCAAGCTTTGCTTGTCCCTCACGTTGATACGCTGCTCCGCGCTTAAATATTGCTACTGGAGTCTGGAGGCCGGTCGATACGTACGGTATGGGTACCGACCCGAGTCCAAGTACAGAATCCAAAATACAGCAAACATGTACTCCCTTGACACCTCGAGTTCTTGAGCATGTTGGCGCACACCTATTTGTTGTTTATAGAGCATTTACAACCGGACGTCTCAAATGACCTCTCATACGTCCGTGAACGTGTCCGATCAGTGACATGACAGGAGAAAAACGAAAAAAAAATGATTCAACAGGATCCCTCGTGTTATCCTTGTACGCCCGGACTGTCCGCGAACCCTCATATTGAGGACAAATATAGGGACGATATGAGGGCTAGCGTACGCGCCCGGTCAGTCCGCCACGTAGGACGCGACCCCACCCCGGATCATCTTTTCTTTTTCTTTATTCATTCTTTTCTTTCTCTCCTCCTCCCCACCAATCACGTGCAAGTGACCATACATATGAAGAAGAAAACGAGAAGTGTGGCTCGTGAACGGAAAAATAATGGACACCCCGGTCACTGACCGGGCGCGTCCGCGGCCGTTTAGGGGGGTCATATTCTACGAAGCACCGATACGGCGACACGGATACGGCGATACGGGTACGGGGATACGGGATACGGCAATTTTCAAAAATAGCAATACGGCGATACGGCAAGTATAGATAAATAATTAATAAAATGACATGTTATAAATACAAAGAATAGTTAAATGCATGAGATGAGCTCAAAATACTGCCTCATAAGTTGCATCCATGCCTCTTTTCATCAAGTCCTCGTCTAGATGACTGAATGATCAACAATTTACTGAATCCTCATGCTACTTGCAAAATACATCATATTCTAGTATTAGAATTTGAAATATACATAACACTTGAGCATGAAAAGCTGAAAACTGTAAAGACGTTGGCTTGTAGCTTGCTTACCCAATGATACATGACTGATGCTTCCCAGCCTCTCAACTGAAGATTGGCCTGCAGGGGTCAATGTTAGTATTTCACTCCCAAGTACTAGCCGCAACATCAGCAGGTCAGCAGCAAATCATAGTTGATACAATAGAGGCCAGCCCCCAGCCACCAGCAGCAGCTAGCAAGTACGCAGTCCAAGCACGAACGCACTCACGCCGCAGCAAGCACACACATAGCCAGCACGCACGGACTTGGCAGCAAGCACGCACAGAATCAGGACGCAGCAAGCCAGCAAGAGCCGGAGGACCAGACACCACCGGAAGAGAGCAGGGATTGGGAAGGGGGGGGGGGGCATACCTTGCTGGTGACGGCTAACGCGCGGCGGCGGCGGACACTCCAAGCGGCGGCGAAGCGAGTCCAGATGGCCGCGACGGAATCCACGCAGCGGCGGCGGTGGTAGCAACGCGCCGGAGCACTCGTGTGGTCGCACCTGAATCCTCGATCCAATCTGAGACTGCTAGCTGTTTAGGGTTACGACTTTGCGAGTGGTGGAGTGGGCTTCTACTGGGCTTCCCGTGTCGTCGGCGTGTCGGCGCCGTCCCGGCAGCGTATCGGCATATTTTTTTTCTTTTGTTTTAAATCGAAAATCATGATACCCTAGGGATACGAGTATCGCTGCCGTATCATGCGTATCGCCGTATCGATGACGTACGGGACGGGGATACACAGGATTTGCACGTATCGGTGCTTCATAGGTCATATTTGCAAAGTCCGGCTGTAGATGCTCTTATATCCGAGAGGGAAGAATGATAGGGACCTGCATGCCTGGGATCGGCGTGTCTTGAAGGCACCTCGGGCGAGGCTCCGGAAGGCGCAGAACGAACTTGAAGCATTGATGCGAGAACCATACAACACTCAAGCCAAAATGAAACAGAAGGAGTTGTCCGTTGTTATTGAAAATTTACTTGAGCAAGATGAGATATATTCGGCACAGAAGGGGCGAGGTAATTTGTTTCGACGTGGAGACAAGATCATCTTAATTATTCCCAACAGCTCGCATCGGCCAGAAGCTGACAAGTTCATCTTATTCCCAACAGCTTATATCCTGGGATCGACACGTAGAAATTTGATAAAAGAAATTGAAAAATGACAGTCAACTCTAGGTAGAAGGTAACGATAATCTCAAGCCTCATGTTACCAACTATTTTCGAAACCTTTTTACTTCTAGCACGAGAGAAATAGATGAACGATTGATGTCTTCTATTAAAACTCTTGTTACTCCTGAGATGAATGATTTTTTTTATTTCACCTATACGCGTGATGAAGTACGGAAGGCTCTCTTCCACATAGGGGATATGAAAGCCCCGGGGCCAGATTGTTTGCATGCAATATTTTTCAAGCATTTTTGGCATATCCTGGGAGATGAATTGACTAATGAAGTTCTTGAAGCTATTAGTCAGAGGAAAATACCCTTTGGTTGAAACTCTACAAACATAGTGCTGATTCCGAAAGTTGACAGCTCGGAGGTCATTACACAATATAGACCAATTAGCCTATGTAATGTGGTATATAAAATTATCTCAAAGATGATGGCTGACAGACTGAAGAGAATGTTGCCAGAGATTATTTCCCCAACACATAGCGCTTTTGTTCCAGGAAGGCTCATCACAGACAATGTGTTGGTGGCATATGAATGTGTTCATACTATAAGAGCATCTTCAATAGATGATGTAGATGTAAAAATAACTACCTTTTGCACCTTCAGAGGCCAGAAACAGTGCTCCAACAGATGATGTAGATGTAATAAAAATTACATCTCCGCCTCCCAGAGATGTATCCTATACCACTTGGAGTTGCAAATTTACATCTCAACCTACATGAGATGTAAAAACGACGGCCGCGCGCCAACTACCAACCGCTTTCATTTTCCTTCCGTTCGCCCGCCAGTCGCCCGCCCGCCGCCCGCCGACCATCGCCTGTGACATGGCCGACTCCGACGACCCTGCCGCCTCCTCCGCCGCAGCCGCCCACCCCGCCGGGGCCTTCGTCGGCGCGACCACCGTCCCCATTCCCGCCTCCGCCTCCATGCCGGTGCCGCCATGCCGCGGCCCCGGTTTTGCCCCACCCCGGACGATCGCCGTCGTGGCTGCCGTCCCACTGATTGATCCGGCCGCCCCACCGCCGTGCCTTCGGTTCCGCCGCTGCCCCCTCCAAATCGGCCGAATTGGCCGCTTCTTCGTCGTCGAATCGCCGCCCCGTTGCCGTTTGATTTGAGCTCCCCTTGCCGCCCCGCCGCCGCAGGGTTCGTGCCACACACCCGTCACCCCTCCGATGCTCCTCCGCCGCCCCTACGCCGCTCCTCCTCCTCTCTCCGCCTGCCTCTCCTCTGCTGCTGCACCGCCGCTTCTTCGCCGCCCCGATTCACGCCACCACCGTCCCGATTCACCACCACCGCCGCCCTTCCGACGCTCCCCCGCGGCCGCCCCGCCACAGCCCCGGCGCCGCCGCGCCGGTGTCGTCCCCACTGCCGCCGCCCTGATTCGGTCGCCGTCGACTAGTTTTTACATCTCCAATTTGCATCTTCTATTGAAGTTGCCCTTTTACATCTCCGTTTTGCATCATCTGTTGGAGTTGCCTTTTTTTTTAGATGTAAAAACCACTTTTTGGTGTTGTAAATTATACAACACCTACTTTTACATCTCCAAATTTACATCATCTATTGGAGATGTTCTAAACAAGAAAACCCATGGTCTAGGGGCTTATTGTGCTGTCAAACTGGATATGAACAAGGCCTACGACATGGTTGAATGTAGTTTTCTGGGGAGAATGATGCAGAAAATGGGTTTTCATGAGCAGTGGGTCCAAATGATTATGAAGTGTGTATCTTCTGTCAGCTATATGGTGAGATTCAACGACACTGAGACAGAAGAATTTTTTCCCACTAGAGGTTTACGGCAGGGCGATCCATTGTCCCCGTACCTCCTTTTCTGTTTTCGTAAGGCTTGTCTAGTATGCTAGCACATGAGGAAGAGATTGGGAACCTAGAAGGTATCAAGGTATGCAGGAGTGCACCTACTATTTCACATCTCCTATTTGCAGATGAATCATTGATACTAATGAAGGCAAATACACAATGTGCTACTACCTTAAAGAATATACTGGGCACATATTGCAACAGCTCAGGGCAGCTAGTAAGTAATGCCGAATCAAGTATTTTTTTCAGCCCTAATACTCCGGTTGGTGTGCGAGAGGACGTATGCAGGGAATTAGATATTGTTACAGAAGCACTCTTTGATACTTATTTGGGGCTACCCACAATGGTGGGTGTTGACAGAAGTGATTGTTTCCAGCATCTTGTAGATCGTGTCTGCCAACGTCTCAAGGGATGGAAGGAGAACATTTTGTCTATGCAAGGGAAGGAGATTTTACTTAAATCAGTTGCACAGGCTATTCCTTCCTACGCTATGTCAGTTTTCAAATTAGCCAAAGGATTTTGCAAAGCCATTATAGATGAAATATCAGGATTATGGTGGGGAGATAGTGGGGAGAAGAAGAAGATGCACTGGTTTGCGTGGTGGAAGATGTGTGTACCAAAGAGGAAAGGGGGATTGGGGTTTAGAGACCTTCACAGTTTTAATATTGCTATGTTAGCAAAACAGTGTTAGCGACTAGTCCAGAACCCAGATTCTTTATGTGCATGTGTGTTGAGCGCTAAATACTATCTCGATGGGAACATTTTAAAGACTGGTCTGAAGAAGGGGTCGTCGTATACGCGGCAAAGCATTGTTTTTGGCATTCAGATTTTTCAGAGGGGCTGCATATGGCGTGTCGGAACGGGAGCATAGATAAATATATGGCAAGACCATGGATCCCATCAAGCCCATCGCGAGAGGTTATTACCCCAAGAGGTGCAACAATGCTTAGATATGTGGAGGAGCTTATAGACCCACACACGGGCCATTGGGACGAAATCTTGATTAGAGATGTTTTTTCGCCAGTGGATGCCTACAGGATCTCTCAAATACCATGAAATGTCCAGCTCGTGGAGGCCTTCGTGGCTTGGAACTATACTAGATAAGGGACGTTCTCGGTTTGGTCGGCGTACCACTGAGAGTTCGAACATCAACATGGGCAGTGAATGGTGCAGTCTGATGGATTGGGGAACGTGCAAATTTATAATATTTGGAAGGAAATATGGAACCTAAAGATTCCTGGGAAGATCAAACACTTTGCATGGAAAGCTTTGAACAGATCTCTTCCTTGGTTGGGAATCCTTGCGAATAGGCTACCTTTAATACCCCAATTCCTGCTCTGTAAGATTGGAATTGAGGATGTTCAACATGTCCTTTTTACCTGTTGTAGGGCGACAGAAGTTTGGACTAAACTCGGGCTACATGATATCATAACAGATGCGGTAAGACAAGATCGCTTGGGGTCTGTGACATTGGAAATTCTAGCCAAGATCTGTTCAGTTCACGAGGGTTTGCAAACTGCTGAATTAGCTTTGGTTGCATCATGGTTTATCTGGTGGCAACGACGTCAGCATATGAAAGGGGAAATGATCCAAACCCCTAAAAGGAGTGCTGTGTCGATCAAGGTCCTTACGACAAATTTTATAAGAGCTTACACAACAAAGCAGTCGAGAAGAAAGGACGATCAGATGTGGAAGAAGCCTTGCGGTGATGTTAACAAAACTAATGTTGACGCAACTTTTCAATATGAGACACTCTCAGGAGCGCCGGGTGTTGTTGCCCGTGATGGAAGGGGAAACTTCATTGCTGCATCATCTTGGTTCCCTCCACACTCAAGTTGTGTTGACTCAACGGAGATTTCCACGATACGAAAAGGTTTATACCTAGCAGGAAGAATTGGGTGCAACAAAATCATTATAGAAACAGATTGCACGTTTGCCGCGAAGGCGGTGCAAAAGGCTGATGATTACGTGGGCTCGGACATAGCCACTGTTCTTGAATGCAAAGAGCTAACGCTGGACTTTGCAGATGTTCCGTATACCCACTGCCTGCGGGAAGCAAATGTTTTTTTTTTTTTTTGCGGGTAGGGAAGCAAATGAAGTTGCAAATGATCTTGCGAGGAACTCGTTTAGCGATAGATTTTCTAGGTTTTGGGACTCTACGTTCCCAGATTTTATTTCTCATGCCCATGTAAATGACCTTGCGATTATTTGAGAAATAAAGTCTTGATGTTAAAAAAAAAAAAAAAAAACTTTGGCCTATGAATGTCATCTACGGCCACTCAGTTGACGAGTGGTGTCATCTTAATCTTTTATCATCCATTCATCGAAGTTTCACAACATCTGCACCATAGCAGTTTTATGGCAACTCCACAGCTATACCATATTTGTTGAACAATCCCCGAATAGGTCTGGATGGATGGCAACAAAGCTTCTCCAAATTCAGGCGTGCTTCGTTTATTCCAACAGTATGTAACGTCAACTTTGCGTCATATAGCAATTGAATAGGGCCAGCAGATTAAACTGTAATTCGAGAATAAATGTTCAAGGCAACAACATCACCAAGTTCCCATGCACACACAGGAAAGTACTACAACATCAAATTGGGTAGAGTTCAGCACATCCAGTCTCATGTTAGCCTGACATCCTTGAGAAGTCTTGCAGCCATAGCCCCAGACCTTCTGACTTCCCAGTCGTCCATGTCTTCTTTTGAAGCCGTACAAGATCCAGTCTTCACTTCTGGATCTTCGTCTTCTCCTGGGTTGGAGGCATCGTCGTCCTCCTCCTCCTCGGTGTTCCCATTGCCATTGGGTCCGGCCTCGGGGATCGACGAAGCCTTGAGGTCCATCATGTAAAGATTTATGCTAGGATGTTGATATTTAGCATCCATCTGCGCAAGAATTCAGAAACAATACGAGAGGGTAAAAACAATCATTAGTACCGATGCAAATGAGTGGAGGGAAATAATAATGAAAATATGCACCTTTGATTTGGATATAGTTTTCACATTAAAGTTGATTTTCCACATTTCCATCATCTGCTCATGGACGGTGGTGGAACGGATCTCGTATCCTAGCTGCTTATCAAACAGTTACTCAGCTGTGCTCTTTTACAGAGGTAAAATAAGATTAATTGGACAGGGGAAACCACACACCAGTACTTTCGTCTTAGGACCAGATAATGCAATAATTGTCTCCAGTAGAGGTTGTAATAGATGTTCTGAATAAACCTTGAAACACGCAAAAGATGAAGTGGTAAGTCTCTGTGTTGTCTATGGATATGATGAAGTAGCAAGTCTCTGTATTGTATATGGATATTATGTCGAATCCCTGTCATCTGCGTTTGAATTTCACTATGTTCTCAACATTTTAAGTTCAAATCTTAGGGTATGCCTATTTTTCATGACATCCATGGATAAATATTCCTGAGAATCTGTAATGTGGGGACTCCTCTAAAGTTTTCCATACATAAAGAAAATGTAGTGTGACCAAGTTTTTTTCTTGTAATCTTAGGTAAATACTTGAGAGGTTTCCTCTTAAAATAGTACAGTAATTCGACTATGCAGAGGTCATGGACAATGTGTCTAAGATCAGCCAGTACATATGTTGCTCTGTCCTGATTGTAAAACTTGCGTATTATGAAAGCAGGATACACAACTTGAGGGAAGAACTTGCACGAAACACTAAACACAAGTGCTGTGTCAGAAAGCTTACAACATCAGTCCCAATGATGTAATCGAATGGAGGTTCAACGGCTCTGATATGTTCTTTATTCCCCCAATCCAATTCTGCTACCATAACTGAGCCAAAGGAACCTATTTGCAAAATACACTTTGTTAAAGAACAAGGAATGTCCAAGAGTGGTGAGTATCCTATACTAGCTAACCACTGAAGGAGCATAACACAAGGTGAACATGTAATGATGAGAATATCTTCACAGTATCCTAAATTACAGACAAGGATGGTGCTTTCAACAGTATCTATAATAAAATTTTGATAACAACTAAGGAGAATAAGATAAGGTCTACGCATATGAATGCTGAAATAACAGTATCTATCCGAAATAACAGATATGAATGCTGCTTTCATTGGTTCTGTTTGATAACGAACCTGAGTCAGGATTAGACTGCGCGATCCACGATTTATTCCGTTCAACATTCCTCATGAGCAGCGGGAGCACCTCAACCTGGTCAGTCGTAACAACGTCACAACCCAGCAATGCCATTCCTGAATGAGAAGCACATATTATTTTCCTTGAGACAGAGCCTCCAAGATATTAGATATCTCTGAGAAGACAGTGAGATCCAGCTTACCGAGCCCCGCTAGACCGCAGCCAGCTCCTAACTCAATCGCCCTTTTTCCTTTCAATTTAGACGGACAAAACCTACCTTTCCTGCTATTCTTTTCCTGCAGATATAAATTCAGACTGCTACATTAACACCAGCAAATCAAGCTTAGAAAACGCAGAACTGTGAAGGAGAGCTCGGAACTAAACAGTGGTCCATTACCAGGAATTTGGCGAACACCATCGACGCGTCCCATACCGTCGTGCCGAGGTGCTTCGAGTTAGGGTCCTGCAAACAGCGAAAAATTCAGACTTCATCAGAGCGGCAGCACAGAAGAAGCTATGAAAACCACATCGCGTCACGGAGCATGACGACCTGAGAAATATGCAGGCGGTGGCCCATCAGTTCCAGCGTGATCGCCGACGTGCTTGGGGAGTTCAGCCTGCCATCAGATGTTCACCGTACGTCAGACCGGAATAAATGAAAAATCAGTGGAGATGCATGAAAAATCAGAGGGGGGGAGCTTTCAGGGTGTCGCGTGCTTGCCTGTCGTAGTCCATGGAATCCGGTGAGCTGCTGCCCGGCCGGCGCTCCGGCGGCGTCGAGGGTGCGGCGGCGAGGGTTTGGGGGAGGACCGGAGGAGCGAGGAGAGCGGCGTCTAGCTGGGTTAGCGCTGCGTCGCGGAGGCCCATACTTTTGTTCAGATGGGCTTCAGGCAATGACCTCCAAGCCCACGTCTACGTGTCCGATTCAAACGCCAGATGAGCGGCGGCGCGTCTTCCCCCGCCTATCCGGCGGCATACACGCCGACGGCAACGAGGCCTCACGCCTCCTCCGCCCGCACCTCCGGTCGGGGCACCATGTCGCCTCGCTCCGCCTCTTCCTCCGAATTCTGCGCGACCTGGACCGTCGCCGAAAGCCTCCCAGTCCCAGGAGACGGACTGACGGAGACAGAGGTCGTCCCTCTCCGCCGCCCTCGCGGCTCGCTCCCACCACGCGTCCCCCTCCCCCGGGCTCTCCGCCCACGCCTTCCTCGTCTAGTCCGGCGACGCGTCCGGCCTCTTCGCCGCCAACTCCCTGCTCCACTTCTATGCGTCCTTCCGTTTACCCTCTCTGTCCTGCAGGCTGTTTGATGAAATGCCGGCGAGGGACACCGTATACTTCAACACTGATGCAGTCCCTGCTGATGACGCTTTCAGAGTATTCAGGGTTATGGTGGAGAGAGGATTCTGGCAGGATGGGTGGACCATCACGCCGCTGTCGGGATCGTGTGCGAGATTGAAGGATTTGAGGGTGGCAAAAGCATTGCACGGGGTGGGCTTCTCAATGGTGGGCAAGTATGGTTTGGAACAAGATATTAAGCATTATGCTTGCATGGCTCATCTTCTTGTAAGAGATGGACGGCTTGACGATGCTTACCGTTTTATCCAGAACATGCATTTGAAAGCAAATAGTGTGGTCTGGGCTTCTCTTCTGAGACAATGTGAGATCCGTGGAAATGCGAGGATTAGAAATCTTGCAGAGGAGCAACTTCTTCAGTTGATCCTAGCTACAAGCCTGAAAGTGAAAGCCATGTCTTGTCCGGCATATTTTCAGATGGAAGGAGGTATAAGAGGGCTGCAAGGGTGGGAAAGGTTATACCCCTCAAACCTAAGAAGACTGCTCCCGACATAGTGAGGTGGTTTTTGTAGCCTTTGGGTTGGTAAATTTCGTCTAAGGGCCCTAAAATGCCAATAAAAATTGTGAGTAATCTTCGGATGCATTCTGGTTTCCATTCTTCTTTCAAGTATCTGCCGAAGATTTACAGCAGAGATATGTGTTTGAATGCTGGAACCAGGCTCCATGAAATGAAACAAAGGTGATGCTCTTGCATTGACAACTGGTGGTGCTAATGCAAATATTTCTGGACAAACTATGACAAACATTATGTTCACAAATTTCAGGCAAGCCTCCCTTTCTTATCTGTTGCTTTTCTGTGCAGTGCATGTGTTAACTAAGCATGTGTTCAAAATGTCGGAGGTCTAAAAAAATGTACCTGTTAAACCTAAGTGAGTTGATCACAGTTTAATGCAGATTGATAGCTGATCTAACTCTTGTCAGAATTATGTCTGAACACTCCATGGTCAATGTACTGCTAAACTGCTGAAAGGAAAATGAGAGCACAGAAGGAAGCTCACAACTGCTTTTGTTGCAATGGCAAAACTACAGACTTTTCTTCATCTTTTGTTTTTAAAATTAATGTGTTTCCAAATAAAAACTTGTATTTTCAAATTATTTCTACAATTTAAACCTGCGACCATACCAATAATTCTCGGCGGAGCGAAGCATGCACATTCACCTAGTACAAGGAAAAGCTCTCCAAAATGCTCCCATGCTTATTTTGTGATTCAGGCTATAACACTTGTACAGACATTAGATCTGCCTGCTACTCAAAAGTGCCGTGGTTACATATATTTACAAATACACAAGTAGTGAGCATGAAGGGGAGCCTTGGCGCAGTGGTAAAAGCTGCTGCCTTGTGACCATAAGGTCACGGGTTCAAGTCCTGGAAACAGCCTCTTGCAGAAATGTAGGGAAAGTCTGCGTACAATAGACCCAAAGTGGTCAGGACCCTTCCCCGGACCCTGCGCAAGCGGGAGCTACATGCACCGGGCTGCCCTTTTACACAAGTAGTGAGCATGGCCTCCTGCACCTCTAAATCTTCAGTGTGGCCTCCAACACGCGAAGAGCATCGTTACGGGTAACTATACCTGTTAGTAGTGTTTAGAACCTCCAAGTAAGCTTTAAAAAAACTTCAAATACTCAATGTTTAGGGGAGAATAGAGATCTGTATATTCAGTCCTCTGCTACATGTTTGTCACATTTTTGTTACTCACCTATTACTTGATTGTCCTGATTTACTATTGGTAGTCTGTGGATCTTCTTCTTGAGCATCAGAGTTGCAGCATCTGTTGACATCACATGTGGGCACTGTTAATTAACTGGAAACAAACATGAAAACAATTTTTGAGTGAATACCAGTTACTGTTTTATCAGATGCTAGCGTGATTGCTGGACAGGTCATCACTTCTGCAATCTTTGTCTTTGACTGTTACAGCGAATAGCAAACATATTAGCAAACACAAGATGGTGATATTGTGGTAGCAACTTGCACATATATATATATATATATATATATATACCACATAGATGAATCTTGGGAGTACGTACTCCCGCTCCTCATATACCACATAGATGAATCTTTTATACCTCATTATTATTTTTAATATACTTCATTAATAATTACTAGATACCTCAAAAAGAGTTTCATGAAAAAATTCATGTGAGTCTACATATTTTTAAAGGTGTACGTATATACAGATTTGTTTATATGTGAAAAAGGTATATTACAAAAAGTACGTCGCAACTGATATTGTTTCAACATAACTTGTATTGAAGTATCTTAGAATCTTTAATGAAGTATATTGAGAATGATAAAGAGATATAATCAATGCGTATACGAGGTATATTAAGGATGGGAGTACATACACCCAGGAGTACGGAAAATTAGTCCTATATATGTGTGTGTGTGTGTGTGTGTTTTCTTTTTCCATCTCTATCTTTTGTCCTAGAAGCAGGGAGGGTTGTGTGAAAAACACATGAAGAGAGAAGGAGGGGGCTGACCCCGTGTAGAGCCCTTGCACGATCCCTTTTGACGACCACTCCAACACAACGGAGAGTGCTGTCTACAACTGGGAAGCCTGACACAGTCTCAAAGTGGCTTTCAACCTCCTCCAGCGTCTGCTCTTCTGTGGCCGTCAGCACGGGTGTCGACATGGCCTCGCGCAAGAGCGCAATCTGCTGCTGCAACCACCCAAGTTCAAATTCAGGCAAGGGCTCAAAAGGTAGAAGTATCAAGAGTGGAGAGCTACAAAGACTACAGGAAGAGCAAGAAGAATCCCAGGACAAGCACCTGATTGCCGACATGGGCTGGCTGCTGCTGTGATTGAAGGTAGGCCCAGATATCGTCGTGGCGGAGGCGGGAGAAGTTCTTGGGCTGCTCCCTGGAGATGATGGCTTCGGGGTTCTTGTCGAACCGGAGCCTGCTCCCGTCCATGAACGTCGACGCCCCACGCCCAATGGCCCCTCCACTGCTGGCTCTGTCTCTCCTAGCACCATCGCCCTCCGCCCCTTTGAACGTGGAGCAGCTCTGCAAGGTATTGATGCAAGTCATGGATGCACCACTCCTAAGACTATTGTCATTGGGCTGAGCTGGATAGGCATGCATGGCCACAGTAGGAAGGAGGCAAATCCTATATACTCCCTCTGTACCTAAATACTTGTCGTTGGGGGAGACCAGTTTAAGTTCCCCCAGCGACAAGTATTGTGATACAGAGGTAATAGTTAAGTAGTTCATCCCCTATATGTAGCAATCTGAGTTAAAGAAAAAAATACCTAAACTTTGTACCTGAATACTTTCCATTTCATGAAGCCTATCAATTATATCTCGGGCACTTGGTCTCTTCGCCGGATTGAAGTCTCTGCACTCTAGAGCTGTCTCATAGCATACTCGTATTTCTTGGCGCAGTTTGTCTCTTTGTGATCTCTCCAACTTATCGCTCCAGCTTTCAAGGACCTAAAAAATTGCAGTGGTGTTCTATGGTCTATGAAATGGATCGACAACATCTTTCTATATTGGAAACTCAGATATGTATATATTCGGTATATACCAACCACATGCATTCAAGCATCGAACCAACGACAAAAATTCTCTATCACCATGTCCATTGTGCTTCCCGAACTGAAGCACTGGACTAACAAAAGGATAATCTAAAAAGCAATCTGCTGTGTTGATTATTTTGTAACCAATTGCGCTTTTCACTACTACTAGGTGTGCTTTCAGAAATCATATTCTTCAAAATTTCAAACTAAAATGTTACGGAAATATTTTAAAGTCGGCCCTTCCTAGCCTAAAAGGAAATCAAACTTTTATCTTTGAAACAATGGCAGATGATGTTCTTACATCCCCAATAGGTTGATACCCCTTCTGCCCAGTCAGTATTTCTATGATGACCACACCAAGACTATACAAGTCGGCACCGCGTGCGATGACACCCCCATCACGAAATTCAGGTGCCAAGTATCCCCTGTACAAAATATAAAAAGAGTGGTTGATTAATGTGTAAAGTGAGTGTTGTTTAAATCACAGAGCAGAAAAAGAATGACCTTCAGGAGGATTTAGCTTGGCTTACATAGTTCCTAATATAGTCTTGGTAATATCCCAGCTTTGATTTTCTTCAAAGCATCTTGATAAGCCAAAATCAGTAATTTTCGGTACCATGTTATTGTCGAGCAGTATATTGGCGGGTTTCAGATCCAAATGAATAATATGATTCTCATGAAGGTACTGTAGACCCTCACAAATCCCTTTGATTATTTTATAGCATGTTCCCCACTCACGATATGCATCTACAAAGGGAGAGGATAAACCAGGTTTAAAAGTTGAGATTCTTGAAGTCTTAACTTTTGAACTGGATGTTATAAGACACATTACGTGGTTTGTAGTATATGATGAAAGAGAAAGTAAAGAGAAAAGTTAGAACCACATGGTCTTACCGATGATATACTTATCAAGACCCCCTTTAGGTATATACTCGAAGCAAAGCAATCTTTGGTGCACATCTGCCATGACAAGTTTTCCGTTGTACCTTTCCATATTTCCTTGCGTGTCCGCACAATATCCCAGAAATCTTACCACATTCTTGTGCTTTACCCGCATTAGGCATTCAACCTCTCGATGGAATTCTGTTTCGTGCATATAAGCTTTGGACAACCTCTTCACGGCGACCGCCCTGTCGCCAAGTATTCCCTGCTTTCGAAGAGCGGATGCCGTGTTTAGCATAGCCCCGGTTTGATCCGGGGTCACAAATGAAGCATGATCAAGATTGGAAACATTCGAGATGGCTTAAAAATTAGAACGCCATGTATACCTTGTAAACCACAGCAAATCCACCACTTCCAATCTCCTGGTCATCAGAGAAATCACCTGTGATGTCCTGCAGAAGTGATAATGGCAGGGCCTTGGGCTCGGCGGTTTCATCAACTAACATATGGGCTAAGTCACTTCGTGCATCACTAGCTTTGTGCTCCATTTTCAGTCAGTATGTAACCTGGGAACTAGGGCATACTCATTTAGTGTGTGAGCCTACTAGACCCAGATCCCAAATTACTCGGGTATCCAATGAAGCGATATCGTTGTACTACTGGACAAAGATTACTCACCTATCACGAAAAAAAAAAACTGTTTGATCAATGATGAGTCCGCAGGCAGCGGATCCCCGTAATAAGCAGCAGGTTCTCAAATTGAGGGTAGCGATAGCGAGCGAGAGGACCGTCCGCAAGAATTGCAGACAATCAACCAACATATGTACTACATATCAGACAAGATCCTTAGCGCAAAGAAATCGATATGAAGTGATACCTGGACAAGCCTTGCTGCTGAAGGCGATCGAGATACAATTTTGCTGCCTGGTGAGGGAGAAGAAAAGGATTGGGTCAGGTCAACGGCACTTCGAGAGAAGGGATGCAGTGTATTTATAGTATTGAGCTGACTCTAGATAAAAATTGTGTGTGGCTCAGTCGGTCAGAGGCTGCTCATAGTTTTGGACTGAACCCATTTGCTCAAACTGAACCGGCCCATACATAGATTGGCGCAATCCAAGGTTTCCTATGGTTGCAGAAGACGGTTCAGTTGTGTTGCTTTGCGTGGATGAGGCAGTGGCTCCTCGGTTTGGAGGGCGACGGTTGTGGCCGAGAATGGCGAGGAACAAAAGTGAAATGAAACTGCATATTTTTTGTTGCGTCAGTTGGGTCTTAAACTCGAGTCCGCTTGATTCTGCTACCTTGTTGTGGACGCCCTTTACCAAAAGCGTAGATAGTACTCGGAGTATCAAATTAATGTTTACTCAATGCTTGACATGATTATTAATTTTCATCAAGGCGTGTATAATCTTCAACATACTTCCAATCTTTTATTTGTCGGAAATATGTTTTCTTAAGCATTTGTATTCATGTTTTTTTCCGTAACAGAGTGTATTCCTAGTTTGTTTGTTCATCTTTCAGATGATAATTTGAATTGGAAGTTCTTTTTAGGGTTTTATCATTTATGTCACTGGTTGTGTCTCACTACTCAGTTTTGCGACTAGGAATTTCAATTGTTCAAAAATGCTATCGCTTTGTTAGGCGCATGCTCAAAAATGCGAGTGGACACCATTACTGTAAGCTCAAATGGCCAAAATACCTATAGACCAACATGTCAGCTCTCCCTCTGTCTCACTACAATAAGGGCGTGTTTGGCACCCGTAGTAACCGAGGCTGGTTAACTCAACCCTGCCTCAGCGGAGGCCGTGTGAGCAAATCCAGCCTCTAAACCAACTTCTGCACATTGTTTGGTTGCCTGCATATACTCTAGGCTGCATGAGGTGTCACTCAAGGCATGTTGTTTGGTTGGCCGCTTCTGTACGCGCAAACACACAGCCTGTTGTTTGGTGCCATGCACCGCATGTTGTCTGGTAACCTCTTCGGCGCGGTGGTGAGGTTACCAACACATATCGGCACATAGCGGCCTCAGGAAGAACACACATAACTGAACATAATATTGTGCCAGAATTTAAACACGACAGTTTAAAACGGAAATCAGTTCGAGATTAAACTAAAGAGCAGCTGGAGCATGTCGGGGCAGTCCTAGGGGTTGATGGCGAAGGCATCGTGGTGCTTCCCGCACCTGGTCACCACTTAAACGCCATGGTCATTGAACACAATGACCTTGAGCATGTCGGGAGTCAGCAGCTTGAAGGTCACCGTGAAGCCTATCTTGATCTGATGGACGGCGATGAAGGCGGTCCAACCCTGATCGAGGGTGACCCTGCCGTTCAATAGGTGGACAGTCACCCTCCAGGAGCAGCCTGTGTTCGTCTTCAGTTTGAACTCCTATGGCACCGACGGGAAGTGCTTCGTGAAGTCCAGCGGTATAGGTACGGCCTCCAGCTGCGGGGCCATGATCACCTTGCAGAAGTTGGTTGGCACTGCCACGTCATGGTAGTGGCCGTAGTTCCGGCGCTGGGGGGCTCCTCTGGCTGGACATCGTCCGTGGCAGGGCTCTGAACGGGCATCACCTGGACGGGCGTCACCTCTGAGGGCGGCACCACGTCCTTGCCCTTCTCTTGCTCCTTTGGTGGCACCACCTCCTTCCCCTTGCTGTCTGTGTCGATCTGCATTACGAAGAGGTTCAAACGGTCAGGATCTGCAATATGAACGTTGCAACATCGTCATTAAAACCTAACGCCCAGAACCCCTTTATTAACCCAGCCTCAACTCGGGTCTCTCACTCTTCCTCCAACCCATCGACATGAACTCCAACCCCAAGCCCATCCCCAACCCCTTCCCTTGGGGCATTGGATGGAGGGCATTCTTCCTAGGGTGCTCGCTCGGTGACCGCACCAAGTTTGAGAACACCATGAAAGTGTGCTCAAACTTCAGCAGCATGGAAGAGCTGCATAAAGAGTCCGTCGCTGTGGTGAAAAAGGCCACGCCGGAGGAGTTGAAGACACTGATTCCTGACCCAGCGAAGGGCGCTATGTCAGTGTACATACTTCGCTGGGCCATGAATCAGGCCAACTCCGGCGACGCTCGACAGAGGGCGAAGTGGGCCAAGTACAAATAGTACCGACGTCCTCATGATCATCGTGCGTCAGTGTACTTCAGAACAAACAAAGTGCTGGCACCGCTGGAGGAGGATCACGAACCGGTGGCTATGGAGGTGAAAGAAGATGCGGTGACAAGACACCGAAGCCTGATCATAGAGCTGGACTCCGGCGAGGAAGAAGAGACGGAGAATACCAAGACCAAGACCAAGGCCAGCCGCCGCTCCAATCGCCTCCGGGGTCCCCGAGGATAAGATCCGTGCATACAGTGTAATATGAACCCTAATCCCCATCCCTATTCTACTCAATCCGGATCTAGTCATGATGTTGTTATGATACCCCGATTCCCCATTTCCCTAACGCGGATCGAACCTAAACTCAAATCGAATGCAAAGTTGTAGGTGCGGAGGGGGAAATATTGCTTACCGCCATTGCCGAAGTGCAGCGCTGCCGCTGCCGGTGAAGGTGGTCGGAGGTCGACTTGCTGTTCTCCGATCTGCTGCACGCTGCCGCCGTAGGTGAGTGGAGAAAGGGGAGAAGGGAGAGAGAGAGAGAGAGCGGTGAGGGAGGTGAGGGTAATAACTACCGGCGCTTCGGGAAGCAACGCGGCTTCTCGAGGGTGACTCCTCGCGTGCGACCCCTGCCGCCCACGTGCCTCGCGCGGGCCTAGGTAGCGAGAAACTGCCGATTCGAGCATGGCTCGGGAGACATGCCCAGTGATGCTTTAAAGTTCGTGCAATGCAGGCCCAATAGTGTATGCAGGCAACCAATCAGCCTGTTTTCCTCCCGCAAGGGCCTGGTTGGACCTAATGCAGGCAACCAAACGCGCCCTAAAGTGTGGGTCCCACTCGATCCCAACATCCTTATTATTTTCTTCTAAAATTATTCGCTTGCTTACTACTGACAAGTGGGGTCCACACTTATCATTGTGAGATCGAGAGAGCTGACATGCGGGTATAGGGGTATTTTCATCATATAACATGGTCAACAAGTTTGACCTGACAATAACAATGTCTAATGGCATTTTTGAGCAAACATCTAATGAATGATGGCATTTTTGAGATATCTAATGGCAGTTTTGAGTAAGCATCTCACGGAACGATGGTATTTTTGAGTCGTTGTAATTTCTAATGACAAAACTGAGTAGTGGGACACAACTAGTGGCATAAATGATAAAACTTTTTTTTTTTTTTTTTGCTATTGTGATCCAAACACTTCTAATTTATCGGTCGCGGGGGGCCATACGTTTGTTCAGATGGGCTTCAGGCAACGACCTCCAAGCCCATTCCATGGATTACATGTCCGATTCAAACGCCAGATGAGCGGCGGCGCGTCTCCCCCGGCCTCTCCGGCGGCATCCTCCACGCCGACGGCGACGAGGCCTCGCCTGTCGAGGTTCCGCCGGGCCGGCAGCGCCGTCGCGGCCGCCGCTCCGGGAGGCTTCCTCCACCTCTCCCTCCTCGCGTCCCTCCGCCGCCGCCCCTCCCTCCAGGCGCACGCGCAGCTCCTCCTCCTCGGGCTCCCGCTCCCGGCGCACGCCGCCTCGCGCCTCCTCCGCCCGCACCTCCGGTCGGGCAACCACCTCGCCTCGCTCCGCCTCTTCCTCCGGATCCTGCGCGACCGTGGACGGCCGTCCAAAGCCTCCCAGGAGACGGAGACGGAGGCCGTCCCCAACTCCCACTCCCTCTCGGCCGCCCTCGCGGCTTGCTCCCACCACTCGTCGCCCTACCCCGGGCTCTCCGCCCATGCCTTCCTCGTCAAGTCCGGCTACGCCTCCGACCTCTTCGCCGCTAACTCTCTGCTCCACTTCTATGCGTCCTTCCGTTTACCCTCTCTGGCCCGCAGGCTGTTCGACGAAATGCCGGCGAGGGGCACCGTATCATTCAACACTATGATCAGTTCATATGCGAACTCGAGTTATATTGATGATGCTTTCGGGCTATTCAGGGCTATGGTGGAGAGAGGATTCCGGCCAGATGGGTGGACCATCACGGGGTTGTCGGGCGCATGTGCTGGACTGAAGGATTTGAGGGTGGCAAAAGCGTTGCACGGGGTTTCCATGAGAGCGCTTCGGCCTGCAGCGTTTCAGTCACAAGAGGTGGTGATCGTGTTGGTGGACATGTATGCGAAGTGCGGGGGACTGGCGCTTGCCAGGAAGGTGTTTGATTTGGCAGGGGAGAAGGCAAGGGGTGTGAGGTTATGGACCACGATGGTGTCAGGGTATGCAATGTCTAGGGAGCTCGAGATGGCTAGAACGTTATTCAATGAGATGCCCGAGAAAGATTTGGTTGCATGGACGGCTCTTATTGGTGGATTTGTGCAGTTTGGCAGATCTAAGGAGGCATTGATGTTATTTGAGGAGATGGAGAAGGCGGGATTTGAGGCAGATGGAGTCACGGTAGCTAAAGTGCTTTCAGCTTGTGTTCAGTGTCGTGCGTTCAATGTGGCAAAGAGGCTTCATCATCGTGTGAGGCATAATGAGATGATTAGCACAGATGCAGGACTTGCTACTGCCTTAGTTGACATGTATGCAAAGCATGGGTTCATGCAGGCAGCTATGGATGTGTTTTGTGGTGTGGATGACAAATTTAAGACCGTGGGGTTATTCAATGCTATGATAGACGGACTAGCGCATCACAATTGTGGTGAGAAAGCTATTGCGCTTTTTGATCAAATGAGCTCGCTCGGGCTCCATCCTGATAAGATCACGTTCACGGCAGTTTTGTGTGCATGCAGCCATGATGGCTTAGTGACACAAGGGTTTGCGATATTTAATTCGATGGTGGGCAAGTATGGTGTAGAGCAGGATATTAAGCATTATGCTTGCATTGCTGATCTCCTTGCAAGAGATGGACGGCTTGACGATGCTTACCATTTTATCAAGAACATGCCTTTCAAAGCAAATAGTGTGGTGTGGGCTTCTCTTCTGAGACAATGTGAGATCCGTGGAAATATGAGGATTGGAAAACTCGCAGAGGAGCAACTTCTTCAGTTTGATCCTAGCTACAAGCCTGAAAGTGAAAGCCTCGTCTTGTCTGACATATTTTCAGATGGAAGGAAACAAAAGAGGGCTTCAAGGGTGAGAAAGGTTATTCGCCTCAAACCTAAGCACGGGCATACAAAATAGCAGTATAGGTTTTGAAGACACAATATGTATGGGGAGAAGACTGCTTCCAATATAGTAAGATGGTTTCTGTAGCCTTTGGGTTGGTAAATTTAGCCGCAAAACGCCAATAAAAATTGTCAGTAATCTTCGGATGCATGATGACTGTCATTCTTTTTCAAGTATCTGTTGAAGACTTACAACGGAGATTTGTATGAATGATGGAAGTATGGAACCAGGCTCCATGAAATGAAACATGGGTTTTTATGTTCACAAATTACAGGCAAGCTTCTCTTTCTTTTGTTTCTTTTCTGTGCAGTGCATGCTTAAACTAAGCATGTGTTCAAAATGTTGGAGATCTAAAACAATCCACCTGTTAATTAAGATCTAAACCTAAGTGAGTTGATCAAAACCAACAACAGCTGACCTAACTCTGTCAGAATCATATCTGAACATAATATTTTTTTTTTTGAATCTGAACACTATCTGGTCAATGAGCTGTTGAACTGCAGAAAGGAAAACGAGAGCACAGAAAGAAGCTCACAACTGCTTGTTGCAATGGCAAACTACTGACTTTTCTTCATCTTTGTTTTTTAAAATATACGTGTTTCCAGATAAAAACATGTAATTTTTAAATTACTTCTACAATTTTAAACCTGCATTTTATTGTGTCCTTGTTTCAAATATTTATATTGTTCTCCTTTTTGCTAGTTACTACTGATTATCTGAAGTCAGATTGAGCATCACTCGAACTAATTTATTATTACAAGCTCTCCTTTTCATCCATAACAGTGTCAAGAAGGGGGTGACCAACCACAACAATAGCTAACCTTTTTGCTTGTGCTCCACCTTTTTGCTCTCAGTATAAGATGCTACAATCACACTCTTCCAGGAGATTTGAAGTATCACGGCCAAAGCTTAAGACAAGGTCTAATTGATCATGGCAAAGGTGTGTTCTTTCAAGCATCTAAACGTATGTACAGATCCATGGTACGGCTAGTTCTCCATATTGTTATGAGATTGAGAGGTTCTTATGATTGTGTGACAGGAACACTGCAAGGATAACTTGCCGAAGACTTATGTTCTGAAGATCATCATGCACTGCCATTGCAATGGTTGCATCAAGAAGATCAATGACGGGGTGAAAGAGATCGCCCTTTCAGAAGGTACACATGCAAGTCACTCACGTCAGCATCTCTTTGTGATAGACTGATGTTATATTTTCGTTTTTATGTACGATTGGGCATGTCTTCTGTTGCACTGGCTTTATCAATCATGTAAATTTTAGCCTTAATGGTTATGAAGGGGTGGAGAGGGCTGATCTGGTGGCGAAGACGGCAGAGGTGATAGTGGTCGGGAGAATGGACCCAGAGAAGCTCTGGTGCTTGCTGGATGAACTAACGCAGAAGCATGTGAAGATAGAAACCGAAAGAACCGTGGCTGAAGGAGAAACTGCAGCTTCTCGGGAAACCAAGAACCGTTTTGGCCAGGTACCATTGTTTTCAGCCTAATAAGTCGATCGTCCATCAAAATTACAATGTTAAAATAAATCATACTATTGTCAAAATGATGGTGGTAGGAAATACAGAGCTGGCTGTTGTTAAATCGGTCTAGCATTCGTTCTGGTCCTATTGATGCAGTTATTCCTTCATGTTCATCTTTTGCTGGGGAAACAGTAGGTACATAGGAGTTAGGACACAGAATGTACACACTGCACCAAATTAGGTAGGTGACCTGCTGAGCTACCCATTTCTTGTAATCGATGTTGTTTGTGCCCAAACACCCACATCATGTTCGTATTTACCTCCATTTCTCAACTGCTGCGCGCCAAGTAGGAAGATAGTAGGTCACCAGCTATGAACCATCTGATGTATGATGCACTGCATGATCATCTCAATTTCTCCAACTGAACCTTTCAGGCTACTTCCAGCTTGTTCGCTTTGGACACTCCAGAGGAAAGCCCAGTAACACCTGTTACACCAAGCGCACCGCCAGTTCCCGAGGTATGGAGGAGCCAGACCGTGCCTTCCCAGAGATGTGCTTACCGTTGGTCGCTACCTTTGCCCGGCGCACTCGGTGTGTGGGCCGCATCTGACATCGAGGGGACAATGGCGGTCTACGAGCTCTGAAGGCTTATTCAACAGCACAGCCAGCGGACGCTGCTGCACTCCGTCGTCACCTTCGCTTTGTGCTAGCTGATTTTTTGTCGCGCAAGCATTTTCTGCCAAGAGCTTTAACCAATGTGTTCTTTGTTTCTATCCGTGACTTAATGACACGGGCATGCTCTCTTTTGCTTCGTTCTTCGTTCATGATATTGCTACGATGGGTTGTACAAGTAAATTTAGTCTAAGGCCCTAAAATATCAATAAAAAATGTCAGTAATGTTCGGATGCATGCTGGTTTTCATTCTTCTTTTAAGTATCTGTTGAAGATTTACAGCGGAGATATTTGTTTGAATTATGGAGCCAGGCTCCATGAAACGAAACAAGGGCCATGCTCTTGCATTGACAACCGGTGATTCTAATGCAAATATTTGTGGACAAACCCATGACATTATTTGTTTCTTTTCTGTGCAGTGCATGTGTTAACTAAGCATGTGTTAAAAAATGCACATGTGTTAAACTTAAGTGAGATGGTCAAAACCAACAACCCACAGTTTAATGCAGATTGACAGCTGACCTAACTCTGTCAGAATTATATCTGAACACTTCATGGTCAACGTGCTGTTGAACTGCAGAAAGGAGAACGAGAGCACAAAAAAAGAAAGCTCACTACTGCTTGTTGCATGGCAAACTACTGACTTCTATTCATCTTTGTTTTTAAAATTTTGTGTGTTTCCAGTTAAAAGCCTGCATTTTCAAGTTACTTCCACAATTTTAAACCTGCATTTTATTGCATTGCCTTGTTTCAAATGTTTCATACTGTTCTTTTCTTTGTTAGTTACTGGTACTGATTATCTGAAGTCAGATTGAGCATGACTCGAGCTAAGTAATTTATTATTGCAGGCTCTCCTTTTCATCCATAACAGTGTCAAGAACGTGGTGACCAACCACAACAGTAGCTAACCTTTGTTTCTGCTCCGCCTTTTTGCCCTCGGTACAAGATACTATTCCTCCGTCCCACAATATAAGATCGTTGAGGGAGTACAATCACACTCTTCGAAGGAGAAACTGTAGCTTCTCGTGAAACCAAGAACAGAGTCGACCACGTACCACCATTTTCAGCCTAATAAGCCAGTCTTCCATCTAAGATAAAATGAGTCATACTGTACATGTAGTGATCGTGGTGAGAAGTACAATTGTACAAAGCTGGCTGCTGTTAAATCGGTAGAGCATTCGTTCCGGTCCTGTCTATGCAGTGGATATTCCTTCGTGTTCGTATAAGCCAGTTTTAGCCCCCCCCCCCCCCCCCCCCCCATCTAAAAGAATGAAGTGATTATGCCAATATTTTTGTTTATATGGATGTTGGCTTTTTGTTTCATGAATATGGTCATACATTACTGCCCCTCTCAAGTTTTGTCCTGCTTGTGTGATATAGGAAACTGGGGTAAGGGGGCTTCTACCCCCCTAAGGGCATGTCTAACGCTGACGAGTAAATGAACACCACAAATGTCCGTTTTTATGTCTTGACGTGGCGCGCGAACATAATACGTGAGGGAGCCATCCAACACTATTTACAAATTAATCCGGTTGGAAGGAGAGGGAGTAGAGGGGGAACATTCATGTGGTGGGATATTCTTATGTGTTGCCGGTTGACAGGAGAGAGAGGAGAGTGCGATCATGCATGTGCAGAGAGAGAAAAGGGAGGAGGATCATGTGGTGACTTTTTGTTGGTAAATTTTAGGTTCAGAATACCGCATAGCTCCCCCAGTTTAGTTCCAATTTACGCGGTCAAGCAGACGTCTGGACCACTTCGCAGATCGATTGGGGTCCCATTGCAAGGCAAAAGTTGACATAAGTGGTCCGAACACCATAATCCGGACATATATGGGAGCTTTGAGGGTCTTCTTTGGAGATACCCTAATGATCTAAATGAATGAAGAGATTAGTCTCATATTTTAGTTTATATGGATGGTTTACATGTTGGATACATGAATATGGTCTCAAATTCACTAGTGCAGAATCGGCCTATAGTGCCGGTTCGTAAGGGCCTTTAGTGCCGGTTTTCCAACCGGCACTGAAGGGTGGGGACTAAAGGCCCCCCTCCCCCTTTAGTCCCGGTTCAACACGGCCCGGCACTAAAGGCCCACCACGTGGCACCTGCCGGCGCCGTGGGCTTGGGGACCTTTAGTCCCGGTTGGTAACACCAACCGGGACTAAAAGTATTTAATTCTTTTAATTTTGGTTTATTTTTCCTTTTAATCCTTTAGGGGTTTATGAATTAATTATGGTTTATTTTTCCTTTTAATTTTGTGTTTTCCATTTAATTATTTTTCATTTCAAACATATATTACGCTACTACATACTGTACACGTTGTGCATATATATATAAATAGAATTTCTCGTAGAACCGATCATATATATATATATATATATCATCGAATTTCTCGTACGACGACCATTCACATACATATATATATACAATTTGGTATATACAATTTCTCCTACAATTTGCGGATCATTACATATGCAGGCATTACTGCTTCTTGTAATGGTATTCTCCTTTGGGATCTATGACCTGGTCGAGCAGAAATCCAGCTATTTACTCTTGAATTGCTCGTACGCGAGCCGTTGGTAGGAGCTGGCCCCGCATCTCCGTCAGCTATAAGAAGGAGATCAAGATGAATATATTAGTTGTGTGTATATATATTAGCTAGATCATGATAAAAAAATTATGGATAGTGTTCTGGCAACCGTACCCAAAGATTTCTTTCATCTCTGCTCTTTTCAGACGTGATCATGCGAATGTTCTCGCAAACGTAGTATGCGCATAAACTATTCCCCTGCTCCTGCCTCATGCACTTTACGAGAATAAAATTCAATCAGGTAATAATTAATCAAGCATGATAATGGTATTGAAACTAGAATTAAAGAGATGCACGGACGTAGCTAGCTAGTACTACTTAATTACCTTGGGTCGCACCCATGTCAGCTTTTGTGCCCAGTCGCCTGGGACCAGTTTGATGAACTTGGCCCAAGCCCTGCCCGCCGGCAAAGAAAATGAATAAAGGAGTTATTAACTAGTTGATATCAGGAAATAAAGTAAAGAGGCCGACATAGTGCGATAATGATTGAAATTACCTGTCGACCATCCCCCTCACGGTTGCGTATTCGGATGGATTCTTATATAGTGAGTCCAGTACTTCAACTTTTCCCTTGTCAACTTCAATGATTAACAAGATCCAGTGGTAACTGCATGCGCACACGTTTTGTATAATTAAGCGGGCATGTGCATAACTCATCAACTACACTTATTAACATCTAGTAAGCAAAAAATAGAATTTGTAGTACAAGATATAGTAACACTCACCCGAAGTTGTAAGGAAGTAGTATTTCTGGTTGGGTGTTTAGTCGCTTCAAAAACTCTAGCAGGAATCTCTCTGTGTCTTTTCTCGACCATTCAGTTGTCCATATCTTTTGATTAATCGTATTTGGGTCAATGAACCCAATGCCATAGCGTCCAGCTTTTTTCATTTCATACATCTTCATTCTGCATAATACCACATAAAAGAATATAGTGAGGATAATTACAGGTAATGAACGAGAGCACAGCTAGCTAGAGACTTAAATTACAGAAAGAAATCACTTACAGACAATAGCAACTGACGATAGATTTGTCGAGTGCGTCTTGATTGAATAACTGAAACAACTCTGAATAATGAATCCACAAATCTTTTCCATGGAAGTAATGCTTTTTCTTGACTTTCACCATGAGGGACTCTTGATTGGTATTTGCTGTTTCTTGCATGTACCACGTATGCAAATTGTACATTCTCGTTGGTAGAAGCTTGACATCGTCAGGCTTGACCAGAGGTTTGCCGCGGACATATTGCCATTTTACTTCCTCCTCTTTAAGCCCGGGGATTTCCTCAAGGCCTAGGAGTTGTTCAACAGTGACACCGGCCTATTTAGCCTGCCTTTTATGATCGTCGGTTACTACCAGCCGATCGGCGGTACTCACAGGTGTTTGTACAATGAGCGGGGGGATCGATTGCACTGCCTGTTCTCCCAGCTGGGGAATAGTTTTCCTGCTTTTTTTGCCAACTGCTTGGCTCGAGTTCGAGCTCGACTCCTTTTGTTGTGCAACATATGACTTCTTGATAGACCACACATAGTCGCAGTCCTTATGCTTGACAGCCGGTCGAGCCATATCAATAAAGTGTTGTGAGACATGCTCAGGTACTTTCTCCTTTGGCGGCGGGGGCGGTTTCGGTCCAAAATGGGCCTTCAATTGGGCATTCACTACGGTGTTGAGTTCCTCCTCAGTCAGGTGGTAAGACAACTTCGGAAGAGGCTTGAGGCTTGGACCATATTTGAATTTCTTGCCTGTTGTACCGCTAGCCGTCATAGCTGCGGCCACTCTCTTCCGCTGTTGCTTAGGCGACGGAGCACGCTGAGTCGGCGGAGACGGCAGACGCGGTGCCGGACTTGGAGGAGGAGGATTCGGCTGACGCCGTGCCGGACTTGGAGGAGGAGGAGTTGGCTAACGCCGTGCTGGACTTGGAGGAGGAGTCGGCTGACGCGGTGCCGGACTTGGAGGAGGAGGAGTCGACTGACGCAGCGGCAGACTTGGAGGAGGAGGAGTCGGTGGCCTTGGAAAGACGATGCAATCCTTTTTCCATAGAATGATACGATGTATGGCCTCTCCCAGTGTTTTCTCCTCGTCACCTCCAAGAATGTCAAGTTGTAGCTCGTGATATCCTGACATCACTTCATCAACCCCGACATGAGCATAGCCAGCTGGAATGGGATTGCAATGGAAGGTTGCTTCAGGGGGATTTACTAAAGCATAGCCGTCCGCCACCTTCATGGATAAGTTCTTCACTTTCATGTGTAGCTCACAGTTAGTCCTGTCTTTGATATCATCCACAGGGTAGCTAGCTAGCAGTGCATCATCGATATCAGCCGGGGCGGAACCCACGCTGCTTCTCGGCATAGATGGGACGGTGCTATCCAATGCTGGATCGATCTGCTCATGCTGCCGCTGAGACGCCCTTTCCTGGCTGAGTGAGTCGATCTGCTCCTGCTGCCGCCTGAAAGCGCGTTCCAACTCCAGGTGCTTTGATTCTAGGCCTTCAATGCAGAGTGCTTCCTCCTTCTTCTTCTGCTCCTCCTGCTTCTTCTTTCTCGCACGGCTTCTGTAGTCGTCGTTCCAATCCGCAAACCCCTCAAACCACGGAACAACGCCTTTGCCTCGTGTTCTTCCCGGGTGTTCATGATTCTTCAGGGCACGCGTAAGCTCGTCGTTCTCTCTGTTGTGCGTGAACACCCCCGTTCGAGCTTCTTCTATTGCAAGAAGTATTTCGTCTGTCGCTTCTTTAAGACTTGCCTTCACCTTAATCAACCCTGTTTCTGGGTCCAACTTCCCCCCATGCGCATAAAACCATGTCCTGCACCTGGGGGGCCATTTCAATGTAACTGGAGTGACCCCTGCACTAATCATCTCTTGCTCAGATTGATCCCACTTAGGCAGGGCCACCTGGTAGCCACCTGGCCCCAGAGTATGGTGCCACTTCTTTTTCGCAGTATTAATCTTGTTTTTTCTCGACCGTTCCTTAGCGTGTTCCGATTCCTTGAACTTCACGTAAGCGTCCCAGTGATCTTTTGCCTTCACCAGTGCTCCCTTGAATTCTGGAGTCTTCTTTTTTGCTTTGACGTACGCAGTCCATGTATTTTTCTTGAAGGTGTTGAATGCGATCGCCATCTTTTTAAGAGCATAGTTTCTGACTTTCTTCAGATCTGAATCTGTCAAATTATCTGGTAGGGTGAAATGCCGCATGAGCGATTCCCAAAGCACATCTTTTGCTCTTTCGTCGACAAAAGTAACTCCTGCTCAATCTCCCTTTGCTGGCTTTTTCCATTCTTGAACGGAGATCGGGAATTGGTCCCTGACAATAACTCCGCATTGATTCTTGAACTTGGTCGCATTTTTCCTAGGTTCAAGCGGTTCGCCATTTGATGTTTTGATGGAATCGATGTTGAACTTTACGCCAGACTCCAACTTTCTGGCCGGGCCTCGAACTACCCTGTCGCTTGTAGAAGATTTGCTCGATCCGGAGGCCTAAAAGAAGAAAGATCGATTCGTTAATACATACAAATCAATTAAGACATGTAATAATCACCGGATGACTTATATAATAAATATACCTCACCGGTCTTTGTTATTTGAAGAACATTTTCTTCGTCAACATCGTTGTCGCCTTCATCTATTCGTTCGTCTTCATCAAATATCATACAACCCTCACCAGAATTGTTCAGATATTGCGAGCCGTCATCTTCAGGTTCATGCTCTGGGCTCGGGGAGCGTATGATGTCGAACAGAGCCTCTTCTCCTTCTCTGCCGGTATTGTCCATAGCTTTTATTTAACTAATCCAGAAGAAAGATTAAACAATTTAGTATTCAAATTAGAATGCATGCAATCAATAAGGAAAAACTGAATCATAGTACATAATATGCATCTCGAATAATTCATATAATATGCATCATCGAATATAATCTCGAATATTATCGAATATAATCTCGAATACATCTCGAGTATTATCACTAGCTAATACAGATCGAATATTATCGAAGAATCTAGTTCACTCGCGGTTCCTGAGGCGCGGGCGGTGGACACCTAAAGAGAAGGAACCATCACAGGATCATAGCTCGGGTGAGATCCCTGAAGAACCTGCCAGGTATTGGAGAACCTGACGTCCAACGCATCCATGTAGCGACGGACGTGCTCGTCCTCCTCCCTGACACGGCGACGTACCACCTCCGACGGGGCCGGCTGCCTCCGCACCGAAAGTGGCCCACGCGAACGCCACCAAAGAAGCTCCGGGTCGACGACGGGACCCGGGGCCGGGTTCCTCACCAAGCTGCGCGCCCCTGAAGGTAGCACCTCCCAGTGCCAGCCCGACGGAGCCCAGTCCTGAACGTTGCCCCTCTGAAGCAGGACGTCATCGCGAACGAGTCGACGACGAGGATGCGGGCCGGGCATCGTTGACTCCGAGAAGAAATTCTATGCAAATTTAACATTTTTTAAATGCTTGATTGTGATTTCTTATATACGAGGAACCTTCAGAATCATAACGGATTATCTTAACCTTTAAGGGATTTAACAAAATGGCGCCATTGTGGATGTGGAGAAAATGGTCCATATTTTTCCTGATATCATCTACCCTTCTATATGTCACGTTGTCTAGCTAGTGTCAAAGGAAGAAAACCATGGCTTCATCATTAGCCGGAAGTAACAGGCGCATGATGGTATGAAGCTGTCCAAAGTTGTTTTGGAACGGAGTCCCAGATAGGATAATTACCTTTTTGGTACGAAGTTCAGCAAGAGCCTTCCGAATATCGCTATTTGGAAGGCCTTTTTGCTGAACTTCGTACCAAAAAAGCTAATTATTCTATCAAGAACTCCGTTCCAAAACAACTTTGAAAAGCTTCGTACCATCATGCGCCTGTTACTTCCGGCTAATGATGAAGCCATGGTTTTCTTGAATCCTTTGACACTAGCTAGACAAAACGTGACATATAGAAGGGTAGATGCATGAGATCAGAAAAAAAATTGGATCAACTTGTGCACATCCATAATGGGGGCATTCCTGATAAATCCCTTAAAAGGACTAAGAAAATCTATTGCAAAAATACAACATTAAAATATGCAACTTTTGCAAATACTAATTGCTATACATTGGATCAAATGTCAAAATTCCTCAACGTTTTTATATCTAACATTTATCTAGCTATAAACTAAAAGTATAAAAAACTAAAAAACATTCATCTAACATTTAATTTCTATACATACATATATACTAATATACTAAATAATCATCTAAAACAACTAAAACATCTAAATAGAAAATGTGTCACATGTGTGTGTGTGTGTACTGTGTTCATGCATATGTGTGGGCTCGGGGAGGCCAGGGGCGGCCATGGCGGCAGGGGGCGAGGGAGAGAGGGGAGAGGGAACTGATGAGCTCACAGCGGGGCGACGGCGAGGCGAGGCGAGTCGGGGGCGGCGACGGCGTCGGGGCAGGCGGCGCAGCGAGGAGCGGGCGCGGGCGGCGCCGTCGGGGATCGGCGAGGAGGGCGCGTCCGGAGTCGGGGATCGGCAAGGAGGCGCGGGCGGCCAGCGTCGGGGGCGGCGACGGCGTCGAACGGGGCAGGTGGCGACGCGCAGCAGCCTGGTGGCATCGTCTGTGTTTGGCGTCGAGAGAATGGAGAGGATGGTGAATTTTTCGTAAGTGGCGTTATATATATGAGAGCCTTTAGTCGCAGTTAGTGGCTCCAACCGCGACTAAAGGCCACCTTTAGTCGCGGTTGGAGCCACCAACCGCGACTAAAGGTCTGGCTTCCCGCCGCTTGGACTGGATGAAATTCACCTTTAGTCAAGGTTGGTGGCTCCAACCGCGACTAAAGGGCCTGGCTTCCCGTGTCGAATGTTTAGTCCCACCTCGCTAGTTGAGAGGAGCTCGCACCGGTTTATAAGCCCCGCCGCGGCTACCGTGTCGAGCTCCTCTCTAATGCAGGCCTTCTGGGCCTACCGCACCTGTGCCGCCCACTGGGACCTACTGGGCCGTACTGGCCTGCATCCCAATAGCCGGGCTTTTTTTAATTTATTTATTTTTTTGTTTTTTTTGTTTTCTGCTTTATTTATTTTCTTTTGTTTCTGAGTTGTTTTTTTTGCTTTATTTAGAGTTTCTTTGTGGATCTTTTTTTGCTTTAGGTAAAAAAAAATTATAAACTTTCTGTTAGTGCCAGTAGTTTTCAAATTTGAATAGTTTAAATTTGAATTATTTGAAATTTGTGTGAATCACTAGTTTGTGAATAACTTTACTTTAAAAATAGATTTTTCTGTGATTATTTTTCTGCTGTTTAATATTAGTGTGTTTTATCATTATATTCAATTTGGTAATTCTTAGGTTATTTAAAAAAATGAAATGCCTTTGTAACAGACGAGTTTTCGTCTGAAACCCTGATACTTCGAAAGAGATTGTCCATTTTGTACACGAAGTGCATCCAGTTTTTGCCGTAACCCTCTCAACTTTTTAGCACATGCTATGTGGGTGAAATGATGATACCATGCCAACTTTCAACCTTTTCAGAGTTCATTTGTAGTGCTTTTCAATTTCAGGGTCATTTAGCTCAAAAAAAAATCAGTAAATGCATGAAAAATAGCAAATGAAGTCAAAAAGGGTTTTAAATTGATGACGTGGCTTCGAATGGTGCATACTGAACGCACAAAAAGTCTGGAGTTGAAATAAGTTTAAAAAAATGAAATGCCTTTGTAACAGACGAGTTTTCGTCTGAAACCCTGATACTTCGAAAGAGATTGTCCATTTTGTACACGAAGTGCATCTAGTTTTTGCCGTAACCCTCTCAACTTTTTAGCACATGCTATGTTGGTGAAATGATCATACCATGCCAACTTTCAACCTTTTCAGAGTTCATTTGTAGTGCTTTTCAATTTTAGGGTCATTTAGCTCAAAAAATCAGTAAATGCATGAAAAATAGCAAATGAAGTCAGAAAGGGTTGAAAATTGATGACGTGGCTTCGAATGGTGCATATTGAACGCACAAAAAGTCTGGAGTTGAAATAAGTTTAAAAAAAATGAAATGCCTTTGTAACAGACGAGTTTTCGTCTGAAACCCTGATACTTCGAAAGAGATTGTCCATTTTGTACACGAAGTGCATCCAGTTTTTGCCGTAACCCTCTCAACTTTTTAGCACATGCTATGTGGGTGAAATGATGATACCATGCCAACTTTCAACCTTTTCAGAGTTCCACTACTAGGGAAAACCTTATACACAGAATCTTAGGAGCAGCAGCACGGGACAGGACGGGGCGCTACTGCTAATTAGCAGTAGCGCGGTCTGCAGACAGGCGCTACTGCTATCAACTTAGCAGTAGCGCGGCTCGGTAGAACCGCGCTGCTACTAAAATTGACCGACCGTTCCCGCCACGCTAGGTTTAGCAGTAGCGCGCCTACGATAACCGCGCTACTGCTAATGTAATAGTAGTAGCGTTCTTTTTTTTCATGTCGCTATTGCTAATTTTGAAACTGGCCACATGTCGGGCCCCGCTTAGCAGTAGCGCGTGTGACAGAGGAGCGCTACTGCTATATTATTAGCAGCAGCGAGTTTTGCTCCCAGCGCTACTGCTAAGCCGCAGCCATACCACCTTTTCCCTCCCCCTCCCCTCCCCTCCTCTCTTCCTCACTTTCCCCTAGCTCCCACCTCCTCTCTCCCTCACTTTGCTTCTTCCTCACTACTTCTCCCCCCCCATTACTCTCCTCTTCTACCTATCTTTCTCTCTTTTTATTACTCCTAGCTAACTACACCAACCTCCATTAATGCATGTCCTTTCTCTTTTTCCTTCCCCCTCCACTAGTTGAACTTGTCTCCTCCCAAACTAGCTAGCTAGGTAGATCTAGCTAGCATTTAGTGAAGTGACCTATGTACCTCCCTAACTAGATCTACAGCCTTGTCAAGAAGAGATTTGTCCACTTTTGATCATTCCATAGGTGTGTGTGGCGACACCTATCGACATCATCATCACCCTGCTCGATCTCGAGATAGGTGAGTAAAAATTTATGCTTTTGCAAGAATGGAAATATGTGTATGTGTGTGATATGACATAATCGGGTGATATGATGGAAATTGTGTGTGTGGCAGGAGTTGCCGCCGAATTGTGCTTGTGAGTTGCCTATGTTTTGCCGAAATGTCGATTTATTTCCGTTTCGGCGAGATCCGGGCAAACTCTATATGTCCTATTTTTAGGGAAGGTCATGCCGAATTTTTGTATGACTTTGATGCATGCATGCATTTTTATAATCAATTTGTTTATTATTACCGTTTAGGCGTTCATGATGGTCAGTGGAACGGTGGTGGACAGGTGGTTGCGGTCAGCGGTGCAGGACATGAAAGAAAATAACCTGACAGAGGTTTTATGTCCGTGTCGAAGATGCAAAGGACGAGCTTGGCTCGACCCCTATGACGATGGTCGTGTGATGGCGCACCTGCTCATGACTGGTTTCATGGATGGCTATACTCGGTGGATAATTGAAGATGAGGATGATGATGTTGAGGACGCCGACGGGGCAGGCAATGACGACACGGGGCAAGACGAAGAGATGATCGATAATGGCGACAGAGAAGGGGCCGGACATGGCGGCGGGGAAGGGGCCGGACATGGCGGTGGAGAAGGGGCCGGACATGGTGGCGGAGAAGGGGCCGGACATGGCGGCGGGGAAGAGGCCGGACATGGCGGCGGAGAAGGGGCCGGACATGGCGGCGGAGAAAACGTGGACTCCACGCCGCAGAATTCGTCGGTACTAAGTTCAATCGTGCGGGACCCTCATGTTCAAGCACTGCTTCGCAAGGAGACGAGTACTGAGAGAGCTGCTTCTAGAGAGGAGGCCAAGCTGCAGCAACTGGTGGTAGACTCGAACACTCCATTGTATCATGGTTGCAATCCCGAGGTGACCCGCTTGAGTTTCACGCTCGAACTCCTGAAGACGAAGGCTAAAAACAAATGGACTGACACTAGCCTCGATGAGCTTCTCAAGTACCTAAAGGATGTTCTTCCCGCAGGGAATCTATGTCCTACTAGTGTGGATGAGGCCAAGAAGATCGTGTGCCCTCTTGATCTGCCGCACGTTAGATACCATGCATGCATCAACGATTGCATAATTTATCGGAAGGATCACGCGGAAAAAACAATCTGTCCGGTGTGCAATGCTTCTCGATACAAGAAGGCCGGGAAGAAATCTTCCCAGAAAGTTGTATGGTACTTACCGATCACTCCCCGTCTCCAGTGGTATTTCGTAGATCCCAAGGAAGCAAAGCTCATGCGCTGGCACGCGGAGAGGAAGAAGCCCGACGATGGAGATGATCCGAAGCTGAGACACGTCGTGGATGGAAGCCAGTGGAGAGCGTTCAACGGCGAATATCGGTATTTCGCATGTGATGCAAGGAACATCGTGCTCGGCACGTGTACCGATGGCATGAATCCGTTTGGCAACCAGAACACCAACCATAGCACATGGCCCGTGTTTGTATGGATGTACAACCTCCCCCCTGGTTGTGCATGAAGTCGAAGTACATACACATGAGCATACTGATTCAAGGACCGAAACAACCGGGAAATAACATTAATCTGTATCTGGGGCTACTTCAAGAGGAGTTAGACACGTTATGGAAAACACCGGCCAAGACATGGGACGCCAGCAAAGGCGAGTATTTCTATATGAGAGCCGCGTTGATCACGACGGTGCACGACTATCTCGGTTACGGATATGTCGCAGGACAGGTGTGCCATGGATATTGCGGATGCACGCGGTGCATGGATGATACGACGTCTCAGCAGCTAACGTCAAGGAAAGATGGCGGGTCTGGGAAAATCGTGTACATGGGGCATCGAAGATGGCTCGAGAAGGACGACCCGTGGAGAAACCGTGGAGATCTATTCAATGGTGAGGCTGAGCATCGAGGACCTCCACGTAAGCAGAGCGGCGCCGAAATCGATGAGCTGTTGAAAAACTGGGAACAGTGCCCCGCGCCGGGAAAGACGATGAAAAAGGCGCCGGAGCCACTGCTGAAGGTATGGAAGACGAGGTCTGTTTTCTGGGACTTGGAGTACTGGCACAAACTCGACACGCCTCATTGCCTTGATCAAATGCATATCTGTAAGAATGTCCTTGAGAGCTTGCTTGCGACACTGATGAACATGCCGGATAAGACCAAGGATGGGCCGAAGGCAAGAAAAGACTTGCAAGATTTTGAGATCAGGGCAGATCTGCACATGCCGCCCCGTAAAAAGTCAGAGGAGACGGAGACAGAGATAGAGGCGCGGGAGAAGAAGGGCAAAAAAGTAAAGGAAGAGGATTATTGCCCCCCTTCTTGCTTCACCTTAAGTCCGGCTGAGATCGATCAATTCTTCAAGTGCCTTACCGGAATCAAAGTTAGTTCCGGTTACTGTGGCAAGATAAGCAGATATCTAGACACGAAGAAGAAAAGGTTTAGCGGGATGAAGTCCCATGACTGTCATGTGATGATGACGCAGATACTACCTGTTGCCCTTAGAAGGATAATGGGCAAGCACGTCCGTGACACGCTTATTGGTCTCTGCAACTTTTTCGACGTCATCTCTCGAAAGTCGATCAGTGTGAAGCAGCTCCGAAGGCTACAGGAAGAGATCGTTGTCATACTAAATGAGCTTGAGATGTACTTCCCGCCCGCGTTCTTTGATGTCATGGTGCATCTGTGTGTCCATATTGTGGACGACATAATAGACCTGGGGCCGTCATTCCTGCACAACATGATGCCGTTTGAGAGGATGAATGGGATCATCAAAGGATTCGTTCGTAACATGTCCCGTCCGGATGGAAGCATCGTCCAGGGCTATCTGACACAAGAGTGCATCTCTTTCTGCGAGAATTTTCTATATGGCGCAGACCGGCCGCCTGGTGTTGGTTTGCCAGTTAACAAGCACGATGGGAGGCTCGAAGGAGAAGGTCACTCCAACGGTCGCAGGGAACTGCATGTGGCCTACTCAGATCGACGCAACGACTTTGACAGAGCAAACTTGGTAGTGCTACAACACCTACACCAGGTAGATCCTTTCGCGACACTGCACAAAGAAACTATCGCAAAGAAGTATCGTGACCGGGGGGTATGCAGGACGGACGCCGAAGTTACTAGAGAGCACAACTCCACTTTCCTGCATTGGTTCAAAGAGCATATTATTGCTAATCCCCAGGAAGAGGGCTCTAAGGACGGATTGGTCATATACGCCTTAGCACATGGCCCCTCGCCCAACCTCGTCACCTATCAGGCATACGATATCAACGGATACACGTTCTACACGGAGGCCAAAGATATGGACAGTGATGATCAGAACTCAGGGGTGACGATGGAATGCATGACCGACAGCGACAACGACGCAACTGAGAGATTTTACGGAAGGGTCGAGGAGATCTGGGAGCTTGACTACTCTGGACTGCACAACGCGACGATGTTCCGTGTCAGATGGGTTAAGAATGTCGAAAGAGAAAACCGGTATTTCACTACCAGTACTATACCCGACGCCAAGAGCGGTACCGTGAACGCTATCGCAAAAAACGAGCCATGGGTACACGCTAAGCACGTGACACAACGCTTCTTCATAACCGACCCGTGCAATCCCAGCTGTGTTGTCATGAGGAGAGGCAAAAGGAATATCATTCGAATGGATGGAGTCACCAACGAGGAAGACTACGACCAGTACGGCAACCCAATGAGGGAAGATGACGATGACGATGAAGTATACGTCAAAAGAAGAATCAATACTACATTACCTAAGAAAGATCGTACTCCATGGAAAAGGAAAAGTCACAATGAGGGGCTCAATTATTCTTCAACGAACAAGAAGGGAAAGAAGCTCACTCAAAAACGAAAACGTCGACGCTGAGGAACCGTTATCGGTCAAATGATGTAATATATATGTTCCTATTTTGTGTACACACTAACCGTTATGCATGGGTCAAATGATGTAATATATATGTTCCTATTTTGTATACATACTTCCTGCTCTCGGAAAAAAGGAAAAGAAAAGAAAAGAAAAAGAAGAAAAGAAAAGGAAGAGAAAATAAAGGAAAAGACAATATAAGAAACAAACAGGAAAACTGCTATAGGTACTGGTTATAGCAGTAGCGCTTTTACGAAAAAGAGCTATAGCTAGTCAAAATAGCAGTAGCGGCGTTTGGAGAAATGCGCTACAGCTACCTATGATAGCAGTAGCGCCTCTTGGAGAAACGCGCGATAGATAACTTAGCTATAGCGCGTTTTGCGGAAACGCGCTACTGCTATGTTGACTTAACCCCCCAGCAGGCTTCTCGCCTCTGTTTCCCCCAAATCTCCACTCTCTCTTCTCCCCCCTCGTCGCCGCCGGAGCCCGTGCCCTCGCCGCGCCCCTGCCTCAAGCGTCGGAGCCCTGCCCTCGCCCTCGACCTCGCCGGAGTCCTGCCCTCGCCCCCGACCCCGGCGCTCGCCCCCGACCCCCCGACCCTGGCGACCTCGCCCACGCCCCTGCCTCAAGCGTCGGAGCCCTGCCCTCACCCTCGACCTCGCCGGAGTCCTCCCCTCGCCCCCGACCCCAGCGTTCGCCCCCGACCCCCCGACCCCGGCGCTCGCCCCCGACCCCCCGACCCCGACGACCTCGCCCACGCCCCCGACCCCGCCCCCGGCGCGCCACGCCTCCCTCCTCTGCTTCCTCCCCTCCCAACCTCGGCCGTCGTCGGGCCTGCCTCCTCGCACCTGCACCCTCTGTAAGCCCACCACCGCTCCTCCTCTCTCTGCTAGTAGGTTAATTTGGCTATATTATGAACCCTAGTTAGTTATGGCAGTAGGTTAATTAGGTTCTTCGTCAAATTAGGACAGAAATTTAGGGTTAGGTGTTTTAGGTGTAGTTAAAAGAAAAAACATAATTGATTATATAGGTTTCTTGCATTTTTTAGTTTAAGCAATTGTTGATATTTAAATTTTATAGTGCTAGTTAGTTAATTAGAATTAGTATGAAACCTAGGACAGATTAGTTAAAGCAACTGTTGCTATTTAATTTTTTTAGTTTAAGCAATTGTTGCTATTTAAAAAAACAGAATTTGAAGTGGACAGATTAGTTAAAGCAACTGTTGCTATTTAAATTTTTTAGTTAAAGCAATTGTTGCTATTTAAAAAAACAGAATTTGAAGTGGACATGTGATTTGGACATGTCATATTTGGAATTTGGACATGTCATATTTGGAATTTGGACATGTCATATTTGGACATGTGATGTTTTGGACATGTCATATTTGGAAAATGATGATTATGTGCAGGGTAAATGATCCGAGTGGCCATGTTTCGCCGGAATGTTGATTCATTTCCGTTCCGGTGAATTTCAGGCGCTCGATATGTCCATTTTTTAGCAAAGGTCATGCCGAAATTTTCCGTTGCTAGAAAGTAGGAATATCGAGTGCCGGGATTTGCTGGGAAACGGCATTCCGGCAAACATAGATCTTTTTTATGTCATTTCTTATTTTTTTTATAGTTTTAGAATTAAACGAGGAGACTTAATCATAGGAAACATGTCGAACAACGAAGAAACCGGGCCTTCTGACCAAAATGCAGACGAGATGGATTATGAGGGTGAACAACAGTACCTCGACTTTTTGTCTGCTAAGCACAGTCAAGGTTTGCAGGTTGGCCTCGATGATGGTACTGACGCCGACATCGACACCGACGGCGCCGGCACTGATGGCGGCGTCGAGACCGGCGGGGAAGGTACCGGCGGGGAAGATACCGGCGGGGAAGGTACCGGCGCCGATGCCGCTACCGAAAATAAGAAGCAGAAGAAGCAGAGGATACGAAAACCTAACAAACTCGGCATCGGACGACTGGTGATCACAAAGATGGGCCCTGGCAAGTTTGAGCCATTAGAGCCGGAAGAACCTCGCAAGTGCTATGGGAACCAAGTAGGATGCATCCTACGGGAATGCGCGAGCATCAACGACGATGACTTAAGGAGTAAAGAACATTTGAGGCAGTTGCTCCTGACGAAGTTGCACAAGAGATTCAAGTTCCCTGACCGGGATGATAGCATAGAACAACCGTGGGATGATCCGAAGATGAAAAAGATTAACAATCACGCCATGGGCATGTTCAGCAATGATTTGGCCTCCTGGAAAGGGAGGGTGAAACGAGCTATTGAGGCTGAGGAACCCCTGTCCAAGATTCTGGAGGAAAATCCGACACTTACGGAAGAGGAGTTCAAAAAGTTCAAGGACACTTGCGCTACCGAGGCAGCCAAGGCTAAGGCTGCGAAATTCAAGAGCCTTCAGCAAAGGAACACGGGGAAGCATCGCCTCGGAAGCCGTGGCTACCTTGGCAAAAGGCCCATATGGGATAAGGAGGACGCGGAACGTGAAGCCGCGGGTCTCCCAGACCCCTTCGCGAAGTTCACCAACCCCTTGGAGCGTGACTTCATCAGGGCCCTCTACAAGTGGGACAAGGAAAAGAAGGTTTTTTACACGGACTAGATCACGAGGAAATTGATTAGAATACTGGTAATTATTCTTTTACCACCTTACATTTAGCTTTTGATCAAGTCGACTACACATTCGTAAACGGTTCACGTTCCTTCTGCAGGAGAAGCAACACCAGCTTGCAGCCGAAAGCCCTACTTCGCCGATGAGGCCCAAGTGGGAGACCCCTCTCAACCGGGCCTTGAACGAACTTAAGGGACTCCCTTTGGGCCAGCGGCCGCAATATGGACGTGTGCACGACGCCGGAGACGGCGCCACGTGGAAGGTGTTTTACAACGAGGTCCGGAGGCCAAGAAGCAGAAAAAGAAGTTTAGTCAGGAGGACATCGACGAGAAGGTGAAGCTTGCGTTCGAGAAAAAAGCAGCTGAGGACGCGGAAAAAGCAGCCGAGGAGAAAAATGAGTTGCTACAGCAGGCAGTCGATGCAGCTGTACATGCCTGCAGAAATGATTTCGCTACTAACTTGATCCCGGCTATCATCAATTGGACGAAGGAAAATCCAGACAAGACGGTAGATGATTTCCCCATGCCCAGTTTCGTCGGGAGCAACTCGGTGAAGAACACCACCGCACCATCACCTGCTCACGCAACCGGGCCTGCTCCCGCACCCGCACCCGCACCCGCTCATAGCAGCCCGTCCTCAGTCTCTGGCGCACTAGGCGGGCCTTCGTCTTTGTCTGAGCTCGACGCCCTCACGGTAATTACATGTCGCACCAACATATATCTAGAATATTCCATTTTCGTTGCCTTTCGGATGTTTTACGCCGCAGACATGTGTTTGCAGGCCGACGAAACCCCATGCACCGTACTCTACTTGATCAAAGGCCAGAAGGTGGACGTGGGAAAGGGGGTGATAACGAAGCCCTTGGAACTCACGTTCCACGGCCAGCCGATGCCCGGTGGGCAATTCAGGGTTACCTTGTCGAGTGTGAAATCGGGGCACGAGGATTTGCCTCCTCTAGTACGGCTAGGGGGAGAGGACTATGAGACCCCGTCGCGGATTGGAAGCTGCAAGGGTTGGGTGCTGCTATGGCCGAAGAATCTTCTTCGTCTGGAGCCGGCCGAGAGCACACCAATAACCACACATGAACAAGCAGGTATGGACACCACCATCCCGCCTATGCAATTACCAGTGCCTGTAGTGCCGGGTGAGAGCGGCGGACGACGTGATGAAGGGGGTCCAATAGTGGCTGATGTAATCGCCCCCGTAGAACAAAGAATGGATGATGAGATGGAGGAGGACCCTCTTCGGTTCCTCAATACAGGCGCCTGTGACGGTGACTTAGATATGATGAGTCAGCCATATGACGACTCGGGCTATCAGCATGCTAATGAGGATATGGATGATCTGCCCGGGCAGGAACGTCCTAGCAGGGATTGCAAGAAGTCTCTCTTCATGCAATCCTCACAGGACACGCCTGAAGATGCAGGGGGTCGTACAGTGCTTAGCCCGACAACGCTGGGGCATGGGTTAAGGAAGGGTCTGGAAGGTCAGCCCAAGAAAAAGGAGAGGAAGAGACCGGGGAAGATAGGCTCAGCTGCCTACAAACAAGCCAGAGCACATAGCAGCCAGACGGTGGCCATGTTCCATGCCACGGGAGAGCCGATGCTACCGCCGAAACCGCTGGAGGCAATATACGGGGATCTCAGGAGACTGCATGACCATGTGCTGTCGACTGAGAAAAGCCTACTAGCCTCGAAGGATCCAGGATATCCGACATACGCGGCTCGTGTGCCTGAGGGGAAGTGCTACGTCGACACACGGCCCGCGGAGGTGTTCTTCCTGCGGTTTGATCATATCTTCGAGATGTTTCTGACAAGGCAGCTCGATTGTACAATTGTCCGCCTTTTTGCGCTACATATGAGCTCCGTCATGAAGAGAGAAGAAGTCTCGCAAATCTGTGTGGAGGATCCATAATACATGCACGAGTCCTTCTTGAGTCTCGGCGACTTTGAGCATAAAACTGCTAGGCAGTACCTCGAAAACTTCATGGTACAGAATAAGGACCAGGAAATTGTCCTCCTACCTTATCATCCAAAGTAAGTCAGTGCCGGACAACCCATTCGTACATTTCAATCATTCCTTCTCGCTCATATGGAGAATAATTTGAGGTCTTTTTTCCCCGCAGCAACGGTCGCGCCGTCCTTATCGTTCTTTACCCGCGAGTCTCCCACGCCGTGTATTTTGACCCTACCAGAAACTACGAGAAGAAGGACTACACCCACGTAATGAATATTCTGGATGATGCTCTCCAAGGCTTCAGCTTGAGGGGTGGCCACATGAAGATCAGGAAAGAAAGGAACCGCAAGACGGGTTTCTCGCATAAAACCAACTTCTGCTGCATCCATGTCCCGAAATCAAGTATGAACGATGGATTCTACCTCCTCCATCTCATGATGGAGTTCAGCAGGGATCACCAAAAGCTTCGCATGACAACCAGAAACGATGATCATATCCGCAAGTGGGTAGAATCTCAAGGAGAAGCGGATTATAAACTTAAAGATGACTTCTTTCGCATCCAGAGGGACATTGCGACTATCATCATGAAAGAAGTCGTCGAAGTGAAGGGGATGTTCCACCACGGCCCTATATCGCGAGCTGACGTCCGAACTTGCATAGGCATGCAACGTCAGGACCTCACGCCGTTCAAGAAGCTAGGGTCCATCCTCGATGATCTGGAAGGATGGAAGTTCTAGTGATTTACGATGCTGCTGATGATGATATGTGTCGGTTGAACATGTATACTTTCTGTAGCGATGAAACTTTGTGATGTCCACGGTCCCTACCGAACTTGCGTAACGCTACTTTGTTAGTTTGGGTACGATGACCTGCGTACCTCTAGTTAATTAGTTTGCGTACGATGAAACTGCGTTGATTATTTATGTTTACTATATGTTGCATCTAGTTGCTAACCCTTTCTTTTTTTTGTTGCTCAAGTATATTTTGTTGCATATGATTGTACATTCTCTTGATGAAGATGCATCTCTAACAGGTACCTAGATTCTTGATGGCGAAGTACCGGTGCTATGTCGTGTACAAAGGAAAGGTTCCGGGAGTATACGACGAGTGGTCCGAGTGTGAGGCGCAAGTGGAGGGGGTCTCGGGCGCCTGCCATAAAGGCTTCAAAAGCAGACAAGAAGTAGAAGCTAGTTACGTGAGGAGGCTCACGCTAGAGCGAGAGAGGACTCATAACCGCCGCCTCATGTACTACATAGTTTCGCTCTCACTCATAGTGATAGCTCTTCTCGCGTATATCATTGTTTAGATGGATGACGATGTAGTTGCAAGTATTCGAGACTTGTATCGCTATTTTCGAGATGATGACGAGAGACCACTTTTTGTTGGATGATGATTATGATGATGACATGATTTGATGAGACTATTTGTATGTATATGCTATGATTACATTCGTGGTCTCGCAGCCATTTGTATGTGTATGATGATGACATTTGTATGTGCTAAAGATTCTTGTATAAAGCATGTTCAAATACAAAACAAATATGCAGAAAAAAATCAGAAACTAATAAAGTTAGCAGTAGCGCGGGGAGTAAAGTTAGCAGCAGCGTGCCATTACCAGTAGCGCGGCCTAATACAAGGCGCTACAGATATTAGCAGTAGCGAGCTCCAAATAAGAGCGTATAGCAGCAGCGCGGGCCAACACGCGCTACTGCTACAGGTTAGCTATAGTGCCGTATCAGTAGCGCGGCTGCCCGCGCTACTGCTATACATAATACCCGCGCTACTGCTAGGCTTTTCCCTAGTAGTGTTCATTTGTAGTGCTTTTCAATTTCAGGGTCATTTAGCTCAAAAAAATCAGTAAATGCATGAAAAATAGCAAATGAAGTCAGAAAGGGTTGAAAATTAATGACGTGGCTTTGGACATAATATTTCTTCACGTTTCAAATGCCAAAACACATAAGTACACTACTATTACGAAGATTCCCTCCGGTTTGTCCGAAGTGGGACTTTCCAGATATATAAGTCTGAAAACTAACTAGAGAAGCCGGTCACATCCCAGAGTGGGATCTTTGGTTATAAAACTTTTTCTTCACGTGTGTCCCTTTGCGCCGTAACCATGGACAATCTTCATCGTTTAACTTGATGCTCGGGTCAACATTCACTGTGAAGGGAGCAATTTCATGAAACTTTTCATAATCTTCCGACATGTCTGTCTTGTCCTCCACTCCCACGATGTTTCTTTTCCCTGAAAGAACTATGTGGCGCTTTGGCTCATCGTATGATGTATTCACTTCCTTATATTTTCTTTTTCTCGGCTTGGTAGACATGTCCTTCACATAGAAAACCTGCGCCACATCATTGGCTAGGACGAATGGTTCGTCTGCGTACCCAAGTTTGTTGAGATCCACTGTTGTCATTCCGTACTGCGGGTCTTCCTTTACCCTGCCTCCTGTCAGATTGACCCATTTGCACCGAAACAAAGGGACCTTCAAACCAAGTCCATAGTCAAGTTCCCATATCTCCTCTATGTAACCAAAATATGTGTCCTTTGACCTATTGGTGTTTGCTGCATCAAAGCGGACACCACTGTTTTGGTTGGCGCTCTTTTTATCTTGGGCGATCATGTAAAATGTATTCCCACTTATCTCGTACCCTTTGAAAGTCAATATATTCGAAGATGGTAACTTGGACAGCAAGTACAGGTCATCTGCAACAGTGTCGTCATGCATGAGACGTGTCTGCAACCAACCGGCGAAAGTCACCGTTTGTTCATGTGTAATCCAGTCGTCAGACTGCTCCGGGTGTTTGGAGCATAGAATATTCTTGTGTTGCTCGATATACGGGGCCACCAAGGCGGAACTTTGTAGAACTGTGTAGTGTGCTTGCGCCAAAGAATGCCCGTCCTGGCATATTACTGAATTCTTTCCTAGCGTGCCTTCACTAGTAGAAAACAGGGCATTAGTCCCGGTTGGGAAGGGCCTTTAGTCCCGGTTCCCCAACCGGGACTAATCAATTGGGACTAAAGGGTCCAAGCCTTTAGTCCCGGTTGGCTACGAACCGGGACTAAAGGCCCTCCACGTGGCGCTGTCTGGGGCGGGGGAGGGAGGACCTTTAGTCCCGGTTGGTAGCACCAACCGGGACTAAAGGAATTTTTAGAAAAAAAATTGAATTTTTTAAAATATATTTTTTGATTTGTTTTTAAGTTTTATTCCGATTTTCAAATCTTTGAATTATTTGACAATTTAATCTCTAATCACCCGTCGGCCGTCCTCACTGCTCCAGCGTGGAGCACTCATTCCAAATCGTCTAACTTCCCAGCTGGTCACCCATCCTCTCACTGATCCAGCCCCAGCACGCTTAACTTCCTGGTTCTATCGCCCCTAGTTTCCAAGTCTGCACTTGTTGTTTTCCTGACAATAGTAAGCTATCAAACCTATTAACCCTTAGGTCTTGATGTCACATGATTTAATTTTTTGAATTCCAAACAATTATTAAAATAAACAAAATAAGTAATAATAATATTGAATTTCAATGAAAATAAAATAAGTAATAATATTATTTTATTCATTTTTTGCCATTTATTCATTTAATATGGCATAATTAATATCTTTAAATCTATAAATCAAAATTCGACAAATAATATATCCATTATTATCAGAAAAATGTTAGGAATCCAAATATGACATCATTTATTTATTTTTAAATAAAATTAATTTTTAAAAATTTAAAAATTATTTTTTGTAGGAAAAAATCTTCTTTTTGAAATAACTTTTTTTACTTTTGGAATTTTGAGAATCTGAGAAAACTTCACCAGGAAAAAATCATTTAATATCTTTTGGAATTTTTCTCTAGTTTTTTTTATATATTAAACTTTTTTTTTCGACGTCGTATGCAAAAGTTATGGCCGTTTTACATTTTTTTTTGTTTTTTTGCAAAAACGGTCAAAATTCATATTTCAAAATTTCTATACCAACTAGACACTAAAACCTAACTACATCTCAAAGGATTTTATTTTTTGAAGATTTTATCATTTTTGTTTATTTTCTACAAAACTCAAAAAGGCGGTCCAGGGGGGGGGGGGGTAGAGTTTGAAAATTTCAGAAGTCCGGGTTGGTGTCCATCCAATCATACCGTCGACTACATCTTCTAGCACCGTCCCAGCCAGAGTCACAACTAAGGTTAACCAAGCCAGAGTCAACCCTTTCTAACTTCATTTGCTATTTTTTATACATTTAATGATTTTTTTGAGCTACATGACCCTGAAATTGAAAAGCACTACAAATGAACTCTGAAAAGGTTGAAACTTGGCATGGTATCATCATTTCACCCACATAGCTTGTGCTAAAAAGTTGAGAGGGTTACGGCAAAAACTGGATGCACTTCGTGTACAAACTGGACCATCTCTTTCGAAGTATCAAGGTTTCGGACGAAAACCCATCTGTTACAAAGGCATTTCATTTTTTTTAACTTATTTCAACTCCAGACTTTTTGTGCATTCAATATGCACCATTCAAAGCCACATCCTCAAATTTCAACCCTTTCTAACTTCATTTGCTATTTTTCATGCATTTAATGATTTTTTTTGAGCTAAATGACCCTGAAATTGAAAAGCCCTACAAATGAACTCTGAAAAGGTTGAAACTTGGCATGGTATCATCATTTCACCCACATAACATGTGCTACAAAGTTGAGAGGGTTACGGCAAAAACTGGATGCATTTCGTGTACAAACTAGACCATCTCCTTCGAAGTATCAAGGTTTCGAACGAAAGCGTTCGATGAGTTTTTGTCCGAAACCCTCATACTTCGAAGGAGATGGTCCAGTTTGTACACGAAGTACATCTAATTTTTGCTGTAACCCTCTCAACTTTTTATCACATGCTATGTGGTCGAAATGATGATACCATGCCAAGTTTCAACCTTTTCAGAGTTCATTTGTAGTGACAACAATTAAAAACAACAATTAAATGATTAAAACAACTATATAAGCAAAACACTACTGTTTTAATTAAAATCCTAATTTAAATAATTCTAAAAATAACCAAATAAATCTTACTGTGACAACAATCTAACATGTGACTAGGAGCAAAAAGAATTAAATTAAAAACTATTTTTAAACTCAAGTTATTCACAATCTAGGGTTTGAAGCAAATTTGAACAATTTCAAGTTTAAACCATTTAAATTTGAAAACTAATGGCACAAACAGAAACTAGACAAAATTTTGAATCTAATGCAAAAAGAATCACTCAAAAACATCAAATATCCTAAAAGATATAAGGAATTTAAAACAAAAACTAAAAACAGACAACAAATAGAAAAACAGAAAAGAAACTTTCAAAACCCTTTAGTCCGGGTTGGTATCTTCAACCAGGACTAAAGGTTAGACCCCTTTAGTCCCGGTTTGTATCACCAACCGGGACTAAAGGTCAATCTCTAGTCCCGGCTGGTGATACCAACCGGGACTAAAGGGGCTCGTAGGGGCCCCAGCCTGACGCCAGCCTGACACCACCCCTTTAATCCCGGTTGGTAACACCAACCGGGACTAGAGGTCACAAATGAACCGGGACTAAAGCCTAGCCGTTGGAACCGGGACTAGAGGTCACATTAGTCCCGGTCCAAAACCCGACCGGGACTAATGCTTCGGACGAAAGGTCCTTTTTCTACTAGTGCTTTTCCACCCAGTCTGCCCTCATGCCGCGATTCAGGAACACCAATCGGCTTAATGTCAGGAATAAAATCAACACAAAACTCAATGACCTCCTCTGTTTCATGGCCCTTGGAGATGCTTCCTTCTGGCCTAGCACGATTATGAACATATTTCTTTAAGACTCCCATGAACCTCTCAAAGGGGAACATATTGTGTAGAAATACAGGACCCAGAATGGCAATCTCCTCGACTAGGTGAACTAGGACGTGCATCATGATATTGAAGAAGGATGGTGGGAACACCAACTCGAAACTGACAAGACATTGCACCAAATCATTCTCTAACCTTGGTAGGATTTCTGGATCGATTACCTTCTGAGAGATTGCATTGAGGAATGCACATAACTTCACAATGGCTAATCGAACGTTTTCCGGTAGAAGCCCCATCAATGCAACCGGAAGCAGTTGCGTCATAATCACGTGGCAGTCATGAGACTTTAGGTTCTGGAACTTTTTCTCTGCCATATTTATTATTCCCTTTATATTCGACGAGAAGCCAAACGGGACCTTCATACTGAGCAGGCATTCAAAGAAGATTTCCTTCTCTTCTTTGGTAAGAGCGTAGCTGGCATGACCCTGAAACTGCTTTGGATCCATGTCGTCTTCTCCGTGCATACGTTGCTGGTCCTCCCGTGCCTCCGGTGTATCTTTTGTCTTCCCATACACGCCCAAGAAGCCTAGCAGGTTCACGCAAAGATTCTTCGTCACGTGCATCATGTCGATTGCAGAGTGGACCTCTAGGTCTTTCCAATAGGGTAGGTCCCAAAATATAGATTTCTTCTTCCACATGGGTGCGCGTCCGTCAGCGTCATTCGGAACAGATTGTCCGCCAGGACCCTTTCCAAAGATTACTTTTAAATCCTTGACAATATCAAGTATATCATCACCAGTACGGTGCCGAGGCTTCTTCCGGTGATCTGCCTCACCTTTGAAATGCTTGCCTTTCTTTCTTACGGGATGCCTACTCTGAAGAAATTGACGATGCCACAGGTACACATTCTTCTTACATTTATCCCAATATATACTGTCGGTATCATCTAAACAGTGCGTGCATGCGTGGTATCCCTTGTTTGTCTGTCCAGAAAGGTTACCGAGAGCAGGCCAATCATTGATGGTTACAAACAGCAACGCATGTAGGTCAAATTCCTCCTGTTCTTTCTCATCCTACTCACGTACACCTTTTCCATTCCACAGCTGTAAAAGTTCTTCAACTAATGGCCATAGGTACACATCAATGTCGTTGCCGGGTTGCTTGGGGCCTTGGATGAGCACTGGCATCATAATGAACTTCCGCTTCATGCACAACCAAGGAGGAAGGTTATAGATACATAGAGTCACAGGCCATGTGCTATGATTGCTGTTCTGCTCCCCAAAAGGATTAATTCCATCTGCACTTAAACCAAACCATACGTTCCTTGCGTCCTTTGCAAAGTCCTTCCAGTTTCTCTCGATTTTTCTCCACTGTCAGCGGGTACTCTCAACTTCCCGTCTTTCTTACGGTCTTCTTTGTGCCATTGCATCAATTTGGCATGCCCTTTGTTTTGGAACAAACGTTTCAACCGTGGTATTATAGGAGCATACCACATCACCTTGGCAGGAATCTTCTTCCTGGGGCGCTCGCCCTCAACATCACCAGGGTCATCGTGGCCGATCTTACAGCGCAATGCACAGCATACTGGGCATGCATTCAAATCCTCGTACTCACCGCGGTAGAGGATGCAGTCATTAGGGCATGCATGTATCTTCTGCACCTCTAATCCTAGAGGGCAGACAGCCTTCTTTGCTTCGTAGGTACTGTCGGGTAATTCGTTGTCCTTTGGTAGCTTCTTCTTTAACATTATCAGCAACTTTTCAAATGCCTTGTGAGATACACCATTCTCTGCCTTCCATTGCAGCAATTCCAGTGTGGTACCCAGCTTTTTCTTGTCATCTTCGCAATTTGGGTACAACAATTTCTTGTGATCCTCTAACATGCGCTGCAACTTCAGCTTCTCCTTTTCACTTGCGTAGTTTCTCTTTGCATCGGCAATGGCCCGACCAAGATCATCAGCGGGCTCATCTGATGCCTCTTCTTCAGCTCCATCCCGCATTGCCGGCTCAGCTTCTTCCCCCATTGTTGTACCATCGTATTCATGGAACCCATGGCCAGGATAGCTGTCGTCATCCTCTTCTTCTTCATTCTCTTCCATTAGGACCCCTCTTTTTCCGTGCTTGGTCCAACAGTTATAGCCGGACATGAAACCGGACTCAAACAGGTGGACGTGAATGGTTCTTGAGTTAGAGTAATTTTGATCATTCTAACAGCCAGCACATGGACAATACATAAAACCATCCGCCCGCTTGTTTGCCTTAGCCGCAACTAGAAAAGTATGCACGTCATTAATGAACTGGGAGAGCATCGGTCATCGTACATCCATTGCCGGCTCATCTTCATTACACAACACCGAAAAGACCAAATTAATACAAGTTCATACATAAAGTTCATACACACTTGTTCTCATAAAACAACATACAAACTCTCTAGCTAAAGCATTTAAATGCAACAACAAATGCGATCAAGATCGCAACTAAGGTAACAATTGATCCAACAGCATAGTGATACCAAGCGTCACTATCAATGGCATATTTTTTAAATTTTCTAATCTTCAAGCGCATTGCATCCATCTTGATCTTGTGATCATCGACGACATCGGCAACATACAACTCCAGTTTCATCTTCTCTTCTTCAACTCTTTTCAATTTTTCATTCAAATACTCGTTTTCTTTTTCAACTAAATTTAACTTCCTGACAAGAATATCTATGTCGGTTGCAATTTCCGGTTCACATACCTCCTAGATAAAAATATCTATGTCAACTTGATGGGCATAATTGTCATAAACACGAAATGCAACAAATAGTTATAAAAGAGAGTATATACCACATCCGAATCATAAACCGGACGAGGGCCGACGGGGACGGATATCAAAACCATGCCACTATGTATAACAAACAACCATATAGGTAAGAAAACTATACAAGTAACTATCTAAATCTTACAAACATGATTTTTTTAATAAAAAGGATAAGAACAAGAGGCTCACCAAGGTGGTGCCGGCGACGGGACGGTGCGGGCGATCGACGGTGGTTAGGACGGGTACGGGAAGGCACTAAGTAAACCACACCTACACATGCAAAGTAAGAAGTTAATTTGAGCTCAAATTGCATATAAATCAAATAAACTACCACATATAAATACTCCCAAACTAAAACCCACAAATCACTATACTTATAGAGCATTGCAAGAACTAATCTAGCAATGAGAGATGAAAGGACAAAGTTGCTAACCTTTGTGAACACTTGGATGGATGGGGTGCCTCCAAATATTGACAAGTTTTGGCAAAAATGGAGGTGAGCTCGAGCAAGGGGAAGAACAAAGGAGAGGAAGAAGGGGAAAAATAGGGAGGAGTGTGCTCGGACTGGCCGAAGGGTTCATGTAGGGGATCTTTAGTCCCGGTTCGTGACACAAACCGGGACTAAAGGTGAGCCTATAGTCCCGGTTCGTGCCACGAACCGGGACTAAAGGTGATCGTGGGGCCCCAGGCTGACACCAGCCTGCCACCACCCCTTTAGTCCCGGTTCGTGTTACGAACCGGGACTAGAGGTCCGGAACGAACCGGGACTAATGATGCCCGTCCCGAACCGGGACTAATGGTCACATTAGTGCCGGTTCAAAACCAGACCGGGACTAATGCTTTGGACAAAAGGTTTGTTTTCTACTAGTGATTCTTGCCCCCTCTCAAATATTTCCTTGGATCCAGCAAGAAATGCAGCCAAGATTAGCCACATATCCACAGGACACCCGATGGCCAACTTTGAGAAGGTCGGTACACCTCAATTTCTACTCGTTCGATGAGTTTTTCCCCTGGCGTCAACACCCTTCAGTCTTCCTTCTTTATCTGCAAAAGGACCACCCTACAATCCAATGGCAGATTAGTCTAACCATCATCATAGGATCACTAGATAATTTTTTCTCAACTAGGTATTTGGCCGTGCGTTGCTACGGGGTATAACTATTCTAGTTCATTAGCCCACAATTTACTTGTTTATATTATATGATTGTGTACATAAATGTCTTCCAAATTCTGTTAGTGATTTTTTTGTATCACTTATTGACTTGCCAAAGAAAATATAATTTATTTGCTAAGTCAATGAAAAAATAAGACAATTTTCAAGAAATGATTCATCGGGAAAAATATGGAATGTTGGACGAAGCACTTCGTGTGACAGGAAAAGGAACACTATTCCTTTTTGAAGCAGCAGAGAAGATTATATCATTCCTACCCCCTCCATATAGTCCAATACGTGGCAGCAATGCCAACAATTATCAATTTCTTACTTCCTTTCAGGTAGTTGGTTTTGGAGCTTGGAACTTGAACATGAATGTGCCTGGGACCCCAACGACGCAATGTGGGGTTGTGTGGTGTGGTGTATCACTCAGAAAGTCGTTTTGAGCGTTAGCGGTATGTAGCGGTACATCTGCTACTACACATTTGGTTTTTATGATTCGTGCTAGCTATGGCCCACACACATGTATATTTTTTGTATTGGTTTTTCAGTTTTTTATATTCCTATTTAGTCACATTAATTGCCAGTCTGATAGGCCCTACAATAGTAATATTGCCAGTGACAGACGCTACTCATAGATCTCTCCTCTCTCTCCCTCCAAGATAATCTAAAGACTTTATTTTACCTTAGACAATTTCAATCAATCATATCTTTAAAAATATAAGTTTTCTTGTGAAGCAATGTATATATTTAAACTCTTGGCGCGAAGACCTTTAGAACTAGGCCAATCTTGAATACATTTCAAGCATGTTTAAAATTTGACGTTTCACTTTCACTAGTGCAGAATCGGCCTATAGTGCCGGTTCGTAAGGGCCTTTAGTGCCGGTTCTCCAACCGGCACTAAAGGGTGGGGACTAAAGCCCCCCCCTTTAGTCCCGGTTCATCACGGCGCGGCACTAAAGGCCCACCACGTGGCACCTGCCGGCGCCGTGGGCTGGGGGACCTTTAGTCCCGGTTGGTAACACCAACCGGGAGTAAAAGTATTTAATTCTTTTAATTTTGGTTTATTTTTTCCTTTTAATCCTTTAGGGGTTTATGAATTAATTATGGTTTATTTTTCCTTTTAATTTTGTGTTTTCCATTTAATTATTTTTCATTTCAAACATATATTACGCTACTACATACTGTACACGTTGTGCATATATATATATATATATATATTTATAGAATTTCTCGTAGAACCGATCATATATATATCATCGAATTTCTCGTACGACGACCATTCACATACATATATATATACAATTTCTCCTACAATTTGCGGATCATTATGCAGGCATTACTGCTTGATCTTGTAATGGTATTCTCCTTTGTGATCTATGACCTGGTCGACCAGAAATCCAGCTATTTCCTCTTAAATTGCTCGTACGCGAGCCGTTGGTAGGAGCTGGCCCCGCATCTCCGTCAGCTATAAGAAGGAGATCAAGATGAATATATTAGTTGTGCGTATATATATTAGCTAGATCATGATAAAAAAATTATGGATAGTGTTCTGGCAACCGAACCCAAAGATTTCTTTCGTTTCTGCTCCTTTGAGACGTGATCATGCGAATGTTCTCGCAAACGTAGTATGCGCATAAACTATTCCCCTGCTCCTGCCTCATGCACTTTACGAGAATAAAATTCAATCAGGTAATAATTAATCAAGCATGATAATGGTATTAAAACTAGAATTAAAGAGATGCACGGACGTAGCTAGCTAGTACTACTTAATTACCTTGTGTCGCACCCATGTCAGCTTTTGTTCCCAGTCGCCTGGGACCAGTTTGATGAACTTGGCCCAAGCCCTGCCCATCGGCAAAGAAAATGAATAAAGGAGTTATTAACTAGTTAATATCAGGAAATGAAGTAAAGAGGCCGACATAGTGCGATAATGATTGAAATTACCTGTCGACCATCCCCTCACGGTTGCGTATTCGGATGGATTCTTATATAGTGAGTCCAGTACTTCAACTTTTCCCTTGTCAACTTCAATGATTAACAAGATCCAGTGGTAACTGCATGCGCACACATTTTCTATAATTAAGCGGGCATGTGCATAACTCATCAACTACACTTATTAACATCTAGTAAGCAAAAAATAGAATTTGTAGTACAAGATATAGTAACACTCACCCGAAGTTGTAAGGAAGTAGTATTTCTGGTTGGGTGTTTAGTTGCTTGAAAAACTCTAGCAGGAATCTCTCTCTGTCTTTTCTCGAATATTCAGTTTCCCATATCGCCTGATTAACCGTATTTGGGTCAGTGAACCCAATGCTATAGCGTCCAGCTTTTTTCATTTCATACATCTTCATTCTGCATAATACCACAGAAAAGAATATAGTGAGGATAATTACAGGTAATGAACGAGAGCACAGCTAGCTAGCTAGAGACTTAAATTACAGAAAGAAATCACTTACAGACAATAGCAACTGACGATAGATTTGTCGAGTGCGTCTTGATTGAATAACTGAAACAACTCTTTATAATGAATCCACAAATCTTTTTTATGGAAGTAATGCTTTTTCTTGACTTTCACCATGAGGGACTCTTGATTGGTATTTGCTGTTTCTTGCATGTACCACGTATGCAAATTGTACAATCTCGTTGGTAGAAGCTTGACATCGTCAGGCTTGACCAGAGGTTTGCCGCGGACATATTGCCATTTTACTTCCTCCTCTTTAAGCCCGGGGATTTCCTCAAGGCCTAGGAGTTGTTCAACAGTGACACCAGCCTATTTAGCCTGCCTTTTATGATCGTCGGTTACTACCAGCTGATCGGCGGTACTCACAGGTGTTTGTAAAATGAGCGGGGGGATCGATTGCACTGCCTGTTCTCCCAGCTGGGGAACAATTTTCCTGCTTTTTTGCCAACTGCTTGGCTCGAGCTCGAGCTCGACTCCTTTTGTCCTGCAAAATATGACTTCTTGATAGACCGCACATAGTCGCAGTCCTTCTGATTGACAGTCGATCGAGCCATATCAATAAAGTGTTGTGAGACATGCTCAGGAACTTTCTCCTTTGGCGGCGGGGGCGGTTTCGGTCCAAAATGGGCCTTCACTTTGGCATCCACTACGGTGTCGAGTTCCTCCTCAGTCAGGTGGTAAGGCTACTTCGGAAGAGGCTTGAGGCTTGGACCATATTTGAATTTCTTGCCTGTTGTACCGCTAGCCGTCGTAGCTACGGCCTCTCTCTTCCGTTGTTGCTTAGGCGATGGAGCACGCTGAGTCGGCGGAGACGGCAGACGCGGTGCCGGACTTGGAGGAGGAGGAGTCGGCTGACGCCGTGCCGGACTTGGAGGAGGAATCGGCTGACGCGGTGCCGGACTTGGAGGAGGAGGAGTTGGCTGACGCCGTGTCGGACTTGGAGGAGGAGTCGGCTGACGCGGTGCCGGACTTGGAGGAGGAGGAGTCCACTGACGCGGCGGCGGACTTGGAGGAGGAGGAGTCGGTGGCCTTGGAAAGATGATGCAATCCTTTTTCCATAGAATGATACGATGTATGGCCTCTCCCAGTGTTTTCTCCTCGTCACCTCCAAGAATGTCAAGTTGTAGCTCGTGATATCCTGACATCACTTCATCAACCCCGACACGAGCATAGCCAGCTGGAATGGGATTGCAATGGAAGGTTGCTTCAGGGGGATTTGCTAAAGCATAGTCGTCCGCCACCTTCATGGATAAGTTCTTCACTTTCATGTGTAGCTCACAGTTAGTCCTGTCTTTGATATCATCCACATGGTAGCTAGCTAGCAGTGCATCATCGATATCGGCTGGGGCAGAACCCACGTTGCTTCTCGGCATAGATGGGATGGTGCTATCCAATGCTGGATCGATCTGCTCATGCTGCCGCTGAGACGCCCTTTCCTGGCTGAGTGAGTCGATCTGCTCCTGCTGCCGCCTGAAAGCGCGTTCCAACTCCAGGTGCTTTGATTCTAGGCCTTCAAGGCGGAGTGCTTCCTCCTTCTTCTTCGGCTCCTCCTGCTTCTTCTTTCTCACATGGCTTCTGTAGTCGTCGTTCCAATCCGCAAACCCCTCCAACCATGAAACAACGCCTTTGCCTCGTGTTCTTCCCGGGTGTTCAGGATTCTTCAAGGCGCGCGTAAGCTCGTCGTTCTCTCTGTTGGGCGCGAACACCCCCGTTCGAGCTTCTTCTATTGCAAGAAGTATTTCGTCTGTCGCTTCTTTAAGACTTGCCTTCACCTTAACCAGCCCTGTCTCTGGGTCCAACTTCCCCCCATGCGCATAAAACCATGTCCTGCACCTGGGGGGCCATGTCAATGTAGCTGGAGTGACCCCTGCACTAATCATCTCTTGCTCAGATTGATCCCACTTAGGCAGGGCCACCTGGTAGCCACCTGGCCCCAGAGTATGGTGCCACTTATTTTTCGCAGCATTAATCTTGTTTTTTCTCGACCGTTCCTTAGCGTGTTCCGATTCCTTGAACTTCACGAAAGCGTCCCAGTGATCTTTTGCCTTCACCAGTGCTCCCTTGAATTCTGGAGTCTTCTTTTTTGCTTTGACGTACGCAGTCCATGTATTTTTCTTGAAGGTGTTGAATGCGATCGCCATCTTTTTAAGAGCATAGTTTCTGACTTTCTTCAGATCTGCATCTGTCAAATTATCTGGTAGGGTGAAATGCCGCATCAGCGAATCCCAAAGCACATCTTTTGCTCTTTCGTCGACAAAAGTAACTCCTACTCGATCTCCCTTTGCTGCCTTTTTCCATTCTTGAACGGAGATCGGGATTTGGTCCCTGACAATAACTCCGCATTGATTCTTGAACTTGGTCGCATTTTTCCTAGGTTCAAGCGGTTCGCCATTTGATGTTTTGATGGAATCGATGTTGAACTTTACGCCAGGGTCCAACTTTCTGGCCGAGCCTCGAACTACCCTGTCGCTTGTAGAAGATTTGCTCGATCCGGAGGCCTAAAAGAAGAAAGATCGATTCGTTAATACATACAAATCAATTAAGACATGTAATGATCACCGGATGGCTTATATAATAAATATACCTCGCCGGTCTTTGTTATTTGAAGAACATTTTCTTCGTCAACATCGTTGTCGTCGCCTTCATCTATTCGTTCGTCTTCATCAAATATCATACAACCCTCACCGGAATTGTTCAGATATTGCGAACCGTCATCATCTTCAGGTTCATGCTCTGGGCTCGGGGAGCGTATGATGTCGAACAGAGCCTCTTCTCCTTCTCTGCCGGTATTGTCCATAGCTTTTATTTAACTAATCCAGAAGAAAGATAAAACAATTTAGTATTCAAATTAGAATGCATGCAATCAATAAGGAAAAACTAAATCATAGTACATAATATGCATATCGAATAATTCATATAATATGCATCATCGAATATAATCTCGAATAAATCGTCTCGAATATTATCGAATATAATCTCGAATACATCTCGAGTATTATCACTAGCTAATACAGATCGAATATTATCGAAGAATCTAGTTCACTCGCGGTTCCTGAGGCGCGGGCGGTGGACACCTAAAGAGAAGGAACCATCATAGGATCATAGCTCGGGTGAGATCCCTGGAGAACCTGCCAGGTATTGGAGAACCTAACGTCCAACGCATCCATGTAGCGACGGACGTGCTCGTCCTCCTCCCTGACACGGCGACGTACCACCTCCGATGGGGCCAGCTGCCTCCGCACCGAAAGTGGCCCACGGGAACGCCACCAAAGAAGCTCCGGGTCGACGACGGGACCCGGGGCCGGGTTCCTCACCAAGCTGCGCGCCCTTGAAGGTAGCACCTCCCAGTGCCAGCCCGGCGGAGCCCAGTCCTGAACGTTGCCCCTCTGAAGCAGGACGTCATCGCGAACGAGTCGACGACGAGGATGCGGGCCGGGCATCATTGACTCCAAGAAGAAATTCTATGCAAATTTAACATTTTTTAAATGCTTGATTGTGATTTCTTATATACGAGGAACCTTCAGAATCATAACGGATTCTCTTAACCTTTAAGGGATTTAACAAAATGGCGCCATTGTGGATGTGGAGAAAATGGTCCATATTTTTCTTGATATCATCTACCCTTCTATATGTCACGTTGTCTAGCTAGTGTCAAAGGAAGAAAACCATGGCTTCATCATTAGCCGGAAGTAACATGCGCATGATGGTACGAAGCTGTCCAAAGTTGTTTTGGATCGGAGTCCCGGATAGGATAATTACCTTTTTGGTACGAAGTTCAGCAAGAGCCTTTCGAATATCGCTATTTGGAAGGCCTTTTTGCTGAACTTCGTACCAAAAAAGCTAATTATTCTATCAAGAACTCCGTTCCAAAACAACTTTGAAAAGCTTCGTACCATCATGCGCCTGTTACTTCCGGCTAATGATGAAGCCATGGTTTTCTTGAATCCTTTGACACTAGCTAGACAAAATGTGACATATAGAAGGGTAGATGCATGAGATCAAAAAAAAATTGGATCAACTTGCGCACATCCATAATGGGGGCATTCCTAAATCCCTTAAAGGACTAAGAGAATCTATTGTATACATACATATACTAATTGCAAATCTAACATTCATCTAACATTTCTATATCTTTTTTATATCTAAAATTTATATAGCAATAAAAAAAGTATCAAAAACTAAAAAACATTTCTATATCTTTTTTATATCTAACATTTATCTAGCTATAACTAAAAGTATAAAAACTAAAAAACATTCATCTAACGTTTATATATGTAACATTTCATCTAACATTTATATATCTAACATTTCATCTAACATTTATATAACTAAAAGTATAAAAAAACTAGAAAACAGAAAAACAGAAAATAAAAATGTGTGTGTGTGTGTGTTCATGCATGTGTGTGTGTGTGTGTGTGTGCGGGCTCGATCGATGGGAGGGGCGGCCATGGCGGCAGGGGCTCACAGCGGGGCGATGGCCGGCGAGGCGAGGCGAGTCGTCGGCGACGGTGACTGCGACGGCGACGGCGACGGCGCACGAGGTCGCGAGGAGAGCAGCGGCGGCGGGGAGGAGGCGCGGGCGGCCGGCGTCGTCGGGGAGGAGGCGCGGGCGGCCGGCGTCGGGGAGGAGGCGCGGGCGGCCGGCGTTGGGGGCGGCGGCGACGATCTCCGGCATCAGGGGAGGCGACGGCATTGCGCAGCTGCCTGGCGGCGTCTCGCGCATTCGGCGTCATCGAGAGAGAATGGAGGTCGATCTGAATTTTTGCGCTTATATAGAACGACCTTTAGTCGCGGTTGGAGCCACCAACCGCGACTAAAGGTATTTTTCGCCAGGCAAAGCGGTGGGAAGCGCAGACCTTTAGTCGCGGTTGGTGGCACCAACCGCGACTAAAGGTTACATTTAGTCGCGGTTGCAGCCACCAACCGCGACTAAAGGTCTCGTGCTGCCACAGCCGCGGTGCAGAAATTTTAGTCCCACCTCGCCCAGCGAAGGGCAGCCGCACTGGTTTATAAGCCCCGCTGCGGCTGCTCCCTCGAGCTCCTCTCTAAGCAGGCCTATGTGGGCCTAGTGAACCTGTGCTGCCCTGTTGGGCCTACTGGGCCTTGTGAGCCTGCGGTTGGGGCCCAGTAGGCGGGCTTTTTTTTTACTTTTCAGTTTTTTTAATTTCTGGTTTATTTATTTTCTTTTGTTTCTGAGTTTTGTTTTGCTTTATTTAGAGTTAATGAGTGAATCTTTTTGCGTTAGGTCAAAACAATTATAAACTTTCTGTTAGTGGCAGTAGTTTTCAAATTTGAATAGTTTAAATTCGAATTATTTGAAATTTGTGTGAATCACTAGTTTGTGAATAACTTTACTTTAAAAATAGATTTTGCAGTGATTCTTTTTTCTGCTGTTTAATATTAGCGTGTTTTATCATTATATTCAATTTGGTAATTCTTAGGTTATTTAAAAAATGAAATGCCTTTGTAACAGACGAGTTTTCGTTTGAAACCCTGATACTTCGAAAGAGATTGTCCATTTTGTACACGAAGTGCATCCAGTTTTTGCCGTAACCCTCTTAACTTTTTAGCACATGCTATGTGGGTGAAATGATGATACCATGCCAACTTTCAACCTTTTCAGAGTTCATTTGTAGTGCTTTTCAATTTCAGGGTCATTTACCTCAAACAAATCAGTAAATGCATGAAAAATAGTAAATGAAGTCAGAAAGGGTTGAAAATTGATGGCGTGGCTTCGAATGGTGCATACTGAACACACAAAAAGTCTGGAGTTGAAATAAGTTTAAAAAAATGAAATGCCTTAGTAACAGACGAGTTTTCGTCTGAAACCCTGATACTTCGAAAGAGATTGTCCATTTTGTACACGAAGTGCATCCAGTTTTTGCCGTAACCCTCTCAACTTTTTAGCACATGCTATGTGGGTGAAATGATGATACCATGCCAACTTTCAACCTTTTCATATTTCATTTGTAGTGTTTTTCAATTTCAGGGTCATTTAGCTCAATAAAATTAGTAAATGCATGAAAAATAGCAAATGAAGTCAGAAAGGGTTGAAAAATGATGACGTGGCTTTGGACATAATATTTCGACGCGTTTCAAATGCCAAAACACATAAGTACACTACTATTACAAAGATTCCCTCCGGTTTGTCCGAAGTGGGACTTTCCAGATATATAAGTCCGGAAACTAACTAGAGAAGCCGGTCACATCCCAGAGTGGGATCTTTGGGTATAAAACTTTTTCTTCGCGTGTGTCCCTTTGCGTCGTAACCATGGACAATCTTCATCGTTTAACTTGATGCTCGGGTCAACATTCACTCTGAAGGGAGCAATTTCATGAAACTTTTCATAATCTTCTGACATGTCTATCTTGTCCTCCAGTCCCACGATGTTTCTTTTCCCTGAAAGAACTGTGTGGCGCTTTGGCTCATCGTATGATGTATTGGCTTCCTTATCTTATCTTTTTCTCGGCTTGTTAGACATGTCCTTCACATAGAAAACCTGCGCCACATCATTGGCTAGGACGAATGGTTCGTCTGCGTACTGCGGGTCCTCCTTTACCCCGCCTCCTGTCAGATTGACCCATTTGCACCGAAACAAAGGGACCTTCAAACCAAGTCCATAGTCAAGTTCCCATATCTCCTCTATGTAACCATAATATGTGTCCTTTGGCCTATTGGTGTTTGCTGCATCAAAGCGGACACCACTGTTTTGGTTGGCGCTCTTTTTATCTTGGGCGATCGTGTAAAATGTATTCACATTTATCTCGTACCCTTTGAAAGTCAATATAGTCGAAGATGGTAACTTGGACAGCAAGTACAGGACATCTGCAACAGTGTCGTCATGCATGAGACGTGTCTGCAACCAACCGGCAAAAGTCACCATTTGTTCATGTGTAATCCAGTCGTCAGACTGCTCCGGGTGTTTGGAGCGTAGAATATTCTTGTGTTGGTCGATATATGGAGCCACCAAGGCGGAACTTTGTAGAACTGTGTAGTGTGCTTGCGCCAAAGAATGCCCATCCTGGCATATTACTGAATTCTTTCCTAGCGTGCCTTTTCCACCCAGTCTGCCCTCATGCCGCGATTCAGGAACACCAATCGGCTTAATGTCATGAATAAAGTCAACACAAAACTCAATGACCTCCTCTGTTTCATGGCCCTTGGAGATGCTTCCTTCTGGCCTAACACGATTATGAACACATTTCTTTAAGACTCCCATGAACCTCTCAAAGGGGAACATATTGTGTAGAAATACAGGACCCAAAATGGCAATCTCCTCGACTAGGTGAACTAGGACGTGCGTCATGATATTGAAGAAGGATGGTGGGAACACCAACTCGAAACTGACAAGACATTGCACCAAATCATTCTCTAACCTTGGTAGGATTTCTGGATCGATTACCTTCTGAGAGATTGCATTGAGGAATGCACATAGCTTCACAATGGCTAATCGAACGTTTTCCGGTAGAAGCCCCCTCAATGCAACCGGAAGCAGTTGCGTCATAATGACGTGGCAGTCATGAGACTTTAGGTTTTGGAACTTTTTCTCTGCCATATTTATTATTCCCTTTATATTTGACGAGAAGCCAGATGGGACCTTCATACTGAGCAGGCATTCGAAGAAGATTTCCTTCTCTTCTTTGGTAAGAGCGTAGCTGGCATGACCCTGAAACTGCTTTGGATCCATGCCGTCTTCTCCGTGCATACGTTGCTGCTCCTCCCGTGCCTCCAGTGTATCTTTTGTCTTCCCATACACGCCCAAGAAGCCTAGCAAGTTCACGCAAAGATTCTTCGTCACGTGCATCAAGTCGATTGCAGAGCGGACCTCTAGGTCTTTCCAATAGGGTAGGTCCCAAAATATAGATTTCTTCTTCCACATGGGTGCGCGTCCGTCAGCGTCATTCGGAACAGATTGTCCGCCAGGACCCTTTCCAAAGATTACTTTTAAATCCTTGACCATATCAAGTATATCATCACCAGTACGGTGGCGAGTTTTCTTCCGGTGATCTGCCTCACCTTTGAAATGCTTGCCTTTCTTTCTTACGGGATGCCTGCTCTGAAGAAATCGACGATGCCCCAGGTACACATTCTTCTTACATTTATCCAAATATATACTGTCGGTATCATCTAAACAGTGCGTGCATGCATGGTATCCCTTGTTTGTCTGTCCTGAAAGGTTACTGAGAGCAGGCCAATCATTGATGGTTACAAACAGCAACGCATGTAGGTCAAATTCCTCCTGTTCTTTCTCATCCCACGCACGTACACCTTTTCCATTCCATAGCTGTAAAAGTTCTTCAACTAATGGCCTTAGGTACACATCAATGTCGTTGCCGGGTTGCTTGGGGCCTTGGATGAGCACTGGCATCATAATGAACTTCCGCTTCATGCACAACCAAGGAGGAAGGTTATAGATACATAGAGTCACAGGCCATGTGCTATGATTGCTGTTCTGCTCCCCAAAAGGATTAATGCCATCTGCACTGAAACCAAACCATACGTTCCTTGCGTCCTTTGCAAAGTCCTTCCACTTTCTCTCGATTTTTCTCCACTGTGATCCGTCAGCGGGTACTCTCAACTTCCCGTCTTTCTTACGGTCTTCGTTGTGCCATCGCATCAACTTGGCATGCTCTTTGTTTTGGAACAAACGTTTCAACCGTGGTATTATAGGAGCATACCAGATCACCTTGGCAGGAATCTTCTTCCTGGGGCGCTCGCCCTCAACATCACCAGGGTCATCGTGGCCGATCTTATAGCGCAATGCACAACATACCGGGCATGCATTCAAATCCTCGTACTCACCGCGGTAGAGGATGCAGTCATTAGGGCATGCATGTATCTTCTGCACCTCTAATCCTAGAGGGCAGACAGCCTTCTTTGCTTTGTACGTACTGTCGGGCAATTCGTTGTCCTTTGGTAGCTTCTTCTTTAACATTATCAGCAACTTTTCAAATGCCTTGTGAGATACACCATTCTCTACCTTCCATTGCAGCAATTCCAGTGTGGTACCCAGCTTTTTCTTGTCATCTTCGCAATTTGGGTACAACAATTTCTTGTGATCCTCTAACATGCGCTGCAACTTCAGCTTCTCCTTTTCACTTGCGCAGTTTCTCTTTGCATCGGCAATGGTCCGACCAAGATCATCAGCGGGCTCATCTGATGCCTCTTCTTCAGCTCCTTCCCGCATTGCCGGCTCAGCTTCTTCCCCCATTGTTGTACCATCGTATTCATGGAACCCATGGCCAGGATAGCTGTCGTCATCCTCTTCTTCTTCATTCTCTTCCATTAGGACCCCTCTTTTTCCGTGCTTGGTCCAACAGTTATAGCCGGACATGAAACCGGACTCAAACAGGTGGACGTGAATGGTTCTTGAGTTAGAGTAATTTTGATCATTCTAACAGCCAGCACATGGACAATACATAAAACCATCCGCCCGCTTGTTTGCCTTAGCCGCAACTAGAAAAGTATGCACGTCATTAATGAACTGGGAGAGCATCGGTCATCGTACATCCATTGCTGGCTCATCTTCATTACACAACACCGAAAAGACCAAATTAATACAAGTTCATACATAAAGTTCATACACACTTGTTCTCATAAAACAACATACAAACTCTCTAGCTAAAGCATTTAAATGCAACAACAAATGCGATTAAGATCGCAACTAAGGTAACAATTGATCCAACAGCATAGTGATACCAAGCCTCACTATCAATGGCATATTTTTTAAATTTTCTAATCTTCAAGCGCATTGCATCCATCTTGATCTTGTGATCATCAACGACATCGGCAACATACAACTCCAGTTTCATCTTCTCTTCTTCAACTCTTTTCAATTTTTCTTTCAAATACTCGTTTTCTTTTTCAACTAAATTTAACTTCTTGACAAGAATATCTATGTCGGTTGCAATTTCCGGTTCACATACCTCCTAGATAAAAATATCTATGTCAACTTGATGGGCATAATTGTCATAAACACGAAATGCAACAAATAGTTATAAAAGAGAGTATATACCACATCCGAATCATAAACCGGACGAGGGCCGACGGGGACGGATATCAAAACCATGCCACTATGTATAACAAACAACCATATAGGTAAGAAAACTATACAAGTAACTATCTAAATCTTACAAACATGATTTTTTTATAAAAATGATAAGAACAAGAGGCTCACCAAGGTGGTGCCGGCGACGGGACGGTGCGGGCGATCGACGGTGGTTAGGACGGGGACGGGAAGGCACTAAGTAAACCACACCTACACATGCAAAGTAAGAAGTTAATTTGAGCTCAAATTGCATATAAATCAAATAAACTACCACATATAAATACTCCCAAACTAAAACCCACAAATCACTATACTTATAGAGCATTGCAAGAGCTAATCTAGCAATGAGAGATGAAAGGACAAAGTTGCTAACCTTTGTGAACACTTGGATGGATGGGGTGCCTCCAAATCTTGACAAATTTTGGCAAAAATGGAGGTGAGCTCAAGCAAGGGGAAGAACAAAGGAGAGGAAGAAGGGGAAAAACAGGGAGGAGTGTGCTCGGGCTGGCCGAAGGATTCATATAGGGTATCTTTAGTCCCGGTTCGTGACACAAACCGGGACTAAAGGTGAGTCTATAGTCCCGGTTCGTGCCACGAACCGGGACTAAAGGTGATCGTGGGGCCCCAGGCTGACACCAGCCTGCCACCACCCCTTTAGTCCCGGTTCGTGTTACGAACCGGGACTAGAGGTCCGGAACGAACGGGGACTAATGATGCCCGTCCCGAACCGGGACTAATGGTCACATTAGTGCCGGTTCAAAACCAGACCGGGACTAATGCTTTGGACAAAAGGTCTGTTTTCTACTAGTGTTTCCATATGTGAAATAAACCTATTGCACTAGAAAAATATGAACTTGTGAAGCCAATGCTTGTAAATGTGTAACAGTTTATTTCTAAAGAGTGAAATATGTTTTTCCAAAAATGTGCAGTTGAAAAGATGTCATTTTCTGAAACAAGCTAGTGAAAGGTGGGTTATGAAATTTGTTATTTATGATTTTTTGAATGAGTAGAATATGTTATTACGAAACCTTTTTTGAAATGAGTGAAAAATGTTATATAAATGACTGAAATATTTTTTAAATTGTGTGAAATATGGTTAAAAATGTGTGAAATATGTTATTTATGAAATCTTGTTTTAACTGAGTGGAATATATTATATAACATTTCTTGAAATGAGTGAAACATGTTAAATGACATGAGTGAAATCTGTTTAAAAAAATTGAAATCTGATTTAAAACGAATGAAATATGTTATTAGAACTTTTTAAAATTGAGGGGTATATGTTATCATAAAATATGTGAAATCGATATTTTTAAACTCGTTCAAATATATTCAAGATCGGTCTTGTTTTAAAGATCTATTTGTCATGAATTCAAATATGTAAAAAAGTTAAAAAAAACTAAATTTTGGTTTAAAAAGTTATTAGCCATTCAAAATAATATAAGAAAAATAAATGCAAGTGTTTAGTTGGAGAGGGAATCTGTGTGCATGCATGCAGCGATTATCTCTCTTCTCACTCTGTTACCTGACACAAAAACCTGCAGCTATGGGCCCCTCTCTATCTGTATTGATTTGTATTCATCTGAGAAAATAATTAAGAGGTCAGTTCGGTCGCGGATGTTTTAGCAAAATATTGTATTAGTTCTGGCAAGGCTGAAGCATGGAAAATTGTCATCCCTGACTTTATTCTTCACTATTATGTTAACGATCTGGCTATCATTTGATGAATAAAGTTTATGATGCTCAAAAAAAAGTAGCAGTCATCAGGAAGCAGAGAGGAACGGTCGAGATGAGCCAGTAGGTACCGGTACCGTAATTTTTCATTTTGGTGTATCACTGTATCCTCCTCACGCGGTAGCGGTATCGTAATTTTTCATTTTGGTGTATCACTGTATCCTCCTCACGCGGTGCAGCACATGCACGGCTCGACCGCCTCACCAAACTCACCGGACTAGTCCCTTTTTCTCGGATTTACTAAAACGTTTTTCTCGGATTTACTAAAACACAACATGGAGTGCTTGTTCTACATTTGTTGTTCGCATTAAGTTGTAGCATTTTATAATTGTCTTCTGCCTTCTATAAAAATATGGTACACCTTTGACGTACTTTTGAAAAAAAACTAAAACGCAACGTGAGCTGGGGTCGTTTGCCGTGTGTGCCACCGTGCCAAGTCAAGTCGTTAAGGTGACGGACGGAGCATGCATCCATTTATCTCACGCGGCGCGACACGTACATGCATGCATGGCCCGGCTTGTGCAATGGTGCGTTGACCGGCTGGTCGTGACCGTGCCTCGCCCGTCCACACACCACACACCACGCTCTCACTACACGTACGCTGGCAAATCTTGTTGGCTCGTCACGTCCACCGGTCTTGTCTCGTCTCGTCTCGCCTCGCTGTATTATTTAAGACACATCCAATACACCCTGTGATTCCTCATCAGCTCCGGTGGTTTGCTCCGGTTTCAGCTCGTTCGTTTGGTGAGAGAGAGGGAAGAAGAGGAGGAGGAGGATCCATCTGCTCGTTCCCGTCGATGGGGAAGAAGGGCGGGGAGGCGGCGAGGGAGTTCCTGGTCAGGGTGCCCATGCACTGCCGCTGCATCGGGTGCCGGAAGAAGCTGCGCGCCGCCGTGAGGGGCCTCAGGCAGGCCGCGGGCGTGCAGGCGGTGCGCCAGTCGGCGGCGGAGGACCTCGAAGAGTTGGGGCTGCTGGCGACGGCCGACCCCGAGCTGCTCCGAGGGCTCGTCGAGAACGCCATGGGCAAGAAGGTCCACCTCGTCTTCCCGCCCAACAAGAAGGAGCGCCCCGGCGCCGGAGCTGCCTCCGGGAGCAGCGGGAAGGAAGACCCTCGCCCCGTCGACGCCGCCGGGAGCAGCGGGAAGGAAAACCCTCGCCCCGTCGACGCCGCCGCGGTCCAGGGGCTGTTCGCCGGCCTGCAGCGGCCGCGCTATCGTCAGCACGACGGCCATGGCCCGGCCGACCACCACCAGCAGCAGCAGCAGCAGCAACTGCCGGATCTCGGCTGGAACACCTATGGCCAGGCGTACCCATGGCTGCCGTCCTACTGCCCTGGCCCGTCAGCCCCTGCTTGGGAAGCGTACGGACACCCCCCGCCGGCCTCGGCACCACCTGGCCCCTACGTGCCCAGCGCGCCGTGGTGGCCCGGCGGCCCCGGCTACTGATCGATCGAGCGGAGCCCGTCGCACCAGTCCGAGACGACAACGTATGCCAGACCTGATCACAAGAAGACGACGATCCACATATATACATATATAAGACATATATACGTACTTCGTATACTTATATGTGGGAGCAGCTATAATGCTCGATCGATCATTGCTATAGTTAATAGTGCGTGCTACTATATAGTAGAGCTAGCCTGAATAAGAATAATCTATATTGTATTTTGTAAGTTCACATATCCATAGGTTATGTTGTGTGCAGACCGTCGGGGAGACTCGTTTTGTGACTTTATTTTTTCTGTCAAGGAAAGACCGTCATGACTAGCTTCATTGATTAATCAATAGAGTTACATCGTCTATGAACTTACGCACCAGACAATCTAAAGGCTCGTCTGTCCAACTAGAAGAAACTTTATTACAATAACTAAAACTACAAAGGGTTATGCTTTTTTGTGACTTTTGATTATCACTAATCCTACACCTACGAAGGGTTACGAAGCATGTAAGACCCCATACGTCTAGCATTTTTTAGCTTCCCCTCACTAATTCTCTCCCCTTGATTTTCAGTGGGGTGTGCCCGTCATTTCCCCTAATCCCAATGATAAACTCCCAACTGGTACCCACGTAAAATCTATGTAAATATCTGTGTAGGTGTAGCATTGCTCTTTGATTATTGATTTCTTACGTGTCATAGTGCCCGGTGGCGTGCTCGTCAAGTGGGAAACGAAACAAGGCGGCTCGCAATTCCATGTATGATCATTCTCCTCTTTGATGGTTTTGTTGACAATGGGGTGATGGAGGGACCCAGCGGTACACCAACGAACAAGCAGCCATTGTTGGCAATGCCGAGAGCTCGTCCAAAACATCATGGCCAAGAGGTCCACCTCGTCTTCCCGCCCAACAAGAAGGACCGCTCCGGCACCGGCGCCGCCGCGGTCCACGGGCTGTTCGCTAACCTGCATTGGTAGAAAACAGGCCTTTGGACCGGAGCATTAGTCTCAGTCGGGTTTTGGACCGAGACTAATGTAACCATTAGTCCCGGTTCATGAGGCTAGGCTTTAGTCCCGGTTCATGAGGAACCTCAAGTCCCGGTTGGTGTTACCAACCGGGACTAAAGGGGTGGTGGCAGGCTGGCGTCAGGCTAGGGCCCCTGCGAGCCCCTTTAGTCCCGGTTGGTAGCACCAGCCGGGACTAGATTTTTTTTCAAAACTAGCACGTTTTTTATAGCAAATTTGAAAAGTAGCAGCGCGAACACGTTTGTTGCAAAAATAGCACCCCGTCGGTCAGCCGTTGGCCGAAGAGGACCTTTTCGGCCAGCCGAACACCGAAGAGGCCTCTTCGGTTACGCGTAGGCCGAAGAGCGCGTGAGCTGGGCCGAAGACGGGCCTCTTCGGCCAACCAACGCCCTAAAGCCTTTTCGGCTAACCAGCGGCCGAAGACGGGCCTTTTTGGCCAACCGTCAACCGAAGAGGTCGGGGATAACGCCCGAGCTGCTTCTTCTTCCTCTGGCTGTTCTTACGAACTCTCTCTCTCGTTCCTCTCTGTAAAGTCGTCCCCCCTCGCTGATCTCTCCGTTTCTCCACCCATTTTCGAATCCAAACCACAGAAACGGTAGATCGTAGCCATCTCCACCGGCCTACGGTCATTTTTTTCCTATGGGATAGCTATTTGTGCGTACAAGTGAGTTGTAGTCATGGTGGGGTGAGGAGGAGAAGGAGGCGGTTTGGCTGGTGAGGAAGAGGTGCAGCTTCTTGCCGCCGAGGGGGTGGCGTTGGTGTTGTCCGTTGGTGCAAGTTCTCCGTGAGGTGGCCACACGCGTCGAAGGTATAATCACGCGTCACATTTTTTTAGTGTTAATTGGTTTGTGATGTCATTTTAGCGGTTAGTTAGTGTAGCGGGTAATAATTTTGTTCGTTGTGATTAATGAGATGGAAGTGTCTGACAGGTTAAAATGTCTGAATCAGTAAATTTGACTGTTTACTATGGCCCTGGCAATGTTCGATATAATGAGTTGGGGGTTGATCTTAGCGAGTATAAAAAATGTGTCATGACACTTCCAGACCCGGACAGACTGGACATTAGACAGTTGAAGTACTGGTTGACAACTAGTTTTGGGCTGGATCCTGGGGTATGTTTCGTCAGTATTCAAGCATTGTGGACCAAATCGTGTAAAAATGTGAAGTGTGAGTTGATGCTGATAGATAGGAGCCAGAAGTGGTTGACCCTGTTAAGGCGTTGTAGAGACCGAAAAATCCACCCATATGCCCTAGTTCAACCTGTGGCGAAGGAGGAGAATATCGGACAACCAGAGGGGGGGGGGGGTATGAGCCCGGGCAGGGCAGTCAAGTGGCTAACGAGATTTATTTATCCGGGTCACAGCCAATGGATGTGGATGCTAGCCAACCCGAGGAAGAGCCAGATTATGTGCCACACAATTTGTGTGGTAACGATACTGGGCAGAGTAGTCGGTCGCTAATATTAGCTGGTTCTGGTTTTGCTGATGGCGATGAGGAAGGGGAGGAAATGCAGAGGGTGATGGAGGAAGAGGACGAGGATGGACTGGCTGAGGATCTGGATTCTGAAAATTCCGAGGATGAAGTGGAGGTACCGATTCCTGCCGCATGGGATCAGGACCTATCGACCGGTCTCACGGTCAACGATGGCCATGAGACTCCATGGCAGTATCATCTGAACCAAGTCCAGATAGGTTCTATGTATGATACAAAGAAGAAATTGAAATATGCGGTGGTAAAGTGGGCTATGTCCACGCAGAGGGTTTTCCAGACACACATATCAAATCGAACAGACTATACCATGAAATGTGTTGAAACAGGTTGTCCTGGGAAGGTGCACGGGCACGTGCCGAAGTATAACATACACTGGGTTGTCACCGATGTTGTTCCACATACTTGTGTGAGGAAAAACCTTCTGGTGAATCATCCGAACCTGTCTTCAACTCTCATTGCGCAACTCATGTATACCGAGATAATGCAGAAGAAAGATATGGAAGCAAAACACATCCAGACAGCAGTGAAGGTCAGATGGAATTATGTCATTCCTTACGGGAAGGCTTGGAGGGCTAAGCAGAAGGCTATGGAGGAAAGGTTTGGGACGTTCTTCGACTCATATGATAATGTTGTGCGGCTCCTTCAAGTATTGAAGGAGAGGAATCCCGGCACTTATGTTAACGTACAACACACAAGATTGGCGAGTATACCAGATTTTAAGGTGTTGAAGAGAGTATTCTTTTCTTTTGCTATTTGCATCGAAGCTTTCCGGCATTGTCCTCCTGTGATGTTTGTGGATGGCACATTCCTGACTGGTCAGTACAGAGGGCAAATCCTTACTGCTATTGGTGTTGATGGGAACAATCAAATCATCGCACTTGCCGTGGCATTCGTGGAGGGTGAGAACTTTCCAAGCTAGATATGGTTCTTGAGGGAAGTGAAAATTGCCTTCGTGAAGGACCGACCGAACGTGTGTGTCATTCATGACAGACATGCTGGTATATTGAAGGCCGTGAAGACACTGAGGGATCCAACTGAGAATGAATCAACACCATGTAAGGACCTGCAGAGCCGGTGGTGCATGCGCCATCTTGGGGCAAATTTTTTCTCACAGTTCAAGAACAAGCGGTTGATGAACTTGTTCAAAAAATTATGCAAGCAGAATCAGCCACGGAAATACAATTTTATTTGGTCAAAACTAGATGAGTTTACTAAGAAGCAGGTTAAAGCTAGATAGAAAATGGAACAAGATCAGGTTAAATTAGCAATAATCATCGCGGAGCTAGAGGAGCCTGTAGCTCTTTGTGACTTGCCAGCAATTGACCCTCCTGGCACTAAGAGGCCGAATGGTAGGGTAATAAAGAATTTTACTCAGTGGATAGAGAAAGAGCCTCCCGTGAATTGGTCTCTCCTGCATGACACCCATGGAGCTAGGTATGGCCACATGACAACCAACCTTGCCGAGGTGTATAACTTTGTACTTAGAGGGAATAGAGCATTGCCACTCACAGCTATTGTGGAGGCTGTATTCCATGGCACTTTGAGATATTTCAGAGAAAGGCTCGAGTTAGCAAAGAAGCATATTGCAGATCATCCGAAGACACCTTATTGTAGCCGTGTCATGGAGTACATGGCAAAGAAGATAGAGAAAGCAAAGAAGCACACTGTCAGACTCGTAGGTAATCAGGAAAGGAGGTATGAGGTTCAGCTACCTACCGATGGTTTTGGTACGTCAAATGAGGTGAAGACGCATGAGGTAAAAATTGGAACGGAATTTTATCCAACGTGTGAATGTACATGCAACAAACCGAAGTTGTTGCACCTTCCTTGCTCACATGTGTTGGCTGCGTGCGGCCAGATTCAGTTGGATGCCATCTCCTTCGTGTCCCCATACTATTTGAAAGAGTCAGAACGCAACACATGGACCGGTGAGATGACAGGGTTTAGAGTCGTCGGCAATTTCAACAAGGTAAACGATGATGAGAGAGTATACATCCCGGATCCTGATCTTCGGCGAACCAGTAGGGGTAGACGTAAGGTCCGTCGAATCCGTAATGATATGGACCAATCTGAAGCTGGTGGAGCAACCAGACATTGTTTGCTACGCGCGAATTATGGGCATAGGATGAAATATTGTCCCGACCTTAACAAAGACGGCGCGTCCACATCGACGAGTGCGACAACAGGAGCAAGAGGTGGACGTGGTCGAGGCAGTCGAGGCCGAAGGGGACGACGAGGAAGAAATAACTCAGAATCTATATAATGAGTCAGACTATGTTTTAATTTGTAATATGTCGGACTATGTTTTAATTTGTAATATGTCGGACTATGTTTTAATTTGTAATATGTCGGACTATGTTTTAATTTGTAATATGTCGAACTATGTTTTAATTTGTAATATGTCGGACTATGTTTTATTTTCTAATATGTCGAACTATGTTTTAATTTCAGATATGTCTTCGTATGCGTTGCTTAAAGATACGATCGATAAAAAACACCGGGCCGCACTTATGCAAGCGGGCAAGAATTTAGATGTGTTGGTCCCTCGCACCCCAAAGTCTAACTGGATGATACACCCTGAATGGGTTGATAGGTATGTTTGCATATCATGTTCGTAATAGGTAATATTTGATGCCCGCTAACTGTTTGCTGTACATTCTTTTTATTTTGTAGGTTAATGTGGGCTGGACTGCTACCCTTGGCACGGCTGGTTGAGGGTACAATTTATGAGTGGGTTGATCATCCGGAGTTGGATGAAGCTGGTGAACCAATGCAGCTACGCCAGAGGCAAATGAAACGCTTCTCTTACGACAGGTCACTCCTTACCTGCTTAGTAGATAGATGGAGACCGGAGACACATACGTTTCACTTTCCCTGGGGAGAGATGGCGCCTACTCTACAGGATGTGTCTTACTTGTTGGGATTACCATTGGCCGGTGCTGCCATAGGTCCTTTAGAGGCAGAACCTGGCTAGCTAGCTACGATGCAGGCCCGTTTTCTAGCTGCGGTGCCAACTGCTGTGGCCTTAGACAACGATCCTCACGGGCCTCGTTTTAAGTGGTTGAGCCAGTTTCAGGTAACCTTCTCGGTCAGCTAAATGAATGTTGTTTTTATAGTTGTCCTCGCTACATAGAATAATACAGTCGTTTGGGTTATATGTAGATTGTCTCGTTAGGATACCCCAGACTTCAGTTGTCCGAGGCACAGGTTGATCGGTCCCTAGAGGCATATATTCTTTGGTTGTTCGGGAAGACGATGTTCACGGAGAACCACGTGACCACTGTCGATGCGCGCCTCATCAGCATTGCACGAGAGATAGCTGACGCTTGTTGCCCAGGGGACATTATGCAGAGGAGTTTTGTTTCTGCTGTGTTGGCAGCTACGTACAGAGGCCTGTGCAAAGGTTGCATGTTGAGCTCCCATAGATCAGGTCTGGATGGATGTCCACTATTGTTGCAGCTCTGGTCATATGAGAGGTTCCCTATAGGACGACCCTATGTCTGCGTTGATAAACCATTTGGGTTGGTAGACATAGCAGGGGCTTATGTGCGACATATCGGCGACTTGCCTACTGTGGGATCTGTTTGGGCGCGAGGAGAGGTAATTTTGTATTACGTAACATTTCATTAGATTATTTCTTGCCATGCAATACTATTACTAATGTTTATTTGTTGTCATGCACAGAGACAGTATGCGGGTATGCAGGTGAAGAGCTGCTACCCGTCCTTCATGTCGCAGTTTGATGCTTTGCACGAGGATGTTGTTATCTAGGAGCCCTACTCGCATCATGCTATAACATCTAGGTATCCAGTTGGGATATCTGCCTTGTGCACTAGAGATCGGCACTACTGGATGACCAAGGCGAGATTGGTGTTCGACGTGACGGTGGAGGAGATGGCTCTTCATAGGGTGATGAGACAGTTCGGTCGATGTCAAGAGGATGAAATTCCAGTTATTCCACACATACCGGCACACGTGCACAAGTAAGTAATTCTATTTTAGTTGTCAGCACTGCTTTCAGAATTTTGCTTACCACGTTACCTGGATGTTAATGTCAGGTTGAGCCGCGTAGGAGGGAACAAGTCCATGGCTTTCTGGCTTCAGAACATTGGCCCTTATGTTCTAGAATGGACGACCGCGCCAACATATATCTGGGATGAGGTTCGACCCTTTGACTGGGACAAGTTCAGGTTGTATCTGCAGCGTTACAGGCATTAAACGAGGATCTACTTGGTTCCATGTGCTGCTCCTGATCAGATTGAAGCGCCTCTGACCAGCGATATGTACCCAACTTCCTCTATTATGGGAACCAGACACCACGCGGTACGTACCCAACTTCCTCTATTATGGTTCTAATATGTGTACTCATGTCATAACCTGAATATTTACAATTGGCTAACTCTTCAATGTATAGAGTGACTTGACAGTCGAGGCGCGAGAGGAGGTTTCTGCTTTAATGCGGTGGTTTGAGAGGGGGGATACTATCCCACAGCCAGAGCACCTCTCATGGTTGAAGCGTTTTGATGAGAAGCTACGAGGGATTTACGCAGCAGTGACATGTAGAAGATCTTCGGACGTTCGGTTCCTCGTCCAGCACTTCGTCCGCCACGTCCATCTGTGCATCGTTCAGAGTCACGGCACATGGCTTCACCGGCGCCACCTCCTTCACAACCAGGAAGGTCGTCATGGCATCAGCCACCTCCTTCACATCCAGGGAGCTCGGCATGGCAAGAGCCATCTCCTTCACAGCCAGGGAGCTCGGCATGGCAAGAGCCATCTCCTTCACAGCCAGGGAGCTCGTCCTGGCATGAGCCACATCCTTCACAACCAGGGGGGTCGGCCTGGCATGAGCCACATCCTTCACAACCAGGGGGGTCGGCATGGCATCAACAAATGGGGCCAGGTAACTTTACTTTTGGTTTTTCTTTTAAGCAGTGTATGTTCGCAATTCAATTTGACATGTGCTTCACTACTACAGTCAGCAACCAGCCGCATCCGTTCACGCATGTCGTGCAGTCGCCGATGCTTAGTGGTGATGGTTCGTTCTTAGACGGCTACGGCGATGACGATGACCAAGCTGCAAACACGCATGACTTCTCTCAGCCGCTGTATCATACTCCACCACCACCACCGACGCAGGAGACACAGACCGTGACAGGCGAGGTTATGTACGGTCGTGGTTTTCGTGACCCTCGCCCACCGCGTCAGCGTTTATCGCCTTCCGGTCCTTGTCAGAGGAAGGTCCACACTCGTCGCCGTCCCCAGCAGTGATATGATTATATATGTATGAGACACCCATGTTAGTTTCAGACTATTCTCATGTGTGAGGACTTATCTATGTATCAGACATCCTTCATGTATGTGTTACTATCTATGTATGAGTCATTATCTATGTAAGAGACTGATTTGTTTTCAAGACACTTGTCTAAGTCATATTACTAGTACATCTGAATTAAACGGTACGACTCAACTAAACGGTACGATATACATTTCCAAACAGACTACAACAGATAATTAAGATAGAAGTACATCTAAATTAAACGGTACGACTTAACTAGAAAAATACATCCCACAAACTACATGAAGTCATCGTCGTCATCCTCCGTTGATGCAGCACTCTTCCCCTTCAACGGTGTGGTACTCTTGGACTTCAACGATGTGGGTCTCCTGGCCTTGGTGCTCGGCATGAAGTCATCGTCGTCATCCTCCGTTGATGCAGCACTCTTGCCCTTCGACGGTGCGATACTCTTGCACTTCGACGATGCAGTTATCTTGGGCTTGGTGCTCGGCATGAAGAGGTCATCTTCGTCCTCACTGTCTGCTAACCATAAATCTGAATTATTTATGGCAAGCCTGAGGTAAGATTCACCTTTATGCAGTTGCTTCTGCCATCTGCCATGCAACCTGAGAAGTTCTTTCCGTATCTCCTCAAATGTCCTGGGAGGCCACCCACTCCTAGCTAATGAGTGAGCCAACTCATTCATTATGGTGTCACTACTGATGAGTTCCTCCCATGGAACTACTCTATCGTCGATCTTGAAATTGGCGGCTAGACGGAGAAGACGATCGGACATACCAAAGTGAAAACTACGATCAAAAGGATAATGGGACATCTCCACGAAACTACACTTGCCTGCTCACCCACCTTACTGCGGAGGGGGTTATATAGGTTCAGAAGAGAAGATGGCCGGAAAGAATGGCGGGAGAGAAAGGCGGGAAAGAAAATGGCGGGAAAGAAAATGGCGGGAGAGAATGGCGGGAAAGAAAATGGCGGGAGAGAATGGCGGGAAAGAAAATGGCGGGAAAGAAGGGCGGGAAAGAAAATGGCGGGATAGTAGGGCGGGAAAAGAAAATGACGATCACTGCGGTAGAGGGCTGAAAACAACAGCAAGCTCCTGATCACGCTCTCTGAAGGTTATGAGCACCAAATTGTTTACTTCAATAGACGATGCCCGAAGAAAATTACCGAAACCTTCCTTGTTGAACACCATTCTACCACCCAAGCCAATAAAGTAGGAACAAGGAATGCTCACAGATATATCATCATCTTCAGAATCCAAAGTAATTTCAAGAGTTAAAGAACCAGTCCTAGGAATTGACAAAAAAATCCTTCAAACTCCTCACAACCATGCTCGGAATAACCTAACAAAAAACATCAAGTTATATGATGTTCAGCTTACAAATTTAAAACAGTATACTAGAGCAAAGAACAAATAAATAAACAGTAGCCAAAAACAAAGCTCACCATATGTTGACCATTAACATTCATGGAATCAATCCTATGAACAAAAGGAGTACACAATATGTAGTTGTCATCAAAGAGCTGTCGCGACATGAAATACATTTGCTGATAATTCAGACTGACACCACGACTATAAAAACAACTGTCAACAAGTTCCCTCGGAGTTTCACTCAGATCCTCAAGAGCTACAAAAAAATAATTTCACAAATTGAGCAGAACAGCAAAACGTATAAGCTGAAACAAAACTTTAAATCACTCAAAAAAAAAACTTACCAACACAGGGTAAAGGGAACAACATAACACCTTCCCGATGAAAATCAACACCAATCATAGTTCCATAGTGCTCAAGCCTAACAGTCATCATGTCACGATGACGGAGACCATAATCATTCACAAGTTCCTCCCAGGAAGGACCATGGAATTTACTGCTCACCCGACCATGTCTAAACAGAACACCATATAAGTTACCCTCACTGTTGTGAAGAGCAAGATCAATATCTGTGTCACCCCTCCGAATAGCTAAAGCTCTGCACTCCTCAATGTACCGAGCAAGATGTGATCTAACACTGCACAGAACATACTACAAAAAGAATGGAAGCAAACATCATAATCATATAAACAAAGGCATTAGAATACATTCCAACCAAAACAACATCAACCATATGCCACAATCAGATAAACAAGATATAGAATCTTACAACATGCCTTGAACAGCGACGATCCAGCACCACAGTGAAGACAGACGCACAAGAATCAAAGGAAGAACAAGGGCCACCTGGAGCTCGGCAAAAGGGGCAAGCCATTACCTGCAAAGAAACGGTGACCAAAAAAATCACTACACTTGCCTGCTCACCCACCTTGCTGCGGAGGGGGTTTTATAGGGTCAGAAGAGAAGATGGCGGGAGAGAATGGCGGGAGAGAAGGGCGGGAAAGAAACTGGCGGGAAAGAAGAGCGGGAAAGAAATTGGCTGGAAAGATGGGCGGGAAAGAAAATGCACTCTTCGGCCAAGGAAATACCGAAAAGGACTCTTCGGCCAACGAAAGACCGAAATGTCTCACATGTAACTTCGGTCAGGCGCTGACGTAAAGTGCATGAACTCTTCGGCCAACGAACGACCAAAGAGGACTCTTCGGCCAATGCATGACCGAAGAGTCCCTTTTCGGCCAACGGATGACCGAGGAGTCCCTCTTCGGCCAACGGCTGACCGACGGGGTGCTATTTTTGCAAAAAACGTGTTCGCACTGCTACTTTTCAAATTTGCTATAAAAAACGACCTAGCTTTGAAAAAAAATCCCGGGACTAGAGATGGACCTTTAGTCCCGGTTGGTGTCACCAACCGGGACTAAAGATATCACTATATATAGTGCTTCGTGCAGCCTGGGCCCAAGCTCTACTTTCTCTCCTCCGTTCTTTCCCTTGCTCGAGCTCATCCTCCATTTTTGCCAAGATTTGTCAAGATTTGAGGCACCCCATCTATCCAAGTGTTCACAAAGGTTAGCAACTTTGTCCTTTCATCTCTCATTGCTAGATTAGCTCGTGCAATGCTCTATAAGTATAGTGATTTGTGGGTTTTTGTTTGGGAGTAATTATGTGGGAGTTTATTTGATTTATATGCAATTTGAGCTCAAATTAACTTCTTAGTTTGCATATGTGTGGGTGTGGTTTACTTAGTGCCTTCCCGTCCCCGTCCTAACCACCGTCGATCGCCCGCACCGTCCCGTCGCCGGCACCACCTTGGTGGGCCTCCTGTTCTTGTCCTTTTTATAAAAAAATCTTATTTGTATGATTTAGATAGTTACTTGTATAATTTTCTTACTTGTATGATTATTGTTTGTTATACATAGTGCCATGGTTTTGATATCCGTGCCCGTTGGTCCTCGTCCGGTTTATGATTCGGATGTGGTATATTCTCTTTTATAACTATTTGTTGCATTTCGTGTTTATGACAATTATGCCCATCAAGTTGACATAGATATTTTTATCTAGGAGGTATGTGAACCGGAAATTGCAACCGACCCTCTTGTCGAGAAGTTAAATTTAGTTGAAAAAGAAAACGAGTATTTGAAAGAAAAATTGAAAAGAATTGAAGAAGAGAAGATGAAATTGGAGTTGTATGTTGCCGATGTCGTTGATGATCACAAGATCAAAATGGATGCAATGCGCTTGAAGATTAGAAAGATTAGAAAAAATGACGTTAATAAAGACACTTGGTATCATTATGCTGTTGGATCAATTATTACCTTAGTTGCGATTTGATCGCATTTGTTGTTGCATTTAAATGCTTTAGGTAGATAGTTTTATGTTGTTTTTGTGAGAATTTGTATGAACTTGTATTAATTTGGCCTTTTCGGTGTTGTGTAATGAAGATGAGTCGGCAATGGATGTACGATGACCGACGCTCTCCCCAGTTCATTAATGGCGTGCATAGTTTTCTGCGTGCGGCTGAGGCAAACAAGCGGGATGGTTTTATGTGTTGTCCATGTGGTGTCTGTAAGAATGATAAGAATTACTCTAGCTCAAAAGTCATTCACGTCCACATGTTTACATCCGGTTTCATGTCCGGCTATAACTGTTGGACCAAGCACGGAGAAAGAGGGGCTCTGATGGAAGAGAATGAAAAAGAAGAGGATGATGACAACTATCATGGGTTCCCTCAATACAATGGTACTACAATGGGGAAAGAGAAGGAAGAAGAAGAAGAAGCTGAAGAAGAGGCATCAGATGAGCCCGCTGATGATCTTGCTCGGGCCATTGCTGATGCAAAGAGAAACTGCGAAAGTCAAAAGGAGAAGTCGAAGTTGCAGCGCATGTTAGAGGATCACCAAATATTGTTGTACTCAAATTGCAAAGATGACAAGAAAAAGCTGGGTACCACACTGGAATTGCTGCGATGAAAGGCAAAGAATGGTGTATCTGACAAGGGATTTGAAAAGTTGCTGAAAATATTGAAGAATAAGCTTCCAAAGGACAATGAATTGCCCGACAGTATGTACGAAGCAAAGAAGGCTGTCTGCCCTCTAGGATTAGAGGTGCAGAAGATACATGCATGCCCTAATGACTGCATCCTCTACCGTGGCGAGGAGTACGAGAATTTGAACGCATGCCCGGTATGCGGTGCATTGCGCTATAAGATCAGTCGCGATGACCCTAGTGTTGATGTTGAAGGCGAGCGCCCCAGGAAGAGGATTCCTGCCAAGGTGATGTGGTATGCTGCTATAATACCACGATTGAAATGTTTGTTCCAAAACAAAGAGCATGCCAAGTTGTTGCGATGGCACAAAGAAGACCGTAAGAAAGACGGGAAGTTGAGAGTACCCGCTGATGGGTCGTAGTGGAGAAAGATCGAGAGAAAGTGGCCAGAGTTTGCAGGTGACGCAAGGAACTTATGGTTTGGTATAATTGCAGATGGCATCAATCCTTTTGGGGAGCAGAGCAGCAATCATAGCACATGTTATGTGACCCTATGTATCTATAACCTTCCTCCTTGGTTGTGCATGAAGCGGAAGTTCATTATCATGCCAGTGCTCATCAAAGGTCATATGCAACCCGGCAACGACATTGATGTGTACCTAAGGCCATTAGTTGATGAACTTTTACAGCTGTGAGACATAAAAGGTGTACGTGTGTGGGATGAGCACAAACAGGAGGAATTTTACCTATGAGCGTTGCTGTTTGTAACCATCAATGATTGGCCTTCTCTTAATAACCTTTCAGGACAGACAAACAAGGGATACAATGCATGCACGCACTGTTTAGATGAGACCGGAGGTATATATTTGGATAAATGTAAGAAGGTTGTGTACCTGGGACATTGTCGATTTCTTCCGATCAAGCATCTCTTAAGAAAGAAAGGCAAGCATTTCAAAGGTGGGGCAGATAACCGGAAGAAGCCTGACCACTGTACTAGTGATCATATACTTGATATGGTCAAGGATTTAAAAGTAATCTTTGGAAAGGGTCATGGTGGACAATCTGTTCTGAATGACGCTGACGGACACGCACCCATGTGGAAGAAGAAATCTATATTTTGGGAGCTAGAGTATTGGAAATTCCTAGAGGTCCGCTCTGCAATCGACGTGATGCACGTGACGAAGAATCTTTGCGTAAACCTGCTAGGCTTCCTGGACGTGTATGGGAAGACAAAAGATACACCGGAGGCACGGGGGGACCAGCAACGTATGCACGAAAAAGACGGCATGCATCCAAAGCAGTATCAAGGTCCTGCCAGCTACGCTCTTACCAAAGAAGAGAAGGAAAACTTTTTTGAATGCCTGCTCAATATGAAGGTCCCGTCTAGCTTCTCATCGAATATAAAGGGAATAATAAATATGGCAGAGAAAAAATTCCAAAACCTAAAGTCTCATGACTGCCACGAGATTATGACGCAATTACTTCCGGTTGCATTGAGGGGGCTTCTACCGGAAAATGTTCGATTAGCCATTGTGAAGCTATGTGCATTCCTCAATGCAATTTCTCAGAAGGTAATCGATGCAGAAATCCTACCAAGGTTACAGAATTATTTGGTGCAATGTCTTGTCAGTTTCAAGTTGGTGTTCCCACCATCCTTCTTCAATATCATGACACACGTCCTAGTTCACCTACTCGAAGAGATTGCCATTCTGGGTCCTGTATTTCTACACAATATGTTCCCCTTTGAGAGGTTCATGGGAGTCTTAAAGAAATATGTTCATAACCGTGCTAGGCCAGAAGGAAGCATCTCCAAGGGCCATGAAACAGAGGAGGTTATTGATTTTTGTGTTGACTTTATTCCTGACCTTAAGCCGATTGGTGTTCCTGAATCTCGGCATGAGGGGAGACTGAGTGGAAAAGGCACGCTAGGAAAGGATTCGGTAATATGTAGGGACGTGCATTCTTGGGCCCAAGCACACTACACAGTTCTCCAAAATTCCACCTTGGTGGTCCCGTATATCAATGAACACAAGAATATTCTACGCTCCAAACATCCAGAGCAGTCTGACGACTGGATTACACGTGAACACATGGGGACTTTCGGCGGTTGGTTGCAAACACATCTCATGAATGACGATAGTGTTGGAGATGAGTTGTACTTGTTGTCCAAGTCACCATCTTCGACTATACTGACTTTCAAAGGGTACGAGATTAATGGGAATACATTTTACACGATCGCCGAAGATAAAAAGAGCACCAACCAAAACAGTGGTGTCTGCATTGATGCAACAAACAACAATAGGGAAAAGGACACATATTATGGTTACATAGAGGAGATATGGGAACTTGACTATGGACGTGATTTTAAGAACCCTTTGTTTCGGTGCAAATGGGTCAATCTGTCAGGGGTTAAGGTAGACCCAAAGTACGGAAGGATAACAGTGGATCTCAACAATCTTGGGTACACAGAGGAACCATTCGTCCTAGCCAATGATGTGGCGCATGTTTTCTATGTGAAGGACATGTCTACCAAACCGAGAAAAAGGAAAGATAAGGAAGAGAATACATCATACGGTGAGCCAAAGCGCCACATAGTTCTTTCAGGGAAAATAAACATCGTGGGAGTGGAGGACAAGACAGACATGTCAGAAGATTATGAAAATTTTCATGAAATTCCTCCCTCCACAGTGAAGACTGACCCAAGCATCCTGTTAAATGATGAAGATTGTTCATGGTTACGGCGCAAAGGGACACACGTGAAGAAAAAGTTCTATACCCCAAGATCCCACTCTGGGATGTGATCGGCTTCACCGTTATCACTTTCTTCTCTAGTGAGTAGCCGAGATAAGCCAGTTTGTACACGAAGTGCATCCAGTTTTTGTCGTAACCCTCTCAAATTTTTAGCACATGCTATGTGTGTGAAATGATGATACCATGCCAAGTTTGAACCTTTTCAATTTTCATTTGTACTGCTTTTCAATTTCAGGGTCATTCGGCGCAAAAAAATCATTAAATGCATGAAAAATATCAAATGAAGTTAGAAAGGGTTGAAATGTGAGGATGTGGCTTTGAATGGTGCATATTGAATGCACAAAAAGTATGGAGTTGTAATAAGTTTAAAAAATGAAATGCCTTTGTAATAGATGAGTTTTCGTCCGAAACCCTCATACTTCGAAGGAGATGGTCCAGTTTGTACACGAAGTGCATCCAGTTTTTGCCGTAACCCTCTCAAATTTTTAGCACATGCTATGTGTGTGAAATGATGATACCATGCCAAGTTTCAATCTTTTCAGAGTTCATTTGTACTGCTTTTGATTAAAACTAATGAAGGTATAAAACTAAAAGAGTTAAACAGAATCTGGTTTCGATTAAATCACTTATTTAAAATATCCTAAAAATTCCCAAATTTAACATACTGATAAAACATACTAATATTAAACAATAGGGAAAACAATCACTAAAAAATCTATTTTTAAACTAAAGTTATTCACAAACTAGTGATTCACACAAATTTCAAAAGAATTCAGATTTAAACTATTTAAATTTGAAAACTACTAGCACTAACAGAAAGTTTATAATTTTTTTGACCTAAAGCAAAAATATTCATTCAAAAACTATAAATATTCTAACAGTTATTCCAAATCTAAAAACAGAAACTGTCCTGTTTAGAAAAACAAAACAAAACAAAAAAGAGAAAATAGACCTTTAGTCCCGGTTGGATCCACCAACCGGGACTAAAGGTCCCTTCCCGCGTGGAATTTGGGTCGCTGAAAAAGAGACCTTTAGTCCCGGTTGGTGTTACCAACCGGGACTAAAGATGGACCTTTAGTCCCGGTTGGTGCCAACCAACTGGGACTAAAGGGTCTTTAGTCCCGGTGCGCGGCACCAACCGGGACTAAATGTGCCGCCCTATTTAAACCCCCCTTCTTCCTCCCCAAATCATTCCCATCACGCCCGACGCCGCCAGGCTGCCCCGCGTGTGCCCTCAACGTCGCCGTCCGGCCGCTCTGCTCCCAAGCGCCGCCCGAGCCCGCGCCGGCGCCGCCACGCTGCCCGCCGCGGCCGCTCCTCCGCGCGTGCCCGCCTCGATCCCCGCCCGCTCCTCCAAGCGCCGCCGTGGCCCGAGCCCGCGCCGGTGCCGCTCCTCCTCGCCTCCGACGTCCTCCTCCGTCTCCGCCCCGACGATCCCGGCCGGTGAGCATCTCCTCCTCGAATTTTGTTCATTTTTTGTATGTTAGAATTTGTTTAGATGTTCTTGATGTTTAGATCAGTTTTTGATGTTTAGATGTTTAAATCAGTTCTTGATGTTCAGATGTTTAGATGTTTAAATGTTCTTGTCGAATTTTGTTCATTGAAATCTGTTCTTGATGTTTAGATGTTGCTGATTTGCTAATTGAGATATTGCAAATCCCATGTTTAGATGTTTAGAAATTTGAGTAGGAATTTGTTTATAAGTTTGAGTAGGAATTTGTTTATAAATATGAGTAGCATAATAAAATGATAATCATTGTTATGCAAATCCCATGTTTATAAGTTCTCGACGTTGACGATGCCTGGCCCGCATCCTCGTCGTCGACTCGGCGGCGACAACCTGCTTGAAAGGCGCCATGTCCGGGACAGGGCTCCGCCGGGTTGGCACTGGGAGGTGCTACCTTCCGGGGCGGGCACCTTGGTGAGGAATCACGCTCTCGTCGTCGACCCGGAGGTTCTTTGGTGGCGGTCGCGTGGACTACTATCGGTGCAGAGGGAGCCAGCCCCCGCGGAGGTGGTACGTCGTCGTGTCTGGGAGGAGGACGAGCACGTCCGTCACTACATGGTTGCGTTGGACGCCAGTTTCTCCAATACCTGGCAGGTTCTTCAGGGATCTCACCCGAGCTATGATCATGTCATGGTTCCTTCTCTTTGGGTGTCCACCGCCCGCGCCTCAAGAACCGCGAGTCAACTGGATTATTCGATAGTATTCGAGCTGTATTAGTGATGTTATATGATAATATTCGAGATGTATTAGTGATAATATTCAATGATGCATTAACTGGAATATTTGAGATGTATTAGTGATATTATATGATGAATACTAAATTGTTTTATCTTTCATCTAGATTAGTTAAGCTATGGACGATAGCGGCAGAGACCGTGAAAAGGATCTCTTCAGGATTATACGCTCCCAAGATCCAGAGATTGAACTAGATGACGGCTCACAATGGTTGAACGATTCCGGTGAGGGAATTGAGGAAGAACCAATAGACGAAGGGCACACAAACCATGATGGCGAAGGAAATATTCTTAAATTAACAAAGTCCGACGAGGTATATATATATAAATATATAAGGCCTCTGGTGATCATTACATGTATTAATTGATTTGTATATATTAACGAATCTTTCTTATTTTAGACCTCCGGATTGAGCAAATCTTCTACAAGGGTAGTACGAGGCCCGGCCAAAAAGTTGGACGCGGGCATAAAGTACAACATCGATCAAATCAGTTCGGGTGGTGAACCGATTGCTCCTAAAAAGAATGCGAACAAATTTATACGTCAATGCGGAGTTATTGTTAGGGACCAAATGCCGATCAGCGTTCAAGAATGGAATAAGCCAAAGGAAGATCGAGGAGTTAGTTTTGTCGACGAAAGAGCAAAAAATACGCTTTGGGATACGCTCATGTCACATTTCACCCTACGAGAGGGTTTGACAGATCGCCAACGGGTATTAGTCAAGAAGTGTGCTCTTAAGAAGATGGACACACAATTCCAGACTTGGAAGAAAAGAGTATGGGCCAGGTACGTCAACGCAGGAAAGAAGACTCCAGAATTCAAAGGAGAACTAGTGAAGGTAAAAGATCACTGGGACTTATTTGTGCAGCGCAAGGAATCGGAAGCAGCTAAGGAACGGTCGAGAATGAACAAGATAAATGCTGAGAAAAAAAGTTTCATCATGTTCTGGGGCCAGGTGGCTACAAGACTGGGTTGCCTAAGTGGGATTAATCTGAGAGAAAGATGATTGTTGCAGGGGTCACTCCAAAAATAGTGGGTTGACCCGAGAGGTGCAGGACTTGGTTTTATGCGCATGGGGGAAAGTTGGACCCACACACAGGGGAGATTATTGAACTGGCAAGTCTTAAAGAAGCCTCAGACGCTTTACTTGAAGCAATAGCAGAGGCTCTAAGGGGGACGTTCATTCCCGATAGAGAGAACGACGAGCTTACACGTGCCCTCAAGAATACTGAACACCCAGGACGAACACGAGACAAAGGCGTTGTTCCGTGGGTTGAGGGGTTTGCGGGGTGTAACGACACTTACAGAAGACGTGGAATAAAGAAGAAGAAGGATGCAGACCGGCTTCAAAAGTTGGAACGCACTGTCATGCGGCAGCAGGAGCAGATCAACACACTTAGCCAGCAAAGGGCGTCTCAGCGGCAGGATGAGCAACCAGATCCAACATTGGATAGTACCATCCCATCTATGCCGAAAAGCAGCGTGGGTTCCACGGGGGTCCCGACCGATGGTGCACAGCTGGCTCGCTACCCCGTGGATGATATCCAAGAGTCGACACCTTGTGAGCTACAAATGAAAATGAAGAACATATCCATGAAGGTGGCGGACGGCTTTGCTTTACCGAATCCACCTGAAGCAACCATCAACGGCAATCCGATTCCACCTGGCTATGCTCGTGTCGGGGTGGATGAAGTTCTATCGGGATATGACTCACTAGAGCTTGACTATCATGGAGGTCAAGGGGAGCAGACACTGGGAGAAGCCATACGTGGTCTCATTGTATGGAAAAAGGAATGCATCATGTTTCCAAACTCGGTGCCAAGGCAACCGACTCCTCCTCCAAGTCCGCCGCGTGAGCCGACTCCAACCCACCTCGAGACGGAGCGCAGCGCGAGTCCGCCGCGTCAGCCGACTCCAACCCACCTCGAGACGGAGCGCGGCGCGAGTCCGCGGCGTCAGCCGAATCCACCAAACCCCGAGACGGAGCCTAGCGTGAGTCCACAATATCAATCTCCACCTCGTCAGGCACCGACTCCAAAGCGGAAGAGAGCAGCAAAGAAGAAACCCGGGCCTACTGCCAAAAAGAAGTTAGCTTACGAGATGACTGAGGAGGAAACCGATGTCGAAGTGGTTGCCCAACTGCGGGCCCATTTTGGACCGAAACCGCCCCCGCCGCCAAAGGAGAAAATACCTGAGAAAGTCGCACAACACTTTGTGGATCTTGCTAATACGGCTGTGGAGAAAAAGCGATCAGACTATGAACGCTCTATTAGCAAGTCATATCATAAAAAAACCACAGTCGAGCCTTACAGGTAGTAATAAAATACGGGAAAATTGTTCTCCAGCTCGGAGAACATGCAGTGCAATCGATACCCCCGCTGAAGGTGAGTACCGAGAAGGCGGTAACCGACGCTAATAGAAAGATGGCTAGAGAGATGGGTATCACTGTTGAAAACTCCTAGGCATGGAAGAAGTCCCCACTGTCGATGAGAATGAACTCGCAAGGAAATATGTCCCCGAGGAACCTCTGGTCAGTAAAGACGAGGAGAAGCTTCTATCAACGCAAATGCGTCATTTGCATGAGTGGTACCTGAGAGAAATAAAGGTCGGGCGAGAGAGCCTCATGGTGAAAGTCAAGCGAGAGCATTACTACCATGAAAAAGATTTGTGGACTGAAAATGAAGAATTATTTCAGTTATTCCAACAAGACGCAATCGACATATCTCTCGTCAGTTGCTATTGTCTGTAACTAGTTTCTTTCTGTAATTTTAAGTCTCTTGCTCAGCTCGTTCATTGCCAGTAATTATTCTCACTATATTCTTTTGTGTGGTATTATGCAGAATGAAGATTTTTGAAATGAAAAGAGATGGAGTCTATGGCATTGGGTGTTGGGGAACGCTACAGAAAACAAAAAAATTTGATACTGCGAGCATGCCCAGGATCACTATGGAGATGCATACAAGGTTTGATCTGATCCGTACCGACTCGTAGCGCAACGGAAGTAGAGTCGATGAAGATCGGTGGTGCAGATCCCCGCAGCTAGGATTTACAACCTCCCAACCGCGAGGATGTTCTCCCTTGTCGGACAGCCCTTCGGGAGGCGGTCGGACAGTCCCTCAGACAATGTCATGGACAGCCCTTCGGGAAGACCCTCGAAGCTCGAACGGAAACTCGGACAGCCCTCCGGGAGGACCCTCGAACAGCCCCTCGGGCAAAAGATCGAACCTACGACCTCTCTATAGGGTTGCACACATACGGTGTCAGCTATCTCGCAGGGCTTCGCCGTCCAGAACTAGTTCCTGCCGGAACCCAGACAACCTTTCAGCCCTACGAAACTATTTCGCGGGGAGGGAGAGAGAAGGCCAGATCATGCATGGCATTTGTATGTTGAGAAAGAGTGAGAGTGGAGAGTGCATTTCCACCTCTATTTATAGGAAAACTCAAGGGGTAGGGTGGGACTTGAAATACCCAAAAAACCCATGAAAGTAGTCCTTCACAAGCAAATAAAGGGAAAGCAAGTGGGGCAAGTGTGGGTCCATGGTGGAGCCCACCTTGGCCGACTACCCCTCCTAGGGCTCCCCAAATGGGTGCCCTTATCCTTCCATGTCATCCCCTCAAGATATTTTTTGGAAGGTCAACTTCCAACCATAACCATAAATGCTATTTCACTATTCACGAAACCAATTTTTCGCGACCGATAAATCCGAAAATATTTCTATGGGTCTTAGAATAATTCCAGTACCCACTAAAACAAATCTCGACACGTTCCGAAACATTTTCAGATCAGTGATTTTCATCTGTGAAAAGCAACCAAAGCGGTTCCGGCAGTCCGGAACATTTCCGGTTTTTGTCTTCGAAAAATCTCAGAAGTTACCGGAACAATTCTGGCACCCTCCAATAATTTCTGGGCATATGTCGAAACCAATTTGACTTAATGGTATACTCCGAAACAACTTTTCAGTTTTACCGAAACTCTTCCGGTGTTCTCTCTCCGGAACTCTTCCGTTGTCCCCGAAACTTTTCCGGTGATTTTCTCTCAGACTCCCTGTCTAGTATTCAAAAGATAGATGACCCTTAAGCGTGTGACCCTATAAGTTCGGTGAAGTATAGACATGAGGGGAACACTTTCCAATCAATGATCAACATCGGAGCCGTGGACACCCATATTGACCCCTATAGCCACACGAATAAATATTCGAGTGAACCATTAGTTTGCCGTGTGCTATTCCTGTTGCTTCGCGATATGATACAAACACCCGAGGAGATACTTGTCGGCATCCCCATGGATCAACAACTTGTCCACTATGTCAGTTACCTCGTTACCGGTTTTCTTCTCCTTACGTGTTTCCGTGTTTCGCCATCCCTATGATCAAATCACATTGTGTCTGGCTAGACGATGATGGATACCGTAACACCGAGAGGGCCCAAGAATATCTCTCCATCGTCGGAGGAGCAAATCCCAATCTTGAGCTACCAAGTTACTTGTCATACTTTTCCGTGAACCCGTAAGCCACCGTAATAGCCACCCTTGTATAGGTGACGTTTAACAAACCCCAAAGTTCACGAAGCATGTACGAAGGAACTCGATACTCTCATGGTCTAAGGAATTATGCAAACGTTAACTATCTCTGTGTTATTAACCATTAACTTGTGACGAATGTATCTCATAGCATAACATCAATTCGGGTCGATTCAACACAAGTGTTCTACCAAAAATATGCCCTCAAAATTGCAGGCACAGACATGCCCATGATCAGGAAAACAGGATCATCATGCTATACTTGAGCTAGTCTTAGAGGCGTGACTAGGAATACTTTTTACCGTTTATTGTTCCACACGTGCACATAAGTTTCCCTCCGAGCTTCATGGATATTGTAGACTCGAGAATCATTGCAGTTATAGCATGGATCATAAACATTTATTACAAACCAGGAGATACAAAGTAACTATTATTACTGCCTCTAGGGCATATCTCCTACAGACTCCCACTTGCACTAGAGGCATAATCCAGTTACATGGCTTCCCTAACACCAATGGCTATCCGGTGTTGCTCATGCTTTGCTCGTGGTAGAGGCTTTGTCATCGGGTCTGACACGTTCAGATCCGTGTGAACTTTGCGTACTTTCACTAAACCCTCTTCGACATGATGTCGAATGAGTTTATATTTCCGTTGAATATGCCTTGTCTTATGATGCGAACATGGCTCCCTTGCCTGAGCCACGGCGCCACTATTATCACAATAGATCTCCACCGGGTCCAGCGCACTTGAGACCAAACCAAGGTCTTCAAGAAATTGCTTGATCCAGACAGCCTGCTTGGAGTGCCACCGTTCAATATGAAAACATAGCCAGATTGACATTTGAAGTCATCTGGATCAGTCATGAAGCCTGCATCAGTGTAACCACTTACAATGAGCTCTTCATCACCTCCGTACAATGGGAGTAAATCCTTGGTCCTTCTGAGGTACTTAAGAATACCCTTGACTGCTGCCCAGTGTTCCAATCCTGGATCACTTTGGTACCGGCTGCTAACACTTAGCGCATAGGAAACGTGTGGTCTTGTACATAGCATGGCATACATAATAGAACCAATTGCCGAGGCATATGGAACATCATTCATCTGTAGTCGCTCATCGAGAGTCCGAGGACACTGATTCTTGCAAAGCACTATGCCAGGTGACATGGGGAGTAGGCCTTTCTTGGAGTTCTCCATGTTGAACCTTTTCAACACCTTGTCGATGTACGTGCTTTGGCTAAGTGCTATCAGGCATTTTGATCTATCCCTATAGATCCTGATGCCCAATACGTATGCCGCTTCACCTAAGTCCTTCATTGAAAAACTCTTCTTCAATGAGTCTTTTATTTTGCTAAGAAAATTCATGTCATTTCCAATCAACAATATGTCATCCACATACAAGATTAGAAATGCTTTTGCGCTCCCACTAAACTTCTTGTAAACACAAGATTCTTCGTCATTCCTGATGAAGCCCAACTGTTTGATCACTTCATCAAAACGAATGTTCCAGCTCCTTGCTGCTTGCCTCAGACCATAAATGGCCTTCTGAAGTTTGCATACCTTTCCAACATCCTTATGAACGACAAAACCTTAAGGCTGTATCATGTATACATCTTCTTTGAGATTTCCATTTAGGAAAGCCGTTTTGACATCCATCTGCCATATTTCATAATCGAAATAAGTAGCAATTGCTAGTAATATCCGAACAGACCTAAGCATAGCTACGAGCGAGAAAGTCTCGTCGTAGTCCTCTCCTGGAACTTGCGTGAACCCTTTCGCGACAAGTCTAGCTTTGTGGATTGTAATGTTACCATCCGCGTCTGTCTTTCTTTTGAAAATCCATTTACAACCAATGGGCTTTACGCCTTCTGGAAGTTCTTCCAAGTTCCAAACTTGGTTTTCGTACATGGATTCCATTTCGGATTTCATGGCTTTGTGCCATTCCCTTGAGCTGGGCCCCGCCATTGCTTCCTTGTAGTGCGCAGGTTCATCGTCTTCAAGAATGAAGTTTTCGTTATGAAACCACTCAGGTGGCTGGATAGCCCTACCTGATCTGCGCGATTCAGTTTCAACCCTGTTTGAAGTTTCCTCATCATATGTGACGACTTCCGGTTCGGTTGTATGGATAATTTGCGGAATTTCTTTTAGTTCCTTAGCCATATCAACGGTCGCCGAAGATTCACTAATCTCATTAAGTTGTATTGTCCTCCCATTTACTTCTTTAGCGAGAAACTCTTTCTCGAAAATGACTCCATTTCTAGCGACAAACACTTTGTGCTCGGAGGAAAGATAGAAGGAATACCAAATGGTCTCATTGGGATAACCTACAAAGTAGCATTTGTCTGCTTTGGGATCGAGTTTGGTTGGCTGTAAATGTTTTACGTACGCCTCACAACCCCAAATCTTGAGATGCGACACAATGGGTTTCTTCCCATACCATAATTCAAATGGCGTCGTCTCAACAGACTTAGACGGTGCTCTGTTTAATGTATAAGCGGCAGTGAGTAGTGCGTGACCCCAAAAAGGTATTGGAAGATCTGTAAGAGACATCATTGACCTTACCATGTCTAACAGGGTTCGGTTATGTCGTTCCGACACTCCGTTTCGTTGTGGAGTTCCGGGAGGCGTAAGCTGTGAAACGATTCCACGGTCACTCAGATGTTGGCTAAACTCATGACTAAGATATTCGCCCCCACGATCTGATCGCAGAAACTTAATCCTTTTGTTACGATGATTTTCTACCTTATTCTGAAATTCTTTGAACTTTTCAAAGGTTTCCGACTTATGCTTCATCAAGTAGATATAGCCATGCTGACTTAAATCATCAGTAAAAGTCACGAAGTAAAAATACCCACCCCGTACGGCCGTGTTCATTGGACCACATACATCACTATGTATTATTTCCAATAATTCACCCGCCCGTTCAGGATGAACCGTGAATGGCGTCTTGGTCATTTTCCCATCAAGCAAGCCTCACATGTGTCAAATGATTCAAAATCAAAAGACGGTAAAACTACATCTTTATGGAGTCTTTGCATGCGTTTCATTCCGATGTGTCCAAGACGACAATGCCACAAGTAAGTGGTGGTGGTATCAGCCTTCTTAAGACGTTTAGCATTCACGTTAAAGACATTATTTTCACATTCAAGATTTAGTATGAAAAGGCCCCCAACAATGGGTGCAAATCCATAAAACATATCCTTACAATAAAGTGAACAACCATTGTTCTCAGACTTGTACGAGTACCCATCGTGCACTAAACATGATCCAGAGATAATGTTTCTACACAATGTAGGAACAAAATAACAGTTACTTAGTTCTAAGGTAAATCCTGAAGGGAGACGTAGAGGCATAATGCCGACGGCTTGAGCGGTGATCCCAGCACCGTTCCCGACGCGCATCATGACGTCATTCTTTGCCAGCTTGCGCACCTCCTAAAGCCCCTGTATCGAGTTGCAAATGTGAGCAACCGATCCGGTATCAAATACCCAAGACTTAGAATTTTTGCTAGCAAGCAAAACGTCAATGGCATTAACTTGTATAACAGTTATACCTTTCTTCTTATCAGCCAGGTACTTCTTGCAGTTTCTCTTCCAGTGTACTGTGCCTTTGTAGTAGAAGCACTCAGTTTCAGCCTTGGCTCCTCCCTTAGAGCTACTTTGGGAGCCGGTATTACCGGCGCCCTTGCCCTTCTTGGACTTGCCTTTCTTTTTGAAACTGGTGGTTTAATTCACAAACAACACTTGCTTGTGATTTTTCCGCAGTCCTCCTTCAACAGTTTTCAGCATGGCAAGCACCTCATTAGGTGTTTTGTCCATCCCATTCATGTTGTAGTTCATGATAAAACCATCGTAAGACGGGGGAGTGAACCGAGCAACATGTCCATAACATGCTCTGGCGGAAGTGGAAATTCCAGGGTTTTAAGCCTTTCAGCGTAGCCAATCATATTGACTACGTGCTCGCCAACTGAATTTCCCTCAGCCATCTTGGTCTCCGTCATCATCTTTGTAAGAGCACATTTCTCCATGTGTGGTTTTGGTAATTGATGACACCCCTATGGACTAATGGTTGCCTTGAGTTATATTCGAAGGATTTGTCCGTAGGTACTTCTTGAAGTCCATCTGTTGGTTTCAAGGAGTTTATATGGTGACCAAGGTGGTATTCAAGGTGTGATCCTATGATTGCTCATGTAAGAGTTGAGCTTATTGCAAGCATGTCTTGAAGAAGAAGACTGTGTGAGCATTCATGTTTACCTTCAAGACATCATCTTTATGAAGAGAGAAGATAAGATACAAGGTTGATCAAGACTAAGTCAAAGAGTGAACCAAGTTGATCAACACACAAAGCGTACAAGATGTACCGAGAAGGATCAAGTGATCCCATGGTATGGTAAGCATTGTCCATTACACTTTGTGTACTAACCCATGTTCCCTGTGAGTGTTCTTTGTGGGGTTAGGTATGTTTCCATGGGCGAGCATCAATAAGAAGATCCCCTACAATCCATGGAGTATGACACCAAGTGGTGATTGTCATCAAGGTTGCGGTGTGCAAGTTCAAGTGAAGCATCACGGAGAGATCATGCTTGAAGCTTGCCGTCCATTGTGGTGACAATGGACTTGTGAAGATGTGCCGAAGAGTAGCTCACCCATAGTGGAGTATGGGGGAGCAATCATCTAGTCTTCATCGAGCCAATGCAATCAAAAAAGGTGGTCCATCTTGAGGAAGTCAAGATCGTCATCATCTAGCTCAAGTGGACTATGCGCAAGGCTAAGGTTTGACCTTGATAGTGTTTTCTATTTTACTGGTCTCATAGTGGTAGTTGGGAGACTGGGTTATAGGATAGATGTCCGTACTATCAAGGGGGCTCTCAAGTGAGTAGCTTGATCGTATCGTTCGTTGAGAGCTCAAACCATTGCATTCTTGGCATCATCATCTTTCTTGGTTCTTGGTTGGTTTTTCTCTTTGAGGTTTCTTGAGCTTATGGTCAGCTTCATGACAAGCTCAAGTTCATCGAAAACGGAGTCCATATGCATCTTCTATGATGTTTTCCTTGTTGGAGTTTTTGCCGATTCTTCATTGAAAGAGGTTTCACATCTCTATACCATTGGCATTTTTATACTGCCTCTTCTTAAGAAAACAACAAGCTTGAGTTTGCTCTTGTCGTCCCGAATCCAACAAGCTTGAGTTTGCTCAATTCGAAGCTCATTTGCAGAGGTTATGGCAGTTTTCGATGTCGCTGTTGGATAGCTCTTGTCGTCCTGAATCCAACAAGCTTGAGTTTGCTCAATTCGGAGCTCATTTGCATAGGTTATGGCAGTTCTGGTATTACCTGTTTTCTTGATATAGTTGTACCGCTCGCTCGTGTCTTCCGGCATAACCACCACCCCAGGGGTGATACCCTGGGGGTGCTGCCACTATCTGGTCCCCAGCGGTTGTACCGCTGCCCCCGGGCGGTTGTACCGCCAATTGCTGAGTGACCCTGGGTGGCAGCCCTGGGCGGTTGTACCGGCCCAACACCGGGCTACAACCGGACACGGTCCTGTTGTGCTGCGGTTGTTGGGTGGAGGTTGGACGGTTGTACCGCTATATTACCATAGCCCGGTACTACCGGTGTCTCAAGCGGTTCTACCGCTTGGAATTTGCCATGTCCAGCGATCGAGTTGAGCGGTTGCACCCGGCCAACTTTTTGTTGTGGTCCGGTGGTTGGGCGGTAGTAGGGCGGTTGTACCGGTCTTGCCGGTTGTACCGGTTGTACCGCCCACTCCACCGGTTGTACCGCCCGTGTGCTATTCTGCACATAACGGGCAGATTTGTAGGGACCTATTTAAGGGGGTCTTCTTCCCCAATGGTTCCCTATCTCTTTAGCTCGAGTTTGCCCCCCATTGTTGACCTTCTTCGAGCTTGCTAACTCTCAATCCCTCCAATGATTCTTGCTAGTTCTTGAGTGAAAAGGGAGAGGAGATCTAGATCCACATTTCCACCAATCACTTTCTCCTCTATGTGAGGGGAACCCCTTGGATCTAGATCTTGGAGTTCTTCGTGTTCTTCTTTGTTCTTCCTCCCATTTTCCTCCCTAGCATTAGTTGCTTTGGTGGGATTTGGGAGAGAAGGACTTGGGCACTTCGTGTGCCCTTGCCATTGCATTTGGTGCATAGGTTTGAGTTCTCCACGGTGATACGTGGAAGTGAAGTTTGAGAAGCTTATTACTCTTGGGTGTTTGAGCACCCTTGAGCTTGTTCCTCTTGGGTGCTTTGGCGCCCTAGACGGTTGATGGTGCCTCGGAGCTCAATCATTGTGGTGCAAAGCTCCGGGCAAGCTTCGGGGTCTCCAATTAGGTTGTGGAGATTGCCCCGAGCATTTGAGGTCACCTCGGAGCCACAATCCATTGTGGTGAAGCTTCGTGGTGTTGTTGGGAGCCTCCAATTAAGTTGTGGAGTTTGCCCCAACCTTGTTTGTACGGGTTCGGTGATCGCCCTCAAGGGTCTCTTAGTGGAATCACGGCATCTTGCATTGTGCGAGGGCGTGAGGAGATTACGGTGGCCTTAGTGGCATCTTGGGGAGCATTGTGCCTCCACACCGCTTCGAACGGAGATTAGCATCCGCAAGGGTGTGAACTTCGGGATACATCGTCGTCTCCGCGTGCCTCGGTTATCTCTTACCTGAGCCCTTTACTTATGCACTTTACTTTGTGATAGCCATATTGTTTCATGCTTTATATCTTGCTATCACTTAGTTGTTTATCTTGCGTAGCATAAGTTGTTGGTGCACATAGGTGACCCTAGTTGTTTTAGGTTTTGTGCTTGACATATTAAACGTTAGTTTTATTCCGCATTTGTTCAAGCCTAAACCGTAATTATTTTAAAGCGCCTATTCACCCCCCCCCCCTCTAGGCGACATCCTCGTCCTTTCAATCTTCATGATATCAAAACGTTCAAACCGTGCATTAAACTTGTACAGAGCATCCAGTTCCTTGATCATATCAAAGGAGTTATGGAATTCAAAACGTTTTTGAAGCTCTGAACTCATGCGAGATAGCATGAGGCACTGCACTAAGTTGAAATCATCATCCTTAGTGGCCCAGACATTTTGTTCATCTGCCGTGGCGGTTGCCGCCGGCTTAGGTGGAAGAGAGGTCTGTCAAGCACGTACACTTGCTTAGCACTCCTGAGGACAATCCTCAGGGTACGGACCCAGTCCGCATAGTTGTTTCCATTTGCAACTAACTTCTCTTTCTCTAACATCGGGCCTAAGTTGAACGATGCGTTGCGAGCCATGTGATCTACAACGGTAAACACAAAATTCACTTTAGACTTTGTTCATAATTAATTTGTGCACTGGTGAATAAACAAATTTATTCTAAGGTGCGCTCCCACTCAAATCAATATCTCTCATAATTGATTGTGAGTGATTCAAGAATCATATTTCAATTCAACGCCATTGTTCGAGATGAACACTAATGCCGCGAACTTTAATTGGTAGGCAAACATGCCAATCACATCTCCATGTGACTCTTGTTCATCTTTTGGTGTGTATGTTCCAAGCTCAGGTCTGACCTCACCCGCCTTACACCCGTACAATCGTTCGTACCCATATATATCATGGCGCACCTCAAAAGGAAGGATGCTGTGACCGTGCTACACTTGGGAGAACACAAACTACTTGATATTTTTGTGAGAGATCACCCAAATAAAAAGCGACTACCGCGCAATCAAAAGGGTGCATCATAAGGGATAAACATCTTAGGCAATTCATAATAGCATGATATGTTTTAGCCCTTTCTGACGGAGAAGTCCTTCATTTCTTCGTCTTCAGCATTCGCGTCGGTGTTCTCCTTCGCGAAGACTGTCACCACCTTGTCGATGCACCAGATAATATTGCTATCTCTATAGCTAATAAAATAAGTGCATTAGATAAGGTTGACACGCAGGTCATTAAAGAGACAATCATATGGCTCCAGCCATCATGCCGAATCATGACTCGCTGGGCATGTTAATTTACATTATATAGTCATCTCATACATAATCAAATTGAATATGAGCATTGCTATACCACATCTCATGCACATCCTGCAAAACAAAGTTCGACGCCTCTAATCAGTTTATGCACAATTATATTTTACGTGGCTTCTAAGGTTTTGACTTAAACCGCAGCTACCAACGTTCATCATCAAGTATGATTATTCAAGTTGCTAGATTAACTTTCCAGGGTGTATGAAACACGAGATAATAAAATCTCGAGCCCCATACTAAACTTCGTCATACGCATGACCCCCGTGCAGATAACATCTGCATTGCCATTCGTCTGCGAAATATCCATCTTTCTCAACAATGGTGGAACCCAAAGACACTGAAACACTTCGTTGATCTGTCAATCAGCATACTCAGGAGCAGCATGAAAGGATCGTGGATTGCCAGAACTTTGTCAGATTCCACCATGCCGTCAAGATTAGGACTACGCAAATTCACGGGAAGCAACAAGAATATCGGGTAATAGATTTCATCTACTACCCGCACAAATAATTTTCAGCAATAGATCTTATCTACTACAAAATTATAATATGCATTACCCATACATCTCATGTATTCTAGATCGTAACATGCATCTACGCATAGCCTGGCTCTGATACCACTGTTGGGGAACACGACAGAAAACAAAAAAATTCGGTACTGCGAGCACGCCCAGGATCACTATGGAGATGCATACAAGGTTTGATCTGATCCGTACCGACTCGTAGCGCAGCGGAAGTAGAGTCGATGAAGATCGGTGGTGCAGATCCCCGCAGCTAGGATTTACAACCTCCCAACCGCGAGGATGTTCTCCCTCGTCGGACAGCCCTTCGGGAGGCGGTCGGACTGTCCCTCGGAGAATGTCACGGACAGCCCTTCGGGAAGACCCTCGAAGCTCGAAAGGACACTCGGACAGCCCTCCGGGAGGACCCTTGAACAGCCCCTCGGGCAAAAGATCGAACCTACAACCTCTCTACAGGGTTGCACACATACGGTGTCAGCTATCCGGTAGGGCTTTGCCGTCCAGAACTAGTTCCTGTCGGAACCCAGACAGCCTTTCGGCTCTACGAAACTATTTCGCGGGGAGGGAGAGAGAAGGCCAGATCATGCATGGCATTTGTATGTTGAGAAAGAGTGAGAGTGGAGAGTGCATCTCCACCTCTATTTATAGGAAAATTCAAGGGGTAGGGTGGGACTTGAAATACCCAAAAACCTTGGCCGGCCACTCTCACTCCCCGGATTTATCGGAGTGCATCTTCACAAGGACATAAAGGGAAAGCAAGTGGGGCAAGTGTGAGTCCATGGTGGAGCCCACCTTGGCCGGCCACCCCTCCTAGGGCTCCCCAAATGGGTGCCCTTATCCTTCCATGTCATCCCCTCAAGATATTTTGTGGAAGGTCAACTTCCAACCATAACCATAAATGCTATTTCACTATTCACGAAACCAATTTTTCGCGACCGATAAATCCGAAAATATTGCTATGGGTCTTAGAATAATTCCAGTACCCACTAAAACAATTCTGGACACGTTCCGAAACATTTTCAGATCAGTGATTTTCATCTGTGAAAAGCAACCAAAGTGGTTCCGACAGTCCGGACCATTTCCGATTTTTGTCTCCGAAAAATCTCAGAAGTTACCGGAACAATTCTGGTACCCTCCAATAATTTCCGGGCATATGTCGAAACCAATTTGACTTATTGGTATACTCCGAAAAAAACTTTTCGGTTTTACCGAAACTCTTCCGGTGTTCTCTCTCCGGAACTCTTCCATTGTCCCCGAAACTTTTCCGGTGATTTTCTCTCAGACTCCCTGTCTAGTATTCAACAGATAGATGACCCTTAAGCGTGTGACCCTATAGGTTCGGTGAAGTATAGACATGAGGGGAACACTTTCCGATCAATGATCAACATCGGAGCCGTGGACACCCATATTGACCCATATACCCACACGAATAAATATTCGAGTGAACCATTAGTTTGTCGTGTGCTATTCATGTTGCTTCGCGATATGATACAAACACCCGAGGTGAGACTTGTCAACATCCCCATGGATTGACAACTTGTCCACTATGCCAGTTACCTCGTTACCGGTTTTGATCTCCTTACTCGTTTCCGTGTTTCGGCATCCCCGTGATCAAATCACATTGTGTCTGGCCAGACGATGATGGATACCGTAACACCGAGAGGGCCCAAAATATCTCTCCATCATCGGAGGAGCAAATCCCAATCTTGAGCTACCAAGTTACTTGTCATACTTTTCCGTGAACCCGTAAGTCGCCGTAATAGCCACCCTTGTACAGGTGACGTTTAACAAACCCCAAAGTTCACGAAGCAAGTACGAAGGAACTCGATACTCTCATGGTCTAAGGAATTATGCAAATGTTAACTATCTCTGTGTTATTAACCATTAACTTGTGACGAATGTATGTCATAGAATAACATCAATTCGGGTCGATTCAACACTAGTGTTCTACCAACAATGTGCCCTCAAAATTGCTGGCACAGACATGCCCATGAGAAGGAAAACAGGATCATCATGCAATACTTGAGCTAGTCTTAGAGGTATGACTAGGAATAATTTTTACCGTTTATTGTACCACACGTGCACATGAGTTTCCTTCCGAGCCTCGTGGATATTGTAGACTCGAGAATCATTGCAGTTATAGCATGGATCATAAACATTTATTACAAACCAGGACATACAAAGTAACTGTTATTACTGCCTCTAGGGCATATCTCCTACAGACTCCCACTTGCACTAGAGTCATAATCCAGTTACATGGCTTCCCTAACACCAATGGCTATCCAGTGTTGCTCATGCTTTGCTCGTGGTAGAGGCTTTGTCATCGGGTCTGACACGTTCAGATCCGTGTGAACTTTGCGTACTTTCACTAAACCCTCTTCGACATGATGTCGAATGAGTTTATATTTGCGTTGAATATGCCTTGTCTTATGGTGCGAACATGGCTCCCTTGCCTGAGCCACGGCGCCACTATTATCACAATAGATCTCCACCGGGTCCAGCGCACTTGAGACCACACCAAGGTCTTCAAGAAATTGCTTGATCCAGACAACCTGCTTGGAGGCTTCTGAAGCAGCAACATATTCCGCCTCTGTCGTAGAATCCGCCACAGTCTTTTGTTTGGAACTTTTCCAGTCAACTGCGCCACCGTTCAATATGAAAACATAGCCAGATTGAGATTTGAATTCATCTGGATCAGTCATGAAGCCTGCATCAGTGTAACCACTTACAATGAGCTCTTCATCACCTCCGTACACAAGGAATAAATCCTTGGTCCTTCTAAGGTACTTAAGAATACCCTTGACTGCTGCCCAGTGTTCCAATCCTGGATCACTTTGGTACCGGCTGCTACCACTTAGCGCATAGGAAACGTCCGGTCTTGTACATAGCATGGCATACAAAATAGAACCAATTGCCGAGGCATATGGAACATCATTCATCTGTAGTCGCGCATCGAGAGTCCGAGGACACTGATTCTTGCAAAGCACTATGCCAGGTGACATGGGGAGTAGGCCTTTCTTGGAGTTCTCCATGTTGAACCTTTTCAACACCTTGTCGATGTACGTGCTTTGGCTAAGTGCTATCAGGCATTTTGATCTATCCCTATAGATCCTGATGCCCAATACGTATGCCGCTTCACCTAAGTCCTTCATTGAAAAACTCTTCTTCAATGAGTCTTTTATTTTGCTAAGAAAATTCACGTCATTTCCAATCAACAATATGTCATCCACATACAAGATTAGAAATGCTTTTGCGCTCCCACTAAACTTCTTGTAAACACAAGATTCTTCGTCATTCCTGATGAAGCCCAACTGTTTGATCACTTCATCAAAACGAATGTTCCAGCTCCTTGCTGCTTGCCTCAGACCATAAATGGCCTTCTGAAGTTTGCATACCTTTCCAGCATCCTTATGAACGACAAAACCTTAAGGCTATATCATGTATACATCTTCTTTGAGATTTCCATTTAGGAAAGCCGTTTTGACATCCATATGCCATATTTCATAATTGAAATAAGCAGCAATTGCTAGTAATATCCGAACAGACCTAAGCATAGCTACGGGCGAGAAAGTCTCGTCGTAGTCCTCTCCTAGAACTTGCGTGAACCATTTCGCGACAAGTCTAGCTTTGTGGATTGTAATGTTACCATCCGCGTCTGTCTTTCTTTTGAAAATCCATTTACAACCAATGGGCTTTACGCCTTCTGGAAGTTCTTCCAAGTTCCAAACTTGGTTTTCGTACATGGATTCCATTTTGGATTTCATGGCTTTCTGCCATTCCCTTGAGCTGGGCCCCGCCATTGCTTCCTTGTAGTGCGCAGGTTCATCGTCTTCAAGAATGAAGTTTTCGTTATGAAATCACTCAGGTGGCTGGATAGCCCTACCTGATCTGCGCGGTTCAGTTTCAACCCTGTCTGAAGTTTCCGCATCATATGCGACGACTTCCGGTTCGGTTGTATGGATAATTTGCGGAATTTCTTCTGGTTCCTTAGCCATATCAACGGTCGCCGAAGATTCACTAATCTCATTAAGTTGTATTGTCCTACCATTTACTTCTTTAGCGAGAAACTCTTTCTCGAAAAAGATTCCATTTCTAGCGACAAACACTTTGTGCTCGGAGGAAAGATAGAAGGAATACCCATTGGTCTCATTGGGATAACCTACAAAGTAGCATTTGTCTGCTTTGGGATCGAGTTTGGTAGGCTGTAAACGTTTTACGTATGCCTCACAACCCCAAATCTAGAGATGCGACACAACGGGTTTCTTCCCATACCATAATTCAAATGGCGTCGTCTCAACAGACTTAGATGGTGCTCTGTTTAATGTATAAGCGGCAGTGAGTAGTGCGTGACCCCAAAAAGATATTGGAAGATCTGTAAGAGACATCATCGACCTTACCATGTCTAACAGGGTTCGGTTACGTCGTTCCGACACTCCGTTTCGTTGTGGAGTTCCGGGAGGCGTAAGCTGTGAAACGATTCCACGGTCACTCAGATGTTGGCTAAACTCATGACTAAGATATTCGCCCCCACAATCTGATCGCAGAAACTTAATCCTTTTGTTACGATGATTTTCTACCTTATTCTGAAATTCTTTTAACTTTTCAAAGGTTTCCGACTTATGCTTCATCAAGTAGATATAGCCATACCGACTTAAATCATCAGTAAAAGTCACGAAGTAAAAATACCCACCCCGTGCGGCCGTGTTCATTGGACCACATACATCACTATGTATTATTTCCAATAATTCACCCGCCCGTTCAGGATGAAACGTGAACGGCGTCTTGGTCATTTTTCCCATCAAGCAAGCCTCACATGTGTCAAATGATTCAAAATCAAAAGACGGTAAAACTCCATCTTTATGGAGTCTTTGCATGCGTTTCTTTCCGATGTGTCCAAGACGACAATGCCACAAGTAAGTGGTGGTGGTATCAGCCTTCTTAAGATGTTTAGCATTCACGTTAAAGACATTATTTTCACATTCAAGATTTAGTATGAAAAGGCCCCCAACAATGGGTGCAAATCCATAAAACATATACTTACAATAAAGTGAACAACCATTGTTCTCAGACTTGTAGGAGTACCCATCGTGCACTAAACATGATCCAGAGATAATGTTTCTACACAATGTCGGAACAAAATAACAGTTACTTAGTTCTAAGGTAAATTCCGAAGGGAGACGTAGAGGCATAATGCCGACGGCTTGAGCGGTGATCCCAGCACCGTTCCCGACGCGCATCACGACTTCATTCTTTGCCAGCTTGCGCACCTCCTGAAGCCCCTGTATCGAGTTGCAAATGTGAGCAACCGATCCGGTATCAAATACCCAAGACTTAGATTTTTTGCTAGCAAGCAAAACATCAATGGCATTAACTTGTATAACAATTATACCTTTCTTCTTATCAGCCAGGTACTTCTTGCAGTTTCTCTTCCAGTGTCCCGTGCCTTTGCAGTAGAAGCACTCAGTTTCAGCCTTGGCTCCGCCCTTAGAGCTGCTTTGGGAGCCGGTCTTACCGGCGCCCTTGCCCTACTTGGACTTGCCTTTCTTTTTGAAACTGGCGGTTAAATTTACAAACAACACTTGCTTGTGATTTTTCTGCAGTCCTCCTTCAACAGTTTTCAGCATGGCAAGCACCTCATTAGGTGTTTTGTCCATCCCATTCATGTTGTAGTTCATGATAAAACCGTCGTAAGACGGGGGAGTGAACCGAGCAACATGTCCATAACATGCTCTGGCGGAAGTGGAAATTCCAGGGTTTTAAGCCTTTCAGCGTAGCCAATCATATTGACTACGTGCTCGCCAACTGAACTGCCCTCAGCCATCTTGGTCTCCGTCATCATCTTCATGATATCAAAACGTTGAAACTGTGCATTAAACTTGTACAGAGCATCCAGTTCCTTGATCATATCAAAGGATTTATGGAATTCAAAACGTTTTTGAAGCTCTGAACTCATGCAAGACAGCATGAGGCACTGCACTAAGTTGAAATCATCATCCTTAGTGGCCCAGACATTTTGTTCATCTGCCGTGGCGGTTGCCGCCGGCTTAGGTGGAAGAGATCTGTCAAGCACGTACACTTTCTTAGCACTCCTGAGGACAATCCTCAGGGTACGGACCCAGTCCGCATAATTGTTTCTAGTTGCAGCTAACTTCTCTTTCTCTAACATCGGGCCTAAGTTGAACGATGCGTTGCGAGCCATGTGATCTACAACGGTAAACACAAAATTCACTTTAGACTTTGTTCATAATTAATTTGTGCACTGGTGAATAAACAAATTTATTCTAAGGTGCGCTCCCACTCAAATCAATATCTCTCATAATTGATTGTGAGTGATTCAAGATCCATATTTCAATTCAACGCCATTGTTCGAGATGAACACTGATGCCGCGAACTTTAATTGGTAGGCAAACATGCCAATCACATCTCCATGTGACTCTTGTTCATCTTTCGACGCGTGTGTTCCGAGCTCACGACGATCCTGCCATGAACGTCAAGATAACCAAGTGATCTTGCTGCGAGGTCTGACCTCACCCGCCTTACACCCGTACAATCGTTCATACCCATGTAGATCATGGCGCACCTCGAAAGGAAGGATGCTGTGACGGTGCTACACTTGGAAGAACACTAACTACTTGATATTTTTGTGAGAGATCACCCTAATAAAAATCGACTACCTCGCAATCAAAAGGGTGCATCATAAGGGATAAACATCTTAGGCAATTCATAATAGCATGATATGTTTTAGCCCTTTCTGACGGAGAAGTCCTTCATTTCTTCGTCTTCAGCATTCGCGTCGGTGTTCACCTTCGCAAAGACTGCCACCACCTTGTTGATGCACTAGATAATATTGCTATCTCTATAGCTAATTAAATAAGTGCATTACATAAGGTTGACACGCAGGTCATTAAAGAGACAATCATATGGCTCCAGCCATCATGCCGAATCATGACTCGTAGGTCATGTTAATTTATATTATATAGTCATCTCATACATAATCAAATTGAATAGGAGCATTGCTATACCACATCTCATGTACATCCTGCAAAACCAAGTTAGACGCCTCTAATCGGTTTATGCAAAATTTTATTTTACGTGGCTTCTAAGGTTTTGACTTAAACCGCAGCTACCAACGTTCATCATCAAGTATAATTATTCAAGTTGCTAGAATAACTTTTCAGGGTGTATGAAACACGAGATACTAAAATCTCGACCCCATACTAAACTTCGTCATACGCATGACCCCCGTGCAGATCACATCTGCATTGCCCTTTCGTCTGCGAAACATCCATCTTTCTCAACTATGGTGGAACCCAAATACACTGAAGCACTTCGTTGATCTGTCAATCATCATACTCAGGAGCAGCATGAAAGGATCGCGGATTGCTAGAACTTTGTCAGATTCCACCATGCCGTCAAGATTAGGACTACGCAAATTCACGGGAAGCAACAAGAATATCGGGTAATAGATTTCATCTACTACCCGCACAACCTCCCAACCGCGAGGATATTCTCCCTCGCCGGACAGCCCTTCGGGAGGCGGTCGGACAGTCCCTCGGACAATGTCACGGACAGCCCTTCAGGAAGACCCTCGAAGCTCGAACGAAAACTCGGACAGCCCTCCGGGAGAACCCTCGAACAGCCCCTCGGGCAAAAGATTGAACCTACGAGCTCTCTACAGGGTTGCACACATATGGTGTCAGCTACCCGGCAGGGCTTCGCCGTCTAGAACTAGTTCCTGCCGGAACCCAGACAGCCTTTCGGCTCTACGAAACTATTTCGCGGGGAGGGATAGAGAAGGCCAGATCATGCATCGCATTTGTATGTTGAGAAAGAGTGAGAATGGAGAGTGCATCTCCACCTCTATTTATAGGAAAACTCAAGGGGTAGGGTGGGACTTGAAATACCCAAAAAACCCATGAAAGGAGTCCTTCACAAGGACATAAAGGGAAAGCAAGTGGGGCAAGTGTGGGTCCATGGTGGAGCCCACCTTGGCCGGCCACCCCTACTAGGGCTCCCCAAATGGGTGCCCTTATCCTTCCATGTCATCCCCTCAAGATATTTTGTGGAAGGTCAACTTCCAACCATAACCATAAATGCTATTTCACTTTTCACGAAACCAATTTTTCGCGACCGATAAATCCGAAAATATTTCTATGGGTCTTAGAATAATTCCAGTACCCACTAAAAAAATTCTAGACACGTTCCGAAACATTTTTAGATCAGTGATTTTCATCTGTGAAAAGCAACCAAAGTGGTTCCGACAGTCCGGACCATTTCCGGTTTTTGTCTCCGAAAAATCTCAGAAGTTACCGGAACAATTCTGGTACCCTCCAATAATTTCCGGGCATATGTCGAAACCAATTTGACTTAATGGTATACACCGAAACAACTTTTCGGTTTTACCGAAACTCTTCCGGTGTTCTCTCTCCGGAACTCTTCCGTTGTCCCCGAAACTTTTCCGGTGATTTTCTCTCAGACTCCCTGTCTAGTATTCAACAGATAGATGACCCTTAAGCGTGTGACCCTATAGGTTCGGTGAAGTATAGACATGAGGGGAACACTTTCCTATCAATGATCAACATCGGAGCCGTGGACACCCATATTGACCCCTATACCCACACGAATAAATATTCGAGTGAACCATTAATTTGCCGTGTGCTATTCCTGTTGCTTCGCGATATGATACAAACACCCGAGGTGAGACTTGTCAGCATCCCCATGGATCGACAACTTGTCCACTATGCCAGTTACCTCGTTACCGGTTTTGTTCTCCTTACTCGTTTCCGTGTTTCGGCATCCCTGTGATCAAATCACATTGTGTCTGGCCAGACGATGATGGATACCGTAACACCGAGAGGGCCCAAGAATATCTCTCCATCGTCGGAGGAGCAAATCCCAATCTTGAGCTACCAAGTTACTTGTCATACTTTTCCGTGAACCCGTAAGCCGCCGTAATAGCCACCCTTGTACAGGTGACGACAAACCCCAAAGTTCACGAAGCAAGTACGAAGGAACTCGATACTTGTGACGAATGTATCTCATTGCATAACATCAATTCGGGTCGAATGGTCTAAGGAATTATGCAAACGTTAAATATCTCTGTGTTATTAACCATTAACTTGTGACGAATGTATCTCATTGCATAACATCAATTCGGGTCGATTCAACACAAGTGTTCTACCAACAATGTGCCCTCAAAATTGCTGGCACAAACATGCCCATGATCAGGAAAACAGGATCATCATGCAATACTTGAGCTAGTCTTAGAGGCGTGACTAGGAATACTTTTTACCTTTTATTGTACCACACGTGCACATGAGTTTCCCTCCGAGCCTCGTGGATATTGTAGACTCGAGAATCATTGCAGTTATAGCATGGATCATAAACATTTATTACAAACCAGGAGATACAAAGTAACTGTTATTACTGCCTCTAGGGCATATCTCCTACATTGGGTTCATTGACCCAAATACCGTTAATGAAAAGGTGTTAAATAACTTCAAACAAGACACGGAGAAAAGCTTGCTAATGTTTTTGAAGGAACTAAATACCAAACCAGAAATACTACTTCCTTACAACTTCAGGTGAGTGTCACTATCTTGTACTACAAAATTTATTTTTGCTTACTCGATGTTAAGTGTAGTTGATGAGTTATGCATGCCCGCTTATACAAACGTGTGCGCAGATACCACTGGATCCTGCTAATCATTAGAGTTGACGAAGGAACTGTTGAAGTACTGGACTCACTAGGTAAAGACCCTAAAGAATACAGAAGCCTGGTTTTGATGCTCGACAGGTAATTTCAATCATTATCGCACCATGTCGGCCTCTTTAGTTCATTTCCTGATATATATAAAGTAATTAATAACTCATTTATTCATTTTCTTTGCCGGGCAGGGTTTGAGAAAAGTTTAGCAAAGAGGTTGTTGGTGATTGGCAACCAGAGCTGAAATGGCGACGGACCAAGGTAATTAAGTAGTATTAGCTACGTCCGCGCGCATCTCTTTAATTCTAGTTTCAACACCATTATCTTGCTTGATTATTATCTGATTGAATTCTATTCTCGTAAAGTGTATGAGGCATGAACAGGGGACCAATTTATGTGCATACTACGTTTGCGAGAACATTCACTTTATGACCGAAAGGAGCCGAGATGCAAGACATCTTTGGGTACGTGAACACTATTCACTTTTTTTTAATCATGATCTAATATATATATACACACAACTAATATATTCATATTGATCTCCTTCTTTAAAGATGGTAGAGATGCGGGATAGTCTCCTACCAAGGGACCGCATACGAGCACTTTAAGGGGAAATGGCGGGATTTTTGCTTGAGCAGGTCATATCTCCCGACGAAGAATACCATTTCACCTGATGTCTGCATGTAATGATCTGCAAATTGTAGGAGAAATTAATTGTATATATATATTTGTGTGTATGCATGGTCGTACAAGAAATTCTATGATATATATATGATCGGTTCTACGAGAAATTCTATTGTATATGCATAACGTGTACAGTATGTAGTAGCGTAAAATATGTTTGAAATGAAAAAGAATTAAATGAAAAACACAAAATGAAAAGGAAACATAAACAATAAACCCTAAACCCCCTAAACCGTTAGTCCCGGTTGGTGTCACCAACCGGGACTAAAGGTCCCCAGCCCCCGGCGACGCGCGCTGCCGGCCACGTGGCAGGGATTTAGTCCCGGGTCGTGACCAACCGGGACTAAAGGGTGGGGGCCTTTAGTCCTGTTTTATTAGTCCCGGTTCCCCAACCGGGACTAAAGGCCCTTCCCAACCGGAACTAAAGGCCGTTTCTGTACTAGTGCACCACTCCCGGTATTCAATCCCATTTTCAATCAAGTATCTACAATATATCGTTTGAGTGTATAAACCAGTTTTAGTCCCCCCTCATGATCTAAAAGATTGAAGTGATTATGCGAAAATGGCCTTTGGTGGCAGAGCTACCTGCAGGCCGGAATCAACCCCGTCACTGCTCATCGCGATCGGTGCCAGGCGTGCATCCACCTACTGTATATTGTTGTATTTTATAGTAGAGACCGTTGCATGGTGCCCGTGTTTGCTAGCAAATAAAAAGTGCGGGCTCACGTATACTAGCAGGCACAAGAGTGCTGCACAGGTGCATGTCACGGTCCCGCGCACACCATGTCAGAGACACATGTACACGGCACGGGATTGACTCCGTCAAAGAAATAACAATGCATCCTACTGGCTCATCAACCTTCACCTCGTGTCGAGGGCACCGCCGTCACGCTCTCTCCAGGACGCTCGCCTGGTTCCACAGGCAGATGCTGCTCATGGGGTCCTGACCCGACAGGATTGACATCGTCGCCGGCTGGGGGAGGAGGGGAAGGGTCACCGAGTCGTCGCTGGTTCGACAGTCCATCGAGAAGCTTCTGCATCTCTTCCATTTCCCGCTCTTCGCCGCCCGCGGCAACACCGGCTGCTTCGTCGGGTGCGGGGAGCCGCTCAATCAGTTGATGCACAACCCCTAAGTCGAGGGGCATGCATCTGCACTAGTTTAGTTAGTGCCTGCTATACATTGCTAGGTCATCATCAGGAATAAATAATTTTATTAGCTAGCTGAACAGGTGCAGTTTTGGTCCGTGGATCAAACAGTCTCTTTGGATGAGGGAAGCATCTGTTCTAGTTTCGTCGCCTGTAGCGTGTGTTGCGGAAATGTAGCATGATGGTTGAGCTTTTATATATGTTTCCAAACTTATTTATTTGTGATGCGATGAGAACATTTAGACATTGCATTGTTGCATTCTGAATTGGACAATGAATATTGGTTTTATGTTGATGTAGCCGTAAGTAAGTTCAAATCGATACAAACCACACCGCAAGTTACGGACACGGAAACACCCACCTCGCGAAACCTAGCACCGCCAGTTTCCTTGCCCCGTCTTGTCACCGGAGGGGCCGGCCGACGAAGCAAATGGCAAGTTGAAACCTTTTTTGTTCCCACCTCAAAAGTTTTCACTCATCCACTATTCTCTTGGAAGTGATATAAACTGAAATTTATAATCATTACCTGAAAGTTGAATCCTCCGGTGACTACGTCAACATTAAGAACCAGTCGTGCACGCATGCGCTGCTCAACGGATTCTGTGTTTTTTTAATAAAAAAAATTGATTGATCGATCGCTCGCGTGATTCATCGAAACCTCATGACGCGCGCTCGGCGAGATCTTAGCATGTTTGTAATGGGTACCCAACTCAACAAGCTGTTAATGTCATTTCTTCCACCTCTCGGATCCTCTTCGCCGCCACAGCCATCCATGGGTTCAGAAGAGATCACATCAGTGGAGCGCCCGCGAGCTTCATGGATGGAAGCAACCACATACTTAACCATCAATCCCGCCACCCAAAATATCACCCGTATCGACCCTAGAAACGAATCTGTAGCACACACACGATTCTCATCTCCGTCAGATCCGATCAACAAAGGGACAGGAAGAAGTCAAGAACCAATGGTAGCAAAAATGAAACATAATCGCACTTCAGAATAGATTTCTTACTTGCATACGTAAGAGCAGGAGAAATAATATGGCAGATTGGTTCTCACCCTGCAAAGAAGAACTCGATGCCATCCATGGCGAATCGCCGCTCCACCCAGCTACCAACGGGAAGGGGATGAATGGTCTAACCAGAGGGAACAAAACAGCGCCAGATCGGTGCATATGCTTTTTTCAAACCGGCCCAGTAGGCACATTACGTGCTTGCGCAACCATGCGCACCCGAGGCCCACATACAACGGTGGCACGCCAGCCCATGGCACCCATGTATTTCAACTTACCGGCTAGTGTATAAACGTGGGGAAACAGACCAGCACACATCGCGTCGCTCTATTGCACGGTGCCAGATTTCGGCTTGCAGGTAGCTCGGCCACCAAAACGCCACTCTCGTGATTATGCCCATATTGTAGTTTATATGGATGCTGGGCTTGTTGTTTCATGAATATGGTCGTACATTCTTGCCCCTCTCAAGTTTTGTCTTGCGTCCGCGATATAGGAAACTGGGGTAGGGGGGCCTCTGCCCCCTAAGGGCATCTCCAACGCCGATGAGTAAACGAACACCGTAAATTTCTGCTTTTGTGTCTGGACGTGGTCTGCAGACATAATGCAGGAGGGAGTCATCCAACGTGAGTCCATATACCCATCCAATGTATATTATACTACTAGATCATGATTGGCGCGCGTTGCTGCGCCCATCTATTTTGACATTGTATTGACAGGAATTTCTAAAAATAAACAAAGAGATAGAAGGTAAACATAATTAAACATAAGCTATTGAAATAGGAAAAAAAACGTTTCTTTTGAGGGTGAGGTACTCCAGTAGTACATATTAAGCAAAAGAGGAAGAATGCTGTTGAGACATGTTATTCTTATGGTTACTTTCAAATGGAAAGGTCAAAAATAAATTGGCACAATAGGTACTCGCTTTAACTTATACTCGCCACTGGACTACCATGAACATACACGAAAACACATCTAGAAGTTAATAGCCTTGATCCAGCTAGCCTTCACTTTATAAATTCAGGAATTGATGAAACATAACTACGATTATTGTGATTATTGTGAGTACCGTAGTACACAAATCAGCTCTAATCAAATATTTGCCGAATCTAAGTTCGAAACATGAATTGCTTTATAAGAAGAAAATCTTGCATGTGTGCATCTCTGATGAAGGATCGTCTTAATAAGTTCCACGTCGAAAGAAAACCACACATGATTATTCTTATATTTCGGAAAATCAAAGGCAATACACACATGCTTCATCTCTGGTTTCTAATATCATCTTAGATTGATTTATGTTCTTCTACCATATCTTGCAACAGTCCCTGCGAGGATGCGTACGTCGTATCAGCTAAAATCATTTGTAACAAGGCAAAAGACAACCAACTTATTAAATAGAGGACACAACTTACATTTAATTCTACTGGAACAAGTTACATCTATAAAGTAGGCAATATGAGCAAAAATCAATGCAATGTTCTGGAGGTAAATCTGTACTGAAATGGGAATAGAGAAGCATTCCATGACCTCTCGATAGATCAAAAACCTATATTATCTTCCTAACGGCACTGATTGATTGGTATCTAGTTCAACGCCTACATGGTTACAGGTTACACTACTTTTGCAGATGATTCACAAGCATTTGAAAATTAAAGAAAGAAAACCATGTATATGATGTGAGCAACTAACCATATACATGTAGTAGCTTCTGAAAAGGCTTTTTTTCTTAAGAAACCTTCTGAAGAGCCTTAGCTTTCCAAATTTTATGAGAAGAGTCAGACTTAAAATTTACTTTAAAAAGCATAATTAAGATATTATAGTACTGCCACAGTAATAAATACGATATGCTGGTTCAGTACAACCTCAACAATTGATCTCTTATCGTAATCCGAATTAAGCACTGCCTATGGAAACTCGAAAAAGAATCAGTGTAAATGCATCCTTGTTGAAGATCGTTGCACCAAAAAGAGTTACTGAATCAATAGTTCAGTTTATAGTTAACATATTTATTGCAAACACATGCATCATCTGCAGCAGCTGAATGTGTGAATAGGCAAGTTTTAACATGCAGGATAGAAGTAAAATCTGCAAGAACACCCGGTTGGTACCATCACCCAAATATAGACATTTTACAGCTTTGTGTGAGCTATAAGCTGTGTGTTCTCTCCCTATTTTGTCGACAAAGTATGTTCCACAATAAGATGACATAAATTCATTTAGGCTTCCTGCACACTGATGTTATCTCCCTCTTTTATTCTCAGAGAGGCAACTTGGTTGGATAAATGTTTAATATAGGCAATACTTTGCAAACTACATTTAGTATGGTAGTATACCAAATCCATTAATGTGTAATTGATACCAAAAATGTCAGATGAATTTGCAGTGGGGAAATTAGCTCCAGCTAAAACTAAAATCTGTACAAAATCAGACATAATCCTAGTTAGCAAAATTACCCATTTTAAGGATCCCAATTTGAGAAGTGGTTGCCCAAATGCAAGTTCGCAACCAAACCACACAATCATTATAAGCCTTAGAATTTTTTCAGAGCATCTAAAATTCTTGAGACGTATGACTGCAAGTGCACGTGATTTCATACCCAGCATTTGGGAGGTGCCATCTCTGAGGGGTTGCACGCACAGCTCCTGAATAAGGAGAATGGGATGGTATTCAGAGAACCCACGCTGCCGGGGGGTAGGAGCACGGTGTGCTCTGTTGCCGTTCTGTTGGTGGCTTCTCTCTTGTCGCCCTCTCCCCTCGTACACCTGCCGCTGCCGCTGACCTAGACATGAAGCACAGCTGCCGGAAGTAGGATGGGAACGAAGACAGCTGGATGAGATGCAACATATACAAGCGCCCCTCTGGTCCTCCTGCCGGAGATGTCCACGGAACCGCTCGTTTGCTCGTGGAACTACAACCGAATCGCCTAGCCTCGCAGGCGCCGCCTTCCGCTGCAGATCCCACCGAGCCCCTCGTGGACACCGCCACCCACATCTGCTGGATCCCCTCGCATGCCTCAGCTGGATCCTGGATCCATTCAACTGAGGCAGCCGAAGCGCTTCAGTTGGATCCATTCAACACGGCGCTTCGGCTGGATCCCATCGCAGACCGCCCGCGTCGCCGGCACTATCGAGCACCCGTCCGCATCCTCTATATAGACCGCCGCTGATCCGTTCCTCTCTAGAGCGAATAGTTTTTTTACGGACACGGGAGGGAGCGCAACGACCGTGGGCTGTCTGTACTCGGCTAGATGTTGGGCTGCTTGGCCCAGTTTACCAGAGAGCTCTGATTTTTCTTCTGGAGTAGCTGCCCCTCAGGAGATCCTCAAAAAAAAAAACTGCCCCTCAGGACAGCAGATCTGACGGCCAGAAACGATCAAATCAGGTAAACGAACGGCCAAGAATGCTAAGGGCGTGAGAGGGCTGGCTTTAGGCTCGGTTATACTGTCCTAAATTCCCTAATCCCTACTCCCTATAAGTTTAGTACTAAATTAAGTAATTTCTCTTTTGTATACATCGTGCATAGCTGCTACCGATCAGTCTTTGATGCCATTATTTATTTATTTCAAGCATGGTGGAGAAAGATAGAATATGTGGACGAGTTGATACATGAGAGACGCGCTTTGATAAAATTATCAAGAGTAATATGCTTCATTAATTCCAAATGGTGAATTGGCGATTTAGTGGAGGAAGAGGACCAAATTATGGGGATTCTGAATACTAACAAGAGGAAAATGTAAGCAGCCCTCACAGTTCAATTATTTCAGCAGATACACATGCACAATCTGCTAGTGTTGATGAACATTCTGTTTTGCTTTTTTGGTTCTGAATTAAATTATAAATTCACTCCGTCATATGGTGTACTATGTGATCTTCGAGCATGTCACGGAGGTTGTTTTTTATCCTAATGCCTCTATTGCTTATCATCTTATTTACAGGCATATAATTGTCGCATCGGCTGAAAGAAGTTTTGCGAAGATATAATTATTGAATAACTATTTGAGACAATAACTAAGAGAGTTTAAATGGTTTGGCAACGTCATGCATTGAGAAAAGATATTGGATTAGTTTGACATTGACCCCATCATAACTAACTTTGCATCGAGGATTAATTTTTTTTAAGGTAACATGTATAATTATTTCATATGTATATTGCTTTTGATGCATTTAAAAGTTTATCCGTGACATATCATATATGCATATATCCATTATTATAACTATATATCTACTATATCCAAATGGGAGCCCCCACTACCTGATTTTCCAGCCTTCTCACGCATCCACGTCATCATAAATTCTTTCAGCCATTTGATTCACGCTAATTTTTTTAAAATAATACATTTTTTTTAATAAATTTGAAAAATAATACGCAGTTTGAGTTTTTTGCAAAAATAATACAGCATCGGCCAGTGGTAGGCCGATTGGGACTAATCGGCTTACTATAGGCCGATTAGCTTTCAGTCGGCCTGGGCTTGGCCGACAGGCCTTTCGGCCAGCATCAGATGCAGCAATCGGCTTAGAGTAAGCTGATTAGACTAATCGTCTTACTATAGGCCGATTAGCCGTAATCGGCTTACTCTAAGCCGACTGCTGCATGGCACCAACTTTTTCTGTTTATGCACTTCCCGCCATTCTTTTCTGCCAAAAAATTGACCACCATTCCTTCCCGCCATTCTCTCCCGCCAACCATTTCCCGCCATTCTCTCCCGCCAACCGTTTCCCGCCATTCTCTCTCGCCAACCGTTTCCCGCCATTCTCTCCCTCCATGTTCTCTTCTGAACCTATAAAACCCCCTCCACACTAAGGTGGGTAAGCAGGCAAGTGTAGTCTCGTGAAGATGTCCAAAACTGGTTATCCTTTCGATCGTAGTTGTTTTCACCCCGGTATGTCCGAAAAACTTCTGAGGTTAGCCGCCAATTTCCAGATAGACAACAGGATAGTTCCATGGGACGAACTCGTCGGTAGTGACATCTTCATGAATGAGTTGGCTCACCAATTAAGTAGGAGCGGGTGGCCTGCAAGGACCTTTGAGGAGATACGGACAGAACTTCTCAGGTTGGATGGAAGGTGGAAGAAAGTACAACATAAGAGTGCATCTTTCCTAAGGGCTGCAGTAGAAGATACTTGGTTATGGAGCCAAGACAGTGAGGACGAAGATGATCTTTTCATGCCGAGCAGCAAGGCCAAGAGACCCGCATCGTCGAAGTTGAAGACTACCGCATCGTTGAAGGGCAAGAGTGCTGCATCAACGGTGGATGACGACGATGACTTCATGCCGAGCACCAAGGCCAAGAGACCCGCATCGTCGAAGTCAAAGACTACCGCGTCGTCGAAGGGCAAGAGTGCTGCATCAACGGAGGATGACGACGATGACTTCATGTAGTTTGTAAGCTATATTTTTAAATGTAGTCGCACCGTTTAATTCAGATGTACTTCTATCTTAGTAATTTGTTGTGTTGCAGTCAGTGTGGAAATGTAACTCGAATAACAATGCGAATTAATAGTAATATGCCTCTCGCATACATAGGTCGAAATATGTCTCTCGCATACATAGGTCGAAATATGTCTCTCGCATACAAATACGTCCCTCGCATACATAAGTATCAGCCACGTCGTCCTCGTCCGCGGCGTGGCTATGGTGGAGGGGGCGTCGACCACCCATACCTGTTCGGTGGCTGAACGTTACGAAGAGGAATCCAGGACCCGTCCTCGCCATACTGTGTGACCTGCGTGGGCTGTGTGGGCTGTGTGGGATCTGGTGGAGGAGTAAAATAATACGTGTCCATCCAGTTGGTGATGTGCTGCGACACCTGATCCTGCGTGTTGTGCCCACCTTCCGGAGCACTGTCAAACGTGGATTCGGAATGGGAGGCCTCATGTCCGGACATAGGCGCCCTATATCCGTAGGCTCCTGCGACAGGGAGGCCACATAAGTAATTAAGAAACAGGTAGTTCCAACTGATATTGAAAAGAATAGATATGAACAGACATACCTGTAGGATGTTGATGCATCACGAAGCTCGGCGGTGGACCGTGTTGTTGTGGGTGTGGTCGAAACCCGTAGCCCGACGTGGGATCATGGTGGTGCTGCCACGCTGAACTCCCGGCCTGGTCAGGAGGTGGTGGCCTACTCATCCACTGATGGTCTACACGTGGACGCGGCTGATGTCGGTGCTGTGTGGGTTCTTGCTGCTGGCCCGTTGAGTGACAAGGCGGGCGTACCTGGGGCTGCTGGAGAACAACGTCCGTAGAGCGGGTGCACGTGATAGCCTGATATATAGCTCGTAGTTTCCCCTCGATGCGCGTAAAGAAGGAGTGCACTGGACGAGGTTCTAGAAGAGCAGTAGACGATAGTTGCCGTCTATAGCTGGCCACCTCCTCGTGAAGCTCGAGTGTCATGTCAGCCTGGAATGAACTCGAAGATTATTACGTCCGCACGACAAAGTATGTAAGAACTAGATGCATTAGATAAGTTCAGTATATGTTACCACGTTCTGTCTAGAGCCCGAAATATCATAGCTCGGGTACGTATCCCTTGTAGAAGGGGCCGGTATCTCCTGTCTCTGAGGGTGGTTAATGATGCGTAACCGTGTCATATCACTGTACCGATTCCAATAGGCATTGAACTCAGCCGTATCGAACGCGCGATCCTCGTCCCAAATCCGTGTCGTCGCAGTCTCCCACTCTGCAACGTACATCTGAACACGTGCCAGCCACTGAGCCATGGTCCTGTTAATCCCCTTCCTCGTGTTCCTGAAATTGCATTGTGTGTGCAATGATTAAGTAATTCTTTGGCATTTCGAAATGTGAAGACCAACCAACATTGAAATACTAGACATACCTGTGGACATCGTCTAACAGCCGACGCTCAGTAGGTGGGGGCTGGGCCAACTGTCGAAGACCAAACTGTCTCATGACCCTCTGTTGGGCCATCTCCTCGACGAATACATCAAAGATGATCTTCGATTTTGTCATCCAGTAATCCCGATCTCTTGTGCATAGCTCGGAAATACCGCCGGGATATCTAGCATCTATGGCTGCCTGCGTGTACGGCTACCAGATCACCCCTGTGTACACATCGAACTGCTCGTTCAATGCGGTGTAGGCTCGCCTAGTCTGTTCATGAGCGAAGCTTCTATGCACGAACAAGAAGTTATTTTCCGTCATGGTGTACATAAGGACATGGTGTACATAAGGACATGGTTTACACGACACATACCTGGCGACGTGTCCAGATCATACCGAAAGTAGGCATGTCGATGCCCTCAACATCGAAAAGCTCGTTCGAAGGCCAAGCCTCGTCCACATTTATGTTCGGTCGTGCAATAGAGAATCTCTCCCAGGACCACAGCTGTAAAAATAGAGGGCAACCAAGAAGGGTCGCCTTCTTCCCCTCTAGCCGACAGCCGTTGCACAGAGCTCGGTATGTAGCCGCTAAAACCGCAGAACCCCAACTCCTCTGTGTGATCTGCTCCGGGCCCGTAGCTGTAGCGATCTCTAATGCAATGGGGATGTATCGCGCGGTGCAAGTGGTGACATGATTCTCTGTGAACATCACCTTCCCGAGAAGCCACAATAGGTATGCCTCCAGGCTCCTAGTGATCTGTATCGCAGTCAATGGGACTTGTCCATACCCCGGAAACTTCTGGATCTGTAGTCAATAAGTAAAGATGGACAATTAGTAAATAGAGAATATGCAAGACAAGGGAAAGATGCAAGACAAGCGACAGATCTGTGATTGATGAACAAACCTCGAATTTCCCCAACCAATCAAACTTAGGTCCGTGCTTCTCCGCGGCTAATTCCGGAGCATCGGGGTAGAGATTCTGGAAACGTGCACGAAGTTGCTGCTCCCAACCATCCGGTGCCTCCAACGGTCCTATGGCATGACCCGACAAGGGTAGTCCAAGCAAAAGTGACACATCCTCCAGAGTAGGAGCCATCTCTCCCCAACGGAAGTGAAACGTGTGGGTCTCCGGCCTCCATCGATCCACTAAGCACGTGAGCAAAGAGTGGTCAATGGCGACGTGTCTCCGGCCTCCATCTGTGGCCTCAACAAGACGCGCGAAAGGTAAAAGCCCAGCCCATTTCAACCTGCGTATAACAAAGCACAAAGGTTCAATGAGTTGTTATCGGAAAAAACACCTAACAAAGAACAAAATTAATAAAACCCGTACCTCTCAGTCCAATCCGGGTGTATCCTCCAGTCATGCTTAGGAGTGCGAGTGACTAGGAGTAACAGAGGGCGTTCATCTAACATTCTGGCACGATGGCCACTATCAATGAAAGGATCAAGCAATGGAGGGCGTTCATCCTCCATTCCTGCACTTATGAAAACACAGTTGCACGCACCATACAAATTTAATACAGAATTAAACAGAGTGCCACACTTAATACAGAATTGAACAGAGTGCCACACTTAGTACAGAATTAAACAGAGTGCCACACTTAATACAGAATTAAACAGAGTGCCACACTTAATACAAAATTAAACAGAGTGCCACACTTAATACAGAATTGAACAGAGTGCCACACTTAGTTTCTTCCTCTCCCTCCTCTCCCTCTTCTTCCTCTTCGTCCCCGGTTTCCTCGTCCACGCCCAGTACCGAAGGTGGGACAATTAGTGTCCCTGTGGCCAAATTCATTGCATAGAATGCATTGAATAGTTGGCCCTCCGGCTTCAGATTCATCCATATCATTCCGGATGCGCTGCGACTGACGTCTACCTCTGCTTGTACGCATATTCCGTGGGTCCGGAATGTACCGTCTTTCAATAGGGTTAACAGTGGTGAAGTTACCCATTGATTGAAATCCCTGCAACTCACCTGTCCAGGTATTGACCACGGACTCTTTCAGGAAATATGGAGACACGAAAGAGATTGCGTCAAGTCCTAGCTGCCCGCAAGCAGCAAGTACATGAGAGTAAGGTAGATGAAGCAACTTCGGTTTGTTGCATGTGCACTCACACGTTGGCCTGACTTCATTGCCAATTTTCACCTCATGCGTCAACACCTCATTTTCACATCCGAATTTGTTGTTAGCTAATCGGACCTCAAACCTTCTTTCTTGATTTCCGATGGGGACTACAGTGTGAGTCCTAGCTTTCCGCATCTTATCATTCATGTACTTCATAACCCTTTGACAATAACGTGTGTTCGGGTTGTTTGTCATATGCAACTCTGCTGCTTGACGTCTATCTCTGAAATACTTCACCGTGCCATAGAAAATACCCTCAACGACTGCTGTCAGTGGCAAAGCACGGTTTCCTCTGAGGACAAAGTTATAAGTTTCAGCTAGGTTGGTAGTCATGACACCATACCTTGCTCCATGTGTGTCATGCAGCAAAGACCACCTCTCCAGAGGCTCATGCTCTATCCACTGCTCAAATGTTTTAATCGTCCTGCCAAGCCTTCTCCTAGTACCAGGTGGGTCAAATCCTGGCAAATCACAAAGCCCAACAGGTTCTTCCTCCTCGGCCGCTGGTCCTGTTGCTAACTGTGCAGCTACTGCTTCTACATGTGCCCTCACAGCTGCATCCCTTGCAGCTTTCCTATCCCTAACATGTCTCAGAGTGCACACATTAAGTCTCTCACGTATCTTCGTGTACTTCCATTCCTGGTTCTGCTTGCAGAGTTTTTTGAATAGATTCATAAGGTTCTTATTTCTGAACTGCGAGAAGAAATTGGCCCCCAGGTGACGCATGCACCAACGGCTCTGCAGGTCCTGCCATGGAGTTGGCTCATCAGGCCCAGCGTTTGTCAGTGTCCTTATCGCACTCAGTATACCTGCATGCCTGTCATGAAGGATGCACACATTAGGCTTATCCTTCACAACTGCTATTTTTAGTTGCCTGAAGAACCAAGTCCAACTTTCAATATTCTCGCTCTCCACAAAAGCAAATGCTAGTGGGACTACTTGATTTTGACCGTCTTGACCAATGGCGGTGAGGATCTGACCCTTGTACTTGCCAGTGAGAAATGTGCCATCTACACATATCACCGGTCTACAATGACTGAAAGCTTCGATGCATACACCGAAAGAGAAGAACAATCGATGCAGCACCATCACAGTTGGGAACTCCGGCATGACCAAGTCTTGGATGTCAACATAGGTGCCTGGATTCCGGTACTGCAGTATGCGGAGGAGACGGACAACACAGTCATATGCATCGAAATACGAACCAAATCTCTTCTCAAGTGCCATCTGCTTAGCCCTCCAAGCCTTGCCATAAGAAATTCTGTAATTGAACCTGACGAAGACTTTTGTCTGGATAGCCTTCACTTCCATCGCTTTGCTCTCCACTATCTCGCTGTAAAGCAATCGAGCAATAAGCGTGGACGAAAGGTTACCATGATCTTGAGGGATATACGGAATAACACATGTGTGCTGTACGAAGTCACTGATCACCCAACTTGTGCCATACTTTGGGAGATAGCCATGCACCCTCGCGGGACAATCATCGTTCTTGCATACCATTGTCAAAAATTGCTGACTAGACACGGCAGCTCTCAAAACCCTTTGCGTGGACATTGCCCACTGAGTGATTGCATCCTTCAGAGCTTCCTTGTTGGGGTACATACCACCCGTCGCAATGTTGTTCTGGTGATATTGCCAGGCAGAATCATGGCCATCATTCACGGTCATTGCAGATGAGAAGTCATGATTCCATGCTGCAGGATTAGGCACCACCTCTACGTTCTCATCTTCATCCGACTCGCCGGAATTATCAGCATAACCAATATCAACATCTGTATCTTCATCTTCCATCAGGTTTTGCATTTGGCCATCTACCTCGTCAGCATCAGCCTGGCCAACGTCATAACCATCAGCATTTCCTCCTTCTACCTGACTACTCTGCCCTGATTCGTGGCCATCTTATCCAGCATTTGCCGGAACATCTAACATAGATAGATGTATCCCTGCACTGCTCTGGCCGGGATCATAACCACCCTCGCCTTCAGGGGCACCGACCTCCTTCAGGACAGGAAGCACTAAGGCGCAAGGATTTACTATCCTTTTTGCACATCCTTGCAACCAGCGCACCCACTGAGAGTCCCGCTCGATTGGCCTCAAATAAAAGAAAATGTTCGAACTTGACCGGCTCCACAATGCATGAACACCGACGGTGTGAGTTTCAGTATTATACCCTAAACATCTTGTCAACCACTCTGTCAACTGACTAACAGACCATGTTTGAGGGGCACTAATTGGCACCACTATGTTCTCGAACTCACTAAGATCAACTCCCAACTGATTTGTTTGGACAGTACCATGACCGTAGAAAAAAGTGAACTTCACTACATCTGACATATCTACCGACCTAAAATATTCAACATGGAGAACTATTAAGCAGCAAGTCAAACTTATAATATATTATGGGATATTATCGGTGCACTTAAAAATAATCATAAACTGAAATATCATACATCTACAAATATTCATAAACTGAAATATCAGACATCTAAAAATATTCCGGAATATTACCGGTCACCTAAATATTAATGGACAACTCTACATTACCGGACGCCTACGTATTACCGGTCACCTAAATATTACCGGACACCTAAATATTACCGGTCACCTAAATATTACCGGACGCCTATATATTACCGGTCACCTAAATATTAACAGACAACTATATATTACCGGACGCCTAAATATTAAAAGACACCTATATATTATCGGACGCCTAAATAATACCGGACGCCTAAATATTACCGGTCACCTACATATTAACAGACAACTATATATTACCGGACGCCTAAATATTAACGGACACGTAAATACTTGACAACAAAATATTATCGGACCAACTAAATATGTTAAGATATATTACCGAACCAACTAGAAAATCGCACAAGTAATATGACACACAAAATGTAACTTGTATTATACCCTTCAAGAGTGCGAAGAAACGACGAACGACGGCCCTCAATCACCAGAGAGCACCACCACCACCTCCACGTGCAGCACCCCCTCCTCCACCACCCCCTCCTCCACCACCTCCACCTCCACCACCTTCACCTCCACCACCTCTTAAAAAATGCTCACCACAACCACCACGAGCTATCCCATCGCGAGATCGAGGTCTTCCTTGCCTCCTCCTACCCTCTACAATGCAACCACGGAGGAAAACGGGGAAGAAATCGGCTAGAAAATGGGTATTAATTCGCAATAGTTTCGGGTTAGAAGAGTAGAGAAGAAGAAAGATGGAAGAAGGAAGGAGGGAGGAGGAAGAAGAGCGCTGCGGGCTTATCCACTCGCAGTCGGCTTCGGCGGGGCCGACTGGCGGCCATTCGGCCACTGGAGAGCCGACAGGATCCTGTCGGCCTCGCACAGGCCGATAGATCGCCTGCCTGGCCGAGTGACGCGGCCCGGCCAATGGTCGGCTGCCACGCGGCAGTGTTGACACTTGTCGGCTCCCTATAGGACGACAAGCTCCAGTCGGCCTTGAGCAGGACGACAAGCTCCAGTCGGTCTAGGCTAGGCTGACGGTGTATTATTTTTGCAAAAAACTCAAACTGCGTATTATTTTTCAAATTTATTAAAAAAATGTGTTATTTAAAAAAAATGGTATGGCTCAGATCAGCCAAGAGTTGATCATCCCGGCCGCCGGCTGGTGCACCATGCCCCTCACGTTGGCTCCTTAGAGCATCTACAACCGGACCTCTCAAACCCGCCTCATACGCCCGGGCAGGCCGCCCGGTCACTTTTTTTTGACCCAGACGGGCCTCTCAAACGGCCCTCAAACGCCCGGGCTGACCGACACCCTCCATATCCAGCCCAAATATGGGGCCGATATGGGGGCGCCCGGGCGCGCCCGGGCACGCCCGCCACGTCGGACTGACGAACGGGGCCCAGCCGGAAACGCCCGCCAACCCGGCGGTCCGAAGGTCGTCTCCTCCGCCGGACCGGTCGCGCCGCGTGTCGCAGCTCCGGCGGGCCGCGTAGTGCATTGCCCGGCTATTTAAGTGCACCGGCGGACCCTGAAACCCTACATCCACATCTTCCTCCTCATCCTGTCCGCCGCCGCCGCCAGTTTCCACTCCACCCATCCGCAGCCATGCCCCCACGCCGCTGGGTGAGGAGCCAGGCGTTCCTGACGCCGGAGCGCCGGCTCGAGCTCCTTGAGCGGATCCTGAATAGGCGCGAAGCCCGGATCGCCGCGGGGCTACCTCCGGGTGTAGTGGATCTAGAGGAGGAGGATGAAGAGGTGGAGGAGGAGGGGGATGAGCCGGGGGAGGAGGATGTGGGGGACGCTGGCGACGGGGATCTCCGGGCGGAGCAGCAGGCCATCCTCGATTCCCTCCGGTCGGAGTCGGATGCGGATGCAAGACGCCGTCGCCGGCAGGAGATGGAGGCGCAAGAAGCCGCGGAACACGCGGAGTGCTTGGCCTACATCGATGAGATGGAGCAGGAGGAGGATGAACCGGAGCCCTCCTCCCCGCCCGTCCAGCCGACGCCGGGCTCCGTCGTCGTGGACATCACCGACGACGAAGAGTAGCTAGGGTAGTACGTAGGATTTACTTTGCATGCTTTTGTATGGATGTAGGGGATGAAATTTGAAAGATGCGGATGCAGATTGACGGATTTGAGGCGTGCCCGGTCAATGCCCGCGGACGCGTCCGCGGGCGTTTGAGGGGCCGAATTTATCATATCGGGCTGTAGATGCTCTTACTTCTTTACCCGTGGAAGCGGAATCGGAAGCGAACCTTCCTCCAGTTGAAACGTCTTCGCGACGGAATCCCACCTCATAAGCTGGCCGCTCCGTCTCCAATCCCTCACATATCTCTTCCCAAACGACACAAACTCCACGCGGCCACAGACGCAACAAAGTACAGAAACCAGCCTTCTCTAGGGTTTGCGACAGCAGTCGGGGAGGACTGGCGGCTACGGAGGCAATGGCAGGGCAAGTGTAGGATCGCAAGACGATCGATCTGGAGGGGATGGCTGGAGCTTCATGTAGAAGGGCATCAACAAGAAGCTCATCAACATCCTTGAGGGCAAGCCGGAGCCTCAATTCAATTCTGAGGAATACATGATGCTCTTCACGTAAGTTGCCTCCCTCCCCATCCCCCTTCTGCCATGCCTAGGCTTGGCCCGATTTGACCTGATCCGGTGATGAATTGATCTAGGGTTTCCGCCCGTCCCTGTTTGTATCTTTTGTCACGCAGCACGAGGTACTCGCAGCAGCTATCTGACGATTACCGTGAGTCCTTTGAGTTTGAGGAGTACATCCGAGCCACGGTGAGTTGATTTGCCTACTCTCGCTGGTACGCACATGTGCGTTAAGTGTTGTATCCCCTGTTTTGTCTCTGTGCGCGCGCCAGTGCTGTTAGTTTTCTGGTCAAATGAAACAAGGCAAATGTGATTGTTCAAACATGCATAGATGGGTTTGCATTTCTTTAAAAAAATTGGGTTCAGGTGGAGCGTGAGGGTGGGTTGTCTGTCTTACTGGCTGAATGTTTACCTTCTCATCTTACACATAATCAGGTCCAAACGAATTATTTTGCTCTTTGGCAATTTGAAACAGACCTTCCTATTAGAATTCCAGTATACTATCTTTATGTAGTACGGGTACAGTTAGTGCATCAGTGAGTTTTCTTTTACTACTTGACAATTGTGATTTAGGACAGTTTATTCATGCTCCATCTTTCTGGGGCCAAATAAATGACATCAACAGTGGAGTGCTGGATCCGGACCCCATCATTGTTAGGTTGTATTTAGGTCTCTGAGTTGGCGTATCTGAGATGAGCATTCAAAGACCTCTCGGAAGAGCTTCTAGCATGGTGATGGTAGCGTTTTTTGGTGAGCTGACTCTGCAGTAGGGAGGAAACCGTCTATGCTGCTCCGTTCTAGCAATGGTAAGCTTACGAGTGTGGCCAGCGATGGTCCAGTTGACTTGCTTATGCCACTCCTCCCTTATGTTGATGTCCCCAGACCGCCCTGCTGCATGGTAACTGAGATATGCTTTTGTTGAGCCAATCACCATGGATGCAGTCTTATTTGTGGATGACTTCTTTTACCTTTTCTTCAGTAATTCTGATGCTGACTCCATGATCATCTTCTTTTTCAGATTGAACGAATTCATCATCGTATATTCGAAGTTACACTAGGCACATACATAGTTCGTGATGGAATACTTTTTCTTTCCTCTGCATTTCCATTTGAGCTATACTGTTATCCATTTGTTCACATCTTAAAATTGGTACTTCGTTTGTTGATACTTGCAGGTTAGTGATTGTTGGCTTTGCTGAATTGGTAGATTTTATGTTCATTTAAACAAGGTGGCCTTTGCCTATAAGTTTTCGTGTATGTGGTAGCATTTGTTTTGTCTCAAATAGTTATTTTGTTCTAGATAGTTAAGGAATTACTTGCATTTTGATGATATTCAGCTTAGGGAACAAGATAACTACACATACATGGATCCACCATAAAAAAGTATTCATTTTACATTCGACTATAGCTATGATGATTCTGATGCACTATTTTCATGTATATAACAGGGAAGTGTTATCATTGAAAGGCTTCTTCTGTTTCAAATTCTTTGTATAAACACTACTGTTACCATTCGATGAAAGAAATGTTTATATGCACATCCTTTCAAAGATATTGTTTCCCCACAAGAAGGAAAATGTGTTGGTGCAAAGGATAATTTACATGTTTTTTATCTACATTAGAAATTTTAGCAAAAAATCCCGCAGCAATGCACGGGGAATCATAGTTGTTTATAGTAAGGGTCCCTAGTTTTGGTTTCGCCCCGGGCCCCCAAAATCTCAGGACCGCCCTGGACTAGAGCAAGACCGGTACGTGTCGGCCGCGAACATGCATATAGGGCGTGTTTGGTTCCTTGCGTAGCCTCAAGCTGCATCGTATCTACCATCCTCGCTGAGTCTAGCCTGGCCAATCTGATGGAAAACTGAGTTCAGATGTATGTTTGGTTGTGTGCATGGCGTGGGGCAGGCCAATGTGAGATATTGTTTGGTAGGTTGTATGAGAAGTGAGACAAGTACTTCCCAAAGCCGGCACAGCCGGGGCCTCCGCCCCCGCCGCAGACTAAGCCGGCGAGTGGAGGAGCACGGATGTCCGGCGGCGGGTCACAGCGGACGATGGAGCTCCGGCCGGTGGCGAAAGGAGTTCAGATGGCAGGATTGAGGCGGACAGGGAAGTTCTCACCGGTTGCGGGCAGGGAAGTTTCGACCGGCGGCACAAAAGGGAGCTCCGACCACCGCGACGGCGAATGGTTTGCATGTTTGATCCGATCTGATGCGTGAGAGAGGTGAGGAAAGAGAGATACACGGTTGGTCTCGGTGGCAGTTTTGATGTAATTCTGGAAAATAACGAGGTCAATCCCATGTACCGCTTCGTTTTAAGTGGAGCCGCGGGTGCAGGCACGAGGCGAGATCTCGGCCGGCCGGCTCCGTACCGGAACACTTGACTAAAGTTAGTTTTTCAAAATGAGAGCGAGAACGTGATGATTGATTGATTACGCGGTTGCTTCCTGTCCTGACTTGCTCACTTGCACTAGCACGAACGTGGCGAGTGCTGGGTGGGTAGTTGGCAGGATGAGAGAGTTTAGCAAATTGTGATCGGGCTGAAATTGCTAACGAAATTGTGATCTTTGCGCGTTAGTTCGCTCCTTGCCGATGAAGCAATCAAGGGAGGAAATTACGAGCGTTTGTTCAGTGGAAATTACAAGCAAAATTGTGATCTTTGTGCGTATGTTCTCTGGAAATTACAGGCAAAATTGTGATCATTGCACGTAGGCGACCCCCCTCACTGCACCTGCCAATGTTCGTCGTCACGTCCAGCGGTCTCGTCTCCCTCTATATATAGGGACACAATTACGAAGAAGGCGATAGACATTAGCTCGAGGTTAATCTCGTTCGGGGAGAGAGAGCAGTCGATGGGGCACGCGGGGAGAGCCAGCGGGGAGAGGTGTCCATGCACTGCCGTTGCGACGGGTGCACGCCCAAGGTGAGCTCCGCCCTGAGCAACCTCGCGCTGGCACCGGGCGTGGTGAAGGTCCTGGGACGGTCGGCGACGGAGGACACCGAGGAGGTGCGGCTGCTGACCACGGCGGACCCCGAGCGCCTCCGCAAGAGCCTCCACGAGGCCACCGGCAAGAAGGTGGTCGACCTCGTCGTAATCCCGCCCAAGCCCGGCAAGCAGGAGCGGTCCGGCCGCGGGAGCGGCGGCAAGGAGGACCCTCGCCTCGTCGACTTCGCCGCGGTCCAGGGGCTGCTCGCCGACCCGCAGCTCCACGACCAGGCGCCGCCGCCCGGCCATCCTTGGTACGCTCCTCCGGTGCCGTCCTACTACCCGGGCCCGCCGCCCCCTGCTTGGGTGCCAATACCATACGGCCACCCTTTTCCGGCGGCGGCTCCGCCTGGCCCGTACGTGCCCAGCGCGCCGTGGTGGACCGGCGGCGGCCCCAGCAACTGATCGGTCGACGGGAGCCAGACCTGATCATCAGACGACGACACGACACGACCGACATACATATGTACCTATGTATACACTTATATGTGCCAGGAGCTATAATGGCTGATCGATCATTACTAAGTTAATACTACGTCTACGTGCTACTCCAGAATAAGCAAGTATATTTTGTATAAGTACCGTATGCATAAGTGTGTGCCGACCGTTGAAACTACTGCAGTGCAGATTCTCATTTTCTCCACGGTACTATCGTTAGAGCATCTACGGCCGGATATGACAAATTCGGCCCCTCAAATCCGTCAATCTGCATCCGCATCTCTCAAATTTCATCCCCTACATCCATACAAAAGCATGCAAAGAAAATCCTACGTACTACCCTAGCTACTCTTCGTCGTCGGTGATGTCCACGACGACGGAGCCGGGCGCCGGCTGGACGGGCGGGGAGGAGGGCTCCGGTTCATCCTCCTCCTGCTCCATCTCATCGATGTAGGCCAAGCACTCCGCGTGTTCCGCGGCTTCTTGCGCCTCCATCTCCTGCCGACGACGGCGTCTTGCATCCGCTTCCGACTCTGACCGGAGGGAATCGAGGATGGCCTGCTGCTCCGCCCGGAGATCCCCGTCGCCAGCGTCCCCCACATCCTCCTCCCCCGGCTCATCCCCCTCCTCCTTCACCTCTTCATCCTCCTCCTCCACCTCCACCTCCTCCTCCTCCGACTCCTTCTCCGGATCCACTACATCCGGAGGTAGCCCCACGGCGATCCAGGCTTCGCGCCTATTCAGGATCCGCTCAAGGAGCTCGAGCCGGCGCTCCGACGTCAGGAACGCCTGGCTCCTCACCCGGCGGCGTGGGGGCATGGCTGCGGATGGGTGGAGTGAAAACTGGCGGCGGCGACGGACAGGAGGAGGAGGAAGATGTGGATGTAGGGTTTCGGGGTCCGCGGGTGCACTTAAATAGCCGGGCAATGCACTACGCGGCCCGCCGGAGCTGCGACACGCGGCGCGACCGGTCCGGCGGAGGAGACGACCTTCGGACTGCCGGGTTGGCGGGCGTTTTCGGCTGGGCCCCGTTCGTCAGTCCGACGTGGCGGGCGTGCCCGGGCGCCCCCATATCGGCCCCATATTTGAGCTGGATATGGGTGGTGCCGGTCAGCCCGGGCGTTTGAGGGCCGTTTGAAAGGCCCGTCTGGGTCAAAAAAAGTGACCGGACAGTGACCGGGCGGCCTGCCCGGGCGTATGAGGCGGGTTTGAGAGGTCCGGTTGTAGATGCTCTTACATGTCAATGGCATATACACTGATCGCTGCCGTGCCTGTCAGCTGGGCTGAGTTGAGTTCAGAGGCGGTATATATGGCCTGGATTTATGTGCGTGTGCATGCATGCATGCATGATCCTTTCAAGTCACTCCCGTCCCGAAAGTGTCCTTGTCGTAGCTAACCTAGGTTGATACGCGCCTTTGATTCGAGACAATGCGCTTACTCGTCCTGAACATGACACCACGACGTCACTTGCGTTTCTACTACGCGATGCATGCAGTCGGTCGACCATGACATGTACTGTACTTCACGCACGCGCGTTGTGATGGTGACCGACTATGATCCAATGCAGTGCAATGCTATATATATGGCCTGGATTTATTTTCTATTTTTTTCAGAAACAAAGATGGATATAGATAGGGCAAAGGATTAAACGAATCGATAGTGGAGGGAGGAACCCGGCGAGGGCAGACGAACGAACGAACACTGCATGCAGCAGGGCCAACTGTTAGTTGGGCTGAGCTGATCTCAGATTCAGGAGTGTTGAGCAGTGTCTCTTCTCGTTCAACCCATCCGATCCCTTTACACCCGCGTACACGGTAGGCCTCCGCGTTTCACCGCGACGTAGTGTGGTGTCCACCGCGACCATCTGGCGACTGCGGAGCATCAGGGAAGCCGACTCCTGCGCGTCCGCCGAGCTGGCCGGTCAGTCAACCCCGGTCCGCCCACGGTCGGGTCGGGCCGCGTCGCCGATCCATCATAACATGCTACACACACAAGAGGAAGTCGTTGGAGACTTGGAACTGGAACATGCGCCGGCCGGGGACCCCAACAAAAGAAACGAAACAATGCCTCCGCGTTGCCGGTGTACCATCATCACGCACACGCGGCGCAACACATGCATGGCCCGATCGATCGACGACTCACATTGCAGCCCCGGGTCAACGTGCTGCTCCGTGTAATACATAGGGCCGTGGCGAGGAATTGCGCGGTTCCTTCTCTGTGCCGCTGCAGCAGCCTCCTCCATGTGGCTGTGGCCGTGGCCTGTGGGTCAAGCTTCTGGTACGTATCATGCCTCCATCCTGTTGGTGTTGGGACAGGCATGCACGACCCGCAGCAACGAAGGAAGGATCCACACAATTCCCCTCCTCCGATCGGGTCAGAAAGCAAGGGCAATGCTTGGTCGGTCGGTCGGTGGGTCGGTGCCACAAAAAAGATCCATCCATCCATCATCCTACCGAAAATTCACGAGGCACGGGATGCGTGGTTTGCCGTCCGATCCGTCCGTCAAAGTTTTGCCAACGCGACGTACGTGCGACGCGACTGTCGCACCAAAATACAGTACCACGTCCCCACCATGGGCACATGCACGCATGCATGGGCTGTCTCTACCAAACCCAGCTCATGGGCCGAACAAACGGTGTACAAACAATAAATAATTTGCAATGGTGTACAAAACAGTCTCATGAAAGAAATTTGCCATGGAAATGTTCGAAAAATAATATATTCAATGGTGTACAAAAAAGAATTTACAATGGTTTGTTCAACCAATTTTGCATGTTCAAAAAATCGAATTTGCCTTGGGACCAAAATTAGATTGCCATGGCCAAATATATAAATTTGCCATGATAGGTAACAAAAAATAATTTGCCATGGTGAAAACAATTACCATGGATTGTTAAAAAAATTGCCATGTATTGTTAAAAACAAGTAATAAAGAAAAAATTAGCATGGATTGTTCAATAAATTTGCCATGTATTGTTAAAAACATAATAAAGAAAAGTTTAGCATGGATTGTTCAAAAAATTTGCCATGGTACAAAAAATGAATTTTTCAATAGTTTTAAAAGTAAAATTTGCTATGGTTCGTAAAGTGGATTTTTCATCGTCTTTAAACCAAATTTGTCATGGTGCAAAAAAGGATTTCCCATGGTAAACAATTTTTTTATTCGATAAAGGCAGGGCTGGACGAAAAGCTCGAAGCTCGCGAGCATAATGAGCGCTCGGTTGTTCGACTCATTTTGGCTTGTGCTCGTTAGTCAATGAACCAAGCTGAACAGTGTTTTTTGCTCGTTAAGATTAACGAGCTTGATGATCGAGCAAACGTGTTTCGCAAGCTAACTCGTTTAGCTCGATAATTTCCAATAGTATGACTTTTTCTTTCTTTAGTAAATCCAATAGTGTTTTACCTGAACCACTAGCAGCCCACTAAATAACGTGGTGCATAGGGGCCTAGGCACCCGACACCCCAGCCCACTTCAACACTTGGCCTTGCCGCACCCGCACTTCCTGTTATCCCTAGGAGCCACCACCTGCCAGCGCCCGGAGACCTGGAGTCAACTACGAAGATGACCTATACCTGCATTTCAGTCAACCACGAGCCAGGCAGGGATTTTATGGGATCATGGGATTCTTTTGTGTAATATATGCCATTGTGAAATTTTAACAGGATCATGGGATTCTTCTATGTTGTTTATTACCTTAACGAGCACTAGTGAACGCTCGTGAGCATAACGAGCTCTTAATGAACCGAGCCGAACAGAGGTTTTAGATCGTTAATATTAACGAGCTTAGTGATAATGAGCTTAACGATAACGAGCTTAATGATAACGAGCCAAACGAGCCGATCAGCTCGTTAATCCAGCCCTAATAAAGGGACTACACAGCCCCATTTTCATTATGAAAATGAAGTCATACATCATATCGTGCTCTATTACAACCTCGTGATGCACCACCGAAGCATCAAAGCAAGTAGAGAAACAACATACATCCTCTCACATCTTACCACACCTATAGGATGCTGCCCCTCATAAGCCAAAAGAGAGAAAGCCCACATGAAGGGTAAACTTTTATAGGAGAACTGCCACAGCTACCAGCAACACTGAGAAGGAATCCAACCCAACTATAAACAAGGGATCCCAACGGCCAAAATGACTAAAACAGTTCACAAGACTAAAAAGAAAAATGTTTACGTCATTCAATTTTTCTCACAGCCAGCCCCCAGCCATGAGTCCTGCTGTACACATCACGTGTCACTTTAGCCAATCGCTTAGTCACCTCCTTAAGCATGTTTAACACCCCTTTTTCTACAAAATGGACCAAGAATCCAGCAAAGAGCAGACAGTAAAAATTACATCAGTAGGATCTCTAGGGAGAGTACTTTGAAAGCAAGATTTATTTCTTGTTCTTCATATAGACCAAAGTAAAGTAGCAACACCAACGGAGACAACAACACGATCTTTGCCAGTGTATGCTAGTATCCAATTCTGACAAAGATCAAATAAGGACATAGGCATTTTTGGATTACCCAAAGCCCCCCCCCCCCCCCCCCCCCACACACACACACAACATTCCAAAGAAAATTAGACATCGAGCAGTAAAAAGCAAATGATCAATACTTTCCTGGGCATCACAAAAATCACATTTGTTGGTGCCAGACCACCCTCTTTTACTTAAATTGTCTTTGGTAAGGATCCTTCCTTTGATCACTAACCAGACAACAGCTTTAATCTTTAAAGGCATCTTCATTTTCCAAAGTAACTTAAAAGGGAAATCAACTCTCCTATCTATAATGTATTGATAAAGAGATTTAAATGAAAATGTGCCAGAATTGGTCAACAACCATTTCACTTTGTCAGGTTCATCATTCAGAGTAACCGGACTACACATATCTAAAAGTTTATTCCACATATCCAATGTTTCCCCATACAAACATCTCCTGAACCTGATACAATTGAAATCCTAACTAAAAACTTTAGCCACAGTGATATTCTGACAAAATGTAAGATTGTATAGACGAGGAAAAAGCTGACAAAGAGGTTTGTTATGGACCCACACATCCTCCCAGAACCCGGTCGTACGCCCATTACCCACGACCCTCTCACAACAACTATAAAAGATGTCCTTAACACTCATAAAACCATTCCAAAAATGGGAGTTGGTAGAAGATGATTCACACTGAGACAAAGTCTTCTTCTTCAAATACTTTGCTCGAACCATATCTTGCCAATCCCCCTCTTCTTCTCTAGCCTCCAAAGTCATTTCACAACAAACTAATATTCTTAATGTCAAATTAGTAACTCCTAGACCACCTTGATCCCTGGGTTGACACACATCAAGCCAATTAACTAAATGAAACTTACGGACCCCATCCTTTTCCGGCCAAAGAACTCGAGCCCGGAAGAAATCAAAGCTTTTGTCCACTTCTTTGGGTAGACGAAAAAAAGTAACCAAATAACTAGGGATACTACTCAAACAGGTTTCAGCGACCGTAAGCCTGCCTCCCATAGGAAGTAGGTTGCCTTGCCAAGAGACAGCCCCTTTCTCAACTTTTTCCTCGGTTGTCTTCCAATCAGAATTAAGAATCTTTTTAAAGTGCAATGGTACACCTAAGTATCGAAAGGGGAAAACACCAATAGCACATGTAAATATATGTGCATAATCATGTTGTCTCTCTAAAGCCTTACCAAAACAATAGATTTCACTTTTCAAGAAATTAATCTTTGACCCAGTTAAGTGTTCAAAGACACAAAGAATAACTTTGAGGTTTCTAGCCCCCTCTAAGTCATCTTGAAAACAAAAAATAGTATCATCCGCATATTGCAGAATAGTTAAACCCCCAGCATAAATATCATGCATTACACCTTTAATAAAACTTTGTTATTGCGCCCTTTGCACTAGGGACGCAAGTACATCAGTAGCCAAGTTAATCAACAAAGGGGAAAAATGATCCCCTTGTCGTAAACCCTTCCTAGTGGCAAAATATGGACCAATCACGTCGTTAATAGTGATAACAACTTTACCATTGCATACCACAGATTTGGTCCAATGAACAAAACGATCGGCAAAACCTTTCATTTTTAAAACTTCGAACATAAAGTCCCAGTTAATTTTATCATAGGCTTTTTCGAAGTCAACTTTAAACAAGACAACTGCACAATCACTTCTATGTAAGGAGTGAATGGTTTCATGCAGCACAACAACACTATCAAGAATAAATCGACCTTTAATAAAAGCATACTGGACTTTGGAAACATGGTGAACAAATTACATGGTCTAGAAAAGTTATGCCAAATTCGATTGCCATGGTACACTAGTTTCCCTTTGACTGTGCATCCAAACTAGCGGTCTGTCGTCTACAAAGGCCATGCTCCTCTCAGGCCGCGTCGTCTCCATCAAGCACACCTCCGCACGCCGCGTCGATATGCACAGCGAGATCCACATCCTCACCTTCGTCTATGGCCCATGCTTCATTACCTCCTCGGCTACTCCAACTCCGTCAGCCCCATGGACCGCCTCACGCATCACCGGCCACCAATAACCCGTAGATCCGGCCACCACCAATGCGGCCCTACCAGCACCGTCCCGAACCTAACCCACCTAAGCCCGACACCGCACGCTTGAAGAAACGCGGGGAACCACCGAAAAATAATGACAAAATGTCGGGCTGCCGCCATATTTGTTCGTCAAAATATAAGAGTGAATCGGTGAGAAAGGAGGACATGTGGAGGAGAAATGAGGAATGGTCGCAAGACAATGAAGAGGTAAATGGGGAAAGGGAGTGACGTGAACGTTCGCTCGGTTACGTGGACTATTCTAATGCTGAAGTGGCATACGTTGAGATCGGTGCGAGATGATCCAACGGTACAAAAGGTGTTATCTGAATAGAAGAAAAAAAATCTGATATCAGATTTTTAGCATTTCAAATAAATAATAATGAAAATTACCACTTTTGTGTGGCGATGCTCGGAGCATTTGCCGGCTGATTTGTTGTGCGCGCATTTTTCTTCCACGGTCAGCTTTAAGTGATGTTTATTTATTTGAATGAAATTGAAAACAAAAAAAAGCTTTCAAGGCATGGTTCCCATGCGAACAAGCATATTCATGTACGTATCTATGAGTATCCTGGCAGGTAGACATAGATTACGTGTGCGCGTTGATGCCCTCGAGAGCTGATTCTGTTTCTCATCTCATCTCGTCTCAGTAAAGAAGAAGCAAGTGTCAAAAAATATAGTAGAAAGCAACTGAAATGCATGCATGGAAGCCAAGTCCTGCGCGTCAAGTACAGTAAAGAACGAAGTGTTTGATTATGGAACATGGGTTAGTTGGGATGGAGACCAGATCCCAGCAATAACAACGGTGGCCAATTAGTGTGCCCGACCCGATCGATCACGCGGAGGCAGACGCGACTCGAGTCCGGTCAATGGGCTCGGGTCTTTAGTTTACTCCTGATCTGTGGAGTGATCAGCGACGAATTGCGCAGCTCCTTCTGCCGCTGCTGCTGCTGATTTGCCTCTCTGCTCGTCAAGTGGCTGCTGCTGGCTGCCTGCCACCATGTGGCCGCGGATCATCGATCTTTGCCCCATCCCATTGGGACACGGTGAGGGGACGACGTGAGGTGCGCGTGAAGAACAAGTGAACAGCCCGTCCAAATCAGACCCACCCGGCTTGGTCAAAAGGAAGGGCCATGCCATTGGCCGGCGCCAGAATCACTAGGCACTTTCGGGCAATCCCAACCTTGTCCAAAGTTTGGTTTGCCATGAATGGAGATGGCAATGTGGTATTTTTGCCTCACCAGATTCTGCACATGCATGGACACAACACAACGTCTCATTTTGCTTTGCCAATGTTGCTTCTCTCTCAGAAAGGAGATTATCTTTTTCGCTTTAGGCTTCTCAGAAAGATTAAAGTTAGTTAAGGTCATCTCAAGCCTTTTTTTTGTTTGTCTGTTGATCTGATGGAGGTGCATTGTGAGCTGCAATCGCCCTATCATTTCTACCGTTTGTGCTACTGCTTCAAGCCTTCAACCAGTGGTTAAATTCAGTATGGCCAAGTAGCACTCCACGCTCTAAAAATGTACTCCTACCTGCTACTGTACGTCGACGAGTGGTCAATTTTCAGTACGTTTGATGAAGCAGCACTCCATACTGTAAATAGACCATGCATGCTTCACGTTCAGAGTTGGGAAATTGTGTGTCTATGTGCGCGTGTTGTTCCTTCCCAACGAAGGAAGGAACCGATGGATCCTCCCTTCGGACCGGCGGTCAAACAGCAGTCCTCCTACACTCTCTCCACTGCACTGCACTCCACTCCACTCCACTCCACTCCACTGAGCTGGGGCAGCAGCAGTGCACCAGTCCGTGCATGCATGAGCTAGAGCAGCTAGCTAGCAGAGTGAGCTGAGTGAGCGAGCGAGCGAGCGACGTGATGAGTTGTCGACTCAGAATCAAATCACGTCGGAGCCGGACGGGGACAGATGAGCTGCTCCAGCGTACCTACACGGAAAGCTCCGTCGCGTCGCACCCGGTTTACTCCGGTTGACCGCCGGGCCTTGACCGACCGTGACCCGCCGGTCCACACTCCACACTCTCTCTCACTCCCACCACGCGTTGCTAGCCTCGTCGGCTATATAACCCCGCCCCGGCGCTCCTCGTTCCGCCACACTTGCATCCGCTCCCCTGCTTCCCCATTAGCTCCGGTTCCTTTCAGCTCGTTCGGCGCGCCCGTGTGTGTGAGAGAGACAGGGTAGCCTGCCTGCCATGGGCAAGAAGAAGAGCTGCAACGGCGGCGTGGAGAAGGTGGGGGAGCTGGCGGTGCCGGCGGCGAGGGAGTTCGCGCTGAAGGTGGCGATGCACTGCCGCTGCCACGGGTGCACGGACAGGCTGCGCGCGGCGGTGCGGGACCTCACGCTGGCGGCGGGGGTGGAGGCGGTGGACCAGACGGCGGCCGAGGCCACGGGCGAGGTGCGCGTGCTGGCCACGGCCGACCCCGAGCGGCTCCGCAAGGGCCTCCGCAAGGCCACCGGCAAGAAGGTGGACCTCGTCTTCCCGCCCGTCAAGGAGCGCAAGAAGGGGGACGGGGAGGACGCCCGGGCCGTCGACGCCGCCGCGGTCCAGGCCCTGCTCGCCGACCTGCAGCTGCATCACCAGTACGGGGGGCAGGCGGCGGTGCGTCAGTACGGCGGCCAGGGCGCGGCCGCCGCGTGGGCCGCGAGCCAGCAGCACCAGCAGCAGCTGCTCGGCCTCGGCGGCGGGTGGAACGGTGCCACGGGTGCCGGGGTCTACAGCCCGGCGTACCCGTGGCAGCCCCCCTCGGCGGCCTCCTACTACCCTGCCGCGCCAGGGACTGCTGGTTGGGGCACGTACGGCGGCTACGGGTACGCTCCGGCGGCGCAGGCTCCGGCCCAGGGCCACGGCGGCTACTACGGCGCCAGCCTGCCGGTGTGGCACGGCCAGGGCTACTGATCAGTGCGCACGCGCGCGCTCCGCGTCGACCGTGACCGCGCGAGTCAGAGACGGGCGAGTACGCCGGATCGTACCAGAGCACCAGACGACGATGGCATGCATATACATCTGCGTACACCTTTTGTACTACTAGTAGTAGTATATCTCAGTTCAGTTAATTAGTACTAGTCGGTTAATCGAGTAGTGGTAACCGTAGCAGTGATACTATCTACTCTCCGTCTCATAATGTAAGACGTTTTTTCACACTATACTCTTACATTCTAGTGCGGAAAAACGTCTTACATTATGGCAGGGAGGGAGTATTTCAGTATTTCTAGCAGCTATACTGCTTCCTTTGTTCATGTATATTTTGCGTTTGAGTGATTGAGTACCCTACTTACGCATATGATTGAAAATCTTTGGAGTTTCTACTTCACTGTCGTCGTTTTCTTGTGTCCAAAGTTTTGTTGTCCTGTCCTGCCCGGATGTCAAACAGAGAAAGACAGCACGCACGGACGCTCCCGATCCCCTGGAACGATTTGGACCCATTCCTTCTCCCTCTATCTCTCTCGACCGATCGAACATTCACGGGCGTGTACACGGCAAATCACATCGCAATGCAACGCAATGCAATGTTTAGGCCAACTCCAACCGTCGACCTTAAATGAACCTATGTTTTGTTTGGATTTTGTTCCAACCGTCGACCTTAAATGAACCTATGTTTTGTTTGGATTTTGTTCGTTTGGACAGACAATGTTGTGGCGTCCGATCATTTTTTCGGATGCGCTGGCTGTGCATCCAAACGCGTGGATGCATCTACTTCGCCATTGCCGGCTCATGCCCCCTATATATACATTGTTTTTGCCACCAAACACATTTCTTTTTATTTCATTAACGACATTTTGATACATTAAACTACGTAGTCATCAATTCTACGCTAGAAGAGTTAGGCCAAAAAAAAAAAACAAGAACCATGATTAAACGTTTTAAAAAATATCCAAATTTCATAACTGCTCCACTAATTAGATTTATATCTTATATCTTCTCTATGTCTTCATCGTTGATCTGTGGATTCTTCAGCTTGCACACTTTTTCTTCTTCTTCAATTCCGACGAAGTAGACGTTGCTTTCCCTCTAGTCTCTGTTCTAGCAACGAATGCACAAGCATCTATCAAATTCCGTGCTATCAATTGATCGATGAATTCTTTTTTTCAATACATAAACTGGCATCCAGTTGGAGCAATACACACAAATTTGAGCAAACAATGAGCTACCAAAATTGCGTTGAATCCTACGAACAACCGAATCAAAGTATGCACATACTCATCTTTTTTGCACTTCAAGAACACCCATCCGGGATGTCCCGTCTACGTGGTGCATGACCTGCCGCGTACAGTCGCCGTACTATATGACCGGCAACGGTGAGCTGATGAGCCATTCTGCCAGCGCCGAGTCCGGGCGATGGCCAGTCGTTTCTTTGCCGGCGAACTGCCGACGGGATAGATCTGAACGGCTAGAGACGGAGTCAATACCTGCATGCGGCGCAGAGGCATTGCCGGAGCTGTGTGATCTGGTACTCGGCCAATTCATGGCAAGGTACAGTCGTCGTCGGCCAGATGCGCCAAATCCCGCCGTAGGTCTACCGGTTGGCCGAGGGCACCGAGGCGAGAGAGGCACAAATCGGGTGATCGTGCTTTGGGGGCGGGCGGCTGGGAAAATGAGTAGGGGGCGGGGGCAGTGGCGAGGGGATGGGAAGAGAAAAGGGACGTTTGTGACCCCGACGGGCAGGCCAAGAGAGGACAAGGAAGGACAAGGGCACACATCCAGACCGTCTGCACGTGTTTGTTTCGACGCAAATGTCGTTCAAATTTAGGCCGAGAATGGACCAAAAACAGGCATTCATCTGTTTAGTTCCGCGCTTAGACCTTGTTTTATGACCGTTTATCATTAAACGGACCTTGACAGACAAATTAATGTTGTGCATTGGAGTTGGCCTAAGATTGTGACGAAAAGATGGTCACGAGACGAGCGAGCTTGTCCAATGGAAACTAAACAGATTTTGCTGCCATATACGATCTCATCTGCCTCTGCTTTGTCTCGCTGTGAACAAGCGGGCAACGGGGAAAGTCTGGCCCCCTGTACACGAACCAACAGTGCGCGCACGGCAGCCGTATTCATCCCCACCACCTGCAATCACCCGGGGCCGCTGTCAGTTGGGCTGAGACGCTGCGTTGAGTTCAGAGAGCAGGGCAGACACGCGGAAGCGGCCAAGCCAGAAAAGCAGATGCTTGTTGATACTTTTGCTCGGTCCATCTGCTGCTTCTTTTGGACCAGTACTGTGTCTGTGGTTCGCCGGAGCTGGCACACGAGCACGTACCGGAACAGAACAGAGATCACAGGCGCAGCGGTGTCTCCATTCAACTTATTACCGGTGCCTTCCTTTCGCAACAGCTGCGTGCAATCCTGCATTACCCCGGCCGGCTGGACGGACGGACAGACTGCGAGCTGCGGACTGGACGACGGGGCACGGCCAGGTCCACACGACCAGTGTGCCTGCACCCGGCCCCGTCGTCAGTCGAGTTCAGTTCATATGCATGCATGCATGCATGGACGCATGCACAACACAGGAAGAAGCCAGGCAGGCAGGACCGGCCGCGAAAGGTTGTCTCTTCTTCGCCACTTCCATACATCTGGAGCCCGCTTTCCGTGCGATGCGATTAAGAATATTTCAAGGCCGACGAAACGATCCGCTAGCTGCTTTTGCGTACATGCGTAAGCCGACACCACGTTCAAATTTCAAAGAGCGAGGTGCTTCCTAGTTGCTCGAATTATTTTGGACGTGTTATGTAAGTCCTCGAAATTATGAAAAGTGTCAGATCATCAAAGTCCTTGAAGTGCAATAATTGTGCACATATGTGACACAACGGTCAACGAAAATAGTTCAAGGACATAGATATCACATATTGTACTTTGAGGACCTGAATGATGATTTTCATAGTTTCAGAACCTACGTGATGCCTTTGAACTGGTTCGAGAACCTATGTTGCACCTCGCTCAACTTCAAACGATATATATGGTAAGGTTACCTCCAACGCGGTCCAAACCGAACGGACACGCTGAACATCCGCTGATAGCGTTAGTGGAGCTGACAATTCAACCATGGCAGCAAGAGCTCCCGCATTTCAAACGAATAACTAAACAAGCGGATTAAATTTGTGAAAACTGAATGAAATAATCAAGTTCATTCTGTTACATGTAAACCAAATGAGTTCAACTGACAATTGAAGGAACTAAAAAAAACTACACAAGGTATCGGATGGTGACCTCGTAATCATGGCCTTCGTGGCTATCGGCGCCTCCGAGGGCCATTCGCGTCTGATTTCATTTAATTAAAAGGAAACCGGAAAACTAGCCACATACGTGTTAGCAATGTTGTATGTTTACCTTTTTTAATATTAAAGGGAGTTGGTATGTCGTTTGGTCCTCCACGTCTCCACCGATCGATGACCTCCTTGCATTCATCGAATTTTTTGCCAATCAATCAAACCTCATCCCGCCTTCGATCCCAAAAATCCAACCCTTTATGTTCTCGGTTATTTCTTGTTCCTCGATCCCACCTCACACGGAGAAACAAGCAATGAAACGAGCAATTGAAATACGCGCATGCACACCTTTATTTCCTCCCCGTTTGAACTCTAGCTATCCATGAACTCGAGGAGGTGGATCTTACTGTAATCTTGTATCTACGATGCTAACTTGGCATTTTCGTGGAATAATATGGCATTTTTTCGAGGAATTATATGAAAAATTCAGAAATTCTTGTGTGTTCTCAAACATGGCATTTTTGGGATAAAAATGTATTCTTTGTAAAATGGTAATTTTTTGTAAAGTTGCATGCCAATTGTTTTGACAAATGACACGGTGAAATTATTATTTTTTGTTTACTCTCCAATTTGCCATGTCTCTTATAATTCCCAAAATTTACAAAAACAAACTTGTTCTAAGTTTGCCTTGGATCATAGATCATCCTATTTGAATTATTTATCATGTACCATGGCAAAAAATTATTATGCATGTGATTTTTGGTCAACACGATGGCAATTCTTCATGCTCATGTATTATTTATTTTTATCATGGTAATTTTATTGTACAGAACGAGTCAAATTCATTGAGCATACCATGGAAATTTTTTGGTAACTAATATCACAAATTACTAGTAGGCGCCCAACTTTATGTTATTGTTATGGACATACGATGAGTTTCAATTTACAATGTGCCCTTAAGTCAAAAACAATTATTACATCATGGCAAACAAAACAAGAGAAAAAAATTGTAATACTAAAATGGAAAAAATTATGAAAACTTGGTCCCTTGAACATGGTAGCGTTTTTAAAAAGTGTGTGTATTGGTCATATGTTTTTTTTTGGAAAAAAGTGTTTCTCATATATCATAGAAATTGAAACATTTTTGGAATAATCACATGGCAGATGTATGAAGTTTCGACCTACATGAAATCGTTTGCATTTTGTGTATATACAAATAGTTCGTCTAATCACATGCCAATTTAACTTTTAAGACCATGGAAAATTTACTTTATTTCTATAGCAAATTTACTTTCTTGCCATGAAAAATTAACTTTATCGACCGTGGAAATTTCGACTAAACATTCCATTGTAAACCTTTTTTGTTCTGTATGATGGTTTTTTTGTTCTTCATGTTTATGGTAAAAAAATCTTTAAAAATTTAACCCACTTTTGCCACGATATGCAGATGCAATTTTCCATGACCTTTTCTTTTGGTCCATTGCAAAAAATGTAGACCATGGCAAAATTTACTTCAAGGACTATCGCCAAAAAAATCATGGACCATGACAAAATTTACTTCAAGGACTATCGCCAAAAAAAATTAAGGCCATGGCAAATTTACTAAACAATCCATGGAATGTATTTTTTCCTGCTCTATCATGGCAAATTTTCTCCAGTCACGGAGCTTGCACCCACCTTGGCTGCTTTTGTACGGCGTCGTAGAAGGAATCACCGGCTTGCTTGCGATGCCATCCCACAACAAGCTTGGATCCAAGAAATTTGTGGCGCCCTTGGACATGCAACAATGGTCGAGTAGCGCTTGGACAGGCAACAATGGCCGAGTACGCCAACATATGGCGATGCCTCCATGGTGTCTTGCTTGGACTGCAACCCGACATGGAGATGTTTTATACTGGATATCACTATGCTCATGTGGAGCTAGTACAGAGATGTTAAACTAAGAATTTGAAACAAAAGGCTAAAACTACTTGTTCCTCCAATCCTAGAAATAAATAAATATATATATATATATCATGAATTTGACTACAGTCTGTTACAATAAAACGTAAAAGATTCCACCATGTTACCACTTATTGTCGAGTCAAGCCAGAATCACACTTAGCACAACAAGCTGAATCTTCTCAGCATCATTCTCATGAACCGGTGTACTATAAAGCAAAAGATACAATCATCTTCTTTTACGGTTTATTACGTATACACTGAAGCAACACGAAAGTGGGTAAAAGCAACAAAGTTCAATCAAAATCCATCAGGAAAATGTAGTGTTTATAAATAGGATTTTATCACAATAAAGTGTACTTTCAGCAAGTATTGTAATTTGGGGACCCATTAACATTGCTCGTCAACACAAAAATGATTATTTGCACAAGAGAACTAACAGAGCATCCCATATGTATACATATATAAGTAGAAAGACGAACAATGTAGCCCCATTAGTTTATTTTCTGAAGGTATGTGCACTGATAAAAACAATCAAACCCTGACCATGCTACAAACGTTTACCATTCCACACACAATGATCAAATAGGCAATCTATTTGGTTTTCGCCCGGTTTTCCGTTAATTAACTGGGCAATTCTCTTCTGCTTAATTAATCAATGAGGCCAATCTTTTGTCTTCGTTTCAAAACAAAATAGTCAATCTCTGAAAACATGACAAGATTTATTAAATTTGGCATGAACAGATCCTTCAACACAAAGTAGCATATAACCCAATCATCAAAGAGAAAAAAAGATAGAGCTGAGTAGTCCTTAATGAATGAGCTATACCCGCATCACCAAAAACGGGGAAAATTGTTAAAATGAGTTCACTTGTTTACCTAGGTTGGAATTCCAAGACCTCGGCGAGCTTGTTCTCGAAGGTGTAGTTCCATGATCATTTGCCTTATATATGGAGTGGCATGCTGCACGCCATCATAATTTAGATCACAATAATTGCAGTACATCCAGCCAACAACCTGAGGATGCCAAAGAATATGAATGCACTAATTACCAAACTCATTATCCCAATCACTCTAAAACAATGGTGAAAATCCATGAGAAGAGGAACACGTAACCCTTCCATGAGATCAGCCACTCCAGCACCGAACATGTGGAAGATGTGATCGTATTCAACGACCGAATCATCAATGTTGTCGTGCATAACCCCAACAGAGATGAACGTGGCACTCGCCCTCGTCTAATCACATAACCAAAGAACAAAATAAACAAGGTTCAGTGACTAATCCAGAAATTATTGAACAAGGGAAAGTGATATGAATTGATAACAAGTAGTAAGAGCATAAACCACTGCATGGTATATATCACCGATCATGAAACATGAATCGCGTTGGTGTGGGAGAGCCACATGATGCCAACAATTGTGATGTACTTGATTGTTGCTAAACACCAGGTGATGTTGCCGTCATCCTCTCCCGTCTCCACTTCTACTATTGTTTCACTTAAGATACTTTTAGTACATGGTAAGAGTTTCACATTATAATTTTATTTAAAAATGGTTCATCATTTTGTTCGATTAGAACTGTTACAGTTATATTTTAACTGTATGCCTAATGATTTAGCAGTGCAACAAAGCTTGCCTAGAGCATTTCCACAATACTATTTTGAGAAGGATGATAAAAAAAACTAATAGACACATTCAAGATGCTTTGCTGAGGGATAAAACACAATACAATAGGATGCGAACAAAGCACACCAAATTAGCAATCGGGCAGACATTACATCTTGCGGCTTCTGGCACATTCATGATCATTACAGCATGGCGATTCTTCACAAGTAAGGGCAGATAATTATAACAGAGCACATTACTATCTCCCAATCTATCTCCTTCATCAGAAGACTGCAAAAATAACAGGCAGAAAGTCAGAAAAAAGACGGACAAAAATACCAATGCTTTTTACAAATGTTGGGTGGTAATTTATTGTACATTTCAGCTAATGGGTCCTTCTGTGCTTTGTGAACAACGCCAATCTGTATATTCATCAGTGGATAGTGAAGTGAGATATGAATTACATACACATATAGTTAGCATGCATTATTCCCAAACGTGGCACACACACCACCCATTGCTACATGTTAGTCCTGCAGGTAGTAAAAATTGGAGCGCATTTTATCCTTTAGTTTTTGATTTGACAAAAGGAGATGTGGAAACAATAGCACACCTTTTCTGTCACACTTCGGTGCATAGCAAAATACTTCTGATAAAAAACTGTCAATCTCTTGCTGTAAATCTCGACTTAATACCCGCAGTATTTGTCTCGCTGTGATCACTAAAATTAAAAGATAATTCTTACTTGTGATCCTGCAAAACATCTTACCCTTGTAGAGGTCAGCTGGAAGCCGCAATCCCCAATATAATCTTCAGAGCATTTTTAACCAATTGGCTCCAAAGATTGATTACATAGAAAATTAGAAATTATTCAACAGTGGGCTGCTGTATAAACATGGCATGAATTATGGACATTCCCTTGATTTGGAAAATGGAGATTAGTGTGCATGTATATTCCTGTCTTGCCGTGTTAGTACGTGGTGGCTAAGATGTGCTGACTGCTCAGCAGCCTCTATCTATCCGCTTACGAATCATGAATGCAGCACACGGGAAGGCAAAGGAGAAGCATGTGTTTACCTCATGTGATTGAGTGCTTGGACATCGAGACTGGGCAGAGGCGAGAAGATGTTACTCGGCTGGCCGGTCAATGGTATGCGTGCCAGATCAGATCACAGTACAATAATTTCGTCGGGGGCCAACTTGAGAGGTCATGGTGGTAAACACTCTGGCGCGATATGAAGAGGCACCGGTAGGCACAAGAGGACTTCGGGACCCTACGTCAATCACCTGAAGAACATCCAGACCGTGACCAACTTCGCAATATGTGTCCTTACTCAGTCCGTGGAAAGGATTCTTCACAAGTGGAAAGGATTACTTAATCCTTGAAGGCCAGATACGGGGCGGCTAGGTGGTGTGCTTCAATGGCAGCGAGTCCCCGGCCACTGCAGGGTGCCCCTTTGGTAGCGACGCAGCGCCGTCGGCGTTGGGCATACTGATGCCGTCATGGAGGCATGACCAGATCGACCTCTCGCACAGCCGGCCGCCACCCTCGTTGCCGCGCACGGAGGCTGCCTCCTCACCAGATCGGGTCCGAGCGGCTTCCCTAGAGAGAAGACGCACACAGTGTCCGCCCCCTCGATCTACCTCTCTCGGCGCGGCCCATCTCGACGAGATGTGGCTGTGGCGGATCTGGCCGCCGCCCTTTGACTTGCTCGACTCGATCTGGGGCCTCCCTGCTTTAAGAAAAGAAGGTGAGTGGACGGTGGCGCCGACAGGGAAGAGGGCGGCTCTAGGTCAGGGAAGAGGGCGGCTCTAGGTCGGGAGAGGGAAGAGGGAAGAGGGCGGCTGTGCACGGGCGTTCGAGCAGGGTCGAACGAAGGGGCCTCTTGGCTTGTTTTTTTTCGTTTCGTGCGAGGGGAAGAGACCGAGAAAAAAACGGACGAAAATAAACCGGACAAAGGTGGAAGGGATGACGAAAAAAACCCGAGAAAGAACCTACCAAGTCCCCTTTAGGAGTAGAGATGTTTGCCATGTGTGGCATGTTCGATCCTCGCACGTCCGCTTCACGTGTGGCCTCCACTCCATCGAATTAGTAGTAGGACTGTAGGAGACCAGGAGTAGTATCTTCGTGACTTCGATCGTCTCGTTTCAATCAAGAGGGCAGATGGTGGAGCGATCTCATGACGGGGTAAGCTCTGAGCAGTGAAAACGATACAGGGTGCGTGGTCTTGCTCCAACTGGACCACGGTCGTCGAGGGCCTTGGTGAAGCCAAAGCCCACCACCACCACCGCAGCTGGTCCTTTGTCGCGCTGCGCTGCCACAGTCGCGAATCACAACACAGAGGTGGCAGGCGTAGGCGCCGTGCCGTGCGTACGTACGGGCAGGCGGAGCGCGCAGAGGCGACTGGGAGATGGGCGACGCCCGTACTACGACTACGAGCCTGCCGCGCCCGGCTGTGGCCGCCGTGGCGCAGAGGTCCGCCCGCCTTTTCCTTTCCCCTGGTGGAATCCGCCCTCCCTGCCGCAGCAACAGCAGCGCCACCGCCAGCATGCAACCCAGCCACCTGCCGGCGCCAAGCACGGTGGCACGGCACGCGCCACGCGTGAACCGACCGACCGACCGATGTATCCATCTCAATGCCAGGCTTCCGGCCGGCCGTATAGATGGAATCGAGGGGCATCAATCCATCAATCAATCCCTCATTGTCATTGATCATCACCTTGGCCGTGGCGCAGCACGGCGATCTCGTGTCACGCGGCACGGCGTCCGTCCACGGCCGCCGCGTTACGCCGCCACGTACGCGCGTACACTGTCCGTCGGATCGACGCTCGTACTCCTACGGTGACACGGTAACTGGGAACCCACTGACAGTGACAGCCATGCCACACGCCGTCGCAACGACTTTTCCACGTGCCGTGCGCTTCGGCCTGGCAGGTGGGCCCGAAAAGAGGGGGAGAGACTGGTCAGTGGGCCCAGGCCGTAGATTCCACTGCCATCGGGCATCTGATCGGTACGAACTACGAACAGACGGCACGAGCGAGGCCGGACAGGAGGATGCCAATGCCATGCCACCACCACGGTCGAGTTGGTAGGCAGGCGTGCCTATCTATAGTAGCTAGCTAAAACCCCAACCCAACCCCCTCCGCCTCCTCCCTCCCACCGCAGCCGCAGCAGCAGAGCAGGGAGCTTCTTGATCGGAGGAGGGCCGGAGTGCGGTCACGCGCGCGCGGCAGCCATGGGCAAGGTACGTGCGCGCGTCACCACCCCGGCGGCGTCGGCGGCCGGCCACCATCTGCTCGATCGAATCGCTGGCTGTTCCTTTTTTCGTCGCTCTGTCTGACAGTCGTTGTCTCTGTGTCTCGTCTCGCGGCTGCAGAAGAAGAAGCGCGGCGGCGGCGGCGGTGGTGGGGGTGGGGGTGGAGCTGAAGGAGGAGGATGCGGCGGGGGGCAGGGCCAGCAGGAGGAGAAGCCCGAGGCCGACGCCGGGAGCGGCTGCGAGGGGCAGGCCAAGGAGAAGCCCGCCGAGGACAAGGACAAGGAGAAGGGCGGCGGCGGATGCAAGGACGACAAGGCGGACAAGGACAAGGAGAAGGGCTGCGGCGGCAAGGACGAGAAGGGTGGCAAGGACAAGGACAAGAAGGCGCCGCCGCCGCTCCCCGTGGTCACCGCCGTGCTCAAGGTCGACATGCACTGCGACGGATGCGCTCACCGCATCCGCGCCTCCGTCCGCCGCTTCCCAGGTACGAAGACGACCCTCTCATCTGCGCGTGTTACTCGCCGTTTCTGATGATGATCGGCCCGGTGGGCGCGCGTGTCTGTCGACCTGCAGGGGTGGAGGGCGTGGCCATGGAGGTGGACAAGGGGTCCATGACCATCGTCGGCCGCTTCGACGCCAAGAAGCTGCGGGACCGCGTCGCCTGCAAGACCCGGAAGAAGGTCGAGCTCGTCGGCGGCAAGGAAAACAAAGGCGGCGGCGGTGACGGGGACAAGAACAAGTGCGCCGACGGCGAGGGCAAGCAGGAGCCGGACAAGAAGGAGGAGGAGAAGAAGGAGCAGAACGACAAGTGCGGCGGCGGCAATGACGGGAAGGGGAAGGGCGGCAAGGACAACAAGAAGCCGGCCGTGGTGCGTCCTCGATCCTCTCTCCCTCCCTCCATGAGACACGCACCATCTGTTTGCCACCCTGTAATGCCGGTGCTGATGATGAGATCGCTCTGCTCGACTGATCGCTCGATTTTGTTCATGGCAGCCGGTGATCGTCACGGTGGTGCTCAAGATCGGCTCCGCCGGCCTCCACTGCGACGGCTGCATGCACCGCATCCGCTGCAAGCTCTTCAAGATCAAAGGTATCCGCAGCTCCTCCTCCACTCGCCCGTTCCCGCATGCACGCCAGATTTTCCTTCAGAGCCGGACACGGCGCACGCACGCACGCTAGGTGCTCGACCGAATTACCTGTCCGTCGGCATCGACATCGCCGAGCACGCACACGCAACGGATTTCCATCTTAATGTGCTCACGTTCGTCTGCGTCCTCTGATCGCGTACCTACATTGATCATGCAGGGGTGGAGCAGGTGAAGATGGACCCGGCCAAGAACCAGGTGACGGTGACGGGCACCATGGACGCCAAGGCCCTGCCGGAGAAGCTCCGCAAGAAGCTGCGCCGCCCCGTCGACGTGGTGCCGCCCGGAAAAGGGGACAAGGAGAAGGAGAAGGACGGGTGCAACAAGGACGGGAAGCAGCAGCAGCAGGGGGACGGCAAGCAGGGGGGCGACGGGAAGCAGTGCAAGGAGGCGGCGGAGAAGGCGCTGGCGGCGGAGCTGCAGCTGTGGAAGACGGCCTTCTACGACCAGCAGGCGATGCAGGCCACCGAGTTCCTCCTCAGCGACGAGAACCCCAACGCCTGCGCCGTCATGTGAGCGACCTCGGCCGGTGGTGACCGGCGGCCGGACGATCGCGAGACTGACAAGACAGATAGTAGATAGATAGGAAGCTGGGGGAGAAACTGGGAATTTGGTATAGGCAACCGAACAGATGGATGCAGAATTCAGTCGTTGGTTGATGATTACTCTGGTTTTTTGGGGGGCAATGTGCATGCAAGCTCTTCTTGCTGGATTCTTGGCCATGTTTGGTAATGCGATGATGATGATGGTCTGTTGATGGAACCTTTGGCTGCTGCAATCGATTTTGGGGGTGAACTGCATGCCAGTTAAGTCGCTGAAACTTTGGAGTAGATGTTCTGAACTTCATGTGATGGATGGATGGTGCTGCACTGTGACCAATGATGGCACATCATTATGTATGATCTCCGTGAAATGTACGTCCTGAGCGAGTGTCCATCGATTAGACATCCCCGTAGTTCACTGGTTTTTTGTACCACAAAACCGTGTCGTGTTGGTTGGTTCCTGGTTGGAGGTACTGCATTGTGATCAATGCTTGTGTTTTTTTGTAGATCGTCAGGTGCCAGTGGAGATCACTGGCAATGTGTGTGAGGTGTGTGCATGCCGCAGCATGTTTTCTTTGCTTCTTCAGATAAGAAATGGTTTGTTTGTTCTGCCTGTCGTGAGCAGAGAGTGCTAGAGCACAGTGGTAGTACTCGAGTCTGCGCAGAGTGGTTGTGTGTGTTTGGGGCCAGAGGAAAGCGGATTGTGGGCTTGGACCGGAGAGCAAAAAGAGGGAACAGCGAGAGGACCTGCTGCTGCTGCAGCATCTGCAGGAGATGTGCGTGCCGTCACAGCTCCAGAACAAGGCTGCGAGAGCGATGCGCAAAGACTACTTTTGGGCACCCACTTCTTCCCCTCTCCGGCATGCATTTGGACTGGCCTTGGACGGGAGGATTGCATGCCGAGTTCCTGAAATTTGTACGTGTTTTCAAGTTCTTGTGATGGATGGATCATGGATGGTACTGCATTATTATTTTTTTCGAAACAGAGGCAAAGCTTTTGCCTCATCTCATTAATAAAAAAGGGGTTTGAAACATAGTTACGAGATCCATTACTCCTCCACAAATGGCCGACAACCCAAAGCCTACTCTCGCGGCATGATCGAACTCAGTTTTTTTGCTCCGGCAACTATCCAAATCCTCGCCTCGCTCTTGATCGATGCAACCACCATATTTGGCATGGATGCTTTGTTCCGGAAAACCCTCGCGTTCCTCTCTTTCCAAATTTCCCATACCACCAGCAGAAGTAGAGAGGCCGTCGCCTTGCGTCTATGCCCCGTGTGTAGGACAGTTTGCTCCCACCACTCGTCGACGGAACTCATCCCGGCCCAGGTGTCGATCTCCAGCTCGTACAAGCCAAGCCATAGCTTGATCTCACGCCAAACCCTGAGGGAGAACCTGCATTTAAACAGCAGGTGTGTCGCAGACTCCGTCTCTCTCTTGCACAGTTGGCACATGCCACAGTTTGGCCATCCTCTCTTCTGCAGCCTGTCCGCCGTCCATACCCTGTTCTTGATTATGAGCCAGGCAAAGAATTTGCATTTTGGAGGCGCCCAATTGTCCCACACCATGGGCCTCATGCTAGTTGCGACCGCACCCGCAAAAAGTGCCTTGTAGGCAGAGGAGGCCGAGTAGACTGCCGACGCCGTGAATTTCCAAGAGATGTCATCCGAATCTTCCTCCGAGAGGTGTACCTGTTGGATTTTCCTCCAGAGGTCGTTGAATTGTTGCAGATGTGAAACATTCATACCATTTGAAATGTTGATCCTTTGTATCCAAGTGTGGTCATGCAACGCGTCGTAGACCGTGGCCCCCCCTGTAGACCGTGGTACTGCATTACGTTATAGTATGATGATGGAACATTGTGTTCTGAAGTTATTTTCTGCATGTCTCTATGGCGCATGATTAAACACTAGAACCGTATGTGTGCTTTTTGCCGCGCCGCTTTTCTCCGAAAGTCTCTCTTGTAATTGCTCTTGCGTTCCTTGTATTGGCACCACACTGACGAGTCACATACACAAGAACTAAGGATTAGATAAAAGAGAGAAAAAAGAAAGCCAAAGACTAAAGTAAACCAACAAATGCAGAGAAACAACAACAAATACACAAAAGCATGAACACCGCCCTTTATAAGGAGATAGACGACACCACGCTCTCCAACGCAAGAACGAACCGTAGCACTTTGATGAAGCCATGGAGAAAATACGATGATTGATTCATGCTTAGAAGGAATGCATGCGGAGAGATAAATGCGAGCCCTTTGATGAAGTGCACTGCGGTTGTTCGAGTTCTTGCATATGGGTGTTCGGCAGATGCAATTAACGACCATGTCCGCATTGGATAAGATAAAATCTTGAAAGCCGCTCAAAGGTTCACGAAAGCTGTGATTGATTTCTTTGGGCCGGAGTAGTTAAGGGCACCCAATGAGGAAGACATCCAAAGGCTTATGGCAGAGAGTGAAGTAAGAGGATGACCAGGGATGCTTGGATCAGTTGACTATATATGTCCTGGACGTGGAAGATTGTCCCGCGGGGTGGAAAGGTCAGTATAAAGGCCACTACAATGATCCAACGATCATTCTTGAGGTTGTTGCATCAGATGATCTATGGATTTAGCATTCATTCTTTGGATTGCCTAGCTCACACAATGACATGAATGTGCTTTCGAGATCACCATTATTTCCGAGGCTTGTTGTGGGCGATGTTCCTCCTTGCAACTATACGGTCAATGGTCATGAGTACACGATGGTTGACTACCTTGCGGATGTCATCAATCCTCCAAGGGCCACATTTGTCAAAACAATTCCGCAACCAAAAGGTAACAAAAGTTCTCACTTTGCAACACGTCAAGTGTCTACTAGGAAGGATGTGGAGATAACTTTCGGTGTGCTTCATAAGCGCTTTGCAATCGTTCATGGCCGTGCCGAGCATTGGAACTCAAAGGTTCTATGACAAGTAATGACATGCTGCATCATCTTGCATAACATGATCATTGAAGGTGAGATAGGAATGCATGAGAACCTTGGGTACATCATCAATGGGAATCCTGTTAAGCCAGATCACACTTCAAATAGGATTCATGCATTACTTGAAGCACATCGGATTTTTTGGTAAAGGGTGCTTTTATTAACTCAAAATGTAGCATCGAGTGGATACAATTTGTGATGAGCAACACCCGGCCTCTTCATAGCTAAGATGCACACAGCCAAACACAAAAAGTCTGAAAAAAAGAAAAAGATAAAAAGCGGACATATCGACACCAGTAGAGTTAAATAGGGCCGTCACTATGCCTATGTCGAAAGAGGTGATGGACCAATACGGAAGTTATGCCACCACCCATTTTTTTTAAAACTCCATGGCCACCTGCTTCAATCGCGTACACACCGCCTTGAACAACGGTTGATACTCCGTATAGACCACGTACAGAGTGAGTGCGTACAACGTAAAATAACCTGCAAAAGAGAATAGTTTTTTCATTGAAAACCAGATCATTTCAACATAGCCAAAGCGACTAGCCATACGCTCCCACCCTTAATAGCGTTTTGAACCTATAAGGAACGTCGTCCAACCAATGACCAAAAATATCGGCAACACCTATGGGCGGATACAGATTAGACGCTATTTAGATGATTGACCATGTAGAACGCGCAAACTTGCAGTGGAAAAAGAGGTGTTTGATTGTCTCTTCATGAGTACAAAAGCTACACCTCTGGCTTCCTTGCCAATTGCGATGGGTGAGGATATCTTTTGTTAGAACCACTCCTCTTCGAAGATACCGCATGAAGATCTTAACTTTTAGTGGAATTTTCAACTTCCATTTTTTTTGTTACTATCCATTGGGACCTCCGAATGTGTGAGCGCATGGTACATAGAGTCAGCTGTGAAGGACCTAGATGTAGTGAGGTTATTTCCAGTGAAATAAATCTTGTCCTTGTATCAGGTTAATCGTATTCAAACGGGACAAAAGATTTTGCCATGACACAAGACGGGGGCGAATCAAATCCCGCCTGAAGGAAATATCCGGTGGGAAAGAACTGAGCACCCGCGCAAGAGTTTCATTCTTATCGCAAACAATCCGGTACAAAGCATGAAGAACCGAGAAGTTCATAACCAGCTCTAACATGATCTTGTTGAGCATCATTGGCATCTTCATATATAGCACCTCGTAGTTGTGATCTATCATGCTATGTACTTCATTTGAACCATTCAGTGTATTTGAATTTGAATAATTTGGTTTATAAAATATGAATTTAATATTCATGAATTATGTGAAACTTACTTACTATGTTTTGTTTTTATATGTGTGCTAATATGTAGTCAAGTTAATTTCGATGGCCAAAAATGAAAAGAATTTGACAGAACAAAAATTTACTCCACTAAATTTAAGGGTTCGGCTAGATCCGACCAAATTAGTGGAGTAAATTACCTCACTATAGCTAACTCGATGGTTTACACCTGTAATTCTTAGGGGATCGGTACAGATGCCCTTGAGCATAGGACCAAAGAGAGAAACCAAGAAAGTCTTGACTAGTGGATTGCTTCATTGGCCTGAAGTAAAGATTTAATCGGTTTATTATATCGTTTACTTTAATTATGTCAGAAAAAAACTGTTGTTGGATATAATTTTGTTCCTTTTCTTCTCTCTCTATTCGTACATGAATTAATTTTCTATGAATGAAAAGATACTGTAGACTAATCGCTATGGTGCGAACCGAACAGTGGTATCCCCAATCTAAGTCTTAGACTTGATTTTGGTGCTCGCATTTTTCTTGATTTATTTCAGTCTTTCCTGTGATGTTCGTTCAGTGGGAGGAGACGTTTTCATCGACTACAAGGTGTCCGTGATGACTTCGTGAATCTCAAGATACTATGTCGGCCCAGTCTCTCGGAGGATGCTATGAAATCAGAGAGATTTTTTTAATTTTTGAAACATTTTTTCAGATTTTATTGTTCACGCGAGCTCATGTGAGCCTTTTGCCGGTCTTTCCAAAAGAAAACGGTGTACTACAGTATGTATGTCACCTCCGGTATTTGCATCTCAAAATCAAAATCGTCTGATGTTGGCTGGTTCCTGGTTGGGAGGCCAGCCAGCATGCTTGTGTTTTCGTAGATCGTCAGGTAGTGGAGATCACTGGCGTTGTGAGTGAGGTGTGCATGCATGCATGCATGCTGCAGCATTGGTACCCAGCAAGCACTACTAGTAGTCGAGCATGCAGTTGCATAGAGTGGTGGTGGTGTTGGCGTTGGGCCACGCCACAGAAAAGAGGTTGCACTTGCACCACCTCACAACTGCAGTCTGCAGAAGAAAAGAAGGCTGCTGCCCCTCCAAAGGCTCCTTTTTGGCACCTCTTCTTTGTCTCCAGCACCAGTTGGATTGGATGGATTCTCTTGAACAAGAGCAGGTTTGGTTGATGATGCAATTTCACTTGTAGAATTACCACTATTACTGTTTTTCAGTAGGGGATTGGCAGTGTCGTGTTTTTATTTTTCAATCACTAAAAATGAAGAGAATTCCTGGTAAAGAAATAATATGAGAAAAAAACAACAACGATGATCCTCCACTTCAGCCATGGGCCACTGCTTGCAATTGGGCTATGGCTATTCCATCCCGTTTCCGCTGAGGCCAGCATGTAGATCGTCACGCAGCGGAGATCACCGGCAATCTGGCATGTGAGTGAGGTGTGCACTGCATGCTGCGGCAACTCTCTTTTCGTTTCTTTTCTTTTTCTGAAGAAAAGAAAAATGTAGCACTCGAGTTTGGACGGAGGGGTTGTGTGGTGTTGGTGCTGGTTTTGGGCCAGAGGAAAGCAGATTCCGGCCTTTGTACCGCAGAGCAAAAGAGGTAAAAGTGTGAACCTGCTTGCCTTTGCAGATGTACCGCCACAGATTCAGAAGAAGGCTGCGGCGGGCGATGCGCAAAGACTACGTAGTACCTTTTGGCACCATCTTCTTTCTCTCGACCATTATGCATTGTTTTGAACTGCTACTTAGTAGTAAAATCATCGGAAGCTGATACACTACTACTACTACTACAACACAGTTTTCAGAAGGCACGTCCTGACCCCGGGTACACATGAACTCTGTTGTAAACAATGCATTTTAAGCGTGTTTTAAAATGTAAAAAAAATCAACACAAAACTTTACGCGTACATGTTCACAAAATATATGTGGGGCACAAAGTTTTGTGGAAAAAATATCTTCTAATTTTGCCTCCAAAAAAAAGGAAATTTTAGTGCTTCTAAATTGCGTTTCACGATGCATTTTTTGTCGTTTTTGCACAGATGAAACAAAAATTTGTATTTCCGCGAGCTTTCTACGCACATAGAATGTGGAGATGTACGCGTGCAACTTTTTTTCAGAATTATTTGGCGTTTTTCAATGCGTTTTTTCAAGTGGGTTCATGTGTACCTAGATTTATCCATCTATTCTCCCACCACTACACATTTTTACAACTTGGTAGCGGTTTGCTGTGCCTTCTTTTATTTTACTGGAAATCTCCACTTCTCGAGTCTCTAATTATTGGTATCACTATTTTCAAGCCTCTTGTACTAATCACTGAAAAGTGAAGAAACTCCCCGCGAAAAATAAAAAATATTGGAAAAAGAAAAATATATATTTTTTAAATCAGAAAGGAAAGAAAACTAACAAGCTCTCTTCTTCCACGGGCATCTATTTGCGAACGGGCTTATCTAGTGGGCTGAATATGGTAGATAGGCTGCAAAGGCCAGGCCAGGTCCTTTTAGAGATTCAGGTAGTTTATCGGCTTTGCTTTGTATCTTCCCACCCATAAAAAAAAATCTTTGCATCTACCCTTTTTTTTGTTCGTTGCTTCTTCCCATTTTAAAATATAAATAAATATAGCAGTATATTTTTTTGATAAACAATATATATATAGGAGTATTAGTACAACTAACTAAGGGTAACCCCTTTCGTGGCTTTCCCAAGGGTTAATCTTGTGGCTAGGGAGCGTGTCAAATGATTCGTCCAGCCGGCGTCACGTGTCACGTGCTGGGTGCTTCTTTTTAATTATTATTTTCTGTAAATATTTTTGGATTTTTGAGGTATTTTTTGCGGGTTTGTCCTTTTGATTTTTGCCTTTTTTCCCCTAGGTTTTGGAGTTTTTTAATTTGAACCACAGCTGGGCTTCCTGAAGAGGGAAACAAATCTATGCTTTCATTAAAAGCACATTTGTGGTCCTTGTAAAAGCACTGTTTTGTTTCCACAAGAAGCATAACTGTGTTCTCGAAAATTAAAACAATTATGTGCTTCCGCGAGAAGCACTATGCTTCTTGAAAAAAATGATGCTTCCATACGAATCACAAAATTTCTATGCATGGAAGCACAGATTTGCTTCTGCGAGAAGCACACTTGTGCTTCTTAAAAAAAAATGCTTCAACGATAAGGGCATATTTTCTTCTCGTGAAAGCACAAATTTGCTTCCGAGAAGCGCAACTGTGCTTCTTGGATTTGTTTTTGTGATTCCACAAAACACATGGATTTTGCTTTCACGAGAAGCACAACTGTGCCTATTTTAAAAAACTATACTTTCGCGAGATGCAAATTTTTTCTTCTCCTAAAAGCATGGATTTTCTTTCGTGAGAAGCATTCAAAAAGTAGAAAGAAAATTGTGCTTCCATTGTGTTCTTCTGGAAAGGGGTGTGTGTGAAAAAACCCGCAACCTTGTTACCGGTTTATTTTATTTTTTTTCGTATTCACATTTTTTTGGTTGTCGTTTTTTCCTTTTTTCTTATTTGTTTTTCTGGGTATTTGTTTTTTAGTAAAAAAAACATCAAAACCTATTAACATGGGGTCTAATCTCGAAGATCTTGACACAAGATATCCAATTGTGAAAATAGTTCAAAATTTGAACACACAACTCAAAAGATAAAATGTTTTGAATATACGTTTCTAGGAAATAAAGTGAAAATATCAGGTTGTAACAAATGACGCAAATGCAATGTGCCTCTTGTCAGTGTATAAGCAGATGGGGAGTGATCTTTGCTTGGAGTAACCTTAACTATTTCGTACAATCAAAGAGAAAGTAGCTTGTCAAGTAGGATGGCGCACCACCAACATAGCAAATCACGGGCGGCAAATAGTCAAGCAGCACCCCGCTGCGTAGCCAGTTGAGCCGGCCCAATTATGGGTTTTGCGTGCTGTTTTCGTTTGCTGTTGTTGTTTTTTCCCTTCGCCGAATGCTGCATTTCCCCCTTTTTCTTAAGTATTTATTGTTTAGCCTTTTTTCCATTTTTTCCTTTATTTTTCTTTTTCTTACTTTGGTTTTTCTTTCTTCTTCTTTCATGTTTGGGTTTTCTCCTATTTGTTCTTCCCGTATTTCATTGTTTTATTTGGTTTTCAAAGCTTTTGTTCCATCTTTTACGTTTTTTGTGCTAATTCTTTTTTTTTTTTTGTTGTTGTTTCTATTTCGTTTCTTTTTATTTTCCTTTTCTTCTATTTTTGTGTATTATACAAAAGTTCACCACGTATTAGAGAAATATTCAGCATATAAATGTTCACCCGTATACCTCAGAAAGGTTCACCGTGCACTATGGAAATGTTAATTCTGTATTTTAAAAAAATTGAATGTACACTACAAAATGGTCAATGTGTATTTAAAAATTGTTATGACAAAAAAGATTATTGTATTTAAAAAATATTCATCATATTATAAAAGATAATCAAACATGCATTATCATAATGTTTATCTTATACTAAGGAAATGTTTAATGTGTATATAATAATCTTCAGCGTATATTTATGTTTTTAATAAATGTTCAAAATCCACGTTTAAAAAAGGAAGCATATTTCAATAACTGTTCAAAAAAATGACAAAGAAAAACGGGTCATTGCAGTGAACCGACGGTGCACAGATAGGTCGCTGCAGTGAGTGGATGATTACTTCTTACTGGGCTGGCCCATTGTTCTCGCTTCAGGCGTCGCACTCACTGTTTGACGCCCGCGGGCGTCATACAGGAGCTCTTCACCAACTCACTATCAGCTTTAATGTTGAAACAATGCTTCACATTTTGATGCGCCACCAGATTCAGGCTTAAGGTCAACAGCAGCTCCTGGGGTATGTCAATAGTCTCCGACGATTCCCGCTTGAGGTCTGTCAATGGTGACCTGACCATGATGGTATTGGAGAGATGGCTGTGGACAAACATATAGTCCGGTTCCATGATAATAGGTTCAGGCAAGGTTACTAAAGGCCGGCAAAGCAAGCTCTGAGATCGTCTTCAGCCACACTTGAGCACACTGGAATGTAATCCCAAGTAGACAAAAGGACCTCCCGTACCGCTCCTCTCACGACGACTCCCACACTTTGTGAACCAAGAGCAGAGACGCAACTGGCTTCGACGTTAATCTTCAAAGTATCTGATGGAGGAGCCTCCTAAGGAAAACACACATGGGAAGGGCAAAGTCCCGGAGAAAGAAGATCAATAAGATTCAAAAGTCAAAAAATTGAGCGGACTAGCCAACAGACCTGTTTCCTTTGAGAATCACACCATTTTGAATGTGCCAACTCTACAGAATCGAAATAAAATTAGATGAACAAATGCACTCGCATTGTCCTACAACAACATTAGCAAATCATTGATGAACAAATGCACTCGCATTTCTCTTCCGGCAGGTCCCAAATATTCTAATTCTCTTCATGCGAGTCTTTGGCACAGTTACGAGCAACGCCATTGAATTCTCTTTTGACTTGATGTACCTTCAACATAAGAGGTACCCCGGGGAGGGGCGTTTTGGCTCCCGGGATCACATGCTCCCGCGTGAACAGTAACACGAAAAAAATAGTACATGTTTTCAAAAAATTCTGATTTTTTTTGTGGATGCCGTGTTAGTGTCGCAGGCATGCTTCACAATTTTCATGCAAAACGGAGTAGCCATATTTCGTCGGTGAAAAAAAAAACAAATTTGGGGTGACAATTGGGGGCAATATTTGGTGTTCAATTTGTTTTGTTTTTTGCACAGGCCAAAATGCTTAAACTTTTTGCCTCAAATTTTGCAGGTGACATTTGGATGTTACTAAGAACACATACAAGTTTTGTCTTGATTTTTGACATTTGAAAAATTATTTTTGGGCCCGGGAGCAACACAAACAAGTTTTGTCTTGATTTTTGACATTTCAAAAAATATTTTTGGGCCCGGGAGCACGTGCTTCCAGGAGCTGAATTGAATTTCAGCTATCCCCGGAGAAATTGAAGAATCCTGCTGTCTATCTATCTATGAACGGACTGTCTATCTATCTATGAACGGATTTTCGCAATGTCCTGTATTCGAATATACGTCGTCAGAGGCCGCGGCTCTTGCAAGTACGACGTGTCCAAATGGTGGTCTGATGACGTAGTTGAAGAACTTCTGTCATTTCTGAAGCGAAGAGAAGCGGCTTGGCTTCAGCCTGGAGAGGATAGCCAGCCAGCCAACAGCGGCGCTGCTGGCCATGATGAACACGTTGGTTTTGATCAGCTGTACTACCTTGTATAGACGTTGATGCCTAGCCTACTGGTAGTAGCTCCTGTAGCAGGCTCGCTGGAGAGAGGGGTTCCTCCACCTCCATGCCGCATCACATGTCTATTGATATTACCGTGCTCAGCTCGGATCGATGGAGGCGCGGTAGGCTACTGTAGCACAGGTATTGCCCCCCGAAATCTCAGTGTCGTGAGTGTGGAGGACCCTGATGAATGCACGGGCCGAGGAGCTGGCGGACACGTACGGAGCATATGCATGCACATGCGACTGAAGCCGGGCCTCCCTGTACACACATGGACCATCCATCGGTTTTGATCAACCCGCGCGCGATCGAATCGATCCGTGTACGTAGGTACGTACGCCCTTCAATCATCACCAGTGACGTACAGCGCTGCGCGTACGTATACGTACGTGCAGTACGTAACTTGACCTGTTCATCAACTAGATCACTGCCAGTCGATCGGTACAAGGTACGTACGTACGTACGTACGAGAAACGGCCGGCCGGCCTGGTGATCGAGCGAAGGAAAGAATTACTGGATGCTGCACGTACGGTACGGTACGGGATGGATCGGATCGGGCCAGTGATTAAACACGCAGCAAAGCCGGATGCACACGCGTACGGACGGACGGACGGACGGACGCCGTACGCGTACCTGCGTGCACGTACATGACGTCACCGAGAGTACGTGACAGTGTGTAACACTGTATTAAGGGCACCAAACGCATGCAATTTGCACCACGGATCTGTCCAAAGCTGATGTTCAAAATGGACGCGCGCAAACCCACTGACATCCATCAAACATGTCGTGGAGAGTGAGCTCACAAGGTTTCGATTTGGGGGTTCGTTTCGTCGAACCTCTACGTCCTCAGTGTTTAAAATGAACTTTTTTCCAAAGGTCTGGCTGGATCATCGCTGAAGAGGGTGTCTATGCATAGTTCTGTTCGGCGGCGAGCTTTGCACCAGATCTGAACTTGTCGTACAATGGCATGCATGATTTGTTCTTAGATTTTCTTTAGGGAGTCTCCGTGTTAGGTTTAGGGCAGCGAAGCGCAGCGTTGCCACATGGTAGGAATAGTGTTCTCTCATCCTATCCATGTTTGGTTGGTGTGTTTTTCGTCGTGGGGGACGTGTGGAAGTGTGTCTCCGGAGGGTCTTTCGGTATCTGGTGGGTTTAGGTTACCGGTGCATACAGTTGGATTTAACCGGCTTTCATGGTCTTCAAAGTTTCTACAAACCCTTATAAGTGTCTCCTGGTCTGCATTGAGGACTCCTGGATTTAAAAAGGTTTGCTCCACCGAGGCGGAGGCCACGAGGCGGCACCGAGCTATAAACACGGCGTGCCGCCGGTGGATGCAGGAGGAAGAAGACTTCGACATTCCAAGATTTTGAGTGTTTTTTCTATTATTTTTCTTTAAGAGCGTTTGTAAATGCCGAGGATATTATGTAGGCAAAGGCTCTCGTGGGTTAAGGATTTTCCCCCTTGGACCAAACCAACCAGTTGTTTTCAATTTTCCCCACCCGGTTGTGTTCTACCACGTTGCCTCGCCATTTGGCCCCACAGCCGCCACCGTTGTTGGTGTTGGTGCCAGCCCTTTTACCATGGGTTATCTTCAATGTTGGTGTCTCACCCCCAAGACTAACCCCCGAACCTTGTAGCCTTAACCCCAGAACTCCTTCTCTGCAACGTAAGCATCTGCCTTTTGTTGTTGTTGCCTCTAACTCAGTGACCACACATCATCAAGGAAATGTCGTGGTTGAAATATTGATTATTGTATGTGAAAGCCCACATAATTTTGCGGTATCAATGTCGCTTGGTGTTGATGTCTTTATAACACGGTCAACTCAAAGTAAATCACTCGATAAAATGCCACTTTATCTATATGCACTTCGTTTCGAAAGTTCCAGCTTTGTACCAGCAAGTCAAACATCCTTGAATTTGACAATGTTTGTAGAAAACGAATACTAGTATCTACAACATCAAGTATATATAGTATGAAAATATACTTTATGATAAATCTAATGCAATTAATTATGTGTTATAGAAAAAAAATACTAACATCTACAACATCAACCTAAAGAAGTTTGACTCGGGACAAACCTAAATATTTGGAAACAATGGCTAAATTCAGCCCCCCTGTTACCAAATATACCTCTTTCTCTCTCTAGCCCGACCCATACCCAAATTCCTCCCTGTCGGCACACCCCCTTGTCGTGCTCGCTTCGCTAGAGCAATACTGACTAGCCGCCTCTAGCAAATCCCTACTCTAGTGATGGCTTCCACCATCTCCTAGCATTCCACCTTCTTTGAGTCGGATCTCTCGACATCGTCCACAACTCCTCTTCTCTGCCTTTGGTAGGGAATAAGAGCATCGTTCTAAGCACTCTAGCTCTAGACATACTCCCAGCCCACCTGTTATCTACACGCACCGCCATCTTCACGTCGCCAACAACTCCGACCCACATAAGGTTTGGGCTCCCTACCATCACCATCATATATATGTATCCGTTGCCTCTGGATCAGCAGACCTTTGACTTAAATAGCTTAGTACACCATTGCCACTGATGTAGCCGTGTCTTCACCGCCTCCCACTTGACACAATGAAGATGGACGGATGGAAGTGCCACCATAGAGGGGAAGGAAAGAGAGATAGTCGATTTTTCTGAAAGGAGAAAAAGACGACTATATTCAAATTGAGGAACAACTAGACATTCTTAATTAATCTGCGAGAAAAGATACTAACGGATATATACAACATAAAAGAACGGCTTTGCTTATCGATCAACTAAGAAATGATCACACGATTCAATTCATTCCCACAAATGTACGAGTAATTAAAACGAGTGAAGAAAATGTGGATGGGCGTTGAAGCAATGTTTGAAGAAAAATGTGGGAGAGGACCTAAAGGCCGGTGCACGGGACCAATTCAGCCGATCGCATCGGTCGCATGTATACTGGTGCATAGCTAATTCCAGCCCCGCCGTCGGATGGAACCACATGTACGTACGTGCATGGCATGGCATTCCTCCCCCTGAAAGTTGAAACGTAGTACAGTACGTGCGTACGCTCGAAATGCTAGCTGGTAGATCGTCGTGCTCGTGCCCACCACACCGATCGCATCGTGCCTCTGCAATCTGCATGCAGGCTGCTGCTCCTACTAGCAGCGCACTTGATTAATGGCCGCCACATGCACGCATCTCATCTCATCTCATCTCAGCAAAATCGATCAAGCTCTGCCTGTCGATCCACGAATCATCTCGGGCTCCGTCGATCACCTCTCAACCCAAGCCTTGCTCTCAGGGCATCTGGGGACAGAGATGACACATACTACATATTCTGACACTGAGCTAGTGATGTATGTATGTGTGGTCAGACAGCAATGCACAGCAGCTATGCGTGCTAGTTTCGTCCGTAGGTTGCCCGTAAGTGTAGCATTTTTGGTGTGCTAGTTATAGACACTGAGCTAGTGGCACTGACCTATGCTATGCTGCAGATGATGGTAATGCAGCAGCTATATGTGCGGCACATCTGAAGTTTTTCTTCAGACAGCGAGCAGCAGCTAGTGCAGCATGCAGCTTTCTTTCAAGCAGCAGCAGCCTAGCCACAGGCAGTGCCAATAGGAGTTGTGCAGTTGCACTAGTCATGTGTGTGTCACTTCCTACGTACTACTCATGCTCACTCTCTCCCACGCACACAAGCCAGCAACTGTATGTATATGATGGCGCTGGCACTGAAATTAATCAATCTCTGTATTCAATAGTCTGTGCACTGGTATACGTACTACGTACTACATAGACTCCAACAGTATATACACATGTGCAATTCAGGTTCAGCATTCAAAAACAAAACTGAAGCCAACAAACTCTTCACTGGTTCTCTTTCTGCTTAGCTTAACTTTTCGATTCGTACAGCCCAATTTGGTAGCTCTTCTTCATTGTATCCACCAGCTAATTACTCCCTCCGTCCCATAATATAAGAGAAGCGTTTTTGACACTACACTTGTGTCAAAACACTTTTATATTATGGGACAGAGGGAGTAGTAGACAGTTGTCTTTTTAAAACAGTAGTAAAAAAAGGACACTTGTTACTAAGAACTAAACTACAATAGAGTCCGCAAGGTCAGGGGGTTAAGCTGTATTTGGTTTAGGAGAAAGAGATTAGGCAGTTGTACTTGGATACTAGATAAGTAAGGAGCTGAGAACTATAGACAACCATGCATGGCCTGCATCATGTATATGCAAACACACATCTATGCCAAATCAAATCAGAGATCAAACTGGCTGGATATAATTAACCAAAGTAAAGTGATTTGCGTTGGCTGGCCACTTGGCCGGTTGCAACCTTCTCATGCACCATCCATGCATGGCTTGGCTTGCATCATGTATATGCTTTGCAAACATATACCACATGTCAAAATCAGAGCTGGAACTAGATACTAGTTAACCAGAGAGGAGTCTAGGTGCAGTGATCTGTGCTGCCGGCAGGCCACTTGGCCGGTTGCAGCCTTCATTCACTTGTTCATTCAAGCAGAATGGCAAAAGTAATAATTACGACAGGTAGAAGTGACGGTTTCAGATGGAAAAAAAGGAAGAAAAAAACCTCACCTTTGATCTGCCAGTGCACAGTTGTACCACCGTCCTGCAAGCTGCAAGGCTTGTCGTCCATGCAATGCATCCCTCTCTGTTGAGCCTGCACTATATTGGTCCCCTTCCATTGGCACAATAATAGCAATGTACTACGTATACCCCCTACCTCTGCGTTCAATGGTCCACTCGATTCATCCACCGATGGTGAGAGCTACTGTAGTTCTTGATGCATCCTGTCCTCCCATTCATTCACCTCCCTGGATCATATGTTTCCCTTTGGTGTGGTTACACATGCATGGTTTCACGGCACATGACATGAGCACCAAACATTAGCGTCAAAAGATCAACCATGTCGATCGCTCGAGATCCGGCGATCGATCTCGAGATCGGTCACCACTCTCATTATTACGTACGACGATCGTGTGCATCTTTAGTTGGTGCAAAACGAGGCCGGGAGCAAATCTTGCACCAGTTCAATTGTCAGGTTATGGTGCTCTCAGTAAATAAATAAAAAAGTGATTTTTTTACTGGTTACAGTCTGTACGGCCCTCTAGGGTAAATACTTTGTAAATATGATCGAATAATTATCTCAGTTATATATGGGGACATAGATAAGAAATATTGTGGATCATTTGATTACCAAAATACATCTTGAACTAGTCAGTACATGCATGTGAACACCCTATATATCCCTGGCAGGAAAACTATACTATTGGAATGCACAAAGAAAATACAGCTAGCAGGTGCTGGCAAGAGAATATTGAAGCTGCAAAGCATGTATACTGAACAAGCTCAAAGTGCATGCATGCATGTGTGTCTTTCTTGGACATGTCCCCCCTTTAGCAAGGAAATGGAATGAAATGTGTACATATACAACTAAAGAATATGATTGAGCTCTGCACCGTCTCAACCATGTACTCCCTCCGTTCCATAATGTAGTGCATATAGATTTTTAGAAAAGTCAAACTTTTGAAACTTTGACCAAATTTATAGAGAAAACTATTTATATCTACAATACCAAATATATACAATATGAAAGTATGGCTTGTGATGTATCTAAGGATATATATTTGATATTCTAGATGTATATACTTTTCTCTACAAATTTGGTCAAAGTTTATAAAGTTTGACTTCTCAAAAAATCTATAGGCGCTACATTGTGGAACGGAGGGAGTAAGATACAGTATGATGAGGAATATATATGCAAAGGGCATATATCTCTGCGTCAATCAGGTGCATGCTGTCGTCAGTGCAGTAAGCCCATTGGCTACAGTTTGGAGATGCAGTATATATATATTTGTTCAGGGAAGTACTGACTGGGGGAATTAACATGCTATTAACTAGTAGGAGTACCTGTCAAAGTCCCAAGCTGCAGTGTGTGTGACTCAAAAGCTTTGTGTTCATATGTGCTGTGTCCCCCTCTCTGAGAACTCATCAAATTAGCACTGATTGTCAAGGGAATCATTAGCACTTGTTAATTGGTTAGTGGTTGTACCTGCTTCTAATGCATGCATGCAAAGCATCCGAAGTAGTAGTAAAAAAACCCCGGGGGATCGAGATCGAGCTATTCATATATGTACAAGGAGAAACAACAGTGCAGACGTAGTATGAGCTTGCTTACTTGTCACAAGCTTGGAAGCTACTAAGAAACGTCCATTGTACAAGTGTACACATATGGTGCCAATAATTAATGTATGCTGATGCGCTTACTTGTCACAATGGAAACTTCCAAACGAGCTCGATCATACATCGTACGGAGTATATCATAAAATCACGGGATTTAACCCCCCTTAAACCGTCAAAATAGCTGGTTTACTGTGATGAGAAGTTCAAGTCAAAGAACATTAAAGGTTAAGAGGGCCAAATAATATGCACAAGACAAGGCCAAATTACTACATACTACCACCAGCTGTAAAACCTGTGATGAAATCAATAAGCTTCAATCAAGAATGGACAAAAATAAATAAATGAGCAAGTAGCAGCAGAGCGAATTAAAGCATTGGTCGGTGCACTTGTCAATTTGGGCCGGCCGGGTCAAATTAATCTTCACTGATCTCCAGCCGGGGAGAGAATATTTTCGAGAGTACTAAGATGGATCAAAGCTCAAAGTATACGTACCGCGTTTGCTCAGCAGCTGATTGATTCTGGCTGACCTCGCCAGCAGGATGAGTCGAGTCGAGTCGAGTGCCTGCTGATGCAGCATCATCAAGATTCTCATCATCTCGCGCGTCGCATAAATTTGATTTTACGACGGATCCGATGTGAATCTTGGTGGTGCTGCACCTGCAAGAACCGACTGTGATCTGATATCTTCCACCTGCTCCGGCCATGTTCCTCCCATGTATTTCCATGGCGAGATTGTGGGACGTGGAGAAGAACAAGAGGAAGTAGACGAAGAAGAAGAAGAAAAATATACTACTACTACTCTCATACAAATACAATGGATCAAGACAAGGAGAGGTAGATGGAGAGAAATTAATAAAGGGGAAACAGGCAGGCCGCAAGGCACTTAATAAACAAGGGGACATAACGCAGAAAAGAATTAGGAGGCGGCCGGCAGCTGACCGGCCGGCCGGATAGATCTATCTCTTCTCCCTCCCGCCGCCGTCCGCCGCGCTGCGCCACCACACTCCAACAAGAAGAAGAAGAAGAAGGCGTGGGATGAGGATGAGGATTGAGGGGGAAATTCTCTATAAGTAGAAATTGATCGGCCGGTGGAGTAGATCACGGAGGACAGAGGTAGGGTGAGGTAGTGCTAGGTCAAGATCGATTGGTTGGCATGGCCACCTCCGCAATAGCAAGGGGAGGTGGCTGCCAGCTATATATAGCCCCTACGCTAGCAAGAAGAAGGTAGAGAGGGGAGAGCACCAAAAACCCTAGATACAGATCAGGAATAGTAGTACTGGCACGGCATGGCCTGGCCTGGCCTGGGTTGGATCTATGCGTAGCAAGAGAGAAAGATCTGCACCGGGGGATTAATTAATTGATCGGCTAGCCTTTCTTAATTGTAGGTGGCCCTGTAACTCTGCTGGGTGGTGGCGCTCCTGAGCTCCATTCCATGGCGATGAAAGCCTGGCCAGTGGAGAGAGAGGGGTGGAGAAAATAAATGGAGAAGAGGAGGAGGGCCGGGGAGCTGTTGCTGGTTGAGGCGAGACCAAAGGGGGGCATCGGATTGGTCCACTTCTACATCGTTTTCACAGGGGGCACATGACAGCGCCACCCACACACACTCACTCCCCACTTCCTCCCTTTTCTTCTCCTCTTCTTCCTTAATTAGTCATTATATAATCACAATCATAATGACTTCGCGGAATATACTGCACCGGAAACTTTTCGGAGAGGAGTCTAGCGTGAAGGCACGCAACCCGAACACCACACTTACACATATGCGCAAGCGCACGGGAGGAAACACCCCCCCTCCAGTCTTGAGAGCCTCTTTGATTCACAAGATTGTAAAAACACATGAATAACGAATCATGAGATTGGGATGTCATGGCACACTGAATCCTAAGGCTTCGTTCGGTTAATCCCGCCCTTGCCGTGATTGGGCTAAAAACTATGTGGGTCAGCCGAGATCGCCCCAGCTGGGTATTTATCCCGATCCGTGCCATATAATGCATTCGGTTATACCTGGCGAGGATATGAACCCCCGTCCGACACCCTCACAACCCCGTGGTTTTGTAGGGAAAACAACCTCTCCACTATATACATGCAATAAATCCCTGTAGGGAACGGTGAAGGGGCGGGATCAACCGAACCCCCTCGTGGATTGGATCCCCTAGGGGGTCAAATCCCTAGTAACCGAACATAGCCTAAAGGAACCGAAAACATGGTAATCTATAACAAAAGTTATTTGGTTGCACCATAGGAAAAGAACATGAGAACTTTTCTGAAGGATGCCATAGTTATCTTAGAAACAAAGAATTTTTTTCCATGAGGTTGCACTCAGTGGAATTTTTTCTTTGGAATTACATAAAAACTAAAACATAGAAATACTTCTTGTGGTTTCGAATCCTACGAACCAAACAAGTCATTTGGAAAGATTCCTAAGGAGTATATTCTTTCAAAACTTCTGTAAGATTCCTTTGAACCGAAGAGACCCTAAAAGGATTGACAACTTTACACATATGTTTCGATAAACATTTCTAAAACTTTGATCACTGATATTTACTAAAATATTTGGGTTGAATGTGTGAAAAATCATAATTACATTTTCTGTTAAAAACATATGAACTTTCATGATATATAACTATTTTAAATCGGGTTTAGTGTTCTAGTGGGGAAATTAATGGTCGACGAAGTTACATTTTGGAGACAATGTGGTGTCGAAAGCATCATTCCTTTAGAGGCTTGATGAAGTATTATGAAGCTTAACATTTCACTTAACGCATACACTCTAAAATGGACAACATTTCATGAGAAATCTAATAACCGGCAATTAAACACAATAGTAATGTATCATGCTTATTTTGGTCTGTGTAGCCACTTCTTATGATACTACACAATATAATTATATGCGTGATTTGTCATGATCGATTTCAGACAGGTGGTCCTTTTCACACCACATGATTTAGCCGCTAAATTATTACAGTCAATCACATTGGAGACACAGTTTGGTACGAACTAACCATGCGGATGAATCATGCATACAGAGTTTTCTTTTCATTCTATAAACACCCACTAACAACTACAATAAGACCTAGGAAGGATATTTTTCTAGCCCATCCATCATGCATCATTTGACCACAAGAATACAAGGTTATCCATGTGTGGTATGATTAACCCCCATTGGAAATCGCCGCGAAAAGGGGGAGGAAGAAAAAAAGTTGAAGATTTATTAGTTTTACCAAAAGTTCATGTTGGCATATACACCACTAATTAGAAATTGATGCCAACAGGAGTATCTAGGGGTGTGTGTGTGGGGGGGGGGGGGGGGATTCAAAAGCTTGCAATTTGTAGATGGTGTGGCGGTGGCTAGCTTGTGCGTGCAAGTATCAATTTAGGGGAGAAATTTGGAAATGCCAGTCATCACTCACAACTCACAAGATGGTGACTGGCACAGGCAGCAGCTCAGTCCGTGTCTAGTAAAGTTAAGGTCCATTTCCCTTTCGTCACTGACGTGAAGGTGATGGCGTGACATGGATGCGCGTGCGTGTCACCTGGGTACACTAGTAGAAAACGGACCTTTTGTCCGCAGCTTTAGTCCCGGTCGGGTTTTGAACCGGCACTAATGTGACCATTAGTCCCGGTTCGGGACGGGCATCATTAGTCGCGGTTCGTTCCGGACCTTTAGTCCCGGTTCATAACACGAACCGGGACTAATGTGGTGGTGGCAGGCTGGTGTCAGCTGGGGCCCCCACGAGCCCCTTTAGTCCCGGTTGGTATCACCAACCGGGACTACAGGCCCCCCCTTTAGTCCCGGTTCGTAACACGAACCGGGACTAAAGGGTGGTGGCAGGCTGGTGTCAGCTGGGGCCCCCACGAGCCCCTTTAGTCCCGGTTGGTATCACCAACCGGGACTAAAGGCCCCCCTTTTAGTCCCGGTTGGTATCACCAACCGGGACTAAAGGCCCCCCTTTTAGTCCCGGTTGGAGATACCAACCGGGACTAAAGATCCCCGATATGAATTCGGCCAGCCCGATCACAATACTCCTCCCTTTTTTTCCCCCTTCTTCCCCTCCTTTGTTCTTCCCTCTTCCTCGAGCTCATCCTCCATTTTTGCCAAAATTTGTCAAGATTTGGAGGCACCCCATCCATCCAAGTGTTCACAAAGGTTAGCAACTTTGTCCTTTCATCTCTCATTGCTAGATTAGCTCTTGCAATGCTCTATAAGTATAGTGATTTGTGGGTTTCAGTTTGGGAGTATTTATATGTGATAGTTCATTTGATTTATATGCAATTTGAGCTCAAATTAACTTCTTACTTTGCATGTGTAGGTGTGGTTTACTTAGTGCCTTCCCGTCCCCGTCCTAACCACCGTCGATCGCCCGCACCGTCCCGTCGCCGTCACCACACCTTGGTGAGCCTCTTGTTCGTTCTTATCCTTTTTATTAAAAAAATCTTATTTGTATGATTTAGATAGTTAATTGTATAATTTTCTTACATGTATGATTGTTTGTTATACATAGTGCCATGACTTTGATATCCGTCCCCGTCGTCCCTCGTCCGGTTTATGATTCGGATGTGGTATATATATTCTCTTTTATAACTATTTGTTGCATTTCGCGTTTATGACAATTATGCCCATCAAGTTGACATAGATATTTTTATCTAGGAGGTATGTGAACCAGAAATTGCAACCGACTAGATATTCTTGTCAAGAAGTTAAATTTAGTTGAAAAAGAAAACGAGTATTTGAAAGAAAAATTGAAAAGAGTTGAAGAAGAGAAGATGAAACTGGAGTTGTATGTTGCCGATGACGTCGATGATCACAAGATCAAGATGGATGCAATGCGCTTGAAGATTAGAAAATTTAAAAAATATGCCATTGATAGTGAGGCTTGGTATCACTATGCTGTTGGATCAATTGTTACCTTAGTTGCGATCTCGATCGCATTTGTTGTTGCATTTAAATGCTTTAGCTAGAGAGTTTGTATGTTGCTTTATGAGAACAAGTGTGTATGAACTTTATGTATGAACTTGTATTAATTTGGTCTTTTCGGTGTTGTGTAATGAAGATGAGCCGGCAATGGATGTACGATGACCGATGCTCTCCCCAGTTCATTAATGTCGTGCATACTTTTCTGGTTGCGGCTGAGGCAAACAAGCGGGCGGATGGTTTTATGTATTGTCCATGTGCTGGCTGTAAGAATGATCGAAATTACTCTAACTCAAGAACCATTCACGTCCACCTGTTTGAGTCCGGTTTCATGTCCGGCTATAACTGTTGGACCAAGCACGGAGAAAGAGGGGTCCTAATGGAAGAGAATGAAGAAGAAGAGGATGACGACAGCTATCCTGGCCATGGGTTCCATGAATACGATGGTACAACAATGGGGGAAGAAGCTGAGCCGGCAATGCAGGAAGGAGCTGAAGAAGAGGCATCAGATGAGCCCGCTGATGATCTTGGTCGGGCCATTGCCGATGCAAATAGAAACTGTGCAAGTGAAAAGGAGAAGCTGAAGTTGCAGCGCATGTTAGAGGATCACAAGAAATTGTTGTACCCAAATTGCGAAGATGACAAGAAAAAGCTGGGTACCACACTGGAATTGCTGCAATGGAAGGCAGAGAATGGTGTACCTGACAAGGCATTTGAAAAGTTGCTGAAAATAATGAAGAATAAGCTACCAAAGGACAACGAATTGCCCGACAGTACGTACGAAGCAAAGAAGGCCGTCTGCCCTCTAGGATTAGAGGTGCAGAAGATACATGCATGCCCTAATGACTGCATCCTCTACCGCGGTGAGTACGAGGATTTGAATGCATGCTCGGTATGCTGTGCATTGCGCTATAAGATCGGCCACGATGACCCTGGTGATGTTGCGGGCGAGCGCCCCAGGAAGAAGATTCCTGCCAAGGTGATGTGGTATGCTCCTATAATACCACGGTTGAAACGTTTGTTCCAAAACAAAGAGCATGCCAAGTTGATGCGATGGCACAAAGATGACCGTAAGAAAGACGGGAAGTTGAGAGTACCCGCTGACGGATCACAGTGGAGAAAAATCGAGAGAAAGTGGAAGGACTTTGCAGATGACGGAAGGAACGTATGGTTTGGTTTAAGTGCAGATGGCATCAATCCTTTTGGGGAGCAGAGCAGCAATCATAGCACCTGGCCTGTGACTCTATGTATCTATAACCTTCCTCCTTGGTTGTGCATGAAGCGGAAGTTCATTATGATGCCAGTACTCATCCAAGGCCCCAAGCAACCCGGCAACGACATTGATGTGTACCTAAGGCCATTAGTCGAAGAACTTTTAGAGCTGTGGAATGGAAAAGGTGTACGTGCGTGGGATGAGCACAAACAGCAGGAATTTGACCTGCGAGCGTTGCTGTTTGTAACCATCAATGATTGGCCTGCTCTCAGTAACCTTTCAGGACAGACAAACAAGGGATACCACGCATGCACGCACTGTTTAGATGATACCGACAGTATATATTTGGATAAATGTAAGAAGAATGTGTACCTGGGGCATCGTCGATTTCTTCAGAGCAGGCATCCCGTAAGAAAGAAAGGCAAGCATTTCAAAGGTGAGGCAGATCACCGGAAGAAGCCTCGCCACCGTACTGGTGATGATATACTTGATATGGTCAAGGATTTAAAAGTAATCTTTGGAAAGGGTCCTGGCGGACAATCTGTTCCGAATGACGCTGACGGACGCGCACCCATGTGGAAGAAGAAATCTATATTTTGGGACCTACCCTATTGGAAAGACCTAGAGGTCCGCTCTGCAATCGACGTGATGCACGTGACGAAGAATCTTTGCGTGAACCTGCTAAGCTTCTTGGGCGTGTATGGGAAGACAAAAGATACACCGGAGGCACGGGAGGACCAGCAACGTATGCACGGAGAAGACGGCATGGATCCAAAGAAGTTTCAGGGTCATGCCAGCTACGCTCTTACCAAAGAAGAGAAGGAAATCTTCTTCGAATGCCTGCTCAGTATGAAGGTCCCGTCTAGCTTCTCGTCTAATATAAAGGGAATAATAAATATGGTAGAGAAAAAGTTCCAGAACCTAAAGTCTCATGACTGCCACGTGATTATGACGCAACTGCTTCCGGTTGCATTGAGGGGGCTTCTACCGGAAAACGTTCGATTAGCCATTGTGAAGCTATGTGCATTCCTCAATGCAATCTCTCAGAAGGTAATCGATCCAGAAATCTTACCAAGGTTAGAGAATGATTTGGTGCAATGTCTTGTCAGTTTCGAGTTGGTGTTCCCTCCATCCTTCTTCAATATCATGACGCACGTCCTAGTTCACCTAGTCGAGGAGATTGCCATTCTGGGTCCTGTATTTCTACACAATATGTTCCCCTTTGAGAGGTTCATGGGAGTCTTAAAGAAATATGTTCGTAATCGTGCTAGGCCAGAAGGAAGCATCTCCAAGGGCCATGAAACAGAGGAGGTCATTGAGTTTTGTGTTGACTTTATTCCTGACATTAAGCCGATTGGTGTTCCTGAATCGCGGCATGAGGGCAGACTGGGTGGAAAAGGCACGCTAGGAAAGAATTCAGTAATATGCCGGGACGGGCATTCTTTGGCGCAAGCACACTACACAGTTCTACAAAGTTCCGCCTTGGTGGCTCCGTATATCGAGCAACACAAGAATATTCTACGCTCCAAACACCCGGAGCAGTCTGACGACTGGATTACACATGAACAAACTGTGACTTTTGCCGGTTGGTTGCAGACACGTCTCATGCATGACGACACTGTTGCAGACCTGTACTTGCTGTCCAAGTTACCATCTTCGACTATATTGACTTTCAAAGGGTACGAGATAAATGGGAATACATTTTACACGATCGCCCAAGATAAAAAGAGCGCCAACCAAAACAGTGGTGTCCGCTTTGATGCAGCAAACACCAATAGGCCAAAGGACACATATTATGGTTACATAGAGGAGATATGGGAACTTGACTATGGACTTGGTTTGAAGGTCCCTTTGTTTCGGTGCAAATGGGTCAATCTGAGAGGAGGCGGGGTAAAGGAAGACCCGCAGTATGGAATGACAACAGTGGATCTCAACAATCTTGGGTACGCAGACGAACCATTCGTCCTAGCCAATGATGTGGCGCAGGTTTTCTATGTGAAGGACATGTCTACCAAGCCGAGAAAAAGAAAAGATAAGGAAGCGAATACATCATACGATGAGCCAAAGCGCCACATAGTTCTTTCAGGGAAAAGAAACATCGTGGGAGTGGAGGACAAGACAGACATGTCAGAAGATTATGAAAAGTTTCATGAAATTGCTCCCTTCACAGTGAATGTTGACCCGAGCATCAAGTTAAACGATGAAGATTGTCCATGGTTACGGCACAAAGGGACACACGCGAAGAAAAAGTTTTATATCCAAAGATCCCACTCTAGGATGTGACCGGCTTCTCTAGTTAGTTTCCGGACTTATATATCTGGAAAGTCCCACTTCGGACAAACCGGAGGGAATCTTTGTAATAGAACTCCGACTTATGTGTTTTGGCATTTGAAACGCGAAAAATATTATGTCCAAAGCCACGTCATCAATTTTCAACCCTTTCTGACTTCATTTGCTATTTTTCATGCATTTACTGATTTTTTTGAGCTAAATGACCCTGAAATTGAAAAGCACTACAAATCACAATCAGAAAAGGTTAAAAGTTGGCATGGTATCATCATTTCACCCACATAGCATGTGCTAAAAAGTTGAGAGGGTTACGGCAAAAACTGGATGCACTTCGTGTACAAAATGGACAATCTCTTTCGAAGTATCACGCTTTCGGACGAAAACTCGTCTGTTACAAAGGCATTTCATTTTTTTAAATAACCTAAGAATTACCAAATTGAATATAATGATAAAACACACTAATATTAAACAACAGAAAAAAGAATCACTGAAAAATCTTTTTTTAAAATAAAGTTATTCACAAACTAGTGATTCACACAAATTTCAAATAATTCAAATTTGAAAACTACTGGCACTAACAGAAAGTTTATAATTTTTTTTACCTAAAGCAAAAAGATTCACTCAGAAAATCTAAATAAAGAAAAAAACAACCAAGAAACAAAAGAAAATAAATATAGAAGGAAACAAAAAAAAACTGAAAAGTAAAAAAAAAGCCCGCCTACTGGGCCGCCACGGCCTGCATACGACTAGACACCCACTAGTTGGGCCAGGATGCAGGCCCGCAAGGCCCAGTATGGCCCACAGGGCAGGAAAGAACGGTAGGCCTTGTAGGCCTGCTTTAGAGAGGAGCTCGAATGAGCTACCGCGCCGGGGTTTATAAACCAGTGCGAGCGCCCTTCGCTGGGCGAGGTGGGACTAAACATCCACCACACTGCGCCGTGCCAGGAACAGGCCTTTAGTCGCGGTTGGAGCGTTCCAACCGCGAGCAGGCCTTTAGTCGCGGTTGGAGCGTTCCAACCGCGACTAAAGGCCACCTTTAGTCGCGGTTGGAGCCACCAACCGCGACTAAAGGTGAATTTCATCCAGTCCAAGCGGCGGGAAGCGAGACCTTTAGTCGCGGTTGGTGGCTCCAACCGCGACTAAAGGTGGCCTTTAGTCGCGGTTGGAACCACCAACCGCGACTAAAGGCTCTCATATAACTCCACTTACGAAAAATTTACCATCCTCTCCATTCTCTCGACGCCAAACACAGACGACGCCGCCAGGCTGCTGCGCGCCGCCGCCTGCCCCGATCGACGCCGTCGCCGCCCCCGACGCCGGCCGCCCGTCCCTCCTTGTCGACCCCTACTCCGGACGCGCCCTTCCTCGCCGATCCCCGACGGCGCCGCCGGCCCCCTCGCGCGCGCCCGCTCCTCGTTGCGCCGCCTGCCCCGACCCCGTCGCTGCCCCCGATTCGCCTCGCCTCGCCGTCGCCCCGCTGTGAGCTCAGTTCCTCCCTCGCCCCCTGCCGCCATGGCCGGCCGCCCGTCCCCGAGCCCCCCCCCCCCACACACACATGCATGAACACACACACACACACACACACATTTTCTATTTAGATGTTTTAGTTGTTTTTCACTAGTATATATGTATGTATGAATGCATGTTAGATGGATATAATTAGTGTTTAATTAGTATAGATTTTTTTTATATAATGTTGTTTTTCTGTTTTTTAATGGATGTATAGAAGTATGCTTAATTAGTGTTTCTTTTTCTGTTTTTTATTTTTTTATACTTTTAGTTATAGAAATGTTAGATGAATGTTTTTTAGTTTTTTATACTTTTAGTTATAGCTAGATAAATGTTAGATATAAAAATGTTGAGGAATTTTGACATTTGATCCAATGTATAGCAATTAGTATTTGCAAAAGTTGCATATTTTAATGTTGTATTTGCAATAGATTTTCTTAGTCCTTTAAGGGATTAATTATCAGGAATGCCCCCATTATGGATATGCAGAAGTTGATCCAATTTCTTTCTGATCTCATGCATCTACCTTTCGGATCTCTGAATACTAAATTGTTTTATCTTTCTTCTGGATTAGTTAAATAAAAGCTATGGACAATACCGGCAGAGAAGGAGAAGAGGCTGTGTTCGACATCATACGCTCCACGAGCCCAGATGATCATGATGACGGCTCGCAATATCTGAACCCTTCGGGTGAGGGTATGATGTTTGATGAAGACGAACGAATAGATGAAGGTGACGATAACGATGTTGACGAAGAAAATGTTCTTCAAATAACAATGACCGGCGAGGTATATTTAATATATAAGCCATCCGGTGATCATTACATGTCTTAATTGATTTGTATGTATTAACGAATCGATCTTTCTTCTTTTAGGCCTCCGGATCGAGCAAATCTTGTACAAGCGACAGGGTAGTTCGAGGCCCGGCCAAAAAGTTGGACAAAGGCGTAAAGTTCAACATCGATTCCATCAAAACATCAACTGGCGAACCGCTTGAACCTAAGAAAAATGCGACCACGTTCAAGAATCAATGCGGAGTTATTGTCAGGGACCAAATCCCGATCTCCGTTCAAGAATGGAGAAAGCCAGCAAAGGGAGATCGAGCAGGAGTTACTTTTGTCGACGAAAGAGCAAAAGATGTGCTTTGGACTACGCTCATGGAACATTTCACCCTACCAGATAATTTGACAGATGTAGATCTGAAGAAAGTCAGAAACTATGCTCTTAAAAAGATGGCGATCGCATTCAACACCTTCAAGAAAAATGCATGGGCTAAGTACGTCAAATCAAAAAATAAGACTCCAGAATTCACGGGAGCACTGGTGAAGGAAAAAGATCACTGGGACGCTTTCGTGAAGTTCAAGGAATCGGAAGAAGCTAAGGAACTGTCGAGGAAAAACAAGATTAATGCTGCGAAAAAGAAGTGGCACCATCGTCTGGGGCCAGGTGGCTACCAGGTGGCCCTGCCTAAGTGGCATCAATCTGAGCAAGAGATGATTAGTAAACGGGTCAGTCCAGTTACATTGACATGGCCCCCCAGGTGCATGACATGGTTTTATGCGCATGGGGGGAAGTTGGACCCAGAGACAGGGCTGGTTATGGTGAAGGCAAGTCTTAAAGAAGCGACAGACGAAATACTTATTGCAATAGAAGAAGCTCGATCGGGGGTGTTCACGCCCAACAGAGATAACGACGAGCTTACGCGCGCCCTGAAGAATCCTGAACACCCGGGAAGAACACGAGGCAAAGGCGTTGTTCCGTGGTATGAGGGGTTTGCGGATTGGAACGACGACTATAGAAGTCGTGCGAGAAAGAAGAAGCATGAGGAGCAGAAGAAGAAGGAGGAAGCACTCCGCCTTGAAGGCCTAATATCCTCGCACCTGGAGTTGGAACGATTTGTCAGGCGGCAGCAGGAGCAGATCGACTCACTCAGCCAGGAAAGGGCGTCTCAGCGACAGCATGAGCAGATCGATCCAGCATTGGATAGCACCGTCCCATCTATGCCGAGAAGCAGCGTGGGTTCCGCCCCGGCCGATATTGATAATGCACTGCTAGCTAGCTACCCTGTGGATGATATCAAAGACAGGACTAACTGTGAGCTACACATGAAAATGAAGAACTTATCCATGGAGGTGGCGGACGGCTATGCTTTAGCAAATCCCCCTGAAGCAACCTTCCATTGCAATCCCATTCCAGCTGGCTATGCTCGTGTCGGGGTTGATGAAGTGATGTCAGGATATCACGATCTACAACTTGACATTCTTGGAGGTGACGAGGAGAGAACACTGGGAGAGGCCATACATCGTATCATTCTATGGAAAAAGGATTGCATCGTCTTTCCAAGGCCACCGACTCCTCCTTCTCCAAGTCCTCCGCCGCTTCAGTCGACTCCTCCTCCTCCAAGTCCGGCACCGCGTCAGCCGACTCCTCCTCCAAGTCCGGCACGGCGTCAGCCAACTCCTCCTCCTCCAAGTCAGCCGACTCAGCGTGCTCCGCCTAAGCAACAGCGGAAGAGAGAGGCCGCAGCTACGACGGCTAGCGGTACAACAGACAAGAAATTCAAACATGGTCCAAGCCTCAAGCCTCTTCCGAAGTTGTCTTACCACCTGACTCAGGAGGAACTCGACGACGCATGTGATGCCCAATTGAAGGCCCATTTTGCACCGAAACCGCCCGCGCCGCCAAAGGAGAAAGTACCTGAGCATGTATCACAACACTTTATTGATATGGCTCGACCGGCTGACAATCAGAAGGACTCCGACTAAGTGCGGTCTATCAAGAAGTCATATTCTGCAGGGCAAAAGGAGTCGAGCTCGAGCTCGAGCCAAGCAGTTGGCAAAAAAGCGGGAAAACTGTTCCCCAGTTGGGAGAACAAGCAGTGCAATCGATCCCCCCGCTCATTGTACAAACACATGTGAGTACCGCCGATCGGCCGGCAATAACCGACGATCTTAGAAGGCAGGCTAAAGAGGCCGGTGTCACTGTTGAACAACTCCTAGGCCTTGAGGAAATCCCCGGAATTACAGAGGAGGAAGTAAAATACCAATATGTCCGTGGCAAACCTCTGGTCAAGCCTGACGATGTCAAGCTTCTACCAACGAGAATGTACAATTTGCATACGTGGTACATGCAAAAAACAGCAAATACCAATGAAGAGTCCCTCATGGTGAAAGTCAAGCCAGAGCATTACTTCCATGGAAAAGATGTGTGGATTGATTTTTCAGAGTTGTTTCAGTTATTCCAACAAGACGCACTAGACAAATCTATCGTCAGTTGCTATTGTCTGTAAGTGATTTCTTTCTGTAATTTAAGTCTCTAGCTAGCTAGCTAGATGTGCTCTCGTTCATTAACTGTAATTATCCTCACTATATTCTTTTCTGTGGTATTATGCAGAATGAAGATGTATGAAATGAAAAAAACTAGACGCTATGGAGTTGGGTTCATTGACCCAAATACGATTAATCAGGCGATATGGGAAGATCAATATTCGAGAGAAGACACAGAGAGATTCCTGCTAGAGTTTTTGAAGCAACTAAACACCCAACCAAAAATACTACTTCCTTACAACTTCGGGTGAGTGTTACTATATCTTGTACTACAAATTCTATTTTTTGCTTACTAGATGTTAATAAGTGTAGTTGATGAGTTATGCACATGCCCGCTTATTTATAAAAAACGCGTGCGCATGCAGTTTCCACTAGATCTTGTTAATCATTGAAGTTGACAAGGGAAAAGTTGAAGTACTGGACTCACTATATAAGGATCCATCCGAATACGCAACCGTGAAGGGGATGTTCGACAGGTAATTTCAATCATTATCGCACTATATCTGCCTCTTTACTTTATTTCCTGATATCAACTAGTTAATAACTCCTTTATTCATTTTCTTTGCCGGCGGGCAGGGCTTGGAAAAAGTTCATCGAAGAGGTCCCCGGCCAATGGAAACAACAGCTGAAATGGGTGCGACCCAAGGTAATTAAGTAGTACTAGCTAGCTACGTCCGTGTATCTCTTTAATTCTAGTTTCAATACCATTATCATGCTTGATTAATTATTACCTGATTGAATTTTATTCTCGTAAAGTGCATGAGGCAGGAGAAGGGGAATAGTTTATGCGCATACTACGTTTGCGAGAATATTCGCATGATCACGTCTGAAAGGAGCATAGATGAAAAAACTCTTTGGGTACGTTTGCCAGAACACTATCCATAATTTTTTTATCATGATCTAGCTAATATATATACACACAACTAATATATTCATCTTGATCTCCTGATTATAGATGATAGAGATGCGGGGCCAGCTCCTACCAACGGCTCGCGTACGAGCAATTCAAGAGGAAATAGCTGGATTTCTGGTCGACCAGGTCATAGATCCCAAAGGAGAATACCATTACAAGATCAAGCAGTAATGCCCTGCATATGTAATGATCCGCAAATTGTAGGAGAAATTGTATATACCAAATTGTATATATATATGTATGTGAATGGTCGTCGTACGAGAAATTCGATTTATATATATATGCACAACGTGTACAGTATGTAGTAGCGTAATATATGTTTGAAATGAAAAATAATTAAATGGAAAACACAAAATTAAAAGGAAAAATAAACCAAAATTAAAAGAATTAAATACTTTTAGTCCACCTTTAGTCCCGGTTGGTAACACCAACCGGGACTAAAGGTCCCCCAGCGCACGGCCCCGGCAGGCGCCACGTGGTGGGCCTTTAGTGCCGGGCCGTGACGAACCGGGACTAAAGGGGGGGGCCCTTTAGTCCCCCCCTTTAGTGCCGGTTGTAGAACCGGCACTAAAGGGCCTTACAAACCGGGATTAAAGGCCCGTTTTCTACTAGTGGTACCAGCCCCCGAGAAAGAAATATCCAGCTAGATTTTGTTTCATAATTACATGTATAATCCACTAGTACAAACTTTGTACATGCAGATATTTTTGCGAAGAAAAAATAATACTAAAGTAAGAGCATTTACAGCCGGACCCCTCATACGCTCCTCAAACGCCCGGTCACTGACCGGTCACGAAAAAACGATCCAGACGGACCTTTCATATCCATTTCAAACGTCCGGACTGACCGGCACCCCTCATATCCATCTCAAATATGAGGACGATATGAGGGGTCGCGGACGTGCCCGGGCGCGCCCGGTCAGTCCGCCATGTAGGACGTGACCCCACCCCGGACCACCTTTTCTCTTTCTTTAATCATTCTTTTCTTTCTCTCTCTTCTTCTCCACCAATCACGTGCAAGTGACCGGACATATGAGGAAAAATATGAGAGATGTGGCTACACGGATGAAAAAGTAGGGATTCAAAACGGACACGCCCGGTCACTGACCGGACGTGTCCGCGGGCGTTTGAGGGACGGGATTTGCAAGTTAAGATGCTCTAAGTATGTAGTACGCCTGTGATCTGGTAGTAGAGATATTTTTTTGCTTTTGAAGAGAGGTGGATGGATGAAGAGAAAGGGAAAAACTGGGGGCCGGTGCAGGCTGCAACAGCAATGGCAGGGCAGGGCGGCCATTGGTGGCTGCAGAGAGCAGACTGAGCTGTTTGTTCGGTGGCACTGTACTGCTTGCTGCCATGGCCACCATGCACGGTCCCCCGACACCGACCCCGACCCCGGCCCCGGAAGAACATGCATGCCTAGCCCTCCTTCTCTTCTCACCACACACAGCCACACCCTAATCCCCCATCCATCACCATGGATCTGCCCTGAAACAACACTAGCTACCCCACCACTGTTAATCATTGCCCCTCTGAATCACCACAAACTTAATCTGTTGCCTTTCTCCCCCTTTTCTCCCCCACTGCTAGAGGGGCCCTAGCCTCCACTCTTGTTACAAGTTATGTTGGTAGGGTATACTCCCTCCATTTTATATAAGATAAAATTACCTAAGGTACATTTTTTCTAATTTCTCGTAATCCCTTTGTTAGCACTTCAAAAAAAAAGAAACTTTCTCTCAACCGATTGTCGGTATCTCCTCATCAAGATTTTTTTTTTATCTCTCTCCAGATTGCATGTATCTCTTTCTTTTCTAGTCTAATTGATTTACTTGCCGCTAACCAACGAAATAGTCTAGGGTTATTTTATCCTAAATTCTTTATAATTTGATGCCTTGGTCACTGTGCTCCAAAACACACCTTACATATAGGAACGGAGGGAGTATAACACAACCATGCCGTGGTACACATTCGGTGTGCTGTGGTTCCATCTGGCGTAGAGGCGTGGGTACTTCGTGGCTAAGGCATGGATGTATAGTTTCACAAACGCCGTCATGGTGAAGTAACATGGAGGGGTTTTACAAATGAGAAATTTATATTAGCCGTGTCCGATGTTGGTTGCGGAGTTATGGCGCTACGTCCAAACATACATATAGTAAACGCGATACCAGATTTTCTCTGTAACCGATCGGTATATTAATTTTCTTTTTCACAAATTAAAGTATTCTCTTTCGTTCACTTGTTAGTGAGTCGCGATTGGAGCTCGAATCTCGAAGTACATGGCACAGCTGGCCTTCACATTATGGGGTGGTGGTTAATTAGTAAACTAAACAGGATGCTTAGAGCTAATTAAAGCCATGCATGCGTGGCTGTGTGTTGGGCACGCCAGCCGTGGATCATGCCGACATCTTCACACTCCTTAAGTCAACTTATCTTGTTACCACTAGTATATGTCAGTACAACTTGCCTCAGCCGTCAGGTCATAAAAGCATTGAGTCATAATTTGTTTACAGAGACAACCTCTGCTACCAATATAAGTATATACTTCCCCCACACCATGTTCAGAACCCCCACCATTTTTGTGGATTTATAATTTCGTCGTAGGAGTACTAGAAATTGAAAAAACTGTGCTTATGACGCGATTGGCATTTTTGCGAGGGTTTAATTGATTGTTGTTGCATTGTGAGCAAATGATGATCATTTCACTGCAAGCAGGATACTTAGGCCTAATTTAATGTATCAAATGATGACCATCTTTTTAAATAAAACAAACAGATGGTCGCACGATCAATTAAGGTCAGCTAAACACAATGTGGGTGCTGTTACTTGATTTTGTCCAGTGAATTCCATTGGATGATTTGGCAGATAAGAGCGCACACATGGATGACATCAAAAGTTGATGCTCTCGGTGACACAACATTAGACGCTAAAGCTAGATTATGCAAAGGGATGTACGGATCCGAATAAGATTTTGATTTGTTGCAGGGATCGATCATGAGCAGACTGATTACTTTATGGTTCACGCCTACGACGAAATTATAAATCCAGCATCTGGTCTGCCTCCTTTCCCCAAAGATTCCTAGACTGGCTTCATCTCAGGTAGGTACGCACTGGTTTGTAATTAAGGGAATTAACTATTCAGGAGATGCTTAACATATATAGCCAATAATTAATGGATGCCACAGATAATATATGGTTGATGGTAAGTTGAAAGAGGCCTAGAAGCATTGCACTGCAAAATAAAGACATGTTTGTTTCACCCTGAAAAAGGGAGGGATAAAATGAAATTAAGGGGGGTTCAATTTAGACTTCGCTAGATGTGTGGTCAAGTAAGATACAAGTTTATAGGATTTAGGGTGATAACTTTTCACCCTAAAAGTGAATAATCATGTGGGGTAATGAAAAAACTTCTTTATTTTTGGAAGATGACGCATGTTGTGTTTAATTGTTTTTTTGCGGATAGTGTTGTTGTGTTTAATTAGCTAGGATGACTCAGCCCTAATTAATTTGGGAGTGTTTGTATCGATCTACTAGATATCTAGCTGTTGCATGTGCTTTACTATATACAGTGTACCTTTTATTATGTTGGATCAGTGCCCTTCGCGCTATTGAAAGGTTAAATCCAGCTTCGCGCAATTTAAACTGTTAGTATTTTGCTATCTGATGTACTTATGATTGTTGTAAGGCTATGCATGATATTATATCTTGGATTATTGTAAGAAATTGGTTTCCTGGTTATGATCAATGTTCCATGGTTCTTTTGGCCTTGTCTGTGAAGTGGTTTATTTTTTTATAGAATTGCAAGAGTCAAATTTTTTATCCGTTTGGAAATCATGTGTACAGTCTGAACTTGTCCTGCATTTTGTGCCATTAATTTTGAAATAAGGGAAGCTGATTCATTACATTGCATTGTAGCTACACATGTGTCCTTTTCGAAATAAATACACTTGCAGGTGTACTAGCTAGTAACTTCAGGCTGGTTGTAATGGGAGTATCATAGCTAGTATCATGCATGCCAACTAGGCAATTTTGATGAGGTGGTATAGAATTAAATAAAGAAAGAGGAGGTTGAGTATCATATCATGATACCGTATCATAATAAATGCTATGCTACTATGTGTCATGCATGGCAATAAATAAAGTACTACATAATACTAACATATGATACTATGCATTAGGAAGGTAGTATCATACACTAGTATCATATGCATGATACTAGTATATGATACTCCCCATTACGACCAGCCTCATGTATTCAGCCTAGCTAGCAACATTAGACATACTTTATCGTAAAATTATGTTATCCTTCTCAAAGGGTAGGGTGAGTTCCACCTGAAAGGTAACCTGCTTGCTTGTTGTATTCTAAAATGTATTGTTTTTTTCTCCACACGTAGTCAAATGGCTGGGCACATCACATGGACAAGGAATAAGTTAGCTAGGACTTTAGTTAGTTGGCGAAATAAGAAAAAGAAAGAAGAAAGCAGGTTCCTAGTAAAAAAAAAAAACAAGTTGTTCTTCCTAAATATGAGGTGCAAAAGTTAAGGCAGAGTGCAAGGAGCCAAAGATAAGACCTATGTTTAGTTGTACCAACCGCAACATTTTTCTAAATCAAAAGTAACTTTTAACATCTTTATTAGTCATTTGCTATTGGTCTAGGACAGATAAGAGTGGGGAAAAACCTTAAAAGTTGCAGAGGTTTAAGGTCCCCTGGATTCTATGGAGTTGAGCCCTAAAGATAAACAAGAAGTAGCTATAGCTAATCCGTTGGTTGCAACACCCACCGGACGCACCACTAGTCTTAATGAATTGTTTAGAGCAATGAAACAAAGGACAGTACGAGGAGAAAGGGCACACATGATTGCACTGCACGTTTGCTTGTGTAGCTACCTCACCAAAAGGGTAAAAACTAGGAAGGTTGCTCCACCAAAGGACGAGCTCCTCAGGTGGCTGATTAACAGGAACTGTTTGACACTATTTGTGTTGAACATGAACTCCTGTATGTGAAATTTGAAAAGAAAATGCTAAAGTCGTTTCTAGATCTAGTCGTACAAAAAATCAGTGGACAATAACATGTGGACTCGCGTGTTGCCACATAGTGAATTCTAGATCCAACGAGCCGTTCAAGATAACAAAGGACAATAACCCATGCATAGGACGACCGACACACAACCATATAGACTGACACGAGATGTGAAGTAAAATCACGTACAATCAACATCGTAACTTGTGGGATCCTTGCCAGCTGGGAATCTAAACCTAGCGAAGATTTTCGCCAATAGCCACAACCGGCTTTGTTGTTTACTCTGCATTCACGTGTTGTACGATGTAGTCAACATCCCGCCAAAAACAAAATACCAATGTAGTCAATACCTTTGGCGGATTTTAGTGGCAAGTGGTTTTCTCAGCACAAGTGCGGTCCTTTGTTTTGGTAAACAAGTGTGGGCTATTTTATTCTAGCCGCCAACCCATCAAACAAATTCAGTCGCAAAGAGAAAAGACATTTATATTATTTCTTGTTTAGTACCATGCTTGGACCAAACATGGAGATGGTCCGCACAAAGCCGTAGGTTGCGATCCATCATATATCAATGAATCTAGAATGTCTAATTTCTACCAAGAAAAAGATCCTTGCCTCGCAAACTATGATTTTCTCCCTCAGAAAAACATAGAAATCATTGTTTTCCCATTGAATTGGAGTGAAAGAGTTGAAACTTGAAAAGGGTGGAAGAAAAAGAGGGGAAGCTTTCCACAGGAAGTTACAGTTTGCCTTATCGTTTTCTTCGCATTCACCTATCCAACGATGTAGTCAATACCTGGGTCGGACGTGGAAGAAAGTGGTTTATCCTTGCACACCACATATGTGTGCGCCCCTGATTTTCTTAAAGTGTGGTTTATCTTCGCGCATCACGTATGTGTGTGCCTTCATATGTGAGAGAAAAGTGGTTTATTCTCGCGCATCACGCTAGTCTAGTCACTGCCGCGTCATCATATTTAGTCATCAAGTAAAAAATCGACACGCGTCTATTTCATTTTTCATGTAGCAACAATGCTCATATAAAAATAGAATATCTAAACAGAGATCTGTGACGAACTGAGCATATCTCAGATGGTTAGATTTCTTATGATGAAACCAAACCATCAGTGTTCAAGTCCTAGACTTAGCACCGGTGTTCGTATTTTTCTATATTTATTTTAGACTTCCCGAGATGTTCGTTCAGTGGGAGGAGACGATTTCGTCGACTACGAGGCGCCTGTGGTGAGCAATCTCAAGATGTGACGCCGGCTCAATATGTTGGAGGTGCTCGTATGGATAGGATGTGCGTGCGTGCACTCGTAGAGGTGAGTGTATGTGTAGACTTCTACGCTTGTACTGTGTTTGAAAAAAAAAATCAGAGATGGGTGTACTCCAGTGTGAAAATGCAACCGTAAACTACATGCTCTTTAAGCACGGAATTCCTTTTCTTGGGAAACTACGGAATCATCATTTTAGTCCTTGAAATCGGAGCGGAAGGGTTGAAACTTGAACTGAGGTGAAGGAAAAAACCATGGGGGAGGGAGGAAGAAAAGCCGTGGGGGAGTGGCGTGAATGTGACGGATGATGATGATGATGGGTGCGGGTGTTGAGCGTGGTGGTGGGCCCGGGTGCCCGCGATGTGGGCAACAACCTAGTACCGATCCCATTGAGCCCAATGCAGATGGGCCCCCACCGCACCGCACCACCCCACACCACCACCCGCTGCCTGCCCAGACTCTCACGAGCCGGCGTACTATTCAACGCTGGCCCCGGCCCCACGTCCCAGTCAGCACTGCTGCTACCTTTTTTTTTTTTTTTTTTTTTGCGAATGAGTACTGCTGCTACTTGGCAGCTGATCGATCCTACTGTCAGCTCCACAGTGTGTGTGTTCGTGACTCTCCTCCTTAACACGCGCAGACAGACGGGGGTCGTCATGTGTCACCTCTCCATCAGTGATCGACAGCAACGGCGAGACAGGGCAGCAATGGCACGCACGGTACGTGCTGCGTGGTACGTACTAGGTAGGTACTACCATGCTGCATGGACGGCTGCATTATTTGAAATGTGGATGGATCTGGTGCTGGGTTTTCATTTTGATTTGAGGAGGGTGTGTGCGTGTGTGTACTCGATTTGGTGCACTCCGTGGAAACCCACTGTTCATCATGTCCTCGATCTGGATGCTCACTCGCCACACGTTTTTGTTGCGCCCGCGTAAATTTAGTTCTTCGTGATGCTTTTGTGCTGTAAACTGATGTATCCAGTGGTGTTGCCCGTGCCTCGTTTAAAAACATGAACACCATAGTCCTAAAAAACACCTCTTAAAATAGGCTTTCGTCCCGCTTTATAGATAAAAAACGGTCCATACAACCCACAAACAAGTTCAACCACAGATAGCAGCCAGGGCAGCGGCACACTCTAGTCCAAAGAAAATAAGAAAAAATAAGAAAAAAAGCCACCAAGTGGCGGGAGATCACCGTCCCAACGGGGGAGGTAAGACGTCGCGCCATAGCCTGAAGCGCATACAGCATGCCATCAAGATGATCCCGGTCTCGCTGACTAGAGAGTGGGTGCCAATGTTGCATAAACGCAAGGAATTTGAAGAAGGAGTCAGACGCCTGCCTCGAGAAGATTCGTTCGATCACCATCTTATTGCGTGCCATCCAGAGGGTCCATGCCATAGCGGCAAAGACCAGCCGGAATAAGTGGCGGTGTTGCCCAGGATGGTTGGCCCTGATTTGGAGAACTCCGCGAGGTCCTGGGCCTCCCAGTTGGGTCCAAGAGCCTCTCGTATGAATTCCCACATGGCCCTCGCCGCGGTGCATGTAAAAATTATGTGTGTCGCTGTCTCCATGACCGCGCATAAGGCGCAAATGCCGTCACCAGGGCCGTACCGCTTAAGCACCTCCGTCCCCGAGGGGATGCGGTCACGGAGCAACTGCCACACAATTTTTTTGATCTTTAGGGGTAGGGGAGCCTTCCATAAAGGCGAGAGCCATGGTATGATGGGGGAACTGCAGAGGGCTTGATATGCCGAACTAACCGAAAATTCCCTAGATAGGGATAGACGCCAAGCCATTGTGTTCGGATAATCCGGGAGCACCTGTGGCAAGGCGTCTAGCATGCGGTTCCACTCGACTGTTTCTATCTGGCCGAATGAGCGCCTGGACGTAATATCCCATTGCCCATGACGGAAGACGTTAGAAACAAGAAGGGATGGGTCAACACAAATGGAGAACAGGACAGGGAATCCCACCCTGAGTGGCTCACCCCTAACCCATGGGTCCAGCCAGAACTGGGTCCCAGCCCCATTACCTATATTAAAGGAGATTCCTAGCCGAATTTCCTCCTTTATCTTTTGGATAGCGCGCCAAAATTGGGATCCGCCCGTGCGGGAACAAGCGAGGAGTGGCTCACCCCTTAGATACTTTGACTGAAGGAGTTGTAACCACAATCCACCGTCGTTCCGGAGGATCCACCATACCCACTGTAGCATGAGGGCGGTATTCATAGAACGGGAGGCCATGATCCCCAACCCGGCATGATCCTTGGGAAGGCAGATATCTGCCCACTTGACCATGTGGTACTTCTGGCGACTGTCAGATGCCTGCCAAAAGAACCTGGCGAGCTCCTTATCGAACAAGTTATGAACGCTCTCCGGCAGGATATAAGTGGGGTTTTAGGTCCTCTTTCAAATGCTCGTGATCTAAAAACATAAAAAAGAAGTAAAATCATAATGTCATGCACGACTTCTTTTTTTTTCATTTTCTTTTTCGGAGGGTCGTGCATGACTTGTTGAGAAGAGGCATTTAGACGCCCTTCATGAAAGAAATGCGTTAATTTCAAGTTTATATGTTACTTTGATTAGAGTGAGAAGAGAGATAAGATGCATCATTTGAAACTTTGCAAACAACATTTTAGATAGAAGAGGTCATGTCAGATTGCCCTGTTGTCATGTTAACAAAAATCCATAAAAAATGTTGATAACATGCTAAAGTATCTCTTAATGAAATTTTACACATATTTAGAACATATACATACATACGTGCGAAATCATTGTTTCTCTTTTACATCACCGTGGATAAAACCATTTATTTTATTTTTATGTGGGAACTTAGTTTCATTTGAAGTTTGGAACTATATTTTTTTCAATAACACACATGAGATCCGCGTGTCTATATATTAAGATAGATAACGGTGGGCACCCCAAGTCGGCAGCCTAGAAAACCTTACATCCGCCCTTGTATAAATAGCTAATTGCCCACTGCCCACCCCGAATTCATTGACTTCAATAGTGATGAGGATGACTTATTAGGTGATGATGGCTTGCTCCTTGATAAAACTAGTAATGTTAGCTCAAATGAACTTGCTAGTAATCATGATAACCAAGTTGAATCGTTTGTTGATGCTAATAAGGAGATTGAGCGCTTAACTAAAGAACTAAACACTCTTAATTTAGCTCATGAATCTACTCAAGAAGATCATAGAGAGCTTCTAAGAACTCACGAGAAGCTACGCTTCGTGAAGCTAAATTTAGAGCAAGAGCATGAGTTTCTTAAAGCTATCAATGACGATCTTCTAAAGAAGAGTTCTACTTACCTTGCCAAACGACCTCTCTTGTCTACTTTTATGCCTCAAGTTAACTCGAAGCAAACTAGTAACAAGAGTAAGAAAGGTTCATCATCTAGCAACAACAACAAAAATGCTAAATCCAATGATGTTGTTCCTAGTACCTCTATTGATCCCACTAATGATTCTCTTTGCCAAATTACACTTGAGCAAGAAAACAATTTAGTGAAAGGAATTATAGAGAAAGGTGTCTACGAAAGTCTTGCCGGGGGTAAGCAATTCGAAGAGATTGTACGCAAGTAAGGATGGCATCGGAAGAATCAAGGTGTTGGTTTTGAACGAAAGTTCAATGCCAATGAAGTTGAATGGGAGGAAGATCAATACCCCAAGACGAAGTTTGTTCCTCAACAAGAGAAGTGTGATCCTACTCTCTTCAAGGGAAAACAAGCTCAAGATGATCTTCCACCACAAGACCACAAGCTAAAGGGCAAGGGCAAGCTTCAAGAGGAGATTGGCTCATTTGAAGAACCACCTCTAGCTATGGTCAAGTGGGCTCCCAAGGCTTCATCAAACTCTACTTCATCAAGTGATACTTCAACTCCAAAGATTCCCATCAAGTTGATGTGGGTCCCAAAGAAGAAGAACTAGAGAGTTCTTGAGGGGTGACTCCGCCAATAAACTTCACTCATATTTATTTCTTGGCAAGAAATTGCAATCAACTCCAACCTTATGCACTAGTTCAAGGAGTCACAAACCCTCTTGTTGGTAAGCAAGGTACATGATATTCAATGCATCAATGAACATCATCACATGAGCATTTCACTCCATGTCCATAGATATCCTTGTTATTGTTCCTTGTATGGGACTAACCCATGTAGGTGTGGAGAGTATCAAAACAACAAGGGTTGCTCCCAACTCAAGATGATCTTCATCAACAATGAGCATCCAATACTACAACATCCACATGAAGTCTTCAACAACAAAACCCAAGGTTAGTTCATCCCTCTTAGGGGGGATATCACATCTAGGGGGGCTTTGCTCTAAGACTTGATCTAAAGCATCTCTAATGGCGTGAACACATTAATGCATTATGTAAAAGTGGTAACCCCACTTGTTCTTAAACGATGAGTATGACCTATGATCAAGTGATCTCACTTGGCTCCTAAGTCAATATACTCATACATAGATGACTTTGTCATTGACAATTGCTTGATAGATACTAGAGTGGTTTGCGTGTTTGACATATTTTCATTTGCCATTTTATTGTGTGAGCATGTTGGTATGCATATTTTTCCTCATTCAAGGACATCCAATTGTAGTCTATTTGGATTTTTATTTTTTTGGCCAATTGGATGTACAAGAATGCCTAAGTACCCCCTCTAGCTATCTATTCTATGTTGTCTCAAATTCTATTCATGCTTCATCACAAAATTTGAACAAACTCATTTTGGACCCTCCGAGTGAGGAGCACTCGGAGCTACCGATTCGACTATGGCCGACTTTCAAAACCTTATAAGTATTTTTCGGTGTGACCAAATCCTGCAAACTAGGTTCCACCGAAGGCACTTAGATTGATCTGATTTTCCTACCTTGATACCACCGATTGGAAATTCTTGGCCTCACCGAGTTCCTCTGCTCTAAGGAATTATGAAGTTCGGTGCCACCGATTCTTTCTTCTCGGTGTCACCGACAACACATGGGTATATATACCGCGCAGGTGGGACTTTGAAATTTCTCAAACCCTCTCCACTCCTGCACCCCTGCTGTCGTCGCCCTAGGTCTTCAGACGTCGCCCTTGTCTCCAGCTGTGACGACCCATTCTCGACCGTACGCTAATCATACACACAATGCGTATGACCAAGATTAGGGACTCACTGATTGATATCACAACACAACAAAAGACACAAATATAAAGTCATACAGCTTCATATTACAAGCCAGGGGCCACGAGGACTCGAATACAAAGCTCGACAAGCACGAGTCAGCGGAAGCAAATATATCTGAGTACAATCATAAGTTAGACAGGTTTTGCCATAAGAAGGCTAGCACAAACATAAGCAGCGGATCGAAAGAGGCGAGGCCTCCTGCCTGGGAACCTCCTAACTACTCCTGAACGTCGGCGTTCTCCACGTAGTAGTAGGCTCCAGCGGTGGTGTAGCAGTCGTCTCCGGCGTACTCCATCTTCTGGGCTCCATCGTCTGAACGCGGCATCGTATCGAGGGGGAAAGAGAATGCAAAGCAGCGGTGAGTACTCATCCAAAGTACTCGCAAGACTGACATCAGAACTATGCTAAGTATGCATCATTATCAAGGGGAGGGGTTATATCTGGACTGACTGCAGAAAGCAAGAATAGGGAGAAGGCCTATTCCTATCGAAGACTAGCATCTTTAGCATCTTGCAGCATTAGAAGAGAGTAGACCTGTAACATCATATATAGGCATATTGTTGTAGCAATTTTATTAAGTAACCATGCCCAGAGATCCTTCCTAGACTCCCCGCGAGGAAGCAATCCCGGAGCCACAATTCATTTCAAATTAAAAGTACAATTATAGTTGTATAAGGTCAAGGTACAACTCCAAGTCGTCCTGTTACCGTGGACACGGCTATTCGAATAGATTAATCATCCCTGCAGGGGTGCACCGCATCTCCAATACGCCTGATCACCTCCGGCCGGACACACTTTCCTGGGTCATGCCCGGCCTCGGGATAGCAGCACGTCGTCGCCCCACCTAGACTCAATGAAGAGGCCAGCCCGCCGGTCTAAATCCTATGCGCGCAGGGGTCATGGGCCCAATCACCCTTTTGCACACCTGCACGATGCGAGGGCGGCCGGAAGCAGACCTAGCACACTCCAGTCCAAGAGCTGTACCGTCCAGTCCAATCCGGCGCGCGCCGCTCCATTGCTGACGTCCGAAGAGCTTCGGCTGATACAACGACGCTGAGTGCCCATAACTTTCCCACGTGATGGTTTGGTGCGCAATAAGGCCAACGACCAACTCGGATCAAATACCCAACCCATTAGCAGTTTATTAATTGCGGGGCAATCGCGGCCCTCAAAGTGCGGTCCCGTCACCCCGACTCGAGGATGTGTGGCAAGGGCCTCTCCTGCCCGTCCACGCCTCATCATAACCCGGATACCTTACCGGCGCATCCCACCACATCTCACACGGGTACCCTTGGGGCCGACCCGTCTCAAGACTGTCGGGAACTCAGGTCCACCTCAACCAGGGTGGTACCGCCTGTCCCTCCAGTCCCGTCTTTCACATGTAACAAATGTCAAGTCAAAGTAACTGTGTGTATAAATCATCAAGGCGGGAACTGAGGAATCACCCTCCATGGTCCCCACTCGATGAAACCGTCAAGGTGGACCTAGAGGAATCACCCTCGAGGGTCCCACACTTGAGGGGTTGCACGACAGAGTCATCGTCGGGAGTGGTGAAAGAGGAATCACCCTCGATATCCACGACCGACTAGCTACACTACAGAACTAGCATCAGGAGTACTTCACGAGGTGTCACCCTCGGTACTCGATAGTAGCGCTGCAGAGTCGTACAACTAAGGGGTGTGCGGTGATGTGAGGGGCCTGGCTTGTCGGTCGGTTGACCGAGTCTTCGAGTCTTCGAGTCTTCGAGTCGTCGATGAAGAAGCAGGGACAACTGGGACTAAGGGGTCACTGGGGGTTCATTGATCCACCTATACTAAGCAGTTGGTATGATTGCGGGTAAAGTAACTGTTTATCAAAAACATGCTATGCATCAGATTAGGAGCTAGCTAATACAGTAGCAAAAATCTAATGCAAGAATAAGAGGGAAAGGAGTGGGCGATATCGGAATGTTCAAGGGGGGGTTGCTTGCCTTGCTGCTCTGCGGCAAAAGGACTGATCGTCAAAGCGTAGTCATACCCGGCAGCAACGTCAACCTCGGGGTCTACCGGTAAGAAGAGGGGGGAAGAAACAATAAATATAAAGCAAACAATGCTACACAAAGTATGACATGGCAATAGGCAGTGCCGGTTGTGTTCTAACGTAGGGTTGCACGTTACCGATGAAGGGGGAACCCATCCGGGAAAGTTTTCCCGGTTCCGGACAAATGTCGGACAGATGACCGGAGGGGGAAATGTTCCAGGTTTGCGGTGTTAGAGGCATGTGACAGCTAGGATGCAGTGCAGGGTTGCCTAAAATCATATCTAAACCATTTTAGCTCTTTTAGGATTAAAGTTGGAACTAATAGTCGGTAGTTATACACTATTCATCTGCCGGAATCAGGCGAAAAGCTGCGGGTTCACCTACGTAGAGGGTCCCGACATGGAAACAGATAGCACGGTTAGATTCGTGGGATTCTTCTGATCAACTTTCATGTATAAAGTTTTTCGATCTGAGCTACGGATTATTTTCTATGATTTTTCAAAGTTTTAAATAATTTCTGGAATTATTTCTATTTATTAAAATCAACATTATCCAGAACAGTGCATGTGACGTCAGCATGACGTAATGATGACATCAGCAGGTCAAACCCAGCTGTCTCAGGTCAAACCTGACAGCTGGGCCCCACCTGTCATAGACAGTGGGCTAACCAGGGTTTTAAATTAAACTAATTAGGCTAATTAACAGGGTGGGGTCCATTGTCAGTGACAGATTAGAGTTAATTTAATTATTTTCATTAATCTAATTTGCTAATTAAGCATCTGACAGGGGTGGCCCATATGTCATAAACACAGGGGCTTGGGGCCCCACCTGTCAGTGACTGGGCCTGCCCAGTCAGCCAGTTGACCGTGGTCAACTGGTCAACAGGGGGCCTGGGGACCCACTGGCAGTGACCCTGGGGGTGACCCCAGGTCGGCCACGTCAGCGGTGGCCGGCGACTGGCCGCCGGTGACCAAAAACGCGGCGGCAACGCGCTGGCCGCGTCGGGATTTGCCCACAGAGGGCCGTTCGGCGCGTGGCTGGGCCCGTTCGAACGGCCACTCGACGCCGCGTCGAGTGGTGGCGGTGGCATGGCCGGACTTGGCCGTAAACGGTGCCAGCGACAAGCGAAGGCGGCGGTGCGTACGGGAGCTTGAGGGGGACGGTGCTACGGCGAGCTAGCGAGCAAACAGAGGGGCTGGGGAGGAGCTACGGGGTGCGGTGAGTGCAACGGGCAGTAGCCCGGGGCCATTTGGTCGCCGGAGCATCGCCGGCAACGAGCTCATGCGGCGTCGCGTTCGGGCACGATGGAGAGAAGGCGCTACGGCGGCGAAAAGGACCGGGGAGGAGGGGGGAAAGACGCGGGGGCTCACCGGGAGCCTGTAGGTGAGCAAAGTGGGCGCGGGGGAGGCTCGAGGTGGCCGGAATCGTCGACGGCGAGCGGCGGCGATCCGAGGAAGGAGGAGCTCCTGGTCGTCGGTGCAGGGGCTCCGGGGCTCGTTCCAGTGGTCGGGGAGGACGGGGTCGTCGTTGCGGAGCCCGTGGGCGTCTTGGCAGGGCGCGGGAGGGCCGGTGGCCGCGGCAACGACGGCGGCGCGGCGGCGGTGGCGCTCGGGTGCGGTTGCGGAAGGAGAGCAGCGGCACGAGGAGAGAGGGAGAGGGAGTTAAATGGGGGGAGGGCGTCCAGGGGAGGTGGACGAGGGCGCCCTTATCCCCTCGCCCACCTGCTCCCGACGGCATGGCGAACGGCGACAGCGACGACGCGGCTCGTCCACGGCGGGGGCGACACGGAGAGGAGAAGGACGATGGGCAGGTGGGAGTGGGCTGAGATGGGCTGGGCCATTGCACTGTTGCTTTGGGCCTAAGTGCACAGTGCTTCTTTCCTTTTTTTCTTTTCTTTTTCCAGTTCTGTTTTTATTTCTTTTCTGTTTGCTATTCCTTGGTTTTCAAAACAATTTTTAAAAATGTGCAGATGGGCTCAAAAATTAGAGTGCAATATATCTCACTGCCACAAAAGTGGGGAGGCAAAAATAAATGCATCTGAATTTTGTTTTGCCTTTTAAAAGAGAAGAACAAGGACTGTTGCTACTGTTTTCATGTTGTTGGAGTCCTTTAAATTATTCAATTAATGTTGACTATATTCTTATAATTGTTTTGGGAATATTTTCAACATAATGAACAATTTAGTTCCTGGATTTGAACAACTTTTAATTTTACTTTAAGTTTGAATTTCCATTTGAAATGGAATTTGAAATGAGTTTTGGTACTGATGATGATTACTCACTGCTGATCATGATCATCACTGTAGTTTAATTACAGGGATCACTGTAGTTTAAACCCAGGGTGTCACAACTCTCCCCTACTAACAAGAATTCTTGTCCCGAGAATTAAGAGGTAGAGTAAGGGAAAAAGTTCTGGTTACGAAATTCTAACGAGTCTTCTAGTTCTTGTTGCTCTCATCGGAGAGGCTGACCCATGGCATTGATGTCTTTAACTCGCTGCATCAGGGCATCATGATGAAGTCGCCACCCTTTCTTCGGGATCTTCATCGTCCTACGAATGCGATAAGAGGGGAAACTCTGGAAGAACGAATCTAAACAAAGCTGGGCATCTGACGGCGAACTCAGGGAGGAACACAAGATTTACTTCTCAAGTTAAGGCTCGAGGAATTACTAAGAGCAAAGTGCGATGGTAAAAAGTTTCAAACGGGTAGGCAATCATTTGATGCCCGAACAGAAGGTGAAAAGGGGGGTTCAGAGCAATGGAAATAATTATTGCGTCTGATAAAAGGATAGATCATCCCTTGGACGGTGGCTCGGGAATTACAAACGAAGCCATGTGCAAAGGATACCTTGGAATCAAAGTGGTACAGAAGAGTCAGGTTTCGATCCTGTGGAACTGAGGGTTATGGGCCGACCATGTGGGTTAAAACATGGAGAGCGGTGACATCTTGCACGGTCATGGTAGCAAGACATGTCGGAGGAAAATCTGTCAAGTATGTCGGCAACAACTTCGGTACCAAGGGCGGGGGACGAAGAGAACCATCTTCCTGCTCGTTGAAACGAGGCGGACCAATAAGCAAAGTTCTCGTCCACCGGCGGTTTCCGGAATGTTAACAACAATAGTAACAGGGTCTTACCGACAGAGTTGTACACCGAGGTGTTTACCTGAGCAGAGAATTATTACTGCTTAGATCATATAATCTCAAAAAAGGTTAAACAGACCAATGGAAAGGAAAATGTGATTATCACATTAAACAGACCAATGGAAAGGAAAATGTGGTTATACTCAAGTTTTTAGGAGTATAACTTTCCCAAGGAAAAACAGAGCATGATATACATGACATGATAGTAAGTAGATCACCAGTTAGGTAAAAGGGGCGAGGAAATCCATGACATGCCCATACAATGGGGTTTGAATAATTGATCAAGAAACATTTTGCATTTATGCTTCCAATGTTCTCGTTGATGAGCAGGGTATCATATTCACGCTTCGAGGTAGCAATGATATGGTGTTTCAAGCAAGGACCGGACTTTAGAAACACAACTGATCCATCAGGAGCAACATGTAAAATAATCCTTACAATTTCCCCTAGAAGAATGACTAACCTTGCAAAAGGAAGAAACTATAATAATAGTTCCTCCAGCCAGGTGTGTTAGGCATGGCATCTCCTTACTGGGTCATCAAAGGACCAATAATATAACTCCTGGAAATGTGTCCCAACCATCATGTCTGACCGAGATTCAGACCTGATGGGTGTTAGGATACCTCAGACTCAGGATGCCCGAGAAGAAAAGGCGCAACTCAAATCGTCGAGGTGACATAGTAAGATTCTCGGAAAATGAACTATGGAAGCGGGTTCCCGAAACAATAGTTCACCATTAAACCAAGGAGAGGATGAGGAGGTGGCTGATGGACTCAGCGACAATTCATCGAGAATTCCAAACGGATGGATTTCCACAATTATGTGAACAAAGAGATGACACTTGTTAGTTAAGATGATATAATGCTGTATGCTCGAGGAAACATACATCATTAATCATTGATTGAAAAGTGCGCCCGAAATATGACCTTAGGCAGCAAGATCAATGTTAGAGTGACGATTCAATAACCAACAGCCTAAGAACGAACTGTCGATTGTTAACTTCAAAGCAATAAGGTTGCTAGAAGTACAGGATTCAAGCAGCATCGCTTGATGGTGAGAAGTATCACTATGCCAAGAATTTTCTAAGAGGTGGAGCAATCCTCACAACATTCTCAACACAAAGACAGTAATACTTCAGGGTAGAACATAACACAAGCTGGATAGCAAGTTGCATCCATAACATGGACAAGTTCGCGATGAAAGGAAGTCAAGGAGGTTGTTGATGATAACAAAAATCATCGAGGGCAAGGAAGGTATTTCTCATCATGAACTCAGTCGACGCCTCAGAAGAAGTCAAATTGTGGACGACGATCACGACACCTTTTGTCGAGAGTTTTCAAGAGAAGGTAACCGAACAGCGGTGGCATCAAGTAGGGGAATGGCAACGTGGATGGTTATAGGAACAACAGATAAGAAGCAAGCTCAATATTGGGGTTGCTTTTCAAGATAAACAACATGATGTTGAAAGCTCGACGTAAGCAATGCTCACACTCTGAAGAACTTGCGCACCAGAGAAAGACGAGGTAGCACAGTCAAAGATAGCAAGACAAGGATGTAGCCGATAGTCTAGGAATCACCAGATTGACTTTGATATTCCCAGTAAAAATTACAAGGGGTATTGAATTGCAGTGTGGAATAAATTTTCCAATCGGTGTTCTCGGTTGACAACAATCCCAGCACCCGTGGAGTGATTAAGACAAGGAAAATTATTACCTCATCAGAGTTAAAAAGATGTAGTGCAAGGGCGTGATATCCTTGAGATACCAGAGGGTAAAACTCGAAGGTAGAACATGATAGAAGTAGAGCTGGGTCATTGACCTGCGACAGCAGATACTTTAACCTTGTCAAAAATTGACGAGGCACCGGAATGAATTACTTTCGGAAGAATTAACAAGGATAGCATGGTCGGAACCATAACTGCAATCGATCAAATTGAGGATACCGAAAGAATCATACGGAGGAATAATTTTTTTGCAAGGAGCTTCCGAGACGGTCTACATCATTTCCATGGGCATGAACACAAGTTCAATGTCGACTCCCACTTCATCAATGTATAACATTTCATTCATTTCTCGCTTTTGATAAAGCTGTAGTATTGAAACTTTATCTGGCAAATCACCAGAAGAGCATGACTCGTGAAAACTTTCGGGTTCACACGGATTAGCGAAGGCATAGGTTCAACCCATCGGGGTATCTTAGAAACATATACTACAAGCTTCAAGAGTAATTAACACAATCTCGAAGGTAGAGCATGGTTGGCAAAACAGAGGATACAACTTACCAAAGGCATTATGTATCAGGGGAAGAACTCACAAGGTGATCAAATATGAACGACACTGTCGGACAATAATCCAACAATGGATCGGGCGATCCACAACGTAGCTGATGTGAGTATCGGTACTCATTCAAAGGAATAAAGAATGCAGAGGCATCGGATTCAAGAAACACCTGAATAGTCTGATGCTTAAATACAAAGGAACTATGATTTCCAAAATGAAGGATCAGAAGCAGACGCTCTGATCAAGGATGGATAAGTTGAAAAGACTTAGTCGGACAATCAATAAAGGTTTGAATTGCCGAGAACCAACTCATGTCCGGAAGGACGTCTGAGCCAGAAAGACAAGTTAAAAGGATCACCTGATGACTGCGTGCATACGCACACATTGAAACAATAGGCTCAAAATGGCAAAGACAAGGGATGTCAACGAAGACGACTAGGCATATGGAATTAATCACAATGCATGCAGGCAAGAATTCCAAGAGCAACAGGCTGCAGAGGGTTTTTGGAAGATCGAAAAGTGTTCCGAAGGATTTTGTGAGACACCTGAACAATCGAGAAGAACGAATCCTCGATAAATGTGAGGAATTATCCGTAAGGGTGTTCATGCGGAAAGGACTGCAAGGCAGAAAACTTAAAGGATTTTCGGAACAACGGAGAGTATTTCAGGGCAACTTGTAATAACTAGAGCAACGAGAAATGATTGTAAGAATGACAAGTGCATGTAGATATCCATAGGGATATATCAGTGGTAGGACTCACAAAGGTGATGAGCACAAAGGTCTCGGGAAAAACACCGAGGGGTATCTTCAGAATCTTCTGATGAAGCAGGTGATCTTCTGGAAGGAGGGCGCTCCGGAAAAAGTAGTTACGAGAACCTAATGTTAGATTTAATTAGCAAAATCTTTAGCCCGAATGAGAAGAGAGATCAGAACCCAGAGTATAGACGAGGAGTAAAAGATCCTAATACCACCCGATTGAGATGTGGGCCCGTAAGCCACACAACTATGTTAGTAAAAGTTTTCCAATGACTAGACTCAACTTCGGCCAAGGAGTTGGAAAGGGGGCTACCTACAGGCAGTCGGCTCTGATACCAACTTGTGACGCCCCCATTCTCGACCGTACGCTAATCATACACACAATGCGTACGACCAAGATTAGGGACTCACTGATTGATATCACAACACAACAAAAGACACAAATATAAAGTCATACAGCTTCATATTACAAGCCAGGGCCACGAGGGCTCGAATACAAAGCTCGACAAGCACAAGTCAGCAGAAGCAAATATATCTGAGTACATACATAAGTTAGACAGGTTTTGCCTTAAGAAGGCTAGCACAAACATAAGCAGCGGATCGAAAGAGGCGAGGCCTCCTGCCTGGGAACCTCCTAACTACTCCTGAACGTCGGCGTTCTCCACGTAGTAGTAGGCTCCAGCGGTGGTGTAGCAGTCGTCTCCGGCGTACTCCATCTCCTGGGCTCCATCGTCTGAACGCGGCATCGTATCGAGGGGGAAAGAGAATGCAAAGCAGCGGTGAGTACTCATCCAAAGTACTCACAAGACTGACATCAGAACTATGCTAAGTATGCATCATTATCAAGGGGAGGGGTTATATCTGGACTGACTGCAGCAAGCAAGAATAGGGAGAAGGCCTATTCCTATCGAAGACTAGCATCTTCAGCATCTTGCAGCATTAGAAGAGAGTAGACCTGTAACATCATATATAGGCATATTGTTGTAGCAATTTTATTAAGTAACCACGCCCAGAGATCCTTCCTCGACTCCCCGCGAGGAAGCAATCCCGGAGCCACAATTCATTTCAACTTAAAAGTACAATTATAGTTGTATAAGGTCAAGGTACAACTCCAAGTCGTCCTGTTACCGTGGACACGGTTATTCGAATAGATTAATCATCCCGGCAGGGGTGCACCGCATCTCCAACATGCCTGATCACCTCCGGCCGGACACACTTTCCTGGGTCATGCCCGGCCTCGGGATAGCAGCACGTCGTCGCCCCACCTAGACTCAACGAAGAGGCCAGCCCGCCGGTCTAAATCCTATGCGCGCAGGGGTCATGGGCCCAATCACCCTTTTGCACACCTGCACGATGCGAGGGCGGCCGGAAGCAGACCTAGCACACTCCAGTCCAAGAGCTATACCGTCCAGTCCAATCCGGCACGCGCCGCTCCATTGCTGACGTCCGAAGAGCTTCGGCTGATACAACGACGCTGAGTGCCCATAACTTTCCCACGTGATGGTTTGGTGCGCAATAAGGCCAACGACAAACTCGGATCAAATACCCAACCCATTAGCAGTTTATTAATTGCGGGGCAATCGCGACCCTCAAATTGCGGTCCCGTCACCCCGACTCGAGGATGTGTGGCAAGGGCCTCTCCTGCCTGTCCACGCCTCATCATAACCCGGATGCCTTACCGGCGCATCCCACCACATCTCACACGGGTACCCTTGGGGCCGACCCATCTCAAGACTGTCGGGAACTCAGGTCCACCTCAACCAGGGTGGTACCGCCTGTCCCTCCAGTCCCGTCTTTCACATGTAACAAATGTCAAGTCAAAGTAACTGTGTGTATAAATCATCAAGGCGGGAACTGAGGAATCACCCTCCATGGTCCCTACTCGATGAAACCGTCAAGGTGGACCTAGAGGAATCACCCTCGAGGGTCCCACACTTGAGGGGTTGCACGACAGAGTCATCGTCGGGAGTGGTGAAAGAGGAATCACCCTCGATATCCACGACCGACTAGCTACACTACAGAACTAGCATCAGGAGTACTTCACGAGGTGTCACCCTCGGTACTCGATAGTAGCGCTGCAGAGTCGTACAACTAAGGGGTGTGCGGTGATGTGAGGGGCCTGGCTTGTCGGTCGGTTGACCGAGTCTTCGAGTCTTCGAGTCTTCGAGTCGTCGATGAAGAAGCAGGGGCAACTGGGACTAAGGGGTCACTGGGGGTTCATTGATCCACCTATACTAAGCAGTTGGTATGATTGCGGGTAAAGTAACTGTTTATCAAAAACATGCTATGCATCAGATTAGGAGCTAGCTAATACAGTAGCAAAAATCTAATGCAAGAATAAGAGGGAAAGGAGTGGGCGATATCGGAATGTTCAAGGGGGGGTTGCTTGCCTTGCTGCTCTGCGGCAAAAGGACTGATCGTCAAAGCGTAGTCGTACCCGGCAGCAGCGGCAGCCTCAGGGTCTACCGGTAAGAAGAGGGGGGAAGAAACAATAAATATAAAGCAAACAATGCTACACAAAGTATGACATGACAATAGGCAGTGCCGGTTGTGTTCTAACGTAGGGTTGCACGTTACCGATGAAGGGGGAACCCATCCGGGAAAGTTTTCCCGGTTCCGGACAAATGTCGGACAGATGACCGGAGGGGGAAATGTTCCAGGTTTGCGGTGTTAGAGGCATGTGACAGCTAGGATGCAGTGCAGGGTTGCCTAAAATCATATCTAAACCATTTTAGCTCTTTTAGGATTAAAGTTGGAATTAATAGTCGGTAGTTATACACTATTCATCTGCCGGAATCAGGCGAAAAGCTGCGGGTTCACCTACGTAGAGGGTCCCGACATGGAAACAGATAGCACGGTTAGATTCGTGGGATTCTTCTGATCAACTTTCATGTATAAAGTTTTTCGATCTGAGCTACGGATTATTTTCTATGATTTTTCAAAGTTTTAAATAATTTTTGGAATTATTTCTATTTATTAAAATCAACATTATCCAGAACAGTGAAGGTGACGTCAGCATGACGTAATGATGACATCAGCAGGTCAAACCCAGCTGTCTCAGGTCAAACCTGAAAGCTGGGCCCCACCTGTCATAGACAGTGGGCTAACTAGGGTTTTAAATTAAACTAATTAGGCTAATTAATAGGGTGGGGTCCATTGTCAGTGAAAGATTAGAGTTAATTTAATTATTTTCATTAATCTAATTTGCTAATTAAGCATCTGACAGGGGTGGCCCATATGTCATAGACACAGGGGTTGGGGCCCCACCTGTCAGTGACTGGGCCTGCCCAGTCAGCCAGTTGACCGTGGTCAACTGGTCAACAGGGGGCCTGGGGACCCACTGGCAGTGATCTTGGGGGTGACCCCAGGTCGGCCACGTCGGCGGTGGCCGGCGACTGGCCGCCGGTGACCAAAAACGCGGCGGCGACGCGCTGGCCGCGTCGGGATTTGCCCACAGAGGGCCGTTCGGCGCGTGGCTGGGCCCGTTCGAACGGCCACTCGACGCCGCGTCGAGTGGTGGCGGTGGCATGGCCGGACTTGGCCGTAAACGGTGCCGGCGACGAGCGAAGGCGGCGACGCGTACGGGAGCTCGAGGGGGACGGTGGTACGGCGAGCTAGCGAGCAAACAGAGGGGCTGGGGAGGAGCTACGGGGTGCGGTGAGTGCAACGGGCAGTAGCCCGGGGCCGTTTGGTCGCCGGAGCATCGCCGGCGACGAGCTCGTGCGGCGTCGCGTTCGGGCACGATGGAGAGAAGGTGCTACGGCGGCGAAAAGGACCGGGGAGGAGGGGGGAAAGACGCGGGGGCTCACCGGGAGCCTGTAGGTGAGCAAAGTGGGTGCGGGGGAGGCTCGAGGTGGCCGGAATCGTCGACGGCGAGCGGCGGCGATCCGAGGAAGGAGGAGCTCCTGGTCGTCGGTGCAGGGGCTCCGGGGCTCGTTCCAGTGGTCGGGGAGGACGGGGTCGTCGTTGCGGAGCCCGTGGGCGTCTTGGCAGGGCGCGGAAGGGCCGGTGGCCGCGGCAACGACGGCGGCGCGGCGGCGGTGGCGCTCGGGTGCGGTTGCGGAAGGAGAGCAGCGGCGCGAGGAGAGAGGGAGAGGGAGCGAATGGGGGGAGGGCATCCAGGGGAGGTGGACGAGGGCGCCCTTATCCCCTCGCCCACCTGCTCCCGACGGCGTGGCGAACGGCGACGGCGACGGCGCGGCTTGGCTCGTCCACGGCGGGGGCGACACGGAGAGGAGAAGGACGATGGGCAGGTGGGAGTGGGCTGAGATGGGCTGGGCCATTGCACTGTTGCTTTGGGCCTAAGTGCATAGTGCTTCTTTCCTTTTTTTCTTTTCTTTTTCCAGTTCTGTTTATATTTCTTTTCTGTTTGCTATTCCTTGGTTTTCAAAACAATTTTGAAAAATGTGCAGATGGGCTAAAAAATTAGAGTGCAATATATCTCACTGCCACAAAAGTGGGGAAGCAAAAATAAATGCATCTGAATTTTGTTTTGCCTTTTAAAAGAGAAGAACAAGGACTGTTGCTACTGTTTTCATGTTGTTGGAGTCCTTTAAATTATTCAATTAATGTTGACTATATTCTTATAATTGTTTTGGGAATATTTTCAACATAATGAACAATTTAGTTCCTGGATTTGAACAACTTTTAATTTTACTTTAAGTTTGAATTTCCATTTGAAATGGAATTTGAAATGAGTTTTGGTACTAATGATGATTACTCACTGCTGATCATGATCATCACTGTTGCTTAATTACAGGGATCACTGTAGTTTAAACCCAGGGTGTCACACCAGCGATCCCTCGCCACTGGATTCTGTCACCGTCAATGACAATCTTCGCCGCCGTTGCTGCCGTAGAGGAGCTCCGCCAAGTTAGGCTAAAGCTCTAATCTCTATTGCATTCCTTTTCTGATTCATACGCATTTTGGACTATCTTACTTCTTGCCACAGTATGCAATTTCCTATCCTCGAGAAAAATCCCTTAGATTGATTTGAACGAAAAAAAAAATTAGGTTTAGGTTTCCGCAGTGAGCAATCTCGGACCCTCCAACATTGAAAACTTTCGGCATCACCGATGTGGTCTCGGCCACAACACAAAGGGCTTCTCGGTGAAACCGAGATGATCCTATCGGTGTCACTGAAACGGGATCTAGGAATAACATGAGCAACTTTATAGAGACTGAAGCATGCCTAGGTGAAACCAAAGTGGCATTAGCAACTCTCTGTTGTTGCCTCGGAGCTTCTGAAATTCTAAACTCAGTGGTTCCGACTTGTACACTGTGAAACCCTAAAACTAAATTTTGAGTTCATTTTTTTGCGAAAACATCTGAATTTTGTGATGCTCATCCATTCCACTCTTCTATATATAATTCACAGGGTCTGTGCTGAAGATTTTGCTTCAGATGATAGCCAGAACAGGTCAAATAACCCCAATAACATGAGAAGTGGTACTAGCCCTGAGGAGAGTTACCATTAGTGTTGGGGATATAACCCCGTGATGAGACCCGCCCAGGTGGGGCCGGGTCATGCGGTTGGCGGCTTAAGACAAGGTTTGGTATGAGCCTACGCAATGGGCCTGGAGGCCCAAGAGCCAGAAGACAAGATGTAACCCGGTGGCGTAAGCCGCCGGTGGCGGCTTGTTAGATAAGGTATGTATAGTTAGAGGTGAGGTCGGTGATCAATTATAACCCGACCCGGACTCTTGTAAGCCCAGGGCCTTGACCTGTGTATATAAAGGCGGGTTACTTGGGTGGCTTAGGCCACGAAACAACTCATCGATAGCTAGGTCAAGCGAACTCGCTCCCTTGTAATCGATACCCAGTCAATACAACACAAAGCAGGACGTAGGCTTTTACCTCTTTCCGAGGGGCCAAACCTGGGTAAACCCTTGTCTCTCGATTCCGATCAACCCCTTTGAGCTCACCGCCTTAGCGATGGCCCCGAACCTAAGTCTTTTCACGGGGACATCTGTCGTGACAAAACCATGACAGTTGGCGCCCACCGTGGGGCCAGCGCTCGGTGGTGTGGAGTTCTCGAAGGGCTCTCTCCTAGGGATCGAGGGATACGCCGTTGGCAGGATGACCAAGAGTCGCCACGGCAAGCTCTACATCGACGACGCTGACTGGGGCCCCGAGGCCGACTCAATCGAGTACGGGCATTGGGTCCCCTTCGGCGGAATTCAAGTCTTCATCGGCAAGATCGGCGGATCTAACCCCGGGTCGGACGTCTGCACCGACCTCGTCGAGCCAGCCCGGCGAGTACAACCCGCCCGAGTTAATCCGGGTCGGAAGCACGTCTTCGTTGGTTTTACCCAAGGCGCAGAGCTTGAAGGTTCCGTGTCACAGGAGGAAACTCTCATTTGTTCAGAGGATGGATCCTCGAGCGGAGAGACGGAATCGATCTACCAGCTTCACAACGGCGGGCTTGGGGGCTACATCGAGGATTACCCTGAGCTGGAGTATCATGAGCCGGAATACTACGAGCCGCCAAGCCGCGCCGCTGTCTTCATGGCGGGGTCGGCACCGGCCCCTAGTAGCACGGCCGCTGGTGCGACTGGGTCCGGGCCAGGAAGGCAGCCGACTCAAGTTTTGCTGGATCTAATGAACCAGCTTACCACTCTCATGGGGACCGAGGTCACGGCCGAAAACCAAGCAGTCCGTAACACGGAGATTGGGAGGTTGAAGGACCAGATGGCCGGAGTCCAAGAGGAGATCAATGCATTGAAGGCTCAGATGGATGCCGAGTCAGAGCGCCTTAGGGCGGATGCTTTTCTTCTTGAATTGGAGCAGCAGACCGCGGCGGCAGTTCACCGGATGAGGCATCAATCTCGTTTGCCGGATCAGTACGAGGCAAGAAATCTTTTCAACACGCCAGGGACAGGACGGAATGCACCTCTGACCGTAACCCAGACGACGGAAGTACCTGGGAGCAGGACGGCGGTTCAGCATCGGCAGCCAGACCCGCCCCGCAGGAACCAGACCCCGCCACAGTCTTTTCCGACACCGCCCGGTCATTATTCTAACCCGGCGGAGAACATGGTGGCGGCAGCAACCAGACTTGGCACGATCCCCATCCCTGAAGGGACGCCTTTCACAGAGGAAGTGCGTAACGCCATTGGATACTTGCAGACAGCGGTTGCGCAGCAGGAGAAATATACTTACAACCGGAGTCGCGTGCATTCAACCCCCATCCCGAGCCATAGCTATAGCCGGCGTTTAGAGTCGCCGGCGGTTTCCAGCAGTGAGTGACGTCGAAACCCGCCGCGAGACAATCAGCCGGCTCTTGATGCTCAGGCGTTGGTGGATCGGGCAAGAGCCCAACGAGAGGCGGCAGCATTGGCAGCTGCGGCGGCTTATCAAGAACCCACAGTAGCACCTTCCGTTTCGGTAGGAGCCGGAGTAACCTCCAGGGCTGTGGGGGTGCCGTGCTTAGTGCTGGCTTTACGAAACGAGCGCCTGCCAAAGGACTTCAAGGGCCCTCACAAGGTGCCCAACTATACTGCTGATCTGCCTCCAGAAGCTTGGATTGAAAGCTATGAATTAGCCATGGAGATGTTAGACGTCAGGGATGCAGTATGTGCTAAGTATTTCATCATGATGCTGGAAGGGCCGGCTCGCACGTGGTTGAAGGGTTTGCCACCCAACACCATTAATTCCTGGGCCGAGTTGAAGGCTAAGTTCATCAAGAATTTCCAAGGGACGTGCAAACAGCCCATGACAATTGTGGATTTGGATCATTGCGTACAGCGTGAGGACGAGTCGGCTCATCATTGGGTCCGGCGGGTCTCAACCATCATCCACTCTTCTGACAACATTACGACGGCTCAAGCGGTCCTTATTCTGGAGAAGAATTGCCACTTTGTGCCCCTAAAGCAGAAGCTTGGCCGGCTCAAACGTACATGCCAGGATATGGGGGAACTCATGGCGGCTCTCACCAAGTACGCGGACTCAGACAACACGAAGGACCCATGTTCCGATGAGGAGAAATCGGCCAAGGGTAAGAAGAGTAACAATGGCAAGAGTCAACCGCAGAACGGGGGAGGAAACAACAATAATGGCAACGGCTGAAAGCGGAAATACCAGGACGGCGGGTCAGATTTAGTGGCCAACGCTAGTACTGGGAATAACCTTGGGAAGGGGAACGGCAAGCCGCCTTTCATTAAGTGCAAGCCTGCTGACATGGAGGCGATATTGAATGCTCCTTGCCCGAAACATAGTCTTCCTGATCAGCCGTCCACTCATGCTTGGAGGGATTGTTGGATCATGCGCGAGTATCGGAATTATAGCGCTAACCAGCATCAAGGCGGTGGAGGACCGTCCGGCGGGTCAGGATCTGGTCCTTCTGGGTCTGGCTTTGGTACAGGCGGCTCAGGCTCTGGCCATCAAGGCCAAGGAAACCATGGAGGTAATAATCAACAGTCTGGCGGTGGAGGTCAGCAACAAAATAACCAGTCCGGGTATCAGAGTAACCTGAAGCAGCTTAATGGAGGCCAGTATCATGTTTTTACGACAAGCCTAGACAAGCGAGATCGGAAGGTGCGCAAGCGGGCGGTTAATGCGGTCATGCCGGCTCTCCCGCAATATTTGAGATGGTCAAAGTATGACATAACTTGGAGCAGGGAGGATCACCCACCGCGTGTGGATAACCCGGGACAGTTGGCCTTGGTGGTGCCCCCCCAAGTCGGAGGCTATGTGTTCACTAAAGTGCTTATGGATGGTGGCAGCAGCATCAACATCTTGTATTATGACACGTTTCGCCGGATGAACTTGCTTGATAAGGATCTTAAGCCGTCTTCAACGGTCTTTCACGGAGTGGTGCCCGGAAAATCGGCTTATCCAGTCGGGAAAATTTCTCTGGAGGTAGCTTTTGGTGATGAGTCTAACTATTTGGTAGAGACCTTATGGTTTGAGGTGGTCAAAATCAAGAGCCCATACCACGCTTTGTTTGGGCGGCCGGCTTACGCCAAGTTCATGGCTAGGCCTTGTTATGTGTACTTGCAGCTCAAGATGCCCAGGTTAAACGGGACGATTACAGTACATGGTGATCGGAAGATTGCTCTTGAGTGTGAGGAAGGCGATGCAGCATATGCAGAGTCCAGTTGTGCGGAGGCAGAGCTCAAGTTTTATAAGGAGAATGTTGACCCGGCAGATATGACCCCGCTGAAGAAGCCTAGCATGGAATCTGAACCGCCCCTCAAGTTTGTGGCAGAAGATACCAAGATGGTGGACTTCACCCCTGGTGACTCATCGCAGCAGTTCACTATTGGGGCTAATATGGATCCCAAATAGGAAAGCACGCTCATCGAATTCATTCGTGAGAATCGGGACATCTTTGCATGGAAGCCTTCAGACATGCCGGGTGTACCGAGTGAATTCGCTGAGCACCACCTTAATGTGGACCCTAAATTTAAGCCGGTCAAACAGTTCCTCCGTCGTTTCAATGAGGAGAGGCATAAGGCCATTGGGGAAGAGGTGGCCCGGCTCTTAGCAGCAGGGTTCATCATCGAAGTTTTTCACCCGGAATGGTTAGCTAACCCGGTGTTGGTACTCAAGAAGAACGGCACGTGGCGCATGTGCGTGGATTACACGGATCTTAATAAGGCATGTCCGATTGACCCATTTGCTCTCCCCCGTATCGAACAGATCATTGATGCAACGGCGGGTTGTGAGAGTTTATGCTGCCTGGATGCTTATTCAGGTTATCATCAGATCAAGATGGCAGTCAAAGACCAAGAGAAGACGTCCTTCATTACGCCTTTTGGAGCTTTCTGCTATGTGTCTATGCCTTTCGGGCTCAAGAGTGCTCAGGCGACTTACCAGCGTTGTGTGCAGAACTGTCTTCATGGTCAAATTGGGCGTAATGTTCATGCTTATGTGGATGATATTGTGGTCAAGTCAAGGAAGAAGGAAACTCTGTTGGCTGATTTGAAGGAAACTTTTGACAATTTGTGGGTTTACAAGATGATGCTTAACCTGGCAAAATGTGTGTTCGGTGTGCCTGCAGGCAAGCTTTTGGGATTTTTGGTCTCTGAGCGTGGCATTGAGGCTAACCCGGACAAGATTAAGGCCATCACTTCTTTATCTAAGCCGGCATGTATTAATGATGTTCAGCACCTGGCGGGTCGAATCGCTGCACTGAGCCGGTTCATAAGCCGCCTGGGTGAGAAAGCTATTCCTCTGTACCAGATGATGAAGAAGACAAACGATTTCGTCTGGAGTGATGCAGCTGATGAAGCGTTTGAGGCGCTTAAAAAGCAATTGGCTGAGCCGCCTATTCTGGCCACTCCTGTGGAGAAAGAGCCTCTGCTTTTATATGTGGCGGCTAACAACAGGGCCGTCAGTGCTGCAATTGTGGTGGAGCGCAAGGAGGCAGGTAAGGAGTACCCCATTCAGTGGCCGGTTTATTATATCAGTGAAGTCTTAACGGAGTCTAAGCAAAGATATCCACATTGGCAAAAGCTGGTGCTTGGGATGTTCATGGCCAATCGCAAGCTGAAGCATTATTTTCTTGGGCACCCGATCACAGTGGTCAGTTCTGCTCCTTTGGGGGATATCATTCAGAACAGAGAAGCCACTGGAAGGATTGCTAAGTGGGCAATTGAGCTTGGACCTCTTAATCTAAAATATGTGCCCCGGACGGCTATCAAATCTCAAGCCCTAGTGGATTTTATCAATGACTGGACAGAATGTCAAATACCTGAGGAGAAGCCGGACAATACCTATTGGACGATTCACTTTGATGGTTCCAGGCAATTGGAAGGCTGGCGGGTTGGAGTTGTCTTAACTTCCCCGCGAGGTGACAAATTCTGTTATGTTTTGAGGCTAATGTTTCCTTGTACTAACAATGCAGCAGAATATGAGGCTTTGCTTCATGGGCTCCGTGTAGCCAAGGAGATGAACTTGAGCCGGGTCAGATGTCTTGGCGACTCAGACCTGGTGGCTCAACAAGTCTCAGGCACATGGGACTCTAAGGACCCTCGTATGGCGGCTTATCGTCAGGCGGTTGATGTGATTGCCGGCCACTTTAAAGGTTATCAGGTGGATCATATTGATCGGCAGAAGAATGAGGCGGCTGACGCGTTATCAAGGCTGGGGTATCAGCGTAAGCCGGTGCCGCCTAATGTGTTCTTGGATGTGTTGCATCATCCGTCGGTCATGTTACCGTCGGAGGAGGATTTGGCTGTACCTGACCCGGAAGGGCAATTGGTGGCGGCTCTTCGCGCGATTCCTGATTGGACATTGCCTTATCTGGCGTACATGACCCGCGGCGAGTTACCTCAAGATGAGACTCAAGCACGGCAGATTATAAGGCGGTCTAAGTCTATGACTATTATCAACGGCGAGTTACATCGGCGTAGTGTGACTGGTGTCTTTCAGCGTTGTGTTTCTCCTGACGAGGGCCATGAGATCTTGCAAGAAATCCATGCTGGCGATTGTGGTCATCACACCGGGTCAAAATCATTGGTGGCCAAGGCCTTTCGACACGGGTTTTACTGGTTAACAGCTCATAAAGATGCAGAGGACTTGGTCACTAAGTGCGGCGGGTGTCAAAAATTTGGGCGACGTGCCCATGTGCTGGCTCAAGAGCTACGGATGATTCCAATCACCTGGCCGTTTGCAGTTCGGGGGCTTGATATGGTAGGACCTTTTAAGAGGTCTAAGGACAAAAAGACCCACCTTTTGGTGGCGGTTGACAAGTTTACTTAGTGGGTTGAAGCCGAGCCAGTCGGCAAGTGTGATGCAGCAACAACAGTCCAGTTCGTCAAAAAGCTGATTTTTCGGTTTGGTTATCCTCATAGTATCATCACTGATAATGGCACTAACCTGTCCAAGGGGGCTATGAAGGAGTTCTGTGATGACGAGCATATCCGTCTTGATGTGTCTTCAGTAGCTCACCCACAATCTAATGGTCAAGCTGAACGTGCTAATCAGGAGATTTTAAGAGGTATAAAACCCCGGCTCATGGTTCCTTTGGAACGCACGCCGGGTTGTTGGGTGGAGGAGTTGCCGTCTGTCCTTTGGAACATAAGAACCACCCCCAACAAGTCTACAGGCTATACGCCTTTCTTCATGGTTTATGGCGCAGAAGCTGTTCTCCCTAGTGATATTCGTCATGACTCGCCCAGAGTGGCGGCTTACGTGGAAATTGATAATGAGGCGGCGCGTCAGGATGCTTTGGATGCCTTGGACGAAGATAGGGATCTTGCAGCAGCTCGGTCGGCGATTTATCAACAAGACCTGCGTCGCTATCATAGCCGTAGGGTCAAGACCCGGACGTTCCAAGAAGGCGACTTAGTACTCCGGTTGATTCAAGACCAGTCAGATATGCATAAGTTGTCACCTCCCTGGGAAGGACCGTTTGTGATCAGCAAAAATCTCAACAATGGTTCATATTATCTCATGGATATACGGGAGAGTGACAAGTCTCGCACTTCTGGTGAAGAGACCAAGAGGCCGTGGAATATTGCTCACCTTCGGCCATACTATACTTAAGCCGCCAGTCCGGCTCTCATCAATGTACATATTCCTGTCATTGTATATACCATCTTTTATGATATAATAAAGTTGGCATCCCCATGATTAGGGGCCTCTGCCGTTTTCTGCACATTGAAAGTGTCATATCAAGGAGTTGATCCTTAACCAGGTCACTTGGGGGCTTCCAACCCTATGGGTTTAGCTTACATACCCTCTTGGCCAGGCTTTACGCCATGTCCAAGTTAAACCTGCCTGTTTGCAACTTGCTACTCCGCCATGTGACCCGCCGAACTCTTGACAGTTATTCTTGATAAGAGACCCTGAACATTTATAAGTTATTCTCGCATGAAGACCCTGAACTTGTCAAGGTTTAAACGGCGGCTTTTGTCACGAGAGAGCCGGCTTACAGTGAGCAAGGATAAACTCGTCTTGTCTACCATAACCCCTCCGCTATGTGGCCCGTTCGTACTTTTAGCAATGTCAATCTTTTAAAGACCCTAAACTTGCTAAAGTTTAAACGACGGATTTATGTCACGTGAGGCCCGGTTTACAAGTTTTTCTTTAGGCTTTCCGCCTAGTTTCTTCGTAAACAACCCATTTTTTTTTACAAAAACAAGAGTTATCTTGTCCTGCCGCGCCTTTAAAGCCGACTCATAGGATGAGACATACAAGTTACTTGTTTCTACAGGTGCTTTCATTCTAAGTCTTGGAAAGTTCCGGCTTGGCATTATGCAGGGAGTGTAACCCGTCCGGCGAGTCAAAGCAGACAAATGATTATATGTCACAAATGATTTTGCTAAAGTCGCCGGCAGGACATTAAAGCGGTGCATCAAAGGCACAAGGAAGTTAAAAAGTTTTTCTACTGCTATTACAAGGCTATTCAAAAGCCCAAAAGTTGCAAACTTCAAGTTTTTCAATAATATCTAACCCGGCGGATCAAACAAGGCCGGATTACCTTCACATGATGTGACCGTTTTTTCTTTAACTCGCCGCCGGGTCATCCTGCGCCGGGTCTTCCTCTTCCCGGATCTGAAGGTTTTCCAAATCCCAGTTGCACTGTGTTAAGGCTTCAAACCGGGCCTCATCTTGCAGGATCGGAGACGGATCAACAGCAAGGGCAAAGAAATGCTTATGGCGTTGCGGAATCCGGCTCTTCACTTCAAAGGTGGGCCCTCGAACACGCTTGTTATCTTTAGTATAAGCCGCCTGATACACCGCTAGGTCAGCTTCTGCGGCCAGCCGACTTGCCAGAACCCGGGACGCCTTATGATAGCGAGAATAATCTTCTTGTGTAAACTCTGAGCCGTCATCCTTCAATTGAGGGAAGCCATCCATCATTTCAGCCGGGTTAAGCTCCGGGGCATAAGCCAGCGACCGGCTCAAAGCGGCTATTGCGCCCTTGCGGGCGGCTGATCTCTTCAGTTCTTCCAGCTGTTGCGGGATGGTTGACATGATTTCAAGCACACCCTTCATAAACTTAGGGACGCCCCTCTCAGTCATGACAGCTTTGATGGTAAATAGAGACCCGGCGTACAGCTGCTCTGTCAAGGAATATAGAGCCTTGAGCTTCAACAGGCTGTTATCTGATAGCTGGCAGCTCCGTTCACCTACAAACATGTCAAAGCTTATGAGTCGCCAGAGCAGATCATTGAAAAGTATTTGTATATAGTTGAAGGTTAAGAATACCTACCAAATACAGCTCCAATCATACGGGATATCTGGCCCTTCAGAGTGTTCAGCTCGTCAGTGACCATTTTGAGCCGGCCCTCTGCGTCTTCAGCGCATTTGGTCAGGGCGGCTTGACTTGACTCAGCAGTCTGCTTGAAAGTTTCGAACTCTGTTTTGATCTTCTCAAGATCTATGGATCAGAGCCACCACTTTTCTTCCGTCTCTGCTCGGGCGTCTTGTTGCAAAGATAAATTTTTCTTCAAGTCCAACAAGTTAGACTCGGCAGCATTTAAAGATTCCTGCGCAGGACAAGTCAGGACAGTGCAAAGTTGTCAGTTTTAAGCCGCCGGTCAGGTTCACACAATTTATGTCAACAGTTTGGTACAATGGTTACAAGTCCCAAGCAGATTGCAAGCAATATACTTGACACTTGGGGGCTAATGTATCCCAGCTTTTTCTTAGAGTCCCGGGTCATTACTTAGGTAATGACCCGGCCCTTGAGGGCTACATTTGGCTCTTAAGCTATGTCTGAGTCCCGGCTCATTACTTAGGTAATGACCCGGCCCTTGAGGGCTACATTTGGCTCTTAAGCTATGTCTGAGTCCCGGCTCATTACTTAGGTAATGACCCGGCCCTTGAGGGCTACATTTGGCTCTTAAGCTATGTCTGAGTCCCGGCTCATTACTTAGGTAATGACCCGGCCCTTGGGGGCTACGTTTGGCTCTTAAGGTATGTCTGAGTGCCGGCTCATTACTTAGGTAATGACCCGGCCCTTGGGGGCTACGTTTGGCTCTTAATTTCTGATTGAGTGCCGGCTCATTACTTAGGTAATGACCTGGCCCTTGGGGGCTACGATCGACTCTTAATTTCTGATTGAGTGCCAGCTCATTACTTAGGTAATGACCCGGCCCTTGGGGGCTACGGCTTGCTCTCACTCCATGTTCATATACTAATGATACTTTCAAAGTTGCCAAATTAATGGAAGACCCGGTTGACCTTCTGAGAGATCAACTGGCTCTTGGGGGCTACATAAGTATATATATGAAGAGGCAAGGGAAGTGAAGTACCTCATATTTGTTCTTCATCTTGGCGACCAGGTTGGCCTCCATGTCTCGGCTGGTAAACAGACGGCTCAGATAGCCGGCATGCAGTTCATCAGCAGTAAGTTTCTCCAAATTGGAAAGATCAGCTGGAGTCTTTTCTTCTTTAGAGGGAGCCGCCTCGTCTTCCTTGATATGCTTTGATAGCAATCGTGAAGGAGTCGGAGGTTTGTAAGCCGCCCCGGTGACAGTGACTTCTTCATGGGAAGCCATGTCTTCAGTTGATGGCTAGGGGCTGGGCGGCTTAGGAGTAGAATCTGGATGGGCTTCACGAGCCTGAACATCCATATCCGCCGGCTCATTATGCTAAGGGGCTTCCTCATGAGTGTCTTTGGCAGTTTCAGAAGCCTCAGCATGGGCTTCCGGGGCGCTTGGCTTTGGAATTGCCTGCTCTGGAACATTAGGAGTGGCGGATGACCCGGCCACTTTCCTTCGTTTCGCCTGAGCCCTGTGAGGCAAAGTTAAAAGGTTTGCACATCAATGAGCAAGGGAGGACTATAAATAAAAGAGTGGGATAGAAAAATACTTACCCCTGATTGATGATTAGGGGAGGCAGCTTCGAAGTAGTTAAGTCGCCGGAAGAAGGAGGTGAGTCCTGAAAAAGTTAGCATTATTAAACACTGATAAGTCGCAAGGATAGCTTACAGAGAAAATAAAGTTCAAGACAAGAAAGTATTCCGGTGCGCTGTTTCCGAGGGGCCGGCTCATTCGGTAAGCCGGTTAAAAGGTCTCCAGAGCCAGCGCTCCGGGTCTAACGTCTGCTATCGTCTTGTTGTTTCTTCAAGAGAAATTTACGATTCAAGTGAGCAAAAGAACGTGAACTCTTTACCTTCCGTACAGCTCGCCGTATTTTCTTTACTGGTGAAAGATCCGAGTCAGAGGAGACAATGGTTACCTCGGCAACGTCGGCATGACTTGTTTCAGCTTCCTCCTGTCAGTAATCACTGTCAATGAGTTGCATAAAGAGAAGGCCAAGGGGGTCAAGTTCTACCTCTTAGTCGTTAAACTCGAATAAATCTTCGGATGACTGCCTCTTCCTGCGAGTGGGCGCCTTAGGTTTGGTCGCCTTGGGAACCTTGCTCTTCTTCTTGAGAGTAGGGGGCAGCAATTTCTTCCAGAATGAAGACCCGGCCTAAACGAGACAAAGCATATTGACAGAAAAGGTTTAATAAAGTATGGAGTTCAAGAAATGGATGAGAGTTAGGATGAAAAGACTTACATTCGGAGCCGGGTTAAGTGCAGAGAAGGGGTTTAAGTTAGTCTTGCTGCAGGCGGCCAGTGGTTCCCCCAGCAAGGACTTGACGATAGTATTGAGATCCTGATCTTTCAAAGGGGTCTGGTTGAAGCCTTGAGGATCATCTACTTTACCCGTATACTGGCACATTAAGGCGCCTCGGCGGCTCAATGGCAGAATCCTCCAGGAGACCCAGCAGCGGGTCAGATCAACACCCGTCAACCCGTTGGCCAACAGGGCCCTGACTTTGGAGAACGTGGAGGCATATTGAGCACGCCCGGCGGCTGACATCCTGTCTGGAAGCTCCGTATCTGTGCTGAGCCGGTAGGGACGGTAACCCGACAGTGGATTCTCCCCCTATGGTGAAGTGTCTTGACAGTAGAACCACGTCTTGTTCCACTCTTTGGGGTGACTCGGCAGGGTTGCTGCTGGGAAGAGTACATCCCTCCGCCTCTGAAGAGTAACGCCCCCGAGCTCGAGACTTAACCCGTCAGCCATTTCTGTTTGGCGGTTGATGTAAAAGTACTCCTTGAAGAGGTCGACAGACGGCTCCTCCTGAAGATAGGCTTCACAGAAGGTTTGAAACTGGCACATGTTGGTGACAGAGTTCGGGCCGATGTCTTGGGGGTGCAGATTGAACGCGTGTAAGACGTCCAGGAAGAACTTTGACCCGGGCGGGGAAAAGCCTCGAAGAAGATGGTCTGTGAAGATAATGACCTCCCCATCTTTGGGTTTATGGGTAGTCTCATTGCCTGGAACCCGCCAGCGGATAATATCCTGAGCCGGCAGAACCCTCATGGTGACAAATTCTTTGAGTGACTCTTCGGTCACTCCGGACTTTACCCAGTTGCAGGTGGATGGAGTTTTTGACATGGTGGCGGCTTAGGAAACTGCGGGAAGACATGCATATTCGGCGGATTAAAAATACATTTTGACTAAGGTCATTACGACTGGAAATGATGACAGCGTTTTGGCGGGTCAACATAAAATTATGAGCTGCCGAAGCTACTTGCGGTAAAACAGAGTAAGCCGACAATTGTTACGGCGGGTCAAGCTTATCAACACAGATTGAAAAATTGCTAAGTGTTGAGAAACCGATTCCGCAACTACGGCTATGAGTTCAAGATCTACGTGCGAGGGAAAAAGAAAATATTCTAGCCCTAAAAAGACCAGTGGAAGAACAGGTGGCCTTTGCGCAGATTAAAACGAGCTAAAGATCTACAATGAATGCGGCGGGACTATGGAGCGGGCGGCCGCGTGATTTGGGCAGTATTATGAGGCCCAAAGAGGTGTTTTTTCTTTATCCAAATCTATGAAGAACGTTCCGATGAACGGAGACGAACGCTGACGAAGACCGACAAACTCGGGGAAGATCTAAAAGGTTAAATGCAGATCTAACTAAGGGCGGCAACGAAACCTGGAGGGTGCAGATGAACGCGCGAAGGCTCTGGTCAGTCTCAGGTTGATGCAGCGGCCGGTGTCGATGAAGATGATGAGCTCCGGACGACGTAGTTAGCTTCGGCGGCGCGGGCGTCTGGAGGAGGAAGAAGAAGGAAGTGGCAGCGGGGGAAAATGAAAATGATAACCCCCGGTGCTTATTTATAAAGCTATAATGGTCCCACAACGGTCCGGTGCGGGAATCGAGGGAGCACGATGATAATTAAACTAAGAAGACGCCTCAATTTTCGGGCTCGTCGTATTAATGAAAAAAGATCCGCTCTGACGTCAGAGGAATCTTTTTTGATTTTACTGATGACGTCACGGCGGGTCATGAAAGTTTGTCAGAAGCAACGACCGTTCATTTTTGGCGGGTCATGAAGATTATCAGAGAAGGCAAGGCTCGCCAACCAGAAGACTTGGAGATTGACATGAACCGGTTCAAATCAATCTGGGGCCTAATGTTGGGGATATAACCCCGTGGTGAGACCCGCCCAGGTGGGGCCGGGTCATGCGGTTGGCGGCTTAAGACAAGGTTTGGTATGAGCCTACGCAATGGGCCTGGAGGCCCAAGAGCCAGAAGACAAGATGTAACCCGGTGGCGTAAGCCGCCGGTGGCGGCTTGTTAGATAAGGTATGTATAGTTAGAGGTGAGGTCGGTGATCAATTATAACCCGACCCGGACTCTTGTAAGCCCAGGGCCTTGACTTGTGTATATAAAGGCGGGTTACTTGGGCGGCTTAGGCCACGAAACAACTCATCGATAGCTAGGTCAAGCGAACTCGCTCCCTTGTAATCGATACCCAGTCAATACAACACAAAGGAGGACGTAGGCTTTTACCTCTTTCCGAGGGGCCAAACCTGGGTAAACCCTTGTCTCTCGATTCCGATCAACCCCTTTGAGCTCACCGCCTTAGCGATGGCCCCGAACCTAAGTCCTTTCACGGGGACATCTGCCGTGACAAAACCACGACAATTAGGGAGAAAGGAGTTCTCCTAGCCTTCCTTAGGCTGCCACAAGGACTAAGAAGAGGAGGAACTCTGATGATGATGATGAGGAGGATTTTGAGATGGAAGAGGTTAATTCCAAGAGGAGCACTTTAAGAAAAGAGTATGCACGTACCCAAAAGGAGAGAGGTGTTACATGGAAAATGCATGAGTCAATTGCTGCCAAGAGGGGTCTCTAACTCACTTTGGATAACCCTGGAGGATCAAAGAGGTCCAAGGTATTGGCTAAGTTGCCAGGGAATAAGAGAGAGAGAGAGAGAGAGAGAGAGCGAGAGAGAGAGAGAGAGAGGAAAATGATTGTTCATGTGGTAGGCAGACCTACATCCATGTATGAGGACTCAGCTGAAGCTAAGGAGGAGGAGCATGCACCTCAACCACTCCCTGCCAAGCAACAGAAACTTATGGCAGACGCTATGCCCAAGAAGGCTGCCAACACCTCCAAGGCCCCTTGTAAGCCTAAGAGGACTACCAGAGATGTATTTACTGCTGAAAAGAACAAGGCCCGAGTGCCTGAGAGAGATGATGATGATGCCACAGTGCTGAAGAAGATTAGACCCAAATTGCACAACATGATGATAAGCACCCAATAGCTGAGAATATGAAGGAGAGGAAGGACCAAGGACTGAGGAGATGGAGAGCGGTGGATCCCTATGCCACTAGGAAGAAAACTGTCGTGGACTACTGATTCCACGCCAAGGAGCAACATGACTTCTATGAGACTATGCTTATCAACAAGAGCCCGACAGTTAGTGATATGAAGTATGTGGATTGGAAGTACATTGAGGACAATGTTTACTACTCCCCCCATGTTCATGAAAGCTCCAGGATGATGGACATTGACGAGTTTGTTGGAAAGGAGATGACAGCCCGGACTGATGAGTTGATTATGTAGTTTTACTCCACCGCACATTTCTATCCAAATGGCAGAATTGTGTGGATGTGTGAGGGAGTATGTGGATTGGAAGTACAGTGAGGACAATGTTTTGTGATATAGTGATATGAAGTATGTGGATTGGAAGTACATTGAGGACAATGTTTACTACTCCCCCATGTTCATGAGAGCTCCAGGATGATGGACATTGACAAGTTTGTTGGAAAGGAGATGACAGCCCGGACTGATGAGTTGATTATGCAGTTTTACTCCACCGCACATTTCTATCCAAATGGCAGAATTGTGTGGATGTGTAAGGGAGTACACTACCAATCCATAGTGTTGGAAATATGCCCTAGAGGAAATAATAAATCGGTTATTATCATATTTGCTTGTTCATGATAATCGTCTATTACCATGCTAGAATTGTATTGATCGGAAAGTCGCATACATGTGTGGATACATAGACAACACTGTGTCCCTAGTGAGCCTCTACTAGACTAGCTCGTCGATCAAAGATGGTTAAGGTTTCCTAACCATGGACATGAGTTGTAATTTGATAATGGGATGACATCATTAGGAGAATGATGTGATGGACAAGACCCAACCGTAAGCATAGCATTTGATCATATCACTTAGTTTATTGCTACTGCTTTCTTCATGTCAAGTATCCGTTCCTAATACCATGAGATCATGCAACTCCCTGACACCGTAGGAATACCTTGTGTGCTATCAAACGTCACTTCATAACTCGGTGATCATCAAGGTGCTCTACATGTATCTCTGAGGGCGTCTGTTGGGTTGGCATGGATCGAGACTGGGATTTGTCACTCCGTATGACGGAGAGGTAGCTCTGGGCCTTCTCAGTAATGCAACATCACAAGAAGTTTGCAAGCAATGTGATTGAGGGGTTAGTCATGGGATCTTGTATTACGGAATGAGTAAAGAGACTTGCCAGTAACGAGATTGAACTAGGTATGAAGATACCGATGATCGAATCTCGGGCAAGTAATATACCGCTGGACAAAGGGAATTGCATACGGGATTGACTGAATCCTTGACATCGTGGTTCGACCGATAAAGATCTTCATGGAATATGTAGGAACCAATATGGGCATCCAGGTCCCGCTATTGGTTAGTGACCGGAGAGGTGTCTCCGATATGTCTACATGGTTCTCGAACCCGTAGGATCCGCACGCTTAACGTTCGATGACGCTAGAGTAGTATTGGGATATTTATGTTGGTGACTGAATGTTGTTTGGAGTCCCGGATGAGATCTCGGACATCACGAGGATCTCCGGAATGGTCCGGAGGTAAAGATTTATATATGAAAAGTCATATTTTTGCTACCGGAAAAGTTTTGGTTTTTTTTGATATTGTACTAGGAAGCTTCCAGAAGGTTCTGGAGACTTCCGGAGGAGTCCGGAAGTCCACCAAGGGTTCCACCACGTCCCAATGGTCAACATGGGCCGAGGGGAGATGCCCTGGCCTTATTGGGCCAGGCGCACAAGTCCCTCCAGGCCCATGCGGCTGGGAAAGGTGGAAAGTCCACCTGTGTATGGAAAGGAGGGAATTGGACTAGGAGTCCAACTCCCCCTTGGTGCGCCAACCCTAGGGCTTGGAGGGCTGGCCACCATGCCCCTCCACCTATATATAGAGAGGAGGGGGCACCCCAAGAGGACACACCAGCCCCTTGGCGCCCCCTCTCTCCCGTTGCTCTGTTGCTCCTCCGTTCCTAGTTCCGGTAGCGCGAGGCGAAGCCCTGCCAACACTACTTCACCACCATCTCCACCATGCCGTCGTGCAGGTCGATATCCCATCTATTTCTCCGCCCTTCCTTGCTGGATCAAGGAGGCGGAGACATCATCGAGCCGCACGTGTGCTGAATGCGGAGGTGTCGTCCGTTTGGCGCAGGATCGGATTTGATCGCGATTGGACCATGAAGAGTACGACTACATCAACCATGTAATATATGCTTCCACTTAACGGTCTACGAGGGTACGTAGACACACTGTCCCCTCTCATTTCTATGCATCTCCATAGATAGATCTTGGGTGTTCGTCGGAATTTTTTTTGTTTTCCATGCTTCATTCCCCAACAGTGGTATCAGAGCTAGGTCTATGTGTAGATGGTATGCACGAGTATAACACAAAGAAGTTGTGGGAATTGATGTTCAGATTGCTTACATCCTTAATCTTATTTTTATTCGGCGGTATTGTGGGATGAAGCGGCCCGGACCAACTTTACTTGTCCTGGCACAAGAGACCGGTTCCACTGACTGACATGCAACTTGTTTTGCATAAGGTGGCTGGCGGGTGTCTGTCTCTCCCACTTTAGTTGAATCAGATTCGACAGAGGCAGTCCTTCTATAAGGTTAAAAGGCAACTTGATTATCACTGTTGTGGCTTTGCGTAGGTAAGAACGGTTCTTACTAGTTGCCCATAGCAGCCACGTAAAACATGCAAACAAACAAAGTAGAGGACGTCTAATTTGTTTTTGCAGGGTATGTTGTGATGTGATATGGACAAGACGTGATTTGATATATGTTGATGTATGAGATGATCATGTTTTGTAATAGCTATCACGACTTGCATGTCGATAAGTACGGCAACCGGTAGGAGCCATAGGGTTGTCTTTAATTTATTGTATGACATGCGTGTCAATCATTAAACACCATGTAATTGCTTTTACTTTATCGCTATGCGTTAGCAATAGTCGTAGAAGCAATAGTTGATGAGACAACCACGTGACGAAACGATGATGGAGATCATGGTGTCATGCTGGTGACGATGGAGATAATGCCGGTGCTTTGGAGATGGAGATCAAAAGCACAAGATGATGATGGCCATATCATGTCACTTATTTGATTTGCATGTGATGTTTATTTTTTATGCATCTTATTTTGCTTAGGATGACAGTAGCATTATAAGATCATCCCTTCACTTAATTTCAAGAAAATGTGTTCTCCCTAAGTATGCACCGTTGTGAAAGTTCATCGTTTCAAAGCACCTCGTGATGATCGTGTGTGGTAGACTCTTCGTTTGCATACAACGGGTGTAAGCCAGTTTTACACATGCAGAATACTTGGGTTAAACTTGACGAGCCTAGCATGTACAAACATGGCCTCGGAACACGGAGACCGAAAGGTCGAACATGAGTCATATAGTCGATATGATCATAATGGAGATGTTCACCAGTGAAACCACCTCATCTCACATGATGATTGGACTTGGGTTGGTGAATTTGGATCATGTAACACTTAGATCATCTACAGCCGGACTTGGCAAATTCGTCCCCTCAAACGCCCGCGGGCGCATCCGGACGGGCCCTCATATTTCGTTCCGTGCATCCACATATCTCAAATCCGGACTCTCAAATCCATGCAAATACATGCACGTCGATCATGTCGGACGTAAAATAAGTAGTGTTGGTATCAAGTGTACATAGCGTTTACATAAAATTTATTTGAAGTGCCAAACTCAAGCATTGCCTCCTTGGTTGCCATTGTGGATCCACATGTGCTCCACAAGATCGTTGAGTAGCTACGTGTGCACCTGGTGATTTCGAAGATTTTGATGCATCTGCGGAAAATTCTGAAGCTGGGCCGCATCTTGATCCTCCGGGATTTCAACTTGTTCTCCGGGAGCTTCGAAATTATTGGTTTGGGCTACACCTTCATCCTCATCCTCGACAATCATATTGTGCAGAATAACACAACATGTCATCAGCTGCCACAAAGTTTCTGATTCCCACATCATTGCAGCGCTCCGCACAATTCCCCAACGGGCCTGAAGCACACCAAATGCCCTCTCCACATCCTTCCTAGCCGCTTCCTGCATTGTTGCAAAGTGGATCTGTTTGTTGCCACGCGGCTCGGATATGGTCTTCACAAACGCTGCCCACTGAGGATAGATACCATCGGCAAGATAGTATCCCATGTTGTAGTCCTGGCCGTTGACGGTGTAGTTGCATGCTGGTGATTCCCCATTGCAAAGCCTCTTGAACACGGGAGATCGTTGGAGCACGTTGATGTCGTTGTGAGAACCGGGCATTCCAAAGAAAGCATGCCAAATCCATAAGTCATGTGATGCCACTGCTTCTAGTATGATGGTGGCCTGTTTGGTGTGACCTTGATACATTCCCCGCAGACCTTTGGCGCAGTTTTTCCATTGCCAATGCATGCAATCAATTGATCTGAGCATTCCTGGAAACCCCCTTGCCTCTCCAATAGCCAACAACTTCTCTGTGTCCTGCGCATTTGGTTCTCTGAGACATTCTGGTCCAAACACCTCAACCACGGCGCGGCCAAATTGGACAGTAGTCTTCAGGCATGTGCTCTCCCCCATCCTAACCATCTCACCAACGGCGTCTGCAGCAGTACCAAGTGCAAGCATCCTCATAGCAGCCGTGCACTTCTACTTGGGCGAGAAAGTGAGTTGCCCACAGCAATCCCTCTTTAGCTTGAAGTAGTCGTCGTGTGACTCCACTCCGTCCACAATGCGCAAAAACAATGGTTTCCGCATGCGAAAACTGTGACGAAACCATGGATCATCCGGGAAAGTAGGTGTGGGAGCAAAGTAGTCCTTGTGCAGTAGCTTTGCTCCGGACACCCTGTCCCGGTTGATCACTCTTCTCCCTTTGATTGAGCCCTTGAAGTTGAGAATATGCTCCACTTCCCGGTCCATTTCCTCTTGCATGCTCATGAGCATGAGCATGTCCACTTCTTCGTCCAAATCCGAGGAATGGAAGAACTCATCTTCAATTGTTTGGTCAAGCTCAGTCGGTCCATACTCCTCGCCCGACGAAGCATCCGAATCCATCGTTTATCTAACAAAATCACAATAATTCCGGTCGGTCAATGTGTCAAACACATCAAGCGCAAGGCGGCGGAGGAGTTTTGACGGACGTACCACGGTGTCGTCCGGGCCGGCGACGACGTCCCCCGCGGCGAGGATGGGCGCACTCTTCCGGAGCTGGCGGCGGAGAGGCTGGGAACGGCTGAACTCGAGACGGACGGCGCGGCGGCGGAGTGCGAGACGGACGGCGAGGAGGAGGAAGAAGAAAGGAGATAGCAAATGGATCCGGCTGCTCTTCGGGGGGGGGGGGTGATTTGGTGCAATTTGGGGTGGGGACGGGCTGTCGGGTCCGACGTGGCGGGCGTGCCCGGGCGCGTCCGGGCGCCCCCATACCCGCCTCATATTTGGGCTGGATATGGGGGGTGCCGGTCAGCCCGGGCATTTGAGGGCCGTTTGAGAGGCCCGTCTGGGTCGAAATTTTGTGACCGGACAGTGACCGGGCGGCCTGCCCGGGCGTTTGAGGAGGTGTCGTCGTTTTCTCACGACAGATGCCATGGGGTGGCTTATTGAGAGTGGTTGGGGCCGAAGGACGACGACGGGCTCCGGGAGCGGGATTAGGCACAAGCGATGAGGGACACTCGATGTACCCAGGTTCGGGGCCCTCCGTGGGAGGCAATACCCCTAGTCCTGCCGGTTAGGTTGATAAGCAACGGGGGGCTACAATGCTGCTCCTCGAGCTGTTTGGGTAGAGGAGGAAGAAGGAGCTAGCTCGCCCTCTTTGCCTCTCTACATGTGTGTGTGGGCGTGTGTCTGAAGCCATCCCCCCTGCATGGGGGAAGCTCCGGGGGGTTTTATAGGCTAACCCCCAGGAATACAATATGAATAGGAGGCTCCGGAGGGCCCCAGCTGGCGGTCTGTCTAGCCCGCCGTGGGGCCCCTGGCTAAGGGGTCTTGTTGCGGGTAGGGCCCGCCGGCTGTGGAGTCCCGTCGCTGGTAGGGCCCGCCGGCTGCGGGGTCCCGTCGGGAGCCGGAGGGGACCCGCCTGGCGGGCCGCTACGCTCATCCCGTCGTGGCACGGGCCGTCCTTCGGGACGTCGTCTTGCGGCAGCCGGGAGCGGTCAGCGGTACGGCCGGCCGCGCTGTAGCCACAATGGGGCAGGTAATGGATTGGTTGAGGGCAGGCCGGCATTATGCCGTTCGCCCGGTCGCAGTCGGCCGGAGTCAGAGGCACTGTCGCCTTACTGTGGCCACGCGGGGCTAACCCCCGACGCGACGGGGGCCCCTGTAGCCACGCGCGCTCTGACGGCAGTACCCCCGGCACCGCCGGCTAGGGGGCTAGGCGCTTCCGCCCTAGCCGGCTGGTTGGGGTAGCCGGCCGCCCGGCTACAGGCCGGACGCTGGGCGGGGCCGGCCGGGCGGAGCCGGTTCATGGGGGGAGGCGGCTCGCCCCGCGATTTGTTTTGAAAAGTTGGAAGCGGTCGGATGAGGCTACCCCGGGGTTGTCCCCCCGTCAGTAGTCCCCGAAGCAGGGGAGGCCCGCCGGTGAACGGAGGCGGACCTCGCCGGCTTGAGTCTTGTATTACGCACGGTCCAGGTGCCAGAGGAGGCGGGAGCGCGGCGGCCGGCTCCGTAGCCGGCCGACGCTTCGCGGGATGCCTTGAATGCCTCGTCGGGCAAAGGAGGTGCGCCACGTGGGGGCGCAGCGGGCCGTGATCTGACAGGCCACGCGGAGGACAAGACCGGGCCGGGGGGCGGGGCCCACTTCGGCAGCGGCCTCGGCCCGTGCGCGCGGATCCTCTGTGGCTCGGGCCGTCGGTTGGCGTTCCCGGGGCACGTGAATGCCCCCCGCACACGGCGGGAGTAGTGGGGGGCGTGCGCGACGGATCCGCTCCCCACTACCTCCGCGCGGGGGTTTAAATTGAGGGGGGAGAGGGGCAGAATGGCGCATTCGTTCCCTCTCCCCCATCTTCTTGCCGCTGTCGCCCCTCACCTCCCCGCTCAGAGAGAGAGAGAGAGAGAGAGAGCGGAAAAAAACCACACGCTCGCCGCGCCGCCGCCGGAAGCCGCACCGAGAGCGGGCATCAGTGCCCCACCGCTGCGACCGCGAGGCCTTCGGGGGCGATGGCGAGCAAAGGAGCGTGGGACGGCAACGACGTCGATGAGCACTTCATCGAGCACCTCCGCCACCGCCGCAATCTGCCATCGGAGGAACACCTGGAGGCGCGCATCGCCGGGGCGGAGAATGCGCCGACCCCGAGGGAAGGCGAGGTGGTGGTCTTCGCCGAGCACTTCCTCCGTGGGCTCGGCCTGCCGGCGAGCACTTTCTTCCGGCGTTTCCTTACGTACTTCGGGCTGCCTTCTTCCGTCCTGCAGCTGGCGGCGTTCGTTTCCCTCTGCGAGGGATTCCTGGGGGTGGAGCCGCGCCTGGACCTTTGGTGCCGGCTCTTCTACCTCAAGTGCCAGACGGTCAAGGACCCGGCAACCGGCCAGAAGGTCATGACCGCCTGCGGAGCCGCCTTGATCCACTTCCGAGCCGGAGCCGGCTTCCCGCAACTCCCCTTACAAGACTCGGTGAGGAACTGGCAGAAGGGGGTCTTCTACGTGAAGAACGTGAAGCCGGAGGCGGACTACATCAACCTCCCCGCCTTCGTCAACCAGCCGCCAGTCGCAATGCTGAACTGGAGGACGCCTCCGGCTGTCGCCCCTGAGAAGGCAGACCGGCTCTGCGAACGTCTGGTGGTGATGAACCGGACGGAGGGGCTGTTGGCCACGGACCTCCTGGCTATGATGGTCGCGCACCGGGTGCAGCCCCTACAGCGCTGACCGCACCTCATCTGGCAAATGGGAGGGCGGCACGACCCTTGCCGGCTCTCCACCAAGGAGCTGAAGGCGGTGCAGGTGGCGAGGAGGTTAAACGCCATTTCAGCCGCCAAGATGAACGAGGGCGGATGGCAATGGGGGAAGGCCCCGTACAGCCGGGACTGCCCGGCTCCGCAGGTGCGTGACGAGCCATCCCCTCTCCTTTCCTTTGTTGAAGACGGCTTCCCCCCATGGCCTGATGGCGGGGGGCTCCTCGTATATGCAGGTTTTCCCGTTGTTGCAGAACTACGCCCCGCCGGCAGCCGACGTGGAGGAGTCGGACGCGGAAGAAGTCGAGGACGCCGACGACGTGGAGCCGGCCGTATCGGAGCCGGCCGATGCACCCGGCGGCGACGGGACGGAGACGGAGGCGACCGAGTCGGCGGGTGAGTTCCCTCCCCAGTCACTTTTGCGGGACTGGACCGATGACGATGCTGAAACGGAAGAGGTGCATGATGCAGCGGCTCCGGAGGACCCCGAAGTCTCGGGCGACGACACCACGGCGCCGAGGAAGCATGTTCGCCGCGCCGACCGCGCGCCTAGCCGGGACGACGCGGTTGCAGGCGGCAGAGGGAGGCAGCCGGCCAACCCAAGGCCGGCTCCCAAGTGAGCGGCCACCGGGCAGCCGGGGGGGGGGCGGCCGCGGAGTTGGCGGGAAGAAGCTGCGGGTCGCCCGATCGGGCCCCGTCAGACGGGCGGTCCCCGTCACCGTTGGGTAAGCCGGTTTTGGAGATCCGAGGATAGGCACGACCCCGGGCGACGGGAGTATGCGAACGGGCGGGTCGAGGGGGAGAGGCGCGACGTCGACCATGGCGGACGCCGCGGAAGGGGCGGAGGACGTGCCTCCGGGGGCGGTGGAGCCCCTGGAGGTCGTCGTTCTGGATGCGGAGGTCCCGGCCCCGGAGGCCCCGGCTCCGGAGGTGAGCCGGACCGGCACCACCAGAGGTGAAGCACCGGCTGGCGAGACGGCGGCGTCCGGAGGGGCGGACACCCCGGGCCCGTCAACAGGGGCACTTGGAAACGTGGCACCGGGAAGGGCAGGCCCCCTGGTGGCCACGGCGAAGGGCGCGTCCAGGCCCGCCTACGGGGGCCGGCCGCAGGAAACCTGGGCTACGGCCGGAGGCGCAGCCCTCAACGACACGCCGAGCGCCCTCGGGGCCTCGGTGGTCGCCGTCGTCGAGGAGTTTGCCGGCTGGTCCACCTCGAGCAATCTGTCGCGGTAAGTGCTCCAAGCTTTGCCCTTTGCTTTTGATTTTTTCCAGTGGCGGAGCGCCAGTGCACCCACTGGGTGTAGCCCCCGAGATTCGAGTCGGCCTGAAATGCAGGCGGGTCGAGTCTGATGGCGTCTTTGCTTGTGTTTTCTGCAGGCTGCGCACGACCGCCGGGTAGCCGTGTACAACACACTGCTGGGCCTGTATCGAGGAGTCGAGAGCCGGCTGGCGATTACGTCCGCCGACCTGAAAGGTAAGGTTCTTGCGAGGGTCCAGTGGGGGCGCGCCAGCGCACCCACTGGGTGTAGCCCCCGAGATTTAGGCCGGCTGCTCCTGGAGGCGGGCTGGATCCCTTTCTTTGCCTGCATTCTGACAGAGGCGTCCTCATCCCGGGCAGCCACCCACGCCAAGACGGTCAGCCTCCGTCGCCAGGTGATACAGCTCGGCGAAAGGCGGGGCCTCCTGACGGCGGAGTGCGACCGGCTCCGTCAAGAGGCAGACCAGGCGAAGGCGGAGAAGGAGGAGCACGAGGCGGCTCACCGCCGGGAGTTGGAGGACCGGGAGGCGGCTTTCCAACGGTGGTTGGAGGAGCGGGATGCGGCCCACCTCAAGGAGTTGGAGGCGAAGGATGCCTCGCTGGCGAAGGCAGCCAGGGAGGAGCAGGCGGCTCGCGTCGAGTACGAGCGCCGGCTCCAAGAGTGGTCGGCCACGGCTGCCAAGGAGCAGGAGGAGGCGCTGGAAGCGGACCGGCTCCTGGCCGGTATGTTTCGGTTCTTTTACATGTCCTTGCACGTTGGCCTGTGGCCGCGGATTTCTTCGCTTTACATCATGTGTTCCTCTCACCTCCAGCGGCCTTCCCGGGCACACAAGCGGCAGCGGAAGCGGCCGTGGAGGCACACCGCGAGGCCCAGCGGGTGCTTGGGGTCCACGTTGGGGAGCTTGCCCCTTGGACCGTGGAAGAGATGGGGATCGGCGGCAGGGCGCGTCTGGACGAGGTGGTCCGGGCCCTAAAGCGGCTCCAGGCCGCCGGCTTGGAGCTGGTTCGCACCCTCTGGCCGGACGCGGTGGAACCGGCTTCTATGAGCCGGCTATCTAGGTGGCCGGAGGCCGGGACCGCACGGGTGAACGCCTGGAGGGCCTCCGCCGCGCGCTGGGTGGCCATGGCGCTTCGCATTGCGAAGTCGTGGTATGCCGAGCTGGATTTTGGGCTGCCCGCGGCCCAGCGCGCCGGCACGGATGCCGAGCTAGAGGCGGTCGCCGATGTGCTGGCCACGCAGGCCAGCGACCTCACGTCTTTTGCCCCTTGGGACGAATTTGTCCCGGAGCGGACGGCAGGCGGCGAGGCGATCCCGGAGGACCGGCTCGGGCTCGCCCTTGACGACCCAGAGGGCAGCGCCGGGGAGACGGATGACGAAGCCGCCGAGTCCAGCACCGACGACTACGCCGACTTCGAGCTGGCTCGCGACCTGGACCCGGAGGGCGGTGTGGAGCCCGTCGTGGCCAAGGGCGGAGGGGAAGACGACGATACACTGGTCCTTAGCAGTAAAACGGTCGGAGGAGCGCCGCGTTCCACGGGCGTTCCGTCTCCTCGCCGGAGGCGTCTCTCTTGCGCTTATGCAGCTTCTGCGCGTCTATTAGATAGTACGCGTTGTTGTGCAGCGCCTTGCTGATGATGAACGGGCCCTCCCATGGGGAGGACAGCTTGTGCTGGCCGGCGGTTTGTTGGATTCGCCTAAGCACCAGGTCCCCCTCGCGGAAGGAGAGGGGCCGGATGCGCTTGCTGTGGTAGTGCCGCAGCTTTTGCTGGTAGATAGCCGTCCGGCTCAGCGCTAGCTCGCGGGCCTCCTCGAGGAGGTCGACGCCGTCCTCCCTCGCTTCCTTTGCGTTCGTCTCCGTGTACAAGGCGACTCGAGGCGAGTCGAACTCGACGTCCGTGGGGATGACCGCCTCGGACCCGTACACGAGGAAGAAACGCGTGAAGCCGGTTGATCGATTTAGCGTGGTCCTCAGGCTCCACAAGACGGCCGGCAGTTCCTCGATCCAGCAGCCGGCTGAGCGGACGAGTGGCGCCATGAGCCGGGGCTTGATGCCGGCCAAGATTAAGCCGTTAGCCCTTTCGGCCTGGCCATTCGACTGCGGGTGGGCGAGCGAGGCCAGGTCGAGCCGGATGCCCTGTTTGGCGCAGAAACGTGCCAGCGCACCCTTGGCGAAGTTGGTGCCGTTGTCGGTGATGATGCTGTGCGGGATGCCGTAGCGGACCGTTATGTCTTCGACGAACCGGACGGCCGTGGGGCCGTCCAGCTTCTTGATGGGTCTGGCTTCTATCCACTTGGTGAACTTGTCGACGGCTACCAGCAGATGCGTCATGCCGCCCCGAGCGGTGTTGAATGGCCCAACCATGTCGAGCCCCCAGACGGCGAAGGGCCATGACAGCGGGATGGTTTGCAGCGCCGTGGCTGGCAGGTGGCTTTGTGCGTGGAAACATTGACACCCCTCGCACTTGTCGACGAGCTGCGTCGCCTCCTCAAGTGCAGTCGGCCAGTAGAAACCGTGGCGGAACGCCTTGGCCACCAGGGTCCTCGAGGCGGCATGGTGCCCGCACTCGCCCTGGTGGATGTCTCTGAGGATCTCTTGGCCCTTTTCGGGTTCGACGCAGCGTTGGTACACGCCGGTCGTGCTGCGGTGGACCAGCTCGCGGTTGATGTTGCTGTAGGCGGGCGCACGGCGCTGGACCTGCCGGGCCTTGTCTTCGTCAGGGGGGAACTCGCCGCGTAGGAGGAAAGCCAAGATTGGCTGGGCCCATGACAGAGCCGACACCGGGGCCGGCTCCGGCATGGGACGGAAGTTCTGGGCGGCCGGAGCCCCCGAGTCCGTCGACGGAGCCCCCGGGACCGGCTCACCAGTCCCCGGGGCCGGCTGGTCGATAGCCATCATGACGGCCACGGGCTCGGAGCCGGTCTTCACCGGGACGACAACCGCGGGAACCGGCGCGACCGGCGCAGCCGGCGCAGCTGGTGAAGCGGGCGGCGCCTCCGAAGCAGGTGGAGCCGGCGGAGCCCCCGGGTCCGCTGAGGGGCCGGCGGGATCCGGGGGCACGAAGATGGACTCCGACTCGGCGGAGGACTTGATTGACGACTTGCGCAGTTGCTCGAGGGAGACGCCGGCCGGGATGGCCTGGCAAGTGGAGCCGATTTTGGCCAGGGCGTCCGCCGCCCCGTTGTCCGCCCGGGGGACATGGTGGAACTCGCAGCCCTCGAAGGAGCCGGTAAGCTGTTGGACGAGGAACCGGTAGCTGGCCATGTTGGCGTCCCTGGCGTCCCATTCGCCAGAGACCTGCTGCACCACTAGGTCGGAGTCGCCGAAACACAGGATGCGCCGGATGCCGATCTCCTTGGCGAGCCGGAGGCCGTGGACGAGCGCCTCGTACTCAGCCACGTTGTTGGAGGCGGCGAAATGGATTTGGAGCGCGTACTTGAGTTGGTCTCCTTTTGGAGACGACAGGACGATGCCGGCTCCCAAGTCGGACCGCATCTTCGAGCCGTCGAAGTGCATGCGCCAGTGCGTGGAGTCCGGGGGAGGCGGCACGAACTGAGTCTCCGCCTAGTCGACGAGGAAGTCAGCCATTGCTTGCGACTTGATGGCGGTGCGCGGCTCGTACCGGATCTCGTAGTCGGCGAGGGCGATCGCCCACTTGGCGATCCGGCCGGTGGCGTCTCGGCCACTCATGATTTTGCCCAGCGGCGCCGTGCTCACCACGGTGATGACATGCTCTTGGAAATACTGCTTGATCTTCTGAGTGGCGAAGTATATGCCGTAGCACATCTTCTGGTAGTGGGGGTAGTTTTGCTTGGAGGCGGAAAGGACTTCGCTGAGGTAGTAGACGGGGCGCTGGACTGCCAGCGTCTTGCCTTCCTCCGGCCTCTCCACGACCAAGACGACGCTGATGACGCGGGTGGTTGCTGCGATGTACGTGAGTAGGGGTTCCTTCTCAGCCGGCGCGGCCAGGATGGGCGTGCGGGTGAGGACTCGTTTGAGGTCACGGAACGCCGCGTCCGCCTTGTCAGTCCATTCGAACTTGGTTGGCTTCCTGGCGGAGTCGGCGCCCGGCTCGACGAGGGCCGTCTTCCTCAGGAGATGGTAAAGGGGCAGTACCTTCTGCCCCAGCCGGCTGACGAACCGGCTGAGCAAGGCGAGGCAGCCAGTGAACTTGTGGACGTCGCGGAGACGGGTCGGCTTGGGCATGTGCTCGATTGCCCTGATCTTTTCTGGGTTAGCCTCGATGCCGCGGGCGGACACGAAGAAACCCAGGAGCTGGCCGACTGGGACGCCGAAAACACACTTCTCCGGGTTCAGCTTGATCTTGTATTCGCGCAAGTTGGCGAAGGTCTCCCGGAGATCGTCGAGGAGGCTGAAATGCTTCTTGGTCTTGACGACGATGTCGTCAACATAGACGTGGACGTTCCTGCCGATCTGCGGCAGGAGGCACTTTTGCATGCAGCGCTGGAAAGTGGCGCCTGCATTCTTCAAGCCGAAAGACATGGTTATGTAGCAGTAGGCTCCGAAGGGGGTGATGAAGGAGGTCTTCAGCCGGTCGGCCGGGTCCAGCTTGATCTGGTGGTAGCCGAAGTAGGCGTCCAGAAAGGATAGCAAATCGCAGCCGGCCGTGGAGTCGATAACTTGATCGATCCGCGGCAGGGCGAATGGGTCCTTGGGGCATGCCTTGTTCAGGCTCGTGTAGTCGATACACATGCGCCAAGTTTTATTCTTCTTCAGCACCAGGACTGGGTTGGCCAGCGAGTCCGGGTGGAATACTTCCATGATGAAGCCGGCTGCGAGCAGTTGGGCGATTTCTTCTCCTATAGTACGCCGCTTCTCCTCGGAGAAACGGCGCAGGGGTTGCTTGACTGGCTTCGCATCCGGCCGGACGTGAAGTTTGTGCTCGGCGAACTTCCTCGGTACACCCGGCATGTCTTTAGGAGACCATGCAAAGATGTCCCGATTCTCACGGAGGTAGTCGACGACCTCGCCTTCCTATTTGCTGTTGAGGTTGGCGCCGATGATGACGCACTACTTGGGGTTAGCCGGGTCGAGCGGCACTTGCTTGGTGTCCTTGGACGGCTGGAACGACGCCTCGCTGGCCGTCTGGGATGGGGGAGCCGGCACGGCCGACTGGTTGGAGGCGTGAGCCACGAGCCGGTCGAGCTGCCGACGTTCCTCCGCAATCTCCAGAGCCTCGGCCAGCCAACTACCGTCGTGGGCGCACTCGAGCGACATCTTGTAGTCGCCGGCGATGGTGATGAAGCCCTTGAGACCCGGCATCTTGAGCTTGAGGTAGGCATAATGGGGGACCGCCATGAACTTGACGAGGGCCGGCCGTCCCAGCAGCGCGTGGTAGGGACTGTTGAGGTCCACCACCTCGAACCATATTGGCTCGCGGCGGAAATGGTGCTTGTCGCCGAAGAGGACGTCGAGCTCGATCTTGCCGATGGGGGTGCAGGATTTTCCCGGCACGATGCCGTGGAAAACCGTCCGGCTCGCCCGCAGGTCTTTCTCCTTGAGTCCCAGCTTGAGCATTGTGTCGTGGTAGAGGATGTTGATGCTGCTGCCGCCGTCGACCAGTACCCGTGAGAAACGATAGGTGCGCCTCTCGGAGACGATGGTGGGGTTGAGGACGAGGGCGTAGCTGCCCAGATTCGGCATTACTGCCGGGTGGTCCGCCCGGCTCCAAGTGACTGGCTTCTCGGACCAATGCATGAATTGGGGGACTGAGGGAGAGGTGGCGTTCACCTCGTGCCGGCGCCGACGCACGCTGTGTTCGTCAGTTGCTTCGCTGGTGAAGATGACGTAGGACCCGTCTTGGTTGGGGAACTGGTCATGGAGGCGGCCGTCGTTGGCAGATGGTGCCGGAGCAGGCGGCGGGGCCTGGGCTAGAGCCGGTACGCGGGGAGCCGGAGGCGGAGGAGCCGGGAGGCCCTCGCCTCGGGCTAGCAGCTGGGAGAAGCTGCACTGCCGGAGCGTATGGGTAGCCAGCTTGGCTCCGGAGTGATGCTTGCAGGGCAGGTCGAGGATCTGCTCGAAGGTAAGCTTGGGCTGCCAGGCGGCTTGCCGGTGCGCTGACGCTGGCTGGGCGCCTGGGCAGCCGGCTGTTCCTCTTCGATGGTGGCGACCTGCCGGCTCCCGTAGCGGGGATCCGGCAGGTCGGACTTGCGTTTGTTGTTCTGGTGCTGCCGTTTGTCGGCGGCCGCCCGCGGCGCGGCGGGCGTTGGAGCCGGCTTGGCCGGCGGGGTGACTTTCATCCGCATGGCGGAGTCGGCCGTGGCGTACTTGTCCGCCTTGGCCATCAGATCCGCCAGGGTAGCCAACTCGGAGCACAAGAGCTTGTGTTTGAGGTGGGTGCCATCGCGGCAACCCTCGATGAAATACTGGATGGCTTGCACTTCGTGCACGCCCTCGCAGGAGTTGCGGAGCTCGGTCCAGCGCGTGAGGTAGTCGCGAAGGGGCTCTTCTGGCCCTTGGACACACATGGCCAGCTCATGGGGCCGGCCGGGCCGCTTGTAGGTGCCGGTGAAGTTGCGGAAGAAGGCTTCCTCGAAGTCCGTCCAGGTGTTGATGCTGCCGGCCGATAGGCTGGTAAGCCAGGTCCGGGCCGAGCCGATCAGCATTAAGGGAGGGTAGCGTACGGCTACGCGCTTGTTCCCCCTGGCGATGCCGACCGCGGTGGTGTAGTCGACCAGCCAATCCTCCGGCTTGGCGGAGCCATTGTACTTTGGGGTGTCGCGAGGGAGAGTGAAGCCAGCTGGGAACGGCTCGTTGCGTATCCGGGGGCCGAAGCACGCTGGGCCGATCGAGCCCTCCTCCTAAAGGAGAGCCGACTGCGATAGTCGCTCGATGAGGGTTCGGGCGTCGTTCTCGCTCCGCGGGACGCGCGGGCCGAGCCGAGCGGCGAGCTCGGGGCGAACAGTTGGGGCAGGCGAGCGGGCACGTTCCCGCCGCGGAGGCGGGGTATGTTCCCGGCTGCATCGGCTGCCGCCAGCCGGTGCGTCGTTGTGCCGGCTGGTGACGGCCGACTGCTCGTCTCGCAGCCGGGTGCGTCCGTTGTGAGACCTAGCGCCCTGCCGACCGGAGACGCGGGGGGAAGAGGCCTGCTGGACCGGCCGGCGCTGGCTAGCGTTAGGCAGAGCGTCCCCCTCAGGGACGGGGATTTCGGAGCCGGCGCTGAAGCCGTCGAGCCGGGCCTGCTGGGCGTTGGTGGTGGCGATGAGGTCTTGGATGTGTCATTCCTGCAGCTCTCGCTCTTCGCCCTCCAGGCTGACGAGGTCGGCGTAGGCCACATGGGCCGCCCTTAGGTTGGCGGCCGGAGTGTCATAGGTGGGGAGCCTGCCACCGAGGATTTCCGTGACCACGTGGCCGCGGTTGCGGACATCACCGTGCCGGCTGGGCTCGTTGCCGGCGGGGGTGAGGCCGTAGGCGGAGTTATACTCGCGCTGCGCGGACTCCATCCGGCGCTTGGTGGTGGCAAGCACGGTCGCCTCGTTGAACAGCAACTGGCGAGCAGCTTCTAGCTCGGCCGTAGCCCTGGCTGGGTTCGTTGTAGGCGCAACGGGGGTGCTGAGGCCCCGACGCACGGAGCCGAGGGGGTCGGAGGTGCCGGCGTGAGCGGCCGCGGCGGCCGTGTCCGCCTCTGCCCGGGCATGGCCAGAGGTCGTGGAGGAGCCGGTGGCCATTACCCCCGCGCGGACGCAGGATTTGCCGGCCTCGCCCGAGGCGAGTGCGCCCACGGACGAGGGCGGGTCGAGGCAGTCGAGCACCTGGCTAGGGTACTCTTCAGCAGCTGGCTCGTCGGCGAGGCTCAGCTTACCGATGCGCTCGGTGAGGATGGTGATGTCGAGCGGAGGGTCGCTGCCGAGCCGCTCAACGGAGAGGCCGGCAGCGTCGCCCGCAGGGCCCGCGAGGGCGGGGCTCCGCCCCGCAGGAGCAAGCCCCACGAGCGTGCAGTTCCGCCCGGAAGCGAGGCGGCCGGGGGAGGTGGCGGAGGATCCCGCCCGGAGCGTGACTTCGGCCGGCGCCGCGGACGGCCCCACGGTGGGCGCCAACTGTCGTCGTTTTCTCATGACAGATGCCATGGGGTGGCTTATCGAGAGTGGTTGGGGCCAAAGGACGCCGCCGGGCTCCGGGAGCGGGATTAGGCACAAGCGATGAGGGACACTCGATGTACCCAGGTTCGGGGCCCTCCGTGGGAGGCAATACCCCTAGTCCTGCCGGTTAGGTTGATTAGCAACGGGGGGCTACAATGGTGCTCCTCGAGCTGTTTGGGTAGAGGAGGAAGAAGGAGCTAGCTCGCCCTCTCTGCCTCTCTACGTGTGTGTGTGGGCGTGTGTCTGAAGCCGTCCCCCTGCATGGGGGGAGCTCCGGGGGGTTTTATAGGCTAACCCCCCGGAATACAATATGAATAGGAGGCTCCGGAGGGCCCCAGCTGGCGGTCTGTCTAGCCGGCCGTGGGGCCCCCGGCTGAGGGGTCTTGTTGCGGATAGGGCCCGCCGGCTGCGGAGTACCATTGCTGGTAGGGCCCGCCAGCTGTGGGGTCCCGTCGGGAGCCGGAGGGGACCCGCCTGGCGGGCCCCTACGCCCGTCCCGTCGTGGCACGGGCCGTCCTTCGGGACGTCGTCTTGCGGCAGCCGGGAGCGGTCCACGGTACGGCCGGCCGTGCTGTAGCCACGCCGGGCCAGGTAATGGAGTGGTTGAGGGCAGGCCGGCATTGTGCCGTTCGCCCGTTCGCAGTCGGCCGGAGTCAGAGGCACTGTCGCCTCACTGTGGCCACGCGGGGCTGACCCCCGACGCGACGGGGGCCCCTGTAGCCACGCGCGCTCTGACGGCAGTACCCCCGGCACCGCCGGCTAGGGGGCTAGGCGCTTCCGCCCTAGCCGGCTGGTTGGGGTAGCCGGCCGCCCGGCTACAGGCCGGACGCCGGGCGGGGCCGACCGGGCGGAGCCGGTTCACGGGGGGAGGCGGCTCGCCCCGCGATTTCTTTTGAAAAGTTGGAAGCGGTCGGCTGAGGCTACCCCGGGGTTGTCCCCCCGTCAGAAGGGTTTGAGAGGTCCAGTTGTAGATGCTCTTAGACAACCTGAGGGATGTTCATTTACGTGAGAGTTCATTAGTAATTTGATTAACTAAACTAATTATCATGAACATAGTCTAAAGTCTTTACAAAATTATGTTGTAGATCAATATCTCGCGTTGTAGCTCCTCTAAATTTTAATACGTTCCTAGAGAAAAACTAAGTTGAAAGATATTATAAGCAATTATGCGGACTGGGTCCATAATCTGAGGATTGTCCTCACCGCTGCACAAAATTCTTATGTCCTTGATGCACCGCTCAGTGTGCCAACCCCTCTAGCATCGTCTGTGGATGTTATGAACGTCTGGGAGACACGTTCTGATGACTACCAGATAGTTTAGTGCACCATGCTTTACGGCTTAGAATCAGGGCTCCAAAGACGTTTTGAACGCCATGGAGCATATGAGATGTTCCAAGAGCTGAAATTGGTATTTCAGGCTCATGCCCGCGTTGAGAGGTATGAGACCTCTCACAAGTTCTTTGCCTACAAGATGGAGGAGAATAGCTCAGTCAGTGAGCATGTGCTCGGAATGTCTGGCTGCTACAATCGCTTGAATCAAGTGGGAGTTAATCTTCCAGATAAGATAGTATCGTGGTTTTGTCACGGCAGATGTCCTCGTGCAAGGACTTAGGTGTGAGGCCATCGCCGCTAGGTGACGACTCAAAGGGGTTAAATGGAAACGGGAGGCGAGTTTACCCAGTTTCAGCCCCTCCAATGGAGGTAATAGCCTACGTCCTACTTTGTGTCTATATTGATGATGATCTCGATTACAAGGGTGCGGAATCGCTAACCTAGCTTTCGAGGGTGTCTAACTTAAGTCTTTCGGACCCGCGGGCTTGCCTTTATATACAGGTCAAGGCCCTAGGGTTTACAACGGAGTCCGAGTCACATTACAACTCGTAACCCTTCACATCTCTAACACGACTTGCCTCTTGAGCAAGGAATCCTCCGGTGTCTTCTGCCCTGTGGGCTTTGAGTCACCGCCTCTATGTGCTTGGGCTGCCCGGCGGCTGATCTGGCAACCTCCCTGTCCACTTTATCTTCACGACACGGCCCATCTTGGGTATTATGCCAAAGCTGCCATTACATTGACCCGGCCCAATAAGACGGGTTATACCGCGGGGTTATATCCCCGACATTAGGCCCCAGATTGATTTGAATTCATTCATGTCAATTTCCCTTACCTTCTCTTGGCGGCTTATCATCCGCTCGCATCTATTTTCTTCCTGGATCCTAAAGCGCCGGCTCGCTACACTTTCCGACTTATCATTTTTCTTGTCCCGTCCATTTAATGACGTCTCCCGCCAGAAATCCAGGAAGCTAATGGTGACATCACGGTAAATCTGAGTGTGTCCGCATATCCCAAAAATCGAGGCATCTTGGTTTTCCAAAATTTAATGTGACTCCTTGATTTTCGCACCCGCCGGTCGCCCCTTCGGGTTTCCCCATTAAATATTCACTGGAGGGTCCCTTCTTTCACTTTTACCTCGCCCCTCTCGCTTCTTCATCCTCACGCCCGAGGGTTTCATCGTGCCAGCGTCGCCGCTCGTCTGTCGCCGGTGACCATCTTTGGGAATGCAGTGACGTGACGTGGCTTGGACTGCGTCGGTATTTCCCCAAAGAGGAAGGGATGATGCAGCACAGCGACGGTAAGTATTTCCCTCAGTTATGAAACCAAGGTTATCGAACCAGTAAGAGGATCACCACCACCCAATAAGCAGCACCTACACACAAACAACAAATACTTGCAACCCGACGCGAAAGAGCGGTTGTCAATCTCTCTACGGTAAACAGATAGATTAGGTAATGATAGATAGGGGAGATAGATTTCTCAAGAACGCAAATAAAAGGAGTAAATATGCAGCAAGGTATTTTTTGGTTTTTGGTTTTGTAGATCTGAAAATAAAGATTGCAAAAAACGTATATCGGAAAGCAATATGATAGGAAAAGTAGACCCGGGGGCCGTAGGATTCACTAGTGGCTTCTCTTATGAGTATAGCGCACGGTGGGTGAACAAATTCTGTTGGGCAATTGATAGAAAATCGAATAGTCATGACGATATCCAAGGCAATGATCATTATATAGGCATCACGTCCAAGATAGATAGACCGACTCCTGCCTACATCTACCTCTATTACTCCACACATCGACCGCTATCCAACATGCATCTAGTGTATTAAGTTGATGGAAAAACGGAGTAATGCAATAAGAACGATGGCATGATGTAGACAAGATCTATTCATGTAGGAATAGACCCCATCTTGTTATCCTTAATAGCAACGATACATGCGTGTCTTGCTGCCCCTTTTGTCACTGGGAAAGAACACCCCAAGATCGAACCCATCACAAAGCACCTCTTCCCATGGCAAGAAAAATCGATCTAGTCGACCTAACTAAACCAAAGATCCGAAGAAGAAATATGATGCTATAAGCAATCATGCATATAAGAGATCAAAGAAGACTCAAATAATATTCATGGATAGAAACCGATCATGAACTCAAAATTCATTGGATCCCAACAAACACACCGCAAAAGTTTACATCAAATAGAGAGAGGAAGTCATCTAGCTACTGCCTACGGACCCGAAGGTCTATGGTGGACTACTCACGCATCATCGGAGAGGCACCTATGAGGAAGATGAACCCCTCCGTGATGGTGTTTAGATTGGATCTCGAGGTTCTACAACTTGCGGCGGCTGTAATTGTGTTTCGTCGACTCCCCTAGGGTTTTTGGATTTCCAGGGAATTTATAGGCACGATAGTCGGTTGAGGGGGTGCCGGAGGAGCCCAGCACCCACCAGGGCACGCCAGGGGGCCTCTGGCGCGCCCTTGTGGGTGCTGGCCACCGTGGGCCCCCTCTTCTAGTGTTCCTTGGCCCATCTGGTCTCTTCTAGTTTGGAAAAAATCCACAAAAATTCCCGTAGCATTTTATCTCCGTCTGGTACTGATTTTCTGCGACGTAAAAAAACAAGCAAAAACAGCAACTGGCACTTTGGCACTATGTCAATAGGTTAGTCCCAAAAAATGATATAAAGTTGTAATAAAATGATTGTAAAACATCCAAGAATGATAATATAACAGCATGGAACAAGCAAAAATTATAGATACGTTGGAGACGTATCAGCATCCCCAAGCTTAATTCCTACTCGTCCTCGAGTAGGTAAATGATAAAAACAGAATTTTTGATGTGGAATGCTGCCTAACATGTTCATCATATTCTTTTCTTTTGTATGGCATGGACATTTGGACTTGTAAATGATTCAAAGCAATAGTCTAGTTTTAACATAATGACTTCAATACTCAAGCATGTCACCAAGCAACCATGTCTTTCAAAATATCAACACTAAAGAAAGTTGTCCCTAGCCCATCATGCTCAATTATTGATCCATTCATGAAACACACTCAAATATTAGCTATGCCCAATGCTCAAGTACGATCATAGTGCCCCCTAGTTGGTGCTTATAAGAGAAGATGGAGACTCAAAGCAAAAATAAAAGCATAAAGTAAATAGATAGGCCCTTCGCAGAGGGAAGTAGGGATTTGTAGAGGTGCCAGAGCTCAAAGTTTTAAATTGAGAGAGAAAATATTTTGGGTGGCATGCTTTTCTTGTCAACGAAAACGACAAAGTAGCTCACAATACTTTCCATGCGGTTCCCAAACAGAAAAATAAATTTTATTTCTTTTTCCACCAAACTTTCACTTTCCATGGCGGGCCGTATCCACACTTGCCTTCCATACCAACACTTTCCAAGGAATTTATTATTTGACAACATAAAGTAAATATTTTTTTTCTTTTTCATTTCGGGAAAGGGCATCCCTATTACCGCCGCACTCTCGTGCAATGACAAGTGAATAAACACTCATCTTGATAATAACACATCTAGCATGGAAAAATATTGGACACTCCCCACCGTTTCATGAGCGGTACGGGCACACAAAAGAGAAAATTTATTTTGAAAATTTAGAGATGGCACATACAAATTTGCTTGGAACGGCATGGAAATACCGCATATCGGTAGGTATGGTGGACTCATGAGGCAAAACTTGGTTTAAGGATTTTGGATTCACAAGTAGTATTTCTACTTAGTACAAATGAAGGCTAGCAAAAGATTGGGAAGCAACCAAACCAAGAAACAAAAATTCACATAAGTGAGCATTGAACATAACTAACACCGAATAATGAACCACAAGTAGGATGTAACTTCATTGCATAACTATTTACTTTCGTGCATGCATAGGGAATCACAAACCTTAACACCAATATTCCTACTAAGCATAATTACTCACTAACATAACTCACACATTACTATCATCATGTTTCAAAACTATTACCAGGAATAAAGTTTAATTATTCCAATGATCTTCATGAAAGTTTTTGTTATATCCTCCTTGGATATCTATCACTTTGGGACTAGTTTCATATATTGCCATTGCTTTTTGGCAAGCTCAAACAAATTTAAGTGAAGCACATGAGCATAAAGATTTCATCTCTCAGATAGGTATAAGTGAAGCATGAGAGGATTTCTTCAAAATTTTACTAACTCTCAAATTAATCTAAGTGAAGCATGAGAGTATTTCTACAAAAGTTTCCAAGCACACCGTGCTCAAAAAGATATAAGTGAAGCACTAGAGCAATTCCTATAGCTCAAAAACTTTAAGTGAAGAACATAGAGCAATTCTAACAAATCATAGCATGATTGTGGATCTATCAAATAGGTGTGTACAGCAAGGATACAAAGGAAAAACTAACAAACAAAGCAAGCAAAGATACAAGACGCTCCAAGCAAAACACATGATATGTGATGAATAAAAATATAGCTCCAAGTAAAATACCGATGGTCGTTAGAAGAAAGAGGGGATGCCACTCGGAGCATCCCCAAGTTTAGTTGCTTGTTACTCTTTGGATAAATCTTGGGGGTGCGGTAGCATCCCCAAGCTTAGGTTCTTGCTACTCCTTATTCCTTCATCCATCATGATCTCACCCAAAACTTGAAAACTTCAATCACACAAAACTCAACAAAATCTTCGTGAGCTCTGTTAGTATAAGAAAGCAAATCACTACTTTAGGTACTGTTGTAAACCAATTCAAATTTTATAATTGCATTATACCTACTGTATTTTAACTTTACCATGGCTTATACTTCCAAATACAAACCATAGATTCATCAAAACAAGCACACCATGCAACTAAAACAGAATCTGTCTCAAACAGAACAGTCTATAGTAATCTGTACTCTACCCATACTTCTGCAACTCTAACAATTCTGAAACATTAGGACAACGTAAGGAATTTGTATATAAACACTGTGTTAAAATTTCAGCTCAAGATCACGTTCCAGCAAAAAATGAAAATTCATATACTGGACGCAAAGTTTCTGTTTCAGATTCAGCATCACTTCTACTCATCCTATGAATCATCCTAACGGTTCTACTTGGCACAAACACTAAATAAACCATAAAAACACAATCATAACAGAGGCATAATTGTGTCAACACTCAAAAACAGAAAGGAAAAAGCAAAAATTTATGTATTCATTGGGTTGCCTCCCAACAAGTGCTATCGTTTTACGCCCCTAGCTAGGCATATTGGATAGATTCAAGTATTGTCATCTTTGGTTTTAGATCCATAGGATGCCCTCATGATTGATTCATATGGTGGCTTAATTCTTGTCCTAGGGAAGTGTTCCATACCTTTTCTCAAGGTAAATTGAAAACGAATATTGCCTTCTTTCATATCAATCACGGCACCTATAGTGCGTAAAAACGGTCTACCAAGTATAATGGGACAAGACGGATTGCAATCAATATCAAGCACAATAAAATCAATGGGCACATAATTCCTATTTGCAAGAATAAGAACATCATTAATTCTTCCCAAAGGTTTTTTAATAGTAGAATCCGCCAAGTGCAAATTAAGAGAACATTCTTCCATGTTGGTAAGACCAAGCACATCACATAGAGATTTCGGAATCGTGGAAACACTAGCACCCAAATCACACAAAGCAAAGCATTCATAATTTTTTATCTTGACCATAATGGTAGGTTCCCACTCATCATGCAATTTTCTAGGAATAGAAATCTCCAACTCCAACTTTTCTTCAAAAGATTTCATCATGGCATCAACGATATGTTTAGTAAAAGCTTTATTTTGCTCATAAGCAAGGGGTGAATTCACCATAGATTGCAACAAAGAAATACATTCAATAAACGAGCAGCTATCATAGTTAAAATCTTTGCAATCCAAGATAGTGGGCACATCACTAGTTAAAGTTTTAACCTCTTCAAACCCACTTTCAGCAAAATTTTCATCAAGATTTTCACCCTCCAAATTATCGGGACGCCTTCTAGGTAAAGTTGACTCTACTTCAGTCCCTTCATTATCAATTTTAACATTACTAAACAAGTAATAAATAGAAGAAACACCAATCACTTTAAGATCTTCATCATTTTTATAGCGGCAATCACTAGAAGACGATTTTTCTAAGATTTCTCTTTTAGCTCTAAGCATAGCGGTTCTTTTCTTACTTTCATCCATAGAGACATATAAAGCTTTAATAGATTCATCAATCTTAGGCACAAAAGCTTTCAACTTGAGATTTTCAACATCATGAGAAATTCTATCAATGCTTCTAGACATATCATCAATCTTATTCAACTTTTCTTCTATCGTAGTATTGAAAGCCTTTTGTGCATTGATGAATTCTTTAATATTACTCTCAAGATCAGAGGTGTTCCTATTATTATTGTAGGAAGAATTACCATAGGAATTACCATAATTATTTGAGGAATTTCCAGGAAAAGGCCTCGGATTAAAATTACCTCTATAAGCATTGTTATTGAAATTGTTGCGCGAGACAAAATTCACATCTACGGATTCACTATTTTGCTCAATCAAAGTAGACAAAGGCACATCATTAAGATCAATAGGAGCATTTTTACTAGCAACCAATTCCATCACAGCATCAACTTTATCACTCAAAGTACTAATTTCCTCTACCGAATTAACCTTTTTACTAGTAGGTGCTCTTTCGGTATGCCATTGAGAATAATTAGCCATGATATTATCTAGCAATTTAGTAGCTTCACCCAAAGTAATCTCCATAAAAGTACCACCCACGGCGGAATCTAAAAGATTTCTAGAGACAAAATTCAATCCCGCATAATTTTTTTGTATGATCATCCAAAGATTCAAACCATGTGTAGGACAATTTCTTATCATCAACTTCATTCTTTCCCAAGATTGGGCAACATGTTCATGCTCAAGTTGCTTAAAATTCATGATTTGCGTCCTAAGGGAAATAATTTTCGCAGGAGGAAAATACTTAGTGATAAAAGCATCCTTGCACTTATTCCAAGAATCGATACTATTGCGAGGCAAAGATGAAAACCAAATTTTTGCACGATCCCGCAAGGAAAAAGGAAATAGTTTCAACTTGACAATATCATTGTCCACATCTTTTTTATTTTGCATATCACACAATTCAACGAAAGTGTTTAGATGGGACGCGGCATCCTCAATAGGATTACCGGCAAATTGATCTTTCTTGACAAGATTCAACAAAGCGGCATTAATATCACAAGACTCCGCACTAGTGGCGGGAGGAGCAATAGGCGTACTAATAAAATCATTGTTATTAGTATTGGAAAAATCACACAACTTGGTGTTCTCTCGAGTCATCGTGACTACGCAAACAAGATTACAAACAAGGAAGAGATCCGGCAAGAAAAAGGGCAAACGAAAAAGAGGGTGAAGAAAACGGCAAATTGGTGAAGTGGGGGAGAGGAAAACGAGAGGCAAATGGCAAATAATGTAATTGCAAGGAGATGAGATTTGTGATTAGGAACCTGGTAGATGATGATGGAGTCCCCTCGGCGCCTACGATAGGCACGTAGAAGAGACTGCTTCCTCCCCGGCAACGGCACCAGAAATTCCTTGGACGTGGCTTGGACTGTGTCGGTATTTACCAAAGAGGAAGGGATGATGCAGCACAGCGACGGTAAGTATTTCCCTCAGTTATGAAACCAAGGTTATCGAACCAGTAAGAGGATCACCACCACCCAATAAGCAGCACCTGCACACAAACAACAAATACTTGCAACCCGACGCGAAAGAGAGGTTGTCAATCTCTCTACGGTAAATATATAGATTAGGTAATGATAGATAGGGGAGATAGATCTCTCAAGAACGCAAATAAAAAGAGTAAATATGCAGCAAGGTATTTTTGGGTTTTTGGTTTTGTAGATCTGAAAACAAAGATTGCAAAAAACGTAGATCGGAAAGCAATATGATAGGAAAAGTAGACCCGGGGGGCGTAGGGTTCACTAGTGGCTTCTCTCATGAGTATAGCGCACGGTGGGTGAACAAATTACTGTTGGGCAATTGATAGAAAATCGAATAGTCATGACGATATCCAAGGCGATGATCATTATATAGGCATGACGTCCAAGATAGATAGACCGACTCCTGCCTGCATCTACCTCTATTACTCCACACATCGACCGCTATCCAGCATGCATCTAGTGTATTAAGTTCATGGAAAAATGGAGTAATACAATAAGAACGATGACATGATGTAGACAAGATCTATTCATGTAGGAATAGACCCCATCTTGTTATCCTTAATAGCAACGATACATGCGTGACCGCAAGATCGAACCCATCACAAAGCACCTCTTCCCATGGCAAGAAAAATCGATCTAATTGGCCTAACTAAACCAAAGATTCGAAGAACAAATACGATGCTATAAGCAATCATGCATATAAGAGATCAAAGAAGACTCAAATAATATTCATGGATAGAAACCGATCATGAACTCAAAATTCATTGGATCCCAACAAACACACCGCAAAAGTTTACATCAAATAGATCTCCAAGAGACCATTGTATTGAGAATCATAAGAGAGAGAGGAAGCCATCTAGCTACTGCCTACGGACCCGAAGGTCTGTGGTGGACTACTCACGCATCATCGGAGAGGCACCTATGAGGAAGATGAACCCCTCCGTGATGGTGTTTAGATTGGATCTCGGGGTTCTGGAACTTGCGGCAGCTGGAATTGTGTTTCGTCGACTCCCCTTGGGTTTTTTTGATTTCCAGGGAATTTGTAGGCACGGTAGTCGGTTGAGGCCACCAGGGCGCGCCAGGGAGCCTCTGGCGCGCCCTTGTGGGTGCTTGCCATCCTGGGCCCCCTCTTCTGGTGTTCCTTGGCCCATCTGGTCTCTTCTAGTCTAGAAAAAATCCACAAAAATTCCCGCAGCGTTTTATCTCCGTCTGGTACTGATTTTCTGCGAAGTAAAAAAACAAGCAAAAACAGCAACTGGCACTTTGGCACTATGTCAATAGGTTAGTCCCAAAAAATGATATAAAGTTGTAATAAAATGATTGTAAAACATCCAAGAATGATAATATAACAGTATGGAACAAGCAAAAATTATAGATACGTTGGAGACGTATCACGACGCCGTATCTTCGTCGAGGTTCAGCCGACCGTCTACACCGCCCTCGGCCTTCTTTAGGTAAATCATTCTCCCTTTCTAGATCCGCAGTAGTTCATCGAAGTTCTTGAACACTCCGGTAGCCCCCTTTTCTTTCATTGCCATTGTTTGTTCGTGTATAGATTCCACGAGCTTTATCATATAAATAGAGCGGTCATAATGGCAGATTCATTTTTCGTTTAACATCTTCAAACCCTCCTTAAAGCCCTATACATTAGACCATCGCTGCTCCCATGCCTTGTCACTAGGTTTAGCAAATATTTTTCCTTTCCGAACTATTCGTAGATCTGTAATTATAGCTGTTTCGGTAGAAACTTGTTTGTCCCACACTATAGCAAAATTTAGAGGTCTTTGGTTTTTAGCATAAGTCGCCCTTACTCCTGTCGGCTCAATAGTTGTAACCTGCCATACATTAGACTGATGTGTTAAGGCTCCGGCTCCTCATGAGGCAACTCTTCCATTGTACATAATTAGATCGTCTTTATTTGAACCATTTTCTTAAGCCGCCCCCTTCTGCTTTGTCCAGGCGACTCATTATGTCAGAATCCAAAGTTTGCAACTAGGAGCGTTCCCAAGTTTCCGAGTCTATACTTCAAGGTTATCAAGATCATGGTATTCTGCCATCCAAGGAAGTAGTTGGCTGGCGGGTTGCTCTTGGAGAAGAAATTTCAAAACCTGGTGATGGAGAAGTGGTAATATTTCTGGATCATCTTCTCAGAGGCTTCTCCCCTCCCGGGTCAAAATTCTTTCAAGACGTTTTGCACTTCTTTCATCTTCATCCTCAAGACCTTGGCCCCAATTATATATCCAATCTCTGTCAATTCCAAGTACTTTGTGAGGCGTATCTACAGATAGAGCCCTCTTTTTCCCTCTTTAGGGAATTTTTCTATTTGAATCGCCAAACTGAATGCACTGATGGCCCCAGCCTAGAACTTGGCGGGGTCTCAATCCAAAGGCGAAGAGACGTTGCCTTTCCTGCTGCTATTCTGCCAAGCCATCCCAAAGGGTGGAATAAAACTTGGTTCTATTGCCGGAATACGGCCCCCACTAGTGAGAACCCTTTGCCGGGTTACAGACCAGACCATCTTCCCATGGACCTCGAACTTCCTGGCTGGGCTCCTCCGGAAGAACGTGCTCAACATGCTCCTATATATCCAAGACTGAGGGCTTTAACAGCCAATGGGTTAACTAGAATTGATTTGACCCGGTGCTGGGTATCCTGGAGTATTTTACCTCTGAGCTGCCGCGACAGTCTAATGTGCGCTTATTCCGGTGACTTAGACGACGCCCAAAGATATAACAATATAACTTTGGATGCTGATGAAATAAACCGGATTGTGAAGAAGCTATTGGGTGAAAAGTCTAGCCGCTTGCAGCAAAGACGGATTGAAGCCCTTTTACGCTCTTAACCCGACTCCTCCAGTAAGGATCTTTGGTAACTCTTATGTCTGACTTGTATGAATGTTTTTCTTCTTCTAAATTCCAAATCCTTACCTGTCAATTTTGATCGTCAATTTTGTAGGCTAAGTCTTCATTTTGGGGCAAGAAACGAGTGAAAACCGCGACCAAAAATCCTAAGGCCCTTCGAAGTTCAAAGAAAGATAAGGCGGTCGAAGAAGAGCCGTCACTCATGGGCGAATCAGCGGCAGCCGATGTTCGCTCGGAGGTAGAAATCAATTTCCTTTAACCGTATTTTATTGAATCTAACTGACGCCTCCTTTTTCTCTCTTAGGGAAATGTCGAGACAACCCGGGCTGAAGATGTTGAGGTAATTTCCATTTCCTCCGGCTCAGAATCCTTGCTTTCAACAAGAACAAGGCGGGTCATTCGGAAAGTAAGCTTCTCTCATCCAGATGCTTATTTGGATCCCAATTTTGTTTTGAAGAAAACTCAGCATAATTCGAGATGCAAGACTCGGAGTGGTAATGGCGATCTTACAGACGGCTTACCCAATAAACTAGTTGCCCATAAACGACCAACTGAGGTACCTTTCAGCCCAATTCTTTCTTCCGAGGCTGGTTTAAATTAGCAACCTTTTAATCATTCTGAGTCCATTTATCAGGAGTCACCACCTTCGTCAGGCGACTCAACCACCTCCAAGCTGCAACCATTAGTCATCAACCCTGGGTAAATTCTCTTTCGTCATATGTCTGCCTATGCAAGCCTTTTCGCATATTCTTGATTCTGTCTTTTTGTTTTGTAGGGCTCAAGCCAAGGCCAAGAAGAGAAAAACTGGCGAGCCGTCCATTGACCCTGAGGCCCCTAAGCCGGGAAACCTGATTCGGTAACCCCTAAAGTTCATGTAGATCAGCCTGAAGATCATCAGGAGGCGCAGACTGATTTACCCCCTCTATCTGAGCCAGCAAACGCTGATGTTATAGAGACTGAAGCTGACCCGGCAGTCAATCTTAACCCGCCCAGTCCTCCAAAGACAACTGAAAATGATCCTTGTGATAAAAACGAGGAGGTCGTCATTACTAGGTCGAGGTACACCGTTCCTGAGGTCTCCAGAGTGCTGACAAAACTTGTTGCCAAGGATGAAACGGTACTGCCTGAGAAGGGAAAAGCCAAGCTAGAGCTTCCCAGTTATGAGAACATGAGTGCTGAAGAATTACATGCTGGTTATTTGGACCGTCTTGCTACGAGCCGGGAGATGGAAGTCGGCCTTGTCAGCATGATGAGAAACAAATACGAGGTATGATCCTCTTTGGTGTGTACTCCACATATCCTTTTATAGTCCCCAAGGGCCGGCTCATCTCCTTGAGATCAGTCGGGTCTTGTAAGTAATTATGAAGAATTCGACCTGTAGCCCCCAAGGGCCGGCTCATCTCCTTGAGATGACTCGGGTCTTGTAATTAATTATGAAGAATTCGATCTGTAGCCCCCAAGGGCCGACTCATCTCCTTGAGATGAGTCGGGTCTTGTAATTAATTATGAAGAATTCGACCTGTAGCCCCCAAGGGCCGGCTCATCTCCTTAAGATGAGTCGGGTCTTGTAATTAATTATGAAGAATTCGACCTGTAGCCCCCAAGGGCCGGCTCATATCCTTGAGATGAGTCGGGTCTTCTCCATATTCTTGCTTTGTAGAAAATGACATGCATTAGCCCCCAAGTGTCAAATATAGTGCTTTGCAATATGTTTGAGACTTGTTATAATTTTTCTTTTTCATATGATACTGCATCCTGCTACCGGCTTAATACCGTTGAATATCATGGCCTTTATTATGCAGAAAGCTCTACAAACAGCCGAGTCAGGTGTGATCGGTTTGAAGAAAGATCTGGAAATAGGGCAAAACGCCCGAGCTGCTGTTGAGGAGAAACTTCGCCTTGCTTTGGAGGAATTGGAGAAAACCAAGGCACACCTTGAGAAGCAAAGTAAATCATTTGAAGCTGAGAAAAACGCCTTATTAGAGCGTGCAGAAAATCCTGAGGGTCAATTGAGACCCATCACGGAAGAGCTATCCGGGTTAAAGCGGCATATTGCCCATATGACCCAGGCTATCTTCGGTAAGTATCTTGTATCTTGCAGAAAACACCTATGTTCATGGATAAGCCGCCCGGCAACTCACATACTTTAAATTGTATTGTAGGTCCATGAACATGCAAATTTCAAGATGATAGCTTGCTTATGCTGAAGGCTGTATATACTTTGACCGAGCAACTTTACGCTAGAAGCTATCTTGCCATCAAGGCATTTATGGGGAATAAAGAACCGGTGAAGCTTATCAAGGACGTGATGAGGTTTCTCTCAACGATCACCAAACAAGTTGAAGAGTTGAAAAGATCGGCCGCCTGAGCCGGTGCAACATCCTCTTTGAGCCGAGCTTTTGCTTACTCAGAAGAACTTGATCCGATAGAAATGGCCAAAGGATTTCCTGAGCTCAAGGATGACGGCTCACCTTTCGGTGATGCTAACTATCGGAAATGTGTTAAGACATCTCGAGTGTTGGCCACACAACTTTTCGCTGAAATGGAGCTGAAGAGTTATCAGGCTGCTTATGATGCAAACAACTCTCGAGTTCGACCACCTTCTTTTGTGCCAGTGAACCTGACCCCTGAATGTCGTAAGCACATTTTTGCCCCTGATGTTGACCTGTCCTCCATCCTGAATAACGAAGCTATTTTCCACGCCTTGACCCATTGCAATTGGGAGGTGGACAACCTTTAGATCGAAGAGCCAGAAGATCAAGTGGAGGATGACGCAGAGGTGGCTCCGGTGAGAGGTTAGCCAGAGATCAACCTGAGCGGCGCAGAGGGCGAGTCACAAAAGTGATTTGTGTTAACAATTTGAATCGCATGTCTTTCGAGCCCCCAAGTGTTGGGCAAAAAGCAATGAATATTTTTGGCTCCTGAGATGAGTCTGTAATAGGAGTAGGTTAAAAAACTTCTTGAAAAGTTCATGCCTTCGTGCATGTTTGCATTCGTGAAGGTACTTTAAGAAACTTTGATCCTTTGATCTGTGTTGATTGTGCTACCTTCTTTGCTTATTTTTGAATATCTCTGCTATGCTCGATGAGTCTTCTTGATTGAAACAGAGAGGACAAGCCAAAGAATGATCCGGCAAAGGAACTTGGCTTTCGAAACTCAAGTCTTGTTGAATAATAATAGTGATTGAACCGGTCATAATATTACAATGGTTGATAATCCGGACGCTCATGTATGAGCCGGTAATAACATGATGTTGTACCTACAAAACTTGTGAGGTAGTAATAATAGTTTTTTAACAATATCAAATATTGTTAACAAGCCGGCCAAGTGAGGCTCGGCGAGAAGAGACTGGTTTTCGAGGCTCGGCAAGATAAACCGGCCTTTCTGAGCTTGTTTTCGAAATTCCAACCATTTAATCCCGGTTATAAGAAACCATGATGAAGGTTGGGCAAAAAAGATTTATTTCCTTTGCAGAAATTTAAGATGCAACCCGATTTTGAAAAACAGTCTTAATAGACAAATATAAATATGCATGCATGATGCCATGATGCCATGCAAAATGATGTGTGTATGTGACAACAGAAAAATATGTGGGCTTTCAAAGGCTTGACATAAAGACTGGCTTTCGAGGCTCGAGTCTTGCTTCCGTGAAGCGGGTATGATAACCCATGGTTTATCCTAGCTTTCTGTGCGCCGGCTCTCACGTGACTCAAGCCGATGTTTTAACCTTAAGAAGTTCAGGGTCCAAAAAAAGGATTGACTTGTCATGAGTACACGGGGTCACCTGATCGGAGTCGCATCAAGCATACAGACAGGTTTAACCATATGTTGTGGCGTTCGATTTTGCCGGGTCAAGAGGGTGAGAAAGTTGAACTCGGTGAGTTGGAAGCCCCCAAATGCCCAATGTATTGTGGCGTTTTGCCGGGTCACTAGGGTGAGAAAGCTGAACTCGATGAGTCAGAAGCCCCCAAGTGCCCAATGTTTCAGAGAATAAAGACTCATGCTCAATCTATAGGCTGATACGACAGAAACTCTGATTTTTGGGTGTGCCGGCTTTATTACATTTGAAACATAAAGAAGTATATACAAAATTTGCGGGGGGGGGGGGGGGGGGGGAGTTACAAAAGAGCTAGAAGAGCCGGCAGCTCTAAATGTAATATGGCCGTAAGTGAGCAGTGCTCCAAGGCCGGGTTATTTTCTTCTCGGAGGTTTATGATCCTTCTCGTAGATTTCTCCGGATAATATGGATTATTTTTCAGGAATCAGGTGCTAGCGGTACTGACCGCTATTCAACTGCTTGGGGTTACTCTGGAAACCACCTTGGTTGTTATGTTGATTTCCCGAGCCAGGATGTTGTCCATTGCCATTATTCAGCTGATGTGGAAAACCAGTTCCTGAGACGCCCTGTGACCCGCCAGGACCATGTTGACCCGGGTGTCCACCACCGTTGCCCCCTTGATGATTCTGGAAGGCTTGGTTGCGGAATTCCTGCATGATGTAATATTTTTCCCATGAGTGGGTAGCCGGCTTGTCCTAGGTACTATGTTTGGGACACGGTCCTTGAGCGCCTCCTCGTAATTACGAGGCTTATTCCCATTATAAGTCCCTCCAGGGCGACCATTACGACATTGGTTTTTGAAACCAACATTGGTGTTGGCAACGAAATCTGACCCGCCATCTGGCTGCTTCCGCTTGCCATTGTTACTTTGGGTTCCCTGGTTACCACCGTGATTACGCTGGCCTTAACACCTTCACCTTTCTTTCCTTTGCTAGTCTTGTCCTCATCTGAGCCGGGATCCTTCATGCTGTCTGACTCGGCATACCTGGTGAGAACATCCATAAAGTCGCCCATATCCTGTACCTTGAGCTTGAGCCGCCCAAGCTTCTGGACCAGCGGATGGAACTGGCAATTCTTTTCTAAGATCAGGACGGCTTGAGCCGCCGTAATGCTGTCTGACGAGTGTATGATTTCTGCGACCCGGCGAGCCCAATGATGGTTCGACTCGTCCACGTGTTGTACGCAATGCTGAAGGTCCACTATCGTCATCGGCTTCTTGCACGTTCCCTGAAAATTCTTGACGAAGCGTTCTTTAAGCTCTAACCAAGTGTTGATGGAATTGGGCAGTAAATTCTTCAACCATGTTCGAGCCGGTCCTTCCAGCATCATGGTCAAGTATTTGGCGCACACGGCGTCACTGACATCCAACATATCCATTGCTAACTCGTAGCTTTCGATCCAAGCCGCCGGCTCAAGATCCGTTGTGTAGTTTGGCACCTTGCGCGACCCCTTGAAGTCTTTGGGCATACGCTCGGCACGGAGGGCCAGGGATAGACAAGGTATCCCAATTTTCCTACTGTTGGTCCCAGCCTTAGGTTGAGGATGAAGCTGTTGAATCGCCCGTGCTGCTGCTTCCGCCTCTGCCTGTCGCGCACCCCTAGCCGCATCAACAATCGCCTGAGCCCCTGATGGAAGAGGTCGGGTCGGGGAAATTTGAGGTTGTTGCCTGCGCCCACTGCTAGAAACAGCCCGGGACTCCACATGGCGGCTCTTGCTGCGGTTGGCATAAGGGGTGGAGTGCATCCGATCGCGGCTATAAGAATATTGTGCTTGTTGTACCACTGCTGTCTTTAGCATCTCTATGGCATTCCTGGCCTCAACATCAACAGGGGTACTTCCATGAATAGGTAGTGCTTCCAGATGCCGGGTCGCCGCCAGCACATTGTCAACAGGGTTAGAAAAGTGGCCCTGTGGCGTCTGAAAATGTCGTGGCGGCGAGTGGGTTGGTGGTGGCTGAGGCGGATCATTTTGTTGATTTCCGAGCGGCTGCCCAGCCCCCGGAGTCTGCTGGGGGGTATTAAAAAGTTGCTGCGGCTCGAGGCTCGTTGGTAGCCGGCTCCGGTGTCTCCTCTGGAAAACAGCCTCAGATGCATCTCTCTGAAGTCCTAACTACCAAGCATCGGCCTTAAGACGCTCTGACTTACTATGTATGCGAGCTTGTAGTTCCGCCATCCTGGCGTTCTCAGGATCAATTTCCCTCTGTACCTCGGTCACCTGGTCATGTAGTTTGGTTAACTCCGTGTTACACTCCTATTGATTTTCCGCAGTGACGGGACTCTCCATGAGCTTTGCCATCTCAGCCAGTAAATCTATCTTGGCTTGAGCCGGTGTCTTGCCAAACCCGCCAGATCCACCCGCCGCTCCAGCCGTGGACGAGTTCTGAGCCGCCGCGGTTCCTGCCATGTAGACAGCAACCTGACGAGGCGACTCGTGGAATTCCTCCGGTTCTGCAATCTCCAATGGCCCCCCGAGTCTGCCATCATAGAGAGGACAGATCGATTCAGTTTCTCCGATGGAATACTCGCCATCTGAGTTGACAAGGATCTCGCCGCTGCCCGCCGGCTCATCCGAGAGGCAAACTCCCTGGGTGAAACCGACGAACACATGACGCCGACCGGCTTGATCCTGGCCGGGTGACGTGGCTTGAGACTACGTCGGTATTTCCCCAAAGAGGAAGGGAAGATGCAGCACAGCGACGGTAAGTATTTCCCTCAGTTATGAAACCAAGGTATTGAACCAGTAGGAGGATCACCACCAACTAATAAGCAGCACCTGCACAAAAATAACAAATACTTGCAACCCGATGCGAAAGAGAGGTTGTCAATCTCTTTACGGTAAAAAGATAGATTAGGTAATGATAGATAGGATAGATAGATCTCTCGAGAACACAAAATAATAAGGCAAATAAAAAGTGCAGCAATATATTTTTGGGTTTTTGGTTTAGTAGATCTGAATGAAAAGCGGCAAAAAGATAGATCGGAAAGCAATATGTTGGAAAAGTAGACCCGGGGGGCGTAGGATTCACTAGTGGCTTCTCTCATGAGTATAGCGCACGGTGGGTGAACAAATTACTGTTGGGCAATTGATAGAAGATCAAATAATCATGACAATATCCAAGGCGATGATCATTATGTAGGCATCATGTCCAAGATAAGTAGACCGACTCCTGCCTGCATCTACCACTATTACTCCACACATCGACCGCTATCCAGCATGCATCTAGTGTATTAAGTTCATGGAAAAACGGAGTAATGCAATAAGAACGATGACATGATGTAGACAAGATCTATTCATGTAGTAATAGACCCCATCTTGTTACCCTTAATGGCAACGATACATGCGTGCCTTGCTGCCCCTTCTGTCACTTGGAAAGGACACCGCAAGATCGAACCCATCACAAAGCACCTCTTCCCATGGCAAGAAAAATCGATCTAGTCGGCCTAACTAAACCAAAGATTCGAAGAAGAAATACGATGCTATAAGCAATCATGCATATAAGAGATCAAAGAAGACTCAAATAATATTCATGGATAGAAACTGATCATGAACTCAAAATTCATCGGATCCCAACAAGCACACCGCAAAAGTTTACATCAAATAGATCTCCAAGAGACCATTGTATTGAGAATCAAAAGAGAGAGAGAGGAAGCCATCTAGCTACTGCCTACGGACCCGTAGGTCTATGGTGGACTACTCACGCATCATCGGAGAGGCACCTATGAATAAGATGAACCCCTCCGTGATGGTGTTAGATTGGATCTTGAGGCTCTGGAACTTGTGGCGGCTGGATGTATTTTTCGTCGACTCCCTTAGGATTTTTTGAATATTTGGGTATTTATAGGCATCAGAGGCGGTGGAGGGGGCTCCCGTGGAGGGCACAACCCATCAGGGGGCCCAGGGGCCCCTGGCGCGCCCTGGTGGGTTGTGGCCTCCACAGCCCACCTCTCTGGCACTTCTTTGGCTCACTGGGTGTCTTCTGGTCCAGAAAAAATCTCCAAAAAGTTTCGGCGCGATTGGACTCCGTTTGGTACTGATATTCTGTGAAGTAAAAAACAAGAAAAAACAACAACTGGCACTTTGGCACTATGTCAATAGGTTAGTCCCAAAAAATGATATAAAATTGCTATAAATTGATTGTGAAACATCCAAGAATGATAATATAACAGCATGGAACAAGCAAAAATTATAGATACGTTGGAGACGTATTACTGGGTTGGGCGCGCCGAGCCGGTTCGTGGACGTTGGTGCAGATGCCCGACTCGGAAACCGTAGCGCCGATCCTGCCAAGGGGAACTTGGTGTTCGTGCTCAGCTGAGCCGGCCCCGGCCCCCCAGACTGGATCGTCGATGTAGATCTTGTAGCGGTGACTCTTGACGATCTGGTCAACTGCGAATTTCCCGAACCCTGGACAGGTTCCCTTTGAGAACTCAACTCCACCGGGCGAGGGCCCCACGGTGGGCGCCAACTGTCGTGGTTTTGTCACGGCAGATGTCCTCGTGCAAGGACTTAGGTGTGAGGCCATCGCCGCTAGGTGGCGACTCAAAGGGGTTAAACGGAAATGGAAGGCGAGTTTACCCAGGTTCGGCCCCTCCAATGGAGGTAATAGCCTACGTCCTGCTTTGTGTCTATATTGATGATGATCTCGATTACAAGGGTGCAAAATCGCTAACCTAGCTTTCGAGGGTGTCTTACTTAAGTCTTCCGGTCCTGGGGGCTTGCCTTTATATACAGGTCAAGGCCCTAGGGTTTACAACGGAGTCCGGGTCACATTACAACTCGTAACCCTTCACATCTCTAACACGACTTGCCTCTTGAGCAAGGAATCCTTCGGCGTCTTCTGCCGTGTGGGCTTTGAGTCGCCGCCTGTATGTGCTTGGGCCGCCCGGCGGCTGATCTGGCAACCTCCCTATCCACTTTATCTTCACGACATGGCCCATCTTGGGTGTTATGCCAAAGCCGCCATTACATTGACCCGGCCCAATAAGACAGGTTATACCGCGGGGTTATATCCCCGACAGATAGTGATTGACAGAGTTCTTTAATCACTGTCACCAAGCTTCTAGAGCTTTGTGATGAACTATAATATGCAAGGTATGGAGAAGATGATCCAGGAGCTGTTCACGATGCTTAAGGCCGCGGAGGTAGAAATCAAGAAGGAGCATCAAGTGTTGATGGTCAACAAGACCACTAGTTTCAAGAAGGGCAAAGGAAAGAAGGGAAAATTCAAGAATGACAAGCCAGTTGCTGCTCCAATGAAGAAACCCAAGGTTGGACACAAACCCGAGACTGAGTGCTTCTATTATAAGGGGAACGGTCACTGCAAGCGGAACTGCCCCATATACTTGGCAGATAAGAAGGCTGGCAACGTTAACAAATGTATATTTGATACACATGTTTTTGATGTGTACCTTACTAGTGCTCGTAGTAGCTCCTGGGTATTTGATACTGGTTCAGTTGCTGATATTAGTAACTCGAAACAGGAGCTATGGAATAAACGTAGACTAGTTGAGGACGAGGTGACGATGTGCGTTGGAAGTGTCTCCAAGGTTGATGTGATCGCCATTGGCACGCTTGCTCTACCTTTGGGATTAGTTTTAAACCTAAATAAATGTTATTTGGTGCCTGCGTTGAGCATGAACATTATATTGATCTTCTTTATTGCGAGATAATTATTCATTTAAATCAGAGAATAATGGTTGTTCTATTTATACGAGTAATATCTTTTACAGTCATGCACCTAACGTGAATGGTTTATTCGTATTGAATACTGAATCATAGTTATACACATGTTCGATCATAATATTGATACCAAAAGATGCAAAGTTAATAATGATAGTACCACATACTTGTGGCACTGCCGCTAAGGTCATATTGCTGTAAAGCGCATGAAGAAACTCCATGCTGATGAATCTTTGGACTCACTCGATTTTGAATCGCTTGAGCATGCGAACAAACTCCATGCTGATGAATCTTTGGACTCACTCGATTTCGAATCTCTTGAGCATGTGAACAATGCCTCATGCGCAAGATGACTAAGACCCCGTTTTCCGATACGATGGAGCGGGCAAGTGACTTATTGAAAATAATACATACTGATGTATGCGGTCCTATGAGTGTTGAAGCGCGCAGTGGATATTGTTCTTTTCTTACCTTCACTGATGACTTGGCTAGATATTGGTATATTTACTTAATGAAACATAAGTCTGAAACGTTTGAAAAGTTCAAGCAATTTTAGAGTGAAGTTGGAGATCATCTTGACAAGAAGATAAATGTCTACGATATGATCATGGAGGTGAATATCTGAGTTACGAGTTTGGTATGCAATTTAAGACAATGTGGAAATTGTTTCACAACTCACGCCACCTGGAAAACCACAGTGCAATGGTGTGTCGGAGCGTCTTAGCCGTACTCTATTGGATATGGTGCGTTCTATGATGCCTCTTACTGATTTGCCACTATAGTTTTGGGGTTATGCATTAGAGACAATTAGATTCACTTTAAATAGGTCACCATCTAAATCCATTAAGACGACACCGTATGAATTATGGTTTGGCAAGAAACCTAAGTTGTTGTTTCTTAAAGTTTTGGGATGTGACGCTTATGTCAAGAGGTTTCAGCCTGATAGGATACCCTAAAGAAACAATTGAGTATACCTCCTATCACAGATCCGAAGGAAAGTCTTATTGTCAAGAATGGATCCTTTGCAGAGAAGGAGTTTCTCTCGAAAGAAGTGAGTGGGAGGAAGGTAGAACTTGATGAGGTTATCGAACCTTCACTTCAATTGGAGAGTACCACAACACAAAAATATGTTCTTGTGATGTCTACACCAGTTGAAGAGGAAGCTAATGATGATGAGCATGAAACTTCGGATCAAGTCACCACCGAGCTTCGCAGGTTGACAAGGACACGTACTGCCCCTAAGTGGTACGGTGATCCTGTCTTGAAAGTCATGTTGTTGGACAACAGTGTGCCTGCAAACTATGTGGAAGCAATGGTGGGCCCGGATTCTGACAAATGGCTAAAGGCCATGAAATCCGAGATAGGTTCCATGTATGAAAACAAAGTGTGGACTTTGGTAGACTTGGCCGATGACCGACGGGCCATTAAGTACAAATGGATCTTTAAGAAGAAGACAGACGTTGATGGTAATGTCACCATTTATAAAGCTCGACTTACCGCATAGAGGTTTCCGACAAGTTCAAGGAGTTGACTATGATGAGACTTTCTCACCCGTAGCGATGCTAAAGTCTGTTGGGATTATGTTAGCAGTTGCTGCATTTTTCGATTATGAAATTTGGCAGATGGATGTTAAAACAACATTTCCTTAACGGTTTCCTTAAGGAAAGGTTGTATGTGATACAACCAGAAGGTTTTGTCGATCATAAGTATGCTAAAAGTTATGCATGCTCCAGCGATCCTTCTATGGACTGGTGCATGCATCTTGGAGTTGGAATATATGCTTTGACGAGGTGATCGAAGTTTCTGTGTTTATACAAAGTTTATGAAGAAACTTGTATTTACAAGAAAGTGAGTGGGAGCTCTATAGCATTTCTGATAAGTATATGTCGATGACATATTGTTGATTGGAAATGATGTGGAATTTCTGGAAAGCACAAAGGGTTGTTTGAAAGGAGTTTTTCAAGGAAAGACCTGGGTAAAGCTACTTACATATTGATCATCAAGATCTATAGAGATAGATCAAGACACTTGATGAGACTTTCAGAGAGCACACACCTTGACAAGATTTTGAAGGAGTTCAAAATGGATTAGTCAAAGAAGGAGTTCTTGCCTATATTCTACGGTGTGAATTTGAGTAAGACTCAAAGCTCGACCACGGCAGAAGAAAGGGAAAGGATGAAGGTCGTTCCCTACGCCTTAGCCATAGGCTCTATTATGTATGCCATGGTGTGTACCATACCTGATTTGTGCCTTGCCATGAGTCTGGCAAGGGGTTACAAGAGTGATCCAGGAGTGGATCACTGGACAATGGTCAAAACTATCCTTAGAGGTCTAAGGAAGTGTTTCTCGGTTATGGAGGTGATAAACAATTCGTTGTAAAGGGTTACGTCGATGCAAGCTTTGACATCGACCCAAATGACTCTGAGTAGCAAACCGGATACGTATAGTGGAGCACTCATTTGGAATAGCTCCAAGTGGAGCGTGGTCGCGGCATCTATAGCATGCCATATAGATTTGCAAAGTACACACGGATCTGAATGTTGCAGACCCGTTTAAAACCTCTCTCACAAGCAAAACATGATCAAACCCCAGAACTCATTGACTGTTAATCACATGGCGATGTGAACTAGATTATTGACTCTAGTGTGGGAGACTGTTGGAAATATGCCCTAGAGGCAATAATAAATTGGTTTATTATCATATTTCCTTGTTTCATGATAATCGTCTATTATCCATTCTAGAATTGTATTGATCGGAAACTCAGATACATGTGTGCATACATAGACAACACCATGTCCCTAGTGAGCCTCTACTAGACTAGCTCGTTGATCAAAGATGGTTAAGGTTTCCTAACCATGGACATTAGTTGTCATTTGATAACGGGAGAATGATGTGATGTAGAAGACCCAACCATAAGCATAGCATTTGATCGCATCACTTATTTTATTGCTACTGCTTTCTTCATGTCAAGTATCTATTCCTAAGACCATGAGATCATGCAACTCCCTGACACCGGAGGAATACCTTGTGTGCTATCAACCATCACTTCGTAACTGGGTGATCATAAAGGTGCTCTACAGGTATCTCCGAGGGTATCTGTTGGATTGGCATGGATCAAGACTGTGATTTGTCATTCCGTATGACGGAGAGGTGTCTTTGGGCCCTCTCGGCAATGCAACATCACAATAAGCTTGCAAGCAATGTGACTAAGGGGTTAGTCACGGGATCTTGTATTATGAAACGAGTAAAGAGACTTGCTGGTAACAAGATTGAACTAGGTATGGTCGTATGGAGATACCGACGATCGAATCTCGGGCAAGTAACATATCGCTGGACAAAGGGAACTGCATACGGGATTGACCGAATCCTTGACATCATGGTTCGACCGATAAAGATTTTCATGGAATATGTAGGAACCAATATGGGCATCCAGGTCCTGCTATTGGTTATTGACTGGAGAGGTGTCTCCGTCATGTCTACATGATTCTCGAACCCGTAGGGTCCACACGCTTAATGTTCGATGACGCCAAAGTAGTATTGGGATATGCACGTTGGTGACCGAATGTTGTTCTGAGTCCCGGATGAGATCATGGACGTCACGAGGAGCTCCGGAATGGTCTGGAGGTAAAGATTTATATATGCGAAGTCATATTTTGGCTATCGGAAAAGTTTTGGGGTTTTCTGGTATTGTACCACGAAGCTTCCTTAAGGTTCCGGAGACTTCCGAAGGAGTCCGAAAGTCCATCAAGGGGTCCACCATGTCCCAAGGTCCAGCATGGGCTAAGGGGAGGTGCCTTGGCCGTATTGGGCCAGGCGCACAAGTCCCTCAAGGCCCATGTGGCTGGGAAAGGTGGAAAGTTCACCTGTGTATGGAAAGGAGGGAATTGGACTAGGAGTCCAACTCCCCCCCCATGGTGCGCCAGCCCTAGAGCTTGGAGGGCTGGTCACCACGCCCCTCCACCTATATATAGAGGGGAGGGGCGCCCCCAAGAGGACACACCAGCCCCCTGGCGCCTCCCTCTCTCCCGTTGCTACGTTGCTCCTCCGTTCCTAGTTCCGGCAGCGCACAATGAAGCCCTGCCGACACTACTTCACCACCATCTCCACCACGCCGTCGTGCTGGTAGAGATCACATATATTTATCCACCCTCGCTTGCTGGATCAAGGAGGCGCAGACGTCATCGAGACGCATGTGTGCTGAACCCGATGGTGCCGTCTGTTCGGCGCTGGATCGGATTTGATCGCGATTGGATCGTGAAGAGTGCGACTACATCAACCGCGTAATATACGCTTCCGCTTAACGGTCTATGAGGGTACGTAGACACACTCTCCCCTCTCATTGCTATGCATCTCCATAGATAGATCTTCGGTGTTTGTAGGATTTTTTTGTTTTCCATGCTTCGTTCCCCAACACATAGTTGATGAGTGGGTAGCACTCATAGATGCCCCTAAGGTGGATAATGGAGATGAGGATGTTTATGTTGAGTCCAAGAAAGGCCACAACTCCATGGCCAACATGTACAATCCCATTCCAAAGGAGTACCTCAAGTCACACAAGCTTGGATCAGTATATTTCCTGCTAGCTGGCCTCCCTACCTCGAACACTATTATGAGGTCTACGTTGATGCCTAAATCTGGAGATGAGAAGATGATTCGAGGATATTCCATCAATATGTTGCACCATGTCGATCAGAACACCAGGATCATTGTGATGGATCTCATTGTCGAGACCATCAAGAGGACTGTTGCTGATGAGAAGAGGTCGTGTGGATATGCACCATACATGAAGATGTTGATCAACTCCAAGGTTGGGAGTAAGGTTTATTTACTTTATCTCCCACACCTACCGCTTCAGCCAGAGTTTGAAGACAATGTCATGACAATGGATCCTTCCCATCCCACCTCATCCGCAGCTCAGGCAGAGATTGAGGCTGAGGCCGAGGAAGAGGCAGCTAGAGCCGTTAGTGCTCCATAGCTCAAGACAAAGAATGATCAGATGACTTATCTGATTAGTGTCACACATAGGAGTGTGAAGAGCTTGGCTGATCTCGTGAAGAACCAAGCCAGCCTGGAGAGGATAGTTGAGACAAAGATTCATGATCTAGATGTCAACGTGACGGAGATCCAGACTGCCGTAGAGCAGCTTCAGCGGGATGTGGACGGAGTCAGCAATGACGATGTGACTCTACCCACCACTTGGCAGTTCACCATGATGCCTAGATCTTCAGTTGTGCCCATATCCCAGACCAGAGCCACTGTCTCTGCTCCAGCTGCTACTCCTCCTGTCACTACTATTGCTATGCCGTCAGTGCCTCCAGTATCCACTCCACCAGCTCAGCAGACCTCAGCTGAAGCATTTGTAGACGCAGCGATCTCGACTCCTTCAACAACTACTGGAGCGGCAAGTCAGCGGGCTTCATCGCCAACCAGAGGAGATCCAGTCCAGAGCGATGTTTAGCTCGTACCGTTCGAACTTTTTGGTAACTTGTTGCCAAAGGGGGAGAATTTGTATAGATCATAGGGCTTCGAAAGAGAGCGTGTTGCCTTTTTCTTTTTCTTCTCTTGGTCGTTATTGATACATTTGGTTATACTTTTGCTCGCCTCATGACTTGAAACTTCGTTGTGTTTGATCATACGCTTTATGGTTGATGCTACTATTGCCTATCCTTAAGATATATGTCATGATCATTCACTTGTATGCTTGGTGTTGTGTGCATTGTATTTCATTCATATCATTTATGTGCTCCACCAAGATGTATGTGACATGGAAGAGTGACCCATGATCCTAATCGATTGTGCATTTGCATTCAAATGCAAATACAAAATAACGCACAAATTTAGGGGGAGCTCTTTCTTATCACATACTTCTCGAAGCGGCGATATTATGCATTGATTATATACTTTGTCAAAGATTTGATCTATATGTTGTAATCAACTACCAAAAAGGGGGAGATTGGAAGCACAACTTCTGCCTAGGTGGTTTTGGTAATTAACAACAACATATAGTTCATTGAACTAATGAGCCTATCAAGTATATTTCAGGAAAGTTCAATGAGTAGATTGGCTAGAAATTATGAGGAGGATCCCCTAGGATGCAAAGAACTCCCATTGACAAAAGCTTCAAGCCTCTACATTTTCTTTTATGTGATTTGATCACAATTGAGTCCATAGGAAAACCAATACTATTAAGAGGGGATGAGGTACTGATGATGATCTGGTTGCTGAAGTGCTTAGAGATATGCCGCCAAAAGCCTCAATGAAATTATCACAAAACCATTTGGCTTAAACCCTAAAGTCCATTTTCGGTGCCACCAAGATTTCCACTTTGGTCTCACCGAGACAGATGCTAAGCCAAATCCTAGCACCTCGGTAGAACCGAGATTGCATTCGGTGCAACCAAAAAGCAGTGACCAACCTTTTGTGATCGAAATATTTAATTTCAGAACTTCCAATTTTTATGTTTTGGTGTCACCGAAGTACTGGATCTACCTAGGTTAAACCGAATCGATCTAACTAAGATGTTCCGTTCTGTCTCACCGAAAAGCCAAAAGTTTTGACATTTTGCACTAGTTGGTAGAACCGAGTTTTCACTTCGGTTTCACCGAGTTGGGCAATAATGTTGTAACGATTGTTTTTTGGAGAAGGCTATAAATACCCCCTCCACCCCCTCTCACTCATTGAGAGAGCCATCGGAATGAAACTACACTTCCACCATTCATTTTCTGAGAGAGAACCACCTATTCATGTGTTGAGATCAAGGAATTCCACTCCAACCAATAGATCCTTGATTTCTAGCCTCCCCAAGTTGCTTTCCACCCAATCATCCTCTTCTACCAAGCCAAAATCTATGAGAGAGTGATTGAGTGTTGAGGCGACTATCTTTTGAAGCACAAGAGCAAGGAGTTCATCATCAACACAACATCTATTACCTTTTGGAGAGTGGTGTCTCCTAGTCCTAGACTGGTTAGGTGTCGCTTTGGGAGCCTCCAAATCGTGTGGAGTTGAACCAAGAAGTTTGTAAGGGCAAGGAGATCACCTACTTCGTGAAGATCTACCTCGAGTGAGACTAGTCCTTCGTGGACGTAAGACATGATGGAATAGACAAGGTTGCTTCTTCGTGGACCCTTCGTGGACTCGCACAACCATTACCCTCCATGGGTTGAAGTCTCCATCAACATGGACATACGATAGCACCACCTATCGGAACCACGTCAAAAATCTATGTGTCTTCTTTGCGTTTGATCTTATTATCCCTCCTTTTATTTACACTTGCAATGTCTTTTTCCGCCGCACTACTCGTAGACTTGCATGTGTAGGGTGTGCTAGACTTAGTACAATCGCTAAAACTTGCCAACCGATAAAATTGGGAAAATGTTAAGTTTTAATTTGGTCAAGTAGTCTAATCACCCCCCTCTAGACATACTTTCGATCCTACTCTGGTGCGTAATGTAAAATGAAGCCCTATAATTAGAGCAGCACACGACGCAAGCATATTTTCATTTCGTTATATAGCTTCAGAATGCATGTTAATTCTTATAATATTTAGTAATATAAATAATAATACTAAAATGGTGGTAATATTCAAGTGCTCCTCAGGTTACATTGAAAAGCATTTTTAAATGAAATTCTCAATTTCATGTTCGTAATTAATCTTCTCCAAGGTGGAAAGTCCAATCTTATCAATAATTGAATCGATTTGCTCATGCTCTGGTTGCCATTGAGTGCATGTTCTGTCGCTACCAACATTGAACTATAAAGCCTAATTTCTTTAAAAAAAACTATACATCCTAACCCACTAAGGCCATGACCCTCAAGAAACATGATTAGATCCATGACTACATCAGCCCAGTAACAACGCTTCATGCTTTCTTTCTTCTCCACCATGATTAAGAGCAAGTTTTCCATGGCACTGTTACAAGCATGAAACATTTTCCTCAGTTTCACTATGTATAAAGGGTGAACAAAAAACTCAAGGCAGGGAGGTAATACGTCTCCGGCGCATTAACTTTTCCAAACACTTTTGTTTTGGACTCTAGTTTGCATAGTTTGAATGAAACTAACCCGAACTGACGTTGTATTCAATAAAACTGCCTTGGTTTTGTTTTTGTGCAGAAATAAAAGTTATCGTAACTATACGGAAATTGATGGAGAATTATTTCAGAATATATAAAAAATACTGGCGAAAAGTTCTACTGGAGGGGGCCACCATAGAGCCACAAGCTAATGTGGCGCCCCACCTAGGGCGCGTCGTCTGGGTGCTCCGTTTGTCCTACCTCTAGGTCCATAAGTACCATCTTCCCGAGAAAAAAAAATCAGAGAGAAAGAATGATCGCGTTTTATGATACAGAGCCCCGTCACCTCCTGTTCTTCATTGGGGGCCTGATTTGGAGTCCATTCGGGGCCCCGGAGAGGGCAAATCATCGTTGCTATCATCACAAACCCTTCTCCATCAACAACCTCATGATGCTCACCACCGGGAGTGAGTAATTCCATCATAGGCATACTGGAGTTAGATGGAGATGGATGATATTGATCATGTAATCGAGTCAAATTTGTTAGGGCTTGATCCCTAATATCCACTATGTTCCGAGATTGATGTTGTTATGACTTTGCTATGCTTAATGCTTGTCACTAGGGCTCGAGTGCTATGATTTCATATCTGAAACTATTATGTTTTCATGAATATAAGTGAATTTGAGATCCTATCTTGCAAATTGTATGCACCTATTACGTGTTATGATCCGCAGACCCCAAGGTGACAATATTTGGGATTCAGTCCGGTGATGACCGTAATATGAGGAGTTCATGTATTTACTATGTGTTAATACTTTGATCCAGCTCTCTATTAAAAGGAGACCTTAGTTACCCGTAGATTTCCATTAGGACCCCCTACCATGGGAGAGTAGGACAAAAGATGTTATGCAAGTTCTTATTATAAGCACGCATTACTATATGCGGAATACATGCCTATATATGACCGATGAATTGGAGCTAGTTTTGTGTCGCTCTAGGATGTTTCTGTTACATGATGAATTTCATCCAAATAGCTATCACTACTCCATGCCTACGGTTTTGTCATATTGTATTTGCTAAAGTTACTACTATTGTTGCTGCCATTACACCAACTATTGTTACTCTTGTTACTGTTACTGCTACTATTAAAACTATCAAACTACTATCCTACTAATACTTTGCTGCAGAGAAATAACTTGTCATGTGTGGTTGAATTGACAACTCAACTGCTAAGGCTTATAAATATTCTTTGACTCCCCTTGTGTCAAATTAATAAATTTGGGTAGAACCTTCCCTCGAAGTCTGTTGTGATTCTCTATACTTGTGGGTCATGAAGAGGTCGCCCTACTAAGTCCTCCCCCACTTCAAGTGTAATTTTCTGAAGATGGGGGGGGGGCCTTGTGTGGCCGCACATCTCACACACCCTTATGGACGCCCCTTGATAAATGGGGAGGCGAGGAGCCGGATATTTCGCGAGGGGGAATCCTACTTGGCTCATAGGTCGCCACTTAGCGACCAAGCGCATACCCACCGCCCCCTGCCTGTCGCTACGTGCGCTTTCGGACGGCTCATTAGCTTTCCAGTTTCTAGTTTTTTGTGTTTTTCTTTTATTTTTATGCTTTTTTATTCTTATCCTTTTATTTATTTTTTTATTGTTCTCATGTTCTGTAAGGGCATTCTCTTACCTTGGTGTTTTGGAGATGATGACAACTCACTATGATCTAACCGTGTGTCAAGTTATACAGGGATTGTATGTGGTACACAAGACGGTTAGGTGGATCCTCCAAACGGAAAAGATTAAAGACGGGGTTCTCTACGTGTTTATTCTCTTTGGTCGTAGGGATCCCGTACTATTAAGAGGGAATCCACATTGGAAAGTCTTGGGTGAATCAGTTCTTTCGCACATCCATCTTCACCCAACTCACTTCTCCGCATCATAGAGAGAGAGGCCCCTCTTTCCTTAGTTGCTTGCCAGGTAATCCGCTGTCTCGACCTAAATGCACATCTTGCTCTAAGCTTCCGGTTCGACCACCACTCTAGGGGTGATACCCTGGGGGTGCTGCCACTGAGTGGTCCCTAGCGGTTGTACCGCTGCCCCCGGGCAGTAGTACCGCCAAAGGCTGGGTGACCCAGGGTGGCAGCTCTGGGCGGTTAAACCGGCCCAGCACCGGGCTACAACCGGACATGGTTCTGGTGTGCCCCGGTTGTTGGGCAGACCTGGACCGGTTGTACCGCTATATTCATATAGCCCGGTACAACCGGGGTCCCGAGCGGTTGTACCGCTTAGGACTTTGCCTGGTCCGGGGCTCAAACCTGGCTGCTGCATCCGGGCCACCATTCTGTTGTGGTCCGGTGGTTGGGCGGTGGTTGACCGGTTGTACCGGTTGTACCGCCCACCACTCCGGTTGTACCGCTCCCATGCATATCTGGCTGTAACGGTTGGAAAAGGGGGGGGCCTATATAAGGAGGTGCTTCTTCCACCTCTCCCTTATCTCTTACCTCTCTCTCTCCACCATTGATGCCCCTTGAGCTTTCTTGCCCGATCTCTCTCTCTAGCCACCCAAACTTGTTGTCTTGCTAGGGATTGAAGGAGGAGATCTAGATCTACACTTCCACCAAAGGAAAATTGATTCCCCCATAGTTTCTTGTGTGAATTTTGTTACTCTTGGGTGTTTGAGCACCCTAGACGATAGAGGTCACCTCGAAGCCATATTCCATTGTGGTGAAGCTTCGTGGTTTCGTTGGGAGCCTCCAATTAAGTTGTGGAGAGAGCCCCAACCTTGTTTGTAAAGGTCCGGTTGCCGCCTTCAAGGGCACCACTAGTGGAATCACGGCATCTCGCATTGTGTGAGGGCGTGAGGAGAATACGGTGGCCCTAGTGGCTTCTTGGGAAGCATTGTGCCTCCACACCGCTCCAACGGAGACGTACTTCCCCTTACCGGGACGAAGGAACTTCGGTAACACATCCTCGTCTCCATTGGTTCCACTTGTGGTTACTCCTTACCCTTACTTTGTGCAAGCTATTTATATTGTTTATCTTCTTGCTTGTACGGTTATTATTGTTAACATCATATAGGTTGCTCATCTAGTTGCATATCTAGCCAACCTATTTGTTGCTAAGCCTAAATTGTTAAAGAAAAGTCAAGAAGTGGTAGTTGCCTATTCACCCCCCCTCTAGTCAACCATATCGATCCTTTCATGTTCATTTATGAAATCTTGAACATTTTTCGAATTCATTAACATTTTTATGAAATCGTGATTTTTTCCAAACTCGCAAGCATTGTTTACAAATTTATGAACATTGTTAAATTCATGAACGATTTTTTTGAAATTGTGAAAAAAAATTCAAACTCACATTTTTTTTTTACAAATTCGTTAACATTTTGGAAATGAATAGTTTTTTGTGATTTGTTTTTCAATTTTGTGATTTTTTCAAATTGTGCATATTTCGTATGAAACTCATGAATAGTTTTTTGAACCAGCGAGCATTTTCTTAATCAGAGAACAACTATAGAAATTGGGAAACAATTTTTGAATTTCTCCAATAATTCTTTAGTTATGACAAACTTTTAAAAATGCATGAACATTTTTTGAATCAGAGAACATTTTTTGAATCAATGATCCTTTTTTTATAATTTGTTTCTGAATTTTGTGAACATTTTAAACAATTGATGAACATTTTTTTGGATTTAGGAACATTTGTTTTTCAAATTCACGAATATTTTCTCAATGCAAGAACATTTTTTTTCAAAATCATGAAGATCTTTTATTTCCAGAAACTTTTTTAAAAGTCATGAATAGTTGCTATAATCACGAACATTATGATTTCTTCAACATATTTTTCAAATTTATCAATTTATTTTAAATCTGGAAGTTTTTTGAAATAAAAAATTATTTGATGGAGAGAAAAGCAAAAACAAAAATTTAATAAGAAAAAATAAAATAAAATGAAAAACAGGCGCCCGCACATGGCCTGATCCAAAAGGTGCGTGGGGGAAGGGGGCAGGGGTGCACGTAAAATAGGGGGTCTATTTCGTGAGTAGTTTAGCCATGAGCTTGGGAAAGCTATGCACCAGACTGATAATCTAGCAATCTGAAATATCTACAGTAACATCTTTTTTCGGCAATAGCACCAGAAGTGCCTGGTTGAGGAGGTGCATCGAGCTCCCATCGAGATGGAAACATTGGTTGATGGCATCCAAGATATCACCTTTGATCGTTTGCTAGCAAATATTGGTTGGAGCTAACTTAGTTAGCATTGGCGATGATTTGATTTTTCTTTTCAAACCACTAGGACAATCCCGCGTGCTGCAATGGGATATAAATATTTTAGTATTTTAGCTTGTGATTTACCTGCACATATTTATGCGATTGTGTAAATAACCTTTTATCAAATTCTTATGAGAAAGATTGAACGAAGGGGTGGTGGAATGAAACGAACATGAACCTTACATTCCTCTGAAGTCGTAGAGGAGATGGAGATATCTGTGGCCATCAAGGAACCTACATTAAAAGGCCAACTAAAGGAGATTGAGCAGCCCATTAGTGTTTATGGTGAAGGCCAGGCCCAAATATTAAGAACAGAGGCCTAAGGGAAGCTCGGGAGGCCGAGGCCGAGAAGAAAGGGGACGAAGCGCGCGACCTCGCCGGAGATGGCGCGCAGGAGGGGCGTCGCCGCGGCGGTGGCGGCGGCCGCGACCTCCCCGGCTCTCGTGGCGGCCGTCTCTTTGATGGCGCTGGTGTACTACTACACGGTGTTCGTCTTGCTGGACCACTGGCTCGGGCTCGGCACGACGGCCGGCGCCGCCCACGCGGCCGCCTTCTCCCTCCTCGTCGCCGCCTGCTTCTTCTCCTTCCTCTGCGCCGCGGCCGCTGATCCCGGATCCGTGCCCTCTTCCTTCTCTCCCGACGCCGAGGACCCGCAGGGACAGGTCCCAGATCCCTCTCGCCTTCTCCTTCGCCCTCCTGTTAGATTTCCTTGGAATTTAGGTGCTTGATTCGATTGCAGCGTCTCCAAGTTTAAATAGACGTGGAATTTTCCATAGTGAATCCAACCTGACACCCAGTTCATATCACAGTAGATCAGCTACCTGTGGATTGATCACGTTGAGCTAAATGTGAATCCATTGTGCTTTCCTTTTCTTGATTTCATCTCTTCGCAGAGCTGCTAGTAGTTGCTACTAGTTGTTGCCAATGCTATGAGTTTAGGTGCACCAAAATTTTGAATATTGGAGAGCTCCCTGATAAAGCTCGATACTTGGTCACAACAGGGACTGAAATCAAGGTATTGTGACAAGTGTTGCATCCACAAGCCTGCCCGAACCCACCATTGTAAGGTCTGCAAAAGGTGTATTCTGAAAATGGTAGGTGCGGCTATCTATGTTCATTCTGTTAGCTGCGAAATGAAGCTGTGCTGAAAATCCTCGGGTATGGTTTTAATGGCAGGATCACCATTGTGTTTGGATTAACAACTGTGTGGGCTATACAAATTACAAAGCCTTTATCATCTGCGTCCTGAATGCAACCATTGGGTCCCTTTATTCGTCGGTAAGTTACTACACTGAACAAAAATCGGCACATTTTCAACGAACATTTCTCATGGCCGTGTCAAAGTATATTGCAGGTGATATTTGTATGTGATCTTCTACGAACAGAGCATGACTTCCGTATTCATTATGTGAAGATCATCCATGTAAGTGAGCTGATCATTGTTTGGAATTACAAGCTCACTATGCAGTCAGCAATCTCTTCCAGCTACCTTCAATATTAGTTACCATGCCATTATCCTTTGGCAAGATTCTTTCATTTATCTTCTATATATTGGCATTATTATGCCTAATGTCAGAAATATTTGACTTTTTACATGTTCTGTCATGAAGGCCAAAGAACATTTCTGTGCAGTTGTATCTTTACGATGATACACTAGCCAAACCCACGGGTTGATTCGGGTACTAACAGGGACAGGAACCATCACGCTAGTCTTGTGCTGGAAGTCTAGTCTGCGATACGGAGGCATTTCTGAAATGTGCCCGTATTGGGATACGCTTGACCATTAAAAATTCGATAAATTGTCCTTTACTAGGAACAGTAGATTAGGTTGGTGTTGTGCTCTGTTCCTAAACATAGCGAAGGTGCAGATTAGATAGAAATAGCATGCAGAATAACACCAAAATGGAGAAGTTTGTAGCTTGCAGCGAGGGGAGCTGCCATAGATAGGATCTGTAGGAGAGAGGGGAGGGAAGAGGAGCGGGAGCACCGCAGAATACCTTGATGCTGAACTTGAGGGCAATGAGGCAAGCAGCCCACCACCGGCTTGCCGCCGGTGAGCTACTGCTTGACCCTGAAGGGGTAGGATGCAGGGAGCGGGAGCATGTCTGCGAGCTGTGCCTGGAGCCTGAGAGGGGGAGGCAAGGGGCCCACCAGGAGTGAGATGCTGGTCTTCTGCTGGGTCCTCAGATCGGGATGATGCGAGGAGCACTCCCTCATCTTGCCACTGGTGAGCTGCTGCTGAAGCCTGAGAGGGGAAGGAGGCGAGTAGCCTACCGCTGGCTTGTCGCAGTTTGCTGGAGCTGCTGCTGGTGAGTTGCCATTGCAGCTGTTGCGTGAGAGGTGAGGAGGAATGAGGAGCAGGAGCACTACACACGCTCGCCGCCGACACCACCGTTGTGTGAGCCTCCGCATAGGTCAGGAGGATGCGAGTGAAATGAATCAGAGAGGTATGGCGCTGGACAGGGTTATCGGGATAGCTAGATCGAGACATACACTGGGTTGGGCCCTATCGTGCAGGTATCTGGGACATATCCTTTCGGGAATTAAAATCTTTGTTTTCATTGCTTAAATCGCCAATGCCTCACCGATATGGCGCTGGACAGCGGTAGGCTACAGATGCACCAGCCCCATCACCTATCAGTGTTTTTAGCTGGAGGTTATGCTGTCAGGGTCCAAATGGAAATGATTGTAAAATCCTTAGCTATATTATCTAAGACTGGATCTTTTTTTTTTTAAACACTTGCGCGTTTGTGGTTTTTTCATGAATTTTAACTCATGGAAACTGATTATTAACCATGGAAAGTAAACAGAAGGACTCTGGTAACTTAGCTGCAGGACAGATGGAAGAATCTTAACTTGCTGAAGAGCCTTTTGGCTTTTGGAACTCTTCAATTCTGGTCTAGCAAGAGCATTACCATTAAAATTAAAGAACATGATTGTACCACGAGTATAAATATGCTAGTTATTGTAAACTATTCAAATGACAGAGTTGTAAAAGTAAGATAAACTTGTATGATTCTTTAACTGAGCTGTAACATCGCAGACAAACATGTGCCACAGTCATTCTCTATTTTAGTTTGCATCAATTTATTCTGTTTATTGTTTGGCTTCATACTATAAGGACCAAATAATGATCTATCATAAAAATGCAGATCTTGGCTGGTGTCGTCTTATTCTCCTTGTGCTTGACAATAGGTTCTTTGTTATGCTGGCACATCTATCTCATATGTCATAACATGACAACCATAGAGGTAAGATACTGTTCCAGGTGTGCATTCATCTCATAGTCAGTTGGTGGCTTTATCATTGTCTGATAATTTACTGCCACCCTGTCATCAGTATCGAGAGGCAGTTAGAGCGAAGTGGCTTGCAAAAAAGAGTGGACAGAAGTACCGCCATCGGTTTGATCAAGGCACAAGGAAGAATATTCAAATGGTAGGGCTATATATACGCAGCAGCAACAACAACAAAAACGCAATCAGACTTTTAATTCTACCATGTCGAATTTTCAGTTTCTAAGCCTTTGAATCTGGTGCTGAAAATTTAGCATGGTCTACAGAGTTCAATTTTATTCACCATTTCTTATGTTGGTGCTCTAGGTATCTGAACCTTTGTCTTATTTGTACAGATCATGGGCCCAAATGTTTTCTGCTGGCTTTGCCCCACTGCGACAGGACATCTTAAGGATGGCACCGAGTTCCAGAATACGAACAACTGATCAAATACGAAGAACAGCATTGCTGCATAAACACAACATGTAGACGTGTGGATTTATCTGCTGATCAGATTCATCATTTCTGCCATTGCGTTGTTGTTACCCAGGCAGGGGTGAAGAGCTCAGGAAGTTTCACAATCTTGTAAATCATGTAAACCTCACCTCAAATTATGTGTGTGTGTATGCTGTAATGTAGTTTGAGTTTTGAGTATTGTTACAAGAATGATTGGTTGCTTGTGCAAAAGGGAATGGAAATTGTCACAATTTGAGGTGTGCAAAAGGGAATGGAAATTGGAAGTGTGGAAGAAATGCAGAAAGCTTTCTTCGATTTTTCTTGATTCTGTTATTCTGATGACCCCACCTGCAGTGATGCATCATAGCAGCTATAAAAAAAGGCGAGTGTATGGTGAAATGATGATCAGTTGTTTGTTTTGCAGTAAAAATTTACTGTAATATCCAAGATGAGGATGTATGGCCTGATACACTCATTCAAAATTCAGTTAAGCATGCATATTTCCTGGCATGTTTATTCCCAGAAACTGTGGCCTCTTACTGCAGTATTATTGTTTTCACATATGCATGGGCGTCAAGATTCCCTCAAACGGTTTTTGTTTGTCTCCCGACCCCGTCCCCGCGTCGCTCCTCCAGCGGCGACACAGGCGGAAGACCCAACTCCCGCCGTCGGCCTCCCCTCCTCCCTGCCCTCCCCCTCGCCACCGTCGAATGACATGGCCGGGCGAAGCCCGTCGCCTGGACGGCGGTGGCGGGGCTTCCCCATCTCACCGCGGCACGGGTGTGGCGGATCTGGTGCGGTGGCGGCGCGGGTGTAAAATCTGGTGCGGCGGCGACGCGTCTTGCGCGAGGGGTGTGGAGCGGCGCCTCCGGGTCAAGCTGTCGGCGTGCCTCGGGTGGAAGTGGCGGTTGCTTGTCTGGTGGACGACGCGGTGGCCGCCGTGCTCGGCAGGGCACGGATTTGGGGCCGCTCTGCCCGGATTTGCGTGTGGTGGGCGCGACGTGGGCTCTTGGTGGCGGCTCTGCTCCCGTCCTGCCTGGCCAAAGGCGGGCTGCTCGGCCGAGCCGGCGTCCTCTTCTGTCAAGGTCTATAGTGTGCTCGGGCCGGCGCGGTGCTGGTTTGACGTGGTGTACGTGGCCCTACCGGTGGTGTGCCTAGCGGCGCTACTCCCTCCCAGATCCGGTTTGGCTGTGTGCGCCTTGGGCAGGTTGGATTCGCGTCGATCCGGCCTGCGGTGGTCTGAATCTGACCATGGGCGGCGACGGGGTGGTCGTGGTCCCTTGTGGTGGTGCAGATCAGCTCCCACCTCACTCAACAGATCTTTGGGTTTGTGTCAGATCAACTGGGGCGAAAACCTTGCTCCACCTGGAGCCGATGGCGGTGATGCTTGTGGGTGCCGCTAACCTCCTTGGAGGCGTCGTTGTTTTTGTTGTTTGCACCCTCCTCGTCGAGACCCCGGGGGAAACCCTAGTCCAGGTACTCCTATACAGATGATGGCGGCGCAACCAGCGTTGCAGGCCTTCTTGAAGGCGTCATCTTAGGGGTCTAACATGGTTGTTGTGTGGGTGTTGCTTGCTACCAGAATGTTGGTGGTGGTGGTGCGGCCGGTTAGGGTCGACGGTGGTTTGTGTTGCTGTTGCCCTGCTTCCTTGTGTTGCGATGAGCTTAGTGCTCTTGGTGTTGTTCTGGTTCATCTTTGCTCTTCGACGACGCAAGCTACCTCCCCAACTTGCTAATCGTTTTGAATTCTCATGTAGGAGCTCCCAGTCAAGGTTCGTGTTATCACTCGTTGGTTGTGGTTGCTCCTAAGTTGTGTTGTGAGGTTCGGTGCACACGCCGGTGCGGTGCGTTAGGTTTGCTTGCTTAGTCTTGGTATTGTGATCCTTCGACAACACCCCACATCTACTTGTGCCTCCTATGGTGTTCGTCCTTCGGTCTGCTAGCTAGGTCGGGCCTTGTCCCGGGCATCCTTTTTTCTCATCTCATGTAATCTTCTTACTTGTATAGTTTTCGGCCCGCTCTTCCTCATAAACGGGGTCAATTTGTTTAGGTCTTCGATCCAGTTTCCCTTATAAACTGAATCAGCCAAAGCTTAAGAGGTGACTCTGGGCTTTGACAGCTTTTTGAGGAATATATTCAGGTGGGGATTCCCTCCCCCCGATGATCGTTCAAAAAAAAGATTCCCTCAAACAGATGATCAACAACAAAACACCAGCCTTTGTGGTTTCCATGGGGCGTTGGCCAGCAGCTTCATAACAAAAACATAGAGCATCTTGGAACGAAGTGCATAAAACTCGGAGAAGACGAAAGTGCTCAACTGAGATCGAGCACAGTTGCGCCCGATATCTAATGCGTTCCTCTACCCCGAGATCGCCAACCACTAGCTTAGACACCCACGTACGTATTTTTAATTCTGTTCTGTTGGTATTCTGGCCCTCTGGCCCATGTGATGACACTATTCAATCCGACACCGTTTCCCTCATCTCCAGTATCAATCAGCAGCGGGGTGTGATCACTCCCAACCCTCGAGAGCACAGTAATAGCCGACAAGGGAAAATATGAATCCCAAGATGTCTCACGTGATCACACCCCGCTGCTGATTGATACAGAGGGAGGGAGTATCTCGCGTGACATGCATATACACGGGGGCCCCTAGCACAGCCGCCACCGAAGGCCCTCACCTCCCTCCTCTCCCACATCGCCGCAACCGGAGAGGCTGCCGCCAAAGCCCGCGCGTGCCCCGGGGAAGGTGGCTATGGGTGTTCCACTTTCCGCAACGGTGTGCGTGCTGGCTTCGTCTTCCTAGCGGCGCCGTCGAGCTCCACGGTTGCGAGGGTGCTGTTTCGTGGGGAGTCGTCGGGTCCTCGTCGGGCCCTGTCGGATCTGGCAGGATCTGGCTTCTCCGCTCTCGGTGGCCGCATGGGTGTGGCATGCGACGCGATGGTGGCCCGGTGCTCGGCAGCTCCATGTTGGGGTTGTGGACGCCGGCGGTCTGTGTTTTGGACTGCAGGGTGCGGCGTGCGATGGCATGGTGATGCTTGGCGGCTCCATGGTGGGGTGATACGTCTCCAACGTATCTATCATTTTTGCTTGTTCCATGCTGTTATATTATCATTCTTGGATGTTTTACAATCATTTTACTACAACTTTATATTATTTTTGGGACTAACCTATTAACCTAGAGCCCAGTGCCAGTTCCTGTTTTTTTCCGTGTTTTTGGGTTTTACAGAAAAGGAATATCAAACGGAGCCCAAATGGAATAAAAATCTACGATGAATTTTTATGGACCAGAAGAAGCCCAGGGAGAGTTGGAGTTGGGCCAGGGGAGCCACGAGGCCACCACAAGCCTGGGGGGCGCCCCCCTAGGGCGCGCCCCCTGGCTTGTCGTCACCTCGTGGCCCATCCTGACTTGTTTTCACCGCCATAAATTCCTATAAATAGAGAAACCTCCGAAAATAAACCTAGATCGGGAGTTCCGCCGCCGCAAGCCTCTATAGCCACGAAAAACCAATTGGGAGCCCGTTCCGGCACCCTGCCGGAGGGGGAAATCATCACCGGAGGCCATCTTCATCATCCCGGCGGTCTCCATGACGAGGAGGGAGTAGTTCACCCTCGGGGCTGAGGGTATGTACCAATAGCTATGTGTTTGATCTCTCTCTCGTGTTCTTGAGATGGCACGATCTTGATGTACCGCGAGCTTTATTGATATAGATGAATCATATGGAGTTTTCCCCTCTCTATCTTGTTGTGATGAATTGAGTTTTCCCTTTGAAGTTTTCTTATCGGATCGAGTCTTTAAGTATTTGAGAACACTTGATGCATGTCTTGCGATGGGATATCCGTGGTGACAATGGGATGTTCTATTGATCCACTTGATGTATGTTTTGGTGATCAACTTGCAGGTTCTGTGACCTTGGGAATCTATGCATAGGGGTTGGCACACGTTTTTGTCTTGACTTTCCGGTAGAAACTTTGGGGCACTCTTTGAAGTTCTTTGTGTTGGATTGAACATGACGAATCTGAAATTGTGTGATGCATATCGTATAATCAAGCCCATGGGCACTTGTGGTGACATTGGAGTATCTAGGTGACATTAGGGTTTTGGTTGATGTGTATCTTAAGGTGTTATTTTAGTACGAACTCTAGGGATGTTCGTGACACTTATAGGGAGAGCTCATAAGTATGATCAGAAAAGATAACTTTGAGGTGGTTTCGTACCCTACAATAATTTCTTTGTTAGTTTTCCGCTATTTGTGACTTTGGAGTGAACTCTTTGTCGCACGAGAGGTATTTACATATGATTCAACTATGTCAGTATTGTTGAGAGAACTTGCACTAGTGAAAGTATGAACCCTAGGCCTTGTTTTCAAGCATTGCAATACCGTTTGTGCTCACTTTTATCATTATTTACCTTCCTGTTTTTATATTTTCAGATTACAAAAACCTATATCTACCATCCATATTGCACTTGTATCACCATCTCTTTGCCGAACTAGTGCACCTATACAATTTGCCATTGTATTGGGTGTGTTGGGGACACAAAAGACTCTTTGTTATTTGGTTGCAGGGTCGTTTGAGAGAGACCATCTTCATCCTACACCTGCCACGGATTGATAAACCTTAGGTCATCCACTTGAGGGAAAATTGCCATTATCCTACAAAACTCTGCGGTTGGAGGCCCAACACGAGTCTACAAGAAGAAGGTTGTGTAGTAGACATCAAGCTCTTTTCTGGCGCCGTTGCCGGTGAGGCTAGGTAAGCGGCACTCACATCCCGTCAACGAAGCTCTTTTCTGGCGCCGTTGCCGGGGAGGTGAGTGCTTGAAGGTATATCTTTAGATCTTGCAATCAAATCTTTTAGTTTTTTGTTTTTCACTAGTTTGGTTTTATAAAATAAAACTACAAAAAAAATGGAATTGAGGTTGCCTCATATGCTTCATCTTTTTAATGTCTTTCGTGAAAATGATGGAAAGGAAAATTGTGCTCAAGTGTTAGAAGAAGAAGTTATTAAAATGTTTGGCACTAAATCTTTGAGTGATGAGAATGATAGTGATATTGTTAGTATGAATTCTCTGAATATTCATGATGCTAATGATATGCAAATCCACAAGCTTGGGGATGCTATGTTTGATGAAGAAGATATTTTTAGTCCCCCAAGTTTTGATGAGCAAAACTATTATGATTATGGCATGCCTCCTATCTATGATGATTATTGTGATGACACGTATGCTATAAAGTGTAATGACAACCATGAAACCTATTATCATGATTTTAATATTCAATCTGGTTATGTCAATCAAGTGTCACATGATAGTTATTTTCTTGAGTTTGCTCCCACTACTTTGCATGAGAAGAATTTTGCTTGTCTGGGTAGTAATAAAAATTCTATGCTTGTGCATCATGAAAAGAATTCTTTATGTGCTGGTTATATTGTGGAATTCCTTCATTATGCTACTGAAAATTATTATGAGGGAGGAACATATGCTTGTAGGAATTGCAATAATATCAAGTTTCCTCTCTATGTGTTCAAAGTTTTGAAGTTATGCTTGTTTTGCCTTCCTATGCTAGATGATTCTTGTTCCCATAAATTGTTTGCTCACAAAATCCCTATGCATAGGAAGTGGGTTAGACTTAAATGTGCTTGTCATGAGATTCATGATGCTCTTTTGCATGTTTCAATTATTATTCCTATACGAGCATCATTGAAATCATCATGCCTAGCTAAAAGGCATTAAAGAAAAGCGCTTGTTGGGAGACAACCCAACACTTTTTCCTTATGTTTTGATGTGTTCACATGATTAAGATCCTGTAGTAATCATGTTTTGTGTCTTTTATTTTAATAAAGTGCCAAGTAAAGCCTTTAGGATAGTGTGGATACTTGCTTGTTTGATTCTGTGCAAAAAACAGAAAGTTTTGCGTACAGTAAATGAATTATATGATTTTAATGGATAGTCAAATAATTCTAAAATTTTTACACAAAGTTTATACGCAAATTCCTTGAGCTGTCCTAATGTTTCAGAATTTTTAGAGTCAGGGAATTATGGTGATCATTCAGATCTTTACAGACTGTTCTGTTTTTGACAGATTCTGTTTTGCATGCATAGTTTGCTTGTTTCAAGTGTTCCTATAGCTTATATTGAGTAATATAAATTGTGGGAATGATGGAATACAGTAGGTATCATGTGGGAATAATTATGAATCTTGTGTTGACAATACCTAAGTGAATGATCTATCTTTATTACACTAACCCTTCTCACAGAGTTCCGTTAAGTTTTGTGTGATTGAACTTTTCAAGTTTTGGGTAAGACACCGATATGAGGAGAAGAAGGAGTGACAAGAAACCTAATCTTGGGGATGCCCAAGGCACCCCCAAGGTAATATTAAAGGATGACTAAAGCGTCTAAGCTTGGGGATGCCCCGGAAGGCATCCCCTCTTTCATCTTCAACACTACCGGTATATCTTATTTGGAGCTATATTTTTATTCGTCACATAATATGAGTTTTTCTTGGAGCATCATTTTATTTTGTTTTTCTCTGTTAGGTGTTATTTATAATCTTGTTTTTCAATAAAAAGTTCAAAGAATTGCCTTAGGATGCTTGCATTGCATGTTTTGATATGTGCTGGGTAAAAACAGAAACTTCTTCTGTAGTGTTTGAATTTTCATATTTTACTGGAACGTGGAAAGTTTCTGAAATTTTTACACAGTATTTTCATATAAATTTTATAGCATTTCCTAAATTTTCATAATTTTTTGAATTACATAAGTAAACTTTTTTCATAAATTTCTACAGACTGTTCTGTTTGGACAGATTGCTGTCATAGTTTTGTTATCTCCTTATCCTATAGTTTCCATAGCCTATATTGGTAAATATAAATTGTGGAAATGATAGTATACAGTACCTAATGTTTGAAAATTATTGTGCAACTTGTCATGGCAGTACATAAAGAGTTGATTTATTATTATGTGTACTAACTTATCTCACGAGTTCTTTTCGAGTTTTGTGTGGATGATGTTCATGAGAATAGGTGAAACCATGATATGAGAGTATTGAAAGAGATACAAAAGCTCAAGCTTGGGGATGCCCAAGGCACCCCAAGTAAATATTTCAAGAAGTCTCAAGCATCTAAGCTTGGGGATGCTACGCATCCCACCTCTCTTCATCAACAATTATCGGTTAGCCTATGTTGAGCCTAAATTTTTATTCGTTCACATGATGCGTGCAAATTTTCTTTTACTTGCTGTTGACTAAACTGCTTAGATATGAAAATATTTATTGAGAGAGAGAGTCTTCACATAGTTATTTAATTGTTGGCTACTCATTGATCTTCACTTATATCTTTTGAGAGTAGTTTGTCAATTCCTCTCATGCTTCACTTATACCTTTTTGAGAGATGAAATTTTTATGCTCTTGTACTTCACTTAAATTTGTTTGAGCTTGCCAAAAAGCAATAGAATCATATGAAAATAGTCCCAAAGTGACAGATATCCAAGGAAGATATAATAAAACTTTCATGAAGATCATTGGACAAATTAAACTTGATTCTTTGTAATAGTTTTGAAACATCATGATAGTAATATGTGAGTCATGTTAGTGAGTAATTATGCTTTAGTAGGAATATTGGTGTTAAGGTTTGTGATTCCCTATGCAAGTACGAAAGTCAATAGTTATGCAATGAAGTTACATCCTACTTGTGGTGCATTATTCGGTGTTAGTTATGACTCAATGCTCACTTATGTGATTTTTCGTTCCTTGGTTTGGTTGCTTCCCAATCTATTTGCTAGCCTTCATTTGTACTAAGTAGAAATACTACTAGTGCATCCAAAATCCTTAAACTAAGTTTTGCCTTATGAGTCCACCATACCTACCTATATGCGGTATTTCCATGATGTTCCAAGCAAATTTGTATGTGCCATCTCTAAATTTTCAAAATAAATTTTCTCTTTTGTGTGCCCGTACCGCTCATGAAATGGTGGGGAGTATCCAATATTTTTCCATGCTAGGTGTGTTATTCTCACGATATGTGTTGATTCACTATCGTTCATGAGAAAGTGGCTGGTATTCGGGATGCCCAGTCCCATGCTCAAAATTCAAATAAAAAAATGAAACAAAACTCTCCCAGGATTGTTGTTTGTATGGACGGTACCCGTGGATTCGGCTCGCCGTGGAGTGTGATTGATTGGTGGAGGGGGAGTAAAAACTTTACTATTCTGTTTGGGAACCGCCTATAATGTATCTAGCATGGAAAGTATTGTGAGCTACTTTGTCGTTTTCGTTGACAGGAAAAGCATGCCACTCAAAATATTTTCTCTCTCTCAATTTAAACCTTGAGCTCTGGCACCTCTACAAATCCCTACTTCCCTCTACGAAGGGCCTATCTATTTACTTTATGCAATTTTTATTTTTGCTTTGAGTCTCCATCTTCTCTTATAAGCACCAACTAGGGGGGTGCAATATGATCGTACTTGAGCATTGGGCATAGCTAATATTTGAGTGTGTTTCATGAATGGATCAATGATTGAGCATGATGGGCTAGGGATAACTTTCTTTGATATTTTGAAAGGCATGGTTGCTTGTTGACATGCTTGAGTATTGAAGTCATTATGTTAAAACTAGACTATTGCTTTGAATCATTTACAAGTCCAAATGTCCATGCTATACATAGAAGAAAAGAATATGATGAACATGTTAGGCAGCATTCCACATCAAAAATTCTGTTTTTATCATTTACCTACTCGAGGACGAGCAGGAATTAAGCTTGGGGATGCTGATACGTCTCCAACGTATCTATAATTTTTGCTTGTTCCATGCTGTTATATTATCATTCTTGGATGTTTTACAATCATTTTACTACAACTTTATATTATTTTTGGGACTAACCTATTAACCTAGAGCCCAGTGCCAGTTCCTGTTTTTTTCCGTGTTTTTGGGTTTTACAGAAAAGGAATATCAAACGGAGCCCAAATGGAATAAAAATCTATGGTGAATTTTTATGGACCAGAAGAAGCCCAGGGAGAGTTGGAGTTGGGCCAGGGGAGCCACGAGGCCACCACAAGCCTGGGGGGCGCCCCCCTAGGGCACGCCCCCCTGGCTTGTCGTCACCTCGTGGCCCATCCTGACTTGTTTTCACCGCCATAAATTCCTATAAATAGAAAAACCTCCGAAAATAAACCTAGATCGGGAGTTCCGCCGCCGCAAGACTCTGTAGCCACGAAAAACCAATCGGGAGCCCGTTCCGGCACCCTACCGGAGGGGGAAATCATCACCGGAGGCCATCTTCATCATCCCGGCGGTCTCCATGACGAGGAGGGAGTAGTTCACCCTTGGGGCTGAGGGTATGTACCAGTTGCTATGTGTTTGATCTCTCTCTCTCTCTCTCTCTCTCTCTCTCTCTCTCTCGTGTTCTTGAGATGGCACGATCTTGATGTATCGCGAGCTTTATTGATATAGATGAATCATATGGAGTTTTCCCCTCTCTATCTTGTTGTGATGAATTGAGTTTTCCCTTTGAAGTTTTCTTATCGGATCGAGCCTTTAAGGATTTGAGAACACTTGATGTATGTCTTGCGATGGGATATCCGTGGTGACAATGGGATGTTCTATTGATCCACTTGATGTATGTTTTGGTGATCAACTTGCGGGTTCCGTGACCTTGGGAACATATGCATAGGGGTTGGCACACGTTTTTGTCTTGACTTTTCGGTAGAAACTTTGGGGCACTCTTTGAAGTTCTTTGTGTTGGATTGAACATGACGAATCTGAAATTGTGTGATGCATATCGTATAATCAAGCCCATGGGTACTTGTGGTGACATTGGAGTATCTAGGTGACATTAGGGTTTTGGTTGATGTGTATCTTAAGGTGTTATTTTAGTACGAACTCTAGGGCTGTTCGCGACACTTATAGGGATAGCTCATAAGATTGATCAGAAAAGATAACTTTGAGGTGGTTTCGTACCCTACAATAATTTCTTTGTTAGTTCTCCGCTATTTGTGACTTTGGAGTGAACTCTTTGTCGCACGAGAGGTATTTACATATGATTCAACTATGTCAGTATTGTTGAGAGAACTTGCACTAGTGAAAGTATGAACCCTAGGCCTTGTTTTCAAGCATTGCAATACCGTTTGTGCTCACTTTTATCATTAGTTACCTTGCTGTTTTTATATTTTCAGATTACAAAAACCTATATCTACCATCCATATTGCACTTGTATCACCATCTCTTTGCCGAACTAGTGCACCTATACAATTTGCCATTGTATTGGGTGTGTTGGGGACACAAGAGACTCTTTGTTATTTGGTTGCAGGGTCGTTTGAGAGAGACCATCTTCATCCTACACCTCCCACGGATTGATAAACCTTAGGTCATCCACTTGAGGGAAAATTGCCATTATCCTACAAAACTCTGCGCTTGGAGGCCCAACACGAGTCTACAAGAAGAAGGTTGTGTAGTAGACATCATGGGGCAGTGAGCTACGACGGACATCGAGGTCAGGAATCCGGGGCGGCGGCTCTGGGACGGTGGTTGATGTGACGGTGGATGTGGAGTTCGCATGGGCGACGCAGCGGCCACGGTGTACTTGGTGGTGGGAGGCTCGTCTCTCATGTCTGGGCAGCTTAGCAACAGTGGTTCTTTGGTGGGTTGCAGCTCCGGCGGCTTTGTTGTTCGGGATGCAGCGTTGGCGCAGTGTGCGGGCTCTGGACCGCCAGCTCTGGCCGACGAGGTGGTGCGGGGTGGCAGCCTGCCCGTCCCTGCCCGGAGGCTCGTCGTGGTTTGCTCGACAAAGAAGCGTGGTGGTGGTCCCTGCATGGTGATGGCGCGGTAGCGTGCAGGGGTGTGCGGGTCAGTGGAGGTGCTAGTTAGCGTGGTCAACTGCACGGGAGTGATGGTGTTGATGTTCCACGCGAAAGCTTAGCCGGTGTTTGCCTGCCGACGGCGGCGGCGCCCGTGGGCATCGCGTTCTTCCTTGGGGGCACTGTCCAAGTGACATGCACATCCTCTTCTCTCGGGCCAATTTCCCGGGGCAAAAGTCAAGATCTTGTTTGGATCAGGCGGCGACGGCGTCTTCAACGACGTATTCCGTCCTTGGGGCGCAGTCTTGGAGTTTCTTGGTCCCATTTGTGCTTCCTGCAGGCTGGACCTGCACATCATCGTGGTCGGCAGGTGGCCGGTCGACAGTGAGGTTGGTATGGCATTGCGATGTGTGTGGCAACGACAATGGCAGCGAGCAGAGCCGGGTCGCGGCTTGGCCTTGTGATGTCAAACGTCCGGTGCGCCAATGGGTGTGCCTATGCTGGTTTCGGGATGTGACAGAGAAGTGGGAGCTGCGGGCGGCGGGGCCACTACGACAATGATGACTCCATGAGGGCGGTCTTCAGCGGGTGGTGCTCTCAGGATGATGCGTCGGACTAGGTTGGTGCGAGGCTTGCATCTTTCTCCCATGAAGCTCATCAGCAAAATCGAAGCTGCCATGTCCTCGACGCCGCAGTTGACTGTTTGGCGTTGCGTTGTTGCTCGGTGCTTCCTCTTGACGGTTGTGTCGTTGGTTGTATCGTGATCTTGTTTGTGGCTAGGCCATCCGTGTGTGCCCCATGTGGGGTTTGTAATATAGGTTTTCGCCATGTTCCCCTCTAATTAACCGGACAACTCTCTTCTTCTTAATCAATGAAAATGGTAAATCTTTCGCCTCGTTTCAAAAAAAATCTGTACTTGAGCCCAAGAACCAGAACTAGCGGCGGTCGACGATAGTGGTGAAGTTGCATGGAGAATAAAGATTCCTACTTTTTCACAATCATCCATGAGTACGTCAAGTATAAATAGATTAAATTTGGCGCAATGCCAAGTGGCACAGTCTGTTGGTCCAATTGCATCTGGTGTTGTGCTTCCGGTTCCAGACCTGCAGCTCCGACCCGGCTCAGCAACTGACAGCCATCCACAAATTTCAGTAGTACTAGGGCCGGTCCTGGGCCAAGGCAGCAGGGCGACGGCCCGGGGCCCGACCAAACTAGGGGCCCCGAACCTAGTGTTCCACTGTATATATATGCTACACTACATGGGTCCTGAATTGGTGCAAATAGAAAAGAAAAAAAAGACTCTGTAGGCAACGAGGCCCTTTATCCAACAACCCAGCTAGGCATGTAGGCACGTGCTCCTTCAATCTGCACGGGGCCGTATAATTGTTCGTTTTTCCGCCTCACCGCGCAACTGCAACTCAGCGACAAGCCAACAATAGTTCTCGGATGCTAGTGCCATCGCAAGGAATAGCAGATGTAAATCTTTAGATGCATTTATCTTAGCCCTTAATCTTAGTTTAGTGATGAATTTGTATTCGTCTTTTTACAAACCGTGATAGCCTTGTAGCAGAGTTTGGTTGTCTGGTCTTGCTCACTTGATATCCTAAATGACTCGATTTAGATATTGCCATTAATTTACTGCAACGTTCGGGTTCAGGCGCTTCTGCTCCATTTCTTGCAAATATGTTGCCCAATATTTTTTATCTGGTTCCAAGAAATAAGAAAGAGGAAACCAGCATATAAATGAATTGTATCTTAGAAGGGAGCTATGCGTAAATGTTTTCTAGGGAATGAGACTACTGATAATCTTGAGGAATTAGATGTTAATGGTGTTTAAGAATAACAACCTAGTGAGATTGAGACCACAATTGAGGAAAATATTGCCCATGAAACTCCTAAAAATTAGAGTGACGATGAGAATTCTGGAAATCTTGATGAACATGGTTCTTCTCCCGTTTTTCTCCATTGTCGCGGTTAGGCCGATTTGTTGAATTTGCCCTGGGGCCTCCGAAACTCCAGGACTGGCGATGAGTAGTACTACTATGGGATTGAGCCAGTTGGTACTGACATCCATCCACAAGATGACTGCGCTGATTCCGAGGCAAGATGCCGCATTATTCGCTGCGTGATTTGCGCCTAAAATTTCGTCTGTTCGTGCTGTTTTTTCCCGCCTAAAATTTCGTCTGTTCGTGCTGTTTTTTCCCGCCTTCACGTCCGTCAGAGCCTATAAAACCCCTCTTCGTCCATCGTTCACCCATCCTGAAAACACCAGCCCGCTAAGTGTGTCACATTTTTTTAATTAGTATGAGTTTACCTTGCTCGGATCAAAGCATTAGGCCTAAGAAAATGAAGAGTGCGACTTTGCCTCGGGGGGTGGAAGAACTTCGTTGTTGGTGTGGCGATCTCTGCAAGGTGAAGGAGGTGACGGATTTTTCAGATTGGTTGGGCATGAAGTTTTTCATGTGCGCCAATTATGAGGAAGATCCACCCGTTGCTACTTCACCGTACGTCAGGCCTCCGGTATGTTTCAGTCATCAAGAATAAAACGTTGTTGATATTATTGTTGATTTGATATTTATATTTCTATTTTTGTTGTAGTCTCCTCCGTCTCTGTGCATGTACTATCGTTGGATTGACACGAAAAAACCGGACTGGTCGGTGACCGAGATTCGTGAAAGAGGTCGTTGTGCATGGGCAAGTTTGGACGTGGAAGAGCGCCGCGCGAAGGCGGCAGCAGAGGAGAAAGCAGAGCAGGAGAGAGAGTGGCAAGAGTACTGTGTGAAGCAGAGGGCTTTTCTTGATGAGATGAAGAAGAAAAACCGAGAAGAGGCACTTCGACTGGCGGAGGTTTACCGACAGCGAGAGGAGGCCCGTGAGGCTGAGAGGTAGATAAAGAAAGAAAGGGCTCGTGCAGCCAAGGCAGCAGAAGAAGCTGGTGATGGAAAAAGAAAATATCCACGTTGGACTCAGTAGATTCATGTTATTGTATCTAAAATTCGCATTGCAGCAAGTTGTATCTTAAAATTCGCAACAAGTTGTATCTTAATTTGAACATGTTAAATTTTATGTATCTTATTGTATGCATGTTATTTTATGTACGTTATTTTATGCATGTTATTTTTAATGCATCTTAATTTCAACAGTTTAATGTATCTTATTTTATGCATGTTAATTTCAATTAAAAAAAAGGGAGCAGAACTTTTATTTCGTCATAGTACATAGATGTCTCGTACATACATCCGAAAGTTGAAAATTGACATAGATAGATACAATAGTTCGCACACATACATAGACGAATCACCCTATTCGACGACGGCCAGCTGGCCTTTCACGACGACCGGAAGGCGACAAGCGATTAGGTGGTCGGTGTTCACGAAGACCACGGCCGTACTGCTCCTCGTCTTGTTGTGTCTGTGACTCGTGCATAGGTGGTGGAGTCTGCAATCCATATTGAGATGCTGATGCGAAATTATAGGTGTTTGGTTGTGACCGTGGAGGGATATAAGATGGGCCAATAACGTTCTCGTGGAAGAAGTCTGAAATTATTCCCGTGTATCCAAGATCAACGGAACCTCTGAGGATGGCTGGGTCTAGGCTAGCACACTCCTGCCTTTCTTCATCATGCCATGTTGGATCAGCACTTTCCTGCACAGAAAAACCTTATGTAAATAAAAGTCATGAAAATGTTGTATGCTTGTAGTTGCCTATTATGGAAGAACATACTTGAGGGCTGTTGTAGCTTTGTGATCCCTCGCCTCCAGTGTATGGCCATTGTTCGCCGTACTGGAAATATAATGTGTTAACGTACTATATCATTGTAAAAACAGTAAAAATGTAGACATGAGTACCTGTTGAGATCCATCGCCTCCAGTGTACTGGTTTACCTCTGGCAAACGAGTCTCCTCGGGCATCGAGATCCCTCGCGTGGAGGGATACGGCTGAGATCCCTCGCCCTGTGTGTATGCGCCATATGCTGTGTATGCATTTGGGTCCACGAAATTAGTCTGCTCGGGCACCGAATCCAGGGGCGCACCAAGTTCGTTGGTTGTCTGCCCCTGACGAAGCTGCACCGAAGGAGAGCGATGTATTTGGAGAGACGAGTCATGCCGTGGCAATGTAGTTGTACCGCTAGTACCCTCCCCCACCGTCTGGACGACGTCGCCGCACTCGTTCTGGCTGACCTCGGTTCCGGCATGTTGTACGCTCCGGTGACAACGTCGTCGCCTCTACCGCATCCCATCCTTGCGGAGACGAAGTCTATAATTTTCCGGAAGCCTCCCCTTGACTGAGCGACACCCCGGGCCCGCATGCCTTTCGTGGCCATCATCCCTACTTGGTTGCAAATATCAACCTGTACAAAATTTGGTTGTTGTTAGATTGAACTGTTCATGAAATAATGGACATGAATAATTTAAATTGTATTACCGTGGAGTCATGATAGTAAGTTGATGATGTGTGTGTGGGATGGGTTGGCCTCGAAGGTGGTTGAGCGGTTAGGCGAGTACGTGTGCTCATGCAGTACCACTCGTTATACGCCTGACCGCTAGTTGCATCGTATGGTCTGCATAATTAAATAATTACATCAACCTGTGTATGTACATAAAATACCATAAATAAACTTTACCTAGGTTGATGCACTATATTTTGCAGTGCTTCATTGTTCCACTGGTCTACCCATTGAATGTTTAGTGCCCTCCAATCGTAACCACTCTTTCCCATATTGCTCATCCTGAAAATTATGTAACAAAGTGTGAGTTCTGTAAATTTAAAAGAAATTGACTATTTAGTGATGTCTCATCTTACTTATGAGTTTCTTCGTCGATACATCTCGGAAGAGGTGGTGGAATATCTTGATATAGACCAAACTGTCTCATGACATGCTCAGGATTATACGGTTCAACAAACCACAGATATAATAAATTGCAGCGAGTCAACCAGAAGCCACTATCTCTCACGCATTCGACTGGGATGCGTTGCGCACCAAATACCATGTTAATTTGAAGCTCGGTCCAGGGGTTCCATGTGATTTGGGACGCATCAAGAAGCTCAAACTGATCATGGTAAGTGGGGTAACAACTTTTCACGATTTTTGGAGACCACTTTTTCCCACCTAGTGTCCACCGACTGGACATAGTTACAATGCCCTCACCACAGTCGTATGGGGTTACGGGTTTTACTATCTGGGGTCGTTCAACAGGTAGGTATTCCCATGACCACAACTGTAGAAACTCGTACGAGACACAAAGTAATGGAGCTTTTGTCCCGAACGAAGATTTCTGTGTTGCATCACACAACCCTCTATATGTATGAGAAAGCATAGCAGAACCAAAGCTATATTTTGGATCCGCGGGTAATGGTTCGTCCACTATCTTCTCGGCAAAGTAGATGAGACCAGGTAGAACTACCTCACCATGAGAATTCGGAAACATCAGACCAAATAGCCACAACAAATATGCAAACAAGTGTCTCTTCCTCGACTCAGGATCAGCGTAGCTAGGTAAATCTTCAAAGAATTTAAAAAGCCAGCTGAGTGGGACCCCCCGAGGCGGACCGCTACGATCTGATACAGGCATTATCAGCCCAAGACGGGCCGAGACAGTGTCTGGCCAAGATGGATTAACTTGTGGAGGGACCAATGGCTCACCTCTAATTGGTAGAGCTGTGATCATTGAGATATCTTTCAGCGGAGGTGCAAGCTCTCCACAAGAAAAGTGAAAGGTGTGGGTCTCAGGTCTCCATCGGTCAACGAGGGATGTCAAAAGAGATGGGTCCGAAGTGAAAGTGCCTGTACGAGTTGCGAGGTTAGCAAAATGAAGGAGTCCATAAGCCTGAAGGTATTAATTTAGATATCTGAAAAGTACTGCACGATTAAATTAATTTAGATATCTGAAGATTACATCACGATTAAATTAAATTAAATATCTGAAAATTACATCACGATAAAATTTAATTAAATATCTAAAGATTACATCACGATTACAAATATAAGAACATCATGCGGTGTTGTTGTTGCGATATGGGCATTCCCTACGCGAGTGCCCGGGGCACCTGCAAATGCGACATCGTCTTGGTTCTCCCAGCTGGCTATGGTCCATGTCATTGCGATGACGCCTAGACTGACGTCGTCCATTCGCGGTTCTCTTCAACGCGGCATTAGGAACCCATTTCGTCCCTCCTGGCCATAAGAACTTGTAGTGCATATCAATGCCCCATGCCCAGAACTCACCATTCCAGGTGTGGTATAAATTGTACATGTTGAAGTACGGCGACACGTATGGTTCGACGCTGATTTTTTGATCTGCAGCTGCCCGGAGGACGTGACTGCAAGGGTATCCCAGAAGATTGGGCTTATTGCAACTACACTCACACGACGTTGGGCCGAGGGTAACAGCTTGTTTTCTTGATCCTCTGTGGTGACCCTTAACATACTTGGCTCGCACGTTGACTTCCCATTTATTCCTAAGTGCATCCACTTTCCTACAACCATGGCTTTGCGACTTCTTTGCTTTCTCATCCAGATATCTTTGCATCTTCTCAGACCAGGGCTTGTTCAAATCAACTAGTGCATTGGCGACGGTGACTCTGTCTGCAAAGTACGACAGAGTTCGGTTCCAAGTCTCATCTATTAGGGCTGTGATAGGTAGGGCTCGCACACCTTTAAGAACACCATTGTAGACCTCTGACATGTTGCTGGTCATTATTCCATAACGAGCCCCGGTGTCGTGAGATTGCGCCCACTTGTACAAATCAGGGCAATTCTGGTCGATCCAGTGGCTCAAATTTATTGCCGTCCGACGACCCCTGCGATCTTCTCCCGCTGGCACAGATGCACGCTCGATCTCCCCATTGATACCTGCCCAGATAGCATTCATTTTGACTTCAGTTTTCTGCATGCACATCCTCTTGAATAACTTGAACCAATCTTTGTTCTTGAATTTGGAGTAAAAATTTGCTGCCAAATGCCTCATGCACCACCTTGTCTCTAGATCGGGCCACCCCCACTCTGGATCTTCTGACGCCTTAATTATGTCGAGCGCGCTTAATAGCCCGGTGTTGCGATCAGAGATGATGCAAACGCCGCGACGATCTTTCACGACCCCCATCTTCAGGCAGCTCAGGAACCACAACCAGCTTTCTTTGTTCTCGCTCTCGACTAGGGCGTATGCAATAGGAAGAAGTTGATTATTTGCATCTGCAGCAATCGCCACCAACAGTGTGCCCTTGTATTTGCCCGTGAGAAATGTACCATCAATTGATAATACCGGGCGACAGTGACTGAATGCTTGTATGGTCTGGGCGAATGCCCAGAATAAGCGGTCCAGGATTTTCTCGCCCGGGTTCATTGGGTTTTCACGTTCTTTCCGCCAAACTTGAGTCCCCCTGTTAGCAGTTGCTATCTGATGAAGCATCCTCGGTGCATAAGAATAGACCTCCTCATAGGTTCCATACAACCTCTGGAATATCTTTTCCTTTGCACGCCTAGCTTTGCTGTAGCTGACAGGGAAGCCAATCTGATCGGCTGCTGTTGCCTGTAAAGCCCTAATACTAATATTAAGACTTTCCTGCACAGTCGTTTGCATCCTCTGTGACACATATTCTGCAGTCACATTGCAGTGATCTGAAAGAGTCCCGGTTTGCTCACAGCTATGTTCCACTATTTTTGTGATATGCCATGGCTGACATACCCCAGGCTTCAGTCGAGCGATAACTCTACCGCGGCAACCCCCTTCGTGATGGAGGCATATGACCGTCAACTCCTTTTTATCAGACTGCCTCACTCTATGCTGGCGGTGTATGCCTATTGCATAGCTATTCATTGCCTGGTAAGCAGATTTCTTATCAGGGAAAATCTGCCCAACGGCGAGACTTCCCGCTTCTAGGCCAGGAACAGAGTGAAATTCATTGGTGATGCTCATAACCTGTAAAAAGTCTGGGTTAATTGGTCCGGCAACCGCCCTCTCAGGAGGAACAACTTCTTCATCATCTGTGTCCGAAGAGCAGGCAGAAGAATGACCATCATCATCATCATCTAGCGCCTCCGGCAATCCCTCCACATGTTCGCTGATGTCAACGACCGCAGACCAGTATCCTGTGTCATACACTTCTTGGCCGCCTGTCGGTTCCGATGGGCCGGCGCTGGGGGCTACAGTGATGGCCAACTCGTACTCATCGCCCCCGCTACTGCACCCGGCAACATCAGTGACAGAAATGAACTCCACATACACCATGGGTTGTCCAAACATACAGTTCTTCGGATTTCTTGCAAACCCCATGTACGAACCCCACGATCTTTCACCAGTAACCGGCCGCAGACCCCAACGGGGAACGGTCCCATCATTTCCCCCGGCAACCACGAAAGCCTCCATGGTCATCTTTTTTCCATCCATCGATGGCCCAAACACTGCTCGGATGCACCTTCTAACTGCCGCATACCCTACATTGACCATGTCTTTCACTACAACCATAGTCGTACCGCACCTCGACACATCCACACCGGAAGGAGTGTCGCGTACGATGTCCCCATAGAACACTAACAAATTTTCCATAGTACCTAATGAGCAACCGTATTAACATTGTTAGATGATTAAAACTTTAAAAAACTTTAATCGGTGTATTTTAGAAAAACAACAGCATGTACTTTTAACATGTTTCGATTTTATTTAGAAATAATAAAACGAGCATACATATATACATTGTTAGTCAACTGAAACTTTAGAAATCATATTAAAATATTTATATTGTAATAATTCGGCAAATATTCACAACAGCAGTAACATCATCCACAACAGTACATCAATGTAAATAAATATTCGCAAAATTACACGACGTCATTTATACCTCTGCTTCAATGAGGATATCCTTCCGAATAAAAAATATCCGTCAGCAGTAATATATGAACGAAGTCGACCTATTATCACATGAACAAAAATTTTAGACACACAATTTTTTGAACAAAATTAGTACTAATGGACACAGCTAACATTCATCTACAACATCTTCAACCTACTTTTCTGAACATAATTTACTATAAATGCAACATATCTCGTCTCAAAACTTTTCTAACTTCCAAGCTGTAAACATCGCATAGCTAACGACGAGCTAAAAAACTAACTAATTTCCACGGTGCATGCACAAAAAAAATCCATGTATTGCAAAGCTCGTACCTTGGTCTTCAACTTCGTCCTTCACTTCGCACGGCAAATCCTACTCCACAACCTCCGAATGACTCCACAAACTGAAGAAATAATGCCTAAAACAACAGAGAATACATACTTACGAACTAATCAAATAGAGTAAAAACAACATTCATGCGAACAAAACCAACAAAAATGGATAGATCTTACCTTGATCTATCTTTTCTTCAACTATAGCATCTTCTGAATCCAAATCTAAATCGCCCTAAATCGCGAGTCAAAGTGGCTACCGAGCTTTTCTTTCTCACTGTTCTTGGTCACTTAGAGAGTAGAGAGCCACTGAGGCAACCAGAGATTAGAGCTCGAGACAGAGCGTCTGCGCACGGAGCAGCAAAGCGTATAAAAAGAAGAGAAGTACTGGAGTGTCGGCACAACGGACAAACAGCAAAAAATCAAACGACAGACTGTGGAATCAGCGCCGTCTGCAACAAGGGAACCTGCCGGCTCGGCGCAGCAGCGCACAGGCCTGCCGCCAGCACTTAAAATATTAAGCGTAGTGGTGTCTCCTCAGCCGCAGCAACAGCAAAGCTGTCGGGCGTGCAATGTGAGTGGCATCGTCCAGGGAATCACACAACAAATGAACGAAAGTTTAGGCGGGAATCACGCGATGTAAAAACGACTAAACAAAGACTGCCGGGCATCGGAATGAGCGTGCGCGTAGAAATCAGTGCGAATATTTGAATCAGTGCCTGCCAGAAAGCCAGAAGCCAGAAGCGAGAAACGACGAGCGGCAGCGCGCGCAGGAAACGACGAGCGGCACGCGGGGGAACAGGGCCTGGCGCTGCACAGGGCTGCCGCCCCGGCCAGTGGCGGCAGGGCCCGCGCCCTGTAGCCGTTCCGTCCCGCACAGTGCATGCAACGGAAAAACGGGCCGGCCGCCTCGTGTATTGGCGGCAGGTGCCGGCCGCCTCCTCCAGTGGCGGCAGGTGACACGTGTCACCTGGCGCGCCTGCCGCCAGCTGAGGGGGGGGTCCTTTTTGACAATCTATGTCCAGAGGGGTCCTTTTTAGCAATTCGATTCGCCAGGGGGTCTCTTTCGACAAAAATTCCAAGTTTTAGTAGACATCAGGGACGGCCCTGGGCCAGGGCAGCAGGAGCGACGGCCCGAGGCCCAACCAAACTAGGGGCCCCGACCTAGTGTTGCACCGCATATATATGCTACATGACATGGGCTCTGATTTGATGCAAATAGAAAAGTAAAACAAAGCATGTAGGCATCGAGGCCCTTTATCCAACAACCCAGCTAGGCATGTAGGCACGTGCTCCTTAAATCTGCACGCGACCGTATAGTTGTTCGTTTTCCTCCCTCGGCGCACGACTGCAACTTAGCGACAAGCTAACAATAGCTGCTGGATGCTAGTACCATCGCAAGGAATATCATATGTAAATTTTTAGATGTATTTCTCCCCTTAATCTTAGTTTAGTGATGAACTTGAATTCTTCTTTTTACAAACCTGATAGCCTTGTAATAGAGTTTGGTTGTCTGGTCTTGCCCACTTGATATCCTTGATGTCTGGATTTGGATATTGCCACTAATTTACTGCAACGTTCGGGTTTAGGCGCTTCCGCTCCATTTCTGCAAATATGTTGCCCAATATTTTTTATCTGGTTCCAAGAAAATAAGAAAGAGGAAAGCAGCATATAAGTAAATTGTATCTTAGAAGGGAGCTATGCAAAAATGTTTTGTGGGAATGAGACCACTGATAATCTTGAGGAATTGATGTTAGTGGTGTTGAAGATAACAACCTAGTGAAATTGAGACCACAATTGAGGAAAATATTGCCCATGAAACTCCTAAAAATTAGAGTGAAATTGAGAATTCTAGAAATCTTGATGAACAGGGATCTTCTCCCGTTTTTGTCCATTATCATGGCTAGGCCGATTTGTTGAGTTTGCCCTGGGGCCTTCGAAACTCCAGGACCTGCGATGAGTACTACTACTATGGGATTGAGCCAGTTGGTACTGACATCCATCCACAAGTTTCAATAGACATCAGGGACGGCCCTGGGCGAGAGTAGCAGGGGCGACGACCCGGGGCCCGACCAAACTAGGGGCCCCGACCTAGTGTTGCACTGCATATATATGCTACATGACAGGGGCCCTGAATTGGTGCAAATAGAAAAGGAAAACAAGCCTATAGGCAGCGATGCCCTTTATCCAGCAAGCCATCTAGGCATGTAGGCACATGCTCCTTCAATCTGCACGCGGCCATACAATTGTTTGTTTTTCTGCCTCATCACGCGACCGCAACTCGGCTACAAGCCAACAACAGCTGTCGGATGCTAGTGCCATCCTAAGGAATAGCAGATCTAAATCTATAGATGCATTTCTCTGAGCCCATAATCTTAGTTTAGTGATGAATTTGTATTATTCTTTTTACAAACCGTGATAGCCTTGCAATAGAGTTTGGTTGTTTGGTCTTGCCCACTTGATATCCTTGATGGCTGGATTTGGATATTGCCACTAATTTACTACAACGTTCGGGTCCAGGCGCTTCCGCTCCATTTCTTGCAAATATGTTACCCAATTTTTTTATCAGGTTCCAAGAAAATAAGAAAGAGGAAACCAGCATATAAGTAAATTATATCCTAGAAGGGAGCTATGCATAAATGTTTTGTGGGAAATGAGACTACTGATAATCTTGAGGAATTGGATGTTAATGGTGTTGAAGAATAACAACCTAGTGAGATTGAGACCACATTGAGGAAAATATTGCCCATGAAACTCCTAAAAATTAGAGTGACCATGAGAATTCTGGAAATCTTGATGAACAGGGATATTCTCCCGTTTTTCACCATTGTCGCAGCTGGGCTGATTCGTTGAGTTTGCCTTGGGGCCTACGAAACTCCAGGACTAGCGCTGAGTAGTACTACTATGGGATTGAGCCAGTTGGTACTGACATCCATCCACAAGTTTCAGTAGACATCCAGCTTCTAGTTGCATGATTTAGTCAATTAGCAGCAGGACAATACAGTATGTAGAAACAAAATTACAGCTCAAATAAAATGTAGCAAACCATTTACGTATTTACTGACAACCAAGTTTCAATTGCCACCAGCACCAGGGGCCAAACCAAGTCGACAACTACAAACAAAACTGTAGCTCAAGAAAAAGCTACTGAAAAGTCAAAACTAATTATCACAACAAATCAATATTGGCATCTACGATTTACAACCAAGTTTATGACAAAAAAGATGCACAAACCAAATCTATAAGGTCTTCAAGGTACATGTTCAGCTCCTAGCATAATCAAAAACATTGTACATGTTTTGGCCATTTTGGTCACTGGAGCAAGATGAACATATTCTCTACACTCTTGGTCACCATTCCTTTTGCAATTATACAAAAAGAACGAAAAACCCCCTATGCAGTTTCCATAAACTACAGCACTGGCACCCATTAATCAAGTGAGGAGACTTAAACCATAACATATAGGTCAAAGGATATATAACTGTTGGGACAACTGTTTGGTTTGAGCTGCAAAACCAAACCATAGAAAGAATCATTTGTATGTGATGAAAAGCAGTGAGTTACTATGCTTTCGAGGTCATCCACGTAACAAATATACAACTGTACGGTAGCTAGAGCTTCTGACACCTAGTTCTTCCTCACATGAAAAGGATAAGATCCTGAACATTGAGATGACAGAGCGCTCCCAGGAACTGGAGGCTTGTCTCCATTGAAATCATTAGGCAAGCGAATTGGAAATACAGAACATGGCGCAAATCTTGCCTTGTTAATTTCATGCCATGATCCGCAGTCGGGTCGGCTGCATCCTCCAGGGGATGCGATGGACAATTTCGATGAAAGCGCAGTGGTACAATCCTGGGGTCCGTTGTCTCGGGCATGAGAGTTGTGTCCGGGTCATATCCTCCCCTATGAAGTAGGCAAAAAGTGTGTTATGGTTACAATATAATAACAAACTAAAATTCAGTGTAACTAGTGACAAACATCAGTAAACAATGACAAAAATAGTAACAACATAATCAAGATCAAGATTCTGCTAAAATAAACAATGAGGCATACCTTTTTTAGTAGAACGCAAGGTACATATTATGTTGGATTTTGATGTGCCTGTCCATTGGATACCACAAACCACTGATAACATAGTGAAATGCTTCTAGATCCGTGTTCCTCAAGATGTCCATGATGTAATCGTACATCGGAAGTACATAAAGCATCTATTGGCCAATGGCAGAGTACACATGTGGTACCTCATCATAAGGAAAGAATCGCCTTGTTGATATCCTTTCATGTGCTGAATCAGATGAGTGATTTCCGGGTTAACTCTCCTATTTGTGGCATACATGTTGCTTGCGCTTGCAACGGTGCAGTCAAGCATCTCTGCGAGAGCCGTCAAATTGATTTTCGTGCCTTCAGCGGATATGCCCTTCAGGGTATTGACAATGACCTTTTGGAATGTGGAAGTACTTGGTGAAGGTATTGTTCCTCTTGTGTAGGATCTCAAAGCAAGAACCTTATTGGAAAATATATAGTATCATGCCGATAACCCGGAACAAACCCTGCTAGGTGGGCGAAAGAAACCGCGCGCCGGTTCATTAGTCAAGACATCATCTCTGAGGCATCTCATGAAAGTGAGAAAAGGATTGTTTCCCTCCCCTGGTTGGAGAAGGTGATAGCATCTCCTCTGTGCACCATTTCAAGGGCTAGCCCATAGGTCGGGCAAAAGGGGCGACCGCCCTTGGACCCACGAGAGGAGGGCCTCAACTACAAAGTATACTAGTAAACACTATACAATTACATATTACGTTTGAAAGATTATTAAATCCATAAAATAGGGAATTAATTTGAAAGAGCACAAATACACACCACATAGTAATACTTTATACCATGCGGAGGCAAACCAATCCGACTAGGAAAGTTGAGTTTATATATGCTAGTCTCACTTTATGATTGATGTCTCAGTATCATAATGAAATTTATGATAACATGGTTTCAATGTTTCAACCAATGAACAGTTTTTCATTTAAGAAATGGGCATGAGATCTCATTTGTAGAAATCAAACCAAGTGAATATAGATGAGCATGTTATATAATCAAATCATACACAAAAGTACAATCAACAAATTTTTTGGTTCTTTGAACTCATCTTGCAAGTCATATTTGTTATATGCTAGAAATTTCTATGAATATGATTGCCTAATACTATACTCTAGAAACCAGAACCAAAATATTTTTAGTATGTATAATTTAGAAATATCTATCATGGTAGTTAATAATATTAAAAGATATATGAACACACACATAGATATGCAAATATATGTGTATACACTATATATTTTATGCAATATTAGAACAATAATGTGAAGGATTTTTTCAACAATAAAGTGAAATTTTGGTAAATCATACAATTAAAATTTTTTAGAATCAAATTTTCAATAATATACATTACAATTGTGTACAATGAATACTATTAATATTATTTGGAAACATTCTTGTGAGAGTGAGTAATAGAATGGCATATTATTTAAATTTTTAAAATGGTACACGTAGTTTAAATAAGCATAAAAGTTAGGTATGAAATACAATTATTTTACATCGCCGTGGGGCCCCAAAATGGTTTGAACCGGCTCTGGTAGACATGAAGTAGGCAAAAGGTATGTTATGGTTACAATATAATAAAAAAAATCAGTGTAACTAGTGACAAACATCAGTAAACAATGACAAAAATTGTAACAACATAATCAAGATCAAGATTCTTCTAAAATAAACAATGAGGCATACATTTTTTAGTAGAACGCAAGGTACGTATTATGTTGGATTTCGATGTGCCTTTCCATTGGATACCACAAACCACTGATAACATAGTGAAATGCTTTTGGATCGGTGTTCCTCAAGATGTCCATGATGTAATCGTAAAACGCAAGTACATAAAGCATCTATTGGCCAATGGCAGAGTACACATGTGGTACCTCATCACAAAGAAAGAATCATCTTGTTGATAGCCTTTTATATGCTGAATCAGATGAGTGAATTCCAGGTTAACTCTCTTATTTGTGGCTTACATGTTGCTTGCACTTGCAACGACGCGGTCAAGCATCTTTAAGAGAGCCGTCAGATTGATCTTCGTGCCTTCAGCGGATCTGTCCTTGATACATCTCCAACCTATCTATAATTTTTTATTGTTCCATGCTATTATATTATCACTCTAGGATGCTTTTGGGTGTTTATTTACCAATTAATATTATATTTTAGCACTAACCTATTAACCCAGTGCCCAGTGTCAGTTGTTGTTTTCTGCGTGTTTTTGGCTTTTCGGTTCACAGTACCCAACGAAGTCCAATTTCCGTGAAACTTTTTGGTGATTTTTTCTGGACCAATTGAAGACTTGGAAGCTTTAGGAGGAGACCGGAGGCTGCACGAGGGAAGCATGAGGCAACCAGACGCGGCCAGGGGGTAGGGCTCGCCTGGTTGGCTTGTGCTCCCCTCGGTTGCCCCTTGGTGCCCCTCTCTGGCCTATAGATTCACATATATTCCAAAAACCCTAGAGAGCAGCCCGAAACACTTTTTCCGCTGCCGCAAATCTCTGTTCCGTCGTGAGGCCATATAGAGCCCTGTTCCGGTGCCCTGCCGGAGGGGAGATCAATCACGGAGGGCCTCTACATCATCCTTGTTGCTCCCATGGTGATGTGTGAGTAGTTCCCCATAGACCTACGGGTCTATAGTAAGTACGTAGATGGCTATCTCTCTCTATCTTGATCTTCAATACAATGTAATTCTTTTGTGCGGTGCGTTTGTTGGGATCCGATGAATTGTGGGTTTATGTTCAGATTATTCGTGATAAAAGATTTGAGTCTTCTCTTGAATTTATTTGATTCTTATTTGTGTGATCATTATAGCTTCGTAAATCTCTCTGATCTACTGGTTTGCTTTGTCCAAGTACATTGATCTTTCTTCAGTGAGAGGGGTGCGTTGTAGTGGGTTCAATCTGACGGGTTTCTATATCCCAGTGACAGAAGGGGACAAGATACGTCTTTGTATTGTTGACACTAAGGATAAAACGATGGGTTATTTCATATTAATTGAATTCTCTTTGTCTACATCATGTCATCGTTCTCCAAGCATTACTCTGTTTTACTTAATACTCTAAATGCATGCTGGATAGCGATCGATGGGTGGAGTAATAGTAATAGCTGTAGACAGGAGTCGGCCTATTTTCTTATGGACGTGATGCCTATATACACATGATCATTGCCGTGAGTATCACATAACTATGTGCTTTTCTATCAATTGCCCAACAATAATTTGTTTACCCACTGTATGCTTACTTTCATGAGAGATGCCACTAGGGAAAACTATGGCCCCCCGGGTCTGTTCACTTATAAGTTTACAAACACTACGATACCTTGCTGTTCTTATTTACTTTTTATTTTATTTTGTAATTTACAATTATCTACTACCAACCACACTACTTATAAGCTTGAAAATAACGAGTCCAAGGGGATTGACAACTCTCTTTCCCGCGTTGGGTGCAAGTGTTTGCTCTTTTGTGTGTAGCCACTGAAGACATGGGTTGGTTGTTACTCCTATTGGTTTGATAAAACTTGGTTCTCTATTGAGGGAAATACTTACCTATATTGCGTTGCATCACCCGTTCGTCTTCACGGAAAATCTAACGCAGATCACAAGTATTAGGAAGGATTTCTGGCGCCGTTGCCGGGGAGTATCATCAACCTACCATAAATTATCTACACACAAATTATAATTCACTTGTTCTTCCTTTTATTTGATGTTATATTTTTCTTGCTTCATAAAAAACAAAAAATACAAAAATATTTATCTTTGCTAGATACTAGTTTACTTGTTTGCTTTCACCATGGATAGCTTCTCTCCGGACATGCCTTCCTCTCCTTACTTGGGAGAGGGTTCCTCAATCTTGGATTGTAAGCAAGTAGCTGATAAGTCCCTTAAGAAAGCTTGGGATAGATTACTAGAAATAAAAGCGAGAGCTAATCCCAAGAGTCGTACTAAATTGCTACTTAGAAGTTTTTATGTTGGTTTATCCTTATCTCATAGACGTGTCTTGGATTCTATGTTCAAAAAAGATTTCCGTGGGAACAATGCTTCTGACCCCTATGATAAGACGAAAAACATATTTGGGCAACATAAAATAGAAACCATTGAATCCAAAGTTATTGTTCACACTGATCATGCTGCTATAAAATATCTTATGTAAAAGAAAGATGCTAAACCTAGACTCATTAGGTGGGTTCTCTTGCTTCAAGAATTTTATTTACATATCATTGATAGGAAAGGAGCAGAGAACCCCGTAGCTAATAACCTGTCTAGATTAGAAAATATTCTTGATGACCCACTACCTATTGATGATAGTTTTCTTGATGAACAGTTTGCTGCAATAAATGTTTCTCAAAGCACTCCTTGGTATGTTGATTAAGATAACTACATTGTTGCTAAATATATACCACCTAGTTTCACATACCAACAAAAGAAAAAAAATCTTCTATGATTTAAGACATTACTTTTGGGATGACCCACATCTTTATAAAGAAGGAGTAGATGGTATTATTAAACGTTGTGTATCTGAGCATGAACAGGAACAAATCCTATGGAAATTTCATTCCGAGGCCTATGGAGGACATCATGCGCGAGATAGAACTGCTCACAAGGTGTTGCAATCTGGTTTTTATTGGCCTACTCTCTTCAAGGATTCCCATAAGTTTGTGTTGTGTTGTGATGAATGTCAAATAATTGGTAATATCGGTAAGCGTAAGGAAATGCATATGAATTATTCACTTGTTGTTGAACCATTTGATGTTTGGGGTTTTGACAATATGGGACCTTTTCCTTCCTCTAATGGGTATACTCATATTTTGGTTACTGTTGATTATGTTACTAAGTGGGTAGAAGCTATTCCAACTAGTAGTGCTGATCATAACACTTCCATTAAAATGCGTAAGTTATTTTCCTGAGGTTTGGAGTCCCTAGATATTTAATGACTGATGGTGGTTCACACTTTATTCATGGTGCTTTTCGTAAAATGCTTGCTAAATATGATGTTAACCATGGAATTGCATCACCCTATCATCCTCAATCTAGTGGTCAATTTGAACTTAGCAATAGAGAAATAAAATTAATATTACAAAAAACTGTCAATAGGTCCCGAAAGAATTGGTCTAAGAAACTAGATGATGCACTTTGGGCCTATAGAACAGCTTATAAAAATCCTATGGGTATGTCTCCATACAAAATGGTATATGCGAAAGCTTGTCATTTGCCTCTAGAGTTAGAACATAAAGTATTTTGGGCAATTAAAGAACTCAACTATGACTTCAAACTTGTCGATGAAAACAGGTTATTTGATATTATCTCATTAGATGAATGGAGAACCCCAAGCTTATGAAAATGCCAAACTATTCAAAGAAAAAGTTAAAAGATGACATGACAAAAGAATCCAAAAGTGGGAATTCAAAGTTGGAGAATATGTTCTTTTGTAGAACTCTCGTTTTAGATTTTTTGCAGGAAAACTTCTTTCCAAATGGGAAGGACCATATGTTATCGAAGATATTTATCGCTCTGGAGCTATCAATATTAAGATTGCCGAAGGCACTAACCCAAAGGTGGTCAATGGACAAAGAGTTAAACACTATATCTCAAGTACGCCTATTAATGTTGAAAGCAATATTATCCAAATCATGACACCGGAGGAACACATAAAAGAAACCTTCCAGAACACTCCAAAATCGTGAAAAAGAAGAGGTACGTGATACGGTAAGTAAACGGACTCCGAAAAATCTGCAAAAATATTTTCTGTCAGTTTTGGAATATTACAAAAAATAGGAAAATAAGAAATAAACAGGAAAGCAACCGAGGTGAGAACGATACGCCAAGACGCGCCTACCCTTCCTGGCGCGCCCTAGTGGGTTGTGCCCTCCTCGGGAACCTTCCCGACTCCGTTTTCCTTCCATATGCTTATGTTCCAAGAATAAAAAATCTCTATATATACCCCCGATTGTTTTGATTATCGCATTGCGGAAATATTCTTTGTTCTTGTTTCGTGTTGTTTTCTTGTCAGATCTAGATCTCCATGGCTCCACCAAGTTCCCCCAAGGACAAGTTCTTCAAGAAGGTCATCAATCCGTACTTGTCGGAGGTTATGAAGCACCCTCAAGCCATTGAGATGCGTGAGGGGGTGCTCCACATCCGAGATGTTCAGGGGCCCAAGAGAACGAGAAGCATGGAGGCCAGGCTTGAAGCGGTGGAACAAGACATCTTCAAGTGCCAAGGGATGGTGGAGCGTGGACTTAGTGCCAATCACTCCATGATCACGGAATTCACCCGCGATCACATGGTGGATGGCCAGTCCATGAAGGACATCGTTTTCACCTTCAAAGAGCAAATTAATTTTCTGCAAAGTCAAATTTATGATCTTTAAAACCAAGTTTTTGAGTATGAAGCAAGATTTAAAGGTATGAGTTTAACTGCCAGTTGCAGGACTCAGGGGACTCGTGCATCAACTTTTGATGGTGAGCCCTTTCCCTGGAAGCCGGAAGACAAACCTACTACTTCATCACCACGACCTTCATCATCTTCACCACCAAAGGAGACTTGAGTACATGGGTATGGGCACTCCCCTTGGCTTGAGCCAAGCTTGGGGGAGATGTCCCGGTATTGTATCACCATCACTTTTTACCTTTACTTATTTATTTTGATCCTTAGCTATTTTGTGATTTAGTTGAATAAAACTTTAGTATGATCTATTTCCGAGTGCTAGTTTCGTTATCTACCTATCTTTGTAATCGAGTGAGAGTTATATAATAAATTTTAGTTTGAGCTCTTGCTTCTTTACTTTCCTGTTGCAATCATAATAAAAAGAAACTAAATGAAAAGGATCATATGCCAATCTTATGGTGAGTAATTACATCACATAAGGAAAAGTATAAGTGGTAAAATCTATTGGAGATTGACAAACATAGCATTTGTCAATTATGCAGCTCATGAAAGAATTAATTAGGAAAGAGAAGATTCACATGCAAATACACTATCTTGGACATCTTTTATGATTGTGAGCCCCCATTAAATATTATATGACAAAATTGTTGATGTTGGACAATGAAGACAACGTAATGATTTATGTTTGCTCATATTCACATAGAAGTTATATTGTCATAGATCCTTTAACAAGTGGTGCTTGCTCAATATCTTTGCTAGAAAAAAATTCTGCACTAAGTAGAGATACTACTTGTGCATCCAAAAACCCTAAACCCAAACTCATGTTTGGAGAGTCCACCATAACTACCTATGGATTGAATAAGATCCTTCAAGTAAGTTGTCATCGGTGCACTAAGGCAATAAATATTGCTTCTAAATGTGTTTGATCAATTAGTGTAAGAGAAAATTAAGGTTGTATGAACTTGTGATGGCAAAGTAATAAAAATGATGGACTGCATAATAAAGGTTGCTATCACAGGGGGTAATACAACGTGACGTTCTTTTGCATTAAGGGGTTTGGCATACAAACTAAAAAGCGCATAACAACCTCTGCTTCCCTTTGCGAAGGGCCTATCTTTTACTTTTATGTATTTACTTTTATGCAAGAGTGAAAGTATTCTTCCCTATTCCTTTTTCTTTTTTTCTTTTTGCAAGCATTATGTGGTGAGGAAAGATCTAGGCACATATATCCATTTGGATATGAGTGAGCATGAGTTATTATTGTTGACATCACCCTTGAGGTGAATACGTTCGGAGGCGAAACTATAAGTCCCTATCTTTCCATGTGTCCGGTTGATACTTTTTGCTCATGGGTATGCTGTGAGTGTTAGCAATCATAGAAGATTAAATGATGGTTGAATATCTGGACTTGCCAAAAGGCTCTGACATGAGACCCTTTAATATGATGAATTGTAGTTGCAAACTTGACTGAGAACATAGTTTGTCGGTTTTCAAAAAGGTTTATGCTTTATAATTCTATGTTGCGATGAATTGTTATTTGTTCATAAGAAGTTATATGATGATGTTATAGAATAAAAGTTATATGAAAGAGTCCTATGATAAAGTTTGTTGCTGCTATGATAATAAGCATGATGCTACTATGTTCGAATTTTGTTTTTATCGACACCTCTCTCTCAAACCACGTGGACATGTTTTTCGATATCGGCTTTCGCTTGAGGACAAGCGAGGTCTAAGCTTGGGGGAGTTGATTCGTCCATTTTGCATCATGATTTCCTACCATTATTTATAATGTTTTTATGCAAAATAATGCTTTATGGAGTAATTCTAATGCCTTTTCTCTCATAATATGCAAGGTTTGCACAAAGAGGGAGAATGCCGGCGGCTGGAATTCTGGACCTGAAAAAGCACATCAGAGATACCTATTCCGCACATCTTCAAATGAGCTGAAGCTGCACGGAGAATTATTTTGGAATATATTAAAAAAATACTGGAGCAAATAACTACCGGAGGGGGGCCACCTAGTGAGGACAAGACACCAGGGTGCGCCCTGGTGGGTTGTGCTCAGCCCGGTCCACCTCCGGTGCCCATCTTCTGGTACTTAAGGTCTTTTTACCTAGAAAAAATCAGGAGGGGACGTTTGGGACGGAACTCCGCCGTCTCAAGGCGGAACTTGGGCAGGAGCACTTTTGCCCTCCGACGGAGCGATTCCGCCGGGGGAACTTCCCTCCCGGAGGGGGAAATCGAAGCCATCGTCATCACCAACAACCCTCTCATATTTGGGAGGCCAATATTCATCAACATCTTCAATAACACCATCTCCTCTCAAACCCTAGTTCATCTCTTGTGTTCAATCTTTGTACCAAAACCTCAGATTGGTACATGTGGGTGACTAGTAGTGTTGATTACATTACGTAGTTGATTACTATATGGTTTATTTGGTGGAAGATTATATTTTCAGATCCATTATGCTATTTAAAACCCCTCTAATCTTGAGCATGCATATCATTTGTGAGTAGTAACCTTTGTTCTTGAGGTCATGGTAGAAGTCATGTTGTAAGTAATCATGTGAATTTGATATGTGTTCAATATTTTGATGATATGTATGTTGTGATTCCCTTAGTGGTGTCATGTGAACGTCGACTACATGACACTTCACCATCCTTGCGCCTAAGGGAATGCCTTGTGGAGTAGTTATTAGATGATGGGTTGTTAGCAGAGTGACAAAAGATTGAACCCTAGCGTATGCGCTACTTAGTAAGGGGCTGATTTGGATCCAAATGTTTAATGCTATAGTTAGATTTTATCTTAATACTTTTCTCGTAGTTGCGGATGCTTGCGATGGGGTTAATCATAAGTGGAAGGTTGTTCAAGTAAGAACAACACCCAAGCACCGGTCCACCCACATATCAAATTATCAAAGTAGCGAACGCAAATCAAACCAATATGATGAAAGTGACTAGATGAAATTCCCGTGTACCCTCAAGAACACTTTGCTTATTATAAGAGATCATTTTGGCCTTTCCTTTGCCGCAAAAGGATTGGGATACCTTGTTGCACTTTATTTACCATTACCGTTACTTGCTCGTTATCAATTATCTTGCTATCAAACTACCTGTTACCTACAATTTCAGTGTTTGCAGAAATTACCTTGTTGAAAACCGCTTGTCATTTCCTTCTGCTCCTCGTTGGGTTCGACACTCTTACTTATCGAAAGGACTATGATTGACCTCCTATACTTGTGGGTCATCAGTAGTTCTTCGATCTCGTGCCTTTTTTGCTTGTGCTTAGTCATACACCCCCTTGTCTATCTCCTCTACCTCATCTTCACCACCATGATCATCCACGCCCGCCAAACAGAGCTAATCACGGAGGCTAGAACTAGTATGGAATCTAAATTTAGGGCGTTGTTCAACTCTATCTCTAAAATCCATGGAAATTCCATGTTACAAAATAGGAGGCTTGATACCATAGAACAAAAGTGTGATGTTCTTTGCACAAGGGATAGCAAGATTGTGAAGGGGATTGGATCCCTCATGAACAAGGATGCCTAGCTAGGGGTGTAAAACAATAGCGCTAGTTGGGAGGCAACCCAATAGTTATGTTTTATTTTGCTTCTTTACTTTCTGTTTGTTTTTATAACATGGTTATTTATACTATAATGATTGTGTTTTTGTGTTGAAATTAGTGTTTGTTCCAAGTAAATCCTTTAGGATGACTTGCTTGACAAGTAGAACTGATACAGTGCAAAAACAGAAACTTTAGCGTCCAGTGCATAATTTCTATGATTTTACTAGAACGTATTTTTGATCTGAATTTTTTACAAAGTATTTATATAAAAATTCTTCAGGTTGTACTAATTTGTACGAATATTTGGAGTTACATAAGTATATGTTCTTTATAGATCATTACAGACTGTTCTGTTTTAGACAGATTCTGCTTCTGCTTGCATAGTTTGCTTGTTTTGATGATGCTATGGACTGTATCGGGGGTTATAAGTCATGGAGAAGTTCGAATACAGTACCTTATGAAATAATAAAATATGAATAAATTTATAAAAGTACCTAAGTATTTTACATGTTTATTATACTAACGGATCTCATGAAGGTTTCTCTTGAGTTTTGTGTGCTGCTGTTTTCAAGTTTTGGGTGTTATCACGATGGATGAAGGAATAAGGAGCGTCAAAGAGCCTAAGATTGGAGATGACCAAGGAACCCCAAGTCAAATTCTAGGAAGACTCAAGTGTCTAATCTTGGGGATGCCCCGAAGGCATCCCCTCTTTCGTCTCAATCCATCAGTATGTTACTTGGAGCTATATTTTTATTCATCACATGATATGAGTTTTGCTTGGAGCATCGTTTGTTTTAGTTTTCTTTTGTTTTAGTTTTTCACAATCATTGTTTGTTGGACACACCTACTTGAGAGAGACACATGTTCATCATGATTTGTTATAATACTCTACGTGCTTCACTTATATCTTTTGAGCTTAGCAGTTGCTCTAGTACTTCACTTATATCTTTTCGAGCACGGTGGCGTATAGATTTTATAGAAATAGTTACACTCTCATTCTTCACTTATATTTGCTTGAGAGTAAATAAATAGTGACAGTAATTTGCAAGGGTTATAATACTAGTCCAAAAAAGAGAAGGTATTCAATGAGTGCATAATCAAAACCTTCATGTAGGACATAAAAGAGAAATTGTGGGTTAATGATATTTATGTGGTAATATGAAAGGGCGTGAGTACATGGTTGTCTGGTAGTAGGAATATCGATAGTTAAAGGATGTTAATTTCTTGTTCATCTAAATATTATTTATGGCATGGTGATGATGTGTGAGCATTCTTATAACTCGTTGAAATCCTAGTGCTATTAGGTCGGAGGCGCACGATGGTTAACTCCTCTCAACCTCCTACCTTGGGGCATGCGAGTAGTACTTTGCTTCGAGAGAGCTAATAAAGCTTTGCAATAAGTATGTGAGTTCTTGATGACTAATGGGAATCCATGGATGTATGCACTCTCGCCTTTCCATATTTTCTAGCCTCTTCGGTACCGTGCATTGTCCATTCTCACCTCGAGGATCGATGCAAACTACGCCGGTGCATCCAGACCCCGCGGGATGATACGCTCTGTTGCACATAAGCCTCATTATATCTTCCTCAAAACAGCCACCATACCAACCTATCATGGCATTTCCATAGCCATTCTGAGATATATTGGCATGCAACTTCTAGCGTTACATCATATGACTAGTACACTCATTGTCATATTGATTTGCATGATCATGTAGCTGATAGTATTCGTGGCAAAGCCACCATTCATCATTGTTTACATGCTACACTAGATCATTGCACATCCTAGTACACCGCAAGAGGTGTTCATATAGAGTCATATTATTAAGTAGTTTTTCATATCGAGTTGTAAGTAAATAAAAGTTTGATGTTCATCATTATTAGGGCATTGTCTCAATGAGGAAAGGATGATGGAGACAATGATTCCCCCACAAGTCGGGATGAGACTCCAGATGAAAAAAAGAAAAAGAAAAAGGAAAAAGGAAGTAAAAACAAGAAAAAGGAAAAAAAAGGAAAAAAAGGAAAAGAAATAAAGAAATAAATGAGAGAAAAGACAGAAGGGATAGTGCTACTACCTCTTTTTCCACACTTGTGCTTCAAAGTAGCACCATGTTCTTCATATAGAGAGTCTCATGTTTTGTCACTTTCATATGCTAGTGGGAATTTTCATTATATAGGTTAGCTTCTATATCCCGATGAAGGGCTTCCTCAAATTCCCGAGGTCTTCATGAGCAAGCAAATTGGATGCACAGACACACTTAGCTTCATTCGAGCTTTCATACACTTGTAGCTCTAGTGCATCTGTTGCATGGCGATCCCTACTCCTTGGATCGATATCTATTGATGGGAATCTCAATAGCCCGTTGATATGCTGAGTTGATGAGAGACTTTCTTCTCCACTTTTTACCCCTTTGATACCTACCACTATATTATATTGCACCCATATGTTATGTCCATGGTTCACGCTCATGTATTGCGTGAGGTATAAAAAACTGAAGCGCATAAAAAATATGATTCAGTTGCCTGACTGACACTGTGGTGCTTGACATTTGTATTTATGTGGTGAAGACGGAGCCATGCCATGCTAATATGATAAAATGAATGGGGCCGAGGGTAAACATTCTTTAAGGATCGTATATTTTGAAAGTTTGATGATTATGTTACTTATGTTTATGGATATTACTATGTTAATGTTTGTTAATTCATCATTTCTCAATTATCATACCTGCAATTTATGGATATTACATGTTGTGTAGCATGTCACATCAAAAAATATGTTTTTATCATTTACCTACTCGAGGACGAGCAGGAATTAAGCTTGGGGATGCTGATACGTCTCCAACGTATCTATAATTTTTTATTGTTCCATGCTATAATATTATCACTCCAGGATGATTTTTGGGCATTTATTTGCCAACTCATATTATTTTTGAGCACGAACCTATTAACCCAGTGCCACTTGTTGTTTTATGCATGTTTTTGGCTTTTCAGGTTTACAGTACCAAACGGAGTACAAATACCATGAAACTTTTTGATGATTTATTTTGGACCAAAATAAAACCTGGAAACTTCGGGAGAAGGTCGAGAGCCACACGAGGGCCCAACAAGCCAAAAGGGCATGCTCAGGGGGTGGTCGCGCCCGTGGCTCTCCTGACCCTGTACTCTACCCTATAAATTCACATATATTCCAAAAACCCTAGAGGAGCTCCCGAAACAATTTTTCTGCCGCCGTAAGTCTTTGTTCCGCCATGTGCCTATATGGAGCCCTATTCTGGTGCCCTGCTGGAGGGGGGATCGATCATGGAGGGCCTCTGCATCAACCTTGCCGCTCCCATGATGATGTGTGAGTAGTTCAGTACAGACCCACGGGTCCATATCTAGTACCTAGATGGCTCTCTCTCTCTCTCTCTCTCTCTCTCTCTCTCTCTCTCTCTCTCTCTCTCTTTGTGCTTTCTTGCCATGATCACCGCTATTCCGACAGTTATATATCCTATGTAGTCAATCTTTGTGGTGTGTGAGGGAGTCCTAGACTAAGGGGTCCTCGGGCCACTGGCCTATCTCCCAATAGGCCGGCTTGGTGGGCCGCTCTCTGACTATCGCAGGAAGGGCCGTATATGCCACGACCCCGTGTTCTAGAAGGAAGTCTTGAAGGCACGTCCTGCACTCCAAGTCAAGATGAGAAAATTGGCATCTCCATCCCCGGCAGGAGACCTATCATGTGTAAACCCTAGGTACCCCCCGGTGTCTATATAAACTGGGGGGTTTAGATTGTAGGGCAGAGAAACTCATCTAGGGTTTTAGCTATCCAATCTCATGGTCGATCAACTATGTAACCTTCATACACATCAATATAATCGAGTAGGACGTAGGGTTTTACCTCCATAGGAGGGCCCGAACCTAGGTAAACATCTTCTCCTTCGTCCCCTGTTACCATCGATCCTAGACTCACAGCTCGGGACCCCCTACTCGTGATCCGCCGGTTTTGACACCGACATTGGTTTCCTCACCGACAGGCCTGATGGATAGCCCCTCGAGCCTGATGGATAGCCCCCCGAGCATGTTCTTTCCCCCTGTCGAGGAGGAGGACAGCCTGGAAGCCGAAGACTTCATCGTCCCCAAAAACCTTGAGGATCAGGAACGGTTTAGGCAACAGCTTATAGCCACTGCCCGAAGCGTGAAGGAAAAAGAACGACAGCTTAAGGCCGAATAGGATACCCTCAATGATAGATGGACGAGGGTCCTATCAGACAAGGAATGGTACGGTACCGGTCTATTGGACCAACCCAAGAGCTATCCACGCCGACGGCTGCTGCCGTAGTTCGATGACGAGGTCCCTAACACACCATCTCCCAAGCACACGCTATACGACCAGCCAAACCACCCCCTCGGGGATGGGATTGGACGGCTGGCGACGCCGACTATAGGCCGGCGATACCCCGAAGGAGGAGAAAAGAGCAAGTAGAGCCTGAGGACAGGTACGACCTGCGACATGACCTGGATTATAGAGCAGGCCGCACGAGATCCATCTACGGATCTAGAGGGTACTCCCCCGATACACGAGACGGATACCAGCCTAGGCTCGACCGGAACAACATAAGTCGGGAACAATACCCGGCCAGATCAGGCGCCGACCACAGGCGGGACATAGCCCGGGTCAGAGGCGCTACCCACCCACCGTGCTTCACTGACGAGATGATGCAGCATCAGTTCCCGGAAGGGTTTAAACCCGTGAACATAGAGCAATACGACGGGCCGACAGGCCCAGCCGTGTGGGTCGAGGATTTCCTCCTCCACATTCACATGGCACGAGGAGATGATCTTCATGCCATCAGATATCTGCCCCTAAAACTGAAAGGGCCGGCTCGACACTGGCTAAACAGTCTCCCCGAGAATTCAATCGGCCGCTGGGAGGATCTCGAGGACGCATTCCAATCTAACTTCCAGGGCACCTATGTACGGCCGCCGGACTCCTCCGACCTAAGCAACGTCATCTAGAAGGTAGGAGAGTCAGCTCGACAATTCTGGAATCGGTTCTTGACCAAGAAAAACCAGATCGTCGATTGCCCAGATGTCGAGGCAATAGCCTCTTTCAGGCACAATATTCGGGACGAATGGCTAGCTCGCCAGCTTGGTCAGGACGAGCCTAGGACCATGTCCGCCCTTACATCACTCATGACCCGCTTTTGTGCGGGTGAGGATAACTGGCTAGCTAGACGAAGCCACAACCCCGAAGACCCAGGCACCTCCGAAGTCTGGGATGGAAACGGGAGACCACGATGAAACAAAAGTAAACACCGGCACAACAACGGTGATGCCGACGACATGGCCATTAACGCCGGTTTCCGCAAACCCCGATCCGGGCAGTGGAAGAAGCCTTCTAAAGGCAATCGTGACGGACCTACCGCGCTGGACAAAATCATGGAGAAGCCTTGCCAAATCCATGGCACCCAAGACAAGCCCGCCACCCACACCAACCGTAACTCTTGGGTGTTCAAACAAGCTGGCAAACTCGCAGCCGAAGAGCAAGGCAAGGGCCCACGCAGCGAGGACGATGACGAGCCCCGCGGCCCGAGCAATGGAGGACAGAAGCAGTTCCCTCCAGAGGTTAAGACTGTGAACATGATATACGCCACTCACATACCCAAAAAGGAGAGGAAGCGCGCCCTTCGAGAGGTCTACGCCGTAGAGCCTGTAGCCCCAAAGTATAACCCATGGTCGACGTATCCGATCACCTTTGATCGACGAGACCATCCGACCAGTATCCATCATGGAGGTTCGGCGGCCCTCGTCCTAGACCCCATTATCAATGGGTATCACCTCACTAAAGTCCTAATGGACAGAGGAAGTAGCCTCAATCTGATTTACTCAGACACGGTGAAAAAGATGGGTATAGATCCATCAAGGATCAAACCGAGCAACACTACCTTTAAAGGACTGATCCCAGGCGTCGAAGCCCGGTGCACGAGCTTTGTGTGCCTGGAAGTAGTGTTCGGTTCGCCCGACAACTTCCGCAGCGAGGACTTGATCTTCGACATTGTCCCTTTCCGCAGCGGTTATCACGCCCTGCTGGGCCGCACGGTGTTCGCTCACTTTAACGCCGTCCCACACTACGCATACCTCAAGCTCAAGATGCCCGGGCCCAAAGGGGTCATTACTGTCAACGGCAACACAGAGCGTTCCCTCCGAACTGAGGAACATGCATTGGCCCCGGTGGCCGAATTCCATTACGATGACGATCAGCCAACACCGAAATCTGCCATAAAGGCACGTAAGGTTGAAAAACGAGCTCGTTCTCAGTATGAACTCCTAGAATCTTCTTCTCCCCAGAAATAGGGACACGCTCCTCATTGCACAGCCCTACCACCCGTCAAACATGTGTGAAGACGGCACAACTTTGCACTCAAGATTCCATGGGCAACAGTGGGGAACAACTATCAAAGGGAAAGTGTTCGGCTGGACCGAACTACTGCCAGTACATGTCCTCGAACAAACCACATGTACCATCAATGACCTGCTAAAGCGTAAAGCTCATCCATACTTTGGCAACTTCTCAAGATCTTCTTCCCAAGGTCCGCTCGCTGACACCAATCACCCTTAAAGGAATGCAACTCCCTAGGGGGCGCAGGAGCGGACACGCGACTGGGCACATCAAGGACGTCAAGCCACCCATCGAAGACCCCTGGTACAACCTCTCCTCTATAAACTTTATATTTCCTCGTCAAATACCTATAAACAGTGGCTTTAGCAATTTGAGTTATAAGAATTAATGATTAAATAATAGACCATTGTACATGGCTTCTTCGCTGTATTTTATGCTACATACTCTGTTCTTCCCTCATCAACGCTTCTTGCAAAACTGTTTGGTATACATTACGATGCAACCGGCTAATAGACCGAGGGATTGAATTGAAAATATCACCCTAAGCATCACCCCGACACAATTGATTGTGTGTTCGGCGTCTTGGATTTTGCTTTATATGCATTGGATCTGAACTATGTCTTGGGTTGCCCGGCTCCTGTGTTTGCCCTCTTACGTTTTGCTCGTTCGGCTAAAAGGGCAAAGGGAGAACCACTGCAATTGTGCTTCCAGCTCGCCTGGTCAAGCACCTCAGGGGAGAAAGCCAAAAACTGACTGTCATAGTAAGCGAGAACTGGTCCGCAAATCCAAGCATAAGTGTCATACTAAAAAAATCGATAGAGGTTATTCCGTGTCATACGATGGGTTTCGTACTTGTACAAACCATGTGATGTTGGTTTTAGCCTCGGTACGTCCGAACATCACAAAACACTGGGGGCTAGTCATCAGGCCCGCCTTTTTTTACGCTCCTATGGCTAAGTGAAAGCGATAAAGCATCATAGTCCGATTGCCTTGTTCCCCTCGCACTACCGCCTTCGGGCACCGATACCTCGGCTAAGGGTCACAGTGTGGAGGCAGCAACACCTCGTGTAGTATCTACGTGGGGGCTGAAGCCGACGAGTCACAACTTTCAGATAAAACGGCCACATGAGAGTCACAATAAATGCAAAACTCAAAAGACATGATAAACCATGCAGCCTTATTATAAAGGGTTAACAGTCTTCGGACATATTACAACGCGCTCATTCATAAAAAACATCCTTAGAGCATTGGGTCTCTATCGCCCGAGCACCCTCCATCACTACGGAGAAGTATTGCTCGGGGCGCCTATGCTCTTTTCCAGGGGGCGGAGGTGCGGTGGCCATCTCGGTCGGCTTGAACTTCGGCCAGTGCATCATGGTCCTTGCAAAGGCCATCCGAGCTCCCTCGATGCATGTAGAACGCTTTAAAGCGTCAATCCGAGGCGCAACATCGCATATTTTCTGCACCAAGCCGAAGTAACTGCTCGGTAGCGGCTCTGTAGGCCACAGCCGGATACAGAGATCCGCCATGGCTGGCTTCGCCATCCTGTGCAACTCCATCAGTTGCTTCATCTGCTCAATCAGAAGAGGAGAGCGCTTAGAGGCTTCAAACTGTGCCCAGAATAGCCGAGCCTCATCATCCTCATCCCGCGAAGCATTGAATTTGTTCGCATCCGCTGCACTCCTTCGAAGGTCCGAACAGGCGCCTGAGGAACACCACACCTGGGTGAGCAATGCAAACCTGCTATCACCAAAGGCACACTGTAGTAAATACGGCTTACCATCCATGACCGCCTTGACTTGGCGGACTTCTTCTTCAAAGAACCGCCTATCCACCCGCTCCTTTTGGAGCTCAGATTTCAGCGTGGGTATCTCAGTGGCCTGCTCTTTGCCTTTCTGCTCAAGAGCCTCGCACTTCGTGCTGGCATCCTGGAGCTCCTGCTGCACCTCCACCACCCGGGCCTCATGCTTATCGCTCGCAGTTTTTAATGTGGATAGTGCGATTGTTGCTTGTTCAGCTGCCGCCTTCTCATCCACGCCCCCCTGCTTCATCTTTTTTAGCTCGGCCTTGAGGTTCTCGACCTCCATAGCCGAAGCTGTGGAAGCAATAAAAAATAATTACACTGGGTTACCAGTGTGGATCACTAACAATAGATAGCCTGGATATTACAATTCGGCTTACCTTGCGCCTCATCGAACCTTTTGTTCAGGCAATCAAGCTCCTCTTCGGAGCTCTTGAGCTTTCGATTTAGCTCGGCAAGCTCCGCGGCATTGACGGCCGCCGCCGATGATGAGGCCTACAAAAAATAAATAAATAAGAGGTTAGGTGCGTTCAAACTCCCGAGCCGTCAGAACATGACCCTGTGCTAGGTTCTCTTAGGGCTCTTAGAACAGTGCGGGATAAATGGTGCCTTGGGCATCGTTAGTCATTCCCGGGTATTTGACCCCTGCGTCGGTTTTTTCCAAACTCACCCAGGGCTCAGGGGCTACTATATATATAAAGATAACACAAACTTAATAAACTGCAATTTTTGGGAAAAGGGTATTATGTGGCTCACCTTGAAGCCCGTCAAGAGACCATTGAAGGCCTCTTTCAGTCCGCTATCAACGGACTGAATGCCTTGCAAAACCACACACATAAGAGTGCGGTGATCCTCGGAGATGGAGGCGCCTGATAGAGCCTCCTCCATCATGACCAGCCACCCAGTCATGGGTGGCACCAGTGGTGACCGGCCAACCCGATCTATGATTGGAGATTGAGCTGCTAGCTCTGGAGGCACAGTGATCTCCGAAGATGTCCTCGAAGGGGACTGGACAGTATTTCATCCTCCCTCCTCAGTGGCCAGGAGAGTTTCCCCCTCCTGGTCTTCGGCGGTCGAGGCGTTAACCTCGGCCATAACATCGTCACCCCCGCCGCCTGTGTTCGGCTCTGAAGGAGCCTGGCGCGATAACACCTCCACGGCCTCTTTCGAAGCCCCTGGAGGTGTGGGGTGTGATGCATTCCCACTCTCCGCCAGCTCGGCGGGTGGAGACTCCCCATCCGATATTTGGTCGGTGGGGAGAACGCGTGGTGGGCTGCAGATTAAAAGGCATTCGTCCATTCAAAACATTAAAAACTTCACATAAATGACCCAGGGGGTCTTCGGATTCGTACCTTTGGGCTGGGGGCTTGACCCTTAGGTTCCTTCAGGGAACCCTCTCAAAGTCCTCGGACTCAGCATCGGAGTCCGAGCTGTCGTCGGCCAGGATTAACCTCGGCCGACACACCCTCTTCGGGGCAGGAGGAGGTAGATCCTCCGAGGCGTCCGGCGACGCCGCCCTCTTTCTTGTGAGTGGGGAATCGCCTCCCCCCCCCCGTCCTTGTGCTCTTCCTCATGAGTAGAGGAGGCATGGGTTTCCTTAGACATAGTGTCCGGCAGGTCCCTTATGCAGAGGCCTTCTCGGTTTTTCTTCTTTTCCTTCTTCTCCGGCACTGTGTACGGCACAACGACGAGGATCGACGTCAGCAGATCCGACCAGGGGCCTTCGAGCTATGGGGCCGGACAGTCCATTTTGATGGCCTTACTTAGCCACGTCTGTAAAGATAAGAGGGAGGTTGTTCAGCTCTTTGTTAGACAACAGGGCCGTAGTATTAACTATATATCGTACCTTCGAAGGAGGGTTATTGGTGCTTAGGCCCAAGTCCTCCTCCTCGGCTGGCCAGCTCTTCTGGGGCTTGAATAATGCCTTCCACAACTTCTGGTGGATAGTGCAGAAGAATCTTTGCACCGTAGGCTAGTCCTCGAGCTGATAGGCCCACATTAGGGAGGCACGGCACTGGCAGGGAAGAAGACGGCAGTGGAGCACGACCTGAACCACATTGACCAGCTCGATCTTGGCCGCGATTATTGAGGAAATGCGATTCTGCAACGATTTTACCTCTGCATCCGACCCCCAGTCAAGGCCCTTCTTGAGCCACGAGGTTAACCTCGCAGGAGGTCCAGATCTGAACTCGGCAGGTGCCACCCAGCCCTCGTCCCTTGGTTTGGTGATATAGAACCATTCCTTCTGCCAGATCTTGATTGTATCGATGAAGGTACCGGCCGGCCACTCGACGCGGGGGAGCTTACTGATTACCGCCCCTCTGCATGCTGCTTGCTTACCCGCGACTATCTTTGGCTTGATATTGAATACTTTGAGCCACAGGCTGAAGTGTGGCTCGACCCGCAGGAAGGCTTCGCAGACGATGATGAATGCCGAAATATGCATAAAAGAGTTCGGGGGAAGATTGTGGAAGTCTAACCCATAGAAGAACATAAGGTCCCTTACAAAGGGGTGGAGCAGAAAGCCTAGTCCCTGGAGGAAGTGGGGGATGAACACCACACTCTCACCCGGCTTCGGGGTGAGGACCACCTGTTTCGCTTCTGGAGCGCGGTGGAAGACGTTGGCGGGGTTGTAGCCGGCGAGCTTGAGGTCCTGGATGTCCTCGTCGATGACCGTTGAGGCCTCCCACTTGCCCATGTAGCCTGAACCTGCCATGGCTAAGCTCGGAGGAGAAATTGAGGAAGAACTGGATCTGGGCTCTCGGAGCTTGGGAATGTTGAGGAAGCAAGGGATGCGAATCGGGAGCGTGAATAGGCCTTGAGGGTTTTCCGCCCCTTTTATGGTGATGTAATATCAATAGCCTCCCTTTTACTGCGCCACAGGCTTCGCCACTTCCCGAAATATCCATGTCGTTACGCATGCGTGATAAAACCTAGGGCATTAATCATATCCCGTGTGAAACTGAGCACGATCTATACATTGATGAGTCATGCCAATGTAAAAACGGCCTCGAACCGTGAATCAAGTTTTCATAACGGGTTCAGCCGTCATGATAGGCCACGACCCTTCGTCAAAAAGACTGTCAGAAAACATTGTTTACACTTTGATGTTTGGCCGTTGGGGCTAAGCAACTCATGGCGTCCGGACGATCGTATGATCGGAAAAATTACGCGTCATCGGAAGCCGGGCTAGTCTCAGCCGATGTAGGATCGAAAGTAGTGCTAGAGGGGGGGTGATTAGACTACTTGACCAATTAAAAAAATAAATTTTCCCAATTTTAAGTCTTGGCATATTTTAGCATTCATAGCAAGTCAATTACACCCTACACATGCATGTCTACGAGTATTGCAGCGGAAAGTAAAGACAAGCATGTAAGTAAAGGAAGGGTAGGAAGATCAAATGCAATTGGTGACACGATGATTTTTTCCCGTGGTTCTGATAGGTGGTGCTATCGTACGTCCACGTTTATGGAGTCTTCAACCCACGGAGGGTAACAATCGTGAGAGTCCACGGAGGGATCTACCCACGGAGGGTTCCACGAAGAAGCAACCTTGACTATACCATGATGGCCTATGTCCACGGAGGACTAGCCTAACTCGGGGTAGATCTTCATGAAGTAGGCGATCTCCTTGCCCTTACAAACTTCTTGGTTCACTCCACAACACAAAGCAGGAGGCTCCCAAGCGACACCTAACCAATGTAGGAGGCACCACCCTCCAAAAGGTAATAGGCTCGATAATGTCGATGAACTCCTTGCTCTTGTGCTTCAAGATGATAGACTCCTCAACACACAATCACTCTCTCACAGATTTGCCTTGGTGGAAGAGGTTGATTGGGTGGAAAGAAACTTGGGGACGCTTGAGATCAAGATTCATATTGTAGGAATGGAATGGCATGATCTCAACACATGAGTAGGTGGCTCTCTCTCAGAAAATCAGTAGGTATGAGTGGGGAACTATTCTGAGTGATTCTCTTGCGAGTGAGTGGTGGTGGAGGGGTATATATAGGCATCTCCAAAAATCCAACCGTTACACCTAATAAGTCAGACTCAGTGACACCGATGTGTTAATCTCGATGGTACTGAGTTGCCTCAAAGGTAGCAACTTTTGAATCTCGGTGAGACCAATACACACAACTCGGTTGCACTGATAAGGTGACCAACGGTCAGATTGCCAAACTCGGTGACGCCGATTCAACAAACTCGGTCGGACTGATTTTGTGAATTTGCGTAATAGGAAGTTGGCAACCCAAACTCGGTGGCACCAAAATGGAATCGGTTGCACCAAAATACTAGGGTTTGGCTGAGTCTGTCTGAGGCTAAGAATCGGTGGCACCGAGTGGAAAGTGTTGGTTGCACCGATTTTTGATATTTGGCTTTGGACAGACTTTTCTGGAAGAGCTTGTGGGTGTATGTGGTGACTATCACTTGTGCACGTATGAGCATTTTGTTCACCAACAGTACCTTACCCCCTTTTGATAGTATTGGCTTTCCTATGGACTCAAAGTGATTTCTCACAAAAGGTAAAATCTAGAGTCCTTTGCTTGAAGCTTTGCCAATCTATTTCCTTGCATCTTGGGGTATTCCACAATCCTTTTGCCAACCCGTCATTGAACCTTTCCTGAAACATGCTAAGTGGAAACATTAGTTCAATGACATATATGTTGTTATTAATTACCAAAACCACCAAGGGAGCAAATGTGCTTTCAGCCGATCATTAATGGGAAGAAGAACTCACCCCGCAAGCCGAAGACTCCGATCACGTGGAGCTGCCAGAGTTGTGACCCTTGGCGTTGGGGGCTAGTTCGGGGGCTATTGAGGGAGTCCAGGGCAAAGGGGTCCTCGGGCCGCTGGCCTATCTCCCAATAGGCCGGCTTGGTGGGACGCTCTCTGACTATCGCAGGAAGGGCTGGATACGCCACGACCCCGTGTTCTAGAAGGAAGTCTCGAAGGCGCGTCGTGCACTCCAAGTCAAGATGAGGAAATCGGCATCTCCATCCCCGGCAGGATACCTATCATGTGTAAACCCTAGGTACCCCCGGTGTCTATATAAACCGGGTTTTTTTTAGATTGTAGGGCAGAGAAACTCATCTAGGGTTTTAGCTATCTGATCTGGTGGTAGATCGACAATGTAACCTTCATACACATCAATATAATTGAGCAAGACGTAGGGTTTTACTTCCATAGGAGGGCCCGAACCTGGGTAAACATCGTCTCCTTCGTCCCCTGTTACCATCGATCCTAGACTCACAGCTCGGGACCCCCTACCCGAGATCCACCGGTTTTGACACCGATAGTGTGTTTGTTGGGACCCGATGAATTGTGGGTCTATGTTAAGAGTATTCGTCAAAAAGATTTGAGTCTCCTCTGAATACTTATTTGATTCTTATTTCCATGATTATTGTAGCTTCGTATTTCTCTCTGATCTATCGATTTAGTTTGGCCAACTAGATTGTTTTTTCTTCGGTGGGAGAGCTGCGTTGTAGTGGGTTCAATCTTGCGGTGCTCAATATCCCAGTGAAAAAACAGGGGACAAGACACGTATTTGTATTGCTGCCACTAAGGATAAAACTATGGGGTTTATTCATATTAGTTGAGATTACTTTGTCTATGATAACCCACAAGTGTAGGGGATTGTTTGTAGCCTTTTTCGACAAGTAAGAGTGTCAAACCCAACGAGGAGCTAAAGGTAGAATTAATACTCTCTCAAGATCTATCGACCACTGATACAACTCTACGCAAGCTAACGCTTACTTTACCTAGAACAAGTATGAAACTATATTGCGGGAAGTAAACTAGAAGTACATAGTAGGTGTAATAGATAGTTTTGCAAGATTCAGTATATGTAACGTGTAAGCATGTGGACCGGTGAAGGATAATGATTTAGATGATATTGGTCATATAATAGTTACACACTAGGGCGACACGGAGCCAGCTCCAATTCATCAATGTAATGTAGGCATGTATTCTGTATATAGTCATACGTGCTTGCGATAAGAACTTGAATGACATCTTTTGTCCTACCCTCCCGTGGCAGTGGGGTCCTATTGGAAACTAAGGGATATTAAGGCCCCCTTTTAGTAGAGAACCGGAACAAAGCATTAACACATGGTGAATACATGAACTCCTCAAACTACGGCAATCACCGAAAAGAATCCCAATTATTGTCACCTTGGGGTATGCGGACCATGACACGTAATAGGTGCATACAACTTGCAAGATAGGATCCAAATCACTCTTTTATTCATGAAAACATAATAGGTTCAGATCAGAAATTATGGCACTCGGGCCCTAGTGACAAGCATTAAGCATTGCAAATTCATAGTAACATCAATCTCAGAGCATAGTGGATACTAGGGATCAAGCCCTATCAAAGTTAACTCGATTATATGATCAATCTCATCCAATTCCACCACCGTCCAGCAAGCATACAAAGGAATTACTCACTCCCGGTGGTGAGCATCATGCCAGTGTTGATGGAGAAGAGTTGGTGATGACGGCGGTGAAGTTGTTGGTGTAGATCGTCGTTAGGATGGATGCCCCGGCGGTGCTCTAGCGCCACCAGGAGAGGGGGGAAGATCCCCTCCTCCTTCTTCTTCTTCCTTGACCTCCTCCCTTGCAATGTATGCACTAGAGTTATAAGTGTATGAAAGCTCGACTGAAGCTAAGTGGGAGTGCATCCAACTTGCTTGCTCATGAACACCTCGGGCATTTGTGGACGCCCGTCATCGGAATATACAAGGCAAGTTCTATAATGAAAAATTCCCACTAGCATATGGAAGTGACAAAACAAGAGACTCTTTATATGAAGAACATGGTGCCACATTGAGGCACAAGTGTGGTAAAGGATAGTAGCAAAGTCCCTTCTCTCTTTTTCTCTCATTTATTTTTTATTTTATTTTTTATTTTTTTCATGGTGGGCTTTTCTCTCTTTTTTTTCTTGCCTCCCCCATTTTTTATATGGTGGGCTCATTTGGCCTCCCCCATTTTTTATTTTATTTTTCCGTCTAGAGTCTCATCTCGACTTGTGGGGGAATCATAGTCTCCATCATCCTTACCTCACTGGGACAATGCTCTAATAATGATGATCATCACACTTTTATTTACTTACAACTCAATATGAAATATTGATAGGATGATATGACTCTATATGAATGCCTCTGGCAGTGTACCAGGATGTGCAATGATCTAGCATAGCAAAAGATATCAAAAAACGTACAAGCCATGTAAATATCATGCTAGCTATCTTACGATCATGCAAAGCAATATGACAATGGAAATACAAGTCATATGAAGTGATGGTGGAAGTTGCATGGCAATATATCTCCGAATGGCAATGGAAATGCCATGATAGGTAGGTATGGTGGCTGTTTTGAGGAAGATATAATGAGGCTTATGTGCAATAGGGTGTATCATGTCACGGGGTTTGGATGCACTAGCGAAAGTTGCACCAATCCTTGAGGTGAGGATGGGCAAGGCACGATACTGAAGAGGCTAGCAAAATATGAATAGGTGAGATTGCGTATGTCCATGGATTGACATTACTCATAAAGAACTCATATACTTATTGCAAAGTTTTATTAGTTTTATCACAAAACAAAGTACTACTCGCATGCTCCTAGGGAGGAGGTTGGGAGGAGTTAACCATCGCGTGCCGCCAGTTCAACAACACAAAGGATTTCAAACAAGGATAAATTATGCTCCAATCTTCATCGCATAACTAGAGACTTGATACGTCCCCAACATATTGATAATTTATGAAGTATTCATGCCATATTCTCCTATGTTTGCAATACTTTTATATGGTTTTGATGCACTTTATATGATTTATTTAGAACTAACCCGGACTGGCGCTATTTTCAGCACAATTACTATGGTGTTGTTTTTGTGCAGAAAATGAAAGTTCACGGAATCGCTCAAAACTTTTTTGTGATTTTTTCTGGAGGAAATAAGTAACATTGGAGTGAATACCAGCCGGAGGGGGTGTGCCAGTGGGCCACCATGTAACAGGCCGCCCCCTCCTAGTGGAGCGGTGAGATATGTGGTGAGGCCACGTGGCTCCTTTTGGCGTGATTCCAACGCTGAAAAATCCCATAAATACCAGAAACCCCAGAAATAAAGAGAAACTCCTCATTACGCTGAAAACTGATAGGATGATATGACTCTATATGAATGCCTCTGGTAGTGTACCAGGATGTGCAATGATCTAGCATAGCAAAAGATATCAAAAAACGGACAAGCCATGTAAATATTATGCTAGCTATCTTACGATTCGGCAAAGCAATATGACAATGGGAATACAAGTCATATGAAGTGACGGTGGAAGTTCCATGGCAATATCTCGGAATGGCTATGGAAATGCCATGATAGGTAGGTATGGTAGCTGTTATGAGGAAGATATAATGAGGATTATGTGCAACATAGTGTATCATGTCATGGGGTTTGGATGCACCGACGAAACTTGCACCAATCCTCGAGGTGAGGATGGGCAAGGCACGATATCGAAGAGGCTAGCAAAATATGAATAGGTGAGATTGTGGATGTCCATGGATTCACATTAGTCATAAAGAAATCATATACTTATTCAAAGTTTTATTAGTTTGATCACAAATCAAAGTACCACTCGCATGCTCCTAGGGAGGAGGTTGGGAGGAGTTAACCATCGTGCGCCCCTGATTCAACAGCACAAAGAATTCCAATCAAGGATAAATTATGCTCCAATCTTCATCGCATAACTAGAGACTTGATACGTCCCCAACATATTGATAATCTATGAAGTATTCATGCCATATTCACCTATGTTTGCAATACTTTTATATGGTTTTGATGCACGTTATATGATTTATTTAGAACTAACCCGGACTAACACTATTTTCAGCAGAATTACCGTGGTGATGTTTTTGTGCAGAAAATGAAAGTTCTCGGAATCGCTCAAAACTTTTTTGTGATTTTTCTGGAGGAAATAAGAAACATTGGAGCGAATACCAGCCGGGGGTGTGTGCTAGTGGGCCACAATGCAATAGGCCGCCCCCTCCTAGTGGCGTGGTGAGATATGTGGTGGGGCCCACGTGGCTCCGTTTGGCATGATTCCAATGTTGAAAAATCCCATAAATACTAGAAACCCCACAAATAAAGAGAGACTCCTCGTTATGCTGAAAACTGATAGGATGATATGACTCTATATGAATGCCTCTGGCAGTGTACCAGGATGTGCAATGATCTATCATAGCAAAGGATATCAAAAAACGGACAAGCCATGTAAATATCATGCGAGCTATCTTACGATTCTGCAAAGCAATATGACAATGGGAATACAAGTCATATGAAGTGATGGTGGAAGTTGCATGGCAATATCTCGGAATGGCTATGGAAATGCCATGATAGGTAGGTATGGTGGCTGTTCTGAGGAAGATATAATGAGGCTTATGTGCATCATAGCGTATCATGTCATGGGGTTTGATGCACCAGCGAAAGTTGCAGCGATCCTTGAGGTGAGAATGGGCAAGGCACGGTACCGAAGAGGCTAGCAAAATATGAATAGATGAGATTGCGTATGTCCATGGATTCACATTAGTCATAAAGAACTCATATACTAATTCAAAGTTTTATTAGTTTGATCACAAATCAAAGTACTACTGGCATGCTCCTTGGGAGGAGGTTGGGAGGAGTTAACCATCGCGCGCTCCCGGTTCAACAGCACAAAGGATTTCAATCGAGGATAAATTATGCTCCAATCTTCATCGCATAACTAGAGACTTGATACGTGATAATCCACAAGTATAGGGGATCGCAACAGTTTTTGAGGGTATAGTATTCAACCCAAATTTATTGATTCGAAACAAGGGGAGCCAAAGAATATTTTCGAGTATTCGCAGCTGAGTTGTCAATTCAACCACACCTGAAAGACTTAATATCTGCAGCAAAGTATTCAGTAGCAAAGTAGTATGGAAGTAACGGTAACGGTAGCAAAAGTAACAGTAGCAGTTTTATAATGATTGTAACAGTAGCAACGAAAAAGTAACTTAGCAAGGATCAATATGTGGAAAGCTCGTAGGCAATGGATCGGTGATGGATAATTACGTTGGATGTCATTCATCATGCAACAGCTATAACATAGGGTGACACAGAACTAGCTCCAATTCATCAATGTAATGTAGGCATGTATTCCATATATAGTCATACATGCTTATGGAAAAGAACTTGCATGACATCTTTTGTCCTACCCTCCCATGGCAGCGGGGTCCTACTAGAAACTAAGGGATATTAAGGCCTCCTTTTAATAGATAACCGGACCAAAGCATTAGCACTTAGTGAATACATGAACTCCTCAAACTACGGTAATCACCGGAAAGAATCCCAGTTATTGTCACCCTGGGGGATGCGGATCATAACTCGTAATAGGTGTCTACAACTTGCAAGATAGGATCAAGGACACATATATATTCATGAAAATATAATAGGTTCAGATTTGAAATCATGGCACTCGGGCCCTAGTGACAAGCATTAAGCATGGCAAAGTCATAGCAACATCAATCTCAGAACATAGTGGATACTAGGGATCAAACCCTAACAAAAACTAACTCGATTACATGATAAATATCATACAACCCATCACCGTCCAGCAAGCCTACGATGGGATTACTCACAAACGGGAGAGAGCATCATGGAATTGGTGATGAAGGATGGTTGGTGATGACGATGGCGTCGATTTCCCCTCTCCGGAGGCCAAAACGGACTCCAAATCTGGTCTCCCGAGGAAGAACAGGAGGTGGCGGCGGCTCCGTATCGTGAAACGCGATGAACTCTTCTCTCTGATTTTTTTCTCCGCGAATAGGGTTATATGGAGCTGGACAGGTGGTCGGAGGAGCCACGACTGCCCCACAAGCCTGCTAGGTGCGGCCAGGGGGTGGCCGCGCCTAGCAGGCTTGTGGCCTACAGGTGGCCCCCTTATGGATGATTTTTGCGCCAGTATTTTTTATTAAATCCAAAAATATTCTCCGTAAATTTTCAGGATGATCCTAGAACTTTTATTTCTGCACGAAAATAACACCAAGGCAATTCTGCTGAAAACAGCGTCAGTCCGGGTTAGTTCCATTCAAATCATGCAAATTAGAGTCCAAAACAAGGGCAAAAGAGTTTGGAAAAGAGGCTACGATGGAGACGTATCAACTCCGCCAAGCTTAACCCATTGTTTGTCCTCAAGCAATTCAGTTGATAAACTGAAAGTGATAAAGAAAAACTTTTACAAACTCTGTTTGATCTTGTTGTTGTAAATACGTCTAACTGATGTTCAGATTTTTAGGAAAGATCATGGACTAACCATGTTCAAAATAACATTTAGGTCTCACATTTACTCATACCAATGACATAATCAACTAGCGAGCAATAATAATAACTCTCGGATGACAACACTTTTTCAAAACAATCATGATACAATATGACAAAATGGTATCTCGCTAGCCCTTTCTGAAACCGCAAAACATAAATGCAGAGCACCTCTAAAGAACAAGGACTGACTAGACATTGTAATTCACGGTGAAAGAGATCCAGTCATGCTCATACCCAATATCAATTAACGGCAAATCATACAAATGACGGTGGTGCTCTCTAACTGGTGCCTTTTATAAGAAGATGATGACTCAACAATAAAGTAAATGGAAAGGCCCTTCGCAGAGGGAAGCATTGATTTGCAGAGGTGCTAGAGCTCGAGTTTTTAAAACAGAGGTAAGTAATGATTTTTTGAGCGGCATGCTTTCATTGCTCACATAACGACCAAGAGGTTTTCAACTTCTTCCATGCTAGATACATTATAGGCGGCTCCCAAACAGAATGATAAAGTTTTTACTCCCCCTCCACCAATCAATCACACTCCATGGCGGACCGAATCCACGGGTACCATCCATACAAACACAATCCTGGGGGAGTTTTGTTTAGTTATATTTTGCTTTTATTTCGAGCATGGAACTGGGCATCCCAATTACCAACCACTTTCTCGTGAATGATAGTGAATCAACACATATCGTGAGAATAACCCACCTAGCATGGAAGATACTGACAGCCCCCAGTCGCCACATGAGTGATTTGGGCATACAAAACAGAATGTTTATTTGAAGGTTTAGAGTTTGGCACATGCAAATTTACTTGGAACGGCAGGTAAATACCGCATATAGGTAGGTATGGTGGACTCATATGGAACAACTTTGGGTTGAGGTATTGGATGCACAAGCAGTATTCCTGCTTAGTACAAGTGAAGGCTAGCAAAAGACTATGGAGCGACCAACTAGAGAGCGACACAGTCATCAACATGCTTTGAGATTAACCAACATTGAATGCAAGCATGAGTAGGATATAGATTACTGTGAACATAAATATCGTAGAGGCTATGTTGATTTTGTTTCAACTACATGCATGAACATGTGCCCAGTCGAGCCACTCGAATCGTTCAGAGGAGGATACCATCCCATCATACCATATCACAACCATTTTAATATGCATGTTGGCACCCAAAACAAAACCATTATCCACTCTTAGTTAATTAAGCATGGCATGAGTAACTATAATCTCTAATTGTCATTGCAAATATGTTTCACCCATGATGAACTGAATTCGAAATGATGAGCTAATCATATTTACAAAAGCAAGATAGTCGAGTTCATACCAGCTTTTGTCCATCTCAATCTTTTCTTCAAATATCGTCATTATTGCCTTTCACTTGCATGACCGAACGGTGTGGAAAATAATAAGAGTGCACGTGCATTGGACTAAGCTGGAATCTGCAAACAATAACTCAAAGGAGAAGACAAGATAACATGGCTTTCTAATAGGTAAACAATAATGTATATGAGAGCCACTCGACATTTTCATTGTGGTCTTCTACTTATGACCCAAAGAAAGAAAAATCAAAACAAGAACGAGAAAACTATTTACACGGAAAGCTCCCAACAAGCAAAAGAACAACTTAAAATCTTTTTGGGTTTTCTTTTTAATGCTACAACTAAGCAACTAGAAAATAAAGCTAGAACTAATTTTTTTTGTATTTTCTTAAAGTTAATTAAACACACAAAAACAAAGAGAAACAAGGAAATAAACTACCATCACTAGTACATAACAGGGCTTTGGTCCAGCCCTGAGAAGCCCATTAATCCCGGTTCACTCACGAACTGGGACCAAAGGTGGCATTAGTCCCGGTTCGAGCGGCGCAGGCATCAGTCCCGGTTCGAACGGGACCTTTAGTCCCGGTTGGAGACACCAACCGGGACTAAAGGGTTTGCGACCGGCTTCGAACGGTGCCAGCCCCTTTAGTACCGGTTGGTATCTCCAACCGAGACTAAAGGTCTATCTTTAGTCCCGGTTGGAGATACCAACCAGGACTGAAAAATAAATTCAATTTTTTTTTCCAATTTTTTTTTTGAATTTTTTTTTTCAATTTTTTTTCGCAGTCCTTTAGTCCCGGTTGGTGTCTTCAACCGGGACTAAAGGTCTATCTTTAGTCCCGGTTGGAGACACCAACCGGGACTAAAGGGGGCCCCTACCACGTTAATCTTAGAAAAATCATAACTAAATCATTCTAATTCAGAAAAATACAAATAATATATCAAAATTTGCAGAAAAAAAGATCTCTCCGAAGAAACTGTTTTGTTTTCCGTTTCGACAATTTTTAAAATCACCAAATTCGAAAGGGAAAATAGAGTTTTTGGACGTTTTAGGGTTAGGGGCTAGGGTTTAGATTTCTAAGTTTAGGGTTAGGTTTTAGGGTTTGAACCTTTAATTTTACTGTTTATAATAGAGTTTCGGACGTTTTAAGTCCCGGGTTTAGGGTTTTCGGACGTTTTAAGTCCCGGGTTTAGTGCTTTTCAATTTCAGGCTATTTTAGCTCAAAAAAATCATTTAATTCATGAAAAAATAGCAAATGAAGTAAAAAAGGGTTGAAATTTAATGATGTGGATTTGAACGGTTCATATTGAACACACAAAAATTCTGGAGTTGAAATAAGAGTAAAAAAATGAAATGTCTTTATAACAGCTGAGTTTTCGTCTGAAACCCTGTTACTTCGAAGGAGATGGTCCAGTTTGTACACAAAGTGCATCCAGTTTTTGCCATAACCCTCTCAACTTTTCAGCACAAGCTATTTGGGTGAAATGATGATACCATGCCAAGTTTCAACCGTTTCAGAGTTCATTTGTAGTACTTTTCAATTTCGGCCTAATTTAGCTCAAAAAATCATTAAATACATGAAAAATAGCAAATGAAGCTAGAAAGGGTTGAAATTTTAGGATGTGGCTTTGAATGGTTCATATTGAACACACAAAAATTCTTCAGTTAATATAAGTTTCAAAAAATGAAATGTGGTCAAACTCTGGTCAAACAGTGGTCAAACTATGGTTAAACTACTTATTCAATAAATATTAGTGTTACTAAATAATTATTGTTTTTTAGAATAATAGTTTCAAACTCAAACGGTGAAGCGTGTGACATCATGCTCATATTTTTCTGATAATAATGGATATATTACTTGTCGAATTTTGATTTACATATTTAAAGATATTAATTATGCCATTTTAAATGAATAAATGACAAAATAATAATAATAATAATATTACTTATTTTATTTTCATTGAAATTCAATATTATTATTACTTATTTTATTTTGACCATTTTGTATTATTTTGGATTTTTTGGATTTTTTTTGTTTTTTGATAATTTTTTATTTTTTGAAATTTTTTCCTTTTTTTTGAATTTTTAAATTAATCATTGTTGTTTGTTAATCATTGTTGTTTATTTTAATAATTGTTTGGAGTTCAAAAAAATTAAATCATGTGACATCAAGATCTAAGGGTTAATAGGATTGATAGCTTACTATTGTCAGGAAAACAACAATTGCAGACTTGGAAACTAGGGGAGATAGAACCTGAAAGTTAAGCGTGCTAGGGCTGGAGTAGTGAGAGGATGGGTGACCGGTCGGGAAGTTAGACGATTTGGAATGATTGCTGATTAGAGATTAGAGATTAAATTCTGAAGCAGCGAGGAGGGGTGATTATAGATTACATTGTCAAATAATTCAAAGATTTGAAAATCAGGGAAAAATTAAAAAAAATGATTTTTTTTCCTATAGTCCCGGTTGGTGTTACCAACCGGGACTAAAGGTGGAGCCTTTAGTCCCGGTTCGTAACACCAACCGGGACTAAAGGTTCTCCAGCCCACGCACAGAGAGCGACCACATGGAGGACCTTTAGTCCCGGTTCGTAACACAACCGGGACTAAAGGGGGGGGGGCTTTAGTCCCGACCCTTTAGTCCCGGTTCCAGAACCGGGACTAAAGGCCCTCTAGAATCGGGACTAAAGGCCATTTTTCTACTAGTGCATGGATAGTACAATGAAAAAGTATGAACACTGACTGCTTAAGAATAAGTGTGTGAACATGAATGTAAAGTCGGTGAGAAATACGTACTCCCCCAAGCTTAGGCTTTTGGACTAAGTTGGTCTGGGGCCATGGCTGGAAAGAGCTCTCTTCGGGATACTCAGAAGCGTCCTCATAGTTCCATTGGTTGGCGAACTCCTGTGGCTCCCACTGAAAAACTGGCTCCGGGTATGGATGAAGGGCTGGTGCCGGTTCTAGAGCCGGGGGTTGCATCAAACCCCAATATCTGTAAATATCTCCGGGCATAATGGTGTACCTGCCTAAGCAAATATCGAACAAAGAAGAAGCAGGCAGAGTAATAATTTCACAAGTACCCTGGCTAAAAACTAAATTGTAAAGCAGCCTCCTATCATCATTTTTCTTAATAACATCGTGAGCTACCATACGGTCATAATCTAAAAACTTCGGGGGTAGCAGCCTCTCATCTCTCTCATTAAGCCTAATGGGTATCTCAAAATGTTTGGCTAAATGAGATGCATAGATACCTTCGAATATGGGCCCCTTTGAACGGTTGGTGTTCAACCGTTGGGCCACCATAGCGCCCAGACTAAAGGTTCTATCAGCAAATAAAGCATGGCACAAAATGGCGAGGTTAGGAGCACTAAGACTTCCACTCTCCTAGCGACCAACTAAACATCTCCCCGCAAATAATTAATAATAGCGTAGCACAGGAAAATGTAAACTAGCAGCTCTTGCCTTTGACACACCTCTCTCTTCCCCTACAATGACTGCGGCAATAAAATCTCCCATGTCCCGAGGACGTGGTTCCCTGATGCTGCCCTCATAGGGTATTTTGCAAACTTTGCAAAAATCATAAAGGTTAATTTTCTTAGGCACATCATATAAGTGACATTCTACTGTAGGAGGGTCTTCCCTAGAATGAAAGTGAAAATTTTGCACAAAAGTATTCATGAGCAAGAGGTATTGATCACACTTATCGTTGAGGAAGTCGGTGATGCCTGCATTCTCGGCCAAATAATAGAAATCTTCATAAATTCCGGCCGCCCTCAAGAATGTGTCACACGGCCATTCACATGATCGAACTTCTGCGACGCGAGGAAGATTATACTTGAGTTTCTCCCTCATCTCATTTTCATCTTCCTTAGAACTCTGGCTTGAAGGGCCTCTTAATAATCTCCTCAACATTTCTTCCTCTGAAAAATTCTGAAATTTTTAGTGACTCAAAATAAAAGTGCATAAAACTCAACAAAACTCATAGCAACTACTCCCTCAAGTGCCTAGAGGCTATATCATGCTTCAAAACTACTTGGGACCATATAAATTTGACATGCAAGCTCAAGAACAAGGTCACCTCAGCAGCAAAAAATTTCAATATATAAAGCACTAGAACAAAAACTAATTGGACCATTGGAGGAGTCACATACTGAAGAACAATCTCCCAAAACAGTTTTGCGAATGAAGCTTTGAACAAGGAGATCGAAAATGGATGCAAAATGAGCTAGAACATGGGTTTGAGCAATGGTGGGATTTTTTTTTGGATGAACATGAAGTGGATGGGTGCTGGAATAAGTGGAGGGGGGCCATGTGGGACCCACAAGCCTGCTAGGCGCGGCCAAGGGGTGGCCGCGCCTAGTGGGCTTGTGGCCCACTGGTGCTGCCCCCTGTAGTGTGCTCAGTGCCAGAAATTTTTAAATATTCCAGAAAAAATCATACTCCATTTTCAGGACATTTGAAGAACTTTTATTTTCAGGTCACTTTTTTATTGCACGGGAAACTCAGAAAACAGAAAAATAATAGCATTTTTACTTAATTTAAACTTACTAACAGAAAGTAAAAGTTGGGTACAGAAAGTTGTGCTTTCTAAATTCATCCATCTCATGCTCATCAAAAGGAATCCATCAATAAGGTTGATCAAGTCTTATTAACAAACTTCTTTCGAATAACATGAAACCGAAGAATTTTCAAATAACACTAAGTTACCTGAATGGGGATATGCATATCCCCAACAATAAGTACATCAAATTTCTTCTTGACAGTAGGAAGAGGGAACTCAAAGTCTCCAATAATGATCGTTGGAATTTTTTCAATAGAGTTGATACTGTGAACTTGAGGTTGTTTCTTCGAAAAGTGTACCGTATGCTCATTACCATTAATATGAAAAGTGACATTGCCCTTGTTGCAATCAATAACAGCCCCTGCAGTATTCAAAAAGGGGCTACCAAGGATGATCGACATACTATCGTCCTCAGGAATATCAAGAATAACAAAGTCCGTTAAGATAGTATCATTTGCAACTACGACAGGTACATCCTCACAAATACTGATAGGTAGAGCAGTTGATTTATCAACCATTTGCAAAGAGATTTCAGTAGGTGTCAACTTATTCAAATCAAGTCTACGATATAAAGGGAAAGGCATAACACTAACACTAGGTCCCAAATAACATAAAACAGTTTTAACATAATTCCTTTTTATAGAGCATGGTATAGTTAGTATTCCTAGATCTCCTAATTTCTTTGGTACTCCACCCTTAAAAGTATAATTAGCAAGCATGGTGGAAATCTCAGTTTTAGGTATCTTTCTTTTATTAGTCACAATATCTTTCATATACTTAGCATAAGGAGACATTTTCAGAATATCAGTCAAGCGCATACGCAAAAAGACAGGTCTAAGCATTTCAACAAAGCGCTCAAAATCATCATCCTTTTTCTTGGATGGTTTAGGAGGAAAGGGCATGGGTTTCTGAGCCCATGGTTCTCTTTCTTTACCATGCTTCCTAGCAATAAAATCTCTTTTGTCATATCTTTTTTCTTAGGTTGTGGGTTATCAAGATCAACTGTAGGTTCAATCTCCACATCATTATCATTACTAGGTTGAGCATCAACATGAACATCATCATTAATATTATCACTAGGCTCATGTTCATCACCAGATTGTGTCTCAGCATCAGAAACATAAATATCATTTGGGTATTCAGGTGTATCAATAGCAGGTTCACTAGCAGCATGCAAGGTTCTATCATCATCCTTATTCCTCTTAATATTGGAACGACTAGGTGCATCAATATTACTCCTTTGAGAATCTTTCTCAACTCTCTTAGGACGGCCCTCAGGATACAAAGGTTCCTTGGTCATTCTACCACCTCTAGTCACAACTTTAACAGAATGATCATTGTTCTTACTATTCATCTCATTAAGCAAATCATTCTATGCCTTAAGTACTTGTTCTACTTGAGTAGTTACCATGGAAGCATGTTTACTAATCAGTTTAAGATTATTGATAGTTCTACTCATATAATCACCTAAGCGATCAAGCATGAAAGCATTATGTTTCAATTGTCTGCTAACATAAGCATTAAAATTTTCTTGCTTAACAACAAAATTATCAAACTCATCCAAGCATTGGCTAGCAGACTTATTATAAGGAATATCACTTTCATCAAATCTACGAAGAGAATTTACCTCTACTACCTGTGTCGGGTTATCAAGACCATGTATTTCTTCAATAGGTGGTATATTCTTAACATCTTCAGCTTTAATACCTTTCTCTTTCATAGATTTCTTTGCCTCTTGCATATCTTCAGGACTGAGAAATAGAATGCCTCTTTTCTTCGGAGTTGGCTTCGGAGGTGGTTCGGGAATAGTCTAATCATTATAATTGCTCAATATATTATTCAATAGAATTTCAGCTTGTTCAACAGTTCGTTCCCTGAAAACACAACCATCACAACTATCTAGGTGGTCCCTAGAAGCATCGGTTAGTCCATTATAAAAGATATCAAGTATTTCATTTTTCTTGAGAGGATGATCAGGCAAAGCATTTAGTAATTGGAGAAGCCTCCCCCAAACTTGTGGGAGACTCTCTTCTTCAATTTGCACAAAGTTAAATAATTCCTGCAAGGCAGCTTGTTTCTTATGGGCAGGAAAATATCATATCCTGGGGGCTACGCACACAACCAGGAGCAAGAGAATTAAACCATATCTGAGCATCATCCTTTAACGAGAAAGGAAACAACTTAAGGATATAGTAATAATGATTTTTTTCCTCATGAGTAAATAGGGTGGCTATATCTTTAAATTTAGTAAGATGTGCCACAACAGTTTCAGATTCATAACCATGGAAAGGATCAGATTCAACCAAAGTAATTAACTCAGGATCAACAGATAATCCATAATCCTTATCAGTAACAAAGATGGGTGAAGTAGCAAACTTAGGATCATATTTCATTCTAGCATTCAAAGATTTTTCTTTCCACTTGCATAATAATTTCTTAAGATCATCTCTATCATTACAAGCAAGAAAGTCCCTAGCTACCTCTCCTTCCATAACATAACCCTCAGGAATACCAGGCGATTCATATCTAGGAGAGCTAAGTCTAGCAGGTGTCTCATAGTGTTCTGTTTCAGTAATTTCATCAGTTTCAGAAGTATCATAATTTTCAGCATTGACTCTAGCAATTTGTTCATTAAGAAATTCACCCAGTGGCACAGTATTATCAAGCAAAGTATCATCATAAGCATCATGCATAGCAGAAGTGGCATCATCAATTACTTGCGACATATCAGAATTACTAGCAGGTGGTGGTGTCGCAAACTTACTCATAACAGAAGGTGAATCAAGTGCAAAGCTAGATGACAGTTCCTTAACTCCCCTCATAGTTGAGGGATAAATCTTGGTTTTTGGATCTTTCAGATTCTTCATAGTAATCAACAGATATAAATCCCAAGTGACTCAGAGAATATAGCTATGTTGCCCGGCAACGGCGCCTGAAAAAGGTCTTGATAACCCATAAGTATAGGGGATCGCAACAGTTTTCGAGGGTAGAGTATTCAACCCAAATTTATTGATTCGACACAAGGGGAGCCAAAGAATATTCTCGAGTATTCGCAGCTGAGTTGTCAATTCAACCACACTTGAAAGACTTAATATCTGCAGCAAAGTACTTAGTAGCAAAGTAGTATGGAAGTAACAGTAACGATGGCAAAAGTAACAGTAGCGGTTTTGTAGTGATTGTAACAGTAGCAACGGAGAAGTAACTTAGCAAGGATCAATATGTGGAAAGCTAGTAGGCAATGGATCGGTGATAAATAATTATGTTGGATGTCATTCATCATGAAACATTTATAATATAGGGTGACACAAAACTAGCTCCAATTCATCAATGTAATGTAGGGATGTATTCCATATATAATCATACGTGCTTCTGGAAAAGAACTTGCATGGCATCTTTTGTCCTACCCTCCCGTGGTAGCGGGGTCCTATTGGAAACTAAGGGATATTAAGGCCTCCTTTTAATAGAGAACTGGACCAAAGCATTAGCACTTAGTGAATACATGAACTCCTCAAACTACGGTAATCACATGAAAGAATACCAGTTATTCTCACCCTGGGGGATGCGGATCATAACTCGTAATAGGTGTCTACAACTTTCAAGATAGGATCAAGAACACATATATATTCATGAAAACATAATAGGTTCAGATCTGAAATCATGGTACTCAGGCCCTAGTGACAAGCATTAAGCATGGCAAAGTCATAGCAACATCAATCTCAGAACATAGTGGATACTAGGGATCAAACCCTAACAAAACTAACTCGATTACATGATAAATCTCATCCAACCCATCACCGTCCAGCAAGCCTACGATGGGATTACTCACGAACGGCGGAGAGCATCATGTAATTGGTGATGAAGGATGGTTGGTGATGACGATGGCGTCGATTTCCCCTCTCCGGAGCCCAAAACGGACTCCAGATCTGGTCTCCCGAGGAAGAACAGGAGGTGGCGGCGGCTCTGTATCGTGAAACGCGATGAACTCTTCTCTCTGATTTTTTTTCTCCGCGAATAGGGTTATATGGAGCTGGAGAGGAGGTCGCAGGAGCCACGAGGGCCCCACAAGCCTGCTAGGCGCGGCCAGGGGGGTGGCCGCTCCTAGCAGGCTTGTGGCCTGCAGGTGGCCCCCCTCGGGTTTATTCTTGCGCCAGTATTTTTTATTAAATTCAAAAATATTCTCCGTAAATTTTCAGGACGATCCGAGAACTTTTATTTCTGCACAAAAATATCACCAAGGCAATTCTGCTGAAAACAGCGTGAGTCCGGGTTAGTTTCATTCAAATCATGCAAATTAGAGTCCAAAACAAGGGCAAAAGAATTTGGAAAAGTGGATACGATGGAGACGTATCAATACGTCTCCAATGTATCAATAATTTATGACGTATTCAAGCCATATTCACCTATGTTTACAATACTTTTATATGGTATTGATGCACTTTATATGATTTATTTAGAACTAACCCGGACTGACGCTATTTTCAGCATAATTACCGTGGTGTTGTTTTTGTGCAGAAAATGGAAGTTCTCGGAATCGCCCAAAACTTTTTTGTGATTTTTTCTGGAGGAAATAAGCAACATTGGAGTCAAGCCTGCCGGAGGGGGTGTGCCAGTGGGCCACCACGCAACAGGTCGCCCCCTAGTGGTGCGGTGGGATATGTGGTGGGGCTCACGTGGTTCAATTTGGCGTGATTCCAACACTGAAAAATCCCATAAATGCCAGAAACTCCCGAAATAAAGAGAGACTCCTCGTTTTGCTGCCAAAACTCTCTGTATCGATAAAAAACCAATCTGGAGGCGTCCTAGTACCCTGCCGGAGAGGGTAGATCATCTCCGGTGGCCATCTTCATCATCCCATCGGAGGCCATGACGAGGAGGGAGTAGTCCACCCTCGGGGCTGACGGTTTGTTCCACTAACTATGTGTTCAATCTCTCTCTCTCTCTCTCTCTCTCTCTCTCTCGTGTTCTTAAGATGGCACAATCTTGATGTATCATGGGCTTTGTTAATATAGTTGGATCATATGAGGTGTTTCCCTTGCTATCTTGTTGTGACGAATTGAATCTTTCCCTTTGAGATCTTGTTATGTTGGATTGAATATTTGATTTGAGAACACTTGACGTACATCTTGCGTGGGATACCCGTAGTGACATTGGGTTATTCTATTGATTCACTTGATATATGTTAAGGCATCAACTTGCGGATTCCGGTGACCGTGAGAATCTATGCATGGGGGTTGATTGCACATTTTCATACCACGTTCTCCGATAGGAATCTTGGGGTGCTCCTTGAAGTTCTTTGTGTTGGATTGAATATGATAGATCTGGAATTGTTTGATGCATATCGCATAATTTACCCATGGATACTTGAGGTGACATTGGAGTATCTAGGTGACATTAGAGTTAATTGATATGTATCATTGGTGTTATTTTACTATGAACTCTATTGCTGTTTGTGACACTTATAGGAATAGCCCAAAAGATTGATCGGAAAGGATAACTTTGAGGTGGTTCTACTACCTACACCAATTTCATCTATTTGTTCTCCGCTAGGTAGGAACTTTTGGGTGATTCTTTGTTGCACGTTGAGGGGTCATCATATGATTCAACTATGTTAGCATTGTTGGGAGATTGCACTAGCGAAAGTATGAACCCTATGCCTTATTTCCAAGCATTTATACACCGTTTTCTCGCTGTTTTATACTTGCTACCTTTCTGTTTTTATATTTTTAGATTACAAAAACCTATATCTATCATCCATATTGCACTTGTATCACCATCTCTTCGCCGAACTAGTGCACCTATACAATTTGCCATTGTATTGGATGTGTTGGGGACACAAGAGATTTCTTGTATTTGATTGCAGGGTCGTTTGAGAGAAACCATCTTTATCCTACGCCTCCCACAAATTGATAAACCTTAGGTCATCCACTTGAGGGAAAATTGCTACTGTCCTACAAAACTTTGCGCTTGGAGGCCCAACATAGTCTATGAGAATAAAGTTGCGTAGTAGACATCAAACTCTTTTCTGGCGCCGTTGCCGGGAAGGTGAGTGATTGAAGGTATATCTTTAGATCTTGCAATTAAATCTTTTAGTTTCTTGTTTTTCACTAGTTTGGTTTTATAAAATAAAACTACAAAATAAAGATAAATGGATCCTCACCCACTTGTTAATCTTTTCAAAAGTCCCGATTATGTTGGAACAATTGCTAGTGAGAGTTCACTATATTATCTTTATGAGGTCTTGCTTGAAAATCATGAATCTAAAAATTGTGAAATTTATAAAGTGATTCATGATAGGTCCTTGAATGAAAAGCATGATAGCAATAATGTTGGTATGAATTCTCTGAATATCCATGATGCTAATGATGATTGCACTAGTCATGATAAAAAGATTTCCTATAAGCATGTCAATTTTTGTGGAGTGAATAAAATTCGTAAAGACATTCCATCTATGGATGATAGATGTTGTAAGAAGCATAAACAAGATCAAACTAATTGGTGGATTAAGGTGATAGATGAACGTGCCACAAGATTATGCTCTCTTCATCCTATTACTTGTGAACTTTGCAATAGGGTTGGTCATCTTAATTTCTAACGCGTGCTTTTTCATGACCGAATCGTCTCCAAATATTGTGACAATTTGATATCCCATGAACTCTACAATGAACTATGCTTATTTTGGGGGAATGAAGAATTATCACATAAAAATGATTGGTTTGATATATTCATTGTCACAAATGGTAATGAAGCTAATCTACAAGAAATCTATATGTTTCGCGTAATGAATTGAATGAGAATGATTATATTGCCAACTATAGAAATAATGAGAAACCAATAGAATATAAAGGTAATACTGATGAAAGGATAAAGGTCTCCCAATACCCTCCTATTGTTTCTCATGATAAATCAGGTTGCAAGAAAGAGCATTCCATTGAACCAATCTCTTCAATAAGATGCTCAGAAAAACTACTTAAACCCACACAAAATGTGGTAAAGGAGAATAAGAATAGAAGGAAAGGTAAAGGTAAAAAGGCAACTCTCCCAAATAATGTTGCTCCTATAATCGTTGAGAATGAATATTAAAGTAGTGTGGATGATGATACCCTTGATGATTATTTTATTATGCCTACTACTTGTTGTGATGAGGGTGAATGGGAAGATAATGATACTCCTTATAATATTGAAAATCTTTTTGGCACCAACTTGGAAAACTATGATGATAATAATTGTTACAGTATTGGTGCGATTCATGCTATTGATGATTATCCTAATGATGTGCAAACCCACAAGCTTGGGGATGATATGCTTGATGAGAATGACATATATGAGAATATATTTGCTACAATTGATGTGTGTTCCAAGCTTGGTGATGCTATGCATAATGAAGATGATCTTTTTAGTCTCCCCACTTCGAATGATCAAATTTGTTATGATGATTACATGCCTCCTATTTATGATGATTATTGTGATGACACTTATCTTATGAAAAGTAGTGATGATTATTATTATACAACTTGTCACAATTATGAATACCATTTCTCCGAACATTAATCTTTTAATGTGGAAACAGTTTATAATATTGAGGTCTCCCATGATACTCCAACTACTATGTATGAGAAATTTGCTTATGTGGAGAGTAATAAATTTTCTATGCTTGTAGATCATGAAAAGAATGCTTTATGTGATAGTTATATTGTTGAATTCCTTCATGATGCTACTGAAAATTATTATGAGAGGGGAATATATGATTATGTATATTTCAATAATATCTAGTTTCCTCTCTATGTGTTCAAATTTCTGAAGATATGCGTGTTTTGCCTTCCTATGCTTGTTGATTCTTGCTCCCATAAGTTGTTTTCTCACAAAATCCCTATGAATAAGAAGTGGGTTAGACTTAAATGTGATTGTCATATGCTTCATGATGCTCCCACTGTGTTTCATTTCTTTACTTTTATGTGACCATCATTGAAATCATCAGGCCTAGCTAAAAGGCATTAAAGAAAAGCGCTTGTTGGGAGACAACCCAACACTTTTACTTTATGTTTCCATGTGTTCATACGATTAAGCTACTGTAGTAATCATGTTTTGTGTCTTTTATTTAAATAATATGCCAAGTAAAGCCTTTGGAATAGTGTGGATACTTGTTGATTTGATTATGTGCAAAAACAGAAACTTTTGCCTTCAGTAAAGAATTTCTCTGATTTTACTGGACTGTCAAAACACTCTGAAATTTTTACATAGTACGTATATGCAAATTCTCTGCGTTGTCCTAATTTTTCAGAATTTTTAGAGTCCGGGAGGTATGGTGTCCATTCAGATCTTCACAGAGTGTTCTGTTTTTGACAGATTCTGTTTTGCATGCATAATTTGCTTGTTTCAAGTGTTTCTATAGCTTGTATTGAGTGATATAAATTATGGGAATGTTGGAATACAGTAGGTATTATGTGAGAACAATTATGAATCTTGTCTTGACAGTACCTAAGTGAATGATCTATATTTACTATACTAACCCATCTCACGAAGTTCTGTTATGCTTTGTGTGATTGAAGTTTTCAAGTTTTGGGTGAGACACCGATAAAAGAAGAATAAGGAGTGGTAAGACCCTAAGCTTGGGGATTCCCAAGGTGCCCCCAAGGTAATATACAAGGAAGACTCAAGCGCCTAAGCTTGGAGATGCCCCGGAAGGCATCCCCTCTTTCGTCTTCAACATTATCGGTATATCTTACTTAGAGCTATATTTTTATTCGTCGCATATTATGTGTTTTGCTTGGAGCTTAATTTTATTTTTTTGTTTGTTTTTATATTTTATTTATAATCTTGGTTTTCAATAAAAAGTTCCAAGAATCGCCTTAAGATGCCTCCATTGGAAGTTTTGATGTGTGCTGTATAAAAAATAGAAACTTTTTCTGTTGTGTTTGAATTTTCATATTTTACCGAAACGTGGAAAGTTTCTGAAATTTTTATACATATTTTTCATATAAAGTTTTTATCACGTCCTAAAGTTTCATAAATTTTTGAGTTACAGAAGTACACTGTTTTGATAAATTGCTACAGAATGTTCTGTTTGGACAGATTGCTGACATAGTTTTGTTATCTACTTATCCTATAGTTTCCATAGCCTATATTGGTAGATATAAATTGTGGAAACGATAGTAAACATTAGATGATGTTTGAAAATTATGGTGCAACTTGTCTTGGCAGTACCATAAGTGTGGTTTTATTCTTATGTGTACTAACCTATCTCACGAGTTCCTTTCGAGTTTTGTGTGCATGAAGTTTTTGAGAATAGGTGAAACCAGGATATAGGAGGATTGAACGAGATACAAAAGCTCAAGCTTGGGGATGCCCAAGGCACCCCAAGTAAATATTTCAAGAAGTCTCAAGCATCTAAGCTTGGGGATGCTATGCATCCCACCTCTCTTCATCAACAATTATCGGTTAGCCTATGTTGAGCCTAAATTTTTATTTGTCCACATGATATGTGCTATTCTTGGAGTGTTTTTTTCTTTTGCTCGCTGTTTAAATAAAATACTCAGATCTGAAAATCTTTATTGAGAGAGAGTCCTCACCTAGCTACTTTATTGTTTGACTACTCATTGATCTTCACTTATATCTTTTGAGAGTAGTTTGATGTTTACTCTTGTGCTTCACTTATATCTGGAGAGTAAATTGTGAATGAATTGAATATCATAAATCTGAAATTATCAATGTGCTTTATGCTTAGTAGTAGCTTCACATCTGGTTTATAAAGTAAAATCTATTCAAGTTTGGCAATCATCAAATTGGCCATACAAGCAATTCATGAATGATTAGTATCGGAAAGAGAACTTTCACATACAAATATATTATCTTGGACATCTTTCATGATTGTGAATACCCATAAATTATTTCCAACCTTGATCAAATACTTTAAGTTGGCCAAGGAAGACAAGGTAATAGTTATGTTTGGGTATATTTGCATAGAAGTTATATTGTTATGGACCCTCCAACATGTGGTGCTTGTTTAGGACCTTTTGCTAGAAAAAACTTTGTACTAAGTAGATATACTACTTGTGCATCCAAATCCTTGAGACAAGTCTCTTCCATGAGATTCTACCATAACTACCTATATATGGTATTTCACTGCCATTCCAAGTAAATTTGCATGTGCCACCTCTAAACATTCAAATAAACATCTGTTTTGTGTGCTCGTACCGCTCATGGAGCGATGGGGCGATCATTATCTTCTATGCTAAGCGAGTTATTCTCAAGATGAGTGTTTATTAACTTGTCATTGCATGATAGAGGCTAGTAAAAAGGATTCCCAGTCCTGCATAACACAAAAATAAATAAACAAAAACTCCCCCTAGAAAGTTGATTGTTTGGAGAGCAACCGTGAATTCGGCCAGCCATGGAATATGTTTGAATGGTGGAGGGGGAGTAAAAATTTAAATTCTGTTTGGGAACCGCCAATAATGTGATTAGCATGGAAGATATTGAATACTCTGTTGTGACGTTGACAAGAAAGGCACACCACTCAAAATTACGTATGCATCTCTGTTTTAAACAATGAGCTCTGGCACATATGCAAATCCCTGCTTCCCTCTGCGAAGGGACAATCTATTTACTTTCATGTTACTTACTTTCATGTTGATTCAACTTCTTATTCCAAATTCAATCTATTAGTTGGCAAGCATCATGTGGTGGGGCAAGCATCATGTTGTTAATCTATTATTGTTGACAATTATCTTTATGATAAGTATGTTGGGAGGCAAACATTAAGCCCCTATCTTTCTCTGTGTTCGATGGATGTTGTTTGTTCTAAAAATATGCCTTGAGTATTAGCAATCATAAAAGACTATATGATAATTGAGTCTGTGGAGCTCTTACTAAGACTTGATGATGCATTGAAATTTTTTGGTGACAAAGAAAATAGATTGTTAAGTTTCAATAGAATGCATTGTTTGAACCATGACATGTGGATTGATTGCTACTCTATCATGATGATTTTTATGAGAAAAAGTTGTTGGTTATGATGCTAGAAAAGTGACTGAAATTATCAATGATTAAAACTATTCACTAGGCTAGCATTCACACTTCATAAATTATTTCTTTTATCATTAACCTACTCGAGGACGAGCAGGAATTAAGCTTGGGGATGCTGATACGTCTCCAACGTATCGATAATTTATGAAGTATTCATGCCATATTCACCTATATTTCTAATAATTTTATTTGGTTTTGATGCACTTTATATGATTTATTTAGAACTAACCCGGACTAACGCTGTTTTTAGCAGAATTACTATGGTGTTGTTTTTGTGCAGGAAATGAAAGTTCTCGGAATCGCCCGAAACTTTTTTGTGATTTTTTCTGGAGGAAATAAGCAACATTGACCGAAGACCTGTCTGAGGGGGTGTGCCAGTGGGCCACCATGCAACAGGCCGCCCCCTAGTGGCACGGTGAGATATGTGATGGGGCCCACGTGGCTCCGTTTGGCGTGATTCCAATGCTGAAAAATCCCATAAATACGAGAAACCCCAGAAATTAAGAGAGAGTCCTCGTTTCGCCGCCGCAACTCTCTGTATCAACGAAAAAACCAATCTAGAGGCATTCCAGTACCTTGCCGGAGAGGGTAGATCATCTTGGGTGGCCATCTTCATCATCCCGTCGGAGGCCATGACGAGGAGGGAGTAGTCCACCCTTGGGGCTGACGGTTTGTACCAGTAGCTATGTGTTCAATCTCTCTCTCTCTCTCTCTCTCTCTCTCTCGTGTTCTTGAGATGGCATGATCTTGATGTATGACGAGCTTTGTTAATATAGTTGGATCATATGAGGTGTTTCCCTTGTTGTCTTGTTGTGATGAATTGAATCTTTCCCTTTGAGATCTTGTTATGTTGGATTGAATATTGCATTTGATAACACTTGATGTACGTCTTGTGTGGGATACCCGTAGTGACATTGGGGTATTCATTAACTTGATATATGTTAAGGCATCAACTTGCGGATTCCGGTGACCTTGGGAATCTATGCATAGGGATTGATTGCACGTTTTCATACCACATTCTCTTATATGAATCTTGGGGTGCTCCTTGAAGTTCTTTGTGTTGGATTGAATATGATAGATCTGAATTTTTTTGATGCATGTCACATAATTTACCCATGGATACTTGAGGTGACATTGGAGTATCTAGGTGACATTAGGTTTGATTGATATGTATCATTGGTCTTATTTTTCTACGAACTCTAGGGTTGTTTGTGACACTTATAGGAATAGCCCAAAAGATTGATCGGAAAGGATAACTTTGAGGTGGTTCTACTACCTACATCAATTTCATATATTTGTTCTCCTCTAGATAGGAACTTCGAGTGATTCTTTGTTGCACGTTGAGGGATGATCATATGATTCAACTATGTTAGTATTGTTGGGAGATTGCACTAGCGAAAGTATGAACCCTAGGCCTTATTTCCAAGTATTTATACATCGTTTTGCTTGCTGTTTTACACTTGCTACCTTGTTTTTTTTATATTTTCAGATTACAAAACCAATATCTATCATCCATATTGCACTTGTATCACCATCTCTTCGCCGAACTAGTGCACCTATACAATTTGCCATTGTATTGGGTGTGTTGGGGACAGAAGAGATTTCTTGTATTTGATTGAGGGATTTTTTGAGAGATACCATCTTCATCCTACGCCTCCCACGGATTGATAAACCTTAGGTCATCCACTTGAGCAAAAATTGCTACTGTCCTACAAAACTCTGCGCTTGGAGGCCCAACATAGTCTTCAAGAATAAAGTTGCGTTTCTGTTTTTACACAACACATATCAAACAAGCAATTTAAACATCCTAAAGGTAATTCTTGGCATATTATTTTTATAATACAATGGATTTGTACAAGGGGATAGTTATTTTTGTTAAAAAAATCTATAATCAAGATTCACAAAGTTTCCATGGGCATGAACAAAAGTTCGAGGACGTCCCCCACTTCAACGGTGCTCGTCTTTCTCACTTTCACTTTTCTTTTTGGAAAGGTTTTAGGTTCCCCACTTTATTTTTTTGTTTTTAATTTATTTTAAAAGCGCACAACAGAAATAAATGACTCTCTAAAACTTCCGGGTTGTCTCCCTGGCAGCCCTTTCTTTAAAGCCATTATGCTAGGCATATAGTGCTCAAGTAATTGATCCACCCGGATCCCAAGGTATATCAAAGCCAATTTTAATTAACAATGATTTGTAATTTATTAGTGAGCACAAAGAAATATATATATTATGTGACAACGAAGTCTAACTCTCTTCCTATGCATTGGCATGGCATACAAGAACAATTCATGCACATTAAGTAAAGGCCAATACATAGCATAAGTAGTTTCTTGCAATTTTATAGTATTGGAAACATAGAGAGGTGAAGATTTTCTTACTCTCTCATAATAATTACAAGTAGGAGCAGCAAGCATATGCATATTATATCCATCAAAATCATCATGTGTAGTGCTAAAATGCAAACCATCAATATAATCCTTAATAAGTGCAAACTTCTCCGATATAGTGTAGTTGGGAGAATTCAAAGAGATAATAGGACTATCATGTGTGGGTGCAATAGCGACAATTTCATGCTTAACATAAGGAACTATAGCAAGTTCATCTCCATAAGCATTTGGCATCATGGCCACAAGCATAGCAAGCATCAAGTTCATCAAAAAGGAATATTTCAAACGAATCCAAGGGATCATAGAAATCGTCATAGCATTCATCCTTCGGTATGTACGAAGGGAAATTAAACAATGTATGAGTTGAAGAGTTACTCTCATTAGAAGGTGGGCACGGGTAACTAATCCGCTCTTCCTCCTTTTGTTCTTCGCTCTCCCCCTCATCTTTTTCATCTAATGAGCTCAAACTTTAAGCAATTTCTTCTTCCATAGATTCCTACAAAATTTTAGTCTCTTCCAAGGCAGTGGACATTCTTACAATAAATTCTTTAACATAAGCATTAGAAGCATAGTTTTCATAGCAATATTTGAGTATGGCAAAATTTTCAGATTTGTAAAGAGTATCATCATACTTTTCAAGCAAACTAGCAACTGCATAAGCACGCTTAAAAGCAACAAATTTTTCATTTTGTTCAACATCATAATAACAATAGGCCTTCTTGGCATAAGAAGATAGTATTTAATTATCATTAAACACACATTGGTAGGGAAGGTGTTTTTTAGTTTCTTCAGAACAACAAGTAAAATCATGTATTTCACATAAATTCCAAGCATAGCAACACAACGAATTAATTTGATACCACAAGAGTTTCCCTTTTTGAGATAAACGGTGTCACACATAATGAGCATGCTCATTAAATGATTTTCCCTCAACTAAAGTAGTTGGGGTTTCAGCACGATCACAAAGGGATTGAAGACGATCAATGTAATAAGCTTCGAAAGTACGGTACATTTTGGGTGGTTCCTCAACCACCGGGTTAGCAAGTACATCTAATATTTTTGGTATTTTGCATTTCCTACCCGTATCTAAAGATAGAAAACAACTAACTAATAACAGAAAATAAAAAATACTTAGTGATAAAGCAAACATGCACACACGAGAATATCAACCACTACGCTATTGCTCCCCGACAACGGCGCTAGAAAAAGGTCTTGATAACCCACAAGTGTAGGGAGTCGTGTCGGTGTCAAAACCGGCGGATCTCGGGTAGGGGGTCCCGAGCTGTGAGGCTAGAATCAATGGTAATAGGAGACAAGGGAGACGATGTTTACCCAGGTTCGGGCCCTCTTATGGAGGTAATACCCTACGTCCTGCTTGATTGTATTGATGATGTATCGGTTACAGACTCGATCTACCTCGAGATCAAATAGCTAAACCCTAGATGAGTTGTCCTCTCTCTACAACCTAAAACCCTCCGGCTTATATAGACGGCGAGGGTACCTACGGTTTAGACATGGTCGGTTACACGCCGAAGGGATAAACATGCCTATTTGCTACATCAAACATGGAGGACAAGCCACAATTCCCGAAGGTTCCTTCCTAGAGATAGGGCCTTTGATCGATCCAATGTTTGGCAAACAGCCCATACAGTCTGGCCCATAAGGAATAGGTCGGCCTCCTGAGGACCCCTTAATCCAGGACTCCCTCAGTAGCCCACGAACTTGCCTCCAACGCCAAGGGTCTTAGCTTCAGCTGCTTAGTATAATTAGAGTCTTCGGCTTGCAAGGTGAGTTCTTCCCACCGAGTTGAGTTCGGCCTCCGATTACATGTAGTTTTCCGATTAGAGGCGCATCCGAACACCATGCATAAGTCGGCCCAGAAGGCCAAGCGTCAAGAAGTAAAACAGTGTCCCCTGATGACCTTTCTGACGAAAGGTCACGGCCCACCACGACCACTAAACTAGCTGCAAAAGACTCGATTCGCGGTTCGAGGCCGTTATCAGCACGATCCATCAATGCACAGATCGTGCCCCGTTTTATACGGGATATGTTAATCATGCGCATGCAACGGTACGCACGTCTTGAGAAGCGGAGGGATTCACGGCGCAGTAAGGGGAGTGTCGGTGTCAAAACCGGCGGATCTTGGGTAGGGGGTTCCGAACTGTGAGACTAGAACCGATGGTAACAAGAGGCGAAGGGGACACAGATTTACCCAGGTTCAGGCCCTCCTATGGAGGTAATACCCTACGTCCTGCTTGATTGTATTGATGATATGGGGGTTACAGAGTTGATCTACCTCAAGATCGAATAGCTAACCCTAGATGAGTTGTCCTCTGTCTACACCCTAAAACCCTCCGGCTTATATAGACGCTGAGGATACCTAGGGTTTACACATGGTCGGTTACATGCCAAAGAGATAAAACATGCCTATTCGCTACATCAAATGTGGAGTACAAGTCGTGCTTCTCGAAGCTTCTATCTTGGAGATAGAGCCTTCAATTGATCTTGTGTTCGGTAAGTGGACCATATAGTCCGACCCATAGAAATAGGTCCCCCCCCCCGAGGACCCCTTAATCTAGGACTCCCTCAGTAGCCCCCGAACTTGCCTCCAACGCCTAGGGTCATTTGCTTCAATTGCTTCGCTCGATCAGAGTCTTCGGCTTGCGAGGTGAGTTCTTCCCACCGAATTCAGTTCGGCCTCCGATGACAAGTAGCTTTCTGAATAGTGGCGCATCCGAACACTGTGAATAGGTCGGCCCTGAAGGCCAAACGTCAAGGGGTAAAATAATGTCCCTTGGCGACCTTACTGACGAAAGGTCACGGCCCACCATGACCGCTAGGCCAATTGCAAAAACTCGATTCGCGGTTCGAGGCCGTTTTAATCAACACGATCTATCAATGTGCAGATCATGCCCCGTTTTACACGGGATATGTTTAATCATGCACGTGCAACGGCACGCATGTTTCGGGAAGCGGAGGAATTCACGGCACAGCGAAGGGGGTCCAAACAATAAGTCCCATAAAAGTGGAAAAAGCCCCAAAGCCTATTCACGCTCCCCATTCGCCTTCTCTGCTTTCCATTCCTCTGAACCTCTGAAGCACAGATCTAGGTTTTCTGCCCCCCACCACAGAGCTCACCAATGGCGGGCTCCGGCTCCAACGGCCAGTGGGAGGTTTCCACGGTCACCGACCGGGATATCCTGGACCTCAAGAAGGCCGGCTACCTCTCCGCCGACATCCCTCACCGCGCGCCGGAGGAGGGCCAAGTGATCCCCACTCCCATACCAGACGAAAGGGTGGTCTTTCTCCCCCACTTCATCCGGGGGCTGAGCTTCCCGCTCCACCCCTTCGTCAGGGGTTTGATGTTTTTCTACGGCCTCAACTTCCACGACCTCCCGCCGAACTCTTTCATGCATATATCGGCATTCATCCTCATCTGTGAGGCTTTTCTATGGGTCAAGCCGCACTTCGGGCTTTGGCTCAAAGTATTGAACATCCAGCCGAAGTGCGTTGGAGGCAAGCACGCAGACTGCGGCGGGACTGTCATCGGCAAGCTCACCTGCGTCGCATGGCCATCAGGTACCTTCATCGACACCATCAAGGTGTGGCAGAGGGAGTGGTTCTACATCACTGAGCCACGAGAAGAAGGCCAGCTTCCCCTGCCGAATTTCGATCCGGTCCCCCCACCAGATTAGCTTCATGGCTCAAAAAGGGCCTTAGCTGGGGACCAATCAAGGAGGTGAGCGACCTGCAGAAGCGCATTGGCTCCATGATCGAGAAGGACGTCAAGCTGACCAATGTGGTCCAGGTCATGCTCCGGAGACGCATCCTCCCCTTCCAGCGCTGGGATACTCCCTTGTGGGCTCGTCAGCTTGACGATGCGCCCACCATTCGGAACCTCTTCCGCACTATGCGGGAGAAGCTGTGGAAGGCGCTCTTCAAGTCGCAAAAGAGCTGGCCATTCGAGGAGGAAGACAGGGGTCTGCACGCCGCCAAGCCCACCTCCGAGGTACGGTATAATTTTGGTTGGTCAGCTTTATTTTTCACACAGAGGATCCAGAACATTTTTTCCGATCATCCCTTTGCAGACATGGCTAAAGAAAGCCGTTAACATTAGCAGTCCGGCGCCTCAGCCCGAAGACGCCAGGTCCGGGCTGTTAGCGGAAATGCTCGTGGTGAAGCCTTACATGGCCCCCACGAAGAAAGAGAAGAAGAAGAAACCAGGCCGGGGTGGCCTTCGGATCAGGGACCAGTCAGAGACTGTGTCTGGGGAAACTCATGCCTCCTCGAATCAAGAGGAGCATGAGGAGGAAGAGGAAGAGGAGCAAGAGGAAGAGGAGGAGGACAAAGTTGAGAGGGAAGGCGATTCCCCCCTCGCAAGAAAGAGGGCAGCGTTATCGGGTGCCCCGAAGGAGGTACCCCCTCCTCCCCAGAAGAAAACACATCGGGCACAGGTGATCCTGTCAGATGACAGCTCGGACTCAAACACTGAGTCCGATGACTTCGAGCTGGTTCCACAAAGGAACCTCAGGGTCAAGCCCCCCGCTCGAAGGTTAGGATCCGAATATCCCATAGCTCGTCATTAACAAGTTTAAAGTTTATTAACACGCGGGTACTTATTGACTTCGTAGCCCTCTGTGCGTTCTTCCCACTGATCAAGTATCGGACGGGGAAACTCCGCCCGCCGAACTAGCGGAGAGCGGGAATGCGTCGCATCCCGCTACTCTGGGCGCCGCGAAGGACACCATGGAGGTGTCATCCCAGCATGCTCCGGAGCCGGGCACTGGCGGCGGGGGAGACGACATCATGGCCGAGGCTAACACCTCGGTCACCGAAGACCGGGGGGAGGTACCCCACCCAGATACTGAGGAGTCCGGATGAGCGGCCGCTCAGTCCCCTCTAAGGGCATCCCCGGAGCGCACTACGCCTCCGGAGACAACGGTTCAAACCCCGGTTGGTGATCGGGCTATCCGATCACCACCGGTGCCACCGACCAATTGGTGGCCGGTCATGGAGGAGGCTTTATCAAGCGCCTCCATTGCTGAAGAGCACCGCACCCTTATGGGTGCGGTATTGCAGAGCATTCGGTCCGTCGACAACGAACTGAAGGAGGCCTTCAAGGGTCTTCTGACGGGCTTTCAAGTAAGTCACGCAACACTCTTATCTGCAAAAATGTTTATTTATTTTTATGATTATATACATGGTAGGCCCCGAGCCCTAGGTAAGTTTGAAAAAACTTACCTAGGGGTCAATCATGGATCTGTTTCCGAACTACACACAAAAAAGTGTTTTCGGAACGTTCGAATAACCCCTAAGAGGACCGGACATGTGATCGGACTGACGATAGTTCGGAGGTGTTGATCCCATGTTTTCTGACAAGGATTTGTATTTTACAGGCTTCATCATCGGCGGCAGCCGTAAATGGCGCCGAGCTGGATGAGCTGAATCGGAAGCTAAAACGCTCCGAGGATGAAGTTGATGCCCTCAACAAAAGATTCGCCGAGGCACAAGGTAAGTCTACACAACATCCACACACCTTTGCCAGAATACTGACAATGCAGGTCTTCATAGTGTTAATGATTACACAGCCTTGGCAAAAGAGGTGGAGAGGCTCAAGGCCGAGCTTCAACGGGCGAAGGACGCAGCGGCCATCGAGAGTGTGGCGGCCAAAGAAGCGGCTACCGCCCTCTCCGCCCTACGAGCCACCAGCGACAAGCATGAGGCTCGTGTGGCGGAGATCCAACAGGAGCTTAAGGATGCTAGCCAGAAGTGCGAGGTCCTTGAGCAGAAGGGCAAGGAGAGCGCGGCCGAACTGTCCACCCTGAAGGCTGATCTCAATAAGGAACGGGTGGACAGGCAGTTCTTTGAGGAACAGGTCCGCCAAGCGAAGGATATAACAGATGGTAAGCCGTACTTACTACAGTGTGTCTTCGGGGATAGCAAGTTCAAGTTTCTTACCCAGGTGTGGCATTCCTCAGGCGCCTCTTCCGATCTCCAGAAGAGCGTAGCAGACGCTAATCAGCTGTTAGCGTCGAGGGAAGAAGGAGATGAAGCTCGTCTGTTCTGGGCGCAGTTCGGAGCCCCCGAGCGCTCTCGTCTTGTTTTGGCACAACTGAAGCAGCTGATGGAGCTGCACCAGATGGCGGAGCCAGCCATGAAGGACCTCTGCATCCGCCTATGGCCCGGTGAGCCACTACCAGGCAGCTACTTTGGCCTGGTGCAGAAGTTAATTGCCGCTTCGCCCCGCCTCAACACTATGAAGCACTCCTCCTGCATCGAGGGAGTCCGGATGGCCCTTGCCAAGGCCAAGGTGCACTGGCCAAGGCTGGATCCAATGAAGATAGCCACAGCCCCGCCGCCTCCCGGGAAGGAGCATAGACGCCCCGAGATGTACTTCGCTGGAGTAATGGAAGATGCTTGGGTGATAGCGTCGCAGTGTTCGGGCGATAATATGTTTGAATAAGTTGTAATGCGTCCGAAGACATTTCGAAGTTTTAATGTTATAAGTTATTATGCGTTTAATGTTTTTGCATTCCTTTATAACTCCTGTGTAGCCGTTTGAAACTAAAAGGTGCGAGTCGTCGGCTTCAGCCCCCATGTAGATACTACATGGGGTGTCTCTGCCAATGCACTATGTCCCTTAGCTGAGTGATCGGAACCCAAAGGCGGTAGAGTGCGGCGGACTAGGCAATCAGACTATAGTGCTTTATTTCTTCTACTTAGCCGTAGGGGCGTGAAAAGGACTGTGGGGGGCTAAAGACTAGCCCCCGGAGTGTTGTGATGTTCAGATGAACCGCGGCTAAGGCCAGCATCACATGGTTTGCATGGAGAGCAAACCCCTCGCACGACGCGGAATATCCTCTGACGAGGATTTAAGTATAACACTTTAAGCTCGGATTCACAGACCCGATCTCGCATACTATGACAGTCAGTTTTCGGCTTTCTCCCCTGAGGTGCTTGCCCAGACTATCCAGAAACACAATCGCAGGGGTTCTCCCTTTGCCCTTTTAGCCGAACGAGCGGAACATAAAGGGGCAAGCACAGGAGCCGAGCAACCCAACTATTGACCCAAGACATAGTTCGGAACCAATGCATATAAAGTGAACTCCAAGATGCCGAACACATAATAAGCTATACGTAAGGTGATTTGTTTGTAAGCTCGAGCCCCCGGTGTATTATCCGGTTGCGTCGTAACATACCGAACTGTTTTGCGAGAAGAGGGAGAAAAGGAAAATATGTGCCAAAAAGGACATCAAGACAAACATGTAAAATGATGCTATATTTTTTCTCAGCAACTCTTATTACTCGGAGTGCAGAAGCAACTGCTTACAGGTATGTGAAGAAAGAAATTACATAGGAGTGGTTGTACCAGGGGTCTTTGATTGGTGGCCTTACGTCCTCGATGTGCCATGTTGCTAGTTTACTCCTGCTCTTTGGTGCACCTCGATGGGTGGCACTGTTCGGCGAACGGATCTTGCAAACAAGGTCTTGAGAATCGCCGAATTGTGGATGAGCTTTACGCCATTGGCGGGCCTTTGAATGGTCCCTGCATTGTGTCCGAAGGCACGTTAATGGTAGTGGTTCGATCCAGCCAGACATCCACCTTTGTTTCCCCACCGCTACCCATTGAATTTTAAGTGCAAAGTTGTGCCTCCTTGGCACGTACTTTGCTGGTCCTAGGGGTGTGCGATGGGGGGCGAGTCCCTATTTAAGGGGAGGTTCTGAGAGTTTGGACCGAAGCCGAGCTCATTTCCCAACCTTGTTTGCCTTGACGGCAGATATCGGAGCTTGCTGATCATCTTGGTAATTGCATTCGGCCGCTAGGGCCAGCACATGTTCCTCGGTTCGTAGAGAGCGCTCCGTGTTGCCGTTAACAGTAATGACCCCCTTGGGGCTGGGCATCTTGAGCTTGAGGTATGCATAATGTGGGACGACATTGAAGCGAGCGAACGCTGTCCGACCGAGCAGGGCATGATAACCACTGCGGAAGGGCACCATGTCAAAGATCAAGTCTTCGCTGCGAAAGTTATCGGGCGAGCCGAACACAACTTCCAGGGTTACGGAGCCCGTGCATCGGGTCTCGACACCTGGGATCACTCCTTTAAAGGTAGTGTTACTGGGTTTGATCCTTGACGGATCTATGCCCATCTTTTTCACCGTGTCTAAGTAAATCAGGTTAAGGCTACTTCCTCCAACCATTAGGACCTTTGTGAGGTGGTATCCATCTATGATGGGATCTAGGACGAGTGTGGCCGAACCCCCATGACGGATACTGGTCGGGTGATCACGCCGATCAAAAGTGATCGGATATGCTGACCATGGGTTATACTTCGGGGCTACGGGCTCTACATCGTAAACCTCTTGAAGGGCGCGCTTCCTCTCCTTCTTAGGTATATGGGTGGCGTATATCATGTTTACCATTTTGACATCCGGAGGAAATTTCTTTTGACCGCCACCAATCGGGCCCCGAGGCTCATCCTCATCCTCGCTGCGGGGGCTCTTGCCTTGATCCTCGGGTGGGAGCTTGCCGACCTGTTTAAACACCCAACAATTGCGGTGTGTGTGGTTGGCGGGCTTCTCTTGAGTCCTGTGGATTTGGCAAGGCCTTTCCATGATCTTTTCCAGCGGAGAGGGTCCATCACGATTGCCTTTAGGAGGCATTTTCCGCTGCTCATGCCGGGAGTTGCGGAATCCAACGTTAACGGTCGTATCATCAGCGTCACTATTAGTATGCAGGCGCTTGTTCTTGTTGCACTTTAGTTTCCTGTTGCCGTCCCGAACTTTGGAGGTTCCAGGATCTTCGGAGTTGTGGCTGCGTCTTGCTAGCCAATTGTCTTCACCCGCGCAAAAGCGGGTCATCAGGGATGTAAGGGCGGACATGGTCCGAGGTTTATGCTGGCCGAGCTGGCGGGCCAACCATTCATCCGGAATATTGTGCCAGAAGGAGGCTATTGCCTCAGCGTCCGAGCAGTCGACAATCTGGTTCTTCTTGGTCAAAAACCTATTCTAGAAATGCCGAACAGACTCTCCGGGCTTCCGAACGACGTTGCTTAGGTCGGAGGAATCCGGCGGCCGAACATAGGTTCCCTAGAAGTTAGAGCAGAATGCATCCTCCGTGTCTTCCCAGCATCCGATAGAGTTTTCGGGGAGGCTGTTTAGCCAGTGCCTAGTTGGCCCCTTAAGTTTGAGGGGGAGATATTTGATGGCGTGGAGATCATCTCCTCGTGCCATGTGTATGTGGAGGAGGAAATCCTCAATCCATACAGTTGGGTCAGTTGTCCCATCGTACTGTTCGATATTCACGGGATTAAATCCCTCTGGAAACTGATGCCGCATTACCTCATCTGTGAAGCACAGAGGGTGAGCGGCGCCTCGAACCCGAGCTATATCGCGCCTGTATTCGGCGTCTGTTCTAGCCCGGTTGTGTTCCCAGTCCCTGTTATTGTTTCGATCGAGCCATGGTCTGTACCCATCCCGTTTATCGGGTGAGTAGCCTCTCAATCCATAGATTGATCTTGTGCGACATGCTCTGTGGTCTAGGTCGTCTCGCAGGTCGAACCTGTCGTTGGGCTCTAGAGGCTCCTTTCCCCGCCTTCGGGGCATAGCCGGTCTGTAACCGGTATCGTCAGCCATCATGTCACGCCCGCGAGGAGGGCGGTCCGGCTTGTTGTATGGGGTATGTTTGGGAGATGGGGTATCAGTAAACTCATCGTCGAATTGTGGCAGCAGCCTTCTGCGTGGATAACTCTTGGGTTGGTCCGACAGACCGGTACCGTATCCCTCCTCAGCTGAGAGGACTCTAGTCCATTGATCATTGAGATTGTCTTGTTTGGCTTTAAGTTGCCGTTCTTTTGCTTTCAGGCTATGGGCCGTTGCTTTGAGCTGTTGTGTGAACAATTCCTGATCTTCAAAGCTATCGGGAATGTCTAGGTCTTGGCTTCCGGGATGTCCTCCTCGACGGGAGGTAGGTAATTGTCATCCTCGGAATCGTTGAAGTTGTCGGGGTTGCTCTGGTCCTCAGGCCCTTCCTGACCCTCTAACGGGTGTTCGGGGATATCTGGATCGCCACTGTCCTCGGGGATATCTCCGTCCCCGGTGCCGATAATAGCTTTCCTTCCCTTTTTGCCTTTGGACCGCTTATGCGGTTTCCGGCGCGTTGACGGTGCGTCGCCCGACTTGTCGCCATCATTATTAGGCGATTTGTTGCCATTAGTGGCAGGAGTGTCCACCATATAGACGTCGTATGTAGAAGTGACGGCCCATCGCCCGGTGTTAACAAGGGTGGGAACACAATCCTCTTCATCCATGTATTCTGCCTCTTCGGAGGCATAGTCTAGCATGTCAGTTAGATCTTCGACTGTAGCTATCAAGTGGGTGGTGGTGGGTCAAAAAATTCATCCCGACCCGCTCTGTGACCAATCGGATCATAGATCGGGGTTGAATAATCGGAAATTTTCATCGACGAGATCCGATCTAGGGCTTCATCGAACACCGAGAGCTCGATCGGATCACATTGTCCGGAACTTTCGGAGTTGACCTCCGATGTGTCCGAACGAGAGGGATGTTCGGCAAGAACGCATGCCCGGCCTTCCGACACTATGGCCGGATCCGGACTGGGAATTGGAACACCACCGTGGTCAACCCCATTGACGTGACCGAAAAAGGAACTCGAGGTTAAAGCCTCAGAGTCTCCGGGCGTGGCAAGTGAAGACGCAAGCCCGGTTAGTGACAAGTCGCCCTGAGAATCCATGGAGAACTCTAGGTTCCCGAATCTGACTTCTCGATCAGGGGTGAAGCTCCCAACACGGCCTAGATGGCCGGTCGGGTCGGCGTGCAGCACAACGCTGCCGAAGGCGAAGATCTGTCTGGGGATGAAAGTGTCCATGTTGCAGACCTCTTCGTTGATGACAAGGCGAGACATCGATTCCTTGGGCGCTCACAGTGGAACTCTCAATGAAAGCACCAATGTCGGTGTCAAAACCGGTGGATCTCGGGTAGGGGGTCCCGAACTGTGAGACTAGAACCAATGGTAACAGGAGACGAAGGGGACACAGATTTACCCAGGTTCGGGCCCTCCTATGGAGGTAATACCCTATGTCCTTCTTGGTTGTATTGATGATATGGGGGTTACAGAGTTGATCTACCTCGAGATCGAATAGCTAACGCTAGATGAGTTGTCCTCTATCTACACCCTTAAACCCTCCGGCTATATAGACGCCGAGGATACCTAGGGTTTACACATGGTCGGTTACACGCCAAAGAGATAAAACATGCCTATTCGCTACATCAAACGTGGAGTACAAGCCGTGCTTCTCGAAGCTTCCATCTTGGAGATAGAGCCTTCAATTGATCCTGTGTTTGGTAAGTGGCCCATATAGTCCGGCCCATAGAAATAGGTCGGCCCCCCGAGGACCCCTTAATCCAAGACTCCCTCAGGGAGGCCAAACAGCGATAAGCCTCATAAAAGGGAAAGAAAACCCCAAGGCCTAACCATGCTCCCCACTCGCACCCTCTGCTTCTCCATCTTTCTGAGCTTCCACAGCGCAGATCTAGGTTTTCCACCACACCGCAGGGTCTGCACACTTAACGTTCGGTGATGTTTCGGTAGTATTGAGTTATATGTGTTGGTGAGCGAAGGTTGTTCGGAGTCCCGGATGAGATCCCGGACGTGACGAGGAACTCCAGAATGGTCTGGAGGTGAAGATCGATATATAGACGAAGGGAATCGGAGTCCGGAAGCGTTCCGGGGGTACCGGGTTATGACCGGGAGTACCGAAAGGTGTTTTGTGGGGCCCCGACAAGTGTTGGGGGGGCACATGGGCCAAGGGGAGGGGGCACACCAGCCCAGAAGAGGGTTGGGCGCCACCCAAACCCTAGCCCACTTCGGCCAAGGGTGGGGGAGCCCATCTATGGGGCTGCCACTAGGTAACTTGGGGGCCAAGCCACCCTAGGGTTTCCCTAGGGGCGCCCCCCTCTGCCTTGGCCGCGCCCTAGATGGGATCTAGGGTGCCCCACCTCCTCCTCTCCTCCTATATATTGTGGAGGGAGAGAGAGGACATCCTACCTAAAAAGCCATGTGCTGCCCTCTCTCCCTCTAGATAGTTTCTCCTCTAGATCTGTTCGGTGCGGCTTAGCGAAGCTCTGCCGGATCAGCTCCACCACCACTGCCGCCACGTCGTCGCACTTCCGGAGAACGCATCTACCTCTTTGCCCCCTCTTGCTGGATCAAGAAGGTGGAGATCGACATCTAGCTGCACGTGTGCTGAACGCGGAGGTGACGTCCGTTCGGCGCTAGATCGGAAGGACCACGATAGGATCGCGGGACGGCTTGTGATGATATTGCGGGACGGCTCGTGATTGGATCGCGACGATGTTCGACTACACCAACCGCATTTCTTAACGCTTCCCGCTTAGCGATCTACAAGGGTATGTAGATCCACTCTCCCTCTTGTAGATGCTCATCACCATGGATAGATCTTGCGTGTGCGTAGGAATTTTTTTGTTTCCCATGCAACGTTTTCCCCAACAGGAGGAGCATGTACCTCAACCACCCCCTGCCAAGCAATAGGAACATATGGGAGATGCTATGCCCAAGAAGGCTGCCAAAACCTCCAAGGCCCCTTCTAAGCCTAAGTTGACTACCAAAGATGTATCTGCTACTAAAAAGAGCAAGGCCCCAGTGCCTAAGAGATGATGATGATGATGATGATGATGATGATGATGATGATGATGATGATGATGATGATGCCATAGTGTTGAAGAAGCTTAGGACCAGATTGCCAGAGCATGATGATAAGCACCCAATAGCTGATAACATGAAGGAGAGGAAGGACCAATGATTGAGGAGATAGAGAGTAGTGGATCCCTACGATGCAGCTTCACTCCATCACACATTTCTATCCAGATGGCAGAATTGTGTGGATGTCTCAGGGAGTACGCTACCGGTCCATAGTTGATGAGTGGTAAGCACTCATAGGTTCCCCTAAGGTGGAGAATGGAGATGAGGACGTTTATGTTGACTCCAAGAAAGGCCACAACTCCATGGCCAACATGTACACTCCCATTCCCAAGGAGTACCTGAAGTCACACAAGCTTGGATTAGTGTATTTCCTGCTAGCTGGCCTCCCTACCTCCAACACTAGTATGAGGTATACATTGATGCCTAAATCTGGAGATGAGAAGATGATTCGAGGATATTCCATCAATATGTTGCACCATGTCAATCAGAACACCAAGATCGGGGTGATGGATCTCATTGTCGAGACCATCAAGAGGACTGTCGCTGACCAGAAGAGGTCATGTGGATATGCACCATACATCCAGATGTTGATCAACTCAAAGGTTGGGAGTAAGGTTTATTTACTTGATTTCCCACACCTGCCGCTTCAGCAAGAGTTTGAAGACAATATCGTGACATTGGATCCTTCGCATCCCACCTCATCTGCTACTCAGGCAGAGATTGGGGCTGAGGCCGAGGCAGAGGCAGCTTGGGCCGCTAGTGCTTCACAACTCAAGATGAAGAATGATGAGATGACCTACCTGATTAGTGCCACACAGAGGATTGAGAAGAGCTTGGTTGATCTCGTGATGAGCCAAACCAGCCTGAAGAGGATAGTTGAGACGAAGATTCACGATCTAGATGTCAAGGTGACGGAGATCCAGACTGCCGTAGAGCAGCCTCAGCGGGCTGTGGACGGAGTTAGCGATGACGATGAGCCTCTACCAACCACTTGGCAGTTCACCATGATGCCTAGATCTCAGAAGTGCCCGTATCCTAGACCAGAGGCACTGTCTTTGCTCTGGCTACTACTCCCACTGTCATTACTACTGATACGTTGTCAGTGCCTCCATTATCCACTCCACTAGCTCAGCAGACCTCTGCCGAAGCATTTGTAGATGCAGTGATCTTGACTCCTTCAACAACTACTAGAGCAGCAAGTCAGTGGACTTCATCGCCAACCGAAGGAGATCCATCCCAGAGCGACGTTTAGCTCATACCGTTCAAACTTTTTGGTAACTTGTTGCCAAAGGGGGAGAATTTGTACAGATCATAGGGCTTCGAAAGAGAGCTTGTTGCCTTTTGCTTTGCTTCTCTTGGTCGTTCTTGATACATTTGGTTATACTTTTGCTCGCCTCGTGACTTGAAACTACGTTGTGTTTGATCATATGTTTTATGGTTGATGCTACTATTGTCTATCCTTGAGATATATGTCATGATCATTCACTTGTATGCTTGGTGTTGTGTGCATTGTAATTCATTCATATCATTTATGCGCTCCACCAAGATGTATGTCACATGGAAGAGTGACCCATGAGCTTTTCTTAGGGTGAGCTTTTCTTATCACGTACTTCTCAAAGCAACGATATCATGCATTGATTATGTACTTTGTCCAAGCTTTGATCTATATGTTGTCATAAATTACAAAAAAGAGGGAGATTGGAAGCACAACTTATCCCTAGGTGGTTTTGGTAATTAACAACCACAAATGTTTCATTGAACTAACGAGCCTATCAAGTATATTTCAAGAAAGTTCAGTGAATAGATTGGCTAGAAATTTTGAGGATGATCCCCTAAGATGCAAAGAATCTACCATTGACAAAAGATTCAAGACTCTACATTTTCTTTTATGTGATTTGGTCACAATTGAGTCAATAGGAAAACCAATACTATTAAGAGAGGATGAGGTACTAATGATGATATGTTGCTCAAGTGCTTGGAGATACGCCACCAAAAGACTCAATCAAATTCTCACAAAACCATCTATCTTAAACCCTAAAGTCCATGCCATTTTTGGTGCCACCAAGATTTCCACTTCGGTCTCACCGAGACAGATCTTAAGCCAAACCCTAGCACCTCCGTAGAACCGAGATTGCATTCGGTGCAACCGAAAAGCAGTACCAACCTTCTGTGATCAAAATATTTAATTTTGGAACTTCCGATTTTTTTTGTTTTGGTGTCACCGAAGTATGGGATCTTCCTAGATTAAACCAAATCAATCTAACCAAATTGTTCCGTTCGGTCTCACTGAAAAGCCAAAAGTTAGGGCATTCTGCACTAGCCGGTAGAACCGAGTTTTTCACTTCGGTTTCACCGAGTTGGGCAATAATGTAGTAATGGTTGGATTTTTGGAGAAGGCTATAAATACCCCTCCACCCCCTCTGACTCATTGAGAGAGCCATCAGAACGAAACTACACTTCCACCATTCATTTTCTGCGAGAGAATCACCTACTCATGTGTTGAGATCAAGGGATTCCTCTCCAACCAATAGATCCTTGATTTCTAGCCTCCCCAAGTTACTTTCCATCCAGTTCTTTATTAAAAGGAAATTTATTAAAAGGAGACCTTAATTACCTTAGATGTGCATTAGGACCCCCTCCACTCGAGAGTAGGACAAAATATGTTATGCAAGTTCTTACTATAAGCATGTGTAACTATATACGAAATACATGCCTACATATGATTGATGAATTGGAGCTAGTTTTGTGTCGCTCTAGGATGTGACTATTACATGATGAATTCCATCCAAATAGCTATCACTAGTCCATGCCTACACTTTTCTCATACTGTATTTGCTAAAGTTACTACTATTGCTGCCGCCATTACAACTACTCATGTTATCGTTACTGCTACTATTAAAACTATCAAACTACTATCCTACTAATACTTTGCTGCAGATAAATAATTTCTCATGTGTGGTTGAATTGAAAACTCAAGTGCTAAGGGCTATAAATATTCTTTGACTCACCTTGTGTAGAATTAATAAATTTGGGTACAATACTTTCCTCGAAGACTGTTGCGATTTCCTATACTTGTGGGTCAACAAGAGGTCGCCCTACTAAGTCCTCCCCCACTTCAAGTGTAAGTTTTTTTAAGAGGGTTGGGGGAGGCCTTCTGTGGCCGCACATCCCACACACCCTTATAGACGCCCCTGTATAAATGGGGAGGTGAGGAGCCAGATATTTCGCGAGGGGGAATCCTACTTGGCGCATAGGTCGCCAGTTAGCGACCAAGCGCGTACCCCTGCCTTCCGTCTACCGCCACATGCGCTTTCAGCCGGCTCATTAGCTTTCCGGTTTCCAGTTTTTGTGATTTTATTTTGTTTTTTATTCCTTTTCATTCTCATCATTTTCTTTTTTTATTGTTTTCATGTTCATTTCTGAAATCCTGAACATTTTTCGAACTCATTAACATTTTTATGAAATCGTGATTTTTTCCAAACTCGCAAGCATTGTTTACAAATTTATGAACATTGTTAAAATCATGAATGATTTTTTTGTAATTGTGAAAAAAATCAAAATCACAAACAATTTTTACAATTTGTCAACATTTTGGAAATCAAGATTTTTTTGAATCAGCGAACATTTTTTTTCAAATTTGGCATATTACGTACGAAACTCATGAATATTTTTTGAACTAGCGAGCATTTTCTTAATCGGTGAACAACTATAGAAATTTGGGAACAACTTTTGAAATTCTCTAATAATTTATTAGTTATGACAAACTTTTACAAATGCATGAACATTTTTTGAATCGAAGAACACTTTTTGAATTGATGAACCGTTTTTGTAATTTGTTTCTGAATTTTTTGAACATTTTTAAACAATTCATGAATATTTTTTGAATTTAGGGAAATTTGTTTTTCAAATTCACAAATAGTTTCTCATTGCAAGATTTTTTTTTCAAAATCATGAACAGTTGCTATAATCATGAACAGTTGAATTTAGGGTAGTTTAGGGTAATCACGACTTTTAAAAAAGGTTCAAAATCTTTTAACACTTGTTACAAATAGTTCACGACTTTTAAAAAAGGTTCAAAATCTTTTATTTCCAGAACCTTTTTTAAAAGTCATGAACAGTTGCTATAATCACGAACATTATGATTTCTTGAACATATTTTTCAGAATTATCAATTTATTTTAAATTTGAAAGTTTTTTGAAATAAAAAATTATTTGATGGAGAGAAAAGAAAAAACAAAAATTTAAAAAGCAAAAATAAAACAGGCGCCCGCACATGGCCTGACCCAAAAGGTGCGTGGGGGAAGGGGGGAGGGGTGCACGTAAAATAGGGGGTCTATTTTGTGAGTAGTTTAGCGATAAGCTTGGGAAAGCTATATACCAGACTGATAATCTAGCAACCTGAAATATCTATAGTACATCTTTTTTCGGCAATAGCACCAGGAATTCCTGGTTGAGGAGGTGCATCGAGCTCCCATCCAGATGGAAACATTGGTTGATGGCATCCAAGATATCACCTTTGATCGTTTGCTAGCAAATATTGGTTGGAGCTAACTTAGTTAGCGTTGTCGATTGTCGGGGGGATAACCCGAGGGTACCCTAAAGCAACCTACTGCCCCGAACTTTCTGAAACGGCCGAAGGGTGATCTGCCTCCCCCTACGGCCAAGATATAGCCCGGCCGGCTGCGCGGCGCCGGCTAGGCACTGCCGGCTACACATGGCCGGCTCCACCAAGGGCTGCCGGCTGGGTGCAGGGATTCCTGGCCCCCTAGCCGGCCGCGTCTTGGATCCCACAGCCTAGGCATGCGCGGCTACAGTGACCCCCATCCCGTCGGGGGTCAGCGCCCGTATGGCCACAGTGGAGGCAATAGTGCTGCTGACTTCGGCTGATCGTGACCGGGCTCCCAACAGTGCCGGCACGCCTCCAACCACTCCATGACCTGCCCCGGTGTGGCTACAGTGCAGCCGGCCGTACCACTGACCGTGGCCGGCTGCCGCAAGACGACGCCCCGAAGGACGACCCGTGCCGAGAAGTGACCGTTGCTGGGAGCTGCTACGCGGGCCCCTCCGGCTCTCGACGCGACCCCTCAGCCGGCGGTCCCTACCAACGATGAGACCCTACAGCCGGGGACCCCACGGCCGGCTACAGAGGCTGCCAGCTGGGGCCCCCCGCGGCTTTCCACTCATATTGTAATCCGGGGGGTTGGCCTATAAAACCCCCCGGAGCCCCCCATGCAAAGGGCAACAGACCAGATAGACTAGAACCCACACACTCGCCCACGTAGCCAAGGAAGGGGAGCCGGCTGCTCCCTCTTCCACCTCTAGACAGCAGCTCCAGGAGCAACATTGTAACCTTTCCTCATCGATCGAACTAGATCCAGCAGGACTAGGGGTATTACCTCCCACGGAGGGCCCTAAAACTGGGTACATCGCGTGTCATTACCGCTTGTGCCTAATCCCGCACCCGGAGCCCCTCGGCGTCCTCCGGCCCTAACCACCTTTGATAAGCCTACCCATGGCATCTGTCGTGAGAAAACGACGACAGTTGGCGCCCACCGTGGGGCCGTACGCGGCGCCGGCCGGATTCATGCTCCGGGTGGGACCCCTTGCCATTCCCCGCGGCCGCCGCACGTCCAGGCGAAACCGCAGGCTCGTGAGGCTTGCTCCGGCAGGCAGTGCGGGCAGCATCGTCGACCTCACGCTCGACATCAACACGCTCACCGAGCGCTTTGGCAGGCTGAGCCTTGCCGAAGCACCAGCCACCGACGAGTACCCTAGCCAGGTGCTTGACTGCGCCGACCCGCCCACGGCTGAGGGCGCACTCGCCGCAAGCCAGTCCAGCAGCTCCCACGTCCGCGTGGGAGTGATGGCCATCATCTCTTCCACCTCCTCCGGCCACGCACGGGCTGAGGCGAACGCCGCCTCGGCCGGCATCGGCACCTCCGATCCGCTCGACGCGGCCCTTCGGGGCTTGAGCACCCCCATCGCCCCAACGGCGAACCCTGACGTCACCACAGCCGAGCTAGAGGCGGCTCGCCGCCTCCTGTTCGAGGACGCCAGTGCCCTCGTGGCCACACGGCGCCGCATGGAGGCTGCTCAGCGGGAGTACGCCTCCGCTTACGGTCTCACCCCGGCTGGCACCGAGCCTAGCCGGCGCGGGGCTGTGCACGACCGCGGTCGCGTGGTCGCCGAAATCTTGGGCGGCAACATGCCCGTCTACGACACCCCCGCGGCCAACCTACGGGCCGCCAAGGTAGCCTACGAGGACCTGGCTACCTTGGAGGGCGAAGAACGTGCCGCCCGCGTGTGTCACATCAAAGACCTCATCGACGCCGCCGACGCGCAACAGCATCAGCTCGCGGCGGGTGGCGCCGCCTCCGAAGGCCCCCGACCCGAACACGAGGGCACTGGGACCGCTGGCCGTTAGCCGGCTCAGCACTCCTGTTCCCCTCGCGCCTCCGGCCGCCGGGTCGAGGCAAGCAACCCTCGGCGCTCTCAGTTGCCAGGGAACGAGCAGCCGGCTATGAACAGTCGGCACACCAACAACCCGGGTCACAGCAACCGCCGCCACGAGGCACCGACTGCCGGTAGTCAGCGCAGCCGCGGTCACACACCGCCGCCGCGGCACGAGCCGGCGCGGTTGATCCCACCTGTCATCCGCCCCGAACTCTCGGCCCGGCTCGGACCGCGTGTCCCCCACAGCGAGAATGACGCCCATCTCCGCATCGACCGGCTCGCGCAGCCGGCCCTCCTCGAGGAGGAGGGCTCAATTGGCCCGGCGTGCTTCGGCCCCCGGATCAGCAACGAGCCGTTCCCGACCGGCTTCATGCTACCCCGGGACACCCCGAAGTACAATGGGGCCGCCAAACCCGAAGACTGGCTGATTGACTACACCACCGCAGTCGGCATCGCCAGGGGGAACAAGCGCGTAGCCGTCCGCTACGCTCCCCTCATGTTGATCGGCTCGGCCCGCACCTGGCTCACCAGCCTGGCAGCCGGCAACATCAACACCTGGATGGACTTCGAGGAAGCCTTTGTCCGCAACTTCACTGGCACCTACAAGCGGCCCGGCCGCCCCCGTGAACTAGCCATGTGCGTTCAGGGGCCGGATGAGTTCCTCCGCGATTACCTCACCCGGTGGACCGAGCTCCGCAACTACTGTGAGGGGGTGCACGAGGTGCAAGCCATACAATACTTCATCGAAGGCTGTCGCGACGGCACTCCCCTCAAGCACAAGCTCCTGTGCTCCGAGCTGGCTACGCTAGCCGAGCTCATGACCAAGGCGGACAAGTACGCCACGGCTGACTCCGCCATTCGGGTCAAGACAACCCCGCCCGCTAAGGCAACGCCGACGCCGGCGGCGTCCCGACCGGCTGCCGACAACCGGCAGCCGCAGAACAACAAGCGCAAGAATGATCAGCCCGACTCCCGCTATGGGAGCCGGCAGGTTGCCACCATTGAGGAGCAGGAGCCGGCTGCCCAGCCTTCCAGTCAGCGCCAGCGCACTGGCAAGGCTGCCTGGCATCCCAAGCTCACGTTCGAGCAGATGCTCGACCTCCCCTGCAAGAACCACTCTGGGGCCAAGCCCTCCACGAACACGCTCCGGCAGTGCAGCTTCTCACAGCGATTGGCACAGGGGACGGCCTTCCGGCTCCCCCCGCGCCGCCTGCCCGCTCGCCGGCCCCGGCACCAGCTTCGCCCCGGCGCCGGCTCCGGTTCCGGCCCAGAACGACGGTCTCCTGCACAACCAGTTCCCCAACCAGGATGGTTGCTACGTCATCTTCACCAGTGAAGAGACGAGCAAACATGCTCAGCGCCGGCTCCATCGTGAGGTGAACGCCACCATGCCGGCTACTCCCTAGTTCATGCACTGGTCGGAGAAGCCGGTCACCTGGAGCCGGGCGGATCACCCGGCTGTGATGCCGAGCCCCGGCAGCTATGCCTTGGTCCTCGACCCCACCATCGCCACCGTGAAACGCACCTGCCGCTTCACGCGGGTGCTAATTGATGGTGGCAGCAGCATCAACATCCTCTACCTCGACACGATGTGCAAGCTGGGGCTGAAAATAGAAGACCTGCAGGCAAGCCGGACGGTTTTCCACGGCATCGTGCCGGGAAAGTCCTGCTCCCCTGTCGGCAAGATCAAGCTTGACGTCCTCTTCGGCGGCCCCGGTCACTTCCGCCGCGAGCCGGTGTTGTTCGAGGTAGTGGACCTCGAAAGTCCCTACCACGCGCTGCTGGGCCGACCGGCCCTCGTCAAGTTCATGGCGGTCCCCCACTACGCCTACCTCAAGCTCAAGATGCCGGTCCCCAAGGGAATCATCACCATCGCGGGTGACTACAAGATGTCTCTCGAGTGCGCTTGAGACGGCAGCCGGCTGGCCGAGGCCCTGGAGATAGCCGAGGAAAAGCGGCAGCTCGACCGGCTCGTGGCCCTTGCTGCCAGCCAGCCGGCCGTGCCGGCTCCTCCCTCACAGTCAGCGAGGCCTCCTTCCAGCTGTCCAAGGACACCAAGCAGATCCCGCTCGATCCGGCCAACCCCGCGCAGTGCGTCACCATCGGCTCCCGCCTCGACAGCAAATAGGAAGGCGAGCTCGTCGACTTCCTTCGTGAGAATCGGGACATCTTTGCATGGTCCCCCAAAGATATGCCGGGTGTTCCGAGGAAGTTCGCCGAGCACAAGCTACATGTCCGGCCGAACGCTAAACCGGTCAAGCAACCCCTACGCCGTTTCTTTGAGGAGAAGCGGCGCACTATAGGGGAAGAGATCGCCCGGCTGCTCGCAGCTGGCTTCATCATGGAAGTTTTCCACCCGGACTGGCTGGCCAACCCAGTCCTGATGCTGAAGAAGAACAAGACCTGGAGCATGTGCATCGACTACACCAGCCTGAACAAGGCATGCCCCAAGGACCCATTCGCCCTGCCGCGGATCGATCAAGTCATTGACTCCACGGCCGGCTGCGATTTGCTGTCTTTCTTGGACGCCTACTCCGGCTACCACCAAATCAAGCTGGACCCGGAGGACCGGTTCAAGACCTCCTTCATCACGCCTTTCGGGGCCTACTGCTACATCACCATGTCCTTCGGCTTGAAGAATGCGAGCGCTATCTTCCAGCACTACATGCAGAAGTGTCTCCTGCCTCAAATAGGCAGGAACGTCCACGTCTACGTCGACAACATCGTCGTCAAGACCAAGAAGCACTTCAGCCTCCTCGACGATCTTCGGGAGATGTTCGCGAAACCTGCACGAGTACAAGATCAAGCTCAACCCAGAGAAGTGTGTCTTCGGCGTCCCAGCCGGCCAGCTCCTAGGTTCCTTCGTGACCGCTCATGGCATCGAAGCCAACCCTGAGAAGATCTACGCGATCGAGCGCATGCCCAAGCCGACCCGGCTCCGCGACGTCCAGAAATTCACCGGCTGCCTTGCCTCCCTCAGCCGGTTCATCAGCCGGCTGGGGGAGAAGGCCTTGGCCCTCTACGGGCTCCTTCGCAAGACGGCTCTGGTCGAGCCGGGCCACATGAAGAAGCCGGGCATATTCGACTGGCCCGACGAGACGGACGAGGCCTTCCGCAGCCTCATGCGGGCCCTCACCCATGCGCCCATCCTGGCAGTGCCGGCTGAGAAGGAGCCCTTGCTCGCCTACATCGCGGCGACCACACGCGTCATCAGCATCGTCTTGGTGGTCGAGCGGCCGGAGGAGGGCAAGTCCCTGCTGGTCCAGCGCCCCGTCTACTACCTCAGCGAAGTTCTCTCTGCCTCCAAGCAAAACTACCCCCACTACCAGAAGATGTGCTACGGCATTTACTTTGCCGCCAAGAAGGTCAAGCAGTACTTCTAGCAGCACACCATCACCGTGGTGAGCACGGCCCCGTTCGGCGAGATCATGAGCGGCCGGGACTCCACCGGCCGGATCGCCTAATGGGTCATTGCCCTCGCCGACCACGAGATCCGGTACGAGCCGCGTACCGCCATCAAGTCGCAGGCGCTGGCCGACTTCCTCGTCGACTGGGCAGAGACCGAGTTCGTACCGCCTCCCCTAGACTCCACGCATTGGCGCATGCATTTCGACGGCTCAAAGATGAGGACCAGCCTGGGTGCCGGCATAGTTCTCTCCTCCCCAAAAGGTGACCAGCTCAAGTACACCCTCCAGATCCACTTCGCCGCCTCCAATAACGTGGCCGAATACGAGGCCATCATCCACGGCCTCCGGCTCGCCAAGGAGATCAGCATCAGGCGCATCCTATGCTTCGGTGACTCCGACCTCGTGGTGCAGCAGGTCTCTGGCGAATGGGACGCCAGGGACGCCAACATGGCCAGCTACCGCTTCCTCGTAGAGCAACTCACCGGCTCCTTCGAGGGCTTTGAGTTCCACCACATCCCACAGGCGGACAACGAGGCGGCCGATACGCTGGCGAAGATCGGCTCCACCCGGCAGGCCATCCCAGCTAGCGTCTCCCTCGAGCAGCTGCTCAAACAATCGATCAAGCCTTCCCCAGAGTCGGAGTCCATCTTCGTACCGGCCGACGCTGCCGGCCCATCGGCGGCTCCGGCTGCTCCCTCGGCATCTTCGCCGCCGCCTCCTTCAACCCCGGCTGCCTTGACGATGCCGGCTCGGCTGGTCCAGCGGGCCGCGTCCGAGGCAGCCGGCTCCGACGCCACGGAAGTCATGATGATGATCGACGCCCCACCTACCATCCCCAACTCGGGGGCTGGCGAGCCGGTCCCGGTGGCTGATCACCTAGGCCCGGGGGCTCCCGAGCCGGCCCCTGTCTCGGCTCCTTCATGGGCCCAGCCTATCCTGGCGTTCCTTCTGCGCGGCGAGCTCCCCCCGGACGAGGCCACAGCAAGACAAATCCAGCGCCGGACCCCGGCCTACAGCATCATCAATCACGAGCTCGTCCACCGCAGCACCACCGGCGTCTTCCAACGGTGCGTCGAGCCGGAGAAGGGTCAGGAGATCCTCCTCGACATCCACCAGGGCGAGTGCGGCCACCACGCCGCCTCCAGGACCCTGGTGGCCAAGGCCTTCCGCCACGGATTCTACTGGCCGACCGCTTTGGAGGCGGCCAAGAAGTTGGTCGACGAGTGTGAGGGCTGCCAGCGCTTCAGCACGCAGAGCCACCTACCGGCTACGGCCCTCCAGACCATCCCCCTCTCGTGGCCCTTCGCCGTCTGGGGGCTGGACATGGTGGGTCCCTTCAAGACCGCACGAGGCGGCATGACGCATCTATTGGTGGCCGTCGACAAATTCACCAAGTGGATCGAGGCCAGGCCAATCAAGAAGCTGGACGGCCCCATGGCCGTCCGGTTCATCGATGACATCACGGTTCGCTACGGCGTCCCCCACAACATCATCACCGACAACGGCACGAACTTCGCCAAGGGCACACTAGCGCATTTCTGCTCCAAGCAAGGCATCCGGCTCGACCTGGCTTCCGTCGCTCATCCACAGTCAAACGGCCAGGTCGAGAGGGCAAACGGCCTAATCCTATCCGGCATCAAGCCCCGGCTCGTAACGCCGCTGGTAAGGTCAGCCGGCTGTTGGGTCGATGAGTTGCCGGCTGTCCTTTGGAGCCTCAGGACCACGCCTAACCGGTCGACCGGCTTCACTCCTTTCTTTCTCGTGTACGGGTCCGAGGCGATTATCCCCACCGACATCGAGCTCGACTCGCCTCGGGTCGCCTTGTACACAGAGAAGGACGCAAGGGAGGCAAGAGAAGACGGCGTCGACCTACTCGAAGAAGCACACGAGCTGGCCTTGAGCCGGACGGCCATCTACCAGCAGAAGCTCCGGCACTACCACAGCAAGCGGATCCGGCCACTCTCCTTCCGCGAGGGGGACTTGGTGCTCAGGCGGATCCAGCGTACAGCCGGCCAGCACAAGTTGTCCTCCCCATGGGAGGGCCCGTTCATCATCAGCAAGTCACTGCACAACAATGCGTACTACCTGATAGACGCCCAGAAGCCGCAGAAGCGCAAGAGAGACGCCTCCGATGAAGAGACAGAGTGCCCCTGGAACGCGGCGCTCCTCCGCCCGTTTTACTGCTAGGAACTAGTGTATGTATGTATCCTTCCCTTTTGGGTTTATGAATGCAACGAGTGCCCCAAGCCGGCTCTTGGGACACATCCCTTCTCGCTTCGTACCAATTATTTTTCAATTCAATTCACCGGCTCCCGGATCCGGCTCCCGGTCCCGGGGGCTAGCCGGCTAGTCCTAAGGTCCTCCCCCAAGGTAGATCAAGTAGTGTGAGCTGAGTAAGTCCTCCCACCCCTGCCAGCCACAGACCTACTCCCGGCTGTCTGGCTCATGGGAAAACCCTCGCGGTTCCTAAGCTCAGAGCCGGCTCCCTCGAGGCGGACGCCCCGTCCCAGCTACAGACCGGCTCCCGGCTGTTGGGCTGGCGGGGCCGAAGCCAAAGGGGGAAAAGAAACTGAGCTGACGGAACCAAAAGGGCAAGCCGGCACGCATAAAAATAGACTTTGCAACAAACAGAAAAACTTCATAAAACTTAGAAGGCCCATGGCCACGAGTTCATTACATTTACACCCCTAGTGGGTGGACTTGAAGTGCTAACAAAAGCGCATGGATAAAAGAAAAAACAGAGGACTCTAAGGGGCGGCCGCGCCGCCATCTCCGCCACCACCCACGGTCGCTCCCGCTTCCGGGTCCCGAGCTGGCTCGGGGTCCGTGTAGTCATCGGTACTGGAGCCGGCGTCCTCGCCGTCCGTCTTGGCGCCGCTTCTCTCCAGGTCGTCCAGCGCAAGTGCGTACTGCTCCTCCGGGATCACCGTACCGTTCGCCTGGCGCTCAGGGACGTATTCGTCCCAGACGGCAAAGGACGCAAGGTCGCTGGCTCGCATGGCCAGCGCATCGGCCACCGCCACCAGATCCGCATCGGTGCCGGCACGCTAGGCCATGAGCAGGCTCAGGTCCAGCTCAGGGTACCCCTCCAGGCGTTCACTCGCACGGTCCCGAACTCGAGCCACCGTGACAGCCGGCTCATCGAAGCCGGATCCACCGCGCCCGGCCAGAGGACGCGGACCAGTGCCTCGCCGGCCGCCTGAAGACGCTTCAAGGCGTGAACCACCACCTCCAGCCTCGCCCTGGGGGCGATCCCCACCTCGTTCAGGGTCCAGGGGGCATGCGGCCCAACGGCGGCCCCCTGTTCCCGCTGGCCCTCACGGTGGGCCGCCACGGCCGCCTCAGCGGCCTCCTGCGTGCCAGGGAAGAGCCTTGAGAAGAAAAGAAGGAAAAGAAGGATGAACGAAAAGGCCAACCAAAACCAGAAACGAGCAGCGGAAAGGACGAGACGACAAGATCTTACCGTGCAGCATGCGGTCTATCCCATGTCCCTGCTCCCGCAGCTCCGACTCCTTGGCGGACCACTCCTGGAGCCGCCGCTCGTGCACGCTCCGAGCCGTCTACGCCTCGCCAGCCGCCTGCGCCAGTGTGGCGTCCTTGGCCTCCAGCTCCTGGCGGTGGGTGCGCTCCCGCTCCTCCGCCTGCTGGCGAAGGGCCGCCTCGCGGCCCGATAGCTCCTGGCGGATGGCCGCTTCGCGGTCCGTCAGCTCCTGGCGGTGGGCGCGCTCCCGCTCCTCCTCCTGCTGGCGAAGGGTCGCCTCGTGGCCCGATAGCTCCTGGCGGATGGCCGCCTCGCGGTCCGTCAGCTCCTGGCGGTGGGCCGCCTCGCGCTCGGTCGCCGCCACCTGCACCCGGGACACCTCCTCGCGGAGCCGCTCGCACTCCGTGGTCAGGGAGCTCCGCTGATCGCCGAGCTCCACGACCTGGCGTCGGAGGTTGACCGCCTCGGCGTTGGTGTCTGCCCGGGACGGAAAAAACCCCAATCAGAAGACAAAGAAGGAGAAGGGGATTCGGCCCGCCTCCGCGGCGACCGGCTCAAATCCCGGGGGCTACGCCCCCACCTCGGAAATCGTGAAGACCTTACCTCGCAAGTCCTGGGACAGAGTGGCCAGCCAGCCCTCGTTCTCCCGGTACAAGCTCAGCAAGGAGTTGTACGCTGTCACCCGGCGGTCGTGCGCCGCCGCCTTCTCCTTCCTCCTCGTCGCCTGCTTCTTCTCATTCTTCTGCGCCGCGGCCGCCGATCCCGGATCCGTGCCCTCAGGCTTCTCCCCCGACGCCGAGGACCCGCAGGGACAGGTCCCAGATCTCTCTCTCGCCTTCTCCTTCGCCCTCCTGTTAGATCTCCTTGGAATTTAGGTGCTTGATTCAATTGCAGCGTCTCCAAGTTTAAATAGACGTGGAGTTTTCCATAGTAAATTCAGCCTGCCACCTAGTTCATATCACAGTAGATCAGCTACCTGTGGATTGATCACGTTGAGCTAAATGTGAATCCACTGTGCTTTTCTCTTCTTGATTTCATCTCTTCTCAGAGCTGCTACTAGTTGCTACTAGTTGTTGCCAATGCTCTGAGTTTAGGAGCACTAAAATTTTGAATATTGGAGAGCTCCCTGATAAAGCTCGATATTTGGTCACAACAGGGGCTGAAATCAAGGTATTGTGACAAGCAGTGGCGGACCTAGGAATATTTCACGTCCCAGGCCGACCCAGGCAAGCTTCGGGCACTGTAGCTACAGTCACGTACTGTGGCTACAGTCAACGAAGAAAAAGATCGGCACGCCCCAGGCAGCCGCCCGGGCTGCCTGGGGCCTAAATCCGCCACTGGTGACAAGTGTTGCATCCACAACCCTGCCCGAACCCACCATTGTAAGGTCTGCAAAAGATGTATTCTGAAAATGGTAGGTGCAGCTATCTATGTTCATTCTGTTAGCTGCGAAATGAAGCTGTGCTGAAAATCCTCGGGTATGGTTTTAATGGCAGGATCACCATTGTGTTTGGATTAACAACTGTGTGGGCTATACAAATTACAAAGCCTTTATCATCTGCGTCCTGAATGCAACCATTGGGTCCCTTTATTCGTCGGTAAGTTACTATATTGAACCAAGGTTGGCACATTTTAAAAAACATATCTCGCAGCTGTGTCAAAGTATAATGCAGGTGATATTTGTATGTGATCTTCTACGGACAGAGCATGACTTTCATATTCATTATGTGAAGGTCATCCATGTATAGGTGACCTGACCATTGTTTTGAATTAGAAGCTCACTATGCAGTCAACAATCTCTTCCAGCTACCTTCAATATTAGTTACCATGCCATTATCCTTTGGCAAGATTCTTTCACTTACCTTCTATATATTGGCATTATTATGCCTAATTTCAGAAATGTTTGACTTTTTACATGTTCTGTCATGAAGGCCAAAGAACATTTCTGTCCAGTTGTATCTTTATGATGATACACTAGCCAAACCCACTGGTTGATTTGGGTACTAACAGGGACAGGAACCATCACGCTAGTCTTGTGCTGGAAGTCTAGTCTGCGATATGGATACGCGTATCGGTATTGGGCCAATTCAGAGGCATTTCTGAAATGCGCCCGTATTGGGATACACTTGACCATTAAAAATTCGATAAATAGTCCTTTACTAGGAACAGTAGATTAGATTGATGTTGTGCTCTGTTCCTAAACATAGGGAAGGTGCAGATTAGATAGAAATAGTATGCATAATAACACCAAAATGGAGAAGTTTGTAGCTTGCAGGGAGGGGAGCTGCCATAGATAGGATCTGTAGGAGAGAGGGGAGGGAAGAGGAGCGGGAGCACCGCAGAATACCTTGATGCTGAACCTGAGGGCTATGAGGCGAGCAGCCCACCAGCGGCTTGCCACCGGCGAGCTACTACTTGACCCTGAGGGGCTAGGATGCAGGGAGCATGCCTGCGAGCTGTGCCTGGAGCCTGTGAGGGGGAGGAGGCAAGGGGCCCACCATCGGTGAGATGCTGGTCTTCTGCTGGATCCTCAGATTGGGATGATGCGAGGAGCACTCCCTCATCTTGCCGCCGGTGAGCTGCTGGCATGTCGCAGTTTGCTGGAGCTGCTGCTGGTGAGTTGCCATTGCAGCTGTTGCGTGAGAGGTGAGGAGTAATGAGGAGCAGGAGCTCTACACACGCTCGCCGCCGGCTCACCACCGACGAGTGAGCTGACACCACCGTCGAGTGAGCCTCCGCATAGGTCAGGAGGATGCGAGTGAAATGAATCGGAGAGGTATGGCGCTGGACAGGGTTATCGGGATAGCTAGGTCAAGACATACACTGGGTTGGGCCCTATCGTGCAGGTATCTGGGAGATATCCTTTCGGAAATCAAAATCTTTGTTTCTATTGCTTAAATGGCCAATGCCTCACTGATATGCATCGACCGCCTATCATATCGGGGTTGAATGCATATCGGATACCGGTATCCGATACAGATGCACCAGCCCCATCACCTATCTGTGTGTTTTAGCAGGAGGTTATGCTGTCAGGGTCCAAATGGAAATGATTGTAAAATCCTTAGCTATATTATCTAAGACTGGATCCTTTAAAAAAACTTGCACGTTTGTGGTTTTTTCATGAATTTTAACTCATGGAAACTGATTATTAACCATGGAAAGTAAACAGAAGGACTCTGGTAACTTAGCTGCAGGACAGATGGAAGAATCTTAACTTGCTGAAGAGCCTTTTGGCTTTTGGAACTCTTCAATTCTGGTCTAGCAAGAGCATTACCATTAAAATTAAAGAACATGATTGTACCACCAGTATAAATATGCTAGTTATTGTAAACTATTCAAATGACATAGTTGTATAAGATAAACTTGTAGTATGATTCTTTAACTGAGCTGTAAGATCACGGACAAACATGTGCCGCAGTTGTTCTCTATTTTAGTTTGCATCAATTTATTCTGCTTATTGTTTGGCTTCGTACTATAAGGACCAAATAATGATCTATCATAAAAATAAAAATGCAGATCTTGGCTGGTGTCGTCTTATTCTTCCTCGTAGATGGGTGAATTGCTGCATTGCTGCATATATACAACATGTAGATGGGTGAATTTATCTGCTGACAGAATTGATCATTTCTGTCATTGCGTTGTTGTCACCCAGGTAGAAGTAAAGAGCTCGGGAAAGTTTCACAATCTTGTAATCATCTAAAGCTTACCTCCAATCTCCATGTGTGTTCAAATTTATGTGTGACTATACTGTACAGTAGTTTGAGTTGTTTGTGTATTGATGAATCATTCAATTGCCAAAATTTAACAGAATATGCCTGTCACAATTTGAGGTGTGAAAAACAGACTGAAATTGGGAATGTGGAAGAAAGCTTTGTCTGCTATTCTTGATCCTGTTATTCTGACCCCACCATGTTTGATATTCTTGATCATGTTATTCTGGTTTTCTACGGTTTTCTTTTTCCTTTTTGTTTTCGTTGGTTTTATTTGTTATTTCACCGGTTTTCTTCGGTTTTCCCTTTTTTCTTTGGCTTTGGTTTTCTTTGTTTGGTTATACTTTGTTGTTTTTGTTTCTTTCTTGTTTTCCTTTGGTTTTCGTTTGCTTTTCTATTTGTTTCCTTTGTCGGATATTGAACGAGAAGTTGATTACCATATAATTTTCACATGTAGTTGCTGGAAATGCCGGAATTGTCAACAAACAGGACACAACCTGAATGGAAATGCACTGGACCTCAATTATTTTTAGCTTTGGATATTCATGTAAAAGAGTCCCCGAATAAAATCATACCAAACCGGTAACAAACTTGCAAGATATCAGCACATTGCCCCGTGCAGGACTTCATCAGCACATTTACTTACTTCCTTAATAAACGAGAAGCATTAATAAATAACTCAAATAAATCAAATCAATGCTGTAATTTCCTTTTCTGCCAAATGCAATGCCAGAACTAATGTTTAGTGGACAGAGACTCAAATATCAACTTACACAATAGGATACTAGAAATAGCGACAACAAGTAAAGAATAATCTAGTGTAAAGACGGACAATCGCGAAACACATGCCCAGAATTTCGGCAGTTTTGACAGAGGCCAAAACCTCTCCACCCGGCGTACTCTTCAGACCTTGTTGGACAGTCCCGTGGCCGGTGTCCACCGTTGGGACACGACATGCATACCAAAAGTATCGGAGAGCTGGCACAATTGAGATTGTGATTCGGCTTGTTCGGATCGCCATGACCGGCCCCGCCGCAGTTCCTACATCTTGCACCAAAAACCAGGCTAACACAGTCCTTCCAGTAGTGACCGACATCACAACACTTGAAACACACTGGCCCGGCGGGCGTAGTGCAGCTTCCCCGTGTGTGTCTCGTTCCTGAGCAGCGAAAACACGGTAGCCTTGGGCAATCTGCTCTGACATGACCCGGATCTTGACACTTGTTGCAGTTCTTTGTTTTTCCTTTGTTGCTACCAGATGAACCGCCGGTGAGCGCGGCCTGACTGTTGGTTGGGGCTCGAAGGGGCCGAAGAACGACAGCCGCCATGTTGTTGCCGGGGGCGGGCGGGGGCAGGGGAACGCCGCCATGGGAGCCGCCCCCGAGAGCACCGGCCGCAGGCAGCGTGTGGCTCATTGGGGCGGGCGGCCCCGTGTTGACGGCGTGGACGCCGGAGGCGGGCGGGGCCATGCATGGCTGATGTTCGATTATCTGAAAGGTGGGAGGTGTGTGCTAGTTTGTTTTCCCTTCCTATGCACAGGAGGTGTTCGATGAAATGCCTGTGAGCATGATGCCACTTGAGTTCACAAAAGGTGCAAATTTTTCGATTATCTTGTATATGTCGAGCCAAGTTCAGATGAGAGGAGTTCTGTTTGCTTTCTGGTGAAACTGAGGACAACATATCAGATGGTAGGATTGTTCAAGTAACTGTTCGGCATGTACAAGATAACCGAATAATTTGCACCTTTGATTCTGGGTTGAAAGCCATAGTTATGCTCCACAACTATTCTTATGATGGCTTTGATCTAGAATCATTGTAGCTAGATGAAGGCGATGTATTGACTGGCAAGATTGGCATCTGTTTTATTTTTTTGGTAAATGTATGTTTCTTTCCTTGTACAAATATGCATAATAGACAGATATGTGGATGATGAACTTGTATTAATTTGGTCATTTCTCAATTCATTATGTTCTATAATGGTTTTTGATATACTTAATTATTTAAGCAGATGAACTGGCAATGGATGTACGGTGATCGACACACTTCCAAATACATTACGGGCCTGCATAATTTTATCGGTGTGGCTGATGCAAACAGTCTAAATGGTTTTATGTGTTGTCCATGTGTTGACTGTGAGAATAGGAAGGATTAATCTTCCTAGAAAACCCTTCACTTTCACCTGCTTAAGTACGGTTTCATGGCCCACTATAATTGTTGGACCAAGCACAGAGTAAGAAGGGTTATGTTGGAAGACAATGAAGAAGAATAGGATGATGACAACTGTCGTCCTATGTTCCCTGAACATGGTGATACTGCAACGTGGGAAGCTGAAGATCAAGAGGCACCAGATGTGCCCGCTGATGATCTTCGCCGGTTCATTGTTGATGCACAGAGAGAATGCGAAAGTTAAAGGGATAAGCTAAAGTTCGATCGCCTGTTAGAGGATCACAAAATACGGTTGTACCCAAATTGCGAGGATGGCAATACAAAGCTCGGTACCACACTGGAACTGTTGCAATGGAAGGCAGAGAATTGTTTATCTGACAAGAGATTTGAGAAGTTACTGAAAATAATGAAGAAGAAGCTTCCAAAGGATAAAGAATTGCCTGACAGTACGTATGAAGCAAAGAAGGTTCTCTTCCCTCTAGTATTAGAGGTAAAGAAGATACATGCATGTCCTAATGACTGCATCCTCTACTGCGGTGAGGAGTACGATAATTTGAATGCATGCCCGGTATGCGGTACATTGTGGTATAAGATCCGACGAGATGACCCTGGTGATGTTGAGGGCGAGCGCCCCAGGAAGAGGGTTCCTGCCAAGGTGATGTGGTATGCTCCTATAATACCACGGTTGAAACGTCTGTTCAGAAACAAAGAGCATGCCAAGTTGTTTCGATGGCACAAAGAAGACTGTAAGAAGGACGGGATGTTGAGAGTACCCGCTGATGGGTCGCAGTGTAGAAAAATCGAGAGAAAGTGGCCGGACTTGGCAGATGACGCAAGGAACTTATGGTTTGGTATAAGTGCAGATGAAATTAATCCTTTTGGGGAGCAGAGCAACAATCATAGCACCTGTCCTGTGACTATGTATCTATAACCTTCCTCCTTGGTTGTGCATGAAGCGGAAGTTCATTATGATGCCAGTGCTCATCCAAGGCCCTAAGCAACCCGGCAATGACATTGATGTGTACCTAAGGCCATTAGTTGAACTTTTACAGTTGTGGGATTTAAAAGGTGTATATGCATGGGATGAGCACAAACAGGAGGAATTTGACCAACGAGTGTTGCTGTTTGTAACCATCAATGATTGGCCTCCTCTTAGTAACCTTTTAGGACAGACAAACAAGGGATACAATGCATGCAAGCACTGTTTAGATGAGACTGAAAGTATATATTTGGATAAATTTTAGAAGGTTGTGTACCTGGGACATCGTCGATTTCTTCCGACCAAGCATGCCTTAAGAAAGAAAGGCAAGCATTTCAAAGGTCAGGCAAATCACCGGAAGAAGCATGTCCCCTGTACTGGTGATGATATGTTTGATATGGTCAAGGATTTAAAAGCAATTTGTGGAATGGGTCCTGGCGGACAATCTGTTCCGAATGACGCTATGGATACGCACCCATGTGGAAGAAGAAATCTATATTTTGGGAGCTACCCTATTGGAAAGTCCTAGAGGTCCGCTCTGCAATCGACGTGATGCACATGATGAAGAATCTTTGTGTGAACCTGCTAGGCTTCCTGCGCGTGTATGGGAAGACAAAAGATACACTAGAGGCACGGGAGGACCAGCAACGTATGAATGAAAAAGACGGCATGCATCCAAAGCAGTATCAAGGTCCTGCCAGCTACGCTCTTACCAAATTAGAGAAGGAAATCTTTTTTGAATGCATGCTCAGTATCAAGGTCCCGTCTGGCTTCTCATTGAATATAAAGGGAATAATAAATATGGTAGAGAAAAAATTCCAGAACCTGAAGTCTCATGACTGCCACGTGATTATGACGCAATTGCTTCTGGTTGCATTGAGGGGGTTTCTACCAGAAAATGTTCGATTAGCCATTGTGAAGCTATGTGCATTCCTCAATGCAATTTCTCAGAAGGTAATCGATCCAGAAATCCTACCAAGGTTACAGAATGATTTGGTCCAATCTCTTGTCAGTTTCGAGTTGGTATTCCCACCATCGTTCTTTAATATTATGACGCACATCCTAGTTCACCTAGTCGACGAGATTGCCATTATGGTTCCTATATTTCTACATAATATGTTACCCTTTGAGAGGTTCATGGGAGTCTTAAAAAAATATGTTCATAACCATGCTAGGCCAGAAGGAAGCATCTCCAAGGGCCATGAAACAGAGGAGGTTATTGAGTTTTGTGTCGAATTTATTCCTGACCTATAGTCAATTGGTGTTCCTCAATCGCGGCATCAGGGGAGACTGAGTGGAAAAGGCACGTTAGGACCGAAATCAATAATATGTAGGGACGGGAATTCTTGGGCACAAGCACACTACATAGTTCTACAAAGTTCTACCTTGGTGGCCATGTATATCGAGAAACACATGGTTATTGTACGCTCCAAGAACCCGGAGCAGTCTGACCCCTGGATTAAACGTACACACATGGCGACTTTTGGCGGTTGGTTGCAAACACATCTCATGAATGATAGCATTGTTGCAGATGAGCTGTACTCATTGGCCATGACACCATCTTCGTCTGTATTGACTTTCCAAGGCACTACAAGAAATATGCTAACTTGCGACCATCAATATTGGTCACTGAATGGTTATTGTTTTTCATTTGCGACCTTTTGGGACCAAAAACAGTTGGTCAAAAGCTGGCCGTCTTTAATGAAACTTAACGACCAAAATGAAAGGTCGTTGGTTCTACGACCAATTGTTTTGATCACTGGCAATCTGCCCACACCACGTCGGATCCAACGTGGCAAAATTACGACCAAATGAGAAAGTCGTTGATTAGAATCAGCCCGGTCCAGTTCAGCCATCTATATGGGCCAAGCCCAATAATTTAGCCCATCTAATTTTTTTCCTGTCAATTCTGGTTGACTGCTTTGGGCTTTTTGTAGTCCATTTCAATTTTGGGCCTCGTGATTTTTACATTCCATTCCAATTCTTTTTGGGCTATAGCATTATGAAAGCACAAATATATCTGGTCCAAAAGACATTTCGGCTAGTTTTTCATTTGGGCCAGGCCTCTTTATTTGAAATACAATCGACAACACAAACATAGAATCAACCCAAATTCAATACAAATATATTCTCTTTTTGACCACTTCCAATCCAAGAATGCATTTCAAGTAAACTTAGTATTTGAATAATAAGTTCACCAAGAAAATATACACCAAATTCTCAGCAAGATAAACAACACCCAAATTCCCATAAATTTCAGCATTACAACAAACATCCGACCCAGAACGATACCCCTCCGCCTCCGCTAGATTTGAATCCAGCCAGCTCCACCACCACAAACCTTCACCGCCCTGCTCCTCGCCCTGCTCCTCCTGGGCTTGGTCATCTCCACGGCTTGGTCTGCTCCTTCGCCTCCTCCTACAAATCAAATACATCAAGCAAGCAGCAGCAGTTCATCACAACAAATCAAATCCAGGGAAAAAATCACCACAAAATTAAGCATAGAAGCAAGCAGCAGCAAGAGAAAAGAAGATAAGAGAGAGACAAGAGAAGCTGCACTGTACCCCTTCAAACTACTCCTAAGAAGAGAGAAGATAGGAACAAGTACTCCTGAATGACCAAATGATTGGCCTATTCATCTGTTAACTGAAAAGTTTTAAGTTAATGAAAGGAAAATGTTTCAGTTTACTTAATTAACACAAAAGGTTTCAGTTAATGTTAATTAACTGAAAAGATTTAAGTTAATTAAAGGAAAATGTTTTAGTTTATCTTAATTAAGAGAAAAATGTTTCAGTGAAATTTACAGTTAAAGCGGGGAAGAGAATACTCGTACACTTTACTGAAAAAGAAGAGAGGAAGAGAGGACAATGTTGCACTTGCTACAGAGAAGATAATAGCAAATCAGCTACTGAAACATCACTGAAACTACTCAACTTGCAAGGGAACATGAGTATTTATAATGTTTGTATTTGTGTCTTCGAATGAGTATTGTGTGTACTTACAGATCTTGTTTTTAGGGGACACCTACTCAAGCAGTGCACTGCACTACACTGCAAGTTGTGCAAGCAAGCAAAATTGCCAAGCTAGTGCACCAAGTCCAAATTCAGTTAAAGCAAGTCTTCTTACTGCAAGTTAAAGCAAGCACAACTTGCTACTGCTACTCCAAGCAAACAAGCAAGAATTCAGCAAAACTAGAACTTGCAAGCAAGCAATCAGAAAAATTCAGGAAAAGAAAGACAAAATTGCTTTAGTAATCAAACTGAATCAAATGCATGCACTCCACTACACTAATCCACTACAAGCACACAATCAGAGAGCAAATTGAATAAATTTTTAATTACTCCAAACACAAGCACAAGCACAAGTTAATTTTAATTATAATTACTACAAGCACAAGGAATTCAGTTTATTGAACTTTATTCAAAAGCATATTGAACTTTAGAACTATAGAAAATTGGTTGCTTTCACTTGCCATAATCTATTCCTTCCAAGAGGAGTAAGCTCCATGGCTACATAAAACATGAGGACCAGCAAGTTGTTGCAAGTGTCTGCAATTATAAACTCACTGACAGTAACAATCAAGCACATGAAAATCTGAACCAGTATGTAAGTGTGCAATTATAAACTCACTGAAAGTAATAAGTTACTCCATGCCATCAAACTTAGAGAAGGATTTCGTTGCTGCTTCTGCTGCAGCGGCGGCTGAAGGCCGCCCTTGAGGAAGCCCCTACACACCTTCTTCCAGAACTCCTTGTACGGCCGACGCACGTTGAAGCTTGCCTTCACCACGTCTACCTGGCAGTCCTGCTCAAGCACAACAATCATCGGTTATTTGTTTTTGGACATAGACATGGAAGATCGCCGCACATGCAGATCATGAACTGGTCTAAAGATTTACCAGGAGGAGGTTCTGCCGGAGGAGGCTGTTGGCGATGCTCATGAGGATGTCCTTCCTGTACTCGGGGTGGCCCTGGATGCCCATGGCGTGGTCGCCGAGCCGGAACATCTCGACACCGGTCTTGTCCGACCGGGCCAACACCTTGGCGTGAGGAGGCAGCTCCCACACCTGAGTTGTGGGACGGCTGAACATTAGCACACTGAAAATGCCAATGACATGTAGCAAAACGGCGGTCCGAGTGTAGGTCTGTACCTCGTCCTGGTGGAACATGATGATGGGCAGGTGCACCGGAATCCTGAGTGGCGCGAAGAGCCTCGCCACCGCCGGGGTGGGGTAGATGCAGCTCACTCCGATGTCCCACCCCTTGCACGACCTCCCGGTCGTGCCGCCCAGCGCCCGACACAAGATCCGCAACATGAAAATACTATTAATTCAACAGTCAATTGCATGACGAAAAATATGGCAGCGAGCGAGTGACGATCTCTTTGACATTTTTCAGATTGTGATGTGAATTTCTAAACGAAAATACATCTTTCTGATGGATGACAGCTACTACAGGAGCATAGGAGCAGTTGTTTTGCATCGTACGAAAATCTGGATAGGTAAGCAGTCAGCTCGACATGCTAACATTCAACTAATTAACACGTAACCCGACAATTTATGCACCAAAGCCAAGCGCGTCTCGACAGGGGATGAAACTTTCGGTCTGGCGGCGGAGCAAGCATATCGTATGACGGAGTCGGAGAACATCTTCTCGGTCTGGCTGCGGAGGGAGTTGAGGTCGCCGTCGCCACAACGGTCGATGGCGTCGGTGGCTAGGACGCCATGGAGGGCGGGGAAGAGCGGGTGGCGGAGGGCCAGGAGCATGTCGCGCTCGAACCAGATCCTCCGGTATCCGTCCACGACGTCGCCTCCGCCACTCCCGCCGCTCTATTTGTGCCGCGTGGCCTCCCGCGAGACGGCCTTGAGCGCCATGGTGACGTCGCCCCCTCCTTTTCCCTCGGTGCCTCCCTCGGGGACGACGTGGAATAAGACGCCCTTGGCACCACGACCGAGCACGGAGACGACCCTGAGGTCGTCCAGGCTGAGCTGTCATGGCTCGGCGGTGAAAGTGCGTTATATCAACTAGAGGGGGGTGAATAGGCGATTTTTACAAATTCATCACTAAGGAATTTCAACATGAGGAATTTGAAATGTGACGAATAACTAGCAGTAGAATAAGTACTCAAGTGCATAAGAAACATAGCAGTAGCATAGTCATCATGATGAAATAAAGCATGCACAGATTACAGGTAGCGTGATACAGGATAAGCAGATGAGGAACAAGGTAACTTGAAGAATTTGAGGTGAGGAATTTGAGAAAGTCTTCAGTCAAATTCTTCAAACAGTAACGATCAATTTCATCAACAAGTATATGAGGAAATGAAAGGGTTGAGGAAATAGAACCAGGTAGCTCGATGAAGACAATGGTTTAATGACCTAGTTCTAACTGCTGTGACAGTCGTACGTCTGGTTCGGAGCGGCCTGGTATTTAAACCAGAGGACACACAGTCCTTACCGTATTCTCCTTGAGCTAAGGTCACATAGTCCTCACCCAACACTCGTGGTAAGTCTTCAGGGTAGACTTCCAAAACCCTCACAAACTGGTCACCCGGCGATTCACAATTGACTGCTGGATGCTCTAGACCAAGGTCACTTCGTGATCCCCAATTGACTACAGGATGCACTAGACCATGACGCCTAACCGTCTGGAAGATACACAGTCTTCAAAGGTAACAAGCGTCGGTTCCACACAGGAACAATCTCTTCAGTGATGCTCAATCACTTTGGGTTTGGTGGTTTGGTTTTGGGGTTTTTCCTCACTGATGATTTTCTCTCAAAGTCCTCGAGGATGGATTGCTCTCAAATGACAAGTGTCAGTTCTCTCTCGGAGCAGCCAACCAACCAGTGGTTGTGGGGGGTGGCTATTTATAGTCAGGGTGCAACCTGACATGATAAGACATAAATGCCTCCAATGATATGACCGTTATATGGATAGGATGATTGGGGAGAGCTAGCGCTAAGCACAGCAACAGTCGGAATTTCGAACTATGAAAGTTCTCAGGCTTATCATATTCCTCACTTGTAGGCAATTCGCACTGGTGAAATCCTAACTCCTCAGTCAGACCAATTTCCTCAGAGACCAGAAGAATATCGTCTCTGTCACTGAAGAACCCGACTGAACTGTAAGAGATTTCCAAAGGCTTCACTCGAAGGATTGGATAGATTGAGGCTTTTGAGTTGAGCATCAGCTGGAAATTTTCCTTAGTATTACCTCGGCCCCCTTTAACAGTACAATGTTTCCTATGACTCAAAGAAAGGAAATGAAACTACGAAAACAAAAGTCTTCACGCTTCATAGTCCTCATTCATATCTTCAAGGTCACACCAACTTCTTCATTTTCAAAGTCTTCAGGGAATACCAAAGTCTTCAGCAAAGTCTTCACCAAAGTCTTTAGTTGAAGACATACATTTGTAGGGGTCGATAATCTCCGAATATATCAAACTCATCAACGACTTATAGAGCATGTGTACACTTACAAACGCATCAGTCTCTTAACCTATAAGTCTTCAATACACCAAAATCACTAAGGGGCACTAGATGCACTTACAATCTCCCCCTTTTTGGTGATTGATGAGAAATATGTTAAGTTTTCAACGGGGATAAAAATATGAAGTGTAAGTACTGAGTTTGAGGAATTTGATTGCAAGATATAGAAGAACTCCCCCTGAAGATGTGCATATTTGAGGAATTTGCTTTGGACTGCAAATGCACATGGCAAGTTAAAAACATGGAGAACTCCCCCTATATCTTGTAATTCATACACACATTTAACATATGATACGAAGAATTTGAAATGCATGATGAAAATGGTGTCTGACGAAATTCAGCATGTACTCATTAAGGTACTTGAGGAAATAAGCATGCGGAAAGCAGTTAAAAAACGTCAGACCACCATCGGACTTAAGTTTACAACTCAACCAACAAAAGCTTCAGAAGAGCGAGAGTTGTAACTTAAACAAAAAAACAGCCCATATATATAGACCCGCTTGAAGACTAACTCAAATTTTCTCCCCCTTTGTCATCGAAGACCAAAAGGGATGAAGAAGTGAGGACTAACACCCCTGAAGAATCTCACCTTGAAGGTGATGGAGGAGCGCCAGCGTTGTCAAGGTCGTTTGTCGATGCAGGGCCTGCCGCAGTGTCGTCAATGTCCTCAGCTTCATCCGCCTCGCGCGATGAAGAATATGAGCTTGTAACCAGCTGAGTAACTTGAACTTTCTTGAATTTCTTCTGAGGAGGACGGGCCCAGTCAAGGTTCTGCTCAAGGTCCATCTCCTTGAGTTCTTCAGTAGTCTTGAGGTGAGACAGAATGGCCCAAGTGCGGTTGAAGACTTCATGAAGATAGTATTGGTTCTTCCTCACAGTGTTGTGCATGACAATCATGTCTCGAAGAAGTGAACTAAACTGACGCTTTACCCACTTGTGATTGCGATCAACCTTCTGATGAAGATTTAGGAGAAGCTCTCGATCTGTCATCACACGAGGGGCAGCTTCTTGAAGATTTTGTGATGCCTTTTGTAGCAGAATCTTGGGTAGCAGTGTCATCATTGGTGGAATAAGATGCAGCTTTGCGAAACTGGCCATCCAATGGACGAGTACCTTCATCAATGACAGCTTTGCCTTTTCCTTCAATTGAAGAAAATGTGTTCTTGAGGACTTCGATCGGGGGCAGAAAACTGAAGTGATTCTGAAAATCAGCCTTGAATGGAACCACAGACCTTGATCTGATGAATTTCATGATCCAGGGAGCATAGGGCTTCAATTCAAATGGGGCTGAAGCAGCATTGGCCAAAGTCCTCATGAAGAAATCATGCTAATTGATGGGAATCCCATGAATGATGTTGAATAGAATATTCTTCATGATTCCCTCTACTTCTTCTTCAGAGTTGTGGCCCTTGAGAGGACTGAGGGTTTTGGTCAGAATGCAATAGACGGTCCTGGGAACATAGAGCAAATCCTTCACAAGGAAGGTAGTCCTTTAAGGTTTTCCAGGAGCCAAAGGCTTGATCAGCACTTGCATCTTGTGATTGGGCGATGAAGGTTCATCAAATAGACATCTTGCTCCTTTTGAGGGAATTGGTATGGGCACAGCTCGAAGAAATTCAGAGGCTGGGGCAGTGTAGTGAGTGGATCCATTCATCCAGTCCAGAACCCAAGAATTGACATGAGAAGCATCACCTGTGATGTGCAAGGTGGCATAGAATTGAATAATTAGCTCTTCATTCCAATCACATATGTCCACGCAGAATGGAAGAATTCCAGCATCATGAAGAACTGCGAGCACCGGTGTGAAGCATGGGATAGTTTCCATATCCGCATGAGGAATTTGCTGATGCTTGAAGACTTTCTCTTTCTCAAGCAGCACTGATGCATAGTAATTCATCTGTGTGGGTGATGTCTACTACACAACCTTCTTCTTGTAGACTCGTGTTGGGCCTCCAAGCGCAGAGTTTTGTAGGACAGTGGCAATTTTCCCTCAAGTGGATGACCTAAGGTTTATCAATCCGTGGGAGGTGTAGGATGAAGATGGTCTCTCTCAAACAACCCTGCAATCAAATACAAGAAATCTCTTGTGTCCCCAACACACCCAATAAAATGGGAAATTGTATAGGTGCACTAGTTCGGTGAAGAGATGGTGATACAAGTGCAATATGGATGGTAGATATAGATTTTTGTAATCTGAAAATATAAAAAACAGCAAGGTAACAAGTAACAAAAGTGAGCACAAACGGTATTGCAATGCTTAGAAACAAGGCCTAGAGTTCATACTTTCATTAGTGCAAGTTCTCTCAACAATATTAACATAGTTGAATCATATATAAGTCCCTCTCGTGCGACAAAGAGTTCACTCCAAAGTCACAAATAGCGGAGAACTAACAAAGAAATTATTGTAGGGTACGAAACCACCTCAAAGTTATATTTTCTGATCAATCTTATGAGCTATCCCTATAAGTGTCACGGACAGCCCTAGAGTTCGTACTAAAATAACACCTTAAGATACACATCAACCAAAACCCTAATGTCACCTAGATACTCCAATGTCACCACAAGTACCCATGGGCTTGATTATACGATATGCATCACATAATTTCAGATTTTTCATGTTCAATCCAACACAAAGAACTTCAAAACGTGTGCCAACCCCTATGCATAGATTCCCAAGGTCACGGAACCTGCAAGTTGATCACCAAAACATACATCAAGTGGATCAATAGAACATCCCGTTGTCACCACGGATATCCCATCGCAAGACATACATCAAGTGTTATCAAATCCTTAAAGACTCAATCCGATAAGAAAACTTCAAAGGGAAAACTCAATTCATCACAAGAAGATAGAGAGGGGAAAACTCCATATGATTCAATCTATATCAATAAAGCTCGCGGTACATCAAGATCGTGCCATCTCAAGAACATGAGAGAGAGAGAGATCAAACACATAGCTACTGGTACATACCCTCAGCCCCGAGGGTGAACTACTCCCTCCTCGTCATGGAGAGCGCCGGGATGATGAAGATGGCCTCCGGTGATGGTTTCCCCCTCCGGCAGGGTGCTGGAACGGGCTCCCGATAGGTTTTCGTGGCTCTGGAGGTTTACGGTGGAGGAACTCCCGATCTAGGTTTCTTTTTGGAGGTTTCTATATTTATAGGAATTTTTGGCGTCGATCTCACGTCAAGGGGTGCCACGAGGCGGTGGCAAGCCTGCTAGGCGCAGCTAGGGGGGTGGCCACGCCTGGCAGGCTTGCTGCCTCCTCGTGGCTCTTCTGGCCCACCTCCAATGCTTCGGGGGTCTCTTTTGGTCCACAAAAAATCATACTAAATTTTCAGCCCATTCCGAGAACTTTTATTTCTGCACAAAAAACGACACCACGGTAGTTCTGCTGAAAACAGCATCAGTCCGGGTTAGTTCTAATAAAATCATACCAAAATCATATAGAATTATTGTAAACATGGCATGAATACTTCATAAATTATAGATACGTTGGAGACGTATCAGTGGGTGTCCAGAATCTGGTGCGACCGGCCCTTGCCGAGTCATATGGATTCGGCCCAGTGAAGAATATGTGCTCGTTGAAAAAATTTGTCTTGATGAATTTGGGGCGCTTTGAGCCTTTGAATGGCATCTTAGGCTTTGGCTGAAGATTTGGCTTGAAGAGGCCCACAATTTCCTTGGGCATGGGAGGAACTTCTTGAGACTAAGGAATTTGAACAGCAGTTTCCTTAGTTGTAGTAGGAGCAGTAATTTCTTCAGTTGATGCAGCTGGAATATCCTCAGGGATTGAAGTGACAGGTGCGGCCAAGCCATCAGATCCTGTATGAATTTCTTCAGTCTGGGCTGGAGACTGAGGAATTTGGGTGAGGGGAGTGGTCATTGGAGAATTTGGTTGTGCAGCTTCCCAATATTCATCATTGATAAGAGGAGTTGTGTTTCCAATGTCCACGTCCTCTTCAATTTCTTCAACGCCGGCCTCTTCAGCTGTCAACTGAGGCTGGGGCGATGATACCGGAGGGGTTGAAGCATTTGCTTCCACTTCAATTTCTTCATCAATTTGCTCTGAGGAAGCAGCAGAATGATCTTTTTCTTCGCCACCATTTGGTATGACATAGTCAACACCAAATGGTACTAACTCATAGGTTGGCACGGAGGTGATAGGAGTTGCATCAATTGGATCAGTTGAAGAACTGGGCAGAGTCTTCAACTTCTTCATTGCCGAGGAATCTGAAGTTGATGCTTTTCTCTTCTGTGCAGGATTCTTCTCCACAGCCTTTGTTTTCTTCGCTTCTGATGCAGATGGAAGGTTGATATTCTTCACCCTTGAAGATTTTGCAGTTTCAGCAGAGGGTGAAGGAGGAGCAGTTTCTTCAGGCACGACTGATGCAGTCATCCTAGTGGTCTCAATTTCATCAGGTGCAGCAAAAGCTTCAGCTGGCCTGGCAATTTCTTCAGGCGCAACAGTGGAGGTTGCCCTGACAGGTTCTTCAGCAGCCTGAATTTCTTCAGCTGCGCTTGCAGTTTCTTCAGCAGGTTGAGCAGAATCTTCAGCCTGAGGAATTTGTGGTTGCGATCGAGCTGCAACCCTCTTGTTGTGGTCCTTGATGGCTTTATCAGCCACTTTGACGAAGCAGACCTTGGCGCCTTGCCAATCAGCATAGTACCGATTGAATTCATCACTGAGGCCTTTGATCTCAGATTGCATGGCCACAAGTTGTTCTGGGGAAAGCTTCAGAACATTACTCTTCAAGAAGTGCTCCTTCTTGTACTGAGCTTTCTTGGTTTGGCGAGCCTTCTCATACTTCCATTTTTCTTCAGTAATGAAAGCAGTGAGGACATGATCTAGCCCGGGAGGCAGTTTCAAATCATCAATTGGAGTGTTGGGATCCTTGTGCCAAATGTCAATGAAGTTTAGCACCATTTTTGGATCCAGCCAGAGAGGAATTTGAGTGCCCTTTGCTTGAGCCACTCTTTCTTGCTTGTTTCTGATGATTTCCTCAAGTTCCTCATCATCAGCTTCATCATCTGAAGAATCTGATGGTACCTGGAACACAACTTTCTTTGGGTGAGGACTTGGTCGAGCGCCTCGCCCAGCAGTAGCTTTCACCTTCAGCAGAGAAGGACTAGTTGAGGAATGTGCTTGGGCTGATGAACTTGTAGAGGCCCCTAAAGCATTTGAGAAGCCAGTAGTCCTCTGACATGTTGCAAGATGTACAGGTGTTGAGGACTTTGTGGCAGCAACTGATAATTGTGCAGCTACTGAAGGCATTGCAGTGGCCTTTGAAGAACTTGCTTGAGGATTTTGAAGTGAGGACTTTGAAGTTGAGGATTTTGGCTTCACTGCAGACTTTTTCACAATCGATTTCTTCAGAGCACTAGTAGAGGCTCTGGCAGAGGCAGCAGTAGTAGAGTCGTCATTGAATTGCTTCACTGTAGCTTTGGTAGTTCTCTGAAGTTTTCTTTGATGCTTTGCCCATTCAGTTGGAAAGTCTTCACCACAAGCAACGCTAGTGGGATCAACTTCTTGATCATCAGCAGGAGGAGCCCTTCTGCAAGGAGGTTTGAGTACGAATTTCTTCATGTAGTTGGGAGTGACATAACGATATTCTCTCCCCTCCTTCATCCACCTCCGTTCAATTCTTTGAATTTTGATTTTCCTCTGCTCCTTTGTTTCTTTCCCATGAAGGGCTTCATCAGGAGTACAGTAACTAGCATATAAATGCTCAGGTACTTCAAAGGCCGTGTTCTGTTCAGCCTTCTTTCCACCCTTCTGAGGTCTTTTACCTGTTGGGGAACGTCGCATGGGAAACAAAAAAATTTCCTACGCACACGCAAGATCTATCCATGGTGATGAGCATCTACGAGAGGGAGAGTGAATCTACATACCCTTGTAGATCGCTAAGCGGAAGCGTTAAGAAATGCGGTTGATGTAGTCGAACGTCTCCGCGATCCAAATCGCAAGTCGTCCCTCGATCCGATCACGAACTAGTGCCGAACAGACGACACCTCCGCATTCAACACACGTACGGCTTGATGACGCCTTCACCTCCTCGATCCAGCGAGCGATGGTGAAGTAGTAGATGAGTTCCGGCAGCACGACGGCATGGTGATGGTGGTGAGGAACGATCTCTGCAGGGCTTCGCCAAGCACTACGGAGATTATGACGTGAGGAACTAGAGGGTTAGGGTTGCCGGCACACGGCTTGGGAAATCCTGATGTGTCCCGTGTGCTAGCCCTGCCACTCTATTTATATGTTGAGCCCTGGGGTCTAAACTTGGAGAGAAAACCTCCACAAGGTCGGTTTTGCCCGCACAAGGTCGGTTTGGCCCGCAAGGAAAGAGTCCAACTCGGATCGCAGTAGTACCGCGCACAAGCGGTAGTACCGCTTCACACAAGCGGTAGTACCGCTTGAGCGGTAGTACCGCTTCACACAAGCGGTAGTACCGCTTACACGGTAGTACTGCCTTACCAGCGGTAGTACTGCTTAAGGTAGTAGCAAAACTTCCTTTTGAACTTTCCAATACCTCGTGGGCTTTACCCCTTTGGCCCATATAAAGTGTTGCTGCACCCGAACACTTTGGTAAACATCCGGAACCCCTTCCGGTGAATTCCGGAACCCTTCCGGAGATCAAAAACACTATTATCACATATATCAATCTTTACCTCCGGACTCTTTCAGAGATCCTCGTCATGTCCGGGATCTTATCCGAGACTCCGAACAACCTTCGGTCACCAACACAATAACTCAACTATACTAATCGTCACCAAACGTTAAGTGTGTAGACCCTGCGGGTTCGAGAACTATGTAGACATGACCGAGACACCTCTACGGTCAATAACCAATAGCGGGACCTGGATGCCCATATTGGTTCCTACATATTCTATGAAGATCTATATCGGTCGAACCTCTATGTCAAGGATTCAGTTAATCCCATATGCTGTTCCCTTTGTTCTTCGGTATGTTACTTGCCCGAGATTCGATCGTCGGTATCCCTATACCTAGTTCAATCTCGTTACCGGCAAGTCTCTTTACTCGTTCCGTAATACAAGATCCCGTGGCTAACACCTTAGTCACATTGCTTGCAAGGCTTATAGTGATGTTGTATTACCGAGTGGGCCCTGAGATACCTCTCCGTCACATGGAGTAACAAATCCCAGTCCTGATCCATGCCAACCCATCAGACACCCTCGGAGATACCTGTAGAGCATCTTTATAGTCACCCAGTTACGTTGCGACGTTTGATACACACAAGGTATTCCTCCGGTGTCAGTGAGTTGCATGATCTCATGGTCATAGGAACAGATACTTGACATTCAGAAAACAATAGCAATAAACTGAAACGATCATATGCTACGTTCATAGTTTGGGTCTTGTCCATCACATCATTCTCCTATTGATGTGATCCCGTTATCAAATGACATCTCATGTCTATGGCTAGGAAACCTTGACCATCTTTGATCAACGAGCTAGTCTATTAGAGGCATACTAGGGACACAGTGTTGTCTATGTACCCACACATGTATTTGAGTTTCCAATCAATACAATTATAGCATGGATAATAAACGATTATCATGAACAAGGAAATATAATAATAACCATTTTATTATTGCCTCTAGGGCATATTTCCAACATTACCATCTGCTATTTTCTTCACTTGATGACTTTGAACTTTTGATGATTCTAAAGATGTATACAATTTTTCCTCAAGGAACGCTGCAAATGAGTTAAGTTGATGAGAACCTAGTGATTCATCAGCAGACATTTTGTACCTGTGAACAGAGTATAGGTGTGAGGAATTTGAAGAGGTCATATGCATTCTCAGAAAATTTTCAAAATTCATCAAGTTGAGGATTTTGACCATAGATGTCTTGAGGAATTTCACTAGGTGTTCTTGACTTTGGTTCCAGAGTTGTGCAGATTTGTGGATCCACACAATTGAGGAATCTTGAATAAAATCATAACTTAGGAAAAACATCAAGGGAATGAAACATGTGAGGTGCTTAAGAAGATGATTCTTGAAGAATAAACACCTTTGAGGATTTTGTGAAAAACATGAAGATCAAACAAGGGCAGTAAAATTAGATTTTATTTACCCCTATGAAGAACACGACGAACAGAGAGATGAAATCTGAGGAGTTTGTCTGTCCAGATCTCCCATGCCCTAGCTTGGCAGAGGGAGACAGCTACAGCGGCGGCGGGGTGAAGACTTCTGCGGCCGATGCGAGTACGACGATAGCGAGGTCGAGGCAGTGAAGCTCTCCGGTGACGATGAAATTAGCGGCGACGCTAGGTCTGAGCTCGGAAGAGATGGGAGTGAGGAGTAACTCGCGCACAGTGAAGGGAAGGGGGTATTTATAGTGGCAATAAAAACCAACCAGCCCAAAGATTTCGGACTAGATTGCCCCTGACCCTTGCTCTCCAGGTGACATGTGTCACCCACGTTCTGAGTAGTGGAGATAGTGGGGGACCGTGGGTTATCCAGTCGTGGGAATTGAAACGGTTTGAGCTGGAAGCGCCGAAAATTTTGATAGTGAAAATTTTAAAGTTTCTGTTCACAAATTCTTCAGCTGTCAAGGACACAGTGAAGACTTTGAACGAGTTTCAAAGTAGAACGCATATGAAGAATTTGTGAATAGACTGGGTTGAGTTTAGCATAGAGGGGGAACGGGTCCGACCACATTCACTTAGATGAAAATCAACTTGAAGAATTAGCAATAAGTGAATGCTGTTGAGGACATTGAAAACTCAAATATATATATATAGTCAATGAAGAACATCAGTTTCATAGTTTGAAGAATTTGAAAATTTGAGGAATTTGCAAACTTGAGGAATTTGAAAATCTGAAGAATTTGCAAAATGATGAAAAACTCAACTTTGAAGAATTTCAACTATGGTTCGTGGCGTGACCCACCGTATAAGAATGATGATTTCAGACACTGCGTACAATTGTCGTAGGGTTCTGAGAATCAAATTCTTCATTAATTTCTTCACACTTAGAGAGTTATTCTTCATTGATTGAAGAAAAATGTTACTTCGTGTGTTGCACATCTAAGTCATCAATTTTCCATAAGTGTTAGGATGTGTGTTTTTTCAAAGAACATTTGAAGATTCTAAGATATTTAGCTCACACCACAACTTGCAAAATCTCTTTTCATCCAAGGGATTAGTGAAGATATCAGCCAGTTGTTCTTCAGTGGGGATGTGGTCGATGGAGATGTCGCCCTTGAGTACATGATCTCAAAGAAAATGATGACGAATCTGGATATGTTTGGTCTTGGAGTGCTGAACTTGGTTGTAAGCAATCTTGATAGTGCTCTCGTTGTCGCTGTAGGGAGGCACATTCTTCACCTTGATGCCATAGTCCTTAAGGGTTTGCTTCATCCACAGCAACTGAGCGCAACATGAACCAGCAGCAATGTACTCAGCTTTAGCAGTAGATAGTGACACGCAGTTCTGCTTCTTCGAGGACCAACAGACTAAGGATCGTCCGAGGAAATGACATGTGCCTGAGGTTGACTTGCGATCCACATGATCTCCAGCATAGTCAGCATCTGAGTATCCGACGAGGTGAAGATTTGAGCCCTTGGGATACCATAGTCCAAGCGTTGGTGTGTGAGCTAAGTATCGAAGAATATGTTTCACAGCCTTATGGTGTGATTCCTTCGGTGTTGCTTGGAATCAGGCACACATGCAAACACTCAGCATAATATCTGGCCTAGATGCACATAGATACAATAAAGAGCCAATCATGGAGCCATATACCTTCTGATCGAAAACTTTACCATTTTCGTCTGTGTAGAGGTGACCTTTTGAAGGAATTGGAGTTTTGATATGTCTCCAACGTATCTATAATTTTTGCTTGTTCCATGCTGTTATATTATCATTCTTGGATGTTTTACAATCATTTTACTACAACCTTATATTATTTTTGGGACTAACCTATTAACCCAGAGCCCAGTGCCAGTTTCTATTCTTTCTTTGTTTTTGAGTTTTACAGAAAAGGAATATCAAATGGAGTCCAAACGGAATAAAAATTTACGGTGATTTTTTATGGACCAGAAGACAACCACGGAGCTTGGAGATGAAGCCAGAAGATTCCCGAGGAGGCCACAAGCCTCAGGGGCGCGACCCCCCCTGGGCGCGCCCACCAGGCTTGTGGGCCCCTCGGGAGTCCACCGACCTCCCTCTCAGCTCTATAAATCCTCAAATATTCCAAAAACCCCAACGCAGAACCTAGATTGGGAGTTTCGTCACCGCAAACCTCCAGAGCCATGAAAAACCAATCGGGAGCCCGTTCCGGCACCCTGCCGGAGGGGGAAACCATCACCGGAGGCCATCTTCATCATCCCGGCGCTCTCCATGACGAGGAGGGAGTTGTTCACCCTCGGGGCTGAGCGTATGTACCAGTAGCTATGTGTTTGATCTCTCTCTCTCGTGTTCTTGAGATGACACGATCTTGATGTACCACGAGCTTTATTGATATAGATGAATCATACGGAGTTTTCCCCTCTCTATCTTGTTATGATGAATTGAGTTTTCCCTTTGAAGTATTCTTATCGGATTGAGTCTTTAAGGATTTGAGAACACTTGATGTATGTCTTGCGATGGGATATCCGTGGTGACAATGGGATGTTCTGTTGATCCACTTGATGTATGTTTTGGTGATCAACTTGCGGGTTCCGTGACCTTGGGAATCTTTGCATAGGGGTTGGCACACGTTTTTGTCTTGACTTTCCGGTAGAAACTTTGGGGCACTCTTTGAAGTTCTTTGTGTTGGATTGAACATGATGAATATGAAATTATGTGATGCATATCGTATAATCAAGCCCATGGGTACTTGTGGTGACATTGGAGTATCTAGGTGACATTAGGGTTTTGGTTGATGTGTATCTTAAGGTGTTATTTTAGTACGAACTCTAGGGCTGTTTGTGACACTTACAGGGACAGCTCATAAGATTGATCAGAAAAGATAACTTCGAGGTTGTTTCGTACCCTACAATAATTTCTTCATTAGTTCTCCGCTATTTGTTACTTTGGAGTGAACTCTTTGTCGCACGAGAGGTATTTACATATGATTCAACTATGCCAATATTGTTGAGAGAAATTGCACTAGTGAAAGTATGAACCCTAGGCCTTGTTTCCAAGCATTTATACAACGTTTTGCTCGCCGTTTACTATTTGTTACCTTGCTGTTTTTATATTTTCAGATTACAAAAAACTATATCTACCATCCATATTGCACTTGTATCACCATCTCTTCGCCGAACTAGTGCACCTATACAATTTGCCATTGTATTGGGTGTGTTGGGGACACAAGAGACTCTTTCCTATTTGATTGCAGGGTTGTTTGAGAGAGACCATCTTTATCCTACACCTCTCGTGGATTGATAAACCTTAGGTCATCCACTTGAGGGAAAATTGCCATTGTCCTACAAAACTCTGCGCTTGGAGGCCCAACACGAGTCTACAAGAAGAAGGTTGTGTAGTAGACATCAAGCTCTTTTCTGGCGCCGTTGCTGGGGAGGTGAGTGCTTGAAGGTATATCTTTAGATCTTGCAATCAAATCTTTTAGTTTCTTGTTTTTCACTAGTTTGGTTTTATAAAAGAAAACTACGAAAACATGGAATTGAGGTTGCCTCATGTGCTTCATCTCTTTAATGTCTTTCGTGAAAATGATGGAAAGGAAAATTGTGCTCAAGTGTTAGAAGAAGAAGTTATTAAAATTTTTGGCACTAAATATTTGAGTGATGAGCATGATAGTGATATTGTTAGTATGAATTCTCTGAATATTCATGATGCTAATGATATGCAAAGCCACAAGCTTGGGGATGCTATGTTTGATGAAGATGATATTTTTAGCCCCCCAAGTTTTGATGAGCAAAACTATTATGATTATGACATGCCTCCTATCTATGATGATTATTGTGATTACACGTATGCTATAAAGAGTAATGGTAACCATGAAACTTGTCATCATGATTTTAATATTCAAAGTGGTTATGTCAATCAAGTATGTCATGATAGTTATTTTGTTGAGTTTGCTCCTGCTATTTTGAATGAGAAGAAAATTGCTTATGTGGAGAGTGACAAATTTTCTATGCTTGTGCATCATAAAAATAATGATTTATGTGCTGGTTATATTGTGGAATTTCTTCATTATGCTACTGAAAATTATTATGAGGGAGGAACATATGCTTGTAGGAATTGCAATAATATCAAGTTTCCTCTCTATGTGTTCAAAGTTTTGAAGTTATGCTTGTTTTGCCTTCCTATGCTAGATGATTCTTGTTCCCATAAAATGTTTGCTCACAAAATCCCTATGCATAGGAAGTGGGTTAGACTTAAATGTGCTTGTCATGAGATTCATAATGCTCTTTTGCATGTCTCAATTACTATTCCTATGTGAGCATCATTGAAATCATCATGCCTAGCTAAAAGGCATTAAAGAAAAGCGCTTGTTGGGAGACAACCCAACACTTTTACTTTCTGTTTTTGTGTGTTCACATGATTAAGCTACTGTATTAATCATGTTTTGTGTCTTTTATTTCAATAAAGTGCCAAGTAAAGCCTTTGGGATAGTGTGGATACTTGCTTGTTTGATTCTGTGCAAAAATAGAAAGTTTTGCATCCAGTATATTAATTATAGGATTTTACTGGAGCGTCAGAAAATTCTGAAATTTTTACAAAAACTTTATATGCAAATTCCTTGAGTTTTCCTCATTTTTCAGAATTTTTAGAGTCAGGGAAGTATGGTGATCATTCAGATCTTTACAAACTGTTCTTTTTTTGATAGATTCTGTTTTGCATGCATTGTTTGCTTGTTTCAAGTGTTCCTATAGCTTATATTGAGTAATATAAATTGTGGGAATGATGTAATACAGTAGGTATTATGTGATAACAATTATGAATCTTGTATTGACAGTACCTAAGTGAATGATCTATCTTTATTACACTAACCCTTCTCACAAAGTTCCGTTAAGTTTTGTGTGATTGAAGTTTTCAAGTTTTGGGTGAGACACCGATATGAGAAGAATAAGAAGTGACAAGAACCTAATATTAAAGGAAGACTCAAGCGTCTAAGCTTGGGGATACCCCGGAAGGCATCCCCTCTTTCGTCTTCAACACTATCGGTATATCTTACTTGGAGCTATATTTTTATTCATCACATAATATGAGTTTTGCTTGGAGCATCATTTTATTTTTTTGTTCTCTGTTAGGTGTTATTTATAATCTAGTTTTTCAATAAAAAGTTCCAAGAATTGCCTTTAGGATGCTTGCATTGCATGTTTTGATGAGTGCTGTGTAAAAACAGAAACTTTGGCTGTAGTGTTTGAATTTTCATATTTTACTGGAACGTGGAAAGTTTCTGAATTTTTTATAAAGTATGGTAATATAAATTTTATAGCATGTCCTAAATTTTCATAATTTTTTGATTTACAGAAGTACACTGTTTTCATAAATTGCTACAGACTGTTCTGTTTAGACAGATTGCTGTCATAGTTTCGTTATCTACTTATCCTATAATTTTCATAGCCTATATTGGTAGATCTAAATTGTGGAAATGATAGTATACAGTACCTAATGTTTGAAAATTATTATTCAACTTGTCTTGGAAGTACATAAAGAGTTGATTTATTATTATGTGTACTAACCTATCTCACGAGTTCTTTTTGAGTTTTGTGTGGATGAAGTTTTTGAGAATAGGTGAAACCGTGGTATGAGAGGATTGAACGAGATACAAAATCTCAAGCATCGGGATGCCCAAGGCACCCCAAGTAAATATTTCAAGAACTCTCAAGCATCTAAGCTTGGGGATGCTACGCATCCCACCTCTCTTCATCAACAATTATCGGTTAGCCTATGTTGAGCCTAAATTTTTATTCGTTCACATGATGCGTGCTATTCTTGGAGTGCTATTTTTCTTTTGCTTGCTGTTTGAATAAAGTACTTAAGATCTGAAAATATTTATTGAGGGAGAGAGAGTCCTCACATAGCTCCTTAATTGTTTGACTACTCATTAGTCTTCACTTATATCCTTTGAGAGTAGCTTGTCATTTGCTCATGTGCTTTACTTAAATTTGTTTGAGCTTGTCGAAAAACCAATGGCAATACATGAAACTAGTCCCAAAGTGATAGATATCCAAGTAGGATATAATAAAAACTTTCATGAAGATCATGGGACAAATTAAACTTGATTCTTTGTAATAGTTTTGAAACATGATGATAGTAATATGTGAGTCATGTTAGTGAGTAATTATGCTTAGTAAGAATATTGGTGTTAAGGCTTGTGATTCCCTATGCATGCACGAAAGTCAATAGTTATGAAATGAAGTTATATCCTACTTGTGGTGCATTATTCGGTGTTAGTTATGACTCAATGCTCACTTATGAGATTTTTCGTTCCTCGGTTTGGTTGCTTCCCAATCTATTTGCTAGCCTTCATTTGTACTAAGTAGAAATACTACTTGTGCATCCAAAATCCTTAAACCAAGTTTTGCCTTATGAGTCCACCATACCTACCTATATGCAGTATTTGCATGCCGTTCCAAGCAAATTTGTATGTGCCATCTCTAAATCTTCAAAATAAATTTTCTCTTTTGTGTGCCCGTACCGCTCATGAAACGGTGGGTAGTATCCAATATTTTTCCATGCTAGGTGTGTTATTCTCACGATATGTGTTGATTCACTATCATTCACGAGAATGTGGCTGGTATTCGGGATGCCCAGTCCCATGCTCAAAAATCAAATCAAAATATAATGAAACAAAACTCCCCCCAGGAATGTTGTTGGTATGGACGGTACCCATGGATTCAGCTCCCCGTGGAGTGTGATTGATTGGTGGAGGGGGAGTAAAGACTTTACTATTCTGTTTGGGAACCGCCTATAATGTATCTAGCATGGAAAGTATTGTGAGCTACTTCGTCGTTTTCGTTGACAGGAAAAGCATGCCACTCAAAATATTTTTCTCTCTCAATACAAACCTTGAGCTCTGGCACCTCTACAAATCCCTACTTCCCTTTGTGAAGGGCCTATCTATTTACTTTATGCAATTTTTATTTTTGCTTTGAGTCTCCATCTTCTCTTATAAGCACCAACTAGGGGGCACTATGATCGTACTTGAGCATTGGGCATAGCTAATATTTGAGTGTGTTTCATGAATGGATCAATGATTGAGCATGATTGGCTAGGGATAACTTTCTTTAATGTTGATATTTTGAAAGACATGGTTGCTTGTTGACATGCTTGAGTATTGAAGTCATTATGTTAAAACTAGACTATTGCTTTGAATCGTTTACAAAGTCCATATGTCCATGCTATACAAAGAAGAAAAGAATATGATGAACATGTTAGGCAGCATTCCACATCAAAAATTCTGTTTCTATCATTTACCTACTCGAGGACGACCAGGAATTAAGCTTGGGGATGCTGATACGTCTCCAACGTATCTATAATTTTTCTACTTGAGGGAAAATTGCCATTGTCCTACAAAACTCTGTGCTTGGAGGCCCAACACGAGTCTACAAAAAGAAGGTTGTGTAGTAGACATCAAGTTTTGACACCTTTGCAGTCTTGCATGTTGAATTTCCTCAGAACATCCTTGAGGCATTTCTCTTGAGAGATGAAGATGCCATTGTCTTGCTGATGAATTTGAAGACCTAAGAAGAATTTCAACTCTCCCATCATAGACATTTGATATTCTTCACTCATCATATAGGAAAATTCATCACTGTAATGTTTTTCAGTACAGCCAAAGATAATATCATCTACATATATTTGGCATATGAACAGTTCATTGTCATAGGATTTTGTGAAAAGAGTTGGGTCGAGTGAACCGGGTTTGAAGCCTTTGTTCATGAGGAATTCCTTCAGAGTGTTGTACCACGCCCGAGGGGCTTGATTGAGGCCATAGAGGGCCTTGTTGAGTCTGAAGACTTTGTCAGGATGCTTAGGGTGTTCAAAACCTGGGGGTTTAGCAACATATACTTCTTCCTCAAGCTTACCATTGAGGAATGCACTTTTCACATCCATTTGATATAAGATGATATCATGATGGTTAGCATAAGCAAGCAATATGCGAATAGCTTCAAGTCTAGCAACATGTGCAAAAGTTTCATCAAAGTTAATTACTTCAACCTATGTGTAGCCTTGAGCTACAAGACGAGCCTTATTCCTTACCACAAGGCCATTTTCATCTTGCTTATTGCGGTAGATCCACTTGGTACCTATGATGTTGTGCTTGCGAGGATCTGGCCGCTTGACAAGTTCCCACACGTTGTTGAGCTTGAATTGATGCAATTCCTCTTGCATAGCTTGAATCCACTCAGGCTCCTTGAATGCTTCATCAACTTTGGTGGGTTCTATGATAGAGACAAAAGCAAAGTGCCCACAAAAGCTAGTCAAATGTGAAGCTCTTGAGCGAGTGAGGCGACCTGGTGCATTGATGTCATCGATGATTTTGTCAATCCGCACTTCATTTGCAACTCTTGGATGAGAAGGTTGACGTGGCTGAGGATTTTCTTCAGCACCATTTTCTTCAGGTGTATCAGCATGAATGTCTTCATTGGTTGGAATGACTTCCTCAGTAGGTTGTGGTTCTTCAGTGGGTATAACATCTTCAGTAGCCTTCAACTTAATGGATTCCTCAGGAGACTTTTCATCTTGCACAGGAGGCAGGTGCTCTCTTTGCGAGTCGTTAGTTTCATCGAACCGCACATCTATAGTTTCAACAACCTTTTGATGGTAGGTGTTGAAGACTTTGTAGGTGTGCGAGTCCTTTCCGTAACCAAGCATAAAAGCTTCATGTGCTTTTGGTGCAAATTTAGAACTATGGTGAGGATCTCGAATCCAGCATTTTGCACCGAAGACTTTGAGATAACTTACATTGGGTTTCTTGCCAGTCATGAGTTCATATGAAGTCTTCTTGCAGAATTTGTGAAGATATACCCTGTTGATGATGTGGCATGCTGTATCAATTGCCTCAGGCCAGACGCGACGAGGAGTCTTGTATTCATCAAGCATGGTGCGAGCCATCTCAACAAGAGTCCTGTTCTTGCACTCCACGACGCCGTTCTGCTGAGGAGTATATGGGGCAGATAGCTCATGAGTAATACCAAGTTCATCAAGATATTCATCAAGATTGTTGTTCTTGAACTCAGTCCCATTATCACTCCTAATATGCTTGATCTTGACGCCGAAGTTTGTTGAGGCCCTTGAAGCAAATCGTTTTAAGACATCCTGCACTTCATTTTTGTACAGAATAATATGCACCAAAGTGTAATGAGAGTAATCATCAACAATGAAAAAGCCATACAAGCTTGAAGAATTTGTTAGTGTGGAATATTGAGTGGGGCCAAAGAGGTCCATGTGAAGCAATTCAAAAGGTCGAGTCGTGGTCATGATTGTCTTCGAGGGATGCTTGGATCTAGTCATCTTCCCAGACTCACAAGCACCACAGAGGCACTACTAGGAAAAACCTTATAGGCAGGACACTATTAGTAGCGCTGGAATGTAACAGGCGTTGCTGCTAATTACTAGTAGCATTGTATTTAGGAAGTGCTACAAGTAACTACTTAGCAGTAGTGCTGTAAACATAAAGAGCGCTACTGCTAATCGGGATCCGACGAGCCAACCGACACTATTGGTAGTAGCAGCGCTGTCGATAATACAACGCTACTACTAATACTTTAGCAGTAGCACTTTATTTGGTGGAACCGCTACTGATATTGGGCCCCACTTAATAGTAGCGTTCTTTCTGGAACGCGCTACTACTAAGTAACATAGCAGTAGCGCTTTCTGAAAAACAGCGCTACTGCTATGCGTGGCTGGTGCCACCTTTTCACCCCCTCCCCCTCCTCCCCCCCATTGCCCTCTCTCCCCCTCCTTTCCCCTCTCCCCTCACCATTGTTGCCCTTCTTCTCTCTTCCTCCTACCTCTTTTCTCTCACCATTAATGCCCCCCTCCACCATAACTCTCCTCCATAAATGGCCTTCTCATCTCTAGCTAGCTCCATAAATGCCCCCTACCTCATTTGTTTGGCTCTCCCTCCATTCCATTAGATATATAGATCTAGCTAGCTCATCTCTCTCCCTCTCCATTAGTTACCTAGAGTCATCTCTCCTCCTCAACAACTTGATCTAGCTAGCTATTGACATGTCCCCAACAACTAGATCTAGCTAGATATAGGTGAGTAAAAAGTTGTTCATTTCAAGAATGGGAATATATGTGCGAATGGGAATATGTGTGTTTGGGATATGGAGAGATTTGTGCGAGTGACATGCCCCCGAGTTGCTTATGTTTTGCCGAAATGTCGATTTATTTCCGTTTCGGTGAATTTCGAGCAAACTCGATATGTCCTATTTTTAGGCAAGGTCATGCCAAATTTTTATATGACTTTGATGCATGCATGCATTTTGTTTATAACCCTTTTGCTTGTTATATTGTGCATGCAGTCGGTCATGATGGTGAGTGGATGGAAGGTGGAGCGATACATGCAATCCGCGGTGATGGACATGCATGCAAATAATCGGACTAGGATTAGATGTCCGTGTACAAGATGCAAAGAAGGAGTCCTTAGGGACCCTTTTGATCGTGGCAGGTTGAAGGCGCACCTGCTGATGAATGGTTTCATGGATGGCTATACTCGGTGGATAAGTCAAGAAGATGATGATGAGGACGTCCACATGGCAGGGAATAACGACATGGGGCTAGACGAAGAGATGACTGATCGACACAAAGACGATGGCATCGGACATGGTGGCGGGGAAGAGTTAAATGACGGCGGTGGAGAAGATTCCGAACATGGCGGCGGAGAAGATTCCGAACAAGGTGAAGAAGAGTCCGGACATGGCGGAGAAGCAGAGGCGGCGGTCACGCCGCAGTCTTCGACGCTACTAAGTGCAGTCGTGCAGGACTCTCATGTTCGAGACCTCCTTCGCAAGAGTACGACTAGCAAGAGAGCTGCTTCTAGAGAGGAGGCCAAGCTGGCGCAACTTGAAGTAGACTCAAAGACTCCATTGTATGACGGTTGCGATCCCGAGGTGACCCGCTTGAGTTTCAAGTTCGAACTTCTAAAGACGAAGGCCAAAAACAAATGGATAGACAAAAGCCTCGATGAGCATTTGAATTATCTACATAATAAAGTTCTTACCGCGGGGAACCTGTGTCCTACTAGTGTCGATGAGGCCAAGAAAATCGTTTGCCCTTTTGATTTGCCGCACATTAGGTACCACGCATGCATCAACGATTACATCATTTATCGGGGGGAGCACGCGGAAAAAACTAGCTGTCCAGTGTGCAATGCTTCTCGATACAAGAAGGCAGGAAAGAAAGCTCCTCAGAAAGTTGTATGGTACTTTCTGATCACTCCCCGTCTGCAGCGGTATTTCGTAGATCCTAAGGAAGCAAAGCTCATGCGCTGGCACGCGGAGAGGAAGAAGCCCGATGATGGAGATGATCCGAAGCTGAGACACCTCGTAGATGGTAGCCTGTGGAGAGCATTCAACACCGTATATGGATTTGCTACAGAAGATCCAAGGAACATCGTGCTTGGTGCAAGTACCGATGGCATGAATCCGTTTGGAAACCAAAACACCAACCACAGCACATGGCCCATCTTTGTATGGATGTACAACCTCCCCCATGGAAGTGCATGAAGACAAAGTACATACACATGAGCATGCTGATTCAAGGGCCGAAACAACCGGGAAATAATATTAACCTATATATGGGGCTTCTGAAAGAGGAGCTAGACACGTTATGGAAAACACCAGCATGGACATGGGACGCCAGCAAAGGAGAGTATTTCTATATGAGAGCCGCGCTGATGACGACGGTGCACGACTATCTCAGTTACGGGTACACCTCAGGCCAGGTGTGCCACGGATACTGCAGATGCACGAGGTGCATGGATGATACAACGTCTCAGCAGCTTACGTCAACGAAAGATGGCGGATCCGGGAAAATCGTGTACATGGGGCATCGTAGATGGCTCGAGAAGGATGACCCGTGGAGAAAGCATGGAGATCTATTCAATGGGTTGGCTAAGCATCGAGGACCTCAACGTAAGAGGAGCGGCGCCGAAATCAACGAGCCGTTGAAAAACTAGGAATAGTGCCTCGTGCCGGGAATGATGAAAAAGGCGCCGGAGCCGCTACTGAAGGTATGGAAAACGAGGTCTGTTTTTTGGGACTTGGAGTACTGGCCCAATCACGACACGCCTCATTGCCTTGATCAAATGCATATCACGAAGAATCTCCTCGAGAGCTTCCTTGTCACACTGATGAACATGCCGGAGAAGACCAAGGATGGGCCGAAGGCAAGGAAAGACTTGGAAGATTTGAAGATCAGGAAAGATCTCCACTGTAAAAAGTCGACGGAGGAGACAGAGACGGAGACGGAGGAGGGGGGAAGGGGCAGAAAAGTCAACAAGAAGGAGGAGAATTATTGCCCCCCTTCTTGGTTCACCTTAAGTGCGAAGGAGATCGATCAATTCATCAAGTGCCTTATGGGAATCAAAGTCAGTTCCGGTTACTGTGGGAAGATAAGCAGATTTCTAGACCCCAAGAAGAAAAGGTTCAGCGGGATGAAGTCTCATGACTGTCACGTGATGATGACGCAGATACTCCCGGTTGCCATTAGAGGGATAATGGACAAGCACGTCCATGACACACTTACTGGTCTCTGCAACTTCTTCGACGTTATCTCTCAAAAGTCCATAAGTGTGAAGCAGCTCCGAAGGCTACAGGAAGAGATCGTTGTCATACTATGTGAGCTTGAGATGTACTTCCCGCCCGCGTTCTTTGACGTCATGGTGCATCTGTGTGTCCACATCGTGGATGACATCATCGACCTCGGGCCGACATTCCTTCACAGCATGATGCCGTTCGAGAGGATGAATGGGGTCATCAAAGGATTCATTCGTAACATGTCCCGTCCTGATGGGAGCATCGTCCAGGGGTATCTGACGCATGAGTGCATCTCCTTTTGCGAGAATTATATAGGCGTCAGAGACCCTGTTGTTGGTTTTCCCATCAACAAGCACGATGGCAGGCTCAGAGGAGAAGGTCACAACAATGGCCGAAGGGAATTGCACATGGACTACTCGGATCGACGGAACGACTTTGACATGGCTAACTTAGTAGTGCTACTATACCTAGATGTGGTAGATGATTATGTGGCACGGCATAAAGAAACCATCGCAAATAAGTACCGTGATAAGGGGATGCTCAAGACGGACAATGAAGTTACTGTAGAGCACAACGCCACTTTCTTGCGTTGGTTCAAAGAGCAAGTTCTTGAAAATCCCCCGGAAGAGGGCAGTTCGGACGGATTGCTCATACACGCCTTAGCACATGGCCCCGCGCCCAAACTCGCAACCTATCAGTCATACGATATCAACGGGTACACGTTCTACACAGAGGCCAAAGACATGGACAGTGATTACCAGAACTCTGGGGTGACAATTGAATGCGTGATCGATGCCAACGGCACAACTGAAAGATTCTACGGAAGGGTCGAAGAGATCTGGGAGCTTGACTATACTGGATTGCACGATGCGACGATGTTCCATGTCAGATGGGCTAAGGACGTCGTAATAGAAAACAAGTATTTCACTACCATGTCTATACCACCTGCTGACGCGAAGAGCGCAACCGTGAACGTTAACGTCATCGCCAAAACTGAGCCATGGGTACACGCTAAGCACATGACACAATGCTTCTTCATAACCGACACGACCAATCCCAGCCGTGTTGTCGTGAGGAGAGGCAAAAGGAGCATCATCGGAATGCATGGAGTCACCAACGAGGAAGACTACGACCAATACGGCAACCCGATGAGGGAAGATGACGATGACGATGAAGCATACGTGAAAAGAAGAATCAATACTACATTACATAAGAAAGATCGTACTCCATGGTTCCGGAAAAGTCACAAGGAGGGGCTCAATTATTCGGCAACGAACAAGAAAGGGAAGAAGCTCAATGTGAAATGTCGTCGACGCAGCTGAGAAACCATCATTTATATATATGTATCTATTTTGTGTACGCACTTAAGTAACCGTCATTGGTCAACTGATATATATGTTACCACCACATGCATGAATGGTTCCGGTGATATTTGCGCAGTGTGGGAGGGAGACGCCGTCGTAAACAGAAAGGAAGAAAGCAATACAAAAGAAATACAAAAGGGAGAAAGCAATACAAAAAAACAAAAACAAAAGGGAGAAAGTAATACAAAAGAAAAAGAAAAGTAAACAGAAAAGAAAAGGGAAATAATAAAAACTAATACATATCAGTAGCGCTGGATTATGAACCAGCGCTATAGCTCATTTTGTTATAGCGCTGGATCCTAAGCCACCGCTACTACTATGTGTATTTTAGAATTAAAAAAACTGAAAATTAAAACAGTTAGTAGTAGCGCTGGTTCATAATCCAGCGCTATAGCTAATTTAGCTATAGCGCTGGTCCTAATCCAGTGCTACTACTATTTTTGAGTTAACCGTCACGCGTGCTCAAATTTTGCAACTCCCATTCCCCCCCCACCTCTCCCCCTCCTCTCTGTCGCGCGCCGCCGCATCGCCCTCCTGCCTGCCGCCGTCACCCCTGCCCGCCGCTCCGACCTCCTCCTTGTCCGCGCGGACGCCCGAGCCCTCCCTTTCCCCCCCACTCTCCCACCTCTCCCCCTCCTCTATGTCGCGCGCCGCCGTCGCCCCTGCCCGCCGTCGTCGCCCCTGCCCGCTCCGGCCTCCTTGTCCGCGCCGCTGCAGGTACCCCCCCTCCCCCCACCTCCCCCTCTCTTTAGTCAATTAGGAAAAAAAATCTAGGGTGAAAAAAAGGATTGTTGCTACTTAGTAATAGAATGTTTATACCATATGCCTATGTAGTAGTAATCACCAGAGGTGGAAGAGATGGTCTTACTTTGCGTTTGGGGTGGGGAGTAGAAGCCCAAGGTGAACTTGCTGCCCTGGGACACAATCTTCTGTGACTCGGACAACGGTGTGGTGGAGTTGATGGTGTCGACGCCTGTGCAGGGTAGGATCTGGACGAATAGGAGGAGGAAGATGAGAGGAGCCATGGATGGGAGCTTGGAAGAATACTCAGCCACCCAGAGCTGGAAGGATCATGAGAGCTTGAACTTTCTGAATAACTCGTGGTGGTGATTGGATATAGAGGTTTTTAGGTTGGGAAGCAGCAATTTCCAGGAAGGTTACCACGAATGGACAGTATTCAGAAAAGTCTGCTTATGATTTCCAATTTGCCGCTAGAATTCCACAGAAGATTCATACTATGTTTGCTTCTTTCATTATCATCACTTGCTATCTGCTTGTCACTGCTTTTTATTTGTGGACACAAAAAGGCAACTTATGCTCACCCTATACTGTGTCATTCTCTGTGTTGCAAAATGTTGGTTGCAAAATGTTTGCAATGTTGGTTGAATGTCAAAGAATATCCGAGTGGCCTATGTTTTGCCGGAATGTTGATTCATTTCCGTTTCGGCAAATTTCAGGCGCTCCATATGTCCACTTTTTAGCAAAGGTCATGCCGAAAATTTCCGTGATTTTCGGCATGACTTGTGCTAGAAACTAGGACATATGGAGTGCCCGGGATTTGCTGGAAGGGGAATGAATCAACATTCCGACCAAATATAGGCCCCTTTTTTCTCTTCATTATATCTTTTATTTACAATTGTTGAATAGGAAACATGTCTAGCCACACCTCAGCTGGGGGTTCTGCTCGCCTCGAAGAAGACCCCATCAAGGCAGCAAATCACTATTTCGATTACCTGGACGAACACCAGATGGGGGTGCATGGTGGCGGCAGTGGCACCAACCCCGACGCCGACGCCGACACTGGCACTGGCACCGGCACCGACACCACCCCCGAGACCGGCAACGATGCTGCCATAGCCGGTAAAGCACTGAAGCAGAAGAGGACACGAAGACCAAACGAGCTCGGCATCGGACAAATTGTGGTCACGGAGATGCACCCTAATAAATTAGAGCCAACGGTGCCGGATGAAGCGCGCTCATGCTGGGGCAATCAACTAGGATGCATCCTCAGGGAAACCGCCAACATCAACGACGAGAAGTTGAAGAAGATACCACATATGGAGCACATGCTCCTAAAGAAGTTGCACAATAGGTTCTTGTTCCCCGGCCGCACAGAAAGCTAAGATCCGTGGGACGATGACGCCATGACAAAGATAAACAACAAGGTGATGGTGACATTCACCAATGACTTGTCCACCTGGAAAGTTCGGGTGAAAAAAGCGATTGATAAGAATGAACCGTGGTCCAAGATTCATGCTGACAATCCGTCACTTACGGAAGAGGACTTTGAAAAATTCAAGGAGACTTGTGCTAAAGATGAAACCAAGAAAAAGTCAGAGAAAATAAAAGGAGATTTGCTAATTATGCCTCTTTGTGTTCTTAAGTACATTATGTTGCATATTATCGTTCACGATGCAGGTACATAGATCAGAGATGGCGAAGGGCTGCTACGACGTGTTCGTTGGGAAGGTTCCAGGAGTCTACGACCACTGGCCGGACGCTCAGGCCCAGGTGGACAAGTACCCGGGTGCTAGCCATAGAGGGTTCGACAGCAGAGCCGAAGCGGAAAGTAGTTACTTGAGGTGGACGCTCCGGCAAGAGCGGGGGCGGAACCGCCGGTGCCTCAAGTACTACATAGTCGCGGTCTTGATGATGCTGATCGCTCTTCTCTTCTACATCATGGTTTAGATAGAGATGATGAAACTTGTATGTGTGCCATGACCATGCAGTTGCACTTATTCGAGACATGACATGACTTGTGTATCACTATTTTCGAGATGTGATGATATTTGTGTTGAATGATGATGATGATGGTATGACGAGACTACTGTATGTGTATGATATGATGATAATAGTGTATGTTTATTGTGATATGATGAAACTACTATATAGAGCCTGCATAAATACATCACGAATACGTAGAGGGGGTATGAATCTGTGAAAGCAAGAATACTAGCAGCAGCGCTGGAAGGCATCTAGCAGCAGCGCTGGATTAGCAACAACGCTTGCCTTTATGCAGTGCTACAGATAGTTATCAGTAGCGCGGGTCAGTGCGGCGCTACTGCTAACCAGACTTAGCAGTAGCGCTGCACCAACCAGCGCTACTGCTAAAACTTAGCTGTAGCGCCTTAGCAGTAGCGCTGCCCCCAGCGCTACTAGTAGGGGGAAAACCAGCGCTACTACTAGGCTTTTTCCTAGTAGTGAGGTGTTCCTTGAGGAATTTGACACCTTCAATGCCAATGACGTGCTTTTTCTTCACGAGCGTGTGCAAGTTCCTCATGCCAGTGTGTCCAAGTCGTCGATGCCATAGCCAGCCTTCTGAGGACTTTGCAAGTAGGCATGTGGCAGGCTGAGGACCTGTAGAGAAATCAACAATATACAAGTCTCCTCTCCTAAAGCCTTCGAAGACTTTGGAATGGTCAGATTCCATAACGACAACACAACGATATTTTCCAAAGACGACAAACATATCATGATCACAAAGCATTGAGACAGACATGAGGTTGAACCCGAGGGATTGGACAATCATCACCTTATCCATGTGTCGGTCCTTTGAGATTGTAACCTTACCTAGACCCAATACCTTGCTTTTTCCTTTGTCAGCGTAGGTGATATGCTTCAGATGAGATGGGGCAAGTGGTATATTCATCAGTAGATTCTTGTCACTAGTCATGTGGTTGGTGCATCCACTGTCGAGGACCCACTCAGTAGCTTTTGGAGTTTCATCCTGCAGATGAATTAGTACAACTTACGAACTCATATGCTTCAGAGTGAAGAATATGACATCAAATTCATCAGGCAGAATTTCATCACAAAGCATAGTAAGTAAAGCAGTGTGAGGACGTGAGAAATGAGAAATTCATTTTTGTATGATTAGCTTGCGTCCTTTCAAGCATTTCCGTAGGTCTCCAGCAAATTCATCAGACTTACAAATTCATGTGGAGACCTGACCCTGCATAAGAAATCAGTTCAATTTCTTCACCACCCACATCTGGAGGGGTGGCAAAGAGTTCATCATTCTGCGAGCTCCATATGAGGAAGGAGGCATTGAAGCTAGTGCACTTCGTTTCACAGGATGAGGGTTAGAGTACTCATATGAATAAGCAGAGAAATTCTTCGAGGACTTATGAACATAATGATTTGAAGAATAATGCACATATTCAGAACTCTTAGATTTTCCCTGTGAAACAGATGCATTAGCCCGAGAATGATACTTTTGACCATTTGAGGAATTTGGTCCAAGTGAAGACTTTCGTCCATATGAGGAATTTGATCTGGGGTTCCTTTTCTTCATAGGTGGTGTCGTGAGGACATTCACTTGAAGATTTTCCAAGTAGCTCTTGGGAACCCAGATTTTCCTCATAGGTGAACCGTTCCCACAGTTAGTTCCAACAAATCTGGCAAATACTTCACCTTTCTGATTTTTGAAGAATTTGTAGTTGGAGTCAAGTGACTCATTAGAGGAATATGAAGTTTCACAAGTAAAGCCAGATAAAGTGGATGGATCTACAGGAGGTCCTTTTGCAGCAATGCTACCTCTTGAGCTTGCGTTGGTTTTCCCTTGAAGAGGAAAGGGTGATGCAGCGAAGTAGATAAGTATTTCCCTCAGTTGATGAGAACCAAGGTATCAATCCAGTAGGAGGAACAAGCAAGTCACCAATGGATGCACCTACACAAACAATCAAACTCTTGCACCCAACGCTATAAAGGGTTGTCAATCCCTTCAGGATTATTTGCAAGGATTAGATCTAATAGAGATAGGTGTAAAAGATTGCAGAAAGTAAAAATAAATAAATTGCAGCAAGGTATTTTTGGTTTATAGATCTGAAAATATATTATGGAAAGTAGACCCAGGGGCCATAGGTTTCACTAGAGGCTTCTCTCTTGAAGGAAAGTATCACGGTGGGTAAACAAATTACTGTCGAGCAATTGATAGAAAAGCGAATAATCATGAAGATATGCAAGGCAATGATTATGCATATAGGTATCACGTCCGTGTCAAGTAGACCGAAATGATTCTATATCTACTACTATTACTCCACACATCGACTGATTCCTGCCTGCATCTAGAGTGTTAAGTTCATGAAGAACAGAGTAACGCATTAAGTAAGATGACATGATGTAGAGGGATAAACTCAAGCAATATGATGAAAACCCCATATTTTTACCCTTGATGGCAAAAATACAATACGTGCCTCGCTACCCCTACTTTGTCACTGGGTGAGGACACCGCAAGATTGAACCCAAAACTAAGCACTTCTCCCATTGCAAGAATTACCACTCTAGTTGGCCAAACCAAACCAATAACTCGAAGATACTTGCAAATATATGAAATCATGCATATAAGAATTCAGAAAAGACTCAAATAATATTCATGGATAATCTGAACATAAACCCACAATTCATCGGATCTCGACAAACACACCGCAAAAGAGTATTACATCGGATAGATCTCCATGAAGATCACGAAGAACATGGTATTGAAGAACAAAGAGAGAGAAGAACTCATCTAGCTACTAGCTATGGACCCGTAGGTCTGTGGTGGAGTTGATGTAGATGCCCTGCATGATCGAAACCCCCTCTGGCAGATTACCGGAAAAGGCTCCAAGATTGGATCTCTCGGGAACGGAGGCTTCTGTCGACGGAAAAGTATTTGCGTGGCTCTTTTTGGTATTGGGGGAATATTTGGGTATTTATAGGACGAAGATTAGGGTTAGAAGACCTGCCAGGAGGTGGCAAGCCTGCCAGGTGCGGCCAGGGGGGTGGCCGCGCCCCCTAGCTTGTGACCTCCTGGCAGAGTCCCTGCCTTGCACTCTGAGCCTGGTGGATCTCTTTCCTTCCAGAAAAAATCATTCCGAAGATTTTATTCCGTTTGGACTCCGTTTAATATTCCATATCTGCAATACACAAAAACAAGGAAAAAACAGAAACTGGTACTAGGCTCTAGATTAATAGGTTAGTCCCAAAAATAATATAAAATAGCTTATTAATGCATATAAAACATCCAAAACAGATAATATAATAGCATGACACAATAAAAAATTATAGATACGTTGGAGATGTATCAGCATCCCCAAGCTTAATTCCTGCTCGTCCTCAAGTAGGTAAATGATAAAAACAGAATTTTTGATGTGGAGTGCTACCTAACATATTTATCCATGTAATATTCTCTACTGTGGCATGAATATTCAGATCCGTACGACTCAAAACAAAAGCTTAATATTGACGTAAAAACAATAATATCTCAAGCATACTAGCAAACCAATTGTATCTCTTCAAAATATAATGGCAAAAGAAAGTTATCCCTACAATATCATATAGTCTGGCTATGCTCCATCTCCCCACACAAAGTATTTATATCATGCACAACCCCGATGAAAAGTCAAGCAATTGTTTCACACCTTTATTTTCTCAAACTTTTTTAACTCTTACGCAATACATGAGCGTGAGCCATGGATATAGCACTATAGGTGGAAAAGAATATGGTGGAGGTTGTCAAGGAAAAGGAGAAGATAGTCTCACATCAACTAGGCATATCAACAGGCTATGGAGATGCCCATTAATAGATATCAATGTGGGTGAGTAGGGATTGCCATGCAACGGATGCACTAGAGCTATAAGTGTATGAAAGCTCAAAAGGAAACTAAGTGGGTGTGCATCCAACTTGCTTGCTCATGAAGACCTAGGGCAATTTGAGGAAGCCCATCATTGGAATATACAAACCAAGTTATATAATGAGAAATTCCCACTAGTATATGAAAGTGACAAAATAGGAGACTCTCTATCATGAAGATCATGGTGCTACTTTGAAGCACAAGTGTGGCAAAAGATAGTAGCAATTGTCCCTTATCTCTTTTCTCTCATTTTTTTTGGGTGGGCATCTAAGGCCTCTTTTTTTGGGGGGCTTCGCTGGCCTCTTTTATTTTTCATAAAGTCCGGAATCTTATCCCCACTTGTGAGGGAATCATAGTTTCCATCATATTTTCCTCACATGGGACAATGCTCTAATAATGATGGTCATCACACTTTTATTTACTTACAACTCAAAAAAATAATTACAACTCGATACCTAGAACAAAATATGACTCTATATGCAATATGAAAGTGATGGTGCGTGTCATGAAAAACTGAACGGTGGAAGTTGCATGGCAATATATATCGGAATGTCTATGGAAATGCCATAATAGGTAGGTATGGTGGCTGTTTTGAGGATAGATATATGGTGGCTGTTTTGAGGAAGGTGGGTTTATTGCACCGGCGAAAGTTGCGTGGTACTAGAGAGGCTAGCAAAATTGGAAGGGTGAGAGTGCGTATAATCCATGGACTTAACATTAGTCATAAAGAACTCACATACTTATTTCAAAAGTCTATTAGTCGCCGAAGCAAAGTATTAGACGCATGCTCCTAGGGGAGAGGTTAGTAGGAGTTAACAATCACGCGCTCCCGACCCTCACACAAAGGTCGACAATCTATAAACAAATCATCCTCCGACTTCCTTACATAACGGTTCACCATACGTGCATGCTACAGGAATCACAAACCTTTACACAAGTATTTTTACCAATTCACAATTATTTCCTAACACAACTCTAAACATTACCATCTTTATATCTCAAAACTTTATGCAAGGAATCAAACTTCTCATAATACTCAATGCACTTAATATGAAAGTTTTTATTACATCGCTCTTGAATGCCTATTATATTAAGACTAAATTCATAACCTATACCAATTACCATGCTCTTTAAAGACTCTCAAAATAATATAAGTGAGGTACGAGAGTTCAATTATTTCTATAAAACACAAACACCACCGTGCTCTAAAAAATATATAAGTGAAGCATATAGAGCAGAATTGCCTATCTCAAAAGATATAAGTGAAGCACATAGAGTATTCTAATAAATTCATGATTAACGTGTGTCTCTCTCAAAAGATGTGTGCAGAAAGGATGATTGTGGCAAACTAAAGAGCAAAGACTCATATCATACAAGACGCTCCAAGCAAAACACATATCATGTGGTGAATAAAAATATAGCCTCAAGTAAATTTACCGATGGATTGAAGACGAAAGAGGGGATGCCTTCCGGCGCATCCCCAATCTTAGGATATTTGGCATCCTTGAATATGACTTGGGGTGCCTTGGGCATCCCCAAGCTTAGGCTCTTGCTACTCCTTATTCCATAGTCCATCCAATCATTACCCAAAACTTGAAAACTTCACAACACAAAACTTAACAGAAAACTTGTGAGATCCGTTAGTATAAGAAAATAAATCACCACTTTAGGTACTGTTGTGAACTAATTATTAATTTATATTGGTGTAATACATACTGTATTCTAACTTCTCCATGGTTCATACCCCCCTATACAACCCATAGATACATCAAAATAGGTAAACAACGCAAAGAAAACATAATCTGTCAAAAACAGAATAGTCTGTAGCAATCTGAAAACTTCGTATACTTATGTAACTAAAACAATTCTGCAAAATTAGGACAACCTGGGACATTTGTATATCAATATGGTGTAAACATTTCAGACTCATTCGACACTCTGAAAAATTTACAAAATTCCTGGACTGAGCGCAAAAGTTTCTGTTTTTCAGCAAGATCAAATCAACAACCACCATAGACCATCGTAAAGGTCTTACTTGGCTCAAACACTAATTAGAACACCAAAACACAATTACTACAGAGGTAATAATGTGGGAAAGACTCAAAAACAGAAGCAAAAACAGAACACAAAAATAAAATTGGGTTGCCTCCCAACAAGCGCTATTGTTAGCGCCCCTAGCTAGGCAAAACGCAATAGATCTAGGTATTGTCATCTTTGGTATGCAATCCCAAAGTAGCTCTCATAATAGTTTCATAAGAAAATATTATTTTCTTTCTAGGAATGTGTTCCATGTCTTTCCTTAATGGAAATTGGAATCTAATATTTCCTTCTTTCATGTCAATAATTGCACCAATCGTTCTAAGGAAAGGTCTACCAAGAATAATAGGACATGTAGAATTGCAATCTATATCAAGAACAATGAAATCTACGGGCACATAATTCCTATTTGCAACAATAAGAACATCATTAATCCTTCCCATAGGTTTCTTAATAGTGGAATCCGCAAGATGCAAATTTAAAGAGCAATCATCAAGATCATGAAAACCTAGCACATCACATAAAGTTTTCGGAATCGTGGAAACACTAACACCCAAATTACACAAAGCATGGCACTCATAATCTGTAATTTTAATCTTAATAGTAGGTACCCACTCATCATGAAGCTTTCTAGGGATAGAAACTTCTAACTCAAGTTTTTCTTCAAAAGATTGCATCATAGCATCAACGATATGTTTAGGAAAAGCCTTATTGTGATTATAAGCATGCGGGGAGTTCATCATGGATTGCAACAAGGAAATACAATCAATCAAAGAGCAACTATCATAATTAAAATCCTTGAAATCCAAAAGAGTGGGTTCATTGCTATTTAAAGTTTTGACCTCTTCAATCTCACTTTTATCAATCTTAGCATTAAGATCTATAAACTCCAAATCGTTGGGACGCCTTTTAACTAAAGTTGACTTATCTCCAGTCCCATATTTATCAAGATTTATATTGGAAAACAAAGATTCAATAGGAGTCACATCAATCACTTTGAGATCTTCATCATTATTATCACGAGAACACAATTTTTCAAGCCATACACGCTTAGCACGTATTCTAGCGGTTCTTTCCTTACTTTCATCAATAGAAATTACCATAGCTTTTAAAGACTCATTAATATAATGCTTGGGTGGAGTAGAACTAACTTTCAAAGAATCAATCTCAAGAGAAATTCTATCAACGTTCCTAGCCAAATCATCAATCTTGAGCAATTTTTCTTTAATCATAGCATTGAAAACCTTTTGTGAACCAATAAATTCTTTAACAATATTCTCAAGATCAGAAGGCATCTTATTATAATTTCCATAAAAATTGTTGTAGGAATTACCATAATTATTAGAGGAATTACTATGAAACGGCCTAGGGTTGAAATTACCTCTATACGCGTTATTACCAAAATTGTTCCTACCAACAAAATTCACATCCATAGATTCATTATTATTTCCAATCAAAGAAGACAAATGCATATCATTGGGATCAATAGGAGCACTCTTATTAGCAAACAATTTCATCAATTCATCCATCTTTTCACTCAAAGTATTTATTTCTTCAACATCATGCACTTTTTTACTAGTAGGAGATCTTTCGGTATGCCATTGAGAGTAATTTGCCATAATATTATCTAGGAGTTTAGTAGATTCTCCTAATGTGATTTCCATAAAAGTACCACCCACTGCTGAATCTAAAGATTCCTAGATGCAAAATTCATGTCGGTGGGAATGACACCTATGGGATCGAGGGGATCCCTTTTCGGTTCGGCGGGGGAGCATGATCTCACAAAGAGCAGAGCTGAAGGCTAGCGCACGGGATTTTACCCAGGTTCAGGCCGCAAGAACGCGTAAAACCCTACTCCGGCTTGGTTGTATTGGAGTTGTTCTAGCTCCAGGTTCTGGGAGCGCTACAGTACTAGCTGCTACTCATGCAGAACGGGCTACATCTGGGTGCCAAAAGTCGAAAAGTCGAACCCCCTACCGTAACGCCCTGGGCCTCCTTTTATACTCGAAGGGGTCACCAACAGTGGCATACAGTGCGTACACAAGGTGTATAGTGCTACAGTGCTATCATACCTAACACTGACGGAGCAGGACAAGCGCGTTTAATGCTCTGCCAGGCGGTCCTGACCATCTACGGGACGGGACAGGAGTTGTCCCATCGGCACCGCTTAGCCTCTTCCATCCCTGGCATCTCGACACTTAAGCGAGTGTGATGACCCCTGGTCCATGCGCTAGCAGGGTGGTGGGCCTTGCCGGGTGCACTTCTTGCCGGGGCTTAGCAGCCATCCCGGCAAGGTCTTGCCGGGGTGCCAGCCTTCGGTCTTCAGTCTGTTGACTTGAATGCTTTCTTGGCTGTTGCTGTATCTGTTCTTAGTTACTCCCCGGCAGGCCTTGCCGCAGGTGTGGCTGCATCTATCCGTGCACAAGTACGGGGTACTAAAAAGCCCATACTTTTAGTACACCGACAGGAGCCCCCAGGCCTGGGCCATACACGGTGCGAGGCGTTGTTGGGCTAGGCCCAAACAGTGCACGGGCACGCGTGGCAGGGATTAGCTGCTGCAACCATCCACTCCGCTTACTGTGCCCCCCACGACGCACATTAAGTGCGCGATGCGGGATACGTGCGCGGAACGACAATATTGATTCTTTGGCTGCGTCAGGCCGTTTCCGCCACGCGCACCGCATGCATAGCGGGTAGCCAGCAACGGGCGCCCGTGACTTAAAGTCCTGGCCGTGGCAGAAACTTCAGCGTCGTGGATTGGAGCAACGGGGCGGTTGCTGTTCGCCCCGTGATCATGGGTGACGCCATTGGAGGAGATGGGCGGCGACCCTTGGAGCAGGGGAGAGCCAGCCCCCGCGCTTCCCCCTATAAATTGAGGGGTAGCGAGGGTGATGCTCATCCATCTTTCTTCCTCCTTGAGTGTCGACCTCCAGAGTTTTCCCTTCTACACCTATCCAATCTTGAGTGGCGCCCGCCCCTAGCCATGTACCGGGGGTGAGGGCGGCCACCGTCTTCTGCTCCCAGGAGGAGCTCTCGTCTGGATCATGCCACCGCTTCCGCCGCAGAGGCGGAGCGTGACCCGGGTGCTCGCGGCAGGAGAGGCGCGAGGGGCAGTGGTCGTCGTGGAGGCCGAGGCCGGGGGAGGCGGAGTGCTGCTCCATCTCTCCCACCGACGCCAGGCTCCTTCCTTGAAGAGACCCACTCCGAGGGGATGGCGCTGGAGTTCTGTTGGGGAACGTTGCATGGGAAACAAAAATTTTCCTACGCACACACAAGATCTATCCATGGTGATGAGCATCTACGAGAGGAAGAGTGAATCTACATACCCTTGTAGATCGCTAAGCGGAAGCGTTTAAGAAACGCGGTTGATGTAGTCGAACGTCTCCGCGATCCAAATCGCAAGTCGTCCCTCGATCCGATCACGAACTAGTGCCGAACGGACGGCACCTCCGCGTTCAACACACGTACGGCTTGATGACACCTTCACCTCCTCGATCCAGCGAGCGATGATGAAGTAGTGGTTGAGTTCCAGCAGCACGACGGCGTGGTGATGGTGGTGAGGAACAATCTCTGCAGGGCTTCGCCAAGCACTACGGAGATTATGACGGAGGAACTAGAGGGTTAGGGTTGCCGCACACGGCTTGGGGAAATCTTGATGTGTCCCGTGTGCTAGCCCTGCCCCTCTATTTATATGTTGAGCCTTGGGGTCTAAACTTGGAGTAAAAGCCTCCTCCGGGTCGGTTTTGCCCGCACAAGGTCGGTTTGGCCCGCAGGGAAAGAGTCCAACTCGGATCCCTGCCGAACCGTGCACAGCCGCGCACAAGCGGTAGTACCGCTTCACACAAGCGGTAGTACCGCTCGGGCGGTAGTACCGCTTCACACAAGCGGTAGTACCGCTCGGGCGGTAGTACCGCTTCACACAAGCGGTAGTACCGCTTACGCGGCAGCAAAACTACTTTTGCACTTTCCAATACCTTGTGGGCTTTATCCCTTTGGCTCATATAAAGTGTTGCTGCACCCGAACACTTCGGTAAACATCCGGAACCCCTTCCGGTGAACTCCGGAACCCTTCCGGAGATCAAAACACTATTATCACATATATCAATCTTTACCTCCGGACTATTCCGGAGATCCTCGTCATGTCCGGGATCTTATCCGGGACTCCGAACAACTTTCGGTCACCAACATAATAACTCAATTATACTAATCGTCACCAAACGTTAAGTGTGTAGACCCTGCGGGTTCGAGAACTATGTAGACATGACCGAGACACCTCTACGATCAATAACCAATAGCGGGACCTGGATGCCCATATTGGCTCCTACATATTCTACGAAGATCTTTATCGGTCGAACCTCTATGTCAAGGATTCAGTTAATCCCGTATGCTGTTCCCTTTGTTCTTCGGTATGTTACTTGCCCGAGATTCGATCGTCGGTATCACTATACCTAGTTCAATCTCGTTACCGGCAAGTCTCTTTACTCGTTCCGTAATACAAGATCCTGTGGCTAACTCTTTAGTCACTTTGCTTGCAAGGCTCAATGTGATGTTGTATTACCGAGTGGGCCCTGAGATACCTCTCCGTCATACGGAGTAACAAATCCCAGTCTTGATCCATGCCAACCCAACAGACACCCTCGGAGATACCTGTAGAGCACCTTTATAGTCACCCAGTTACGTTGCGACGTTTGATACACACAAGGTATTCCTCCGGTGTCAGTGAGTTGCATGATCTCATGGTCAAAGGAACAGATACTTGACATGCAGAAAACAATAGCAATAAACTGACACGATCAAATGCTACGTTTACAGTTTGGGTCTTGTCCATCACATCATTCTCCAAATGATGTGATCCCGTTATCAAATGACATCTCATGTCAATGGCTAGGAAACCTTAACCATCTTTGATCAACGAGCTAGTCAACTAGAGGCTTACTAGGGACACAGTGTTGTCTATGTACCCACACATGTATTTGAGTTTCCAATCAATACAATTATAGCATGGATAATAAACGATTATCATGAACAAGGAAATATAATAATAACCAATTTATTATTGCCTCTAGGGCATATTTCCAACAGTCTCCCACTTGCACTAGAGTCAATAATCTAGTTCACATCACTATGTGATTTACATTGTAATGAATCGAACACCCATGCAGTTCTGGTGTTGTTCATGTTTAGCCCTTGGAAGAGGTTTAGTCATCGGATCTGCAACATTTAGATCCGTGTGTACTTTGCAAATATTTATGTCGTCCTCCTTGATGTAATCGCGGATGGAATTGAAACGTCGTTTTATGTGTCTGGTCCTCTTGTGAAATCTTGGTTCCTTGGCTAGAGCAATGGCACCAGTGTTATCACAAAACAGAGTCATTGGGTTAAGCGCACTAGGCACTACTCCAAGATCTGTCATGAACTCCTTCATCCAGACACCTTCCTTCGCCGCCTCTGAGGCAGCGATGTACTCCGCTTCGCATGTAGAATCTGCTACCACGCTTTGCTTGGAACTGCACCAGCTAACCGCACCCCCATTAAGAATAAATACGTATCCGGTTTGCGACTTAGAGTCATCCGGATCAGTGTCAAAGCTTGCATCGACGTAACCCTTTACGACGAGCTCTTGATCACCTCCATAAACGAGAAACATGTCCTTAGTCCTTTTCAGGTACTTCAGGATATTCTTGACCGCCGTCCAGTGTTCCATTCCTGGATCACTTTGAAACCTTCCGACCATACTTATGGCAAGGCTGACATCGGGTCTTGTGCACAGCATTGCATACATGATAGAGCCTATGGCTGAAGCATAGGGGATGACACTCATCTTTTCTCTATCTTCTGCAGTCACTGGGCATTGAGTCTTACTCAACTTCACACCTTGCAAAACAGGCAAGAACCCTTTCTTGGACTGATCCATTTTGAACTTCTTCAAAATCTTATCAAGGTATGTGCTTTGTGAAAGTCCTATTAAGCGTCTCGATCTATCTCTATAGATCTTGATGCCTAATATGAAAGCAGCTTCTCCTAGGTCCTTCATTGAAAAACTCTTGTTCAAATATTCCTTTACGCTTTCCAGCATTTCTATATTGTTTCCAATCAGTAATATGTCATCCACATATAATATTAGAAACGCTATAGAGCTCCCACTCACTTTCTTGTAAATACAAGCTTCTCCGTAAACTTGTATAAACTCGAACGCTTTGATCACCTCATCAAAACGAAGATTCCAACTCCGAGATGCTTGCACCAGTCCATAAATGGATCGTTGGAGTTTGCAAACTTTGTCAGCATTCTCTGGATCGACAAAACCTTCTGGTTGCATCATATACAACTCTTCCTTAAGGAAACCGTTAAGGAACGCTGTTTTGACATCCATCTGCCAAATTTCATAATCGAAAAAGGCAGCTATTGCTAACATGATTCTGACGGACTTAAGCATCGCTACGGGTGAGAAGGTCTCATTGTAGTCAACTCCTTGAACTTGTGAAAAACCCTTTGCCACAAGTCGAGCTTTATAGATGGTGACATTACCGTCCGCGTCCGTCTTCCTCTTAAAGATCCATTTGTTCTGAATGGCCTTACGCCCTTCAGGTAATACTTCCAAAGTCCATACTTTGTTTTCATACATGGATCCCATCTCGGATTTCATGGCCTCTAACCACTTCTCGGAATCCGGGCCCATCATCGCTTCTCCATAGCTCGTAGGTTCATCGTTGTCTAACAACATGACCTCTAAGACAGGGTTGCCGTACCACTCAGGAGCAGTACGCGTCCTTGTCGACCTACGAGGTTCGATAGCAACTTGATCCAAAGCTTCATGATCATCATCATTAACTTCCTCTTCAGCTAATGTAGGCTCGACAGAAACAACTTTCTGCGTTGCGCTACTCTTAGGTTGAAGTAAAGGTTCAATAACCTCATCAAGTTCTATCTTCCTCCCACTCAATTCTTTCGAGAGAAACTCTTTCTCAAGAAATGTTCCATTTTTAGCGACAAACACTTTGCCTTCGGATCTGAGATAGAAGGTATACCCAACTGTCTCTTTTGGGTATCCTATGAAGACGCATTTCTCCGCTTTGGGTTCCAGCTTTTCAGGCTGAAGCTTTTTGACATAAGCATCACATCCCCAAACTTTAAGAAACGACAGTTTTGGCTTCTTGCCAAACCAAAGTTCATATGGCGTCGTCTCAACGGATTTCGATGGTGCCCTATTTAAAGTGAATGCAGCTGTCTCTAATGCATAACCCCAAAACGATAGTGGCAAATCGGCAAGAGACATCATAGATCGCACCATATCCAATAAGGTTCGATTACGACGTTCGGACACACCATTACGCTGTGGTGTTCCAGGCGGTGTCAATTGTGAAACAATTCCACACTGTCTTAAGTGACTGCCAAACTCATAACTCAGATATTCTCCTCCTCGATCAGATCGTAGGAATTTAATCTTCTTGTTACGATGATTCTCAACTTCACTCTGAAATTGTTTGAACTTTTCAAATGTTTCAGACTTGTGTTTCATTAAGTAAATATACCCATATCTACTTAAGTCATCAGTGAAGGTGAGAAAGTAACGATAACCACCGCGCGCCTCAATACTCATCGGACCGCACACATCAGTATGTATGATTTCCAATAAGTCACTTGCCCGTTCCATTGTTCCAGAGAACGGCGTTTTAGTCATCTTTCCCATGAGGCATGGCTCACATGTGTCAAGTGATTCAAAATCAAGTGACTCCAAAAGTCCATCAGCATGGAGCTTCTTCATGCGTTTTACGCCAATATGACCTAAACGGCAGTGCCACAAGAAAGTGGTATTATCATTATCAATTCTACATCTTTTGGCATCAATGTTATGAACATGTGTATCATTACTATCGAGATTCAATAAGAATAAACCCCTCACATCGGGTGCATGACCATAAAAGATATTACTCATATAAATAGAACAACCATTATTCTTTGATTTAAATGAGTAACCGTCTCGCAATAAACAAGATCCAGATATAATGTTCATGCTTAACGCAGGCACCAAATAACACTTATTTAGGTTCATCACTAATCCCGACGGTAATCGAAGAGCGAGCGTGCCGACGGCGATCACATCAACCTTGGAACCATTTCCCACGCGCATCGTCACTTCGTCCTTTGCCAGCCTCCGTCTATTCCGCAGTTCCTGTTTTGAGTTGCAAATATGAGCAACCGCACCGGTATCAAATACCCAGGCACTACAACGAGAGTTGGTAAGGTACACATCAATAACATGTATATCATATATACCTTGTTTGTTGTTGGCCGCCTTCTTGTCAGCCAAATACTTGGGGCAATTCCGCTTCCAGTGTCCAGTTCCCTTGCAATGAAAACACACAGTTTCTGGTTTGGGTCCAGCCTTGGGTTTCTTCACGAGAGGAGCAACTGCTTTGCCACTCTGCTTGGAGTTACCCTTCTTACCCTTGCCATTTATCTTGAAACTAGTGGTTTTATTGACCATCAACACTTGATGCTCCTTCTGAATTTCAGACTCAGCGGCTTTCAGCATCGCAAACAGCTCGGCAACTGACTTGTTCATCCCGTGCATGTTATAGTTCAACACGAAGCTCTTGTAGCTAGGTGGCAATGATTGAAGAACTCTGTCAGTGATAGCCTCTGGCGGAAGGGGCATCCCTAACTCAGCCAGACGGGTGGAGTACCCAGACATTCTGAGCACGTGATCACTGATAGACCCGTTCTCCTCCATCTTGCAAGCATAGAACTTATCGGAGATCTCATATCTCTCGATCCGGGCATTCTTCTGAAAGATAAACTTCAATTCCTGGAACATCTCATATGCTCCATGACGTTCAAAACGTCTTTGAAGTCCCGGTTCTAAGCCATACAACATTGCACATTGAACTATTGAGTAATCATCAGAACGAGCCTGCCAGGCGTTCACAACGTCTAGAGACTCAACTGGAGCAGGTGGATCACCAAGCGGTGCATCAAGGACATAAGCCTTCTGGGAAGCCGTAAGGATAATCCTTAGATTACGGGCCCAGTCCACAAAGTTACTTCCATCATCTTTCAACTTAGCTTTCTCTAGGAACGCATTAAAATTCAGGGGTTCTACTGCGCGAGCCATGATCTACAACATAAATATAGCAAAGACAACTTAGACTATTGTTCTAGATAATGAGTTTAGTTAATCATATTATTTAAAAAACTCCCACTCAAATTGATATCCCTCCGATCATTCGAGTGTAACATGATCCAAATCCACCAACTCAAGTCCGATCATCACGTGAGTTGAGGTGGTTTCAATGGTGAACATCTTCATGTTGATCATATCTACTATATGACTCATGTTCGACCTTTCGGTCTCTTGTGTTCCGAGGCCATGTCTGTACATGCTAGGCTCGTCAAGTTTAACCCGAGTGTTCCGCACGTGCAACATGGCTTACACCCGTTGTATGCGAACGTAGAGTCTATCACACCCGATCATCACGGCGTGTCTCGAAACGACGAACTTTCGCAACGGTGCACACTTGGGGAGAACACAATTTATCTTGAAATTTAAGTGAGGGATCACCTTATAATGCTACCGTCGTCCTAAGCAAAATAAGATGCATAAAAGGATTAACATCACATGCAAATCATAAGTGACATGATATGGCCATGAACTTGTGCTTTTGATCTCCATCTCCAAAGCACCGGCATGATCTCCATCGTCACCGGCATGACACCATGATCTCCATCATCTTGATCTCCATCAACGTGTCGCCATAAGGTTGTCGCGCCGACTGTTGCTTCCACGACTATTGCTAACGTTTAGCGATAAAGTAAAGCATTACATAGCGCTTAATGATTGACACGCAGGTCATACAATAATTAAAGACAACTCTATGGCTCCTGCCAGTTGCCGTACTCATCGACATGCAAGTCGTGATATTCTATACAACACATGATCATCTCATACATCACATATATCTCATCATGTAATTGGCCATATCACATCACAACATACCCTGCAAAAACAAGTTAGACGTCCTCTAATTGTTGTTGCAAATTTTACGTGGCTGCTACGGGTTTGCAAGAACCGTTCTTACCTACGCAAAACCACAACGTGATGTAGTGATTGCTTTTTGATCTTCTAAAAGAACCCTCTTCATTGAAATCGATTCAACTAAAGTGAGAGAGACAGACACCCGCTAGCCATCTTTATGCAACGAAGTTACATGTTAGTTGAAGGAACCTGTCTCGCGTAAGTGTACGCGTAATGTCGGTCCGGGCCGCTTCATCTCACAGTACCGCCGAATCAAATATCAACTAGTAACGGCAAGCAATATGTATACACCCACGCCCACAACTCGTTTGTGTTCTACTCGAGATCTCATCTACGCATAGACCTAGCTCTGATACCACTGTTGGGGAACGTTGCATGGGAAACAAAATTTTTCCTACGCACACACAAGATCTATCCATGGTGATGAGCATCTACGAGAGGAAGAGTGAATCTACATACCCTTGTAGATCGCTAAGCGGAAGCGTTTAAGAAACGCGGTTGATGTAGTCGAACGTCTCCGCGATCCAAATCGCAAGTCGTCCCTCGATCCGATCACGAACTAGTGCCGAACGGACGGCACCTCCGCGTTCAACACACGTACGGCTTGATGACGCCTTCACCTCCTCGATCCAGCGAGCGATGATGAAGTAGTGGTTGAGTTCCAGCAGCACGACGGCGTGGTGATGGTGGTGAGGAACAATCTCTGCAGGGCTTCGCCAAGCACTACGGAGATTATGACGGAGGAACTAGAGGGTTAGGGTTGCCGCACACGGCTTGGGGAAATCTTGATGTGTCCCGTGTGCTAGCCCTGCCCCTCTATTTATATGTTGAGCCTTGGGGTCTAAACTTGGAGTAAAAGCCTCCTCCGGGTCGGTTTTGCCCGCACAAGGTCGGTTTGGCCCGCAGGGAAAGAGTCCAACTCGGATCCCTGCCGAACCGTGCACAGCCGCGCACAAGCGGTAGTACCGCTTCACACAAGCGGTAGTACCGCTTGGGCGGTAGTACCGCTTCACACAAGCGGTAGTACCGCTCGGGCGGTAGTACCGCTTCACACAAGCGGTAGTACCGCTTACGCGGCAGCAAAACTACTTTTGCACTTTCCAATACCTTGTGGGCTTTATCCCTTTGGCTCATATAAAGTGTTGCTGCACCCGAACACTTCGGTAAACATCCGGAACCCCTTCCGGTGAACTCCGGAACCCTTCCGGAGATCAAAACACTATTATCACATATATCAATCTTTACCTCCGGACTATTCCGGAGATCCTCGTCATGTCCGGGATCTTATCCGGGACTCCGAACAACTTTCGGTCACCAACATAATAACTCAATTATACTAATCGTCACCAAACGTTAAGTGTGTAGACCCTGCGGGTTCGAGAACTATGTAGACATGACCGAGACACCTCTACGATCAATAACCAATAGCGGGACCTGGATGCCCATATTGGCTCCTACATATTCTACGAAGATCTTTATCGGTCGAACCTCTATGTCAAGGATTCAGTTAATCCCGTATGCTGTTCCCTTTGTTCTTCGGTATGTTACTTGCCCGAGATTCGATCGTCGGTATCACTATACCTAGTTCAATCTCGTTACCGGCAAGTCTCTTTACTCGTTCCGTAATACAAGATCCTGTGGCTAACTCTTTAGGCACTTTGCTTGCAAGGCTCAATGTGATGTTGTATTACCGAGTGGGCCCTGAGATACCTCTCCGTCATACGGAGTAACAAATCCCAGTCTTGATCCATGCCAACCCAACAGACACCCTCGGAGATACCTGTAGAGCACCTTTATAGTCACCCAGTTACGTTGCGACGTTTGATACACACAAGGTATTCCTCCGGTGTCAGTGAGTTGCATGATCTCATGGTCAAAGGAACAGATACTTGACATGCAGAAAACAATAGCAATAAACTGACACGATCAAATGCTACGTTTACAGTTTGGGTCTTGTCCATCACATCATTCTCCTAATGATGTGATCCCGTTATCAAATGACATCTCATGTCAATGGCTAGGAAACCTTAACCATCTTTGATCAACGAGCTAGTCAACTAGAGGCTTACTAGGGACACAGTGTTGTCTATGTACCCACACATGTATTTGAGTTTCCAATCAATACAATTATAGCATGGATAATAAACGATTATCATGAACAAGGAAATATAATAATAACCAATTTATTATTGCCTCTAGGGCATATTTCCAACAAGTTCGTCCTCAAGCTGTGCGGTCCCCTTCGGGGCCATTTGCGCCTCCCTCACCCTTTTGCTAGGGCGATGGAGGCCGACGAGCCGCCCGCTTTGTGGTTGCGGGCGCATGGCTGCTGCAATGGTGCCACGCGGGTGGACGTCGAGTATCAGGAGAGCTGCGTCATGCTCTTCAGGCGTGGCTGGAAATCCTTCGCCCGCGCTCACAACCTCCAGGAAGGGCACGTCCTTCGTTTTAAAATGACGGGGGCCGATCTGCTCTCCGTCAAGATTTATGGGCGCTCTGGCGTCCGTCTTAGCTGCTGCGAAGAAAGCTCGAGCGACGGTGAAAGCTCCTCCTCGAGCGATAGCGACGAGGAGGACAACGGGCCGTCAAGTCGGAAGACGATGACCTGGACTCGGACTGGCCGTCGGCCGCACCATCATCGCCAGCCTCACGCCTCTCCCCCTCCCGGCAAGACGGTCTTGCTGGGGGTCCTTGTCCCGGGCGCTGCCTCATCTGCCAGCTGGGGCCTCCGGTAGGCCCGTGGACTTCGGCTTCTTGGGCCCCCCTCTCGTCCGCGTAGCGCTGGTCTTCTCCTCGGCGCAATGCTGGCCCAGGGGGGCCAGGCCCTTGCCTTCCCTTCCAGAAGCCCTGCCCCTCCGCGCAGTGCTAGTCCAGAGGGGTCAGGCTGGGCTTCTGCTGGGGGCCTCTTACTATCTTTTTCTTCTTGTAATCTGCCCCAAGGGGAGAAAGTCAAATAAAGATGTACTTAGGAAGAGGCAATATCCCATGTAAATCTCATTCCTTTTTGAAAGAAATGCATATTATTCTTCTTGTCTGATTTGCCTCCGTATGGTGTGTTCCCTACGCTTTATCGGAATCTTGCCGGCACATGCAAACACTTCCGCGAGCGCTCCGAGGAGCGGGTCCTTAGCAGCCTGCTGGCGGTGTCGCCACCGGCAAGACGTCTTGACACTCTTATTGCAGCCACCTAAACTGTTGAGCGGACTCGAAACAGAATAAGGGCGCAACCAATCATGGCAAGCTACCTTGACGTTTTCAGCGCAGCCACTTAAACTGTTGAGCGGACTCGAAACAGAGCAAGGGCGCAGCCGTCCGCGACAAGGTTCCTTCGCGTGCAGGTTTTCCATACAAGAGTTAAAATCGTTCAAGGAGAATAATAAAACAGAAATATGTTCTAGATTTTCTGCAACTTATCTCTTCGTTGCCGTTCTCCTTCCGGCAAGACCTTTTCTTTGAACGTCGCCTGTCGGTATCCATACCACCATTCCCCCCGGCAAAGCTGCACGTGAGGTGACCTTCTGTCCTTTGAGAAAAAGAAAGAAGAGAAAATAGGGACATGGAACCTTGGCGGTCCGTTAGCTCCTGCCGGGAGTAAGCGCAATAAAATATCTCGGAGAAACATGTACCCAAGTAAACATGATAATCAACAAGATCTGCATAATACTTATCTTTATTTAACTATGCACAGGGTTTGCGCCTGGCTTTGTACCAAGGATTACATGCTTTAGCGGCAAGACTTGTACAAAAGGTGGTTGCCGGGAGACCCGGCAACCGCGCCTTATGGGTAGAACTTACGAAGATGTTCGATATTCCAGGAGTTGCTCACCGAAATGCCATCCTCGGTCTCCACGCGGACTGCGCCAGGCCTGGTGACTTGTACTACCCGATAAGGGCCTTCCCACTTCGGCGTCAACTTGTTGGAATTCTTGGCGGACTGAACGCGCCGAAGAACAAGGTTACCTTCCTCAAGACTTCGGGCATGAACCTTGCGGCTATGATAGCGGCGCAAGGCTTGCTGGTAGCGTGCAGCTCGCACAGCAGCCTGAATACGATCTTCCTCAAGGAGCGTCGTGTCATCTTGCCGCAACTGCTCTTGCTCAAGCTCATCATAAGCGAGCACTCAAGGTGACCCATATATGAGTTCCGTGGGGAGAACTGCTTCCGCACCATATACTAGGGAGAAGGGTGTCTGACCGGTAGCTCGATTTGGTGTCATCCTGATTGACCAAAGAACCACCGGCAGCTCATCAATCCAGCACCTTCCACACTTGCGCAGCTTGTCGAAAGTTCTTGTCTTGAGGCCTCGCAGCACTTCAGCATTAGCCCTTTCCGCCTGGCCGTTGCTCATTGGGTGGGCAATAGAGGCGAAACAGATCTTGCCGCCAAGGTCTTAGACATACTACATGAAGGTGCGGCTCGTGAACTATGTGCCGTTCTCTGTGATGACCCTGTTGGGAACACCAAAGCGGCAGACTAGCCCTTTGAAGAACTTGACGGTTGACTGTGCTGTAACCTTTCTCACTGGCTCCACTTTCGGCCACTTTGTGAACTTGTCGATTGCTACATACAAGTACTCAAAGCTCCCGACAGCGCGGGGGAATGGACCCAAAATATCGAGCCCCCAGACCAAAAATGGCCAGGAGAGAGGGATTGTCTGAAGAGCTTGTGCTGGTTGATGCGTCTTCTTCGAATGAAACTGGCATGCTTCACACTTGGTTACTAGCGCAGTTGCATCCTGGAGGGCAGTGGGCCAAAAGAAACCTTGCCAGAATGCTTTGCCGGCAAGCGCTCTTGACCCTATGTGGGAGCCACATATGCCTCCATGTATCTCTGCCAACAGCTCCAGTCCATCCTCCCGAGAAATGCGCTTGAGTTTCACACCATTCGGCCTCTTCATGTACAGAACGTTGTCCACGAACTGGTACATATTAGATCGACGGACTACTTTCTCTGCTTCTTCTTGTTCCTCAGGGAGTTCTCCCATTTGAAGGAAGTGGATGATGTGTTGTGCCCATGCTGGAGCCTGGGGCTCGACAACAAGGACTAAAGGCATATCCTCTGCCGGGGAAGCATTTGTCTGAACGGCAAGGGCTCGAGGCCCTGCTAGAGCCGGCTGTCCCCCGGCAAGCTTGGAGGGAGTGTGCGCTTCGACGGCAAGAGCCCGAGGCTCTGTCAGAGCACGACGCTCACCGGCAAGCCTGGCGTTGTTCCCGGCAACTTCCTTGCCGGCGGCTCTTGGGAGTTCTGCCGGGAAACACTTGCCGGAACTCAACTTTCTTCTTTTCTCTTGCCCAATTGATGGTGTCACGGATGGTTGAGCCAGTCGAAGCACGAAAGTTCCTGGTTCCACAGGCAACTTAAGGGCAACACACTTCGACAGGCCGTCAGCAACATTGTTCTCTACACATGGAACATGCTCCATTTGCAGGCCGTCAAAACATTCTTCCAACTTTCTAACTTCATCTACATAAGCCTCCATCAATGGACTCTGATAATCCTTATTCACCTGCCTGATGACAAGCTGAGAATCACCTCTGACAACAAGTTTCTTAATCCCAAGTTCTGCCGCGATCCTGAGATCAGCAACCAGCCCTTCGTACTCCGCAGTATTGTTTGTGGATCTCTCCCGGGGAAAGTGCATCTGAATCACATACTTGAGGTGCTCTCCAGTGGGTGCGACAAGCAGCACTCCAGCACCGACGCCTTGCAGCGAGAAAGCCCCATCAAAGTACATGATCCACTCTTGACTTGTTTCCTTGCCGGGGAGAGTTTACTCTGGAACTTCTTCATCTGGCGTTGGGGTCCATTCTGCAATGAACTCCACCAAGGCTCTGCTCTGGAATGTCAAAGTACTTTTGAACTTGAGACCAAAGCTTGACAGTTCCAAAGCGCACTCCACAATCCTGCCAGTAGCATCTGGGTTCCGCCAAATCTGCTACAATGGAAAGCGAGTGACAATGGTGATCTCATGTGCCTGGAAGTAGTGGCGCAGCTTCCTCGAGGCCATAAGGAGGCCGAAGAGCAGCCTTTTCACACCAGAATATCTTGACCTAGCCCCCTGCAAGAGGGAGCTGACAAAATAGACTGGGCGCTGCACCATCTTCTTTTTTTGAATTGCTTCATTCGGTTGCGCAGATTCTGCTTCATTTGCACCAGACCCTGCCGGGGAATATCCTGGCTTGTCACTTGGCAGGCCTGCCGTTGCCGCTGCTTCCTCATCAACTTCTCTTTCAGCCACTAAAGCAGCACTCACCACTTGATTTGTTGCCGCTATGTATAGCAGGAACAACTCTTGTGGTTTTGGTGCGACTAGAACTGGCGGAGAGGAGAGGTACTTCTTCAAATCCTGTAGTGTTGCCTCCGCTTCCGGAGTCCATTTCATCAGACCTGCCTTCTTCAAGATTTTGAAAAAGGGCAGGGTGCGCTCAACAGATTTCGAGATGAACCTACTCAGAGCAGCAACACAGCCGGCAAGATGGCGCACATCCTTGACACGTCTTGGTGCCTCAATTTGCTCAATTGGTTTGATCTTGTCGGGATTTGCTTCAATTCCACGTTGAGATACAAAGAACCCGAGAAACTTGCCGGATGGGACACCAAACACGCACTTCTTAGGGTTGAGCTTCAAGGTGATCTTGCGCAGGTTTGCAAATGTTTCTTCTAAATCTGAAATGAGCGTAGTCTTGTCCTTGGTTTTGACCACTATGTCATCCATATAAGCTTCCAGATTTCTATGCAGCTGGGGCTCAAAACCAATCTGGACAGTTCTTGCAAACGTAGAACTAGCACTCTTCAACCCGAAAGGCATACGCAAAAAGCAGTACGTACCACATGGGGTGATGAATGTGATCTTCTCTTCGTCTTCCTTGGCCATGAAAATCTGATGATAGCCTGAGTAGGTGTCAAGGAAAGACAATAAGTTGCAGCCGGCGGTGGAGTCCACAATCTGGTCGATGCGTGGCAAGGGAAAAGGATCTTTGGGGCATGCCTTATTGATATCTGTGAAGTCAATGCATAGCCTCCATTTCCCATTCGCCTTGCACACTACAACTGGATTGGCCAACCATGTTGGATGAAGTACTCCTCTAATCAAACCAGCCGCTTCCAATTTCTTGATCTCTTCGGCAATAAACTGTTGCCGCTCCAAAGCTTGCTTACTGACCTTCTGCTTGACGGGCTACGCATGTGGACAGACGGCAAGGTGGTGCTCAATCACCTTCGTGGGAACACCGGGGATATCAGATGGTTGCCATGCAAACACATCGACATTCGCCCACAGGAAGGCGACGAGCGTGCTTTCCTATTTGTCGTCAATGGTGGAACTTATGGTGAAAGTCCCTCCCGTACCATCCTCCTTGGCGGGCACCTTCTTAGTCTTTGGTGGAGCTGCTTTGGACTTCTTGCTCTTGTTCTTGTTGGTGGAACTCTCTGGCATTTCCTCAACAGGAGCGCAGCACTCCGAAGAGGTGCGCTTGCCGGAGTCTGCGTGAGAGGCCTTGCCGGGATTCTTCCTCCCGGGAGTTTCAGCGGCAGGAGCAAGTGCCTTGGCAGCAAATGCTGCAACCGCCTCCCGGTAGAGTTGATCGGCGCAGATGAGTGCGTCCTTCTTGTTGGACTTGACAGTGATGACGCTCATTGGCCCGGGCATCTTCAACACATTGTAGGCGTAGTGTGACGCCGCCATGAACTTGGCTAATGCTGGACGGCCAAGGATCCCATTGTATGGCAACAGAATCTCAGCGACATCGAAAACAACCTTCTCTGTTCTGAAATTCAGATCGCTACCAAATGTTACCGGAAGCGTGATCTTTCCCTTGGGTTGGCTCCTTCCTGGATTGACCCCTTGAAACGAGCCCGTTTCCTCGAGATCTCCATCAGGAATTTGCAATCTCTTGATCACCTCGGGCGCGATCAAGTTCAAGCTGGCCCCACTGTCAACTAACATTTTCGTTACCTTGAGGTTGCGAATCGTTGGTGATACCAACAACGGCAAACACCCAACCGCAGTTATGCGATCAGGGTGATCCTCAACGTCGAAAATGATAGGCAAGTCGGACCACTTCAAAGGCTTCCGGACACCGAGGGGTGGCTCAACTGCATTAACCTCACGTGCCCTCTGTTTAAGTTGGCGATGGGAGGAATGCAGCAAGGCACCTCCGTCGACGCACATGGCGTCTGTAGCTCTCTGGAATTCTTTCTTGCTGGACTCGTCGTCCTCTTCAGCTTCATCGTCATCCCCCTCTTGCTTGTCGCGGCCACGAGCGGGCCGGTCCTTCTGTTGCTTGGCCTTGCCGCGGCGACCTCCTCGGCCAACGCGCTTCTTGCCGGACCCTTCCGCACCATCCTGGCCCTTCTCCTTGTCTCGCCTCTGGTATTCGGCTTTTTGCTTCTCGACAAGCTGCTCGACTTGCCGACAGTTCTGGAGGTCATGGCCTTTGGTGCGGTGGATCTTGCAATACTGCTTAACGGAGCCTTCCGACTTGTCGGTAGCCGCCAAGGCCTGACAGGAGACGCACTCGGCAACATCCTTGCCGGGGTCATCAGCCTTGGCCTTCTTGGCGGTGCCGGGGTTGCCAGACCCCTCGACGGCAAGCACGGCCTTGTCCTTGCGCTTCCTGTTACGCCGCCTGCCCTTCCTTGTCGGAGGGGCGGTGTCCTCATCCTCTGAGTCGACCCCTGCACCAGCGTCTTCGCCGGGGAGTCTCCTCCCTTCTTCAGCTCGAGCACATCTATTTGCCAGAGCATAGAGCTCGGCAACATCCCTGACCTTGTTCATCGCCAGCTCTTCCCGCATCCTGCGGTTGCGCACGTTCTGATGGAACGCTCTGATAACAGTGGCAAGATGAATGTCCGGTATGTTGTGGTGTATGCGGCTGAACCTCTGGATATACTTGCGCAAAGTCTCGCCCTCCTTCTGGGGGATGAGATGTAAATCACTTTCCTGGCCAGGAGCCTGATGACCTCCGGTAAAGGCGCCAACGAACTCGTGGCATAGGTCTGCCTAGGAAGAAATGGATCCTTCTGGCAAGTGCATCAACCATGATCTGATGTTGGGCTTAAGCACCAACGGAAAGTAGTTGGCGAGTATCTTGTCGTTGCGAGCTCCAGCAGCCTGCACCGCAATGGTGTAGATGCTCAAGAACTCCGACGGGTGAGTCTTGCCGTCATATTTCTCCAGGACCTTCGGCTTGAACGTGCGGGAATTGGGCCACTGGACTCGCCGCAGCTCATGGGTAAACGCTGGACAACCCACCTCATAAGGTAGATCGACAGGATACCCAGGTGCTGGCTTGTCTACAGTAGGTCCTGCGCGCTTGTCGGACTGACAGCGCGCTTCCTGTCGCTGCTCGATTGTAGTCCGAGCGTCTTCTTTGCTTCGCTCCTGAAGAACTTGATGCTGATCGCGGCGAGTCCGTGGATCGGACGACGCCGTCGAGTAACCATCGCAAGCGTCGGTCCGTCGAGTCGGCGACTGGCAGTGTTGTTGTGAAGGAGAGCTCGCTGTGGTCGCACCGCCTCCGGTCCTCTCACCACTGGTGCGAGCTGGCTCGGCGGATCAAAACTTGTTGGTGAGGCTGAGGAGGCTCTAAATGGTGGCTCTCCACTCGTCGAGCTTCTCCGTAGCAGGAGGGAAGTTTAGTAGTAGTTGTGCTCGCGCCATTGTTTCTTCCGCCGTGGTCGGCATCGAATGGCACAAAGAACGCAAGGTGCTCTGACTCCTAACCGTGTTAGAAGGAGCTCCGTCGCGGTCCCGCGATTGAACGCCACTCCCACTAGCATGCTGGCACGCATGCTGGTCCTGCGCAAATTGGGAGCGATGCGCAGGAGCTTTTCCGTGAGGACGCCCGGACCCAGCAACACTTCGGCGATGCTCATCACGCACGCCCTGAGAAGGTCGCGGCGTGTGCGCCGGTGTGGGAGTCTTGGAAGGCGCCCTTCCGTCTCTGGAGTTCGCTGCGCCGCCCGCTGACGGTACAACGTCGTCTTGAGACCCCGCGGCACGGACGACGCTGCTCGTCTGGTTACGATCACCAAAACGTCGCGGAAGCTCTGAACTTCCGCCTTCCCCACCCGCGTCGACACCGTCGCCTGTCTGTGCAGCTACAGGGACAGCGGACGCGGATGGGCCAACCGCCGTAAGACCCTTCCTCTTGGGGGCCATGGCGATGATGATTATGAAGGAACTGGTGCGCTAGTTCCAGTTCAGGTTTGCGCAACCGCAAAGCTCCCCTACCTGGCGCGCCAAAGATGTCAGTGGCAATGACACCTATGGGATCGAGGGGATCCCTTTTCGGTTCGGCGGGGGAGCATGATCGCACAAAGAGCAGAGCTGAAGGCTAGCGCACGGGATTTTACCCAGGTTCGGGCCGCAAGAATGCGTAAAACCCTACTCCTACTTGGTTGTATTGGAGGTGTTCTTGTTGGAAATATGCCCTAGAGGCAATAATAAAATGGTTATTATTATATTTTCTTGTTCATGATAATTGTTTATTATCCATGCTATAATTGTATTGATTAGAAACACATTGCATGTGTGGATATATAGACAACACTTTGTCCCTAGTGTGCCTTTAGTAGACTAGCTCGTTGATCAAAGATGGTCAAGGTTTCCTAGCCATTGACATGAGATGTCATTTGATAATGGGATCACATCATTAGGAGAATGATGTGATGGACAAAACCCAAACTATAAACATAGCATTTGATCATGTCAGTTTATTGCTACAGTTTTCTGCATGTCAAGTATCTGTTCCTATGACCATGAGATTACGCAACTCACTGACACCAGAGGAGTACCTTGTGTGTATCAAACGTCGCAACGTAACTGAGTGACTATAAAGGTGCTCTATAGGTATCTCCGAGGGTGTCTGTAGAGTTGGCATGGATCAATACTGGGATTTGTTACTCCGTGTGATGGAGAGGTATCTCAGGGCCCACTCGGTAATACAACATCACAACAAGCCTTGCAAGCAATGTGACTAAGTGTCAGCCACGGTATCTTGTATTACAGAATGAGTAAAGAGACTTGCCGGTGATGGGATTGAACTAGGTATATAGATACCGACGATCGAATCTCGGGCAAGTAACATACCGAAGAACAAAGAGAACAGCATACGGGATTAACTGAATCCTTGACATAGAGGTTTGACCGATAAAGATCTTCGTAGAATATGTAGGAATCAGTATGGGCATCTAGATCCTGCTATTGGTTATTGACCGTAGAGGTGTCTCGGTCATGCCTACATAGTTCTCGAACCCGCAGGGTCTGCACACTTAAGGTTCGGTGACGTTTCGGTAGTATAGAGTTATGTATGGTGGTGACCGAAGGTTGTTCAGAGTCCCGATGAGATCCCGGACATCACGAGGAGCTCTGGAATGGTCCAGAGGTAAAGATTGATATATAGGAAGTCCTGTTTTGGTCACCGGAGAAGTTTCGGGCTCATCGGTAGTGTACCGGGAGTGCCGGGAGGGTGCCGGGGGACCATCGGGAGGGGTATTTCGACCCAAGAGGCTACATGGGCTGTGGGAGGAGTAATACCAGCCCTTAGTGGGCTGAACAAAGCCCCACAGAAGGCCCATGCAGTTGGGAAGGAAAACCCAAGGTGGAAAGAGAGGCCCAAGTGGGAAAAGGAGGAGTCCTAATCCTACTAGGAGTGGAGGAGGAGGACTCCTCCCCCCACTTCGGCCGAACTAGGGCTGGCCCCTTGGGGGCCAAGCCTCCTCCCTCCCCTCCTCCTATATATACTAGAGGTTTTGAGGGTTTTTGCTATAGAAAAATAGCCACGTGCTGCCCTCTCCTCTAGATCGTAGTTTCTCCTCTAGATCGGTTTCAGCGGTGCTTAGGCGAAGCCTTGCTGGAATAGCTCCACCACCATCGCCGCAATGCCATCGCGCTGTTGGAGAACTCATCTACCTCTCCGCTCCCTCTTGCTGGATCAAGAAGGCGGAGATCGTCATCGAGCTGTACGTGTGCTGAACGTGGAGTTGCCATCCGTTCAGCGCTAGATCGGGACGGATCATGATTGGATCGCGGGACGCTCGACGATTTGGATCACGAAGATGTTCGACTACATCAACCACGTTTCTAAACACTTTCCGCTTAGCGATCTACAAGGGTATGTAGATCCACTCTCCCCTCTCATAGATGCTCATCTCCTAGATTGATCTTGGTGAAGCGTAGGAAATTTTTTGTTTCCCATGCAACGTTTCCCAACAGTGGCATCATGAGCTAGGTCTATGTGTAGATGAGATCTCGAGTAGAACACAAAGTAGTTTATGGGCGTTTATTCTTAGATTGCTTCCTCCCTTGGTCATGTTTTGGTTCAGCGGTATAGTGGGATGAAGCGGCCCGGACCACCCTTACTCGTACGCTTACGAGAGACCGGTTCCATCGACTGACGTGTAACTTCGTTGCACAAAGATGGCTGGCGGGTGTCTGTCTCTCCTACTTTAGTTGGATCGGATTCGACAAAGGTGGTCCTTGAGAAGGTTGAAAAGCAACTTATGTATCACTATTGTGGTTTTGCGTAGGTGAGAATTGTTCTTGGTAGATACCCGTAGCAGCCACGTAAAACTTGCAACAACAATTAGAGGACGTCTAACTTGTTTTTGCAGGGTATGTTGTGATGTGATATGGCCAATTACATGATGAGATATATGTGATGTATGAGATGATCATGTATTGTATAAAATATCACGACTTGCATGCCGATGATTACAGCAACCGGCAGGAGCCATAGGGTTGTCTTTAATTATTATATGACCTGCGTGTCAGTCATTAAGCGCTATGTAATGCTTTACTTTATCGCTAAGCGATAGCAATAGTAGTAGAAGCATGGTGGGCGTGACAACCCCGATGGTGACACGTTGATGGAGATCAAGATGATGGAGATCATGGTGTCATGCCGATGACAATGGAGATCATGCCGGTGCTTTGGAGATGGAGATCAAAAGCACAAGTTCATGGCTATATCATGTCACTTATGATTTGCATGTGATGTTAACCCTTTTATGCACCTTGTTTTGCTTAGGACGATGGTAGCATTATAAGGTGATCCCTCACTTAAATTTCAAGATAAATTGTGTTCTCCCCAAGTGTGCACCGTTGCGAAAGTTCGTTGTGTCGAGACACCACGTGATGATCGGGTGTGATAGACTCTACGTTCACATACAACAGGTGCAAGCCAGTGTTGCACGTGCGGAACACTCGGGTTAAACTTGACGAGCCTAGCATGTACAGACATGGCCTCGGAACACAAGAGACTGAAAGGTCGAACATGAGTCATATAGTAGATATGATCAACATGATGATGTTCACCATTGAAACCACCTCAACTCACATGATGATCGGACTTGAGTTGGTGATTTTGGATCATGTATCACTCAGATGACCTGAGGGATGTCAATTTGAGTGGGAGCTTTAGTAATTTGATTAACTAAACTCATTATCTTGAACAATAGTCTTAGTAACCTTTGCTTATTTATGTTGTAGATCAATGGCTCACGCCGTAGCACCCCTGAATTTTAATGCGTTCCTAGAGAAAGCTAAGTTGAAAGATGATGAAAGTAACTTTGTGGACTGGGCCCGTAATCTGAGGATTATCCTCACGGCTTCCCAGAAGGCATATGTCCTTGATGCACCGCTTGGTAACCAACCCGCTGACATGTCATCTGAAGATGTTAAGAATGCTTAGGAGGCACGTTCTGGAGATTACTCAATAGTTTAGTGTGCAATATTGTATGGCTTAGAACCGGGACATCAAAGACGTTTGTAACGTCATGGAGCATATGAGATGTTCCAGGAGTTGGAGTTTATCTTTAAGAAGAATGCCCGGATCAAGAGGTATGAGACCTCTGATAAGTTCTATGCTTGCAAAATGGAGGAGAACGTGTCTATCAGTGAACATATACTCAGAATGTCTGGTATTCGACTCGTCTGGTGGAGTTAGGGATGCCCCTTCCGCAGGAGGCGATCACTGACAGAGTTCTTCAATCATTGCCACCTAGCTACAAGAGCTTCGTGCTGAACTATAACATGCACGGTATGAACAAGTTAGTCGCCGAGCTGTTTGCGATGCTGAAAGTCGCTGAGTCTGAAATCCAGAAAGAACATCAAGTGTCGATGGTCAATAAAACCACTAGTTTCAAGAAGAATGGCAAGGGCAAAAAGGGTAGCTAAGAAGGGTGGCAAAACAGCTGCCCCTCCCGTGAAGAAACCCAAGGCTGGACCCAAGCCAGAAACTGAGTGCTTTCATTGCAAGGGAACTGGTCACTGGAAGCGGAACTGCCCCAAGTATCTGGCGGACAAGAAGGCGGCCAACAACAAACAAGGTATATATGATATACGTGTTATTGATGTGTACCTTACTAGCTCTCGTTGTAGTGCCTGTGTATTTGATACCGGTTCGGTTGCTCACATTTGCAACTCAAAGCAGGACCTACAGAATAGATGGAGGCTAGCAAAGGACGAAGTGACGATGCGCATGGGAAATGGTTCCAAGGTTGATGTGATTGTCGTCGGCACGGTCTCTCTTCGATTACCATCGGGATTAGTGATGAACCTGAATAATTGTTATTTAGTGCCTGCATTAAGCATGAACATTATATCTGGATCTTGTTTATTGCGAGACGGTTACTCATTTAAATCTGAGAATAATGGTTGTTCTATTTATATGAGTAATATCTTTTATGGTCATGCACCCAATGTGGGGGGTTTATTCTTATTGAATCTCGATAGTGATGATACACATGTTCATAACATTGATGCCAAAAGATGTAGAGTTGATAATGATAGTACCACTTTCTTGTGCAACTGCCGTTTAGGTCATATTGGTGTAAAATGCATGAAGAAGCTCCATGCTGCTGGACTTTTGGAGTCACTTGATTTTGAATCACTTGACACATGTGAACCATGCCTCATGGGAAAGATGACTAAAACGCCGTTCTCTGGAACAATGGAACGGGCAAGTGACTTGTTGGAAATCATACATACTGATGTGTGCGGTCCAATGAGCATTGAGGCGCGCACGGTGGATATCGTTATTTTCTCACCTTCACTGATGACTTAAGTAGATATGGGTATATTTACTTAATGAAACACAAGTCTGAAACATTTGAAAAGTTCAAGCAATTTCAGAGTGAAGTTGAGAATCATCGTAACAAGAAGATTAAATTCCTACGATCTGATCGAGGAGGAGAATATCCGAGTTATGAGTTTGGTAGTCACTTAAGACAGTGTGGAATTGTTTCACAATTGACACCGCCTGGAACACCACAGCGTAATGGTGTGTCCGAACGTCGTGATCGAACCTTATTAGATATGGTGCGTTCTATGATGTCGCTTGCCGATTTGCCACTATCATTTTGGGGTTATGCATTAGAGACAGCTGCATTCACTTTAAATAGGGCACCATCAAAATCCGTTGAGACGACGCCAAATGAACTGTGGTTTGGCAAGAAGCCAAAGTTGTCGTTTCTTAAAGTTTGGGGATGTGATGTTTATGTCAAAAAGCTTCAGCCTGAAAAGCTGGAACCCAAAGCGAAGATATGCGTCTTCATAGGATACCCAAAAGAGACAGTTGGGTATACCTTCTATCTCAGATCCGAAGGCAAAGTGTTTGTCGCTAAGAACGGAACATTTCTTGAGAAAGAGTTTCTCTCAAAAGAATTGAGTGGGAGGAAAATAGAACTTGATGAGGTTATTGAACCTTTACTTCAACCAGAGAGTAGCGCAGCACAGAAAGATGTTTCTGTTGAGCCTACGTTGGCTGAAGAGGAAGTTAATGATGATGATCATGAAGCTTTGGATCAAGTTACTATCGAACCTCGTAGGTCGACAAGGGCGCGTACTGCTCCTGAGTGGTACGGCAACCCTGTCTTGGAGGTCATGTTGTTAGACAACGATGAACCTACGAGCTATGGAGAAGCGATGATGGGCCCGGATTCCAAGAAATGGTTAGAGGCCATAAAATCCAAGATGGGATCCATGTATGAAAACAAAGTATGGACTTTGGAAGTATTACCTGAAGGGCGAAAGGCCACTCAGAACAAATGGATCTTTAAGAGGAAGATGGACGCGGACGATAATGTCACCGTCTATAAAGCTTGACTTGTGGCAAAGTGTTTTTCACAAGTTCAAGGAGTTGACTACGATGAGACCTTCTCACCCGTAGCGATGCTTAAGTCCGTCAGAATCATGTTAGCAATAGCTGCATATTTCGACTATGAAATTTGGCAGATGGATGTCAAAACAGCGTTCCTTAACGGTTTCCTTAGGGAATAGTTGTATATGATACAACCAGAAGGTTTTGTCGATCCAGAGAATATTGACAAAGTTTGCAAACTCCAGCAATCCATTTATGGACTGGTGCAAGCATCTCGGAGTTGGAATATGCGCTTTGATGAGGTGATCAAAGCGTTCGGGTTTATACAAGTTTACGGAGAAGCTTGTATTTACAAGAAAGTGAGTGGGAGCTCTATAGCGTTTCTAATATTATATGTGGATGACACATTGCTGATTGGAAACAATATAGAAATGCTAGAAAGCGTGAAGGAATATTTGAACAAGTGTTTTTCAATGAAGGACCTAGGAGAAGCTGCTTTCATATTAGGCATTAAGATCTATAGAGATATATCGAGACGCTTAATAGGACTTTCACAAAGCACATACCTTGATAAAGTTTTGAAGAAGCTCAAAATGAATCAGTCCAAGAAGGGGTCCTTGCCTGTGTTACAAGCTGTGAAGTTGAGTAAGACTCAATGCCCAGTGACTGCAGAAGATAGTGAAAAGATTAGTGTCACCCCCTATGCTTCAGCCATAGGCTTTATCATGTATGCAATGCTATGCACAAGACCCGATGTCGGCCTTGCCATAAGTATGGTTGGAAGGTTTCAAAGTGATCTAGGAATGGAGCACTGGACGGCGGTCAAGAATATCCTTAAGTACCTGAAAAGGACTAAATAAATGTTTCTCGTTTATGGAGGTGATCAAGAGCTCGTCGTAAAGGGTTACGTCGATGCAAGCTTTGACACTGATCCGGATGACTCTAAGTCACAAACCGGATACATATTTATTCTTAATGGGGGGCGGTAAGCTGGTGCAGTTCCAAGCAAAGTGTGGTAGCCGATTCTACATGCGAAGTGGAGTACATCGCAGCCTCGGAGGCAGTGAAGGAAGGTGTCTGGATGAAGGAGTTCATGACAGATCTTGGAGTAGTGCCTAGTGCACTGAATCCATTGTATCTGTTCTGTGATAACACTGGTGCCATTGCCCTGGCCAAGGAACCAAGGTTTCACAAGAGGACCAGACACATAAAGCGATGCTTCAATTCCATCCGCGAGTACATCAAGGAGGAGGACATAAATATTTCCAAAGTGCACAAGGATCTGAATGTTGCAGACCCGTTGACTAAACCTCTTCAAAGGGCTAAACATGATCAACACCAGAACTGTATGGGTGTTTGATTCATTACAATGTAAATCACAGAGTGATGTGAGCTAGATTATTGACTCTAGTGCAAGTGGGAGACTGTTGGAAATATGCCCTAGAGGCAATAATAAAATGGTTATTATTATATTTCCTTATTCATGATAATTGTTTATTATCCATGCTATAATTGTATTGATTAGAAACACATTGCATGTGTGGATATATAGACAACACTTTGTCCCTAGTGTGCCTCTAGTAGACTAGCTCATTGATCAAAGATGGTCAAGATTTCCTAGCCATTGACATGAGATGTCATTTGATAACGGGATCACATCATTAGGAGAATGATGTGATGGACAAGACCCAAACTATAAACGTAGCATTTGATCGTGTCAGTTTATTGCTACAATTTTCTGCATGTCAATTATCTATTCCTATGACCATGAGATTATGCAACTCACTGACACCGGAGGAGTACCTTGTGTGTATCAAACGTCGCAACGTAACTGCGTGACTATAAAGGTGCTCTACATGTATCTCCGAGGGTGTCTGTAGAGTTGGCATGGATCAATACTGGGATTTGTTACTCCGTGTGATGGATAGGTATCTCAGGGCCCACTCGGTAATACAACATCACAACAAGCCTTGCAAGCAATGTGAATAAGTGTTAGCCATGGGATCTTGTATTACAGAACGAGTAAAGAGACTTTCCGGTGACGGGATTGAACTAGGTATACAGATACCAACGATTGAATCTCGGGCAAGTAACATACCGAAGAACAAAGAGAACATCATACGGGATTAACTGAATCCTTGACATAGAGGTTCTACCGATAAAGATCTTCATAGAATATGTAGGAACCAATATGGGCATCCAGGTCCCGCTATTGGTTATTGGCCGTAGAGGTGTCTCGGTCATGTCTACATAGTTCTCGAACCCGTAGGGTCTGCACACTTAAGGTTGGGTGACGTTTCGGTAGTATAGAGTTATGTATGGTGGTGACCGAAGGTTGTTCGGAGTCCCAGATGAGATCCCGGACATCACGAGGAGCTCCGGAATGGTCCGGAGGTAAATATTGATATATAGGAAGAACTGTTTTGGTCACCGGAAAAGTTTCGGGCTCATCGGTAGTGTACCGGGACTGCCGGGAGGGTGCCGGGGGACCATCGGTAGGGGTATTTCGACCCAAGAGGCTACATGGGCTGTGGGAGGAGGTACACCAGCCCTTAGTGGGCTGGCCAAATCCCCACAGAAGGCCCATGTGGCTGGGAAGGAAAACCCAAGGTGGAAAGAGAGGCCCAAGTGGGAAAAGGAGGAGTCCTAATCCTACTAGGAGTGGAGGAGGAGGACTCCTCCCCCCACTTCGGCCGAACTAGGGCTGGCACCTTGGGGGCCAAGCTTCCTCCCTACCCTCCTCCTATATATACTAGAGGTTTTGAGGGTTTTTGCTACAGAAAAATAGCCACGTGCTGCCCTCTCCTCAAGATGGTAGTTTTTCCTCTAGATCGGTTTCAGCAGTGCTTACGCGAAGCCGTGCTGGAATAGCTCCACCACCATCACCGCAACGCCGTCGCGCTGTCGAAGACCTCATCTACCTCTCCACTCTCTCTTGCTAGATCAAGAAGGCGGAGATCGTCATCGAGTTGTATGTGTGCTGAACGAGGAGGTGCCGTCCGTTCGGCGCTAGATCGGGACTGATCGTGATTGGATCGCAGGACGCTCGGCGATTTGGATCGCGAAGACGTTCGACTACGTCAACCGTGTTTCTTAACGCTTCCTGCTTAGCGATCTACAAGGGTATGTCCATCCACTCTCCCCTCTCGTAGATGCTCATATCCTAGAATGATCTTGGTGAAGCGTAGGAAATTTTTTGTTTCCCATGCAACGTTCCCCAACAGTTCTAGCTTCAGGTTCTGGGAGTGCTACAGTACTAGCTGCTACTCATGCAGAACGGGCTAGATCTGGGTGTGAAAAGTCGAAAAGTCAAACCCCCCTACAGTAACGCCCTGGGCCTCCTTTTATACTCGAAGGGGTCACCAACAGTGTTGTACAGTGCGTACATGAGGTGTACAGAGCTACAGTGCCATCATACCTAACACTGACGGAGCAGGACAAGCACATTTAATGCTCTGCCAGGCGGTCCTGACCATCTATGGGACGGGACAGGAGCCGTCCCATCAGCACCGCTTAGCCTCTTCCATCCCTGGCATTTCGACACGTACGCGAGTGTGATGACACCTAGTCCATGCGCTGGCAGGGTGTTGGGCCTTGCCGGATGCACTTCTTGCCGAGGCTTAGCAGCCATCCCGGCAAGGTCTTGTCAGGGTGCCAGCCTTCGGTCTTCAGTCTGTTGACTTGAATGCTTTCTTGGCTATTGCTGTATCTGTTCTTAGTTATTCCCCAGTAGGCCTTGCCGCAGGTGTGGCTGCAACTGTCCGTGCACAAGTACGGGGTACTAAAAAGCCCATACTTTTAGTACACCGACAATTCAATCCCGCATAAAAAATTTGTATAATCATCCATAAACTCAAACCATGTGCGGGGCAATTTCTAATCATTAATTTCATCCTCTCCCAAGATTGTGCAACATGCTCATAATCAAGTTGATTAAAATTCATTATATCGTTCCTAAGGGAGATGATCTTAGCGGGTGGAAAGTACTTGGAAATAAAAGCATCTTTACACTTATTCCATGAATCAATACTATTTTTAGGCAAAGATGAAAACCAAGTTTTAGCACGATCTCGTAGTGAGAATTAAAATAGCTTCAATTTAACAATATCATTATCCACATCTTTCTTCTTTTGCATATCACACAACTCAATGAAAGTATTTAGATGGGATGCGGCATCTTCACTAGGAAGGCCAGAAATTTTTTCTTTCATAACAAGATTAAGCAAAGTAGCATTTATTTCATAAGATTCCGCACTAGTGGCGGGAGCAATCGTAGTACTAATAAAATCATTATTATTAGTATTGGAAAAGTCACACAACTTGGTATTCCCAGACATCGTGACAAAGCAAGCAATCAAGCACACAAGCAAGCAAAAGGCAAATGAAAAGGCGAACGGAAGAAGGGCTAATAAAAAGGCGAATCCGTTTGGTATTTTCTGAAAATCGTTTTAGAAGTGGGGGAGAGGAAAATGAGAGGCAAATGGAAAATAATGTAAATGCAAGAGATGAGTTTGTGATGGGTACTTGGTAGGCTTGATGTGTATCCTCCCCGACAACGGCGCCAGAAATCCTTCTTACTACCTCTGGAGCTTGCGTTGGTTTTCCCTTGAAGAGGAAAGGGTGATGCAGCAAAGTAGATAAGTATTTCCCTCAGTTGATGAGAACCAAGGTATCAATCCAGTAGGAGGAACAAGCAAGTCACCAATGGATGCACCTACACAAACAATCAAACTCTTGCACCCAACGCTATAAAGGGGTTGTCAATCCCTTCACGGTTATTTGCAAGCATTAGATCTAATAGAGATAGGTGTAAAAGATTGCGGAAAGTAAAAAGTTAATAAATTGCAGCAAGGTATTTTTGGTTTATAGATCTGAAAATATATTATGGAAAGTAGACCCACGGGCCATAGGTTTCACTAGAGGCTTCTCTCTTGAAGGAAAGTATCACGGTGGGTAAACAAATGACTGTCGAGCAATTGATAGAAAAGCGAATAATCATGAAGATATCCAAGGCAATGATTATGCATATAGGTATCACGTCCGTGTCAAGTAGACTGGAACGATTCTGCATCTACTACTATTACTCCACACATCGACCAACTCCTTCCTGCATCTAGAGTATTAAGTTCATGAAGAACAGAGTAACACATTAAGTAAGATGACATGATGTAGAGGGATAAACTCAAGTAATATGATGAAAACCCCATCTTTTTACCCTTGATGGCAATGCAATACGTGCCTCACTACCCCTACTTTGTCACTGGGTGAGAACACCGCAAGATTGAACCCAAAACTAAGCACTTCTCCCATTGCAAGAATTACCAATCTAGTTGGTCAAACCAAACCAATAACTCGAAGAGACATGCAAAGATATGAAATCATGCATATAAGAATTCAGAAAAGACTCAAATAATATTCATAAATAATCTTAACATAAACGTACAATTCATTGGATCTCGACAAACACACTGCAAAAGAGTATTACATCGGATAGATCTCCATGAAGATCATGAAGAACATGGTATTGAAGCCATCTAGCTATCTAGCTACTAGCTATGGACCCGTAGGTCTGTGGTGGACTACTCACGCATCATCGGAGGGGCAATGGAGTTGATTTAGACGCCCTCCGCGATCGAAACCCCCTCTGGCAGATTATCGGAAAAGGCTCCAAGATTGGATCTCTTGGGAACGGAGGCTTCTGTCGGCGGAAAAGTATTTGCGTGGCTCTTTTTGGTATTGGGGGAATATTTGGGTATTTATAGGATGAAGATTAGGGTTAGGAGACCTGCTAGAAGGTGGCAAGCCTGCCAGGCGCGGCCAGGGGGGTGGTCGCGCTCCCTGGCTTGTGACCTCCTGGCAGAGTCCCTGCCTTACACTCCAAGCCTGGTGGATCTCTTTCCTTCCAGAAAAAATCAGTCTGAAGATTTTATTCCGTTTGGACTCCATTTAATATTCCATATCTGCAATACTCAAAAACAAGGAAAAAACAGAAACTGACACTAGGCTCTAGATTAATAGGTTTGTCCCAAAAATAATATAAAATAGCATATTAATGCATATAAAACATCCAAAACAGATAATATAATAGCATGACACAATCAAAAATTATAGATACGTTGGAGACATATCAAGCAACCCATGAGGTTTTGGGGTACTGCTCAGGTGTCCAGTAGGATCCATCAGCATTGAGTTTCCTCTCAAATGCAATACCCTCTTTCCTAGGGTTCCTGTTCAGGATCTACTTTTTGAGCACATCACAAAGGGTTTGATGCCCTTTTAGACTTTTGTACATGCCTGTCACATACAATTCCTTCAACCCTGCATTTTTGTCAGAGGTACTTGTGGTATCCTTAGATGAGGAATTTGTGACCATGGGGATAGTTGAAGAATTTGCAGCAATAGAAGCATTTGAACATTCAGGTGAAGAATTAGCAGTTTCACGTTCGATGCATTTCAAACAAGGTGGAACAAATTCTTCCTGAGCGATATTGATCTGTTGAGCCAGTAAGGAATCGCTTTCCCTTTGGAGATCTGATAACCCACAAGTATAGGGGATTGCAACAGTTTTCGAGTGTAGAGTATTCAACCCAAATTTATTGATTCGACACAAGGGGAGCCAAAGAATATTCTCGAGTGTGGCACCCCGAAAGAGGGCCGACGCACGCCAGTCCCCAGGATAAGACCTGACGCACGCCAACGACATGATACGGCAATTCCAGGCAAAAATGGCTTTATTAATATAATGGAGTACTACCATACTGTTGCTTACAACAATATTACATAACTCCAAGGCTAACTAAGGGGTAGCCGAGGTCTAGATTCAGCGGTCACGACATCTCTGGCTGGCTCCATAACGCACAGGACTGGCTTGGTTACGCTCTAGCACGACGGATCTTCTCCTGCAACTGGCCACGTGCAAGGCCAGGTGAGTACTTTGAATGTACTCGCAAGACAACCAAATACATAGCATCCAAACAAACAGATGACAAAGCAAGCCCTATGCTATGCATGAATTAATTCTAAGCATGGCATGAATATTAACAAGACAAGCATGGATCAAGCATGGCATATTATGGATCAGACATATAATCGATGGCAAGATCATACTAAGTGCTTAGAATACTTACTGTACCGGTTACCAACTTACTCTCTTCTGGGTTGTCACACAACCCCCGACATACTTATGATCCAACCTGACCTGACTCAAATCCAATCCTAATCATGTGGTCATCCGACCACTCATCATATAGCCATCCCTTGGCTAGCATATCATATTCCTGACATCATTTGATGTGTAACCAAGATGAGTTCTTTCATCCTCACTAACACTGATACGGTTGATCACCTACTGAGGTCTGGACGGGCTGTCCAATACCGTGGACTCGGCTATTCGAATAGATTTGACACTCTGCAGAGGTTGCGCACTTTACCCACACCATGAAGCACCTGGCCTCGTGATCCCATTCGGGTGGACCAGCGTTGCTTCAACAAAACCTGCCTGACCCGTGACTCTTTCATCGTACCACCGGCACTTTTCCTCCCCCGGAGGTCAGCCTTGGGTGGCCCCTGTGTCCTCATGACACCTACCACCGTCGTGGCCACGACCCAAACGGGATCAAACTCTGTAGACCCAAAACGGGGTTCTACTGTCCCAAGCGGGGACCGCGCGCAAAACTCAACAACAACTGGGCTCACAAGGTTATCGCCGCTTACCGGGCCGGGGTAACACGCCGCGCATAACCTTCCCTCTTTGGTGGTACCGGTGAAAGATCACGCAGTCAGACCCGGTCAAGGCCGTCCCATACCGGCAAATGTGGTTGCACGAGTATGCCCGGACAGGTGACTCAAGATCAACCGACTAAATATCCTTTATGCAACCCACTCAACATATCCACCATCGTACTATTCCACTGTCAATAGTAGGCGCTATCATAGCAAGATCATAGTACTGATAATCATGGCATGATATCAATCAAAGTGCTAACATGACTAGGTCACTAGCAATATTATTATTAGTATGGCAACATTGAATTAAGGCAATGCAGTAGGTGAAGAGTAATGCTAGCATCTATACCACATGTGCAAGCAAATGCAGACTAGATAAACACACAGGGTGCAAGCAAAGTCATCACGCAAGTCCGGAGCTCATGGAAGAGGTTGGCTTGCCTGGGGGTCGACGAATACGCCGGGGAGAAATGCGATCGCCTCGCGGAAGAAATCGCCGGAGAGGGGTCTCTCTCAGAGGGCTCGATCGGGGCAAGGGCAAAACGGTTATTTCCATTGTGTTAACACAATATGGAAATAGCACTATCGGAACGAGCTCGACGAGACGAAAGCATGGGCCCTGATTTTACCTGATTCCAAGCTACGGGCGAAAAGTTACGGCCGTTTAAGCACTAGGGGCTATTCTGCAAAAAGTTCCCCTACAAATAGGTCCCTGGCGGTTTAAACCGAAAGCGCCTCCTGGAAAAATACGCTTCCCTAAAAGGAAAGCGCATTATCAGCCGCAGAAGAATCAGACTACACTTTATAAAAGTGAAAGCATATTTGGTGGAATACGCCTCCACCTAACTGCCACCGGGCCCGGGCCATAGAGGCTGACGGGCGGGGCCCGCCTTATCCTCTCTCTCTCATCCCTCTTCTTCTTCCCTGGTCCCGACCGGAGACAGAGCAGGGGCAGCTAGCCGGCGAGACAGCCGCCACCCCACTGCGCCCCAGGGCCGGCCGCCGAGCGCACGGGCTCCGCCCGCTCGCGCCGCGCCCGCAGGTGGTCGCGTGGCTGGCTGGGGCTACCCACAGCGCCGGAGCCATGGAGCAGGTCGAGGGGGCGGAGGCGATGCCGCGGGCCGCGCCGGCGGAGGCTCCCTCGCCGGGGTTGAGGGCGGCGGCGGCCCCTAAAGACCGAGGAGAGGCTGGGGCAAGAGTTGAGAGGAGGGGAGGGGCCACATTGCCAGAATCGGCCGAGGGGAGCGGCGGCGGCCTTCGGCCATTAGAGGGGGCAGAGAACTCCGGGCTCGAGGGAGGGGGCTGGAGGGGCTTGATGCTGCTAAGGGGGCTCGGCACGCTCTTAAATAGCCATGGGGGAACGCTCTAGGCGCTGCTCGACGGCAACCGAAGCGCCGAGAAGCTCCTCGCCGGCGTGCGATGCTTCGGGCGCTCCACCAGCTAGGGGACAAGGGGGCGAGGACTCTGGAGGGTTCACGCATGCGGGGGAAAGCTCCTAGACATCCATGGACAGGCAGGAGCTCGCTGGAACGAGCTCACGTCGCGTCCAATTGCAGAGAGCGCCGATTTGGCTGGCTCCGCACGTGGTCACCGCGTGGCCACGGCGTTGCCACGCCCTACAAGCGACCAAAACATGTCTAGACTAATCTTCCTACAGCACTGAGTTGACCCATGCTCTCAGGAACGACATTGGAGCTCTGGTGTGACTACACCAATGTCAAACACCAGCTGGCAGCAACCTGCTTGTGCTGTGCCAGGTCAACCACAGTGCACTACTTGGCTTGATCATTGGCAGAGGTCAAACACACACTAAGGTCACTCCCTTGGAAAAATATCAGCTCAAATGGGCAAAGAAAAATGCCACTTCCTTTGTAACTTGGCGATTGGACCAGATTTGCAAAATATGGTGCTGGGGTCAAATGGCTACATAGATATGGATGATTTTTGGAGGAGATCAATTATTTGGGCATATGGAGACACTATAATGATTTCATACCATTTTCATAAATATAAATGGTACTTCCTTCACAATGCTCCAATCTGGACAGAAACTTGAATAATTTTCTGGGGAAGATTGGCTAGAGGAATTGGGCTAATTTTTGGAGGACAATGTTAGTTTATCACAATTCATCATCCTGCAAAATTTTAACCCAAGGAGATCAAGGAATCTAGCACCACCTTTGCAAACTAGAAATCTGGACAGAATTTGCAAATGGAAGTGGAGCTCAAAATTTGAATTGGGGAACTGGAGATTTTGATGGAAATGGGCAAGATATGGATATAAGAAGCTCCAGAAATTATTTGGGATTTTTCCTAGCTACCAAAATGGTAGTTCCTTTGGAAAGGCCCCAAATTGAGATATTGGCTTTAAATAGGAAAAGGCAATTTCCCTAATTTAAATATGGCCAATATTTTTATGAGAGCTCAATATATCCACAAAGAATATCTCCACAAGTTTTCATGACCTCTGGAGATAGATAGATATTTTCCTGGATTTAATTCCTCAGACAGGCAGGATAAGGCATTTATTCTAGAGGGATAATATTGCATATGACTTAGCAATATTTTTGCACATCTAGGGTTTATGGATGAAGGAGGATCTCTGGAAATTTTGGGAGGATCAACAGAGCAAGGAAAATGATAGCTCCTTTGAGAACACAAAGGCAGGCTTTCCAGTTCCAATATTCCGGAACTAGGGTTTGAATGGGATTCGGGATTTACTGACGGAGGGTTGACTGGCACAAGAACATGAGAAAGTCACTGAGAAGCTGAGGATAGACTGAATTCATCTGGTCACTTGCCAAATTCCAGAGGAAAAATTCGGGAGAGAAAGCTAGGAAGGAATAACAGCACAAAAATCGATAACCCGATTTTTGGCGTGTTACATCGAGTATTTGCAGCTGAGTTGTCAATTCAACCACACCTGTAAGACTTAATATCTGCAGCAAAGTATTCAGTAGCAAAGTAGTATGGAAGTAATGGCAACGGTAGCAAAAGTAATAGTAGCAGTTTTGTAGTGATTGTAAGAGTAGCAACGGAGAAGTAACTTAGCAAGGATCAATATTTGGAAAGCTCGTAGGAAATGGATCGGTGATGGATAATTATGTTGGATGTCATTCATCATGCAACAGTTATAACATAGGGTGACACAGAACTAGCTCCAATTCGTTAATGTAATGTAGTCATGTATTCCATATATAGTCATACGTGCTTATGGAAAAGAACTTGCATGCCATCTTTTGTCCTACCCTCCCGTGGCTGCGGGGTCCTATTAGAAACTAAGGGATATTAAGGCCTCCTTTTAATAGAGAACCGGACCAAAGCAATAGCACTTAGTGAATAGATGAACTCCTCAAACTACAGTAATCACCGGCAAGAATCCCAGTTATTGTCACCCTGGGGGATGCGGATCATAACTCATAATAGGTGTCCACAACTTGCAAGATAGGATCAAGAACACATATATATTCATGAAAACATAATAGGTTCAGATCTTAAATCATGGCACTTGGGCCCTAGTGACAAGCATTAAGCATGGCAAAGTCATAGCAACATCAATCTCAGAACATAGTGGATACTAGGGATCAAACCCTAACAAAACTAACTCGATTACATGATAAATCTCATCCAACCCATCACCATCCAGCAAGCCTACGATGTAATTACTCATGAACGGCGGAGAGCATCATGGAATTGGTGATGAAGGATGGTTGGTGATGACGATGGCATCGATTTCCCCTCTCCGGAGCCCAAAACGGACTCCAGATCTGGTCTCCCGAGGAAGAACAGGAGGTGACGGCGGCTCCGTATCGTGAAACGCGATGACATCTGCCCTTTGATTTTTTTCTCCATGAATAGGGTTATATGGAGCTGGAGAGGAGGTCGGAGGAGCTACGAGGGCCCCACAAGCCTGCTAGGCGCGGCCAGCGGGGTGGCCGCGCCTAGCAGGCTTGTGGCCTGCAGGTGGCCTGCTACTTCTCGAGCATGCATTGGTTTCCCGTGAAGAGGAACGGTTTGATGTAGCAAAGCAGATTTTGAGAACCAAGGTATCAATCCAGTAGGAGATACAAGCGAGTCACCAATAGATGTACCTGCACAAAGAATCAAACTCTTGCACCCAACGCTATAAAGGGGTTGTCAATCCCTTCACGGTTACTTGCAAGGATGAGATCTAATAGAGATAGATATAATAGGATGCTTGAACAGAAAGTGAAACTGAAAGTAAAAATAGGGCAGCAAGTATTTTTGGTATTTTTGGTTTTACATCTGAAAGTATAATATGGAAAATAGACCCGGGGGCCATAGGCTTCACTAGATGGCTTCTCTCATGATGGCAAGTATTATGGTGGGTTAACAAATTACTGTCGAGCAATTGATAGAAAAGTGAATAGTTATGAAGATATCCAAGGCAATGATTATGCATATAGGCATCACGTCCGTGACAAGTAGACCGAAATGATTCTGCATCTACTACTATTACACCACACATCGACCGACTCCTGCCTGCATCTAGAGTATTAAGTTCATGAAGAACAGAGTAACGCATTAAGTAAGATGACATGATGTAGAGGGATAAACTAAAGCAATATGATGAAAACCCCATCTTTTTACCCTTGATGGCAACAATACAATACGTGCCTCGCTACCCCTACTTTGTCACTGGGTGAGGACACCGCAAGATTGAACCCAAAACTAAGCACTTCTCCCATTGCAAGAATTACCAATCTAGTTGGCCAAACCAAACCAATAACTCGAAGAGACTTGCAAATATATGAAATCATGCATATAAGAATTCAGGAAAGACTCAAATAATATTCATGGATAATCTGAACATGAACCCACAATTCATCGGATCTCGACAAACACACCGCAAATGAGTATTACATCGGATAGATCTCCATAAAGATCATGAAGAACATGGTATTGAGAAGCAAAGAGAGAGAAGAAGCCCTCTAGCTACTAGCTATGGACCCGTAGGTCGGTGGTGAACTACTCACGCATCATCGGAGGGGCAATGGAGTTGATGTAGATGCCCTCCGTGATCGAATCCCCCTCCGGCAGATTACCGGAAAAGGCTCCAAGATTGGATCTCTCGGGAACGGAGGCTTCTGGCGGCGGAAAAGTGTTTTCGTGGCTCGTTCTGATAATGATGGAATATTTGGGAATTTATAGGCCGAGGATTAGGGTTGGGGGAGCAGCCGAGGGCCCACAAGCCTGCCCAGCGCGGCCACCCCCTGGCCGCGGCCCTAGGGCTTGTGGCCCCACGGAGGCTCCTCTTCCTTGGTTCTCAAGTCTCGTAGCTTCCTTTTGTTCCAGAAAATTTCCTTCCGAAGGTTTTATTCGTTTTGGATTCCGTTTAATATTCCTTATCTGCGAAACTCAAAAACAAGGAATAAACAGAAACTGGCACTAGGCTCTAGATTAATAGGTTAGTCTCAAAAATAATATAAAATAGCATATTAATGCATATAAAACATCCAAAACAGATAATATAATAGCATGGAACAATCAAAAATTATAGATACGTTGGAGACGTATCAGCATCCCCAAGCTAAATTCCTGCTTGTCCTCGAGTAGGTAAATGATAAAAACAGAATTTTTGATGTGGAATGCTACCTAACATATTTATCCATGTAATATTCTTTATTGTGGCATGAATATTCAGATCCGTAAGATTCAAAGCAATAGTCTAATATTGACATAAAAATAGTAATACTTCGAGCACACCAACAAGGTAGTTTTGTCCTTTCGAAATAACATGGCCTTAGAAAGTCATCCCTACAAAATCATATGGTCTGGCTATGCTCCATCTTCCCCACACAAAGTATCTAAATCATGCACAACCCCGATGAAGAAGTCAAGCAATTGTTTCACACTTTTGGTGTTCTCAAACGTTTTCAACTCTCACGCAATACATGAGCGTGAGCCATGGATATAGCATTATAGGTGGAATAGAATATGGAGGAGGTGCAAGGGAAAAAGGAGAAGATAGTCTCACATCAACTAGGTGTATGAACGGGTTATGGAGATGCCCGTCAATAGATATCAATGTGAGTGAGTAGGGATTGCCATGCAACAAATGCACTTAGAGCTATAAGTGTAGGAAAGCTCAAAAAGAAAACTAAGTGGTCGTGCAAAAATATCCACTAGTTATATGAAAGTGACAAAATAGGAGACTCTCTATTATGAAGATCATGGTGCTACTTTGAAGCACAAGTGTGGAAAAAGGTAGTAGCAATTGTCCCTTCTCTCTTTCTCTCTCTTTATTTATATTGGTGGGCTTCTTTGGCCTCTTTTATTTTTTTGTTTGGGCTTCGCTGGCCTCTTTTATTTTTATAAAGTCCGGATACTCGTCCCAACTTGTGAGGGAGTCATAGCCTCCATCATCCTTTTTCTCTCATGGGACAATGCTCTATTAATGAAAGATCATCACACTTTTATTTACTTATAACTCAAAGAAAAAGAAATTACAACTCGATTCCTATGACAAGGTATAACTCTATAGGCAATATGAAGTGATGATGCAAGTCATAGAAAAACTACATGGTGGAGGTTGCATGGCAATATATCTCGGAATGGCTATGGAAATGCCATAATAGGTAGGTATGGTGGCTGTTTTGAGGAATATATGGTGGCTGTTTTGAGGAAGGAGGGTTTGATGTATCGGCGAAAGTTGCGCGGTACTAGAGAGGCTAGCAAAGGTGGAAGGGTGAGAGTGCGTATAATCCATGGACTCAACATTAGTCATAAAGAACTCACATACTTATTGCAAAAGTCTATTAGTTATCAAACAAAGCATTATACGCATGCTCCTAGGGGAGAGGTTGGTAGGAGTTAACCATCGCGCGCTCCCGACCCTCACACAAAGGTCGACAATCATTAAACAAATCATGCTCTGACTTCGTTACATAACGGTTCACCATACGTGCATGCTACGGGAATCACAAGCTTTAACACACGTATCTCTTCAATTCACAACTACTCACTAGCAAGACTCTCATATTACCATCCCTATTATCTCAAAACTATATGCAAGGAATCAAACTTCTCATAGTTTTTAATGCACTTGATATGAAAGTTTTTATTATATTCCTCTTGGATGCCATTATATTAGGACTAAATTCATAACCTAAACAAATTACCATGCTGTTTTAAGAAACTTTCAAAATAATATAAGTGAAGAACGAGAGTTCAATAATTTCTATAAAATATAACACCACCATGCTCTTTAAAGATATAAGTGAAGCACTAGAGCGACATTGCCTAGCTCAAAAGATATAAGTGAAGCACATTGAGTATTCTAAAAAATTCACGATTCAGCGTGTCTCTCTCAAAAGATGTGTGCAGCAAGGATGATTGTGGAAAAATAACAAGCAAAGACTCATATCATACAAGACGCTCCAAGCAAAACACATATCATGTGGTGAATAAAAATATAGCCTCAAGTAAATTTACCGATGGATTGAAGACGAAAGAGGGGATGCCTTCCGGAGTATCCCCAAGCTTAGGCTTTTTGGTATCCTTGAATATGACTTGGGGTGCCTTGGGCATCCCCAAGCTTAGGCTCTTGCCACTCTTTATTCCATACTCCATCAAATCTTTACACAAAACTTCAAAACTTCACAACACAAAACTCAACAGAAAACTGATGAGATCCGTTAGTATAAGAAAAATAAATCACCACTTTAGGTACTGTTGTGAACTCATTCTTTATTTATATTTGTGTAATAGCTACTGTATTCTAACTTTTCCATGACTTATACCCTCTGATACGACCCATAGATACATCAAAATAAGCAAACAACACAAAGAAAACAGAATCTGTTAAAAACAGAACAGTCTGTAGCAATCTGTAAACTTTGAATACTTCTGGAACTCTAAAAATTCTGAAATATTAGGAATATCAGGGAAATTTGTATATCAATCTTTTGTAAAAATTTTAGATCAATTCTACGCTCTGAAAAATTTGGAAAATTCCTGGACTGAGTGCAAAAGTTTCTGTTTTTCAGCAGGATCAAATCAACAACTACCATAGATCACCCCAAAGGTTTTACTTGGCTCAAACACTAATCAAAACACAAAGACACAATTACTACAGAAGTAATAATGTGCCAAACACACCAAAACAGAAGCAAAAAGCAGAAAGCAAAATAAAATTGGGTTGCCTCCCAACAAGCGCTATTGTTTAACGCCCCTAGCTAGGCAAAACGCAATAGATCTAGGTATTGTCATCTTTGGTATTGGCAACTTTTGTTAGAACCTTCTCAAATCCAGGAGGTTCTTTCCTCTTTCCCCCACTTGTAGGGGGAGGATCAATCTTGGTGTCCAAAATGTCCAAACGCTTATTGCAAAGGGTGATCAAAGTATTCAAGCGATTAAGGTTCCAGTTAATATGTTTGAGGGGTTCATGATGTTGTTGTAACTCGACCAAGTGCTTATGTAAGTCACCCAATTTGTCGAGAACTTGAACTCCCTCTTGAGAGAAAGCAAACCCCCTTTTTGGCGAAGGAACCCCCAAAATCCCTTCTAAAACTTCATAGGCTGCATTCGTGTCAAGCTCAATAAAATTTCCTTTTGAGGCGAAATCTAAAAGCTCCCTATGATGCAAAGCTAAACCAATGTAAAAAATTTTGAGCAAAACTTTTGCATCCCCTTTTAGATTGGAAACACGATAAGATTCCATTAACCTATACCAAGCATCCTTCAAATTTTCCCCTTGTTTTTGTTTGAAGTAAAGAACTTCAAAGTCTGGTGACAAGGGGGATGTGGTGATGTTCGACATAGTTCAGGTAATCAAAAAGGCAAGCGAAAGAAGGGTAAACAAAAAGGCAAATCTTTTTGGTATTTTCTAAAAATCGTTTTAGAAGTGGGGGAGAGGAAAACGAGTGGCAAATGGCAAATAATGTAAATGCAAGAGATGAGTTTGTGATGGGTACTTGGTATCCTTAACTTGCTATGTATCTCCCCGACAATAGCGCCAAAAATCCTTCTTGCTACTTCTCGAGCTTGCGTTGGTTTCCCGTGAAGAGGAACAGTTTGATGCAGCAAAGTAGATAAGTATTTCCCTCAGTTTTTGAGAACCAAGGTATCAATCCAGTAGGAGATACAAGCGAGTCACCAATAGATGTACCTGCACAAAGAATCAAACTGATGCACCCAATGCTATAAAGGGGTTGTCAATCCCTTCACGGTTACTTGCAAGGATGAGATCTAATAGAGATAGATATAATAGGATGCTTGAACAGAAAGTAAAAATAAAAGTAAAAATAGGGCAGCAAGTATTTTTGGTATTTTTGGTTTTACATCTGAAAATATAATATGGAAAATAGACCCGGGGGCCATAGGTTTCACTAGATGGCTTCTCTCATGATGGCAAGTATTACGGTGGGTGAACAAATTACTGTCGAGCAATTGATAGAAAAGCGAATAATTATGAAGATATCCAAGGCAATGATTATGCATATAGGCATCACGTCCGTGACAAGTAGACCGAAATGATTCTGCGTCTACTACTATTACTCCAGACATCGACCGACTCCTGCCTGCATCTAGAGTATTAAGTTCATGAAGAATAGAGTAACGCATTAAGAAAGATGACATGATGTAGAGGGATAAACTCAAGCAATATGATAAAAAACCCATCTTGTTACCCTTGATGGCAACAATACAATACGTGCCTCGCTACACCTCATATGTCACTGGGTGAGGACACCGCAAGATTGAACCCAAAACTAAGCACTTCTCACATTACAAGAATTACCAATCTAGTCGGCCAAACCAAACCAATAACTCGAAGAGACTTGCAAAGATATGAAATCATGCATATAAGAATTCAGGAAAGACTCAAATAATATTCATGGATAATCTGAACATAAACCCACAATTCATCGAATCTCGACAAACACACCGCAAAAGAGTATTACATCGGATAGATCTCCAGAAATATCATGAAGAACATGGTGTTGAGAAGCAAAGAGAGAGAAGAAGCCCTCTAGCTACTAGCTATGGACCCGTAGGTCTGTGGTGAACTACTCACGCATCATCAGAGGGGCAATGGAGTTGTTGTAGATGCCCTCTGTGATCGAATCCCCCTCCGGCAGATTACCGGAAAAGGCTCCAAGATTGGATCTCTCGGGAACGGAGGCTTCTGGCGGAGGAAAAGTGTTTTCATGGATCGTTCTGATAATGATGGAATATTTGGGAATTTATAGGCCAAAGATTAGGGTTAGGGGAGCAGCCGTGGGCCCACAAGCCTGCACGGCGCGGCCGCCCCCCTGGCCGCGGCCCTAGGGCTTGTGGCCCCACGGAGGCTCCTCTGCCTTGGTTCTCAAGTCTCGTAGCTTCCTTTTGTTCTAGAAAAATTCCTTCCGAAGGTTTTATTCCGTTTGGACTCCGTTTAATATTCCTTATCTGCGAAACTCAAAAACAAGGAAAAAACAGAAACTGGCACTAGGCTCTAGATTAATAGGTTAGTCCCAAAAATAATATAAAATAGCATATTAATGCATATAAAACATCCAAAACAGATAATATAATAGCATGGAACAATCAAAAATTATAGAACGTTGGAGACGTATCATGGCCCCCCTCTGGTTGATTCTTGCGCCAGTATTTTTTATTAAATCCAAAAATATTCTCCGTAAATTTTCAGGACGATCCGAGAACTTTTATTTCTGCACAAAAATAACACCAAGGCAATTCTGCTGAAAACAGCGTCAGTCTCGGTTAGTTCCATTCAAATCATGCAAATTAGAGTCCAAAACAAGGGCAAAAGAGTTTGGAAAAGTGGATACGATGGAGACGTATCAACTCCCCCAAGCTTAACCCATTGCTTGTCCTCAGGCAATTCAGTTGATAAAATGAAAGTGATAAAGAAAAACTTTTACAAACTCTGTTTGATCTTGTTGTTGTAAATACGTCTAACTGATGTTCAGATTTTTAGCAAAGATCATGGACTAACCACGTTCACAATAACATTTAGGTCTCACATTTACTCATATCAATGACATAATCAACTAGCAAGCAATAATAATAACTCTCGGATGACAACACTTTTTCAAAACAATCATGATATAATATGACAAAATGGTATCTTGCTAGCCCTTTCTGAGACCGCAAAACATAAATACAGAGCACCTCTAAAGAACAAGGACTTACTAGACATTGTAATTCACGGTGAAAGAGATCCAGTCATGCTCATACCCAATATCAATTAACAACAAAGCATACAAATGACAGTGGTGCTCTCTAACTGGTGCCTTTTATAAGAAGATGATGACTCAACAATAAAGTAAATGGAAAGGCCCTTCGCAGAGGGAAGCATTGATTTGCAGAGGTGCCAGAGCTCGAGTTTTTAAAACAGAGGTAAGTAATGATTTTTGAGCGATATGCTTTCATTGCTCACATAACGACCAAGAGGTTTTCAACATCTTCCATGATAGATACATTATAGGCGGTTCCCAAACAGAAAGATAAAGTTTTTACTCCCCCTCCACCAATCAGTCACACTCCACGGCGGGCCAAATTCACGGGTACCGTCCATACAAACACAGTTCTGGGGGAGTTTTGTTTAATTATATATTTCTTTTATTTCGAGCATGGAACTGGGCATCCCGATTACCAGCCACTTTGTCGTGAATGATAGTGAATCAACACATATCGTGAGAATAACCCACCTAGCATGGAAGATACTGACAGCCCCCAGCCGCCACATGAGCGATTTGGGCATACAAAACAGAATGTTTATTTGAAGGTTTAGAGTTTGGCACATGCAAATTTACTTGGAACGGCAGGTAAATACCGCATATAGTTAGGTATGGTGGACTCATATGAAACAACTTTGGGTTTGAGGGATTGGATGCACAAGCAGTATTCCCGCTTAGTACAAGTGAATGCTAGCAAAAGACTGGGGAGCGACCAACTAGAGAGCGACACAGTCATCAACATGCTTTGAGATTAACCAACATTGAATGCAAGCGTGAGTAGGATATAAATCACCATGAACATAAATATCGTGGAGGCTATGTTGATTTTATTTCAACTACATACATGAACATGGCCAAGTCGAGCCACTTGAATCATTCAGAGGAGGATACCATCCCATCATACCATATCACAACCATTTTAATATGCATGTTGGCACCCAAAACAAACCATTATCCACTCTTAGCTAATTAAGCATGGAATGGGTAACTATAATCTCTAATTGTCATTGCAAATATGTTTCACCCATAATGAACTGAATTCGGAACGATTGAGCTAATCATATTTACAAAAGCAAGATAGGTCGAGTTCATACCAGCTTTTCTCCATCTCAATCTTTTCATCAAATATTGTCATTATTGCCTTTCACTTGCACGACCGAATGGTGTGGATAATAATAAGAGTGCACGTGTATTGGACTAAGCTGGAATCTGCAAACAATAATGCATATGAGAGCCACTCGACATTTTCATTGTGGTCTTGTCCTTATGACCCAAAGAAGGAAAAATCAAAACAAGAACGAGAAAACTATTTACACGGGAGAGATCCCAACAAACAAAAGAAGAACAAAAAAAATCTTTTTGGGTTTTCTTTTTAATGCTACAACTAAGCAACTGGAAATAAAGCTTAGAACTAATTTTTTTTATTTTTCTCAAAGTTAAATAAACACACAAGAAGAAAGCGAAACAAGAAAATAAACTACCATGGATAGTACAATGAAAAAGTATGAACACCGACTACTTAAGATGGATGTGTGAACATGAATGTAAAGTCGGTGAGAAATACGTACTCCCCCAAGCTTAGGCTTTTGGCCTAAGTTAGTCTATGGCCATGGCTGGCCCTGTTAATATCCGAAGTCATAGTTGGGGTTGTACTGGGCTGCGGCGGCTACCACCTGAACGACTGCAGCGTGAAGGCGAGCTGATTCCGTGTTCCTCTCGTACTCGTCTGCCACCTCTCTGGTTATAATGTATCTCTGTTTTTCCTGATTGTTAAAGAAGGCAGGAGCAGGAAGGGTGTCGGAAACGACACCTATGGGGTCACAAGGATCCCTTACGATTCGGCAGGGAGGAGGTTTTGCACAGAGAGCAGATCGAAGCGATCAACGCGCAAGGGGATTTTACCCAGGTTCGGGCCGCACGGATGCGTAAAACCCTACTCCTGCTTTGGTTGTATTATGTGTGTTCTAGGCCTAGTTCTTGGAGCGCTACAGTAACTAGTAGCTACACATGCGGAACGGGGCCTAAAAGATCCGATCCCCTGTAGCGATGCCTTGGGCCTCCTTTTATACTATCGAAGGGGTCACCAACATTGGCAGCACAGGGTACATGAGGTGGAAAGCATCTAAAGTGATTATCATACCTACTTCTGACGGCCTGGGACAAGGGCATTCAATGCTCCGTTGAGGTGTCCCTGCCTTTCTTGGGGTTGGAAAAGGAGCCATCCCATCACACCGCCCAAGCCCTTACGTCGTCAGCGTCTGACACGCCCCCGATGGACAACAGCTAAAAGACAAGCTGGTAGTTGCCCTGGGGTGGAGCGCTTTTGAACAGTGGAGAAGGCTTGCCGGGCGCATGGCTGGTCGGGGCTGTGAGCCGCCCCGGCAAGATCTTGCCGGGGGCTCCAGTCCTTGGCTTCCGTCTTCTTATCTTCTGTGGCTCGAACGCCTTCTTGACACCGTGGCATTTTATTCCAAGGTTTGGCTGAGTCTTGCCGGCCCCAGGAAGCTACCCGCACACAAGTCCGGGTAAAAAGCACCCTTGTTCTTTGTACACCGATAGGAGCCCCCGGGCCTGGGCCCTACGTGCGCGCGCAGCGCTGTTGGGCTAGGCCCAAAACAGTGCGCGGGCACACGTGGCCACAACAATGATGAATGTTGATGGCTTTTCCCACGATGCGTAGTGATTGCAGGTCTTGGGAATATCGGAGCGAGACGGTCCGGCTTCTTCCTCGGGAGGAGAAGCGATGGACACGACGGCGCCTGCTCGCCTCCATATTGATGTCTTGGATGACGCGCCTTGAACAACGCGTGTCGCTCAGGATTGTGAAGAGCTGGCTCTTCTCCTTCCTCAGCACTCTGCCTTATAAAAGGGAGGAGAGGGAAGAAGGAGGCCACTCGCCTGCAAACCTCCACACCTCTGCTGCTCGATTTCTTCTTCCTCTATCTTCTGCCACCTTCTTCACCGCGTCGCCTCAGGATGGTGAGGGGACGAGGACGTGGCCGCCCCCGTGGCTCGCTCAACGCCACAAGGAGCAGCCCTCGGACCCCAGCGCGCGTAGTGGTGACGATGGCGGGTCCAAGCTCCCGCAGCAGATCTTCGTCCCGCGGCCGTGCGAGGACGGCCCCGGCGGGCCGCGGTGGTCGCATCAGTGCGCCTCTTCCGCAGCCTCACGCGGGTATTCACATGGGAGAAGAGGTGCGAGAGTTTGTTGTGGTTCTTCCACACCGGATCCGGAGCTGGCTGCGCCTCCCTGACCCCTTCGTGAGGGCCATGGAGAGTAGCCGGCCGCGGGGCCTGTGGCTTCGAGCGGATGGCTGCAGCAACGGCCCCTGGTGGGTGGCTGTCGGCCTCAACCCAAGGAGCGCCATGTTCCTGACACGGGGGTGGAAGTCATTCGCGCGCTCCCGGAATCTCATCCCCGGGCAGCTGCTCCACTTCAAGCTCATCGACTCTGACACCCTCTCCGTGAGGTTCTTCGGAGCCACCGGCGTCCGCCTGGAGTGCTGCGCCGAGAGCTCAAGTGACAGCGACTTCGACTCCTCTAGCGACAGCGACGACGAGGACAGCGTCATCGGGATGAGGAACGAGGACTCCGACTAGGCACGCTTGGCGCCGTAGTTAAGTCCTGTCGTTCCATCCGCGAGACATTGTTTCCGGATCTATCGCCATGTCGCAGCTTTTAAATTTCCTTTTCTTTTGGTGTATCGAACTGTACCCAATGTAGTCCTTGGCTATATCAAGAAGAAATGCACTGGGTACTTGTCTTCAAAAAATTCTTGGCTTGAAAATCCTTGCTCTTGCATGTTTCTTTGTTTCTCGCTATCCTTCCCCGACAAGTATCCTGCCGGGAAATCCTCTGACAAGTCCTCGACGGCAGCGCAGCACTCCAAAGAGGTGCGGTCGCCGGAGATCTTGCCGTTTTTCAGGCTTGTCGATGATGTGGACGAATAGGACGGAGTGTTGACAGGAGTCGCGGGTCTAAGGACAGAACACCGCGCCGTGTGATGAAGAGCCAGCCCCCGGGCCTTTCCCATAAAAGGTGCCACGAGGGCGATGCTCGATTCATACACGTTTTCTTGCCATTGTCGCCATCCGTTGAAGACGTCCCACTACTATCTTGTTCATCTTCAACTTGGAGTCCTTGTCTTTATGATCCTGCGCTTGCTGCAGATGTATCTTGAACTTGCACAGGCATCCCGGCAAGCCTTGCCATGAGCGTCCCGATAGGCCTTGCCGCGAACATGCCGGCAAGTCTTGTCACTGGTATATCCCCGACGGGCCCGTGCACGTCCGTGCACAAGTACCTGATCCTGGAGCCCCCGGGCCTGGGCCACACGGGGGCATGCGGCATCGTTGGGCCAGGCCCAAACAGTGCATGGGCATGCGTGGCAGCAGTTACCGCATGCAATGATTTTTTTACTGCACCGCCCACGACGCCCATTAAATGCGGGATGTGGGGAACGTGCGCGACGTGACCGCTGCAGCAGCACGCTCGTGAGGAATTCCATTATTACCTCTGGTAAAGAGGCAGCCCTGCGTCTTCCCCATAAAAAGGAATCTGCAAAGGCCGCGGCTCATTTACCCTCCGCCCTTCGCGATTTAGGAACCGCCGCCATCTTCCTCCTCGAGCCTTTCTCCATTCCCCCACTGCTTCCACATCCTCGCCAATCTCATCATCCAGCCACCATAGCCGCCATGCCGCCTAAGGCAAGCAAGGGCAAGAAGGCGGCCTAGAACAAGTTGGTGGCGCTGCGGAAGGAGCACGTCGTCTTCGCGCCGGGTCTCGAGGGGAAGGCCTTGACGGAGCATTACCAGTTCATGTGGGCGGCGGATACGAAGGCGCATCCGGCCACTCGTGTAAGTCCAAGTGCTTCCGGGGCTGACCCAATGAAATATCCCTTTTTCGCCGATTACTTCTACTGCGGCCTTTGCCCCCCTTTCTCCGACTTCTTTAAGGATGTCTTGAACACCTACGGCCTTCAGCTCTTAGATTTTACGCCAAACGCCGTAACGTGCATGTCTGTTTTCGCTCATCTCTACGAAAATTTCATCGGAGTGAATCCCAGTACTGCCCTGTTCCGCCATTATTTCATCCCTCGAATCGAGAAGGGCGAGGCCCTTTCTGGTTCCGTCACTTGGATCCCGCGGACAGGGACCAAGGAGGTGTATCCAAAAGGGGTCTACCGCCGAAGATGGGAGGAATGGTGGGGCAAATGGTGCTGGGTTCGGGAGTCAGTGGAAGAAAAGGTTCAACCTTTCTGCTTGCCGCGGGTGACGAAGATTGCCCGCAACAATGAGTGGAGCGCCTTCGATGCCGAAGACGCGAAGCTGGCAATTGCCACGACAAGAATCCTCCGCCTGAAGAACGCCGGGCTGACAGTGGATATGATAGGCGCCGAGTTCCTTCGCCGGCGCATTGCCCCCTTGCAGAACAAGGGGAGGCCAGCTTGGGAGTTCCAGAACGCGGCGGACATCATGAGGCTGCGCCCTGGGCTGGATCACAACTTGACCACCATGCAACACGGGTCCCTCTGCCAAAAGTTATTTGGAAGTGCAGCGGTGCGTGATCTGCCGGCAGGCGTAGTCCCTTTGTGCAACAACTCTCGCCTGAGCTCAATTCTTGCCATGATGCTGGTGCTTGACGCCCACAGCGTTGACGAGCGCTGGGCCGTGCCCTCCGACGAGTTGATCCAGCCATTCTTTGATGGTCTGTCAGAGAAGGCCATCCTTAAGGACGAAAAGCTCGTCGCCGAGACCACCGAAAGGGAAATGGCGTACATCGCTGGCAGAGTGCAGGAGGCGGGTCTTGCCGACGAGGCTGGCGGTTCTGGCTTCGCGGAAGAAGAATCCAGCGAAGAAGAGGAGGAGATCGCCGTGCAGGGCGACACTTCCGCAGGGGCCCATTCCGCTGAAGAAATAGAGGGGGAGGAACTGCTAGAGGAAGCCTCGACCCTTCAACCGAAGAGCAGACGCATCCTCCGGAGTGCTGCTACAGCGGTCCCAGTCCGCCAAGCTTCCCCGAGTAGCACAACCCCCGACAAGGAGGCAGCCGGCAAGGAGGCGCAGCGACAAGAAACTCGTTTGCAGCCCGTGCCTGCCGCGACCAAGCGAGCAAGGAGCTCCCCTCCACCTCCTCGCGCGAGCACCATGGTGGAAGTCGCCTTCGACCTTTCCGCCCTTAGCTCGGGAGAAGACGAAGAGTAAGACACTTGCCGCTCTCCTGCTTTCTGAATCTCTGATTTTGCTTTATCTCATCATTTGTTTTGACTTGTTCCCGCAAAGATGCAGAAACCTTGGCGCAGAGGGCAGCGAAGAGGGCGAGGACTTCAACGGACGAGGAGCCGCCGGTGGGCACCTTAGGTGCACCAGACACGGCTACTACCAGTCCAAGGCCCAGCCCGCGACGCAGTCCTCGTCTCAGCCCCCGGCGTAGCCCCCAGCGTGAGCCTATTACTCTCTTTCCGCTGGCGAGTGCCGGGGTGTGCATCTATACTGCTGACATCACCGGACGTGCAGGAGGAGAACGGCAACAAGGAGAAACGCCAGAGTTCATCCCTGATATGCCGCCTCCATCGACCGCGCCGCCCAGAGATGTATCTCCGGCCAAGACCTCCTCCAGCTCGCTTTATCGCGATGAGGAGCTAGCAAGCGGAGGCATCGGCAACCGCACGCCGGCGACTGATGTTGTCGGGGAGGGAGAACCTTTGACCCGGCAGCCTGGCGCAGGTGAGCTGCCTGTCTTGGATATTTGTTATTTGATCTTTCTTTTTGTCTTCTTGAACTTCCTCTTCATCTCCGTCTTATTTTACTTCCTTGGCTTTCAGACATCCCCATGGCGGAGGACATGGATGTCGACAACACCATTGAGAAGATCGCCAGGGACGCTGCCGCCGAGGCCGACAAGCTTGCCGCTGAAGAGGTCGCCAAGAACATTACCGCCGAAGCTGACAGGCCTGCCGCCGAAGAGGCCGCCAGGAGCGCCACTGCTGAGGAGGCCGCTAGGGGTGTCGCCGCTGAGGAAGCTGCCAAGAGGGCCGACGAGGAGTCCAGGAGCCACACTGACGACATTCCTGCCGCAGGAGCGCATAGCGCTGAGCCACCTCTGGAGTCCTCAGCCGCCTATGAGGCAGCCGCCGAAGAGCAACCGCCATCATCCGAAGCTCCTTCTTCAAGCAAATACCTCAGGATCGGTGACAACTTATTCGTGAGCCTGCCAGGAGCAGTTAGCATTCGAGCGCCAATTGAAGACTCGAGGTTGTTGACGAACCCAACATCGGCCGCAACAGATCTGAGGAAGAGAATCTCCTCCTGGCAATAAACAGCAACTACCAGAAGCTCCAGGCCCTTCACCGCGCTCGCAAGGAAAAACTGGACTCCAAGGCTGCGGTTGCCGCCCAGGTGGAGGCAGATTTCCAGAAGCGCGTCGAAGAAGTTCAGGGCTGGTTTGACGAGTCTTACAAGGAGTTAATGTCGAACCAAGCGCAGCTGAAGCAGCAATGGGATGAACTCCTCCTCAAACAGTCTGATATCGAAAAAGCAGAGGATGAAGCCAAACAGCAAGTTGAAGCAGAGGAAGCGCACTTGAACGGACTCCGCATCGAGCTTAAGGCTCATGATGAAGAGCTTGAGGCTCGAGAAAAGACGCTCGCCGAGAAGCTCCGCGCCAAGGACGAGGAGGTTGGAAAGCTCGTCGCTCAGCGGACTCAGGAGCTGGAGCAGAGGCACGAGGAAGCGCTGAAGGCTCTGGCTGTCGATCACGCCGGCAAGCTAAAGGAGGCTATTGATGCCACCAAAGCAGCAGAGGCCGCCAAGGACAAGCTTGTCGAGAGGGTGAAGAAGCTAGAGGAGGAACTTGAGGAGCACGGCAAGAAGGTCTCAACGCTCGAGACCGAAAGAGGCGAAGCTCTTCGCAGTCTGGCGGAGGCACAGGTTGCCGTCTCTGACAAGTCCAAGGAGCTCTCCACAGCCAACAAGTCCATTACTGATCTGAAGCTGGAGCTAACCAAGCTGACAGAGGCCCTTAAAACCGTGGAGGCCCATGAGAAAGCCCTGACCGAGGAGCTCCAGAATGAGCGAGCGCTGGTCCAGAGCGCCGCCCGCGAGCACAATGACTATGTGAGGGGCATGGAGAACTGGACCAAGAATCTTGCCGACGTTGCGAGGAAGCTTGCCGCACAGCTGTCCATCATGGGCTTGGAAGATCACAGGGAGGAGCCTCTTGACGACAGGGCATCCCAGAGCGCCAAACTGACCATCTTCTTCGGCCACGTGCTTGGGGCTCTGGAACAGCTGGAGTCCAACCGAACAGCTCATTTGGCCAGCGAGTCGCGTAAGCTCTGCCAGGACGTCCTTCGCAAATTGCTCACCAAGGTGGTCTTCAGGAATCCCGGCATCAACCTCTCCAACATCTTCGACGACCTGCCGAAGGAAGCGGACCTCACAGCAGCAGAGGCGCTCGTCGCGCCTATCATCGACAGGATAAGCCGCGTCAAGCGAGTTGAAGGTGGCCTCCGGGACTAGCCGCTTCGTTCCTTGTCACCATCGTTTCTTATCGCCATCGTTTTCATATCAAAGACAATATTGCCTTATGTTAGAAACGCGACAGCTATTATTGTAATATGACTCGCTATGCTCTGGATGATTACTATGTTGTTCCCCTTTGCATGATTTCCGTTTGTATGTACTTGCCCTAGGCTTGACTGGGAACTTGCCGGTGCGCACACCCTTGCCGCGAGCGCTAGGTGCGGGACTTTAGCAGCCTGCTGGCGGGGTCGCTGCCGGCAAGAAGCCTTGGTGCTTTCGGCGCTGCCGCATAAACTGTTGAGCGGACTCGAAACAGAGTAAGGGCGCAGACAATCACAGCAAGGTTCCTTCGCGTGCAGGTTTTCCATACAAAGCTGAGGTCGTTCAAGGAGAAACAACAAAAATGAAAACTCGTTTGAAATTTCTGCAACTTAACTTTTCATTGCAGTGCTTCTTTCGACAAGATGGTTTCTTCGAACATCGCCTGTTGGTATCCATACCACCTTCTTCCCCCCCCCCCCCCGGCAAAGCTGCACGCGAGGTAACCTTCTGTTCCTTTGAGAAAAAGAAAGAAGAGAAAATAGAGGTATGGAACCTTGGCGGTTCATTAGCATTTGTCGGGAATAAGTGTAATGCAAAATCTCAGACAAGCATGGATATAAGCACACATGGAAATCGACAAGATTTGCAAACACTTAGCTTTATTTAACTGCGCACAGGGTCTGCGCCTGGCTTTGTACAAAGGATTACATGCTACTGCGGCAAGACTTGTACAAAAGGGGTTGCCGAGAGCTCCCGGCAACCGTGCCTTCTGGGTAGAACTTACGAAGATGTTCAATGTTCCAGGAGTTGCTCACCGGAATACCATCTTCGGTCTCCAGGCGGACTGCGCCAGGCCTGGTGACTCGTACTACTCGATAAGGGCCTTCCCACTTCGGCGTCAACTTGTTGGAATTCTTGGCCGACTGAACGCGCCGAAGAACAAGGTCGCCTTCCTCAAGACTCTGGGCATTAACCTTGCGGCTATGATAGCGGCGCAAAGCTTGCTGGTAGCGTGCAGCTCGCACAGCAGCCTGGAGACGATCCTCCTCAAGGAGCAGCGCGTCGTCTTGTCGCAGCTGCTCTTGCTCAAGCTCATCATAAGCGAGCACTCGAGGTGACCCGTATATGAGTTCCGTTTGGAGAACTGCCTCCGCCCCATATACTAGGGAGAAGGGTGTCTGGCCGGTGGCTCGATTTGGTGTCGTTCTGAGTGACCAAAGAACCGCCGGCAACTCATCAACCCAGCGCCTTCCACACTTGTGCAGCCTGTCAAAAGTTCTTGTCCTGAGACCTCGCAACACCTCAGCATTTGCCCTCTCCGCTTGGCCGTTACTCCTTGGGTGAGCAACAGAGACAAAACAGATCTTGCCGCCAAGGTCTTGGACATATTGCTTGAAAGTGTTGCTGGTGAATTGTGTGCCGTTGTCAGTGATGATCCTGTTGGGTACACCAAAGCGGCAAACTATTCCTTTGAAGAACTTGACGGCTGACTATGCTGTCACCTTCCTCACTGCTTCCACCTCCGGCCACTTTGTGAACTTGTCGATAGTGACGTATAAGTACTCAAAGCCCCCGATAGCGCGGGGGAAGGGGCCCAAGATATCGAGACCCCAGACCGAAAATGCCCAGGAGAGAGGGATTGTCTAAAGAGCTTGAGCTGGTTGATGTAGCTTCTTTGAATGAAACTGGCACGCTTCACACTTGGTTACTAGTGTAGTTGCATCCTGGAGAGCAGTGGGCCAAAAGAAACCTTACCGGAATGCTTTGCCGGCAAGGGCTCTTGACCCTATGTGAGAGCCACATATGCCTCCATGAATCTCTGCCAACAGCTCCATTCCTTCTTCCCGAGGAATACACTTCAATTTCACTCCGTTCGGCCTCTTTCTGTACAGTGAGTTGGCTACAAACTGATACATGCTGGCCTGACGGGCTACTTTCTCTGCTTCTTCCTGCTCTTCGGGAAGCTCTCCTGTCTGAAGGAAACGAACGATGTGCTGTGCCCACGTCGGAGCCTGAGGCTCGACAACGAGGACTAAAGGTGAATCCTCTGCCAGAAGAACATTTGCTTCTACGGCGAAGGCCTGGGGCCTTGCCGGAGCATATGGTTCCCCGGTAGGCTTGGCGGGAGCGCTTGCTTCTACGACAAGAACCTAGGGTTCTGTCGGAGCCTGTCGCTCACCAGCAAGCTTAGCGCTGACCCCGGCAAGCCCCTTGTCTGCGTTCTCTGGGAGGTCTGCCGGAAAGTACTTGCCGGGGCTTAACTTTCTTCTCTTTTCTTGCCCCGTTGATGGTGTCACAGACGGCTGAGTGAGTCGGAGCACAAAAGTACCTGGTTCCACAGGTAACTTAAGGGCAGCGCGCTTCGACAGCTCATCGGCAATACTATTCTCCGCACGAGGAACGTGCTCTGCTTGGAGACCATCAAAGCGCTCTTCCAACTTCCTCACCTCATTCACATAAGTTTCCATCAACGGACTCTGATAGTCTTTGTTTACTTGCTTGACGACAAGCTGAGAATCACCTCTGACGATGAGCTTCCGGATTCCAAGGTCTGCCGCAATCCTGAGACCGGCAAGCAGTCCTTCATACTCTATTGTATTATTCGTCGACCTCTCCCATGGAAAGTGCATCTGGATCACATACTTGAGGTGCTCTCCGGTGGGTGCGACAAGCAGCACGCGAGCACCGGCTCCCTGTAGGGAGAAAGCTCCATCGAAATACATGATCCTTGCCGGGGAGGGTTGACTCCGGAATCTCCTCGTCTGGCGTTGGGGTCCATTCTGCAATGAACTCCGCCAAGGCCCTGCTCTGAATGGTTGAGGTACTCTCAAACTTGAGGCCAAAGCAAGACAGCTCCAACGCCCACTCCACTATCCTGCCGGTTGCTTCTGGATTCCATAGAATTCGCTGCAGCGGAAAGCGAGTGACAACAGTGATCTCATGTGCTTGGAAATAATGGCGCAATTTCCTCGAGGCCATGAGAAGGCCGAAGAGCAACTTCTGCACACCAGAATATCTTGACCTAGCCCCTTGCAACAGGGAGATGACAAAATAGACTGGGCGCTGCACCATCTTCTTCTTCTGCACTGATTCTTCTGCCTGCGCAAGTTCTGTCTTGTCAGCACCAGACCCTGCCGGGGAAAGTCCCGGCAAGCCACTTGGCGGTCCTGCCACTGTTGCTGCTTCTTCGTCGACTTCTCTGTCCGCCACTAGTGCAGCACTCACCACTTGATTCGTTGCCGCCAAGTATAACAGCAACGGCTCTTGTGGCCTCGGCGTAACTAGTATCGGCTAAGAGGAGAGGTATCTCTTCAAATCTTGCAGCGCTACCTCCGCCTCCGGAGTCCATTTCATTGGACCCGCCTTTTTCAAAATTTTGAAAAACGGCAGGGCGCGCTCAGCAGACTTGGAGATGAATCTACTTAGTGCAGCAACACAGCCAGCAAGTTGACGCACATCTTTGACACGCTTCGGTGCTTCGATTTGCTCAATCGCTTTGATCTTGTCGGGATTGGCTTCAATTCCTCGGTGAGATACAAAGAACCCAAGAAGTTTGCCAGATGGGACGCCAAACACACACTTCTCAGGATTGAGCTTCAGATTGATCTTGCGCAGATTTGCAAATGTCTCTTCTAGGTCTGCAATGAGCGTTGCTTTGTCCTTGGTTTTGACCACTATATCATCCATATAGGCTTCCATATTTCTATGTAGCTGAGGCTCAAAACCAGTCTGGACAGCTCTTGCAAAAGTTGAACCAGCACTTTTAAACCCGAAAGGCATACGCAAAAAGCAGTACGTACCTCATGGGGTGATAAATGCGGTCTTCTCTTCATCTTCTTTTGACATGAAAATCTGATGATACCCAGAGTAGGCATCAAGGAATGAAAGTAGATCGCAGCCGGTAGTGGAGTCCACAATCTGATCGATGCACGGCAAGGGAAAAGGATCCTTTGGGCAGGCCTTGTTGAGATCTGTATAATCAATACACAGTCTCCATTTGCCATTCGCCTTGCGCACTACTACCGGATTGGCCAACCAAGTTGGGTGGAGAACTCCTCTGACCAGACCTGCCGCTTCTAACTTCTTAATCTCTTCGGCAATGAACTGTTGCTGCTCCAAAGCTTGCTTCCGCACCTTCTGCTTGACGGGCCGCGCATGGGGGCAGACGGCAAGGTGGTGCTCGATTACTTCCCTGGGAACACCGGGGATGTCAGATGGTTGCCATGCAAACACATCGACGTTCGCCCGTAGGAAAGCAACGAGCGCGCTTTCCTATTTGCTGTCAAGGGTGGAACTTATGATGAAAGTTCCCCCCGTACCGTCCTCCTTGGCGGGCACTTTCTTTGTTGCTGGTGGAGCTGCCTTGGATTTCTTGTTCTTGCCGGTGGAGCCCTCTGGCATGTCCTCGACGGCAGCGAAGCACTCCGAAGAGGTGCGCTTGCCGGAGTGTGTGCGGGAACTCTTACCAGTCTTCTTCCCCCTGGGAGCTTCAGCGGCAGGAGCAAGTGCCTTGACGGCAGATGCTGCAACCGCCTCCCGGTAGAGTTGATCGGTGCAAATAAGCGCATCTTTCTTGTCAGAGTTGACAGTAATGACGCTTACCGGCCTGGGCATCTTCAGTGTATTGTACGCATAGTGCGACGCCGCCATGAACTTGGCCAACGCAGGTCGGCCAATGATCCCGTTATATGGTAACGGAATCTGGGCAATGTCAAACACAATCTTTTCCGTCCTGAAGTTCTTGTCGCTGCCGAATGTTACCGGCAACGTAACTTTTCCTTTTGGCTGAATCCTTCCTGGATTGACCCCTTGAAATGTACCAGTTTCCTCGAGATCTCCATCAGGAATTTGCAGCCTCTTGATCACTTTGGGTGATATCAAGTTCAAGCCGGCCCCGCCGTCAACTAGCATTTTTGTTACCTTGAGGTTGCGGATTGTTGGTGAGACCAACAACGGCAAACACCCGACCACAGTTGTGCGATCAGGGTGATCCTCAATGTCAAAAATGATAGGCGTGCTGGACCATTTCAACGGCTTTCGTGTGCCAACGGATGCCTATGGGGTCACAAGGATCCCTTACGATTCGGCGGGAAGAAGGTTTTGCACAGAGAGCAGATCGAAGCGATCAATGCGCAAGGGGATTTTACCCAGGTTCGGGCCGCACGGATGCGTAAAACCCTACTCCTGCTTTGGTTGTATTATGTGTGTTCTAGGCCTAGTTCTTGGAGCGCTACAGTAACTAGCAGCTACACATGCGGAACGGGGCCTAAAAGATCCGATCCCTTGTAGGGATGCCTTGGGCCTCCTTTTATACTATTGAAGGGGTCACCAACATTGGCAGCATAGGGTACATGAGGTGGAAAGCATCTACAGTGCTTATCATACCTACTTCTGACGGCCTGGGACAAGGGCATTCAATGCTCCGTTGAGGTGTCCCTGCCTTTCTTGGGGATGGAAAAAGGAGCCATCCCATCGCACCGCCCAAGCCCTTACGTCGTCAGCGTCTGACATGCCCCCGATGGACAACAACTAAAAGACAAGCTGGTAGTTGCCCTGGGGTGGAGCGCTTTTGAACAGTGGAGAAGGCTTGCCGGGTGCATGGCTGGTCGGGGCTGTGAGCCGCCCCAGCAAGATCTTGCCGGGGGCTCCAGTCCTTGGCTTCCGTCTTCTTATCTTCTGTGGCTCGAACGCCTTCTTGACACCGTGGCATTTTATTCCAAGGTTTGGCTGAGTCTTGCCGGCCCCAGGAAGCTGCCCGCGCACAAGTCCGGCTAAAAAGCACCCTGGTTCTTTGTACACCGACAAAGGGTAACATGGACAACACGCTGTCTGTCAAAAATTAGTCGGTACTGGAGAGATTGTTCGTTCCTTTTGAGAAACTGAAAACGTACCAAGGCCTCATAATCAAGAAAAGCAGGTGGTAACTCAATATCATTTCCGCGTATGGGTACCCCAAGATAATTAGCTAAACAAGTGGCATAAATCCCACCAAAGAAATCTCCATCCTTAGCATTATTATGCAACCTTCTAGCAATAATGGCTCCTAAGTTATATCGCCTTTCGCCCATTACTGCACTCTTAAGAATACTAAGATCGGTTGCACAAAGGTGGCTATGCTCAGTTTTACCGTTAATACATCTACCTATGAATAGAGCAAAATAATGTATGCCAGGAAAGTGAATGCTCCCCATGGTAGCCTGTGTAATATTTCTAGTTTCTTCGATGGTAATGCTAGCAAGAAAATCATTATATTCAGTTTTGTGCGGATCACTATAGCTACCCCATTGTGGAATTTTGCATGCATGATTAAAATCCTCTATGTCCACAGTATATGATTTATCATAAAGGTCAAATAGAACGGAAGGTTTATTATGATTGAGTGAAAATTCAAACCTCCGCACGAAAGAATCCGTGAGTTGATAGTATTGCTTGCATTTGTCCGACACGAATTCCTCAAGGCCAGCATTTCTTGTGTATGCATAGAATTCTTCCTTGAAACCGACATCACTCATGAATTGATCCGATGGCCATTCACAAGGTCGTACTTGTGCTCCCCTCGGTGGTTCAAGGTAGGGCTCACGTATCGCGAGTCTCAGGGCCTTCTTGCTTGATGAACCCCCTTGAAACACCTTCCTCAACATTTTTTCTTTTTCTGAAAAATTCTGAAATGTTTAGTGACTCAAAATAAAGGTCCATAAACTCAACAAAACTCATAGCAACTACTCCCTCAAGTGCCTAGAGGCTATATCATGCATCAAAACTACTTGGGACCATACAAATTTGATATGCAAGCTCAAGAACAAGGTCACCTCAGCAGCAAAAATTTGCAAAATATAAAGCACTAGAACAAAAACTAATTGGACCATTGGAGGAGTCACATACCGAAGAACAATCTCCCAAAAATGTTTTGCGAATGAAGCTTTGCACAAGGAGATCGAAAATGGCAGCAAAGTGAGCTAGAACACGGGTTTGAGCAATGGTGGGATTTTTCTGGAGGAAGATGAAGTGGATGGGTGCTGGAATAAGTGAAGGGGGCCACGTGGGACCCACAAGCCTGCTAGGCGCGGCCAGGGGGGGGTGGCCGCGCCTTGTGGGCTTGTGGCCCACTGGTGGAGCCCCCTGCAGTGTGCTTAGTGCCAAATATTTTGAAATATTCCAGAAAAAATCATACTCCACTTTCAAGACATTTGAAGAACTTTTATTTTCAGGTCACTTTTTTATTGCACGGGAAACTCAGAAAACTGGAAAATAATAGCATTTTTACTTAATTTAATCTTACTAATAGAAAGTAAAAGTTGGGTACAGAAAGTTGTGCTTTCTAAATTCATCCATCTCATGCTCATCAAAAGGAGTCCATCAATAAGGTTGATCAAGTATTATTAACAAACTTCTTACGAATAACATGAAACCGAAGAATTTTCGAATAACACTAAGTTACCTCAATGGGGATATGCATGTCCCCAACAATAAGTATATCATATTTCTTCTTGACAGTAGGAAGAGGGATTTTCAATAGAGTTGATACTGTGAACTTGAGGTTGTTTCTTCGGAAAGTGTACCGTATGCTCATTACCATTTATATGAAAAGTGACATTGCCCTTGTTGCAATCAATAACAGCCCCTGTAGTATTTAAAAAGGGTCTACCAAGGATGATCGACATACTGTCGTCCTCGGGAATATCAAGGATAACAAAGTCCGTTAAGATAGTAGCATTTGCAACTACGACAGGTACATCCTCACAAATACCGATAGGTAGAGCAGTTTATTTATCAGCCATTTGCAAAGAGATTTCAGTAGGTGTCAACTTATTCAAATCAAGTCTACGATACAGAGAGAAAGGCATAACACTAACACCAGCTCCCAAATCACATAAAGCAGTTTTAACATAATTCCCTTTTATAGAGCATGGTATAGTCGGTATTCCTAGATCTCCTAATTTCTTTGGTACTCCACCCTTCAAAGTATAATTAGCAAGCATGGTGGAAATCTCAGCTTCCGGTATCTTTCTTTTATTAGTCACAATATCTTTCATATACTTAGCATAAGGAGACATTTTTAGAATATCAGTCAAGCGCATACGGAAAAAGACAGGTCTAAGCATTTCAACAAAGCGCTCAAAATCCTCTTCATCCGTTTTCTTGGATGGTTTAGCAGGAAAGGGCATGGGTTTCTGAACCCATGGTTCTCTTTCTTTACCATGCTTCCTAGCAATAAAATCTCTTTTGTCATATCTTTTACTCTTAGGTTGCGGGTTATCAAGATCAACAGCAGGTTCAATCTCCACATCATTATCATTACTAGGTTGAGCATCAACATGAACATCATCATTAATATTATCACTAGCCTCATGTTCATCACCAGATTGTGTCTCAGCATCAGAAACAGAAATATCATTTGGGTTTTCAGGTGTATCAATAACAGGTTCACTAGCAGCATGCAAAGTTCTATCATCATCCTTGTTCCTCTTATTACTGGAGCAACTAGGTACATCAATATTAACCCTTTGAGAATCTTGTTCAATTCTCTTAGGGTGGCCCTCAGGGTACAGAGGTTCCTGAGTCATTCTTCCACCTCTAGTCACAACTTTAACAGAATGATCATTGTTCTTATTATTCATCTCATTAAGAAAATAATTCTGAGCTTTAAGTACTTGTTCTACTTGAGTAGTTACCATGGAAGCATGTTTACTAATCAGTTTAAGATCATTGATAGTTCTACTCATATAATCACCTAAGCGATCAAGCATGAAAGCATTATCTTTCAATTGTCTACTAACATAAGCATTAAAATTTTCTTCCTTAACAACAAAATTATCAAATTCATCCAAGCATTGGCTAGAAGACTTATTATAAGGAATATCGCTTTCATCAAATCTACGAAGAGAATTTACCTCTACTACCTGTGTCGGGTTATCAAGACCATGTATTTCTTCAATAGGTGGTAGATTCTTAACATCTTCAGCTTTAATACCTTTTTGTTTCATATATTTCTTTGCCTCTTGCATATCTTCAGGACTGAGAAATAGAATGCCTCTTTTCTTCGGAGTTGGCTTCGGTTGTGGTTCGGGAAGAGTCGAATCATTATCATTGCTCAATATATTATTCGATCAATAGTATTTCAGCTTGTTCAACAGTTCGTTCCCTGAAAACAAAACCAGCACAACTATCTAGGTGGTCCCTAGAAGCATCGGTTAGTCCATTATAAAAGATATCAAGTATTTCATTTTTCTTGAGAGGATGATCAGGCAAAGCATTTATTAATTGGAGAAGCCTCCCCCAAGCTTATGGGAGACTCTCTTCTTCAATTTCTACAAAGTTAAATATTTCCTGCAAGGCAGCTTATTTCATATGGGCAGGAAAATATTTTTCAGAGAAGTGATAAATCATATCCTGGGGGCTACGCACACAGCCAGGAGCAAGAGAATTAAACCATATCTTAGCATCAGCCTTTAACGAGACTGAAATAGCTTAAGGATATAGTAATATAATAACGAATTTTTTCCTCATGTGTAAATAGGGTGGCTATATCATTCAATTTAGTAAGATGTGCCACAACATTTTCAGATTCATAACCATGGAAAGGATCAGATTCAACCAAAGTAATTAACTCTGGATCAACAGAGAATTCATAATCCTTATCAGTAACAAAGATGGGTGAAGTAGCAAACTTAGGATCATATTTTATTCTAGCATTCAAAGATTTTTCTTTCCACTTGCATAGCAATTTCTTAAGATCATCTCTATAATTACAAGCAAGAAAGTCCCTAGCTACCTCTCCTTCCATCACATAACCCTCAGGAATATCAAACAATTCATATCTAGGAGAGCTAGGTCTAGGAGAGGCCTCAAAGTGTTCAGTTTCAATAATTTCATCAGTTTCAGAAGTATCATAATTTTCAGCATTGGCCCTAGCAATTTGTTCATTAAGAAATTCACCCAGTGGCACAGTATTATCAAGCAAAGTATTATCATAAGCATCATGCATAGCAGAAGTGGCATCATCAATTACTTGTGACATATCAGAATTACTAGCAGGTGGTGGTGTCGCAAACTTACTCGTAACAGAAGGTGAATCAAGTGCAGAGCTAGATGGCAGTTCCTTACCTCCCCTTGTAGTAGAGGGATAGATCTTGGTTTTTGGATCTTTCAGATTCTTCATAATGATCAACAGATATAAATCCCAAGTGACTTAGATAATAGAGCTATGCTCCCCGGCAACGGCACCAGAAAAAGGTCTTGATAACCCACAAGTATAGGGGATCGCAACAGTTTTTGAGGGTAGAGTATTCAACCCAAATTTATTGATTCGACACAAGGGGAGCCAAAGAATATTCTCGAGTATTCGCAGGTGAGTTGTCAATTCAACCACACCTATAAGACTTAATATCTGTAGCAAAGTATTCAGTAGCAAAGTAGTATGGAAGTAACGGTAACGGTAGCAAAAGTAACAGTAGCAGTTTTGTAGTGATTGTAACAGTAGCAACGGAGAAGTAACTTAGCAAGGATCAATATGTGGAAGGCTCGTAGGCAATGGATCGGTGATGGATAATTATGTTGGATGTCATTCATCATGCAACAGTTATAACATAGGGTGACACAGAACTAGCCCCAATTCGTCAATGCAATGTAGGCATGTATTCCATATATAGTCATGCGTGCTTATGGAAAAGAACTTGCATGACATCTTTTGTCCTACCCTCCCATGGCAGCGGGGTCCTATTGGAAACTAAGGGATATTAAGGCCTCCTTTTAATAGAGAACCGGACCAAATCATTAGCACTTAGTGAATACATGAACTCCTCAAGCTACGGTAATCACCGGAAAGAATCCCAGTTATTGTCACCCTAGGGGATGCGGATCATAACTCGTAATAGGTGTCTACAACTTGCAAGATAGGATCAAGAACACATATATATTCATGAAAACATAATAGGTTCAGATCTGAAATCATGGCACTCGGGCCCTAGTGACAAGCATTAAGCATGGCAAAGTCATAGCAACATCAATCTCAAAAGATAGTGGATACTAGGGAGCAAACCGTAACAAAACTAACTCGATTACATGATAAATCTCATCCAGCCCATCACCGTCCAGCAAGCCTACGATGGAATTACTCACGAACGGCGGAGAGCACCATGGAATTGGTGATGAAGGATGGTTGGTGATGACGATGGCGTCGATTTCCCCTCTCCGGAGCCCAAAACGGACTCGAGATCTGGTCTCCCGAGGAAGAACAAGAGGTGGCGGCGGCGCCGTATCGTGAAACGTTAGGAACTCTTCTCTCTGATTTTTTTCTCCGCGAATAGGGTTATATGGAGGTGGAGAGGAGGTCGGAGGAGCCACGAGGGCCCCACAAGCCTGCTAGGCACGGCCAGGGGGGTGGCCGCGCCTAGCAGGCTTGTGGCCTACAGGTGGCCCCCCTCTGGTTGATTCTTGCACCAGTATTTTTTATTAAATCCAAAAATATTCTCCGTAAATTTTCAGGAAGATCCGAGAACTTTTATTTCAGCACAAAAATAACACCAAGGCAATTCTGCTGAAAACAGCATCAGTCCGGGTTAGTTCCATTCAAATCATGCAAATTAGAGTCCAAAACAAGGGCAACAATGTTTGGAAAAGTGGATACGATGGAGACGTATCAAGATCCTCATGAGACACTCTTAGTTTCTCAAGATCTTGCTTCTTTGAAGAAATACATAAGAAATCTTCTCATGATCAACTAACAGAGCATTATGATGACTCTGAAGGTTATCATACTTTAACTGAAGAATTTTGAGATCATCAGTTAGAGTTTGAGTTTGATCCACTTCCTCATTCAACAGATCATCGCTTTTGTCTAACAGATTCTGAAGCTTTTCAAGTGCACTTTGTTGCTTAGTGGCAATATTAGCAAGTTTGGCATCGCTAGGTTTCACATATTCATCAGATTCACATTCACTTGATTCGGAAGAGGAGTGATGCTTAAGTACCTTGGAACCTTTTGCCATAAGACAAAGTGAAGAAGATGAACCAGGATCTGCTTCCTGGGTTTTGAGAAATTTCTTGAGTTCGATGAACATGGGGTCTTGACGAGTGTGATAGCCTTCATTGATGTCCATGATCCTATCCTAGATGAGCTTTGCATTTTGGAGATGACAGATGCCCTTGAACATGACGCTTGATAGGCTTGAGCAGATGATGTTTCTCGCCTGAGCATCAAGTTGAGTGTACTTACGAATTTCCTCAGCATTTGCCATCTTGCAGAGTTCAGACAGGCCAAGTTCAGTAACAGTCCATATTTCACTGTTCATTGATATGAGATGCTTCTTCATCAGAACTTTCGACCTAGGATATTCAATGTCATCAAGATTGGGACGTTCTGTGAATGAGTTGACACCTTTTGTCATAAAGCAGTAAGTCGGAGCATATTCATCATTGCTGACGTCAGAGTTGTTGGAGTAGTCATTTTCTTCATTGTTGAAGATGGACTGGCTGACGAAAGTAGAAGCAAGAGCAAGGCTAGCAACACCAGATTCTGACTCTACTTCAGATTCTTCCTCTTCTTCATATTCTTTAGATTCTTCTTCAGAATCCATTTCCTTGCTAATGAAAGCCCGAGCCTTTCTGGAACCATTCTTCTTGTGCGATGAGGACTTTGAAGATGAGGACTTTGCAGATGAGGACTTTGAAGATTTCTTCTTTTTCTTCGACATCAGAATTGTCATCCTTGTACTTCTTCTTCTTTGATTCTTTTTTCCCAGAGAGGACAGTCAGAGATAAATTGACCAGATTTCTTGCATTTGTGACAAGTTCTCTTCTTGTAGTCGCTTGAGGAATCTGATTTCCTCAAACCACCTTTTGATGACTTTCCAAATCGGCCTCTCCTTGAGAACTTCTGGAATTTTCTCACGAGCATTGCCAGCTCCTGACTCAGTTCTTCATGATCACCAAGGATACTATCAGAATCTTCGCCTTCGGATGAGGAAATTGCTTTTGCCTTCAGAGCACGAGATGTTCCATAGCTTGGCCCGTAGAGGTCTCTCTTCTCAGCTTGTTGGAATTCATGAGTATTGAATCTCTCAAGTATATCAGCAGGATCAAGTGACTTGTAGTCTCCATGCTCTTGAATCATCAAAGCCAGTGTATAGAATGAGGAATCAAGAGATCTCAACAGTTTCTTCACCACCTCGTGGTCAGTGATGTCAGTGGCACCCAGTGCTTGAAGCTCGTTGGAGATATCAGTGAGACGATCAAAAGTTTGTTGAACATTCTCATTGTCGAGTCCTTTGAAGTGGTTGAAGAGATTGCGAAGTACATCAACACGAGAGTCACATTCAGTGGAAACACCTTCGTTGACTTTGGACAGCCTGTCCCAAATAAGCTTAGCAGACTCCAAAGCACTCCCTCTACCATACTGACCTTTGCTCAGATGGCCCAAGACGATATTCTTCGCTTGAGAATCGGGTTGCTTGAATCTCTTCACATCAGCAGCAGTGACCGTGGGAGTAACAGAGGGAACACCATTTTCCACAATGTATCAGAGATCATTATCAATTGCCTCAAGATGCATGCACATCTTGTTCTTCCAGTAGGGATAGGCCGACCCATCGAAGGTAGGACAACTTGCTGAAACCTTGATTATACCTGCAGTCGACATAACTAGAACTCCAGGTAGTTAAAGCAAAATCACACAGAACAAGGGAGTACCTTGCTCTGATACCAATTGAAAGTGTGTTATATCGACTAGAGGGGGGTGAATAGGCGATTTTTACAAATTCATCAACTGGGAATTCCAACTTGAGGAATTTGAAATGTGATGAATAACTAGCAGCGGATTAAGTACTCAAGTGCATGAGAAACATAGCAGTAGCATAGTCATCATGATGAAATAAAGCATGCACAGATTACAGGTAGCGTGATACAGGATAAGCAGGCGAGGAACAAGGTAACTTGAAGAATTTGAGGTGAGGAATTTGAGAAAGTCTTCAGTCAAATTCTTGAAACAGTAACGATCAATTTCATCAACAAGTATACGAGGAAATGAAAGGGTTGAGGAAATAGAACCAGGTACCTCGATGAAGACAATGGTTTGATGACCCAATTCCAACTGCTATGACAATCACACGTCTGGTTCGGAGTGGCCTGGTATTTAAACCAGAGGACACACAGTCCCAGGACACACAGTCCTTACTGTATTCTCCTTGAGCTAAGGTCACACAATCCTTGCCCAACACTCGTGGTAAGTCTTCAGGGTAGACTTCCAAAACCCTCACAAACTGGTCACCCGGCGATCCACAATTGACTCCTGGATACTCTAGACCAAGGTCACTCCGTGATCCCCAATTGACTGCAGGATGCACTAGACCATGACGCCTAACCATCTATAAGATACATAGTCTTCAAAGGTAACAAGCACCGGTTCCACACAGGAAAATCTCTTCAGTGATGCTCAATCACTTTGGGTTTGGTGGTTTGGTTTTGGGGTTTTTCCTCGCTGATGATTTTCTCTCAAAGTCCTCGAGGATGGGTTGCTCTCAAATGACAACTGTCAGTTCTCTCTCGGAGCAGCCAACCAACCAGTGGTTGTGGGGGTGGCTATTTATAGCCAGGGTGCAACCTGACATGATAAGACATAAATGCCCCCAATGATATGAACGTTATATGGATCGGATGATTGGTGACAGTTGGCACACAACACATCAATGGTCGGAATTTCGAACTATGAAAGTCCTCAGGCTTATCATATTCCTCACTTGTAGGCAATTTGCACTGGCGAAATCCTAACTCCTCAGTCACACCAATTTCCTCAGAGACCAGAAGAACATCGTCTCTGTCACTCAAGAACTTGACCGAACTATAAGAGATTTCCAAAGGCTTCACTCGAAGGATTGGATAGATTGAGGCTTTTGAGTTGAGCATCAGTTGGTAATTTGACTTAGTATTACCTCAGCCCCCTTTAACAGTACAGTGTTTCCTATGACTCAAAGAAAGGAAATGAAACTACGAAAACAAAAGTCTTCACGCGTCATAGTCCTCGTTCATATCTTCAAGGTCACACCAACATCTTCATTTTCAATGTCTTCAGGGAATACCAAAGTCTTCAGCAAAGTCTTCACAAAAGTCTTCACCAAAGTCTTCAGTTGAAGACATACATTTTTAGGGGTCGATAATGTCCAAATATATCAAACTCCTCAGCGGCTTATAGAGCATGTGTACACTTACAAACGCTTCAGTCTCTTAACCTATAAGTCTTCAATACACCAAAATCACTAAGGGGCACTAGATGCACTTACTAGCAGCGCCTGCGCCGCCCTAAGGTAATGCGCCCGGACGGCAACGGCGAAGCCGCCCAGGCAGACCGGTGGAGTTGACGGGGAGGGAGAGAGCCAGGAGGAAGGGAGGAAGGAGAAGAGAGCCAGGAGGAATCGACCCCTCACCGTGCAAGGAGAGGAAGAAAGGAGGCGGGGGGGAGGGGTGGATGGAAAATGTCCAGGAGGACAACGCAAGGATTTCGGCTAGGGATGTGAGGGCTGCCATTGGATCCGACATCATCCAACGGTCTTTGATGCATGATCCGCGTGAGACGCCCATGGACCAATCAGAACGCGGGAAACACTTTGAAGACGTTATGACCATCCAAATTGGTTGTAAATGATTAAAAATAAGTGTTTTTCACAAGAAACACATTTTCTATATTCGAGTGACAAAGATTGACTAAATGGTTGGGTGCAAAAAGCTTTGATACACCTCTCGTGAAAAAGAGAAATTTCTGCCGATTCAGCTGGAAGCGGGTCAAATTTGAACAGCAACTGCCTTATAGTTTCCTCTTCATTTTTTTCCAAAAATCATTTCTAGGTACAAAAGTATCAATTTAATCAGAGAAACACCAAAAGTTTTCCAAGAGCCAACCACTAGCTAGGAACGGTCATGCCCGTCGTTTTGACCGCATTTTTAAATTGGCATAAAAAATTCAAAAAAAATCAAAAAAATGGAAAACCTTCGCATTGTGTCATTATATGTGACAAAGTTACCAGGTAAAATAATAAACTTATAATACGACAATTATTTTTAAAAAGTGTTCTCAGAAATGAGGTAACACGTGTGAAGATTCATGGCTTTCAAGCCAAATGACCAACCTTATAGCCACATTCATGGCATAGTTTGCTGAAATGATCTCATATTGTGCACAAGGGTGCATATTGGAATGACAAACAATGTTTTCTAAGGAAGTTTTCATTTTCTTTGGACGGAAAATTCATTTTCCATTTTTCGAGTGCCCAAAACTGGTTTTTTTGTGAAGGACCTACCATATATTTGTTGGAAAATTATACCAAATAAATTTTATAAAATATTAGGTCAGATTTAATGTACAATTTACTAAATGTTTGGGTGTCAAAAGCTTTGATCCAACTCTCGTGAAAAAGACAAATCTCTACGGATTCGGCTGGAACCGGGTCAAATTTGAACTGCAACTGCCTTATAGTTTCCTCTTTATTTTTTTCCAAAAGTCATTTATAGGTACAAAAGAATCAATGTAATCAGAGAAACACCAAAAGTTTTCCAAGATCCAACCACTAGCTACGAACGGTCATACCCGTCGTTTTGACCGCATTTTTAAAATCGCATAAAAAATTCAAAAAATTCAAAAAAATGGAAAACCTTCGCATTGTGTCATTATATGTGACAAAGTTACCAGGTAAAATAATAAACTTATAATACGGCAATTATTTTTAAAAAGTGTTCTCAGAAATGAGCTATCACGTGTGAAGATTCATGGCTTTCAACCCAAATGACCAATCTTATGGCCACATTCATGGCATAGTCTGCTCAAATGAACTCATATTGTGCACAAGGGTTCATATTGGAATGACAAACAATGTTTCCTAAGGTAGTTTTCAATTTCTTTGGACGGAAAATTCATTTTCCATTTTTCGAGTGCCCAAAATGATTTTTTTGTGAAGGACCTACTATATATTTGTTGCAAAATTGGACCGAATCATTTTTATAAAATATTAGATCATATATAATGTACAATTGACTAAATGGTTAGGTGTCAAAAGCTTTAAGCCACCTCTCGTGAAAATGACAAATTTTCAACGATTCAGTTGAAAGCGGGTCAAATATGAACTGCAGTTGCCTTATAGTTTGCTCATAATTTTTTCCAGAAATAATTTCTAGGTACATAAGTATCTATTTAATCAGAGATACATGGTTTGGTGGTGAGATATCAAGGTTTGGACAGTGGACGATGGCCCCAACTCCAGGGCGCGCAAACTGGCATGCCAGCCACATGATCACCGCGTGACCTTAGCGTTGCCACACGTTCTGGGCGGCCTAGGCATGTCTGATGGGTTGGGTACTCCCCCGGTAGGTTCTAGGAATAAGAATACAACAGAAGAATCTCATGAGGAAATTAAACTAAGCTCAAACATGAATTAGCAGCCAAGTCTTTGATTAGCGGTGGGGGAAATCAACCTGGCCAATGGGCCTGGGTTTTGGCTGAGGATGATCATATACTAAGGTGACTATCTTGGAAAATTTTCAGCTCAAATGGAGGAGCCTAAGTGGCACTTTCTTTACAAAATACCACACTGGAGAGAAATATGAATGTTGAAGCTGGGCTCAAATTAATAAATGGATTGCGCTGTAATTTGGTGAGGATGGTAATTTGGGCATAGGAAGTCACTCTAAAAGTTTTATACCATTTGTACATGCCAAAGTGGTACTTCCTTCACAATGCTCTTCTCTGGATAGAAAATAGAAATTTATTCTGGGCCCATATAGATGATTGGATTGAGCTGAAATTTGGAGGAGGATGATAATCTGGGCATATGAAGGATCTGTACAAATTTCATACCAATTGGATAAATAAAAATGGTTCTTCCTTCACAATGCTCTCCACTGAACAGAAAATTAGGAAAAATATAGAGGAAAATTGGCTACATTAAAATCAGATAAAATTTGGTGTAGGGAGGTTCTATGTGCAGGGTCATGTCCTGGTAAATTTTCAGCAATTATAAATCAATATAAAATATAGTTTCTTCACAAATTGAAAATATTACCAGAAACAAAGATTGGATGGTGAGCTCACATGGATTATTAGACGGGATCAAATTTTGTGGAGAGCTATGTTTTGGGCATATATAATATGTGGAAAAAATTCAGATCATTAGGAGATACCTAGCTAGTACTTACTTCACAAAGCTTCTAGCTGAACAAAAACTTTGGAAATTTGTTGAGGAAGATTTAATAATAAAATGGAGGTGAATTTTGTCATGAGCCAATGATTTCTATAGGAAACAGTGCCCAAAAATCTTTAGCTCTAATGGAGAAGCCTAGGTGGCACTTTCTTTGCAAAGTACCACACTGGACAGAAATATGAATGTTGAAGCTGGGATCAAATGAATGAATGTATTGAGCTGAAATGTTGTGCAGGCTGGTCATTTGTGCATAGGAAGGCACTGTAAAAATTTCATACCATTTGGAGAAATAAAAATGGTATGTCCTTCACAATGCTCTGCACTGAACAGAAAATTAGGAAAAATATTGAGGGAAATTGGATAAATTAAATGAGATAAAATTTGGTGTAGGGAGGTTATATGGGGAGGGTCATGTCGTGGTAAATGTTCAGCAATTAGAAAGCAATATAAAGTACAATTGTTTCACAGACTGAAAATATTACCAGAAACAAAGATTGGATGGTGAGCTCACATGGATTCCCAACAATAAAAACATTCTTCAAATATATGGTTAACAATTTTTCATATATTGCCAACAAAAACACATCTTTTCATACATACGTTTTGATGTCTATATTTGGGTTTACACAATGTACATTTTTTTGTATACATATAAAAAGGAGGTGGCCTTAAGTAACAATGCATCCACGTTCACAACCTCATGACAATTTATATTGGTCATAATCAGGTAGAAATAAGGTCGTCGGCCGCTGTTGTCTGCATTATGACCATTTGGTGTAAAGCAATTTCAGGGTTTGAGCCCTTCCCAGCGAAATGGTCGTGGATTTACGACCAATTCAGCTGAGCTCACTAAGTGAAGGTCACAAGTAGACATATTTCTTGTAGTGAGGGTACAAGATAAATGGGAATACATTTTACACGATCACCCAAGATAAAAAGAGCACCAACCAAAACAGTGGTGTCTGCTTTGATGTAGCAAACACCAATAGGGAAAAGGACACATATTATGGTTACATAGAGGAGATATGGGAACTTGACTATGGACGTGATTTTAAGGTCCCTTTGTTCCGGTGCAAATGGGTCAATCTGACAGGAGGCGGGGTAATGGTAGACCCACAGTACGGAATGACAACAATGGATCTCAACAATCTTGGGTAGATAAAGGAACCATTCGTCCTAGCCAATGATGTGGAGCAGGTTTTCTATGTGAAGGATATGTCTACCAAACCGAGAAAAAAAAATATGGAAGCGGGTACATCATATGATGAGCCAAAGTGCCACATAGTTCTTTCAGGGAAAAGAAACATCGTGGGAGTGGAGGAGAAGACAAACAAGTCACAAGATTATGAAAAGTTTGATGAAATTCCTCCCTTCACAGTGAAGGATGACCCAAGCATCCTGTTAAATGATGAAGATTATCCATGGTTATGGTGCAATAAGCAAGGGACACACGCGAAGAAAAAGTGAAGACTTTCTCTCTAGTGAGTTTTCGGACTTATAGCTAGAAAATCCCAAGTTTTGCAAGAATCCACCCGTACTATGTGGTTTCTCTGATCGGAGGACCCGTTATGCCGAGCCAAGTATGGATGAGAGGAGTTATAGTTGCATTTTGGTGAAATTGAGGACAACATATCAGATGGTAGGATTGTTCAAGTAACTGTTCGGCATATACAAGATAACCGGATAATTTGCACCTTTGATTCTGGGTTGAAAGCCATAGTTATGATCCACAATTATTCTGATGATGGCTTTGATCTTGAATCACTTCAGTTACATGAAGGCAATGTATTAACTGGCAAGATTGGCATATGTTTTAATTTTTGGTAAATGTATGTTTCTTTCCTTGTATAAATATGCATAATAGACAGATATGTGGATCCATTGGTAGGCCACCTGAAAAGCATGATCTCTTATCGCAAGTTCATGAAAGGGTCAAAAGGGGAAGTTGATGATATGTTGATGGCTGAGAAATCAGAGAATCCTATGAGAATAGTTTGTTGTTTTGGCATATGTCATGAATGTTGTATGATAAGAGAGAAACGCTGTATCACATTTGATTTAATTGTTTTTGTTATCAAGGAAACATTTGTTAAAAACTTTAATAGTGGAAGGAATTAAATAAAAACTAGGCATGGCTTTTGATTTAATTCTTTTTGTTATTAAAGAAACATTTGTATGACATAGATGACATATATTTATGTTTTAGTAGCAAAAAGAATTATATTTTAGTAATGTTTTAACAAATTCTTTAATAGATGACATATAATAGCAAAAACAATTGCAAAAGACACATTTGTTTTTGAATCTGTTTAAAAGAAAACTAAAACTAAAATATCCTAAAAAGGTCTAAAACCAAAAATAGAAAAAATAGCTTTAGTCCCGGTTGGTGCCCCCAACCGGGACTAAAGGCCTACATTTAGACCCGGTTGGGGGCACCAACTGGGACTAAAGGCCTAAGCTTCGTGCCCTTTTGGCTGCCGAAAATTAGCTGTAGTCCCGGTTGGTGGATCCAACTGGGAATGTTCCTTTAGTCCCGGTTGGAGCCACCAACCGGGACTAAAGCCAAGGGTATATAAGCGCTCGCGGCCTCCTTCTGCCCCAATCTTCTCCCCACTCCTCCACCAACGTCGAACCCATCACGACGCCGCTAGGCTTCCGGACATCACCGTTGCCGCCCCGATCCCTCTCCTCGTCGCCGGACCTCCTCACGCGCCCTCCTCCCCGACCCATATCCGTCGCCGCCCCCAAGCCCTCTCTGCGTCGCTGGACCTCCTTGCGTGCCCTCCTCCCTGCCACATCACCGTCTCCGCCCCTGAGCCCTCTCCTCGTCGCCGGACCTCCTCGCGCGCCCTCCTCCCCGCCCCATCGCCGCCCTCGTCTGCACCAAATCGTTGAGGTGAGCCCGACCCCCTCCTCTATACTGATGTTCATAGATTACATAGGCGTATATGTTGTGTTCATATAGATGTTTTGGTTCTATGTAATATACGAGCTCGTGCATACTTTGATTGTTATGTTTATAATCTACTCGTGGATTAGATTTATTGAAAAAGATGCTAATACGTCTGGCATAAATAATATGAGGATCGAAGCCTTTCATCATCCATGTGCGCAATTCTATGGAAAAATTCTTTGTTTCATAAGAGATGCGATCTCTTAGCTAGTATGGTTGATGGAATTTGAGAACTCTTCATAGTGCGGTCACAATATCAGCAGTGCTACCTTGAGTATAAATGTGCGAGACCTTAAGGATTTCATTTTACTAGGTGATACCCCGAGCATTGCGGCGAAAAACATGATAAACATATGCATATATAAATATGTGCTAATAGATTAAACTATTGCACAAATGGTATTGTTGTGTGTGAGTGTGTGCGTGTGGATAGCTATTAAACATGATAAACAAGATAGCTAGAAATATGTTATTTGTTGTGTGCGAGTGTGTGCGTGTGGATTTGTTATTAAATAAGGTATTGTTGTTATTGTTGTTAAATAAAATGTTATTTGCTATCCACAATTTGTTCTCGTCGACGGTGCCCATCCCGCATCCTCGTCATTGACTAGGCACCGACAACCAGTTTGAGAGGCGCCATGTCCAGGACTGGGCTCCGCCTGGCTGACACTGGGAGGTGCTACCTTCCGGGGCGCGCAACTTGGTGAGGAATCCGGGTCTCATCATCGACCCGGAGCTTCTTTGGTGGCGGTTGCATGGGCCACTATCGGTGCAGAGGTAGCGGGCAACAGAGGAGGTGGTACGTCGCCGTGTCAAGGAGGAGGACGAGCATGTCCTTCTCTACATGGTTGCATTGGACGTCAGGTTGTCCAATACCTGGCAGTTCCTTCGGGGCTCTCACCCGAACTATGATCCCGTGATGGTTCCTGCTCTTTGGGTGTCCAACGCCCGCGTCTCAGTAACCGCGAGTGAACTAGATTATTCGATAATATTTGAGCTCTATTAGTGATATTATATGATAATATTCGAGTTGTATTAGTGATAATATTCGATGATGCATTAACTGGATTATTCAACATGTATTAGTGACATTATATGATAATATTATATGAAGAGTCCCTGACGATCGCCGATGATATTATATGTATTAGTGATATTATATGATGATCTTGCTAAAAGAATTAATCCTTCGTGCCATCCCTCGCCCCTCAGATCGAACCTCGCCGGCGGCTGACTACTATGATTTTGTTTTTGCTTATTTAGTGCATTCTAATTTAAATACTAAATTGTTAATCTTAGAATCAATGAGCATTAAGAAAAATTGTTGGCGGCGATTTTTAATCTTAGAATCATGGACACAGGAAATGTCGACGTCATCTGATGACGAGGGGAGGACTCCTGACTGCCCTTTGTTCTGTGATGACAGAGGTATATGTGACTGCTATCCTCACCTAGACAAAGGTAAATCCGTCACCGTCAAGCTACATGACGACTTTGAAATTATGATGGTATGTAAAGACGGCATGTGTTTCTTGTTAATGAAGTATGACATATGTTTTTTTCTTTAATTAACCTTTAATTTTGTTTTGTACAATTCGACTAGTGCGTTCCCTGTCATGCAACATTCGCTGTCTTGGACAAGTTCCGTTTCAAAGAGAAGGATAGTACAGAGCCTAAGATAGCTCACCTAAGAACGGAGCATTATACTTTTGTTGTTAAGGTAAAAAATAATGAAGATCACACATATCTTGGTTTTTCTAATTGGAGAGCATTTTGCAAGGCATATGGGTTGGATGATGACATGAACATTACCTTCGATCTTGGTAATGATGATGTTCATGATAATAATACGGAAATATGGGTGCATGCGGATGACTTGATTCCAGTTCTACATGCAGGTGAGTTTGTCAACAGATTTGTTAGGTAATTTATATTGATTATTGAAAAGTATTTGGTACGTCTTGACTAAATTTCTTTATTTTTAATTATCAACTTATTTCTCTGCTACAAGAACTACACGGCAGATAATAGATCAGACCTACTACATTTATGACTCCGAGCTTACTTGGTTGGAGAAAAACCATCTGATCTCATTTATTCATGATGTTGAGGCATATAGGAAGAACAATTACAGGATTGGCAACAGTTATCATGGATATGTGCCACTAGTGCACAAGTTGAACCATCATAACATCACTTCAAACTACCTTGTAAGATTTTTTTTTACTATTGTGTCACTAGTACATCTTTTTCCTACATTCTTCTTAAGCAAAACTAGTTTGCTAACTATGTTATTATTACTTATGTTCTTTAATAGGTACTCCCACCAGAGACCGTGCCTAAAGTGGTGTTTATCAAAGGTGATGTGCATATGGTTAGCTTACGACCAATCCTGCTAAGTTACCATGGTAAATACATGATATCTGAACGTGAAGATACCCTGGAAATCAAAGGATGGATAAATGCAATAAAAGCATCCACACTACCACTTGGAGACGAATACTTACGCATCCCACAAGTTGGAGATAGGCTGATCTGTATTCTTCAATGGATAGATGTAGGAGTTCACCTTTTTATGCTGTTTTACCTAAGAGAGAGCAGTAGTTAGTGTTTGGAACTTGTGATAACTTGGTCACTTGCTAGTATGATAACAACCAGAATGATGAGGAGTTCACCTTTTTATGCTATTTTAACTAGAATGATGAAGAGTTGTTTAACTAGTATGATGACAACTAGAATGACGAGGAGCTGATACAGATGATGATGAGTTGTTATATGACATATACTAGTACTAATTAGATGGATGCAAGACCAAGTTGAATTAGAGGGAAATACGATGTTGTGAATCGCAACATCGTATTTTCCTCTAATTCAACTTGGTCCATCTAATTTGTACTGATGTTGGATGTTGTTCTTACATACTAGCAAGTAGCGCATTAATAGTTAGGAGTAGCGCGTTGACGGAAACATGCTACCGGTAGTTTAGTTACCAGTAACGCCGGTCGGCCCACGCTGCGGCTAAACCCCCCTCTCAAAAAAAACCTAAACCCCAGGCCTTTGCCGCGACTGACCCATCGCGGCCTTTTAGTCCCGGTTGTTGTTACCAACCGGGACTAAAGGTCCTCCTGCCTGAGGCCTCCTCAGAGGCCACGTGGATCCCCTTTAGTCCCAGTTCGTAACACAACTGGGACTAAAAATAGGGGCCTTTAGTCCCGATTCCTTAGTCCCGGTTGCGCAACCGGGACTAAAGGCCCTCACGAGCCGGGACTAAAGGCCCTTTTCCTACTAGTGTTATGAACCCTATATTACTTCTTATTTGGCATTAAGTTAATTTTGAACTCAAGATTAAGAACCCTAGGTTATTTTATATGAGGCAGATTATAGATTATTAGTGTTTCACATCTTAGTGAGTTATTATGAACCCTAGATTACTTCTTATTAGGCATTAAGTCTGCGATTGATCTTGTGAACGCTTACATGAGTGAGATTATTAGTATTTCACATATTAGTGAGTTTATTAAATATGAGTAGCATAATAAAAAAAATCTCACATAGGAAATTGTGTTTAGAGGAATTTGTTCTCGACGTCGATGATGCCCGGCACGTATCCTCGTCATCAACTCGGCGGCGACATCCTCAAGAGGCGCCATGTCTAGGATTGGGCTCCGTCGGGATGGCACTGGGAGGTGCTACGTTCCGGGGCGCGCAGCTTGGTGAGGAATCGGGGTCTCATCGTCGACCTGGAGCTTGTTTGGTGGTGGTCGCGTGGGCCACTATCGGTGCGGAGGGAGCCGGCCCCGAGGAGGTGGTACATCGTCGTGTCAGGGAGGAGGACGAGCACGTCCATCGCTACATGGTTGCGTTGGACGCCAGGTTCTCCAATACCTGGCAGTTTCTTTAGGGATCTCACCCGAGCTATGATCCTGTGATGGGTCCTTCTCTTTGGGTGTCCACTGCCCGCGACTCAGGAACCACGAGTCAACTAGATTATTCGATAATATTCGATCTGTATTAGAGATATTATATGATAATACTCAAGATGTATTAGTGATAATATTCGATGATGCATTAACTGGATTATTCGAGATGTATTAGTGATATTATATGATAATATTAAATGATCATATTGTTGCATTGTTGTGTATTGATTGCATCTCCGGTATTGTTCTTCTCGATACTATGATTCAGTTTTTTCTTATTGAATGCATTCTAATTGTTTTATCTTTCATCTGGATTAGTTAAGCTATGGACGATAGCGGCAGAGACCATGATCAAGAGGATATCATGTTCGACATGATACGCTCCCAAAACGAAGAGAATGAAGAAGTAGATGATGGCTCACAATATCTTAACCCATCCGGTGAGGGAATTGAGGAAGAACCAAGAGGCAAAGGGGAAACAAACAATGATGGCGAAGAAAATTTTCTCCAATTTACAAAGTCTAGTGAGGTATATATATTATGCCTCTGGTGATCATTGGATGTATTTATATATATATATATGTATATATATATATATTAATGATTCTTTCTTCTTTTAACCCTCCGATTCGAGCAAATCTTCTATAAGGGTACGAGGCCAGACCAAAAAGTTGCCCGATGGCATAAAGTACAACATCGATGAATTCAAAGTAAATGGTGAACCGATTGCTCCCTTAGAAAATGCCTGTAAATTTATAAATCAATGCAGAGTTATTGTTAGGGACAACATCACGATCACCGTTCGAGAATGGAATAAGACAAGGGGGATTGAGGAGTTTGTTATGTCCACGTAAGATCGAAAGATTTTCTTTGGGAAGCGCTACTATCACATTTCAACCTACCAGAGAGTTTCACAGATGATGAACGGTTGAAGCTCGAGAAGTGGGATGTTAAGAAGATGGCCACATAATTCCAGACCTATAAGAAAAGATTATACACTGACTATGTCAAGGCAGAATGGAAGACTCCAGAATTCACTGGAGAACTAGAGAAGGTAAAAGATCACTGGGATAAATTTGTGAAGTACAAGGAATCGGATGAAGCTAAGGAAAGATCGAGAAAAAATAAGATAAATGATGCGAAAAAAGTATCACCATGTTCTGGGGACAGGTGGGTACAAGAAAGGCATGCCTAAGTGGGATTTATCGGAGGCCTAGATGCTTGCTGACGGGGTCATTCCAAAAACACAGAATTGGCCCAAGAGGGCAATGAATTGGTTTTATGCGCATGGGGGAAAGTTGAATCCAAAAACATGGGAGCTAATTGAAAATGCATCTAATCAAGAAGCCTTAGAGGCTTGACTTAAAGCAATAGAAGATGCTCAAGCTGGGGTGTACATCCCCGAGAGAGAGAGAGAACGACGAGATTACACGCGCCCTCGGGATTCCTGAACACGGAGGACGAACACGAGGCAAAGGCGTTGTTCCGTGGGATCATGGGTTTCCAGACTAGAACGCCACTTATAGAAGCCGTCAGAGAAAAAAGAAGCAGGATGCAAACTATCTTCCAAATTTAGAAAGAAAGAACGCGGAGTTGGAACACATGTGTATGCAGCATGATGAGCAACTGGCCACCATTAGCCACCAAATTCCGTCTACACGGCAGGAGCAAGCAGATCCACAATTGGATAGTACCATCTCGTCTCTGGAGAAAAGCAGCATGGGTTCCACGGGGGTCCCGGCCAATGATGCACGGCCAGCTCGCTACCCCATGGATGATATCGAAGAGAGGAAAAGTTGTGAGCTACAAATGAAATTGAAGAACATATCCGTGAAGGTGGCGGTCGGCTTTGCTTTCCCGAATGCACCTAAAGCAACCATCCATGGTAATCTAATTCCAGCTGGCTATGCTCGTGTCGGGGTGGATGAAGTTCTGTTGGGATATGCCTCACTCGAGCTTGACTTCCCTGGAGGTGAAAGGGAGCAGACACTAGGAGAAGTCATACGTGGTGTGATTGTACGGAGTAAGGAATGAATCGTGTTTCCAAACTCGGCGCCAAGTCCCATTTTGCACCGAAGTAGGTCCGGCCACCAAAGGAGAAAATACCTGCTCCAACCATACAACAGTTTGTGGATCTTCTAGAGTGACTCTTTGCACATGTACAGAATAGGCCTTCATACAATGAACGCTCTATTAGCAAGTGATATCATGAACAAATGCAGGACTCGTCGAGAAATACAAGTGGTAATAAAAGCGGGAAAACAGTTCCCCGGCTCGAAGAACAGGCAATGCAATCGATCCACCCGTTTAAGGTGAGTACCGATAAGGTAACGACCGACGTTGCTAAAGAATTTGTTTCAGTGTTGAACAATTCCGAGGCACCGAGGAATTCCCCATGGATGAATTAGCATGGAAATATGTCCCCGAGAACTGATACTCGTGATCTGCGTTTGGTTTTCTGTGAAGAGGAATGGGTTATCGTAGCACAAAGTGGGTAAGTATTTCCCTCAGTTATGAAACCAAGGTTTATCGAACCAATAGGAATACCAATCCTCAATTGTCTTCAGCGGCTACACACAAAATAACAAACAACTTGCACCTAACGCCGGCAAGAGGATTGTCAATCCCCTTGATCGCAAGCAAGTGAGTTGTGTATATAACTGTAGATGATTGTAAATTGCAAAATAAAATAAAAGCAAATAAATAACAGCAAGGTAATGAAAGCGTTTGTGAATATATAAGTGAATAGACCCGGGGGCGTAGAGTTCTCTAGTGGCATCTGTCATAGAAATAGCATACGGTGGGTAAACAAATTACTGTTGGGCAACTAATAGAAAAGCGAATAATTATGCGATTTTCACGGCAATGATCATGTGTATATAGGCATCATGTCCATAAGCAAATAGGCCGACTCCTACCTGCACCTATTACTATTACTCCACTTCAAGAGCGCTTCTATGCTTGCCTCTCTACGTATTAAGTTCATGACAAACAGAGTAATGCATGGAGAACGATGGCATGATGTAGAAAAAGTAAACTCAAGCAATATGAATGAACCCCATTGTTTTATCCTTAGTAGCAACAACACAAAGATGCAACTTGTCCCCTTCTGTCACTGGGATATAGAAACTCATCACGTTGAACCTACTACAAGGAACCACTCCCACTGAAGAAATATCAATCTAGTTGGCCCAACTATCTCAATAGATTGGAGATCATTATGAAGCTATGATCATCATGCGAATAAGAATCATAATATTCAGAGGTGACTCAAATACTTTTCATGAATAATCTGAACATAAGCTCACCATTCATCGGATCCCAACAAACGCACCATACAAAGGGATTACATCGGATAGATCAAGGCAAAGATGCGATGAACATTGTATTGAAGAGAGGGAGAGAGAGAGAGAGAGAGAGAGTGAGAGAGAGATTGCTGTCGGCATCAAATCTGGCATATCTCGTAGTAGGGGTCCTAAGCTAGGCATCTTGGAGCGATGGTAACATAGACACAGGATTTTACTCAGGTTCGGGCTCTCTCAAGGAGATAATACCCTACGTCCTGCTTTTGATTTTATTGATATGGAGGATAGTACATAGTATAGGTATCTACTATGAGATGGTAGTAATGAATATGAGATTGAGATTGTCTATTGACTAGCCTGGCCTCGGTTTATATAATGCACCGTAGGCCTAGAGTTTAGAGGAGTCCTTGTCTTGTGCACCAAGTCTTGTGGAATCTCCCTTGTATGCATCATGGGCTCTCCGAACTGGCCCATTAGTGAATCGCCCTGGGCGTCCTCGGCCCGATCCACTGGTCGGGAGACGACGTGGTGAGTACCCCCTAGTCGAGGACACCGTCAGTAGCCCCCTGAACCAGTCTTCAAGTTGGGGACGCACCTCGGTTCTTCCGAACTATTCTTCATCTTCAGCCGTCGGTCTTGAAAACTGGATCAACAAATCTTCACATCTCCGATCTTGAGGATCGCCGAGCTGTATCTGAAGAGTTCACACATCGGGCATCTGAGGAGCCCCTTTAAGTTCTCGTCCATTTTCAATGCCTTGTTATTATTTATGCCACATATCGGGGCCAAAGTGTTTCCCGTGCGGTGATGTCCTCTCGCGTCCGAGCTCCAATGCCGAACTGCATCTGAGGTGTCTTTTTGCAGCCGAGCTCCAACGCTGATCGGCATCTGAGCACCAATGACGGGCTGCGTCCGAGCTCTTTTACCTCTTGAGCTTGCGTTGGTTTTCCCTTGAAGAGGAAAGTGTGATGCAGCAAAGTAGATAAGTATTTCCCTCAGTTGTTGAGAACCAAGGTATCAATCCAGTAGGAGGAACAAGCAAGTCACCAATGGTTGCACCTACACAAACAATCAAACTCTTGCACCCAACGCTATAAAGGGGTTGTCAATCCCTTCACGGTTATTTGCAAGGATTAGATCTGAAAGAGATAGATGCAAACGAGTGCGGAAAGTAAAAGATAACTAAATTGCAGCAAGGTATAGATCTGAAAATATATGATGGAAAATAGACCTGGGGACCATAGGTTTCACTAGAGGCTTCTCTCTTGAAGGCAAATATCATGGTGGGTAAACAAATTACTGTCAAGCAATTGATAGAAAAGCGAATAATCATGTAGTTATCCAAGGCAATGATCATGCATATAGGCATCATGTCCGTGTCAAGTAGACCAAAACGATTCTCCATCTACTACTATTACTCCACACATCGACCGACTCCTGCCTGCATCTAGAGTATTAAGTTCATGAAGAACAGAGTAACGCATTAAGAAAGATGACATGATGTAGAGGGATAAACTCAAGCAATATGATGAAAACCCCATCTTGTTACCCTTGATGGCAACAATACAATACGTGCCTCGCTACCCCTACTATGTCACTGGGTGAGGACACCGCAAGATTGAAACCAAAACCAAGCACGTCCCCCATTGCAAGAATTACCAATCTAGTTGGCCAAACCAAACCAATAACTCGAAGAGACTTGCAAGGATATGAAATCATGCATATAAGAAATCAGAGGAGATTCAAATAAGATTCATGGATAATCTGAATATAAACTCACAATTCATCGGATCTTGACAAACACACCACAAAAGAGGATTACATCGGATAGATCTCCATGAAGATCATGAAGAACATGGTATTGAAGATCAAAGAGAGGTAAGAAGCGATCTAGCTACTAGCTATGGACCCGTAGGTCTGTGGTGGACTACTCACGCATCATCGGAGGGGCAATGGAGTTGATGTAGATGCCCTCCGTGATCGAAACCCCCTCCGGCAAATTACCGGAAAAGGCTCCAGATTGGATCTCTCGGGAGCGGAGGCTTCCGGCGGCGGAAAAGTATTTGCGTGGCTCCCTCTGATGTTGGGGGAATATTTTGGTATTTATAGGCCAAGAATTAGGGTTAGGAGACCTGCCAGGAGGCGACAAGCCTTCTACGCATGACCAGGGGGGAGGGGGGCGCGCCTAGCAGGCTTGTGGCGCCCTGGCTCCACCCGTGACATGCCCTCCATGCTTGGATGACTTGTTTCCTTCCAGAAAAATTCCTTCCGCAGGCTTTATTCCGTTTGGACTCCGTTTAATATTCCATATCTGTAAAACTCAAAAACAAGGAAAAAACAGAAACTGGCACTTGGCTCTAGATTAATAGGTTAGTCCCAAAAATAATACAAAATAGCATATTAATGCATATAAAACATCCAAAACAGATAATATAATATCATGCCACCATCGAAAATTATAGATACATTGGAGACGTATCAGCATCCCCAAGCTTAATTCCTGCTCGTCCTCGAGTAGGTAAATGATAAAAAACAGAATTTGTGATGTGGAGTGCTACCTAACATATTTATCCAAGTAATATTCTTTATTGTGGCATGAATATTCAGATCCATAAGACTCGAAACAAAAGCTTAATATTGATATAGAAACAATAGCATTTTAAGCATACTAGCAAAGCAATTGTATCTCTTCAAAATATAATGGCAAAAGAAAGTTATCCCTACAATATCATATGGTCTGGCTATGCTCCATCTTCCCCACACAAAGTATTTATATCATTCACAACCCCGATGAAAAGTCAAGCAATTGTTTTCACACATTTATTTTCTCAAACTTTTTCAACTCTCACGCAATACATGAGCGCGAGAAATGGATATAGCATTATAGGTGGAATAGAATATGGTGGAGGTTGTCAAGGAAAGGGAGAAGATAGTCTCACATCAACTAGGCATATCAACGAGCTATGGAGATGCCCATCAATAGATATCAACGTGAGTGAGTAGGGATTGCCATGCAACGGATGCACTAGAGCTATAAGTGTATGAAAGCTCAAAAAGAAACTAAGTGGATGTGCATCATGAATAAAAATTCCACTAGCTATATGAAAGTGACAAAATAGGAGACTCTCTATCATGAAGATCATGGTGCTACTTTGAGGCACAAGTGTGGAAAAAGGTAGTAGCAATGTCCCTTCTCTCTTTTCTCTCATTTTTTATGTGGGCATCTAAGGCCTCTTTTATTTTTTTTGTTTGGGCTTCGCTGGCCTCTTTTATTTTTCATAAAGTCTGGAATCTCATCCCCACTTGTGAGGGAATCATAGGTTCCATCATCCTTTCCTCACATGGGACATGCTCTAATAATGATAATCATCACACTTTTATTTACTTACAACTCAAAAGAAAATTACAACTCGATACCTATGACAAAATATGACTCTATATGCAATATGAAAGTGATGGTGCATGTCATAAAAGGAAACAGTGGAAGTTGCATGGCAATATATCTCGGAATGGCTATGGAAATGCCATAATAGGTAGGTATGGTGGCTGTTTTGAGGAAAGATATATGGTGGCTGTTTTGAGGAAGGTATATGGTGGCTGTTTTGAGGAAGCTGTATGGTGCGAAAGTTGCGTGGTACTAGAAAGGCTAGCAAAAGTGGAAGGATGAGAGTGCGTATAATCCATGGACTCAACATTAGTCATAAAGAACTCACATACTTATTGCAAAAGTCTATTAGTCATTTAAACAAGCCATTAAACGCATGCTCCTAGGGGGGAGGTTGGTAGGAGTTAACCATCGCGTGCCCCCGACCCTCACACAAAGGCCAACCATCTATAAACAAGTCATGCTCCGACTTCCTTACATAACGGTTCACCATACGTGCATGCTACGGGAATCACAAACCTTTACACAAGTATTTTGACCAAATCACAATTTACTTCCTAACATGTCTCTTAACATTACCATCTTTATATCTCAAAACTTTATGCAAGGAATCAAACTTCTCATAAATACTCAATGCACTTAATATGGAAGTTTTTATTATATCCCTTTTGGATGCCCATCATATTAGGACTAAATTCATAACCTAAACCAATTACCATGCTGTTTTAGAAACTCTCGAAATAATATAAGTGAGGTACGAGAGTTCAAGTATTTCTATAAAAACGCAAACACCACCGTGCTCTAAAAGATATAAGTGAAGCACATAGAGCAAAATTGCCCAACTCAAAAGATATAAGTGAAGCATATAGAGTATTCTAATAAATTCACGATTCAGCGTGTCTCTCTCAAAAGATGTGTGCAGCAAGGATGATTGTGCCAAACTAACAAGCAAAGACTCATATCATACAAGACGCTCCAAGCAAAACACATATCATGTGGTGAATAAAAATATAGCCTCAAGTAAATTTACCGATGGATTGAAGACGAAAGAGAGGATGCCTTCCAGGGCATCCCCAAGCTTAGGCTATTTGGCATCCTTGAATGTGACTTGGGGTGCCTTGGGCATCACAAAGCTTAGTCTCTTGCCACTCCTTATTCCATAGTCCATCAAATCTTTACCCAAAACTTGAAAACTTCACAACACAAAACTTAATAGAAAACTCGTGAGATTCTTTAGTATAAGAAAATAAATCACCACTTTAGGTACTATTGTGAACTCATTCTTTATTTATATTGGTGTTATACCTACTGTAATCTAACTTCTCCATGGCTCATACCACATGATACAACCCATAGATTCATCAAAATAGGCAAACAACTCAAAGAAAACAGAATCTGTCAAAAACAGAACAGTCTGTAGTAAACGGAAAACTTCTGTAACTCAAAAAATTCTGAAAAACATGGTATTGAAGATCAAAGAGAGAGACGAAGCCATCTAGATACTAGCTATGGACCCGTAGGTCTGTGGTGGACTACTCACGCATCATCGGAGGGTCTATGGAGTTTATGTAGATGCCCTCCGTGATCGAAACCCCCTCCGGTAGATTACCGGAAAAGGCTCCAAGATTGGATCTCTCGGGAACGGAGGCTTCCGACAGCGGAAAAGTATTTGCGTGGCTCCCTCCGATGTTGGGGGAATATTTGGGTATTTATAGGCCAAGAATTAGGGTTAGGAGACCTGCCAGGAGGCGACAAGCCTGCTAGGCATGGCCAGGGGGCTCGCGCTTAGCAGGCTTGTGGTGCCCTGGCTCCTCCCCTGACGTGCACTCCAAGCTTGGATGACTTGTTTCCTTCTAGAAAAATTCCTTCCGCAGGTTTTATTCCGTTTGGACTCCGTTTAATATTCCATATCTCTAAAACTCAAAAACAAGGAAAAAACAGAAACTGGCACTTGGCTCTAGATTAATAGGTTAGTCCTAAACATAATATAAAATAACATATTAATGCATATAAAACATTCAAAACAGATAATATAATAGCATGCCATCATAAAAAATTATAGATACGTTGGAGACGTATCAAGCTCCAATGCCGGATTGTGTCCGAGGTATCTTCTTGCGTCCGAGCTCCAACGCCGGACTACATCCGAGGTATCATAGATTACCTTGGCCTCTGAAAATTTGAATGAGTCCATCCGAGCTTAAATGCCGGAATAGTCTTCTATGGAACGAACCATTCGAATCCGAGCTTTATGCCAGACAGCTTCTGAGCTTCAACGTCGGACTGCATCTGAGCTCTAACGATGGTCAGCGTCCGAGGTATCATAAACTACCTTGGACCTTAAAAAATTGAAGGAATTCATCCGAGATTAATGTCGGAAATGCTCTCTATGAAGCCAGCCACTTGCGCCCGACCTTTATGCTGGACTGCTTCTGAGGTGTTTTGCGTAGCCGAGCTCCAACACTGGTCGGCATCCGAGGTGTCATATATTACTTCGGTCTTTGAAAAGGTTGAACAAGTTCAGCCGAGCTTAATGCCGGCAATGCCCTCTATTGAGCCAATGACCTGCCTCCGAGCATCACACCGGACTGCTTTAGAAATAGTGCACCACCTTGGCAGCGGGCTGATTTTTTGTGGAAATTATTTCCGATTGCTGCAATTTATTCTCTGCCGAGATATATAGCCAGTAGCCCTCAAGGTGTGTGCCGGTCTAAAACCCAGGATGCACCTGAAGGAAAAATAATAATCAAAATAAAACCACCGATCCCAGTAGCCCCTGAGACTTAGGTCGATTTGCCAAATCGGCCTGTGGATCAAGTTCTTGCTCAACGGCATATGTTAGGGATAGAAACGTGGTACATAGTAGTTTCCGAGACTCCGGTTGGGTGCGGCCGACCAACCTAAGGATCGAATCTCCTCAGAAACTGTATTGCTCTTTGAATTTGCTGCATTGAATAGGCAATGCAGTAGCCCCCGAGCCTTAATTTAGGTACGAGTGGTTGAATTAAGGATCGATATTTGTTCGACACAAACTTTGTTATGTTTGACACAATTTATGTGTAATGATTTTATGTATCCAAGTACTTTAGATCATTAATGCTCGGATCCACATTGTACAAGACATTTTAACCGACCATCGGCTTCAACCTCCTCGGCCAGTAGCCGAGGAGTCTTTGTCCTACTTTATTAAGCCGTTATAAGGGCAAAGATTTACGGCAAACAAGGCAATCCGGCCATACGGTTTTATAAACAAAGGTATGCGGAGAGATATGTTATATTACTATTAACGTAAGAAATATCTTCTCGGAAAAATAGTTCCTTTTCCCATGATATCATGTTGACCATGATCGTGAAACCTCAACTACGATCAATGTGGGAGGAAAATATTGAGGATTTAGTTCGGAAAATGTTCCCGAACTCTGTGGTCTTTTAATGAAACGAATTTTTTTAGTTTCGTTGTTGCCGACCAATTATATTCTTAAGATGGTTAGCTTTCGGCTTCACTGTGGCGCCCCCGCCTGATTACCACTGTAGCCAGACGGTCGCCACGCATGCCAGCCCAGGAAATCACACTGGCATGCGCGTATACAACTGGTATCATGAACACAGGTATTTTGATTAATAGAAATATGATTCTTACATGATATGATCCAAGGGGTGATGGAGCGGGAAGGCTCTATCTAAGGCAGCATGGTCTTGGTGTGGCTCCAATCCACACGGATCTGACTAGGTTACTCTTCTAGCCTGCGAACGCTCCGGCTCCTCGTCGACAGGAGACGGATCCTTATGTGAACCCGGCCACATTAAAGGCCGCTGAGTACTTTTGAATGTACTCGCAAGCAAACCAAACTAACATATACACCAAGCAAAGCAGTCCATGGCATTCAAGCATGCATTTGTTATTAGAGCAATATTAATCATCATGACATAGCTAACTTATCTAGCAATCTTAATTATCATATTGTGACAGGATCATCTAGTAAGACAACTACTAAATTAAATACGGTAGGGTAAAGCATGATAAGTCAATAATTTATACTCCGAATATTCTCACGATCCAATCTGAATCTGATCCAATCCAATCCGATTCATGTGGTCATCCAACCACTCATCTCATAGCCATCCCATGGCTAACATACCATCATGTGGTCATCTGACCACTCATATCATAGCCATCTCATGGCTAGCATACCATATTCCTGACATCATCTGATGTCTGCACAAGACGAGTTCTTCCATCATTATCATCATTATTACGGTTGACCACCTACTGAGGTCTGGACGGGCTGTCTAATTCTGTGGACGCGGCTATTCGAATAGATTTGACACTCTGCAGAGGTTGCGCACTTTACCCACACCATGAAGCACCTGGCCTCGTGATCCCACTCGGGTGGACCAGCGTTGCTTCAACGAAACCTGCCTGACCCGTGACTCTTTCATCGTACCACCGGCACTCATCCTCCCCCGGAGGCTTGCCCTGGGCGGCCCCTGTGTCCTCATGACACCTGCCACCATCGTGGCCAAACTAAAATGTCCCAAACGGGGACTACTAAACTGTCCCAAATGGGGACCGCATGCAAAACTCAACAACAACTGGGCTCACAAGGTTATCGCCGCCTACCGGGCCAGGGTAGCGCGCGCGCATAACCTTCCCTGTCTGGAGGTACCGGTGAAAGAGCACACGATCAGACCAAGTCAAGGCCGTCCCATACCGGCAAATGTGGCTGCACGGATAAGCCCGGACAGGTGACTCAAGATCAACCAACTAGGTTGCCTTAGCAAGTATTTGACAAGCAGGGTTGTTTTGTCACAATAACTTGAGATGGCAGTAGCTAAGCATGATAAAAACATAACCAGCTATCTCCATATAATATCATGACAAGTGCAATGATAAGATGAGCAGTAGCAGGTAATGTAAATGACAATATCGAAATGGCAAGAGTTTAATTATTCCTAGCACAAGCATATCATTAATTGAACATGCAAGAATAACACAGATCAATGCTTTAGGGCATATATCAGATGGTCGGCTTGCCTGGGGATGAAGAATGCTCTGGGAAGAAGTGCGGAGAGTCCGCGGAAGGAATCGCCGGAAACCGTTCTCCTTCGGAGGGGACTGAATCGGAGTTACGGATGAAAAGATATGGTTGTCGGAAGTGGGAGGGACCTTTCTATAAATAAAATATTTACTTTTGGGGTCCCTAACTGGTTTTTTCTGAAAAAGGATAAGTGGCACTATTGCACTTGGGCTGGCTCGGTCTGAATTGTTGCGGCTGCTCTGTTGTTCCACTGGGGCGGCCCACCCACCGCTGCTCCCTTTCTTTAAAAAAATGGTGGGCCACTGACGGGCCAGGCCCACCTTATCTCCCTCTCTCTCCCGGGTCGCCCTCTTCCCCGACAGAAACAGGGGAGACACCGGCCGCCGGCGTAACCGTTGCCCCGCCGCTCCAGAGGGCCGGCCGGAGGGTGCACGGACTTAGCCGTCCCACGCCGTGCCCGGGGGTAGCCACTAGGCTGCTCGGGAGGGCCTGCAGTGTCGGTGCCGTAGCTCCGGGCACGATGGCCGAATGGCTTCGGGGAAGCCACGCCGGCGAGGCTCCTCCGGTGAGGTTGGGAACGACAGCGACTTCAAGGGCTCCTGGGGATGTCGAGGGTGGAGACGGACAGGAGGGGAAGTGGCCTGGGCGCCGGAATCACCGCGGGATTCGGCCGCGGCCTTCGGCCATTGGTGAAGGGGAGGAGCTCCGGGGGGCTCGGGGAAGAGGCGGCTGGGCTGCTGGTGAAGAGGAGGGACTCGGTGGTGCCTTAAATAGCTCGGGAGGGAGCTAGCCGACGCCGACCGAGGCTCCCAGAAGCTCGTCGCCGTGGCGGCGATCCGGTGGAGCACCAGAGGTCGGCACAAGCGGCCGTGGACTAGGAGACAAAGGGGAGAGACCTCCAGAAGGCTCACGCACATGGTGGGGAGCTCGCCGGCGCTTGCAGACAGGCCACGCCCTGCCGGAGACGACTCCCGAAGGGTCCAGGACACAGTGCACCGATTTGGCGCGCTCTGCGCGTGGTCACCGTGTGGCCACGGCATTGCCATGCCTCACTCGCAGCTAAATCGTGTCTTGGGTCTTCTCCTTGCTCCTTTGAGTTGACTTGGGAGGGTTTTGGAGGGAAGTGGGGGCAGGATATGACAGGAGAGAGCTGAAATGGGTCCTGGCATGAAGGTGTTTGTGCTGTAGTGTGGCCACCACAGTGCTCCTCTTGGCATGATGCTTCGCAGAGGTTGATTACTCACTAGGGTGACCCTGATTACAAAGTTTCAACACAAATAGAAATCTCCAGCTAGTACTTCCTTTGTAATCATGCACTCTGGCCAGAAATGGAGATGAATTTGCTGGGAAAAATTGGCTACATAGATTTGGCTCAAACTTGGTGAAGGATGATTATTTATGAGTATGAAGGCACTGGTAAAATTTCATACCATTTGGGTACACCAAAATGGTACTTCCTTCACAGTGCTTTCAAATGGATAGAAACTTAGGAAAATTTCTGGGGAAAAATGGATAGATGAATTGAGATGATCTTTGGTATCCATGGGTGATTTATCAATATTAACCACCATGAAACATTTCAGCTCAAATAGATAAAGGGATAGAGCACTTCCTTTGCAAATTGCCCAACTGGACAGAATTTGCAAATTGATGTTGTGCTCAAAACTTGAATTATGGAACTTGGGATCTTGATGAAAATGGGGAAGATATGGATATGAGAAGCTCCAAAATTTATTTGGGATTTTTCCTGGCTACCAAAATGGTATTTCCCTTAGAAAGTGCCCAAAATGCAATATTGGCATTAAATAGGAAAAGGCAATTTCCCTTATTTAATTATGGCCAATATTTTTGTGTGAGCTCAATATGATCACAAAGAATATCTCCACGAGTTTTCACGAACTTTGAAGATGGATAGATATTTTCCTGGATTTAATTCCTCTAACTGGCAGAAAAAGGAATTAATTATAAATGAAAAATATTGCAAATGACTTGGCAATATTTTTGCATATACAGGGTTTATACATGAAGGATGATCTCTGGGAAAAGTTTGGGAGGCAACAGATCAAAGGAAATTGGGGTTCCTTTGCAACTGGAAGGATCAGGGTTTCCCTTCCGGCAACTCGGAAGGTAGGGTTTCAATGGCAAAGTCCGGAGATAGATCTTGGGTGGCAAGGTTGGGCTGGAGAGAATATCTGGTTGGATGGAAAGGCAAGGCTAGATGACCATCTTCACATACCCATACGCTAGACAAATTCGATAACACCGAGAAAAAGAGACGGGAGTCAAATCCCATAAAGGAAAAAAACAGGAGAGAAAACCAGGATGTTACATTCACCCAGTCGAAGGTACTAACCCGGATGACCTGGAAGTAACAATCGCAGAGGTGCTCCCTTTACCCCCTAGCCAAACAATCGGGAATGTAGGGGGTAAGCACAGGAGCCAGGCAACCCAGCTTGGCCAAAATTTTAAGTCAAATTGATGCATATTTATGGCTTTATAACGATAATTATGGAAGGCAGCACTCGCATATTGAATACGAATGCTTTTATGCTATATGCTATTTTGACTCCTTTGTGACCATTTATCATTTTTGAGTGGCCCATCGTCGGCTTCTACCCCTTTGTAGATGCTACGCAGGGTGTTTCTGCAGTAACAAGACAACCCTTAGCCGATGTCTCGATGCTCGAAGGTGGTTGTGTTAGTGGAAATGAGGCAATCGGATATCTAGGCTTTATAACTTTCACTTGCTCATGGGAGCTTAAAGTTTGGGAGGCCAGTTACTAGCCCCCGGTTAGTGTTCGGCGTCGGACGAGGTCAATCCGTTAACACTCCGGCCAATTTTATGAAAGGCTCGTTGTTTAATATGGTCATCGGATCGCCGACCAGTTTACGCTTATTGTGACAGTCAGTTTTCGGCTTTCTCCACTAAGGTACTTGACCAGTTAAACCGGAAGTACAATCGCAGTGGTTCTCCCTTTGCACTCCTAGCCGAACAAAGCGGAACGTAGGAGGCAATCACAGGAGCAGGGCAACCCAACTATTGACCAAAGACACAATTCGAAACTGCTGCATATAGAGCAATATCCGAGACACCGAGGTGGAGGTCGGTAGAGAAGATTCCAACAGCGGGTCAGAAAAGATTTCTCAAGCTGAATTATTACGTAGGGCACCTCGGTCAAGACGATGTCCCTCCTCCTAAAAAACATACAAATAGCGTAAAACTGCCATAATCTCGAAAAGCCAAAAAACCTACGTAAAAATTTGACGTTCGAACTAAATCAAGTGTTTTGGTGCCAATCCGAAAATTGGTCTTAAAATTAACATGTTCTTTGGTCGTGCTATAACATGATACACCCGATCTCTCAGACTTCAAGCGGGTCAGCCTTTGGCTTCAACCTCCATATCCCGAGGGCGGAGTGTTTCTCCGAGGCCTGATTAGCGAACTAAACTCAAGCGGTTTTAGAGAGAAACTAGGCTACCTGGCTATTGACCACACGCTAGTGTCGGAAAAAGGAGTAGTAGAAAAAGACTTTGCAACGACTAAGAAGAAACATTTATTATAAAACGGCTCATACAAATTTAAGAGCCCCCAAGTGACTTGGGTAAAAGAATTTTATGAAAAATGATTGTATGTACCGAAGTACTTATATCATATATGTGTTCGCCCGAACTTTTAACGCGTCTTAACCGACCATCGGCTTCTCCCTCTTCGGCCAAGGGCCGAAAAGTGTTATCTACTATGCCATCCGAGGATATCGGAGGTGTTTCGAATAACCAGGTAATCAGGCCATTAGGGTATAACAGACAAAGCGCGCCCAGGAACATATGCTATATTACTATTTAACGCAAGAAGCATCTTCAAAGAAAATAGTTCCGCCAACGGTTCCTTTCTTTGGGTTCTCATGATTACCGCGAGGGGTGTGCAATAGATTTATGTATGCTTGTCTTCCGTCGTGGCCGACCATTGTTGAAAACAGTAAGAGCGCTAGCTTTCGGCTTGACCCATCTAAGGTATGAGTTCGGATGACCCGATAGTAACAATCGCAGAGGTGCTCCCTTTACTCCCTAGCCGAACAATCGGGAACGTAGGGGTAAACACAGGAGCAAGGCAACCCAGTTTTGCGGAACACTTAAGTCAACATGATGCAAAGATTGGTGTAAACACGAACAAGGAAGGGTGCGATACATTAATAATCATATGCAATAGGAATGACTTCATAAAGGAAGCCCCCAAGTAAACGGGGTATTTGAATTTGTTTGTAACAAACAAAGTTTTGACAAAGAAAGTTTTTCGCAAACAACTTTTTGTCAAAAAAGTATAATGCTTGGTTGAACCGAACAAAATTTAAAACTGAAAGTTTTTGAGAATGAAAGCGACTTAGCTGGTTAATGTGCTCATTGTCGATGACGCGATCCGGGCTTGTGGCGGGACGAGGATCCCCATCGAACTTTGACAGATTCGGTGTGTAGTCTTTGACATGACCGAGGTCCAGCCCCCAAGCCCGTTCCGAGGTGACCGAACGAGGAGTTCGGCACTCCGAAGTAGTGTCACAGTTCGGCACTCCGAAGTAGTGTCACGGGTCGGCTGAAGTGGCGAGGCGAAGCCCCTGGTTCAACCGAGGTGGCGGAGTAGGTCGGCAAGGTGACGCCGGGGTGACCGCGTGACGGCAGTCGAAGTCGATTTCCTGCACTCATAAAATAGTGCAAGCCAAAAGTAATAACAAAGAAAGATAATAATATATTTAAAAAATACTTCTTCTACTTAGTTAATTTAAGTGAAGCAAATAAGTAAACGAAGTAGCCTGGTTGCCGACATGCCTAGGCACCGAGGTGCCTGAACGAAGAGTTCGGCTTGACGAAGTAGTGACGCTGCACGGTGAGATGAAGTCCTTGGTCCAGTTAACATGGCGAAGCTATGATCGGCGGATGCCGAAGTCTCATGCAGGTCGGCTGGTGACGCCGAAGTCTCATGCCAGCCGAGGTGTTGAAGCAGGTCAGCTGGTGACGCCGAAGTCCCCGGAGCAGGTTGACGAAGGGATGCCAAAGTCTCACGCCAGCCGAGGTGACGGAGCAGATCGGTAAGGTGACGCTAGAGCCCCATGCCAGTCGACGTGTCAAAGCAGGTCAGCGTGGTGGACATCGGCTTGAAAAAGTAACGGCGCGGCGATGCCAACGCAGGTCGGAATTTGTGACAAGGTCGATGCTGACTTGATGAAGCAACGGAGCGCCCGACCCGTACAACCTACAGATGACGAGGTTCGCTTGATGATTATTCGGCCCTCGCGATGCCGAACTCTTGGTCGGATGACCGAGATGATGAGAAAATTTCCTTCAAAAAGGACATCCGACAACCCGTTCATGAAAAAGATGAACTCGGGTCGTATTCGTTTTCGCTCAGAAAATAGATCCAAAATTTGTTGTACTAATCGGATGTTTCCCGGAGTTTGGACGGTCGGATCGAGCTGAAATTTTGAGGTGTGATCGGCATAGGAATTCTGCAGCCGATGAACAGTGAGATTTTCCAACGAACGTCGGAGCTAGACGCTGGACTCATCGCCCTAAACTCGTCCAGATTCTCCTCCAAATTCGACAGGGCTTCGGTAGATTGCAGATCGCCGAAGATTCCTACATCGGAACGCGACGAAATTTTGCAGGGTTATTCTAGACTCAATTCTGCATAATTCTACCGAACCAATCGTCAAAACGACACTCGAGGAGGCAGGGACGAATGTTGACGTTGAGCCCCCGAGCACCATGGAGGATTCTTCCATGATCTTGGTTAAGATTGGAGTTGATGTTGATGAAGACACAAGTCCGATCTATATGATCCGACGTGGAGCGCAGTCCTCGGCATAGCCGAGGTGACCAGTAAAGCCGGCGACGAAGATGCCGACGTTGACAATGTATCTCGGTTCCGACGCATAGATCGTGATGGAGCCGATCTGAATTCCCATCGCACCGCGGCGACTACCCAGCAGGCTCTCAATGAAAGCACCAATGTCAGCGTAAAATCCGGCATATCTCGTAGTAGGGCTCCTAAGCTAGGCGTCTTGGAGCGATGGTAACATAGACACAGGATTTTAGCCAGGTTCGGGCTCTCTCAAGGAGATAATACCCTACGTCCTGCTTTTGAGTGTATTGATATGGAGGATAGTACATAGTATAGGTATCTACTACGAGATGGTAGTAATGAATATGAGATTGAGATTGTCTATTGACTAGCCTGACCTCGGTTTATATAATGCACCGTAGGCCTAGGGTTTAGAGCAGTCCTTGTCTTGTGCGCCAAGTCTTGTGGAATCTCCCTTGTATGCATCATGGGCTCTCCGAACTGGCCCATTAGTGAATCGCCCTGGGGGTCCTTGGCCCGACCCACTGGTCGGGAGACGACGTGGTGAGTACCCCCTAGTCCAGGACACCGTCAATTGCCATTTAGGTAATACCTACGGATCCATAGGTCTGTGGTGAACTACTCACACATCATGGTGAGGGAAGCAAGGTTGATGAAGAGGCCCTCTGATACGTCTCTAACGTATCTATAATTTTTGATTGTTCCATGATGACATATTATCATTCTAGGATACTTTTTGGGCATTTATTTACCAATTTATTATATTTTTGAGTACTAACCTATTGATCCAGTGCCCAGTGCCAGTTGTTGTTTTCTGCATCTTTTTGGCTTTACAGAGTTACAGTACTAAATGAAGTCCAATTGCCACGAAACTTTTTGATGTTTTTTTTCTGGACAAATACAAGACCTGGAAGCTTTGGAGGGAGGCTGGAGGAGCCACGAGGGGCCCACAAGCCAACATGGTGTGCCACTAGGGGGCACGCCCTGATGGCTTGTGCCCCCTCGAACACCTCCCGATGCCCCTCTCTGGCCTATAAATTCACAATTATCCTAAAATTTCAAGAGTGCTCCCAAAACACTTTTTCCGCCACCTCAAGTCTCTGTTCCGACCGGAGGCCATCTAGAGCTTCGTTCCGGCACCCTGCTGGAGGGGGGATCAATCACGGAGGGCCTCTTCGTCATCCTTGTTGCCCTTACCATGATGTGTGAGTAGTTCACCACAGACCTACGGGTCTGTAGGTAGTACCTAGTTGGCAATCTCTCTCTCTCTCTCTCTCTCTCTTGATCTTCAACACAATGTTCATCGCATCTTTGCCTTGATCTATCCGATGTAATCCCTTTGTATGGTGCGTTTGTTGGGATCTGATAAATTGAGAGTTTATGTTCAGATTATTCATGAAAAGTATTTGAGTCAAACCTGAATACTAAGATTCTTATTTTGCATGATCATCATAGCTTCGTAATGCTCTCTGATTTATTGAGATAGTTTGGCCAACTAGATTTATATTTCTTCAGTGGGACTGGTGTGTTGTAGTAGGTTCAACCTGACGAATTTCTATATCCCAATGACAGAAGGGGACAAGCTGGGTGTTTGTGTTGTTGCTACTAAGCATAAAATGATGGGGTTCATTCATATTGCTTGAGTTTACTTTGTCTACATCATGTCATCGTTGTCCATGCATTACTCTGTTTGTCATGAACTTAATACGTAGAGAGGCAAGCATAGAAGCGCTCTTGAAGTGGAGTCATAGTAATAGGTGTAGGCAGGAGTCAGCCTATTTGCTTATGGACGTGATGCCTATATACACATGATCATTGCCGTGAACATCGCATAATTATTCGCTTTTCTATCAATTGCCCAAATGTAATTTGTTTACCCACCGTATGCTATTTCTATGAGAGATGCCACTAGAGAACTCTACGGCCCCCGGGTCTATTCACTTATATATTAAGAAACGCTTTAATTACCTTGATGTTAATTATTTGTTTTTATTTTATTTTGAAATTTACAATTATCTAGAATTATCTACACAACTCACTTGCTTGCAAATAACGAGATCAAGCGGATTGACAACCCTCGTGCCTACGTTGGGTGCAAGTAGTTGTTCTTTTGTGTGCAGTCGCTAAAGACGATTGAGGATTGGTATTCCTATTGGTTCGATAAACCTTGGTTTCATAACTAAAGGAAATACTTACCTACTTTGTACTGCGATAACCCGTTCCTCTTCACGGAAAACCCAACGGAGATCACGAGTATCAGGAAGGATTTCTGGCGCCGTTGCCGGGGAATACCATCACCAACTATCAAGTAACTTCGCACATATTTTCAATCACTTGTTCTTATTTTTATTTAATGTTATATTTAGTTTGTCTCATAAAAATCAAAAATACAAAAATATTTATCTTTGCTTGTTACTAGTTTTGTTTTTTGAAGTCATGGCTACTTCCTCTTTTGTTCGCGTTACTCCCAATTATGATGTTGTCAATTTTACACAAAGTGGAGGAGAAAGTTTGAAGGATGCATGGTATAGGTTATGCCATGATCAAAATAAAGCAACCAATAAGTTATCCACCACTACTTTGCTTCATAATTTTTATGTTGGTGTGAAAACTTGGTATAGGTTTGTTCTTTACACCATCACCGGTGGGAATTTCTTAATGTGTCACACCTTGGATTCTTATAATGCAACTGAAAATATTGTTGGAACACCACCCTTTATCGTTAGTGAAACCAATTTGACATTGGAACATGTTATGCAAAGGCTTGATGCTACTGAAAAGAAAATGATCACCAGTGAACCAATTGAGGAATTAGATATAAAAATTCATAATCATATCACTCAATTTGGGTCACAGATAGGAATGACTTTGAAAGCTTTGAAGGAAAAGGACACTATTATTGATGAGAGGTTAGAAAAAGGTTTAAGTGGAATTGATAAAATGGAGGAGGTCATTGGAAAAGTAGTTTCCTCTTTCACACTATCTAAAACTAATGCTAGTACCTCACGAGATAAAAATCCCAAGTTCATATACGTTCCTAAGAGCATTAGTACACCCCCTTCTAAAACGAGAATATTAAAATGATTAGTGTTCCCCCCAATTTTGTGAACTTGATAAAGGATCCTATTTTCAAGCTTCCCATTATTCCCATTAATCATAGTTGTGTTATTAAGGAGCTTTATGTCAAAGATAACAACACTTGAAACTATGCATTATGCCTAGCTAGGGGCATAAAACAATAGCACTTGTTGGGAGGCAACCCAATATGTATCTTTATTTTTGTTTTTCCTTTGTGTTATTTTGTGATAACATGATTGTTACCTCTGTAATGATTATGTTTTTATGTTTTAACTAGTGTTTGTGCCAAGTAAAGCCTTTGGGACGACTCGCGAGATGAGTGGAAACGATGCCGTAACAAAATAGAAACATTGACTCCAGTACAAGAATTTTCATTTTTTACTGGAGCATGATAATAATCTGAAATATTTACACAGTATTTCTATACCAATTCTTCACGTTGTCCTAATTTTTCAGAATTTTAGAGGTACATAAGTATGGGTCCTATACATATTGCTATAGACAATTCTGTTTTAAACAGATTCTGTTTTGCTTGTTTTGATTATGCTATGGATTGTATCGGGAGGGGTGGGGGTAAGCCATGGAGAAGGAAGTTAGAATACAGTACCTATTATGGAAAAATGAATTATTAATCAATTTATCACAATACCTCAAGTATGCAATATGTTGTTTATACTAACGGATCTCATGAAGTTTTGTTGAGTTTTGTGTGATTAAAGTTTTCAAGTTTTGGGTGTGATCATGATGAACCACGGAATAATGAGTAGCAAGAGCCTAAGCTTGGGTATGCCCAAGGCACCCCAAGTAAAATTCTAAGGAGACTAAAGTGTCTAAGCTTGGGGATGCCTTCCGAGGCATCCCCTCTTTCGTCTTATCCATCGGTATGTCACTTGGAGCTATATTTTTATTCGTCACATGATATGTGTTTTGCTTGGAGCGTCGTTTTCTTTTGTTTGTTTTTTACTTTCAGTTTGTCACAATCATCATTTTCTGGACACACCTATTTGAGATAGACACACCTTCATGATAATTTGCTAGAATACTCTATGTTCTTCACTTATATCTTTTGAGCTTGGCAGCTGCTCTAGTACTTCACTTATATCTTTTTGAGCATGGTGGCGTGTAGATTTCATATAAATACAATGCTCTAGTTCTTCACTTAGGCTTGTTTGAGAGCTGAATAAATGGTGACGGTAATTTGCATGGGTCATAATACTAGTCCAAGAATAGTAGGTATTCAATGAATGATAATCAAAACCATCATGTAACACATATAGAGAAATTTTTTGTTAATGACATTGATGTGGTAATGTGGAAAAGGTGCAAGTCCACAATTGGTGATTCGTAGAAGTGTCGAGATTAAGAGGTGTTGATAATCAAAACCATCATAATCTTGACACTTCTATGAATCAACAATTGTGGACTCAGACCTTTTTCACATTACCACATCAACATCATTAACACCAAATTTCTCTATATGTGTTACATGATGGTTTTGATTATCATTCATTGAATACCTACTATTCTTAGACTAGTCTTATGACCCATGCAAATTACCATCACTATTTATTCAGCTCTCAACAAATATAAGTGAAGAACGAGAGCATATTATTTCTATAAAATCTATACGCCCCCGTGCTCAAAAAGATATAAGTGAAGTACTACAGCAACTGCCAAGCTCAAAAGATATAAGTGAAGTACATAGAGTATTCTAGCAAATTATCATGAAGGTGTGTCTCTCTCAAATACGTGTGTCTAGCAAATTATGGTTGTGACAAACTGAAAGTAAAAGCAAACAAAAGCAAATGATGCTCCAACAATACTAGGGAAAACCTTATACACAGAACCTTAGCAGTAGCGTTGGATAGATAGCGGCACTACTCCTATATAGCAGTAGCGCGCGTCTAGAACCGGCGCTACTGCTAACATCTTAGCAGTAGGGCGACATTAAAAAACGCGCTACTACTAATATTGCCCCACCGTTGCCGCCAGGCTAGGTTTAGCAGTAGCGCTGGTTCCCGAAGCACGCTATAGGTACGCCAGTTAGCAGTAGCGCTCATCTCTAAAGAGCGCTACTGCTATCTTGACATAACCCCGGCCCGCGCGAGCTTCTTCCGCCTCCACTTCTTTCCTCATCCAACCCTATTCCCCCATTCGATCCCTCTCCTCCGTCACCCTCTCTCTGCCTGTTCTTCTCCCCAACCGCTGCCGTCGCCATCGCCTCGACGCCTCCACCGTGGCTCCCCTCACTCGCGGCCGCGCCCCCTCCCTAGCCGCCGCCGTCGCCATCACCTCGACGCCGCCACCGTCGCGCCCCCTCAATCATCGTAATGCCCCCTCCCTCACCGTCGCGCCCCTCCCTCCGCAGGTAGCCACCACTCCCTCCTTCCTCCCTCTTCCCTCTCCCCTCACTCCCTTCATAGGCAGAGTAGTTTCATTCTTGCGTTAGGGGGGTTAGGTTGATTCTAGGGTTAGGTTTTGTAATATTAGGAAAAATCTCTCTAGGGACCCAATATAGTTAGTAATAGAAGTAAGAAAATTTAAGGTAGAACTAGGGTAATAGAATTTTTAGCAATTGTTTAATAGAAATAGTTTATTTAGTAAGTGGTTAATAGAAATAGTTTATTTAGTAAGTGGTTAATAGAACTAGTTTTTTATATTTAGTTTTTTATGTCTTGGTGTTCTTGTTTGCAATGTACCTCCGAGTGGCCTATGTTTTGCCGGAATGTTGATTCGTTTCCATTCCGGCAAATTTCAGGCGCTCGATATGTCCTGTTTTAAGCAAAGGTCATGCCGATTTTTTTTCATGAATTTTAGCATGACTTGTGCTACAATGTAGGACATATCGAGTGCTTGTGATTTGCCACAACGGGAATTCAATGATATTCCGGCAAAACATAGGGCATTTTTTCTATGTCATTGCTCGATATATGGAACGGGTTGACTTTAGGTCTCCTAAGTGTTTATTAATTTTGTTTTCATAATTAAGCATTTGTTCTCGACGTTGACGATGCCTGGTCCGCATCCTCGTCGTCGACTCGGCGGAGGAAGCCTGCTTGATTATAGGGGCCATGTCCGGGACTGGGCTCCGCCAGGCTGGTACTGGGAGGTGCTACCTTCCGGGGCACGCAGCTTGGTGAGGAGGCAGCTCGTCGTTGACCCAGAGGTTATTTGGTGGCAGTCGCGTGGGCCACTATCGGTGTAGAGGGAGCCGGCCCCCGCGGAGGTCATACGTCGCCGTGTTAGGGAGGAGGACGAGCACGTCCGAAGCTATATGGCTGCGTTGGACGCCAGGTTCTCCAATACCTGGCAGGTTGTTCAGGGATCTCACCCGAGCTATGATCCGGTGATGGTTCCTTAACTTTGGGTGTCCACCGCTCGCGCCGATACCTGTCGTTCGCTACGGTTCTAACTGTATTAGTGATGTTATATGTATGATACTATTCGAGATGTATTAGTGATAATATTCGACGTTGTATGGATGCAAGAGATGATTTAGTTTTGCTTATTGAATGCATGCTAATTTGAATACTAATTTGTTTTATGATTTAGTTTTTCTTATTGAATGCACGTCTATTTCAACTATGAACATAGGAAATGTCTGACAACGATAGCGAAGGGGAATTCGGTATGTGCGAATACTGGGAAGACGAGCGTCGTCTGTGCGACAGGCCTCACCTAGAAGATTGTAGGTGATTCAGCATCATGCTGGATGAGACCTTCGAAGTGGATACAGTAAGTCACAACAACAAGTCTTTTTTTGTAATTAAGCATGACTTCTGCTTCTTTTGCTTCAACTTATAATTTTAATGTTGTGTCTTCAACAGGGACTCCCGATGAATGTTGTGCCTCGTTGGATAGAGCATAAAGGTCACATGAGAATGATTAGCTTATGACCAAGACATCCTACAATGCACATGAGTGCATTCCGCATTTCTCAAAGCGAGCAAGTCTTAATAGTCAAAGACTGGAGCAAAATTTTGAAGGATCGCAGAAAAGTACTAGGGGGCAGCAATGTTGGTGGTAATGACTATGATGATTAGCTAGCTAGTGTTGGTGGTAATGACTATGATGATTAAATAACTAGTGTTGGTGGTGATGACTATGATGATTAAATAACTAGTGTTGGTGGTAATGACTATAATGATTATTATTAGCTAGTGTTGGTGTTGATGAGATAGCTACACTATGACTATGATGATTTTTATATTAATATGATGATGATTTGTTATTATGATCATGATTAGTTATTATATCATTGGTGGAAGGAACACGGATTAGATTCATGTGAATGGATCAAAAGTGACAAGAAGTTGAATTAGTAGGATCGTCGTCCTAATTCAACTTTTGATCACTTTTGATTCATCCAAATGAATCTAATCCATGTGGATGGATCAAAAGTGACCAACAGTTGAATTGGTACTGTATCAAAATTTGTATAACGGCATATAAATACACTAAAAATAAAAAAAATGAAAAACAGAATACTAGTAGCGCTTGCTTGGAAAGACGCTACAAATAGTTAGCTTAGCAGTAGCGCTTGTAACTAGACACGCTACTGCTATACGTCTTAGCAGTATCGCGGGTAACTAGTGCTACTTCTAAGCAATAGCTGTAGCGCCTTACTAGTAGCACGGGAACCCACGCTGCTAGTAGGCGTCAAACCCGCGCTACTACTACGCTTTTCCCTAGTAGTGCAAGCAAAACACATATCATTTGACGAATAAAAATGTAACTCCCATTGACATACCGATGAATTGAGACGAAAGAGGGGATGCCTTCCGGGGCATCCCTGAGCTTAGACGCTTGAGTATCCTTAGAATTTTACTTGGGGTGCCTTGGGAATCCCCAAGCTTAGGCTCTTGCTTCTCCTTATTCCGTGGTCCATCGTGATCACACCCAAAACTTGAAAACTTCAATCACACAAAACTCAACAAAACTTCGTGAGATCCGTTAGTATAAGCAACATATTGCATACTTGAGGTATTGTGATAAATTTATTCTTAATTCATTTTTGCACAATAGGTACTATATTATAACTTCTCCATGGCTTATACCCCCCGATACAATCCATAGCTTAATCAAAACAAGCAAACTATGCAGGCAAAACAAAATCTGTTTAAAACAGAACAGTCTGTAGCAATCTGTAGAGGACCCATAATTCTGTAACTATAAAATTCTGAAAAATTAGGAAAACGGTATAATTTGTATAGAAATACTGTGTAAAACTTTCAGATCATTATCATGCTCGAGTAAAAAATTAAAATTCCTGTACTGGAATCAAAGTTTCTATTTTGTTACAGCATCGATTCTACTCATCTCGTGAGTCATCCCAAAGGATTTTCTTGGAACAAACACAAATTAAAGCATAAAAACATAATCATTATAGAGCAACAATCATGTTATCACAAAATAACATAAATAAATTATAATATTGGGTTGTCTCCCAACAAGCTCTTTCTTTATAGCCACCAAGATAGGCTTAGGACAATAATGATGCTCACATAAAAGAAAAGAGTTAAAGCACAAAGAGAGCATCATAATACATGTGAAAAACACATTTAAGTCTAACATACTTCCTATGCATAGGAATTTTACGAGAAAAAAATCTATGGGAGCAAGAATCAACTAGCATAGGATGGCAAAACAAGCATAACTTCGAAACTTTGAACGCATAGGGAGGAAACGTGATATTATTGCAATGCCTACATGCATATGTTCCCCCGCCCCTCATAATTATTTTCAGTAGCAACATGAAGGAATTACACAATATAACTATCACATAAAGCATGCTTTTCATGATCTACAAGCATAGAAAATTTACCACTCTTCACATAAGCAAACTCTTCACTCATGGTAGTGGGACCAAACTCAACAAAACAACTATCATGTGACACTTGATTGTCATAACCAAATTGAGTATTAAAATAACTATTATCATTACCAATTATAGCATACATTTCATCACCACATTCATCATAAATAGGAGGTATGCAATCTTCATAATAAATTTGGTCACCAAAACTTGGGGGACAAAAAATATCATCTTCATCAAGCATAGCATCCCCAAGATTGTGGTTTTGCATATCATTAGCATAATGGATATCCAAAGAATTCATACTAACAACATGGCAATCATGCTTTTCATTCAAGGAACTATCATGAATCACTTTATAAATTTCTTAATTTTCAGATTCATGATTTTCAAGCAAAACCTCATAAAGATAATCTAGTGAACTCTCACTAGCAATTGTTCCAACATAATTGAGTCTTTAGAAAATATTAGCAAGTGTATGAGGATCCATTTAGATTTATTTTTATTTTTACTTTCTGTTATTTCGTGATAATGATAAAGATAGCATAGCTAGGCAAGCAAGCAAACTAGAGACGAGACAAGCAAACTAGCAAACTAGTAAAGTAAATATTTTTGTATTTTTGATTTTTATGAGACAAACTAAATATAACATCAAATAAAAAGAAGAAAAAGTGAATGAAAATTTGTGCAAAGTTACTTAATAGTTGGTGATGGTATTCCCTGGCAATGGCGCTGGAAATCCTTCCTGATACTCGTGATCTGTGTTGGGATTTCCGTGAAGCGGAACGGGTTATCGGAACACAAAGTGGTAAGTATTTCCCACAGTTATGAAACCAAGGTTTATCAAACCAATAGGAATACCAATCCTCAACCGTCTTCAGCTGCTGAAACAAAAGAACAAACAACTTGCACCGAACGCCGGCAAGAAGGTTGTCAATCCCCTTGATCTCGTTATTTGCAAGTGAGTTGTGTAGATAATTGTAGATGCTTGTAAATTGCAAAATAAAATAAAATAAAATAAATAACTGCAAGGTAATGAAAGTTTTTGTGAATATATAAGTGAATAGACCCAGGGGCCGTAGAGTTCTCTAGTGGCATCTCTCATACAAATAGCATACGATGGGTAAACAAATTACTGTTGGGCGATTGATAGAAAAGCGAATAATTTTGCAATTTTCACGAAAATGATCATGTGTATATAGCCATCACGTCCATAAGCAAATAGGCCGATTCCTTCCTACACCTATTACTATTACTCCACTTCAAGAGCGCTTCTATGCTTGCCTCTCTATGTATTAAGTTCATGACAAACACAGTAATGCATGGAGAACGATGACATGATGTAGACAAAGTAAACTCAAGCAATATGAATGTACCCCATTGTTTTATCCTTAGTAGCAACAACACAAAGATGCAACTTGTCCCCCTTAGCTCATTGGGATATAGAAACTCGTCAGGCTGAACCTACTACAACACACCACTCCCACTGAACAAATATCAATCTAGTTGGCCAAAGTCTCTCGATAGATCGGAGAGAATTATGAAGCTATGATGATCATGCAAATAAGAATCATAATATTCAAAGGTTACTCAAATAATTTTCATGAATAATCTGAACATAAACTCACAATTCATCGGATCCCAACAAACGCACCATACAAAGGGATTACATCGGATAAATCAAGGCAAATATGCGATAAACATCGTATTGAAGATCAAGAGAGAGAGAGAGAGAGACATTGCCATCTAGGTACTACCTATGGACCCGTAGGTCTGTGGTGAACTACTCACACATCATGGTGAGGGTAGCAAGGTTGATGAAGAGGCCCTCCGTGATCGATGCCCCCTCCAGCAGGGTGCCGGTACGGAGCTCTAGATGTCCTCCCGTCGGAACAGAGACTTGCGGCGGCAGAAAAAGTATTTTTGGAGCGCTCTTGGAGTTTTTAGGGTAAAATGTAATTTATAGGCCAGAGAGGGGCAACGACAGGCGCCCGAGGGAGCACAAGCCATCAGGGCGTGCCCCTTGGTGGCGCGCCCTGTTGGCTTGTGGGTCCCTCAGGGCTTCTCTGGCCTCGTCTTGAATCTTCCAGGTCTTCTTTTGGTCTAGAAAAATCATCAAAAGTTTCATGGCAATTGGACTTCGTTTGGTACTGTAACTCTGAAAAGTCAAAAACACGTAGAAAAAAGTAAATGGCACTGGGCACTGGGTCAATAGGTTAGTGCTCAAAAATATTTTAAATTTGTAAATAAATACCTAAAAATATCCTAGAATGATAATATGTGAACATGGAACAATAAAAAATTATAGATACATTGGAGACATATCAGGAACCCTCCGGTCAGACCTGAGTAGGTCCCGCTTCTATAAACACAAATGCGAAGATTGCATGGGTGGTACATGACAGAAGTAAAGATGGGTCGACAGATGCTCATGGTGAGGGTCAAGAAAGAGCATTTCTTCACTGATTTAGAGATAATGATTGAGCTTTCAGAAAAAATCAGTTATACAATCAAGACACACTCGACAAATCTATCGTTAGTTGCTAATGTTTGTAAGTGATTTATTTCTGTAATTTAAGTCTCTAGCTCACCTCATTCATTCCTTGTAATTATCCTCACTGTATTCTTTTGTATGCTATTATGCGGAATGAAGATTCTCAAATGCCGAAAAGAGGGAATCTTTGACATTGCATTCATCGACCCATATATCATTCATGAAATAGTGATAAATGACTTCACCGATGAAACAAAGGATAACTTGCTAATGTTCTTGAAGAAACAAAATACCAAAACAAATATACTATTTCCTTACAACTTCAAGTGAGTGTTACTGTCTTGTACTACAAATTCTATTTTGTTTACTCGATGTTAAGCGTATTTGAGTTATGCATGCCTGCATATATAAACGTGTGCGCAGGTTCCATTGGATCCTGCTGGACATTAAAGTTTACACTGGAACTGGTGAAGTCTTTGACTCACTAGGTAAAGACCCTAAAGACTATACGAGTGTGATTAAGATGCTCGATAGGTAATTTCAATCAGTATCACACTATATTGGCCTCTTTCGTTCATTTCCTGACATCTAGTAATTAATAACTCCTTTATTCATTTTCTTTGTTGGGTAGGGTTTGGAAACAGATCACCAAAGAGGTTGTCGGTGAATGGAAACCGCAGCTGACATTGCAACAGAGCAAGGTAATTAAGTAGTACTAGCTAGGTCCGCGCACATCTTTAATTGCAGTATCAATACCATTATCATGCTTGATTGTTATCTTATTGAATTCTATTCTAGCAAAGTGCATGAGGCAAAAACAGGGGATGAATTTATGTGCATACTACGTTTGCGAGAACATTCGCATTACGACCGAATGGCGAGGAGATCAAAGACAACTTCGGGTACGTAAACACTATTCATATTTTTTTATCAAGGTCTAATATATATACACACAACTAATATATTCATATTGATCTCCTTCTTTAAAGATGATTGAGATGCGGGATAGGCTCCTACCAGAGAACCGCATACGAGCAATTCAAGAGGAAATTGTGGGATTTTTGCTTACGGAGGTCATAGATGAAAGCGGAAAATACCATTATGCCTAATGGCCTGCATGTAATCATCTGCAAACTATAGGAGAAATTGTATATACCAAATTGTATATATGTTTGTATGCATGGTCGTACGAGAAATTATATGATATATGTATGGTCATATGAGAAATTATATTATATATGCATAACATGTATAGTATGTAGTAGCGTAAAATATGTTTAAAATGAAAAAGAATTGAATGGAAAACACAAAATGAAAAGGAAAAATAAACCATAAACCCCTAGACCCCAACCCAAAAAAATCATTAGTCCCGGTTGGTGACACCAACCGGGACTAAAGGTCCTCCAGCCCCGGCACGCGCAGGTAGCCATGTGGAGGGACTCTAGTCCCGGTTAGTGTCACCAACTGGGACTAAAGGTCCACCAGCCGCCAGCGCGCGTAGGCACCGACGTGGAGGGACTTTAGTCCCGGGTCGTGGCCAACCGGGACTAAAGGGTGGGGGCGTTTAGTCCCGATTTATTAGTCCCACTTGGCGACCCAGGACTAAAGGCCTTCACCAACCGGGACTAAAGCCCATTTCTCTATTAGTGAGCCTAGAAAGGAATTACTCACGCCCGGTTCAGCATCATGTAGTAGTTGATGGAGAAGGGTTGGTGATGACGACGGCGACGATTCCCCCTCTTCGAGTCCAAAATGGACTCGAGATCAGCCCTCTGGACGAAGAACAGGAGGTGGCGACGGCTTCGTATCGTGAAACGCGATGAAATCTTCTCTCCGATTTTTTTCTTCGAAGATGTGAATTTATAGGACTGGAATTAGTGTCGGAGGAGCCACGTGGGCCCCGCAAGCCATCAGGCGCGACCAAGGGGGCGCTCCCTAGTGGCTTCTGGCCCACAGGTGGACTCCCTCCGACAGTTATTCGCTCAATAATTCATCATATATTCCAAAAATAATTCACAAAAGTTTCGTCCAATTCCGAGAACTTTTATTTCTGTACAAAAATAACACTAAGTTAGTTCTTCTGAAAACAGTGTCAGTCCGGATTAGTTCCATTCAAATCATGGAAATTAGAGGTCAAAATCAGAGCAAAAGTGTATGGAAAAGTAGATACGCTGGAGATATATCAACTCCCCCAACGTTAACTCATTGTGTGTCCTCAAGAAGTTCAGTTGATAAACTAAAAGTGATAAAGAAAACTTTTACAAACTCTTTTGTTCTCGTTGTATACACATGCTTAGTTAGTGCTCAAGTTTTCAGCATAAATCATAAATAAGCGCATCCATGACAAAAACTAAACATTATGTTAACTCATGGCAATACATAACCAACTAGCAAGCAATAATAAGATATCTCAGATACCAACAATTTGCCAAAACAATCATGATATAATATGGTGACATGGTATTTTGCTAGCTCTTTCTAAGACCGCAAAACATAAATGCAGAGAATCTCTGTGATTCAAGAAGCGACTAAACACTATAATTCAGGGTAGAAAAGATCCAGTGATGCTCATACATAACATTAACTAGACTCAATGCATAAAAATGACAATAGTGCTCTCCGGTTTGGTTCCCAAACAGAATAGTAAAGTTTAATCCTATCCACCATCCATGCAAAAATCATGGCTGACCGAATCCACGGATTCCCGCCAACATATCAAGTGTCCCAAGGAGCTTTGTTTAATTAATTTTGATTATGCAGGACTGGGCATCCTTTTTACCAGCCTCTCTCATGCAACGACGGTGAATAAACGACCATCTTGAGAATAACTCACTTATCATGGAAAATACCGACCGCCTCGTCTCTCCATGAGCGGGACGAGTGCACAAAACAGAAGTGTGTTTGAATATTTAGAGGTGGCATAAGCAAATTTACTTGGAACGACAGGGTAATACCGCATATAGCTAGGTATGGTGGACTCAAGTGGAATAACTTGGTTTAAGGTTTTGGATGCACATGCAACATTTGGGGTGATGCGCGGGGCGAGTTGATGAAGCCCCCGGTTTTATGTACCAACTGCATCTGAAGCAATACATACTAAACTAACTTGCATTGAAGAGCAAACATGCATGCACAATATCAATAATTGCCCTAGGATCATAATGTTTGGGTGTTATTGCGACGGACACTAGACATTTTGTACACTTTTGTTTGCTCATGCAACTGGTACAAGTATGCGAGAATAAATTTACAGGAAACAAGGTTTACACAAGACCTAGACAAAAAATGGCTCGATGTCCTTTACGGTGTCCTGCTGCACGTCTGCGCCTCTGATTCTCCTGGAGGGTGCTCCTTTAGAGGAGGTGGTAGTCCACGAGCAGGCCTTGTGAGAGGTTGCCAAATTATGTGAGCTTAACGTTGTCGACTGGATCCTTGATGGAGCCTAGTGTTGTCCGAAGACATATATGACCAATGTTCGGTTTAGCCAAACACTAGGCCTTTCGATGACAGGTCGCCACAGCTGCCCAAGGAATTTTAAGTGCGGATTTATGATTTCGGAGTGTGTACTTTATGGGTAACTGGGCCACGCTGTGGGGCGCGTATTCCTATTTGCATTGAGTGGCGGATCGCTTCAGGAGATCAAACTGAGTCAGGCTCGTTTGCTCGCTTGTCGCGCCTTGATGGCTGATTGGGGCTTGGCGCTTCGTTGCCAGTATGGAAGACAGCTGCCAAGGCCGCTGTGTGTTCCTCAGTTCGGACGGAGCGCTCTATATTGCCATTGACGGTGATGACCGATTGGGTCCGGGCATCTTGAGGTTCAGATATGTGTAATGGGGGACAACATTTAAGCGAGCAAATGATGTACGTCCGAGCAGTGCGCGATAGCCGCTGCGGAAAAGGACAATGTCAAAGATCAAGTCCTCGCTGCGGAAGTTGATGGGCGAGCCGAACACTACTTCCAACGTTACAGTGCCCGAGAAGCGGGCTTCGACGCTTGGGATTACTCCTTTAAAGGTAGCATTGCTGGGTTTGATCCTTGATGGATTGATGCCCATCTTTTTCACCGTGTCTGAATAAATAAGGTTAAGTTTACTTCCTTTGTCAATGAGGACTCTAGTGAGGTGATGCCCGTTGACAATGGGGTCTAAGACAAGGGTTGTTGAGCCTCTGATAACCCACAAGTATAGGGGATCACAACAGTTTTCGAGGGTAGAGTATTCAACCCAAATTTATTGATTCGACACAAGGGGAGCCAAAGAATATTCTCGAGTATTCGCAGCTGAGTTGTCAATTCAACCACACCTGTAAGACTTAATATCTGCAGCAAAGTATTCAGTAGCAAAGTAGTATGGAAGTAACAGTAACGGTAGCAAAAGTAACAGTAGCAGTTTTGTAGTGATTGTAACAGTAGCCTCCTTTTAATAGAGAACCGGACCAAAGCATAAGCACTTAGTGAATACATGAACTTCTCAAACTACGGTAATCACCGGAAAGAATCCCAGTTATTGTCACCCTGGGGGATGCGGATCATAACTCGTAATAGGTGTCTAGAACTTGCAAGATAGGATCAAGAACACATATATATATTCATGAAAACATAATAAGTTCAGATCTGAAATCATGGAACTCGGGCCCTAGTGACAAGCATTAAGCATAGCAAAGTCATAGCAACATCAATCTCAGAACATAGTGGATACTAGGGATCAAACCCTAACAAAACTAACTCGATTACATGATAAATCTCATCCAACCAATCACCGTCAAGCAAGCCTACGATGGGATTACTCACGAACGGCGGCGAGCATCATGGAATTGGTGATGAAGGATGGTTGGTGATGACGATGGCGTCAATTTCCCCTCTCCGTAGCCCAAAACGGACTCCATATCTGGTCTCCCGAGGAAGAACAGGAGGTGGCGGCGGCTCCATATCGTGAAACGCGATGAACTCTTCTCCTCTATTTTTTTTCTTCGTGAATAGGAATAAATAGGAGTGGAATTGAGGTCGATGAAGCAACAGGGGGCCCACAAGCCTGCTAGGCGCGGCCAGGGGGGTGGCCGCGCCTGGTAGGCTTGCCACCTGTGGGTGGCCCCCCTCAGGTTGATTCTTTGGCCAGTATTTTTTATTAAATCCAAAAATATTCTCCATAAATTTTCAGATCAATCCGAGAACTTTTATTTCTGCACAAAAATAACACCAAGGCAATTCTGCTGAAAATAGTGTCAGTCCGGGTTAGTTCCATTCAAATCATGCAAATTAGAGTCCAAAACAAGGGCAAAAGAGTTTGGAAAAGTAGATACGATGGAGACGTATCAACTCCCCCAAGCTTAACCCGTTCCTTGTCCTCAAGCAATTCAGTTGATAAACTGAAAGTGATAAAGAAAAACGTTTACAAACTCTGTTTGATCTTGTTGTTGTAAATATGTCTAACTGATGTTCAGATTTTCAGCAAAGATCATGGACTAACCACATTCATAATAACATTTAGGTCTCACATTTACTCATATCAATGACATAATCAACTAGCGAGCAATAATAATAACTCTCGGATGACAACACTTTTATCAAAACAATCATGATACAATATGATGAAATGATATCTCGCTAGCCCTTTCTGAGACCGCAAAACATAAATGAAGAGCACCTCCAAAGAACAAGGGCTGACTAGACATTGTAATTCACGGTGAAAGAGATCCAATCATGCTCATACTCAATATCAATTAACAGCAAAGCATACAAATGATGGTGGTGCTCTCTAACTGGTGACTTTTATAAGAGGAGGATGACTCATCAATAAAGTAAATGGAAAGGCCCTTCGCAGAGGGAAGCATTGATTTGCAGAGGTGCCAGAGCTCGAGTTTTTAAACAGAGATGAGTAATAATTTTCGAGAGGTATGCTTTCATTGCTCACATAACGACGAAGAGGTTTTCAACATCTTCCATGCTAGATACATTTTAGGCGGTTCCCAAGCAGAATGATAAAGTCTTTACTCCCCCTCCACCAATCAGTCACACTCCACAGCGAGCCGAATCCATGGGTACTGTCCATTCAAACACAGTCCTGAGTGAGTTTTCTTTAATTATATTTTGATTTTATTTCGAGCATGGAACTGGGTATCCCAATTACCATCCACTTTCTCGTGAATGATAGTGAATCAACACATATCGTGAGAATAACCCACCTAGCATGGAAGATACTGACAGCCCCCCGTCGCCACATGAGCGATTTGGGCATACAAAGCAGAATATTTATTTGAAGGTTTAGAGTTTGGCACATGCAAATTTACTTGGAACGGCAGGTAAATACCGCATATAGGAAGGTATGGTGGACTCATATGGAACAACTTTGGGTTTGAGGAATTGGATGCACAAGCAGTATTCCTGCTTAGTACAAGTGAAGGCTAGCAAAAGACTGGGGAGCGACCAACTAGAGAGCGACAGAGACATCAACATGCTTTGAGATTAACCAACATTGAATGCAAGCATGAGTAGGATATAAATCACCATGAACATAAATATCGTATAGGCTATGTTGATTTTGTTTCAACTACATGCATGAACATGTGGCAAGTCAAGCTATTTGAATGATTCAGAGGAGGATACCATCCCATCATACTACATCATAATCATTTTAATATGCATGTTGGCACCCAAAGACATGCCATTATCCACTCTTAGCTAATTAAGCATGGCATGTGTAACTATAATCTCTAATTGTCAATGCAAATATGTTTCACCCATGATGAACTGAATTTGGAACGATGAGCTAATCATATTTACAAAAGCAAGATAGGTCGATTTCATACCAACTTTTCTCCATCTCAATCTTTTCATCAAATATCATCATTATTGCCTTTCACTTGCACGACCGAACGGTGTGGATAATAATAAGAGTGCACGTGCATTGGACTAAGCTGGAATCTGCAAACAATAACTCAAAGGAGAAGGCACGGTAATATGGGCTCTCTGATCAATAAACAATTATGCATATGAGAGCCACTCAACATTTTCATTGTGGTCTTGTCCTTACGACCCAAAGGAAGGAAATTGAAAACAAGAACGAGAAAAACTATTTCCACGGGAAAGCTCCCAACAAGCAAAAGAAGAACGAAAAATCTTTTTGAGTTTTCTTTGAATGCTACAACTAAGCAACTAGAAGGTAAAGCTAGAACTAATAATATATTTTTTGTATTTTTCTCAAAGTTAATTTAACACACAAGAAGAAAGCGAAACAAGGAAATAAACTACCATGGATAGTACAATGAAAGAGTAGGAACACCGACTACTTAAGATGTGTGTGAGAGCATGAATGTAAAGTCGGTGAGAAATACGTACTCCCCAAGCTTAGGCTTTTGGCCTAAGTTGATCTAGGGCCATGGCTGGCCCGAATGATATCCAAAGTCATAGTTGGGGTTGTACTGGGTTGCGGCGGCAATCGCCTGAACAGCTGCAGCATGGAGGCGAGCTGCTTCCGCATTTCGCTCGTACTCGTTTGGCTCCTCTCTTGTTATAAAGTATCTCCGATTTCCTGAAAGTTAAAAAAAGGCAGGAGCAGGAAGGGTAACATGGACAGCACGTTGTCTATCGAAAATTAGTCGGTACTGGAGGGATTGTTCGCTCCTTTCAAGAAACTGAAAATGTACCAAAGCCTCATAATCAAGAAAAGCAGGTGGTAATTCAATATCATTTCCCCGTATGGGTACCCCGAGATAATTAGCTGCATGAGTGGCATAAATCCCACCAAAGATATCTCCATCCTTAGCATTATTATGCAATCTTCTAGCAATAATGGCTCCTAAGTTATAACACCTATCACCCATTATTGCACTCTTAAGAATACTGAGATCGGTAGCACAAAGGTGGCTATGCTCAGTTTTACCATTAATACACCTACCTATGAATAGAGCAAAATAATGTATAGCAGGAAAATGAATGCTCCCCACAGTAGCCTATGTAATATTTCTAGTTTCTCCGACGGTAATGCTTGCAAGAAAATCATTATATTCAGTTTTGTGCGGATCACTAAAGCTGCCCCATTGTGGAATTTTGCATGCATGATTAAAATCCTCTATGTCCAAAGTATATGATTTGTCATAAAGGTTAAATTGGATGGAAGGTTTATTACGATTGAACGAAAATTCAAACCTCCGCACGAAAGAATCAGTGAGTTGATAGTATTGCTTGCATTTGTCCGAAATGAATTCCTCAAGGCCAGCATTTCTTGTGTATGCATAGAATTCTTCCTTGAAACCCGCATCACTCATAAATTGATCCGATGGCCATTCACAAGGTCTTAATTGTGCTTCCCTCAGTGGTTCAAGGTCTGGCTCACGTATCGCGAGTCTCGGGGCCTTCTTACCCAAGGAACCCCCTTGAAATACCCTCCTCAACATTTTTCTTTTTCCGAAAAATTCTGAAATTTTTAGTGACCCAAAATAAAGGTGAACAATTCTCAACAAAACTCATAGCAACTACTCACACAAATGCCTAAAGACTATATCATGCATCAAAACTACTTGGGACCATACAAATTTGACATGCAAGCTCAAGAACAAGGTCACCACAGCAACAAAAATTTGCAATATATAAAGCACTAGAACAAAAACTAATTTGACCATTGGAGGAGTCACATACCGAAGAACAATCTCCCAAAATAGTTTTGCGAATGAAGCTTTGCACAAGGAGATCAAAAATACTAGCAAAATAAGCTAGAACACGGGTTTGAGCAATGGTGGGATTTTCTCTGGAGGAAGATGAAGTGGATGGGTGCTGGAATAAGTGAAGGGGGGCCACGTGGGACCCACAAGCCTGCTAGGCACAGCCAGGGGGTGGCTGCGCCTTGTGGGCTTGTGACCCACTGGTGTAGCCCTCTGCTGTGTGCTCAGTGCTAGATATTTTTAAATATTCCAGAAAAAAGCATACTACATTTTCAGGGCATTTGAAGAACTTTTATTTTCAGGTCATTTTTCTATTGCACGAAAAACTCAAGAAACAGAAAAATAATAGCATTTTACATAATTTAATCCAACTACCAGAAAATAAAGGTTGGGTACAAAAAGTTGTGATTTATAAATTCAACCATCTCATGCTTATTAAAAGGGATCCAACAATAAGGTTGATCAAGTCTTATTAACAAACTTCTTTTGAATAACATGAAATCGAAGAATTTTCGAATAACACTAAGTTACCTAAATGGGGATATGCATGTCCCCAACAATAAGTATATCGTATTTCTTCTTGATAGTAGGAACAGGGAATTCAAAGTCTCCAATAATAATCGTTGGAATTTTTTCAATGGAGTTGATACTATGAACTTGAGGTTGTTTCTTCGAAAAGTGTACCGTATGCTCATTACCATTAATATGAAAAGTGACATTGCCTTTGTTGCAATCAATAGCAGCCCCTACAGTATTGAAAAAGGGTCTACCAAGGATGATCGACATACTGTCGTCCTTGGGAATATCAAGAATAACAAAGTCGGTTAAGATTGTAGCATTTGCAACTATCACAGGTATGTCCTCACAAATACCGATAGGTAGAGCAGTTGATTTATCAGCCATTTGCAAAGAGATTTCAGTAGGTGTCAACTTATTCAAATCAAGTCTACGATATAAAGAGAAAGGCATAACACTAACACCAGCTCCCAAATCACATAAAGCAGTTTTAACATAATTCCCTTTAATAGAGCATGGTATAGTTGGTATTCCTGGATCTCCTAATTTCTTTGGTACTCCACCCTTAAAAGTATAATTAGCAAGCATGGTGGAAATTTCAGCTTCCGGTATCTTCCTTTTATTACTCACAATATATTTCATATACTTAGCATAAGGAGACATTTTTAGAATATAAGTCAAGCGCATACGCAAAAAGACGGGTCTAAGCATTTCAACAAAGCGCTCAAAATCCTCTTCATCCTTTTTCTTGGATGGTTTAGGAGGAAAGGGCATGGGTTTCTGAACCCATGGTTCTCTTTCTTTACCTTGCTTCCTAGCAATAAAATCTCTTTTGTCATATCTTTTATTCTTAGGTTGTGGGTTATCAAGATCAACAGCAGGTTCAATCTCCACATCATTATCATTACTAGGTTGAGTATCAACATGAACATCATCATTAATATTATCACTAGGCTCATGTTCATCACCAGATTGTGTCTCAGCATCAGAAACAAAAATATCATTTGGGTTTTTAGGTGTATCTATAACAGGTTCACTAGCAGCATGCAAAGTTCTATCATCATCCTTGTTCCTCTTATTACTGGAGCGACTAGGTGCATCAATATTACTTCTTTGAGAATCTTGCTCAATTCTCTTAGGGTGGCCCTCAGGATACAAAGGTTCCCGAGTCATTCTTCCACCTCTAGTCACAACTTTAACATAATGATCATTGTTCTTACTATTCATCTCATTAAGCAAATCATTCTGTGCCTTAAGTACGTGTTCTACTTGAGTAGTTACCATAGAAGCATGTTTAATAATCAGTTTAAGATCATTGATAGTTCTACTCATATAATCAGCTAAGGGATCAACCATGAAAGCATTATGTTTCAATTGTCTACTAACATAAGCATTAAAATTTTCTTGCTTAACAACAAAACTATCAAACTCATCCAAGCATTGGCTAGCAGACTTATTATAAGGAATATTGCTTTCATCAAATCTACGAAGACAATTTACCTCTACTACCTGTGTTGGGTTATCAAGACCATGTATTTCTTCAATAGGTGGTAGGTTCTTAACATCTTCAGCTTTAATAACTTTTTCTTTCATAGATTTCTTTGCCTCTTCACTAGTAGAAAACAGGGCTTTGGTTGAGCCAGGATAAGGGCATTAATCCCGGTTCACTCACGAACCGGGACCAAAGGTGGCATTAGTCCCGGTTCGAGCGGCGCAGGCATCAGTCCCGGTTCGAACGGGACCTTTAGTCCCGGTTGCAGACACCAACCGGGACTAAAGGGTTTGCGACCGGCTTCGAACGGTGCCAGCCCCTTTAGTCCTGGTTGGTATCTCCAACCGGGACTGAAAAAAATCATTTTTTTTCAATTTTTTTTTTAAATTTTTTCCCAGTCCTTTAGTCCCGGTTGGTGTCTTCAACCGGGACTAAAGGTCTATCTTTAGTCCTGGTTGGAGACACCAACCGGGACTAAAGGGGGCCCCTAGCATGTTAATCTTAGAAAAATCATAACTAAATCATTCTAATTCAGAAAAATACAAATAATATATCAAAATTTGCAGAAAAAAAAGATCTCTTAGAAGAAACAACAAGTTTTCCATTTCGACAATTTTTTAAAATCACCAAATTCCAAAGGGATAATAGAGTTTTTGGACGTTTTAGACGTTTTAGGGTTAGGGTTTAGGGTTTAGGGTTTAGGGTTAGGGTTTAGGGCTAGGGTTTAGATTTCTAAGTTTAGGGTTAGGTTTTAGGGTTTGAACCTTTAATGATTACTGTTTAGAATAGAGTTTCGGACGTTTTAAGTCCCGGGTTTACGGTTTTCAGAGTTCATTTGTAGTGCTTTTCAATTTTAGGCTAATTTAGCTCAAAGAATTATTAAATGCATGAAAAAATAGCAAATGAAGTCAAAAAGGGTTGAAATTTAAGGATTTGGCTTTGAATGGTTCATATTGAACACACAAAAATTCTGGAGTTGAAATAATATTAAAAAAATGAAATATCTTTGTAACAGCTGAGTTTTCATCCGAAACCCTGTTACTTCGAAAGAGATGGTCCAATTTGTACACGAAGTGCATCCAGTTTTTGCCATAACCCACTCAACTTTTTAGCACAAGCTATTTGGGTGAAATGATGATACCATGCCAAGTTTCAACCTTTTCAGAGTTCATTTGTAGTGCTTTTCAATTTCAGCCTATTTTAGCTCAAAGAATCATTAAATGCATGAAAAAATAGCAAATGAAGTCAAAAAGGTTGAAATTTAAGGATGTGGCTTTGAATGGTTCATATTGAACACACAAAAATTCTGGAGTTGAAATAAGATTAAAAAAATGAAATGTGGTCAAACTCTGGTCAAACAGTGGTCAAACTATGGTCAAACTACTTATTCAATAAATATTAGTGTTACTAAATAATAATTGTTTTTTCAAATAATAGTTTCAAACTCAAACGGTGAAGCGTGTGACATCATGGTCACATTTTTCTGATAATAATGGATATATTATTTGTCGAATTTCGATTTACAGATTTAAAGATATTAAATGAATAAATGGCATAATAATAATAATAATATTACTTATTTTATTTTCATTGGAATTCAATATTATTATTACTTATTTTATTTTGAACTTTTTGCATTATTTTGGATTTTTTTGTTTTTTGAGAAATTTTTTTGTAATATTTTTTGAAGTATTTTTGAGTTTTTAAATTAATCATGGTTGTTTGTTAATCATTGTTGTTTATTTGAATAATTGTTTGGTATTCAAAAAATTAAATCATGTGACATTAAGATCTAAGGGTTAACAGGATTGATAGCTTACTATTGTCAGGAAAACAACAAGTGCAGACTTGGAAACTAGGGGAGATAGAACCTGAAAGTTAAGCGTGCGGGGCCTGGAGTTGTGAGAGGATGGGTGACCGACCGGGAAGCTAAACGATTTGGAATGAGTGCTGATTAGAGATTAGAGATTAAATTCTGAAGCAGTGCGGAGGGGTGATTAGAGATTAAATTGTCAAATAATTCAAAGATTTGAAAATCAGGAAAAAATAAAATCAAATCAAAAAAAAATTAAAAAAAAATAATTTTTTTTTGATTTTTTTTTCCTTTAGTCCCGGTTGGTGTTACCAACCGGGACTAAAGGTGGAGCCTTTAGTCCCGGTTCATAACACCAACCGGGACTAAAGGTTCTCCAGCCCACGCACAGAAAGCGGCCACGTGGAGGACCTTTAGTCCCGGTTCGTAACACAACCGGGACTAAAGGGGGGCCTTTAGTCCCGATCCTTTAGTCCCGGTTCCAGAACCGGGACTAAAGGCCCTCTGGAACCGGGACTAAAGGCCAGTTTTCTACTAGTGCTTGCATATCTTCAGGACTTAGAAATAGAATACATCTTTTCTTCAAAGTTGGCTTCGGAGGTGGTTCAGGGATAGTCCAATCATTATCATTGCTCAATATATTATTCAATAGTATTTCAGCTTGTTCAACAGTTCGTTCCCTGAAAACACAACCAGCACAACTATCTAGGTGGTCCCTAGAAGCATCGGTTAGCCCATTTTAAAAGTTATCAAGTATTTCATTTTTCTTGAGAGGATGATCAGGAAAAGCATTTAGTAATTGGAGAAGCCTCCCCCAAGCTTGTGGGATACTCTCTTCTTCAATTTGCACAAAGTTAAATATTTCCTGCATGGCAGCTTGTTTCTTATGGGCAGGAAAATATTTTTCAGAGAAGTAATATATCATATCCTGGGGGCTATTCACACAACCAGGAGCAAGAGAGTTGAACCATATCTTAGCATCACCCTTTAATGAGAAAGGAAACAACTTAAGAATATAATAATAACAATTTTTTTCCTCATGAGTAAATAGGGTATCTATATCAATCAGTTTGGTGAGATGTGCCACAACAGTTTCAGATTCATAGCCATGGAAATGATCTGATTCAACAAAAGTAATTAGCTCAGGATCGACAAAGAATTCATAATCCTTATCAGTAACAAAGATAGGTGAAGTAGCAAACTTAGGATCATATTTCATTCTAGCATTCAAAGATTTTTGTTTCCACTTGCATAGTAATTTCTTAAGATCATCTCTATCCTTACAAGCAAGAAAGTCCCTAGCTACCTCTCCTTCCATAACATAACCCTCGGTAATATCAGGCAATTCATATCTAGGAGGGCTAGGTCTAGCAGGTGTCTCATAGTGTTCAGTTTCAATAATTTCATCAGATTCAGCAGTATCATAATTTTCAGCATTGACTCTAGCAATTTGTTCATCAAGAAATTCACCCAGTGGCACATTATTATCAAGCAAAGTATCATCATAAGCATCATGCACAGCAGAAGTGGCATCATCAATTACTTGCGACATATCAGAATTACTAGCAGGTGGTTGATACGTCTCCAATGTATCAATAATTTATGAAGTATTCATGACATGTTTACAATAATTCTATATGATTTTGGTATGATTTTATTAGAACTAACCAGGACTGACGTTGTTTTCAGCAGAACTATCATGGTGTTGGTTTTGTGCAGAAATAAAAGTTCTCGGAACAAGCTGAAAATTTACGGAGAATATTTTTGGAAAATATAAAAAATACTGGAGCGAAGAGTCATCGGAGAGGAAGGCCGAGGAAGCCACAAGCCACAGGGGGTGCCCACCCCCTAGGGCGCGCCCCCTGGCTTGTGACTTCCTCGTGGACCCCCTGGACTTGTTTCCGCCGCCACAAACTCTTATAAATACAGAAACCCGCGAAAAGAAACCTAGATCGGGAGTTCCGCCACCGCAAGCCTCCAGAGCCATGAAAAACCAATCGGGAGCCCGTTCCGGCACCCTGTTAGAGGGGGAAACCATCACCGGAGGCCATCTTCATCATCCCGGCGGTCTCCATGACGAGGAGGGAGTAGTTCACCCTCGGGGCTGAGGGTATGTACCAGTAGCTATGTGTTTGATCTCTCTCTCTCGTGTTCTTGAGATGGCACGATCTTGATGTACCGCGAGCTTTATTGATATAGATTGAATCATATGGAGTTTTCCCCTCTCTATCTTCTTGTGATGAATTGAGTTTTCCCTTTGAAGTTTTCTTATCGGATTTAGTCTTTAAGGATTTGAGAACACTTGATGTATGTCTTGCGATGGGATATTCGTGGTGACAATGGGATGTTCTATTGATCCACTTGATGTATGTTTTGGTGATCAACTTGCGGGTTCCGTGACCTTGGGAATCTATGCATAGGGGTTGGCACACATTTTTGTCTTGACTTTCCGGTAGAAACTTTGGGGCACTCTTTGAAGTTCTTTGTGTTGGATTGAACATGAAGAATCTGAAATTATGTGATCCACATCGTATAATCAAGCCCATGGGTACTTGTGGTGACATTGGAGTATGTAGGTGACATTAGGGTTTTGGTTGATGTGTATCTTAAGGTGTTATTTTAGTACGAACTCTAGAGCTGTTTGTGACACTTATAGGGATAGCTCATAAGATTGATCAGAAAAGATAACTTTGAGGTGGTTTCGTACCCTACAATAATTTCTTTGTTAGTTCTTCGCTATTTGTGACTTCGGAGTGAACTTTTTGTTGCACGAGAGGTATTTACATATGATTCAACTATGTTAGTATTGTTGAGAGAAATTGCACTAGTGAAAGTATGAACCCTAGGCCTTGTTTACAAGCATTGCAATACCATTTTTGCTCACTTTTGTTACGTTCTACCTTGCTGTTTTTATATTTCCAGATTATAAAAACCTATATCTACCATCCATATTGCACTTGTATCACCATCTCTTCGCCGAACTAGTGCACCTATACAATTTACCATTGTATTGGGTGTGTTGGGGACACAAGAGACTCTTTGTTATTTGGTTGCATGGTTGTTTTGGAGAGGCCATCTTCATCCTACACCTCCCACGGATTGATAAACCTTAGGTCATCCACTTGAGGGAAAATTGCTGCTGTCCTACAAAACTCTGCGCTTGGAGGCCCAACACGAGTCTACAAGAAGAAGGTTATGTAGTAGACATCAGTGGTGCTGTCGCAAACTTACTCATAACAGAAGGTAAATCAAGTGCAGAGATAGATGGCAGTTCCTTACCTCCCCTCGTAGTAGAGGGATAGATCTTGGTTTTTGGATCTTTCAGATTCTTCATAGTGATTGGTACGTCTCCAACGTATCTATAATTTTTGATTGTTCCATGCTATTATATTATCTGTTCTGGATGTTTTGTATGCATTAATATGCTATTTTATATTATTTTTGGGACTAACTGATGGGGATATGTACCTAGGGTAGGGTCATAGGCCTGACCTACATACCCTACCTAAGGACACTGCCCCAGAAAGCTTAAGGGCTACGAGGAAGTCTCCGACTGAAATCATCAAAGCATGCAAGCACTCGACAAGATCCACTCGGAGATTACCTTTCACTCGACGGAACCTTTCACTCGGAAGAAGACCAGAAGACAGTCGACCGCAGAAGAACAGAAGCCGCCCCAGGGAGGCCAACGGGCAAGCATTCGTCTGTACCATTAAATAGCATTTATTACGTACGTTACCAGTAACGTACGTCTTCATAGCCACGATCTGACCCTTAGATGCCGGAAACTTATGAGGGGCAGCGCACTCTATATAAGCCGCCCCTCCCCTCTGGCAGAAGGGTTCGCACCCCTTGTAACACACATATATTACACTCGACAAGAAGCTCCCGGGCACCTGAGACGTAGGGCTTTTACCTCCGCGAGAGGGGCCTGAACTCATACATTCTTGTGTACATCCTCGCCATAGCTAGGACTCTGCCCTCTCCTTACGTACCCCTACCTTCTACTATCAGACTCGTTCCCACGACAGTTGGCGCCCACCGTGGGGCAGGCGTCTAATTGACTTCCGACGAGGTTGCATTTGTTCTCTTTCGTCATGTCTTCCGGCGGTGATTTGTTCCTGGGCCACGAGATCCATCTCGAGAGCGCTCACTTTCATCGCCGACGATTCGGCATGGCTCCAGGAAGCGCCTCTAGATGTTGAGGCGCTCCCGATTCGCGGAGCGAAGCACTTCTGCGCAAGCTCCGGCGGTGTTCTTCTTCTTCAGCCGTCGACCCCGTACATGTCGGCTCTCCATGCTGTTCGACGCCGCAAGCGATCCGGTCGTTCACGGCTACAGCGTTGGGTGAGACATGCGGCGGCCCGCCAAGCTTCGTCCCCGCAGATTGCAGCGATCGAGCCCGCCGAGTCACTTCACGGCGCGTTCGACTCGGCTTCAGATCAGTCTGATGTTCCTTCCGAGTGCGAGAGCTGCAATCCTACGGTTGAAGTTCTTATGGTTGGTTCTCATCAGAGTCCCCCGCCTGGCTTCAATCACGTCAGACGTGAGACTGGAGGACCGTCGATTGAGCAGCAGCGCCGGGATGAGGATGTTCTCCATACTCCCATCATCGGTACGACTGTTGAGGCTCAGGCTATGGAGGCTACACGTCTTCGACTCAAAGAGATGCAGGAGGCACTCGACGAGCATGCTCGGCAACGTCCACCGCGTCCCAATCAACCTCAGTGACAGTTATTTCCGAGTGGATCACGGAATAACGTCAAGGTTTTCTGTACTCCGGTGTTGAATGTTGGAGCAGCTGCGAGGATTGCAGATTCCATCCAGCCGTCTCGTTCAGAGGCTGGTAGGGGTTTGCAGCAGATCAAAACGTTGCTCGAGGCAGCGCAACAGCAGAATGCGGCCGTTTCTCAGTCGCAGAACAGGTTACACAGTAATTCTCCCAGGGCGGAGACAGTTCAGTCGGCCCACAGCCCTGGGTCACCTCCGCGCCACAGAGGCGAAGGCTACAGTGACGATCAGTATAGAGATCAGGGGCGAGATCAGTTTGCTCCCCGTTATCACCGTGATGACCGCCGTCGAGTGTTTTCTCCTCCGCGGAGCGGTTCGTATGTGCCCCGGCACAACGATGGTAGGCACCCGTTCGGTGATGAGCGGAATCCTGGATTTGACGCGAGGGATGTCCTTGCTCAAAGACGGGTCGACAGAGGTAGAGCCCACAGAGATGGTTATCACGGAGACTATCTGAGTGGAAGCAATGCTGTTGTTTCTGGGCCCGAGTGTTTTAGCCGAGCTATTCGCTCTGCAGAGATTCCCCCCAACTTCAGGTTAGCGGCCGGAATAGGCAAGTTTTCTGGTGAATCGAAGCCCGAGACATGGTTGGATGATTACCGAGTGGCTGTGCAGATTGGCGGCGGAAACGATAACATAGCCATGAAGCATTTGTCCCTGATGTTAGATGGTTCTGCCAGAGCTTGGTTGAATCGTTTGGCCCCTTCTAGCATCTATTGCTGGGAGGATTTAGCCCGAGTGTTTATCAGAACCTTTGAGGACACCTGCAAACGTCCGGCTGGTCTGATTGATTTGCAGCACTGTGTCCAGAAACCCAATGAGACCTTGCGGGACTACATTCAGCACTGGTCCACCCTGCATCACACGGTGGAGAATGTTTCCGAACATCAGGCTGTTTGTGCCTTCAAGGCAGGTGTTAGATACAGAGAGCTCTATCTGAAGTTTGGCCGCACAGGTGACATTTCTCTGAGCAAGATGATGGAGATTGCCACTAGGTACGCCAACGGTGAAGAAGAAGACCGCCTCCATAGCGGCAAAGGCAAAGTAGTCGACAATGATGCTGGTGGAAACTCCAGTCGGAAACAGAAGCGTAAGGCTGATCCTCCTGCTCAGTCAGAAGCGGCCGCCCTGGCGGCAGAAGGCAAGAATAAAGGAAAGCCCAAAGCAAAGTTCACCCCCAAGAAGTCGAAGAATCAGTCGGGTACAGATATTATGGATTTACCGTGTGCAATCCACACGAGGAGAGATGAAGAGGGCAATGTAATATTGCCGAAGCATACCAATCGACAGTTCCGTTTGTTGATCCAGTCATTCAAAGAGAGCCAATCGAGTGAGAAAGACCCTGAAAAGGAAGATGAGGAAGATAAAGAAGAGTTCCCTGAAGTCAATGCCACTCTGTTGATTTTTGCTGATGTTGAGAGCAAGAGTCGACTGAAAGTTATCAACAGAGAGGTTAACATGGCGGTTCCCTCTACCCCCACTTATCTCAAGTGGTCTCAAACTACCATCACGTTTGATCAGTCAGATCACCCTGCGCATATCGCTACCCCCGGGCAGCAAGCGCTAGTGGTGGACCCAGTAGTGGGGGGCACTCGACTCCGCAAGGTTTTGATGGATGGGTGGAGCGGTTTGAACATCCTATATGCAGACACCCTAAAAGGGATGGGCATCCCGATGTCCCGTCTCAGCGAAAGCAATATGCAGTTCCATGGCGTTATCCCTGGGAAGAAGGCCCGTTCACTCGGGCAAATAGCATTGGATGTGGTGTTTGGCGATGACAAGCACTTTCGCAAGGAGAAATTGACGTTTGAAGTGGTGGACTTCCAGAGCGCATACCACACCATCCTTGGTCGTCCGGCTTATGCTTGTTTCATGGCCCGTCCATGTTACGTATATCTCAAGCTGAAGATGCCCGGACCCAAGGGTGAGATCACAGTCACTGGTAATCGATAGTGGGCTGAGGCGTGTCTTCAGCAGGGTTCCAAAATTGCCGACCAGCAAATGGCTGTGGTTGAGTTAGAAGAATACAAGAGAAATAATGATCCCTCCGGTTCGCTGTGTACCAAGAACCCTGCCTCTGAGCCTGCTTTTCAGTCGGCAGGAGGAATGAAGCAAGTGAACGTTCTTACGACATGTCCTAATGCTGTCCTGACCAACATCTCGATGGATGCAGGTCTCCAAGCATCGTCTTCGTTGATGGCGGTTATCGAGGCCGGCGAACCACTTCACGGCGTGTTTGACTCGGCGTCAGATCAGTCTGACTTTCTTTCCGAGTGCCAGGGCTATGATCTTGCAGCTAAGGTTTTTATGGCAGGTTCACAACAAAGCCCGCCTAGCTACGGCTACGGCGGACGCGAGGTTGGTGAACCGTCGACCAAGCAGCAGAGCGAAGATGAGGAAATCTTTCATGCGCCTATCGTCGATGCGACTGCCGAGGCCACGCGCCTTCGGCTCGGAAGGATGCAGGGGACACTCGACGCGCGTAGCCGACATCCTCTGCTATTTATCATGCCCTTTGGATTGATGAATACTGGCGCCACTTTCATGCGCATGGTGCAGAAATGTCAGCTCGAGCAGATCAGCCGGAATCTTGAGGCCTATAGCGATGATATTCTAGTTGAATCTCGTTAAGGTTCTGACCTGTTTGACTGAATGGTTTTGATGTAATAAGAGTACTCCAGACAATGTTGTTTGTTAAGCTATGACTTCAGCAGTCTATTGTCGATTCCGATCGCACAACTTTTCGTTCAGAGATTACTCCGAGTGAAGAGCGATCCTCTCTCTCTCGGGGGCTTAGCTGCGAATCCGTTTCGCCTAAGTTAAAAAACCCTTCCGAGTGTATAGCATTCAATACACTCGGAGACTTAGCTGCGAACCAGTCTTCGCCTAAGTTCAAAAAACTACTCCGAGTGAAGAGCGCTCCTCTCTCTCGGGGGCTTAGCTGCGAATCCGTTTCGCCTAAGTTAAAAAAACCCTTCCGAGTGTATAGCGTTCAATACACTCGGAGACTTAGTTGTGAACCAGTCTTCGCCTAAGTTCAAAAAACTACTCTGAGTGAAGAGCGATCCTCTCTCTCGGGGGCTTAGCTGCGAATCCGTTTCGCCTAAGTTAAAATCCCTTCCGAGTGTATAGCATTCAATACACTCGGAGACTTAGCTGCGAACTAGTCTTCGCCTAAGTTCAAAAAACTACTCCGAGTGAAGAGCGATCCTCTCTCTCGGGGGCTTAGCTGCGAATCCGTTTCGCCTAAGTTAAAAACCCTTCCGAGTGTATAGCATTCAATACACTCGGAGACTTAGCCGCGAACCAGTCTTCGCCTAAGTTCAAAAAACTACTCCGAGTGAAGAGCGCTCCTCTCTCTCGGGGGCTTAGCTGCGAATCCGTTTCGCCTAAGTTAAAAACCCTTCCGAGTGTATAGCATTCAATACACTCGGAGACTTAGCCGCGAACCAGTCTTCGCCTAAGTTCAAAAAACTACTCCGAGTGAAGAGCGATCTTCTCTCTCGGGGGCTTAGCTGCGAATCCGTTTCGCCTAAGTTAAAAACCCTTCCTCTGATTGACAACCCCTTTATAGCGTTGGGTGCAAGAGTTTGATTCTTTGTGCTGGTACATCTATTGGTGAATCGCTTGTATCTCCTACTAGATTGATACCTTGGTTCTCAAAAACTGAGGGAAATACTTATCTACTTTTCTGCATCAAACCGTTCCTCTTCACGGGAAACCAACGCATGCTCGAGAAGTAGCAGTGATCAACAGATATAAATCCCAAGTGACTCAGCAAATATTGCCATGCTCCCCGGCAACGGCGCCAGAAAAATGTCTTGATAACCCACAAGTATAGGGGATCGCAACAGTTTTCGAGGGTAGAGTATTCAACACAAATTTATTGATTTGACACAAGGGGAGCCAAAGAATATTCTCGAGTATTCGCAGCTGAGTTGCCAATTCAACCACAACTGAAAGACTTAATATCTGCAGCAATGTATTCAGTAGCAAAGTAGTATGGAAGTAACAGTAACGATGACAAAAGTAACAATAGCAGTTTTGTACTGATTGTAATAGTAGCAATGGAGAAGTAACTTAGCAGAGATCAATATGTGGAAAGCTCATAGGCAATGGATCAGTGATGGATAATTATGTCGAATGGCATTCATCATGCAATAGTTATAACATAGGGTGACACAGAACTAGCTCCAATTCATCAATGTAATGTAGGCATGTATTCCATATATAGTCATACGTGCTTATGGAAAAGAACTTGCATGACATCTTTTGTCCTACCCTCCCGTGGCAGCGGGGTCCTAAAGGAAACTAAGGGATATTAAGGCCTCCTGTTAATAGAGAACCGGACCAAAGCATTAGCACTTAATGAATACATGAACTCCTCAAACTAGGGTAATGACCGGAAAGAATCCCAGTTATTGTCACCCTGGGGGATGCGGATCATAACTCGTAATAGGTGTCTACAACTTGCAAGATAGGATCAAGAGCACATATATACTCATGAAAACATAATAGGTTCAGATCTGAAATCATGGCACTCAGGCCCTAGTGACAAGCATTAAGCATAGCAAAGTCATAGCAACATCAATCTCAGAACATAGTGGATACTAGGGATCAAACCCTAACAAAACTAACTCGATTACATGATAAATCTCATCCAACCCATCACCGTCCAGCAAGCCTACGATGGAAATACTCACGAACGGCAGAGAGCATCTTGGAATTGGTGATGAAGGATGGTTGGTGATGACGATGGCGTCGATTTGCCCTCTCCGGAGCCCAAAACAGACTCCAGATCTTGTCTCCCGAGGAAGAACAGGAGGTGACGGCGGCTCCGTATTTTGAAACGCGATGAACTCTTCTCCTCTATTTTTTTCTCCACGAATAGGAATAAATAGGAGTGGAATTGAGGTCGGTGGAGCAACAGGGGCTCCACAAGCCTGCTAGGCGAGGACAGGGGGGAGGCCGTGCCTGGCAGGCTTGCCACGTGTGGGTGGCCCCCCTCCGGTTGATGTTCTCGCCAATATTTTTTATTAAATCGAAAAATATTCTCCGTAAATTTTTAGATCAATCCGAGAACTTTTATTTCTGCAAAAAAATAACACCAAGGCAATTCTGCAGAAAACAACGTCAGTCCAGGTTAGTTCCATTCAAATCATGCAAATTAGAGTCCAAAACAAGGGCAAAAGAGTTTGGAAAAGTAGATACGATGGAGACGTATCATCCTTCATAACGGATACTGGTCGGATGGTCCCTATGGTCGAAGGCGATCGAGCAAGCCGACCATGGTCAAATTTCGGGGCTATGGGCTCTACGGAGTAGACCTCCCGGAGGGTGCTTTTCCTCTCCCTTTTGGGTATGTGTGTAACGTATATCATGTTCACTGTTTTTACCTCGGGAGGAAATTACTTCTGTCCTCCATTATTGTTCCGCCTGCGAGGCTCTTGATCGTCCTTGTTGCGTGGACCTTTGCCCTCCTCCTCGGCTGCAAGTTTGCCGACTTGTTTGAACACCCAACAATTACGGTTGGTGTGGGTGGAAGGCTTGTCTTGGGTGCCATGGTCCAAATTTTGAGTTGTGAATTTTGAGTTGCGAAAACCGGCATTTACAGCCATGTCCTCGGCATCCCCGTTGTTGTGTCAGTGTTTGTTCTTGTTGCGCCGTGGTTTCCCATTTCCATCCCACACTTCAAAGGTGCCAGGGTCTTCACGGTTATGGCTTCGACGAGATAGCCAATTATCCTCACCTGCACAAAAGCGGGTCATGAGTGAGGTATGGGCGGACATTGTTCTCGGTTTGTCCTGGCCGAGCTGACGAGCTAGCTATTCATCCCGGATGTTATGTCTGAAAGAGGCTATTGCCTTGGCGTCCGGGCAATCAACGATCTGGTTCTTCTTGGTTAGGAACTGATTCCAAAATTGTCTCGCTGATTCGCCGGCTTTTTGGATGACATTGTTCAAGTCGGAGGAGTCCAGGGGCCGGACATATCTTCCCTAGAAGTTAGATCGGAAGGCATCCTCGAGCTCTTCACAGCTCCCGATGGAGTTTTCGGACATGTTGTTTAACCAGTGCCGAGCTGGTCATTTAAGCTTTAGGGGCAAGTATTTGATGGTGTGGAGATCATCTCCTCGGGCCATATGAATGTGGACAAGAAATTCTTCGATACACACGGCCGGGTTTGTTGTCCCGTCGTAATTTTCTACATTTACGGGTTTAAACCCTTCGGAGAACTGATGTTGCATAACCTCGTCTATGAAGCACAGTGGGTGTGCAACGCCTCTAATTTGGGTCCGGTATTGATCCCGATCTCTGTTGTTGCGGTCAAGCCATGGTTGGTATCTGTCCCGTCTAGCGGGGGAGTACTCTCTAGATCCGTAGATGGATCTTGTGTGACCTGCTCTATAGTAGTCCTGTCGTAAGTCATATCGATCCTCACGATGTACAGGATCCTTTCCTCTCTCGCAGGGAAATGTAGGTCTGTACTCGGTCTCTCGAGGCGGCCTATCCCGTCCTCGATGGGGGCGGTCCGGTTGGTCGTACTGGGTGTGCCTGGGAGATACGGGCTCAAAGGCCTTGTCGTCGAATTGCGACAGCAGACGCCGGAATGGGTAACTTTTGTATTGATCCGATCGCTCAGTGTCATGCCCTTCTTTGGCTGCCAAGACCTTCGTCCATCTGTCGTTGAGGGTATCTTGTTCGGCTTTGAGCTGATGCTATTTTCCCTTTAGGCTTCGAGAGGTGGCTATGAGATGTTGCCGAAACCCTTCCTGATGCAGGGGGTTTTCAAGAACGGTGAAGTCTTCGGCTTTGAAGCTATCCTGCTCCTCGACAGGGGGGAGGTAGTTTTCGTCCTCAGAATCGTTGGGGTCCTTGGGGTCACGTTGATCCTCGGGCCTCTCCGGGTCTTCTTGTGGTTCCTCGGGGGATTCGGGGTCACCGAGGTCCTCTGGGGTGTCATTTTTCCCGGTTCCTACGTTGCCTTCCTTTCCCTTGTTCGCCTTGGATCGTTTGCGCTGTTTTCGGCGCCTAGACGACTCCTTTTCGGATTTGTCGCCATTCTTCTTGGGGGTGTGGTTGCCCTTATCATCAGGGGTGTCCACCATATACACGTCTTATGTGGAGGTGGTTGTCCATCGTCTAGTGGTGGCAGGAATGGGTGGACCGACCTCTTCCTCCTTGTCTTCTGCCTCCTCAGAGGCGTAGTCCAGCATATCGGTTAAATCTTCTATAGTGGCTACCAAGTGGGTGGTCGGTGGGCCATAAAATTTGTCATGACCTACCTCCACACCGATTTGTGCGTGGGTTGAGGTCAGGTCGTCCATGATTTTCATTGATTGGATCCGGTCCAGCGCCTCGTTCAAAAGCGAGAGGTCGACCGGATTAATCTACTGAACATCTTCGGAGCTAACCTCCGGAGAGTCCTGATGACTGTGATCTGCATTGGGTTTTCCGTGAAGACGAATGGGTTATCGCAGCACAATGCAGGTAAGTGTTTCCCTCAGTTATGAAACCAAGGTTTATCAAACCAATAGGAGTATCAATCGTCAACCGTCTTCACCAACTGCACACAAAGAAACAAACAACTTGCATCCAACGCGGGCAAGAGGGTTGTCAATCCCCTTGATCTCGTTATTTGCAAGCAAATGAGGTGTGTAGATAATTGTAGATAATTGTAAATTGCAAAATAAAATAAAACACAAATAATGGCAGCAAGGTAGTAGTAGTGTTTGTAAATATATAAGTGAATAGACCCGGGTGCGTAGTGTTCTACTCACACATCATGGTGAGGGAAGCAAGGTTGATCTAGAGGCCCTCCATGATTGATCTCCCCTTCGGCAGATCACCGGAACGGAGGTTTTGATGGCCTCCCGTTGGAACAGAGACTTGCGGCGGTGGAGAAAATGTTTCGGGAGCGCTTCTCGGGTTTTTGGAATATAGGAGGATTTATAGGCCAGAGAACGACGTCGGGAGGGGTACTAGGGGGCCACAAGCTATCTGGCCACGCCCCCCTAGGGCACGGCCAGATGGCTTATGGGGCCCTGGCACACTTCCTGGCATTCGTGCGATGCTTGCCGTGCTTCATATTGTCCAGAAAAAATATATATTAAAGTTTCATTGTATTTGGACTCCGTTTGATAAAGAAAACCTGCAAAGCGAAAAACACGCAGAAAACAGCAACTGGCACTTAGCACTAGGTCACTAGGTTAGTGCTCAAAAATATTATAAATTGGTAAACAAATGCCCAAAAAGTATCCTAGAATGATAATATATCAGCATGGAACAATCAAAAATTATAGATACGTTGGAGATGTATCAAGCATCCCCAAGCTTAATTCCTGCTCGTCCTTGAGTATGTAAATGATAAAAAGAGAATTTTTTGATGTGACATGCTATCCATAATGTAATCTCTTGTATGTATGATCATTGAGAAATGAAGAATTAAAAAACAACAACATAATAATATTAATTAAGTATAGGCAACATAAATATTGATTTTCAAAGTATACGACCCTAAAAGAATGTTTACCCCCCATTCATGTTATTATATTAGCAAGGCATGACTCAGTTTTCACCACATAAATACAAATGTTAAGCACCACGGTGTCCAAGTTAGGCAATTGGATCGTACTTTTTCAATATGCATCAACTTTTTATTCTTCACGCAATACATGAGCGTGAACCATTGGACATAGCATATAGGTGGAATAGAATATGGTGATAGGTATAAAAGGGGTAAAAAGTGGAGAAGATAGTCTCACATCAACTAGGCGTATCAACGAGCTATGGAGATGCTCATCGATAGATGTCAATGCGAGGAGTAGGGATTGCCATGCAAATGATACACTAGAGCTACAAGTGTATGAAAACTCTACTAAAGCTAAGTGGGGTGTGCATCCAACTTGCTTGCTCATGAAGACCTAGGGCGTTTGAGGAAGCCCGTCATTGGAATATACAAGCCAAGTTTATTATGATAAGGTAATTCCCACTGGCATATGGAAGTGATCGCATAGGACACTCTCGCTATGAAGAACATGGTGCCACTTTGAGACACAAGTGTGGTAAAGGTTAGTAGAAAAGTCCCTTCTCTCTTTTTCTCTCATTTTTTTATATATGGTGGGCTTTTCTCTTTTTTTTCTTTTTGCCTCCCCCATAATATTTTTTTATATGGTGGGATCAGTTGGCCTCCCCCATTTTTATTTTATTTTTCGTTCGGAGTCTCATCCCGACTTGTGGTGGAATCATAGTCTCCATCATCCTTTCCTCACTGGGACAATGCTCTAATAAGGATGATCATCACACTTTTATTTACTTACAACTCAATATCAAGAACTCATAGGAAGATATGACTCTCTATGAATGCCTCTGGCAGTGTACCAGGATGTGCAATGATCTAGCGTGACATGTATCAAAAACATGATGGAAGGTGGCTTTGCGACAAATACTATGTCAGCTCTATATGATCATGCAAAGCAATATGATGGTGAATGAACTAGTCATGTGAAGTGACGATGGAATTTGCATCGCAATATATCTCGTAATGGCTATGGAAATGCCATAATAGGTAGGTATGGTGGCTGTTTTGAGGAAGATATAACGAGGCTTATGTGAAACAGAGCGTATCATGCCGCAGGGTGTGGATGCACCGGCGAAAGTTGCACCAATTCTCGACATGAGAATGGGCTATGCACGGTACCGAAGAGGCTAGCAAATATGAGAAGGTGGAGATGCGTATCTCCAAGGTGTCACATTAGTCATAAAGAACTCACATACTTATTGCGAAGTTTTATTAGTTTTATCACACATCAAAGCACTACTCGCATTCCCCGAGGGAGGGGGTTGGTAGGAGTTAACCGCTGCGCGCCCCCGACTCGAAACAACACTAGGATTTTAACGAGGAATAAGAATGCTCACACATCGTCACCATGCATCTTTAATATTTATATGAACAACAAGTTAACACCCCCTTAATCTCGACACTTATATGAATAAACAATTATGGACTTACACCTTTTTCATATTACCACATCAATGTCCTTAACTCACAATTTCTCTATATGTGTACATGATGGTTTTGATTATCATTCATTGAATGCCTATTATTTTAGGAATAATCTTATGACCCATGCAAAGAACTGTCACTATTTATTCAGCTCTCTAGCAAATATAAGTGAAGAACGAGAGCATATTATTTCTATAAAATCTACATGCCACCGTGCTCGAAAAGATATAAGTGAAGTACTAGAGCAACTGCCAAGCTCAAAAGGTATCAGTGAAGCACATAGAGTATTCTAGCAAATTGTAATGAAGGTGAGTCTCTCTCAAATAGGTGTGTCCAGAAAATGATGATTGTGGCGAACAAAAAGTAAAAGCAAACAAAAGCAAGCGACGCTCCAAGCAATATTCATATCATGTGATGAATAAAAATGTAGCTCCAAGTGACATACCGCTGGTTTGAGACGAAAGAGGGGATGCCTTCCGGGGCATCCCCAATCTTAGACGCTCGAGTCTTCCTTATAATAATACTTGGGGTGCCTTGGCCATCCCCAAGCTTAGGCTCTTGCTACTCCTTATTCCATGGTCCATCCCGATCACACTCAAAACTTGAAAACTTCAATCACACAAAACTCAACAAAACTTCGTGAGATCCGTTAGTATAAGAAACTTATTGCATACTTTAGATACTGTTGTAAATTGATTCTTAATTTATAATTGCATAATAGGTACTGTATTATAACTTATCCATGACTTATACCCCCCGATATAATCCATAGCATCATCAAAACAAGCAAACCATGCAGGCAAAACAGAATCTGTTTAAAACAGAACAGTCTATAGCAATCTGTAAAGATCCCATACTTCTGTAACTCTAAAAATTCTGAAAAATTAGGACAACGTGGAAAATTTGTACATAAATACTGTGTAAAAATTTCCAGAATTGAGCACGCCAAACAGAGAATTAGAAATTCTGCACTGGAGGCGAAAGTTTCTGTTTTTGCACATCATCAATCATACTCATCAAATAAGTTATCCCAAAGGCTTTACTTGGCACAAACACTAATTAAAACACAAAAACATAATCATTACAGAGGCAATAATCATGTCAATACAAAATAACATCAACTAAAAATAAAAATTAAGATAACTATTGGGTTGCCTCCCAACAAGCGCTATTGTTTTATGCCCCTAGCTAGACATAATGCATAGTTTCAAGTGTTGTCATCTTTGACACTCAACCCATAGGTGGCTCTCATGGATGATTCGTAAGGTGGTTTAATTATTTTTCTAGGGAAGTGTTCCATCCCCTTCTTTAATGGGAATTGGAACCTTATTTTTCCCTCCTTCATATCAATGATTGCACCTATAGTTCGTAAAAATGGCCTTCCAAGTATTATGGGACAAGAAGGATTGCAATCAATATCAAGCACAATGAAATCTACATGCACATAATTTTTATTTGCAATAATAAGCACATAATTAATTCTACCTAAAGGTTTCTTGATGTTAGAATCTGCAAGATGCAAGTTTAGGGAACACGCTTCAATATTTGTGAAACCAAGCACATCACATAAAGTTTTAGGAATGGTTGAAACACTGGCACCAAGCAAAGATAAATATTTTTCTATTTTAATTTTTAAGTGACAAACTAAATATAATAGAAAATAAAAATAATAACAAGTGAATGAAAATTTGTGAGAAGCTACTTGATAGTTGGTGATGGTATTCCCCGGCAACGGCGCTAGAAATCCTTCCTAATGACTGTGATCTGCGTTGGGTTTTCCGTGAAGAGGAATAGGTCATCGCAGCACAATGCGGGTAAGTACTTCCCTCAGTTATGAAACCAAGTTTATCGAACCAATAGGAATACCAATCCTCAACCGTCTTTAGTGACTGCACACAAAGAAAACAAACAACTTGCACCCAACGCGGGCAAGAGGGTTGTCAATCCCCTTGATCTCGTTATTTGCAAGCAAATGAGGTGTGTATATAATTGTAGATAATTGTAAATTGCAAAATAAAATAAAACACAAATAATAGCATCAAGGTAGTAGTAGCGTTTGTAAATATATAAGTGAATAGACCCGGGGGCCATAGTGTTCTACTCACACATCATGGTGAGTGCAACAAGGTTGATGTAGAGGCCCCCCGTGATTGATCTCCCCTCCGGCAGATCGCCGGAACGGAGGATTTGATGGCCTCCTGTCGGAACAGAGACTTGCTGCGGAGGATTTGATGGCCTCCTTTCGGGAGCGCTTTTCGGGTTTTTGGAATATATGAGGATTTATAGGCCAGAGAACGACGTCGGGAGGGGCGCCAAGGGGCCACAAGCTATCTGGCCGCGACCCCCCTAGGGCACGGCCAGATTGCTTGTGGGGCCCCGGCACACCTCCTGGCACTCCTTCGATGCTTGCCATGATTCGTATTGTCCAGAAAAATATATATTAAAGTTTCGTTGTATTTGGACTCCGTTTGACAAAGAAAACCTTCAAAGCAAAAAACGCGCATAAAATAGCAACTGGCACATGGCACTAGGTCAATAGGATAGTGCTCAAAAATATTATAATTTGGTAAACAAATGCCCAAAAAGTATCCTAGAATGATAATATATCAGCATGGAACAATCAAAAATTATAGATATGTTGGAGACGTATCAAGTTTGTACGAAGAGTATATTCGAGCAGGGCTGACCCTGGTCCTCGGGTGCTGTCATCGGGTCCGAGCCTAAAGCCGGACCCCCGGCAGGGATGGACCTGAGGGCGGGGCCGAGCAGGAGGCCCGAAGTTAAAGCTTCGAAATTTCCGGGCTCATCGGATGAGACTGTGAGGCCAGTAAGTATCAGGTCGCCCCGGGAGTCGGCGGAGAACTCTAGGTTCCCGAACCTGATCTCTTGATCGGGGGCGAAAGTTCCGATCTTTCCAAGATGGCCGGTCGGGTCAGCATGCAGCACAATGACGTGGCTTGAGACTGCGTCGGTATTTCTCCAAAGAGGAAGGGATGATGCAGCACAACCACGGTAAGTATTCCCCTCAGTTAAGAAACCAAGGTATCAAGCCATAGAGGAAGATCAAGCACCTATGTAAATAGCACCTGCACACAAATAACAAATACTTGCAACCCGACACATAAGAGGGGTTGTCAAGCTCTCAACGATAAAAATATAGATTATGTTGTGATAGTTTGGGCAAACAGATCTCGCAACAACACAAAATAAAATAAGTAAAAAAAAGTGCAGCAAGGTATTTTTGAATTTTTGGATTAATAGATCTGAAAAAAACAGTGCTTAAAGATAGATCGGAAAGCTATATGTTGGAAAAGTAGACCCGGGGGCCGTAGGTTTCACTAGTGGCTTCTCTCATGAGTATAGCACACGGTGGATGAACAAATTACCGTTGGGCAATTGATATAAGATTGAATAGTCATGACAATATCTAAGGCAATGATCATTATATAGGCATCACGTCCAAGATAAGTAGACCGGAACGATTCTGCATCTACTTCTATTACTTCACACATCAACCGCTATCCAGTGTGCATCTTGTGTATTAAGTTCATGGAAAAATGGAGTAATGCAATAAGAACGGTGACATGATGTAGACAAGATCTATTCATGTAGGAATAGACCCCATCTTGTTATCCTTAATAGCAACGATACATGCGTGCCTTGCTACCCCTTCTATCACTGGGAAAGGACAACGCAAGATCGAACCCATCACAAAGCACCTATTCCCATGGCAAGAAAAATCGATCTAGTTGCACTAACTAAACCAAATATTCGATGATGAAATACGAGGCTATAAGTAATCATGCAAATAAGAGATCAAAGAAGACTCAAATCATATTCATGGATAGAAACTGATCATGAACTCAAAATTCATCGGATCCCAACAAACACACCGCAAAAAGTCATTACATAAAATAGATCTCCAAGAGACCATTGTATTGAGAATCAAAAGAGAAAGAGAGGAAGCCATCTAGCTATGGCCTACGGACCCTTAGGTCGATGGTGGACTGCTCACGCATCATCAGAGAGGCACCCATGAAGACGTTGCACCCCTCCGTGATGGTGTTAGATTGGATCTCGAGGTTCTAGAACTTGCGGCGGCTGGAATTGTGTTTCGTCGACTCTCTTAGGGTTTTCTGAATATTTGGGTAATTATAGAGGCGATAGTCGGTGGAGAGGCGTCATGAGCAGGGCACAACCCACCAGGACTTGCCAGGGGCCTTTTGCGCGCCCTGGTGGGTATTGGCCTCATCGGCCCTCCCCTCTGGCACTTCTTTGGTCCACTGGATGTCTTCTGGCCCAAAACAATCGCCTAAAAGTTTCACATTGTTTGGGCTTCGTTTGGTACTAATATTCTGCGAAGCAAAAAACAACAACTGGCACTTGGCACTATGTCAATAGGTTTGTCCTAAAAAATGATATAAAGTTAATATAAAATGATTGTAAAACATCCAAGATTGATAATATAACTGTATGGAACAAGCAAAAATTATAGATACGTTGGATACGTATCAACATCCCCAAGCTTAATTCCTACTCGTCCTCGAGTAGGTAAATGATAAAAACAGAATATTTGATGTGGAATGCTGCCTAACATGTTCGTCACATATTCTTTTCTTTTGTAGCATGGAGATTTGGACTTTTAAATGGTTCAAAGCAATAGTCTAGTTTTGACATAGAGACTTTAATACTCAAGCATATCAACAAGTAACCATGTCTTTCAAAATATCAACACTAAAGCAAGTTATCCCTAGGCCATCATGCTCAATCATTGATCCATTCATGAAACATACTCAAATATTAGCTACACCTAATGCTCAAGTACGATCATAGTGCCCCCTAGTTGGTGCTTTATAAGAGAAGATGGAGACTCAAATAAAAATAAAAATTGCATAAAGTAAATAGATAGGCCCTTCGCAGAGGGGAGTAGGGATTTGTAGAGGTGCCAGAGCTCAAGGTTTAAATTGATAGAGAAAATTATTTTGGGTGGCATGCCATTCCTGTCAACGAAAACGAGCGAGAGATTTCAATATCTTTCAATCCTAGATACATCATAAGCAGTTCCCAAACCGAAAATAAAGGTTATTACCTTTTTCCATCATTCTTTCACTTTCCATGGCTAGCCGAATCCACGGTTGCCTTCCATACCAACACTTTCCAAGGAATTTATTATTTGACAACATAAAATAAATTTATTTTCTTTTTTCATTTCGGGACTGGGCATCCCTATTACCGCCATACTCTCATGCAATGACAAGTGAATAAACACTCATCTTGAGAATAACACATCTAGCATAGAAAAATATCGGTCACCCCCTTCCGCTTCATGAGCGTTACGAGCACACAAAAAGGAAAATTTATTTTGAAAATTAGAGATGGCACATACAAATTTGCTTGGAACGGCATGGAAATACCACATATAGGTAGCTATGGTGGACTCATATGGCAAAACTAGGTTTAAGGATTTTGGATGGACACGTAGTATTTCTACTTAGGAACAAATACATTTTTGCCCCTAGTTGGAACCTACCACAGGGTTTGCCCCTAGTTGGAACCTACTTAGGAACAAATACATTCTCTACTCAGTTTTCCCCTTAGATTTGCCTATGAGGTCGCCCGAATGCCCTTTTATCGTTTGACCAATAATTTGAAAATTCATAACAAATTCATATGAACTAGGAAAAATGCAAATAAGATATCAAAATGTTCAGAAAAACATTAACTTTATGTGTGTCATTTGCATTCAGGACAAAAGTACCGTTTAAACTAATCAATGCTAGTAATGTTATTAATATTTTTAAAATACAAAGGTATAAACAATACTTTTTTCGTGAATAAAAATTACATGCAAATGTAGGTGATGTTTTCTCAACATGCCGATATCTTATTTGCATTTTTCTGAGTTCATATCAGCGTGTTATGAAGTTTCAAACGACTTTGACAATTATTTTGAAACATCATATCAAGTTGATTTGAACTCGGGAAAATGCAAATAAGATATCAGGATGTTCGGAGAACATCACCTACATTTGCATGTAATTTTCATTCATGAAAACACTATTGTTTATACCTTTTTATTTTTAATAATGTTAATAACATTGATAACCATGGGTAGTTTGAATGGTACCTTTTTCCTGAATGAAAATGACATGTACATAAAGGTAATGTTTTTCTAAACATTTTGATATCTTATTTGCATTTTCTTGAGTTCATATGAATTTCTTATGAAATTTCAAAGTATTGGTCAAATGGTCAAAGGGCATTTGGGCAACCTCGAAGGCAAAGCTAAGGGCAAAACTGAGCAGAGTCGATAAGTAAGGGCAAACCCCGTGGGTAGATTCGAACTAGGGGCAAAAATGCAATTGTCCCTTCTACTTAGTACAAGTGAAGGCTAGAAAATAGATTGAGAAGCATCCAACCAAGAAACAAAGAATCACATAAGCGAGCATTAAGCATAACTAACACCGAATAATGCACCATAAGTCGGATGTAATTTCATAGCACAACTATTAACTTTCGTGCGTGCATAGGGAATCACAAACCTTAACACCAATATTCTTACTAAGCATAATTACTCACTAACATTGCTCACATATTACTATCCTCATGTCTCAAAACTATTACAAAGAATCAAGTTTAATTTGTCGAATGATCTTCATGAAAGTTTTTATTATATCCCTCTTGAATATCTATCACTTTGGGACTAGTTTCATATATTTCCATTGCTTTTGACAAGCTCAAATAAATTTAAGTGACGATCATGAGCATAAAAGTTTCATCTCTCAAAATAATATAAGTGAAGCATGAGTGGATTTCTTCAAAATTTACTAACTCTAAAATTAATACAAGTGAAGCATGAGAGCATTTCTTCAAACAAGTAAAAGCACGCCGTTCTCAAAATGATTTAAGTGAAGCACTAGAGCAATTCCATAGCTAAAAACATTTAATTGAAGCATATAGAGAAATTCTAATAAATCATAGAATAATTTTGGCTCTCTCAATAGGTGTACAACAATGATAAAAAGCAAATAAAACAAAGACTCAAATGATACATGAGGAATAAAAATATAGCTCCAAGTAAAATACCGATGGTTGTTAGAAGAAAGAGGGGATGCCGCTCGGGGGCATCCCCAAGCTTAGTTGCTTGTTACTCTTTGGATATTATCTTGGGGTGCCATGGGCATACCGAAGCTTCGGCTCTTCTTACTCCTTATTCCTTCATCCATCGTGATCTCATCCCAAACTTGAAAACTTCAATCACACAAAACTTAACAAAATCTTCGTGAGATCCGTTAGTATAATAAAGCAAATTACCACTCTAAGTACTGTTGTAAAATCATTCATATTTTATTATTGCATTATATATACTATATTCTAACTTTACCATGACTTATACCCCCCGATACAAGCCATAGATTCATCTAAACAAGCACACAATGCAACTAAAACAGAATCTGTCTCAAACAAAATAGTCTAGTAATCTGTACTCTACCCATACTTATGTAAGTTTAAAAATTCTAAAAATTTAGGAATACTTAAAGAATTTGTATATAAATATTGTATTAAAATTTCAGCTCATTATCATGCTCCAATAAAAAAAGAAAAGTCGTGCACTTGAGGTAAAGTTTCTGTTTCAGATTCAGCATCGTTTCTACTCATCTTATGAACCATCCTAAATGTTCTACTTGGAACAAACACTAAATAAAACATAAAAACACAATCTTAATAGAGGCATAATTGTCCAAACACTCAAAAACAGAAAGTAAAAGATAACATAAATTATATTCATTGGGTTGCCTCCCAACAAGCGCTATCGTTTTATGCCCGTAGCTAGGCATGATGATTTCAATGATGCTCACATAAAAAGTAGTAATTGAAACATGTAAGAGAGCATCATGAATCTCATGACAAGCACATTTAAGTCTAACCCACTTCATATGCATAGGGATTTTGTGCGCAAACAATTTATGGGAGAAAGAATCAACTAGCATAGGAAGGCAAAACAAGCATAACTTCATAACTTTGAATACATAGAGAGGCAACTTGATATTATTGCAATTCCTACAAGCATATGTTCCTCCCTCATAATAATTTTTAGTAGGATCATGAAGGAATTTCATAATATATCTATCATAAACAATACTGTCTATATGATCAACATGCATAAAGTTTTTATCAGCTTCCAAAAAAGTGGGATTATCATCAACTAAAGTTATGACCTCTCCAAACCCACTTTTATCAAAAAATTCATAAGATTGAACACTCTCCAATTATGTGAGTTTCTTTTTACCTAAAGTAGACACTCTTATAAACCCACTTTCAATACTATTGCAAACATTATTATCAATAACATATTCAACATGAGGCTTAAATAAATTTTCTAGATCATAAGAAGCATTATCACCCCAATCATGATCATTGCAATAAGAAGTGGACATGACAAAATTACCATCCCCAAGCTTGTAGTTTTGCATATCATTAACATAATTGACATGAATAGAATTTATAGTAACATCATTGCAATCATGCTTTTCAATCAAGGAGCTATCATGGACCACCTTATAAATTTGTTCTTTCAACACTTCATCAAAATTTTCAGATTCATGATTTTCAAACAAAACTTCATAGAGATAATCAAGTGCACTCAACTCACTAGCAATTGGTTCATCATAATTTGGCCTTTTGATAAGATTCGCAAGTGGATGAGGATCCATATCAATAGATTTTTAGCAAGCGAAGATGCAAGCAAATAGAAGGCACATGGCAACACAAGCAAAGATAGCAAACAAGAGATCTGTTGAGAAAAAGGCAAACGAAAGAAAAGAAGGCGAATAAAACGGCAAATTTGTGAAGTGAGGGAGAGGAAAATGAGAGGCAAATGGCAAATAATGTAAATTGCAAGGAGATGAGATTTGTGATTAGGAACCTGATAGATGTTGATGGTGTCTCCCCGGCGCCATGGATTGGCACGCTAGAGATCGCTTCCTCCTCGGCAACGGCGCCAGAAATTCCTTTGATGTGGCTTGAGACTGCGTTGGTATTTCCCCAAAGAAGAAGGGATGATGAAACACTGGGACAGTAAGTATTTCCCTCAGTTAAGAAACACAGGTTACAATTCATAGAGGAACATAAGGCACCTATGTAAACAACACCTACACACAAATAACAAATACTTGCAACCCGACGCCTAAGAGAGGTTTTCAAACTCTCAACGATAAAAATATAGATTAGGTTGTGATAGTTTGGGCAAATAGATCTCGCAAGAACACAAAATAAAATAAGTAAACAAAAAGTGCAGCAAGGTATTTTTGGGTTTTTGGATTAATAGATCTAAAAAGAAACACGAAAAAAAGATAGATCGGAAAACAATAGGTTGGAAAAGTAGACCCGGTGGCCTTAGGTCTCAATAGTGGCTTCTCTCATGACTATAGCACACGATGGGTGAAAAAATTACTGTTGGGAAATTGGTAGAAGATCGAATAGTCATGACAATATCCAAGGCAATGATCATTACATCGGCATCACGTCCAAGATAGGTAGACCGAAACGATTCTGCATCTACTTGTATTACTTCACACATTGACCGCTATCCAGGAGGCATCTAGTGTATTAAGTGTTGGAAATATGCCCTAGAGGCAATAATAAAGTGGTTATTATTATAATTCCTTGTTCATGACAATCGTTTATTATCCATGATATAATTGTATTGATTGGAAACTCAAAAACATGTGTGCATACATAGACAACACCGTGTCCCTAGTATGCCTCTAGTAGACTAGCTCGTTGATCAAAGATAGTCAATGTTTCCTAGCCATAGACATGAGATGTCATTTGATAAACGGGATCACATCATTGGGAGAATGATGTGATGGACAAGACCCAAACTATGAACGTAGCATATGATCGTGTCAGTTTATTGCTATAGTTTTCTGCATGTCAAGTATCTGTTCCTATGACCATGAGATCATGCAACTCACTGACACCGGAGGACTACCTTGTGTGTATCAAACGTCGCAACGTAACTGGGTGACTATAAAGGTGCTCTACAGGTATCTTCGAGGGTGTCTGTTGAGTAGGCATAGATCAAGACTGGGATTTGTTACTCCGTGTGACGGAGAGGTATCTCAGGGCCCACTCGGTAATACAACATCACAACAAGCCTTGCAAGCAATGTGACTAAAGTGTTAGCCACGGGATCTTGTATTACGGAATGAGTAAAGAGACTTGCCGGTAACGAGATTGAACTAGGTATAGAGATACCGACGATCGAATCTCGGGCAAGTAACATACCGAAGAACAAAGGGAGTTGCATACAGCAATAACTGAATCTTTGACATAGAGGTTCAACCGATAAACATCTTCGTAGAATATGTAGGAACCAATATGGGCATCCAGGCCCCACTATTGGTTATTGACTGTAGAGGTGTCTCGGTCATGTCTACATAGTTCTCGAACCCGCAGGGTCTGCACACTTAAACGTTCGCTGACGTTTCGATAGTATTGAACTATGTGTGTTGGTGACCGAAGGTTGTTTAGATTCCCAAATGAGATCCCGGACATCACGAGGAGCTCCGGAATGGTCCGGAGGTAAAGATTTATATATAGGAAGTTGGTATTTTACTTCCGAAAAAGTTCCAGAATTTACCGGGGTTACCGGAAGGGTTCCAGGGGTCCACCGGGTGGGCCCACCCACCCCAAAGGGACCCACGAGTTGTGGGAGGAGGAAGACCAGCCCCTGGTGGCTGGCCGAACCCCCCCACCAAGGCCCATGCGACTGGAGTGTTGGAAAAAGGAAACCCCCAAGTGGAGGAAGGAAAATCCAAGTAGAAATAAATCCTACTTCGAGTAGGATTGGAGGGAGGCTTGGCCTCCACCTCCTGTTCGGCCGAGTCCTAGGGGAAACCCTAGGGCGGCTACTAGGGCGGCTACCTCTTCCCCCTCCCTCCTATATATACTAGAGGATAGAGGCCCTCCAAGATACACGGCCACATGCTAGTTCTCTATTCTCTAGTTCCTCCACCAAATAGATTCCGGTAGTGCTTAGGCGAAGCCCTGCCGGGATAACTCCACCACCACCACCACCTCCTCGTCGTGCTGCTGGAGATCTCATCTACCACTTCGCCCCCTCTTGTTTGATCAAGAAGGCCAACTTCGTCATCGAACTGTACGTGTGCTGAACCCAGAGGTGTCATCCATTCGGCGCTAGATTGGGACGGATCGTGATTGGATCGCGGGACAGCTTGCGATTTGGATCGCGAAGACGTTCGACTACATCAACCGCGTTTCTTAATGCTTCTCGCTTTGTGATCTACAAGGATACGTAGATCCACTCTCCCTCTCATAGATGCTCATCACCATGGATAGATCTTGTGTGTGCGTAGGAAAATTTTTCTTTCCCGTGCAACGTTCCCCAACTTAACTTCATGAAAAAACGGACTAATGCAATAAGAACGGTGACATGATGTAGACAAGATCTATTCATGTAGGAATAGACCCCATCTTGTTATCCTTAATAGAAATGATACATGCGTGCCTTGCTGCCCCTTCTCGCACTAGGAAAGGACACCGCAAGATCGAACCCATCACAAAGCACATCTTGCCATGGCAAGAAAAATTGATCTAGTTAGCCTAATTAAACCAAAGATTGAAAGAAGAAAGACGAGGCTATAAGTAATCATGCAAATAAGAGATCAAAGAAGACTCAAATCATATTCATGGATAGAAACTGATCATGAACTCAAAATTCATCGGATCCCAACAAACACACCGCAAAAAGTCATTACATCAAATAGATCTCCAAGAGACCATTGTATTGAGAATCAAAAGAGAGAGAGGAAGCCATCTAGCTACGGCCTACAGACCCGTAGGTCGATGGTGGAGAGGCACCCATGAAGACGATGCACCCCTCCGTGATGGTGTTAGATTCGATCTCGAGGTTCTAGAACTTGCGGCAGCTGGAATTGTGTTTTGTCTACTCTCCTAGGGTTTTCGAAATATTTCAGTATTTATAGAGGCGATAGTCTGTGGACAGGCGGCCCGAGGAGGGCACAACCCACCAGGCCCCGCCAGGGGCCTCTGGAGCGCCATGGTGGGTTGTGGCCTCCTTGGCCCTCCCCTGTTGCACTTCTTTGGTCCATTGGATGTCTTCTGGCCCAAAAACAATCTCCAAAAAGTTTCACGATGTTTGGGCTTCGTTTGGTACTGATATTCTGTGAAGTAAGGAACAAGCAAAAAACAACAACTGGCACTTGGCACTATGTCAATAGGTTAGTCCCAAAAAATGATATAAAGTTGCTATAAAATGATTGAAAAACATCCAAGATTGATAATACAACAGCATGGAACAAACAAAAATTATAGATTCATTGGAGACGTATCACACTGTTGGAAATATGCCCTAGAGGCAATAATAAATTGGTTATTATTTTATTTCCTTGTTCATGATAATCGTTTATTATCCATGCTATAATTGTATTGATTGGAAACTCAAATACATGTGTGGGTACATAGACAACACTGTGTCCCTAGTAAGCCTCTAGTTGACTAGCTCGTTGATCAAAGATGGTTAAGGTTTCCTAGCCATTGACATGAGATGTCATTTGATAACGGGATCACATCATTAGGAGAATGATGTGATGGACAAGACCCAAATTGTAAACATAGCATTTGATCGTGTCAGTTTATTGCTATTGTTTTCTGCATGTCAAGTATCTGTTCCTTTGACCATGAGATCATGCAACTCACTGACACCGGAGGAATACCTTGTGTGTATCAAACGTCGCAACGTAACTGGGTGACTATAAAGGTGCTCTACAGGTATCTCCGAGGGTGTCTGTTGGGTTGGCATGGATCAAGACTGGGATTTGTTACTCCGTGTGACGGAGAGGTATCTCAGGGCCCACTCGGTAATACAACATCACATTGAGCCTTGCAAGCAATGTGACTAAAGTGTTAGCCACAGGATCTTGTATTACGGAACGAGTAAAGAGACTTGCCGGTAACGAGATTGAACTAGGTATAGAGATACCGACGATCGAATCTCGGGCAAGTAACATACCGAAGAACAAAGGGAACAGCATACGGGATTAACTGAATCCTTGACATGGAGGTTCGACCGATAAAAGATCTTCGTAGAATATGTAGGAGCCAATATGGGCATCCAGGTCCCGCTATTGGTTATTGGCTGTAGAGGTGTCTCGGTCATGTCTACATAGTTCTCGAACCCGCAGGGTCTACACACTTAACGTTTGGTGACGATTAGTATAATTGAGTTATTATGTTGGTGACCGAAAGTTGTTCGGAGTCTCGGATAAGATCCCGGACATGACGAGGATCTCCGGAATAGTCTGGAGGTAAAGATTGATATATGTGATAATAGTGTTTTGATCTCCGGAAGAGTTCCGGAGTTCACCGGAAGGGGTTCCGGATGTTTACCAAAGTGTTCGGGTGCAGCAACACTTTATATGGGCCAAGGGATAAAAGCCCACGAGGTATTGGAAAGTGCAAAAGTAGTTTTGCTGCCGCGTAAGCGGTACTACCGCTTGGTGAAGCGGTACTACCGCCCGAGTGGTACTACCGCTTGTGTGAAGCGGTACTACCGCCCAAGCGGTACTACCGCTTGTGTGAAGCGGTACTACCGCTTGTGCGCGGCTGTGCACGGTTCGGCAGGGATCCGAGTTGGACTCTTTCCCTGCGGGCCAAACCGACCTTGTGCGGGCAAAACCGACCTGGAGGAGGCTTTTACTCCAAGTTTAGACCCCAAGGTTCAACATATAAATAGAGGGGCAGGGCTAGCACACGAGATAGATCAAGATTTCCCCAAGCCGTGTGCGGCAACCCTAACCCTCTAGTTCCTCCGTCATAATCTCCGTAGTGCTTGGCGAAGCCCTGCAGAGATTGTTCCTCACCACCATCACCACGCCGTCGTGCTGCTGGAACTCAACCACTACTTCACCATCGCTCGCTGGATCGAGGAGGTGAAGGCGTCATCAAGCCGTACGTGTGTTGAACGCGGAGGTGCCGTCCGTTCGGCGCTAGTTCGTGATCGGATCGAGGAACGACTTGCGATTTGGATCGCGGAGACGTTCGACTACATCAACCGCGTTTCTTAAACGCTTCCGCTTAGCGATCTACAAGGGTATGTAGATTCACTCTCCCTCTCGTAGATGCTCATCACCATGGATAGATCTTGTGTGTGCGTAGGAAAATTTTTGTTTCCCATGCAACGTTCCCCAACAGTGGCATCATGAGCCAGGTCTATGCGTAGATGAGATCTCGAGTAGAGCACAAACGAGTTGTGGGCGTGGGTGTATACATATTGCTTGCCGTTACTAGTTGATATTTGATTCGGCGGTACTGTGAGATGAAGCGGCCCGGACCGACATTACGCGTACACTTACGCGAGACAGGTTCCTTCAACTGACATGTAACTTCGTTGCATAAAGATGGCTAGCGGGTGTCTGTCTCTCTCACTTTAGTTGAATCGATTTCAATGAAGAGGGTTCTTTTAGAAGATCAAAAAGCAATCACTACACCACGTTGTGGTTTTGCGTAGGTAAGAACGGTTCTTGCAAACCCGTAGCAGCCACGTAAAATTTGCAACAACAATTAGAGGACGTCTAACTTGTTTTTGCAGGGTATGATGTGATATGATATGGCCAATTACATGATGAGATATATGTGATGTATGAGATGATCATGTTTTGTATAGAATATCACGACTTGCATGTCGATGAGTACGGCAACTGGCAGGAGCCATAGAGTTGTCTTTAATTATTGTATGACCTGCGTGTCAATCATTAAGCGCTATGTAATGCTTTACTTTATCGCTAAACGTTAGCAATAGTCATGGAAGCAACAGTTGGCGCGACAACCTTATGGCGACACGTTGATGGAGATCAAGATGATGGAGATCATGGTGTCATGCCGGTGACGATGGAGATCATGCCGGTGCTTTGGAGATGGAGATCAAAAGCACAAGTTCATGGCCATATCATGTCACTTATGATTTGCATGTGATGTTAATCCTTTTATGCATCTTATTTTGCTTAGGACGACGGTAGCATTATAAGGTGATCCCTCACTTAAATTTCAAGATAAATTGTGTTCTCCCCAAGTGTGCACCGTTGCGAAAGTTCGTCGTTTCGAGACACGCCGTGATGATCGGGTGTGATAGACTCTACGTTCGCATACAACGGGTGCAAGCCATGTTGCACGTGCGGAACACTCGGGTTAAACTTGACGAGCCTAGCATGTACGGACATGGCCTCGGAACACAAGAGACCGAAAGGTCGAACATGAGTCATATAGTAGATATGATCAACATGAAGATGTTCACCATTGAAACCACCTCAACTCACGTGATGATCGGACTTGAGTTGGTGGATTTGGATCATGTTACACTCGAATGACCGGAGGGATGTCAATTTGAGTGGGAGTTTTTAAGTAATATGATTAACTAAACTCATTATCTAAGAACAATAGTCTAAGTTGTCTTTGCTATATTCATGTTGTAGATCATGGCTCGCGCAGTAGCACCCCTGAATTTTAATGCGTTCCTAGAGAAAGCTAAGTTGAAAGATGATGGAAGTAACTTTGTGGACTGGGCCCGTATTCTAAGGATTATCCTTACGGCTTCCCAGAAGGCTTATGTCCTTGATGCACCGCTTGGTGATCCACCCGCTCCAGTTGAGTCTCTAGACGTTGTGAACGCCTGGCAGGCTCGTTCTGATGATTACTCAATAGTTCAATGTGCAATGTTGTATGGCTTAGAACCGGGACTTCAAAGACGTTTTGAACGTCATGGAGCATATGAGATGTTCCAGGAGTTGAAGTTTATCTTTCAGAAGAATGCCCGGATCGAGAGATATGAGATCTCCGATAAGTTCTATGCTTGCAAGATGGAGGAGAACGGGTCTATCAGTGATCACGTGCTCAGTATGTCTGGGTACTCCACCCGTCTGGCTGAGTTAGGGATGCCCCTTCCGCCAGAGGCTATCACTGACAGAGTTCTTCAATCATTGCCACCTAGCTACAAGAGCTTCGTGTTGAACTATAACATCCACGGGATGAACAAGTCAGTCGCCGAGCTGTTTGCGATGCTGAAAGCCGCTGAGTCTGAAATTCAGAAGGAGCATCAAGTGTTGATGGTCAATAAAACAACTAGTTTCAAGAAAAATGGCAAGGGTAAGAAGGGTAACTCCAAGAAGAGTGGCAAAGCAGTTGCTCCTCTCGTGAAGAAACCCAAGGCTGGACCCAAACCAGAAACTGTGTGTTTTCATTGCAAGGGAACTGGACACTGGAAGCGGAATTGCCCCAAGTATTTGGCTGACAAGAAGGCGGCCAACAACAAACAAGGTATATATGATATACATGTTATTGATGTGTACCTTACCAACTCTCGTTGTAGTGCCTGGGTATTTGATACCGGTGCGGTTGCTCATATTTGCAACTCAAAACAGGAACTGCGGAATAGACGGAGGCTGGCAAAGGACGAAGTGACGATGCGCGTGGGAAATGGTTCCAAGGTTGATGTGATCGCCGTCGGCACGCTCGCTCTTCGATTACCGTCGGGATTAGTTATGAACCTAAATAAGTGTTATTTGGTGCCTGCGTTAAGCATGAACATTATATCTGGATCTTGTTTATTGCGAGACGGTTACTCATTTAAATCAGAGAATAATGGTTGTTCTATTTATATGAGTAATATCTTTTATGGTCATGCACCCGATGTGAGGGGTTTATTCTTATTGAATCTCGATAGTAATGATACACATGTTCATAACATTGATGCCAAAAGATGTAGAATTGATAATGATAATACCACTTTCTTGTGGCACTGCCGTTTAGGTCATATTGGCGTAAAATGCATGAGGAAGCTCCATGCTGATGGACTTTTGGAGTCACTTGATTTTGAATCACTTGACACATGTGAGCCATGCCTCATGGGCAAGATGACTAAAACGCCGTTCTCTGGAACAATGGAACGGGCAAGTTACTTATTGGAAATCATACATACTGATGTGTGCGGTCCGATGAGTATTGAGGCGCGCGGTGGTTATCGTTACTTTCTCACCTTCACTGATGACTTAAGTAGATATGGGTATATTTACTTAATGAAACACAAGTCTGAAACATTTGAAAAGTTCAAACAATTTCAGAGTGAAGTTGAGAATCATCGTAACAAGAAGATTAAATTCCTACGATCTGATCGAGGAGGAGAATATCTGAGTTATGAGTTTGGCAGTCACTTAAGACAGTGTGGAATTGTTTCACAATTGACACCGCCTGGAACACCACAGCGTAATGGTGTGTCCGAACGTCGTAATCGAACCTTATTGGATATGGTGCGATCTATGATGTCTCTTGCCGATTTGCCACTATCGTTTTGGGGTTATGCATTAGAGACAGCTGCATTCACTTTAAATAGGGCACCATCGAAATCCGTTGAGACGACGCCATATGAACTTTGGTTTGGCAAGAAACCAAAGCTGTCGTTTCTTAAAGTTTGGGGATGTGATGCTTATGTCAAAAAGCTTCAGCCTGAAAAGCTGGAACCCAAAGCGGAGAAATGCGTCTTCATAGGATACCCAAAAGAGACAGTTGGGTATACCTTCTACCTCCGATCTGAAGGCAAAGTGTTTGTCGCTAAAAACGGAACATTTCTTGAGAAAGAGTTTCTCTCGAAAGAATTGAGTGGGAGGAAGATAGAACTTGAGGAGGTTATTGAACCTTTACTTCAACCTGAGAGTAGCACAGTGCAGAAAGTTGTTTCTGTGGAGCCTACATTAGCTGAAGAGGAAGTTAATGATGATGATCATGAAGCTTTGGATCAAGTTGCTATCGAACCTCGTAGGTCGACAAGGACGCGTACTGCTCCCGAGTGGTACGGCAACCCTGTCTTAGAGGTCATGTTGTTAGACAACGATGAACCTACGAGCTATGGAGAAGCAATGATGGGCCCGGATTCCGAGAAATGGTTAGAGGCCATGAAATCCGAGATGGGATCCATGTATGAAAACAAAGTATGGACTTTGGAAGTATTACCTGAAGGGCGTAAGGCCATTCAGAACAAATGGATCTTTAAGAGGAAGACGGACGCGGACGGTAATGTCACCATCTATAAAGCTCGATTTGTGGCAAAGGGTTTTTCACAAGTTCAAGGAGTTGACTACGATGAGACCTTCTCACCCGTAGCGATGCTTAAGTCCGTCAGAATCATGTTAGCAATAGCTGCCTTTTTCGATTATGAAATTTGGCAGATGGATGTCAAAACAGTGTTCCTTAACGGTTACCTTAAGGAAGAGTTGTATATGATGCAACCAGAAGGTTTTGTCGATCCAGAGAATGCTGACAAAGTTTGCAAACTCCAGCGATCCATTTATGGACTGGTGCAAGCATCTCGGAGTTGGAATCTTCGTTTTGATGAGGTGATCAAAGCATTCGAGTTTATACAAGTTTACGGAGAAGCTTGTATTTACAAGAAAGTGAGTGGGAGCTCTATAGCGTTTCTAATATTATATGTGGATGACATATTGCTGATTGGAAACAATATAGAAATGCTGGAAAGCGTGAAGGAATATTTGAACAAGAGTTTTTCAATGAAGGACCTAGGAGAAGCTGCTTTCATATTAGGCATCAAGATCTATAGAGATAGATCGAGACGCTTAATAGGACTTTCACAAAGCACATACCTTGACAAAGTTTTGAAGAAGTTCAAAATGGATCAGTCCAAGAAGGGGTTCTTGCCTGTATTGCAAGGTGTGAAGTTGAGTAAGACTCAATGCCCAGTGACTGCAGAAGATAGAGAAAAGATGAGTGTCATCCCCTATGCTTCGGCCATAGGCTCTATCATGTATGCAATGCTGTGCACAAGACCCGATGTCAGCCTTGCCATAAGTATGGTCGGAAGGTTTCAAAGTGATCCAGGAATGGAACACTGGACGGCGGTCAAGAATATCCTAAAGTACCTGAAAAGGACTAAGGACATGTTTCTCGTTTATGGAGGTGATCAAGAGCTCGTCGTAAAGGGTTACGTCGATGCAAGCTTTGACACCGATCCGGATGACTCTAAGTCGCAAACCGGATACGTATTTATTCTTAATGGGGGTGCGGTTAGCTGGTGCAGTTCCAAGCAAAGCGTGGTAGCAGATTCTACATGCGAAGCGGAGTACATCGCTGCCTCGGAGGCGGCGAAGGAAGGTGTCTGGATGAAGGAGTTCATGACAGATCTTGGAGTAGTGCCTAGTGCACTTAACCCAATGACTCTGTTTTGTGATAATACTGGTGCCATTGCTCTAGCCAAGGAACCAAGATTTCACAAGAGGACCAGACACATAAAGCGACGTTTCAATTCCATCCGCGATTACATCAAGGAGGACGACATAAATATTTGCAAAGTACACACGGATCTAAATGTTGCAGATCCGATGACTAAACCTCTTCCAAGGGCTAAACATGAACAACACCAGAACTGCATGGGTGTTCGATTCATTACAATGTAAATCACATAGTGATGTGAACTAGATTATTGACTCTAGTGCAAGTGGGAGACTGTTGGAAATATGCCCTAGAGGCAATAATAAATTGGTTATTATTATATTTCCTTGTTCATGATAATCGTTTATTATCCATGCTATAATTGTATTGATTGGAAACTCAAATACATGTGTGGGTACATAGACAACACTGTGTCCCTAGTAAGCCTCTAGTTGACTAGCTCGTTGATCAAAGATGGTTAAGGTTTCCTAGCCATTGACATGAGATGTCATTTGATAACGGGATCACATCATTAGGAGAATGATGTGATGGACAAGACCCAAATTGTAAACGTAGCATTTGATCGTGTCAGTTTATTGCTATTGTTTTCTGCATGTCAAGTATCTGTTCCTTTGACCATGAGATCATGCAACTCACTGACACCGGAGGAATACCTTGTGTGTATCAAACGTCGCAACGTAACTGGGTGACTATAAAGGTGCTCTACAGGTATCTCCGAGGGTGTCTATTGGGTTGGCATGGATCAAGACTGGGATTTGTTACTCCGTGTGACGGAGAGGTATCTCAGGGCCCACTCGGTAATACAACATCACATTGAGCCTTGCAAGCAATGTGACTAAAGTGTTAGCCACAGGATCTTGTATTACGGAACGAGTAAAGAGACTTGCCGGTAACGAGATTGAACTAGGTATAGAGATACCGACGATCGAATCTCGGGCAAGTAACATACCAAAGAACAAAGGGAACAGCATACGGGATTAACTGAATCCTTGACATAGAGGTTCGACCGATAAAAGATCTTCGTAGAATATGTAGGAGCCAATATGGGCATCCAGGTCCCGCTATTGGTTATTGGCTGTAGAGGTGTCTCGGTCATGTCTACATAGTTCTCGAACCCGCAGGGTCTACACACTTAACGTTTGGTGACGATTAGTATAATTGAGTTATTATGTTGGTGACCGAAAGTTGTTCGGAGTCTCGGATAAGATCCCGGACATGACGAGGATCTCCAGAATAGTCTGGAGGTAAAGATTGATATATGTGATAATAGTGTTTTGATCTCCGGAAGAGTTCCGGAGTTCACCGGAAGGGGTTCCGGATGTTTACCAAAGTGTTCGGGTGCAGCAACACTTTATATGGGCCAAGGGATAAAAGCCCACGAGGTATTGGAAAGTGCAAAAGTAGTTTTGCTGCCGCGTAAGCGGTACTACCGCTTGGTGAAGCGGTACTACCGCCCGAGCGGTACTACCGCTTGTGTGAAGCGGTACTACCGCTTGTGCGCGGCTGTGCACGGTTCGGCAGGGATCCGAGTTGGACTCTTTCCCTGCGGGCCAAACCGACCTGGAGGAGGCTTTTACTCCAAGTTTAGACCCCAAGGCTCAACATATAAATAGAGGGGCAGGGCTAGCACACGAGATAGATCAAGATTTCCCCAAGCCGTGTGCGGCAACCCTAACCCTCTAGTTCCTCCGTCATAATCTCCGTAGTGCTTGGCGAAGCCCTGCAGAGATTGTTCCTCACCACCATCACCACGCCGTCGTGCTGATGGAACTCAACCACTACTTCACCATCGCTCGCTGGATCGAGGAGGTGAAGGTGTCATCAAGCCGTACGTGTGTTGAACGCGGAGGTGCCGTCCGTTCGGCGCTAGTTCGTGATCGGATCGAGGGACGACTTGCGATTTGGATCGCGGAGACGTTCGACTACATCAACCGCGTTTCTTAAACGCTTCCGCTTAGCGATCTACAAGGGTATGTAGATTCACTCTCCCTCTCGTAGATGCTCATCACCATGGATAGATCTTGTGTGTGTGTAGGAAAATTTTTGTTTCCCATGCAACGTTCCCCAACACACACAACACTACCAAACGCGAAAATTTATCTAGGGACAAAGTTGTCCCTGTTACACACTTCATCGCTGATGGTTGCTACCTCTTGAGCTTGCGTTGGTTTTCCCTTGAAGAGGAAAGGGTGATGTAGCGAAGTAGATAAGTATTTCCCTCAGTTGTTGAGAACCAAGGTATCAATCCAGTAGGAGGGACAAGCAAGTCACCAATGGATGCACCTACACAAACAATCAAACTCTTGCACCCAACGCTATAAAGGGGTTGTCAATCCCTTCACGGTTATTTGCAAGGATTAGATCTGAAAGAGATAGATGTAAATGAGTGCGGAAAGTAAAAAATAAATAAATTGCAGCAAGGTATTTTTGGTATTTTTGGTTTATAGATCTGAAAGTATATGATGGAAAGTAGACCCGGGGCCATAGGTTTCACTAGAGGCTTCTCTCTTGAAGGCAAATATCATGGTGGGTAAACAAATTACTGTCAAGCAATTGATAGAAAAGCAAATAACCATGTAGTTATCCAAGGCAATGATCATGCATATTGGCATCACGTCCGCGTCAAGTAGACCGAAATGATTCTGCATCTACTACTATTACTCCACACATCGACCGACTCCTACCTTCATCTAGAGTATTAAGTTCATGAAGAACAGAGTAACACATTAAGAAAGATGACATGATGTAGAGGGATAAACTCAAGCAATATGACGAAAACCCTATCTTGTTACCCTTTATGGCAACAATACAATACGTGCCTCGCTACCCCTACTATGTCACTGGGTGAGGACACCGCAAGATTGAACCCAAAACCAAGCACTTCTCCCATTGCAAGAATTACCAATCTAGTTGGCCAAACCAAACCAATAACTCGAAGAGACTTGCAAGGATATGAAATCATGCAAATAAGAATTCAGAGGAGATTCAAATAAGGTTCATGGATAATCTGAACATAAACTCACAATTCATCGGATCTTGACAAACACACCACAAAAGAGGATTACATCGGATAGATCTCCATGAAGATCAGGAAGAACATGGTATTTAAGATCAAAGAGAGAGAAGAAGCAATCTAGCTACTAGCTATGGACCCGTAGGTCTGTGGTGGACTACTCACGCATCATCGGAGGGGCAATGGAGTTGATGTAGATGCCCTCCGTGATCGATTCCCCCTCCGGCAGATTACCGGAGAAGGCCCCAAGATTGGATCTCTCGGGAACAGAGGCTTCCGGCGGTGGAAAAGTATTTGTGTGGCTTGTTCTGATGTTGGGGGAATATTTTGGTATTTATAGGCCAAATAATAGGGTTAGGAGACCTGCCAGGGAGCGACAAGCCTGCTAAGCGCGGCCAGGGGGCCCCGCGCCTAGCAGGCTTGTGGCGCCCTGGCTCCTCCCTTGACGTGCACTCCAAGCTTGATCGACTTGTTTCCTTCCAAAAAAAATTCCTTCTGAAGGTTTTATTCCGTTTGGACTCCGTTTAATATCCCATATCTGCAAAACTCAAAAACAAGGAAAAAACAGAAACTGGCACTTGGCTCTAGATTAATAGGTTAGTCCCAAAAATAATATAAAATAGCATATTAATGCATATAAAACATCCAAAACAGATAATATAATAGCATGCCATCATCAAAAATTATAGATACGTTGGAGACGTATCAATGGTTAGGTAAGCCATCAATCCTCTACCGATCTCGCAGCAGAACTCTCAATGAAAGCACCAATGTCGGTGTCCAAACCGACAGAGGGTAGGGGGTCCCGAACTGTGGATCTTGCATTGATGGGTTACATGAGACTAGTGAGATGATTTTTACCCAGGTTTGGGCCCTCTTAATGGAGATAAAACCCTACGACTTGCTTTCATTGTATTGAATATGGGGTATCGAGTACAGAGTTGATCTACCTTGTGATCATATCATGTGGTCTAAACCCTAAGGGTAATAAGCTTAACCTTATCCTATGGATTAAGACCCTCTCGTTTATATAGTCACCAGGGGTGTCTAGGGTCACACAGTGTCGGTTACATTAGGAAAGGAATATGCCGAACCCGTTGTCTTGTACTCGGAGTGTACGTTATGGATGATGACCCACAAGTATAGGGGATCAGTTATAGTCCCTTCGATAAGTAAGAGTGTCGAACCCAACGAGGAGCAGAAGGAAATGATAATCAGTTTTCAGCAAGGTAATTTCTGCAAGCACTGAAATTGTGAGTAGCAAGTGTTTTGATAGCAAGGTAATTTGTAATGAGCAAGTAACGGTAACAATAGGTAAGGTGCAGCAAGGTAGCCCAATCCTTTTGTGGCAAAGTATAGGCTAAAACTATCTCTTATGATTAGCAAAGTGTTCTTGAGGGTACACGGGAATTTCATCTAGTCACTTTCATCATGTTGGTTTGATTCGTGTTCGCTACTTTGATAAGTTGATATGTGGGTGGACCGGCGCTAAGGTATTGTTCTTACTTGAACTAACAACCTACTTATGATTAACTCCCTCGCAAGCATCCGCAACTACGAGAAAAGTATTAAGACAAAGTCTAACCATAGCATTAAACATATGGACCTCTATCAGCCCCTTATGAAGTAGCGCATCAACTAGGGTTTAAGCTTCTGTCACTCTAGCAACCCATCATCTAATAACTACTCCACAATGCATTCCCTTAGGCCCAAGGATGGTGAAGTGTCATGTAGTCGACGTTCACATGACACCACTAAGGGAATCACAACATACATATCATCAAAATATCGAACACATATCAAATTCACATGATTACTTGCAACATGACTTCTCACGTGACCTCAAGAACATTAGTAACTACTCACAAATAATATGCATGCTCAAGATCGGAGGTTTATTGAATAGCATAATGGATCTGAACATATAATCTTCCACCAAATAAACCATATAGCAATCAACTACACAAGGTAATCAACACTACTACTCACCCACAGGTACAAATCTGAGGGTCCGGTACAAAGATTGAACACAAGAGATGAACTAGGGTTTGAGAGGAGATGGAGCTGTTGAAGATGCTGATGAAGAATGGCCTCCCCAAGATGAGAGGGTTGTTGGTGATGACGATGGCTTCGATTTCCCCCTCCGAGAGGGAAGTTCCCGCGGCGGAATCGTTCCGCCGGAGGGCAAAAGTGCTCCTGCCCAAGTTCCGCCTCGAGGCGGCGCTTTGTCTCGAAAGTCCTCTCCTTAATTTTTTTAGGTTTTTTGGGAATTTATACAAGAACATGGGATCCGGAGCTGGGCCTGGGTGAGCACCCTCCACCAGGGCGCGATTAGTGGTCCTGGCGCGTCCTGGTGGACGGTGGCCACCTGGTGGACCCCCTCCTGTAGTTTTCAACTCCGGTAATTTTTATATATTGAATTAAAAATCTCCGTAAATTTTCAGCTTCATTGGGAACGTGCAGAATAGGTATCTGTGACGTGCCTTTTTCAGGTGCTGAATTCCAGTTGCCGGCATTCTCCCTCTTGGTGTAAACCTTGCAAATTGTGAGAGAAAAGGCATTGGAGTTACTCCCCAAAGCATTATTATGCATTAAAACATTATAAATAACAGTACTAAAACATGATTCAAAATGGATGTATCAACTCACCCAAGCTTAGACCTCGCTTGTCCTCAAGTGAAAGCCAATATCGAAGAACATGTCCACATGATTTGAGAGAGAGAGGTGTCGATAAAAAAAAATACGGACATAGTTGCATCATGCTTATTATTATAACAGCAACAAAAACTAACATAAAACTTTCTCATAAAACTTTCGTTTCATAGCAACATCATAAGTTCTTATGAGCAAGTAACAATTCATAACAACATGGAAGTATAAAGCATAAACCTTATTGGAAACCAATAAACTATGTTCTCAGTCAACTTTGAAACTACAATTCATCATAATTTCAGGAAGGGTCTCATGTAGGAGCCTTTTGGCAAGTCCACATAATCAACCATCATTTATTCTTCTATGATTGTTAACACTCACAGCATACCCATGGACAAAAAGTTTTAACCGGACACATAGAAAATAGGGGCTTATAGTTTGCCTCCCAACGTATTCACCTCAAGGGTGATGTCAACAATAATAACTCATGCCCACTTATATCCAACTTGATATTTGTGCCTAGATCTTTCCTCACCACATGATGCTTGCCAAAGAGAAAAATAAAAAGGAATAGGGAAGAATACTTTGACTCTTGCATAAAAGTAAATACTTAAAAGTAAAAGATATGCCCTTCGGAGAGGGAAGCACAGGTTGTCATGCACTTTTTTAGTTTGTAGGCCAAATCCCTTAGCGAAAAAGAACGTCACGTTGCATTGCGCCTTGTGATAGCAACCTTTATTATGCAGTCCGTCGCTTTTATTACTTTACCATCACAAGTTCGTGCAACACTCAATTTTCTCTTACACTAACTGATACAACACTTTTAGAAGCAATTTTTATTGCCTTGATGGACCGATGAAAACTTACTTGAAGGATCTTATTCAATCAATAGGTAGGTATGGTGGACTCTCAAACATGAATTTGGGTTTTGGGTTTTTGGATGCACAAGTAGTATCTCTACTTAGGGCGGAATTTTTGGCTAGCAAAGATATTGGGCAAGCACCAAATGTTGAATGATATATGAAAATATAATTTCTATGTGAATATGAACAATAATAAATCATTAAGTTGTCTTCCTTGTCCAATGTCAACAATTTTGGCATATAATATTTAATGGGGGCTCACAATCATAAAAGATGTCCATGATAGTATATTTGCATGTGAATCTTCTCTTCCCTAATTTATTCTTTCATGAATTGCATCATTGACTAATGCTATGTTTGCCAATCTCCAATAAATTTTACCACTTATACTCTTCTTTATTGTGATGTCATTACTCACCATAAGATTAGCATATGATCTTTTTCATTAATTTTCTTTTATCATGATTGCAACAAGAAAGTAAAAGGGCAAAAACTCAAACTAAACTTTATAATATAACTCTCACTCGATTACATAGATAGATAGATCACGAAACTAGCACTCGGAAATAGATCATACTAAACTTTTATTCAACTAAATCATGAAAAGGTTAAGGATTGAAATAAAAGCAAAGGTAAAAAGTGATGGTGAAACGATACCGGGGCACCTCCCCCAAGCTTGGATCAAGCCAAGGGGAGTACCCATACCCGTGTACTCAAGTCTCCTTTGGTGGTGGTGATGATGAAGGTGGTGGTGATGAAACGTTATTCTTCCTTGCCAATTTCCGCTTGAGGATGAAGTTTTCTTCCCTCAAATCATCATTCTCTTGCTCAAGTTTCAATATCCTTTTGCATAGAGCTTCCTTGCTCTCTTGCAGAAAATGAGAAGGGATAAGAGGAGTATTGGGTATACTCCTACCATTAGGAAGGCTTGACTTCTTGAACTCCATGTGCATATCTCCAAGTTGAGAAAGTGGAGGTTTATCTTCATCTGAGCCATTGTCCGGTCCAGCGTCTTCTATTTCCTCTAGATCGGTGTCTTCTTCTTCCTCCGAAGTCCACAAGTAGGGGTAAATGGCCCCAAAGTTCTTTGGATCAGCAACATAATTAGACACATAGCTCTCTCACTCAGAATCTTGGGACGACATATTTTCAGATCTGCCAGGAAAACATCACGAAACAAGAACAGAGGGAAATCTCGCGATGCGGTGGTCAAAACAATCGGGGGTATATATAGAGAATTTTTATTCTTGAAAACCAGGTAGACGAAAGGAAAACGAAGTCGGGAAGGTTCCTGAGGTGGGCACCCTCCACCAGGGCACGCGAGGGCTGGTAACCGCGCCCTGGTGGACCGTGCCCTCCTCGGTTGCCTTCCGGTTTATTTTTTATTTCCTAAAATTCTTAAATTTTCCAAAACTGATAAAAAATATTTTCACGGGTTTTTCGGAGTCCATTTACTTACCGTATCATGTAACTCTTAATTTTCACGATTCTGGAGTGTTCCAGAAGGTTTCTTTTATGTGTTCCTCTGGTGTCATGGTTTGGATAACATCACTTTCAACATTAATATTCGTACTTGAGATATAGTGTTTAATTCTCTGTCCATTGACAACCTTCGGTTGGTACCTTTGGCATGATTAATCTTAATAGCTCCAGAGCGATAAACCTCTTTGATAACATAGGGTCCTTCCCATTTGGAGAGAAGTTTTCCTGCAAAAAATCTGAAATGAGAATTGTACAAAAGAACATATTCTCCAACTTTGAATTCTCCCTTTTGGATTCTTTTATCATGCCATCTTTTAACTTTCTCTTTGAATAACTTGGCATTTTCATGAGCTTGTGTTCTCCATTCATCTAATGAGCTAATATCAAATAACCTCTTTTCACCGGCAAGTTTGAAGACATAATTTAGTTCTTTAATTGCCCAAAATGCTTTATGTTATAATTCTAGAGGCAAATGACAAGCTTTCCCATATACCATATTGTATGGAGACATATCCATAGGATTTTTATAAGCAGTTCTATAGGCCCAAAGTGCATCATCTAATTTCTTAGACCAATTCTTTTGAGACCTATTGACAGTTTTTGTAATATCAATTTTATTTCTCTATTGCTAAGTTCAACTTGACCACTAGATTGAGGATGATAGGGTGATGCAATTCTATGGTTAACATCATATTTAGCAAGCATTTTACGAAAAGCACCGTGATTAAAGTGTGAGCCACCATCAGTCATTAGATATCCAGGGACTCCAAACCTTGGGAAAATAACTTCTTTAAGCATTTTAATGGGAGTACGATGATCAGCACTACTAGTTGGAATAGCTTCTACCCACTTAGTGACATAATCAACAGCAACCAAAATATGAGTGTACCCATTAGAGGAAGGAAAAGGTCCCATATAATCAAAACCACAAACATCAAATTGTTCAACAACAAGTGAATAATTCATAGGCAATTCCTGATGCTTATCGATATTACCAATTCTTTAACATTCATTACAAGACAAGACAAATTTACGGGCATCCTTGAAGAGAGTAGGCCAATAAAAACTAGATTGTAATACCTTATGAGCAGTTCTATCTCCAGCATGATGTCCTACATAAGCTTCGGAATGACATTTCCGTAGGATTTGTTCCTGTTCATTCTCAAGTACACAACCTCTAATAATACCATCTACTCCTTCTTTATAAAGATGTGAGTCATCCCAAAAGTAATGTTTTAAATCATAGAAGAATTTTTTCTTTTGTTGGTATGTGAAACTAGGTGGAATATATTTAGCAACAATGTAATTTGCATAATCAGCATACCCTGGAGTGTTTTGAGATATATTTATTGTAGCTAGTTGTTCATCAGGAAAACTATCATCAATAGGTAGTGGGTCATCAAGAATATTTTCTAACCTAGACAAGTTATCAGCTACGGGGTTCTTAGCTCCCTTCCTATCGACGATATGTAAATCAAATTCCTGAAGCAAGAGAACCCACCTAATGAGTCTAGGTTTAGCATCTTTATTTTCCATAAGATATTTTATAGTAGCATGACCAGTGTGAACAATTACTTTGGAATCAACAATGTACGATCTGAATTTATCACAAGCAAAGACGACTGCTAAAAATTCTTTTTCAGTAGTAGCATAATTTATTTGGGCACTATCTAGAGTTTTGCTAGCATAATGGATAATATTTAATTTCTTATCAACTATTTGTCCTAGAATAGCACCAACAGCATAATCACTAGCATCACACATAATTTCAAAAGGCAAGTTCCAATTAGGTGGTTGAACAATAGGTGCAGAAGTTAAGGCTTTCTTAAGTGTTGCAATCATCATAAAAGACAAAGGGAATATCCTTTTGTAAAAGATTAGTAAGAGGCGTAGAAATTTTTGAGAAGTCTTTAATAAACCTCCTATAGAAACCAGTGTGGCCATGGACACTTCGAATACCTTTAATATCTTTAGGACATGGAATTTTCTCAATTGTATCCACTTTAGCTTGATCCACCTCAATACCTCATTCGGAGATCTTATGTCCCAATACAATAACTTCATTAACCATAAAGTGGCACTTCTCCCAATTCAAGGCGAGATTAGTTTGTTCACATCTCTGCAAAACTCGATAAAGGTTGCTTAAGCAATCATCAAAAGAAGTTCCTTAAACGGAGAAATCATCCATGAAAATCTCCACAATCTTTTCACAAAAATCAGAGAATATAGTAGTCATACATCTTTGAAAGGTAGCAGGTGCATTGCATAAGCCAAAAGGCATACGTCTATAAGCATAGGTTCCAAAAGGACAAGTAAAGGTAGCTTTCTCTTGATCAGATTGTGACAGGGGTATTTGAGAGAAACCAGAATATCTATCCAAGAAAAAAAAGTGTGTGTGCTTAGATAATCTTTCAAGCATTTGATCAATAAAAGTCAAGGGGTAATGATCTTTCCTAGTGGCTTTATTTAATTTTCTAAAATCAATTACCATCCTATAGCCAGTAACAATTCTCTATGGAATAATCTCATTTTTATCATTAGGAACAATAGTAATATCTCATTTCTTAGGGACACAATGAACGGGACTCTTCCATCTACTATCAGCTATAGGATAGATTATACCTGCTTCCAGAAGCTTTAATATTTCAGTTCTTACCACTTCTTTCATCTTAGGATTCAATCGTCATTGGTGATCAACAACGGGTTTAGCATCACATTCCATATTAATCTTGTGCTAACATAGAGTTGGACTAATGCCCTTTAGATCATCAAGAGTATATCCAATAGCAGCCCGTTGCTTCCTCATAATTTTCAATAATCTTTCTTCTTCATGTTCTGAAAGGTTAGCACTAATAATAACATGATATATCTTTTTCTCATCAAGATAAGCATATTTCAAAGTGGCAGGCAATTGTTTAAGTTCAAACACAGGATCACCTTTAGGTGGAGGAGGACCTCCAAGAGTTTCAATAGGCAGATTGTGTTTCAATAGAGGTTGTTGTTCAAAGATTTTTTTATCTATTTCATTTCTTTCACGCAAGTGCATATCATTTTCATGGTCGAGCAAATATTGTTCTAGTGGATCGGTAGGAGGAATGGAAATAGAAGCAAGACTAATTATTTCATCCTTATTAGGTAATTCTCTATCACGAGGTTGTCTACTAAAGTTGGAAAAATTAAACTCATGAGACACATCACCAAACTCAACACTGACAGTTTCCTTTTTACAATATATCTTAGCATTAACAGTGTTCAAGAAAGGTCTAGCAAAGATAATGTGACAAAAGTCATCTTATGGGGAACCAAGAACTAGAAAATCAGTGGGATATTTTATTTTCCACACAAGACTTCAACATCTCTAACAATCCCAAGTGGTGTGATGGTGTCTCTATTAGCAAGTTTAATAGTAACATCAATATCTTCTATTTCAGCAGGTGTTATGTCATTCGTAATTTCTTGATATAAGGTAAAAGGAATAGCACTCACGCTAGCACCCAAATCACATAAGCCATGATAACAATGATCTCCTATATTGACTTAGACAACAGGCAAGCCAACTATGGGTCTATGTTTGTCTTTTTCATCGGGTTTAGCAATTCTAGCAGCTTCATCACAGAAGTAAATGACATGCTCGTCAATATTTTCTACCAAGAGATCTTTAACCATAGCAATACTTGGTTCTAATTTAATTTCTTCAGAGGTCTTAGGTGTTCTAATATTACTTTTGCGAACCACAGTTGATACCTTAGCATGTTCCTTAATCCTAACAGGGAAAGGTGGTTTCTCAATATAAGCAGCAGGCACAACTGGATCAACATTGTAAATGATAGTTTCTTCTTTAGCTATGACCGGTCCTTTAATTTCTTCTTTAATAGGGGGATGATATTTAAACCACTTCTCTTTAGGGAGATGAGCAGCAAATGATTCACAGAAAGAGTCTACTATCTTAGAGTCAAGTCCACATTTAGTGCCAAACTTGTGAAAAGCATCGGTATTCATAAAAGATTTAACACAATCAAATTCAAGCTTAATACCTGACTCATTACCTTCATCCAGTTCCCAATCTTTAGAGTTGCGTTTAATTCTTTCCAAGAGATCCCACTTGAATTCAATAGTCTTCTTCATAAAAGAATCAGTACAAGAAGTATCGAGCATGGTTTGATCATTATGAGGAAGCCGAGCATAAAAATTCTGAGTAACAACTTCTCTCAGAATATCATGATTGGGGCATGAGTATAAAATTGACTTAAGCCCCCTCCCAAGCTAGAGCGATACTTTCTCCTTCACGAGGCCAAAAATTATATATATAATTCCGATCATGATGAACTAGATGCATAGGATAAAACTTTTGGTGGAATTCCAATTTCAAACCATTCCAGTTCCATGATCCATTTTAATGCCTTTCCCTTCCATGATAAAGGGAAAACCTTCGTCTTAACTTCATCTCCGGATAAACCTGCAAGCTAAAATAGTCCACAAATTTCTTCCACATATATTAGGTGCATATCAGGATGTTCAGTTCCATCTCCTGCATAAGGACTAGCTAGCAGTTGCTCTAACATACCCGAAGGCATTTCATAGCCAATATTTCAGTAGGTGTTGTAGGTTGAGGGGAAACTAATTGTGGTTCTGTTCGAGGTGAAGATAACCCGAACAAACCCCTCAAAGGATTACTTTCCATAGTAACAAGTGACAGTAAATTTCAGCACGTAGTATAAGTTTTTCCTTACCGATTTCCACTTACCAAGAGCGCTTCACTCCCCGGCAATGACGGTAGAAAAGATTCTTGATGACACACAAGTATAGGGGATCAATCGTAGTCCTTTTGATAAGTAAGAGTGTCGAACCCAATGAGGAGCAGATGGAAATGATAATCAGGTTTCAGAAAGGTAATTTATGCAAGCACTGAAATTGTGAGTAGCAAGTGTTTTGATAGCAAGGTAATTTGTAACGAGCAAGTAATAGTAACAATAGGTAAGGTGCAGCAAGGTTTCCCAATCCTTTTGTGGCAAAGGACATGCCAAAACTATCTCTTATGATGAGCAAAGTGTTCTTGAGGGTACACGGGAATTTCATCTAGTCACTTTCATCATGTTGGTTTCATTTGTGTTTGCTACTTTGATAATTTGATATGTGGGTGGACCAGTGCTAAGGTGTTGTTCTTACTTGAACTAACAACCTACTTATGATTAACCCCCTCGCAAGGATCCGCAACTACGAGAAAAGTATTAAGACAAAGTCTAACCATAGCATTAAACATATAGACCCAAATCAACCCCTTACGAAGTAGCGCATAAACTAGGGTTTAAGCTTCTGTCATTCTAGCAACCGTTCATCTAATAACTACTCCACAATGCATTCCCTTAGGCCCAAGGATGGTGAAGTGTCATGTAGTTGACGTTCACATGACACCACTAAGGGAATCACAACATACATATCATCAAAATATCGAACACATATCAAATTCACATGATTACTTGCAACATGACTTCTCCGGTGACCTCAAGTACAAAAGTAACTACTCACAAATAATGTGCATGCTCAAGATTAGAGGTGTATTGAATAGCATAATGGATCTGAACATATAATCTTCCACCAAATAAACCATATAGCAATCAACTACACAAGGTAATCGACACTACTAGTCACCCACAGGTACCAATCTGAGGTTCCGGTACAAAAATTGAACACAAGAGATGAACTAGGGTTTCATAGGAGATGGTGTTGTTGAAGATGTTGATGAAGAATGGCCTCCCCAAGATGAGAGGGTTGTTGGTGATGACGATGGTTTCGATTTCCCCCTCTGGGAGGGAAGTTCCCCCGGCGGAATCGCTCCGCCGGAGGGAAAAGTTCTCCTGCCCAAGTTCCACCTCGAGGCGGTGGCGCTTCTTCCCGAAAGTCCTCTCCTTAATTTTTTTAGGTTTTTTTGGAATTTATACCGGAAGATGGTCTTCGGAGGTAGGCCTAGGTGAGCACCCTCCACCAGGGCGTGGTTAGGCCCTGGTGGAGGGTAGCCACCTGGTGGCCCCCCTCCGTTAGTTTTCAGCTCCAATAATTTTTATTTATTGAATAAAAAATCTCCGTAAATTTCCAGCTTCATTGGGGATGTGCAAAATAGGTATCTCTGACGTGCCTTTTTTAGGTGCTGAATTCCAGTTGCCGGCATTCTCCCTCTTGGTGTAAACCTTGCAAATTTTGAGAGAAAAGGCATTAGAATTACTCCCTAAAGCATTATTATGCATAAAAACATTATAAATAACAGTAGTAAAACATGATGCAAAATGGACGTATCAACGACCTGAGAGATCCCGTCTCCGTCTTGGTTATGGCCGCCGAACCTAGACAACCACAAGGCGGCCCATTGTCCGGCTCGCAAAAATAGGTCGGCGGACCAAGGAACCCTTAGTCCAGGACTCCCTCACAAGGGATTGTGGGTATACCCGGATCTCCCAACTTCTTAGGTACTCCTCCATCAAAAGAATAATTAGCAAGCATAGTAGCAATTCCAGTTTTTGGTATTTTTCTTTTGTTGGTAATAATATCTTTCATATACTTAGCATACAGAGGCATTTTCAATATACTATAGTTTACAATAATTCTATATGATTTTGGTATGATTTTATTAGAACTAACCCAGACTGACGCTGTTTTTAGCAGAACTACCGTGGTGTTGTTTTTGTGCAGAAATAAAAGTTCTCGGAATGGGCTAAAAATTTACGGAGAATATTTTTGGAAAATATAAAAAATACTGGAGTGAAAAGATATCGGAGAAGAGTCCCGAGGGAGTCACAAGCCTGCCAGGCGCGGCCACCCCCCTGGCCGCGCCTAGTTAGCTTGTGACCTCCTCGGGAACCTTCTGGACGTGGGACCGACGCCAAAAATTCCTATAAATACAGAAACCACCGAAAAGAAACCTAGATCGGGAGTTCCGCCGCCGCAAGCCTCCAGAGCCACCAAAAACCAATTGGGAGCCCGTTTCGGCACCCTGTCGGAGGGGGAAACCATCACCGGAGTCCATCTTCATCATCTCGGCGCTCTCCATGATGAGGGGGGAGTAGTTCACCCTCGGGGCTGAGGGTATGTACCAGTAGCTATGTGTTTGATCTCTCTCTCTCGTGTTCTTGAGATGGCACGATCTTGATGTACCGCGAGCTTTATATATATAGATGAATCATATGGAGTTTTCCCCTCTCTATCTTGTTGTGATGAATTGAGTTTTCCCTTTGAAGTTTTCTTATCGGATTGAGTCTTTAAGGATTTAAGAACACTTGATGTATGTCTTGCGATGGGATATCCGTGGTGACAATGGGATGTTCTATTGATCCACTCGATGTAGGTTTTGGTGATCAACTTGCGGGTTCCGTGACCTTGGGAATCTATGCATAGGGGTTGGCACACGTTTTTGTCTTGACTTTCCGGTAGAACCTTTGGGGCACTCTTTGAAGTTCTTTCTGTCGGATTGAACATGATGAATCTGAAATTATGTGATGCATATAATCAAGCCCATGGGTACTTGTGGTGACATTGGAGTATCTAGGTGACATTAGGGTTTTGGTTTATGTGTATCTTAAGGTGTTATTTTAGTACGAACTCTAGGGCTGTCCGTGACACTTATAGGGTTAGCTCATAAGATTGATCAGAAAAGATAACTTTGAGGTGGTTTCGTAACCTACAATAATTTCTTCATTAGTTCTCCGCTATTTGTGACTTTGGAGTGAACTCTTTGTTACACGAGAGGTATTTACATATGATTCAACTATGTTAGTATTGTTGAGAGATTGCACTCGTGAAAGTATGAACCCTAGGCCTTGTTTTCAAGCATTGCAATACCGTTTGTGCTCACTTTTGTTACTTGTTACCTTGCTGTTTTTATATTTTCAGATTAGAAAAACCTATATCTACCATCCATATTGCACTTGTATCACCATCTCTTTGCCAAACTAGTGCACCTATACAATTTGCCATTGTATTGGGTGTGTTGGGGACACAAGAGACTCTTTGTTATTTGGTTGCAGGGATGTTCGAGAGAGACCATCTTCAACCTACACCTCCCACGGATTGATAAACCTTAGGTCATCCACTTGAGGGAAATTTGCTACTATCCTACAGAACTCTGCGCTTGGAGGCCCAACACGAGTCTACAAGAAGAAGGTTGTGTAGTAGACATCAAGCTCTTTTCTGGCACCGTTGCCGGGGAGGTGAGTGCTTGAAGGTATATCTTTAGATCTTGCAATCAAATCTTTTAGTTTCTTGTTTTTCACTAGTTTGGTTTTATAAAAGAAAACTAAAAAAATGGAATTGAGGTTGCCTCATATGCTTCATCTTTTTAATGTCTTTCGTATCAATGATGGAAAGGAAAATTGTGCTCAAGTGTTAGAAGAAGAAGTTATTAAAATGTTTGGCACTAAATCTTTGAGTGATGAGCATGATTTCAATATTGTTAGTATGAATTCTCTGAATATCCATGATGCTAATGATATGCAAAGCCACAAGCTTGGGGATGCTATGTTTGATGAAGATGATATTTTTAGTGTCCCAAGTTTTGATGAGCAAAACTATTATGATGATGGCATGCCTCCTATATATGATGATTATTGTGATGACACGTATGCTATAAAGATTAATGACAACCATGAAACCTATTATCATGATTTTAATATTCAATGTGGTTATGTCAATCAAGTGTCACATGATAGTTATTTTGTTGAGTTTGCTCCCACAACATTGCATGAGAAGGATTTTGCTTGTGTGGGTAGTAATAAAAATTCTATGCTTGTGCATCATGAAAATAATGCTTTATGTGCTGGTCATATTATGTAATTCATTCATGATGCTACTTAAAAATATTATGAGGGAGGAATATATGCTTGTAGGAATTGCAATAATATGAAGTTTCCTCTCTATGTGTTGAAAGTTTTGAAGAATTTCTTGTTTTGCCTTCCTATGTGTCGGTGCACTAGAGTTTTTGGGCTCTCCAGTGCCCCTTACTCAGGCACGGGCAGTAGTAGCCACCCTGGCAGCAAGGCCCAGCAGGGACTTGCTAGATACCAACACAGGAATATCAAGACCACCGGCAAGACCTTGCCGGGAGGGCTATTAAACCCCCAGGCGAAGCAAGGCCCCGGCAAGGCGAGGCCTCGGCAAGGCCCCGCCAGCGCACAAGCCAGGTGTCGATCCGCCTGGACGCGTGTCGCGGCGTCGACGTTGGAGGGAGCTAAGCGGCGCTGATGGGACGGGCCCCCGTCCCGTCCCACTGATGGACAGAGATGCCTGACGGTGCATTAAATGCGCCTGTCCTACTCCGCCAGTGTTAGGTATGATAGCTCTGTAGCTCTGTACACCCCGTATACACACTGTACGCCACTGTTGGGATCCCCTTCGGAGTATAAAAGGAGGCCCAGGGCGATACGTTATAGGACTTTTTGGCCTTTTGGGCTTTCTGACTTTTGGACTTTCTAGCTGACATGCGTAAAAGCCGCTCATGGCGCTCCTGTAGCTAGAACCCTAAGAACACTCTCAATACAACCAAGCAGGAGTAGAGTTTTACGCATCCGTGCGGCCCGAACCTGGGTAAAGATCCCCGCGTGCTGTTCATCAGACCGGCTCTTTGTGCGAGCCCGTCCCCCTCGCCAAATCGAAAGTGGTCCCTATGATCCCATAGGTGTTCGTTCCAATGACATCTTTGGCGCGCCAGGTAGGGGGCCATACGGGTGGTGCGAACCCGTTCTGGTAATCAGCGCGCCAGTTTCTTCACGCCCATCATCACCATGGCCCCCAAGAAGAAGGGCCTGACAGCAGTTGGCCCATCCGCATCCGCCGTCCCTATATCTGTGCAGACAGGAGACGGCGAAGACGCGGGTGGAGGAGGAGGTTCGGAACTTCCGTGACGCTCCGGTGACCAAGGTCAAGCAAGCGGCGACGCTCACCGCGGAGACGCCCATGGCGGCAGCGGGAACCCCCATGCCGCTGGGTCTCAGGACGGAGCGGTACCGCCTACGGGTGGTACGGCGAACTCCGGGGGCGGAAGGGTATCTTCTAGAATGCCCACGCCGGCGCCTACGCCGCGACCTTCTCAGGACGCGCGCGGAGAGCCGCGCCACGGCGCCCGCAATTCTCAACGTCCCCATGGGAAAGCTCCTGCGCATCATTCCCAAGATGCGTGGGACCAGCATGCAAGCGGGAGTGACATGCCGACACGGGACCGCGGTGGTGCTCCTTCAAACATGGTTAGGAGTCAGAGCACCTCGCGTTCCTCGCACCGCTCGCTACCGACCACGTCGGAGGAAGCGATGGCGTGGGCGCAGCTACTCATAAACTTCCCTCCTGCTACGGAGAAGCTCGACGAATGGAGAGCCACCATTCAGAGCCTCCTCAGCCTCGCAGATAAGTTTCGGTCCACCAAGCCGCCTCGCGCCAGTGGTGAGAGGGCCAGAGTCGGCACGACTTCGGCGCACTCTCCTCCACAGCAGCATCGCCGGTCATCAGTGATACGTCTCCAACGTATCTATAATTTTTTATTGTTCCATGCTATTATATTATCCGTTTTGGATGTTTTATATGCATTAATATGCTATTTTATATTATTTTTGGGACTAACCTATTAATCTAGAGCCTAGTGCCAGTTTCTGTTTTTTCCTTGTTTTTGAGTTTCGCAGATAAAGAATATTAAACGGAGTCCAAACGGAATAAAACCTTCGGAAGGAATTTTTTTGGAACAAAAGGAAGCTACAAGACTTGAGAACCAAGGCAGAGGAGCCTCCGTGGGGCCACAAGCCCAAGGGCCGCGGTCAGGGGGGTGGCCGCGCCGGGCAGGCTTGTGGGCCCACTGCTGCTCCCCTAACCCTAATCTTCAGCCTATAAATTCCCAAATATTCCATCATTATCAGAACGAGCCACGAAAACACTCTTCCGCCGCTAGAAGCCTCCGTTCCCGAGAGATCCAATCTTGGTGCCTTTTCCGGTAATCTGCCGGAGGGGGATTCGATCACGGAGGGCATCTACATCAACTCCATTACCCCTTCGATGATGCGTGAGTAGTTCACCACAGACCTACGGGTCCATAGATAGTAGCTAGATGGCTTCTTCTCTCTCTTTGCTTCTCAATACCATGTTCTTCATGATCTTCATGGAGATCTATCCGATGTAATACTCTTTTGCGGTGTGTTTGTCGAGATCCGATGAATTGTGGGTTTATGTTCAGATTATCCATGAATATTATTTGAGTCTTTCCTAAATTCTTATATGCATGATTTCATATCTTTGCAAGTCTCTTCGAGTTATTGGTTTGGTTTGACCAACTAGATTGGTAATTCTTGCAATAGGAGAAGTGCTTAGTTTTGGGTTCAATCTTGCGGTGTCCTCACCCAGTGACAAAGTAGGGGTAGCGAGGCACATATTGTATTGTTGCCATCAAGGTTAAAAAGATGGGGTTTTCATCATATTGCTTGAGTTTATCCCTCTACATCATGTCATCTTACTTAATGCGTTACTCTGTTCTTCATGAACTTAATACTCTAGATGCAGGCAGGAGTCAGTCGATGTGTGGAGTAATAGTAGTAGATGCAGAATCGTTTCGGTCTACTTGTCACGGACGTGATACCTATATGCATAATCATTGCCTTGGATATCTTCATAATTATTCGCTTTTCTATCAATTGCTCGACAGTAATTTGTTTACCCACCGTAATACTTGCCATCATGAGAGAAGCCATCTAGTGAAACCTATGGCCCCGGGGTCTATTTTCCATATTATACTTTCAGATCTAAAACCAAAAATACCAAAAATACTTGCTACCCTATTTTTACTTTTAGTTTTACTTTCTGTTCAAGCATCCTATTATATCTATCTCTATTAGATCTCATCCTTGCAAGTAACCGTGAAGGGATTGACAACCCCTTTATAGCGTTGGGTGCAAGAGTTTGATTCTTTGTGCAGGTACATCTATTGGTGACTCGCTTGTATCTCCTACTGGATTGATACCTTGGTTCTCAAAAACTGAGGGAAATACTTATCTACTTTGCTGCATCAATACATTCCTCTTCACGGGAAACCAATGCATGCTCAAGAAGTAGCAACCGACCCAACGGACCGACGCTTACGATGGTTACTCGACGGCGTCGTCTGACCCACGGACACACCGTGATCAGCGTCAAGTTCTTCCAGAACGTGGCAAGGAAGACGCTCGAACTGCAATCGAGAGACGGCGGGATGCACACCTCCAGTCTGATAGGCGCGCGGGGCCCACTGTAGACAAGTCTGCGCCAGGGTATCCTGATAGCCTACCTTACGAGGTGGCTGTCCAGCGTTTACCCGTTAGCTGCAGGAAGTCCAGTGGCCCAACTCCCGCACATTCAAGCCAGAAGTCCCGGAGAAGTATGACGGCAAGACTCATCCGTCAGAGTTCCTGAGCATCTACACCATTGCGGTGGAGGCTGTCGGGGGCCGCGACGACAAGATACTAGCCAACTACTTCCCGTTGGTGCTTAAGCCCAACGTCAGGTCGTGGTTGATGCACTTGCCAGAGAGGTCCATCGCCTCCTGGGCGGACCTGTGCCACGAGTTCATTGGCGCCTTCATGGGAGGTCATCAAGCTCCTGGCCAGGAAAGCGATCTGCATATCATCCCTCAGAAGGAGGGCGAAACTCTACGCAAGTACATCCAAAGGTTCAGCCGCGTGCATCACAACATCCCAGATGTTCATCCTGCCGCTGTTATCAGCGCGTTCCATCAGAACGTGTGCAACCGCAGGATGCGGGAAGAGCTGGCGATGAACAGAGTCAGGGACGTCGCCGAGCTTTATGCTTTGGCTGACAAATGTGCTCGAGCTGAAGAAGGGAGACACCGCTACCCCGGCAAAGAAGGGCCAGCGGCAGAACAAGAAGCGCAAGGGCAAGACCATACTTGCGGTTGAGGGATCCGGCAACCCCGGCGCCGCCAAGAAGGGCAAGGTTGATGACCCCGGCAACGATGTTGCCGGGTGCGCCTTCTGCCACGCCCTGGCGGCTGCCGGCAAGCCAGAAGACTCCGGCAAGCAGTATTGAAAGATTCATCGCACCAAAGGCCACGATCTCCAAGACTGCCGGCAAGTTGAGCAGCTTGCCGAGAAGCAAAAGGCCGAATATGAGAGGCAAGACAAGGAGAAGGGCCAGTATGGTGCTGAGGGGTCTGGCAAGAAGTGTGTTGGCTGAGGAGGTCGCCACGGCAAGCCCAAGCAACAAAAAGACAGGCCCGCCCGTGGCCGCGACAAGCAAGAGAGAGATGATGATGATGTCGAAGATGACGACGAGTCCAGTGAGCATGAGTTTCAGAAGGCTATAGAGATGATGTGCATAGAGGGAGGTGCCTCATCGCATTCCTCTCACCGCCAACTGAAATAGTGGGTGCGCGAGGTTAATGTGGCAGAGCCCTCTATCGGTGCACAGAGACCTCTGAAATGGTCCAACACTCCTATCATCTTCGACGCCGAGGATCACCCTGATCGCGTAACTACGGTCGGGTGCTTGCCGTTGTTGGTTTCGCCAACAATCCGCAACCTCAAGGTGACGAAGATGTTAGTCGACAGTGGGGCCAGCTTGAACCTGATCTCACCTGATGTCATCCAGAGGCTGCAAATTCCCGACGAATATCTCGAGCCGACAGGCACTTTCCAAGGGGTCAATTCAGGAAGAACTCAGCCGAAGGGCAAGGACATGCTGCTGGTGACGTTTGGTAGCGATATCAATTTCAGAACGGAGAAGATCGTTTTTGACGTTGCCAAGATCTCGTTGCCATACAACGGCATTCTTGGTCGCCCGGCACTGGCCAAGTTCATGGCGGCCACCCACTTCGCTTACAACGTGCTGAAGATGCCCGGGCCAATGAGCGTCATCACCATCAACTCCGACAAGAAAAGCACACTTATCTGCGCCGACCAACTCTACCGGGCTGTAGTCGCAGCACCTGCCGCCAAGGCACTTGCTCCTGCCACTGAAGCTCCTGGGGGGGAGAAAACCGGCAAGGCCTCTGGCGCACAATCCGGCAAGCGCACCTCCTCGGAGTGTTGCGCTCCCGTTGATGATGTGCCAGAGAGCTCCACCGGCAAGAGCAAAAAGTCCAAGGCTGCTCCCCCGGAGACCAAGAAGGTGCCCGCCAAGGAGGACGGCACGGGGGGAACTTTCACCATAAGTTCCACCCTTGACGACAAATAGGAAAGCGCACTCGTCGCCTTCCTGTGGGCGAATGTCGATGTGTTTGCATGGCAACCATCTGATATCCCCGGTGTTCCCAGGGAGGTGATTGAGCACCACCTTGCCGTCTGCCCACACGCGCAGCCCGTCAAGCAGAAGGTCCGAAAGCAAGCTTTGGAGCGGCAATAGTTTATTGCCGAAGAGATTAAGAAACTAGAGGCAGCTGGCTTGATCAGAGGAGTACTCCATCCAACGTGGTTGGCCAACCCGGTTGTAGTGCGCAAGGTGAATGGAAAATGGAGGCTGTGCATTGATTTCACAGACATCAACAAAGCCTACTCCAAAGATCCTTTTCCCTTGCCGCGCATCGACCAAATTGTGGACTCCACTACCGATTGCGATCTGTTGTCCTTCCTTGACGCCTATTCCAGTTATCATCAGATTTTAATGGCCAAGGAAGACGAGGAGAAGACCGCATTTATCACCCCATGTGGTACGTATTGCTTTTTGCGTATGCCTTTCGGGTTGAAAAGTGCTGGTTCTACTTTTGCAAGAGCGGTCCAGATTGGTTTTGAGCCCCAGCTACATAGAAATATGGAGGCTTATATGGATGACATAGTGGTCAAAACCAAGGACAAGGCTGTGCTCATATCAGACCTAGAAGAAACGTTTGCCAACCTGCGCAAGATCAATATGAAGCTCAACCCTGAGAAGTGTGTGTTCGGTGTCCCATCCGGCAAGCTTCTCGGGTTCTTTGTATCTCAACGAGGAATCGAAGCAAATCCCGACAAGATCAAGGCAATTGAGAAAATTGAAGCACCAAGACGAGTCAAAGACGTGCGATGTCTTGCCGGCTATGTTGCTGCTCTGAGTAGGTTCATCTCAAAATCTGGTGAGCGCGCCCTGCCCTTTTTCAAAATCTTGAAGAAGGCAGGTCCAATGAAATGGACTCCGGAAGCGGAGGTAGCACTGCAGGATTTGAAGAAGTACCTCTCCTCTCCGCCAGTCCTAGTCGCGCCAAAACCACAAGAACCGTTGCTACTGTATCTGGCGGCAACAAATCAAGTGGTGAGTGCTGCACAAGTGGCTAAAAGAGAAGTTGACGAAGAAGCGGCGGCAACGGCAGGGCCGCCAAGCGATGAGCCAGGACGTTCCCCGGCAGGGTCTGGTGCTGGCAAAGAAGGATCTGCGCAGTTGAATGAGGTGATTCAGAAGAAGAAGATGGTGTAGCGACTAGTCTATTTTGTCAGCTCCTTGTTACAGGGGGCTAGGTCGAGATATTCTCACGTGCAAAAGTTGCTCTTCGGCCTTCTTATGGCCTCGAGGAAGCTGCACCACTACTTCCAAGCACATGGGATCACCATTGTCACTCGCTTCCCGCTACAGCGGATCTTGCGAAACCCAGAAGCTACCGGCAGGATTGTGGAGTGGGCTTCGGAACTATCAAGCTTTGGTCTCAAGTTTGAAAGCACTTCGACCATTCAGAGCAGGGCCTCGGCAGAGTTCATTCTAGAATGGACCCCAACGCCCGATGAAGAGGTTCCAGAGTTAACTCTCCCTGGCAAGGAAACCGATCGAGAGTGGATCATATATTTTGATGGAGCTTTCTCGCTGCAAGGCGCCGGTGCCGGAGTGCTGCTTGTCGCACCCACCGGAGAGCACCTCAGATATGTGATCCAAATGCGCTTTCCCTGGGAGAGATCAACGAACAAGACTGCTGAGTATGAAGGGCTGCTTGCCGGTCTCAGGATCGTGGCAGACCTTGGGATCAAGAGACTTATTGTCAGGGGTGATTCTCAGCTTGTCGTGGGGCAGGTGAACAAAGATTATCAGAGCCCGTTGATGGAGGCCTATGTAGATGAAGTGAGGAAGTTGGAAGAACATTTTGACGGCCTACAAATGGAGCACGTTCCACGTGCAGAAAACGGCGTTGCCGATGGCCTGTCAAAATGTGTTGCCCTTAAGTTACCTGTGGAACCGGGAACTTTCGTGCTCCAACTAACTCAACCCTCCATGACACCATCAACTAGACAAGAGAAGAGAAGGAAGTTAAGTTCCGGCAAGTATTTTCTGGCAGGGCTCCCGGGACCCGCTGGCGAGGAAGTTGCCGGAGAGAACAGCAGGCTTGTCGGTGAGTACTGTGGTCCGGCAGGGCCGCCAGCTCTTGCCGTGGAAGCACACACTCCCGCCAGGCTTGCCAGGGTGCAACAGGCTCCGGCAGGTCCTTAGGCCCTTGCCGTTGAGGCAAATGCTACCCCGGCAGAGGATATGCCTTTAGTACTTGCTTTCGAGCCCCAGGCTCCGGCATGGGCACAACACATCGTCCATTTCCTTCAAATGGGGGAACTTCCCGGGGAACAAGAAGAAGCAGAGAAAGTAGCCCGCCGGTCTAACATGTACCAGTTCGTGGACAATGTCCTGTACAGAAAGAGACCGAACGGTGTGAAACTCAAATGTATCTCCCGGGAAGATGGACTGGAGCTGTTGGCAGAGATACATGGAGGCATATGTGGCTCCCACATTGGATCAAGAGCCCTTGCAGGAAAGGCATTTCGGCAAGGCTTCTTTTGGCCCACTGCCCTCCAGGATGCAACGGCATTAGTAACCAAGTGTGAAGCATGCCAGTTTCATTCAAAGAGATTACATCAACCGGCGCAAGCACTTCAAACGATCCCTCTCTCCTGGCCATTTTCGGTCTGGGGGCTTGACATCTTGGGCCCCTTTCCCCGCGCTGCCGGGGGCTTTGAGTACTTGTACGTTGCGATCGACAAGTTCACAAAGTGGCCGGAAGTGGAAGCAGTGAGAAAGGTGACAGCACAGTCAGCCGTCAAGTTCTTCAAGGGACTAGTTTGCCGCTTTGGTGTTCCCAACAGGATCATCACTGACAACGGCACACAGTTCACGAGTCGCACCTTCATGCAATATGCCCAAGACCTTGGTAGCAGAATCTGTTTTGCTTCCGTTGCCCACCCGAGGAGCAACGGCCAAGCGGAGAGGGCTAATGCTGCGAGGCCTCAAGACAAGAACTTTTGGCAGGCTGCACAAGTGCGGAAGGAACTGGATTGATGAGTTGCCGGTGGTTAGTTGGTCAATCAGAACGACACCAAATCGAGCTACCAGTCAGACACCCTTCTCCCTTGTCTATGGGGCAGAGGCAGTTCTCCCCATGGAACTCATATACGGGTCGCCTCGAGTGCTCGCTTATGATGAGCTAGAGCAAGAGCAGTTGCGGCAAGACGACCCGACGCTCCTTGAGGAAGACCGTCTTCAGGCTGCTGTGAGAGCTGCACGCTACCAGCAAGCTTTGCGCCGCTACCATAGCCGCAAAGTTAACTGACGGGGTTATTACCCCTGGGTAGGCCAAAGCAACGGGGTTCTCTCCCCCGCTTCAAGGAAAATCATATTGCTGGCTGTCTCACGGCCGGCTGACGCACGGCCGACAGGCTCGCTGCCGGCTGGCCAGCAGCCGGCTCTTCGAAGAGCCGGCTCAGCCCTGGCCGGCTGGTATACAACCGGCTGCCCCCGGGCCGACTCCCCCGTTGACCCTTGGGCGAGCAGGCTTCCAACCCATCACACTGCGCGCGTGTACGACGACAAGACAAGACCCCCAAGACGGGCCCCGACGCGGCCACAGTAACCGCTGACACGCGGGCACGTATGGCTACAGTCCAGTCGGTCGTACCGCTGACCTTGGCTAACCGTGACCGGGCGAGGGAACAGTGTCGGCACGCCTCCGCCCACTCCATTACCTACCCCGCGCGTGGCTACAGTGCCGCCGGCCATACTGGAGACTTTGGCCGGCTAGCGCAAGACGATGCCGCTCGGGCGGCCCGTGCCGTAGCAGGTGGGAGCGGGCCAATCGCGGAGCCGGCTGGCGGGCCCCATCGGGCGACGGGACCGCGCAGCCGGTGGACCCCATAGGCGACAAGACGGCTCAAGAGGCGGGTCCCACTAGCCAGCCGGAGAGGCTGCCAGCTGGGTCCCCCCATGCAGTACCTTAAGAATATTGTAGGCCAGGGGGTTGGCCTATAAAACCCCCCGAGCCCCCCATGCATAGGGAGAGCTCACACGCAGACACACAGAGAGGAACACCTCGTTCCACGACCACCTTTGTAGCAAGGGAAGGAGAGCCGGCTGCTCCTCCTTCCATCCCTAGACACAGCTCAAGGAGCACCATTGTAACCTCTCCTCATCGATCAACTAGAACAAGCAGGACTAGGGGTATTACCTCCCACGAAGGGCCCTGAACCTGGGTATATCGTGTGTTAGTCACCGCTTGTGCCTAATCCCGCTCCCGGAGCCCGTCGGCATCCTCAAGCCCCAACCACCTTCGATAAGCTTACCCATGGCATCTGTCATGAGAAAACGACGACAGTTGGCGCCCACCGTGGGGCCGCACGCGGCGCCGGCCGGAGTCATGCTCCGGGCGGGACCCTTTGCCATTCCCCGCGGCCACCGCACATCCAGGTGAAACCGTAGGCTCGTTGGGCATGCTCCGGTAGGCCCTGCGGGCAACTCCATCGATCTCGCGCTCGACATCGAGGCGCTCACCGAGCGCTTTAACAAGCTAAGCCTTGGCGAAGCACCGGTCATCGACGAATACCCCAGCCAGGTGCTCGACTACACCGACACCTCGACGTCCATGGGAACACTCGCTGCGGCCCAATCCAGCGGCTCCCACGTCCGCGTGGGAGTGATGGCCATCACCTCCACCACCTCTTCCGGCCGGACGCGGGCCGAGGCCAGCGCCACCACGGCCCGCACCGACACCTCCGAGCCGCTCAGTGTGGCACTTCGAGGCTTGAGCATCCTCATCGCTCCGACGGCGAACCCTGACGTCGCCATGGCCGAGTTGGAGGCGGTTTGCCGCCTGCTGTTCGAGGATGCCAGCGCCCTTGTAGCTGCGCGGCGCTGCATGAAGGCAGCTCAGCTGGAGTACGCCTCTGCCTATGGTCTCACCCCGGCTGGCACCGAGCCCAGCCGGCATGGGGCCGTGCGCGACCGCGGCGGCAACATGCCCGTCTACGACACCCCCTCGGCCTACCTACGGGCCGCCAAGGTAGCCTACGAGGATCTGGCTACCTTGGAGGGCGAAGAGCGTGCCGCCCGCGAGAGTCACATCAAAGACCTCATCGACGCTGCTGACGCGCAGCAACACCTGCTCGCCCCCGGTGGAGCCACTTCTGAAGGCCCCCGACCCGAGTGTGGGCGTCAGGACTGTTGGCCATCAGCCGGCTCAGCACTCCTGTTCCCCTCGCACCTCCGGCCACCGGTTCGAGGTGAGAAACCCCCGGTGCTCCCAGCTGCCGGGGAACGAGCAGCCGGCTGTGAACAGCCGGAACAGCAACCACCCGGCTCACAGCAACCGCCGCAACGAGGCGCCGGCTGGCGGAAGCTGGCGCAGCCGCGGGCATACACCGCCTCCGCGGCACGAGCCGGCGCGGTCGGTCCTGCCTATCATCCGCCCCGAACTCTCGCCCGGCTTGGACCGCGGGTCCCCCACAGCGAAAATGACGCCCGTCTCCGCATCAACTGGCTCGCGCAGTCGGCCCTCCTCGAGGAGGAGGGGTCGATTGGCCCGGCTTGTTTCGGCCCTCGGATCCGCAACGAGCCGTTCCCGACCGGCTTCACACTCCCCCGGGACAACCCGAAGTACAACGGGGCTGCCAAACCCGAGGACTGGCTGATCGACTACACCACTGCAGTCGGCATCGCCAGGGGGAACAAGCGCGTGGCCGTTCGCTACACTACTGTCATGCTGATCGGTTCGGTCCGCACCTGGCTCAACAGCATGGCGGCCGGCAGCATCAACACCTGGACGGACTTCGAAGAAGCATTCGTCTGCAACTTCACCGGCACCTACAAGCGGCTCGGCCGCCCCTGTGAACTAGCCATGTGCGTTCAGGGGCCGGACGAGTCCCTCCACGACTACCTCACCCGATGGACCGAGCTCCGCAACTCCGGTGAAGGGGTGCATGAGGTGCAAGCCATACAGTACTTCATCGCAGGCTGTCGCGACGGCACTCCCCTCAAGCACAAGCTCCTCTGCTCTGAGCCGGCTATGCTAGCCGAGCTGATGACCAAGGAAGACAAGTACGCCACGGCTGACTCGGCCATTCGGGTCAAGACGACCCCGCCTGCCAAGGCAACACCGACGCCGACGGCGTCACGAACGGTTGCCGACAACCGGCAGCCGCAGAACAACAAGCGCAAGAATGACCAGCCCGACTCCCGCTATGGGAGCCGTCAGGTCGCCACCATCGAGGAGCAGGAGCCGGCTGCCCAGCCTTCCAGTCAGCACCAGCGCACTGGCAAGGCTGCCTGGCAGCCCAAGCTCACGTTCAAGAAGATGCTCGACCTCCCTTGCAAGAACCACTGTGGGGCCAAGCGCTCTACACACATGCTCAGGCAGTGCACCTTCTCACAGCGATTGGCCCGGGGGGACGGCCTTCCGGCTCCCCCCGCGCCGCCTGCCCAGGTGCTGGCCCCAGCACTAGCTGCCGCCCGGCGCCGGCTCTGGCTCCGGCCCAGAACGACGATCGCCTGCACGACCAGTTCCCCAACCAGGACGGTTGCTACATCGTCTTCACCAGTGAAGAGACGGGCAAACATGCTCAGCGCCGGCTCCATCGTGAGGTGAATGCCACCATGCCAGCAACTCCCCAGTTCATGCACTGGTCGGAGAAGCCAGTCACCTGGAGCCGGGCAGACCACCCGGCTGTGATGCCGAGTCCCGGTAGCTACGCCCTGGTCCTCGAGCCCTCCATCGCCACCGAGAAACGCACCTGCCGCTTCACGCGGGTGCTGATTGATGGTGGCAGCAGCATCAACATCCTCTACCTCGACATGATGCGCAAGCTGGGGCTGAAAGTAGAAGACCTACAGGCGAGCCGGACGGTCTTCCACAGCATTGTGCCGGGAAAGTCCTGCTCCCCTGTCGGCAAGATCAAGCTCGACGTCCTCTTCGGCGGTCCCGGTCACTTTCGTGGCGAGCCGGTATGGTTCGAGGTAGTGGACCTCGAGAGTCCCTATCACGCGTTGCTGGGCCGACCGGCTCTCGTCAAGTTCATGGCGGTCCCCCACTACGCCTACCTCAAGCTCAAGATGTCGGGTCCCAAGGGAATCATCACCATCGCGGGTGACTACAAGATGTCGATCGAGTGTGCTCGAGACGGCAGCCGGCAGGCCGAGGCCCTCGAGATAGCCGAGGAAAAGCGGCAGCTCGACCGGCTCATGGCCCTTGCTAAAAGCCAACCGGCCGTGCCGGCTCCTCCCTCGCAGTAGGTCGGCGAGGCCTCCTTCCAGCCATCCAAGGACACCAGGCAGGTCCTGCTCGACCCAGCCAACCCTGCGCAATGCGTCACTATCGGCTCCCGCATCGACAGCAAATAGGAAGGCGAGCTCGTCGACTTCCTCCATGAGAATCAGGACATCTTTGCGTGGTCCCCCAAGGACATGCCAAGTGTTCCAAGGAAGTTCGCCGAGCACAAGCCCCACCGGCATCTTCGCCGCCGGCTCTATCAACCTCGGCTGCCTTGCCGGCACCGGCTCCACCAGTCTAGGTGGCTGCATTCGAAGCGCCGGCTCCGACACCATAGCGGTCATGATGACGATCGACGCCCCTCCTGCCGTCCCCGTCCCGGGGGCCGACGAGCCGGTCCCGGGGACTGACGAGCCGGTCTCGGGGGCTGAACAACCAGACCCGGGGGCTCCTGAACCGGTCCCTGTCTCGGCTCCCTCATGGGCCCAGCCCATCCTGGCGTTCCTCCTATGCGGCGAGCTCCCTCCCGACGAGGCCACGGCGAGGCGAATCCAGCGCCGAGCCCCGGCCTACAGCATCTTCAACCGTGAGCTCATTCATCGCAGCACCACCGGCGTCTTTCAGCGGTGCGTCGAGCCGGAAAAGGGTCAGGAGATCCTCCTCGATATCCACCAGGGCGAGTGCGGGCACCACGCCGCCTCCAGGACCCTGGTGGCCAAGGCCTTCTGCCACGGTTTCTACTGGCCGACCGCCTTAGAGGAGGCCAAGCAGTTGGTCGACGAGTGCGAGGGCTGCCAGCGCTTCAGCACGCAGAGCCACCTGCCGGCTACGGCCCTTCTGACCATCCCCCTCTCATGGCCCTTCGCCGTCTGGGTGCTGGACATGGTGGGTCCCTTCAAGACCGCACGAGGAGGCATGACACATCTGCTGGTGGCCGTCGACAAGTTCACCAAGTGGATCGAGCCTAGGCCGATCAAGAAGCTGGACGGCCCCATAGCCGTCCGGTTAGTCGAAGACATCACGGTCCGCTACGGCGTCCCCCACAGCATCATCACCAACAGCGGCACAAACTTCGCCAAGGGCGCGCTGGCGCGTTTCTGCACCAAACAAGGCATCCGGCTCAACTTGGCGTTCATCGCACATCCACAGTCAAACGGCCAGGTCGAGAGGGCAAACGGCCTAATCCTGGCTGGCATCAAACCTCGGCTCATAATGCCGCTCGTCAGGTCAGCCGGCTGCTGGATCGACGAGTTGTCGGCTATCCTTTGGAGCCTCAGAACCACGCCCAACCGGTCGACCGGCTACACCCCTTTCTTTCTCATGTACGGGTCCGAGGCGATCATCCCCACCGACATCGAGTTCGACTCGCCTCGGGTCGCCCTGTACATGGAGAAGGACGCAAGGGAGGCAAGAGAAGACGGCGTCGACCTACTCGAAGAAGCACGCGAACTGGCCTTGAGCCGGACGGCCATCTACCAGCAGAAGCTCCGGCACTACCACAGCAAGCGGATCCGGCCACTCTCCTTCCGCGAAGGAGACTTGGTGCTCAGGCGGATCCAGCGAACAGCCGGCCAGCACAAGCTATCCTCCCCATGGGAGGGCCCGTTCATCATCAGCAAGGCGCTGCACAACAACGCGTACTACCTGAGAGACACCCAGAAGCTGCAGAAGCGCAAGAGAGACACCTCCGGCGAGGAGACGGATCGCCCATGGAACGCGGTGCTCCTCCGCCTGTTTTACTGCTAAGAACCAGTGTATGTATGTATCCTTCCCTTTTGGGCTTATGAATGCAATGGGTGCCCCAAGCCGGCTCTTGGGACACGCGCCTTCCCGCTTCATTTCGAAAATTTCGATTCAATCCGCCGGCTCCCGGATCCGGCTCCCGGTCCCGGGGGCTCGCCGGCTAGTCCTAAACGTCTTCCCTCGAAGTAGATCAAGTAGTGTGGGCCGAATAAGTCCTCCCACCCCTCCCAGCTACAGACCGGCTCCTGGCTGTCCAGCTTACGGGGTCCTGGGGTGGCAAAGCTTGGCACACACGAAAACCGATCGCTAGGGGGTCGCCGGCTAGGTCTAGCCGGATCACTTTCTCGCCTTTGTCGTTTACCTTACCGGAAAAGCCCTCACGGTCCCTAAACTCACAGCCGGCTCCCTCGAGGCGGACGCCCTGACCCAGCTACAGACCAGCTCCCGGCTGTCGAGCTGGTGGGGCCGAAACCAAAGGGGAAAAGGGGACGAGCAGACGGAACCAAGGGGGCAAAAAAGGGATAAGGAAGAGCCGGCACGAATAATAACAACACATTCAATAATCAAAGTGCAAACTGATAAAAACTTGAAAAGGCCACCGGCCATAGGTTCATTACATACACCCCTAGTGGGTGGAATTGACTCTAACATGCAGCAAAAGTAGAAACAAGTAAAATGCCCGGGGGCTTAGGCTACCGGCGCGTCGCTAGCTGGCGTACCGCCAGCCGGCGCACCGCCAGCCGGCTCGACGTGCGGCTCGGAAGAGGCTGCGGCCTTCGGGTCAGCTTTCGTGGTTCCCGCCATCTCGCCATCGCTGTCGGTGCTGGAGTCGGTGCTCTCATCGGCGACCTCCTCATCCTCCGGACCTTGGGGGTTGCCAAAGGAATCCTCGGCGACCGGCTAGCCATCCTCGCCGAGGGCCGGAAGGAGCTCATCCGGGTCAACATACAAGGCAAGCTCGTTGGCCCGACGGACTAGGGCGGTCTCGCATGCTGCCCGCTCCTCCTCCAGATCATCCCGCATGGTGGCCAGCCGATCCAAGTGGACGCCACGGTACCACGACGTGACGAACCGGAGCGCCATCTGCGCGCCGGCTCGAGCTGCGGACGCCTTACAGACCTCAAGCCGGGACATGGCGTTCTCCCGCCACAGCGCCACGCGGCTCTCCGGAGCCCCGCGACCCGACCACAGGGCGGCGATGACCTCTTTGCTGGCTGTCTTCAGCCGCTCCACGCTACGCTCAAGATGGATCAGCCGGTTCTCCATGGCTAGCCCAAGCTCCGCCATGTCCCAACCGGCGTTCTCCTCGATCTCGCGCCCGTGCTCCCGGATATACTCCCGGTGTTCCACCACGGCATGCTCAGCACGGCGCTGGGTTTCTGGGAAACGTTCTGGAAAAGAGAAGGGAGGATCAGAAAAGAGAGGAGAGGCAAGAAGAACGCAGCCGGCCGAAAAAGAAAACTCAGACTTACGCTGAAAGGAGTCGTCCAACTCGAGGGCGAAATGTAGCGACGAGTCCCGCTCTGACACTAGCGCCGCCTCCGCCTCAGCAAGGACAGCCTTGCGCTCCTCGAGCATCCTCTGAAGGCGGGTTAACTCGCTTTGGAGGGCGGTGGTCCGTTGGGCGGCGTCAGCTGCCTCCTTGACGGCCTTCTCCTTGGCCGCCACCTCCCGCGCCATGTCGACTTTCAGGCGGTTTTGGGCCGCCTGCCCGTCCACCAGCAGGGCGCCCAGCCAGTCCCTTTCCGAAGTGATCGCCTGGACGCTCTGCGTCAGCCGGTCTCGCTCGGAGACCGCCCCGGCCTTCTCCTCCCGGAGCACGCTCAACTCCCCTGCAGAACAAAACCAACAACGGTTAATAAAAATATGCAAGACCCGGCCCGGCTGCCAAGCAGCCGGCACACAAGATCCGGATCGGCTGTAAGGCAGCCGGCCCGTCTCCCGGGGGCTACACGCCCCCACTGGGCCAGGCAGACCTTGGACCCTCTTCAACTCCTCCTCCAACCGATAGAACTCGTGCTTCCCGCGGTTGTGGATGGTGACCACCTCGTTGAAGAGTTCCTTTCGCCGGGCGTTCCCAGCCCGCCACAGGGCACCAGAGTTAAGGGGTTACGAGCAAAATGAGATCCGGCCCGGCTGCCCCACAGTCGGTCAGCCGGCCCGCATCTCGGGGGCTACACCCAGTGGGTGCGCTCGCGCGCCCCCATTGGAAGACAGAAGCAAAAGCAAGAAAAAGAGAGCAAACGGCAAGCAAAAGAAGATCCGGCCCGGCTGCCCCACAGCCGGTCAACCAGCCCGCATCTCGGGGGCTACACCCAGTCGGTGCGCTTGAGCGCCCCCACTGAAAGAAATTCAATGAAGACAGAACGTACCTCTGCGCGCTGCAAGGCACTGTCGGCCACCTCGGCGAACTTGGCCAGCTCCTCACGGCACCGCGCCAAGACGCCGCCCAGCTCCCCGAGAGCTGGGGCCGAGCCACCTGCTGGCAGAGGCGGGATAGCTGGCACGCGTGCCAGCGCCTCCCAATCCCGGATCACGTCCAGCATGGACCGCCGGGACCGGCTCTCCTCGCCCTCCTTTCCGGCGTTCGCCGCGGCACCGACTGCCGGAGGACGGTTGAGTACGACGAGGGTGCGGGAGCCGGCTCCCGGCTGTCCAACGTTCGGCGCCACCGCTGCCTCCTCCTCCTGCCGATTCGGCACGTTGGTCGCGATGGCTGGCTCTTCTGTCACCATGGCCGGCACCTCCGGCGCCACCTCCGGGGCCACCGGGGCCTCCGGCACGACAGCCAGGGCCGGCTCGGCAACGTGCGGCACCACCACCGTTTCCACCGGCCGGGTTTCCTCGCGGGCTGGCTCTGGGGCTGCCGCCCTCGGTTGGGCCATTTCCTCCGTGGACGGAGGCTCGGCCGCCTCCGCAGCCGGCCTTTGCGGCTCGCTCGACTAGGGTCTCGGCGCATGAGCCGACTCCGCAGCCGAGTTCGACGCCGGCGCGGGGTCCGTCGACCTCCTCCGTCTCCCGCCACTCGAAGCCCCGGAGCGGGAAGGTCCGCCCGGGGCTACTGACTTCGAGGCTCGCAGTTCCGCGAGCCTCCTCTTCTCCTCATGCAGCGTGGCTGCATGCTCCTGCGCTAGCCGGCTCGCCGCCTCGACCGGGCCAGCTGCCGACTCCCCCTCGTGGAGCTCGATGGGGTCCCTAGAGTGGGCGAACGCTCAGATATTTGACGATGCGTGACTCTCCAAAAAGAACCTACACTACGAAGAACGACACTCACCCTGCGATGACGGGCAGAGCCCGCTTGGCGCGCGCCGGTGGCTTCGATGCGACCGCCTTCACCAGTTTTCGAGCCGGCAGCTGGACCGCCGGCACCTCTTGAGCCGGCCTCTTCCCCCGGCTAGAGGTCCCGGCAGCTGGGGCACGTGCCGGCTGCTCCTCGCCCCGCCCGCGCGGGCCCTGTTGAACTGAGGGAGGAGGTACGTTCAGGATCCGGACATCATCATCATCATCGTCGTCATTGTCGGTCCAATCTTTGATCGAAGGACCGAAGGCGAACTCACCAGCCGATCTAGACCTGCCGGCTCCCAGGTCGCCTGCCGCCTCGACCTCCCCCTAGGAGCCGACCTCTTCTTCAGGTCCTCCTCCCAGCTCATAGTCCTCGGAGTCGGACTGGGCACGCTCCGCCTCAAAGATCTGAGGGTGCGGACCGTCCGGCGTGTTCTGTCGAATGAATAGCTGTGGTCAGCACGACGAGTAAGATCGATAACCGGCCAATAAAATTGAGAGAAGAAATTCGAAGACCCTCCACCTCGATAGGACATACCAGGGCTGCCGGGTTGTGCCGGTCATACGGCTCCTTGCCGAAGGACCAGGTCCCCGTCGCCAGCCGGAAGGTGGTGATGGCGTTCACCCGCTTCGCCACTCGAGCCTGTGGCTTGGGCACCACTTCGTCGCCTGGCGCGCGAGCGATCACGCGCTCCTCCGACGGCAGCATACGAGCGCGCCGGAGCTCCGCGATGGTGACCTCTGTAATGACGGAGCCAGCCCAGCTCCCCGAGCGGCCCTCGGCCATCGCGACGACGGGACGGTGCGAGAAGGCGAGCAGGCGAAGCAGCGGGCGAAACGGGCTGCAGCGCGAGGAAGAACGGAGAAGGCAAGAAAGGAGAAGACGACGGGGGCAATGGGAGCGCGGTAGTTTCTACCTCCCTCCCTTCCCCTTTAAATAAGGGGACGGCGCCCGGGGGAGGTGGGGATTAACTGCGCCCACTCCCTCGGGATTTTCGCACAAACATGGGCATCTCGGGCCGCAACTGCCACGCCTGGGCGCAGAAAATCCTAGTCCAGGCCCCGAGGCCTACTAGGCTACGCCCGCGGCCTGGCAGGCTAGGCCTAGGGTGACGTCCCATCTGCCCACAAGCGCAGGCCCCGTGACATCATTATGCTCCGCGTGGCGCGCTACGGGCAGGCACGGGACACGAAGCGACGCGGCGGAACCCAGGGCGTCGGGGGCAGCTGCGAACACGACCGACCGTTCGGCTTCGAGCCGGAGGCGGGCGCCGCATGAGGAAAGCCACCGGCTCCCTCTCCGCTAGCAGACGTGGGCCCCCGCCGGCTTCGGGGACTACTGACGGGGTTATTACCCATGGGTAGGCCAAAGCAATGGGGTTCTCTCCCCGGCTTCAAGGAAAATCATATCGCCGGCTGTCTCACGGCCGGCTGACGCACGGCCGACAGGCTCGCTGCCGGCTGGCCAGCGGCCGGCTCTCCGAAGAGCCGGCTTGGCCTGGCCGGCTGGGCTACAACCAGCTGCCCCCGGGCCGGCTCCCCCGTTGACCCTCGGGTGAGCAGGCTTCCGTCCCATCCCACTGCGCGCGGGTATGATGACAAGACAAGACCCCCACAACGGGCCCCGACGCGGCCACAGTAACCGCTGACACGCGGGCACGTATGGCTACAGTCCAGCCGGTCGTACCGCTGACCTTGGCTGACCGCGACCGGGCGAGGCAACATTGCCGGCATGCCTCCGCCTAATCCATTACCTGCCCCCGCGTTGCTAGAGTGCCGCCGGCCGTACCGAAGAGTTTGGCCGGCTGGCGCAAGACGACGCCGCTCGGCCGGCCCGTGCCGTAGCAGGTGGGTTACGGGCCAATCACAGAGCCGGCTGGCGGGCCCCATCGGACGACGGGATCGTGTAGCCGGTGGACCCCGCAGGCGACAAGACGGCTCAAGAGGTGGGTCCCACTGGCCAGCCGGAGAGGCTGCCAGCCAGGTCCCCCCACGCAGTACCTTAAGAATATTGTAGGCCGGGGGTTGGCCTATAAAACCCCCCGAGCCCCCCATGCATAGGGAGAGCTCACACGCAGACACACAAAGAGGAACACCTCGTTCCACGACCACCTTTGTAGCAAGGGAAGGTGAGCCGGCCGCTCCTCCTTCCATCACTAGACACAGCTCAAGGAGCACCATTGTAACCTCTCCTCATCGATCAACTAGACCAAGCAGGACTAGGGGTATTACCTCCGACGGAGGGACCTGAACCTGGGTACATCGTGTGTTAGTCACCGCTTGTGCCTAATCCCGCTCCCGGAGCCCGTCGGCGTCCTCCGGCCCCAACCACCTTCGATAAGCCTACCCATGGCATCTGTCGTGAGAAAACGACGACATTAATGCCAGAAGTCTTGAGGAAGGCGACCTTATTCTTCGGCGAGTTCAGTCCGCCAAGAATTCCAACAAGTTGACGCCGAAGTGGGAAGGCCCTTATCGGGTAGTACGAGTCACCAGGCCTGGCGCAGTCCGCCTGGAGACCGAAGATGGCATCCCAGTGAGCAACTCCTAGAATATCGAACACCTTCACAAGTTCTACCCATAAGGCGCGGTTGCCGGGTCTCCCGGCAACCACTTTTTGTACAAGTCTTGCCGCTGAAGCATGTAATCCTCGGTACAAAGCCAGGCTCAGACCCTGTGCATAGTTGAATAAAGATAAGTTTTCTGCAATCCTGATCAATTCTCATGTTTACTTATGTGCATGTTTATCTGAAGTGTTGCATTGCACTTAATCCCGGCTAGGGCTAACGGACCGCCAAGGTTCCATACCCATATTTTCTCTACTTTCTTTTTCTCAAGGGACAGAAGGACACCTCGCGTGTAGCTTTGCCGAGGGGAAATGGTGGTACGGATGCCTATGAGCGACGTCCCAAAAAAAACTTGCCGGAAGGAGCACGACAACAGAAAGATAAGTTGCAAAAACACCAAGTAAATTCCTGCCGTAATGTTATTTTCCTTGGGCGATCTCGACTTCTGTATGGAAAACCTGCACGCGAAGGAACCTTGTTGCGATTGGTCGGGCCCCAATTCTATTTCGAGTCTGCTCAACAGACTAGGTGACGGCACTGGAAGCACCAGGGTCTCTTACCGGTGGCAATTTCGCCAGAGGAAGCTAAAGTCCCACACCTAGCGCTTGCGGCAGAGATATGCGCGCCGGCAAGTTTCCATTCGAGCGTAGGGTGAACACATACAGAGAGAGAATTCAAGCAAGGAAGATAACATAACGATTGTTCAAAGCATAACAGGCAGTATTACGTCGGCCTTGCCGAGATTCTAACATAAAATAAATTGTTCTTGGTATGTGCGGCAGCGAGGAGCGAGACAGCTAATCCTGGCGATCGCCTTCAACCCGCTTGACTTGGCTTACCCTCTCGACGATGGGCGCGACGAGTTCCTCAAGCGCCCTGACATCTACATCCTTCGGCAAGCGGTCGAGGACATTGGTGAGGTTGAGACCGGGGTTCTTGTACACCACCTTGACGAGCACCTTGCGGAGAACGACCTGGTAGAGCTTGCGCGATTCGTTGGCCAGATGGGACGCCCGGTCGGAGTGAAGCTGCTCAATGGCTCCGAGCAGGCTGTCGAAGAACATGGTCACCTTGGCGCTCGTGGACATCCTATCATCGGGAGAGTACATGGGGCCCCCTAGGCCCATGGCGAATAGTTGTTCGGCGAGCTTCCCTATGATGTCGATGAGCTTCTCGATCCAGATTTGCACTCCTTGCACATAGTCATTGTGGGCAACAGTGGCGCTCTCGACAAGCTCCTTCTCATCGTGGAGCTCCTTGACAAGAGCCTAATCTCGGGTCCAGGCGGTCTCGAGGGTCCCAGTCAACGTGGCCAGCTTCAGGTTCAGGTCACTGATGGACTCGTTGGCTGAAGGGAGCTGCTTGGTCTTGTCAGAAATGGCGACCTGCATCTCCATCAGACTAGCGAGGGCTTTGGCCCTTTCGGTCTTGAGCGACGAGACCTCCTTGTCAAGATCCTCGAGGATGGCCTCCAGCTTCTTCGCCCTCTCCTTCTGCAAGATCTTGGCGGCCTCGGCAGCTTCAGCAGCGTCGATGGCCTCCTTCAGCTTGCCGGTGTGGTCTGCAGTTAGAGCCTCGAGCGCCTCCTTATGCTTCCGCTCCAGCTCCTGGGTCCGTCACACGATGAGATCCTCGAGCTCCACTTCCTTGCCACAGAGCTTCTCGGCAAGCACCTTCTCGTGAGTGACGAGATCCTAATCATGGGCATCGAGCAACACACGACGCTCCATCAAGCGAGCATCCTCTGCGGCAGCCCGTTGTTTGGCCTCTTCCTGTGCCTGCTCGGCATCGGACTGCTGCATGAAGAGTTGGCTCCAGCCCTGGCTCAACTGCGTCTGTACAGTCTTGAGATCATGGGAAGCTTGGGCGAACCAGGCCTGGGTTTCCTCGACGCGCTATTGAAATTTGGCCTCGGCCACTTCCATGACTGCTGCCCTGGAGTCCAGTTTCTCCTTCCGGGCATGGTGGAGCGCTCGAAGCTTTCAGAAGTTGTCGCCCATGGTTTGGAGGAGCTGCTCCTCTTGCAATTTGCAGCCAGAGCTTGGCTCTTCGACGATGTCAAGCCCGGCAGCAGTGATGGCTTCCTCAACAAGAACTCCCCCTTCAGGTGGCACCCCAGTGCTTGCCGTGCCGGGGATGCTGACGAACAGGTTGTCACCAACCTTGAAGTATCTGCTCGATGAAGGGGCTTCGGAAGGAGGCAGTTGGTCCTCGACAACCGCCTCCCCGGCGACTGGGGGCTTGGTTGTCGGCGTAGCGCCTGGCGCTTCTGCGACAGGGATGCCTCAGTGCGACCACTGGCCTCCTCACTGACCTTCTGGGCCGATTTCTCGGCGGCCTCCTCTCTCTGCGCAACCCTGGCGGCCTCAGCGCTGGCAGCCTCGGCGGCAGCATCCTTGGCGGCTTCGGCGGCCTCAGCGGTAGCACTCTTGGTGGCCTCCTCGGCAACGATCCTGTCGGCCTCGGTGGCAGCGTCCCTGGCGGTCTCCTCAATGACGAAGTCGACGTCCATGCCCTCCATCGAGTGAATGTATGGATGCCGAGGAAACAAACCAGACAAGGCTCAGGTGGAAGTTCAAGAAAAAAAAGGGCAAACACAATAAATAATACCTACGCTGGGGGCTCTGCCGGGGGCTGAGTCGGGGGCTGCGATGCGGGCTAGTCTCCGGATTGATGGTGGTCGTCCTTGGCACGCCCGAGGCGCTTGGCGATGACTCCTCAACCGTCGAGGTCTTCGCCCTCTTCGCGACCCATTGCGCCAGTGTTTCCGCATTCCTGTGGAGGCAAACTGGGGCAAATCAAATGAGTAAAGTAAAAAACCAGAAATTGGAAAAGTGAAAGATACGGCAAGACTCTTACTCCTCATCTTCTTCTCCCGAGCTAAGGGCGGAAAGGTCGAAGGCGACCTCTGCCGTGGTGCCCATGGGAGGAGGGGGAGGAGTTCCCCTGGATCGCTTGGCTGCGGTGGGCACAGGCTGCTGATGGATTTATTGCCACCGCGCAGCCTTGTCGGTCGCCCCCTTGCCAGGGGCTGCGCTACCCAAAGGAGTTTGACGGACGGGAAGCCCGGAGGCGGCGCTCCGAAGGACACGCCTTTTCCTTTGCATAAGGGACGGGGCCTCCTCGGGCTGCTCCTCCTCAGCTGCGTCTTCGGCAGAACAGCCCCGGGCAGACGTGCTGCCTCGCTTCTCGGCGGCCCCGCTCCGCCTGGCAAGGCCTTCGTCCGGCAGTGTTTCCCCTTCGCCGGCTTCGTCTTCCAGGAAGCCGGCGCTGCCGGCCTCCTTGGCGAGATCTGCTTCCTCTGCCCTACTGGCGAAGTACCACAACTCCTCCTCGGTGGTGTCGCGGAAGATGCCCTCTTCCCTAGGAATGGCCCTTTCCACCAAATTATCGAAGAATTCTTGCACCTGCTCGGCAGGCGGCTCGATCCAAGATGCGTCGAGGCTATGGGCGTCGAACACTGGCATCATGGCAATGATTCCCCCTAAGGCGGCATTGTTGCACAGGGGGACTATGCCTGCCGGCAGCTCAGGTACCGGAACGCTCCTGAACAGCTTCTGGCAAAGGGCCCCGTGCTGCATAACGGTCAGGTTGTGGTTCAGCCCGGGGCGCAACCTCATGATGTCCGCCGCATTCCGGAAATCCCAAGCTGGCCTACCCTTATTCTGCAAGGGAGCGATGCACGGGCGGAGGAAATTGGCGCCTATCATATCTACGGAAAGGCCGGCGCCCCTGAGGCGGAGGATCCTGGTGGTCGCGACTGTAAGTTTCTCGTCCCCAGGGTCGACGGCACCCCAGCCCTCACTGCGCACCATTTTGGCCTACCACGGCAAGCAGAAGGGCAGGACTTTCTCCTCACGAATCCAGCACCATCTGCCCAACCACTCGTCCCACCTATCACAGTAGGCCCCGTCAGGGTAGACCTCCTTGGTTCTTGGCCGTGGAATCCAAGTGACGGCACCGGAAAGTTCCCCACCTGGTTGGATGCGGGGGGAAAAGTAATGGCGGAAAAGAGCAGTGCTGGGGACTACTCCGACAAAGTTTTCGCAAAGATGGGCGAAAACTGCAATCATGCTTTTAATGTTTTGCATTCCTTTATAACTCCTGTGTGGCCGTTTGAAACTGAAAGATGCGAGTCCTCGGCTTCAGCCCCCATGTAGATACTACATGGGGTGTCTTTGCCAGTGCACTGTATCCCTTAGCCGAGTTATCGGAACCTGAAGGCGGTTGAGTGCGACGGACCAGGCAATCAGACCATAGTGCTTTATTTCTTTCACTTAGCCGTAGGGGCGCGAAAAGGACTGCGGGGGCTGATGACTAGCCCCCGGAGTGTTGTCATGTTCGGATGAACCGTGGCTAAGGCCAGCATCACATGGTTTTCATGGAGAGCAAACCCCTCGCATAACGCAGAATATCCTCTAACGAGGATTTAAGTATAACACATTAAGCTCAGATTCACAAACCGGCTCTCACGTACTATGACAGTTAGTTTTCGCCTTTCTCCCATGAGGTGCTTGACCAGACTATCCGTAAACACAATCGCAGGGGTTCTCCCTTTGCCCTTTTAGCTGAACGAGCAGAACGTAAAGGGGCAAGCACAGGAGCCGGTCAACCTAACTATTGACCCAAGACATAGTTCGGAGTCGATGCATATAAAGTGAATTCCAAAACGCCGAACACATAATAAGTTGTACATAAGGTGATTTGGTTTTAAACTTGAGCCCCCGGTGTATTACCCGGTCGCGTCGTAACATACCGAACTGTTTCACGAGAAGAGGGAGAAAAGGAAAGTATGTGCCAAAAAGGACAACAAGACAAACATGTGTAATGATGCTATATTTTTTCTCAACAACTCTTATTACTCGGAGTGCCAAAGCAACTGCTTACAGGTATGTGAAAAAAAAGAAAGGAAGAAATTCTACAGGAGTGGTTGTACCAGGGGTCTTCGGTTGGGGACCGTAAGTCCTCGATGTGCCCAGCCGCTTGTGTACTCCTCCGTCTTGGTGCACCTCAATGGGTGGTACTGTTTGGCGATTGGATCTTGCGAACAAGGTCTTGAGAAGTCGCCGAAGTGTCGATGAGCCTTATGCCCTGTGCAGGTCCTTTGATAGTCCCTGCAATGTGTTTGAAGACATCGTAATGGTAATAGTTCGGTCCAGCCGAACACTTACCCTTTTTTTCGCACCGCCACCCATGGAATTTTGAGCGCGAAGTTGTGTCTCCTTGGCATGTACTTTGCTGGTCCTAGGCTTATGCGATGGGGGGTGAATCCCTATTTAAGGGGAGGGGAAAGTTCTGAGAGTTTGGTCTGAAACCATGCTCGCTTCCCCATCTTGCCTACCTTTACGGCAGATTGCGGAGTTTGCCGATCATCGTTGTAATTAAATTCGGCTGCCAGTGCCAGGGCATGTTCCTCAGTTCGGAGAGAGCGCTCTGTGTTGACGTTAACAGTGATGAGCCCCTTGGGGCAGGGCATCTTGAGCTTGAGGTAAGCATAATGCGGAACGGCGTTGAAGCAAGCGAACGTTCTCCGGCCGAGCAAGGCGTGATAGCCGCTACGGAAGGGCACAATGTCGAAGATCAAGTCTTTGCTTCGAAAGTTATCGAGCGAGCCGAATACTACTTCCAGGCTGACGGAGCCTGTGCACCGAGCCTCAACGCCTGGAATCATTCCTTTGAAGGTAGTGTTGCTGGGTTTGATCCTTGACGGATCTATTCCCATCTTTTTCACCATGTCTGAGTAAATCAGGTTAAGGCTACTTCCTCCGTCCATTAGGACTTTTGTGAGGTGATACCCATCTATGATGGGGTCTAAGACGAGTGCGCCGAACCCCCATGACGGATACTGGTCAGGTGATCACATCGATCAAAGGTGATCGGATATGCCGACCATGGGTTATACTTCGGAGCTACGGGCTCTACAGCGTAGACGTCACGAAGGGCACGCTTCCTCTCCTTATTGGGTATATGGGTGGCGTATATCATGTTTACTATTTTGACCTCTGGAGGGAATTTCTTTTGTCCGTCACCAATCGGACCCCGAGGCTCATCCTCGTCCTCGCTGCGAGGGCTCTTGCCTTGATCCTCGGGCGGGAGCTTGCCGACCTGTTTAAACACCCAACAGTTACGGTGTGTGTGGTTGGCAGGCTTCTCTTGGGTCTCGTGGATTTGGCAAGGCCTTTACATGATCTTCTCCAGCGCGGTTGGTCCGTCGTGATTGCCTTTAGGAGGCTTCTTCTGCTGCCCAGGTCGGGAATTGCGTAAGCCGGCGTTAACAGCCGTATCATCGGCATCATTATTATTGTGCCGGTGCTTGTTCTTGTTGGTCTTTGGTTTCCCGTTGCCATCCCGAACTTCAGAGGTTCCGGGCTCTTCTGAGTTGTGGCTGCGTCTTGCTAGCCAATTATCCACCCACGCAAAAACGGGTCATGAGGGATGTAAGGGCGGACATAGTCCGAGGTTTATCCTGGCCGAGCTGGCGAGCCAGCCATTCATCCCGAATATTATGCCGGAAAGAGGCTATTGCCTCAGCTTCCGGGCAGTCGACAATCTAGTTTTTCTTGGTCAAGAACTGATTCCAGAATTGCCGCGCAGACTCTCCAGGCTTCTGAACGACGTTGCTTAGGTCGGAGGAATCCGGTGGCCGAACATAGGTTCCCTGGAAGTTAGACCGGAATGCATCTACGAGGTCTTCCCAACATCCAATGGAGTTTTCGGGGAGGCTGTTTAACTAGTGCCGAGCTGGCCCCTTGAGTTTTAAGGGGGGATATTTTATGGCGTGGAGATCATCTCCTCATGCCATGTGGATATGGAGGAGGATGTCCTCAATCCATACGGTCGGGTCAGTTGTCCCATCGTACTGTTCGATGTTCACGGGTTTAAACCCCTCTAGGAACTGATGCTGCATCACTTCATCCGTGAAGCACAGGGGGTGAGTGGCACCTCGAACCCGAGCTATGTTGCGCCTGTATTCGGCATCTGTCCTAGCTCGATTACATTCCCGGACCCTAAATTGTTTCGGTCGAGCCATGGTGTGTATCCATCCCGTCTATCGGGTGAGTAGCCTCTGGATCCGTAGATGGATCTTGTGCGACCTGCTCTATAGTCTAGGTCGTCTCGCAGGTCAAACCTATCGCTGGGCTCTAGTGGCTCCTTTCCCCGTCTTCGGGGTATAGCCGGTCTATAACCAGTGTCGGTCAGCCATCCTGTCACGCCCGCGAGGAGGGCGGTCCGGCTTGTCGTATGGTGTATGTTTGGGAGACGGGGTATCAGTGAGCTCGTCATCAAATTGCGGTAGGAGCCTTGTGCGTGGATAACTCTTAGGTTGGTCCGACAGACCGGTACCATATCCCTCCTCAACTGAGAGGACTCTTGTCCATCGATCATTGAGGTCATCTTGTTCGGCTTTAAGTTGCCGTTCCTTCGCTTTCAGGCTGCGGTCCGTTGCTATGAGCTGTTGTCTGAACAGTTCCGGATCTTCAGAGTTACCAGGAATGTTTAGGTCATCGGCTTCCGGGGTGTCCTCCTCCTCGACGGGAGGGAGGTAGTTATCATCCTCAAAATCGTTGAATTCATTGGGGTTGCTCTGGTCTTCAGGCTTTTCCTGACCCTCTAATGGGTGTTCGGGGATATCAGGATCGCCACGGTCTTCGGGGTTATCTCCGTCCCCAGTGTCGATGATAGCTTTCCTTCCCTTTTTGCTTTTTGACCGCTTATGCGGTTTCCGGCGCCTTGACGGTACGTCGCTCGACTTGTCACCATCGTTATTAGGCGTTTTGTCGCCATTAGCAGCAGGGGTGTCTACCATGTAGACATCATATGTGGAGGTGGCGGCCCATCGCCTGGTATTGATGGGGGTCGGGGCGCAATCCTCTTCATCCATGTATTATGCCTCATCGGAGGCATAGTCCAACATGTCAGTTAAGTCTTCGACTGTGGCTATGAAGTGGGTGATGGGTGGGTCGAAAAATTCGTCCCGGCCCGCTTTATGGCCGATCTGAGCACAGATCGGGTGGGATCGTCGGTAATTTTCATCGACAAGATCCGATCTAGGGCCTCATTCAATGTCGAGAGCCCGATCAGGTCAAACTACGCGGAGCTGTCGGAGTTAATCCCTGGCACGTCCAGATGAGTGGAGTGTTCGGTAGGAACAAGTATCTGGTCCTCTGGCACTATGGCCGGATCCGGACTAAGAGTCGGGCCGACGCCGGATTTAAGACCATGGGCGTGGCCGAAAAGGGGACTTGAGGTTAAAGCCTCCGAGTCTTCGGGTGTGACAGGCAAGGCTGCGAGCCCGGTTAGTGACAAGTCGCCCCTAGGATCCACGGAGAACTCTAGGTTCCCGAATCTGACCTCTTGACCCGGGGCGAAGCTTTCGACACGGCCTAGATGGCCGGTCTAGTCGGCATGCAGCACAACCCTGCCGAAGGCGAAGATCTGTCCGGGGACGAAAGTGTCCATGTTGCAGACCTCCTCGTTGATGACAAGGCGAGACATCGATTCCATGGGTGCTCATAGCGGAACTCTCAATGAAAGCACCAATGTCGGTGTCAAAACCTGCGGATCTCGGGTAGGGGGTCCCGAGCTGTGAGACTAGAATCGATGATAATAGGAGACAAAGGGGACAACGTTTTACCCAGGTTCGGGCCCTCCTATGGAGGTAATACCCTACGTCCTACTTGATTGTATTGATGATGTGTAGGTTACAGAGTCGATCTACCTCGAGATCAAAGAGCTAAACCCTAGATGAGTTGTTCTCTGTCTACAACCTAAAACCCTCCGGCTTATATGGACGCCGGGGGTACCTTGGTTTTACACATGGTCGGTTACATGCCGAAGAGATAAACATGCCTATTTGCTACATCAAACATGGAGGACAAGGCACGATTCCCGAAGCTTCCTTCCTGGAGACAGGGCCTTCGATCGATCCAATGTTCGGCAAGCGGCCCATACAGTCCGGCCCATAAGAAACAGGTCGGCCTCCCGAGGACCCCCTATTCCAGGACTCCCTCACACATCATCACTTTTCAACCCTTTACTGACTTCATTTGCTATTTTTCATGGATTTCATGGTTTATTTTGAGCTAAAATGACCCTGAATTGAAAAAGCAATGCAAATGAACTCTGAAATGGTTGAAAGTTGGCATGGTATCATCATTTCACCCACATAGCATGTGCTAAAAAGTTGAGAGGGTTACAAAATAAACTAGACGCACTTCGTGTACAAAATGGACAATCTCTTTCAAAGTACTAGGGTTTCGGACGAAAACATGTCTATTACAAAGGGATTACAATTTTTTAAACTTATTTGAACTCAAGACTTTTTTTGCGTTGAATATGCACCATTCAAAGCCACATCATCACTTTTCAACCCTGTTCTGACTTCATTTGCTATTTTTCATGCATTTCATGGTTTATTTTGAGCCAAAATGACCCTGAATTGAAAAGCAATGCAAATGAACTATGAAATGGTTGAAAGTTGGCATGGTATCATCATTTCACCCACATAGCATGTGCTAAAAAGTTGAGAGGGTTACGGAAAAAATTGGATGCACTTCATGTACAAAATGGACAATCTCTTTCGAAGTATCAGGGTTTCAGACGAAAACACGTCTATTACAAAGGGATTTCATTTCTTGACACGTAACTGCAGTGATATTCTAGATCAAAGCCATCATCAAAATTGTTGTGGAGAGAAAGTCTTCACTTTTTCTTCACGTGTGTCCCTTGCTTATTGCGCCGTAACCATGGATAATTTTTATCGTTTAAGAGTGTGCTTGGGTCAGCCTTCACTTTGAAGGGAGGAATTTCATGAAACTTTTCATAATCTGCAAACATGTTTGTCTTGCACTCCACTCCCACAATGTCTCTTTCCCCTGAAAGAACTATGTGGCGCTTTGGCTCATCGTATGATGTATTCACTTCCTTATCTTTTCTTTTTCTCGGTTTGGTAGACATGTCCTTCACATAGAAAACCTATGCCACATCATTGGCTAGGACAAATGGTTTGTATGTGCACCCAAGATTGTTCAGATCCATTGTTGTCATTCCGTACTGCGGGTCTACCTGTACCCTGCCTCCTGAGAGATTGACCCATTTGCACTAAAACAAAGGGACCTTAAAATCATGTCCATAGTCAAGTTCCCATATGTCCACTATGTAACCATAATATGTGTTCTTTCCCCTCTTGGTTGCTGCATCAAAGCGGACACCGCTGTTTTGGTTGGTGCTCTTTTGATCTTGGGCGATCGTGTAAAATGTATTCCCATTTATTTCGTACCCTTTGTAAGTCAATACAGTCGAAGATGGTCCCCTGGCCAACGAGTACATCTCATCAGAAACAGTGTTGTCATGCATGAGACGTGTTTGCAACCAACTGCCGAAAGTCCTGATGTGTTCACATGTAATCCAGTCGTCACACTGCTCTGGGTGTTTGGAGGGCAGAATATTCTTGTGTTCATTGACATACGGGGTCACCAACGTAGAATTCTGTAGAACTGTGTAGTGTGCTTGAGACCAAGAATGCCCGTCCCTACATATTATTGAGTCCGGTCCTAGCGTGCCTTTTCTAGTCAGTCTCCCCTCATACCGTGATTGAGGGAGACCAATCGACTTAAGGCCAGGAATGAAGTCAATAGAAAACCCAATGACCTCCTCTGTTTGATGGCCCATGGAGATGCTTCCTTCTGGCCTAGCACGGTTACGAACATATTTCTTTAAGACTCCCATGAACCTCTCAGAGGGGAACATATTGTATAGAAATACAGGGCTGAGAATGCCAATCTCGTCGACTAGATGAACTAGGATGTGCCTCATGATATTGAATAAGGATGGTGGGAACACCAGCTCAAAACTGACAAGACATTGCACCAAATCACTCTTTAACCTTGGTAGGATTTCTGGGTAGATTACCTTCTGAGAGATTGCATTGAGGAATGCACATAGCTTCACAATGGCTAATCGAACATTTTCCGGTAGAAGCCCCCTCAATGCAACCGGAAGCAGTTGCGTCATAATCACTCGGCAGTCATGAGACTTAAGGTTCTGGAACTTTTTCTCTGCCATATTTATTATTCCCTTCATATTCGATGAGAAGCCAGACGGGACCTTCATACTGACCAGGCTTTCAAAGAAGATTTCCTTCTCTTCTTTGGTAAGAGCGTAGCTGGCAGGACCTTCATACTGCTTTGGATGCATGTCGTCTTTTTCGTGCACACTTTGCTGGTCCTCCCGTGCCTCTGGTGTATCTTTTGTCTTCCCATACACTCCCAAGCAGCCTAGCAGGTTCACGCAAAGATTCTTCATCACGTGCATCACGTCGATTGCAGAGCGCACCTCTAGGTCTTTCCAATAGGGTAGGTCCCAAAATATAGATTTCTTCTTCCACATGGGTGCGCCTCCCTCAGCGTCAGTCGAAATAGATAGTCCGCCATTACCCTTTCCAAAGATTACTTGTAAATGGTTGACCATATAAAGTATGTGATCACCAGTACGGAGGGCGGGCTTCTTCCGGTGATCTGCCTCACCTTTGAAATACTTTCCTTTTCTTTCGACATAGATGATTGGTCGGAAGAAATTGACGATGCCCTAGGTACACATTCTTCCTACATTTGTCCAAATATATACTTTCGGTGTCATCTATACAGTACGTGCATGCGTGCTATCCCTTGTTTGACTGTCCTGAAAGGTTACTAAGAGCAAGCCACTCATTGATGGTTACAAACAACAACGCATATATGTCAAATTCCTCCTGTTCATTCTCATCCCACACACGTACACCTTTTTTATTCCACAGTTGTAAAAGTTCATCAACTAATGGCCTTAGGTAGACATCAATGTCATTGTCGGGTTGCTTAGGGCCTTGGATGAGCACTGGCATCATAATGAACTTCCACTTCATGCACAACCAAGGAGGAAGGTTATACATACATAGAGTCGCATGCCATGTGCTATGCTCGCTGCTCTGCTCCCCAAAAGGATTAACGCCATCTGCACTTAAACCAAACCATATGTTCCTTGGGTCCTCTGTAAAGTACCTCTACTTTCTCTCGATCTTTCTCCACTGCGACCCATTAGCGGGTGCTCTCAATTTCCCATCTTTCTGTCGGTCTTCCTTGTGCCATCGCATCAACTTGGCATGCTCTTTGTTTCTGAACAAACGTTTCAACCGTGGTATTGTAGGATCATACCACATCACCTTGGCAGGAACCCTGTTCCCGGTGCGCTGGCCCTCAACATCACCAGGGTCATCTCGTCTGATCTTATACCGCAATGCACCGCATACCGGGCATGCATTCAAATCTTCATACGCACCGCGGTAGAGGATGCAGTCGTTAGGGCATGCATGTATCTTCTGCATCTCCAATCCTAGAGCATAGAACCTTCTTTGCTTCGTACGTACTGTCGGGCAATTCGTTATCCTTTGGAAGCTTCTTCTTCATTATTTTCAGTAGCGAACCAAATCCCTTGTCACATACACTATTGTCTTCCTTCCATCACAGCAATTCCAGTGTGCTACCGAGCTTTGTGTTGTCATCTTCGCAATTTGGGTACAACCGTTTTTTGTGATCCTCTAACATGCGATTGAACTTCAACTTCTCCCTTTCACTTTCGCATTCTCTCTGTGCATCAACAATGACCCGATGAAGATCATCATCGGGCACATTGTCTGGTTCCTCTTGATCTTCAGCTTCCACCATTGCAGCATCACCGTATTCAGGGGGCAGATAGTTGTCATCATCCTCTTCTTCTTCGTTATCTTCCATCATAACCCCTCTTTCTCCGTGCTTGGTCCAAACATTATAGTGTGGCATGAATCCCTTCTCAAGCAGGTGGAAGTGAAGGGTTTTAGACTTGGAGTAATCCTATGTATTCCCAAAGACAGTACATGGATAATGCATAAAACCATTATGCTTGTTTGCCTCAGCCACTTCGAGAAAATTATGCAGGCCCTTAATGTACTCGGAGGTGCGTCGGTCACCGTACATCCATTGCCAGTTCATCTGTGTGCATTATACAATTAAGTGTATCAAAAACCATTAAAGAACATCATGAATAGAGAAGTGACCAAATTAATAGAAGTTCATACATAGTTCTCATTGAACAACATATAGCTCTCTAGAGCACCTAATTTGTGACACCCTGAATTTTGCAACTTTTTCTTTTCAAAACTATTTGGACTCTATTGGCAATTTAGCTGATTTTCAATTTTTTTTCAGTGGAGTTGACCTATGCTTTGTTAAAATTCTTTTCAACAACTCCAACCCTTGTCCTCTTGACAAACCTCTCCATGCCTCTCTTGGATGATTTTTCAACATTTTATCTTTTCTTTAAAAGCATTTTCTTAATTTGGGAATTTAGGTCATCACTATGGGTTGTGAAGCAACCTATAGTTTGGCTGGTCAATTAAATCCCAAACTTTTTCCTAATCTTTTCATCATCTCAATATTTCATATTCTCCAAAAATATTTTGCTACCCAATGGAAAATTTTGGCCAGAATAATTATTTTATCTCTGACCAGAATTTGTCCATTGTGAAGCAACCCTATTTTTCCTATCTCAGAAAATTCCAAATAAATTCCCCAAGCTCCTAGGGATCTTATCAAGCCCCAATATCCAAAAACATCATTGGGTCCAATGCAAGTTTTGAGCAACATGACTCTGTTAAGTTTCTGCATTTTTGAAACCTCTGTGAAGGAAGTGCTAGCTAGATATGCTTAATGACTCTGAAAATTTTATAGCATCTTCTATGCACTAAATGACCCATCTTCACCAAGTTTCATCATTTGAAGAGCAACCAGTTGAGTGCCACAAGCTCATTTGCATTCTGGACCAAAATGATGGTTTTCAAAGGAGCTATGTCCAATTCTTCTTCAAACTTCCTAAAACTTGGCCAGTTTGGAGTCCTTCCAACAAGGATCACTCCAGACACTCTCTTTGGCCCTATCCCTTGCTCTCCAACTCTCCAGAGTCCTCTCTAGTTCTCTGTTAGAGACTGTTGTTGATCATACCTCTCATCTCTGCGTGAACCAAGCCAAGCTATGGGTGCAGGTGAAGTGAGGGAACGAGGGTCGACACGCTGGACAGGTTTTGCCAGGCATGCGTGGCCTCTTGGCATTCAACACCGTGGTGAGCACGGTTATGGCATGTCAATCGCCGCGCTCTGGACTGCGCCAGGCTCGGGTCTCATCCGAGCAAGACACCGGTGCCGCAGCAGCTTGTCCGAGCATGCCGACATCGTCCCTAGTAGCCACGCAGCCCCTCCAGAGCCTTCCCCCTCGCCGGAGAAGCCCTCGGCGGCCGCCACGACCGCGAGCACTATGCCGCCCGTGCGGTCACAGTGGCGGTGTCGCTCCTCGTCTTCCTCCTGAGCAATCCCTTCCAGCATTGAATGCTGCTGCCCTCTCCCGTCTTCTCGCCCGTAAGCTGCCAGCCAGCGCACATCCCTGCGCCGGCGACGTGGGCCGCCTCTCGCCGCATCCAGAGAGCTCGTCGGGTGCCCCCTCCCGGCTATAAATAGCCATGCTCCGCCCCGCCTAGCTCTCCACTCCTCTCCTCCTCCCTCAATTTGGTCGCATAGAGCAAGAACTCGGGCCGGGAGGCCCTCTAGCCTCAAGCATCGCCGGAACCCCTCCGCCGGGCCCTCTCCATCGCGAGCCATCTTCCCCCTATCCTCTGCCTCGCCCGAGCTTTTCATCATAATCAGTGAGGTCCCGTGGTCCGTCCAGAGCTCTCTCCTCGTCGGATTGCTACCGGATTGAGCTCCTCCGACGACCACCGTAGCTGCTGTCCACCAGAGAAGAAGGGCACGTCGCCGTCCGACCACCTCCAGGGGAGCTGCGGGTACGTACTGGACCACCTCTGAGCGCCCGTTCCATCCCAACCCTCTCCGAGCCCAACCGCCGTCGCAATCGCGGGCGATCCCCGCCGGTGAGCCGCCCCTCTTCTCTGTTCTCTCTCTCTCTTCTGTTTAAATCGAAGGGCCCCACCTATCATTCACTTACCGAAGCGGTAAGTGGACATACCCAGGCGTTTTACGCCTTCGATGTGGCCCATTCTGGTTTTTCTGATTTTGATTTATTTAACAGAGTTGACCAGTAGCTTTGACTGTAAATATCTTTTTATAGAAAAGTCCAATTGACCTGATTCTTTTTGCATTGTGTTCATAATAAAATCCTTTATTTTCTGACCAAGTTTGACATTTTTCCATTGCCTACAGAATATTTGGTTGATAAAAATGGCTTTATGTGACATTTGCAATTGTATTTGAAAATATTTCAAAAGGAGGATTTGGTGCTTTTGAAGATCAAGAGTGCCCAAACCACGCAACAGAGCAAGGCAAGCCATGATACCCATCTCATGCATGCATTCCTATAGCATTGCATTTTCATACACAATAGGTTGGCTTATTTGATATATTTAATTCATAATAATAATTAGTACTCAAGAATTTTATTGAACCACTTTTGTTGACAAGTAAACTTAGTGGTTGATCTTGAGTCACCTGTCCGGGCATACCCGTGCAACCACACTTGCCGGTATGGGACGGCCCTGACCGGGTCTGACTGCGTGATCTTTCACCGGTACCTCCAAAGAGGGAGGGTTATGCACGGCGTGCTACCCTGATCAAGTAAGCGGTGATAACCCTGTGAGCCCAGTTGATAGTTGAGTTTGTGCCGGCGTCCCCGTTTGGGACAGTAGAACCCCATTTGGGTCTACATGGTTTGGACACGACGGTGGCAGGTGTCATGAGGACACAGGGGCCACCCAAGGCTGACCTCCGGGAGAGGAAGAGTGTCGGTGGTACGATGAAAGAGTCACGGGTCAGGCAGGTTTTGTTGAAGCAATGCTGGTCCACCCGAGTGGTCTCGAGGTTAGGGCCAGGTGCTTCATGGTGTGGGCAAAGTGCGCAACCTCTGCAGAGTGTCAAAACTATTCGAATAGCCGAGTCCACGGTATTGACAGCCCATCCAGACCTCAGTAGATGGTCAACCAGAACATTGATGTTAATGGTGGAAGAACTCGTCTTTTGATCGGAAGTACTCGATGGGTATTCCGAGGGTTGTGGATCAACCCGGGTAAGAGTAATTTGATGATCAGTACAGTAAGTGCATTACCTGATTGATATCATGTGCTATGCTATTGTTTGCTGCATTACTTGGTTGTCGTGAGCTTGCGAGTACATTCAAAGTACTCACCTGGCATATCATGCCAGATGCAGGAGAATCCGAGGACGGAGGTCCTGAAGGTGCTGGCTATGCTAACTAAGATGTATCCACAGCAGTGTCCCTGTGGATGGAGTTGCGCTATGTTTTGCTATGCAATAGAAGTACTTAGTATTCCGAGGCCCTTCTTGTGACATAAATAATGTAGATATTATCATAGCACCGAGGGTGCCTTTGGCCTCATCACCATTGTAAGATATGCGCTTGTACCCGTATCCTATCAATAAAGTTTGTTCAGTTCTGTTCCAAGTTGTTGTGTGTTTCCAGAGGACATGATCCTTGGGCTGGAAATACTGGTAATCCGGTTCTCTGAGCCGGGGTGCCACATAATTAAAACATACATTGAAACTATGTAAAACATTTAAATGCAACAACAAATGCAATCATAACCGCAACTAAGGTACCAATTGATCCAACGGCATAATGATACCAAGCCTCGGTATGAATGGCATATTTTCTAATCTTTCTAATCTTCAAGCGCATTGCATCCATCTTGATCTTGTGATCTTCGACAACATCGGCAACATGCAACTCCAATTCCATCTTATCCTCCTTAATTATGTTCAATTTTTTCTTCAAGTAATTGTTTTATTTTTCAACTAAATTTAACCTCTCGACAAGAGGGTCGGTTTGAATTTCCGGTCCACATACCTCCTAGATAAAAAATCTATGTCACGTTGGTCGGCATAATTTTCATAAACACTAAATGAAAGAAATAGTTATAAAAGATAATATACCACATCCGAATCATAAACAGGACGAGGTCCGACGGGGGCGGATACCAAAACCATGGCACTATATAATAACAAACAATAATAAAAGTAAGAAAATTGTACAAGTATCAATCTAAATCATACAAGTACGATTTTTTTTCTTTTACAAAGAAGATAAGAACAAGAGGCTCACCACGGTGGTGCTGGCGACGAGATCGGCATGGGCGATCGATGGCGGTGAGGACGGGGACGGGACAGGACGGACCGCCAAACCTAGACAAATCTTGAGGAAAATGGAGCTTGGAGGTCGAGCTTGGAGAGGAGAAAACTTAAGTGTGTCTCGGGCATTTCATCGAACACCTCATGTGCATAGGAGGTGAGAGCTAGAGCAACACACACCTGCACACGCCGGCGGCCAAAAACCAGAGTGAGCGGGCAGGGGCGGGGCGGGGGTATATATAGGCTTATATCTTTAGTCCCGGTTGGTGGCTAGAACTGGGACAGAATACATACCTTTGGTCCCCGTTCCAGCTACCAACCGGGACTAAAGGTGCTGGGCCAGGAGCGAGGCCCATTGGTCCTGGTTCATGTCTAGAACCGGGACCAAAAGTGTCAGACGAACCCGGACCAATGGCCCCTGAGGACCGGCCAGCGCCCTGGCCTCACAAACTGGGACTGATGCAACCTTCGGTCCCGGTTCATAAGTGAACCCGGATTAATGCCCTTATCCTGGCCTCAACCAAAGCCCTGTTTTCTACTAGTGTCAAGACGAAAGATGATTACTACATTGCTTACTATGTTACTATTTTGTTCAAAGACAGAAGCTCCCAAGATGTGTTGTGCGTCCGATGATGGGTGACCACCAGATATGGACATCTCGAGTTAAAAGAATGGAGGCAACTACCCGAGTGATCGCAACTTGGAAGAGTTAAAAGAATGGAGGCAACTACCCGAGTGATCGCAACTTGGAAGATTGGAGATCGGTGAATCTCTATGCTCCACCGTGCATGGAGATGCAGGGGTTTCCCTCTTCTTCAATATTGATCCTAAACATGATGAGTACCGTACTAGTAGTTAGGATGATGGTTAATGTATGCATATATATATAAATGATGTGTACCATAATATAAATTATGTTGTACGTGTGTTTTCATTTCTTACCGGACTCAATGTGAGACACAAACATCATTATGTATATACTGATACAAAATTGCGCTGTCGTCACAACATTTCTCGCTGCGGTGGCAGCGTTATTTTGTTGCGTTTGGTCATTTAATACTGGCGTGTGAAACATCCGATATGCCCGTAAAGACCTCTCTAGTGTATGGCGTTGGAAAAGTTAACACTCCGTAGATATATATGATATTGCCGTTGTGGCGATAAATCCAGCACCATAGGTATATGAAATACTGCTGCGTAGGCTCCAACTCCACCACTATTATTTAACTGTGGGGCCATATTGCTGGCATCGGGTGTCTACGCCAGTAATGCCATTTTTGCCACACCATAGCTAGACTTTTCTACACTAGTTCCCTGTCGTTCCAAATAATTTTGCAAGTGCCACCTCTAAACAACCAAAAAAACATCTGTTTTGTGTGCTCGAACTGCTCATGGAGCGATGGGGCACTTAATATCTTCCATGCTAAGTGGGGTATTCTCAAGATGGGTGTTTATTCGCGTGTCATTGCATGAGAGAGGCTGGTAAAAACGATCCACAGTCCTGCAAAATAAAAAATAAATTAAACAAACTCCTCCGACAGTTGAAATGTTGGAGGGCACCCGTGAATTTGGCCAGCCGTGGCTTGCATATCTATGGTAGGGGGAGTAAACTTTACATTCCCGCTCGGAAACCGTCGATAATGTGTTTAGCATAGAAGATGCCGAAAACTCTTGTCGTGACCTTGATAGGAAAAGCACACCACTCAAAATTACAATTTCATCCCAGTTTTAGCTCTCGCACCTTTGCAAATTAATGCTTCCCTCTGCGAATGGCCTTTTTGTTTACTTTTATGTTATTTACTTTATTATTGAGTCATAACCTTCTTACGAAAGCACCAGACCTGAGAGCACTATTGCCTTTTTTATGCATTGAGCCTAGTTAATGTTGGACGTGAACATGACTAGATCTTGTCCACTCTGAATTACAATGTTTAGTCGCTTCTTAGACCTCAGAGGTGCTCTGCATTTATGTTTTGTGGTCTTAGAAAGGGCTAGCGAGATACCATATCATCATATTATTTCAGGATTGTTTTGAAAATTTGTTGCATTGTGAGATATTTTATTATTGCTCGCTAATTCGTAATGTTACTACCATGTGTAAATATAATACCTAAGTGTTATCGTTGATAAAGTTAGTTATGATCTTTGCTAAAACCTGAACACTAGCTAAGCATATATATAGCAACGAGAAAAAAAGAGTTCATAAAAGTTTTCTTTATCACTTTCAGTTTGTCAACTGAGTTGCTTTAGGACAAGCAATGAGATAAGCTTGGGGGAGTTGATATGTCGCAAACGTATCCACTTCTCCAAACACTTTTGCTCTTGTTTTGGACTCCAATTTGCATGATGTGAATGAAACAAAGCCGGACTGGCGTTGTTTTCAGCAGAACTACCATGGTGTTGATTTTGTGCTGAAATAAAAGTACTAGGAATTGTACGAAACTTGCCAGAGATTTTTTATGGAATATATAAATAATACTGGAGCGAAGATCCACCAGAGATGGCCACTAGTTGCTCACAAGGCAACAGGGCACGCCCAGATGCCTTGTGAGGCCCATGTGACTCCGCTGACCCTAATCTCAAGCCTATAAATTCCTATTCCCAGAGAAAAATTTAGAAGAAGAAGAAATTTTATAGCATTCTATGAGACAGAGCAACCACCAACTCATGTTCTTCCTCGGGAGGGCTGATCTGCAGTCCGTTTGGTGCTCCGGAGAGGGGAATTCGTTGCCGTCGTCATCACCAACCCTTCTCCATCAACAATTCCATGATGCTCACCACCGGGAGTGAGTATTCCCTTCTAGTCTTGCTGGACGGTGATGGGATTGGATGAGATTTGTCATGTCATCGAGTTATTTTGATAGGGCTTGATCCCTAGTATCCACTATGTTTTGTGATTGATGTTGCGATGACTTGATATGCTTAATGCTTGTCACTAGGGCCTGAGTGCATGATTTCAGATATGAACCTATTATGGTTTCATAAATATGATAGTGTTTTGGATCATATCTTGCAATTTGTATGCACATATTACGTGTTATGATCCGCATACCCCAAGGTGACAATAACTGGGATTATTTCCGGTGATTACCGTAGTTTGAGGAGTTCATGTATTCACTATGTGTTAATGCTTTGTTACGATTCTCTATTAGAAGGAGGCCTTAATATCCCTTAGATTTCCTTATGGACCCCGTTGACATGGGAGGGTAGGACAAAAGATCCCTAGTAGAAAATGGCCCATTTGTCCCGGTTCCAGAGGCCCATTAGCCCCGGTTCTGGAACCGGGACTAAAAGGTCGGGACTAAAGCCCCAAACCTTTAGTCCCGGTTCGCTTACGAACTGGGACAGAAGGGGCTCCACGTGGCATCTGCGGGGAGCCTAGGCAGGAGGACCTTTAGTCCTGGTTGGTAACACCAACCGGGACCAAAAGGATTCCACGCATCAGCATCTGGCAGGAGCTAGTTTTTTTTTGAAAGGGGGGGTTTAGGGGGGTTTTGGATGGTTAATTTATGGGTTTCATATTGTATTAGGTAGCTAATAGAGAGAAGTGACCTCTCTTTCTCCGTGCTTGGTCGACGCTGCTAGCTACTATACATATAGAGAGAACTCGACGCTAGCTAATAAGCAAATGAAGGAAACCATTAATTACACAAGATCTAACAACTCATGATCATCATCTTAATCATACAAAGTTAAAATCTCATAAAACAAAAAAAGATAAAATGACATAGTCCTCCCTCATAGGACCTACTCCTCCCTCCTAGATAAAATGACATAAAAAAGAATAACACCTATGTCTCCATGATGAAGCAAAGAGATCCAACGGTCTCCAACTTGTGGCTTGTGATCCTTCTTTATTTGTCCCCATGCTTCAATTTGGAGCCTTCTTGGTGGTTTGCGCTCAGTCGAGTATGCAAAAGATAACTCGGGAAGGAAGGGGCTTTTTATTGTCATATTACCTTCGGGTTGCATCAACGGTGGCACAACTTCATATGGCAATTTCTATTGAAGAACATAATAGTAGCCTAGTTAGCAATGTAATCAATACCATTTACGCAATAGTACTAGTGTACTTAATTAGCAACTCTTACCAAGATATTTCGGCGAATGTCATCCGCCCTCAACCTATGCACTAGTGTCCTGTACAATGTATAATTTGGGCTAGTTCCCAAATTATACGGGAAGATGTCCCTACCAGCTATGACACCAATAACAAAGTAGATAAGATCATCCTTCTCCTCCCAAGTTAGATGTGATCCATAAGTGTAGTGTGTCGTGTCGATTATGTTCTGTATTTCACTTGAAGAAACGAAATAAGCTGTAAATTAAAAATTAACAAATTTAGTACGGATGAACACCAAATATTTTTATATATAGAATGCAAATTACTTGACAAATATGCATGGTTGACAAACTCACATGGAGGTAAAACAGGAAGCATATCGACATCCACCCAAATGTCGATGTTTCCTTCAATATCATCTTCAGGACGAAGATCGATGGTTATTTCCATATCCTCCTGAAATTCATATGCCTTGCAAAGAGCTTCCCAATTTGAGCACCCTAATTCTGTGTTATTAGGTGCATTCATTACTTTCACAAGAAATGTGTGACCATGTTTAGTCCTCAGGTTGGCTGTCCTCGTCTCGAAACTCTCGTGCTCTTCGAAACCGAGCCTCTCCAAGAAATACCGTCTTGCATGACAGGGGACGAACTAGTCGAATTGTATAAAACGGAAATTACGTGTTGAAGGAAAGAAACAGAAGTCATGCTTAATTACGAAAAAATAGTTGTCATCGTTGCGTACCGTAGAAATATCAAAGTCCCCGTAAAGCTTCATGGTGAAGAACCTGCCGTCTCGCCGCCCAGGCTGGTCACAAAGACCCTTATCTTCACCGCAAAATTCACACGCTTGGATCCTATCGTCGTCTGATGACAACGACATTTCCTGTGTTCATAATTCAAGAATTACGACACGCTTTGGATCCTAATGCGTGTGTGACTTTCGGTCCGTCGAGGCTTTCCTTAAATAACTCTCATATCTCATGGTGTGTTGGTGCGCCCTCTCTCACACTGATACGGTGGTGTATATATGTTGGTGGGCACTCTCTCACAGTAATAGTTCGACCACCGGTGATGGACGCCCCTCCTCTTCTCTTCTTGCGCATGATAGCGACGAGTATATCGCAAAGAAGAGAAGAAAGAAGATGCGCCCCCCACGACAACAGTCGGGATTCCTTCATCAAGAACATACACGAAAGTCACACAAGGAGCAACGACAGACCGAAAGTCACACATGCATTATACCGATAAAATATCACTAATACATTTATAATGAACTCGAATATAATATCACTAATACATCATCTCAAATAATCCAGTTATTAATGCATCATCACATATTAACTAATACATCTCGAATGTTATCATATAAGAGCACTAATACAGATCGAATACTATCGAATAATCTAAGTCACTAGCGGTTCCTGAGTCGCAGGTGGTGGACACCCAAAGATAAGGAACCATCATGGGATCATAATTCGGGTCAGATCCCTGAAGAATCTACCAGGTATTTTTGAACCTGACGTCCAATGCCGCCATGTAGCGACGGACGTGCTCTTCCTCCTCCCTGACACGGCGACGTACCACCTCCGCGGGGGCCCGCTCCCTCTGCACCGAAAGTGGCCCACGTGACCGCCACCAAAGAAGCTCTGGGTCGACGATGAGACCCGGATTCCTCACCAAGCTTCAAGCCCCGGAAGGTAGCACCTCCCAGTGCCAGCCCGGCGGAGCCCAGTCCCGGACATGGCGCCTATCAAGCAGGCTCTCGCGGACCACTCGACGACGAGGATGTGGGCCGGGCATCGTCGATGTCGAGACAAATTCCTATGAGAACGTTTTTTTATCGTTTAATCACTAATTTTTCCAAAACCCAAGAATTTTTCTATAATCTAACATACACATACTAATTTTTCCTAGGACTCCTAATAATTAACTAAAACATAAAACAACTAAAACATAAAAAGCATCATAAACAAAATCAACTAATCTCCTAGGACTCCTAATTAACTAATTTTTCCTAGGACTCCTAATTTTCATAGGACAACTAAATAGTATACATAGATCTACATATATATACATTTACATATATGAACAAAAAAATCTAAGACAAAAAAGTAAAGTTGGCCGGGGCCGTGGCGGCTCACCGCGGGGGCGGCGAGGGCTCGGGAAGGAGGGAGAGCGTGCGGGCTCGGGGGCAGTGATGGCGACGGTGACGGCGACGGCGACGGTGACGGCGGGGCTGGGGCGTGGCAATGGCGAGGCAGGGGCGCGGTGAGGGCTCTGGAGGAGCGACATCGCGCGGGCTCGGGGGCGGCGACGGCGGGGCAGGGGCGCGGCGATGGCATCGGGGCAGCCTGGCGGAGAGGATGAGGAGAGAGCGAAGAAACTGAGACAAAAATTTCACAAGTGTTGGCTTATATAGCCAGGCTATTTGTCCCGGTTGGTGGCACAAACCGGGACCAATGCCCACCTTTAGTCCCGGTTGGTGCCACCAACCGGGACCAAAGATCAGTTTTCGGCAGCCCAAAGGGCGGGAAACAGGGACCTTTGGTCCCGGTTGGTGGCACCAACTGGGACGAAAGGGGCATTGGTCCCGGTTTGTGCCACAAACCGAGACCAAAGGGTGGTGCTGCCCGGGGCCAAATTTTTAGTCCCACCTCGCTAGCCGAGGGAGCTCGGGAGTGGTTTATAAGCGCTGCTGCGCACACCCTCCCGAGCTCCTCTCAACTACAGGCTTTCAGGCCTAAACTGTCACTGCCTGTGGGCCTATTGGTCCCTTTGCGGGCTTGAATCCTGGCCCAACAAACTGGTTGGGTTTCTAGTCGTATTCATGCCGTATTGGCCCAGTAGGTGGATTTTTTTGAAAAAAATCATTTTTTTTGTTTTGTTTTTTTCTTTATTTATTTTGTTTTGTTCCTATTTACTATTTTTCAGTAATTTTTTTTGCTTTTAGGTCACAAAAATTATAAACTTTCTGTTAGTGCCATTAGTTTTCAAATTAGAATAGTTTAAATTTGAATTTTTTGAAATTTGTGTGAGCCACTAGTTTTTGAATAACTTTACTAAAAAAATAGATTTTTGAGTGATTCTTTTTCCTGCTATTTGGTAAGTTTTAGGTTATTTTAAATGTCTGTTTGAATCAAAAACAGATTTGGTTATTTTAGTTGCTATTAAAGTTTCTAACAAAAAATTTCTTTATGAAAATTCTTTTTGCTATTAATGTTTCGAACAAAATATACTTTGATAATTTCAGTTGCATAAATTTTATATAATTTTAGTTTCAAAAATACTAGAGGTTTATAAAAGCTTTTTAGTTGATTCCTTTTGCTATTAGAGTTTTATAAAAGCTTTTTTGTTCATTCTTTGAGCTAAATGACTGTGAAATTGAAAAGCACTACAAATGAACTCTGAAAAGGTTGAAAGTTGGAATGGTATCATCATTTGACCCACATAGCATGTGCTAAAAAGTTGAGAGGGTTACGGCAAAAGCTGGATGCACTTCGTGTACAAATCTCATCTGTTACAAAGGGATTTCATTTTTTTGAACTCATGTAACTGCAGTGATATTCTCGATCAAAGGCATCATCAAATAGTTGTGGAGAGAAAGTCTTCACTTTTTCTTCGCTTGTGTCCTTTGCTTATTGCGCCGTAACCATGGATAACCTTCATCATTTAACAGGGTACTTGGGTCAACCTTGACTCTGAAGGGAGGAATTTGATGAAACTTTTCATAATCTTCAGACATGTCTGTCTTGCCCTCCAATCCCACGATGTCACTTTTTCCTGAAAGAACTATGTGGTGTTTTGGCTCATCGTATAATGTATTCGCTTCCTTATCTTTTCTTTTTCTCGGTTTGGTAGACATGTCCTTCACATAGAAAACCTGCACCACATCATTGGCTAGGACGAATGGTTCATCTGTGTACCCAAGATTGTTCAGATCCACTGTTGTCCTTCCGTACTGTGGGTCTACCTGTACCCCGCCTCCTGAGAGATTGACCCATTTGCACTGAAACAAAGGGACCTTAAAATCATGTCCATAGTCAAGTTCCCATATGTCCACTATGTAACCATAATATGTGTCCTTTCCCCTCTTGGTTGCTGCATCAAAGCGGACCCCGCTGTTTTGGTTGGTGCTCTTTTGATCTTGGGCGATCGTGTAAAATGTATTCCCATTTATCTCGTACCCTTTGTAAGTCAATACAGTCGAAGATGGTCCCCTGGCCAACGAGTACACCTCATCTGAAACAGTGTTGTCACGCATGAGACGTGTTTGCAACCAACTGCCGAAAGTCCTGATGTGTTCACATGTAATCCAGTCGTCACACTGCTCCGGGTGTTTGGAGCGCAGAATATTCTTTTGTTCATCGACATACGGGGTCACCAAGGTAGAATTCTGTAGAACTATGTAGTGTGCTTGAGACCAAGAATGCCCGTCCCTACATATTATTGAGTCCGCTCCTAGCGTGCCTTTTCCAGTCAGTCTCCCCTCATACCGCGAATGAGGGAGAGCAATCTTCTTAAGGTCAGGAATGAAGTCAACACAGAACCCAATGACATCCTCTATTTGATGGCCCATTGAGATGCTTCCTTTTGGCCTAGCGCGGTTACGAACATATTTCTTTAAGACTCCCATGAACCTCGCAAAGGGGAACATATTGTGTAGAAATACAGGGCCCAGAACGACAATCTCGTTGACTAGATGAACTAGGACGTGCATCATGATATTGAAGAAGGATGGTGGGAACACCAGCTCGAAACTAACAAGATATTGCACCAAATCACTCCTTAACCTTGGTAGGATTTCTGGATCGATCACCTTCTGAGAGATTGCATTGAGGAATGCACATAGCTTCACAATGGCTAATCAAACGTTTTCCGGTAGAAGCCCCCTCAATGCAACCAGAAGCAGTTGCGTCATAATCACGTGGCAGTCATGAGACTTTAGGTTCTGGAACTTTTTCTCTGCCATATTTATTATTCCCTTTATGTTCGACGAGAAGCCAGACGGGACCTTCATACTGAGCAGGCATTCGAAGAAGATTTCCTTCTCTTCTTTGGTAAGAGCGTAGCTGGCATGACCCTGAAAATGCTTTGGATCCATGTCGTCTTCTCCGTGCATACGTTGCTATTCCTCCCGTGCCTCCGGTGCATCTTTTGTCTTCCCATACACGCCCAAGAATCCTAGCAGGTTCACACAAAGATTCTTCATCACGTGCATCACGTCGATTGCAGAGCGGACCTCTAGGTCTTTCCAATAGGGTAGGTCCCAAAATATAGATTTCTTCTTCCACATGGGTGCGCGTCCCGCATCGTCAGTCGGAACAGATAGTCCGCCATGACCCTTTCCAAAGATTACTTTTAAATCATTGACCATATAAAGTATGTGATCACCCGTACGGAGGGCGGGCTTCTTCCGGTGATATGCCTCACCTTTGAAATGTTTTCCTTTCTTTCGACATTGATGGTTGGTCGGAAGAAATCGACGATGCCCCAGGTACACATTCTTCCTGCATTTGTCCAAATATATACTGTCGGTGTCATCTAAACAATGTGTGCATGCGTGGTATCCCTTGTTTGTCTATCCTGAAAGGTTACTAAGAGCAGGCCAATCATTGATTGTTACAAACAGCAACGCATGTAGGTCAAATTCCTCCTGTTCTTTCTCATCCCACACACGTACACCTCTTCCATTCCATAGTTGTAAAAGCTCATCAACTAATGGCCTTAGGTACACATAAATGTCATTGCCGGGTTGTCTAGGTCCTTGGATGAGCACTAGCATCATAATGAACTTCCGCTTCATGCACAACCAATGAGGAAGGTTATACATACATAGAGTCACAGGCCATGTGCTATGCTTGCTGCTCTGATCCCCAAAAGGATTAACACCATCTGCACTTAAACCAAACCATACGTTCCTTGGGTCAACTATAAAGTCGCTCCACTTTCTCTCGATCTTTCTCCACTACGACCCGTCAGCTGGTGCTCTCAACTTCCCGTCTTTCTTACGTTCCTCTTTGTGCCATCGCATTGACTTGGCATGCTCTTTGTTTTTGAACAGACGTTTCAACCGTGGTATTATAGGAGCATACCACATCACCTTGGCAAGAACCCTCTTCCTGGGGCGCTCGCCGTCAACATCACCAGGGTCATCTCGTCTGATCTTATACCGCAATGCACCGCATACGGGGCATGCATTCAAATCCTCGTACGCACCGCGGTAGAGGATGTAGTCATTAGGGCATGCATGTATCTTCTGTACCTCCAATCCTAGAGGGCATACAACCTTCTTTGCTGCGTACGTACTGTCGGGCAATTCGTTATCCTTTGGAAGCTTCTTCTTCAATATTTTTAGTAGCTTCTCAAATCCTTTGTTAGGTATACCATTCTCTTCCTTCCACTTCAGCAATTCCAGTGTGGTACCGAGCTTTGTGTTTCCATCTTCGCAATTGGGGTACAACTCTTTTTTGTGATCCTCTAACATGCGATCGAACTTCAACTTCTCCTTTTCACTTTCGCATTGTCTCTTTGCATCAACAATGATCCGGCGAAGATCATCATCGGGCACATCGTCTGGTTCGTCTTGATCTTCATCTTCCCCCGTTGCAGCATCACCGTATTCAGGAGGCACATAGTTGTCATCATCCTCTTCTTCTTCGTTGTCTTCCATCATAACCCCTCTTTCTCCGTGCCAAGCAGGTGGAAGTGTAGGGTTTTAGAGTTGGAGAAAGCCTTCGTATTCTCATAGACAGTACATGGACAATGCAGAAAACCATTCTGCTTGTTTGCCTCAGCCGCTTTGAGAAAATTATGCAGGCCCTTAATATACTCGGAGGTGCGTAGGTCACCGTACATCCATTGCCGATTCATCTGCGTGCGTTATATAATAAAGTGTATTAATAGACAGGACGAGGGCTGACGGAGGCGGATACCAAAACCATCGCACTATATAATAACAAACAATAATAAAAGTAAGAAAATTACACAAGTATCTATCTATAGAATACAAGTAAGAACTTTTTTCTTTTAGAAAGAAGATAAGAAAAAGAGGCTAACCACGGTGCTGCCGGCGCCAAGATGGGCGCGGGCGATCGACGGCGGTGAGGACGGGGATGGGACAGGACGAACCGCCAAACCTAGACAAATCTTGAGGAAAATGGAGCTTGGACAAGGAGCTTCGAGAGGAGAAAGCTTAAGTGTGGCTTGGGCATTTCATCGAACAGCTCATGTGCATAGGAGGTGAGCTAGAGCACCACAAAGCTCTCACACGGCCGGCCAAAAAAATAGAGCAGTGCACTGGTCTGGTCGCGGGGGGGGGGGGTATATATAGGCCAACCTTTGGTCCCGGTTTGTGGCTGGAACCGGGACTAAAGGACCCCATTTGGTCCCAGTTCCTGCCACAAACCGGGGCCAATGATTGTGGGCCAGGAGCGAGGACCATTGGTCCCGGTTCGTGGCTGGAACCGGGACCACAGGGGTCAGACGAACCGGGACCAATGGCCCACGAGGCCCCGTCGACACCCTGGCCTCACGAACCGGGACCGATGCCGCCATGGGTCCCGGTTCGTGAGTGAACCGGGATTAATGGCTTTTCAGGCCTGGACCGAAGCCCTGTTTTCTACTAGTGGATGTCATGCAAGTTCTTACTATAAGCACGTATGACTATATACGAAATACATGCCTACATTACATTGATGAACTGGAGCAGGTTCCATGTCGCTCTAGTGTGTAACTGTTACATGATGAATGTCATCTAATATACTTATACTTCACCGATCCAATTCCTACGCTTTTCGCATATTGATTCTCGCTAAGTTACTATTGCTGCTACTGATGTTACAGTCACTACAAAACTGTTGTTGTTACTGTTCCAGTTCCTGTTAATATTTTGCTGTGCTACTAAACCTTTGTTGCAGAAAGAAATCCCAGGTGTGGTCGAATTGACAACTCAATTTCGAAGACCAATAAATATTCTTTGGTTCCCCTTGTGTCGAATCAATAAATTTGGGTGAACATACTACCTTCGAAGACTGTTGCGACCCCCTATACTTATGGGTTATTAGACCGACTATCCCTTTTGGAAGGAGAAGATGAATATTCGCCTCCAAGCCATTGATCATGATATGTGGAATGTTGTACACAATGGATTCATCGTTGAGGTGCCTTAGGTCCCCACTGATCACGAGAAGAAACTCATTCCGATGGATGCTCAAGCCAAAGATGAAATTGGTGGCCATATTTCTCGTTCTCAATTTCTTCGTTACCGACAATGTGTACTGCTACAAAAAATGACTACCAAACACTGCAACATCGACAAAAGGGGGACACACACACCTCCAACCTAAGTCGTCACTAGAACCCCAGTTTGACCATACCATCACCCGAATTCGACGTGAATATACATGAATTCGAGATCGAGAGATGAACGCCGGTACCTAACTAACCATCGTGGAACGAAAGCGATAGCCGCGGAAAAAAAAGCATGAAATCCATAGTGTGGGCGTGGGTAGTTTACCTCTTCTATTTCGCTAGTGCCGACAGCGAAGCCCGCGGGCATGGGACCACGGCGAAGCTCGCGACCTCACTTCATGTTTGGTCGCCGAGCTCACGTGCGAGAGCCACTACATGCGGTCACCTTGTCGCGCGCGAGTGCCGCTCCCAGTCCTGACTACCCGCACCGGCGGTTCACTCCTTCCCCACACAGGGATTTGGGCGGTGCCGCTCCATGTGTGGTCGCCGAGCTCGCGTGCGATAGCCTCTGCACGCGGTCACGGGCCACATGACTGTCGCTCCCCACCCCGTCCACCCGCACCAGCAATTCACCGCCACCCGCAATTCGGCACCGCTCCACAGGCGATTTGTTGACGGGATTTGGGCGATGCCGCGGATTTGGGCGAGCGGATGAGGAACCGTCAGTCGCACCGAATGAGTACCTTTGGTTCGGGGGAGACGACATAGAATATGCGAGGGTGGGTCCCAGCGCTACACCACGCGTTACGACCAGGTCTCGCATCGCTGCCGACCAGGTACCACCTGCGCGCGATCGGACGATCCAGAGGATGTACGCCCGGGACAGCAAAAAGGTGCAACTGCACTTATTAGAATTTGGGTTGATACAGAGATGGATTTTTACATGGAATTTTTTTGTTTTTGCCACTCTAGATTTTGCCAATTTTCCTTATCCACTCTAGATTTTGACATTTCACTTTTGTCACTCTTAGTTTTTAACAATTATCACAATTGCCAATTTATTCAAACACTAATGTCAAATACGGCCCGGGAAACACCGCCTCCCGGGTCGCACACGCGTGCGGCTCCGGAGGCCCCCCATCCCTTCACGGCAGAGCTCCAGATCCACAGCTCCTCGGCCGCTGCCGCCGCCGCTGCCGCCGGCGGTGGTGGCGGCGCCCTGCCGTCAAAGGCGGCGGGTAGGGGTGGCGCGCCCCGACGCACCTCCTTCGCGCGGGGGAGCTGTGTCTGGCGGGCGGCGCGGTGGCTGGCGGCGCGCGGTCTAGGCGTGGGCGGCGCGGCGGAGCGCGTGCTAGGCGCAGGAGGCGTGGTCTGGCGCGGCGTTCTTCTCGCGGGCGGCGCGGGGGCTCGCGGCCGGTGTCCTCCCTCGCGGCGCCGTCTTCTCTCGAGTGGGGCTTCAGGCGACGCGGCGTGCGGCTGCTGCTTCGGCGGCGCCATGCCGGCGTCTTGCGAGCTGGGCGGGGCCCGGCGGCCATGGCGCCGTCCCTGCTCCCGTGCGGCTCCGGCTCCGCGGCGTCGGCGGATCTGCGTCCTATGGTGCGGCCTCGGGCTCTCCGGCGGTAGCTTCGGCTGTCTGCTGGCCTCTCGCAGCAAGGTTTCGGGCCGGTCGTCGATCTGGTCAGGCCCCTCCTCTGCCTCCAGATCCGGCGAGGCGGGCCCTGGACCGGCCGGCCTGGTCGCCCTGCCCTGGTCGAGCGGCTGTTGCGGTGGAGGCTGGATCCCGGGGCAGCGGCCCCGGGACGATGGTGGGTGTCGACGACTGCGGTGTTCACGCGGGTGAAGCTATGGCCGCGGTATGCCGGTTGGTCCAGTCGGTCTTCGGTCGTGTGGTGCGGCTGCTGGTGAAAACCATGCCTGACTGCGGTCGGGGCGACGATGGCGGCGTCCACGGGCGTCGTGACCCTGTTGAGGGCGTCGTCGCTGCAGCTTGTGTCCCTGACTGAGTTTCCGGCTGTGGGGACTCGTGGATGGCGCTAGTCCAAGATGGTGGCTGATGGTGTTGCCGGGGCGGCGGCCCCGGGTTCGGTGGTGGCGGCTTCGGCCAGGGGGCGGTGCGTGCCTGGGCGCGATGGATCGTGGGATCCCGTGGCTAGGGTGAGGTCGGCCTCAGCAGGGGTGGTGATTGGTGGGCGGCGGTCGGTGGCGGCGGTGGTCTCCGGGAGAAATCCTTGCTCCGGTCTTCATCGGAGCCGGCGACGGCGGTTCCTGTGGGTGCTGTGATCTTTCTTGGAAGCGTCGCCGTGGAGGTGCTCCTCCTCCCCACGGCTTTGGCTCCGGAGGGAAACCTCAGATCCGCTGGATCGGGCGATGGAGGCGTCTTCGCGTCTTTCTCCTCCTTGGGGGCATCGTCTCAGAGCCGGCTACGACCGAGAGACTAGTGGATTGCGGCATCTTCGCCATGGATGGCGGCATCTTCGCCGCGTGGTTTGCTGAGGCGGGGCGCTTGTTTCTGTTTGGCAACGATGATGGCGTTGTGAGGAGCTCGGGTTGCGGCATGGACTTTGGTAGTCGGTTCCTCCCGGCGTGTCCGAGGTGGTCTTCCGTTTGCGAAGGGCACGGTCGGCGCAAGTCCTGCATTTTTTTTCTTGTGATGCTCGTCGTCAAAGTCGGAGCTGTCGGCTGCTTGCGCGTGTGGTCATCTAGTGGCATGTGCCAGGATGGCCGGTGGTGCCCATGTTATGTGGGTTGTGTTTTGTATCGGTTTTAGCCCGGTTTTCTATCAATTAACCGGGCAAATCTCTTCTTCTTAATCAATGAAATGGCAAATCTTTTGCCTCATTTAAAAAAAACAATTGCCAATTTCGTGGCAAAAACAAAAATTCGAGAGTGGCAATTGTGATAATTATTAAAAGCTAAGAGTTTTAAAAATGAAATAAAATTATTTTGCTTTTGCCACTGAGTGGCAATTGTGATAATTCTCAAAAGCTAAGAGTGGCAAAAATGAAATGTCAAATTCTAGAGTGGCATAAGAAAAATCGGCAAAATCTAAAGTGACAATAACAAAATTTTCCCTTTTTACAAAGGGGGCAAGATAGAGTACATGATTTATTGGCAAACTAAATTACATTGGCGGGCGACCCGCGTGAGCTTTGTGGCATCAAGTAGAGGCTGGACTGGCGTTCGATCAGCTGCAGCTCGGCGGTGAGCTCGACGGCTTTGAAGGAGACGGCGCTGGGTCGATTCTCCTCGTTTGTCTGATTACTCATTGAAATGGAAAACCTGCCGCACCCAAAGTAGCTCACCTGCGGGGTGTAGGGGCATACTACATATCCCGCGGCCCATGCGACGGTGGCCCGTGCCTCAGGCCAGGACCTGAGGATCGCCGGCGGCCTGGCGTCCATGTCGACGGCACAGAAGTGGCGATTCCCCCAGGAGAAGCAGATGCCGAAGAGCAGCCGCCGGCCGCTGCCCAGAAAGTCGGGCACCAGGACGGCCCGGCCCTCGATGGGCAGCTCCCAGGCGCCCTCCTTGCGCCACCGTTGGCGCGCCGTGTCGAATGAATAGGTGCCCTGGAGGTGCAGGGAGATCCAGAAGCACGCGCCCGGGACGAAGTAGGCCCTGACGTCCTCCCTCTGGCCACGAGCGATGCCGGGCGGGTCAGGAAGGGCGCTCCAGGCCCAGCGGCCGCCGCCGGGGAGGAGCTGCTGCTGCTGCAGAGCATCGAACCAGGGTCACCCCCGGGGGAAGTCCAGGCGCGAGTAAGCGGACATGGCGAAGAACATGCGGTCTCCGACCGGGACGAGGAACAGGTGGTGCTTGACGGAGCGCATCTCCGGCCCGGGAGAGACGCCGGTGGCGGCGGCGTAGATCAGGGTCCGGCCACTGTCGGCGTAGTTAGCAGCGACGATGAGGTCACCCGAGGCAGAGGCGGCGAACGCCATGCACTCGAATTGGTCGATTTGCTTGAAGCACGCGACGGCCTCGGGTTGGGCATGGGGTACCTCTTCCTCGGGCTGGGAGGGGGAAGGGGAGGGGGAGAAGAGATGCTTCAGATTGATTTTGAAGACGAGGATGCCTACCTCGCCGGAGTGTTGCGCCACCAAAAAAACTCGAGTACGGTGGCGCTTCCCGGCCGAAGCTTTGGCCATATTGGGCCTCTCTCTCCCCCTCCTCCCGCGTCGCCCCGGCGAGGCGACGGGGAGGAACCCTAGCCGCCGCTCCCAGCTCCTCCCCTCCGTCCCTCACTCCCTCGCCGCCGCCCCGCTCCCGGCATGGGCGACAGCGGGGCCACCCCTTCCCTTCCTTGCGGATCCCCGGCTGGCGTGGGCTGGCTGGCCACCGGAGGCGCCGGGCTGTGGTGGGGCCCGGCGGCGCAGCTCCGGGCGCTACGGATGATGGCGGCGCGCCGGATCTGGGCCCTCTTGCGGCGGCGCGGCGGTTGCCATGGAGGGGTGCATTCGGGCACGGTCCGCCGTTGGCCGACGGCCGGCGACCGGATCTGGCTCCAGGCGGCGCGGGCCGCGGACGGCGAGGGTGGCTGCCGAGGTCCGGCTTCGGGCCCCCGGCGGCTGCGGATGGTCCCTCCGTCGCTGGAGCGCGACGGCCTACTTCGGGCAGCGGCGGTCCCGACGGCGGCGCTACCTCAGGCGGTGCGGCTCCGGATGGTGCGGAAGCGGTGGCGTGGCCACTTGGCTACGGGCTGGCCCGACGTCTATTGACGGCGCCCTCCCGGCCCAGATCTGGGCCCTTTGGGGCCCCATCTGGGTCTCGGCGGGCCTGGCTTGACTCCGCCTACGTTAACTCCGGCGGACGGAGGTGTGGCTCGTGCGAGGGGTTTCGGAGACGGCGGCACACCCATTGCAGCGCGGCGACGGCAGCTTCACGAGCCATGTTGGGCTCAGCCGGGCCGACGCGCCTAGTGTGCTCCGCTTGTTGCGTCCGGTCGGTGACCGCCGAGGGCGGAGGAGGTTGTCCCCTCCCGTGTGGCTGCTGCTTCTGCCGCTCCTCGTTCCCGGCTGCTCCCTCTCGGACCCGTCAGTCCCGCTTCGCTCTCCATGGTGAGACGACGGTGGTGCTCCAAGACCGTGGTGGCGCATGTTGTTGGGTGGCAAGTTTGGTGGATTGCTTCGGATCGGTCAGGGTGGTGGGTGTGTGGTGGACGGGAGAAATTCTTGTCGGCGTGGTCGGCACCGACACGGTGACGCCCGTGGGCGCCGTCGTTCCTTCTTGAAGGGCGTCGGGTATCCCACTCACCCATTCCCCTCCGCGTACCGGGGAAATCCCTAGGATCATTCCGCGCAGCAGCGTCGTCATCGTCGCATTCCTTCCTGAAGGTGTTGCTTGGTATGCGGTGGTCCAAAGTGCTAGGAGTGTGGTAGATATGTTCGGAGGTCGCAGCGGTTCGGGAGCTTCACCGTTTTCGTCGATCCGGCTCTGTTGTCATTCTTTTCTTTCTCTTTCAATTTTATTTTTTTGGGCATTCATGTGCTGTCTGCCCCAGCATTGGGATCTTTTTTGTATCGGGTGGTTGCTATATCTATATAGCGGGGCGAAAGCCTATTTCATGTGGCGCTTCCCGACGGAAATCGATCGACCGATCGACATAAAAGTAGCAATTTTGTGCTTGGATCGGAATCAAACACTCTGCCCCCCAATCCTTCCTCATGTAATATATGGCGCCAGTCCCCTCCACCCTTGAGTAATATGGCGCGAGTCAGCTCTGCCCTGGAGTAATATAGGATTTATATGTGGTAGTCCTCTCCATTTTGGAATCGGAGAAGTGGTCTCCTCCGGCGGCGGTGGATTGGAAACCCTCCAACCATCCCATCGTTTTTTTCTTCTTCTTTTCTGACAAGGAAGATAACTCCACCCTTCTACGCGATGGACGGAGGCTGCTTCAGTGTCATAATATTACCTTTTTTTAGAAATCTCACCCACTTTATTCATTGGTAATAATGTTCATAGATACATGGTTCGTGTTATAGGGATGCCCAACCACACGTCTATCTATACTTAAATTACAAGCAAACTTGACGAGATTTAAGCCTCGAAATTAACTGTGACTAACAGAGCAGAAATTATAAGAATGTCTACGGTCTAAAATTTCTTGGATAATTGCTGCATTGGGACCTGCCGTCCCTTCGCTGATGTCTTTTACTATCCCTTGGCAGTCCGAGGCCACGATCATGTTTTGAACATTAAGATCATCGGCAAGGGCAAGATCCTCCCTGCATGCAAAAGTTTCAAACATCATTGGCTCATACTTGCCACGGAACACCACTGCCGAGGAGCCTAAATATGTGTTGTTCTCATCACGACATAGAGCAGCTACTGCGCCTTCGTGTCTGTTTCTAGCAAGGACACCATCCACATTAATCTTCACCCACCGATATGGCGGAGGGAGCCATCGCTGTTGTGCCGGGGTAGCAGGGGCGCTCACCAGCCGGAATCGTGGAGCTACATGTTCGAGCTCATATATGAAGGTGTTGATTAAGGATGATGCATGTTTAGGATTCTGAAATATAGATTCATAAATTGCTTTGTGTCACGCATGCCAAACTACCCACAAAGTAACCACCATCCTTGTGAAACTTGCTTGATCCAACATCTCATGAAGTTCAAATAGCCAAGTCTTTGCGTTTGTCTCAGTATTCGCTGCCATATTTGAGACCAACACTTCCTCTGACAGAGCCCGTATGCATCTAGACATAGTGCATGATAAGAGTGCATGTCTCCATGAGTCTTGACAGACTCACAACGGGCAAGCATTTTGAGTTGCCATATTCCGATTGTGCAACACATCAGTCGTAGGAATCGAGTGTCGAGCCAACCTCCATAGGAACACTTTGAGTTTCGATGGCACTGACATCTTCCATAATTTAGTCCATGCTTTCTCTTCCCTTTCATTTGCTAAAGATCCACTTCTTCCCTCGAGCCATTCTTCCCTTTGCAGCTTTGTTTTGGCCAAAAATCTATAAGCTGAGCTAACTGGGATCCTACCTCTCCTATTAGGGGACCATGCCCAAAAATCTTCCGTGTCACGAGTGCACACCGGATGTCTTAGGATTGCATCGGTGTCGAAAGGGAGAAAAATTGATCGACACAAGCCTTCGTTCCATGACATCATTGCTAATGTCAGCAACTATGTGACCATCATTGGGGGCGTCGCAACGAGAGATGTGATAGGCCTCAGTGTCATCTCCTTAGGAATCCAGTTGTCATTCCAAATCTCAGTGGTTCGACCATTCCCAATTCTACGAATAATTCCCTGCTTAAGAACTTCCATGCTGTCCAGAATTGCGCACCATATCTGAGATGGCCGTGATCCTAGTTCGGCCTCAAGTAGTGTAGTATTTGGGAAATAAGAAGCCTTTAGAATTCTTGCACTTAGAGTTGTCGGCTCCTTCAAGAACCTCCATGCTTGCCTTGCTGGCAATGCTAGGTTAAATAACACAAGATCTCTAAAACCAGGTCCTCCCAAAAACGTTGGTCTAGTCATCATGTCCCATGATGCCCAGGCTGGTTTGCGCCCTCCCTGCTTACATCACGACCAAAACTTTCGGATGATGGATTTAACGTGGCCGCACAAACCTCTTGGTAATTTAAAGCATGACATTGAATAGATCAGAATTGCCTGGGCCACGGATTTGACAAGAACTTTCTTTCTACCTGCTGACAAGCACTTGCTCATGCACCCTTTAAATTTGTCCCATACCCTGTCACTCAAATATTTGAAAGTTCCTTTCTTTGAGTGCCCCACAACAATTGGCATCCTTAACTATTTATCACTAAAGGATTCATTGGGGACTTGCAGAAACCCCTTGACTGCATCTCGAACTATCCGTGGGCATCCTCTACTAAAGAAATAGAAGACTTGTCTTTGTTTATTCTTTGTCCCGATGCCATACGGTAAGCTTCCAATGGGTTTGATACCACTTCTGCTCGACTAATACTTGCCCTGAAGAACAGCAGGCTGTCATCCGCGAATAAAAGGTGGTTCACCGGCGGAGCCGATGGTGCCACCTTAATGTCGCTAAGCTGGGATGACTCATTCTGAGATTTTAAGAGGCACGTTAGGCCCTCTGCTGCCAACATGGAAAGGTAAGGAGAGATTGGATCTCCCTGTCGAATACCTCATGAAGATTTGAAGACTTCTGGCTTGACCCCATTAAACATCATCGAGAAAGACACTAAGCTGACCATATTCATAACTATTGAGACCCATGATGGTGCAAAGCCCAGTTTCTCCATGATGGCGTTAAGGTAATTCCACTCAGATCTATCATATGCTTTCATCATATCCATCTTGAGAGCGCAAAACAGTTGTTCTTGGACCTGTTCCTCTTCATAAAGTGTAAACACTCATATTTCGAGATTATGTTGTCTATGATTTGCCTCCGAGGTACAAAGGCATATCGCTCTTCTGATATAATGTCAGGAAGAACCATCTTGAGATGATTTGCAAATACCTTAGGCGCAATCTTGTAAAAAACCATAACACAGGTTAGGGCAAAATTGTGATAATAAGGTTGGATTTGATACCTTCGGGATTAACACTAACGGTGTGTCATTCTGACAGGCCAGACTATCCTCCGCTTGGACTATTCCAATAACCACCTTAGTTACAGCCTCGCACACACGTCCCAATGCCGCTGGAAAAAATGTCTCGGGAAGCCGTCAGGGCCCGGTGTTTTAGTAGGAAACATCTTAAAAACGTTGTTTTAACTTCCTTTTCATCATAGGGGGCCATTAGCATGCCATTCATCAACGAAGTAAACTTGACAGGAACGCGTTGGAGAACCTTCTCCACTCCCTGCGCACCCTCAGATGATTACATGTTCTGATAGAAATCCAGCGCTAGCTGTTGCATCTCGGTGGGGTCAGTAGACAACTGCCCATCCGGTTTCTGATGCGCCTTGATAAAAATATTGACATCTCATCGACGCTCTCAAGTGAAAAAAGTGTGTGTTTTGATCGCCCTCAGATAACCATTCCACTCGGGAATGCTGTCGCCACATTATTTCTTCTCGCATGTACAACTCGATTAACCTGTCTTTAAGAACAGTAAAACTGAACTGTTTCCCATCCCTCTCACGCTTTCAACAATTTTGACCGTACGAACTTGTGCAGATCGTTTGTGACCGTCCAATCGCTAAGTGGGCTAGCTGTCGTTGGGGTGGCTACTCCCGTGGAAAAATCGGTGCGACATGGTTAACTGGACCTTACGAAGCCCACAAAGCAAGTAGAGCGACGATTGGATGCGAGCCTGTGCAACTCCTCCACCGGCCGCCGCTACACCTTCGTGTTGGGGAACGTTGCATGGGAAACCAAAAATTTCCTACGCACACGCAAGATCTATCCATGGTGATGAGCATCTACGAGAGGGAGAGTGGATCTACATACCCTTGTAGATCGCTAAGCGGGAAGCGTTAAGAAACGCGGTTGGTGTAGTCGAACGTCTTCGCGATCCAAATCGCCGAGCGTCCCGCGATCCCATCACGATCCTTCTCGGGACCCAATCAAGATCCGTCCCGCGATCCCATCACGATCCGTCCCGTGATCAAATCACGAATCGTCTCGCGATCCTGATCACGGTCCTTCCGATCTAGCGCCGAACGGACGGCATTTCCGCGTTCAGCACACGTACAGCTCAGATGATGATCTCTGCCTTCTTGATCCAGCAAGAGGGAGCGGAGAGGTAGATGAGTTCTCCGGCAGCGCGACGGCGTGGCGGCGATGGTGGTGGAGCTATTCCGGCAAGGCTTCACCTAAGCACCGCCGAAATTAGACTAGAGGAGAAAACGATCTAGAGGAAGTAGAGGGAGCACGTGGCAATTAGGGTTAGCTATCCCCTCTAAATCCTCTAGTATATATAGGAGGGAGGGAGGGGAGGAGGCACCGTCAAACCCTCAAGGTTTGGCCAAAATTGGAGGTGGAGGAGTCCTACTCCAATCCTACTAGGAGTAGGATTCCTTCTCCCACTTTGGAAACCCTTTCCACCTCTTCCACCTTTGGGTTTCTCCACCCCAGCTGCATGGGCCTTTAGTGGGGGCTTCAACAGCCCACCAGGGGCTGGTTTGCCTCCTCCCACAGCCCATGTGGCCCCTTGGGTCGAGACACCTCTCCCGATGGTCCCCCGGTACCCTCCCGGCACTCCCGGTACACTACCGATGAGCCCAAAACTTTTCCGGTGACTAAAATAGGACTTCCTATATATCAATCTTTACCTCCGGACCATTACGGAGCTCCTCGTGACGTTCGGGATCTCATCAGGGACTCCGAACAACCTTCGGTCACCACCATACATAACTCCATACTACCGAAACGTCACCGAACCTTAAGTGTGCAGACCCTGCGGGTTCGAGAACTATGTAGACATGACCGAGACACCTCTACGGTCAATAACCAATAGCGGGTCCTGGATGCCCATATTGGCTCCTACATATTCTACGAAGATCTTTATCGGTTGAACCTTTATGTCAAGGATTCAGTTAATCCCGTATGCTGTTCCCTTTGTTCTTCGGTATGTTACTTGTCCGAGATTCGATCGTCGATATCTCCATACCTAGTTCAATCTCTTTACTGGCAAGTCTCTTTACTCATTCCGTAATACAAGATCCCGTGGCTAATACTTAGTTACATTGCTTGCAAGGCTTATTGTGTTGTTGTATTACCGAGTGGCCCTGGGATACCTCTCCGTCACACGGAGTAACAAATCCCAGTCTTGATCCATGCCAACCCAACAGACACCATCGGAGATACCTGTAGAGCACCTTTATAGTCACCCAGTTACATTGCGACGTTTGATACACACAATGTACTCCTCCGGTGTCAGTGAGTTGCATGATCTCATGGTCATAGGAATAGATACTTGACATGCAGAAAAGTGTAGCAATAAACTGACATGATCATATGCTACGTTTATAGTTTGGGTTTTGTCCATCACATCATTCTCCCAATGATGTGATCCTGTTATCTAATGACATCTCATGTCCATGGCTAGGAAACCTTGACCATCTTTGATCAATGAGGTAGTCTATTAGAGGCATACTAGGGACATGGTGTTGTCTATATATCCACACATGTATCTGAGTTTCCGATCAATATAATTATAGCATGGATAATAAACGATTATCATGAACAAGGAAATATGATAATAACTAATTTATTATTGCCTCTAGGGTATATTTCCAACACTTCGGGCTTCGGCTCACCCTGCAAAAACAGCCTCTCTCCCATCCCCACAACCGCGGCGAACATATGGAGCGATCGATAAAATCGGTCCAAACGTCAGCGAGAGGCGTTTGATGTTGCATGGATCTCCTCATCGCCGACCAGTCTCTACCCCCACTTCCTGCAAATCCTGCCCGACCACAGAGATGGCGATGACGACGCTGATGGTTCACATCGGCCATGGCGGTGGGGGCGAAGGGAAGACAGAGGAGGAAGACGTCAAGGCCGGACAAATCATCCACGTGCTCGGCTGACGACAACGTGTATGCCCTGGTGCCCTCCCATGCTTGTTGGGCGAGGATACTGAACTTAGATAGTAAGATCCGAACACTTAAGTTTCAGCCTAAAGATTCTACTGAATGTGGTCTATCTTTGTTAGATTCAACATGAGTATATTAAGGATGAATGAATGCGTGCAACACTCCCATTTTTTGGTAGAACCTTTTGCATTATGTGTGCTTTTCCATCCACAATGAGCATATTTTCATGCTATCAGTGAAGGTTTGCCGATATTTGAGTATGATTTTTCAGGATGATTATAGTGTTTGGGAGATTTTCGTCCCTAACAATGCTGCCTGAGTTTGCCGAAGGCGCCACCACTACAACCGGTGTTCGTAGACGGCTCCTGTACATGGGTAGGGTGGACGCACTTCCTCGACGCCGGCCTATCTCGCGGTCATAGGGCGAACCCTAGGTGCCGCCGCCATGACCTCCTGGTCATGACTCCTCGCGGCGCCGATGACCACCCTCCGGTAAAAAAAGCTTGTGTCCACTTCGCCTAAAGGTGTGTGCTCGCACCTCTCTCCCTTTCTGTTGTGCCACCACTAGCTGTTGTATGGAGGTGTGGCATCTCATTTTCAGGGTGTTAATTGGGCAGGCACGGTGCACTTTGGCGCTAACACGCGATGCAGGATGGGTACACACACAATGGCGCTGAAGGTGTTCAGAAGAGCAGGCTATTTTTGTGGTTGAACGGGCGTCTCATGCAGGGAAGGGGATGTGAGCGTTCTCTAACCATGTACAGTAGTTTATCTGAAGGCTATACAAGAGATTTCCAGTTACCTTAACCTTTTATCTAGAATGCATGGACCGCTAGAGGCCTATGATGCACTACGGAATTGCAAATTGTGATGATACGAAAATAGGGATCATTTCCATCGCCTTAAGAACTGCATCTTCTACCGGAACTGAATTCAGTATTGATGGTTAAGCTGTGCACTAATACTCTTATTATTTATTTATTTTGTGATGCAGTTAAGCAACTGCTTTCTTGTCTCCATGAAAGACGATACCATTGAGGGACTTTATGATACTTTCTCGAAATGCGCTTCCATAAACAAATCTGCTGGAGGCATCGGTGTGGCAATTCACAATGTTTAAGCTACTCGCAGTTACATTCGAGGAACCAAATGGAACTTCTAATGGAATTATCCCCATGCTGCATGTTTTCAGTGATACTGCGTGATGTGTTGATCAAGGTGGAGGAAAGAGAAAAGTTAATTAGCATCAGTTGGTTGGACCCAATTTACATATTCTTAATGGTTCCTCACATATTCCTATCTTTTAGGTGTATTTGCTATATATTTGGATCCTTGGTATGTTTGTATTTATGAGTTACTTGATATGAGAAAGAACCATCGAAAGGTAAACATTCTAGAAGTGGTACGTAACACACTTTTAGGCAGAGATACTAGAAACCGATTACCAGTTTGGATTTATCTTTTTGGCACTGGATCACCACCCTCATGCTAGCTATTGATATCTTTGTCCATTTATCAGGAATAATTTAGAATGGGAAACCCATTTTAATTAATATGAATCAATTCTTTATGTACAATTAGTTGTTCATATTTTTTTATTATCTCCTGTATTTTTAGTTGTTCAACTACTCCATAGCTGCTTGTCCACTGTATATTGTAGGAGGTGTGATGCTTGGCACCTGCCGGATATAGTTTGTTTGGTTTGGTAAGGCCCTGAAGCATTTTACAAACTACATTACCAAATTATTCTTGGCTTTGTTTTCTATTCATTCCATAGCTATCAACTTGTTAGAATCATTCAAACAAAAGCAAGGCCTACAAGGAATAGTAACTGATAGCATATGCATGGTTCATGAATGATGATAAGCGGCACCTATTATCAGCCTTTGCTATTAAATTTGAGCATCAATCAGAAATAAGGTGACATAGCCAAAGTGCAGAGTTTTTCCAATCCCTCTTTAATTACTTCTGGTCATGAACCATTTGGTTTTAAAGTGTGAAATATTGCATTGGGGATATTCCTTGTCTAACCTAACAATATCTTTATCATATGAGTAGTTTTTTTATTCCAAGCCATGCAATTAGAGGATTCAGAAATCCTCGCCAGGGAGACCCTGTTTATGTCCATGCTAGAAATTCTCTTGATATTAACATCCAAGAAAACTTCTCTTGCTTGAAGGGATGGAGCTAGGAATTTTATTAATGGGGGGCCAATGAAACATGTAAAGCATCAGAGGGGCCATACATAAGAATTTATATATCAAATAATTAACTCACATAGTATTTAGGGGTAGCTTGAGAAACTTTTGCAGTGTTGGGGGAGCCATGGCCCCAGCTCGCCCCTGTTGACTCTGTCCCTGTTTCTACCTAAGTCGCAATTCATTGTGCTCTATTTATCATGTGATGTGTAATTACGGTGTCACTGGGTGGTCTGCCTTTTCGTGCCGTTAGGGTGTGTGATGTCGAAGCGTTGTACGAGCTGTTCAAGAAATCAGTAATGTTGTGGTACATGTCGGGCTGATTAACAAGGTTAGTGGATAAACACCCATCTATTTATTAAATTAAAAAATATGTACTGTGTTGTTCTGTCAGGTGCATGTTTGTGTATACGATGGGTAATGAATAACATGAGATGTGATTCTTGTACGTTGACATGGTGCAGGAGTTTCAGCTGGTGCTTTTCAAGACCAGTAAGACCGAGAGTTTGTTTGTTGATCATGTAAGTCCACATTGCACGTGTGCACACATTTGCTCTTTGTATTGTACAATGAAAATGTCTCTTGTTTTTGCTTATTTTTTTGTATTATAATGTAATTACTATGGAATCAATTTCACACTCGTTTTTGGCAGATTGCTGGGACTTTGGAGATAAACAACACACTGTTTAACATTCCTTAACATTGTTTAACATTCCTTTGGAGGTCACAATTAAGTTGGAATTTGGTTTTACTTTCTGCGTTATTTTTACCATTTTCATTAGAGGATTTCACTCCTATTACGTCTATCTTTTTTAGCATGGCCTTTTATCTACTAGATTTCATGTAGTAAATAGTGTTTCCTGCAAAAACGTCACCCTGCAGACTTCTAATTAGAAGCTTCAAACTTAGAAATAAGACTTACCCTTAAGGCCTCCTTTTAATAGAGAACCGGAACAAAGCATTAGCACTTAGTGAATACATGAACTTCTCAAACTACGGTCATCACCGTGAAGTATCCCAAATATTTTCACTATGGGGTTGACGGATCATAACACGTAATAGGTGCATATGACTAGGCAAGATCGGATCAAGAACATAGATATAATGATGATAACATAAACGGTTCAGATCTGAAATCATGGCACTCGGGCCCTAGTGACAAGCATTAAGCATGGCAAAGTCATAGCAACATCAATCTTAGCACATAGTGGATACTAGGGATCAAGCCCTAACAAAACTAACTCAATTACATGATGAATCTCATCCAACTCCTCACCGACCAGCAAGCCTATGAAGGAATTACTCACTCCCGGTGGGGAGCATCATGGAATTGGCGATGGAGAAGGGTTGATGATGACGAAGACCAAAGACCCCCCCTCTTCGGAGCCCAGACGGACTCCAGATCTGGCCTCCCGATGAAGAACAGGAGGTGGCGGCGGCTTCGTATCGTGAAATGAGGTAAAACATTCTCTCTTATTTTTTTTCCAGAAAAATGTGAATTTATAGCGTTGGAATTAGGGTCGGGGGACCCACGAGGTGTCCACCCTCCACCAGGTCGCGCTAGGGGGTCCTGGCGCACCCTGGTGGAGCGTGGGCATCCTAGGCCCCCTCTCAGGTGGCTTCTGGCTCCATAATTCCTTAAATATTCCAAAATAAATCTCCAAAAAGTTTTGCTCCGTTCCGAGAACTCTTATTTCTGCACAAAAACAACACCATGGTAGTTCTGCTGAAAATCATGCAAATTAGAGTCCGGGTTAGTTTCATTCAAATCATGCAAATTAGAGTCCAAAACAAGAGCAAAAGTGTTAGGAAAAGTAGATACGTTGGAGACGTATCAACTCCCCCAAGCTTAAACCCTTGCTTGTCCTCAAGCAATTCAGTTGGCAAACCGAAGTGAGAAAGAAAAACTTTTACGAACTCTTTTGTTCTTGTTTACATATATATGCTTAAGTAGCACCCAGGTTTTCAGCAAAGATCATGACTAACCATGTCAATAATAACTCTTAAAGACTATGTTAATTCATATCAATGACACAAGCAACTAGCGAGCAATAATAAGATGTCTCAAGTGCAAACAATTTATCAAAACAATCATGATATAATATGACAATAGTGGTATCTCGCTAGCCCTTTCTGAGACCACAAAATATAAATGCAGAGCACCTCCAAAGTTCAAGTAGCGACTAAACGTTGGAATTCATGGTAGAAAAATCCAGTCATGATGCATCCAACATTCACTATACACAATGCATGAGGATGACAATAGTGCTCTCAGATCTGGCGCTTATTTTAGAAGGTGATGACTCAACGTTAAAGTAAATAGATAGTCCCTTCGCAGAGGGAAGCAGGGATTTGCAGAGGTGCCAGAGTTCAAGGATTAAATGAGAGATAAGTATAATTTTGAGAGGTACACCCTTCCTATCAACGTTACGACCAAGAGCTATCAATATCTTCCATGTTAAACAAATTAGCGGCGGTTCCCAAGCGGTAAAAGTAAATGTTTACTCCCCCTCCACCAACAAACACACTCCACGGCGAGCCGAATCCACGGGTACCATCCAAACCAACAACATTCCTGGGGGAGTTTTGTTTAATTATTTTCATTTATTTTGATTTCGGGTCTAGGAGTCCCTATTAACGCCCTTCTCGTGCAAGGACGAGTGAATAAACATGGATGATACTGACTACCCCTTGTCGCTCCATGAGAGGTCCAGGCACACAAAATAGATGTTCATTTGAAATTTTAGAGGTGGCACGTGCAAATTTACTTGGAACGACAAGGTAATACCGCATATCGGTAGATATGGTGGACTCATCTGGAATAACATTGGTTTAACGGTTTTTGATGCACAAGCAGAATTCCAACTTAGTATAGGTGAAGGCTAGCAAATAGGTTGAGAAGCGGCCAGCTAGAGAGCGAATGTGGTCATAAACATGCAATATGAATAATAAACATTGAATGTCATCATGAGTAGGATATGGACACCATGAACATAAATATCATGAAGGCTATGTTGGTTTGATTCAACTACATGTGTGAACATGTACCAAGTCAAGCCGCTTGAAACATTCAGAGGAGGATGCCATATCATCATACTACATCACAACCATTTTAATGCATGTTGACATCCAAGATAAATCATTATCTACTCCTAGCTACTTGAGCATGGCATGAACCACTAAAATCTCTAATTGTAATTGCAAACATGTTCAGTCATAATGTGCTGAATCATCGATACTGTGTTAAACATTTTACAAAAAACAAGAACAAGTTGAGTTCATACCTGCTTTTCTCTGCAACAATCAATTCATCCAATATCGTCATTATTGCCTTTCACTTGCACAATTGAAATGACATGAAAATAATAATAGTGCAGGAGTGTCGTGGACTAAGCTGGAATTCGCAAACATTTTATACAAGAGGAGAAGACAAAGTAATATGGGCTCTGTGTTAGATCAACAGTAATGCATATGAGAGCCACTCAACATTTTCATTGTGGTCTTCTCCTTGGTATGACTCGATAAAAGAAAGAGAATTTCAGAGAAACACACTAAAATATTTTTGGAGTTTTTAGTTTTTCATGAAGAAAGCAAATAAGAGAAGGAAAACAAAAATGAGAAAAACTATTTACACGGGAGAACTCCCAACAAGGAAAAGAAGAATTGAGAAATCTTTTTGGGTTTTCTTTTAATACTACAACTAACTAAATTGAAAACAAAAAATGAAAAGAAGCAAGAAGTATTTTTGTATTTTATCAAAGTTTTTCAAACACACAAGAAGAAAACGAGAAAAATAAATATAGCATGGATAATACAATGAAAGAGTGTGGACACCGACAACAGAAATGAAATGTGTGAGCATGAATGTAATATCGGTGGGAATACGTACTCCCCCAAGCTTAGGCTTTTGGCCTAGCTTGGTGATCCCCATCCGTGGCCTGGGTAATGGCCTGAGTGATAGCCTACCGAGGCTCTTGGTGCAACCACCTCAACCCTCTTGGCAGGTTGAACCTCTGCATTGTACGCACGGGCCTCGCTCTCATAGGCGAAGTATCTTCCCTTACTGTTAAAAACAAAGAGAGCAGGAGCAGGCAATACAATAGGCACAACGGGACCGTTATCAAACCTCAAGTTGTAGGTATAGTTATTAAATGTGCCTATAAGAAATCTATGGTGTTTGATGGCATCAAAGTCTAAATACTGGTTAGGTAAGATAGGATCATTAGGCCCAGGGGACACTCCCAACCTCGTAGCAAGGCGAGAAGCATAAATCCCTCCATAGAATTACCATTCGAAGCATTGAGAGTCAATCTCCATGCGATAATTGCTCCTAAGTTGTAGTCTTTAATTCTAGTTAAAGCAGTGTATGTAAGACTCAAATCATGAGAACAAAGCGTGCTACAATCCTGCTTGCCTACAATGCATTTACCATTAAAAAGTGCAAGGTATTGAATAGACGGAAAATGGATGCTTTTTATCCTACCTTGTGTCACTCCTCTAATTTCACCACAACAAAGGTTTCTCAATAATGATTCAAACTCAGGTTTTGTTGGTTCGTCTAGCGAACCCCAATACGAAATTTTACACGCGTCATAAAATACGTCTAAAGGCATGGTGAAAGCATTATCATATAGACCTAATGAAACTCTTGACTCACGAGGAAAATATTTGAATTTCTTAGTAAATGTCTCTGTGAGAGTGAGGTGTTGAGTGCACTTATCTTCGATGAAGGTGTTGGGGAACATTGCATGGGAAACAAAAAATTTCCTACGCACACGCAAGATCTATCCATGGTGATGAGCATCTACGAGAGGAAGAGTGGATCTACATATCCTTGTAGATCGCTAAGCGGGAAGCGTTAAGAAACGCGGTTGATGTAGTCGAACGTCTTCGCGATCTAGATCGCCGAGCATCCCGCGATCCCATCACGATCCAATCACGATCCATCCCGCGATCCCATCACGATCCGTCCTGCGATCAAATCACGAATCATCTCGCGATCCTGATCACGGTCCTTCCGATCTAGCGCCGAACGGACGGCGCCTCCGCGTTCAGCACACGTACGGCTCGATGACGATCTCTGCCTTCTTTATCCAGCAAGAGGGAGCGGAGAGGTAGATGAGTTCTCCGGCAGCACAACGGCGTGGTGGCAGTGCTGGTGGAACTATTCCGGCAGCGCTTCGCCTAAGCACCGCCGAAACTAGACTAAAGGAGAAAACGATCTAGAGGAAGTAGAGGGAGCACGTGGCAATTAGGGTTAGCTATCCCCTCTAAATCCTCTAGTATATATAGGAGGGAGGGAGGGGAGGAGGCAGCCTCAAACCCTCAAGGGTTGGCTGAAATTGGAGGTGGAGGAGTCCTACTCCAATCCTACTAGGAGTAGGATTACTCCTCTCCACTTGGAAACGCTTTCCACCTTTCCACCTTTGGGTTTTTCCCACCCTTAGCCGCATGGGCCTTAGTGGGGGGTTCGGCCAGCCCACTAGGTGCTGGTTTGACTCCTCCCACAGCCCATGAGGTCCTTCGGGTCGAGACACCCCTCCCGATGGCCCCCGGTACCCTCCTGGCACTTTCGGTACACTACCAAAGTACCCGAAACTTTTCCGGTGACCAAAACAGGACTTTCTATATATCAATATTTACCTCTGGACCATTCCGGAGCTCCTCGTGACGTCCATGATATCATACGGGACTCCAAGCCGCCTTCGGTCACCACCATATATAACTCTATACTACCGAAACATCACCGAACCTTAAGTGTCCAGACCCTGCGGGTTCGAGAACTATGTAGACATGACCGAGACACCTCTACGGTCAATAACCAATAGCAGGACCTAGATGCCCATATTGCTTCCTACATATTCTACGAAGATCTTTATCAGTTGAACCTCTA